>OX328268.1:10005000-14805000 GCA_946814005.1 Chamaenerion angustifolium
CTTCATAATTTTAATTTTTTGTCCAAACTATTATTGACTGTTAAATTTAATTGATAGAATAGTGACGTGACAAATGAAAAATAAATTAATAAGACAAATACATAAAAAATGGTGAATATATAATATTTGTTTTGTATAATTAAAAAACTATTATATTTAGATATGAAAAATAACAAAAAAATCAATATTAAACGTATATTCAGAAGAGAAACAATATGAAATTATTATTTATAATTTTATTCAAAAAAAAAAAAAAAATAAACCTGACCCTCAGCTCAACTCATGCAAATTAATTCTTCATTTGTTTTCACGTTCATATCGCATCGATCATAAAAGTAAAAGTTAAAAATCCTGTTCAATTTAATGCAACTGATTAGTAATATGTTAATTGTCCGTATTTTAAACTACGATAGAAATTATTTAACGTATCAGCTACTCCTTTATTTTCTCATAAATTTTAAAATTTATTATTTAGGTGGTATCTTTGTCTAGTTTTTTATACGCAGAATTTATTGTGGAGTTAATAGTGTGAAATTGGTATTTCACATTCTTTCTAAATAAGTCAAATTTGTCTTTGAATTATACAAATGCCCGATTCTTAGATATCTATATTTATGTTTATTTAACTAAGTGCCCTATAATTTTCATATAATTTTGACAAGTAAGTTTTTTACACAATTTTCTCTATTAATTACAATGTTAAAATAATTTTGATTACATTCATGTCATTTTCTCTCACATCTATGTTATTTTTCTCACAAGTCACATCTACGTGGAACTCTAAAATTAATTCAAAGTTTCATATTCACTTTAAGAAAAACACTTCATTTATAAGTATGTCAAATTAAATTTTACCTTCAAACCATAATAAATTGCAAGCTTTGCACCTAACAATTTTCCATAAAAAATTACACTAACATTTAGGGAAAATACAAAAATAAGAACGAAAACATTTTTTTTACAATTTTCAAAATACTTTTAAATAAATAAATAATAAAATATATTTAAAATATATACACTGTATTTAATATATACATATATATATATAAGCAAATATAAATAATTAATAATTAAATTTAGTTTAATTAACTAAAAAATAGAAAAATATATAGTAATGTGTATATCTTTTTGTCAAAAATTAAAATATATAACTATTTATTTAATTCTAAATTTAGGGAAAAAGAAATCAAATGCTAAACATAAGTTTAAATAAAATAAATTAATGCATATCAAGTTAATGAATAACCAAAGAATAAATTAAAATACATTAATTGTAATAAGCAGTGTTATCAGAACTAGAACGGACCGCCGATCGGACCTGGTTGGGTTGTAAATTGGTCGAATAAATGGTTTGTTTTTAAGAAAAATTGAAATGTATGTTGAACCCGGTTCAATAGGTGTACATCAGGCGGTTTAGGAAAAATCGATAAGTTTTTAGAGAATCGATCGGTTCCGATTCTTTAACTATTTTTTCATCTTTATTCTTTTCTGCCAGCTAGCCACCAATCACCAAGTCCAAACCTTAAAACAGCCACTACTCAGCATAAATCACTCAACCCTCACCAAATGCAGTCATTCGCCGTCCCTCCACATCGTCCACAGCTTTACCTCCACCTCGTGTCGCCCACTACGTTGAGGCATGTACTATAATAATGAATTTCTTATAATGTATTATATATATATATATTAAATTTATTGAGTAATACATTAGAAGAATGTCATTATTAAACATATTATTTAGTAATAGATATTTGTTTCTTATTTTTTATTTATTTATTTTCTTAATTAAAAATATATAAAGAATATATATACAAACATAACTTAATATTATATATATATATATATATAATGGATATATCATAAATAACAAACGTTAATTTCTAGCATGATATTTGGGTTGAAGACAAACCTTTGTGTTCGTATATAGAGGGACCCTTCGAGCATGAGGAGGAAAATCTTATGGTTAGAGAAATTTTCACCAATGTAGTATGGAAGCTGGAAGGGATTTCCTTTGAAATTCCAAACATCATCTTGAATCTTCTTCCAAGTATCTCAGGGGACTTAACCAATGAGTCCACAAACAGAGAAGTTTGAAATTATTCTCCCTCGGGTTAATATACCAATGCATCGCCTATTCACTTCTGACGAACCACAAGCTGGATTCTCAAGACCATGATAAGTGGAATTGGGTGTGAAAAAATCAGATTATTCAAAAATGCAGTACTTAATTTGGTTCAATCTTAAAAATAGATTTGTCACCTACAACTTTTGAACCACACATGATACAATTTGAGCCCCATTGGTAGAATCTTTCATTTGAATGTTGAGAACATAAATCACATATTGGGGGGGGGGGGGGGGGGGGGGGGGGGGGGGGTGAATCAGCAAAGTCCTTTGCCAACATCCCAACAAAAATGAGAAGTATTGATGAACTTCCTTTAATTTATTTATTTTTATCATCAAATATTACTCCATTTCATTCATTAGTAAATTGCTCATAACTCAAGCTACATTCATTGCTTAAAATAACAACTAGTGGGGGTGGGGGTTGTAGAACCCAAATTTGTAAACACACTCCCAATCTCGATTGATTGGCAACCCAGTTGACGCTTTCATTTGTCGTACGCTTAAATGTTGACCAATTTAGCGACTCAAAGTTCCTTACCAAAGTTAAGATCTTCGAGCATACCATTGCACTTCGCCAATATTGACTATTCCTTGTAATTTTTCCATAATTCGCCTCGAGTCCGACCCTATTGTGACTTTGTGCCATCCCATTTCGAGTTCCATCTTCATCCCTAGGAGTATTGCCTCTGCTTCCATGACGTCAACATTGTACCCCTTTAGTCGTCTATGTGCTCCTCCTACCATCGTGCTTGTATCATCTCTCGCAAGTGCACCTATTCCAATAACCCCAGTTCGACTACACCATGATGCATCACAATTTATCTTTACATACCCATGGTTCGATCGATTCCATATCTGGTTCTGTCTTGGTTGTTGGTTCGACCCAGGTGTGGCTTTAGTTCCCTTGAACTCCTCGTTTCCTCATCGTGTAAGCTCGGGGACCTCCTGTATGTTTGGCCTCTTATTTTCAAAAGCCATCTTACACCTAGCCTTCCATATGTTCCAACACGTGACTAGGCATAACTCCCATTGCATTTGTTTTGACTCGTGACTTGTGTCCGGCTCATCCCTCCTCGCACGCATCTAGTCCATGTTAGGATATAAGTGTGTCTATCACTTATGTTTAGGGTTTAATATGTAAATATTGTTGCTTGCAGCCCAAGCATCAATTAGTTTAGCTTCAGGGACTTAGTTGCAATTATCGTGTCCTTACTGTTTTGTTTGTTTCTCAGATGTTCTCCTTATATGTCTGTCAATGTTGAACTCGATAATATCAAGTCATTTCTCTCTGAAATCAGTAGCTTTCCTTCTTCTTCGTTCTTCATTTCTTCCACTAAACCCTAAATCCAAACATGGTATCAGAGCTTGATCGAGCCTGAAATCTTCCTTTTCAACCTCCCTTCTTTGATTCATGGAAGAATATAGTCCTGCCTTCGCCAACAAGAAAGTAGCTCAGCTACTTGGCGAAGAGAATTTCCAGCAGTGGAAACAGCAGGCTCTACTCTCTGTAAGAGGGTATAACCTCGAGAATCATCTTCATGGAGCTAACATACCTCAGTTTCTGGAAGATGAAACTGGGGTTGCAGTCCCAAATCCTGCCTACACAAAGTTCCTTCAGCAAGACAGCTCTCTCGCATCATAGCTTCTTGCCTCAGTCTCTTCTCAGGTTAGTAGGGGTCTTATAGGGTGTATGTCAGCTGCTGCCATTTGGCAAAAGCTTCATCGTGATTTCTCATCATCCTCCACTACTAGAATCATGCATCTCTATGATAGACTTAAGGTTAGAAAGCATGTTCATCAGCCTATGAGAGACTACCTCACTAAAATTCAGACCACCTGTGATAGTTTAGCTAGCTGTGGTCACCCTATAGAAGAGATGCAACAAATCTCGATTATTCTGAATGGGGTAAAGGGTCAATATGATAATGTAATTGATTTCATTCATGCTAGCCAAAATCCTTATACTATTGCCTCTGTGAGTTCTGTGTTATTGGATGCTGAGTCTAGGCAGTCTGACATTCTATTCGATGCTAGTGCTAGTGTCAACATAGCTTCTGCTAAGGTTCCAAATCCCAGTAAGCCTCTTGTGTCATTTGCTGAAAACAGCTCTGGTAGTATGTCTGAAAATCCCACCCAGTCACCCATGTCTGGTCTCCTGCCCACACCCCAACCCACAAATCAAAATACTCAGTCATTCTCCTATGGTCCCCCACCATTTGGTAATCAACAGTCTGGGAGGGGTAGGGGTCGTGGTAGGGGTTTTGGTAATAGCAGACTGCAATGCCAGCTGTGTGGAAAATTTGGGCACTTGGTGCACAGATGTTTCCACATATTTAATGTTCACTTCACTGGTGTGACTGATCCTCAGTCCAACTCTCCTGCACCTTCTGCAAATCTGGCTGCCTATGACACTGAGCCTGACCCTTACCAGCATCAACCTCAAAGCCAACACTACCCACCTCCTCAGCTACATAAATCTCAGACTCAACCTCAACCACCTCAGCCCACTACCATCACCCCTCCCAATCCTCAAACACACTCTGTTATGCAGTACTCACCCTATCCTTCACCCATACCTCCTATCTACCCTTACATGATGGCCCCTCCATGTTATCCAGCTCAGCCATATCAAGTGTTCTCCAATCCTCAGCCTCCACCCATCCCTGCCATAGCTCAGCCTACTTCACCTCTACCCACCCAAGCTAATCACCTGATGACCAGCAGCCACAACCAGCCACCTCTGATGGCAGCTGGTTCCCAGACTCAGGGGCCACGAACCATCTGACGAATCCTCAACCTTTCCCGAACATGTCTTCTCCATACTCTGGTTCAGGTAAGGTCTTAGTTGGAAATGGTTCTTCACTTGATATTTCTGCCATTGTTTTTTTTCACTTACCTTCCACTTGAAAACCTCTGGTTTTAAATAACTTGCTTTACACTCCTGCTGTTACTAAAAACCTGCTTTCTGTATCTCAGTTTTCAAAGGATAATCAGGTTTATTTTGAATTTCACCCATCGCACTGCCTGATCAAGGATTCACTCTCCAACAAGGTGTTGCTCAAGGGTTATGAGTCAGGGGGTCTTTATCGTCTAGACTTCTCTAGTATTACGTCTAAGTCAAATAATTTAGTTGGGTCTTCTACTGTTAGTCCAGATCAGTGTTTGAGTCTTTCAACTGATTTTCAGCCATTTTGTAATAATGCAGTTTTATCTGTTCAAAACTCTTCCTTTTCGGTTATTGATAATGATAATTCTGCGTTTATGATTAATCATGGTCCCTCTGGTTTTCCTCATACTTATACTACTGATACTTCTGATGAATGCTCTACTGTAACATGCTTTAATAATGCATCCTCCAATGCATTACCTGATTTTGAGATTAGCTGTTTTCTCAGTTCTTTAAAAACTAATGATCCGTCTCACCTATGGCACATGAGGTTAGGCCATCCATCTAGGAACATACTTGTTAATTTCTTGAGATTACAAAATCTGCCCACTAAACACATATCTTCTGAGTATGCTGCCTGTGCAGTGGGAAAGAGTAAGACCCTTCCCTACCTAACTTCAGAGACTGTCTACTCTCATCCACTCGAAATGGTTCAGGTAGATCTTTGGGGTCCTGCCCCCTTCTCCTCTAGTAATAGTAATTATTACCTCAGCATTGTTGATGCTTTCTCTAGATTTACTTGGATTTACTTTTTAAATCGAAAGTCTGATGCTGCTAAAGCTTTTTGTGAGTTTCATTTGTTAGCAGAGAAGCAACTTGGCACAAAGCTCAAAGCTGTGCAATCTGATGGAGGAGGTGAGTTTCATTTTCTTACTGCTTACTTAACTCAGTTTGGTATAGTCCATAGGATCACCTTCCCATATTCAAGCCAACAAAATGGCATGGTGGAGCGTAAGCACCGCCACATTGTTGAATTGGGTCTTACACTTCTAGCACAGTCATCCGTCCATCTTCACTACTGGACGGATGCCTTCTCCACTGCTGTCTTTCTAATCAATCGCTTGCCCTCCAAGTCTCTTGAGAACTGTTCTCCTCATGAAATCATTTTCAATACCAAGCCTGACTACTCTTTTCTGAGAGTCTTTGGCTGTTTATGCTTCCCACACCTGAGACCTTACAGGTCTCACAAGCTGTCCTTCATATCAGAACCCTGTGTCTTCATTGGGTTCTGTTCTGATCACCATGGCTACAAGTGTCTATCTTCATCTGGAAGAGTTTATGTGTCACGAAATGTTGTCTTTCATGAGACAACATTTCCTTTCAGTGACACCACAGGACCGTTCTATGCATCAAACACACCAAAAGTTGCCACCCCCTCCAAACCTTTCTTCATACCTTGTGACTCTTTTTTCCAACAACCTACTTCTGTTCCCTCCATTGTCACTCATTCATCTGGACCTCCTGTGCATGCTCACACTTCGGGTAAGTCCAGCCTACCCTCCACCACACCCACCCAAAACACCACTTCAACTCAGCCTCCCTCTGTCCCTGCTCCTGACCTTAGCTCACCTACTGAGGTATGTAGATACGTCCCTTCTAGTTCAACCCTTGTTCCTATTAACCCCTCTGATCCTGTTTCCTCTATGCCACCACCACCAGCTCACTCAGATCAGTCCTTCCTCTAGGATATAAGTGTGTCTATCACTTATGTTTAGGGTTTAATATGTAAATATTGTTGCTTGCGGCCCAAGCATCAATTAGTTTAGCTTCAGGGACTTAGTTGTAATTACCGTGTCCTTACTGTTTTGTTTGTTTCTCAGATGTTCTCCTTATATGTCTGTCACTGTTGAACTCGATAATATCAAGTCATTTCTCTCTGAAATCAATAGCTTTCCTTCTTCTTCGTTCTTCATTTCTTCCACTGAACCCTAAATCCAAACAGTCAACCATTGCCCCATTCTGCATATATGGCACGTTCGGTCCCAAGATTGTTGTCCATACCACGGTTGTCCACCCGCATTTGAGCACCATATGTTCTACATCTTCGTCTTGACCACACACCGGACAACATGGCTCCACATTCATGCCTCGTCTCTTGAGATTATCCATTACCGGCAAAGAGTTGGTAAGAAGCTTCCATATGAAAGTTTTTACCTTGGGCAACACGTTGGTTTGCCATACATCTCGCCGTATTGAAGTAGGTCTGGACCCGTTCTCCCCCATAGCTGTGGGAAGACCAGAATCGGTCTCCTTTATCTGATGGTATGCTCTTTGGACTGTTACTCTCGCACCCTTCCCCGCCTCTCTAAAGGTTCCTCTCGGAATGTAGAGCCCTTTTAGTACTTTTACCCATAGTGAGTGTGGTTCCCTGTCTATGCGCTCTGCCATATTTGTTAATAGGGCTTTATTGAAGGTCTCTAGTTCCCGGAATCCGAGGCCACCATCTTCCTTTGTTTTGGCCAAGTATGTACATTTTCGCCAATGTATCTTCCTTTTGTCCTCTGTTTGCCCCCACCAAAAGCCTGATATGATCGCATTCACCTATGTCGGTATGACGGTGATGACTGATTTTATCATCACTTATTTCCCTGTCTGATTTAGTGCCTTTGTTCTCCACCCGTTCAGTTTATCTTGGATTCATGTCTTCAGGTAACCCAGGGCTTCCCTCTTTGATCGCCCCCATACAGATGGCAGTCCCAGGTATTTCCCCGGATCAGGTTTACTCGGTATCCCGAGCGTCTCCTCGATGTCTTTACACCTATCACCATCGGCCCCCTGGTTAAACATAAGGCTGGACTTTTATTCATTCAGTTTCTGACCCGAGCTCCTGCAATATGTCATTATTACCTCTTTTAGGCACCTCACATTCTCCATTGTTCCCTTAATGAAAAATAGGGAGTCATCCGCAAAGAGTAGGTGATGTAGTTCGGGACAGCCCCTTTTGAGGGTTATCCCTTGTATCCTCTTCTCATTTACTTCTTTCTCCACCTGTCGGGACAACACATCCGCCATCAAAATAAATAGGTAAGGAGATAGGGGGTCTCCTTGCCTTAGCCACCTAGTTGGTCTGATGAACCCCGTTCGCTCCCCATTGATCAGGACTCGATAGCTCGGCGTCGTTATGCATGCCCTCATCCATTCGATCCATTTCTCCCTGAATCATCTCTTCTCAAGGCTCCTTTAAATGATTTGATCAAATATGGTTATCTGATGACGAGGTGTCCCATCTGAGGAATAAAGTGGTGTCATTTCTTCCCGTATGCAATTTGAAACATTTGAAAAAAAAAACTCATATTAGTTCTGTGTTTGATCTTGCTCTATCACATGCTAAGTTTTTTCAAGCTTCGACCCTAACAAATTAAAACTCCATGAACTTTATCACGGTGAAGGTTAGATGGTTGCCACCGGAGCAGGGATGGATCATAGTAAATACGATGGGTCTGCCAATGGGTTATCATAAATAGTATGGGTCAATGGGTAAGGGCTTTCTCGAGATATCTGGGAACTTCCAATAGTCTTACCACCGAATGTTGGGTCATTCGTGATGACATAATAATGGCAAAACAATTGTGATTCAACTCAGTGTATCTAGAAACAAATGCTCTTTCGACCCATAAGTTTATCTCTGATAACACTTACTAATTTGAAACTAATGCCCATTATTTGGGATTGAACAGATAAAGTTTAGACACATTTATCGAGAAACAAATGTGATTGCTAACATTTTGGTGAAAATGAGTATCGAACAATACTAAACATTCATAGTTCCCACAACGACTGTGAAGGAAACTAGACAAGAGCTCTTAAAAGATATTTATTGATACTCTCAATCAAGAGTTTTAAAAGTCAGTTAATCTCATATTAATATTTTGCCCAGAGTGCAATCATGTTCGCTAATTAATATTGTTTTTATTTTTCTTTTACCAAAAAATAAAATAAATAACAAACGTTATAAAATTTAAACAATAAGTTGAATAATATCTATTTAAAAAAATTTGATCAAATAACCACTTTACTTTAAGAAATAAAACGCCGTGACTTGATGTCACGTCGGTTCGTACATAATATCGTTTCCTACTAAACATATAAAGACTAGTGGTGGTCTTTTGACCCAATCATCAAGACTCACTCCCATTCTTGCTCGTTTCGCTATCCAATTGGCACATTCATTGCTCGCCCTGGGAATCGCTCACCATTGCACTTGCTCCACTTGTCATCCTAGTGCTTAGATGTTCGGTATGATCGTGGACAGTCTCCAATGCTTCGGTTCTTCCATGATTTGTTGGTGATCCGTGTGTGATTCTGTCTGTATTATGATGCTTTGCCATCCCGCTTCAATCGCTAGTCGCACTCCTTCTTGTATAGCCATGGCTTTCATCGCTTCTATGTCGTCACTCCTTAGCCTCCGGTTCATCCCGCCCACTATCTTGCCGTTTTTATCTCTTGCCACCACTCCTATTCGGGCTCTTCTCATTTCCTTATACCATGATGCGTCACAATTGATCTTGATTGTATGACCATTCAGTGGTGTCCATTGTTGTATCGGTCTCTCGGCTGGGATGTGGTGTGGTTGGTTCGATCGGTTTGCCTCCTTTTGCTCCTCGTAGGCTTGCTTGATTTCCTTTATCACAACACTCGGTTTTGGGTGTTTCGCTTCAAAAGCCGCCGTGCACCTAGCCTTCCAAATATGCCAACAAGTGATTAGAGTAAGTGTCCACCTCTTGTCGCTCTTGGTATTTCCTCCATGCAGCCCTGTCTTCATATAATAATTTAAACTTTATATTATATTAAATTTATATAACTTACCGTTCAAATAATTTTGATATGAGTCTTAATCTACCAGATTAGATATGACGAACCCTAAAATTCTTCTTTGAACTTTGAAGAAGTTTTTTAAAAAATAACTACTGTGCAAAATATTTACGCTACTAGGGGTAGCGTTTTTTAGCATATTTCCAAAAACGCTACTAGGGGTAGCGTTTTTCATAAAACGCTTCTTTGGGTAGCGTTTTTATGAATTTCGCTACCCCTAGTAGCAAAACAAAATTGGTTTTTTTACATTTTTGACTTTTTTTTACACGATTTGATATTTAATGTAAACAAAATTAAAACATTATTAAAAATAATTTAAAAAATTACAGTAAGTAGATATTTTAATTTCGATTCAAATGATGAAAAAAATATTAATTTTGGACTTACGGATTGATTGTAGGCTCTGCCGTAAGTTGAGATATGAAAATCTAACTTAAAACAATATAACTCATACCCTGTAAGTCCAAACTGACCACGGTGAACGTCATTTATGTCGTAATTCAATTATCTACCTAGGGTAATTTGTTTGATTAGAAATACAATGATTTTGTAACCTAACATCGCTTGTCTTAAAATTTGACCGAAATAATCAAATGCATTAGGTGAAAAATTTAATTATGTACTTACTCAAAAAAATTAAAGTGAGTAGATAATTTAATTACAAATTAAATGACGCTAACTAGACATTAATTTTTTACTTTTAGACTGACCGTATAATACGAAGTAAATTACGTATTGTATCATACGGTCAGTCTAAAAGCAAAAAATTAACGTCTAGTTAGCGTCATTTAATTTGTAATTAAATTATCTACTTACTTTAATTTTTTTGATTTTTTTTTAGTAATAACATAATTAAATTTCTTACCTAATGCATTTGATTATTTCGGTCAAATTTTAAGACAAGCGATGTTAGGTTACAAAATCATTGTATTTTTAATCAAAACAATTACCTAAGGTAGATAATTGAATTACGACATAAATGATGTTCACCGTGGTCTGTTTGGACTTACAGGGTATGAGTTATATTTTTTTTAAGTCAAATTTTCATATCTCAACTTACGGCAGAGCCTACAGTCAATCCGTAAGTCCAAATTTAATATTTTTTGCATCAGTTGAATCGAAATTAAAATATCTATTTACTGTAAAAAAAATTATTTTTTATTTTTTAAATTAGACATCAAATCGTCAAAAAAAGTCAAAAACGTAAAAAAAAAAACGAATTGCGCTACTAGGGGTAGCGGAATTCATAAAAACGCTACCCCAAGCAGCGTTTTATGAAAAATGCTACCCCGAAAATGCTACTCAAAGTAGCGAATGTTGTTAAAAACGCTACCCCCAGTAGCGATTATATACATTTCGCTAAATATGTTTTCCGTATATTTATTTTTTCAAATACTTTTTGCACAGTGCCTACTTTTTTAAAAAATTGAACTTTGGAGCTAAGAATAGTTGCTTCGCTTTCCTTTTCGTTTCTAGTATTCATTTCTAATCTAGAAAAGCCTAAAACAGAAGGAAAGAAGGAAATTGACAGGGTTGTGTTTGTTACTGCTACTCAACCAGTTTATCAGGAAGAGGGATTGACCGATCGATCATCGATTATAAGAGTAGGAGACAAGGCTTTGATTAAGCGAAGATCTTCGACTGGACGAATTGCCGAGACGATTCCATTAAATCCCATAGCCGCCTGGCGAAGATCTTTGACTGCTCTCAAGTCTCAACGCGCTCTCGCTCGTTGCCGTGTTCTTTCTCTCTCTCTCTCTCTCTCTCTATTTTTACTTCGTCTTCTTATAATATACAATATATTACTTGGAGCTCGATCTTGGCATTGATTGATGATAGATCATATAAGGCCCTGCTTTTGAGGTACCGGACTTGTTCCCTACCCCATACTTCTGTCATTATTTATCTCCGTTCAATTCAGATATTTTTCTGTAATTTGCGTCTAGTACTTTTTTCTCGAATAATCAATCTTCCTCTGCGTCTCTCACACGAAAAAACACTATGGCCTTGTATGTGTCTTAACTCACAATTCAAGCATATGAATGGTGGTGGAAGGACAAATTGGTGTGCCCAGATGCCCACCCCGAATATGTGTTCTTAGTGGGAGAGTTACTGAACCATAGAGATTACGATTTTCGGATTTTTCATGTGCATTTCAGCATTTGAATATGGGTTCTTGAATAATATCATACTTAAAGATTGAATTAAAACTGTGACAACAAAAATTTGGACTTTTCCGAAGAATGGGGGATGACTATGACTACTCATCATATGCATCCATATTCCATGATGTGTTGAGTACGTCCATCCATCCATCCATCCACATGTATAACCAATTAAAATTGGTCTTTCAGTACCATTGCTTGCAAGAGAAGAGGTTATTCCATCTGAACAGTGTTCTTTTGGAGATCATTCAGGTCACACGACCTGTTGTGGTTTTGCCTTTCCCTGGAGGAATTTTCATCTCAAATTTGGGTAATCTAGTTTTGGTTCTGTGTCAAAGGATTGGTCAGTTTGCAAGAAAATTTGATGTACATGTTCTACATTGTGCTGTCATCTTTCATATTTTGTTATATCACAAAAATTCTCTTTCCTGATCTTCACTCCTCAGTCTTAGTCTGAAGTATTCGGGTTTAAATGCTTGATTTTGGTTAATTTACTAGAAATTTTATAGCACGATTGTTTTGCGGAATTTCTAAGGAATAGAGAATACGGATTCTGTATTCGTCTGTTTGTTTCGCAGAATAGAGAGTTAGGAATTAGAATTCTTGGGTAAATGCTCGGATTTGCTATTATTAGAGAGTTATGAATAAAACAATGTACAATTGACCAAAATACTCTCCAATGTTAAATTTATATTTTAATTAATTATGTACATTTTAATTATTTATTTATATGTTAATTAAATTTAATATAAATTTGTAATTAATTAATTAAATTATTTATTTATATTTTATTTTAATTAATTATTTACATTTAATTTCATTTCATTGTGTATTTATAATTTATTTTAATTAATTAATTATATTTATTTTAATTTAATTATTTCAAAGATTTTAATGAAATATATTTTTAATTTAATTAATATTAATTTAAACATTTCAAATTAATTAATATAATTTTTATAAGATAAATTGTATTATATATTATACATATTGAAGTAAAGGGTATATATCTCATTTTATCTTATTTCATTTCATTTGCGTGTACCATTTCACCAACCAAACATTGAAATTTCATATTTCATTCAATTTCAATCAACCAAACAACATCATATTATTATTTCTATTCTTTATCCCCTAGTGCATATTCTTTATTCCGTATTCCATTAGCCAAACACACGGTTGGTATGATCCATTTGTTGAAGTTAACTTATTTGAAACGCTGATTGTCCATTGTTCCCCATTTTGCTGCCCCTTTTGGTTCCATCTTGTTTAATTGTCAATATTCACGTTTTATGTTATCACAGTTGTTCTGCTTTCAGGAGTGTTGACTGATGAAACAAATTTGTGCAGGTCATGTTGACTAAAGATTTTTTCACCGAGTATGGTGAGGCCAGTCAATATAAAATCAAAGAAGTGATCGGGAGAGGAAGCTATGGCATTGTTGCATCAGCTATTGACACTCATACTGGAGAAAGGGTAGCGATTAAGAAAATTAATGATTTTTTCGAACATGTTTCTGATGCAATTCGTATCCTCAGAGAAATTAAGTTGCTCCGCTTATTGAAGCACCAGGATATAGTGAAAATAAAGCATATAATGCTTCCTCCATGTCCAAGGGAATTTAAAGATATATATGTTGTCTTTGAACTGATGGAGTCAGACCTTCATGAAGTGATTAAAGCCAATGATGATCTCTCTCCCGGACATCACAAGTTTTTTCTGTATCAGCTTCTTCGAGCCTTAAAATACATTCATTCAGGTTATTCAAAATTTGGTGTACTATCTTGTTTTTAATCTGCTGAATTAAGTGTAGCATTTCAACGTGAGTCTTCAAGCAAATATTTGAGTAATGATTTTCTTTGTTTTTCAGCAAACGTCTTCCATCGAGATTTAAAGCCGAAAAACATCCTTGCTAATGCAGATTGCAAAATTAAGATTTGTGACTTTGGGCTCGCTCGAGCTCAAGTTATTGAAGGAGCAACTCCTATCTTTTGGACTGTATGTGTCATTAATGCACATTTGCATCTCTACTTGTTTTTCTTTAATCTATATAGTTAGGTCAGGATTTAGTTCTATATAGTGTCTAGTAATAGCATTATCTTGGTCAGGGCTCAGAATAAGACAAAAGTTGAGTAACTGCAAACTGCCATGCAAGGTAATAGGGGAAATTATTGCTAATTGGTTTATAATCAAAGTTGATATCTTGAAAAGTTGATATCTTGAAAGTTGAAAGGACAATTATTCTATTGGGAGGATGTGTTGGAATAATAACCTTAACATTACATTTGCGTAGCTTTAAACAACAGATGTTATTGAATGATGCCTAGAGCAGCTAAAGGATCATTGTTTTTTGCCATTATCATTTTTTCTTCAGTTAGTATATATGCTGCTTTTCCCATTCCATTCAAGTCTTGATCTCAGAGGTGTTATGATAGTATTTAAAGACTATGAAATGAATTATGAATAGTGTTTCCATTTACCCGTTGAGCGTGTTGGGGAGATTACCTTCTTTTCTATGTTCCTATATTTGGGACTTCACATAAAACATGAAGTGCCATGAGAGGGTAAACTCATCATCCAGAAGTGTCATTTTAAATGCAAAACTGCTCTGTTGCACGGACTGATGCTCTATACTGAACTCTGAATTGTGGTAAACTTTGTGCCCTACAAATAGCCTGTTTTTGCTAATTCTAATTATTTTTAAAGGATTATGTTGCAACTCGATGGTATCGTGCACCTGAACTGTGTGGCTCATTTTTCTCCAAGGTAAGTGCATGACATCCATGGATGGTAAGATGAGAATCTGACAAACTTGTTACAATCACTCCTGTTGAAATTTGCAATAGAATTTGAATGTCCAAGTGATTTGGATTCCATTTAGGTGTTGCATGTGCAAATCCATGTCATATACATGAACATGTTTTTTCCCTTTTTTTTTCTTCTGCATTTGGAATGTTATATATACATGAATATAATTTTACATCATTTCAGCTATTTGATTCATTCAGCATGCTAAAATGGCGTGTTGAAATTGTTTTTTACCCTCCATCTGGAATATTGTATTGCAACCTGTTGGATTTCTATTGTTGGATTTCTTGCCACAATTACTTGGAATATCAACCACACTAACACTCACACACAATTGCAATTGAAAAACTTGAAGACACAACAAATGAACAACTTTGTTTGTGATGCCTCAACTTCTTGCATCATTTTCTGATTTTTTTTCATTATATTACTAAACCAAAACCATAACTTACATAACTATTTGTCTTACAATTTTGTAACTCTACTATCTTAACTATTTGTAACTCTACTTTCATAACTATGTGTAACTCTACTTTCTTAACTATTTGTAACTCTATTTTCTTAACTATTTGTAACTCTACTTTCTTAACTATTTGTAACTCTAAAATAATGACAAAGCAAAACAACTAAAAAACTTAGGTAGACAACTAGCTTAATATTACAACAATCTCCTCCTTAAGCTTGTTGTCTTACACGATCCGTGCACCAGCTTTCTCTCGCATCTACAAGAATTTTAATCCAACTAGTGACTTCGTCAATATATCGACACGTTGTTCTTCCGTACAAACGTGTTGAACTTCAATAATTTCCGATTCCACACAATCTCTAATGTAATGAAACCGGGTGTCAATATGCTTAATCCTATCATGATAAACCGAATTCTTACTCAACTCAATTGCCGATTGATTATCGATCTTTAGGAGCACTTTCTTCATTTCGGGCCGCATCATATCCGCTAGAAGTCGAGCTAACCAAACTCCTTACTTAATATCAATCTTGCCTACTAGCTCGTCCATCTCTACATCACTACGGACCCGGTCTATATCCTCAGACATGATCTCTGCAGTAGCTCCTCCGAGTTTCTGTTGTTCGAAGGCTAAGCAAAGCCTATTCACCTCATCCTCGTCTTCGCTACCATCCTCGCCAGGATATTCTTTAGCAACATCCTTTGAATCCTCAATGGCTAGATCCATCTCTTTCCACATATCACCCAGACTGTCATCTTCTTCCCCTGATTCATCTTCTTCATCCTTACTTCTTGTTAGAAGACATTCAGGTAAAGTTTGTGCTATGTTAAACACATATAACCGATTTCCTGACCTACCGACTTTCATTAGTAGTCGTTTCGATCGATCCACAATAGACATAACTCCACCTTCAATCTCGACCTTGCACCCGTTCTCATCCAACTGACCAAGGCTAATGATATTGCTCTTCAAGCTCGGTATATAGTACACATCAGTGAGCACACGATGCTCACCCGTGAGGCACTCAAGTAGAACTGAACCTTTCCCTTGAATATCCACAGCCGATCCATCCCCAAACTTGACGGATCCTTTAATGGTTGTATCAATTTTAGAAAAATGATCAATGCAACCAGTCATGTGGTTACTCGCGCCGGTATCCAAATACCAAGCCTTCTCCGGAGTGCTGCCAACCTTCGGCACTATCTTGTCTTCGTGGAGTTACACCTTGTCTTCAATCGTGTGATTGAGTACACACACTTCAGCCATCAACAATGCCAGTTCATCATCAACTTCCACTTCAACCAGGTTTTCCCTTTCTCTTCGGTCTGGCTTAGGGAATTCCTTGGCAAAATGACCATACTCATTACAGTTGTAACACTTAACATTTGACTTGTCGAAGGTACGTGGCTTTCGGTCACCATTTCCTCGACCTCCGCCATTTCCACGATCACGTCCTTTCCCGTGAAATCCTCCTCTTTCGTTACTACTCGAACCTTCATGCGATTTGTTCTTCGCACACCTTGTCTCCCATTCGGCTTGGGTAAGGAGCAACTGATCTCCAGTATCCTTTGAATGCATTCGGCCTTTGAGTCCTTCTTCAAAAGTTCGAAGACGACCGATCGCCTCCGAAATCGACATGTTCTCAATATCCCCAAACTGTTCAATCGTTCCGATAATGTGGAGAAATCTGTCCGGGACTGCACTAAACAACTTCTCAACAACCTCACCATCGTCAAGCTTCGTGCCTAGAGAACGAATTTCGCCCACCAACGTAGTGAGCTTCATGGAAAATTCGTTGATCGTCTCTGAATCGTCCATTCGTAACTTGTTCAATTGCCGTTTCAATACTTGTACACGAGCCTTCTTGACACGATCCTCGCCAACCCGCATCTCCCTTAATGCGTCCCAAGCTTCCTTGGTCGTCTCCTTCTCCGCGATCGCCATCATCACGTCGTCCGGCACGGCTTGGGAAATGGCTACCATGGTGCCTTGATCCTTGTCTTCGCTCGTGTCTTCACCTTTGATCGATGACCATACCCCTAGTGAACGCAAGATTATCTTCATCTTGACAGCCCATATGCCGTAATTCGTTTCACTTAACATGGGATATTGGACCGGGATGGAAGCTCTCGTCGTCAGTGTCATGGTTGCGTTTCTTCCTTCGTGATCATCCATCTTCTTCCAACCTTGCTCTGATACCAATTGTTGGATTTCTATTGTTGGATTTCTTGCCACAATTACTTGGAATATCAACCACACTAACACTCACACACAATTGCAATTGAAAAACTTGAAGACATAACAAATGAACAACTTTGTTTAACATGCCTCAACTTCTTGCATCATTTTCTGATTTTTTTTCATTATATTACTAAACCAAAACCATAACTTACATAACTATTTGTCTTACAATTTTGTAACTCTCTTAACTATTTGTAACTCTACTTTCATAACTATGTGTAACTCTACTTTCTTAACTATTTGTAACTCTATTTTCTTAACTATTTGTAACTCTACTTTCTTAACTATTTGTAACTCTAAAATAATGACAAAGCAAAACAACTAAAAAACTTAGGTAGACAACTAGCTTAATATTACAACACAACCGATGCATATAACTTTATGACATTCCAGTTATTTGATTTGATTCATGGTATCCTTAGGCACAGTACCCATGCATCAAATAGTAAAAGTATAGTGCTTGCAAAGAATGGAGTGTTGATCTGGTTTCTGTGATGGGATTGGACCTTCTTCCAACATTTGGGTATCAAGCGGTACCCTTCGCTTTTATCTAGTTTGTCAACTGTTTAGTGTCTTGCTACAAAACTCAGACACTAAATGTTGGGCCCAACTGTTGTGTTCAAGATAGTGCTTTTTTATGCATCAAAACTCGCATATGCAGGTGCTCTCACGTTAGCACAAACCAACTGCAAGAAAAGGAAATAGACCTTGTAGTTGTTCTGAAGCTCTACAGATCTTGCTTCTGGAGGTGGACCTTTTGAACTCTTTTTACTTCTGGTTTATAGGCCATTCCATTGGGGAGAAAAAGTCTTGAAGGTGCAACTACCTAAAGCCTGAAACCCTAGTCTTAATTTTTCCCTAGTCTCTCGCGAGCCAGCCTTTCCTTATAAAGCACACTAAGCTTTTACCTGAACTACAATTGCTTCAGATCTTCTCTATCCAATTTCCCTTGGTATGGGGGCCAAAGAATAGGCACTAAGCTAATTAACAGATAAGTTGATGGTGTATTAAGCTTGTTGAGTACTGTTGAAGGTGGTGGTACTGTTGAAGGAGAAGATTGCTGTTGTTTAAACTAGTTGTTTACATAAGTTTAGTTTCTTTGTTTTGTCATTGTTTTTGGACAATTAGTTACGTAAGTAGCAGTTAGATTTTTGAGCAGTTAGAATGTGTGTAGGTAGTTACTAAACTGAAAGTGGCTTTGCTAATATAATGATAAAAAAACAGAAAATGATGTTGTTCGGTTGTGCATCACAAAAACTGTCTCCTTGCTGGTTTTCTTCAAGGTTTTCTTACGTAAACAATTGCAAGTGTATGTGTGGTTGTGAGAGTTGATTTAGCAAGTGATTAAGGCAATTGATCCAACAATTGGTATCAGAGCAAGGTTGGAAAGAAGATGGCTGATCAAGAAGGAAGAAATGCAGCAACGAAATCACGAACCTCCATTCCGATCCAATACCCGATGCTCAACGAAACGAATTACGGCATATGGGCTGTCAAGATGAAGATCATCTTGCGATCACTCGGTGTGTGGTCAGTGATTGATGGAGGAGACACGAGCGTAGACAAGGATCAAGGCGCCATGGTAGATATTTCTCAAGCCGTGCCGGACGACGTGATGATGGCGATCACGGAGAAGGAGACGGCCAAGGAAGCTTGGGACGCATTAAGGGAGATGCGGGTTGGCGAGGATCGTGTCAAGAAGGCTCGTGTACAAGTGTTGAAATGACAATTGAACAAGTTACGAATGGAGGATTCAGAGACGATCAATGAGTTCTCCATGAAGCTCACTACGTTGGTGGGCGAAATTCGTTCTCTAGGCACGAAGCTTGATGACGGTGAGGTCGTTGAGAAGTTGTTTAGTGCAGTCCCGGACAGATTTCTTCACATAATTGGAACGATAGAGCAGTTTGGCGACATTGAGAACATGTCAATTTCGGAGGCGATCGGTCGTCTTCGAAATTTTGAGGAAGGACTCAAAGGCCGAATGCATTCCAAGGATAATGGAGATCAGTTGCTTCTTACCCAAGCCGAATGGGAGGCAAGGTATGCGAAGAACAAGTCGCATGAAGATTCGAGTAGTAACGAAAGAGGAGGATTTCACGGGAGAAGACGTGGTCGTGGAAATGGCGGAGGTCGAGGAAATGGTGACCGAAATCCACGTACCTTCGACATATCCAAGGTTAAATGTTTCAATTGTAATGAGTATGGTCACTTTGCAAAGGAGTGCCCTAAACCAAACCGAAGAGAAATGGCAAACCTAGTTGAAGTGCAAGTTGATGATGATGAACCAGCATTGTTGATGGCTGAAGTGTGTGTCCTCAATCACACTAACGAAGACAATGTGTTACTCCACGAAGACAAGGTAGTGTCGAAGGTTGACAACACTACGGAGAAGGCTTGGTATTTGGATACCGGCGCGAGTAACCACATGACTGGTTGTATCGATCAATTTGCTGAAATTGACACAACCATTAAAGGATCAGTCAAGCTTGGAGATGGCTCGACGGTAGACATACAAGGAAGAGGTTCGGTATTGTTTGAATCTCTCACGGGTGAGCATCGTATGCTTACTAATGTCTATTACATACCAAGATTGAAGAGCAACATAATAAGCCTTGGCCAGCTAGATGAAAACGGATGCAAAGTTGAGATTGAAGGAGGAGTAATATCTATCGTGGACCGATCGAAAAAGTTGCTAGCAAGAGTGAATAGGTCAAGGAACCGATTGTATGTGTTCAACATGGTAACAACTTTACCGGAATGCTTTCTGGTGAAGAAGAAGCACAACGAGGACATCAGCAAGGACAACAAGGCTCTTGGTAAGCTTAGGAGGGAAGTCGAGCGTGCCAAGAGAGATCTTAGCTCCCAGCACCAGGTCTGTGTTGAGAAGTTTGCAAAGGAGGACAAGAAGAAAGGATACGAAGTCCTCTACATGGTGGATGTCATTGATGAGTATGCCATTGGCCAGCTGAAGGAATATGACAGAAAAAGCTTGTCTCTGCAACAAAGGAGGGTCTGAAGATTGACGAATCTGAGGATGAAAAGAAGAAGCAGGATGAGCTGAAGGAGAAGTTTGAGGGCCTCTGCAAGGTGATTAAGGATGTTTTAGAAAACAGGGTTGAGAAGGTTGTTGTATCTGATCGTGTGGTTGACTCTCCTTGCTGTCTGGTCACTGGGAGTATGGATGGACTTCCAACATGGAGAGAATCATGAAGGCTCAGGCTTTGAGGGACAGCGGCATGGCTGGATACATGTTGTCCAAGAAGACCATGGAGATCAATCCTGAAAACCCAATCATGGAGGAGCTCAGGAAGAGGGTTGATGCTGACAAGAACGACAAATCTGTCAAGGATCTTGTTCTCTTGCTGTTCGAGACCTCACTCCTCACCTCTGGGTTCAGCCTCGAGGATCCAAACACCTTTGGCAACAGGATTCACAGAATGTTGAAGCTCGGTTTGAGCATTGACGAGGATGCAGGTGAGGGTGATGCAAACATGCCAGCACTGGAGGATACTGATGCAGTTGAAAAACAATCTGAAGCTAACAGTTTGCCATCACAAGATGTGCATGACAAATGTGACCAGACACACTCGACAAAGGTTGTAACTGTAGAAGCTGTGAAGTTAGCTCACGAGAATAGAGTAAGATTTACAGCAACAGATGTTAATGAGGATGCTGATATGACTTAGAGCAGCAGAAGAGATTAAAGAAGTGATGACAACAAGCTTAAGGAGGAGATTGATGGTGTATTAAGCTTGTTGAGTACTGTTGAAGGTGGTGGTAATGTTGAAGGAGAAGATTGTTGTTGTTAAACTAGTTGTTTACATAAGTTTAGTTGCTTTGTTTTGTCATTGTTTTTGGACAATTAGTTACGTAAGTAGCAGTTAGATTTTTGAGCAGTTAGAATGTGTGTAGGTAGTTACTAAACTGAAAGTGGCTTTGCTAATATAATGATAACAAAACAGAAAATGATGCTGTTCGGTTGTGCATCACAAAAACTGTCTCCTTGCTGGTTTTCTTCAAGGTTTTCTTACGTAAACAATTGCAAGTGTATGTGTGGTTGTGAGAGTTGATTTAGCAAGTGATTAAGGCAATTGATCCAACATAAGTGACATCCCCACCACTGTGATTGGCTGGCTTGCGTCGGAGGCATCCTTTGCAGTGCAGCTTCTGTTTTCCTCTTTAGGAGATCTTTTTGTTCAGCTATGAATTGGAATATTGTATATTATTCTCCATATTTACTTCTTTTGTTACTACTTTATTTTCTGTTGATTACTATATATTTGTGTGCTTACTGTTCTTTTTCTTTTGTTTTTAATAGTTGATGTGGTTGGTTCATATCTGCATCAGCTATGTTGTTTGTTTAATGGTTTCTTGTTTTTTCTGGTCTGGCCATGATAATGTTGTAAGTAGTATATAAATAGTTCTGTAGTTATATAATAATGTTGTAGATTCATGAAATTTTATTTTCTGAAACCTTGTGTACTGCATGCAGTATACACCTGCAGTTGATATTTGGAGCATAGGTTGTATATTTGCTGAATTGCTGACGGGAAAACCCTTGTTTCCTGGGAAGAACGTGGTGCATCAGTTGGATATCATTACTGACTTGCTTGGAACGCCATCCCCTGAAACAATAGCAAGGGTCTGTACTGTTCTTATAAATTTCTTATGCTCATTCGTGGACAATCCAGACAATATTGCTATTTTTCCCCCCACTTTTGGGATGTACAGATACGGAATGAAAAGGCTAGAAGATATTTAAGCAGCATGGGGCAGAAGGCACTTACTTTGAGGAAATTTCCTAATGCAGATCCACAGGCTCTTAGCTTGCTTGAGAGGCTGCTTGAATTTGATCCTAGATATCGGATATCTGCTGAAGAGGTAAGGTTTTCACGATCAAGTAAGCTATATGTATCTATACTATTTATAGATGGTGCACTAGGGGTAGTGGACTCTGCTTTTATTGTCAGTTATGCTCCTATTAATTTGAGACTTGAACTAAAAATTTCTACATTCACAAACAAAATGTTGGAAATCTCGAATGGATACGGTGGTTGAACTATCAAATTGTATGCTTGGATTATTCTGAAGTCGTGGCGACACTTTCAGATTGAAACTATTTGGAGGCACCCAAACTTTCAATCGGATAAAATCATATTACTGAACTAGAACTTGAGAAGGATTGTGAATGTTTGAGATGAATTTTTGAATCTCACCTATGCCCAATTTATAGTGTTTGCCACACCCTTTGGAGGAGACACTTTGCCCCTTGGAAGAGACACAACATCCCTTGGCCAATGTAGGCAACATTTCGTCTATGACATACCCCTTTGATTCAAATTTTGGCTCCAAAATCAAAGGGACACCTTAGTAAGACTCTAGCAATGGTTCGGCCCCTAGCCATGGCTCGGCCCTTAGCCATGGTTCGGCCCCTAGCACTTGGCTCTAAAGCAAGTGTCCAAAAACCGAGAATTTCGAGGTTAAAATGTTAAGTCATTAATTCAAAAAATTCAAATTTACAATGAATTTTTAGAATAGTGACTTTAGAATAGGTCGACCCCAGCCAGGGGCGCTGCCTCTTGGACCCTGCTAGGGGCGCAGCCCCTTTGACCCACATTGCCTCGTCTCTAATTAACTGATGAATCTCCGATACAGTGAATCGTAATATACTTAAACAAACATGCACTTCGCACCCTCCTAACTTGTTTAATGAGATACTATGATCCTATTGGTCAACTAGTCAATCCAATTACACTAAAATATATAACAAACCACCAGGTTAACATTAACTTCTATGTATATATTTAGCAGTATTACTGATGACTTAACTATTATAAGCAAAGCAATTATGTAAGTAGGTACATGTGCGTCTCGTATTAGTTCTCTTGTATGCATATATGTAGACAGTCCTCAGTTTATTGAAAGTGACTTGCAAATTTCTGCCAATTTACAGGCATTGTCTCATCCGTACTTCAAGGGTTTGGAGAATGTGGCCTGTGAGTTGTCAATGAAACCAATTTCAAAACTGGAGTTTGAGTTTGAAAGGAGAAAACTAACTAAAGATGATGTGCGAGAGATGATTTACAGAGAGGTAACTGTTCACCTTGCTGTTTTTACTGAAGTTGTTCTTATCATCCCGTTTGATTTACGTATGTCCTGTCCTGTATATCTTTGTCCAAACAGATATTGGAATACCATCCACAGATGTTGAAGGAATATCTTCAAGGTGCAGAGTTTAGCCACTTCATGTATCCAACGTAAGATGCATGCAAATTTATGTTGCCCTGTGGGTGGATGTAAAATAGTAAAAACTGCTCAACTCCAAAAGTAACAACTATTGCTGCTAACCATGTGAAGACGTTTTGCTAATTATTACTTGGTTTCGTCTTTTGATCTAGTCGGTTTTGGAGTCCAATTTATATATAGAATAAGAAGTAATGATGAAAAAAACTGCACATATATTATATATAGATATTGTTCGTCTTCAATCAAGAGAAATTGAAGAAGATGAGATTCAACATGGAGTTGAATACCGCAAATACAAATCTTATATGTGTTGAACAAACTCTCATAAACTCTTATAAAACTCATACAACTCTCATACAAAACATACAAACATAACCACCTATTTATACTAATACATAGTAGCACTTTTGTTGACAAAGTTTACAACACTTTGTTGACAAAGTTTACAAGGTTGGTGCAGTATTTTCAATAGTAGATATGCAGCATTTTCTATAGTAAAACACATGTTGGAAGAGCAGCAATTTATACAGTAAAAACTTATTTATACTAACACTCCTCCTAAATCAGGTTGCTGCAAACTCCCAATCTTTCCCTGAGAAAAACAAATCTAGCAACTGGAAAAGACTTGGTAAATATATCTGCAACTTGTTATTCAGTGTTGCAGTATATCAGTTTTACTTCTTCATCCTTTTGTATCTCTCTTAGGAAGTAATATTTTACCTTGAAATGTTTTGTTCTTCCATGAAATACTGGATTTTGGGATATAGCAATTGCAGCTTGATTATCCACGAAAATCTTAGTGCTTTGGCTTGAGCTTCTTCAAGATCTTCCAACAGCTTCCTCAGCCAAATGGCTTGTTTGGCTGCTCCTGAAGCTGCTATAAACTCAGCTTCTGCAGTGGAGAGAGCGACCACTTCTTGCTTCTTCGAACACTAGGAAAAGCATCCAGAACCAAGAGAAAAATAGTAACCAGAAGTGCTTTTAGCATCATCTTCTGAACCAGCCCAGTCACTATCTGAATACCCAATCAAATTTAGGTCCTTACCTTTCCCAAACTTGACCCCAAGTGATTGAGTTCCCTTCAAGTATCTTATTACACGTTTTGCAGCCATCATGTGTAGCTCACTAGGACAATTTAAGAACCTAGAAAGAACACTTACAGAATAGAGAATGTCTGGCCTTGTTGCACTTAGGTACATTAAGCACCCAATCAGTCTCCTATAGAATTTTTCATCTGCTGCATCAGCTCCATCTTCCTTTTGCAGCTTTGATTTGAGAACCATTGGGGTGCTCACTTCTTTGCAATCCTCCATCTTGAATCTTTTGAGAATCTCCTTCAAATACTTCTTCTGGCAAATGAAGACTTCATGCTTACTTTGTTTGATCTCAATGCCCAAAAAATTGGACATCTCTCCCAAGTCAGTCATCTCGAATATATGCATCATCTTCTTCTTGAATTCTTCAATTTGAATGGCATTACTTCCTGTAATAAGTAAGTCATCCACATACAAGGAGACCATTACTACATTAATACATGCCTTTAAGATGTAGAGGGTGGACTCACTTGGGCTCTTTTCAAACCCAAGTTGCAGCAAATGCTCGTCTATTTTGCTATACCATTGTCTGGGAGCCTGCTTCAAGCCATAGAGAGTCTTCTTCAACTTGTACACCTTCTCTTCTTGGCCTGAAACAATGAAGCCATCAGGTTGCTCGATGAAGATCTCCTCATTCAGCTCACCATTCAGAAAAGCTGACTTGACATCAAGTTGGATGATCTTCCAATTCTTCTGAGCAGCAATGGAGAGGAGCATACGAATGGTGTCCAGCCTGGCCACAGGTGAAAATGTCTCAGAGAAATAAACTCCCCATATCTGAGCATAACCCTTCACCACCAATCTGGCTTTGTGCTTGTTGATTGAGCCATCAGGATTGAGTTTGGTCCTGAAAACCCATTTGACACCAATCACTTTTCTGTTCCTTGGCCTCTCCACCAACTCCCAAGTCTTATTCTTCTCAATCATGGCAAGCTTCTTCTTCATTGCAGCTAGCCATTTTTCATCAATCTTGGCCTCCTCATATTCTCCAGGTTCAAGAACCGCAAGGTTGCATCTCTGATAAATCTCAGCAAGAGATCTTGACCCCCTAACAGATTGATCATCTGAGCCTTGATTTGAGCAAGTGTAGGGTTGGGTGGAAGAGCTGGAATTTCATAGTCTTCTTCAACAGCTTCCCACAGATCAGTGCCATCCATGTAAGCTTCCATTTTGACAGCCCAAATTTGGTAGTTTGAGCCGTCAAATTTTGGTGGAGCAACGCCTGAGAAGGATTCTTCCATTTGATGAGAGCTAGAGTGTTTATGGGTGGATGATCTCAAGAAAACGACAATCAAACAACCTCACAAATCCCTCAAGAAGTTAAGCTATGGGTGGATGATCTCAAGAAATCGACAATCACTCAACCTCACAGATCCCTCATGAAGAAAGCTCTGATACCACTGTTGGTCTTCAATCAAGAGAAATTGAAGAAGATGAGATTCAACATGGAGTTGAATACCACAAATACAAATCTTATATGTGTTGAACAAACTCTCATAAACTCTTATAAAACTCATACAACTCTCATACAAAACATACAAACATAACCAACTATTTATACTAATACATAGTAGCACTTTGTTGACAAAGTTTACAACACTTTGTTGACAAAGTTTACAAGGTTGGTGCAGTATTTTCAATAGTAGATATGCATCATTTTCTATAGTAAAACACATGTTGGAGGAGCAGCAAGTTATACAGTAAAAACTGATTTATACTAACAGATATACAAGAATAAAAACAAGTGATGAACATATCTATCTAACTGTGGCAAGATGTTGAATACAGCGGACTTGATCAATTCAAGCTACAGTTTGCTACTCTTGATGAACAGCAGCTTCCTGGTAAATGTGGAAGAAGCACTTATATTCTGAGAAAATATGCGTCTTTACCAAGGTCAGTGGTGTAGTCTCTCTGTTACTTGACTCGGATGAGTTTCTTTCTTTCTGTACTCATTCCCTAAGATGTGCCTTTTCTTTTTCTTTTTTTATAACATCTAATGAGAGTAATATAGAGCATTTGGATTTTGCAGGGAAAGGGTGTGTAAATCATTGGAAGAGAGCGAACAGCAAGACAGCGACTGTGGTGGGAACCCAACTGCACTAAGCAGCAGCATCGAGAAGCGGCAACAAGATGAATGGGAAGAAGTAGTTGAATTAGCAGCAGCAGCAATCAGGAAGAGAGGACCTAACACACCCAGTTGCAGTGTGCATTATTACCATTCGAAGAGTTCAAGCATTGTTCTTCCGAGTGCAGAGGTGTGAGTAAAATCCAACCATTTCCACTTTATGCTAAAAAATGATACTGCTGCTTGATTTCATTAAGAGATTGTTTTGATTGACAATTCTTTAACCCTTCCAAATGGCGTGGATGTTTCAACATTTATATTAGAGAAAGGTGTCTTATCTAATTTACGTTGTAGAAAGAAAGGGTCTGAATTTGTGATGACATAAATTGATTTCAAGTGACTAATGTCGACGCACCAAGGCATGTGGAGGCACGGATCCCTCATCCATGTGGATGCACGAATCCTCCAGCGCCACGTGTCGCCTCAACCTGACGTATGAGGCGCTTGCCTCGTTCATCTTGGGTTTAGCAGAACACAGCGTACTTTTTTATTTTTTTTGTCCACACAACACAGCGTTCTTCAACAGCAAGTCTCTTCAGCTTCAAACTTCTCCATCTAACAATAGAGCAAACAACAAACGTTTCGTGCACAAATAGGGTTGACAATTTCTGACACGACACGATTAAACGATCTGCAATTTACGCGTTTAGACATGAAACGATTATTAAGTGTGTCTAAACAACTCTTATACGTTTAGACACGATTAATAATCGTGTCTAAACACATCTAACATGCAAATACACGACAAACACGTTTATACACGATTAATTAATCGTGTCTAATCATGTACTAAGTGTGTCTAATCGTGTCGTGTCTAATTGTGTACACGGTTACTTCTATGAATTGAGTTAGACTTAAATTTTTACTAATAGAGTAAGTGACCCATTAATCAGACTCATGAGTTCTAATTAGAATTGATTATTAAAAAAATATTCAGATTTTAGTCTACTTATAATTTTTTAATTTATTATTATTTATAATTTCAGGTTCAATATTCAATAAAATAACCAAAATTTGAGTAATACTTTTTTGTAATTAACCATTTTCCGAATAAAATAATTTCTATAAATCCTTAACGAAACTCGTGTCTAAACAACTTTATACGTTTAGACACGATTAACGACTTATACGTTTAGACACGTGACATGTTTAGATACGTTTAAAAAATTTCCGTTTAGACACAACACGATTAATGATACGACACGATTAGACACGACACGATTGTCACCCTATGCACAACTCTGCCTCTTACATGTTTGTGCATAAGTAGTAGATAGATACGTAAATGTCATATTTTACAACCAACATTTTGACAAAAACATGACTTAGCTACTGAACTCCACCCCCATCCTCTTCCTTATTCATTAGGATGTATCTGAAAGAGTGAGAGTATATGCTAACTCATGTTGTTCCTGAATTATGTTTTTTTATTGTGTGTGTTTAGGGGTGAGCAATAAAACCGTTTGGATCAAGACCAGACCAAGACCGACCAAGACCAAACCAAAAAAAAACAAATCATTTGTGGACCGAAACCAACGGTTTCACATAAATGGTTTTATTGGTTCTAGTCTAAATTTCGGTCTTAGACCATTGGAGACCATTTAGACCGAACTGAACCGGTTTACAAGGGTGTGATCTGATTTTGTTGGTTATGCTTATGCCAGTCGCCACTAGGCGTCTGATAGACTAGTGGAAGGCCCATGGAGTGGCTGACACAATGCGAAGTAGAGTTCATATGAGATTTATTGGGTAAATAAATTTCACATTACACCCCAATATTTACACAATGCGCAAGTAGAGTTCAATAATTGCAAATTCGATGTATAGTAGTTGTACACACCGCCTTTGGACATAAAATTATGACAATTAGCCTTTTTATGTTAAACGAAGGAAAGAACATGTACAATTTCACAATCCTAACTCTTGTGAGATATGCTTATGCATATGAAGAAATACATTGAAAACATGATGAGAAGACTAATTAAGGATAACGAAACTGAGTTCTTGATGGACGATAATTTTAGCATAACGTCTGCTATATAATTTGCTATATAGATGTACATACTGTATTTTTTTTTTAAATAATCATATAATTAAATTTTTCACTTAATTTATTTTTCTTTTCGGTCAAATTAGAGAACAAGCAATCTTAGGTTTAAAACTTAATTTTATACGTATTAAAAAAAACTATAGTAGGTAAATATCATTTTTGTTATATATTTTTTTTTTGATTAATTTAATTTTGTTTTATTTGATTAATATTTTTGGTAAAATATAAAAGTATATAAAAAATTATGTCTAATGGTCCAAACGGTCCAAATGGTCTAGACCAAACCAAAACCGAAAAAATCAAGACCATATAAACGGTCCAAATGGTTCCGGTTTCGGTCTCAAGACCGAAATCAATGGACCGAAAATTTCGGTCTCGGTCCCAAGACCGAACCAGGCCGGTTTTTGCTCACCCCTAGTGTGTTTTAGTTGAGAGACTTGGTAGACGAACATAGGGCTGGCAATGGTTAGGGTATGGTCAGGGTATGTCAAATACCATAACCATACCATATTTTTAAACCACATACCATAACCATAACCATAACCATTATGGGTACAATTTTCAATACCATAACCATCAAAATAACCGTGGTTATTAACCATGGTTTTAACCGTATAACCATATTTTTTTCCACATGTAATATAATAAAAGACCGAAAATTTAATTTTAAAAAATACATCTATCTATATTACCAACAATAAAAATATGTAGCACTAACATCATTATTCAACATTCATATGATTCAACATTAACATTCACACCACTTAATTAACATTAAAATTCAACAAACACCCATAACGAGTAATGATTCAACACCCTTAACCATTTCACACTTGTCGTATTTGTTTCTATCAATCATCATTTTCCTCAATATCATCAATTGATTTCACTTTTATGCTGTAATTTATATTTAGTATAATATATATATATTAGTTTATTAATAATAAATAATTATTATATTTATAAAATAACCATGGTTATAACCATGGGTATAACTCAAATACCATCACCATAACCATAACCATTATGGGTAGAGAATTCATCACCATAACCGCACCGCACCATAATGGTACGGTTAACCATATTAAACAGTAACGGTTATAACCGTGGTTATGGGTTTTTCACCGCACCATTGCCAGCCCTAGACGAACATAACTAAAATCATCATAAGTTCTCATCCTTTTTATTAGAGTATTATTAATGGTATTTGCAATAAATATTGATATCTTTACTAGTAAATGTAATAGAACGTTTTCTATATCAACCTATTAAGCGTGCCTTATTCGATGAGATGAGTGCCTTTATACGCCTCAAATTGAACCGATACTTGACATTTGTGCATTGGCGCCTCTCAAACTTTTAAAAACACTGAATTTACGTAATGACTATTTGACAAACGAGCATGTCTTCCAATATACAAAGAGAATTGATAGGAGACTTGCTAGTTTTTTAGAATCATATCAATCCATCCATCCACCACAACAATCATTGAAAGAAACAGTTCGTTACTGGCAGACTGGACTTACTATTATTTTTAACTATAAGAATCTGGATAACAAGATACACCTCTTTGAGATTAAAAGATTCATGAATGTCCACAGTGTCCATTCCAATACATCCGCATTTAGCCACTTCCATCGAGTTCTCCATGGGAGAGAAGATGCCCCATGTATTGCTGTAAGCAAGCAGAAAAGAATGTCAATACCGGGAATATAAGATAACAAAGTACTCTAGAATTCTATGAGAATGGATAATGATAAAAAGAAAACTACTACCAGGAGAATCAAAATGGTATACTAGTGAAAGGAAATCACGCTCTTCCGTCTTTCACAGATCGATTGATCAGAAAGATAACACATGATCTTCTGTCAAAGAAGACTTATGCAGAACTATGACAATATATTTGGACATATTATCCAAATTAATTACTACTCAAAGCATCTTCCCATATTCAAGAAATGTGGACACTTCTTCCATCCTTTTCTACTTTGTCATTTACGAATTCAAAAAAACATAATTGAATCCACAAATTCATTCTTTTAACCAGCTACCTATACTTCAAAGCTAAGCAGCATCAATCTACAGGGGTAAATGGCATACTTAAAGAACACACGAAACAAAAGGATACAAGCATTGCAAATTCAACCGACATAAAGAATAAAGAAAGAGCTAGGTTTGGTATTCCCTATTGTAGATCCTATCATTTTCAATGCCAATTACCATCACAAAAGTGGAAAGAAAAATGATGCCCGTAACAGTTGGATGCATGTATCAATCACTTACAGCATGGTAAGCATATGGAGCTTTTCCTTGACGATCAAAGTGCTTGGCCATGATACAGAACTCGATCGGACCCCACTCTTCAGTCTCAAAGCAATTTCCAAGTGCAGCTTTATATAACTGACCCCCCGCATAGTAGCAGTCACAGATCAACAGTACATAAAAGAATCAAAAGGACTTTCAAGGTAAACCCACAAAGTGAAAAAAGCAAGATAGTCCACAGACCTTTGAAGAATCAGCAAGTAACTCTGTTCCTGCTGGGTATGCTGCATAAAACTGATCACCTCTAGAATAACCAGCTCTGGTACTGAAATATCACAAGTTCAAAGAAAATTTACCAAAAATCGAAAATCACCAATCAAAATTTTACTCAAGTCTTAAATGATCCACAATTTGTTTTCATCATATTGCACAAAAGGAGCTACCAAAATTTCAAATGCCCCAAACCAAAGTTCCTGACTTCAGCTACTCTATCAAACAAATCATCATTCAGTGCATACCAGCCCTAAAGGGCCTAAACTAAAGTTTCATTGATGGAAAGAATTTAACTACTTCGTTGGGCCACTCACGTGTTATTAGTGTAAAAGAAAGTCAAGGCAGCAGTGAAGCAGTAGAATGTGGTATAGCCCACGATCCTTCTGAACTTCTGGATCTTCAGAATTTCCCTAAAATCATCGTACAGCATCATACCCGACGTGAAAAGTCTTCTCCTGAAATTCGAAATACCAGAGACACTCTGTTAGACAATGTATCGAACAGGTTGTGTGCATCGTACGTAAATGACGGATTATCATCCACGTTCTCTGTTCTTCTAATTGTTATCGAGGGGAAACGAAAGCTAATGTAATGGAAACAAACATGTTAGACAAGATTGTCGGAGTAGCTCGCCGGAAGGACAGCGAATGGCAGGAATTGCTGCGATCACGTCCCTAACGGACTACTAGCTACTAGTTCGGAAAGGACCAAAGCTGACCTACAGCAATTTTAAGACCGGAACTATTGGAGTGAACCGCTGCTTCAATTATTAACCCTTTTAGAAGGAGAATAAGGTAAGCTAGACAAGTCCAAACCCATATGTATATATATATATATATCTTTCAATTTGTAAACTGAATTTTAAGTGTTCTGACAATTTGCTAATAGTTTTCTTTAACAACTTGCTAGCTTAGTGTACTTAAAGTTGCAATTCGGCATTTCCGTCTAATTTATTTTTTACTCTATTTTTTTGTGCAAATTATCAATACATTTTCCAAAAATTTGTAATTTACTTGCTGAATTTTACGAAAGCACTTGTGACCTAAACGGTGAGAAAATCTATAATTTGCTAGTTGACATGTGCCGAACATATGCATGTCTCTATTCATTTGCAACAAATTACAATAAACCTAACAAATTTCAAATTTATGTAAGGTCAATAAATAATTTATTAAAAAAAATCAAATAATAAATTATTTAAACTTTCATAATTTAACTAACAAGTTGGTAATTAACCCCCCCCCCACCCCCCACCCCCCCCCCCCCCCCCCCCCCCCCCCCCCCCCCCCCCACCCCCCCCCCCCCCCCCCCCCCCCCCCACACACACACACACACACACACACACACACACACACACACACACAAATTTATAATATCATACTACCAGAATTACAATTTCTAAAAGTTCAGTGAATTTTTATGAATATTTAGACTCTAGCTAAAATGTGAATAAGAATATGTTTAACCCCCAAAATGTTGTTAACAATACATAAGGTTGGACTAAATTGTAATATTATGAAAATGTATAGACACATATGCAGAATAATAAAAAATTTGCACAAAATAAAACGATAATTGAAGACTCTTGATGAAAAAAAAATAATATGCGAGTGATTAAGATTGTGCCGACAATGACAAAGATAATGTACTAATGAGATTAATAATCCAAAATACTATAATATTTGCTAATTAACTTAAGCTTAGTATGCCTTATACATTTTCTTTTAAAGTTCACTGTATTTCTTACAAAGAACTATGAAATTGAACAATATTTTTGTAGAATATATTAACACAACCCAAAATGTTCTAGTTGCATGGTATTGATATATCCGAGTTTTTGGTCTATTACGGGATATTTAGTCGGGAAAGATGATTGAGTGTGGTACTGAGCGTGGAGGGTTGTACTATGTCGACGAGATGACTCAATACAGAACTGCAACACTGGTGCATGGGACTGTTGACAGACACCAATGACTATGGCTTCGACGGTTGGGACATCCATTGTCATCGTATCTCTGTATGTTATTCCCTACATTATTTCCTCAGAGCAATAATATCTCGAGTGAAACTTGTATCTTGTCCAAAAGTCATAAACACTCATATAAACCCTCTAAACTAGAAAGGGAGCATAGGGAGACAGATGAACCAACGAAATATTCACCCGGGGAGTACTACCAACATGATTTGAACTATAATATGTACCGAGGAAATCCAAATACCCAATCACTAATCTAGCAAAGGGAAGTATCTCACAAGTTTCTCACGCCTTCTCCACAGCGATCTGTTCAGTTGATCTATCCAGAAATTTCCAGGAAGCTCAAGCTAATGAAGAATGGTGTCAAGCAATAAGCATATAGATGAAAGCACTGGAGAAGAATGAAACATGGGAGAAATGTATACTTCCACTAGAGAATAAGACAATTGGATGCATGTGGGTATTCACAATAAAACACAAGGTTGATGGCTCAGTTGAAAGGTATAAGGCGAGACTAGTAGCCAAATGATATACTCAAACCCGTGCAATTGACTAGTCAAAGACTTTCTCGCTAGTAGAAAATATCGATACTATCAGGGTGTTGTTTTCCATAGCAGCAAATAGAGATTGTCCATTACAGTAATTCGATTTGAAGAATGTCTTTCTCCATGAAGATCTTAAAGAATAGGTATACATGGAAGCTCCGCCAAGCATACCAAGGAAGTTTGAAGAAGGAAAAGTGTGTCGATTAAAAAAGGCATTATATGGATTAAGACAGTCCCCTAGATGGATTAAAACAATCCCCTAGAGCTTGGTTCAGAAGGTTTACTACAACTAGGAAGAAGTACGACTACAAGCAAAGTAATGTAGATCATACTATGTTCCTATAAAGGAAAGATGATAAGTAACCTATCTAATCATTTACGTTAATGATATGATTATCACATGTGATGATGCAGAGGAGATGAATAAGCTGAGGAATAACTTGTTTCAGGAGTTTGAGATGAAAAACTTGGGCAATCTCAAGCACTTTCTAGGCATTGAAGTACTATGATAAAAAATGGGTATTTTTATCTCTCAAAGAAAATATATCCTAAATCTGCTGGTAGAAACAAGGATGACGGACTGTAAGCGAGTTGAAACTCCAATTATTGTGAACCATTGGTTGATGATCACTGAAAGAGAGAATTTGGCAGACCAAGAACGATATCAATACTTAGTAGAGAAGTTAATATACCTCACATACTTGCCAAGATGTGGCATACTTAGTAGCCATTGTCATCCAGTTCATGCATCAACCTCAAGAGGACCATATGGAAGCAATTATGTGAGTCATAAGGTATCGAAAAGGTACACCGGGAATAAGGATCCTATTTCAAAACAATGGACACCTCGAGAGCGATATATTTACAGATGCATATTGGGCAGGAAGCAAGATAAACAAGAGATCAGCATTTGGGTATTTCACCATTGTGGGGTGAAACTTAATAAAGTGGAAAAGTAAGAAGCAGAAGGTAGTTGCCCTCTCCAATGCAGAATCTGAGTTTAGAAGAATTGCTCGAGGTCTGGCTGAGATACTATGGGTACAAAATTTGTTAACCGAGATTGAATTTCCAGTAAAAGGGTCATGCAACTTAATATGAGATAATAAAGTTGTTATTAGTATATCTGAACTCCCAGTTCAACATGATTGAACTAAACATGTTGGATGGCCAAACAAAAACTAAACATGTTGAAATTGATAGGCACTTCATCAAGGAAAAATTAGAGGAAGGCGCGGTAGCACTCCCATATGTACGTTCAGAGGATCAACTTGCAGACGTACTGACTAAAACGGTTAATGGAAGATTATTTAAAGAAGTATGGAGCAAGCTAAATGTGTGTAATCCCACAATTCCACTTGACTGGGAGTGTTGAAAAGTAAATCACATAAAATCAAAAAGAAATATTCTTGATTCAATATTCCAGTGAGTTCATCTCCTAATCGCATAGAGCAGTCTGGAGGTTCCATGGTTGCTATAATTTTGATGTAATTGCAAGTATTTTGAGTATTTCGTCACAATGTTTCCTTAGATTGTGAAAAATCCTAATTTTGGTAAGAACCATGCTTGGAGTGGAAGCAGGAATAAAAGAGATCTCAAAATTGAAAAGCAGACCGAGGTAGGAGTGGAAGAGAGACACAAAATTGAAGATTTCGATGACAAGAAGATGTATTCTATACTAAACAAGTAGTTGTTTGAATTTGTTGTTGCATCTTTTGTTGAAATGGAAGTAAGAAGATGTATTTTGTACTGATGTTCTTCAGAACCTGAGTTTCATGGGTTCTCCCATCTTTTGATCAATGTACTAAATAAGTAGTTGTATTTGAATTTGTTGTGGAATATTTTGTTGAAATGGGTTTCAGTTGTGTACTTATGTTTTTCAGAATATGGGTTTCAGTTCTTCAAATCGTGTGTTTCATTGAATAATTTCTAAATCAAAGAGTTCATTCTAACTTGAAATTTGATTAAATGGTTACATATGTTTCCTTGTAATGTGATTAAATTGTTACGTATATTTTCTTAAAAACTTAAACTGGCATCTGGAATGATTCAGAATAAAAATAGACCAACAATGCCCAATTAGATTTATCAGGTATCACTAAAATCATACAAGAGCAATGGAGATAATTATTCAACACCTACATTTTGTTAACTACAAAATGATACATCCGTGAATTTAGAGTCTTTACATTCAACTCAACATTTGAGTATGAACTTTCTCCAGAAACTATCTATTTGTTGGAGGAACCTTCATTATTAAATTGTTATGCCATGATACCTGATGTCAACCGAGAAACAAATAAAAGTTTCAAGAAATGAAATACTAATACTCTACCTACAAATCCTTATAGTGGGCATGTAACTCTAAACCTCAAACAACACGATTTCAACAACTCCTCACTCGTTTGGCTGCCACAAACAGCAAAACCGAAAGATAGAACTCCGCATGAAGAAAAGAAGTAAGGGACAAAGAGTATACCTGAGCCTTCGCACGGAGGTGGAGCGCAACCGGGAGAGGAGAAGCAACTGGAAAGTCTCACTGAAAAACCCCTAAACAAAACACTCTTCTGACAGAAATGGGGGGAAATATGGGGATGCTCATGCAAAAGGGCAAAAGGGTCTTTTTAAATGTCGTAAATTAGTTAAACAGGGTTCACGTGTTATGCGCATGCCAAATTGACGGAAACATTGACGGTTAAATAACGGATTAACCAATTAGTCACATTCTAAAAACATGTGTAACCAATTAGTCACATAGCAAAACCAATTAATCACATTTTGAAACATGTGTAACCATTCTGCACAATGGACAAACATGTGTAACCAATTAAGTAATTAATCGTGTTTATGCTTGCGTATATTTGGTGATTAGAAGTGTTTTAACACGATTTATTAATTATGTCTAAACGCAACTTTTAAAAATATTTCATTTTGGTCCTTACAGTCTTCAAAATATAGATTTTGGTACGAGTTAATCTTGTCCAAATCATTAAGGGGTACCTTAATCTTTATTTTGTTAAACATGTTGACTATTGATATGTATTTATTTCCATGCATGAATATACATTATGAACATGTTAAGTAAATTGTATACACAAACACACACACACACATATTGTATTTTAGCAAGATGTAATAAAAATGAATATAAACTATTATTAATATATGATATTGTGCTCTTCAACTATGAACATTAAATTTTTTATTACAAAATAGATTTATGTTTTCAGATTTTATTTTCTCTAAGTTATGTGTTCTCTCAATCTTTATTCATCTAACTTCTCTCCCTATATCTATATATATTAATATAACTGAAACTAGATGTGGCAATTCAGGCCAACTCGTTGGGTTCGGGTCGACCCGACCCGTCGTATTGTGTGGGTCAACCTAAACCCGCCCCGCCGTAATGTGCAGGTCAACTTTCACGACCCAGATCCGACTCGTCTGACTCGAGTATTCCAAAAGAAAACAGGAAATACTAGAATAAAAGCTGACCTTAGGCCTTTTAGACAACGAACAATTCAAGATTCTTAGGAAATGCAAAAATGTTTTTACTTACAGGAGGAGTAATTCGATACTCAGACTTTATATCAATATGTATGCCTAAAGGTACTGCAAATTTCACAAAAAACGTAAATTGGTGACAAATGGATTCCTTAATTTTCCAAAATTGCACTACGCAACCATGATTATCAACACATAATACGATAAGTCACCAGAATAAGGAACCAATCAAAGGTATGATAAAGTACCTGAAGAGGATGTCAGAGAAGGAGGATGATGATGGTGGGTTTGATATGGTGGGGACGGTTAGCCAACGTCGACATCACGGTCTGGCCGCGCTGGCTCCCCATCCTCGGATACATCTGATGTGCGTAGGACGGCGGTGGCGGTGTGGCAGCACAGTACTGTGGAAGTTGGGTCGTTTCGGGGAAATCGAAGTCGTACACCATCGGGGAATATTGATTGCCATAAAGATGAAGAAGAAACATAACGAAATTTCGAATGGTGTAGACTGGAGGCTGTGAAGTGTTAATGAAGATGAAGTCCTCACCTTAGTACTCTAGTCTCTTTGTCTGTTGCTGTTTTTGTTTTTTACATGGGTCGGTTCGGGTCAGACGGGTCAACCCAGATCTGACCTGTATTCTGAGGCAGGTTAGAGGGGTCAAACCAAAAATGTGACGCCACCCTATTTTTTTGACCCAAACTCGGGTCAATTCTGGATCATTTTCTAGTCGGGTTCAAAATTGTCACCTCTAGCTGAAACCCCTAAAATGTTGACACATACAAATTTTACACGAATTTCTCTATCCTAATATCAAAACAATTAGTTATTATTGATCTATGTCACATTTAGTTTCATTTTATTTTAATCAAATTGTAACCAACGCCATACTCTATAATTCATCCTACACTTCTCATTTGTTCTAAAAAAACATTTTCTACAAAATAAATATGTACACATATTGTAATGTACATCCTAATATATATCTTTTCTAATTAAAGCCAGTATTTTTGACATATCCAAAATTTGTAATACAATATTTAGAGTTACAAAAAAATGGCAATGTAAATGCAATACATCTTAAAAATAACTACGTTAATATATGGGAAAAAATGCTTTTTGAAAACAAATGAGAAATTTAGGATCAACTTTAGATTAATTATCCATATGGCGTAGGTTACAAATTAACTAAAACAAAAGGAAACTAAATGTGACATAGATCAATAGTAACAAACTCTTTTGATAATAGGATAGATAAATTAATTTAAAATTCTTATTTGTCAAAATATTAGGAGTTTTAGCTAATATTAATATAAATATAGAGATAGAAGTTAGATGAGTATAGAATGAGAGAACACATAAATAAGAGACAATAAAAACTAAAAACATAATTATATTTTATAAGTTTATTGATTGATTATAGGAAAAAGTTTAAAATGGTTTCGTATGTTTGCATAAAATTTTAGTTGCACCAACATGTATTTTTGCGATGGTTAATAGTTCAACATGTTTGAAAATGATGATAATTGGTACTTGTGTTACTTCTCTATTAAAAATTTCCGTTAAATATTTTTCATATTTTCAAAATGAATCGAATATTTTTCTAAATATTACAACTAAACCCTACAAACAAGTCCTGACTCGGTGTGACTCCTTGAGTTTAGTTATAACATTTAGAAAAATATTATGTTAATTTTGCAAATATGAAAAATATTTAACGGAATTTTTTAACAGAAAAGTAACGTAAATAGCAATTATTATCATTTTCAAACATGTTGGATGATTCAAAACATTTTAGGTTGACAAATCATTTTGTGCTAACATGTCACATATAGACTCTTTCATATTGAGCCATCATATATTAGACGACTCTTCTTATGACAGCTCGTTTTTCATTGAGTCGTCTTTCATTAACGACTCATATTTTGAGCCGTTAATGAAACAATTTTCAGCCGTTATATATATATTCTCTCGTAGTGGATCATTTTATGACTTTTTCCTTGATTATAACAATAATAATTCGAACTTTGTCTACTTTGCAAAAACTACTACATGAACTTTAATTTTGTTACCTAAATATGCATTTTGTAGAACAATATGCTACATTAATTTGTTTTGTTTTTTTGTAAACTCTGAAAAAAATATTAATGTGAGAACACAATATTGGTTCAAGTTTTAAAAAATATATTATTAAAAAACTTTCAAATATTTGAAAGAGGATTTAATATCATATTTTTATAATTGGAAATAAATAAGATAAGTCTCTATTATATATAAAAGGGTTAATTATAAAAAAAAATCGAATTTTTGAGAAAAATCAAACAGCAATCTGAATTTTGTTTTTTACAAACAACAAACCAAAGTTTTGGAATTGAGTAAACAATAGATGTACCTCAAATTTTCATTATGTTTGATCGGTTTTTTCAATGTTTGAGGGAGTTATTAAGTCGTAATAGCATTTCATTGCTCAATTCCAAAATTTTGGTTTGGTGTTTGTAAAAAAAAGATCAATTTGTTATTTTTTGGCAATTAAACCTATATAAATACTATTTTTAAAACTCAAACTTTTCACCTAATTTTTTATATATTTCCCAAGATTATTCCCTATTTATAACTTTTTACAGCATGGATCATCTATGTGTTCTAACGTTAATTTTACGGAAATTTACAAAGTTTATTTGCTCTATCTCAAAAACGTTTGGATAAAAAAAATAAAAAACGGGTTAATAGCTCCAATGATACCATATGTTTGGATCATGTGATCGGATAGAACCGTATATTTTTTTATATGGTCAAATGGTCCGTTATGTTTGAGCAAAAAAAAAAATGGTCTGTTATGTTTGGAGAATGTTGTCCTATGGTATTCTGTTAGTCAACCGTTAGATTTTTCTGTTAAATGGTCCATGTCAGCACCACGTCAGCGCCACATCAGCGCCACGTATATATATAATAAAATATTTAATTTAAAAAATAAAAATAAATAGGGAAATTTAAAAAAATTTGGGAAACAATATGAAAAAAATCAGAAAAATTATAATTTTTTTTAAACTTTATATATTAATAAAAATTATTTTTTATAAAATTATTTTTTTTAGAAAAATCGAAAACCGAAAAAAACTAGGGTTCGACCCTTGGGGTCCAATTGACCCAGCATAGGGTCGAACCCTGGGCTGGGTTCGACCCAGACCTGGTGGGGTCCAACCTAGCTCATGGTTCGACACTTGGCTGGGTCAATTGGATCTCAAGGGTCGAACCCTAGTTTTTTTGTTTTTTTTTTCCAGTTTTCATTTTTTTTTTAAAAATATAATTTTTATTAATATATAAAGTTTTAAAATATTTTTTTTGAAATTTTTTCTATTTATTTTTATTTTTCATCCGCCACATCAACATTCCGATAGTTAACCTTGACGACAACAGCGGTACCATCCGATTACATGATTCAAACGTATGGTACCATTGAATCTATTAATCCTAAAAAAAATTGAGTAATTTACAGTAAAATAAAATGACCCCCTCCCCCTCCAAATTGGTCCCCCATTCCGGTACAAAATCAACCCACAAGCGCAGCTGCTCACACCCACTTATTCTCTATATAATATTGCCCCTTAACTTTACACCCTCACTCACGTAAACCTCCCTTCACTCTCTCTCTCGACTCGATTAGACAACAGAACAGACGTCTCCTTCTTCTTTCTCGGGAAGGGAAGAGAAGGGAAGGTGATTTTCAAGTTACTTCAGATACAAGATCCTGCCAGTTCGTTAGGCAACTGTTTGTTTCTGACATTTGGACTTTTCATTTTACCCTAAAAAGTCCCTTTTGGATGCCACTGGCAAATACCCAACCCAATCAATCCTGAAGGAAAAATGATCAGCTGGAACGATCTATACACCGTCTTGACGGCGGTTATACCTCTGTACGTGGCCATGATTTTGGCCTACGGTTCCGTCCGGTGGTGGAAGATCTTCTCACCGGACCAGTGCTCAGGCATCAACCGCTTCGTGGCTGTATTCGCCGTTCCCCTCCTATCATTCCACTTCATCTCCACCAACGACATCTACAAGATGAACTTCCGCTTCATCGCCGCAGACACACTGCAGAAGCTTATCATGCTGGTGGCTCTGGGACTGTGGACGAACTTATCCCGACATGGTAGCCTCGAGTGGATGATCACAATCTTCTCCCTTTCCACCCTCCCCAACACTCTAGTCATGGGGATTCCTCTGCTTCTGGCCATGTACGCCGGCGATGCCGGTAGTCTCATGGTTCAGGTCGTTGTCATGCAGTGCATCATCTGGTACACGCTTCTGCTCTTCCTCTTCGAGTACAGAGGAGCCAAGATTTTGATCATGGAACAGTTCCCGGAGACAGCGGCGTCGATCGTGTCTTTCAAGGTGGAGTCCGACGTCATGTCGCTCGATGGCCGAGAGTTCCTCGAGACAGACGCTGAGATCGGAGACGACGGGAAGCTTCACGTCACCGTCAGAAAGTCGAATGCATCCCGCCGGTCTCTGGGTCTGGGGCCGGGCTCATTCTCCGGTCTGACTCCGAGACCGTCGAATCTCACAGGTGCGGAGATTTACAGCCTCAGCTCGTCACGGAATCCGACGCCCCGAGGCTCCAATTTCAACAACTCCGACTTCTACTCCATGATGGGGATGCCTGGGTTCCCGTCACGCCATTCCAACTTCGGTCCTGCCGACATGTATTCGGTTCAGTCGTCTCGCGGGCCAACTCCGAGGCAGTCAAACTTTGAGGAGAACATGGCGCAGACGATTCCTTCCTCACGATTCGGCTTTTACCCGACACAGACGGTCCCCACTTCGTACCCTGCTCCGAACCCGGATATCGCTTCTGCATTCACTAAAGCCGCTAAGGCGACCACGCAGCCACACCAACAGCCACCGCTACCGGCGCCTAAGCTTCCCGAAGCTAAAGCGAGCCACGACGCGAAGGAGCTGCACATGTTCGTGTGGAGCTCAAGTGCGTCTCCGATGTCGGAAGGAGGCGGTCTCCATGTATTTGGTGGGAACGAGTTCGGTGCCGCCGAACAATCCGGTCGCTCCGATCAGAGCGCAAAGGAGATTAGGATGATTGTCGCCGACCACCCAACCAACGGGGAAACCAAAGGTACAGACTTTATCGTTTCTTACTATTTAAAGCGTCGTCATAAATTAAATATTAATTAACTCCGACAAACAGCACGGACCTTTGTTCAAGGTTATCTTGGATTTCTGGTTATACTTTATTGTATCACTAAATACTAATAAACTTCGTTAAATAAAGTTGCAGAGTCAGAGGCATTTGAAGGTGAAGACTTCAGCTTCGTCGGTAAAGGAGGAGAGGGAGCGGATGATAAGGAGACTGGTCCAACTTATGGGTTGGGCAAGTTGGGCTCCAGTTCCACGTCAGAGCTTCATCCCAAGGCAGCCGATTTAGGTGGGAAGAAGCTGATGCCTCCAACCAGCGTGATGACGCGTCTCATCCTCATCATGGTGTGGAGGAAGCTCATTCGAAACCCCAACACCTACTCCAGCATCATCGGTCTCACTTGGTCCCTCATTACTTACCGACCTGGGTCAGCCTCACTCAATCACACAATATTATATATTTGTGTACAGTTAAATGGAACCAACGATGGTAAAAGTTCCATCAAAATGTAGTCTGATTTTTGTTACTGATTTATTATTCTTTTTGTGAATTCAGTTGGGATGTGACGATGCCAAAAATTGTGGATGGCTCCATTAAGATACTGTCCGATGCAGGTCTCGGGATGGCTATGTTTAGTTTGGGTCAGTAAAATAGATCGATATTGTCAGTATTTTATATACGCACACGATATTACAGGCTTACAGCCACATGATGGGTTCAGGGCAATTCATGCAGTGAACTGACATTTTATTGGAATGTTGCTGTTTAGATAATATAAAATATACATTTTAAAACCTGAAGTGAGTGCTTCTTCTTCCAGGTCTGTTTATGGCATTGCAACCCAAATTAATCGCATGTGGCAACACCGTCGCTGTTTTCTCTATGGCTGTGAGGTTCCTGACTGGACCTGCTGTCATGGCTGCTGCGTCTATTGTCATTGGATTGCGTGGTAGACTCCTCCATGTCGCCATTGTTCAGGTACCAATTTCCTTTCCTTTCCTTCCTTCTCCCTCCCTCCCTCCCTCCCTCCCTAACTATCTATCTATCTATTTTCTCTATTCTTATCCATCGAATAAATAGGAGATGATTCCTTTCTTTTTTCTGTAATAGGCTGCACTTCCCCAAGGCATTGTTCCCTTTGTGTTTGCGAAAGAATATAATGTCCACCCTGCCATTCTGAGTACAGGGTAAGTACGTAGTATAGCTTACGAATCTCTTTTTTCTTTTTTTAATTGTATGTATATGATGAAGTGATTGAGAGGATCCTCGTCCATCATGTATAAACGATCAGGGTCATCTTCGGCATGTTGATTGCATTGCCGATCACGTTGGTGTATTACATTCTTCTAGGAATATAAGAGAAGCTGATCGATGGTGGATGTTGAAGATAAGGAGATTGATTCTGTGCTTCAAATGTAGGGAAAGTCCTACTGGACAAGGACCATGCATGCCATGCCATGCCATATTTTGTATCTACTCAAGTCAAGTATTATGTGTAGATAGTATAGTTTATGGAGAGCAACCAAGAAGGTAGTCTAGCTTAGCTCGTTGTAACAATTTGGATGGTGAAGAATCAATCAGGTGTGTCGACATGTTGGCTTCGAAAGGGGATTGATAAGAGGGGTTAATTGTCCATCATCATAAAACGAGGCAACCATTTCATTTTATATACATATACTTCTCTCTTGGTTTGCGATGAGTGGAAGCATTTAGACGTCGTAGCTTATTTGTCATTTTCGTTAAGGATGGAATGGGTCATGATTCAGTGATAATGGTCGTGTTGTATGTGTGACCAATGCTCTTATGTTTAATGAAAGAACAACGGAATGAAATGGTTTGAGATGAAGAACCTATTATATATATACATATAATAGTTTAAGCTACTTTTTAAATAAGAATTTAAAAGGATGTATGAAAAAGTTTCTTTAATTATATATAAGCCGACAACATATGTGAACACTCCTAACAAGTAAAGTTATGTCTAGTTTCTATCTTATTGTTACTCACAAACAGTGAGAAAAGGACGTGGAATCTTTCACTGAATAATATAAAGTGTAAAGCAAAGGGACACTTCATGTTGGCCGCGATTTTCTGTGGACGATAAAGAAAATAAAAAAGATCCTTTTGAATATTGAAAATGCGAATGATTCTTTTAGGAAGCAATCTTATTGTATTTTATTCAGGATTAATAGTTTAGTTGTTCCAACAGGTTTGATGATGTGATCGAATGAATTTAAAAAAGAAATGTTATCGAATATACATTTATATTTGTTCATATTGTCTTATGATATTTGCGTTGATCTTTCATTACTTTTTCTTGTTAAATAGTCACGTAATTCATATGTGTTATGATAAATTAACGTTATATATCAAGTTTATGTCATTATCCCATTAATGTCATATGTATATATATATATGATAAAATATTTCATTTAAATATAATTTATTAAATTAAAATGTATAAATTCATACAAAAAATTGAAAAATGTATAAATATTTTTAAAAAACTAGAAAATAATTTATATAAAAAATGAAAAATAATTAATTAACTGAAAATTAAAAATTAAGAAGAAAAAGTATAAACTTATAAAAAAATTAGATATTTATAAAGAAAATTATATTCAAAATATCAAACTTATTATTTAAAATATATTTACAAAAACGACAAGTAGACGAAAAATAACTTTGTCGAGCTAAGGACCCTTGGGATCAAATTGACTTAGTTAGGTTAGGTTGAAGGCTGATTCAGTGAATTCAACCATAAACTATTTTCAGAATAAAATCCTAGAACAGAGGTTTTCAGAAGAAGAAGCAATTGGAGTTCATCGAGACTGGTTTCTTCATTTGGAAGTCTCTCCCCCTTAAATAAAATAACCCCTAATATCTATTACAATTAATTATCCGAACAAATGATAAAACGGAAAAAGAGAACAACGATTCAATATCCGGGCCAAGACCAGAGGAGCTGACGCGACACGGGCCAACCAGAGGAACTGAAGCGACACGGGCCAGAAGACAAGCCAAACGGGACTGGCCGAGAACAAATTAAAGAAGCCCAGAAAAGAAGCCTTCCAGATTGAAGATAAGGCCAATCAAGCAATATCAGATTTCAATACTTCCCCTCAATCTAGAAATGGTAAAATGATCTCCCCCTATCCGGTGAATATATTCTTCATTCCAAGTCTTCCAATCAATAACTGATGTTGTTGTGTTCCAAGAGGTTTTGTGAATATATCAGTCAATTGATCACCTGTTCTAACATGCTCAAGCTGCACAACTTTGTCAATCAACTTTTCTCTAATATAATGACAATCTATCTCAATATGCTTGGTTCGCTCATGAAATGTTGGCAATCTGAATTGCAACTTTACTATCACAGTATAGAACAGATGGAATATTTTGTTTAAAACCCAATTCTTCAATTAATCCTCTAAGCCATATGATTTCAGATAATGATGCACCCATACTTCTATATTCAGATTCAGCAGAGGATCTAGAAACAGTGGTTTGTTTCTTAACTTTCCAACTAACCAAAGACTTTCATATCATGATGCAAAAACCAGTAATAGATTTTCTAGATTCAATGCAACCGACCCAATCAGAGTCACAATATGCAATAATCTTTGGCAAAGATTAAGAGGACAAAAGGATACCTTTACCTGGTTCCCTTTTTATATACCTGATTATTCGCATCGCAACTTCAATATGTGAATTTTTTTTCGGATTTTGCATGAATTGACTGAGATTCTGTACTGCAAATGAAATATATGGGCGAGTAATAGTTAGGTACAAAAGCTTCCGTATCACTCTCCTATAAATGGTGACATCATTTAGGGGTTCATCATCAACATTGACATTTAGATGTTTATCATAATCCACACTAGTAAACTTCACATTATGCTCCATAGGAGTTCTAACAGTTTTAGCACCCGAAAGACCAACATCATAAATAAGCTCTAATGCATATTCTCCTTGGCAGAGTACCAATCCTTCATTAGACCGAGCTATCTCAATACCAAGTAAATATCTCAATTCACCCAAATCCTTCATTTTGAAACATGATTCTAAAACATGCTTTAAATCAGATATTAAACCATCACTATTACCACAAATGAGCAGATCATCCACATATATCAAAAGAATAACCAATTCATTTCCAATCCGCTTTGTAAACAAAGAATAATCAACCTTTGACTGATTATATCCAGCATCAACAAGAGAATTGGTCAACTTAATATTCCATTGTCTACTAGCCTGTTTTAAACCATATAATGATTTTCGCAATTTGCAGACAAGATGAGTGCTGTTTTTACCAACAAATCCTTCAGGAACATGCATATATACTTCCTCATCTAAGTCTCCTTGTAAAAAAGCATTATACACATCCATTTGATAAAGAGGCCAGTTATAAACAGAGGCAAGAGCTAGCACAGTTCTAACAGTACTCATTTTAACAACAGGAGAAAAAGTGTCAAAATAGTCTATACCATGCTTTTGGCTATATCCCTTAGCCACCAATCTGGCTTTATGCCTATTCAAGGAACCATCATAATTAAACATTGCCTTTTTACCTTGAGGAAGAGTGACCAAGTCCCAAATCTGATTTTGCTCAAGAGCATCTATTTCATCCTCCATTGCTTGAATCCAGGATTCATCTTTGACCGCTTTAGAGAAATATTTGGGCTTAACAATTCTGGAAATTGAGCTCACATATACTTGATAACTATCAGACAAACCATCATAGCATATAAAATTGCTTATAGAATGCAGACAAGATACATTCGAAACCTGATAATCTTTCATCCATATGGGAGGCTTTATAGTTATACCTGACATGCTGAAAACAAGCATAGAAGAATCCTGTGTACTGGGGACAATATTGCTATCAGGGTCATTATTTGACTCATCATGTAGCGTGTTTCCATCAATGTCATGAATGACATCATCATCTGGATTATCTGCACTGACACCAACATTATTCTCCTCAGTTATCACATCCTGATGGATGCTTACATCATAGGAGTCCGACTCAGCATGATAATCGAAAAATATGGGCAACTGATCTGATTTGCTATTACAAAGGGAAATATTTTTTCATTGAATTGAACATCCCTACTAATGAAATATTTCTTTTCAGTCAAATTATACAGTCTATATCCCTTTTGAGACTCCGAGTATCCCACCAAAATGGATGGAATAGATCTATAAGCAAATTTGTCAGCCACCTGCATATTTTTTGCATAACACAGACACCCAAACACCCGAAGGTGACTAATCACACGTTTCTTATTACTCAACACCTCAATAGGAGATTTCCCATTTAGCTCCTTAGATGGCATCAAATTGATCAAGTAGCAAGCAGTTAAGACACAATCCCCCCCCCCCCCCCCCAAATTCATTAGGAAGTGAGGTCTGTAACTTAAGTGCCCTGGCCACTTCCAGGAGATGTCGATGCTTTCGCTCAACTCTCCCGTTCTATTGGGGGTATATGGGCAACTGCTTTTATGAGCAATCCCCTTTTCTTGAAAGAATGTCATAATATTCTCATTGAAAAATTCCTTACCATTGTCTGTTCTGAAAGCTTTAACTTTCTTTCTGAATTGCGTCTCAACCATGATAACAAACTGCTTCAAAACAACATCGGATTTAAACTGCATTAGGTGAATCCGAGTAACTCTCGAAAAATCATCCACCAATGTCAGAAAAAATCATTTGTTATCATGGGTGGAAGTATGAAAAGGGCCCCAAACATCAGCATGAATAAGATCAAATATAACATCCGCTCTTGAAACAGAATTAGGAAAAGGTTTTCTGACAATTTTCGCTTTGGGACATATGGAGCATTCAGTTACATCATAAAAATTATTCTTTGGTAAATCAATAGAATCCAAATGTTCCAATGCCTTTAACGAAATATGTCCAAGACGCTTATACCATAACATAACATTTGAAACAGTAGAAAAAGGATTACATTGGGTATCATTAAAGGTCGTTCTAATGAAGTATAGACCCGATTTAAGCTCACCAGTCCCCAAGACCCTCCCATTTGAGAGGTCCTGCATGACATCAAATTTAGGGTAAAAAATCACATAACAGTTCAGTTCTTTAGTAAGCTTATAAACTGATAAAAGACGGTATTTAAATTCAGGCAAATACAGAACATTCATCAATTTCTTATCCTTGCTAAAGAAAACATTTCCAATACTATTAACAGTTGAAAAATCCCCATTGGGCAATTGGACCCTAGTTCCTGAAAGTAACTTATTCTCACATAACCAATCATTTCTGTTGGTCATGTGATCTATTGCTCCAGTATCTAGAATCCAATAGTCACTATGAGAAGAAATATTGGTGTTTAAAGATATACCTGCTGGTATTGCAGTGCTGCCAACTTGTCCAACTGTTTGTAACAACTTTTCAAACTGACCACGTGTGAGGGTAATATTACCTTGTACAGCAGAACTCAAGGAAGGATCATTAGAAAACAATTTTGATAAATCAGAATTGGCATCACTATTTTCAAAAGAGGCAGCATTAGCTTTTAAATATTGGTTTTTCCTTAAAAATATTCCTTATACTTAAAGCAATTGTCCTTAGCATGTCCCTTCTTTTTATAGAAGAAGTCACAGCCTCGGGCAAAACATCGATCTAAAGTATGCCCCTTCTTCTTACAGTGAGTGCATTCCAAATTCTGATTTCCTGTAGGTCGATCCATACTAAGAGAAGCATTCGCATATCCCGAACTAACATTCATAGCAGAAGTAATTCCTCTTTGGGTTTCTTCTTGAATAAGAAGATTATATGCTTGATTTACAGAGGGGAGAAGATTCCAAAAAAGTAAATGACTTCTAACACCAGAATAAGTATCATTAAAACCAGCCAATAACTGAAAAAGATGTTGATTATCTTTGTGCTCAATATGTTTTTTAAAATCCTCACCCTCAATATGAGGTAAGGCACAAGCCGCATCATATTCAGCCTAAAGAAGTCTCAACTTAGTAAAAAAAGTGGAAATAGAATCAATACCTTGTCGAGTCATGATAATTTCCAAATGCAATTGATAGGTCCTTGGATCACTAACCTTATCGAATCTTTGTTTAAGGTCTTTCCACACAGAAAATGCATTTTAAGTATACATGTAACCACTAGCACGATCTTTACAAATAGAATTCAAAATCCTTCCTAAAACGACAGCATTGCATCCATCCCATAAATGATGGAAAACAGGATCATATTTTTCACGCATGCAAGTTCCAGTAATGAAACCTAACTTGTTTCTTCCTAACAAAGTAAACCGAATAGCACGACTCCACATAGCATAGTTTTCAGGCCCAGTCAAAGAAACATAAATCATGCTAACACCAGGATTATCACTCGCATGCAAGAAAAGAGGATGATGAGATCCTACCTTTGCCATGGCCTCATCATCAATATCACCATTCTCATATTTACAAGTCTTTTCAACATGTTTCTACTCAGCCATCAATAACAACAGAAAGAACCGAATAGCAGAGATTACCTTAGGACCAAAGAGTGGTCAAGAGAAAAACAAACCGTCAGGCGAAACGCCAGGATGAAAATCGGAACAGGACTGCAACACAACCTTCACCAAGGAAGATGCCCGACAAAATAAGGTTGCAATCATAAGAAACCCTCAGTCCTCAAGAAGAAGGACTGACGAATCGAAAAAATGAACCGTCGCAACAGAGATGATATGATCCACACAACAATCAACAACCCCAAGAACCAGATCGGACAAAGAAGAAGATCATAAGCAAAAGCTAAAACGCCTTTGTCTCTGATACCATGATAAAATCGGAAAAAGAGTGGAAGATTTGATGAACAGATGAAACCCTAGAACAGAGGTTTTTAGAAGAAGAAGCAATTGGGGTTCATCGAGACTTGTTCCTTCAACTGGAAGTCTCTCCCCCTTAAATAAAATAACCCCTAATATCTATTACAATTAATTGTTCGAATAAATGATAAAACGGATAAAGAGAACAACGATTCAATATCTGGGCCAAGACCAGAGGAGCTGAAGCGACACGGGTCAACCAGAGGAACTGAAGCGACACGGGCCATAAGACAAGCCAAACGGGACGGGCAGAGAACAAATAAAAGAAGCCCAGAAAAGAAGCTTTCCAGATTTAAGATAAGCCCAATCAAGCAATATCAGATTTCAATAACTTTTTCTTTTTAAATAGTCACGTAATTCATATGTGTTATGATAAATTAACGTTATATATCAAGGTTATGTCATTATCCCATTAATGTCATATGTATATGTATATATATATGATAAAACATTTTATTTAAATATAATTTATTAAGTTAAAATGTATAAATTCATACAAAAAATTGAAAAATGTATAAATATTTTTAAAAAACTAGAAAATAATTTATATAAAAAATGAAAAAAACAAATAAACCGAAAATTAAAAATTAAGAAGAAAAAATATAAACTTATAAAAAAATAAGATATTTATAAAGAAAATTAAAATATCCAAAATATCAAACTTATTATTTAAAATATATTTACAAAAACGACAAGTAGACGAAAAATAACTTTGTCGAGCTAAGGACCCTAGGGATCGAATTGACTTAGTTAGGTTACACAAACTATTTTCAGATTTTTAAATAAATTCTATAAACTATTTTATATAATTTACAGAATTCATGTTTAATTTTTGTTTTTTCATTTTTTCCTATTTCCCCTTATTTTTCCTCTTTATTTTATTTTCTATTCGTCACGTTAGCGCCACATCATTATTCTATTAGACAAACATTTTTTTTGGTCAACAACTTCAATACTTCTTGTTCAAGAGATAAATCACGCAATCAAAGTGATCACGAAGGGTTATTATTACAATCAACGACTAATAATGTACTAAGTTGGGGTTCAAGGACCCAATTATCTAAACACACACCCAATCTGGCTTGCCTAGCTATCTACTTTGTGCTCTCATTGACTTAACGCGGGATTTCCTTCCTACTGACATCTTGAATTTGTTGCACCATGATCTTGGTATTCTCACATGTGATATCCAGTCTCCAGTAGCTCGTCTTCTCTTAAATTTGCTCCACGACCCTAAATGAATCCGTTTGTACTTCAATCTTCTGTCAAACTCTGTCAACTATCACCTTGATGCCTTCCAATACCGCTTGAGTCTCTAAACTTTACACATTGTCACTCCAAGCTCTTCGGTTCAGTCCTCCCACCAGTTGACCACTCTCGTCCCTTGGCACCACGCCAATGCCTTCTCTTTTCGTATGGATACACCATGACACGTGACAATTGATTCGGATCACTCCCGCTCTCGGTTTTATTCATCTTTCAGTTCGACTCTGTCTAGTTCCAGTGTTTCTTTGAGGCTCGGTCCTTGATAGCTCTGAGTGTGCTCGTTTGATGGCAAGAACTGTCTCCATCTAATTTGGTCTCTTCCCCTCAAAAGTTTCTTTGCATCTGGCTTTCCATATATGCTAACAAGTCCATATGCATAGACTTTGTTGCTCTTCTCTTGCTCTGCCCGTGAGGTCCCCTTCTGTCATTCGTTCCTTGCACCGCACGTTTAGGGCTTCATCATGTTTTTAAGCTTGCCGTATACCCAGAAGACTGAACCACACTGCCTCAGTCCATCCGCACCCACTAATCATGTATTCTCTTGTTTCCTCGAGCCCACAGATAGGACATTCCACTTCCACTGTCATCCCCGCTCGTCTGAGATTTTATCTAACCGCAATCACATTTGAAAGTAAACGCCGCATAAAATTCTTAACCTTTAGTAAAGTGTTTACCTTCCATATCACTTTCCATACATCATCATTAGAGCCTAACTCTTGCGCTGTGACTCTGTCTTTTTTTAACTGATGATAGGCTAACTTCACCGTGACTCGCCCATCATTTGTGTAGGGCCATATCCTTCGGTCAGGGCAAAATTCATATCTCAGTGGCATGTTAAGAAAGCAATGTACATCCGTGTCATTAAAGATGCCTCAGAGAACTTCCTAATCCAATGTTCGGTCCAATCAATTGCTGGACTCTCATGTTCAGGGATTATCCTTCATCACTTGGCCATCCTACTCTAAATCTTGGCTTAGTCACAACCCAAGGATCCTCGAAGATTTTCACATCCGTGCCATCTCCAATTTGCCACATCCCCTCCTCCGCAAACAAGATATCTCTGCCATGGATTAAACTCGTCCATCCCCAAGAAGTTTGGCCACCCTTCTTTGCCAATTTGAACTCAATGTCGGGGAAGTATAATCTCTTGAAGGTTCAGACCCAAAGCGATCCTGGTTCATTTAGAATTCTCGCATCCATCTTTGTGAGAAGTGCCTCATTAAAAGTCTCCAATTCCCTAAAGCCTAGACGCCCCATCAGATTGGATCTAGCAAGCACTTCCCATCTCTTCCAATGAATTTTCTTTCTTTCATTCGACTCCCCCCCACCAGAAGTTCGCAATCATGACATTTATTTTTGAGCACCACGTCCTAGGAATTTTAAACACATTCATCATGTACGAGGGAATGGTCGTGATTACTGCTTTTATGAGAACTTCCTTTCCTGCCCGATTGAAGGTTTTGACCTCCAACCTTGGATCTTGTCACAGATTCTTCTCTTGATATAGCCCATAGATTCCTTATTCGATCGACCCCATATGGATGGGAGTCCCAGATATCTTCCAGGATCCGAAACACCTTAGATTTGCAGCACTTCTTCGATCACCTTGCAACTTTCATCATACGCTCATTGTTGAAGACCAGGTTTGATTTCACATTGTTTATGCGTTGTCCAGAAGCTCTACAGTACCTAATTAATATATCCTTCAAAACCGAGGCATTCTCCACCGTGCCTTTCAAGAAAAAGAGCAAGTCATCAGCAAAAAACTAGTGGTGCAGCTCTGGACACTCCCTTTTCAGCGTGAGTCCGCGTAGCATCTTCATCTGTATGGCCTCCTCAACTTGTCTATAAAGTATGTCCGCCAAGAGGATGAATAGATACAAATATAATTGAGCTCCTTGCCGCAACCCCTTGTTTGCCGAATGAGGTTTGTTCTTCTTCCATTGATCAAGATTCAGTATGATGTCTTCGTTATGCATTATTGAATCCATTCGATACATTTCACACCGAAACCTCTCTTCTCAAGGCTTTTCAATAGAAAGCCCCACTCGACAGATCATACGCCTTTTGCATATTAAGCATCAAGGCACATTCAATTGTACCACTGCCCCTTCGATTCTTCAAATGATGGAACACCTCGTGAGCAATAAGAATATTGTCCTTTATTGCACGACCTGCCACAAAAGCGCTCTGATAGGGGGTGACAATATTCGATAAATAGAGTTTTAGTCTATTCATCAAAATCTTGGATACAATTTTATTTATGAAATTGCAAAGGCTAATGGGTCTAAAATCACTCTCTCTTGCTGCGCTTGGAATTTTAGGGATAAGGGTAGGATCTGTATAATGTAAAGTGAAGGAAAAGACACCTAACCTGAGAAAGGATTTGACTACCGTGATTACATCTGGACCAACGATGTGCCAATTCCTTTGGTATAACAGAACCATAAAATCATATGGACCTGGAGCTATTGCCCATCCCAACTGAAGGACCGCAACCCTGATTTCTCCATCAGACACATCCCTTTCCAAATCAGTGTTTATCTCCTTCGTAAGCTGAGCCAGAATTACCCTCAGGACTTCCCATTCATTCAAGTCCTCCCCTTCTGTCCTGAATACTGATCGAAAGTGACCACATATCTCATTCTTTACACCCCTGGACGAACTGATCCACTATCCCCGATCATTCTGAATTCTGGTTATTCTGTTTTTTCTTCTTCTAGCATTGGTTGTAAGTTGAAAGAAGGTTGAATTTCAGTCCCTTATTGTGAGCCATTTAACTATAGATCGTTGCCTCCAGTAAACTTCTTCTCTAAGGTGGAGATCCTTAATACGACTTTTAAGGGTTTCCTCCTCTTCCTGGCTATTCGGGTTCAGACAACCACTAGTGACTCGTCGAAGTCGATCGACTGCTTTCCTCAGTTAAACTTGATTATTCCCGAACTTTTCCTTTCTCTACTGAGTTAATATCCTCCGACAACTCTTCAATCTCACCTCAATGTTTAATTGCCTATCCTCACCATCCCATTCGGTCCATGCTTATTTGATTACATCTTTGTACTCAACATTTTCTAATCACATCTCTTCAAATCGGAAGTAGTGCCTCCTCCTTAACTCGCCTTGCACACGGTGAAGAATGAGAAACATATGATATGATCCAATTGCAATGTCATGTGTACATTGGATGTCCGGATATCCCACAGACCAAGCTTCATTAATAAGTACCCGATCAATTCTTTTTGATACCCTTTCCTCCCCTCGACGGTTGTTGGACCATGTGAACCTGGAGCCATTTACACCCAAATCTTTCATATTTATATTATCTATCATCTCATTGAATTCATAAATATGTCTTTGAGATTTTCTATGAGCACCTTCCTTTTCATACTGATGACTTATTGCGTTGAAATCACCCATGCATATCCAAGTCACCCTTCGTGCCCTCCCGATATCACGCAACTTATCCCAATTTTGTTTTCTCCTCTAAGGATCCGCATCCGCATACACCCATATAATGAGGCAAGGGTTCGACCGGTTTCTCATGTTCACCTTGCTATCAATAATATTATGAGTGGCTGACTTTATAGTCACTCGAACATCATCCCTCCACCACAACGCCATTCCACCCGACATACCTCTCAGATTAGCATAGTAAGCGTAATCCACCCCCACTTGCTCTCAAACCCTTTCGCAGGATGCATCCCTTCTTTGTTTCCATCATGCATATGATCTCCGACTGATGCACCATGTTGAGGTCTTTCATATGTCGGATTGTCAGGAAAGACCCAAACCCTGACAATTCCAATAGATTGTATTCATGGACCTCGTGTGGCTGTTTCAGTACAACCACCACAACCCGTTTTAGAAACTTGTGTTTCACCTTCCTTGTTATCGTTATCCTCATTCTTTGTGTTTCTTTTGATCCTCATCAAGTTTTATCTACTCCCATTCTTCTGAGGCCTTACTCTCGACATGCTAACCATCACATGACCAGCCTCTGGTTCTCTTCCATCTTGTGTCATATCCATACTCATTTTCTTTCCTTTGTTTCGACCCTCCTCTTCCTCGCACCTTATTTTCAGAGACATCCTAGTTAGAATAGGGCTATAACTAGTTATCTGGAGTGTTGGCTCTGGGCTAGGGGTTCAACTAGGAGTTTGTTTTGTTCTTCAATTAGGATAGGCTAATTTGGGATGTTCCTAACAGGAAGGATGACAGTTTCTAAGGGCTTGTTGGTGGGTAGGCTCTGATGGTAAATTGTTTGTGAGCAAGGTCGTTCCAGTTAGGCGAGGGAATTTATGGAGGGTAAAGGGGGTTCGACTTTGGGTTCTTGTTTGTGGTATAAGGGTTTGGATGAGGGTGTGTTGTATGGTGGTCGAAAAGATCATTAGCGGTTTAACTTCAGTGGTAACAGATGGTAAGGGAAGGGTCCTGGATCAAAAGCGAACGCCTCCCACACGCAGTGATCTCCATATTTTCCATTCGGTTTTGGCTCACCGAGTCTACTTCATCCACCTGCATAACTTCGATTTTGACTCTCCTGTTCTCAACACCTTGTGGCTCTATACGGTCCTTCTCCTCATGTTCAAACTGGTTTGCCTGAATTCTTTCTTCTTCCTCTCCATTCCTTTTGGTTCTTCCTCTATCATACTCATCCTCCTTATTCCTTCTTATGGCTCTTGCCTCATTCATTATCTCATACTACGACTTCTTCATTGTAATGATTTTGTGGGTCGGTCCCCCCTCCTTCGATCCATCTTGTCTCGATCTTCTTGGTCTTTTACCATTTAGCCAAGGACCGTTCATAGGGTGTCCCAGTTTCTCCTCCGACATTTGGACCTCCTCCTTGCAGCCTTGTGTTGCATGTCCAAGTTTTCCACATCCATAACAAAAGTACCACAACCTTTCATATTTAATCGAGGCCCAACTACTCCCTTTCTGAGTTCTTCGACCAAAAATCAGTCATCAGATATTGATTGACATCAACCTCAACCTTAATTCTTAAGTAGTAATTGGCAGCCTTCTCAGTATCCTTTTTCTGTTTCCAATATTGTTCCTGATCTTCTCCGCATTCCCAGTATTGAACATCTCCAACCCTAGGTCATGAATCTGGACCCAGAATTGAACCATTTGAAACTCAACTCTGGCTAGCCCTCTGTCCGGTTACCATTTTTGATACTCAGGTAGTGTCCTTGGACGGATCACGCCGACATATCAAATATTCGCTTTCTGGTTTCAGCGTTCTCAAATTTACACATGATAACTCTGTCTGATGCCTCCGTAAACTTAACTGCACCGAAATCTTCCCAAGGCTTTTGTAGCACATTGATGATTACTACGTTATTCACCTGCTTTTGTGCTATGATCTCTCCTACATAACAATCTATCCCATCCTCCCTTGAGTCCGACACCAGATCCAGAGTGATTTTCCGAGTTGTCATCTTTCCTCTGGAACTGGCATTCGCTGCTCAGAAGTCCTCCAGCGATTGCGTCCTCTTGCAAGCACAGGTAAAATAAAAAAGGGTAATACAATCTCACACAATTCACTTACAATCCGACAGTTTCGACATGATGATCGCCATCGGAGCTAGACCAGGCCACAATCAGCCACTCGAACGGGGTCCACATACCTATCATACGATTCAACTCTCAATGCATTGTAACACTCGCGACACATCCAGGAAGACGGCACCGACTCGAGGCACTCCTCTCGTGACTGCATCCGCCCGACCCTTGCTGCCTCCTCTAGGGTTTTACGTCGGTTTATCTTTGCATGCATGATATAATTAAACACACGAAACGTTTTGTCTGAAGATAGCCACCGACGTAATATCTATCTCTAAGGATCCAACCAATGCTATCTCAGAGACGAAAGCTGATGGATCCGACAAGCTCAGCCGATGTGGTTCCGTTCGATGGCGTCCTCAAATGTGTAATCTTTCTACGCTTGGACGCCATTCTCCTATCCTTGATATTCCCTTCCAGGTATTGCTTAGGGCTTTGTGATTACTAGAAAGGTTCCAGCAGTCTGGCGACGCTGGCGAAAGAACGACAAAGTCTAATCGAACAGATCTCTCACCAAAACTCTAGGAGAGCAATAAACAAAAACTAAATGAGATTTTTTTGAATGTTGCATATACTGGCTTATTTAAAAACTTTACAGACAATAATTTTGACCAAAGAACCAAATTCTAAAACATAAGAGATCATTAAATAACATTTAGCAGAGGGTTATCGTCTGATCACCATGTGGAACAATTAAAACTATTAACCTTTTTATTTAGAGAAATGTATGTAGCATATTTGATCATATCATTATTCAATATAATTTGTTTGGGGTCATTTATTTGTGATAAAGTATGTTTAATTATGTTGATTTTAGATGAAATCATTAACTTTCCTTCAGTAAATGTGTTAACTTTGAAGATTGTACAAGTTTTGCAAACGTGACAACATATGATTGGACCACGATTTAAAAATAATAATATGTTATTTAAAAGTTGAATAAATAAAGACAATATCTTATATATATATATATATATATATATAACATTTTATTAAAAATTTCAATATTTTTTCTAAAAAATTAAAAAATAATAATTATTTACATGACGGCTACATACTTACCTCTGTTACTCTGTATAGAGAATTGGAGTTTACTTCATTTACTTACTGAATGTTGTGACCATTGAAGTTTCTATTTATCAGTGTTTTATTGTCTTTAACATACGTTTCAATTATATATATTAAACTTGCTTAAAGATTATTCAGATCCATTAGAAAATGTTTGTTGAACGACCACTCTAATTCTAACATTTTATATATACGCATATAGTAGGGGTGACAATTTCTGACACGACACGATTAAACTACACGATCTACTTTAAAGCGTATATGAGTTTGATCTTAACGGATTCCGTGTCTAAACAACTCTTATACGTTTAGAAACGATTAATAATCGTGTCTAAACATCTCAGACCTGCAGATATCTTTATAAACACGATTAACTATTCGTATCTAATCGTGTCACATATACATGTGACACGAATATAGACACCTTTAACTAATCGTGCTGTGTAAACATGTGACAGGTTTATACACATTTAACTTACTAACCGTTGTCAAATCGAGACGAGCAACTTTGCAGACTACAATTCCGCTGAAGCAAGCAACGTTACAGAAAATCAGAAACACAACAATCCCAGCTTTGTTGACTTTCCTCCTACCAAGTTCACGTCCAAGAACCCGAGCTGAGTCAACTCACCGAGTTCACTCAGTACTGCACAGGAGAGACCATTACTAGAGAGGACGAGCATTTGAAGACGACTGAGGTTCACGACCTCTGGTGGTATCATTTCCGTTCAAAGACTGCACCTTAAGTCTCCGGAGCTTAGCTAAGTCTTCGGAGCTTTAGCTATTTTCATAATTGATTTCAAAAAAGAAAAATTATAGAAGATCACGTGACAAAAACGTGACTACTTAACAGAAGAATAAACGACGGGTGAAAGAAATGTTCATTTACCATAATTTTCCAACATATTGAACCATTAACCGTCGTCCGAAAACAAGTTGTACCAAAACCATTTTTGTCAAACATGTTGCACCATTTTCAGACTTTCCCAAATAATTATGGCGACACTTATAATGAGGCACATAAAAGATTTTTATTTTTTATTCTTTATTTTTGGCAGCTCATATAAATATTCGCCAAAAATCTGTATATATAATCTTTGCCTCCACCGTGACCTCACCCGCCTCCTAAACCTCCACCACCTCCTCCAACTCCACCACCATCACCACCTCTAACACCGCCTCCAGCCCAAATCTTCCACTTGACATGCCTCTTACTCCTAGGGGTGCCAATTTCTGACACGACACGATTAAAAAACTTGTAAGAACTTGCAATTTACACGATAATAACACGACACGATTACAAATCGTGTCTAAACAACTCTTATACGTTTAGACCATTTTTAATCGTGTCGTGTTTTTACGTGTCTAATCGTGTATGATTTTCACTAACCCAGTAACCCAGTAAACATGTATTATCGTGTCGTGTCTATCGTGTCGTGTCTATCATGTCGTGTCTATTGTGTCGTGTTGTTTCTTGTCTGTCGTGTCGTGTTATTATGTCATGTCGTGTCTAATCGTGTTGTATCGTGTCCTGTTACTATGTCGTATCTTAATCGTGTCATGTTACCGTGTCGTGCGTCGTGTGACACATTTAATAAACGTTTTGTGTACGTGTCTCACATTTAGAGACACATTTAAAACTTATCCGTTTAGATACGAAACATTTATTGACATGACACAATTAATTACACGACACGATTAGACACCAAACGACAGGATTGCCACCCCTACCTAAACCCGCACCTCCTGCTCCGCCCGTTCTACCACCTCCACCAACTCATCCATCAGCACCACCTCCGACACTGCCTCCAGCTCCACAGCCTTCACTTTGTCTTGACCCGCCTCCTACACCTTTACCTCCTCCTCCACCAGCTCCATTACCTCCGACACCGCCTCCAACTCCAAAGCCTCCACCTGATCCGCCTCCTACACCCGCACCTCCTCCTCCGCCCGCTCCACCACTTACTCCAACTCCTCCACCAATACCACCTTCGACACCGTTTGCAGCTCCAAAGCCTACACCTTGCCAGATCCGCCTCCTACACCTCCACTTCCTCCTCCACCACCTATGACACCGCCTCGAGCTCCAAAGCCTCCACCTGACCAGCCTCGAGCTCCAAAGCCTCCACCTGACCCACCTTCTACCACTACAAGAATATGTATCAACAACCACGAAATTAATTTGTTGTCACAAGGAGTGTGTTGGTAAAACGGTGTATCAGTTTCGACAGTTTAATACGTCCCCGTAGACGTGTTTTAGTGTCAACACATTTGTCGTAGCACAAACAAACTGTTAGTATTGATTTTTGTCATCGCAATATGTCCGTGCCGACCAAATCCATGTGTCAAAAACTCAACCGAGGTTAATATTGATATTCAGTCACGCAAGATGTTGGTATTGCAAAAACAAATGTTTACTTTCCAAATTATTTGATGTAATAAAGTGGTAAAAAGTATCTACATAACTTCATTGGTAATATATGTGTTGCCGTTGCTAATCGGTATACCCACAATTATAACAGAACATACTGTTTTTTCTAGTAATCCCAAGCGTAGTTCAGAATCTTCCATGTGTAGAGCAGAGCCTTCGTCAGTCCATCAACTACCATATCCAACAACAGATTCTCTTGTAGATTGACTCCCAGGACGCAACCACATTGCTCGCAGATCGATCGATCGTTCATCCGTTTATCTTCGGAATCCCGCGACAAGCATTTCTCATCAGGTGCGCTGGTATGAGCTGTCGAATGTTGCTTCTTCTAATTGCGAATTGAATTGTCATGAGCTTAATTGTGTGATATAGCCAACGGTTCTAACAGACAACTCACCCGAAGGAGTTGTACTGTTGAGTTTAACAACCGATTAACCTACAAGCTAGCTGCAGCTCGTTCGGTTCCAACAGACAACTCGATCAAAAGAGTTCTACTCTTGCGTATAAAAACCAATTAACTAGAAAGCTAGCTGCAGCTCGTACGGTTCCAACGGACAACTCGATCGAATGAGTTCTACTGTTAAGTCTAACAACCGATTAACTTACAAGAAACTGAATTACTCACCTTCTTGGAGTTCTCTGTCACATATTTGTGTTAGTGTCCCGAAATTATGCATGTCTAATTGAGGAAAATTGTCTCTCTGATTCCGTTTGGTTCCATCCATACATAAACGAAAATGAATATCCGAACTGTTACAAATGGTCTGGATAACTGTCAATAACTGATTTTAAACTTCATGTACTGCATGTTTCAGAAGTTATTTGATTAAGTAGGACTGTTGTGCTGTCTTTTTAATCTCAAGCCAACTTTTTATTAGGTTGATATTTCTTTGCAGAAATAGAAGTGCGATGGATGACCAAACCTCAGCAAAGTGGGGAATATAAGGAAGGGGTCGCTTCTTTTCTAGACATTGCCTACACTCGTTCAAGTTGGGATGGTAAGAATACTGTGCTTGCAATAACTGTGTTGGTGCTTTCTTACTAAGAAGAACTACTGTTAAGTTCCATCTTGAAAAATGGGGAATATTGCCAACTTACACTACATGGGTGGATCATGGGGAGGAATTCAAATATTTGATCTCTAATGGTAGGAATTCATCCTCTCGTGGGGAAATGGAGGATATGCTGCATGATGGGTTCAGTGGTATGAGGGTGGAAGAAGGTGATGAACCAAATGCAGATGCTAAGACATTTTATAAGCTATTAGAAGATTGTGAAAAGAGCTTATATCCAGGTTGTGTCTCCTACACAAAGATGTCTTTTTTAGTTGAATTGTTGCATCTAAAGGTATTGTACAAGGTTTCTAACAAGCTCGCTGATAAGCTACTTCGCATGCTAAGTAAAGTATTGCCACCAGGGAATACAGTCCCTATGTCCTACTACGAAGCAAAGAAATTTATAGGAGGGTTAGGGTTGGACTACCAAAATATGCATGCTTGTGTAAATGACTGTATACTATTTAGAAAAGAGTATGCCAATTTGAATGTGTGTCCAACGTGTGAGGAGTCAAGATGGATTAAACCTCGACACAACACTGGAGGACTGGATATACCAGAGCAATCAGAACGACAAATAGGGATGCTACTAGTCAAAGTACTTCGATATTTTCCACTAATTTCAAGGTTGCAAAGATTATTCATGTCCCCCAAAACTGCTCCCTCTATGACCTGGCACCATACACGGTGATTAAAGGATGGATTTCTACGTCATCCTGCTGATACAGACGCTTGGAAGAAACTTGACAACGTACTACCTAAATTTGGGGAAGACCCACGGAATGTGAGGCTTGGATTAGCTACGGATGAGTTTGATCCGTACCGTGATAAAAGCCACCCATATAGCATGTGGCCAGTTGCTCTTATTTCATACAATGTGCCTCCCGAAGTGTGTTTGAAATATACGAACTACGTGCTATCAATGTTGATTCCTGGACCAAAAGCTCTAGTAAATGACATAGACGGTATCTGCAACCGTTGATCGAAGAGCTGAATGAGTTATGGTCGAATGGTGTGCTTACATATGATGCAGACAAGAAAGAAAACTTCCAAATGCGCGCAGATGTACTTTGGATCATTAATGATCTTCCTGCTTATGCGAACTTGTCCGGTTGGGCTACTTACGGTAATTTGGCATGTCCTATTTGTCAAATGGACACCCATTATTGTCGATTGAAGAATGGGAGGAAATGTTCTTTTATGGGACACAGACGATTCCTCCCCACCGATCACCCATGGAGAAGAAACAAAAGTTCATTTGATGGGAAACAAGATTTACGGATGGCCCCACAAAGACTATCGGGGGAGGAAGTGTTACATGTGCTAGAGAATCTTAATCCAGTCATGTTCGGTAATACTCAACCGCCCATTAAGATTGGAATAGACGCAACTACTGGAAATTGGAAAAAAAAAAGCATATTCTACCAATTACCTTATTGGAAGCACCTCTTAATCCCTCGCAATTTGGATGTGATGCACATTGAGAAAAACGTGTGTGATAACCTCATTGGGACATTATTAGGTGTTGTCGGTAAAAGCAATGACAACCTTAATGCTCGGCTAGACTTACAGGCCTTAGGCATAAGAACGAGCTTGCATCCAGTCCGTAGAGGAACAAAACTGGTGTTACCACCAGCTTTCTTTTCCCTTTCAAAGGAACATAAGATTACACTCCGTGAGTTCCTTAAGAGCTTGAGACTTCCTAGCGGTTATTCATCCAACATTTCACGTTGTGTTAACCTGAAAGACAGAAAATTGATTGGGTTGAAAAGTCATGACTACCATGTTCTCATGCAACGTATCCTATCTGTGGATATTAAAGGATTACTCCCCAAACATGTATGCAAAGCTGTGATAGACATGACTAATACAATCAGGATTCTATGCTCCAAGGAGTTGCACATGTCGGACCTGTTGAAGGTGGAGTCGCAATTACCCATGATAATGTGCAATCTAGAGAGAATCTTCCCACCAAGCTTCTTCAATATTACAGTTCATCTTATCACTCATCTAGCAGAGTAAGCAAAACTAGCTGGGCCAGTGCAATATCGTTGGATGTATTCAATCGAAAGGTAAGTTTCAACGCTCCTTTATGAAGTATACCTTTGACAGAGGAGGTGTCTCACTAATAACATGTTCTTATTGTAGGATAATGGGGATAATGAAGTCGTTTCTGCGTAATCGTAGTCGTCCGGAAGGGTCAATAGCGGAGGGTTATATTACTTTGGAGTGTTTGACATTTTGTTCTAGATATCTCCATGACATTGAGACCAAATTTACACGACATGAGTAATTATAGTAAGTGAGGTAACTCTAAGGGCGGCAGATAAGTTATCAATCTTCCAGACGGTAGGAGCTCCAATAGGTCGTGCAATAGTCCGTGAACTGTCAAACACGGAATGGGAGCAGTGCCACTTGTACGTGCTTAATTAGTCTGAAGAAGTGAAGTCATTCATCGAGTATTGCATTCACCTTTACTGTTATGTTTATTCTCAAACTTTTAACAACATTACATCTAACAATCGGATTGGTTGTCTTGTCCATGTACGTAGTGAACACAAGAGGCAACTACTAGGCGCACGGGTGAGTAGGCGGAACATCAATGTCATGCACAATAGAACATTCATACCATGGTTGGAGGGCAGGGTATGACACTATGACACGGATAGGAATGGGTATTCCTTTTAATGTCAACGTTATTGACGTTTGGAGTATTTGCATTCTCAGGTTGGTCGAATAGTTGGATCGGCTGAGGATGAGAGAGGTCGCCAACTAAAGGCTTTGGCACGAGGACCGTTATATGGAGCTAAGACATATACTGGTTATAAAGCAAATGGGTTCATCTTCCACACCAAAGAGCGGTCTGTAATGAGGAGTTTTGACAACAGCGGTGTGTTGTGCAAAGCTGACACAACGTGCTACGCGAGTACATCCGATAACAACCCCATTGAAGGTGTAATTGGTTATTACGGAGTGTTGAGGGAGGTGGTTGAGCTGCAGTACCTTGGTAATCTATCGGTTGTGTTGTTCAAATGCGATTGGTACAACGTACTTTCATCCTTCAATGGGATGAAAATTGATGAGTACGGATTTGTGTGTGTCAATACCAAATTTTTTTTATCAACCGATGAGCCATTCGTACTTGCAGCTCAAGCATCCCAAGTTTTCTACTTACAGGAGAATATTAACCCTGATTGGAGCACTGCGCTGAGGGCAGAGTCCAAAAAATGATTTGTGATTGGGGGTCAAATGAGTGGGGAGTCAGTGGAGCCATATCAGGAAACATCAGCACTGGTTGTTGATGTACCAAATGTGTGTGTACTTCGTGTGCAATAGAAGAGTGTGTGTATGTTTCTTAAGGTAATTGTTCAATAGTTAGGAATTTAATTATGTCATTGTTCAATAGTGAGGATCGTAGATTCTGTCAATGTGAGAATTGTTTAATTTGTTCAAATGTGTATGTTCTGTCAAGATTTGAGATGGTTTTACTGATTTGTATGTTCTGTCCAGATTTGTATGGATCGTCCGAATTGAGATGGTTTTACTGAGATTGTTCAATATTGAGCTGTTATTCTGTCCAAATGTGTATGTTCTGTCTGAAATGAGATGGTTTTACTGAGATTGTTCAATATTGAGCTGTTATTCTGTCCAAATGTGTATGTTCTGTCCGAAATGAGATGGTTTTACTGAGATTGTTCAATATTGAGCTGTTATTCTGTCCAAATGTGTATGTTCTCTCCGAAATGAGATGGTTTTACTGAGATTGTTCAATATTGAGTTGTTATTCTGTCCAAATGTGTATGTTCTGTCCGAAATGAGATGGTTCGACTGAGATTGTTCAATACTGAGCTGTATTTCTGACAGATTTGTATGTTCTGTCCGAATTGAGTGCTGCATACTGAGATTGTTCAGTATTGAGATTGTTTGGTTCACTAGTTGTTGTGTTGAAATATCAGTACTTCCTATAAGTGTTGTGTAGCTCATCTGGTTGTGCTGTGTAGCTGGTTGTGCTGTATGTGTGTGCTGTAAGTGTTGGTCATGCTGTTGTTGTAAGTCGAAACTGCATTTGGAAGCTGGAATCTATACTTGGAAGATGGCAAAACAGCAGGCGAAAATGCAGTCAATTGCAGCTCATCACTTGTGCCCTGTAAACAAATTCTCGTTCTGTCCAAATGCTGCCAAAAGGTGTGTCTACTGCAGATCGAAATTGAAGCTCAAATGCTGTCAAACGAAAATAACTGTGATGTGCCCTGGTGTTTTTCACAAAACATATTAGTGAAGATGACAACAATACGAAGATCTCCATCATCACTCCAATCTTCACAGCATCTACACAATAGGAAACTCATTCATTTGAGATCTCCACATTCCTTACATTCCAATGTATAATACCCTTACCTTATGTATCCAATCCTTCCTTGTATAGATGAATATTGCAGCTATATATATCAATGGAGAACTCCTCCAAATGTAAGCTTGACAGCATAAAACTCTTCCCATACATTAAGCTTCAATAAAACATACATTCAGTTGTTTTTCACACACAAACATATATTAATACTTTCAAAATACTGTCATACATTCTGTTTTGGACCAACACTACCATACACAACATGTTGTCGACTGTTGGTGGTGTTACACTCTGTAAAAACCGTTTCCAATCCAATCTATGTCATTCTAATCCTATCTATGTCATTCTAATCCAATCAAATCCACGTGCTGTCAAAATGAATAAGAATTCAATTCATGTGCTGTCAAAATGTAATCCAATTCATCCTCAGCAAATAGATAGCATGTGCTGACAAAATGAAGGGATGCAAACAAAATACATTGAAACTCACGATCTGGACAGAATACATTGTCAAACAGTGAAGGGATGCAACCCAAAGCTCACGATCTGCACGTTCTTGCCATTAAAATGTGTTGCATCTGAACAAGAACACACAACACACTCCTTTGCTGTACTTTTCATGATCACTTATGCAGGCCACTGACAGAACTCTACCGTATGAAGCTGAATGGTTGTCCTGCAGAAGTTGGAACTCCTGCTGCAAATGGAAGCTGCACTACTTGGGGTCTCCTTGAAGCTCCACTCGGCCTGCTTAAGAACTGCAGTAGACAGAGGTGGATTTGTATATAGAGGTCGGGTTGAAAGATGACAGGGAGCAATGTGTCGAGTCTACTATGGATCGAATTGTGTGTTCACATTGTTTATCTGTCATATACATGAGATGTAACATGTAGACACATGTTAACACTTTGACACATAGTGATTAACACTTTGACACATAGTGGTAACACCTTGACACATAGTTATAACACCATAACACATGGTAGAAATTTATTTCATCAATTAATAACACCATACACTTTTGAAAGTTATATTTTTCAACAAAGTAAGTAAAATTTGTATAAGTTGATATTAAATTTGTAGCCACTTGTATAAATTTATATACATTTGTATAAAGTAAAACAATAGTACACTTTGACACATCAACTAGACTATCACATAACAAAGTTGTATTTGAAACATAAAATGAATAAGGATACATCAACTAATACATAAGGATACCTATGTCTTGATTTTATAAAATGATGTAGAAATATTGTGTTATAAGATAAGTATATAATAATTTATAATAATTAAGAGGAGTTGTTATACAAATGATGTTATTATACATATGATGTCATTAGGAAATATAAATAATAAGTATATTTTTCATAAAATACGTAAAATTTGTAGACATTTGTATAAAGTATAGTATTATAATGTTATACACTAAGACACTTTGACACATCAATGGATATAACACATAAGAAAGTTGTATTTCAAACATAACATGAGTATGATTTAAATTGCATACATAAGGATAATTAGGTCTTCATTTGAAACATGATTTAGACATATTGTGCTATAATATAAGTATATAGAAATTTATAAAAATTAATCTAAAATTCAAACAAGTTATGTTAGATGTATACATAAGATGCACACTGGAACGGGCCTTGCATACACGGGCCAATCCATGTCAAACACAACCCTGTCCATCACATTTTCGACCGGGCCAATCCAATGAGACGGCCCAATTGCGCAGAGTCTGGCCTCAGATGAACAGCTGCTACGGATGAGGACGAAGCTGAAGCGTCTCCTCGGTTCAAACAGCTACGACGCCTCGGAATGGGAGCAGTGCCACTTGTACGTGCTTAATTAGTCTGAAGAAGTGAAGTCATTCATCGAGTATTGCATTCACCTTTATTGTGATGTCTATTCTTAAACTTTTAACTGCATTACATCTAACACTTCGAATGGTTGTCTTGTCCATGTACGTAGTGAACACATGAGGCGACTACTAGGCACAGTAGGAGGAACATCGATGTTATGCACAACAGAACATTCATACAATGGTTGAAGGGAAGGGTATGACACTCTAACACAATTAGGAATATCCATGTGTGGCTTTTAATTACGGTGGAATTATTTGCATTCTTAGGTTGGTCGAATAGATGGATCGACTGAGGATGACAGAGGTCGTCAACTAAAGGCTTTGGCACGAGGACCGTTATATAGAGCTAAGACATATAATGGTTATAAAGCAAATGGGCTCATCTTCCACACCAAAGAGCGGTCTCTAATGAGGAGCTTTGACAACAGTGGTGTCTTGTGCAAAGCTGACACAACATGCTATGTGAGTACCTCCGATAACAACCCCATTGAAGGTGCAATTAATTATTACGGAGTGTTGAGGGAGGTGGTTGAGCTGCAGTACCTTGGTCACCTATCGGTTGTGTTGTTGAAATGCAATTGGTACAACGTACTTTCATCCTTCAATGGGATGAAAATTGATGAGTATGGATTTGTTTGTGTCAATACCAAAAATTATTTATCGACAGATGAGCCATTCGTACTTGCAGCTCAGGCCACACAAGTTTTCTACTTACCTGAGAACATTAACCCTGACTGGAGCACTGTGTTGAGGACAGAGTCCAAAAATCGATTTGTGCTTGGGGGTCAAATGAGTGGGGAGTCAGTTGAGCCGTATCAGGAAACATTAGCATTGGTTGTTGATGTACTGAATGTAGTTCTTGTCGATGATGTGGGTGATTGGTGTAGAAATGACATTGAGGATCTAGAAATATCTGTTGAGGATACCATGCCGGAAATGACCACATAAGCCCTGCCAGAAGCAACTGAAGGCCTTGACGAATTAGAAGTTCTTGAGCCAGAGGAGGAGGACATGGATGATGGAACAGACAGTGACACAGATACAGAATTTGAGGACGATTTGTTCGATGATGAGGACGGACTTGAGGGAACAATGGATGAGGATGACGATGATGATGCATCGTAAGTTGGTGTTCAATAGAAGAGTGTTTGTATGTTTCTTAAGGTAATTGTTCAATGGAAGAGTGTTCAATAGTGAGGATTTTCATTCTGTCATTGTTTGCTTTGTCCCAATTATTTGCTTTGTTCAATAGTGAGCTGGTTTTATTGATCGGCTTGTTTGCTTTGTCCGAATTAAGATAGTTTTATTGAAATTTGTTTGGAATATCGAAATTAATTCATTCATACATTGATGTGTGCTGCACTTGGAAAGTATCGTGTGCTGCTATTTGTACCATGTGATGTGTTGAAAATACTGTAAGCTGCTGTGTGCTGTTGTTTGTTTGCTGCTGTGTAAGTTGCTGTGTGCTGCTGGACCCATCATCCTGTGTAAGATGTTGTGTCTGGTATAGCTGGAATTAGTGGCCGGCAATCTCATGTCCAAACGTGAAGCCAAGTGCAGCTCCTGTTACATATCATCAAGTGAAATCAAAACATCATCCACACAAGTGAAAACATCAAGTGAAATCAAAAGTGAAATAACCTATCTGTATCCACTTTGATCCCAAAAGACAAAGTTGCTGCATGTTCAAGATTTTATGTCAAACCAGAGAGACATGATAAAAGAATGAGATACATATACTTCAAAAAATGAAAATAAGATACATATACTTCGAAAGGTGTATTTCAACTTTTGTTAAAAAATTGTGTATTTGCATTTCTCAGGTATGATCTATTTTTATAGAAACAGTATATAGAATCATGCAAAAAAATATCTTCCCCAAGGTGAAATCAAAGCTCCAAATAGGATATTCCAACATGTTGAAAAAAAATCACTGAAGGGATGCAATCAAAAGTTCAGAATCTTATTGCATATTCTACATGAAACTGTGTTGCGAAGGTACAAGAAACATACTATTTGTTCACCAAATTCAACAGTGATATAGTTTGCAGGTACACGCTTAGCAAAAATTCTCACGACCACTTCTTCAGGCCACTGATAGAACTCTGCCATATGCATTTCAAATCACAGAAATGCATTATTCTGCTCTAGTCTATTCTGTCCTTTGTCAGATTCTCTGAGTTCCAAAGGCATTGCTGTCTTTAGAGAAGAGGAATTGCTGTATTTTTGAAAAAGAGATTTTACTAAATGCAGTGAAGGCCTAAAGGCACGTATGCTTGCCACTTCTGACAAAAAAATGGACACAAAAGGGTCTGCTAACACCAATCACGCAGTAGAAATAATGGTTCTGTTTTTTCATGCACTGGATTCGAAGACTAACCTAACTATGGCTTATGGTGCAACAAATCTGAACTTGCAATGAAGCTGCAAATGGAAGCTGCACTGGAAGCATGCACTGGAAGCTGCTTAAGAAAGCTTTATTTGCAACAAAGCTGCACTCGACCTGCATAAGAACTGCAGTAGCTATGTGTGGAGTTGTATGTAGAGGTCGGGCTTCACTTTGACACATGGTTTTATGTGTCTTAAACATGATTGTAGTAACATTTTGACACATGGTAACACTTTGACACATAGTAGCACTTTGACACATAGTTACACCATGACACATTGTAACACTTTGACACATCAATGAATATAACACATTTGAAAGTTGTATTTCAAACATAAAATGAATATTATTTAAATTGCATACATAAGGATACATATGTCTTGATTTTAAACATGATTTAGAAATATTGTGCTATAAGATAAGTATATACAAATTTATAAAAATTAATCTGAAATTTATACAAATTATGTTATTATACAAATTATGTCATTATTAAATATAAATAATAAGTATATTTTTCATCAAAGTAAGTAAAATTTGTATAAGTTGATATTAAATTTGTATAATATTATAATGTTATACACTAAGACACTTTGACACATCAATGAATATAACACATAAGAAAGTTGTATTTCAAACATAAAATGAATATGATTTAAATTGCATACATAAGGATACATATGTTAAACTTAATTTTAAACATGATTTAGAAATATTGTGCTATAAGATAAGTATATGCAAATTTAAAAAAATTAATCTAAAATTTATACAAATTATGTATTATACAAATTATGTCATTATTAAACATAAAGAATAAGTATATTTTTCATCTAAGTAAGTAAAATTTGTATAAGTTGATATTAAATTTGTATACATTTGTATAAAGTATTATCTTATAACGTTATACACTAAGACACTTTGACACACCAATGAATATAACACATAAGAAAGTTGTATTTCAAACATAAAATGAATATGATTTAAATTGCATACATAAGGATAATTAGGTCTTGATTTTAAACATGATTTAGAAATATTGTGCTATAAGATAAGTATATAAAAATTTATACAAATTATGTTATAATTATACTTCTTATGTAAACATTTGGAACATGCCTGCAAATACACGGGCCACTTTCCTTCAATTCTTCATATCGGGCCAATTTGTGTTACCGGGCCAATTTCCAATTGTCTGGCCTCTGTGGAACAGCTGTTACAGATGAGGACGAAACTGAAGCGTTACCTCGGTTCAAACAGCTACGACGCATTGGTACCTACACGACGCAGTAGGCTTCATCATCAAGTAGTGATTTGATGGATCAATCCTGTCACTTGGTCTTCTCTTCTTCTTCCCGCACCTATTTTCACTGTCATTTGGTTCTTCTTATTTACACTCTGCAAGTTTTCCCTCCAATCAGTGCTCCAGTTCGATCTTCTCTCATCGACAAAAACAGCCCTGCCGGTCTGCGTTCGCCCTCAACAAGGCATGGTTCTAACTTACTGTAGTATGATTTTGTTCTCGGCACGGCAAGGTATGGTTCAGCAAGGTATGGTTTAGCAAACCCTTTGTTCGTCTATGGTGCTCACTTACATGTTTTATCTCCTTTCCCCTGGATCTCGTTTATTTGCGACCATTTTATACACGATTTTTCGTTTTAAAAAACATAACTTGCAAGCAAAGACTCACCTTTGTCGATGATCCATGGCCGATTAACAACTCCCTAAGCAGTCGTAGTTTCATGTATGTCGTTGTTATTCGTTTATGCGCAGCATGTCACAGAATGTTCAACGCTCGGGTGCTTAGTTTGAGAACCCGACTTGGATAATTGTTGCAACAACACATAAAGATGGAAAATTTACACAAGAAAATAGTTTGACTTCACATTATGCTACTGTGTTTAACAATATCTTTTCAGTATGGTGGGTACTCGGAGAATGTTCGAAAGAAGTACCGCTACTTCAATGTTTCCCTCACGTAGATCCCCAAGAAAGGTAAACAGGGCTGCAACAAGTAAGTTTTGTTTTCCACTACTACGCCTTTTAGTTGCTTTTAGGTTGTCTTGTTAGGTATTTGCTTTGTTTTAGGTGCTTGGTAACTTGTATGAATCATTGCTTTTAGGGGATACGCCTGTGGAGAATATCCATGCAGTCCCTCCGCCTGTGGAGAACATCCCTGCAGTCCCTCCGCCTGCCAAACCTCCTTTGGAAGTGTCTACTGAAGAGGAAATCCAGTCGGAGGACCCCTATGTGGAGGAACCACCAGGTATACAAATAGGTAACTTCTAATTTGTCTCATACAGCTTGCATTTCTCCAACTTGGTTATCTAATCGATACATGCTTTACGTGTCAGCTGCGCAAGAGGAAGAATTAAGGCCACCAGTGGACAGAGTACGTAGAGGGCGAACTCGTTGCATAAGGTTGTCTCGAAATGGCGTCAACGAAAAAGCGGTTCTGAAGTTTAATTCTCAAAGTAAAGTATGCAGTAACAATGCTTCAGTGTTTGCAAGTTGGTCTGGTTGCATCGTTCGCAAACAAACGAATGCACCTCTAATGGTTAAAGACTGTAAGGAGATTCCAAAGTCTCCCATAGACTACGAGGCTAAGATGTTCATGCTGGTTGCGGTAAGTCTCAGTTGTTGACAATCCCTACACAGTATCGTTCAAATTGAAACTGTATATACATATTGCACCTGTCTATTTGTAAATGCTGTAAATCTGAGCCTAACATTTCCATATTGTTCAACATCGCAGGAAAAGTTTGTGATACCAGATGATGAAAACCTGAAGCAGCTGATCATCTGTACTCTTAAAGAGCAGTACAGAAACTACAGGGTGAATCTCAAGAGAAGTTACTTTGACAAGTACCTTACGAATGAAGAAAGGTTACAAAACATTCCTTGGTGAAAGAGGATTGGGTGTGGCTTGTTAACTGGTTCAGCTCTGACGAGTTTAAGGTTTGTGCCTTACTCCCTATCGCAACTATATTTTTTTGTACAGTTAATGAGGGCTGCATTTTTTAAACGTAAACTGCTTGTAACCTATTGTTTGAAGTTAAAGAGCGATCGTAACAAAGCCAACAAAGTTCACCAAGTCATGAGGCACACCGCTGGCACTTCGTCATTTGCGAGGAGAGAGCGGGAAGAGGTAATCCTAACATTGAATTGTTATGTTTAATAAATAGTTGGCTACACTTGAACAAGTATATGGCCCTTTGCATATTGAGAAGAACAACGGGACACATCCCGGGGAGTATCATATGTTCAAGAAGAACCATGTGGACAAGAAATGCCATCCACTGGATGATAAAACCAGATCAATAATGGTAAGTAGTACTGCCCACCCATATAGTCACACCAGTATATTATATCTGATTTCTCCCTTATGTTCTTGTCACAACGTTTGCAAAATAGGACCAAGTGGAGGAAAGGGCTGCTCAGTTGGCTAGGGAGGAGGAGACTCCAGTTGATAAGGATGTCTTGTATGAGGAAGTTCGCTAACCTGAGCGTCGTCAAAGTCGTGTGTCAAAGCTTGCACGGATGATGGAAAGGAAGTAGTTAAAGAAACAAGGGAGGAGGTGGTTAGAAACGCAGCCGAATGTGAGCAACTCCGTGATCAACTCAAGGAGTTCCATGCCAACATTGAAGCATTTCAACGTGCTATTGCTGTCATGAAAAGTGCAATGTTTACCAACGGTGCGTATTGTAATGATTTAATTGCATTGTGTACACTCATTTAGTCACTGTAGGGTATATTCTATAATATGATGCTATCATGATTGTTGTGGTTTCTATGTTTGCGGATCCAAATGCATGAACCGTGGAGAGATGCGGTAAGTATTCCTGCATAGTAGTTATGTCGAATGGTGGTACACTAGGTGTTGTGGCTTCTCAGTTTTTTATTTTCATTTGGAACTGATTGTAAATGGATATTTTGGACATGATGTAAATGTGAACATGTCATTTCTGTTTGTGTTTTTCAATTGTCGCCATACATTTGTTTGAAATGCTTGGCTATATATAAATTCAGATGTGTTGGAAATGGTTCTGCATATGTAGCTGCTTGTGTATTCTCTGTTTATGTATTCTCTGTTTGGGTATGCTTGGTTACAAGCATACAATGATCAACAATTCGAAAAGAGTAAAATATTAGAATTTGCATCAAAACAAACCATTTACGGCGGACTGTACTTGTATCTGTAATTGATGCTTCATATACAATTTAACCATGACAACCTAGCAGCCACAAAACACTTTCTATAGCAACAACTTTCACAGTAGTTGAAACTCCATATTAGCATCAACTATGATGAACAAGGTAATATTTATTACTGTTGTACGTGCATCGAGAGGTTACTTATGACGTGGTCTAACTTTTTGTCCATCAAAATTCATCCGTCGCGAAGTACGTGTAATTACTTTCAAGGAAATGTTGTAGTTGAATAACGTATATTGCCTCAAAGCAATTTGATGCAATATACAACAAATAGGGACAACAATACGTTGATACTAATACCCTCATTCTACATCTGACATATGTAGAAACCCTAAATCGGTATTACCCTCAAATAACCGTCGACGGTAAGTACGCGTAAACAAAGTCGGCATAGTAACGATGCTAATGATCAAACCAACTATTCATTCCAACCACGGAAAATCTTTAGTGTCAGCATATTGTCGTCGTGGATACCTTTAGCCACGTGGTCTATTGGCACGACTCTTAGCATCGACACAGGGTTTTAGCAGCGCCAATAGTGCTTCCGACAATAATGATTTACCATCGATGTATAGCAAATTTCTTGTAGTGTACACCCACACCTTGTCCTCCGTCAAGTCTTATTTATCCCTAGTCGATCCATCCACCATCCATTTGAGCTCTTGGTCGGACATCACGCGTGCCATATTCCGGTTCCAGTTCAGGTGAATTGGAAGGAGGGAAGATGAAAGAACATGAAAGAAGACAAAGGAGGTTGAACTGAAAGAATAGGGAAAATGAAAAGGAGTGAGGGAAAATTTTGAAAAGTTTTTTTTTCGGCTGAAAAAATGAGCTGTGAAAAATAATTTATTTTTCTTTTAATTAGCAGCTCTAACATTTGAGTTGCAAAAATATTTTTTTTAAATACAATGGCGGTCCATCCAAGATTGATCCATGGAAAAGACAAGACAAATGTGAAAAATTAATAATAGGACGACTCAACTATTTTTGAGTCGTTAATAATTAGATGAATAAATTATTCACGACTCAATGGTGTTTGAGCCGTCCTATTGAGCCCCTAACATTTAACTATCCCATAGTGAACGATATTGTTTGTGTTCTCAAGTTTCCCTTGAAACCCCTTAACCTATAGGGCTGGACAAAAAACCTGATTCGACTGAATCGAACTGTACCGTTTATGAACCATACCGGTTATGAATTCAACCAGTTCTAAAACCAAACATTGTTTTTTGTAAAAATATAGAGCGGTTCAGAAGATCTATAAAAAACTGGTTCTCAAACGGTAAACCGTACCACTTCTTGTACTAGTTTAAATTTAATATTATATTTAATTTAATAAAATATCTACTTTAACCAGACCGGATGGTTGGACCAGCTGGTTTTTCTTCTTCATCATCTTCTTCTTCCTCCGTCTTCGTCACTGGTTGGACTACCTACTTCTTCTTCCTTCTTCATTTTCTTATTCTCTTCACTTCGTCACTGGTTCTTGTCTCTTCATTTCTTCATGGTCTCTTCACATCTTTTTCCTTCTTCTTCATTTTCACTGCGTCACTTCTTCATCTTCTCTTCACTTCTTCTTCCTTCTTCTTCATCTTATTCTTCTATTCACTTGTCTTTGATTATCGTCTTCGTGTCTTTCGTGACGCTCTTCAATCTTCTTCTTTTTCAGAGTTTTAGAATTTGGCACAGTGACAACACATTAGTATTTTTTTAATATATATAAAATAGTTTGGTTGAACCGGTTCTGAACCAATTTTTGAACCACATAGAACAGGTACGGTAATTCGGCCAAAATCTGGAGCAGTCAAAAACTGGAGTGATAAACCGTACCTATTTTAAAATGTGGTAAATGTGTTGTTCTGAACTGGTTCGACCCTGAATCGATTCAAGCCCAACCCTACCCATCCACCTAGGTGGTTTCGTAGGACACCCGCACATCACGACAGACCAAGGTTACCGAAAGTTATCCACCTGTATTCAATTTTGTCCAATCAAAGTTCAGGGGTGTCTGTCAAACTTTTATTTTTTTTTTAGTATCGGCTTCTTCTGTCTTTTGGTTTACTCATCTCTTTTCTTTATGATTGGATTGGTTGTGTAGTTTATTGTTATCTTTGAGAGTTTCCATTATGTATTTATTTCTTAATAAGTTAACTTGAATATAAATCTATATTTATATATATATATATATAACTTCTCATTAATAAGGGAGAAAAAAATGTACATAAATAAAAGAAAGGTAAAAGCAAAATACAATGAGAAGTCCAAAAAGTAAGAGTTTTTTGAAAAATTTGGTATGAGAAAAAAAATTAGAAAAGTGACTATATATATATAAAAAACATATTTATAAATCTGGGTATACGCGCTACTGTGGGTAGCACAGTATTATTATTTATTTTTACAAAAGGTGTTGTCGTGATTTAGAATTGGGTAGCGCCTATTCCAAATCTGTTTTTTTTAAACCTTAATTTTGACGAATCAATATGTAATTAGAAACTAAATTATGTATCTATTAATTTTTTTTATAGTAAGTAGATATTTTAATTGCGAATCAAATAATGCAAAAAATATTAAATTTGGACTTACAGATTGATTGTATGCTCTATCGTAAGTTGAGATATGAAAATTTGACTTACAAAAATATAACTCATACCCTGTAAGTTCAAACTGAACACGGTTAACGACATTTATGGCGAAATTAAATTATCTACGTACTGTATTTGTTTGGATTTTTTTGATTAGATATATATTTAATTTTTGGGTAAATGGTCAAAGTGCCCCCTAAAGTTTGGCCGAAATTTAAGAATCCCTCTTAAAGTTTAAAATACCCCTTAATGTTTGAAAATGATGAAAAATCCCCCCTTGTCAGATGCTCTTTTAGGGCGAATTTTTCATCATTTCTTAACAGGGGGTATTTTAAACTTTAAGGAGGATTCTTAAATTTCGGCCAAACTTTAGAGGGCACTTTGACCATTAACCCTTAATTTTTTAACCAAACATGGTTTGTCATATAATTTGACCAGAATGATTAAATGCATTAGGTGAAAAATTTATTTATATAGGTTAAAAAATTAAATATATATCTAATAAAAAAAGCCAAAACAATTACAGTACGTAGATAATTGAATTTCGTCATAAATATCGTTAACCGGGTAGAGTTTGGACTTACAGAGTCTGAGGTATATTTTTTTTAAGTCAAATTTTCATATCTCAACTTACAGCAGAGCGTACAGTCAATCCGTAAGTCTAAATTTAACATTTGTTTGCATAATTTGAATTGCAATTTAAATATCTACTTACTATATTTTTTTAATAGATACATAATTTTATTTGTAATTAATTACCGAATCGTCGAATTTAAGTTTTAAAAAAAATGAATTTGGAATTAGCATTACCTTGAGTAGCGCCTATTCCAAATCAACAAAAGATGCTACCGAAGGTAGCACCTTTTTGTAAAAGTAAAAGAAAACAAATAATGCGCACCTAAATTTGTAAATATTTTTTTTAATATATTTAATTTTTTAATATATTTTTAACATACGCACTTTTAAAAAAAAAAATCAAAAAGTGATAATGCTTTCCGGTTTCCACTATCCTAATACCTAACTTTAAGCCCAACCCTAGGGATAGGTAGCGAGGGCAAAAAAAAAATGGATAGGTAGCCCTTACGACATAGAAACTCTGTATCAAACTGATTGCGATTAGAGTGATGTTTCAGTTTGAATTTTGAAATTAAAAAAATATTTATTTTAATGTTAATTATTTTATATATAGTTGCACAGATCGATATGCCCTTTGAATCAGACAATGAATTAGCTATATACAGACACTGTATCAGACAACAAATTTATTTCAGTATTGTAGGTTAATTACAATTATATTATATTATATGTTATTAGAAAACAAAAAAAGTGTTGGGTTAATTATTACGATACAAAAAAATATAATAAATAAACAAATATATATATTTACATATATAAATTGATCGATTATTATTATAAAATAAAATATTATTTAATAAAATATTATTTTGTGCATTTTAAACACTTAAATTATGATTGTTTTGAATACATAAGATCTTGATTTGAAACCTACCAACTTAATGAAAGATATGCTTTTTTTTTTTGAATTAATCAAATGAATTATACTTTGCTCTCAATACATCCTATTTATAACATATGATTAAATAATATAAATGTTTTAAAATAATCATATCAAATCTCTTTGTCCAATCCCTAAAATAACGCAAACTTTTGTCATAATACTATAATAAATAATGATCTCTAACACATACAACATAAGCATATATTTATATAATTGATATATTACTTCTATGAAAAATGTATTTACAATAATTATTTAATAACGCATACGCTTTGGACATTTCTGTCGGTTTGGAATAAAAATGGGAGGGACTACTACCCATAGTTATAAGAATAGGACCGACCATCGAACCAGCGAGAGGAACGGTTCACGGTTCGTTCGGTCCAATCCGACCGAATCCGGTTCAACCTGCGGTTCACTGTTCACAAAATGATTCTCAAAAGTGATTCTTGACAAAAGTGATTATCTGGTTTTCCTTCCCTTTGCTCCGGCAAGAACTTCCAAAATTACCATTCATCATGCAGAAAGTTTGCTTAACAGTAAAAAGTGTCGAAATCGAAGTAAACAAATTTTGAATTACGTAAGGTCCATGAAGAAACCCAGATTTTGAAATTTTCAGCATAGTTGACAAATTTCAGCTCCGATTCAAACAAAAACTTCTAAAACCAGCATCCACCATGTAGAAAGTATGGTAAAGAGTAATGAAATTTATTGCAAAAGTTGAAGAGGAATTTTAGGATTACTCGTTGCCTTTGATCTTGAACCAAGTTTTAGCCCAGTTCTTGTGGGCAGTGCCCAAATCATCCTTGCAAGAACACCCGAATTGAATCACCACCCCACTTTCGTGGCTACTGCTCTCCAGACCCAAGTGACAGGTCCTGCAATCCTTCTCCACCTTCGCCAAATGTACTTTCACTTCTAGTGGCTCTATCTCCACGGAGAATTCCGAAACTATAGGTCCAATGTCCAGGAGGTCATACTCATAAACAGCACATATATACGTTCAGTAACTAGAGGACGATCCAGATAAGCTCTAATTTAACCTCAAAATAAAATTTATCACTCAAAACAGAAGTCAGAGCACAGAAGCTACTGAATATGTAACTCTAAAATGTATATTTTTAGTTTTTTACTCAAAACAGTTGTTCCAGCTCAACAACTACCGAGTACAACTATCTTCAAATCCTAAAAGTGGCATGAATTTACTCTAAACTTAATTAAATTTTACAATATTAACCAATTGGGTCGACTCAATTCCTTCAGATAATTGTTCCAGCGTAAAGGATGCGCTGGTAGGTAACCATTCCTATGAGTTTAAATCCTTGAAATAAAGTTGCGAATGCATAAAAAATTGACAGTAGACTTCAACGGTCCAGCAAGTATCATCAGCCTTATCCTCTTCCAAGACTTGGAGGGTGGTGGTCAAACCAATCAATACAGTACAATAAAATAAACAACAATAATCATAAATACTAGAAAATAATACTAATTCCTCCGTTCACACCTATTCTCCTATTCTCAGTAAAAGGATTACAGCAGCAGCTACTTACAAAAGACAAACCATCAGGGTAATATTCCATTATTGGAAAAGAACAATCAACGTAACAACAATACCATATTTTGCCAAATAAAGTTATCTATGCAAACCCTGGAAATTAATTGAGACAAATACAATAAATACGAGTCTGAAGAACGTCGAAATCAGAGAATGCAATAACTTATTATCTCATCACGATGCCGGTCTCTGAAGGTCCGGTTCTCGGTCGAGCCCGGTTGGACTGTCGGTCCGATTCTGATAAATATGCTACTACCACTTGAGTTATGCAGCGTGTGGACCCAGGCGCCTCTCTCCTTCCATGGTTTACCCTGTGAAGGATTCCCTTCAGAGGGAACTCTGTTCGCCGCATCATACGGTTGGATTTTAGCAATTGATTGCTGTCACAACCTTCCAACCTTCTCTCAGCTCCCAATTGGCTATCACAATCCCTCAACAGACTATTCCCGCATCTAATTGGACAAAGGGAACAGTCTCATGCAACTTTATCACGTCAACTTCAAACAGAGTATCCAAACCAGCAAACCCTAGTTTCTTCTTACCTAACCCAATCACCATTCTCTTCTTCTTTTGCTGTCTTACAGGTTGGTCGAGGCGGAGGTGAAGCTGCCTGGGTCGTGTCGCTGATGGCTGAGCAATCCGGTTCTGGAGGAAGAGAGGGATATCAGACCCTAGCTCTGAACCTGGTGCACCAATCGTCAGGACGAGAGGAACAACGAATATATGGTAGGATTATCTCTTCAAAAGCTGTTCAAAATTCTGTGGTTAGGACTGTGCTTAAGGTAGCTTGGGCAAGGTTTGGGCATGTTAAGATGAAAGTTGTAGATGAGAACACCATGGCCTTTGAATTTGATAGTAATCGAAATCGAAACCAGATTCTTGATTTCTCCCCGTGGACGGTGCAGGGGCACTGTCTAAACCTTAGAGCTTGCTCGCCGAACATGAGCATGGATGATGTGAGCTTTGATAAGCTGGATATTTGGATACAAGTGCACGGGCTAAGCTTAGGTGTGTGTAATGATGCAAATGCACACCAAATTTGGGACACAGTCGGTCGGTTTCTTGAACTAGAAGCGACCAATGTAGCACAACATCAAAACTATGTGAGAATTAGAGTTGGGTTAATGCTAGGGAACCTCTGCAAGCCGGTTTCAAGTGGACCAATGATAAAGGCCAAGAGAAATGGTCAACCTTTAAGTACGAACGGTTGTCAGACTTTTGTTACGGGTGTGGTCGCCTTGGTCACACATCTCAAGTTTGTGACGAGGAGATTGTGATGGACGATCAGAACTCGTGACACCCTCTATTCGGTCCATGGATGCAAGGGGTTATACCAACACGAAATCGCTGGCACCAGATTGGGGGAGGACAAAAACAGGAGCCTCCCCACAGAGAATCAAGTCGGAAAACTTGGAAGGAGGTCATGAATGCGTCAAGGGATGGGGCTCGGTGGGATAGTTCCAAGGCAACAACCAACAACTCTGCGGACTCCACAGCTCGCACAGTGCCCATCCACGGGGTAAGCTCTCCATGCAGCGATATGAGGAGATCATACCCAGTTATAAACTTCCTAGAGCCAGACAAGTATCTCTGGTCAGAACCTAGAGGGAAATCACCAGGCCTATTCGACCTGAACCAGCGACCTCTAGAAAACATAGTGGATCGGTGTACCGACATACCTTCAATGACTGTTGTCCCCAGCCCCCAACTGCCTCAGCCTTTCCTTGCCCTAAACATGTACTACAACCTAATACCATCTACCTTACCTCTACTCTCCCCGCACAGCCAAGACCTTCAGCAGAATCACCCCTTCCAGCTGCTCAGCGACCTCCATCTCGGTGACATGCAACCAAATTATCTCTGGAATCCAACTACCACTCAGACAACCACCACACTCAACCCCACCCAGCCACTACCTAACACATAACCAACACTCCATAGAACCCTTTCGCTGCAGCCAACGAACCAGGAGTATATTAGCCCGATGGGAATATCGTGAGGACTAACACTTTGGTGGATAATGGAGACCAAGGTTGAAATTCTATTTTCGAGTCAAAATTTCATCGACAATGAAGTGAATATCAACCAACACGAAAAACCGATCTATATAACACGTGTATATGCGTATACCGAAGCACATAGGCGATCTCAAAACTGGGATACATTGAGGGTCATAGGTCGGAACCAAAGGGGATGGTGGATAGTGCTAAGAGATTTTAACACAATATGCTATCCTTAAAAAAGAAGAAGGAGGAAGACGGAAATCACAAAGACAGATGCACGAGTTCAAAAAGTTGATTAAGGATTTGCGAATGGAAGACATGGGAGCGAGTGACCAACCTTTCACGTGGTGTAACAAATGGAATGGAGAAGAGCAAATCAGTGAAAGGTTAGATCAGGTCCTAATCAATAAGGAAGGGATCGAAGGGTATCCAGATGGGCAATGCATAAACGATTTAGCTCTCGGATCGGACTACTCACCGATGATTATACAGCTGCAACAGATGAGGAAAAGGCGGAAAAGAAAATTCAAATTTGAGGAAATGTGGCTTAAGAATCCGACATGTAAGGAGGTGATACGAGAAGCATGGGAGTCTAATATGTTGACGAATGCAATATACTGAGTTATCTCAAAATTCAACAGGTGCCGAAGGAAACTAACGAGATGGATCAAAGAGTGTTTCGACAACAATACCAAGGAGATGGTACTAGTGAAGGAAATGCTCCAAAACCTCGTCAGAACGAGGATGAATCAGTAAGTCGTGCATGAAGAAGGCAACTGAAAGCGAAGATTCAAGTTCCATGGACAAAAGAAAAGATATAATGGAAACAAATTTCTCGGGTCAAGTGATTGGTGGAAGGAGATTGAAACACAACATTCTTCCATCTCACAACGACATCGAGGAGAAAAAGAAATCATATATGTTGAATGACAGGAAGAAACGGGAATTGGATAACTCACAATGATGGGATAGTATTGGAATTGAGTATCTACTGTGAAGAGATCTTCAAGACGGAATCACTTGATATGAACGAGGAGATACTCGAGTGCATGCCAAACCAAATAACGACTGAAATGAACAATGATCTCACGAAGGAGATTAGTGGAAGGATATTAAAACACAACAATCTTCCATCTCACCACGACATCGAGGAAAAGAAGAACCCTTATATGCTGGATGAAAGGAAGAAACGAAAATTGGATAACTTACGAGGATGGGATAGTATTGGAATTACGTAACTACTTTGAAGAGATTTTCAAGATGGAAGCGCTTGATATGAACGAGGAGATACTCGAGTGCGTGTCGAACCAAATAACGACTGAAATGAACAATGAGCTCCAGAAGGAGGTTTCTGATGGGGAGGTCCGAGCGACTGCATTTCAATTGGGCGGGTCACGAGCTCCAGGTCTGGAGGGTTTTCCGAGTCTATTTTATCAAAGGAATTGGCAAGTCGTGGGACCAGATGTCATCGCCGCGGTCAAAGCTTTCTTCAGAATAGGTATTCTTCCAGCCCCTTAATCAAACCGACTTAATATTGATCCCTAAAGTACGAAGCCTTACTCAACCCACGGAGTTTAGACGGATAAGCTGTTGCAATTTTCTATATAAGATAATATTGAAAGTTTTGGTGAATAGACTAAAAGTCTATTTATCAGAACTTATCACCTCTTTCCAGAGCGAGTTTCTAGCAGGTAGATCGATACAAGATAATGTATTGGTAGCACATGAGGTATTCCATTATCTCCAATCACGCCTAACCGCGAACAAAGTGGAATACACCCTAAAGGTTGAAATGCAAAAACGTATAACCGAGTAAAATGGGAATTCCTTCTCGCCAACCTAAGAAGAAGGGGGTTCTCTTCGAAGTGGATAAAGTGGATCAAAGAGTGCATCTCGACAACTTCATACCGAGTAGTGGTGAGTGGCGAAGGATCCACCGTAATTCGACCGACACGGGGTGTCCGACAAGGTAACCCATTATCACTTTACCTATTCATTCTACTCGCGGATGTACTGTCGAGGAATATACAATAAGAAGCATTGGATAAGAGGCTAAAATAAATACCATTAAGGAGGAGTTGCCCTGAACTTCATCGTCTTTTTTTTTTTTTCCGCAGATGATTCAGTTTTGTTCTTGTAGGGATTGGTCGAGAATTATCAACATTTAAAGGACATATTGGATGCCTACTGTAATGCAACCGGACAATGCATTAATACGACAAAATCAACAATCTTCTTCAATAGGGGAGCGGGACCGAATCAAAGAAAGGAAATCGAATAAGTGTTTAATATTGGAAGTCTAAGGGATCATGGCAAATATATGGGGATTTCATCTATATTGGTAGGATCAAGAAAGGAGGCGTTGGGGTACTTGAAAAACAAAATCAGGGACAAACTGGCAGAATGAAGGCCGAAAGCTTTGAACCAAGCAGGGAAGGAAGTCTTAATCAAAGAAGTCATAACAGCGATCCCCACGTATGTAATGAGCATTTTTTAGCTCCCCAAAACTTGGTGCTCGGCGATCAATTCACTCATAGAGGATTTTTGGTGGGGTCTAACAATGGAAGGAAGGAAGACACATTGGAGTAAATTGGACGTCTTGACCACATCAAAGAACTCGGGTGGCCCGGGGTTCCGAGAGCTCCAAAGTTTCAACACGACGTTACTCACTAAGATGGCAGCTCGGGTGATCAATGAACCGAATGCGATATGGGTCAGGATCTTGAAGGGGTTGTATTTCCCAAACTGCAACTTCTTCGAGACGAGGCGGAATAGAATCCTGGGGATGGAGCAACCTAATAACCGAAAGAGATGTACTACGACAAGAATGATTATGGACAATAGGTACGGCAGAAGAGGTCTGAGTATATAGTGATCCATGGGTATACACAAGGTCAGTTTCAAAGTGGAAGGACGACCAAGAAGAGACACTGACGAGGAGTTGAAAGTGAGAGATCTCATCGGCCCGGAGAGAAAATAGGACTCGACGACGGTACGAGAAAAGGTATCCCATAAGCATGCCAAACACATTCTAGGCATGTCAATTCCAAGCGAAGGTGGCAAGGACCGATTCATATGGTCATACACAAGGGATGAGACAACACAAGTCCGATTTGTATATCGTCGGTCGCGGGAGCTAGACGACCGAACAGAAACCAACACACACAACGCCCACCGAAACAGCATCATATGGAAGGAGATATGGGTAGCGAAGGCCTTACCAAAAGTGAAGAACTACATATGGCGATTGATAGCAAATGCCACAACTATCAACCATAATCTGCACCGACGAGGAATGAACGTTGATCACGGTTGCCCGGTATGCGGGAGGTGGAGAAAACAGAACGTATGGCCTTCGGATGTAGATGAACCGAACTGATATGGTTTGAGATCCTAGGCATAAGACACGACATCACACAACAGTAAACCATGGTGTAATGGCTCAAAATGCGGAGGATGGAACCGGGTATCCAAGCAAGCGTACGAGAGACAAGATGGACCCTATGCCTAATCACATGTTGGCACATATGGAAGACGAGATGAAAAGCAGCTTTTGAAGCAAAGCAACCAACCCCGACTGTGGTAGTTGAAGAAATTCGCATGCCTTTCGAAGAACAAAGAAGAGCAGGCCTCGTGGAGCACCACAGACGAACAGACCAACCACCACAAAAATAGGAGAAGCCGAGCTCGAATACAATCAAGATCAATTTCGACGCATCTTGGTTCACTCAAACAAGAACGTCGGGCATAGGAGTGGTGGATAGAGATAGCGAAGGGGCAGTCGTGGGAGGCATGAACCGAAAACTTCGAAGCGATAATATCGTCACAATGGAAGTTGTGGGAATACATGAAGGTCTTCAGATGACAAGGGAGAAAAGATGGAGAAGCATAGTCATAGAGTCGGATTCATAGGTAGTGATCTAACAAATCAAAGACGTCACGACTCAATGGAGACGGAATGCGATAGTATCAAATATTAGAGCAGAAGCGAATCAGATAGAGCAAGTGTAATGACGAGCTATTCCGAGAACGGCGAATGAATGCGCGAACTGGATAGCGAAATAAGCTTGACTGGATGTGCGTCTAAATGATTGGGTCTTCCGACTCTCACTCACATTTATTTGTTTATTGTCAAACAATTGTAATTGTGAACCTCCGTGACGCAATGCCACGATCTTTTATTTTCTAAAAGGGAAAAGTCTGAAAAACGTCCATGATGTTTGACCAAAATGGTTTTTGGTACAACATGTTTTTTGGTGATTGTATTATGTATCATATGTTGCAAAATGATGGTAATTGAACCTTCCGTCCAGTAACCGTTTGATTGTCCCGTTAGTTGGTCACGTTTTTTGCACGTGACCTTCACCATTTAATATTATAAAGGAAAAAAAACTGAAATTACCTAAATGACCTTCACCATTCACGTCTTCCTCTCTTTCATTATCACCCTCTCCTCCATGAAATGAAGCTTCACTGGTGATATGTGGCCGCTGTGAACCTTTCCAAAATCTACAACATCTGTTATCAAATTGGCGCAATTATAGCAGAATTTCATCTACAGTTTGAACTGTGATGGTTTCCGTTGATGATTCTCACTCCAATTCTTGGTTTCTATCCATTTCCATTTAATAGATAGATTTTGCTTCTCCAGAAACGACATCAACTCTGCTGAAGCCTCAGGAGATGTTCCGAATACTGACATTACCACAGAAAAGGGATTTGAACGGTACGATACTTGCAGTAATGAAGTGTTTCACTTTTTACTCTAAATCATAGTTAAATTTATGATTACTGGTACAGTGATATAAGTTTGACCGGATTCGATAGTGGAAAGCCTAAACGAAAGAGAAGGCTTGTTTTGAACGAAGAGATAGAGACTAAAATTAGGGATCTATATGAGAAGTAAGTGCAAAGTGAACCATCTTTCATTCATTGTTTTGCACCCCTTATGATAATTCAAAGTTTGTTTCTTTTTCCTATTCTTTAATGAAGTTGGTATCCTTATTATATTGTATTATTGTTATATTGAACTTTAGGTTCAAAGATGACCAGAGTTGTAGCAATTTGATCGCGGAAGCCCTCGATGCTGATGGCAACATTTCATCTCTTCAAGTTGTAAATAAGCTTAAGGAATTAGGACTGAAAGTACCAAAAAATAAAAGGATTCGTCATGATGATGGAGAAGCTGCTTCTCCAAACTCAAATGATCCCCTACAGAGTTTATGGAGGCAACCTTTGTAAGTATTATAAGCAAAAATGAAAGAAAAATATCCCTATTTTTTTTTAATCACGTCGGCAATTTGATTTTTTTATGCTTTATCATTTCATTTTAGGAACAAAAAGAAAAGAGTTTCTGCTCTAACTGAAGATCAAGAAGCTGCAATAAGAACTCTATTCGAAAAGTGAGGATCTTGAGTACCAAATCTTTTACTGTTTTAACTACTGCCTAGGTGAAAGTTGAGAGATGAAGCCACTGCAAAATGTTTTAACAGGTTCAAGGATCATAAGAGATGCAGCTACATGATTGCCAGAGCTTTGGAGGGTGATAGAGAGTTTACAACTGCACAAATTACTCGTCTACTCAAGCAACTTGGTCTCAAGAAGGAAAAGTCTGAGAACGAAATGCAGGTCTCGGACAGCGAAACACTAATGTCAATGAGGTTCTGGTATTTCTGTTCCCATCTTCTCATGGATTCTTGATAGATAACTAATAAATTGAAACTGAACCGAATAGTGTTATTTATTTTCAGGAGCAAAAATAAGAAGAAATCCCATGATAAGGGGTCTAAAAAATTAAACATTTTGGAGGATTTCTCAGAAGATGGATCCGACGAAGAACCACTAAGCTCCATGATCAAGTTAGTGTTGCTAAAGTAAACATAGTTTTGGCCCCTTCTCTGTTTCGATTACAGAGCTCACTGACACATAGAAAATTTACTGTCAGGAGAAAAAACATAAAGAACAAATCTGTCGATAAAGACTTGATAGGCATGAGCGATGAAGAGAATTCATCAAGAGATGAATCTGACGAGGAACCCCTCAGCTCTGTTCTTCAGTAAGTATCTACAATGGTCACAATACATCGGAACACAACTTGGAAATGTATCTGCTGTTTGAAGATATCACTGACAACGTTCCGGAGCCTGAGCCGTGCTTGGGATTCTTGGAGAGAGATAGCTTCTCGACTGAGATAATAGAGAGTATCCTGCCTGAAGATCTTCTGCCAACCGTGATAATCTGTGTCGAAGGTCTCCAATCAAATTCCGTTGCAGTGAAGAGATCAGCTGCTGCGAAGATCAGGTTGCTAGCTAAGAACCACACCGAGTATCTTGGCGGGATCTTCAAACTGGCGGGATCTCCTATATACAACCATCCTATATACAACCATGAGGGCAAAAAAGGAATTACAAAGTCTGACTTTTCCAGGCCTGGTCACGTGACCAATCACGTGACAATTTAACGTACAAACTGAACGGAAGTAGACGGAGGGACCAAAAACCATCGTTTCAAAACATGTTGTACCTAAAACAATCGTGACGGTTGAAAAACCATTTTGGTCAAACATCATGGACGTTTTTCAGACTTTTCCCTTTCTAAAATAAAGCACATATTTGACAAAAGAAAAAGTCCATGACTCGAAGAACAGAATTAAGGGATTCGCCCTTGAGCTATGCCCCTATGAACCATTTATTTAAGTTTAGAAGTCAAATAGCATGGAGTAAACTTAAGTTATTGGTATAAGTATTAGAGAATTATACATATTCAATGTATGCGACTGTTTCCATAAAATTGATAAAAAAAAAATTAATAAGAATAATAAAAATAACATTCTATATAGTGGAGGTAGAATTTATTAAAAATAGTGAAAAGATATACCTTATAGTTAGGTATCCATTATGTAATTCATTTATAATCCTGCAACTTAAGTGAATGCTTTTTTTTATAATTTGAATTGGCATAACTGATTAATTTTCAATGATTGTGATGTGTTTGTTATCAGTAAAATAAACTCCTAAAACAATCCAAATGAGTAAATGAATACTAAATAGAAACAACCTTAGAAAAACATTTCTATGATTCAAATCTACCAATTAGCTGAAGAAGGAGTATATATATGTGTTTAAGCTGTGTACTTTTCTCTACTACTAAGTACTTAGAAAACGTTAACAAAAGGAGGATAAATGTACTAGATGTGACAAATACATAAATGAAATTTTTATATACTTATTAAAACATTTAATACTATTGTATGATAATTTTCTTTTCAAAAATGTTTTCTCAACAAACGTATTTTGTACGCATTTAGAACTCTTGTTTAAAATTTGATTTCTTTTTACTTTTTTTTTTTTGTTTCAAATTTAGTAATCAAATAAATAGTTATATATTTTAATTCTTGGCGAAACAAAATATACATTTACTATCTATTTAGTTCAGTTTTTAATTAACTTAGTTATTATTGTTTATCATTTTTGCCATTATAAATATTATGTACTTTCAACACTTAATTCATTTTTTAAAGTTAATTAAGCTAAATTATAATTATAAATTTGCCTTAAATATATATTAAAAATAATTTATATATGGTAAGTCTTGTTTATCATTTATTTATTTACAATTTATTTACAATTTTTTTAAATGTTGTGTTTTCATTCTTATTTATTTATTTGAGTCTTATTTTTTGTGTAATTTTCCAAAGAAAATCTTAGGTGCAAAACTTGTAATTTACTATTGTTTGAAGGCAAAATTTAATTTGACATACGTATAAATGTAACATCTTTTGAAATTGAATGTGAAGTTTTTGATTAATTTTAGAGTGTCCATATAGATGTGAGTGAATGGTGACATGGATGTAACTTACTTTTTTTACATGGACCAATCAAATTAAATTATTATGACACTATGATAGAGAAAATTGTGTTAAAAGCTTACTTGTCAAAATTATAGGATAGTTAGTCAAATTAATATAGATATAAATAGATAGTATAATCGTTTTTTTACAATTTAATTCTCCAAGTATTTAAAAAAATCATACATGTTTGATTGCGTAAGAGAACTAAATACTTGATTAAAAATATTTATTAAGATGTAAAACTAAACTTAAATTACGTGTTATATAGTAAAACTAATATTATTTTTCTTTTCATACAAATATACTATATTGGAAAACGAGATCACTCAAATGTTATGATTACTTAATTTGTAGGATTTTTTTAAAAATTATATTAATAAATTTAGGTTTTAAAGTTAATTAGTTTGTATGTACATTCTTTCGTGTATTTCTAGGAGCGAATTAAACTAATTTATTATCTTTTTTGAATTTATGATTGTTTAACTAATATTTTTTTTTCTTTTCAAACAAATACACAATATTGGAAAATGAATTCACTCAAATGTTATGATTACTTAATTTGTAGGATTTATTTTTTTAAAAAAATATTAATAAATTCAGGTTTTAAAGTTAATTAGTTTGTATGTACATTCTTTCGTGTATTTCCAGGAGTGAATTAAACTATTTTTTTATTATCTTTTTTGAATTTATGATTGTTTAGGGTGGGGTAATTTAGAGTTTGTGACTATTTCATTATTTATTCCTAAAGCTTATAGGTTAATAAATTCCTATAATATACATTACCTGAGTATGCAAATCAATAATCAAAGGAATAATAAATCATATAGATTCCAATTATATATCAACTTAAAATATAAATAATGCTTAACATACTTTCATTCGGAAACTCCAAAAATATCAAACTAAAAAAAATGGAAAACGTTAATTAAATATCTAATTTAATCTTTTTTGGAATTTTCACTGGGAATTTCGTGACGTTGTTACAGTAGATTTGTAATAATCATTGTTTCATATATATGGTAATGAGCGAGTAAATATATCTTAATAGTATACTGAATGTCTTCACTCACAAGTTCAGACTTATGAGACAATTAACTAAGATGTGCGTCTTAAATCTCATATTATATCAGAGCCATGTTCAAATCCTAGGGACATCGATAAAACAATATTCACATAAAGGTTGAGTTTGGGAATTAAGCGAATATAGTTGACTAAGACGTAAGTCTTAAATCTAAGATGGTATTATAGTGACTAAGGCGTGAGTCTTAAATCTAACATGATATCTCACTACCCAAGTTCTAGGACACAAGAAAATTACTCTTCTAAAGGTTTAGGTCGAGTATAAATTGGTGTCATATAAGATACTTGGATAAACTGCACGTCTTACATCAAGACCCTGGAGAAAATTCTCTCACAACGTTCGAGCAATGTAAGAGAGTATGTTATGATATATTCAGAGTAAATTGAATGTCTTCACTTACACATTTAGACTGACGAGATAATTGACTAAGACATATAACCGTTGTTAGAGTGCTCAGGTTCAAATATAAGATATGTTGTTTGGTGATTTTTTTAAAATGTGACAGAATATGAAAATACATTAGGAGATGATGAGTACGTAAACTCCAATGCCCCCAAAGGAATATATTCATATTCTTTAACACAAGGCAAATTGCACCAATAATACTTTTTCAGAATTTCGAGTCTATGCTTGAGTTTGCATAATCTCATTTATGCATAAGTTCTTAGTTGACAATTAAATGAACTAAAATATTTATTTCAAGGATATCAAAAAAGTCCACAACGATGTTCACTTAAATTTTCAAATATTTCGTAAACAGTTTTCATTTTATTTGTTTTTTGTAGTGACTGCAAACAAGGTGCAAGGTTAAATTTTATTATATGTCGATATATATTTGTCTTACCATCTTCTTAATAACAGATAGTTATATGCTACTTTATCACACAATTTTCAGCAGACACTAACAAAAGTTTTGGTTAAGAAATGAAATTTCGAAAGGATTATTGGTAGTCTACAAAAATGATTTGTTAGGTTCATTAATTAACTGTTCAATTTTGTAATAGTAATGATGTAGATCTACATTTTAATTTTCTTTAATTGTATTTAATAATACGAGTATGCTCTTTTTATTTACTATTAATAATATTACTTATAAATTTATATTGTCGTTTAAGAGTATATTTCCAATCAATAAATAGTGAGAAAAAATGAGTAAATATATATATGTCATATACAGTCGTAATTGAAAAGGTTCTACAATCAAAAAACATATATGTTATATACAATAATAAAGCAAAATAAAAATAGAAGTTGTTGAACCCAACCACATATAATAGTCGTGAAAAACGACCAAATGAGTGGAACTGGAGGAGGCGAGTGTCCACCAAAAACATGCGGCCCCGCCGGTCGCCGGAATAGAGAGCGATGGGACGCTGCACACACAGGGACAATATAGACACCGGAAAGATAGCGCTTTCACATGGCTTTGTAGGGAGGTGACTACAAAATTGCCTTGCCCACTCCTCACGTGTGGTTGCGGCCCACAACATTTTCCCATTTTTTTTCTCTTCTGAACTATAATATGTCATTTTATTATTCTGCACAGAATTAATACCAATTCATGTAATCAAATCTTTTATTTAAATTAATGGACCTTTTTCTTTAGATATGTGCGGTAGTAATAGTCCATATATGAGGCAAAATACAACTTTAATTTCAAGAGATAGAAGCAGTGTTATAAGAACCGGACCGACCCTCGAACCGGCGAGGGGGTCGGTTCCCGGTTTGGCGAGTTAAACCCGGTCAGACTCGGTTCGATGTGCGATTCACTGTTCACAAAACTGTAAATACATATATAGTCTAAAAACCGATTGGTCTGGAAAAAACAAAAAAAACGAGCGGTCTAAGAAAAAAATTAGCCTAAAAAATGAACTAGACATCGGTTGATTTTTTTTAAAACCGAACGGTTTTGCAAAACCCTTCCAGTTCAAACATTGTTCATTTGCAAAACGGTCTTTTATTTGAACCAAACCGGATAGGGGTTCGGTTCCCGATCGGACCGCCGGTCCGGTCCGGTTCTGATAACACTGGACAAGAGCACATGAAGTTCCAAACAAGTTCAACTTTTAGTACCAACAAACATTTCATAATCACCTTATTGAGCATAAAATATCCAAACCAACTCCAAGAGATGAGAGAGGAGAGAGACCAATATAGGACCCAACATTTATTACGCAATCAAACTGTTCGACAAAAGTCCACAGTGAAGGATCCAAGCACATGATCAATTTGTCCCCAAGTCTTTGACGTGTGGGAGTACCATTCGCTCTGCAAACGTTGAAGCTGCCACCTTTGTCGTTGCATCAAAGTGTGACCAAGTTAAAGGGTGTGTGATAGAGAGTTTCTTGGCCAATCGGAAGTCCTTGCCCAGAAGCTGTCAAATCATCAAATTCCCTGTTTTTGTCTGGTTTTGCATGGCTTTGTCCTGAAGCCCCTCGCCATCACCAAAACCCTAATTGTTACTGCAGATTACAGAAGCTTGGTTAGGTCACCCTTCGCCTTTCTTTGGCATTCTAAAATTGGCATGGGCAAACTATGGACCGGTTAAAAACACGGAAGTGGAGGAGAGATTGATGGCTTTTGAGTTCAGTTCCGTCAAGGATATGGAGAGGATCATGGATATGTCGCCATGGGCTATCCACGGCTACTGTCTCAACATTAGAACCTGTCCGACAAACCGATGTGCAGAGGACATCGACTTCTCGACTTTGCAATGCTGGGTCCAAGTCCACGGACTTAGTTTCGATATGATGAATGAAGATAACGCAAGGCAAATTGCAGCAAACATCGGGCAGTGTATCGACATCGAGAGGCTCTCGGACATGCAGAACCGAGGCTTCGTGAGGATGAAGGTTGAAGTCGACATTCACAGGCCACTGCTTGCGGGTTTCTGGTGGGTTAATACTGAAGGGCAAGACAAGTGGGCGACATTTAAATACGAGCGCCTTTCCAAGTTTTGCTATGGGTGTGGCAAGCTGGGCCACACATCGCAAGGGTGTCTCAAAGAGGTTGTTCGGTCTGAAGCCAATCCTGAGCTACCTATGTATGGACCATGGATGAGCGATGTTCGACCAAGGAGGCAATCGGGATGGCACCTGTTAGGTGGCACCAGTCGACCTTAGCCTAGGGACAAAGAACCTCAGAGGAAATCATGGAAGGACATTATGAAGGAGGGCCAAGCTAAGGGTGCAACCGACCAAAGGGAAGGCACCAGCCGAGGAGGTCTGGTCCCAGACCAGAAACGGGGACAAGACTTGTCCTGTGTCGAACAGGGGTGAGCTGAAAGAACTGGACCTGCTGCAGGTGTGTCCAAACGAAACCTTCAGTGAAACTGCCAACCAGTCGGACCAATATCCCAGCATCAACCTGGCCACCAATTTCATTCCGGGTTAAATGATTAAATGGATACTGTTGTTTGAAATAATGTGATTAAAATGTTCGACATGTTACCCACAATGTGAAGAATGCAGAAATGCAAGAACCCAGAAACAGCAATTTTTGGGTTCTTAGAACCCAGAAACAGCAATTCTGGGTTCTTAGAACCCAGAAACAGCAATTCTGGGTTCTTGAAGAACCCAGAAATTGCAATTCTGGATTCTCAAGAACCCAGAAACAACATTTCTGGGTTCTAAAGAATATCAAATCGAATTTGATTCGATTTTGGTTCTTCAATCCTTCCATGTGTTCTTCAATACAACTAAGGGCATAATAGTCATTTCACAATTCAATAATATGTTAAAAAAATGAATTAACGTTAAAATTAACGGTTTACTAACGGAATAACCAATTAATCACATTTGGAAAAACATGTGTAACCAATTAGTCACATAGCAAAACCAATTAATCACATTTTGAAACATGTGTAACCATTCTGCACAATGGTGAAACATGTGTAACCAATTAAGTAATTAACCCTTTCGTTCCCATCCATCCTTGCCAACCTTCAACCCCCCCTTCAACACTGCTACTTCACAGAGCTCAACCGCCCCAGACAACATTCTGATCCTGACCAGTCCAGCCAACAATCTGACCAGAAGCTCCCCTGCCACCAAACCAATCCTATCCCTGACCTTAACCTTTCACTTCAGCTTTCGGTTATTGAGAAAACTCTCTTCGACCTGAACTTTGAGCCTCCAGACATGCAAGAACATACCACGTCCATAAATAGGAGTGCAGTGGCACCAGACTTGCACCACAAACAACCCCACCTGCAACTTGATATCCAGACCTGCAATGCCCCTACCAACCGAACCCCACCACACCTCCCTTCCCCTCACCACACCTCCCTTCCCCTGGCCAAGCCCACCCCCAATCCACATCCCGACTCCACCTTACCCCCACCCTCACCCAGCTAGCCATGTAGTGGAATTCAGTCCTGCTATGGGGGCCTCAACTTGAAATGACATCACAGAGATTGGCCAACCCCTACGGTCAACCTCTGAATACCTGATTGAATTCCCGAAGGAAACCTCGGTTCCTACTACGGGGCATGCTGACCTAGGTGACCCTATCACCCAGCGTCATCAATCATCCAAGAAAAGGAAGAAGCGGAGTCACAAGGGGTCAAAAGGGTACAAGCGAGCACGCTCTAGGAGGGTGTTCAACTTTGAGAAAGGGTTATGGTGTCTGTCCTCAAACAGCTACATGGGATCAATAAGCATCCTTAGCTGGAACTATCAGGGTTTGGGGTCTCCCCTAACAGTTCGCCATCTAAAAGACCACATAAGGAGAGTCCGGCCAGTGATAGTTTTCTTAATGGAGACGAAACAACCGGAAGTTTTTTGTGAACGGATCATATAGGAAATAAAGATGGATCATGCGTTGTATGTAAATCCATCGGGGATTAGTGGTGGGTTAGCGCTTTGGTGGACTAATGATGTAGCGGTAACCCACGACCAGATTAGTAAGAATATTGTTGATTGTGAATTGAAGTTTGTTGTGAACGGGGAGAAGATGTCCCTAATTTGCATTTATGGGGACACGGACTTTTCAAGGAGGTTTCATTTGTGGGACAGACTAAGGGGGATTGGTGCGAACAGATCAGAACCCTGGTATGTCTTGGGGATTTTAATGATATCAGTAGTCACAACGAAAAAATTGGAGGGCGTCGAAAGGATCAAAGGAAAATAGACGCCTTCAAGTCTCTCTAAGAAGACCTTGGCATGGGTGACATTGGCTTCAAAGGCCAAATGCACACTTGGTCAAATAACAGAGGAGGAAATGATAGAGTGATGGAGAGACTGGATAGGGTGCTTGCAAATGCGACGTGGCTCTCTAAGTATAATCAGGCACAATGCGTGAACGGCTTGGCTATTGGATCAGATCACTCTCCTATCACCCTAGTACTAGATTGTGCGGATTCAAAAGAGTGTTCAGATTTGAGGACATGTGGCTTGAAAAACAAGAATGCTTTGAAGTCATTAAGAAGGCATGGTGTAGGGGTGGACGAATATCTAGACCGGACCATCTGAAACTAAAATTCAGGTCTTGTCGAAAGGATCTCATTGGATGGAGTAAGCTCAGGTTTGGGAATAACAAGATTGAAATAGAGAAGGTAAAAAGGAGATTCGATTTCCTATCTGGGGCTGCCTCAAACCAAGGCTCTAGAGATGAGGAAAAGGCACTGAAATCCAAACTCGATGCATTGTGGAAGAATGAGGAGATTTTCTGGAAACAGAGGTCAAGAGTCAGTTGGCTAAAACATGGCGACCGGAACTCGAAGTTCTTCCACCAAACGACTCTTGACCGAAGAAGGATGAATAAAATTGTAAGGATCAGTGACTCTCAAGGTTCATGGATTGAAAAGGAAGAAGACATTATTCGAGAAATCCATTCCTTCTACTCGAGCTTATTAGAATCGGATGGGGGGGGGGGACGAGCAGTTCACAACAGGCTTTGAAGAGATCCTAGATTGCTTGCACTCTCAGATATCTCCAGAAATGAATAACCACCTTATGAGAGCAGTCACAGATGAGGAGGTTAGGCAAGCGGCCTTTCAGATGGGGGGGGGGGGGGGGGGGAGGGGTCAAAAGCACCGGGGCCGGATGGTTTACCGGGATCCTTCTTTCAACGGAACTGGGATGTTGTTGGCCCAGACATGATCACCTCGGTCAAGACCATCCTCTCATCAGGTATCCTTCCTTATTTTCTTAACCAAACTGAGATTACCCTGATTCCTAAATTGCTAAACCTGAGTGTTCTTCTGATTTCCGGCCTATAAGCCTATGTAATTTTGGTTACAAGATTGTCTCAAAGGTTCTTGCAAATAGGTTGAAAACCTGTTTGCAAGAACTTATTACGCCGTTTCAAAGTGCTTTTGTAGCAGGGAGACAAATCCAGGACAACATATTGATAGCTCACGAGATGTTTCATCACTTGAGCAATAAGTCGAGGGGAAGAGGTAATGTGGGATCCTCAGATAGTGCCTTGATTCTGAATTCTTTCCAGTAGGGTAGTTGAAAGAAAACAGTCTTCTTCTTCCAATTACCAGTCAACGAATCAACACAAACCTTTCTTGTTGGTTGTGTCTTTCCAAAAGGGTTCTCCTCAAGAGTGGACAACTGATCAAGGACTTGCAACCTTGATAACCTTTGTGGAGGGGATCTGAAATCTTGTTTTCCATCAAAGGAAGATTTATTCTTACGCCATGAATGGCTGTCCGGTAAAAACCGACGGTGACCTAAAAAAGCTAACTTTCTCCCATTCTTGAGCCGACAGTAATGAGTTTCCATCTTACAGACCGGGCATGCTAGATTACCATATGTAGCCCAACCGGATAAGTTTTCATAGGGTGGTAAGTCATTTATTGTCCATAGAACGCAAACATGCATTTTGAAGTTCTCATTCTTCGAAGCATCATAGGTGTCAGCTCCATTCTCCCATAGACTGGACAATTCATCTATCAATGGTTGTAAGTAAACATCAATGTCATTTGTATCTATCAAACACACATCTGCTGGTACATTATACAGAATGACTACAACAAGCCACAAACTATACATATGAATTTTGTCACTAAACGGATCAAATCTATCTGTTGCTAGTCCCAATCTTACATTCTGTGGTTCTGCACCAAATGACGGATGATTCTCATCAATTTGTTTCCACGAACGAATATCAGCTGGATGCCTCATGACTCCGTCGTTGGTGCGTCCTTCATGATGCCAACACATTGTTGCTGCAGTCTTAGGTGACATAAACAAGCATTGAATTCAGGTTGTCAGTAGGAAGTATCTTCACACTTTGACAGACACTTTTTTGGTCTTTCTCCCGGTGTTGACAACCCGATCATCCACATTCCTCCCAGGTTGGGTTTCTTTCCACCTAGAGTGTCCACACTTCGGGCAGAGATCCAAATCATGGAACTCCTTCCTAAATAAGATGCAGTCGTTCCTACAGGCATGTATCAGTTTGTAGGCTAAGTCGAGATCCCCTATAAATTTTTTGGCTTCGTAATAAGACCTCGTGACAGTATTGCGTTCTGGCAGGACCTTGTACAACAGTTGTGGAAACTGATCTGCAAACTTGTTTGATACTTTGAACAGTGCTTTTAAGTGCAGCAGTTCAACGGTAAACGACATTTTCGAGTACGATGAACAACCGAGGTATAACTTCTGTTCACAGTCTGCCAACCGTTTGTAGAACGTCTTTGCATCCTCATTTGGTTCCTCCGTAGTTTCCATATTACCACCCCTGAATATGTCGTTCACCATGTTAAACATTTCGGCCCTGCTACTAGTGTGATCCCTATTGCTTACCACATGTTCGTACTCTTCTCCATGGTCGTCCCATCTCATGTAAGTTTGCACTATTCCAAACTTCTCTAAATGCAGTTGAACATCCATTCTTTACATTAACAAACAACCATTGCAAATCCTGCAAGGACAGTATATTGTATATCCCCAAGACAAATTCGTAAAGGCGAATTCCAAAAATGCTGAAACACCATTCTTATATGCAAGGCTCTGCCGTGGTTTGGTCATCCAAGTCTTGTCCATTCTTTACTCAGTATTCACCTACCGCAATTGTTGTTATATGAATATCCATGTTACATCATACAGTCCCTCTTCACTAAGGAAAGACTTAGAACATATAGTGATGACATGCAGTTCAAATAAGCTTTATGACAACATAATATGCAGACTTTTGACAGCAATTTACTAGTAAGACGACTGAATTCCAACAAGAACTAATGCATGAATTAACACAATAGGCGATTTCATGGATGAATCGACTTACAGTAGGCGATTGCATGGATAGACACAAAAAGAAAACACAACACAAACAGCACAAATCAAGTTGTGACTTCACTTAGTACCATATTGCAGCAACTCCACTACGACAGTGACCCAGGGATCAGGACCGGCCTTGCAACCCATAACTATTGTTTCAATGGTACTTACTTAGGGACTTACTTGATAATGTTTGGGGCAGAGTGGGAGAACTTCCAAAGGCCACTCCTTCACATATTGCTTCCGCACAAGATGAATGGTTACTATCGAAACATCTTGAATTCGACAAAACTTGCATTAACATGGGGTGGTTGATATTCATTTTCTATGGGTGTCAATGAAAAGGATGGAGCTGGCTTGAATTGGACAATGGGGACAAAAGGGTGGACTGTTATCTAAATGTGTGCATCTCATTTATGTTGGTGTTACTATTCAAGATAGAGGTTTTAGTGACACCAACAAGCTTCTGAAACACCACTATTCTGTTGTGTTTGTAGCTACATCAGCGACAACAAATTCCATTGTTTCATACTTTATTTCTTCAGATTAAATTACTGCAACTAATGGACTCTTTTAATATCAAAATTGTCTTGTTGTAAGACTTTCATTCATGTTAAACACTTAGTGATGGAAAAAGGTAATGGTAAATGTAACCTATACTGTTGGAAAAAACATTGTGTCTAATAAGTAATAATAACAACTCAAAAAAATGGCAACACAATAGGGAATTTTTAATTACAAATGTTAGCGTCAACACAAAAGTCTCGTTGTTGTTGCACTATATTCTTGTAGTGAGATTTTTCTCTTTTTAGTAGGACTATGATACAGATGTTGTGGAAAAGTATGGTCATGGTGGTGCATCCCAAGTTAAGTTCGATAAAAATTCATGGATTAAAGTAGTTGGATTTTCTATAAAGGAAAGTTGGATGGTTTCGGGCCCAAGGTGGATCCAAAGATCCTATTAGGATCCGAAAGTTCTTCATCCTCAGATACATGGTACAATAGTACAATTTCAAGTTTAAGGATTCGAAATATGCACACTGACGAGAAATATATAAAGTTATAGGATGTAGTGGAACTACAACAAGCACAAATTTTAGCTCAACAATCTCAAATCAACCAAATGCAAGCATTAGTGCAAAGCATGATGGAGCAAATTGTAAAACAAAGTCAGGAGTTTGATCCCTTTCAACAGGATAATGGTTCCACTACTTAAGTTGTTGCATAATTTCTATTTAGATATTTTTGACTAAGTATGTATTTTTTAGATACGTTGTTAATTGTTATCTCTTTATAGTATACTTTGAATGTTTGAACTATGAACTTGTTTCATATAATAATATATATACACGTGTATTCTATTACATGTTATATATATATATATATATATAATTATCAACTGAGAAGGATCCAGCTCCCAAAAACACGGGGAAGTGTCTGTAATCAGGGTTGTGCTAGATTCGAGATCGGTGTGATCCGAGTCGTCGGAGTACGCTTCACTTGCAGAGGTAATTGCTACCAAGACTTTAGTAGTGAACTCAGGTGGCAAATATATATATATATATATATATAAATATATATATACATATATTCTTAAAATTATTTATAGTGATTTTCCTTTATAGTGCATAAAACTCCTCACAAATTTAACTGAATATACTCCTTAATAATCCTTTTGTAAATTTACTAAATAAAAACCATCACTATTTTCCTCAAAATTCTTGAAACAAAAACCCTTGAAAAAATCCTTTATAATTCACTTGGGAAAATACTCACAAAATTCCCTAAATAAGTTTGTGAGGGCATTGATGTTTCAAAGTTTGCTAGGAATTTTATAAGGAAAATTTGTTGAAACTGTTTGCAATGAATTTTCCTTTTAAAGTGATATTTTTCTGGCAATCTTATTTGTTAAGGGTAGGTCCCTTAGAAAGTGAAATTTCAAAGGTATTTTTGAAATTCCCTTAGAAATTTGACCCTTATAAAAAGGCAAATTTCTTCTAGTGAGAACAAGTACGGTAAATCAACGAAAATATGGAGCGGTTCGGTCGAAGGGGTCGAACTATACCTTTACCACATTTTAGGTAAGGTACGATTTTAAACCGGTTCGACCCCGAAACAGTTCATGCCCAACCCTGGTAGCATGCCATGTAAAACACTTTAAAATCATCAAAGGCTCTCATTCATTTTTAAGATAAGTTACAAAACTCATATCATTTCTCTTCATTTCACATTATAATTATGATTTTTCTTAAACATGTTTTATGAAGTGAAATTTATATAATAATAAAATACATACTATTATATTTTATAAATATCAAGTATGCACTATTAAAATTTAATTTTACAAATTAAAATATAGATGAATTAAGGATACATTTCATCTATCACATAATACCTTAATGAAAGGGAAAAATATGAAATATGTTTGCCCAATGGTGTGAAAGCGACACATTGTTTGTTGTTGATGCAACATGTTTGATGTTGTTGATTTTTGATGCAGTCATTAAGTTTCTGTCCAAAACAGTCGTTAAGTCCTCACTTGTCTTGCACGTGATCTCCGTTTAGTGTGAAATTCCTCAAATGCCATTGTCTTCTTTAGTGATGTTATAATAGCAGTTATAACACTCCTTCGATCTGCGTCTCCAATCTTTGGAATTGAAGAACTGAAGTCTTCCTCGTTATCTCCAATCTATGAGTGCCCCAATTATAAGGTATGCTTGTCAATTTCATTGGATTTTAACCCTAATTCTAGTATCAATTTGAAAATACCTCCCAAAGGTCCCTTCGAAACCCTAATGTGAAGAAAGTTGATTGCAGAACCACAGTTATAACTATTTTGAGTGCTGTGAACCCCCAATGTGCATTTACGGAAGGAGGTCCGTAACAAAATTCCGAGAAATTCATGTCTAGATGGAAGTTGAAGTTGTTGTTGTCCGTCGAAGGAAAAACTATGGATTACTGATGTTGAAGTGCTTGTGGTGTTGCTGTTTGCTGTAATGTTAAAACTTGTTATTAGTTGAAGTGTGTTAGCGTGTGAATTAGTTGTAGTGATGTTTGTGGAGCGGTTGTAGGTTAATTATGTTAGTGTGTGTGTTGTTTTGGATAACTAAATTTTTGTAATTGTTGGTTTTTGATGAAAAATGTTTATGAACCAATTAAAATTTGATGTAATATGTTTTGAATGACTGGTCAAAAAGTCTACCAACAAAACTGAATTGAATTCCACCTGTAAATTAAAACTTGTCACCCCGAACACACAGAAACCATGGAGATTCAAAAGAACCTCATAATTGTTACCTTAACCGTCTTTTGCCTTTACAAAATACTTGTGTACAATACCAAGTGCACCAAAATCCATAAAACAAACTCTAATTCATCAAAATAACAACATTCATCAAAATGATAACATTCACCAAAATGACAATTATTCTTTTCCAGTCCTTCATCTTGGTCCAGGGAATAAGGTTTGTCTCTCTTCTATATGTATCTCTATGACACCAAGAGGATTACCTTGCATTGTTTAAGCAATCTTACTTGGTCTTGGGATTTGCTCAGTTGAGAAGGCAGCACTTGTATTTAGTTTGATGCTTGATGATGGGCATAAACTACTGTGCTCATGGAGTGATAATGCTTGTGATGAGGATCTGATTCCGTTTTCACCTTTGTCATCTAAGTCTTTAGTTGAGCAGCAATTTAGGGAGAGGTCTTCTTTGCTTGTGCAACTTTTCGTTCTTCCTATTATTTCTTCATTTGCAATTATATTGACATAATGAGAAGCCCTCATCTGGACCAATTTTGAGTAGACCACCTTTGTTCCAGCCTGCAATACACAATCAACTAGACAAATAAAGAAAGATGGAGAGGCATTTATGTCGTCAAAGTGGGAGATTTGTAAATAGAATCACCTTAGCACTAATTTCAAGTTTACCTTTTCCAACATTAACCACTTCTCCTACCTGAGACTTGGTTTGAGCTGTTAATGGGAGCAGTATACCTCCTGCTGACTTTTCCTATGCAGTTTTGGTTTGTACAAGTACTCGATCACCTAAGGGTGTGATTGATGTGTACTACAAGGCAATATAATTTCTTTAATCAGTGATCAAGAAACAAACATATGAGGAATAGAGTCAATTACAACAAATCATGACGCTACAAGTATATCAGGTAGGTCTGATCAAAATGACACCTCAGTTCCAACTCCCTCATAATAAAAGGAAGAACATAAAGGAATACCCTTCACATAGTTAGACTATTTATTGGTAAAGTAAATCCCCAGAGAACAACGATTAAAAAATGTCATATATAGTTAACTTCATCACAATTCTACAAGATTACACCCTCGGATTGAGTAGCATTTGTTTAGTTAGAGAAAGAATAAGGTAACATTGTCCATAAATTTATCATAGTGATATTGATGATCACTCGTTCGCCTCATCACAACAAGCACATAATCAAATTGTATAATATTGAACCTCAACTTACACTTGAGTGCATCATGTTCCAATTGAAATCTCAACAGACAAAAACAAAGTGCATTTGCCCAAGTGCATGATGAAACTCACCAACAATACATCCACTTTCCATTTCTGAATTCCACAAATCGGTACAGCATAATTAAGAACCTTCGTTACTAAAACGCCACACATTACTCAATCCCCAGGAATATACCACTCCGGTTCATGATACTATCACCACAAAGACAAACACATAAGCCAAAAACAAGCTATTTCGACAATGGATAAGACTCACCCCCACCCCCCACCCCAATTTCAAATAGTTAAATGTTAAGATTGACCATACCGCAAACGATTACGGAAGGAGGAGTTAAGGTTTCACAAATAATTGAGGGAAGGTATACGATTAGGAAGACGGGAGAGGACGTGTGAGAGCCTTCGAGGAAGATAGGATGACTCAATGTCGCATATGGAGGGAAGTAGAAGTAGGGGTAACTTCAGCATTTCTAAAATATTTTCTTTAAACGTTCAAAAAATATGTCACGTGCATGGCGCATGAGGTTTTTTAACGGGACAACAAACGGAAAAACAAACGTTTTCATCTAAAACCTACAAAATGATACATGTTACATCAAGTACCTACAACCCCAAACAAATTTCACCAGTCACCAATTTCAGCAAACATATTACATCTTTTTCATACTTTTCCCTTTATTAAAATAAGGCATAAGTCACGTATAAACATCACATCCTTTATTACAATAATATTAAAATAAATTTTAACAATGTCACGTAATTAAATGTTATATATTTAGAAACTCAATATAATTTACAATTAACAAAATACATAAAATATTTATACTAAAATATTAGAAGTTGTCACTATTTTTAGATTAATACTAATGTTTTTAGATGGACATTGATATAAGTAATAAATCATAAAGTTAGGGAAAATTGTGAAAATGGTACAACATGTTTGACGAAAATGGTTTTCCAACCCAAATGATTGTTTCTGGTCTAACATGTTTGAAAATGATGGTAATTGATACCTCCGTTACTTTTCTGTTAAAAATTTCCGTTCAATATTTTTGATATTTACAAAATTAACCAAATATTTTTCTAAATATTACAATTAAACTTTACAAACTCTCAGTAATGCCTCAAACAAGTCCCGACTCGATTCGAGCCACACTGGGGGTCCCCTAGCCAGGGTCCGAACCCAGACCAGGTCACCCAATCCTAAGGACCTGGTCTGGGCTCAGACCGAGACCATAGGAGCCCCGATTGGGGCTCAATTGCAGCCCTAATCGTTAGAACCAAACTGTGTTAGGTTCGGTCCAAACCGATTGAGCCCCAATCGAGGGTCCCCAGGATTGGGTGACCTGGTCTGGGTTCGGACCCTAACTAGGGTCCCCCGTGTGGTTTGAATCGAGTCGGGACTTGTTTGAAACATTAGTATAAGTTTGTAGGGTTTAATTGTAACATTTAGAAAAATATTTGGTTAATTGTTCACATATGAAAAATATTTAATGGAAGTAACGGAGATACCAATTACCATCATTTTCAAACGCATTGAACCATTAACCATCACACAAAACAAGTTGCACGAAAAAACATTTTGTGCAAACATGTTGGACCAATTTCAAACTTTTCTCTAAAATTTAAGTTAAGAGTAGTATATGGACATTTAACATTTATTTTGTATTGTTTTATGAAATATATATATATTTATAACTCAACATATTTTTGAATTATTAAAATACATATTTATTATTACTATTACTAAAATAATAAAAATATTATTGATGATTTTAATCGTATTTTGTAAACATATGCACTAATATAAGTCGTAAAATTATATAAAACTATTTCACTTAAACGTATGAGTTATTATTTTATTATTAATTGTTAATATTAATTTAAATTATTGACTCATATGTTTTTAACTAATTTTATGAACAAATACACTTAATACAATTTATAATTTTTGTATTTCATAGTATAATTTATAATAACTTATCTATATAATTAATTATTTCATGCATTTTTTAATGTTAATATTTGTAATGTAAACAATTCAAATTTTTAACAATGATCTTTCTAAAAATTATTATAGTGTATATTCACATAAATAATAACTTTTTAAAATTTATAATAATAAACTTATTGTTTTTTTTTTATGTTTTTTCACTTAAAAATAATTTAAATAAGTATTATATTATGTACTATAAAAATAATTTATAATATGTAAAATATTATTAAAAAATAATTTATACTAATAACCGCACAAATCCTACTAGAGATATCTAGTTTGGTCATAGGTTTGGTATGTTTGCGCTCCTTGAAAACTATCGACAGAAAATCGGATAAAATATAAATTAAACTATGACATGTAACATCATACATCTCGAGTCTTTTTGAATCAAAAAGTCCTGGTTCCACGTCCATGTGTCTGCCCATACCCATCTCGTGGGAATTAGGGCTCCTCGAAAGTGACAGCAAAGTCTATCACACTGCATATGCATGAATTATTGCAAGCTTTTTTGGATTAACTTTTATTCAAACGTTCCATGAGGTAGGTTGGTCAAAAAACAAAAGGTAGGTCATTCCCCATCCACGAACTCAGTCTAATAATACTACTGATTGGTCCCTCTCTTTGCAGCAATCGAGTGGATAAAAAAAGTTAAGTATGACATTTCATGATAAAAGTGCAAGCAATTAATTATATATCACAAGTCAATTATGTATTATTAGAGGGCCAAAAAAGAAATTATGTATTATTCCATACGGAGTATTAAGTCAAGACATGAATTATGTCATATGATATATTCAATTAACCATTAATTATGGGATGCAAAATATTGAACCGACATCTTATCTATACGATACGAAATAGTGAGTCAACATCGAATTATATGATACGAGACTTAATTTAAATCAATTTCGAATTGTATGATACTAGACATTGTGCCAACAATCAAATTATATGATAGGAGACTTTGAGACATCATCAAATTGCGGTGATTTTGAGGCACCTCGTGTAGACTCTTTCCAAAAGATGATATTTTCCTCCACCTGTAAACGAGTTTTGTTAACGGGTTATCAACAAATAATCCCCAATGATACAACAAAATCACATGGTCAACGACTAGCAAAACTTGAAGACCTTTCTTAGAACTTATATCGGGAAATATTTTTTATTGGACGTCGTATGATCCAGAGAAATCACACTTACTTGAGAGTAAGTGTATTGATTTTTGAATGGATTGTTAGTAGGGTATGTAGTTCTATTTATAGACATCTAAGTGTCACTTAAAAAAGGTTGCATACTTTCATTTGTATCACTTTAACGAGTGGTACCATTTTATTAAACCACTTGAAGGAGTTATATCACTTCAAAGTAAAGACTCCCTTTCCTATTTTCTAAAAATTTCTAGACCTTTTATTTGGTCCTTGAACTTTCTTAAATTGATACATTTTCTATTGTCGTGATACATTTACCCCTCACAATAGTACAATCTACTAAAAAGTTCCAACATTTCCCTACTTAGATTGTAATACATGTATGCCCTTTAAATTTCATAGTTCATGTGTAATTGAAGGTTTCTTTCGATTTAAACATTCAATAATGTAAAATTTCAAAGCTCAAACGAAGTCAATGATGGCCTAGACTTAAATAAAGTCTTCCAATGTTAAAACAGCAAACATTACACATATGGGTTTCTAATCTTGGGGAGAAATTCTTTTATAACTAGCACTTTTATGGTCATATGCTCGATCCTAATTTAATAAATAATTTAATGTGTGCCCCCGACTAGTTGTTGAAGCGACACCACTTCTATTATCCATATATGTGAAGTTCCTTACGTGTCTACGTTACTTAGACATCTTAACAAAATCATTTTGAACTTCATTAAGAGTGTATAACTCATCATCTCTACGTAACAAATAGTACTAAATGTAGTAATAGTAACTAGTTGCCCATTAAATTTTAAGTTTAGTATTAACCAACTTAAAGTCAGGTTGCTATTACCTATGACTTTGTTAAGGGGCTTCAACCTTATTCTGTGATCATACTATTCTCTCGATAGTCTTTTGATTAACGAGATGACTAATTGTCTCTTATTTTTGCATATAAATGTGATCTTAATCAAAATCTTAAATCTTGTTTGAGTCATAAGATCTACTATAGGCTACAATTGTATACCTATATTAACTACTTCGGTAGTAACTCTTGTCCTTGCATGTTAAACAAGTAACATCTTTTCACATATAGTTCCAAGATTTAAGTAACCATATTATTTGTGCCTCATCTTGAACAAATATTCATTAATGAATTTCAACTAGTTATTGAACTAGTCTCGTACTATGAAAAATTCTCATAATCTCAAACTTAATATGTAAATACTCATTTCATATACAAGTCAACAAAGCTTTTCAAGGTTGTATGTATTATGCTTTATATTTGCATACTTTGATCACTTCACATAAAAATGTTCAATCGCTTTCCCTCCCCTACTTTTTCATTATCTTTCTCAACAACGTAACCATTTATTTTGGATATGCATGTATATATACATATATTTTTTAAATAGGTTTTTGCTACATGCGGTCATTGTGAGAGAGAGATATGATATAATTACCGCATTTGATTCGAATAAAGTCAATTTTGTCGATATCAATCTTGTCCGTTGTACGAATCTCACTAAGGCATATTTGTGTAATAATTTATATCACAAAATTATCCAAGCCCACAAAATTTCGTTATAACCATCATGAATTTTTTTATTATAAAATTATATATTCTCACATAGTACTCCCCACTTAACTAACATAAATGATTTTTATCATTTATGCCCACATATTTCAACTTATCCAACTTGAATAATTTTCTTTCATCAAGCGTCATACATGCCACAAATTATGACTTATCCGACATGAAATATAATACTACATATACCCACATATTCTGACATGAACCATTTTCCATCAGAAAATCATCTATGCCCACATATACCCACATATAACTTGTTGGGACGAGGTCTCTTCAATTTTTAACGTTGGGTAATTTTATACCAAAAACGTATACCTATTTTTTTTTTTAATCTCTTTAAAATATTATATCTGTCCTCTTAAACTTTTTTGAGTTTGATTGTTTATTAATACTTTAATTTTATTTTTTTTGATAATTATGGATTAAAATAACCGCAATAGGTGACAATTAATCACCCAAGTTCAAAATACACAACAAAAACTAGCTAACTTTAACAATTCGCGAAATAGAAAAGCCCACAGCGTCTTTCCGGAGCGCGATAATAGTTTCCTTCGGAGGAGAGCTATGAATTTCAAACACATGTCGTTGTTTAATTTGAGCGCCATACCCGCCATGATATCCGCTACCGCATTCGCTTCTCGAAAAATATGTCTGAACTTCATTCTTTCGAACTGCATCAATAGCTTCATGCAATCCGCAATGATCGGCATTAGTTTTTGATTTGACATATTTTCATCAGAGATTACCTTATGGGCTAAGAGGGCGTCCGTCTCAAGGTGAATAGATTTTAATCTGAGTGTCTTTGCCAAAAGCAGTCCGTCTCGGATGACCCAACATTCCGCAGTGAGACTGTTTGAGCAAACCAAATTCCTTGAGAAACCTGCAACCCATTGACCCCTGAAGTCTCGGATGACCCCACCGGCTCCTGCGAAACCTTGATTTCCCTGAGCAGCTCCATCTGTGTTAATTTTAAACCAATCCTCTTTTGGAGGAACCCAACTAATATTAATGGAAATGAACTCATTAGCACTGTCAATCTCAAGATAAACATTTTTGTAAAACTTTGCCTGAGATAAAGATAAAGAATAAACAGAAGAAAAAGCAGGTTTATCATTAAAAATAAGAGAGTTCCTATTTTTAAAAATGTTCCATATCGCATACGGAAAAAAGTACCCTTAGTGATATTAATATGCCGTCTCTTTTTCTTCATGGTCGGGGCTCTGGAGGGATACAGTCAGTGCCAGTGTAATGGTCCAAAGCTTGAGAATGAAACATTCACAAACGGGTTCCTGGATTATATTGCACTTTTGCTCAATGGAATACCTAGTGTCGGACGTCGGATCCGACTTTCCCCGACCTGTTTTGAAAAATATTTTTCTTTTTTGTTTCGCTCGAAAATGTCAGGTCTTGGCGAGCGACGGGTCTGGTCAAGCAGGGTCATCAACCGGACCGGAAAAAGTGAAAGAGTCGCCACCGATTAATTAAAGGCTAATCCGAATCCTAAAATTGCCTAGGGTACATGGTGTTAACATCCTAGGGCTTGGAAAGGTCTACGTCCAGAAAATCGAGTTCGGGGGTTTGATTACGTCTTAAGGGCTCCCGAGCCCATAATCCGCCTTTTCGGTACTTTAGTTTGCTTTTGAATTTATATTTTTTTCAACTTGCCCGATTTACCAAAATTTTCCAATTTGATCATGTTTGGCTAAAGAGATGACATGCATTTTTTTTTTAATTAACAATATACAAGCATTTTGTTAAAAAAAATCTGAGTTAATTTAAACGCAAATCACAAACCACAGACCTGCAATTAACCGCAAATCACAAACCTCGATCGCCAATTTCAACATCGAATGAGTAAAGAGAGAAGCAAAGTGTTTTGTTGATGGTACCTGTGAACTGGAAACGACCATTACGAAGCGCGGTCGGAGAGATTGACGACGACAAAAGAGACAAGTGGGGAAGACGAGATGGAGGTCGGACGTCGGAGTGGAGAACGGGATGGATTCCTGAGGATGGAGAAGTTGGAGTGGAGGTCGGACGTCAGAGTGGGGAAGACGGGAAGACGGAGTGGAGGTCGGAGTGGGGAAAACGGGAAGTTGAGTGGGGGAGGCCGGGTGGGACGATGGAGAGGAAGGGAAGAACTAATTCCATGAAAACTTGAAAATGAAAAGAGGAGGTTGTGGGAGCGGTAGCTGGAGGGGAGTACATTAGAGTTAGGTTAATATTTTATATTTATTTTTAAAAAATTAAATGATGATTCAATTCGGTTTAGTGCGCGGTTCTAACGGTTTAGTGGGGGTTCTTAACATTTAGTGACGACAACGACTAATGTTAGTCAACAATATATCATAGTTGTTTATGCATTATTGACATCAACAATAGTCGCCACTAAATAAACTATTTTACCAAAATAATCGAATCTGTTACTGAATGACTATACTAATGTCGATAATATATTGACACTCAAACCTATTCTTACATTTTCTCAGCTAAATATGTTTTAACGACGACAAAATTGAGTAGTTACGACAAACAACCGTTGTTGATATCACTATGTTTACGACAAAACCTTTTGCATTTGAATATGTACATTTACAACGGAAAATTCATTTGCTACTGATGGAGTTATTTAACATCAAGTGTTGGTCGGCATTACCCATTCATCCATGTAAAATATAAAGTGACGGCAAAAATTAACACTAAATGTAACTTATAACGGTGGAAAACACATTGTGCTTAATAAGTAATAATAACGACAACAAAAACTGACGGCACAATATACGTACATTCAACATCAATTTTTAGCGTCAACACGAAATCTCTGTCGCTATTGCGCAATTTCTTGTAGTGCAATTGGGAGAAATTGGGCGTGATTTTGGGCATGGTGGGAATTTGGACGAAAATGGATGCAATGGTGGATGTTTGGCCAAAAATGGGTGTCATGGATTTAGGGGCTTATGGTTTGTGGTTATTGGTTTGGGGTTTAGGTTTTGGTATTAGGGTTTGGGGTTTAAGGATTGAGATTTAGGGTTTGGGGTTTAAGGTTTAGGATTTGGGATTTTAGGGTTTGGGGTTTAAGGTCTAGGGTTTAGAGTTTGAGATTTAAGGGTTATGGTGGATTTGGGGTTTAGGGTTTTAGGGTTTGGGGTTTAAGGTTTAGGGTTTAGAGTTTGAGATTTTAGGGTATAGGATTTATTTTTGCTTTTTTATTCGTTTCGGTTTCTCGCGTACGGTATTTTGACCCCGAGCCAAAATCAGGTGTTTACATAACTATTATGTGGCTAGTATTTGAGGTACTTCTTTACTTATGGAATAAAGCACAACAGGGATATAACGATAGATATTATGAAAATAATACGTATTTAGTTGATATTTGATTACTTATACTTTATTAATTATTGTTACGGATGAAACATTTATATACTACTTTTATTCCTTAACTACTTATATATATATATATATATATATATACTCATTTCTTTAACTATCTATAAGATCTCCTTGTAAGTCCAGTAAGGTCCTCTTGTAATCCTTACATTGAGCAAGATGTGTTTTGGCTAAGATTGTGAGAAAGATGACTATATCAGTACACAGAATGTGTCATTAAGTATTAGATGTAGCTAGTTGAAGGACCACCTATATATGCATGTACGTAATATAGAAAAATTATTCGTTCATAGTAGAGAGACGCGGTACACTGCGCTAGCTCGATGTATTAATGCATGCATCTTTGGTGGGTTCTCGCTCATACATCATCATCTTCATATTCATGTATACGGTGAGTAGTTTCTCAAAGCCCTTGTGTCTGAAATACTGCAACGTTATAATGAAGATATGAAGCTTTCACGTCATTATGTATATACTACGTGTCTTCAACTATCTGTACAAGCTGTATAGATCCATTCGTTTCATTATTTTTTCTTTGTACATTGTTGGGTATTGACAGTGACGGCCCAATAAGGGAAATACCTCAGAGACCCAATAACTTTGCAAGGAGTAAAACTCATATCATTCAAACCTGACCGGCCCACAGTAAGGTTAATCTAGCCCTCCTCAAGTGGTTCAGTATCAAACCTAAGCCAAATTGGACGCCAAAGCTCCACCACATGTCGCCAATAACCAATGTCACAGTCTCCTACTGCTAGTCATAGGAGTGCTCGCCAAGAGAGACTAACCTCTTATCTATGGTCCCACCAACCGTCACTAAAGATATGACCACGATATCCCGCGTATATCGGGCACATATTCTCTAAAGATTACATACGGTAACTGCAATATTACGCCATAATCTTCTAGCTTCCTAGGGTTTGAAGGGACCATATATAATCAACATGGTATTTGAGCACGGCGTCTCCGGCATTTGAGCTCCACGTGCTTTTAATCAGAGATGGCATCTGTCAACCCAAGGAATTGATGCTCCTAGCATGGTTTTGGGAACACTGCTGCCGATTGATGTTACACGAGCCGCGACGAATCCTCCATATAATGCCTTGACCCACGAATAAAGCATGTGGTATCGTAACATTTGAAATCCAAGAAAACGTACTTGATGAAGTAAAGTGGTTGCTTGATTGTGAGAAATCCAACCTCATCTTAGACCCATAATTATGAGACGATGACTTATCAACTGCCTAATTGAAATTCAGAAAAGGAACGCCCTTCTATCTGTAAGAAATAAATTAAGGAAAGGTGAGAGAAATCCTTCAATTTGACATCGACTCCCACCCACGATGTCATAGAATTTGAAATTCAAGAAATGTTCCGATATTATTGAAGTAAAGTAGTTGTCCTACTGCAAGAAATTCATACTAATCTTAGACCCATAAATATTACTCTTCTAGGCCCTAGCTAATCCATTGAATGAAAGTAACATTTCTCATATGTGTCTAATTACATTAAATCTATTAATAGTCGCATAAATTACTATAATTTGTTTTCCAAATTGGAAGGGATGCATATGTTGTTTGTTTCAATAATTTTGTAAGATTGTGTGTAACTTTACTTAGTGAAAGTTTCTATTACAATAGTTATTAGTTTGTGTTTCTTTATTAAATCATCTACTAAAAAAACATATGTGTTTTATTCATGATTAATTTTTTATAGTTTGGTAAAAATATAGAAATGTAAATATAATGTGTTATTTTTTTTACATCTACATATATAAATCTATATAAATGTTTATATTCTTAAGCACAAATTCATTTTTGAAACCTAACTTTTATGACCTCTATTTATAATAGTTTTTGTTGCCCCATAACACTTTTCTGTATTGAAAATGTTAACATATATATATATCTAAAAATTTTAAAACTGACGGGACAAAGTCTTGAACATATGACTTTATATATAAAAGACACATGTATTGATGAGTCACGACACTAGACATAGTAATTTAGCATTTGATGACAACAAAAGACAATTTATTTTAAACTTCCTTTGTTTTAAATTATATATCTTAGTATGTTAATAATATTATAAAAATTTATTAATTAATGTAATTTTCTTTTTTCAAATAAAAATAGAGGATTATATTACTAAAATAACTTATAGACTTTTCGTTTTATTTCAGTCATTCAAGAATTACCAATAAAACGCTATTTCAGTCAGTGGTAAACTATTTGTGTTATTTTTTAGTATTGTATTACCCAATTTTATCAAAGTTATTACTTTTTATTAATAAATGTGATAATGAATTTATCTTATTAATTTAAAATAAATCCATAATTTCAATCATATCTCATCTCTTTTTTGGATGAAGTGTTTAGTTGATCATCTACCTATTACTAAAAAATAATAACATCCATAACTTCGGGTACTATATGACTAAAAAAGTAACCAAAAAATATAAAATAGTTCCATAAGTATTTTTTAGCAATCTCATCCTCTTATTATTTGAAAAAAACTATGTTGTGTGCATTGATTTATGTTCGAATGTGTCGTGAAGAGAAGCACAAGAAAAGGAAAGGCCACACTCAGAACGGAGGAGAGACGAAGGGATTGAAAACCCTAGCTAAGAGAGGTTGCGGAAGAAATATGAAGGTGGAAGATGTATTGGAATGAATTATTTGACTTCACATGTGGGTTTTTATAGCAAAACCCTACCAAAGTAATTCTGATTCTATCCATGCTGTAGTTGCTGGGGTTGGTGATTACGTGTTAGGAAATGATAATTTTTTGCGTAATGTTTTGTTTTTACCTGATTTTAAATATAATTTGATATCCGTTGCAAAATTATGTCAAAATCTTTCATGTAAAGTTACTTTTATCCAAAAATTGTGATCATGCAAGATCTCTTCAATGGAACGGCGTTGGTGATTGATAGAGGTTGCAGAGTTGTATCTCTTCAAAACTGCACCCTTTGTAGTCTTGAATGATTTCAAACCACCTATTCCTCAACCCGTCCTTTGGCATAGACGTTTAGGGCATCCCTCGGGATATAGCTTGAATAAAATTGTTGTTTTAAATTTCAGTTCAGATGTTAATAAAAGATTGTTGGATTGTTGTGTGCGTCCCTTAGCAAAACAACATAGATTTCCGTTTTATGCTAGTAGTTATGTATCTAGTTTTCCATTTGAACTTGTGCATATGGATGTATGGGGTCTGTATGTAAAACCCACCTATGATAATAAAATGTATTTTCTTACAATTGTTGATGATTTTAGCCATGTAAGATGGATTTGTTTGTTAAGTTTTAAATTTGATGTTATTGTGATAATCAAATATTTTTTGGCTTTAGTTAAAATTCTGTTTAAATGTATAATTAAGAGAATTAGGTCAGATAATGGTAAGGATTTTTTAATGAACATTGCAATAAGTTGTATGCTGAAATGGGTATTATACACGAAAGTAGTTGTGTATATACGCCACAACAAAATGGAATTGTAGAAAAAAGCATAAACATTTTTTAGAAATTGCTAGGGCTTTAAAATTGGAAAGTGGTGTGCCTATTAGATTTTGGGGTGAATGTGTTCTTACTGCTTGTTATTTAATAAATTTGTTACCAACTGGTGTATTAAAAGGTTTATCTCCCTTTGAAAAGCTATTTGGAAGAAAACCGAAGTATGATCATTTAAGAGTATTTAGTTGCTTGTGTTATGCTAAGGTCTAGACAAGTTTGCTTCTCATTCTATTTCGTTAGTTATGATGGGATATTATTTGACAAAAAAGGGTTACATATTGTTAAATTTGGATACAAAAACAATGTTTGTTAATCGTATTCTAAAATTGGTTAAAGATGTATATCCATTCAAATTGTCAGTGAAGAATAATGGTAATATCTTCATTGATGATTATGTTGGAAATGTTAGTGATGATATGGAAATGTTTCAAATGATGAATCCATTTGATTGTGATGTTGTAATAGATCATGATGGTTATGATGCTTGTTCAAGAGATGATGAAATAGTGTCACCAGCAATGAGAAATTCTGATCCTTCAGTAATAGAGTTGTTAAAGCTCCTATTTAGCATAAGAATTATGTTGTTGAAGGTAATAATTCGGTCGTGTATCTTGTTAATTTAGTTGTTTCGTATGATAGGGTTAGTCCAGTTTATCGTTGTTTTCTTAATTCAATTGATAAAGTAATTAAGCCTAAGAGTTTTATTGAAGCATCAAAAGATGAAAATTGGGTTAAGGCTATGAAAGAAGAAATAAATTCTTTAGAAAATAATAAAACCAGGAAGTTAGTGAATCTGCCTGAAGGAAAACGTCCAATTGGTTGTAAATGGGTCTATAAAATAAAATATAATTCAGATGGGCCATTACAAAGGTATAAAGCAAGACTTGTAGCTAAATGTTATAATCAAAAGTAAGGTATTGATTAGGTTGATACGTTTTCCCCAGTTGAAAAAATGGCAACGGTAAGAATTATTTTATCTATTGCAGCAATTCATAAATGACCTTTATATCAAATGGATGTGTATAATGTTTTTCTTCAATGTGATCTGATCTTGTTGAGGAAGTATATATGGAAGTACCACAAGGATTTAGTAATTAGGGGGTGTCTGGTGGAAAAACTAACCTTGTTTGCATATTAGTAAAGTCCTTGTATGACCTTAAGCACGCATCAAGATAATGAAATATTAAATTAACTGATGCATTAATTGCAGGAGGATAACAACATAGTTTACATGAGTATTCTCTTTTTAGTAGTAGAAGAGGTAAACAAGTTGTTATTATGTTGGTTTATGTGGATTATTTATTAATTACTCGAAAGAGTAATTCCTTAATTAACGAGTTAAAGGAAACACTGAAAAACAATTTAAGAATTAAGGATTTGGAAGATTTAAAATATTTTCTTGGTATAGAGATTGCCCGTTCTGATATGGGTATTATTTTAAACCAAAGAAAGTATGTTCTTGACCTTTTATCTGAAGTTGGCTTATTAGTTGGCAAGCCTTTTAACACGCCTATGGAACAACATGTTAAGTTAACTAGTAAAGGATATGATTTGAATTTTGAGTTGAATAAGAATGATGCTTTGAATGATTATCCTAATATATATAAAAAATTAATGGGAAAGTTGTTATATTTATCAGTAACAAGACCAAATATAGCATATTATGTGCAGTCATTGAGTCAGTACATGCAAAGTCCAAAACAATCACACTTGGATGCAGTTTTTAGGATAATTAAATATACTAAACAACAATGTGAATTGGGAATATTATTATCTTCCAATGACAATTTAGAAATTTAAGCTTTTTGTGATTCAGAATGGGGGAGTGTTGGAGGACAAGCTGATTTGCTAAATATGAAGACTTATTTGTAAGTGTATCATACTGCAGGGTGTAATGTATTTAGTTAGCTATATTGTTTTATTTAGGATGTATCTAGAATTTCTAGGAAACTTCTAGTTAGAACCCGAATTACTTTAGTTGGGTTTTGCTATAAAAATCCACATGTATAGTTAAATAATTCACTCCAATACATCTTTCACTGTCATATTTCGGTTGAGCTGGGTTAAATTGATTTACAGAGTTGGCCAGAACATTTATACAAATTCATCTCTTATTTTCTTCCTGAATCAATACAACATATTTGGTTCAAAGGTAGAAGATCTCTCAAAAACAAGTTTGACCGAACAACCGAATATGATTCATTCAAACCATTTAAAAACTAAAACAGGTTTAGATTGTTGGCATGATCAGTATGCCTTTGAAAAGAGCACATCCACAAGTAGGTAAACAACAAATGGTTTCAAACTCATTCCACATCAGTTTGATTCTAGAAAAATAAGCAGATATTGTATCCACTCCCTATTGAACCAAACTAATTTCTCTGTGTAATTAAAAAATTCTTGAATCATCCACCTTATTAAACCTTTCCTTTAAGTCTTTTCAAACAAGAAAAGTCGATGTTGAATAAACCATTCCATTCATTAATTCATGAGAAACCGAGTTCATGATCCAATCAAGCACCAAGGCATTACACCTTTCCCAAAGGTGATGTAAACTTAAATCATAATCCTCCTTTTTGCATGAACCATCAATGAAACCCAACTTATTCTTGGCAAGCAAAGAAATGTACATGTCTATGCTTCAAAATCCATACGTTTCAGGACAGGTTAATTTTTCAGAAATTAACGAAGCACCAGGTGTGTCTGATGGATGAAGGAATAGAGCATGGTTATGATCAATGACTGGGAAATTTGTTATTGAGTTCGTTTCCAGAACCCTTACGCTTGTTTCAGAACCAACATCGGAGTTTGAAGCCATGTAGACAGTAAAAGTTCATAAAATCGGGTTTTAAAATTGCTTCAACCTAAATCAATTTCAGATGTGCTGAATAACCAAACAGATCTGACTTTATAATCGAGAAAGATCTTAGATCTGACTACACATTTGGGTTTTTATAGCAAAACCCTACTAAATTATTTCTGGTTCTAACAAGTAGTTTCCTAGAAATTTTAGATACATCATAAATAAAACAATATAACTAACTGAATACATTACACCCTACGGTGTGGTATAATTACAAATAAGTCCTCATATTTAGCAAATCAGATTGTCCTCCAACAATATCGTTTACCATTATCTTCTTACGTAATTCATGTTTTACTTTTTATGTCATAACAATAATAACTTCTTTTTTTATTTGAGCACCTGCAGTGCTCGATCATGGTTCTCTCTAATCTTTGATTTCTATTTTCTTAAGAATTTGCACTCGTGTCATATTTGTTCTCTTTGTTTAATGATCATGCCTGAATTTTATTGTTGCTTTGATCCAATTCGTTTTTTTCTACACATGTATATTTTTATTAACAGTGATTATAAGACAATTCAATATATTATTATTTTTTTCCTATACATTGTTTTGCCCAGTGTATCAGAACCAGACCGAATCTCGAACCGGCGAAGGGCACGGTTCTTGGTTTAACCCAGTCGGATTCGGTTCAATGTGCGGTTCACTGTTCATAAGCAAAAAAAACTGAAAATACATACATCGTCTCAAACACACACATAATCATCTCAAACTACCTAGTCTTAAACACACAAACTACATAGTCTCAACACACATTACTCTCAAACACAATATAAGACAACATAATTACCTCAAACTTTGAACATACATAACACAATAGTCTCAAAATCAAACACAATAGTTTTAAACTTTAAACATAACTTCTAAAATTCTATTTGATAACCTCCACTCCAATATGTATAACCACCACTAGTTTCTTTTGTTGTGATAGAATCAAAATTTACCTTTTAAGCAAAACATAAAATATTATCTATATTAACTACACAGTCAGTGATAGCTCAACCTCAAAACTGGTCATAGACACTTCCTTATTAAGGATATGAGGCTTATACATGAACTGACTAAGAACAACTACTGAATATGCAATGTCAGATCATGTGTGAGATATGTAGATCATCTTCCCTACCAAGTGTTGGTAACGAGTTTGATCTACAAGTTATGCTCCCTCTACTATCTTCAGCCCATGATTTAACACAATAGGTGTGTCTGCTGGTTTACAATCTTTCAATCCTGTTTCTACCAGTAAATCTAAGATGTATTTACTTTGTGAAATGAAAATACTTGTCTTAGACCTTAATACTTCAATACCCATAAAATACTTGATGTCTCCTCGGTGTTGTCTCCTGTAATAATCATATCATCAACATAGATAATTAAGCATGTCACCTGACCTCCTTTCTTCTTCAAGAACAAGGTATGGTCTGAATTGCTCTGTCTGTATCCATATGTCTTCATAGCGATAGTGAACCTTCCAAACCACGTTCTCGGTGATTATTTTAAAACATACAGAGCCTTCTTTAGTTTACACATTTCTGATCTACGAAATCCTGGCTTGAATCCTAGGGGTGTGTGGTTCCATATATGTATCTTCCTTCAAATCTCCATTCAGAAACACATTCTTTACATCAAACTGGTGAAGCATCCAGTTCTTATTAGCGACTATGGAAAATAAGACCATGATAGTATTGATTTTGGCCATGAGAGAGAAAGTCTCTAAGTAATCAATACCATGTGTCTGAGTGTAACCTTTGGCTACCAATCTCGCTTTATACTGTTCGATTGACCCATTTACACGATGATTTATGGTAAACACCCATCGACACCCAATTGTCTTCTTTTCGTGTGGTAAAACACACTTCTCCTAAGTCATGTTCATTTCCAACGCTTCCATCTCTATCTTCATAGCTCGACACCACTCATGACTTGGTAGTGTTGTCTATATTATTGTTGGTATCTTCTGAGTGTACACAACAGTCATGAAGGCATGTTATACTGGTGATAGACTCCCCCTGACTAAATTCGCTATTGGATACTGACTTGTTTTAGGATTATACTCCGATTATTAAGAGTATTTCACATGAAATTTTTTTATTCGACGGAAATAACTTATGAAGGTACCCTACAGAAGGACGTCCCAATCTCCGGTGCCACAACTATTTTTGCATGTCAACTGTCCTGCAACCAAGCGTTGTAGTTCTGTGTTGAGTCACTTCGTCCACATAGTACAACCCGTGATACTCAACACCATGTCCAATGACTTTCCTCGACTGAATATCCGGTAGAACACAGAAACTTGGATACATTAGCACCAGACATTTCAATTCTCTTGTCACATGACTGATAGATAAAAGTTTGCATAACAAGTCTGACATGTAGAGGTAGTAGTGTCAGAGACATTTTAATAGTTTCCGCTCCATGAACCTTTGATTAGTCTCCATTTGCACTCTGAATCATATTCCTACCAGGCACTGATTGTCTAATAAAGTCATTTTTATCATAAGTCATAGTGTTCGTAGCACCACAATCAAATAACAATCTATTTCCTTTCTTCGATTTTTGATTATGAATAATTTCAGGATCTAAATAAGATATTTTAAAATTTGTGGGTGCAATCTTATAAGACATAAAGTGTTGATCGCAAAAGGGTAATTTTACCCCTCTTAGCCCTATAACCTGTCCCAAAGCTTCTTGTGTTCTCTCCTTTTGTGCCGCTCCTTCCTTTTTTTCCTTATGTGTGTCTCCTTCTTTTGCAACTCCTCTTATTTTTGTGGATACACCAACAAACCCTAGCTCCTCCTCTATTGTTCCATTCGAGTCTCCTTCTCCCTTGATCATGGTTGCGGCGATTTTGACTATCGATCTCGTTCTTCTATTGGCTTATCCACCCCTCGAGGAAACTAATAAGTTGAAAGCACTTTGCTCGACTGTGTTGCAAATTCCCGCAATGACTCCACCAAACGTTCTTTCGATCGTCGTCGCAGCGAGATGATGTTCTTACCCTTCCGGCGGCTGATTGAGTCTTGGTGGCGTGTCTCATGGAAGAGTCTTCGTTTTAGTGGGGAATCTTGGATGGAAATGATGCTCTGGCTAAGAGACCGGACTCGATTCCAGTCTCAGGAGGAGAAACTGTCGGTTCGGTGTCCCGATTCATTGTGTCCATCACCTGTCGCTGGTCCCTTTCCCACATAATTGTAGTGTATGTCGTTTCGACCTCAGGTAACGGATTCTGACGAACTATCTCCTGCTTCTCTTGGTCGTATTCATCGCTGACTGCATGCAAAATCTGATATTGCTTAGTCCATGCGCGCTTCATGTTCCAAATTGCGATCTCTTCGGGATGTTTCAAGGGATTAGGATCCCGTAGCTCAATATCCCTCCAAATCCTCTGCATTTTACTATATAATGTCTCGTGGGAATTGGCCCATGCTTTATACTTTTTGTTCGACAAATTTGATCGAATAATTGAACGTCATGTTTGCATTTACTGTATGTTGCGAAAAGTCATTTCTACAATTCTTTTGCAGTTAGAAATTTTGGGTACTGATGTAACAAATTCGACTTCATATTATCAAGTGTCCAGGAACAAACGATTAATTCATTTTGTTCCCATAGGAAGTAATCTGGATCCTCGGTTCTATGTGGCTCCGGCACGTCTGTGAGGTAGTGCAGCTTCTCGTGTCCGTCAATTTTCATCTGAATTAATTGGGACCATATGGAGTAGTTGTGCTCATTGGGCTTTACACTCAAATTAATCGTTGGTACTGAAATTGACTGCTTCTGTATGTTGTTATTTGACTGTGGCAGATTCGATAGCAAAGCTGCCAATTAGGCCACCAACAAGGTCTCTGTTGCAGCGTGTTCTCCAGAATATACATTGTCGTTTTCTCAGATTAACACAATAAGGTAGATGATGACTGTCGAGAAAGGTCGACCCTTTAATTGATTAAGACGTCTCACTCTAATACCATGATATACAGAGCAACCGAAACAGAGCACAACTGGGGGGAAACTTTCGGTAACTTTTTCTCTTGTATTTCTCATTACACTAGTTTACACTTATAACACACAAAATGTAGAGAAAATGAAATATTACAATAACGAAACATATCAATGTGTTGTTGTTCCTTAAACATAACTTTCCTATTGTCATTTGTTTCTATTTCTAACTTCTAACAAGTCCATCAGGTAAAACGAGTTGCTGGAGGAAATCCATTTAAAAGGTTTCGAACACACAAATCTCTGTATAGGGGTGTCAATCGTGTCGTGTCTAATCGCATTGTGTCATTAATTGTGTCAGGTCAATAAACGTGTCGTGTCTAAACGGATAAGTTTTAAACGTGTCTCTAAATGTCAGTCATGTACACAACACGTTTATTAAACGTGTCACACGACACACGACACAGTAACACGCCACGATTAAGACACGGCACGACATGACACGATAATACGACACAACACGATAAAACACGACACGATAGACACGACACGATAAGACACGTTTACTGGGTTGATGAAAATTATACTCGATTAGACACAGTTAGACACGACACAATTAGACACGATTATTTAATCGTGTTTAAACGTGTGTTTGTCGTGTTTTAGCAGGTTAGATGTGTATTATTAATCGTGTCTAAACGTATAAAAATTATTTCGACACACTTAATAATCGTATCGTGTTATTATCATATAAATTGCAGGTCGTTACATGCCATTTAATCGTGTGGTGTCAGAAATTGTCACCCTATCTCCATACCCCCATCAATAGGTGTCAGTCATGTATCTCATTTATTTCTCGAACAAAGTTTTAATCATATAAAATAATTAATTATTTAAACAAGTCATGGTTCCGGATCGAACACGTAGCGTTTATATAATATACCACAGGGATTCAATCGGACAAGAAGAGTGGATATTGTATTTGGCTATTTGCTACTGGAGTAATGGCCATACGTATTATTAAGTGGATATATATATGTATTATATAATTATTATTATAGCAGAGACACGTGAATGTCCGAGAATAGAAGAGACAAGTAATATATATTAATTAAATGATGAAGAGAAGATAGACTTGTAAGTTCGTCACAAATGGAACAGAAAAAGGGTGGGTGGGCCAAAGGCTTATTGCATGTACCTCCCGCTACGATATTTGTTCCTTCAGTCAAACATTAATGCGGTTGAGATGAATATATTCATTCCTAATACAATTATAATTTCCTATAAAACACGATAGTACGATACAGACACGCATGGAAAAAAAAACTCGTGTTCGCGACAGTGTATGACAAAATGATAACACAAACACGATAACACGAATTTATTTTCGTATCATGTTCGTGTTTAGGTATCATAACACGATACACACGATAAAAATGAACATTATTTTTGCCAACTATAAATTTGAATTTGAAAATCTAATTCTTTAAATACTTCTCTAAGTAAGTCTTATTTAAAAGTCTACTGAGATATTTTATTTGTAAAGTTTGTCAATTATACATTAAAGACACGTGAATTAATAATTCTTACCTAAGTTCGTTATTTTGATATTTTCTTGTAATTCTCGCATTTGAGAATATAATTGACTAATTTAAGGCAACGCGATAACACGACATGAAGACGTAAGAAAAATTGTGCCGTGTTCGTGTTGAGGCAGATTACACGATAAGTTTATCGTGCGTGTTCGTGTTTAGTAAGTGTCACACGATAAACGTATTGATACACACGATAACATGCACGCACGCACGATTTGCCACCCCTAATTTCTACTCTTTCAAGCGTTAAGTTTTATTGCACACTCATCATGATTGTAATTTTAAAAATAATGCTTCAAAATCATTACGTACTCAAGCTCTCACCCATGTAATTGTTAGACTTCGAACGGTTTAGTTAGGTTTTCAAGGGGTTCTCCGAAGCCCCGAAGGCGTGTGAAGCGTATAGGCTTAAAGGAGAAGGGTTTATATATCTTGCCTTTGTGCTGCCATAGGGGTACACGTCAATGATTTGGGGTCAATTTTGATTATATGCATGATTTGTATGATGATTCCAAATTTGACTATTCTGTATATTGATCCTTATACTTTCATAATATTACAATCTAGTCTAATCATCTTGATTGCTAGAAATTTTCAGAAAATTTCATTTTATTTGGCAATGGAGATTTTTGTTGGACTTATGGGTAATTAGTTTTGAAAATATTTCTTAAAAATAAATGTGCATTTTCTGTGTTTCAAAAAAATGACTACAAACAATGGTGTTCAAATCAGTACTAGGTTTGGACTCAAGTGACTAAGTTCCCCTTTGAAAATAGAAACGATTATCGCATTTCATTGTAGCAATGATTTGGTCATGGATCTCATTTGGGGGACTAAGGGTGACTCGTCAAAATGAATTAGTAAATTAGGAAAATTTATTGGTTTGGTATGAAATTATCCTGGTCTCATCCACATAAAAGTTAAATTTTAGAGATTTTGTGTAGGTGATCGGGTTTGAAGTAGAATCAGTGGTGCACCCTCCATCTAGCTTTGGAATCTTATTGTTCTGTCTAGAAAAATTTGGCAATGGGACACTCTGCGAACTCTCTAGCGACCTAGAAATTAGTCTAAATGAAAGTTTGAATCAATTTTTATGCATATCATATATGTATAACATTTGGTGTATTGTACCGTATGGTCACTCCAAAAGTCGAAACTCAACGTTTTTAAGGTCATTTATGTCGCAATATAATTATCTGTGTACCATAAATTTTTTGAGTAAGTATACTATTAAATTTCTCACACAAATTATTTTGTCTTTCCAATAAAGTCACATGACAAATGATGTTAGCTTAAAAATATAATTCTATAACTAACTAAAAAAAATAAAAATAGAGTAGATGTATACTTGAATTACGCCGTAAATCTCGCTAACGGTGTTGAGTTTTGACTTAAAGGGTCGGAGTTGGTTTTTTTAAGTATTCTTTTTAGATCATAACGTAGGATAGAGTATATGGTCAATTCGTAATTTGAAATTCAATACCGTTTGAATAGCTATTTAAATATCTATTCACTATATTTTCTCTTGTTTTTTAATAGATACATTTTTTAAACAAATATTGTTCGTCGAAACCCCCACCCCCGCTCACTTAAACTATGCCCACCATCAAGAAGACAAGAACAATGAGTTATGCTAAAAATGGAATAACTCGCTACCCTGGGTATGAGGTGTGCATTTCTAGCACAACTCGCTCTCGTTACATGCGTGTACACATACTTTTCTAAATATTCTTTTTATATCTACTTTTGAATTTATTTTTAAATTATACTTATGTTTAAAAAAATGTATTATGGTCAAACCCATATGCACATAAATGCAAATCATTACAAATTGTTTTATTCTATCGTGTCAGAAATTGTCATCACTATTTAAAATGGAATAACAATATGAAATTCAATGTTTGATTGATGAAGTGATATATGGAAATGGAATATGTCAAATGATATACAATCTTTACGTTCGATATGTCTAATATTTAAGCAAATTAAATGAATTAGTTTTAATTAAAAATATAATTCTTTAGATACTTTATACTAAATTAAATTATTAAAAATATAAATTATTAAAACTTTTGAATAACTTAAATTAAAATATATTAGAAAGTTTATAATAAAGATAGATTATTAAATTATAAACATAATTTATTAAAAACTTTAGAATAAGTAAAATAAAATAAAAAATATTAATAAGAAAAATATATATAGATTTAAGCATTTTCGTAAATAAGCAAAATGCTTAAGCGCAATTTCATCATTTTGGTTATATTCCTTATTGTGGGAAGTCTGATAATATAGTTATTCTGTTCAAAAAACAAAGAATGACTATTTTGGATATTCCTAAGCTTTCGATTTCGTATTCCGCAAAGTTTGGTCAATCAAACAACGAAATATATATTCTGTAATTGAATTCTTTCTCTATTGTATCGATCAAACATCTCGTTGAGCTCACGAACACTTAAAGGAGTCTCATAGGAATGTTTTGACTTTAAGGATGGAGTTTCATTTTTCTTCAAGTTTCCCACTATTTAGGGTTGTAAAGTGGATTGTTTTTCCAGATTTAACCATAGTTTAAAATTAATTACCAAAATAACCCTTTCATTTTCAAATTTTCAAAAATAACACTAAACGCGAACGCCATCTGCGTTTATAGAAGGGGATTAAACAGAGATTTCGTCTCCTCTACCCACCCCAAGAGTTGTTTGTCTTTTATTCCAGCAGCCGCAACCCTCTCAACAACGAGTTCATCAAAAACGCCCCGCCAAGATTCTTGAAGAGTTTCGTTTTGTCTCCCAAACCGCCTCCGCCGTCATCGCTGCCAACAACGTCGTCACGACCACACCTCGCAGTTGTTGCACTCAACCGATCCATTGCCGCCTCAAACCCAGGTATTCCTAAGACCATTTTTTTTAATCTGTGGTAAACTATTGAATTGGATAAATTAGATATAATTAGTGGTTATAATGTGTAATTAGTAGTTAGAATGCTAAATATAATGAAATTAATGAGAGATAACTATTTCTATAGATTACTCAATTCTAATGGTGGCTATTATATGTCGAAATGGTGGTAGAATCACTAACATTGAAGACACTGTTAACTATGTTTAAAGTTATTTTGTCATGTCATACCCTTCTAAAAGCATATCCCTAACTCAGTTGAAGGAACTTGTTAACGTAGCTTGTGAGTTTGGTGGATCTAATGAATTTGAACTTCATTGGAAGTTGGGTAACTCTGTTTTCCCAATAAACAATGAAGTTGCATTGAAAGCCATTTTTGAAATGTACGAGAATAGTATGGAGATCTATGTGACTAGTATAGTTCCCCCATCGATAATACCTGTACGCTACATTCCACCCCTAATTGAGGCCGATTAGTGTATGAAGATTGAAGAAGATAAATAAACTGATCCAGAAGATGAAAGTGAAAGAGATGATCATACTTTGATCCCTAATGATGATGATGTTTCATCATTTTCGGAGGAGGATGTTGAACTTGATAAAAGTAGTGTTGGTTGTTCGAATGCAGCACAACCCAGTAGATTTAGACAACATACCCCTGAGTTTACCTTAGGAGATTGGATACACGGGGATAAAATGTAAGGACTGGAAGGTAACACAAAGACAAATAACTCATTCATTAGAAAGATGGCAGAGATGCGAAATGTTTGATGATAAATCTGCACTTCAACATGAAGTGAAACTTTCGCATATCAATAACTCTCATGAATGTAAAACAGTTCTACAAAATCACTAATTCCTCGTAAGTGTAGTAAAGTAAGTGGTGGTGTATGTTCATGGTCACTACAAGCTTACCAAAGACAATTATGCAGTTGAGAGATAACCAAAGTAAGCCCTCCCTACTCTTGTACAAACTTTGGGGCGATCCAAACACATAGAAAATTTGATGCAGTTGTGATAGTAGATTTGGTGTATCTTTACGTATTCAACAATAGAGGGGTTAAAGTTTGTGATTTACAAGAAGTTGTGAAAGACAAATTCGCACAATCAGTCTCTTATCGTAAGGCGTGGTACTCAAAACAAAAAGTTATAGAACAAATGTTTGGTTCACACGAGAGTGCCTTCCAAAGGTTGTCACACCTAATGGTCGATTTATGTCAATCAATCCCAAGGACCGTTTTCGAGTTTGAATGGAAGGGGGTACCAACTAAAGGATATGCAGTATTTAGTAATTCTCATATTTTATGCCTAACTTTAAAGACATTATTTTAATTTTCTATATTTAATAAAAAAAGCTGTTATTTCTAGGTTATTGTTAGTGATCAGATTAGATATGATAGTTATTGGAGGGCGGGTAAATGTTGGCCCCTAGATCCACGCACTTGAGATATATCACATGTTCATCCAAATCTTGATAGATCCACGCACTCGTGAGTAGGTGAATCTAGCAGGATTTGGATGAGAATCTTATATATCTCGCATCATTGTTGATGTTGGGTTACTCCATTCATTTATGGAGAGGTGGCGACCAGAGACTCATACATTTCACATGCGGTGGGGTGAAATGACTGTCACACTGCGGGATGTCCAAGGTCTACTAGGTCTACGGGGTAGTGGTCCCCCTTCCACAAACACATATTATCTGGGAGATGATGAAATTAATTTGCTTGATCTTTTGTCTACAATTATTGGGACACCCACCCACCCGTGTGGATGTTTGGATAACACACAATGAGGTAGAACTATCTTGGTTGAGAAGATTATTCGTGAGGAAACCATGTGTGTCAGATTGGATACCTCCAATTGAGGAAGCAGGTGTGACCAGAGCACGGGGATATATCTTGCACATATTAGGTACATTTTTGTTTCCCAGCACAACTGGGAATAAAGCGAACCTGGAATATATGTCACTATTCGAGAATCTACATGAGACTGCTCAGTATAACTGGGGATCATCTCTATTGAGTTGCTTATATAATGGGTTATGCAGAGCTACAATGAAAGGCAGAACGAATGCATACATATGCGTTATACTTCTACAGGTACAACTATTTGTCAATTCTTTTTAATTAACCATGATTTTTTAATAGTATTCAACTAATTATTATTTTTGAATGCGATAGTTGTGGTCATGGAAGTATTTATCAATGGGCCGTCCAATGATAAACAGGAATGCAAACTTAAACGGTCAATTTCTGTTAGGGGTGTGGTGGACATTTCCAAAGATAAACAAACGAAATCCAAAACCAAATGCTCGTCATTTCTGTCGAAACGAGTTTGTTGTACTTGGAGAGTATCATGTATTCAATCATATAAAAGTAAATTCGTTACGTCCAATTGTAGTATTATTTTTTATTATTTGTATTGAAGATAAACTGGAACCCATACACCCATGATCAACTACAAAATGTGCCACCGGTTTGTATGAAGAATGCACATTTATGCTTGACAAAGGTGTCACTACTGCATTTTCTCAATATAGAGTAACACATGGTGGATCAGGTATTGCTGCAATTCAAATATGTCAACCTATAGCATAAGCATTCAAGGATTGACGAGATTGGGACAGGTTGCACAAAATATGATGTGATAAGAAGAGACGCGAGCCATGGATCATAAGACATGAAACGTACATACAATTTTGGATAACTATGGTCTGCATCTAGTTCATGAACCAGGGATACATGTTGCCCGTTCTGAGTACTTAGAATGGTACGCAAGGATGAAAGTTACATTAATTAAAGATGCAAGACCATCGGGACCAGCTGGGTCAGATGCAGACTTACCACTGACCATGCACTTCAAACCACATGGGAACCAGATGATGTTGTCGGTAAGTTTTTGGTATATATAAATTAAATTATAATTGTTATTATTTGGTGTACTTACGAATATTATGGTTTTTTGGTATACAAATGCGAGGTTGGAAACTTGTGATGCCATATTGCAAAAACATGTTGAAGATAACAACTTGGAGATCAAAGAAGTATGTGGACGAGATTATGAATGTTTTCCAGTTCTCCCACGATATAAATGGTGAACTATCGGGGTTCAATCAGATGATGGCAGAACATGTGTCATCTAGTGAGTATGAGCAAATGAAGTATACTGATTAACCAGAAAATATGCCTCAAAGTCATCAATATCCACCACATGCAGTTACTGTACAATCGCAAATTGGTGAGGTCCAACCTGAAGTCTCCAGACCAAAAAAGATAAGATATGTTAGGGGTCGTGCTAGGGGGATGGGATATCTAGTAATAGTTGTAAGGGTGGTAGTCATACGGATTAGATACCTTAGATGATAAGAAACTTAGACATATATTTGTATTACTATATTTGGTCTAAATATATGAAAATTATTCAGCTAGTAAAAATATAATTTTATTAAGTGTGTTGTATTTTGTTATTTAAAAAAGTATTTGATAAATAGTAGTTTGCTAAAAGTATTGGCTAAATAGTAATATTGACTATATTGAATTTGGACTTTCGTAATGACTATATAAATCAACCGAAATTGAAATTCTAAAATTTAATAAAAACACTTTCTGATTCTTACTTTGACTAGTGTGAATGGTTAATCTGAATGTTGGTATTCAATTTAATATCTGACACTAAACTCATAATTATTTTTATCTAGTTTATCTTTCTTTTTTTAAAAATCAATAAGAAAAAAAAATGGGTGGGCAACCGACCCTTAATGTCTCTACCCCTTAGGTAGTAATGACGTGATTTTAGGGACAAGCTACTGCCGACCCAACAACATGCTACTTTAGGATCAAGGTTTTTGATAAGACATAGTTCAGTATTTTCTGAGGCGGTCCTCTTGTTGCTCCGGTGACCTTCACGGACGGAAAGCCCGGAATGTTCCTGTTGTTTCCTCTCTAATGATAAAGTCAGTCGGAGGTTCGTTGGTTAGGGAGAGTAAATATGCAGAAGAGAGTATTCAAAGCTGAATTAATTGTAAGTAAATGGTTGGTGGGGGTATTTATAGTGTTTACTTCAAGCCTTGGGTTAGGTAAGATCTTACTCTGGTCAGCTTGGCTTACTTCAGACGAGTTGATCATGGTTAGGTGACCATTAATGATCAGAAGGACAGCTACCCTAGGACATGACATCCTTTTGTCAGACCTATCCTTGTCATGCCATAACTACCCATAATACGTACTAGGAGGCGCCGTATTGGTAGGCTAAAATACTATTTTATACTATGACATCCTCTGCACCTAGTACCATCTTGTCCCCAAGGGAGGAACCTAGGCAAGGAGCGTTAGGCATTTGACTTTGGGATCAGCCTGCCAAGGGCGAGTCAGTGTCAAAGGCGAGGCGCATGAAGTGATGGCTTGGGTGCCGCTATGTGTTCGTGTACCAGGACAATGACTTTGCTTAGAGGCAGACATGATTATTGGTCCAATATACCTGAATGGGAATACCCATTCGTCGATAACGCCGCCTGAGGCTCGTCCGGGTCAGGTCGATTTACATTTGGGTCACCCGAGACATGAAGAGTAACACCCAACATCTTGCCCCTGAAGCTTAGGGTGAGCGACGCTCATCTTGAGTTCTGTCAGATCTCTCTTGGGCGACGCTCTGAATATCAGGATCGGGTGCTCATGATCTTTCATTTAGTTCTCCATGGCGATGTTATCGAATCGTTTTTTTTGGAATGGCGTAGCATTTTTAAGCGACACCTTTTTCTCTCTCCACTGTGCAACCATCACTTCGACACTCTGCCCCAAGCAATTATGCCCAGACATAATGATTGTACTTTTTTGAAATTTGAATTTTGAAGGGACACATGGTAAGTTCTTCTAGAAGCTTTAGCTTTTTCTAGATAAACTCTTTAGTTTCTAGGGGCATTTTGGGGAATTCACGCCACCAAGGCTAGGCCTTGGTGGCCCATTGGGTCTCCTATGGGACTACCCCTATAAGCATCTCTTCCTTTTTCACTTTTCCATTTGTGGTTGCCCCATTTCAGAACTCATACCTTTCTCTCTCTAAAATATCCACATTCTCTCTAAAAATCCACAAAGTTTTCGGTCATCCTTGAAACAGTCCTCCCTTCTTCTGACAAGATAGATCGGTGCGCCACTTTTGACGATAGACTCCACCGACGTCTTAACAGCCTTCATAGAGTGATGTCTAAAGGCGACTCCACCTCTTTCACAGGTGAGGAAAATGTGTTTTTTCCTCCCGGGATCACATACCCAAAACCCAAGCTCATATCCTGGGCCATGTTTGACAATGATGTGGTGAAGTCTGGTATGAGCGAAGCCCTTTGCCCCCGGTTACCTATTCCTAACGAGGTGGATCCGAAACCCCCCCACCCGGTGAGTCTTCCCCAATCCGGTGAATAATTCATCTTTCCCCTTCAAATAGATGCGGGGTTCAGGTTTCCTTATTGTTCGGATTTGGGGGAAATTTGTCAATATTATAGTGTATATACTACTCAATTTTCCCCAAACGCCATTCACTTTTGGGTAGGTTTTCTGGTCTTATGTCAACAACGAGATTAGTCGTACTCCCTCGTTTTTTTCCATCATTTTTACTGTCTCGAGTTAAATCACTTTGGTGTCTTTCTTTTTGTAAGTAGGAAGCCCGATCTTAAATATCAATCATGGGATACTTCTAATCTCTTAATCATGGGGTTTCAAACCTGAAATTCGAATTGGAAAGATTACTATTTCTTTTTCAAGGGGTGTCTCCTTGTGTATAATGTCCAACCCGTTGCGTGACCCACTCCCGGCCACGGACAAGTTGTCTAGTTCAGACATGGAGACGCTCACACATATCTTTGTTAAGCACAAGGTCGGCGACGCCACTTATATTTCCAAGGAGACCACCGAGGAAGATTTACGCCCTTCTCCACCCCGGGTAATAAATCTTCCTTTGTTATTACAGATCGAGATTTTGCGCGGCTTGCTCATGCATTTGTTTGTATGTCGGATACACCGAAAATGGAGAAGAGGTCTAAAATCGACGCACAGAAGGATCTAAGAAGAGGAAGAAAAACCACTCTTATGGGCCTCAGGAGAAAAAGGTGGCGCGCTTCGAGGTTAACATTGATCGTCTTACAACGACACATGAACTCCTCAGTCCGAACACCCAAGAGTTTGTCGCCGCCTTTAAAGGTTTGGTCGCCTTCTCTAGATATGCTAACGATGCACTCCTTTCAAGAATGCTTAGCAGTATTAACACTAAGCGTTGGTGTGCACCTGTGGTGACGCCCTCAATAATTACTTGGACTTACACCGAGTTTTCCACTGGTTCAATAACTAATAAGGTGACTGACAACGCCTCATCCTCAGTGAGAGTATCATCTTATGCCCCTTCTAGGCAAAGGGTCAAGGCCCCGCGCGCCACGATCCTTCTCCTCTTCCCGAGGATACGTTTTATTCCTCTGCACACACATTTCCTAAAGAGGACGTGGTAGCGGAAGCTGGACATGACTTCGTCGAGGGCGACATAGATTCAGAACCAGAACAAGCAGGGGCTTTGCCTTTTATCTGGGTCCAGACTTCAACATCCGTCGATATTTATGGGTCGAATGAGATGACACTCCACCCAGCGAACCTTGGGGCCCCTAGGAGTGTGTCGTTGGCGTTCCCCAAGTGAGAGTAAACTCGGGTGCTAAGCAAAACCTGGAGCTTCATCTAATCACGGGCACCTACGCTCCCGGGTGATATGACACCCTTGTTTATAGAAGACGACGCTCTGGACAACCCAATACGCAAAGCCTCTCGTCTTTTCCTAGGTACCATGTCTTTCCTCTTATTTTGATAACACTCAAGTCCTTTTATGACCCGTAGATTTAATTTCTCAAGCTACCGGTTCAACTTCAGATAGAAGAAACCATCGTGATCTTGACCGAGGTAAAGGCGGTAATAACTGATCAGCTACACCGGGTGCAAGAGCTGGAGTGCCAACTAGGAAAGGCGGAGCGCCGCCTAGCAGTGGAGAGAGCCGCCATGGATAACCTCCAAGCCAAAGTGGCTGATAAGGGGAAGCATCTACAGGCATCCCAAGCGCAAGTAGATGACTTGATTGCCCAAATCGAGACACTCTACAAGAAATTGAACTTAAGGAAAGTACAATGTGCTAAGATGGAGGCGCATACCTTCAAGGCGGAGGAGCATGCTAAAAAGGCAGAGGAGGAAGTGGAATTTCTGAAGCAAGAGATGCCTAAATGTAGGAAAGTGCGGCTGAAGCCGTTGAGAACTTTAAGAAGGGTGAGGTGTTTGACATTGAAGTTGCGCTCGTTTGCCAATCCATGTTCATGGCAGTCTTTTAATTGATTTTCCAAGACCTTTACAACATGGATTCCAACTTACCTCGTGACAAGCTCTTTTGTATGAAGGATTTCCTGGCGCTCCGAGCGAGGGAAAAGGAAGTCGAGGAGGAAGATTCGTCAAGAGAGAGCGGGTCCTCAGGAGAGTTTCCCCTCCTCCTGGTCTCCTAAGGACGCGCCCGAGGCAGACCAGCCTCAGCAGCTTGAAGGACAACCTCCCCTTCCTTCTGGTGATCCGCTCCACCAGCCTTCTCCTCGAAAAGACAAGGCGCCTCTTAAGAGCAAGAACAAGTCCCCACCCAGAAAAAGGAACCAACTTCTGTTGCTTTTGTATTTACTTAAGTTTTTTTTCTCTTGTATATACTTTGAACTTTTCATCCTCTTGGTCATGAAATTTTGGAATTGCGACACTTTTATTCCTTATGTATGTGATTGTCTCGCATTTAGCTTTGCAATTTTACTTGCTTTTATTTTCACCAAGCATATTTGCTTGCCTTAGAAGCGACGCTCCTTAGCTTCATATAAATAATCATCAAGCGACACTTTGCGCTTATTCTTAAGCATGACTTCAAATTAAGAGTTTTGCCATTAAGCCCCAAAATGAATATAAGCAGCGCGACGCCTTTAACCTATATTAATGTTCCTTGGAAACTTTCTAGGGGTGTGATACGAAGAGAGACATTGAGGCATGTTCAATTGAACTTAGGATAGTCATTGAATTAATATTAAAGCGACACCTTTTACCAATCTACCACTTTAGACTTAAGTTTATTTTTTCCCATTAAGTCATCGAACTCTCATAATAAAAGTGACGCCTTGTATATATGTTAACATTCCGCAGAAACTTTCCAAGTTAATATTTACTAAGTCTGATTCAATGATACATTTTAGGCATAGAATTGTTTCAAATGCTCCGCATTGAACGTGTTCTTGAGTCTATTTTCTTATTCATCTCCAGGGATATAAGCGTTTGGATGGGGTATATCGACGACCTTATCAGGTCCTTCCCATTTTGGTGACAACTTATTCATCCTGTCTTGATGTGTGAACTCGTTTCTTATCCATACCCTCACCTCCACGAAAAATTGGCGAGATAATACTTTCCTGTTGTAATATCGTGATATGTCGAGTCACATTTTTCCTTGTAATTGCTCAGACGCCCATCTTTTTTTATCCACTAAATCTAGTTCGAGACGCCTGCACTCATCATTAGTGGTTTCTTGGAAATGCTTGACCCTATGAAATGCCACTGCTATTTCTGTTTGGGCCACTGCTTCTGAACTATACACCAGCCTTAATGGCATGTCCCCAGTTGCCATATTGGGTGTAGTTTGCAACACCCAAAGCATGTTTTCCAGCTCCTCGGTCCATTTCCCTTGTAAGGCATTAAATCTTCTCTTTAATCCATTTAGGATAGTCCTATTTGCTGCCTCGACTTGCCCATTAGCCTATGCATGCTTGACCGAGGCGTGCCTATGTTCAATCTTCAATTCTTCGCAAAACCACTTCAATTATTTTCCCGCAAACTAAAGGCCATTCTCACTAATTAAAACACTCGAGATTCTGTATCTTGAAATGATTCTTTATTTGAGGAATTTGATCACTTGGAACTCCGCAGTGGATGTCAATGCCCTAGCCTCAATCTATTTCAAGAAATAGTCAATGATCACTATGATGTAGGAACGCTGCTTGGATTTTGGAAGTGGTCTCAGAAGGTCGATTCCACACTACGCAAAGGGCCAGGCGGCGCCTATGGTTATTAACTCTACTTGGGTCGCGCAATTTTTGGATCATACCTCTCACATGACTCGTACTTTAATACCATGTCTGCGGCTTCCTTACTCATAGTGGCTAGTAATATTCTTGGTTAAGGATTTTCCGAATAATGAACCTTGCCATTTCTTGACATGCAGCGTATTCTTAATGAACTTCTCGCAATATGGTGGTTATTTCGGGTTGAGCGACGCATCTAAGGAACGATGTGGAGAAACCCTTCTTTTAGAGCGTTCCATCGATTATTTTTTAACTTGGAGCCACCCTCATGATTCGTTTTACCTCAATTTCATCCTCCGGTAGTTCTCCTGATTCCCAATAAACGTTTAGGCATCACCTAATCGACCACCTTATCAATGCTCACACATTCTTGGACAGTTTTCTCATCGATACTTGCACAAAGTGCACATGTAGGTAAGCGCTTGCCTAGCGTACTGCTCATGGAGTCTGCCTCTTGATTCAACTCTCAGGCAATAACTTCTATCTCGAAGCTTTTGAACCCTTCTGACAACGCCTTAGCTTCTTTTAGGCACATCTTCATTTTGTTCTTAGTTGGCTGCGTACTCTCCTTTGACCTGGTTTACCACCAATTGCCAGTCACAATGGGCATGGAGGGAGGTCGCGCCAATTCCCTTTGAAAACCTTAGTCATCTGATCAGTGCCTCATACTCTGCTTCATTTTTCGTTGCCTTGAAAGTTAATACTAAGATGTATCTCAATGGAACTCTACCATTGAGGGGGTGAGTATCAACCCTGCCCCCGAGTCGCCAATCGATGAGTATCCATCTATGTGGAGAGTTCAAGGTTTCTTTGTCTCCTTGGGTTTGGGCGACGCTTCTGGTGTGCAAGTAGATTCTACAATAAAGTTTGCCCCATTATTGCGGTTCTTGGAGCGAACCTTATTCGAAACTCACTTAGTTTGATCGCCCATTTTATCATCCTTCCCGATACGTCAAGTTTTTGTAGAAAGTGTTTTAATGGTTGATTCGTTAAGACAGTGATTTCGTATTTGTGAAAGTAAGGGCGGAGCTTCATCGCTGAAATCACCAACGCATAGAGGTATTTCTCAACTACTAGATAAGTTATTTCAGAATTAGTGAGAACCTTAGACACATTATACACAGGTGTTTGACCCTTGGCTAAGGCCTTCCCTAAGACTGAGCTTACAACTACGAGACTGATGCTCAAGTAAAGGAAAATAGCGTTATCTTTTGATGGTTTTGCCAGTAGGGGAGAATCCGGAGGTGTTGTTTTAGGTCTTGAAACACCTTTTCGCACTCAAGTTTCCATTGAAACTTCTTGTTAGCCCTTAGCACTTGAAATAAGGGAAGTCACTTGTCTCCAGATTTTGCAAAGAAGTGGTTGAGCGTCGTTAACCTCCCGTTCAAACATTGCACCTCCCTATGAGGGTCTCTTTACCCCTTAAATTGCCTTTAACTTCTCTTGGTTGACCTTGATACCCCTCTAGCTGACCATGTAATCCAAGAGCTTCCTTGAGTGCACATCAAAGGCGTACTTGGTTGGGTTGAGGCACACCTGATGAAGGCGCATTCGTTCAAAGGTTTTTATCAATTAATAAACATGGTCGATGCCCTTGATAGATTTCACCAACATGTTATCTACATATGCCTCCATGGTGTCTCCAATCATTCGTGCAAACAACTTGTTAACCATCCTTTGGTAGGTGGCGTCCGCATTTATCAATCCTAACGGAAGGATCGTACAGTGATAAATGTCACTATCAACATAGAATATTGTATGCTGAGCGTCACTCTAGGCCATCTGGATTTAGTTGTACCCCGGGTAGGCATCCATGAAACTTAGTAGTTCATGGTCAGAGGTGGCGTAAACCAACTAATCAATCCTAGGCATAGGATACGAGTCCTTTAGGCAAACCTTGTTCAAATCCCTGAAGTCGACGCCCATTCTCCATTTTCCCTTGCTTTTCTTCACAAGCACGTGATTCGCCACCCAGGTTTGAAACCTGATTTCTTTCACAACATTTCCGACGATCAACTTCCCTACATCTTGACGGATCGCTATGGACTTCTCTTCTCCTATGGGGCACCGCTTTTGGGCGATCGACCTGATGCTCACATCGATATTGAGCTCATGGGAAATCACCTTCTTGGTATTACTGGCATGTCACTGGGCTTCCAAGCGAACAACTCCTTAAATTCGACCAGGAGCATTGATAAAGCTTTCACTCCTTCGTTGGGGAACGTAGCCTCAATATGTACAATCTTCTCAAGGCCATCCGCTTCAACCTTCTTCAACCCCTCCACAGGCTGAGGCCGACTCTTTCCATCTCTAGGGTCTTTCTCAGTCTGGATTTTCAGGGCTTCCTTATTCTTAAGCACATGGTAGCACACCGAGTGTACATAACAGGTATGATCACCAGTTGATCTCTTTTTACCACTCTTATGCTTTGAGGAGTGGGAAACTTCATCATTTGATGATATATAAAGTGAATCATCCTGTGTGGATTTAAGGTGGAGCGCCCCAAAATAGCATTTTAGGAGGTTGGAGCGTCGACCACGATGAAAGTGACATTGATTGTCTGCACCTTCCATCATCACCTATGTATACTGGCAGGATGATGACCCCTACCAGATAAGTGGTGTTTAAGGAGAACCCTATTAGTGGGAAGTTCACCTTCTTCAGGTCTGTCTCCGACCTTCCCATCTTCTTTAAGCCATCTAAAAAGAGTACGTCGGTTGAACTGCTTCAGTTTATCAACAGTCGCTTAACATCGTAGCCATCAATATTTGCAGTGATCACTAGGGCGTCATGGTGCAGGTACATAACATGCTCCATTTTAGCTTCTGAGAAGGAAATGATCACTTCCCCTCATCTATGGGACGGTTTCCCGCTAAATACGCTCCCGAGATTTGTGAGGCGTAGACTTCGTGAGCACCACTCATTTCTCTACCAGAGGCGAAACCTCCACTTATGACATTAAGGGTCCCTTTAATTGCCCTCATTTGTTGATGTCCCTTTCTGGGCGATGCTTGTCTGTTCCTCTGAGGACTTCGACTCCTATCTCGGCACACCACGAAATTCTTTAAGTTCCCCTGTTGTATCAAGCTTTCAATATCTTTCTTCAAAATTTTGTAATCATCCGTGCTATGACCCTTATAGCGATGGAAGCGATAGTATTTGTTCCGTTCATTCCCTATGGGAGCGTCATTCTTCCTTGGAGCTAAAGGCGTCGCCAGATCATTCCTTTCCATTTTAGCCAATACAACTGAGATTTTTTGGTTCAGGGGATTAAAAGTTTCATAAACTTCTCGATTGGGGCGCCATATAAACGAGCGACACTTATGGTCGTCATATCCTCCCTTGGTAGGGCATTGCTCTGATTTCTTTCCTGATTGTATTTCCTTCTTTGAGGCTTCCTTATGCGTTTTTCTTTCCTCGGTTATTTCTAGGTTAATGTAGGATTTAAAGCGCGCCACCATTTTTTCCATGGTGTAAACCGGAATGACGCTCAGGCTATCATACAGAGCGAAGCCTCTAGGTGCCAATGCTCCTACAAAAGCGCGAATCGTCTCACGTCCAGTAATGACTTGATTAATTCTCGACAGATCCTTGTTGAACCTGGTGTAGAAGTTACCCAAACCCTTGTCACTTCTTGGCTTTATGTGGTCAAATGTGCTCACACTCTTTAGGAGCTTCCTTCCTCCAATGTACTGGACAATAAATATATCCTTCAGATCTCCCCAAGACCTGACATAGACCTTGGGTAGCCAGAAGAACCAGTGAGAGGCGACACCTCCTAGAGTGGTCGGGAAGAGAAAAGCGAAATGATTATCATCATTTGTTCGCCTTAGGACAGAAGCTTCATGTCATTGGATATGCTCAACCGGATCACATTCACCCTAGTAATAATCAATCCAGTGAGTTTGCACATGTGGCGACACTGTCACCGCCAGTATTTCATGAGTGAATGTGTGCGACGCCCTACTCGAAGGCGAGGCATGACTCCGCCCTTTTGGTCTTTTACTTTTTGGGCGACAAACGCCTCGATTTCCTCCCTAGTCATAGTGCTAGGGGGAAGAGTCATTATCGTCCTGGTGCCGAGGGTAGCGGGGCTCATCGGGAGCGGGTTAGGATGCAACTAGGGCGGCACCTGCTGGTACTGGGGCCTGGATGTTGCCTCTTCCATTCAGAAGGTGTTTACCTGGTGAGTCGCACGTACAACTGCTATTTGCTCCTCTTGTCAAGGAGATCATCAAGTACTACCAGGAAGGCAGGCGTTAACGCGATTTATGGGGCTACCTCCACCCGAGGCGGCACCTAGTCCGAGGAGGCTATATGGGATTGCGATGGTTGAGGGCCTTCACGCTCAGAACTTTGCGTTTGTACCATAGGTGCGGTTTGTTGATGTCTGAAGGGTGCCCTGGACGGGTAGACCGAAGGTTTTCCCCTGCAGGTGCATTGTAAGCGGTGGAAAGAAGGATGAGAGTCTCAGGTGTTGGTGAAGGCTATGGAGGGAATCGTTCTCAGTAGCCTCGCGGTGGTTTGTCTTTGCTTGTGTGTTGTAGGGAGTCATGGATGGTTTTGCTCAAGGTTCCCACAGATGACGCCACATGTTGGATCACAGTTTTTGATATGAGACAATTTGATATTTCCAGAGGCGATGCTCTTGCTGCCTTCGTGAACTGCACATAAGGAAATCCTGGGTTGTTCCCGTTGTTTTTCCTCTCATAATAAAGCCAATCAGAGCTTCGTTGGTTGGAGAGAATAAATATGCAAAAGGCAGTATTGAATGTTGAATTAACTGTAAGTAAATGGTTGGTGTGGTTATTTATAGTGTATACCTTAGATCTTGGGTTAGGTCAAATCTTACCCTGGTCAACTTAGCTTACATCAGGCGAGTTGACCATGGTTGGGTGACCATTAATGATCGGAAGGACAGGTACCCTAGGACATAATATCCTTTTGTCAGACATGTCCTTGTCATGCCATAAATGATTGTAATAGGAACTAGGGGGCGCCGTAATGGTAGACTAAAATACTTATCTGTACTATGGCATCACCTGCACCTAGTACTATGTTGTCCCCTAGGGAAGAACTTAGGCAAGGAGCGTTGGGCGTTTGACTTTGGGACTAGCATGCCAAGGGCGAGTCAGTGTCAAAACCGAGCCTCACAAGGTGATGGCTTGGGCGACGCTATGTCTTCCTGTACTAGGGCAACACCCTTGCTCAGAGGCGGACATGACTATTGGTCCATGGGACATGAAAGGGAACACCCATGCGTCGATAGCGCCGCCTTAGGTTCCTACGGGTCGGGTCGATTTACATTTGGGTTGCCCGAGACATGAAGAGTAACACCCAACAACTACTAGATGGTATAAGTGTATATACCTATTTTTCTATAATAAAAAACAAATTTACTTTTCTAAAATAAAAAATTTACTAACACTTCTTCACAAATTTGTACATTTTCCATAGGAATGATTCATACTACTAGTTTGATCGATCGTAACGCTGTAAATTCAACAACTTAAATTTGTCCTTGGCGATAAACGTTTCATCACCTATACTATTACTAAGCCCGTCATTCAAAGGAGATAATATTATATACATACTACATGCTTGAAACCCTAATTTTGTGTATGGGTGAAACAATTCTGCAGGTAGCACCGACCAGGGTTAAAAGTAGAATTTGAATGCTGCATGAATGATATGTTGGTAGGGTCCGACAGACTTTCGTCCGTCTCTCTCTCTCTCTCTCTCTCTCTCTGTATATATATATATATATAATTCAATATCCGGGTCATTGTGCCAATGTAGAAGTCAGGTAGGCCATGTTCCAAATGGGAGGGTCACGAGCGTCGGGGCCGGACGGGTTTCCGGGGCTATTCTACCAACGGAATGGGAATATTGTGAGGACGGATGTCATCACCGCGATCAAGGATTTCTTAGAAACAAGTATAATCCAAAAGACCCTCAATAATACTGATATTGTGCCCATACCAAAAATTCCAAACCCGACTACACCTAGTGATTTTTGGCCCATTAGTTGTTGTAACTTCATGTATAAGATTATATCAAAGGTGTTGGTGAATCAGTTAAAAGTTTATCTATCAGATATCATCACTCCTTTCCAGAGTGCTTTCGTATTAGGTAGAAACATCCAGGACAACATCATGGTGGCACATGAAGTATTTCACCATCTGCAAGCAGGCTGGAATGCGAGTAGAACTGAATGCGCCTTAAAAATTGACATTCAAAAGGCGTATGACAGAGTGGAATGGGTCTTCCTTATGGACATGCTCAGGCGCAAGGGATTTGCGGAAAAATGGGTGGAGTGGATTAGGGCATGTGTCACAACAACCACATACCAAGTGGTCGACAATGGGAACCGAACGAACACCATACGCCCAACGAGAGGGATCCTCCAAGGTGACCCCCTATCACCTTACCTATATATACTTATTCGGATGTGCTATATCAAGGAGAATGATGGGTGCGGCTAGGGAGGGAGAAATCGAAGGGATAACACTTCGAAGGCAATGTCCGGAACTCCACCACTTGTTCTTTGCAGATGATTCCCTATTTTTCATAAGAGTGAACACCAAAAATGCCGAAAGTTTGAGGAACATTCTGGATGAATATTGCATGGTATCGGGCCAAAGAATAAATAGGGAAAAATCAGCTCTACATTTCAATAAAGGAGCGAGCCAAACCGATCGGCAAAGAGTGGAAGAGGCACTCAACATACGTGGCATGAATGATCCCGAGAAATACTTGGGACTACCTTCGTTATGGGGACGCTCGAAGAAGGAGGCCTTGGGCTTCTTAAAGAACAAGGTAAATGAAAAACTCAACGGAAACCGTCCGAAGACATTAAACCAAGCGGGTAAATAAGTTCTCATCAAAGCGATCATAACACTATACCTACGTACGTAATGAGTGTATTCCGGTTACCAAAAACATGGTGCTCGGAAATTAATGCTCTCATTGCGGACTTTTAGTGGGGGCAAACCGTGGATGGAAAGAAAACACATTGACGGAGATGGGAGGTCCTAACGAGGGCTAAGGAGGCGGGGGGGCCTAGGGTTCCGAGAGCTACAAACTTTCAACACGACCTTAGTCACGAAGATGGCTAGCCGCATGATGACCAAACCGAACAACTTTTGCACGCAGGTGCTAAAAGGACTATATTTCCCAAGATGTAGTTTCCTAGACGCGAAAAAAGGGGTCTGAGCCTCATTGGGGTGGAGTAGCTTAATCCATGGTCGAGAGGTGATGAAGACCGAAGGGGTATGGATAGGCTCGGGTGAGAATGTTCATGTCTTTGAGGATCCCTGGATTTACACGAAGGAAACCAAGCGGGTCAATACCGAGGCGAGGTGGAAAATGGAGGAAACCTACTAGTGCGGGAATTGATTATGCCGAATGGAGAGTGGAATGTGGACCTAGTGCGAAGCATCGTAGATGCTGAGGATGCAGAACATATACTCAACATACCACTACCGCGGGAGGGGGGACGGATCGATACATATGGCCTCACACGAGGGATGGTACACCCGCGGTCCGATCGGTATATCACAAGCTTCGAAAGAACAATGACCGAACCATGGAGCCGAACCGAAACATCAAGGTCGAAACATGGAAAGGCATTTGGGCAACCAAGGTAATACCAAAGGTAAAAAAACTTCACTTGGAGCCTAGCAACAAATGCATTAGCCGTTAAGGCGAATATGGTTAGACGGGGGATGAATGTGAGATACGGATGCCCTATATGTGGAGAAGTCGAAACAAGAGAGCACGTGATCCTAGGATGCGAGTGGACCGAGCAGGTATGGCATGGGATACTAGGGCTACGAGTGAGCCGACCAAATAACATAAGCATGGTCGAATGGCTCGAGGAAAGAAGGACGGAAACTAGGGGACAAGGCGGGGCGAGCGAGAAAAGATGGATACTTACGATGATTAGGTGTTGGCAAATATGGAAGATGAGGTGCAAGACCGCCATTGAAGCAAAGCAACCATGCCCGAGGGTTGCCATCGAGGAAATCAAGCGAGTATATGCGGAGCAAGCCCAAGCCGATCGAACTAGATAAACCGTGGACCCAACCACCGAAGACCGAACGGAGCAAGAATGGATACCACCGACATCAAACACCATCAAGATCAATTGTGATGCATCATGGTGCCCAAGATTGAAGCGAGTCGGGAGAGGGGTGGTGGCTAGAGACAAGCACGGTAAGGTGATAGGCGGACCGGAGTGATGACATCGATTCTATGGAAGCCATGACGATACATGAAGGAATACGTCTAGCGATACAAGCGGGATGACCAAATATCGTCATCGAGACGGATTCACAACTAATCCACCAACAGTTACTTCACGGGTCGACACAATGGAGGACGGCAAACGTCATCAACAACATCCGAGTACTAGCGGGGCAACTCGAACAACTGCAATGGCGAGCTATTCCCAGGACGACAAATGAATATGCGAATTGGATAGCAAACCAAGTAAGACGGGGAGTGAGTCTAAATGATTGGGTCGAAAGACCTCCACTTCATTTTATGTGTTCAATTGCGAATGATTGTATGTATGAAAAACTGTGATCGTGTATCACGACGTTTTATTTCATCAAGTAAAGCGATAATTTGAACAAATAAAAAGGTCATTGTGGTCCCACGAAATCTCTGGTCCATGAACCTCGTGGTCTAAACCTATAATAACCATTGACACACTTGGATCTTATTTTCGTATGCGAAAATGACCCACTAATTATTTTTCTCCACTTTGTAAATTTTATCAATGGCTAATTGTGTAGACACATGCAAATTAGCTCCATCCCACCAACTTACTTATAGCTTAGCTTACCTAGACATGTCATATTGTGGTACATATATAGATACACTAATTACTGGAAGAGGCATGTACATACTATCGTACGTATTCATAAGTTTATTGGATTTTACTTATATAAATATGCACGATGAGTTTCTCGTGTAATAATTACAAATATAATTGCAACACATAATATTTTGCGTGTCATGCAAGATCCTTAAACAAACATGTCATTATAAACATTTTATAGTAAATATAAAGAATTTGTATATTAAATTTCACAAATTCGTTTTATATAAATGATAAACTCTTAAAATTAAATCAGAAGTAAGTGAAACATACCGAATGTCTTCACTCACAAGTGTGAACTTCTGAGACAATTGGCTAGGGCATATGTTTCACATGGTATCAAAGCGTATAAATTCAAATCCTAATGATGTCGAAAATAAAAATATTTTCATTAAAGGTCGAGGTCGGTCACTAAGCTCAAGTCTAAACAAAAGTTGGTAAACATTAGTTTAAGGAAAATATGTTAAGATGAATATAGTGATTTAACAGGTATGAGACACGGTAAGAGGTATGAGACAAGTTCGGACTTATAGTTAATATAGTGAATATCTTCTCAAACAAGTTCGGACTTATGAGAGAGTTGGTTAAGAGGTATGTTCAATAAATGTCTTTAAAATTATCACATAAAATTTATTTACAAAAATACTCAAAGAATCAGATATACCACGATAACGTTTGTGGTATAATGATGTGTGATATCTATCTATCCTGTTTGTGTCTCTGTCAGTGCTACAAGTTGCAGGCAGTAGGATTTGGACCAAATGGTATTAAAGCCGCGGCACAGATGGGAATAATTACACCAATTCATCCATCCACCGCGGAGAGAGAGAGATCATGTGATGTGTCGGTTGAACCACGGACACATTGGAGGGACCAGCTGTGACCGAGACCTGGTGATGAATAGCTAGCGTCGCATTTTCTGCTGATTCCACTTCCACAAGGGAAATGATGAAGAAGAAGAAGAATTAATCCAAACATATTCCTGCACAATTACGACTACAATACAAATACAGTCGGCCTAACAAAGACAAGACATTACAGACAATACATGCACATCTCGAACTGGAATAACACAGATTGACACAGAAGACGCGACTTCAAAGATTTACGGAGAATGAATTGGGAAAATAACATTCACAAATTCTAAATGAAACTAACACAAAAAATAATACAGAAAGAAAGATGATCATAGTTTTCGAATAATTAACTAGATTAAGTAAAAAAGGATAACAGAAATATAATTAAGAAGAAAAAAAAAACTAAAAGAAACGATTGAAGAACAAAAATGTCTGCATAGTTTAACTATTAAGAATTATAGGAGTTTAAAAATCAAAAGAAGTATGTTTTGAAAAAAATTCGAAACTCAGAGAAATATTAATGAATAGAAAAGTATTAAAATAACATTTTATTTATTTTCCAATTACTAGGTTACTCTATTTGGGTTTTTTTTCATCTAATCACTCACTACTTCTAGTATGGTTTATAATTCTGAACTGTTTGTTTAGGTGTTTTACTAATACAATCTGCCTCTGTACTTTTTTTTTGGGTTAATATCTGCCTCTGTAGAATTTTTTCAAAAGTATATACTTTAGTTTTTTTATTTAGGAAAGTATGTATAGAAAAAAAGTATTTGAAAAAATAGATATACGCGCACCTCAAAACGCACCTTTTGGCAATACGCGCACCCCAGGACGCGCCTATGCAATTGGCAGCGTTAAAGGTGTCTCTTTTTTTTTGTTTTTTTTTTATTTAAAAAATTTGTTCTATAATGACGACTCGATGTTTAATTAAAAATAAAATTATGTATCTATTAAAAATATTTAAAAATATTATAGTAAGTAGATATTTTAATTGCGATTCATATGATGCAAAAAATATTAAATTTGGATTTACGGATTGCCTGTACGGCATGCCGTAAGTTGAGATATGAAAATTTGACTTAAAAAATTATAACTCGGACCATGTAAGTCCAAACTCAACACGGTTAACGTCATTTAGGTCGTAAATCAATTATCTACGTAGGATAATTTTTTTGATTAAAAATACAGTGATTTTGTAACCCCACATCGTTTACACCCAAATTTGACCGAAATAAGTAAATGCATTAGGTGAGAAATTTAATTATATGCTTACTCAAAAAAATCAAAAAAATTACGGTGCGTAGATAATTTAATTACGAATTAAATGACGCTAACTATGTGTTAATTTTTGACTTTTAGACTGACTGTATAATACGGTACGTAAAAAACTCTACATACGATACAAAAACTTCCAAATAGTGTTTTAAACAGTAACTAACTGACTGTATAATACGGTACGTAAAAAACTCTACATACGATACAAAAACTAAACTCTACATACGATACAAAAACTTTCAAATAGTGTTTTAACCAGTAAAGTTACTGTTTAAAACACTATTTGGAAGTTTTTGTATCGTATGTAGAGTTTTTTACGTACCGTATTATACAGTCAGTCTAAAAGTCAAAAATTAACACATAGTTAGCGTCATTTAATTCGTAATTAAATTATCTACGCACCGTAATGTTTTTGATTTTTTTTGAGTAAGTATATAATTAAATTTCTCACCTAATGCATTTACTTATTTCAGTCAAATTTGGGTGTAAACGATGTGGGGTTACAAAATCACTGTATTTTTAATCAAAAAAATTATCCTACGTAGATAATTGATTTACGACCTAAATGACGTTAACCGTGTTGAGTTTGGACTTACATGGTCCGAGTTATAATTTATTAAGTCAAATTTTCATATCTCAACTTATGGCATGCCGTACAGGCAATCCGTAAATCCAAATTTAATATTTTTTGCATCATTTGAATCGCAATTAAAATATCTACTTACTATAATTTTTTTAAATTTTTTTAATAGATACATGAATTTATTTTTAATTAAACATCGAGTCGTCATTATAGAATAATTTTTTTTTTTTTTTTAAAAACAAAAAACAAAAAGAGACACCCCAACGCTGCCAATTGAATAGGCGCGTCCTGGGGGTGCGCGTATTGCCAAAAGGCGCGTTCTGGGGTGCGCGTATATCTATTTTTTCAAATATTTTTTTTCTATACATACTTTTCTAAATAAAAAAACTAAAGTATATACTTTTTGAAAAAATTCGCCTCTGTACTATAAAATTTACTTGAGGAGTGTTTCCTTTTTTATATGAATATTTTTTTCATTTACCATTAATGTTTATTCCTTTTCAAATGGTCGTTTTCTTAATTATTATGTTTTGGAAATTTTATTATTACTTTTTCAAATAAGTTTTAGATTTACGCCTTGCAATATAATATAAACATTAGGATAAAAAAGTTGAAAAAAATAAATAATAAAGAGTTATATTTGAGGTGGGGTCATGTAGGATATTGAATCCTAGATGGAAATTATTTTCTTAAATCGGTTTGTTAAATAATAAAATTATAATTGAACTTTCACGTAACACCTTACAGTTGTAGGATATTTGATATTAGACATAGTACCAGAGTCAATATAATTGCATTGTCTCAGGTTTTATTCATACGACCCCCAGTTAATAAACACATGCTATAACCAATGCATTATAAAAATAGATTATAAAAAAAAATAGAAATGCACATTTTAAGCTCTACTGAGTATCGTGTGAGAGTTTGTGTTGAATAATAAAATTATAATTGAACTTTTACCCAACAACTTAAGATTTTAGGACAGATAATTTTGAAGACGTTTAATTTGATAAATAACTAACAACGAAATGTATTTATGGAATTCATTCTTGTTACACATATTCGATCACGTTGGATGAGATATATACATAGTTTGGCACTTATACAAAATTATATATATATATTAATCGATTACTTTGATATCGCGATTACGTAGTAACTGTAATAGAATACTATAAAGACTCAACAAAGCTATTCTCGTAGGCTCGCTAGACTTGGACTAAGATTACCTAGATATAACCAAAACTAGGTCATCTAAGATTTTTTGTTTTAATTAGGAGGAAATAGTCGAGGGTTGAATCATAGTTATCAAAATCGGATCGGCCATCGAACCGGTGAGAAGACCAGTTCTGTTGGTCGGACTGACGGTTCAAAGCACTTCGTATTTTTTTTTTGTAAAAATACAAACGGCATAGATTCAATGTAATAATAAAATTATCTTAATATAATACTCTTAATTCTCAAACACTACATAACTCAATAACATCAAACACAATAGTTGCAAATTTTTAAACATACACAACACAATATACTTTGTCTTAACTTCTAAGAACCTAATGTACGGCCTCCCTTGTTTGTAGCCCAATTGAGCATCTATCAAACATTCTCGGTTGGAACATCTAGACAAGTTTAGAATTTACAAAGAACAAATGTAAATGGATAATTTTGGAAAGGGAAAAGTCTAAAAAAGATGTAATATGTTTGCCTAAATTTGTAAGTGTTGTAACATGTTTTTGGGCATTGGTATTTGATGTAGTATGTTTGATTTTTTTGGTTTTATATGAAACATGACAAATTCCGTCAGATGTCCTGTTAAATTTAGTCACGTGAGAGACACATGATTACTTAATTGAACATTTTGAAAAAAATAAATTTGGAATTCTGAATTTACCTTTGCTTGTATTTCCCTCCAATGTCTTGTCCTTCCATCTTCTCGGCCAACGTTGATCGTTCAAGGCATTGCTGTCGTACGAGGTGGAATTCAATCTTGGTTCTACTCCTCAACATCGTCTATTTAAGCAATGCAGACACAATCCCTGCCTCAATCATCAATTGTTGATTACCATAAGCTTTATGAGCCATTACCATCAAAATGTAAGAGGCTTTCTCTTGGCATCAAAAAAGGTTAGCCCAATTCAATGCATCGACTAGAATTGGATATGAATCCTTAACAGCAGTAATGGTCTTTCTACCTTCGAGAACCGAGACTACATTGCTAAGAGTTGACAGTACACTTTCACTTAATTCCATATCTCCAAGGGAGTTGATGATAAATGGGATTAAATCGATTTCTAACATGAAAGACACATTGGAAGGAAAGATTGAAAGGTTGTAGAGAGCTCTAAGAGCATCTTGTTTTGCTTGAGGAATGGGTAAGTGGTCTGAATCCAAAAGGGTGTTTACAAAAAAAGGGATCGCACCCGAAGCTCCAATGATCGGTTTATTAGAGTCTAATGCACTTAGTCTTAAAAAGTTAGTTGCTACTGCTTCTGTTATCGATGGGTTTATTAGGTGATCTTGAGATTCAATTAGGATTAGCATCTTGTGTAAATATCCTCACTTAACAATGTCTGCTTTGTTCCTGAAAAACATTTTAAAAATAAAGGAAGTAAAAAAGTGTTTACACATCTAGACAGTAAATAAAGTAATAATCTCACACAACAATATTCCCAGAATTATTGAAGAACTTATTTGGGGCAGTGTTCGAAGATAATAATGTTTCATAATTGGGAAAAGACTTATCCTTAACACCAAAGCAACAACTTCCAAAAGCAGCAATTAGAATAGATAGCTTCGAAACAGAGCTATCAACAAAGGAACATAATAGACTTGTTATAAACACACTAAGCATGCATAAGAACCCAAATAAATTGCAAGTGAATATAGATCAAATAGCATAAAACCCTAATTTTTATGTTGTTATAAGCAGGATTTGTCATAGAAATTAGAATTAATCATACCCATCTACATGAAAGAAAAAACAAACATTTTTGCATGAACATTGATGAAATTCTGCATCTTTTTAAATTGTCTCGACAGATTGAGTAAAATATGAAAATATGGACAACGATGAAGAGCAATTTGATTGAAATACAAATGGCCTACTCACATTATGTTGTCGATTCTGAGACGTCGTTTAATTCTGAGATCGTTCTACCATCGTTAAATTTATAGGTGGAATTCAATTCGGTTCTTGGTAGAGCAGACAAGGATGAAGACATTGGTTCTTTAAGTCGAGATCGTCGTTGGTAGATCAGACAAGGATGAAAACTTCGGTTCTTCACTTCTGAAGATTGGAGACGCATGTCGAAGGAGTACAATAACTGCTATTATAACATTAGTGTATAAGACATGGGCATTTGAGGAATTTCATACTGAACATAAGTCACGTGCACGACATGTGAAGAGTTAACGACAGTTTTTGACGGAAACTAACAGACTTCATCAAAAACCAACAAGAGCAAACATGTTTCATCAAAAATAAATAATGTGTCACTTTTACAACAATAGACAAACATATTACATTGTTTTTCATACTTTTCCCTTTTGTAAATTTAATATATACAGGGGGAGGAGAAGGATTGTTCAAACAACTTACTACTCTTGGATAAAGGCGAACATCACCTTCATTCTCACTGGCATCACAACTAGTCACTGCTACTTGAAAATTATCATATGATAGCTGTTGGATCGTGAAATCCTGAATGCTGATCTGGCAGTGAATTGAATACCAGACAAGGTTGGGATGACGCTTCAGCTCCAACTCCGGTGAACCTGCAAGTAGGGGAGCGCAACAGAGGGGGTGCCTCTGGGTCCCTCTCCGATGCTTAAATGAGTATATGTGTGTATAAAACTCAAAACGTAAAGTACGTATGTAAAGCAAGGATATTTATAGGGTAAGAGAGATAGAACCGTATAAAGGCAACTGAATATCTTAATGTATATTGAGTTGCTGAAGATTCGGATCGTGGGATATGGCAGTTACTGCGAGATATTGCAGTTACCAAATCTAATCTTTAGTGAATATGTGACCGGGATATGCGGGATATCTTGGCCACTCTGTTATTAACGGTTTAGTGGGACCAGAGGAGAGAGGCAAGGCTCTCTTCGGGGCGAGCACTCCCATGTCGAGCAGTGGAAGGTCGCGACTTGGTAGAGAATGGCGAGCAGTCTGAGAGCCTTTGGCGTCTCTATAGACTTTGGGCTCGATTCTGGATTACTCGATGGTGGGCCAAGTTTGGCTTGTACTTGGGCCGATCCGGTTCGGATGTCATGGGTTTACCCCCTCTATAGTTATTGGGCCTTCGAGGCCTTTTCTTACTGGGCCGTCACTATCGATACCCAACATTTGCCCCCGAAGCTTGATTGAAGTTCCTTCAGTCGAGCTTGATTTCCTGGTAGGGTTTTAGATAGTGACGTCTTTGGTAATGGTTCAGTGCCTTTGAGACACTTCGAGCTCATTTGGCGAGCGATTCCTTCTCTGTTCAAAGCCGAAAGAATATCCTTCCTTTTATTCCCTTTTGGCGATCACTCGAGGTGACTCAGGCTTATGGAAGTCTATCTTTCTTAGTTAGGCGATCATTATCTACCCGAGGTATTTCTGCTAAAGCTTTATTAGTGCGTTGGCGACCACCTTGTCTCCTTAGTGGAATTTTAGCATTTAATAACTGCACGGTTGTCCAGAAATCGAACGGTCACTTGAGGCACGCCTGACATTTACTTTTCCGTAAACCCAGGGTAGCTTGACAGCTGTCTGTACCAGCCAACCGTTGTCTCTTGGAATTCTGACATTGCTTCGGTTTTTTCCAAAAGGGTGCAATTATTCCTCTGCGTCGCTTCGATTTGCTCGTGGCGGTTACTCCCCTTTTGGTCTATATAGGAAACGTCAGTTTCTGCATTTTGTTTTTTACGCTTATCCACTCCTTCAGATTTTCAGAACTTCGCTGCAAACCTTCCCTTTCTCTTTCAATCCTCTTCAGTTCTCATTTCGACCATTTCCATGGCCCCCAGAAGTCAGCGAATAAAACACATGGCCATCAAGGGTGCTAACAAAGCCAGCGCCCCTCAGAATGTCGGTGTTCCCTTGACCATTAGGGATGAAGTTGTGCCCTCCTCAGCGGGGAAACAGCCTGACGTGGGAAGGTCTGCGGCCACCCCAGTGGTGGTAGATGGCCCTGAGCTGAACACGCCTATTTTTTCCCCAAAAGGTAAACTTTCGCCCTTTTATTGCTCTATTTTGGCAATATCCTCTGTTTTCCTTTGTTTTTATACTTGCTGTGCCATACTTGAATCATTCTGAGTAGATATCAAGCCTAACGAACTGAAGCCGGCTTACTTTAAGACCATGGTGGCGCTTGGTGGCTTCAGTGCGGAGGATGCTCCTAGGTATCCTGGCCTAGGTCTGCATTTTCCTCACGATGGAGAGGTTTACATTTATGCGGCCCAGATCGATGCTGGGTTGCGTTTTCCTCTCTGTGAGGATTTACAGACCTTGTGTCAGTTTTACGGGATTCACCCCACACAGCTTGTCCCGAATGCCCTCAGAATGTGGGTCGGCTTCAAGTTCCTATGCTTACGCCAGGAATGGGTATATTCACTGGCCCTGTTCCGGTGCTTCTTCCGGCTGGCAGCAGGGGCTAACCACTTTCACCACTTCCAATCCCGCTGGCCGAAGTTTTCGGAGTGGGGAGGCCCTCAAGGATGGGCTTGGAACGTCCATGTCCGCCTGATCGATGATTTCCGGGCCACTAACTCCAATTACAAGAAGTTTTACTTCTTGTATAAGGGGGGCGTACCTTGGAAATTGTTTGCTCCGGACAAGGATTTTCCTCCCTCCTTCGAAGAATTGTCCGGAAGTGATCGGAATGCCATCGACGATTTATATCGGCTGCATCGGTCATCTCAGTTCAAGTCCATCCGCTCAGTGGCGGAGACTACCGAGAATGCCCTTGAGATGGCGGGCATTCATCAAGCTACACCAATCTTTGATGATTGGGTAATTTTCTAACCCTTCCCTTGTTTTATTACTTGTAGGGAAGGTTGTAAGCAAGAGCAAAAAACTGATAGGTCTCTTTGATGACCAGGGATCGGCGGGATTGTCCTCCGACCAGGTGCTGCTAAGCTCTCCCCCTCCTCCTTCTAGGCGTTCGACCAAGAGGAAGCCCGAGGAGACGCTTCCTTCGGCCACTACTGGCCCTCGCCAACCAGGTACTACCTCGCCTTTTGTTGATTTAATGTTTTTACATTCTGCGGTTCTCTGACTCCTGACTTATTGTCTTGTTGCTTTGCAGTGGAGTCCTTGGCGGACGTGGCCCGGGACCCTCCTCCTCCTCCTTCTAAGAAGGTCAGGAGTGAAGAGCACCCTGATGTCGACCAACATCCTTCTCCTTCCCCTCCTAAGGACCTTTCTGCCAGCAAAGGGAAGGGTTTGGACACGGCGTCTCCTTCTCCCTCTCTTCAGGGCCCTTCCGCCGCTAAGGAGAAGGCCTTGTCTTTGGCGCCTCCCGCCTCTTCAGTGCCCACGGCTCCTACTAAGGAGTCTGGGGCCCAAAAGAAGGGGCCTGCTGCTTCCAGCTCCTCGAGGGCTCCCGCCGAGGAGTACTGCTCCATGGCGAGCTTGTTCCAGCCTTTTAAGGTTGGGGACTCTCGGAGGCCTTGGGTCCCTTGTGGGGACCTTGCCAAGAAGGGGTACCCCGCCCAGAAGAGCCTACGGGGTAGCCCGGATATGTGCATGCGGCTCCTTGATGGGATAATTCCTCCCAAGGACCGTTCGATTGTCCCTACGGAGCTTCCTCAGATCGAGGGGTTCTTACGGACCCACTTCGAACGAGTTGCCCTGGTATGATTTCGCCCTCTTTCCATTATTTATTCCTTGTCATTCCTTTTCATTTTGATGACTTGACATTTTCCTTGTGCTTTTGTTGTCAGCTCGTTCGGGAAGAGGTGATCCTCGGCCGCGTTTTCGGCGAGCTCGCCGACAAGCACTCTGAACTGCTTGTCGAGCTGGAGCAATACCGAAGCACAGGGGTCACCCCCGGGCAGTTGGAGGCCATCAAGAAGACTGCTGACATGGCAATCACCTTGGTGGACGGCGCCCGGGAGGAGTATTTCAGGAAGGAGCAGCGCCTCCTTGCTGATGTCAAGAAGAGGGAGGCTGATGCTGCAGCCTTCCTTCATGAAGCTGAGGCCCTTCATCAGTGCCTTGATGAAGGGGAGGCGGTCCGTGCTCGCCTGGAGGCCGAGTTGAAGGAAGCTCGTGCCCAGTTGGTCGAGTCAGACGCTCTTAGGGTCGCCGCGGAGGCCCAGAGGAACGCTGCCGAAGCTAGGGGGGTCGCCCTAGAGGAGGAAAAGAACCGACTGGCTGATCAGCTGAAAGCGGTTCCTTCACCCCATGCCGTGATTGAGGAGTTCAAGGCCTCCGAAGACTTTGAGGACCAGGCCTTGAAGGTGATGAAGTCGGCGATTGCCGAATTTCTTCAAGGCCTGGTGGAGGAGGTCCAGGCGGTCGATCCCCACTTTCCTCTTGGGGAAGTTGCCTCCTTGAAGACCTTCCTGCGGAGTCAGCCTTCGCAGCCCTCTGTTGCTGGGGAGGCTGCTCCTGAAGGCGAGCCCGATACTTCTGCCCCCGAAGGCGAGCAGAGCGTCTTTGCCCCCGAGAACCCCAAAGCTTGAAGTACCTAACTCCTTGGCGACCGTATTTTTCTTTTTTAGATAGCCATTTTTGTATTTTCTGTTTTTGGTTTGTAATTATCTGTCGAAGACTTGGATTTTTCTATTGAATGCTTTTATATTCTTGAGCCTTTAATCGACTTCGAACATATTTAGCTATCCAATATCTTACTCATAATTACTTTCCACTTTTTTCTTGCTTTGTAATGTCGTCGACCCTTAAAGCCGTAGACCCATCATAAGCTAAACTTTCTAAGGATAATACTTTTGACACTTAAAAGCGTAAACTTCTAAGTTCAAAGAGATATTACCTTCTTTGAAGTTTAAACCTTTGAGGTGTTGGCCTAATAACAAGGGATTTGTAATTTGTCAGGCTTTATCATCGATAGTGATCGCCTAAACTTTCTTTGGCCTGACTTTGGCGTCAGGGCTTTCATTTTGCCTAACATTTTGCTAGGTCTTTTGGCCTGACTTTGGCGTCAGGGCTTTGCCTGACTCTTGGCGTCAGGTTTTTTGAGGCCTAACTTTGTTGTTAGGGCTTTTGTGGCCTAGTTTTGTTACTAAGGCTTTTTTGGCCTAACTTTGTTGTTAGGGCTTTTGGCCTGTCTTTGGCGACAGGGCTTTTTGGCCTAGCTTTGTTGCTAGGGCTTTTGGCCTAACTTTGTTGTTAGGGCTTTTGGCCTGTCTTTGGCGACAGGGCTTTTTGGCCTAGCTTTGTTGCTAGGGCTTTTGGCCTAACTTTGTTGTTAGGGCTTTTGGCCTAACTTTGTTGTTAGGGCTTTTTGGCCTAGCTTTGTTGCTAGGGCTTTTGAGGCCTGACTTTGGCGTCAGGGCTTTTGGCCTAGCTTGGTTGCTAGGGCTTTTGGCCTAGCTTTGTTGCTAGGGCTTTTGAGGCCTGACTTTGGCGTCAGGGCTTTTGGCCTAGCTTTGGTGCTAGGGCTTTTGGCCTAGCTTTGTTGCTAGGGCTTTTGAGGCCTGACTTTGGCGTCAGGGCTTTTGGCCTAGCTTGGTTGCTAGGGCTTTTGGCCTAGCTTTGTTGCTAGGGCTTTTGAGGCCTGACTTTGGCGTCAGGGCTTTTGGCCTAGCTTTGGTGCTAGGGCTTTTGGCCTAGCTTTGTTGCTAGGGCTTTTTGAGGCCTGACTTTGGCGTCAGGGCTTTTGGCCTAGCTTTGGTGCTAGGGCTTTTGGCCTAGCTTTGTTGCTAGGGCTTTTTGAGGCCTGACTTTGGCGTCAGGGCTTTTGGCCTAGCTTTGGTGCTAGGGCTTTTGGCCTAGCTTTGTTGCTAGGGCTTTTTGAGGCCTGACTTTGGCGTCAGGGCTTTTTGGCTTCAGCTTGCTTCGAGTGGACACGCTTTGTGAAGGAATGGCTTTCTTTTATTGACATAATCCGTTTGATTACAAGCTATGCATAAAATCTTCTTAAATGCTCTGCATTAAATGGACGAGGTAACCTCTCGCCTTCGGTGGTTTCCAAATAGTAGGATCCTGGTGCGGCGATCTCTACTACTTTGTATGGTCCTTCCCATTTGGCTGAAAGTTTGTTTTTACTGTCCAGCCTTGTAAATTCATTCCTTCTCATAACCATCTCCCCCACGAAAAATTGGCGAGCGCTAACTTTTCTATTGAAATACCGAGCGGTCGCCAAGCGCATTTTTGCCTGTGTTTTTTCCGAGAGCCATCTCTTTTCCTCTGCCAAGTCGAGGTCAGTTCTGCGCTCGATCTCATTTGCCTCCGCGTTAAAGTGTAGGACTCTGTGGGTAGGCACTGCTAATTCAGTTGGTGCTACTGCTTCTGATCCGTACACTAAACTGAAAGGCGTTTCTCCTGTGGCCGCCTTAGGCGTTGTTCTGATGGCCCATAATACGTTTTCCAGTTCGTCTGCCCAGTTCCCTTTGAATGCTCGAACCCTTTTCTTGAGTCCTGCTAAGACAACCTTGTTGGCTGCTTCAGCTTGCCCATTCGTTTGAGGGTGATGTACTGAACTGAAGCGATGGTCGATGTGATACTCTTCACAGAGCCATTTCAATTCCTTTCCAACGAATTGCGGACCATTATCGCTGATGAGTATTTTGGGAATACCAAACCTGGAGAATATGTTGACCTGCATGAACTTGATAACTTGGAATTCCGTTGTCGAAGCTAGAGCTTTCGCCTCTACCCACTTAGTGAAGTAGTCGATCGCCACTATAATGTGAGTACGCTGACCAGTGCTAATGGGAAAAGGACCCAATATATCGATTCCCCATTGAGCGAAGGGCCAGGCACCCGCCATTGGGGATAATAATGTCGATGGTCGACCCGATCGTGGTGCAAACTGCTGGCAAATTTCACACTTCTGTGTTAATTCGGCTGCGTCTTTTCCCAAGGTCGGCCAGTAATATCCCAGTCTGAATATTTTCCTGCTTAGTGAACGAGCACCTTCATGACATGCCGCTGCCCCTTCATGAGCTTCTCGAAGAACTTTTTCTGTTTCGGGTAGAGCAACACATCTCAAGTAAGGCGTCGAATAACCTCTTCTATAGAGTTCTCCATCGATGATTAGATAACTGGCTGCGAGTCTTCTAATCCTAGTGGATTCGCCTTCGTCCTCTGGGAGGATGCCTTCTTTCAAATAATTCTGGAACGGGGTCATCCAGGTGACCTGTTCTTGAATGTTGAAGACCTCCGCTCTGTTTTCAAGGACTGAACATAGGGCCTTTTCCAGAAATTGCACATCCTGGATTGTCGCCCCTCCGAAGGCTAGCTTACTCAAAGAATCTGCCATCTGGTTTTCTTGGCGAGGAATAAACTCAATCGCGAAATTTGGGATTTCCACAACTAGTTTTTTGGCGATGCCGAGATATTTCTTCATCTTTTCTCCCTTTGCCTCGTAGGCGCCATTAACCTGATTGACAATAAGTTCTGAATCACTTTTTACTTTAAGCGCTGTTATACCCATTCCTTTTGCCAGTCTGAGTCCAGTGATAAGAGCCTCATATTCTGCTTCGTTATTGGTCGCCGGGAATGTCAAGGCGATCGCGTATTTCAGAGGCTCGCCCTCAGGAGGAATAAGAATTAAACCTGCCCCCGAGCCTTCTTTTGATGAAGACCCATCCGTATAGAGTTCCCAGATTTGATTGTCGTTTGCTGACTGACTTGGCCTGTTTTCTGCCTCCGCTTGACCGTTACTCGTGCTTTCCACTATGAAATCAGCTAGTGCTTGACCTTTGATGGCCTGTTTTTGGCGCAAATTTGATCCTGAACTCGCTGAGCTCGATCGCCCACTTGACCATTCTTCCTGAAGAATCTGGCTTCATCAGGAAGTTTTTGAGAGGTTGATTGGTGAGGACCGTGATGTCGTGCGCATGAAAGTATGGTCTCAGCTTCCGAGCAGCAATAACTAAGGCATAGAGATACTTCTCAATCTGGACATATTTTATTTCTGCTGAGTTGAACATTTTGCTAATGAAATACACTGGACTCTGAACATTATTCTCCTCCCTTATTAAAACAGCACTGGCTGCCACATCGCTAATGCCTAAATAGAGGAAAAGCTGCTCGCCTGGAACGGGTTTTGCCAGAGCTGGGAGTGTTTGAATATGCCTTTTCAAGGACTGGAATGCTTCCTCGCAGTCTGGCGTCCATTCGAACTTACGGTTGGCCCTCAAGGTTTTGAAGAACGGGAGGGACTTGTCGCTTGCTTTGGAGAGGAAGCGGTTAAGAGCAGCTAGTCGGCCGTTCAGGCATTGGACTTCCTTATGGCAGGTTGGTGACTTCATTTCTTCTATGGCCTTTAGCTTTTCCGGGTTTGCTTCAATGCCCCTTTCGCTGACCATAAAACCCAGGAACTTCCCGGACTTGACTCCAAAGGCGCACTTTGCTGGGTTCAGGCGAACGCTGTGTCTCCTCATGCATTCAAAAGCTTCACGGAGGTCGGTGGTATGAGGATTGCCTTTGATGGATTTAACGAGCATATCATCCACGTAGGCCTCCATGTTCCTTCCCAGCATGTCCTGGAACAGTCGGTTCACCATCCGCTGATAAGTTGCCCCGGCATTGATGAGACCAAAGGGCATCACCTTGTAGCATAGAATGTCCCCGTCAGCATAGAAAGCAGTGTGGGCCTCGTCGTCTGGATGCATTCTGATCTGGTTGTAGCCTGAATAGGCGTCCATGAAGCTCAGCATCTCATGACCCGAGGTAGCATCGACTAGCTGATCAATTCTTGGAAGGGGATATGAATCTTTGGGGCAAGCCTTGTTTAAGTCGCGGAAGTCGACGCACATCCTCCACTTGCCATTAGATTTCCTGACCAAAACTGGGTTGGCTACCCAGCTCTGGAATCTTACCTCTCTGACGAAGTCAGCTTCAATCAACCTGCCGACTTCCTGCCTGATCGCCAAACGTTTATCAGTCCCGAACGATCTTCTCTTTTGGGCGATCGGCTTGATGGAGGGGTCTATCCTGAGCTCATGCGAGATAATATCTGTGCTGATTCCTGGCATGTCGCTCGGCTGCCAGGCAAAGAGCTCTTTGAATTCCTTGAGGAGAGCGGTCATGGTCTCCTTCTGATCCTCTTTCAAGGTGGTCCCAATGCGCACCTTTTTGTCCGGACCATCGATCTCGACCTCCTCCAATTCCTCCATGGGTGCTGGTCGAGCCAAGTCCTCGCGGGGATCGGCCTCTGTCTCGATGGCGAGCGCCTCCCTTTGGTTCTTCCTGCGTAAACAGTTCACATAACATTGCCGCGAGGAAGGCTGATCTCCGAGCACTTCTCCAATCCCGTTCGGAGTAGGGAACTTCATCTTCTGGTGGACAGTGGAGGCCACAATCTTATTTGGGTTGATCGTGGTTCTCCCTATAATGGCGTTGTAGGATGTAGGTGAATCGACCACCAGGAAAGTGACCGACACCTTGATGCTTTTCCACCCCTCGCCAAAAATCACTGGCATGGTTATAGCCCCCAGTGGATAAGTTGTCCTTCCCGCAAATCCGATCAGCGGAAAGTCGACCCTCTTCAGGTCGCGTTTTGATTTGCCCATCTTTTCGAAGGCGTCCAGAAACAGGATGTCTGTCGAGCTGCCTCCGTCGACCAGAATCCTTGCAACATCACAGCCGTCTATATCTGCCGTAATGACCAGAGCATCGTTGTGGGGCGTAGTGACATGTGCCAAATCATCTTCAGAGAATGAGATGACAATGTTTTCTTCAGGTCGGGGTCGCTTCCCCAACTGAACTGCCGTAGAGATCTGAGTGGCGTAGACCTCTCTGGAGTTTGACCTCTCGCCGCCTGCGCCGAATCCTCCCGCAATCAGATTCACTCTCCTCTTGCTTCCAGAAGGCTCAGCTTGATCCGCAGGGGCTGGTGAACGATGTCTCCTGGGGGGCGTTCGACTTCGGTCTCGCCCTGCCACAAATTCCTTCAACATTCCCCCCTGAATCAGCCTCTCTATATCTCGTTTCAGAATCTTGCAATCGTCTGTCTTATGGCCCTTGCACTTGTGGTATCTGCAATAGCCCTCGACATCCTTGCCCATGGGTAACCCACCTCGGCGAGGCATCGGTGGCCTCGCCAAGGATCTCCTCTCCATCTCGACTAGTACCGCTGAGATCTGCCTATTTAAAGGCGTGAAGTACTCAGGGACCTCTGGATGGCGAGGCGCTGGAAGAGACTCGACTCGCGGCTTACTTTCTTTTCCCTTTTTCTCCTTCTTGACCTCCTTCTTACCATCGCGTCGGGGTTCAGGGGTTACCCTTAGCGAGGTCGTCAGGAGGTTAGCCTCGATGTTTGCGCGCTCAAGGTCTATGAAACCTTTCGCTCTGGATGCCAACTCCTCCAATGTCTCTATCTCCTTTACGTGATAGCTGTTTCGCAGCTTTCTCGAGGCCTTGTTGGCCACATCCAGACCTCTGTAGAATGCTCGAATGATCTCCCCATCCGAGATTCGGCGATCTAATTCTGTGACGTTTTGATGAAAACGCCCGTAGAAGTTGGACAGCGACTCTCCAGGCTGCTGTTTGACCGAGTCAAGGGCGACCACGCTCTTCAGCAACTGGCGCTCGCCCATGTATCTCTCCAGGAACTTGCTTCTTAACTCTGCCCAAGTTCCGATTGATCCTGCAGGGAGGCCGAAGAACCAGGACGAAGCCGAACCCGAAAGAGTAGATGGAAATAGCAAAGCCAAATGATTGGGATCGTTTGACTTACCCAGAAGGGAGGCCTCATGCTTGTTGACATGTACGGTGGGATCTCCTCCACCGCTATACTCAGGTATGGCCCGAGCAACCACATCCTTCGGGATTTTGATAGCGACGAGCGCGTCGGTGAATGGATGAGAGGACTGCTCCTTGAAGGGAGCTATGACTGTCAACTGTCTTTCCTGGAGCCTTTTGTTGAGGAGGTCATCCATCTGCTCCACAGTGCAGTACATGGGAGAGGCTCCGGGTGGAGGCGGACCGGAAGGATTGGCAGTATATGCGGCTGCTGGCTCCTTGGTGTGCGCTGGAGGTAGGGACTGCTGACCTGACGTCATCTCCTGATCCTCCTGATGCGCAGCAGGACTAGGATTGGCCGCTTCTGAAGGTGAAGGCCCTGTGGCAGCAGGGCGGTGATTTTCCTTAGGAGCAGAGGGATTGTTTTCCTGAGGAGCAGGGGCCTGGCGGCGCGCCTGTCCTAGGATGGCTTCCAGCAAGGAGACCATCTCGGGGGTTAAATTAATATTCTGCCCCGCAATGTGGACTGTCTGCGGCGCAGGGGCTCCGTTTTGATCAGCAGCTGGGGTCGGTCTTGAATCACCGACATGTTCTCGGGCTGTCCGCAGAGGAACAGCGTTAACTCCTGCTCGGCTGGCAGGTTCCTGTTGAAGCGGTGAAGCGGCGGCGGAATCAGAGCTATCTGAGGATCGCTCCCTAGTCTGATTCCGACGGTTGCTTTGGGATCGAGTTCTCATGGCTGAATTGCTCGTTTCCCACAGACGGCGCCAAATGTTGGATCGTGAAATCCTGAATGCTGATCTGGCAGTGAATTGAATACCAGACAAGGTTGGGATGACGCTTCAGCTCCAACTCCGGTGAACCTGCAAGTAGGGGAGCGCAACAGAGGGGGTGCCTCTGGGTCCCTCTCCGATGCTTAAATGAGTATATGTGTGTATAAAACTCAAAACGTAAAGTACGTATGTAAAGCAAGGATATTTATAGGGTAAGAGAGATAGAACCGTATAAAGGCAACTGAATATCTTAATGTATATTGAGTTGCTGAAGATTCGGATCGTGGGATATGGCAGTTACTGCGAGATATTGCAGTTACCAAATCTAATCTTTAGTGAATATGTGACCGGGATATGCGGGATATCTTGGCCACTCTGTTATTAACGGTTTAGTGGGACCAGAGGAGAGAGGCAAGGCTCTCTTCGGGGCGAGCACTCCCATGTCGAGCAGTGGAAGGTCGCGACTTGGTAGAGAATGGCGAGCAGTCTGAGAGCCTTTGGCGTCTCTATAGACTTTGGGCTCGATTCTGGATTACTCGATGGTGGGCCAAGTTTGGCTTGTACTTGGGCCAATCCGGTTCGGATGTCATGGGTTTACCCCCTCTATAGTTATTGGGCCTTCGAGGCCTTTTCTTACTGGGCCGTCACTATCGATACCCAACAATAGCAATGCTTCTTCTCCAGAGATGGAGGTTCTATTGCTTTACAGAGAGCAGAGCCAACCTCAGCTTCAACCTCCGAAGCCAACCATAGTTTCTCCATAGAAATGGGGTCCATGCTGGCACATCCAAACTTACATACTTAAGTTCATCACACAAATATAAAAAACTAAATATTTTGATGAAAATTGAGATAAGGAAGAGAAGAAATCAATCAATAATATTCCACTCCACCCGATGAGGATGACTCAGCTCCATCATCTTCCCCTGAATTTGACAATCCTCGCTCTTGTAAGCGTGGAAATGTGATCAGATTGGAATGGATAATATTCTACAACTAATAAATCACCCACCAACACATCTACACCAAATACGCCATCAAGAAATAACAGTTGTACCTGAGAAAATGTGGAGAATAAGAATGCCAATTGAGAAGAACGGTTGTACCTAAGAAACCTCATTTCAGCAGCAATTTTCCGAAGAAACCACAATTTGCGAAGGAAGAGTTGTACCTGAGAAGAATGGTTGTATGCAGCAATTTCACGTCGGAACGCCGAACGCTGCAGAACCGGGGAGAAGAAGAACTGAATACAAAGGCTTGAAGAACGACTGAAAAGGAAACCTAATTCAGGTTAGCCGAAGAAGAACCAGTCAGTCGGTTAAAAACTCACCCCCAAAAAAATAGGAACCAAAATCAATCGATTCTTAAAGAACTCTATGGTTCTTAAAAAATCGATCGATTCTTCAAAAATCGATCGGTTCTCACCGATTGAATTGGGTTTACTATGCATTTCAGTCTGTTAAGTGAACCAGAGCGTCGAGGTAGGCAATTCACGGTCGGACCGACAATCGTTTTTGGTTCTGATAACTATGGTTGAACCTTTGTTCTTCTTTGTTTTAATTTCATTATTTTTTTGCATAATATTTCTTTAGATATTTTAGAAATTTATATAATTTGTTTTTCAGATTTATAATTTATCATTTCATTATTAAACTATTTTTGTAAAAAATTAATTTTAATTCTTAAAAAATTATAGTATTTTTTTAGACTTATTTATTATAATATATATATATATATATGATAATCTGCTTCAGTTAAATATTACGTACTAGGTCTATATGGTGGTGCCAACACAACATATACTAATCACAGGATTGTTTAACCGAAAATGTTGATATTGGAACAAATGATTTTTCTTTTCGTCGACATGTTTTCTATCAAATGGGCCTAATTTACGTGCTTACAACCCTTTAGTGTTTTTAACGTCTCACCTTTGAAATTTAGAAAATGATGCATTTGATACGATTTCTCTCGGTTTTATGGATATTCGGCCTGTCTCTATAACAACACGAAACTTTATTGGTGTCACATTCTTTGTTCGTTTCACAAATTCAATACGTTCATTTCTGTTTTTCTTTTGGCCAGACTGATAATTATATCAATTAAAATAGTTCAATAAACAGTATATGAGGTTCAAAATAAAGATCACGAGGTAATAGCAAAGCTATAAGTCGAGACATATTCTTTTCGTGGCTTGTTTGGAAATCCAATCTACGCAACAGTTTGCTTCTCGGTTGATGAAGCTCCATGAAATTTCTTCAAACTGATGGTGATGTTGTCGATAATTGGTCGGATCCTCCAGCTCCTCTTATTTGAGTCATTCGACTGGATCCGCTTGATGAAGGCCTCTGAGTCCAATTCCAATACGACCACTCTCCATCCTCGCTCTATCGCTAATCATGTGCCCTCCATGATTGCCAACACTTCAATCATTGTTGCTCCATGCTTCCTTACCCGTCTATTGAGCCCACCCAGGATTCGGCCCGCCGAATCCCGGGCGATAAGTCCAATTCCTCCTGTCTTAGTCAATGCATCCCAATATCGCATCACAATTCATCCCTCGGTCGTACCCAACTCGTTTGCATAATAATTTGCTCAGGTTGAGCGCTCCTATCCGCAGTAGTGAGTCAGTTTCGACTAGACTCAGACAAGAGAGATAAACAACCATTGATAGCCAACCTCGGATTCGGTAACTCTTGGTCAAAGAGAGCACGACACCTTTCTTTATAAATAACCCAACACAATATACCGCACTTTGCCCACTACTAATTTTTCTCGAGTTTTTATCCAGGTTCGATAGTCCAAAGTCTATCCAATCAACAACTCACTGTTTGACCGTAAGCATCGAGCTGGATGTCGAAGAAAGTGAAGCCAACATGTCTCTTCTATGGGCAAAGAAACAACATGTTCTCTCAACTAATTCATGTGTGTTACAAGAGAGGCATCGAGGATTGACTAACATAGCTCGTGAGTGAAGATTCAATCGAACTGCAAGACACTTCAACATTAACCTCCACACAAAAGATTTAACTTTCAGTGAACCCAATGTCGCCCAGACCCGTCGCCAGAGTTCCGCCGATACTAAACACGGGGTATGCTCTCCCAAGGTGATCAATGGCCCTTTCATTTGACGATAGGCTGCCTTAACTATTAGTTCACTCGTTGGGGTGTATGGCCAAACAAGCTTGTCTCTCCTTCTTTCAAAGCTGGTGGGAACCCTTAAAATTCCTTCTTATTTGGACATGTTCCCATGAAAGGACTGAAGTTCCAACCGGTGTCCTCCTCCTTTAGAATGGTTTTCACCCTTCTGTCTTTGAGATCTGATGGTTCGCCCTCCATTCGTCCGTTCGGTAAATCGGCATCTACGGGTCTCCGAAAATCCTAACGTCATCACCATCTTCAATACACCACATACCATGCTCAATTAACTAATTTCTACCCTCGGAATTTAGAAAGTCATACCTCAGAATTTAGATAGCTTTAGAAAGTCATAACCGGTAGGTATAACTGTTTCTATCCTTGAAGGTTTTGGTGAACTTTCTCCTTAAGGAAATTCAACGCTTCCTTCTTCTATCTACCCCAGATGATTAGCAACCCCAAATATCTCCCCGGGTTATTAGTTGACTGAATCCATAACATGGCTTAAATGCTCCTTTTTGTATGATCTGATGTGTTCGAACTGAAAAAGACACTCGACTTTGCCTCGTTGATCTATTGGATCGATGATTTGCAATACTTTTTGAGGATATCCTTCAATACCCACATGTGTCTGTTAGTTGCCCAGACAAAAAAGATGGAGTTGTCCACAGAAAGGACGTGATAAAGTATAGGGCAAGTCATGTTGATTTTGATCCCTTCAACCATCTTGTGTGCTTCCTATGATTACAAAATAGACAGTGGAATCCATCCCCAATCACTGAACGCGAGACTATGTGAGATAGCACACCAAGATAAGAGATAAGGTGATATTGGACATGTCATAGTCCTCCATATGGATGCAACGGTAGAGACTTATTCTCATTGAGCACCACTCTATATTCGACCATAGAAACACACGCTATCATCCATTTGATCTACACCTTGGATATGATTTTATAGGAAAAATTGCATAGACTAATTGACCAGAAATAAGTTGGTAAAGTTGAGTTTGCTATTTTAGGAATTAGGGTAATATCGGTTTGGTTTAAAAGAGGATGAAGAATACATTTATGTAAGAATTCCTTCAACATAGTGAGGACGGTTGGACCGAAAACACCCCCAATATTTCTTATAGAACATTTCAAGAGAGTCGTCAAGACCTGGATGTTTCAACCCCCGAGTTGGAAGACTGCCTTCTGAATCTCCTCAACATTAACCTCTCGGGTCAGCTCAATATTCATTGGATTTGAGACCAAAGTCCATACACAATCAAGTATGTCTTCCCAATTTGCCTAATGATTTGATTGCAAGACTTTAGAGAGAGAATGTCGACATTCACTACTCCTTATCGTCTAAAATCCAATTCCTCGCGAGGACTTCTATAAAGAGTAGTAAGATTAAATAATTTGGCATTCCTATCGCGATGATTCAACCATTTCACCCGGGCCCTTTGGTGTCGATACATCTCTCTCGCCTTCAGTGGTTTTCCAACTAAATATTAATCTAATTTTCGGTCTCAGTTTCTTCTTCCCCAGTTTTGTGATCCTGGGCTGCTTTTAACTGATCCTTGACCTTGTGTATTCTTCTTTTGTTATTTCCTAAGTAAGTTGAGATCCATCTAAGCAGTTTCCTCTGAAACTTATTCAAATTGTAGTAGAGTGTCGATCAGTTACATCCTTTTTTGTTTTAGTCCAACCACACTCTCTCAATAAGCTCATCACATTTCAGATCTTCAGTCCAAATTTTCTCGAATTTTAAATATATTTTTCTTTGTCCTTCATCCTAGTAGATAGTAAACTAGATTGGAGAATGGTTAGAGGCGAAGATGGTTTCACGGTAGACGTGTGAGTTCATATCTTTCATTAGCCAATCAGAGTTGCTTAAGACTTGATCAATCCGTTCACGGACTTGGGAATTCCCTAGTCGGTTGTTGCGCCACGTGAAAGGTTCCCATGATATTCCATGTCGACCCCCCCCCCCCCCCACCCCATGTCATTGATAAACTCATTAAAAAGTGCAACCTTTGCTCTCGCTTTTGGTTACCCTCTTCTTTCTCGGTTTAGCATCTCACATCATTAAAATCGCCCAAACATACCCATGGGCCTCTTCTTCCTCTAGTTAGATCGGGAGTGTATCCTAGTTCGTTTTTTGTTTTTCAAAATTCAAATCTCCGTAAACCCACGTGATTTTGACCGAGGTCCCAAATGATTTTGGTATCAATGAAGTTTGTCTTGCTATGGACGATTGAGACATCCACCTCAGTAGACCACCAAAGTGTTAACCTTCCTAAAATTCCATGCGATTCCACGTAAAAACTACAATGTTATTTTTTTCTCGCACCATTCTTTCTTACAAAAACAAATTTTTGTTACACTAATATTACAAACAAGTCCTGAATTGATTTGAGTTAACCTTCCTAAAATTCCATGCGATTCCACGTAAAAACTGCAATGTTCTTTTTTTCTTGCACCATTCTTTCTTACAAAAACTAATTTTTATTACACTAATATTACAAACAAGACCTGAATTGATTTGAGATAAACCGGGGTCCTCCAACCTTGGGGACTTGATCTGGCTCGGACACTAACGAGGGGAGTCCCGACTGTGGGCGACTTAGTTTTGGTTCATACTCAGGCCAATGGATTGTTAGGATATATGTATAGTTACATATATGTTGAGGATTATTTTGCAATATTCTAGATTTAAAGTTTGAGGACCAAGCTGTAATATTTCAGAGTTTGTGGACTATAAATAGATTTAGGCTGTAACAGTTGTAACTACCTTGGAATGAAAATCAGTTTTTCGATTTCTTCACCTGTAAGTAAGTTCTCTTTCTCCTTTTTCTCGTCTTTGATTTGAGTTCCTAACATGGTATAGAGCAAGTTCGGTTCTGCTGAAGCATGTGCGAAGACAATTACTATATCTACTGATCAATTGGAGCATCTAAAAATCTTTGATTCCATGGACGAAATCGTGGATGCGTTCTTCAACAAGAAAATGGAACAATTTGTTGAAGAAGAGAATTTTCAATTGTGGCGTCAACAGGTGCTTCTGACAGTCAGAGGATACAATCTCGAAAGTCATCTTTATGGCAATGCAACCATTCCAACTCAAATTCTTGGACCAGATGAAGAAGACGAGCCAAATTCGGATTATGTGAAGTTTATACAGAAGGATAGCTCCTTAGATTCATGGTTGTTGGCTTCAGTCTCCTCTCAAGTCAGTAGGTGTCTCACAGGATGCATGACAACAACTTCAATATGGAAAAAGTTGCACAAAGACTTCTGCTCATCCTTGCCAACAAGGATCATGCATTTGTATGATCTATTGAAGGTTCGTAAGCTTCAACACCAATCTATGCGTGATTACTTGACAACAATTCAGTCTGCTTGTGATAGATTAACATCCTGTGGCCATCAGATTGAGGAAATGCAGCAAATATCCATTATAGTCAATGATGTCAAATGCCAATGTGATAGTATAGTCTCTGTTATTCACGCAAGCCGCAATCCTTATGACATTGCGTCTGTTAGTTATGTATTGTTGGATGCAGAAGCTAAGCAGAGTGATATGTTATTTTATGCTGATATTTCTGTTCATGTGGCTGTCAATCGAAGCTCTGGTGTGAAAAAGAATGAATCTGAATCATATACTTCCAGGTCTGGTCAGTCTGTGGCTAATAACAGAGATAGTTCTGATAGAATTTTGCCAGCACCTGCTATTGGAGTTCATCAGACTGAGTCCTTTGCTGCTCCTGCTCTACAACAACAACAATCATTCAACTATGTACGTGGTAGAGGATATGCTAACAATAAGCCACAATGTCACTTGTCTGGCAAGTTTATGCACTTGGTTCATAGGTGTTATCAACGTTTCAACGTCAATTTCACTGGTGTTACAGATCTGAGCAATGCAAACTCTGCAAATGTCAACCTATGTTCTTTTAAATGGGAATATGCTCCTGAAGTGTCTACTCTACCACATCAGTTTGTACCTCATGTGCAAACATCCTATTATATGGCCTTGCCTTAACAACCACAACAGTCTCAATCTCCTTAGTTGATCACTGCTCAACCTCAACCATATTCCGCTTTTTATTCTCCCAATCCTTATGATGCTCCTTCTTATGTTGCTTCTTCTCCTGTCTTTCATCCTTATATGTACACTCCATCTGCCATTCTTCCTATGTAATATAACTCTTTTTCAGTTCCTGGTACGTCTACTATGGATCCTCATGTTCATAACGGCTACTCTCAAGAAAATATTTCCTCAGTTGCACTAATAATTCATCCTGAGACAATCTGGTTCCTCAATTAAGGTGCAGCAAACCATCTTACCAATGCCTCACCATCTGGTCATCATACATGTGTACCATATACTGGTCAAGGTAAATTAATGGTTGATAATGGTTGATAATGGTTCTTCTCTTAACATCTATGAAGTTGGTTTAGCTTTAATCCCAACAGATTCTAGAGTTTTATGATTACATGATATGCTTTATACCCCAAATGTGACTAAGAACCTTTTTCCGTGTCTCGGTTCGCAAAGGATAATTTCAGTTGAAACAACTTGAAGGTTGAGGGTTGTTTAGTCTGATGGTGGAGGTGAATTTCAGTTCTTATCAACCTATCTGCCTCAATTTGGCATAAATCATCATATTACATGTCCCTACTCCTCAGAAGCATATGCATATTGTTGTGTTAGGCCTAACCGTGGTAGCTCAAGCTTATGTACCATTGCATTATTGGTCTGATGCTTTTTTTACTGCAGTATTCTTGATCAACAGGTTACCTTCCTCCGCATTAGCCAAGCTTTCTCCTCATGAAAAGTTCTTTGAATTGCCTCCAGATTACTCTTTTCTTCATGTATTTGGCTGCACGTGTTTTCCCCATTTGCGTCCCTTCCACAAAAGCAAATTGTAATTCAGGTCTGAGTCGTGCGTTTTTCTAGGCTACTGTTCCAAATATCATTGTTATAAATGTCTTGCTGCATCTGGTCGTGTTTACACAACTTGCAATGTTGTTTTTCATGAGTCTTCTTTTCCTTTTTCTGATTCTAAAAGAAATTTTTTCACCTCTTCTACTCCTACTCAAAACTACACTTCGATGCCATTTTTCTTACCATGTGATTCTCCTTTTTATGGTTCATTGTCTAATATGACTTCTCCTCCTGTTGTTAGAGAGTCTTCATCACCTAGTCATACTGGTCTTCCTGATATAATCTTGTCTAATCCTAGTATATCTTCTTCTGATCCTAACACATCTCATGGTAATCCTGATTCTCAAGTTCCAGTTTGTAGATATGTTCCTGTTAATTTTGTTTTACTTCATGTTAATTCGCCATCTTTACCATTAGTTTCTTCTATGTCTCATGATACCTCCAATTCTGTCTTACCTTATGTTGATACTACTCGACCTCTTTCTTCTTCTGTTTCTTATAAGCTTCAAGGTTCTCAGCTTGTCTCTGAGTCTATTCAACCTTCTTTCTCCTCTAATACTCATCCCATGCAACTCTTCATGCCTTGCTTTTAACTATTCACAGTCCTGATACTCTTCTTAATAATTAACCCATATTGATTCATCAGGCATTGCTCAGTCCTCATTAGAAGGTTGCTATTGATGTAGAACTCTAGTCTCTTCAGGCTAATAATACATGGATGGGGGGAAATTCGAGGATGTTAAGGTGGCTTATCTTCCTCGGTCTGTCGTCTTCCCTTCCATAAGTTCCCTTCCCTGGTTGACAAACGAAGCAGCATGAACAATAAAAGAAGAAACTTGAATAAGGAACTACTTTACTTCTCTGATCTGCTGCCTCGTTTCTCCGACGGAGCTGATGTCCTCGTCAGTCTGGTCTTCCGGCGGTGGGGTTTGGGGGAGCTCTTGAGTGGTGAGGGAGCACAAGAGATTTGGGAGGTAAAGGCGCGGGTTTTTCAATTAAAAGCCGATTTGATGAGTGAGAGGGCTACAGTTCTCGATAGGTTTTTCAAATTTACGTTAGTGGTAAATTGATAACGGTGACAGATAAAAATTGAAGTTGTTTATACATAATTTACAACAACTACATTAAACATTAAATAGACGTTTTTACATCAAAACTGTCGATGTTATCTTGACACTAAATGTTTTTCAAGTTAAACTATTCTACAATGAAAAAATTCCACACTAAACATGAGTTTTAGTTGCGACAAATTATTTGACATTAAATCAGTTGTATAACTACGATACTAAATGTTGACACTCAATACTTTATCTAACGATAGTTTTTAGTGACAAGAAATTTAGTCTGCAGTTGTAGACCAACATTCTTGTAGTGGGACTCTTGTTTCTCTTCCTTCTATCATAATACCGATAGGCTGTAAATGTATTTTTAAAATTAAAAAGAATGTTGATGGCTCAATTGCTAGGTACAAAGCCAGACTTATAGCTAAAGGCTTTTGGTAGAAAGCAGGATTTGAATTCCAATAGACTTTCAGTCTGGTTGTAAAGTCAGCCACTATTCGAATAGTCCTGTCTCTTAAACTTTCTCACAAGTGGAGTATTCGCCAAATTGATATCAATAATGTTTTTTACATGGTGATTTGACCGAGGAAGTTTACATGGTCCAGACTCAAGGTTTCGAACAACCCTCTTCATCACATAAATTTGATTCTCCTTTGGTTTGTAAGATGCAAAAAGATCTATATGGGCTTAAACAAGCACTTGGTTTGAAAAACTACAGTTTTTTCTAATCAATTCTACGTAGTTTTGTGCGTTTGTTGCAGACAGTTGTGTGTTTATCAAACAGGTTGATAATTGTTCGGTGTTCCTATTGGTCTATGTGGACGATATTGTGGTTACTCGTAATTTTCCTTCAATTATCTCAGATTTATTCATTCGATCAATAAGGAGTTTAAATTAAAGGATTTATGTAGTTTGAACTACTTTCTTGGTATGGAAGTCACTACATCTAACAATTACTTGCTATTAAATCAAAGAAAATATATTCAGGATTTAATTGAGAAGTTGTGTCTTACTGAAGTATCCAGTTTTCCTACTCCAATGACTGGCACATGTCTCACAAAATCTGGTATGGTCACTTGTTCTGATTCTTTTGAAGATGATCACTTGTTTCGCTGTACCATTGGAGCATTACAAGGTCGGACATTCAGTTTTCTGTCAACAAGCTGAGTCAGTTTATGTGAAGACCAAGTTGTAGTCATTGACGAGCGGTTTTACATATTGTTAGATACTTACAAGAAACTCTTAATCATGGTATTATGTTCAAGTCTAATCCTTTTCCTATGCAGGGTATATCGTTAGTCTCCTATTCTGATGCAGATTGTGGAGGTGACATTTCATATAGAAAATCCATTTCCGGGCACTATCTGCTCCTATTCTCTGGAATTAAAAAAAAAATAAAAATCAGTGGTAGCACGGTCTAGTGCAGAAGCTGAGTTTCGTGCAATTGTGAATGCATTGGGTTAAATCTTTACTAATGGAAATGGGTCTTCATGTGTCATCAGTTCTTGTGCTTTGGACAGAGTGTACAAGTGTTGTGCCTCTGTCTGAAAAACCTATCCAACACTCTAAAATGAAGCATGTGGAGATTGAAATTTTCTTTATAATGGAAGAGGTGAAATCGAGACAAGTTTTAGTAAACTTCGTACCATCTAGTATAAGGTTACAGATGTTTTAACTAAACCTTTGAATACAAAACAATTTGTTCCTTGTAGGAAAAAACTTGGGCGGTTTTCAGTTGCTGAGCTGGATGATGCTGATATCTTGACTATTCAGGAGGCTCCTTCTGTTGAAGAATAGATGCTTCATATTCATTTGAGGCTACCTTTAATGGTCTTGTAGTCTGGTTATGAAAAATCTTTGCTATTGGTGAATTCTTTTTCTTCAAAACACTTTGATTAGACTCTGCTAATCTCTTATGTGATATAAGTATGGTCTTCTTTATGAGCTTGGTATGAGTCTCTCTGAATGTTGAATAGCTTGTCTTGTTACTTTACACATATGTCTCATAACGTTCAGATCATTGACTCTTAGCATGCACTGAGTCGTACTCTGCTTGCATCACTTGTACTTGGCTTGAATGATCTTTACTGTATTGCTTTAGTTATTTTATGTGTGGTGCAAGCAGTTCTCATGCAAGTATGCATTCTGATAGCATATCTGATCAAAGCAAAAAAAATGGAGAAGCACTCATTGCAGTCTATAAACAAAATATGACTGTTTGTGTTATTATTCTTGGCATAAAACATAGTTTGATTCCAAAAATAGAGTTTAAATTTGAAGACAACGTTAAGATACTTCAACATTACTCTTGAGGAAGAAAAGATGAGGGCAAAACCCCTCATGTCAAGAAAAAAAAAAGAAACAGAATCAAAAGAAATCAGAATCAAGAGAGTGGAGGGAAAAAAAATCATATCATGAGATCATCATATATGCTTTCAGTAATTCATGTTTTGATATGTGTCTAGATGTAATTCAGGTTGATTACTAAGTATTACAGTTGTATGTTGTAAATGATCTGTATGTGTATGATACATAATTTGCTAAGTTGATGAGATAGTTTTGAATATTCAATGAAGTTTTAGTATGGTTTAAGCAAAGAAGTCATATACATATATGTGAAGATGGTTGCGGTAGTATAGTTGAGTGTCTTATAATGTTTTGTTCTCAACTTTAGGTTATTTTTCATTCTCTGCCTACTTGATCCTTGTGGTATGTTTCAAGTGAATTTTTCAAGATAATATTCCTCGAACAGAAGATAGTCCTGAATAGAAGATAGTTCTCAAACAGAAGACAATGGTCGAATCAAAGACAGTGTTCAGGAAGTTTGATTTTGATAGGAGAATGTTAGCATATATGTATAGTTACATATATGTTAAGGATTATTTTGTAATATTCTAGATTTAGTGTTTGAGGACTAAGCTGTAATATTTCAGAGTTTGTGAAAAGTTTTAACTACCTTGGAATGAAAATCAGTTTTCTGATTTCTTCACCAGCAAGTAAGTTCTCTTTCTCCTTTTTCTCTTCTTTCATCTTCTTTGATTTGAGTTCCTAACAGGGATCCCTATGTGTTTCGAATTGAGTCGGGATTTGTTTATAACATTTGTGTTAGTTAGTAGGATTTAGTTGTAACTTTAAGAAAAGTCTTTTGTTAAATTTTTAAATATGAATAATATTTTTTATTGGGTAGATGTGTGCATTGTAAAAGAAAAATGATAATTTCTCTAAACTTTTTTTTAAAGTGAGTATATAAATATTTTATTTAGACAAATATGTAAAGAAATTGGAATATGGGTATACGCGCACCCCTGGGGTGCGAGTTATTGGACAACTCGCACCCTGGGGTAGTGTGCTGGCCTAGGTATGTTTTTTTAACCATGAAACTAATTTTAATTAGAAATTATATTACATATCTATTATAAAAAAGAAAAAAATAGAGTGAGTAGATATTGGAAATGCGATCGAAACAACATAAAACATATTGAATTTTGACTTACAGATTAACCATACACTCTACCCTAAGTTGAGATATGAAAGTTTGACTTAAACTTAGAGATATTTATTGAAATATTCAATTATTTACCTACTCTATTTTTTTTAATTATATATATAATTAAATTTATTGACCTAACCTCGTTTCTTCTATAATTTGATCTGAATGACAAAGCGGTTGGAGGTAGATATATTATTGTATAATTACTCGAAAAAAATTACAGTTCGTGGATACTTTAATTACGACGTAAATGTCACTAACCATATTGAGTTTGGACTATTCAGACTGACCGTACGGTACGATAAACCAAAAAGTATATATACATACATACACATATATATATAGAAAGAACTGTATATATATATATATATATAATGTTCTATCTATCTATCTATATGTATGTATGTATATATATATATGTATGTATAATGTTTGGTTTATCATATCGTACGGTCAGTCTCAAATTTGAACTTCCAAGTTCTCAGTTATATTTGTTTTAATTCAAATTTTCATATCTCAACTTAGAGTAGAGCGTATATTTCATTTGTAAGTCAAAATTCAATATTTTTTGTGGTGTTTCGATTGCAATTCAAATATCTATTCACTCTATTTTTTTTATGTTTTGTAATAGGTATAATTTTATTTCTAATTAAAAGAAGTTTCATAGTTTAAAAAAAACATACCTAGGCCAACACGCTACCTTAGTGTGCGAGTTGTCGAATAACTCGCATCCTTGGGGTGCGCATATACCCATATTTCAAAATATATTGTTTGCATACTATTTTTTCTAAATAAAATTTTGTATATACTCACTTTAAAAAAGTTCAATTTCTCTTGTCCCGAAGTATGTATGATCTGACTCAACTTAAGGATCCTAAAGTCTCGTCCCAAGTATATATAGATGATTCATTGATTATATTACACATACAAATTTTGTGGAGCAAGCCTCATTCATTCCCCCTCTAAGAATATACATATATATTGAAAAAAGTATGAAAAAGATGTAATATGTTTGACCAAAGTGATAAGAGTGCTAGATCTTATTTGTTTCAGATTGAAAATGTTTTATATTAAACATGTTGGTTTTTGTTAGTTTTAGACGTATTCCATTAATTACCGTACTAAGTCCTTACCTGACTTGAACGTGATCATAAAAATAAAAGGAGTATTGAAATACCCATTTTTCGCTAACAGTGGAAGTTACATAAGCTTCCCAATATTTTGTTTGCATGGACGAGTTTGAGGTCCGAAAATAAGTGAATGAGTCGCCTTGCAAGCATAGGTTCTATGAGAATTACATCTTACCATGGCTAGACCTCCATATCACGTGCACGCTTTGCCGCTTTCGATTGCCTATTGACGAGTCTAAACTAGATGAAGGTGGGACTATGAATGTGGGTTCAACCGATGGGGGGAATCGTGTTGGAAATGAAGAACGAACTTTTTGATAGGAGAAGGTTTTCGTTTCCATAGATAATTAGTGGTCTATTTGGGGCGGTAAGCTCAAGCCTGTCATCGAGGATGACAGTAGAAACGTTTTCTTCATCCGTGACTGATGAAAATTAAAGGCATTTGTAGTCTCACTTCTTTGGCGGTTGTCGTGAATTAAGTTGTGTAATGAAAACCTTATGGGGTAACTGAAGGCAGAGTTTTGAAAACTTATGTGGACCTCGAGGTCAGCCATTACACGATCACCTCTTGTTTCTTAGGCCAGACTGATGAAAAACAGAGAGAACAACAAGAATTGTATAGAAAATTCCCAGTATATTGCATAAACGATGTGCATTACATCCTAAGCTATTTATAATAGCTAAAGTTGCTATTCAAAAAACTATTAAATTTGTTATACTAAATATCCTAATTAAATAAAAATTAGTCCATATTAACATAACTAACCTATAAATAATCAAAACCAGCATGCACATTGTTGGGTATCGATAGTGACGGCCCAGTAAGAAAAGGCATCGAAGGCCCAATAACTATAGAGGGGGTAAACCCATGACATCCGAACCGGATCGGCCCAAGTACAAGCCAAACTTGGCCCACCATCGAGTAATCCAGAATCGAGCCCAAAGTCTATAGAGACGCCAAAGGCTCTCAGACCGCTCGCCATTCTCTACCAAGTCGCGACCTTCCACTGCTCGACATGGGAGTGCTCGCCCCGAAGAGAGCCCTGCCTCTCTCCTCTGGTCCCACTAAACCGTTAATAACAGAGTGGCCAAGATATCTCGCATATCTCGGTCACATATTCACTAAAGATTAGATTTGGTAACTGCAATATCTCGCAGTAACTGCCATATCCCACGATCCGAATCTTCAGCAACTCAATATACATTAAGATATTGAGTTGCCTTTATACGGTTCTATCTCTCTTACCCTATAAATACCCTTGCTTTACATACGTTTTTTTACGTTTTGAGTTTTATACACACATATACTCATTTAAGCATCGGAGAGGGACCCAGAGGCACCCCCTCTGTTGCGTTCCCCTACCTGCAGGTTCACCGGGAGTTGGAGCTGAAGCGTCATCTCAACCTTGTCTGGCATTCAATTCACTGCCAGATCAGCATTCAGGATTTCACGATCCAACATTTGGCGCCGTCTGTGGGAACGAGCAATTCAGCCATGAGAACTCGATCCCAAAGCAACCGTCGGAATCAGAATAGGGAGCGATCCTCAGATAGCTCTTATTCCGCCGCCGCTTCACCGCTTCAACAGGAACCTGCCAGCCGAGCAGGAGTTAATGCTGTTCCTCTGCGGACAGCCCGAGAACATGTCGGTGATTCAAGACCGACCCCTGCTGCTGATCAAAACGGAGCCCCTGCACCGCAGACAGTCCACATTGCGGGGCAGGATATTAATTTAACCCCCGAGATGGTCTCCTTGCTGGAAGCCATCCTAGGACAGGCGCGCCGCCAAGCCCCTGCTCCTCAGGAAAACAATCCCTCTGCTCCTAAGGAAAATCACCGCCCTGCTGCCACAGGGCCTTCACCTTCAGAAGCGGCCAATCCTAGTCCTGCTGCGCCTCAGGAGGATCAGGAGATGACATCAGGTCAGCAGTCCCTACCTCCAGCGCACACCAAGGAGCCAGCAGCCGCATATACTGCCAATCCTTCCGGTCCGCCTCCACCCGGAGCCTCTCCCATGTACTGCACTGTGGATCAGATGGATGACCTCCTCAACAAAAGGCTCCAGGAAAGACAGTTGACAGTCATAGCTCCCTTCAAGGAGCAGTCCTCTCATCCATTCACCGACGCGCTCGTCGCTATCAAAATCCCGAAGGATGTGGTTGCTCGGGCCATACCTGAGTATAGCGGTGGAGGAGATCCCACCGTACATGTCAACAAGCATGAGGCCTCCCTTCTGGGTAAGTCAAACGATCCCAATCATTTGGCTTTGCTATTTCCATCTACTCTTTCGGGCTCGGCTTCGTCCTGGTTCTTCGGCCTCCCTGCAGGATCAATCGGAACTTGGGCAGAGTTGAGAAGCAAGTTCCTGGAGAGATATATGGGCGAGCGCCAGTTGCTGAAGAGTGCGGTCGCCCTTGACTCGGTCAAACAGCAGCCTGGAGAGTCGCTGTCCAACTTCTACGGGCGTTTTCATCAAAACGTCACAGAATTAGATCGCCGAATCTCGGATGGGGAAATCATTCGAGCATTCTACAGAGGTCTGGATGTGGCCAACAAGGCCTCGAGAAAGCTGCGAAACAGCTATCACGTAAAGGAGTTAGAGACATTGGAGGAGTTGGCGTCCAGAGCAAAAGGTTTCATAGACCTTGAACGCGCAATCATCGAGGCGAATCTCCTGACGACCTCGCTAAGGGTAACCCATGAACCCCGACGCGATGGTAAGAAGGAGATAAAGAAGGAGAAGAATGGAAAAGAAAGTAAGCCCCGAGTCGAGTCTCTTCCAGCACCTCGCCATCCAGAGGTCCCTGAGTACTTCACGCCTTTAAATAGGCAGATCTCAGCGGTACTAGTCGAGATGGAGAGGAGATCCTTGGCGAGGCCACCGATGCCTCGCCGAGGTGGGTTACCCATGGGCAAGGATGTCGAGAGCTATTGCAGATACCATAAGTGCAAGGGCCATAAGACAGACGATTGCAAGATTCTGAAGCGAGATATAGAGAGGCTGATTCAGGGTGGAATGTTGAAGGAATTTGTGGCAGGGCGAGACCGAAGTCGAACGCCCCCCAGGAGACATCGTTCACCAGCCCCTGCAGATCAAGCTGAGCCTTCTGGAAGCAAGAGGAGAGTGAATCTGATTGCGGGAGGATTCGGCGCAGGCGGCGAGAGGTCAAGCGCCAGAGAGGTCTACGCCACTCAGATCTCCACGGCAGTTCAGTTGGGGAAGCGGCCCCGACCTGAAGAAAACATTGTCATCTCATTCTCTGAAGATGATTTGGCACATGTCACCACGCCCCACAACGATGCTCTGGTCATTACGGCAGATATTGACGGCTGTGATGTTGCAAGGATTCTGGTCGACGGAGGCAGCTCGACAGACATCCTGTTTCTGGACGCCTTCGAAAAGATGGGCAAATCAAAACGTGACCTGAAGAGGGTCGACTTTCCGCTGATAGGGTTTGCGGGAAGAACAACTTATCCACTGGGGGCTATAACCATGCCAGTGATTTTTGGCGAGGGGTGGAAAAGTATCAAGGTGTCGGTCACTTTCCTGGTGGTCGATTCACCTACATCCTACAACGCCATCATAGGGAGGACCACGATCACCCCAAATAAGATTGTGGCCTCCACTGTCCACCAGAAGATGAAGTTCCCCACTCCGAACGGGATTGGAGAAGTGCTAGGAGATCAGCCTTCCTCGCGGCAATGCTATGTGAACTGTTTACGCAGGAAGAACCAAAGGGAGGCGCTCGCCATCGAGACAGAGGCCGATCCCCGCGAGGACTTGGCTCGACCAGCACCCATGGAGGAATTGGAGGAGGTCGAGATCGATGGTTCGGACAAAAAGGTGCGCATTGGGACCACCTTGAAAGAGGATCAGAAGGAGGCCATGACCGCCCTCCTCAAGGAATTCAAAGAGCTCTTTGCCTGGCAGCCGAGCGACATGCCAGGAATCAGCACAGATATTATCTCGCATGAGCTCAGGATAGACCCCTCCATCAAGCCGATCGCCCAAAAGAGAAGATCGTTCGGTACTGATAAACGTTTGGCGATCAGGCAGGAAGTCGGCAGGTTGATTGAAGCTGACTTCGTCAGAGAGGTAAGATTCTAGAGCTGGGTCGCCAACCCAGTTTTGGTCAGGAAATCTAACGGCAAGTGGAGGATGTGCGTCGACTTCCGCGACTTAAACAAGGCTTGCCCCAAAGATTCATATCCCCTTCCAAGAATTGATCAGCTAGTCGATGCTACCTCGGGTCATGAGATGCTGAGCTTCATGGACGCCTATTCAGGCTACAACCAGATCAGAATGCATCCAGACGACGAGGCCCACACTGCTTTCTATGCTGACGGCGACATTCTATGCTACAAGGTGATGCCCTTTGGTCTCATCAATGCCGGGGCAACTTATCAGCGGATGGTAAACCGACTGTTCCAAGACATGCTGGGAAGGAACATGGAGGCCTACGTGGATGATATGCTCGTTAAATCCATCAAAGGCAATCCTCATACCACCGACCTCCGTGAAGCTTTTGAATGCATGAGGAGACACAGCGTTCGCCTGAACCCAGCAAAGTGCGCCTTTGGAGTCAAGTCCGGGAAGTTCCTGGGTTTTATGGTCAGCGAAAGGGGCATTGAAGCAAACCCGGAAAAGCTAAAGGCCATAGAAGAAATGAAGTCGCCAACCTGCCATAAGGAAGTCCAATGCCTGAACGGCCGACTAGCTGCTCTTAACCGCTTCCTCTCCAAAGCAAGCGACAAGTCCCTCCCGTTCTTCAAAACCTTGAGGGCCAACCGTAAGTTCGAGTGGACGCCAGACTGCGAGGAAGCATTCCAGTCCTTGAAAAGGCATATTCAAACACTCCCAGCTCTGGCAAAACCCGTTCCAGGCGAGCAACTTTTCCTCTATTTAGGCATTAGCGATGTGGCAGCCAGTGCTGTTTTAATAAGGAAGGAGAATAATGTTCAGAGTCCAGTGTATTTCATTAGCAAAATGTTCAACTCAGCAGAAATAAAATATGTCCAGATTGAGAAGTATCTCTATGCCTTAGTTATTGCTGCTCGGAAGCTGAGACCTTACTTTCATGCGCACGACATCACGGTCCTCACCAATCAACCTCTCAAAAACTTCCTGATGAAGCCAGATTCTTCAGGAAGAATGGTCAAGTGGGCGATCGAGCTCAGCGAGTTCAGGATCAAATTTGCGCCAAAAACGGCCATCAAAGGTCAAGCACTAGCTGATTTCATAGTGGAAAGCACGAGTAACGGTCAAGCGGAGGCAGAAAACAGGCCAAGTCAGTCAGCAAACGACAATCAAATCTGGGAACTCTATACGGATGGGTCTTCATCAAAAGAAGGCTCGGGGGCAGGTTTAATTCTTATTCCTCCTGAGGGCGAACCTCTGAAATACGCGATCGCCTTGACATTCCCGGCGACCAATAACGAAGCAGAATATGAGGCTCTTATCACTGGACTCAGACTGGCAAAAGGAATGGGTATAACAGCGCTTAAGGTAAAAAGTGATTCAGAACTTATTGTCAATCAGGTTAATGGCGCCTACGAGGCAAAGGGAGAAAAGATGAAGAAATATCTCGGCATCGCCAAAAAACTAGTCGTGGAAATCCCAAATTTCGCGATTGAGTTTATTCCTCGCCAAGAAAACCAGATGGCAGATTCTTTGAGTAAGCTAGCCTTCGGAGGGGCGACAATCCAGGATGTGCAATTTCTGGAAAAGGCCCTATGTTCAGTCCTTGAAAACAGAGCGGAGGTCTTCAACATTCAAGAACAGGTCACCTGGATGACCCCGTTCCAGAATTATTTGAAAGAAGGCATCCTCCCAGAGGACGAAGGCGAATCCACTAGGATTAGAAGACTCGCAGCCAGTTATCTAATCATCGATGGAGAACTCTATAGAAGAGGTTATTCGACGCCTTACTTGAGATGTGTTGCTCTACCCGAAACAGAAAAAGTTCTTCGAGAAGCTCATGAAGGGGCAGCAGCATGTCATGAAGGTGCTCGTTCACTAAGCAGGAAAATATTCAGACTGGGATATTACTGGCCGACCTTGGGAAAAGACGCAGCCGAATTAACACAGAAGTGTGAAATTTGCCAGCAGTTTGCACCACGATCGGGTCGACCATCGACATTATTATCCCCAATGGCGGGTGCCTGGCCCTTCGCTCAATGGGGAATCGATATATTGGGTCCTTTTCCCATTAGCACTGGTCAGCGTACTCACATTATAGTGGCGATCGACTACTTCACTAAATGGGTAGAGGCGAAAGCTCTAGCTTCGACAACGGAATTCCAAGTTATCAAGTTCATGCAGGTCAACATATTCTCCAGGTTTGGTATTCCCAAAATACTCATCAGCGATAATGGTCCGCAATTCGTTGGAAAGGAGTTGAAATGGCTCTGTGAAGAGTATCATATCGACCATCGCTTCAGTTCAGTACATCACCCTCAAACGAATGGGCAAGCTGAAGCAGCCAACAAGATTGTCTTAGCCGGACTTAAGAAAAGGGTTCGAGCATTCAAAGGGAATTGGGCAGAAGAGTTGGAAAACGTATTATGGGCCATCAGAACAACGCCTAAGGCGGCCACAGGAGAAACGTCTTTCAGTTTAGTGTACGGATCAGAAGCAGTAGCACCAGCTGAATTAGCAGTGCCTACCCACAGAGTCCTACACTTTAACGCGGAGGCAAATGAGATCGAGCGCAGAACTGACCTCGACTTGGCAGAGGAAAAGAGATGGCTCTCGGAAAAAAACACAGGCAAAAATGCGCTTGGCGACCGCTCGGTATTTCAACAGAAAAGTTAGCGCTCGCCAATTTTTCGTGGGGGAGATGGTTATGAGAAGGAAGGAATTTACAAGTCTGGACAGTAAAAACAAACTTTCAGCCAAATGGGAAGGACCATACAAAGTAGTAGAGATCGCCGCACCAGGATCCTACTATTTGGAAACCACCGAAGGCGAGAGGTTACCCCGTCCATTTAATTCAGAGCATTTAAGAAGATTTTATGCATAGCTTGTAATCAAACTGATTATGTCAATAAAAGAAAGCCATTCCTTCACAAAGCGTGTCCACTCGAAGAAAGCTGAAGCCAAAAAGCCCTGACGCCAAAGTCAGGCCTCAAAAGCCCTAACAACAAAGTTAGGCCAAAAGCCCTGACGTCAAAGTCAGGCCACAAAAGCCCTAGCGACAAAGTTAGGCCAAAAGCCCTAGCAACAAAGCTAGGCCAAAAGCTCTGACGCCAAAGTCAGGCCACAAAAGCCCTAACAACAAAGTTAGGCCAAAAGCCCTGACGCCAAAGTCAGGCCACAAAAGCCCTAACAACAAAGTTAGGCCAAAATTCCTGACGTCAAAGTCAGGCCACAAAAGCCCTAGCGACAAAGTTAGGCCAAAAGCCCTAGCAACAAAGTTAGGCCAAAAGCCCTGACGCCAAAGTCAGGCCACAAAAAGCCCTAGAAACAAAGCTAGGCCAAAAAAGCCCTAGTAACAAAACTAGGCCACAAAAGCCCTAACAACAAAGTTAGGCCTCAAAAAACCTGACGCCAAAAATCAGGCAAAGCCCTGACGCCAAAGTCAGGCCAAAAGACCTAGCAAAATGTTAGGCAAAATAAAAGCCCTGACGCCAAAGTCAGGCCAAAGAAAGTTTAGGCGATCACTATTGATGATAAAGCCTGACAAACTCCAAATCCCCTGTTATTAGGCCAACACCTCAAAGGTTTAAACTTCAAAGAAGGTAATATCTCTTTGAACTTAGAAGTTTACGCTTTTAAGTGTCAAAAGTATTATCCTTAGAAAGTTTAACTTATGATTGGTCTACGGCTTTAAGGGTCGACGACATTACCAAGCAAGGAAAAAGTGGAAAGTAATTATGAGTAAGATATTGGATAGCTGAATATGTTCAAAGTCGATTAAAGGCTAAAGAATATAAAGGCATTCAATAGAAAAACCCAAGTCTTCGATAAATAATTACAAACCAAAAACAGAAAGTACAAAAATGGCTATCTAAAAAAGATAAAGATGGTCGCAAAGGAGTTGGGGACTTCAAGCTTCGGGGTTCTCGGGGGCAGGGGCGCTCTGCTCGTCTTCAGGGGCAGAAGTACTGGGCTCGCCTTCAGGAGCAGCCTCTCCAGCAACAGAGGGCTGCGAAGGACGACTCCGCAGGAAGGTCTTCAAGGAGGCGACTTCCCCAAGAGGAAAGTTGGGATCGACCGCCTGGACCTCATCCACCAGGACTTGGAGAAAATCGGCGATCGCCGGCCTCATCTCCTTCAGAGCGCAGTCCTCAAACTCCTCAGAGGCTTTGAATGCCTCAACTACGCTCTGGGGCGAAGGAACGGCTTTCAATTTTGCGGTTAACCGATCCCTCTCCTCCTCCAAGGCAATCCCCCGGGCTTCCGCAACTTCCATCTGAGCCACCGCAGCTTCTCTCTGGGCGTCAGCAGCGTCCCTTTGCGCCTCGGCAGCGACCCTGCGAGCCTCCGATTCTGCCCCTTGCGCCTGAGCTTCCTTAAGTTCAGCATCTAGGCGAACTCGGACGATCTCTCCCTGATCTAAACACAGGTGAAGAGCGTCAAAGTCCTGAAGAGCGGCAGCGGCTTCAGCCTCCCTCTTCTGGACATCAGCAAGGAGGCGCTGCTCCTTCCTGAGGTATTCCTCTCGGGTATTATCTGCCAAGGCAATCGCTGCATCTGCAGTCGTCTTGATAGTCCCCAATTGCTCAGGAGTGACCCCCGTGCTTCGGTACTGCTCCAGCTCGGCGAGCACACTGGAATACTTGTCGGTGAGCTCCCCGAAGACACGACCAAGAATCACCTCTTCCCGAACGAACTGGCAACAAATATAGAATAAAAGCTGTCAGGACAACAGACAATAAGGGAACGACAAAGAGAGGACTCTACGAAATAAAAGTATGAGATCTTACCAAAGCCACTCGTTCGAAGTGGGACCGAAGGAACCCCTCGATCTGATGAAGTTCCGTGGGAACAATCGAGCGGTCCGCGGGGGGAATTATCCCGTCCAGAAGCCGCATACACATATCCGGGCTGCCCCGGAGGCTCTTCTGGGGAGGGTACCCCTTCTTCATAAGGTCTCCCGAGAATTCGCTGATTCAAGCGGCTGAAACAAGCCGGCAAGGGAGCAATGCTCATCCACAGGAGCCCTCGATGAGCTGGAAGCAGCATGCCCCTTCTTCTTGGTCCCAGACTCCTTAGGAGGAGCCATGGGCATAGTAAGAACAGGAGGAGCTAAGGTCAAAACCTTCCCCTTGGCGGCAGAAGGACCCTGGGGAGAGGGAGAAGGGGGCACCGCGTCCAGACCCTTCCCTTTATTAGCGGAAGGACCCCCAGGAGGGGGAGGAGAAGGATGCTGGTCGACTTCCGGACATTCCTCACTCCTGACCTTCTTGGAGGGAGGAGGAGCATGATCCCGGACCATGTCGGTTGAGGACTCCTCTGCAAAACAACAAGACAAAATGTCAAAAACAAAAAACCGCAAAGTATGAAGACGTTAAATCTACGAATAACAAGGCAACATACCTGGTTGGCGAGGGTCAGCAGTGGCCGAGGGAAGCACCTCCTCGGGCTTCCTCTTGGACGAACGCCTAGAAGGGGGAGGAGGACAGTTCAACAATGCCTGGTCGGAGGACAATCCCGCCGATCCCTGGTCATCAAAGAGACCTATCAGTTTCTGGCTCTTGCTTACAACCTTCCCTACAAGTAATAAAGCAAGATAAGAGTTAGAAAATTACCCAATCATCAAAGATTGGCGTGGCTTGATGAATGCCCGCCATCTCAAGGGCATTCTCGGTAGTCTCCGACACGGAGCGGATGGACTTGAACTGAGATGACCGATGCGACCGGTATAGGTCATCGATAGCGTTTCGATCACTCTCTGATAGCTCCTCGAAGGAAGGAGGGAAATCCTTGTCCGGGATCGACAATTTCCAGGGCACCCCCCCCCCCCTTATAAAAGAAGTAACACTTCCTATAATTGGAGTTGGTGGTCCGAAAATCGTCGACCAGGCGGACATGGACGTTCCAAACCCATCCCTGAGGGCCTCTCCACTCTGAAAACTTCGGCCAGCGGGATTGGAAGTGGTGAAGGTGGTTTGCCCCTGCTGCCAGGCGGAAGAAGCACCGGAACAGGGCCAGTGAATATACCCATTCCTGGCGTAAGCATAGGAACTTAAAGCCGACCCACATCCTGATGGCATTCGGGACAAGCTGTGTGGGGTGAATCCCGTAAAACTGACACAAGGTCTGTAAATCCTCACAGAGAGGAAAACGCAACCCAGCATCGATCTGGGCCGCATAAATGCAAACCTCTCCATCGTGAGGAAAATGCAGACCTAGGCCAGGATACCTAGGAGCATCCTCCGCACTGAAGCCACCAAGCGCCACCATGGTCTTAAAGTAAGCTGGCTTCAGTTCGTTAGGCTTGATATCTACTCAGAATGATTCAAGTATGGCACAGCAAGTATAAAAACAAAGGAAAACAGAGGATATTGCCAAAATAGAGCAATAAAAGGGCGAAAGTTTACCTTTTGGGGAAAAAATAGGCGTGTTCAGCTCAGGGCCATCTACCACCACTGGGGTGGCCGCAGACCTTCCCACGTCAGGCTGTTTCCCCGCTGAGGAGGGCACAACTTCATCCCTAATGGTCAAGGGAACACCGACATTCTGAGGGGCGCTGGCTTTGTTAGCACCCTTGATGGCCATGTGTTTAATTCGCTGACTTCTGGGGGCCATGGAAATGGTCGAAATGAGAACTGAAGAGGATTGAAAGAGAAAGGAAAGGTTTGCAGCGAAGTTCTGAAAATCTGAAGGAGTGGATAAGCGTAAAAAACAAAATGCAGAAACTGACATTTCTTATATAAGCCCAAAAAGGAGTAACCGCCACGGACGAATCGAAGCGACACGGAGAATAATTGCGCCTTTTTGGAAAAAAAAAAAACCAAAGCAATGTCAGAATTCCAAGAGACACCTCGGGGAGACAAACGGTTGGTTGGTGCAGACAGCTGTCAGACTACCCTAGGATTACGGAAAAGTAAATGTCAGGCGTGCCTCAAGTGACCGTTCGATTTCTGGACAACTGCGCAGTTATTAAATGCTAACAAGTCCACTAAGGAGACAAGAGGGTCGCCAGCGCACTAATAAGCGCTATTAGAAGTACCTCGGGCGGGTAGTGATCGCCTAGCCAAGAAAGATAGACTTTCATAAACCTAGATTACCTCGAGTGATCGCCAAAGGGGAATAAAAGAAAGGATATTTTTTCAACTTTGAGCGAAGAAAAAACTGCTCGCCAAACAAGCTCAAAATGCCTCAAAGGCGCTGAACCATTACCAAAGACGTCACTATCTAAAACCCTACCAGGAAATCAAGCTCGACTGAAGGAACTTCAATCAAGCTTCGGGGGCAAATGTTGGGTATCGATAGTGACGGCCCAGTAAGAAAAGGCCTCGAAGGCCCAATAACTATAGAGGGGGTAAACCCATGACATCCGAACCGGATCAGCCCAAGTACAAGCCAAACTTGGCCCACCATCGAGTAATCCAGAATCAAGCCCAAAGTCTATAGAGACGCCAAAGGCTCTCAGACCGCTCGCCATTCTCTACCAAGTCGCGACCTTCCACTGCTCGACATGGGAGTGCTCGCCCCGAAGAGAGCCCTGCCTCTCTCCTCTGGTCCCACTAAACCGTTAATAACAGAGTGGCCAAGATATCCCGCATATCTCGGTCACATATTCACTAAAGATTAGATTTGGTAACTGCAATATCTCGCAGTAACTGCCATATCCCACGATCCGAATCTTCAGCAACTCAATATACATTAAGATATTGAGTTGCCTTTATACGGTTCTATCTCTCTTACCCTATAAATACCCTTGCTTTACATACGTTTTTTTACGTTTTGAGTTTTATACACACATATACTCATTTAAGCATCGGAGAGGGACCCAGAGGCACCCCCTCTGTTGCGTTCCCCTACCTGCAGGTTCACCGGGAGTTGGAGCTGAAGCGTCATCTCAACCTTGTCTGGCATTCAATTCACTGCCAGATCAGCATTCAAGATTTCACGATCCAACACACATCTTCAATCCACGTGGTCTTCTTCTTCTTCTTTGAGCTCCTCAGATGTATCAACAGACTGCAGCTCAATACTCCATTTCAATCTGTTGGTTACAATTAAGTTAATAACTGGTGCTGCTTACTTAGAGTCATCGTAAATATATTTGAAACATGTTCTTTGGTTCCGACATGCTTCAATTGAATAATTCTTGGTTGAATTTTCTCTCTTACAAAGTGACAATCAATCTCTATGTGTTTAGTTCTCTTATGATAAATTGGGTTAGTTGAAATCTGCAAAGGAGCCATGTTATCGCAAACCAAAATCACATAATCATTATGTTCAATTCCTTTAATAATCCCTTAATCCACACAATTTCAAAAACTGCACTACCTATACACTTGTATTCAGACTCAACAGACATCTTAGATACAATAGATTGCTCCTTAAACATCCACCATATTAAAGATCCACCTAATTTAACATGATATTCTTAAACTAACCATCGTGTTTCAAGACAACTAGTCCAGTCTGAATCGCAATATCCGATCAAATTTAACTCACCTGTTGCTAGATAAAAGAGACCAAGACCTAGTTGTCCTGTAATATATTTCACTATTCTTAGTGGAACCTCCATATGTGTTTTCTTAGGACTATTCAAAAATTGACTAAGTTGATGTACACCATACGAAGTATAAGAGTCTTCCAGTAATTCTTTTATAAGATGTTATATCAGTTAACAGAACATCATTACAGTGAAGATTAAATAATTTGTCATGATCAATGCTAGTTAACTTTATGTTAGACTCCATAGGTGTTCGAATTGGCTTCGCTCCTAACATCCCTATTTTTGTTGATAGATCTAGTCAATACTTACGCTGATTGGGGACCATTACATGGCGATTCCTTGAAATTTCAACTCCCAGGAAATACCTTAGTTCGCCAAGGTCCTTCATTTTGAAGTTCTGTACAATAATTGTTTTCAACTCCTCAATAAGTTGTCTGTTATTACATGTGATCATTAAATCATTGACATATCCAAGTATAATAACTATATAATCTCCCCTTTTCTTCGTGAACATTGAATAATCGAACCTACTCTAGACAAAACGAGCCGAAACAGGTGCATCAGTAAGTTTTATGTTCCACTATTTTGATGATTGCTTAAGCCCATATAATGACTTATGCAACCTGTAGACCAGGTTCTCCCTACTGATGCAAATTCCAGGAGGAGGCTACATATACACCTCCTCATAGAGGTCACCCTACAAAAAAGCAATGACCACATCCATTTGGCAAAAAAGCAGTGACCATGCAATTTAGCAGGAGCAAGGGCCAAGACTGTCCTCACAGTTACCATTTTGACAACTGGACTGAATGTATCAACATAATCTATTCCGTCTTGTTGATTACAACCCTTAGCCACCAACCTAGTCTTATACCTCCCATCCGAATGATATTTTATATATACACCCAACTGCATCTTATCAGCCTTTTTCCTAAAGGCAAAGGGACAATGTATTGTTCCCTTCTAATGCCTTGACTTTTTCCTTCATTGTTTTAACCCATCTTACATCCTGTTGAGTTGTTTTGAACCTTTCTGGTTCTATGTGCTTCGTCGTTTCTGCATCAAAACACTTATATCCACCTTTTTAACAATCATAAGTCATACAATTGCTATGATGATGTGTTGTGGAAAACTTATTAGTGATATAATCTTGGTGCTATGTATGTGTTCCTACAATCCTAGTGGACCTTCTAATAGAAAAATGTTGAGCTTCATTTTCCGCATTATTCTATGCATAAGTTATATTATGGTTATCTTTAGGTTCTAAGGTTGATACTAGTGGTGTGTTTGTATCATTCTGGATTACTCTATCATGTAGTTCATCAACAATCAAATGGTTGTCAGTAAATAGGTTTTCATATTCTCTCCTTTTAAGATGAAAACGAAATTTTTTCATAGAAAATGACCTCCCTACTAACATGTATAGATTGGGTTACTAAATCATATACTTTATAACCTTTCTGGAGTGAAGAATACCCAATGAATACTCCTGGTGAAAATCTCAGATCAAACTTGGTTCCAGGAGTCATGTTTCTAACATAACACAAAAACCCAAGATTCTAAAATGTGAGACATTGAGAATTGTTCCATGTAATTGCTGGTAAAGTGTTTGAAATTACAGAAGAGGGTAAGTAATTGATAATATAATATGTAGTTGAGATGGAATCACCCCAGAATCTATCAAGAAGAGATGATTGAATCATGAGAGATCTGGCCACCTCCAACAAATGTCTGTGTTTTTGTTTAGCTACCTCATTCTGTCGGGGTGTATAGGGTTATGTGAGGTGATGAACTATCCATCTATTAGCAAATGGCCCAAAACCTTTCCGGTTTGGTTTATAACACTCGATAATGTCCCAGAAATGACCCGAGAGTCCAAGGACCGAGTTTGGAAAAGACCTAAGTCATTTTTTTGTATTTTGTTTTTGAAATATTTTTTTCACATATATATAATATACATATACATAATATATATATATATAGTATTACATAGACAGAATATAAATATATATTATACATATAGATAAATATATAACATATACATAATATATATATATATATTATACATATACTTATATATAATTACATAAACATAATATAAATATATATTATACATATAGACAAATAGATAACATACACATATATATAATATTACATATACATAATATATATTATACATATAAATATATATAGTATTACATGGACATAATATAAATATATATTATACATATATATATAATATATGTATATAAACTCTCAATTTTATTTCACATTTAGAAAATACAAATATGATATTGAATATGAGAGAAATATACCTAACTCATTGGAACCAAGACTGATAATCACCGATATTTTTCACTCTTTTTTTTCTATTTTTTGTTTCTCTCATTCTCTCTTCTTTGAAGCTCACCACCGTAACCTCTCCCTTGAATTCATTCATCCATATCCCTTTTATAGAAGAAATGAATACTTATTTAATAAAAAAAAAATTAATAATAAAAAAACATTTTTTTAATAATAAAAAATAAAAACAGTTGAAAAGAGGAAATTTTCCACCGTTGGAATTTTTTATTATTTTTTTCAAATATTTATTTTTAAATTTGTTTTTTAGTTTTCAAATATATATATATACTATATATATATTTTTCCAATCTCGATTCCTCGTGGCTCGATTACTCAGCTTGTGATTCCCAGAAGCTGAACACCTAAAGGCTCCACTCGTCGGCTTGTGACTTGTTGGGATGACTTGCAGAGGTTGAACACCTAAAGGCTCCGTTTGTCGGCTTGTGACTCCTAGAAGCTGGATAACTACAGGTTCTAGTCATCGAGGATGACTTGCGGAGGATGAATACCTAAATGCTCCGCTTGTCGGCTTGTGACTCCCAGAAGCTGGATAACTACAGGTTCTGGCCATCGAGGATGACTTGCGGATACTGAACAACTAAAGGCTCCGCTCGTTTTTTTTTTTAATTCCCAGAAGCTGGATAACTACAGGTTCTGGTCGTCGATGATGACTTGTGAAGGGTGAAACCTAAAGGACCCGCTCGTCATTTTTTTTTAGAAGCTTTGTTGTGGGTGACTTACGGGGGTTGAGCACCTCAAGGCCCCGTTCGTCGGCTTGTAACTTTCAGAAGTTGGACATCTATAGGTTCTGATCGTTGGGGATGACTTGCGGAGGTTGAGCACTTAAACGCTTCGTTCGTCGGTTTGTAACTCTCGGAAGTTGGATACCTACAAGTCCCGATTGTTGATGATGACTCACGGAGGTTGAGCACCTAAAGACCCCACTCATTAGCTTGTAATTCACTTTGGAGGCAAAAACCCTTCTCGAGATGCCTGACTTCTTGTGCGGACTTCTCAGTTGTTTTCTCATTCATTGACTTTGGAGTCCTTCTTGATGGAGTTCCCAAAAGCCATTCATTCTATGTTCACAATGTGTATCCATGCAAGTTGTCGAGGCAGCTCAAATTAATGTCGATCACAACTTCTTTTTATTGCTACTGTGGGAAACAATGTCGTCCACTTTTGAGCATTTTTTTAATTTTTTTTTATCTCTTGATTTTCTTTCCTTTTGCTATGGTGTTTTTTTACCGCACCTCTCAGGTTCCTTATTTTTTTGCCTAGGGTCGCCCTTTTGGGTTTTCCACCTAGTAGGGATTTGATTCCTTTCCTTTTGCCATGATCACCCTTTTTAGGGATTTTTAATCATGCCCCTCTTTCCTAAATTTTGCCTAAACCGCCCTTTCGGGTTTTCGATTTAGCGAGAATTTCTCTTATTTTTGGAGGTTTGCTTTATGATTACGAGTTTTTTTTTTGCATCCACATTGATTGGATTGGGGAGTTCTCTGTTGCCCATGTCAGTGATGATCATGGTTCCCCCGCTGAAAATCTCTTTGATGACATAAATCCCTTCATATTTAGGTACAAACTTGCCCCGAGAGTCTGGATTGACTTGAAGTTTTTTTTTTAAATCTATCGCTTTTTTATCTTTTTGCTACGTTTATTTTTACCACACCTCTCTGTTCCCTTAATTTTTGCCCTTTCGGGTTTTCAACCTAGCAGGAATTTGATTCCTCTCCTTTTGCCATGATTTTCCTTTTGGGGATTTTCAATCATGCCCCTCTTACCTAAATATTTCCTAAACCGCCCTTCCGGGTTTTCGATTTAGCGGGAATTTTCTCTCACTTTTGGAGGTTCGCTTTATGGTTACAAACTCCTTAAGGATAGTATTTTATAACTGCGTTCATATTGTTGGATTTAGGGATTTAGGAAGAAGAAGAAGAAGGAAACGAAGAACAGGATGAACAAGGGAGGAGACCATACAAACACTTTACTGAAATAATATTTGGATATGTTTGTGCTATAGTCGACCAACACTTATAGAAAAGCAACAGACACTAAAAGACACCGAAATTGCAAAATAGTCCCTAAGACTTATGATATTCGAAACTTGACTCACAAGCAAACTGTAATTACAGATTAACCCCTAAACATAAGTGTAAGACACACTTATAACCTAACATTCCCTATACTTGATCTTGATTTTAGGAATTCAATCTTCCTTGAGAGTTGACAATCTGCAGCTTGTTCAACAATGTGGCGGTGCTTACGATCCACCATGCCATTTTGTTGGCTTGAATAAGGACACGTGATCCTATGGACTATGCCAAATTGGGCTAAATAAGCGGTGAGAAAGTGAAACTCACCTCCACCGTCAGATTGCACAGCTTTAAGCTTTGTGCCAAGCTGTTTTTCTGCTAACAAATGAAACTCACAAAAGACTTTAGCAACATCAGATTTACGATTCAAGAAATATATCCAAGTATATCTATAGAAAGCATCAACAATGCTGAGATAGTAATTGTTATTGCTAGAGGAGAAGGGGGTAGGACCCCAGAGATCTACCTGTACCAGTTCCAAGGGATTAGAGTAGACTGTCTCCGATGATTGGTAAGGAAAAGTCTTGCTTTTTCCTAATGCACAGGCAACACACTCAGATGATATATGTTTAGTAGGCAGATTCTGCAGTCTTAGAAAGTTAACAAGTATGTTCTTAGTAGGCTTGGCCAAACAAACCGGTTCGGGCGAACTGGTCTGATCTGGTCTGGAACCGGTTTGGTTCGAACCGGTTCGGCCGAACTAGTTCCAAAACCAGACCAGTGTTTTTTGCCTTCAAATAGAACAGTTCAAAATAGTACCAAAAATCCAGTTCGAACCGGTTCGACTCGACTCGTTTTTGATACTGGTTTATACTTAAATTTCAATCAAACCACTTTAAACTAGGGGTGAGCAAAGTACCCATTTGGACCCGGAACCGAACCGGAACCGGCACTTCGGGTAGGATCCGGGTAGACGTTTTTAAAATCGGGTAGGTTCCGGGAAAAAATATTAAGAACCTCTTTTTTCGGTTCCGGTTCCGGTTCTCCTATATGGGTACCCTAAAGGAACCGGAACCGGTTCTCTATATATATATATATATTAAAATAAAATAATTTATTTCACAAAAACCCTAACTGTGTTATCAGACTTATCACTTATCAGATACTCACACACGCAGCCACGCACATCTGTCTCTGCCTACTCTAACCTAACGCACGCAACGGCGATCCGGTCGATCTCCAGCCTCCACCCTCGATCTCCAGCTCTCCAGTCGATCTCTAGCATCTGGTAAGTCGATCTCCAGCATCTGTTCATCTTCAATCATCTGTTTCTCCAGACACATTGATTCTCCAGCATCTGTTAATTCTGATTGTTTTGATCTCCAGACACATCTGTTCATTTTGATTGTTAATTCTGTTCGCTTTGTACTCCTGAATCTGTTGCAGTCTCATTATTTTAATTTTTGACCCAAAAAACAGTTCGACATTTATGTACGATGACTGGAACTTATGTTTGGAAATGTTCGCTCTGTACTCTTGATTCTTGAATGTTCGCTCTGTACTCCTGAAAAAACAGTCTCATTTTAATTTATGTCCTGATTGTTAATTGAATTACAGTAGAGTACTCCTGTTTGCTAAGATATTTTAATTCTGTTCACATTTGAGAACAGTAGAGTCCTGATTGTTAATTGAATTACAGTAGAGTCCTCTTGCAGTCATAGACTCACATTTATGTTTTTGAAATGCGTACGTAATTTATGTTGCACTCCTGAATGAGCTTTTGTTTTTGCCAACACTCCTGAATGAGCTAAGTAAAAAGATTTATGACCGTTTTATTTTATAAGAGTAGAATAATATTTTTGTTGCACTCCTAATTTATGTTGCACTCCATTTTTATTTTATGCTAAGTAAAAAGATTTATGTTGCAGTCACATTTATGTTTTTATTTATACGTAACATATATATATTTATAAGAGTAGAGTAGTAGAGTACTACATATTTTGAATTGTGACAGATTTTGAATCTGAGATAGATATTGTATAATATATCTGTGAATCTTATTTGTTTGTGAATTGTGACAGATAATGAATAACAACGATTCAATTAGTTTCAATGCTATTGAATCTGATTCTGCAACTGGACCGGGAACAAATACTGCTCCCGTACTTGCATCGATAACAAGTAGTGAACCGTCATCAAGTATGAAACATAAGCATGGGGCTAGCAAAAGAAGTCGATCTCAGGTATGGTTTCATTATAAAAAGGTTTATAATGATGAGAAGAAGTTTGAGGAAAGCATATGCAATTACTGTCATGATGGGATCAAATATCATGTATCTAATGGTACATCAGCTATGTGGAAGCACTTGAAAAATTGTACCAAATATCCTGATAATGTTGATAAGACACAGCAGCTTCTGTCATCGACTTTCCAACCAATGAAATCTGGTGATGTTTTTGCTGCTAATACACTTGGAACATGGAAATTTAATCAAGAATTGTGTAGACATATGCTTGCTAGGATGGTAATTGTGGATGAGCAACCTTTTTCAATTGTTGAGAAAGAAGGTTTTAAGGATTTTGTTTCAACACTACAACCTTTATACAAGCATGTATCACGGTTCACTGTGGCTAGAGATTGCATGAAACTGTATGCTAGTGAGAAGATTATTTTGAAGGGGCACTTAAATAAGATGAAATCAAGAATTGCGTTAACAACTGACATATGGACTTCCGTTCAAAATCAAAGTTACTTGTGTCTCACTGCGCATTTTATTGATGATGACTGGAAGTTGCATTAACGCATCCTGAACTTTGTTGTGATGCCTAGTCATAAGGGTAAAGATATTGGGAAGATGGTTGAGCAATGCATTCTTGGTTGGGGGATAAGAGATAATATATCCACACTTACAGTAGACAATGCATCATCTAATGATGTGGCTGTTGGGTATTTGAAAAATAAGCTGAAAAGTGTACTTATCTTAGGTGGTGAATTTTTTCATGTGAGATGTGCAGCTCATATATTGAACTTGATTGTGAAAGATGGGTTAAGAGAAATCAATGAATCAATTGCTCGCATTCGTAATGCGGTTAAGTATGTTAGAAGTTCTCCACTTAGAGCTAAGACATTTGAAGAATGCATCAAAAAGGAAGGAATCACATTTAAAGGATCTGTTTGTCTAGATGTCACTACTAGATGGAATTCTACATATCTTATGCTTGAAGCTGCACTTAAATTTAAGCAAGCATTCTTAAGGCTTGAAGATGATGATGAAGTAGGTTTTGTGAAGGAACTTGATGGTAATGTTCCTAGTGTTGAGGATTGGGAAAATGCGAGAATATTGACATTATTCTTGAAGAACTTTTATGCAGCTACCAAGAGAATTTCAGGAAGTTTGTATGTAACTTCTGATAATTATTTTGATGACATTGTAAGCATATTGACAACTTTGAATAGTTGGGAAAAGGATGCTAATTACAATCTCAAGTCAATGGCTGGGAAAATGAGGGAGAAGTTTGACAAGTATTACGGAAAAATAGAGAAAACAAATGTCATGGTTTTGATTGCTGCCATATTAGATCCTCGACATAAGTTGAAGTATGTTGAATATTGTTGCGGGTTGATCTGCAGTGATCCCTTGATAGTTGCAAACATGGTTGCTCAAGTTAAAAGTGCTTTAGACCGTCTCTATACTTTTTATGAGAAAAAAATGAACTCTTTAGAGATGCAGGATGATCTTTTGGATGATGTCGATACTTATGAACCATGTTATGGTAGTGATGGTGGTGGAGTCGGTGATGGTTGTGTCCCTCTTGTTGATAGTATGGATCCATCAAAGATAAGAGAATGGTTTAATAATCAGAATGATATGGACGTTGACGTGACATCCCAAAATGATTTAGAGAGGTATCTTGAAGAGAAATGTGAAAAGGATACAAAAAAAGATTTTGATTTACTGTCTTGGTGGAAAGAAAAGAAAATAGTGTATAAGGTGCTTGCTATGATGACAAGAGACATTTTAGCAATTCCGATCACAACTGTAGCATCTGAATCAACCTTTAGCACATCAGGGCGTGTGCTTGATCAATTTCGTAGTTCACTGAGTGTGAATCTTGTGGAAGCTTTAATTTGTACTCAAGATTGGCTTAGAAGATCCCCATTGCCTATTACAATTGAGCAATACATGGAAGATGCTGAAAAATATGAACAAGGTATTCATTATTCAATATTCTATATTCATGACTTATTTACTTCATTTTGGTTATATATTACATAGTAATATAGTATTAACGATTGTCTATTAACGTTTGTTTTTGTTTTTTTCATAGATCTTAGTGGAATTATGGACGTGGAAAATATTGGTACATGAAGAAATACGTTTTGTGTTTGGAATTGTGTGTTTTGTTACATTATTATGAATCAATGTAGTGATTCTGAAATGTGGTTTGGACTGTAATTTGGAATTGTATGTTTGGGAACTATTTGGTTTGTACTTTAACTTAGAATTGTATGTGTTTTAGAACTGAAATGGATTGAAATGGATTGTGTATTTGGTTTTAAACCTAAATTGGAGCTGAACCGGAATCGGAACCGCCTGGAACCGAACCGGACCCTGTATCGAACCAGTACCGAACCGGAACCAAATCGGAACCGAATCGGAACCAAACCGAGGATGCGCAGGAACCGGTTCCTAATAGGGTACCCGGAACCGTTTGTACAAACCGGTTCCGGGTAGGTTCCGGTTCCAAAACTAAACGGGTAGGTTCCGGTTTAAACCTATATAATTTTAGAACCGGTTTGAAGCAAAATTAACTAAACCGGTCTGAAATTAAACCAAACCTAGATATGTTTTCAATAAACCAAACCTAGAGATATATTGGACTCTCCTATGTTCATGTTGGACAAGATTTTAGTCGATTGTGGAACAGATTTTCAATCGGTTCAATGTGTTTTTCAGTCGGTTCAATATATTTTTCAGTCGGTTCAGTGTTTTTTCAGACGGTTCAATGTTTTTCAGTTGGTTCAGTATTTTTTAAGACGGTTCAGTGTGTTGGATAGAATTTTCATCCGGTTTAGGTTCCATTTGAACCGGAAAATTTCCGAACCAAAATTGATATTAAAAAAAACAGACCAGAACAGTTCGAACCGGTTCTGAATCGGTTTGAACCAGACCAGTTCTTTTTTCCTTAAACCAGACCAGTTTTTTTAGAAACAGAAAAATGTACTGGTTTTTTTCAAACCAGACCAGTTCAGTTCAGAACCGGTTCGGGGTCGAACCGGTTCATTAACAAGCCTAGTTCTTAGAGGGATGGCCTAACCTCATGTGCCACAGGTGAGAAGACTCATTTGTTTTCAGTGAACTAAGAAAACAGTTGAACTCAAATTCAGGTAATGCAGTAGAGGATGCGTTATTACAGCAGGTGACAGAGAAACATTCATCAGTATTATCAGAACTAGAAGCATGAGGAAAAACAGAAGAAACATGATTAACCATAAACATAAAATCATCATTATCAATAACCAAAAAGGTTGAGTTTTGAGCAGATAAAACTGCATTATTACAAAATGACTGGAAATCAGGTGACAGACTCAAACATTGATCTGGACTAACAGTAACAGACTCAACTAACTTATTTGAACTAGACTTAAAACTAGAGAAATCAAGGCGGTAAAGACCCCCTGATTCATAACCCTTGAGCAGCACCCTGTTGGAGAAGGAATCCTTGATCAGGCAGTGCGATGGGTGAAATTCAAAATAAACCTGATTATCCTTTGAAAACTGAGATACAGAAAGCAGGTTTTTAGTAACAGCAGGTGTGTAAAGCATGTTATTAAGAAGTAGAGGTTTGCCAGTGGAAGGTAAGTGAGATGAACCAATGGCAGAAATATCAAGAGATGAACCGTTACCAACTAAAACCTTACCTGGACCAGAGTATGGAGAGGTCATGTGCGGAGCAGGCTGAGCATTGGTTAGATGGTTCGTGGCTCCTGAGTAAGGGAACCAGCTTCCATCAGATGTGGCTGGGTTTGAGCTGCTGACCATCAGATGATTTGCTTGGGTGGGTAGCAGTGATGTAGGATGAGATAGGGCAGGGGTGGTGTGAGGCTAAGGATTGGGAAAGACTTGGTATGGTTGAGCTGGATTGACATAACATGGAGGAGCCATCATATAAGGATAGATAGGTGGTACGGGTGAAGGATAGGGTGAGTACTGCATTACAGAGTGTGTTTGAGGATTGGGAGGAGTTATGGTGGTGGTCTGGGTTGCTTGAGGTTGAGCTTGGGACTTATGCATCTGAGGTGGTGGGTAATGTTGGGTTTGTGGTGAGGATGTTTGTTGATTTGGGTCAGGATCAATATCATAAGCAGCAAGATTGGCTGATGGTGCTGGAGAGGTGGACTGGGGATCAGTGACCCCAGTGAAGTGCACATTGAAGCGATGGAAACATATGTGCACCAAGTGCCCAAATTTTCCACATAACTGACACTGAAGTCTGTTATTACCAAACCCTCTACCACTACCTCTACCCCTACCAGACTGTTGATTACCAAAGGGTGGGGGACCAAAGGAGAATGACTGATTGTTCTGGGTTGTGGGTTGAGGTGTGGGCAGAAGACCAGACTGGGTGGGGTTAACAGACATGCTGTCCTTGCTTCCTGAACTATTCTCATCATAAGACATGAAAGACTTACTAGGATTGGGGACCTTAGTAGAGGCAATGTTGACACTGGCACTAGCATCAAATAGAATATCAGACTGTCTAGACTCAGCATCTAGTAAGACAGAACTCACAGAGGCAATGGTATACGGATTTTGACTAGCATGGATGACAGCAATAACATTATCATACTGACCCTTAACACCATTCAAAATAATATAGATTTGTTGCATCTCTTCTATAGGGTGACCACAACTAGCTAAGCTATCACAGGTGATCTGGATTTCAGTAAGATAACCCCTCATGGGCTGATGAACATGCTTTCTAACCTTAAGCCTATCATAAAGATGCATGATTCTGGTAGTAGAGGATGATGAAAAATCGCGGTGAAGCTTTTGCCAAATGGCAGCAGCTGACATGCATCCTATTAACCCTCTACTAACCTGGGTAGAAACAGAGGCTAGGAGCCAGGATGCTAGGGAGCTGTCCTGTTGGAGAAACTTGGCGTAGGCTGGATTTGGAACTGCAGCTCCAGGTTCGTCTTCCAGAAACTGAGGGATGTTGGCTCCATGGAGGTGATTCTCGAGGTTGTATCCTCTAACTGACAGTAGAACCTGCTGCTTACATTGTTGGAAGTTTTCTTCGCCAAGTAGCTGAGCTACTTTCTTGTTGGCGAAGGTAGGTGATGATTCTTCCATGAATCAGTATGGGAAAGGTTTTAGGAAGTGATTTCAGGCTCGAATAAGCTCTGATACCATGTTGATTTAGGGATTTAGGAAGAAGAAGAAGAAGAAGAAGAAGAAGGAAACGAAGAGCAGGATGAACAAGGGAGGAGACAATACGGACACTTTACTGAAATAATATCTGGATATGTTTGTGCTACAGTCGACCAACACTTATAGAAAAGCAACATACACTAAAAGACACCGAAATTGCAAGATAGTCCCTAAGACTTATGATAATTGAAACTTGACTCACAAGCAAACTGTAATTACAGATTAACCCCTAAACATAAGTGTAAGACACACTTATAACCTAACACATATTGATTGGACTGGGGAGTTCTTGGTTGTCCATGTTGGTGACGATCACGACTCCTCTGCTGAAAGTCTCTTTGGCGTCATAAAACTCTTCATATTTAGGCCCAAAGTGGCTCCGAGAATCTGGATTGACTCGAAGAATTTTGTTTTCTGAGAATTAGATTGTCTTCTTGTTTGGACTAACCTTACTGTTAAATGTACGAGTCATTCGTTGTTGGTACAAATGCTCGTGGCACTGCGCGATGAGCCGCCTTTTGTCACGAGGTTCAATTGCACGTATCTGCATTTCGCCTACTCTGACTCGTCCTTCTCTGCCTCGGCGACGATCCTAGCTGACGGGAATTCTACTTCAATTGGCAACACGAATTCGATCCCGTAAACAAGGGAGAATGGGTTTGCTTCTGTTGGTGCTTGTATTGAGGTCATGTATGCCATGCGTGCCCAAGACAGCTTATCATGCCAGTCCTTTAATTGCTGCTTCCACTACGCCATTCATTTGTGGGCGGTACAGAGATGCATTTTTATACTTGATCACAACTCAATCCAATTTAGATTTCTGGCATTGCCGGTGATGATTGACTTCGGCATCCCATGACATACAATGATGTCCTGACTGATTAAAAATTCAATGGCTTTTGCCGTTATTGACGCTAGGGTAATAACCTCTACTCTTGATGAAGTAATCGATTGTAATCAATATGAATCGATGACCATTGGACGCCTTTGGGAAAATCATGTTGATTACATTGATGCCCCACAATGAGAAAGCCCGTGAGGAAGTCCTGGAATAGAGCTCCTGCAGTGACACGTGGATTTGGTTCGCGTACACTGGACAGATTTGATATTGTTGGGCATGTTTTATACAGTCAGTCATCATGGTGAACAAAATGTACCCAAGTCTTGCACGTTCATGTGTGGTCTGCAACAACCTTCATGAATTTCTTCCATTAGATGTTCAGCTTCTTTAGCATTCACGCATCTCAAATGGGTATAGTCGGGTCACTGGGAAATTAATTGCAAGTCATTCCTCGCATGACCATTCAGACATTTTCTTGTGGAATTCTCTGGGAACTTTGTACGCCAGCTATCTTTTTATATCAGTGAGTCATGGTTGACCGTATGATTCTTCGATTGTACAACAATAGGCTAAAACTTCTTTGATTATGTTCTCCATTGGCAGTTTTTGGTTTCCAGGAGAAATTTTATTCATGGGTGCGAGCGTTGCCAATTTTTTTGAACGCAAGGATGCAAATAAGAACACAAGGTGATTGTTGGTCTTCTTCTCTTCTTCGCAACTTTCATCATCGTGGTGACGACGTTGCTAGCGTCGATGTTGTTGTCCATCCATGGGTTTCTCCACCCTTCAGGGAATTCGATCAGTTGGATGTACTCCGCCTTGCTTTGACGAAACGTTCCGTAGTGACTACATTTTAAGATTTTCCGATCGCCGCCACCAACAATGGCGTTTCTCTGCATCGACAACGACGTCTCCCCCGTTGTCAACAATGGCGAGCGTCAACAATGGAATCTCCTCCACAGGAGTCAACAACGACATATGTCCCGTGTCAACAATGGTGACTCTTATGCAGGAGTCAACAACGGCGTCTTCCATGTATCAACAATTACATCTTGATGGCGTCTCCCCTGTATCAACAACGGCATCTCTTCAGCTCTATTTAAGCCGCCTCTATTTCAGCTCGATCAAACGACAAGGAGTTGTTTTTCTCATCTCCTTTACTTTTTAAAAGAACATTCCTTCCTCCGGTGGTCGAATGTGGTCTGGTGGCGTGGGTCGGTTTGACTCCGGTTGCCACTTTCAATTTTGACGATGAGAACCTCGACGTCCCTCCTTGCTGCGGTACCCATTACTTGTCTCCGGTTCTTTTCTTGATCGGATAGTTGAATAAGCACATTTTACCTCAGGTAACGGGTTTTCTCGTAGTAAATGATTTTTTCTTAATTATACTCATCACTCACTGAATTCAAGAATTGATACAATTTGGTATCTTCTTGATTTTATGTTCCAAATTGCAATGTCGTCTGGGCCAACGGATCCTTCTCCGTAAGGTATAGAGTCAGATTCGGCAAGGGTGCCCCACTAACGAGTGGACGATCAAAAAGGCATGAGGGATCTTCATCAATCAGAGCTCGAATGGTGATACCAGTTGAAAATAAGCATGACAAGCCCTCGTGAGTATAAACGTCATCGGGTTAGATCACTTGTGGCGGACCTGGGAATGAAACGGCGAGGGGAGGAAACAACAATGTCCTTGAACTTTCGGCTAAACGTTTCCTCCAGGCGACTTCATAATCTTTGAAATTAGGACGAAAACCTTGTCATAAAAATGTCTTTTTCCTTCCAGGTGTGTGATAGCCATATGTGGGAGGTGGACCTTGGTCAGGATGGCCATATGTGGGAGGTGATGCTTCGTCAGGATGGCAAACGTGTATGACATGGATTGATGAGGTGCCACGACAATAGTTTCCTCGAGAAGACGAGGTCGGGGATACTGTGGTAGTCACGGCTTCCTCGAACTCAAAATAGCAAAATCTGCTAGGCGTGGGAGGTCATGTAAATGATTGACTGCACTGTGCGGGAACTCATGGTGTGCATGGTTTTGCTCTAGCTTGATGAATTTCTCCTCGTGTTTTTGAGGTGCTGGAGTCATCGAATGTCGCATGGGTTCCCGAAAACCTAAATTCAAAATACCATACTTAGAAGGATGAATACCAATTTGATCATGCATGATTGGTTTCAAAAATTCTGCATATTCCGTTCATTCCATTTGTAGATTTTGATTGCATGTATGGTAAATTTTTTCAAAAATACTTTAAAAGGATTTGACCAATCGATGTCTAGTTCTTAAGACTTTTCACACGACGACGTAGCTCATTGAGTGCATTTGTTGCCTGTTCCTTGGTTCGAAAGGAGGTCGAGGACACGTATTTTGAAAATCTTTGTATTCGCCTCGTACTTGGTTCGAAGGAAGGTCTGAATTATTCAAGGGTGTCATTCAATTCAGCTACGTTGCCCCCACATTTTCCCAAGGTGACCCCACATTGCTAGAATGACGGTGGTTGTTCGGGTCTATCCCCGATTATCTCCTCCAGGTTGAAAGACGGACTTGTAGGTGCCGAATGGAACTTGTGAATGTATTCCATTGTTGTTAATCATGCTTACGCGTTTTCCATATTCCAGAGTTCAGACAAAACGTTAAGGAGAACCCAATTAATTTTGTAGTTTACAAGCTCGTGAACCTCGTCAATCTTCTTGTTCATTTATTTATGATTCCTTTTTGTCATGGATTTCCATATTTAGGCAATTTCGACCGTAGGGGGCTGTATGGCCTTAATGTGAGGGCAATGATTTTTTTTCATCCTTACCAAAGATGGTGCGTGAAACGTCCTAAAAATAAGAGATTGAATGAACAGAACTTACATTTTGTTTTTGAAAAATGCAATGCAAGTGCGAGAATTTAACTTCATTAGTAATACTCGTATTACATTTATAACAGTCTGAAATATATAATACAAAAGACCCAATCCTATACATGTCATGATCTAGGACCAAAACAAAACACATTTACATAATGGGCCGAAATTCCATCTAGAGTTATTGGGATGATTTCAAATTCTCAACAGTTGGGCCGAATATTCTTCATGAATTGTGGGTCAATCTCGCATCCAAATGCTTGGTTTGAATTCTCGTTTACATCAGTTGGGCCCAAAAATGGAAATACACACAAAACTGGTAAAGACTAAACACGGTGTGGAGCTTTTGTTCTAAATGGGTGGAATTTCTAGGACCTCTGAACCGGTGGAACCTCACCCCCTAAATAGGATCACGAGCCCATTCCGATGATCGAGTTGAGTTGTTTGGGTGCGTGCCGGCGGTCCAAACCGCTCCGGGCGAATTCCCCTACTAAACTCCCTAAGCTCTTAATGTGCTCCAGGTCCGAGCGGGTAATGGTAACCAGCGTGGTGTGTGCAAAATAATAATTTACATTTTTTTTAATTATTACAATTATATCGCCTTTCGGGCAAATCTTAGAACTACAAGCATGAGCAAACGGTCAAAACAGATAGGGCAAAATATAATATGGCAAAGCAAACATGACAAAGCCTAAACCCTCTAAAAGACATCCCCAGCAGAGTCGCCAAATTGTCGGACGTCGTATCCGACTTTCCCCGAACCGTTTGAAAAATATTTTTTAATTTCATTTTGAAATGTCCAATCTTGGCGAGCGACGGGTCCGGTCAAGCGGGGTCATCAACCAGACCGAAAAAATTGAAAGAGTCGCCACCGATTAATTGAAGGCTAATCGGAATCCTGTAATTGCCTAGGTTACATGGAGGTAACATCCTATGGCTTAGAAAGGTCTACATCCAAATAATTGAGTCTGGGGGTTTGATTACGTCTTAAAAGCTCGCGAGCTCATAATCCGCCCTGTCGGTACTTTAGTTTGCTTTTGAAATGTTTTCAATTTACCCGAATTGCCCGTTTTGATCATGCTTGGCCCAAAAAGACTACATGCATTTTCTTTAAATTAAACAAACCATGTACAAACAATTTTTTTTATAGTTAATTTCAAATAAACAAGAGAGAACTAAAGTTAATCGTACTCGAAAAAAATGGTTTAACTCTTGAGCCATTTTAAACGTGTCAAAACATGCACGAATGATTTTTGAAGATATTAAGCTCGTTGGACTAATTTGTCTCATTTTGAGAAGTTATAGGATGCCCCAAAAAATATAGGGACCAAAATGAAATTTATTAAAATTTGAGCTGAATTGGGCAAATATTTCGAAAATTACAGAAATGACCCTAAACTATTCTGGACTTATTTGTAATACTTGGTAAACTTCTAAAATAACCCGAAAATTATTCTAGACTTAGTTGTAACATTTTTAAAAGTCATGGAATGTCCAGAAAAATTTAGGAATCAAAAATGTAATTTTTGAAAATATTATAGCTGAACTGAATTTTGTTTTTAAATTACAGAATTGACCTTAAACTATTCTAGATTTATTTGTAACACTTGGTAAAAATCCAAAAATAAGCCGAAAATTATTCTACACTTATTTGTAACATTTTGATAAATCATGAAATGTCTAGAAAAGTTTGGAAATCAAAATGTAAATTTTTTAAAACACGAGCTGAATTAAGAAAAAAAATTCAAAAATTGCACAAATGACCCAAAACCTTTCCGGTTTGGTTTATAACACTCGATAATGTCTAGAAATGACCCGAGAGTCCAAGGACCGAGTTTGGAAAAGACCTAAGTCATTTTTTTGTTTTTTGTTTTTTGTTTATACATATAATTATATATAATTACATAAACATAATATAAATATATATTATACATAAATATATAATATATGTATATAAACTCTCAATTTTATTTCACATTTAGAAAATACAAATATGATATTGAATATGAGAGAAATATACCTAACTCATTGGAGGTTAAAATACCGTACGAGAACCCGAGACTAATAATCACCGATATTTTTCACTTTTTTTTTTCTCTCATTCTCTCTTCTTTGAAGATCACCACCGTAGCCTCTCCCTTTAATTCATTCATCCATCTCCCTTTTATAGAAGAAATGAATACTTATTTCATAAAAACGTTTTTTTTAATAATAAAACAAACGTTTTTTTATTAATAAAAAATTAAAACGGTGGAAAAGAGGAAATTTTCCACCGTTGGAATTTTTTATTATTTTTTAAAAAATTTTATTTTTTTAATTTTTCAAATATATATATGTATATATATATATATACTATATATATTTTTCCAATCTCGATTCCTCGCATACGATATTTTGATCCCGAGCCAAAATCAGGTGTTTACACCTGCCATATTGACTTGTGCATTAGAGGATGAGTTGTTGTTTAGTGTCTCATTGTATAGGAGGTTAATTATTTGTTCATACTAATCCTTCGTGAATACTTGAGTTGAGGAAGAGGAATCAGTAGGAGTGCTTCTACTGCTAGAGGAGTTAAGAATGGAATGATTGACTAAAGTAGTGTCTGAATCACTGAAGACGTTATATGCATGATTGTTTCCACTGATGTTACTGTTTGCTCCTCCAAATCTCATTTTGTTCTTCAATTATGGATGCAAGAGCCAACAAGTCTCCATGTATGCCCTGTTTTACTACATTGTTGGCATATCCAGAATATTCTTGGGGTCCCTTGATTATTGTTCCTCCGTTGAGTGTTTGATGAAAAAATACAGTTTCCTTTGAAGTTGTTGTTGTAGTCCAAAAACATTTTGATGAGGAAAAAATTACTGCAAGTCCCCTTTTGACTCTTTTCTTGAACAAGAACGGAATACACTTCGTTTAGGCTTGGTAGAGGAGCCCTCATCACGAGGTTGGATCGAACATTGGTATAATACTCATTGAACCCCATTAAGAGCTGAATCAACTTGATGTTGTTTTGATCATGAATATGTGCTTTGATCTCTTCGTAATTACAGATTCAAAGATTGTAGATTGATTAAAACTCATCCCAAAGGAGTTTTAGCCTTGACAAGTAGAGAGTAATTGAGTCCAACCCTTGATTAGTAAAGGCTATCTCTCGGTGAAGTTGAAATATCCTCGAGCCATTCACCTTGTTGAATCTTTAGTTCAAATCTATCCACATCAAGAAAGCACTAGTGGAGTAAATGACTGTGCTCAACAAATCTTTAGATGCATAATTCATTATCCAAGAAAAAACTAATGCATTACACCTATCCCAAAGGTGATGCATATATGGATCGAGGTTCTCTTTTCTTGAACGATCTAATCAATGTAGAAGGATCACATGAATATTCAGTGAATCGAAGACTGAATAACACAGCAAGAACAGAAGAATCGAAATGATCTTTGAAGAGTTGAGAGGATTGAAGTTGCGCATGCTGATGTCTGTTATTTATAGTTCAATTCTGTTAATAGGAACTAATTTGTATTTAATTAGTTTTAGAAGGATGTTTTATTCAAGGGAAAAGTATGAAAATGGTGCAACATGTTTCACCAAAATGGTTTTCCAACCCAGATGATGGTTTTAGGTACAACATGTTTATGAAAAATGGTTTTTGGTACTTCCGTTTAACTTCTATTAAATATGTACGTTAATATATTACGTGTATCTCACGTGACTGTGCCAAATTTTGAAATACCATTTCGGTCTAACTTTCGCTCGTACTCCCAGCTTCTGAATGCCTTAACTGACACCGTCAGAGGTAGAACTAGAAGAGCTTGAGACAGAACCGTCAGAACCATCGCTACCATATGGGCAGCGTACCATCTTCCACTGCATCGACTCTTTCCACCGGCAACGGTGGAGGGAGAGGGTGAGGAATATGTAACTGGAGGCGGCTCCGAGGAGGATGTAGTTGCAGAGAACGAAGACTTTGTGATTACTCACGTGTCTCTGACTGCCGTCGCCTGCGTTCGTCAGACCCATCTTTCTCGTTTGGTTTCTGACAGAATGAAGAAGAGAGGTGTTTAATGGGTGGAGAATCGGAGAGGAGAGGAGGGGGTTTTATACTGCCGGACGGGCCCTGCTCTCTTCTTCTTCTTCGTCAGACAACGCAGAATATTCTTATAATTTTAAAATGATACGAAGATTGGACCGTTGGAAAACCAAACGTTCGGATGGGCCCCACGTCACAGCAATCCTTCCTGATGGCCCTCCTCAGTTGGAAAAAGAACACCTTGGTAGTTAACCAACCCAAGAAACTCAGAGGTAGAACTAGAAGAGCTTGGTAGTTGCTGTTCAGTTCCCAGGTGAGATTCGGAATTCTCAGGAGTGCACCGAGCAACCAGAGTCTGGCACAAACCAGATGCCCAAAACACCTAGAAGAAGAACTAAAAAGAAGTGTATAGAAGAACCTTATGATGATACTAATGCCAACAGTCAATTTGCCCAGTCAACCTGGAGGGACATATTGTGAATGAAAAACAGAGCATTGCGGTAATTGTTCTGTGTGCCGATCCAGGTAAGTGCCGATCCAATCTTCCTTGTGTTGTTCGATAGATAGTGTTGTGCATTGAATGTGTTGATCATTGGTTTAGAAGGTTGAGAAGAGCCCATGGGCAGCTTTCACCCAAATGGGAAAAGTATGAAAATGGTGCAACATGTTTCACCCAAATGGTTTTTGGTACCACTTGTTTTTTGACGATGGTTAATGGTTAAATACGTTGGAAAATGATGGTAAATGAACCTTCCGTCCACTCAACGTTTAATTTTGCCGTGAAGTAGTCACGCTTTTATCACGTGACCTTTTATATATTTTTTCTTTTTAGAAAATAAATTTGAAAATACATAAATACCCTTTCACTTTACCCTTCTTATGTAGTTGTTTGTGGGTCTATCCATAACCAAACTTTCTCTCGTAAGTCGTCCATTGAAATGAAACTGTGAGAAGTTAATGCCACTTTTGCAAGCTAGAATGGTTGCACAGCAAAAAGCAAACAATGACAATGGTGGTGTTCCATCCTCAAAACCACTCGTTGCTTCTTCATCTGGTACACATGTAGGATCTCCCCATATCCATGGTGTCAAACTCTGGTAAAACCACCCATTCAGTTCATCCTAGCTCAAGTTTTGTCCCTTGGGCGGTAAAATACAACAATAATGCCACAATGCAGCAGTTTTCTCCTAATGGAAGAGAAAACCAAGCTTCCGGAAAATCTATAGCAATGGAAAATGGAAAGCTGCCCATGGGCTCTTCTCAACCTTCTAAACCAATTATCAACACATTCAATGCACAACACTATCTATCGAACAACACAAGGAAGATTGGATCGGCACTTACCTGGATCGGCACACAGAACAATTATCGCGATGCTCTGTTTTTCATTCACAATATGTCCCTCCAGGTTGACTGGGCAAATTGACTGTTGACATTAGTATCATCATAAGGTTCTTCTATACACTTCTTTTTAGTTCTTCTTCTAGGTGTTTTGGGCATCTGGTTTGTGCCAGAATCTGTTTGCTCGGTGCACTCCTGAGAATTCCGAATCTCACCTGGGAACTGAACAGCAACTACCAAGCTCTTCTAGTTCTACCTCTGAGTTTCTTGGGTTGGTTAACTACCAAGGTGTTCTTTTTCCAACTGAGGAGGGCCATCAGGAAGGATTGCTGTGACGTGGGGCCCATCCGAACGTTTTTTTTTCCAACGGTCCAATCTTCGTATCATTTTAAATTTATAAGAATATTCTGCGTTGTCTGACGAAGAAGAAGAAGAGAGCAGGGCCCGTCCGGCAGTATAAAACCCCCTCCTCTCCTCTCCGATTCTCCACCCATTAAACAGATCTCTTCTTCATTCCGTCAGAAACCAAACAAGAAAGATGGGTCTGACGAACGCGGGCGACGGCAGTCAGAGACACGTGAGTACTCACAAAGTCTTCGTTCTCTGCAACTACATCCTCCTCGGAGCCGCCTCCAGTTGCATATTCCTCACCCTCTCCCTCCGCCGCTGCCGGTGGAAAGAGTCGATGCAGTGGAAGATGGTACGCTGCCCATATGGTAGCGACGGTTCTGACGGTTCTTTCTCAAATTCTTCTAGTTCTACCTCTGACGGTGTCAGTTAAGGCATTCAGAAGCTGGGAGTACGAGCGAAAGTTAGACCGAAATGGTATTTCAAAATTTGGCACAGTCACATGAGATACACGTATTATATTAACGTACATATTTAACAGAAGTTAGACAGAAGTACCAAAAACCATTTTCATAAACATGTTGTACCTAAAACCATCATCTGGGTTGGAAAACCATTTTGGTGAAACATGTTGCACCATTTTCATACTTTTCCCTTTATTCAATTAGGATATTTAGTATAACAGATTTAATAGTTTCTGCTATAAATAGCTTAGGATGTAATGCAGATCATTTAAGCAATATACAGAGAATTTTATATACAATTCGTGTTGTTCTCTTTGCTTTTCATCATGGTATCAAAGTGATCAAAGCCAATTGGTTCGATCTAATCCTGATATCCATTATTTCTCAAGCTCACTGCGATTCGTCATCTCAACACAAACCACCACAATTTCATCAAATTGACCGAGATTTTCGGTCCAATCTACAAACTCTGGCTGGGGAAGAAGCTTTGTATTGTCAATTACCTCTCCAACCATTGCCATAGAAGTAGTTCGTGAAAAGAACATTTGCCTTAAAGACGACTTCATGTGACCAATGAGAAGATTTTAAGGTACCTACTTGGATTTCTCTTCCTAAACGCTTAATGCTACCGCAAAATGTTCCCCAATAACAAGCTAGAATCAATTGGTTTGATAAAAACAATATGAATCATACATGAAATACTATCTCAAAAAAATAGAGTTGATCTCCGAACCCAACTTGTTGTAGAAAGACCTGTCGTAGGACCTGCAGATTCAGAAATTTGCAATAAGGAGATGCGGAACATTGTAAATACTCCACAAGCAAGCCTATGTGACATGGAATCTTCAATTGCATCCCCTTTATTATGTCTCCATACATAGAATTTTGTTGTAATTTCTCTGGTGTTTCTCTGAAAATACCACATATGCTTGCAACTGAGTGAACCTATAGAAAATGGCCAACGTGAATTTACCTACTTGCCAGACATGAAGATTCATTTTGAAATGCAGTGGTATATCCAGTTTCTCTAGTTTAATGAATTGTTGAATCAAATACATCTTGTCAGAAACTTGTTCCTCATATTTGACTTCATCTCGGAATGCAAATATGATCAATTTCGTCATTACGTACTTCTACAACCCCTGCATTTGGAGAGGGGCACAAAGAATTGTCCTCCTGAAAATCAACAGAGAGAAAAGTGAAGGAAAATGAACAGAAAAGGAGAAAGGTTGAGGATGATGAGGTGATGATGATGAACTTAAGGATAAATTAGGTATTTCAGGAAATAAAAAACAATGTCATGCACATGTTATGACTTAAGGGTCATTCTGATTGGAAATTTAAAGTTTTCATCAAAAACTAACAAAAGAAAACATAATTTATTATCTCAAATAATAATTTGACCAAATATATTATAATTTTTTCATAATTTTCTCTATATATTCCTTTATATTTACATTAAACCTCAATTGTTTCTTTGCGTTGTTTAGCCATTCTACCATTTTTTTTTAAGAGGCAACCCCAACTTTTGAAGTCAATATGTAATTATGTGATAACGTTAATTTCTTACTGTCGTTCTTTATATATATATCATGTTCATATATTTTTTTTATACAAAAGTTAGATTATAATAAACAAGTTTTTTTATAATGAATATATATAATTTTTGTTTTGTAACTATTTTTTTAAATATGATACATTAAGTGAGTAGAGTACCCACAGGGTGGAATTTTAAATTATATTTAGGGTAAATCACTTCAATAATCACTTATGTTTGCCCTATGTGACTAAATGGCGATTTATGTTTTTTCTTGTAACTAAACAGTTACTTATGTTTCATAATGTGACTTTTTGGTTCAGCTTTGTTCAATTTAGTCAGTTATGTTTGACAGATATAATTAAATTATCACAAAAATAATTTTTTAACCCCTCCCTTTGTTCTTCATGTGTTTTGTTGAGTTGAACAACCCTAAATCTTAAATTCGAACCTAGAAAATCAATTTTCTAGTGTATTTTGAACCCCAATTTTAGAAATCTGGGTTCAAAACACACCATAAATCATATTTGTGGTGTTTTTGGAACCCCAAAACTTAAAATTTGGCTCCCAAACACACAAGAAATCTAATTTTTGGTGTTTTTTGCACCAAAAGATTTGAAATCTAGGTTCGAAATACACCAGAAATTAGATTTCTTGTGTGGTTTGAACCGTAGAAATCAGAATTCTGATGTGTTTGGAACTTATACATTTGAAATATGGTTACAAATACACCTTAAATCAGATTTCTGATGCTTTCGGGGCCCAAAAGTCTAAAATACTGGCTCCAAAAACATCAAAAATCTAATTTCTGATTTTTTGTAACCTAAAAATCTGTCTATTTCAAAATACACGAGAAAATAGTTTTTTGGATTTTGGAACCTAGAAATCTAATTTCTAGGTTTCGAAACACACCATAAATATTTTGATTTATTTCGATCCCAGAAATTCGAAATCTTGCTTTAGATTTGAGAATAAGAAGAAGATGAAATGATGAAGATGAAAATCAAAGGATGAAAAAATGATGATGAAGAAGGGTATTTTATTTATTTTTTATCATTTTTGTTTTTGTTACCATTCAGGCACATTGTGAAATATAAGTGTCTGTTCAGCTCAAGTTTAATTTATTCAGTCACATGTGCCAACATAAATGACTATTGAGTTAGTTTACCCTTATATTTATAATCAATAGAAACTCTGAATGTGAATCACTAAACATAGACTAATTTGGAACCCTAGAATTTTAGTTTAAGTTTTCTCCAAGGTAATCACGATTTCTAGTAAGCTTTAATTAAGTAGTGGCATCTCTAAAAGGTTTTCCCTCCCAAAACATCGCCTTATGTCAGATTTAGTTCAAACAATTTGACGACTGTGCTGGGTATTACGAGGGTTCGGGCTCATTATATGTGCTTGCCATATATTTTTCCACTTATATTTTTTTATTAATTAGTCTAACTTTTTTTGTGTAACCGGTGATTATTAAAACAATTATATTTAATATATTTTTTTTAGAAAAAAAATAAACCTTAACCTGTGTCTACCAATCACGGGTAGGATAAAACGTTTCTAGTCGCGATTGGCAGTCATAGGAAGAGTTCGATGGTTAGGGTATGGTACAGGTATGACAAATACCATAACCATACCATACCATTATGGGTCCAATTTTGAATACCATAACCATGTACATAAGTGTCGTTATTAACCACAGGTTTAACCGTATAACCATATTCATTACCACATGTGAAGTGTAATAGAATATCATGAATTTTATCTAAATAAAAACAAAAGTAATGTCACACAAAAAAACAAAAAATTCAACACTAATATCATTCAACATTAGCATCATTCAAAATTAACACTACTATCATTTAGCATTAACGTAATTCAATTAGATTTCAAATTTTACTTATATTATTAAAATATACTAATATATATATATATATATATATTAATATTAAGTTATTATTATATTTATATAATAACCATGGTTATAACCATGAGTATGACTAAAATACCACAACCATTTCGGATAGAAAATTCATCACTATAACCGAACCACACCATAATGATACGGTTAACCATATAAAACAATGACGGGTATAACCATGTTTATTTTCACCGCACCATTGCCGGCCCTAGTCACTGGTTGGTAATTGGTTTTCGAAAGTGACAATTTTGGTATTTGGTTTTCAAATGGCGTATATTTTGGGGGAAAAAAACTTTTCCCACTCCAATAGGGAAATTTTACATGACTCTCAACCACTCTTTAGTTGACTAGACATAAAAGGGTGTTTTCACAAAATGGAAAATTTGTATGAGCCACAACCACCGTTTAACTAGCTACATGTCAATGTAGTGTTTACACCATGAATATTTTTTGTATATGCCACAATCACCCTTCAATTGTTACAGACAAATAGATTGTTCCCCCTAGGTGGACTTTTTTAATGGGTTACTGCCACCCTTTAGTTGGCTAAATATAAGAAAGCAAGGAAGAAAAATACACGCCACATCCACCCTTTAACTCGCTACAGAGTATTCCCACATGTGAAAAATCATAAAGGACAAACCACCCTACAATTGGCTAAAACAAAAAAGTGTTCCACCAAGTTAAAAATCCATGAGGGCATCGTTTGAAAATTTAGAGAGACATCTTTGTAAATTTAAAATTTATAGTCATGACGAAATGAGAGACAATTAAATTCCTAAAATAGAGAGGCATAGTTAGAAAAATCTTGCAAAGATTATCTTTGCAAAAGGAGAGAACCGAGAGAGAATTTATATATATATATAATCTGCTAGGTTGTTCTACAATATGCAACCTAGAAAAACGTTATGGAAAAATTTCATATCATCATCCATATGTTAGTTTTATTTTAAAAGTTACCTTGTTCCATATATGATATAGTTTGGTTTGTCCAAGTTGTCTATAGTAGCGCATCGTTATCCCAAACATGGTAATTACTGGATATTTTCATATTCACCAACACAAAAAAAACACTAATATGTTAGCTATCATCCTATCAATTGCGTAAACTGTGCTTAAAAATTTGTGCTATCTCAAATATGTTAGTCTTTCACTCGCTCCAGTTGGTCTACTTTAGCTCTGCGTTGTCCCAGATATGCTTGCTACCAATTACCACCTTTACCCTTTAGAAGGTTCAATGGTGTCCCAGATATGCTAGTTGTCATACCATCAAATGCGCAACCTTCACTTTCAAAGTCGTGTTTTCCCAACTATACTATTCTTTTGCTTGCTCTAGTTGGTCTCCAATAGCTATGCATTGTCCCAGATATGCTAGCTATTAGTTAATTCCATTCCTCTTCACAAGACGGAATACTGTCCCGATATGTTAGTCGCCACATCATTAAGAATAAGCGTCAATTGCCTTGGAAATTTTCTATCCCAAAAACAATGTCATATCCAAAGAGGGGCAAACCGTAGACACTCAACTTTGACCAAAATGCAACGTGTCGAAAATTGTTACGTGTGACGTGTAGGATGAATAATTCTAGATACGAAGGGTTTCGAAGTTCCCAAAAATATGATGCATGTAAATATACTGGACTCATTATATTTGTATAAAGATGGTTGATATATGCATTATAAAAGTGAAGAAAAAAAAGAATATGATCAGTCGTGCCGAAGTATGTATAAGTATATGATGTGTTTTATACTTGCAGAAGCACTACAAGAAACTCCAGCATCAACGTCGGTAAAAAATCGTTGCTAAATGCATAAATACCGTTGTTAACTTTTAGCGTCAACAAAAGTTTCATTGCGGTAGCCCCCGTCGTTAAAGGTTATCCCTACAGCAATTTGTTGTTTTCAAAGGTTTACCGCTGTTAGAAAGTCACTGCGCATGCCTCTTTTACAGCGAAACTTGTTGTTGTTAAACACATTTCAAGGGTGACAACACATTATCGATGTTAAATATTACTCTTAGTGATGACACCTCTCTATCAATTTTTTAGCCAATTGTTTGGTTGAGTTTTTTTTATGTGATTTGTTTGGCCAATTTTTATTATTATTTTGGTTTATCCATGGCTTGATCCTTCTTAATCCATGTTTGTCTTCATCCATCATGACTTCATCCATCGAGCTCACTTCAGTTCATCCATGGCTGAGTTCATTTCGTCTCACTCCATCGAGCTCACTTCGGTTCATCCATGTCTTCATCCATCATGGCTTCATCTATCGAGCTCACTTCGGTTCGCCTCTTGAAGGGAAGCTTCACTTCTCCACTTCTCCAGCTCCAGCTTCGGTTTTTCAGCAGTTTAAAGGTTGAAGTTCTGTGAAATAACGTGAGGGTGAGGGTGAAGATGAGGGAAAAAAAGCGGGAATGTTTGTCGAAAATTTGAATTTTTTTAACAACAACAATAGACACCACTAAATAGACTATTTTACAACAATAATAGTCGTCATTGATTAACTATACTAATGTCGACAATATATTGACACGCAAACCTATTCTTACATTTTCCCGGTAATTATGTTTTAACGGCAACAACATTTATTAGTTATAGCATAAATCCGTTGCTGTTATAGCTATATTTATGACAAAACATTTTGCATTTAAATATGTACATTTACAACGGAGAAGTCATCTGTTATTAGTGGAGTCATTAACATCAAGTGTTGGTCGACATTACACATTCATTTGAACAGGAATCATGTTTTCATCACAAATGACCATCATTTACATCAGATAGTCGTTGTTGTTGGCTATATATTAACAACAGGAGTATACTGTCTTTGAATAAGCACATTTGCAACAGAAACATAAACCCCCTATGATGGAGTCATTTACTCTAAAAAACAGGTTGATATTACACATTTATCAATTTGAAATTTAAAGTGACGGCAAACATTATCACTAAAAGTGACTTATGATGGCGGAAACAAAGTTGTGCCCATTTACTTATAATAACCACAACTGTTATGACCGACATATTATACATATATTTAACATCAATTCTTACCATCAACACCAAACAACCATCGTTGTTGCCACATATTCTTATAGTGAATTACATCCATATATATGTGGATGTATATATATTTATACTTGTAAAAGTACATCGATATATATATATATATATATATTACTTTTATCTTTACGTTGTTTAACCGTTCTATTTTCGTTTTTTAAGAGTCAACCCTAACTTTTGGTCTCAAGATGTAAAGTTGTGGTCATAACATTAATTCCGTACTCTCGTTCTTTACATATCATGTTCGTTATTTTTTGTACAAAGTTTGATTCTAATTAATTAGGATTTATTTTTGCAGTGAATATATTATTGTTGTTTTGTAAATATCTTTTGAAAAATGAGAAAATTGGTGAATAGAGAGTATTTAAAATGCGGATCTTTAAATTATATTTATAATCCATAAGAGAATCTCTAAATCTGACCGTAGACCAATTTGAAAGTTTATGAATTAATAATTCTCTTAGGTGTTGGATCGTGATTTCCTGAATGCTGATCTGGCAATGAATTGAATGCCAAGGAGATGGTGATCGCGCGCTTTCGCCTGAGCTCCGATGAACCTGCAAGAAGGGGATTGCAACAGAGGGGGTGCCTCTAGGTCCCTCTCCGATGCTTAAATGAGTATATGTGTGTATATAGCTCAAAAACGTATTGAATGTATGTAAAGCAAAGGTATTTATAGAGTAGGAGATACCAAACCGTATAAGGTAACTGTATATCTTCGTGAATATTGTGTTGTTGAAGATTTAGATAGTAGATATTGCGGTTACGGAGAGATATTGCAGTTACCGTATCTAATCTTTAGTGAATATGTGCCCGAGATATGCGGGATATCGTGGCTATATCCTTATTAACGGTTGGTGGGACCAGAGGAGAGAGGCAAGACTCTCTTCAAGGCGAGCACTCATATGGCGAGCACTCCTATGGCTGCGACCTTGATTGTTGGCGAGCACTCCCTGGGCACTCCCTTGGTGAGCACTCCCATGGCGAGCAGTGGGAGGCTTTGGCCTTGGCCAATGGCGACCTGAAGTGGCACTTTGGCGTCCACTTTAGTTTGGATTCGATACTGGACCACTTTATGAGGGCCCGAGTAACCTTACTGTGGGTTGGCCTTGTTTAAATGGTATGGGTTTCACCCCCTGCAAATTTATTGGGCCTTCGAGCCCTTTCCCATATTGGGTCGTCACTATCAATACCCAACATTTGCCCCCGAAACTTGAGTGAAGTTTCTTCAGTCGAGCTTGATTCTGTGATAGGGCTTAAGATAGTGACTTTTGGACTGGATCTTTTGCTTTCCTTATCTGCTATTTGTGCCTTTTGATGCTCTGTATCCTTTGGCGAACGATTTTGGTTGGGTAGAGTTTTTCGGAATGTGTGATACCTTACCCCATTAGGCGAACGCTTTGGGTTTCCACGGTTTATGGATGCTCATTCTTCACTCTTTGGGCGAACACTGTCGTTGCGAGGGTGTTAGGAGAGGTCTGGTATAGCTTTTGGCAATCACCTTTATTGTGTAAGATTTCAAACATTTTAATGAATGGACAGTTAGCGAAAGTCGAGAGGACTTTTGAGGCATGTCTGTCTCTTTGTCTTCCGTAACCAGTGGGCAGACTCACAGGTTTTTCGTGTTGTTCCAACCTTTTGTCTCCCCGATGTAACCCTTGGAATTCTGACATTACTTCGGTTTTACCCAAAAGGGTGTAATCATTATCTGAGCCGTTTCTTACATGCCCGTTCGGTTTCCTTCGTTTTGGCTAAAAGGCTGAACTTTAGCATTTAGTCTTTTACGCACTCAATTCATTTGCATTCCAGAGTTCATATCTTCTTTCAGCCCTCTGTTTCAATTTTTCCTTTCTCTTTTTATCCTCGAAAAAGCTTTCTCAGCCAGAACGGGATACTCCTTCGAGCTTTGGAGAGCTGTCGGGGAGTGATCGGAACATCATTGATGACTTCTTCCGACATCATAGGCAACCAAACTTTTGTTCAATCCGCTCAGGGGCGGAAACTTCAGAGTCGATGCTTGGGCTAGCGGGCATTCATCAGTTCGTACAACTGACGCTCAAGGTCGGGGTTCATCATTCCGCGCCAGTCTTTATTGATTGGATAAATTTCTGACCCATCAATCTGGGACCTAAATTCATTGACCGTACTTGAGGACCTAAATTCATCAGTCTATTTTCCAAGCGGGCTAAGACGAGGTTGTTAGCTGCCTAGGCGTCTATGAGTTTCGGATCAAGGATGTCGACCAGTACTCTGTTTGGCTAGAGGCAGAGAATGGTGACCTCAGGGCTCAACTGAAAGAGTCCTGGGTGCAGAGGGATGCCTCGATGGCTGAGCAGGAGCATATTTCCTTAAATCTTAAGGCTGTCCCATCCCCCCTTAGCGTGGTCGAGGACTTTAAGAAGTCCGAGGAGTTCTCTGACTGCGCCTTGGAGGTGATAAAGGCCAAGGCTGCTGCCTACCTCCAGATCTTGGTCGACGAGATTCAAGGGATTGATCCCAAGTTTCCTCTCTGGGAGGTGAAGTCTCTTCAGGACTTCTTTGAGAGCGGCTACACCAAGGAAGCTCCTTGGCGACGAGTCTGCCCCCGGGGCCGAGAAGGAGACTGCATCCCCTGATGAACCCAGACCTTGAGGTCTCAGGCCTTCAGGCGACCGAGTCGATGCAGAGTTTCAGGTCAAGGGAGCCTGTTCATCCTCCTGCTTTTTGCTCATCCTTCTTTTTATCGATAATCACTTTTACTTCCCTTTGTTTTTGGGATAGTTGTAATTATTCTTTTGATTTCAGACTCGGATATTATTATAATGAACGCCTTTAATTTCGTAAGCCTTTACTCTTTTTCGACTTCGAATGTGTTTGGTCGTTCTTCCGATATCTTTTCGTTCGAACGCTTTAGGAAGTTTTACCATATTTGTTTTCAACTTCTCTTTAGCTTATGTAGGAGAGTCTCGCCATATAGGATCTTGGACCATCCATTCCCTTCACCAAAGTTTCTTAAGGGAACTGTTACTCGAAAATCATACCTTTAAGGAAACTATCATCTTTTGTAGATGTGTTCGCTTTGTTAAGGTTTTAGACCTTTGGAGTGTTCGTCTAATCACGGGGAACTGTTACCCGAGGCTCATTCATCTTTTAGTAAGTGGTCGCCCTAGGTTCATTCGCCCACTTTCTTGTGTTTGTTTCGCAAAGGAACTGTTACCTTTGATATGGATTCATTCGCTTTGGATCTTACTTCTCAATTTTTGCCCAACTTATAAGAGAACGGACTCCTTGACGGATTGCTCGCCTTTTGCGCTAGGACTTCTGTCTGATTTTTATATTTAGGCCTTATTTGCCTAACTTTTTCCTTAGGTCTTTTCGCCTAATTTTGATAACAGGTCTTGTGCCTGACTTTGGCATCAGGTCTTTCGCCTAACTTTGGTGCTAGGTCTTTCACCTGATTCAGTCATCAGGTCTTTCGGGTCTTTTGGTTTGCCTAACTTTGGCGTTAGGTCTTTCGCCCAATTTTGATTTCGGGTCTTTTTGTTTCGTAAGCCTTGGTTTTTGTTTGACTTCGAGTATACTTGGTTGTTCTTCTGATGTCTATCTTGCTTGAAAGCTTTAGGAAGTTTTACCATACTTGTTTTAAACTTCGCTTCAGCTTTTGTAGAATAGTCTCGCCTTTTTGTTTTCATTCAAAGGGTCTTGGACCTTTCTTTGGAGGAAACGTTACCCTTTAGAGGTTCTTTTCGCTCCTTTAGGACTGTGGCCTCTTATCGGCTCGTCCGTTCCTTTCGCCATGTTTCTTAAGGAAACTGTTACCCAAGGATTATGCCTTTAAGGAAACTGTCATCCTTTATGGATTCGTTTGCCTTTTAGGATTTTGGTTCTTAGATTCGTTCGCCTAGTCGTAGGAAACTGTTATCTAAGATTTGCTCGCCTTTTAGGAAGCTGTTACCTCGGATTCGTTCGCCCTTTTTGGGGAACTGTTACCCAAGATTCGCTCGCCTTTTTAGGAAGCTGGAAAGCTTTAGGAAGTTTTACCATACTTGTTTTCAACTTCGCTTTTCAAAGGAACAGTTACCTTTAGATTCGCTCGCCTTTTAGGAAGCTGTTACCTAAGATTCGTTTGCTCTCTTAAGCTTTTCTTTGGAGAGACTGTTACCTTATTGGTTCGTCTGCTCCGTTGTGCCCAATTTGTAAGGGAATTGTTACCCTTGATGTGGGTTCGTTCGCCTTTTAGTGTAGGTCTTTGTTCTTCCCAGTTGGACAACTGTAGAGATTTGGGTAGCATAGACTTCTTTTGCATTGGACCCCTCGCCTCCGGCACCAAACCTTACAGCAATCAGGTTTATCACTCTCCTGCTCTGGGATGGGCCAAATTGCTCGGGCGGAGCTGGAGAGTGGTTTCTACGTGGGGGCGTTCGACTTATGGTGACAGGGCTTTTTGACCTTGGCGTCAGGGCTTTTGACCTAACTTTGGCGTTAGGGCTTTTTGGTCTGACTTTGGCGTCAGGGCTTTTGGCCTGCCTTTGGCGACATGGCGTTTTGGCCTAACTTTGGTGTCATGGCTTTTGGCCTGTCTTTGCCTAATTCTATTGTTAGGACTTTTGGCCTGACTTTGGCGTCAGGGCTTTTGTGGCCTATCTTTGGTGATAGGAATTTTTGGCCTAACTTTGTTGCTAGGGCTTTTCTAGCTATTGAAGTGAGTCTAGACCTGGAGCTGCACTAAATAGACTTTAAGACCGTCTTCCTGAATGGTGAGTCAGAAGAAGATATCTACATGGAGCGGTCAGAATGCTTGGTGCAGAAAGACCATGAGCACTTAGTGGTCAAACTTCACAAATTGATGTATGCTCTTAAACAATCCTCTAGGTAATGGTACCGCAGAGTTCATGTTTGATCGTGAAAAATGGATTTCTCCTAATGGATGAGAATCATTCCGTTTACACCAAAAGGGTATGGACCAATCTTTGTGTTTATGACTGTATATGTAGATGACATATTCATAGTTGTAAATATCTTGGAGTTCCTCACATAGGTAAATGCCTGATTGTCTTCACTGCATGGGATGAAGAAAATGGGCGAGGCGACGCACAACTTTGGGATTCAGATCTCAAGAGAGCGTCGTAGGAGGCAGTTGTGGCTTTCACGGGAGAGCGACATAAACAAAGTGTTGGAAATGCTCAACATGAGTAACTGCAAACCAATTGAAACTACAACTTGTGTTGGTACCTCTCAATATAGATATATTTTTGAAGACTACAAAAGAAAAGGACCAGATAAAATAAATTATGTAGATAAGTGTAGTCGGAAGTCTGATGTACGCAATAGAGTGTACTCGACCTGATATTTTTCACGCAATCGACATGGTATGTCGGTACCAAGAAGAACATGGATTGAAGAACTGATAGGTAAATACGATCATGTGATATCTTAAGGGTGTCAGCATGCCCTCTGCTAGAGACTTGCTGGAGGTTTGAGAATCTCTGGATGAATGGGTATAACGATGCAGACGATGGTGCTGACTTTGATGAAAAAAATCCACCTCGAACTTTATGCTCTTCTCTCCGATGGTGCCATATCATGGATGAGCAAGAAGCAGTCGCGCATTGTGTTGATCGCCATTGATGCCAAATTTGTGCATCTTGTGTGGACCACTCAGTAGGTTGTATGGCTGAAGAGATTTCCGGATTGATTGCTGAATCATTAGAGTCACAATCTCCATGAAAAAGAACCTCAAATATCATAACAAGTCATAGCAAATAGATATCAAGCGAAACTATGTTGCAGACATGGTTAGGCACAACGTGATGAGTTTGAAGTACTTGTCTACGAATGAGATGGTCGTGGACCGTCTCTCAAACCTTGAAGAGGGAATCTTTAGAGAGGCATGTGTAGCCTCTAGCACTGTGTACACTTAGTTGATGTACTTCAGTGATTTTATTTTCAATACAATATTCTTTAACTTGAATTACATTTGAGTATGCATGTTTTCACAGTTTAAGTGTTTTGTGTATTCTTACTATGATTCTTTATTTAAATATGTCAAACTGTATTAGATTACCCTCTAACATGAGTGATAGCTTCTATGCCTTTGTGGCTAGGTGAGTCTGGTAATGGTTTCTAGTTCTCGAAGTCTGTTGGTATGACTGCAAAGGGCTTTGTGTCCGGAACTATTTGATTTCGCACTACGACAAATTCTGGTTTGTCAGTCTACTCAGGGGTCGGATAAGGGTCTTTGTGACTTTTAATTCGTGTAGTTTGTGTGCCTGGCTGACATATATACAACATTTGTACATACGCTCCATGGTAGAGGAGATATGTTGTAGCGCGTGTTCCATACCGCGGCGCAACCAAAATGACTATGGGTATGAGCCGAGATGTGATCTTAAGTTGGAGTTGTGTGAGAGTCAAGTACATACCCTCATTACTCTGAACAGAGACTCGAGATTCAGTTCAAGGTTTGCTATTTTAGTCTGTGCTCGATGGGCCTTCAACGTATTGCACTCAGGTTGATGGTTTTGTGGAAAGATGATGGTCATTATAGGATCTTCTCAATATTGTGTCCACTAGGTGGCCTCCAACCGCGACGTTGGCTGCAGTTATGGGAGCAATACATATATAGGTCTGAAATATCTTTCTATGGTCAGACCTGGATAAAGATTACATAACCAAGGGTGTAAGGCACATTTCAACTGCTGGTGCGGGATCCGCGGGTTGCTACGTCTTCTTAACCGGTGCGTAGCACTTTGCTCGTTGTGTGTGTCGGTCGTACGGTTGCGTCCTCGTATGTGACTTGACTCTATAATGGGATTCATTTTCTTGGTGCTAGCATCATGAATGAGAACCCCCCACTTTGTGCGAGTGGAAGATGTTGGTTTTAGGATAATGGGTCGGCGATAAGTGGGAGACCATTCACAAAAGTCCAGTTGTGTGCTTGGCCTTAAATCCTATCCCTATACATACCATTATATATAGGGGTGCTCAGGGATAGGAAAAAACCCGAAGTAGACTAAACACAACCACCCTACAGTTTAGACAGAGGTTAGTAGATGTGGTCTTATAGGTCATTGTCCGTCAAACCATGGCGTATCCTCCCATCCTGCAGACCGTGATCCCAGCCTCAGGCAGATCCGCTCCCACTTCTGCTAAGGCAATCGTTCAAGGAGCTAACTTAAATATGTGTTATGTGGTGCTTTAATCAATTGTATGTTCCGTACATTCCAACAACTAATGTTACTTTATAGTTTAAATGTGTACTATTTAGTTACTTATGGTTAAGAATGTTAAGAATCTCCTCTTTTCTCATATCCTCCAACTTTATCTTCATGTTCACCATGGAATTACTCTTCCTCTTCACCATCGACTTTCTCTTCCTCTTCATAAATCTTCCTCTTCTCCATCGACTTCTAATTTTGGAATGATGAATACTGCTGAAGAATAGTCACATATTTTGAAAATTGACTCTAATGTGTCTTCATCAGTGATTGAAAATAGTTCAGGACCAACATTCCAAATTAGGTAAAAGTCAATTACCTGGATACTAAATCCACAAACAACATTAACACATTATTTAGCTGTGTTAGGGTAATGTCCCTTTCAATACTCGTTATTGTTTATTCATCGTCGAAGTATTTAACAACCCATGAGTCTAGGTTAATATAATGCTACCATAGTATCAGAAATTGATAGTAGCCATTTCAAGAATTTTAACACCTAATTGATTTTAAAATACGAGTTAGGCATTCTAACATAACAAACATTCTAAAAGTTAAGGCATTATAACATATTAGGCATTCTAAAATTAACAAGACAAAATAAATGAAAATTTTGGACCCACCTCTATTGATGAACTAGACTTCTTCTACAACATTTTCTTGATAGTTTAGAGGCTGCTTATATGAAGACTGGACAAATTGAAGGGTCGGTGTGGAAGAAAATATGCATGTTCTGTCAGGGAAATTTATACACCTTTTATCCGTGATTGACCCTCACGTACGAGTGGATGCAACTAACCTTCCAACCCATACTGTTAGTTACAGATTAGTAGCAAGTAACCTTCCAACCCGTGACTCGGGTGGATGCAACTAACCTTCCAACCGTGACTGCCAGTCATGTGTTCGTACGAGCTAACCTTCCACCCATGACTGGCAGTCACGTGTAGGATGTGTATTTATCCTTCCCCCAAGCCTCCACACAAATGGTCCTAGACTGGCTTAACGTGAAAAATAACCATTGCCCAAATACCCACAAGAAGAATCACTCGCTATATTGGGAGAGCTTAAGTTGGGGAGATATTTCACCTCATCACCGCCATCTTTTTGTTACCAGTTAGGGATACTATAGCAATGGAACAACGAATTTCAGAATCTATAATGTATATGGAGATTCTATAATTATTGGGAGTGTCATACTTCCCTCTTTTTACAACACCCAAAATAACTACCAACTCCTACCCGCGACTGGCAAATATGGGTTGGTACAGTTTGATAAATTGCTTTGAAAACATATTATTTTGGTATTTAGTTTTCAAATAAGGTGTATTTTAGAGGAAAAAAAATTAAAAATAAATGGTAGGTGGCATGGGTTAAATAACCACATTCATCAAATATAAGGGTGAAAAATAACTGGTATAATGCAATCACATGCACAATTTTAAACCGCGCATTAGACCCATTTATCATATATATTGTATATAGATTATGTATGTATAAATATTTTGTTGAAATATATATAGTATATTTACATATTTTTGTTTTCTCATCAATTCCTTTGTGTTAAGAATCTTCAATATAGAATAGTTTATATCTAATATAAATTAGACTTTGTGATAGAATAAAAAATAATTTGTTAGGTTTATATTTGTGTGAGATTAAAATAGTTATATTGACGTTACATTTTTACATGTGTCAATTTTATAGGTGCTTAAAGTTTGAATTAGCATATAATTATAGAGTGTAGCTACATCTATGTATAATCACTTTTTATTACTCCTTTCCAACAATTTTCTTCCACTGTGCCGGTGGTACTTTTCTTTAATTTTGTGAATTTGTATTGCATACTATGCTACGCTTCCCTTGTATACTCCATAGTGTGGAAATCTTAAACTCTTAAAACTAAATGGTGTATTGAATATTTATCCACTTTACAATAGTAAATCTTAAACTCTTAACTAATATTTTGTCCAATAAATATATAGGTGAAAGCTGAAACCTTAATAACCCAAAACTGAGCTATTAAATAAAAAACTTAAGGTGGAAGCTAAAACCTTACTAACTTAAATAAAGCAAAGCAACAACCAATAAAACCCTAAACTAAATTTAACTTAGTATAACACCTAAATTAATAATTTAGATAAAGAAATGATTTTCTATTTAAAACACCTGTAATAGTTCTTTATCTTTTAATATGTTTATTGTCATTTCCGCACAATTCTAAGTATTCTGACTCTCAATACTTCTTAAGGTTCTATCAACCCCACTTGCAATGCCCTCTGTTTTTGCAGTAATGAAACTTGACATTCATCTTACTTTTGAATTGTGGTCTATTATTGTATTTGCTTCTACTAACGCCTAACTCGATTCATATCTTCCTCTCATCACAACTAAAGTTGTAACTTGTATTGAGCTTTTTCCATTAGACCTTCCTTGTTTTTGTTTGCACTTTATTCTTCAAGAACCGTGACTGCAACATCATCAAAGAGAATATTATTTGTATTAATGATTAAATTGAAAACTCCCTAAATACCATCCGTGCTTGGCCGTCACGACTACCTACATCAATATTTATTTTGTGTATCATTTTATATTTTCAACGGTACTTAAGTTAAAATTTAATATTACAAGTTATGGAGTTATTGGATCACATTTTTTTTGAGTATGTCCCAAAAAATGATTTTAAAAATGCTACTCGATACCTAAAACACTCTTGCTGAGATATATAAATTTTCAGAACATATCCAAAACAAATTAGTTTCAATAACTAACCAAATTATAACTATAACCAAGCAAACGATATTACATTCCGAATTACACAAAGATACCAAATAATTATACTATCTCCATTTAGCAAGTAGTTATCCTTTGAGATAGAGTCGGTAATTCTTTTGGGTGGTGTGATAAGATGAAGTGAGACACTCACAATAATTATAGTATCTCAATATACGTAGTAGATTCTTAAATTTGTTGTTCAATCGTTATAGTATCTTCAATTGGAAACAAATAGATGGTGGTAGAGGCATAAAGTGTTATGAATTAAAATCCTAGCCCTATGGCATTTTTTTTATTTGGATTCGATGAGGAGAAAGGAAACGCATCCAATTATTATTGTATTTCCATATAACCCATAAATTTGTCTTCAATGGTCATTGTACCTCAACATAAATGAGTTCATAACTACTACCAAAGAGATACTACTAATTTGTATCTCCATATAGCAATTACTTTTGCTTGAGGTGGTGTGGTGGTGGATTATGTTGAAGTATGATGAGGTCAGTATGAAAGCTCTAAATAATTATATTATCTCCATACAGTTGGTATTTTGTTTTAGAGGGAATATGATGGTTATTTTTTCTGGTGTGATGAGGTGACGAGGGACGCTCCCAATAATTATAGTATCTTTATATAGTCGGTAATTCTTCTTGTGGGTCTTTGGGCAGTGGTTCTTTTTGTGGTTAAGTTGGTCCATGAATGTTTGGGTAGGGACTCAAGGAAGGAAAAAAAACAATGTTGGAAAGAAATGCGTGCGACATATTTATACACCTTATATATGTGACTGACAGTCAAGGGTGGAAGGTTAGCTGCAACCAACCCATGTCTGATAGTGCCAGGTTGGTAACAACTAACATTCTACTCATCACTTGCAGTCATAGATAAAAGGTGTATAAATATACCTGACCTACGAGACACATTTCCTTCCACGTCGAGCCTTCATTTTGTCCAGTCTTCATTTGATAAGTCTCTACACTATAAAGAAACCATCGTAGAAGAAGTCTGCATCATCAACTAAGGTGGTCCAAAAAATTATTTTTGTTTGTCTTGACAATTTTAGAATGTTTAATATGTTAGAATACCTTGATTTTTAGAATGTATGACATGTTAGAAAGCTTAACTTGTACATTAAAATCAATTAGGTGTTATTACACTTAAAATGGTCACGGTCAATTTCCGTTATGGTGGTTTAGATTAACCTAGACTCATGGGTTGTTAAGTATTTTTACGTTGAATCATCGATAACTACGGTTGAAAGAGACATCACCGTAACACAGTTACAAGATTGTCTTACCATTGTTTTCAGATTTAGTAGTCGGGTAACTGAATTCCACCTTATTTGGAATGTGGGTCATGAACTATTGAAGGCGCATTAACTAGAGTTTATGCAACGAATACATGGAATTATTTGTGATTCACAAATTAGAAGTTGATGTAGAAGATTTAGAGGAAGTCGATGGAGAAGAGCAAGAGAAGTATATGGAGAAGATGAAGTCAACGGTGAATAGGAAGAGGAAGTCGATGGAGAGGAGAAAGTTGGTCGACAAGAGGAAAGATGAGATTCATCATTGGCAGATGACTATGAGGCAGAGCATCCAACAATTTGAAGCGAATACGCCCCGTTCGATGATGAGATCGATAATGTTGTTTTGGAGTCGACCCAACCGGTCACTTACTTATCAATACCCTCATGAGTTTACATCGAGCAATTGGTAAAAAGGGTTCTAATGTACTGATTGAACAGTCATGGAAAGAGAATCATCCCCTCGTGAGGGTGATTTGCATGTTGGTGTAATATATGAGGATAAAGTTTCAGTTCAACATCCCATCAAAATGTGGCATATTCCGAACTCCCGTGAATGTGTCACGACAATGTCAAGACCTAACATAGTGGCATTTATGTGTGCTAATTAGAGTTGTTCTTGGTTTTTACAAGTAGCGTAGAAGAAAATGGGTAACTAAGAACTTACAAAAATCGACCCTACACACTCATGTACAAACTTTGCTTGTATCCATCGGCAGAGACAACTTGACTACATAGTTACTTCTGATTTAATATATATGTATGTGTATAAACACACGGGTATTAGATTTTGCGACTTGCAAAAAGTTGTTAAATATAAGTATGCACAAACTCCCCCGTACCGCAAGTTGTGGTATGCTAAATAGAAGGTGCATCAAGAATATGTTTGGAACACACGAGAGGGCATTCCAGCAATGGCCACAACTCATGGTCGCAATGTGCCATTTTAATCCTAACACTATTTATGACTATAAGTGGAAAGGTATACTAGAAGGAGGTGCTATTTTTGGAAAGTGATTCTAGGACTGTGGACCTCTTAATTGAAGGATTCTCACATTGTCGACCATTATCAGCATCGATGACACATTTGTACATAAAGTACATAGGAAAATTATTAGTGACATTAACCTATGATGTTGACAATCAAATTTTTCCACTATGCTATGCCTGCAGACTCTAAGAGTTCGAAGAGTTTGACATGAGTCTTTAGATCGTTTGGGCCAACATGTGATGAATGATCAAGCTAGCTATGTATAATTTCTTATCGTTACAGGGGTATTAAAAGAGTTATTGCGATTATTTTCCCAAAGCCTTGGGAGCACCATGGCTATTGTGTCCATCACCTTCCCAACAGCTTCAACACGAATTTTGAGGATAGAAATTTGAAGAAGAAATTCTCTAAAATGGTGTAGAGAGCAACGAGGAAAAAGTTCAAGTTGTGGAAATTATTTAGCAATGCTAACGAGGGAAAGTTTTATCAATGCTTAGCCAATATTGTGGGGGGTTTCAGCCTATGGTCTCAAGCGTGCGATGGTGGACATATATATTGTTTTATGACAAAAACATCAGTCAAAGGTCTTCAAAAAGGTTTTGAAAGGAGGTAAGTCACTGCTCGTAACGACATTGGTACATGTTGTTACATTTAAAAGACTAAATACATATTTTGTTGAATGTCGGGCCCGGTATGAAAAGGAGGTAGCGATAGGAAACAACTTTATTACAAAAGTGAGAATGTTATTGATGGCCACGAGGAGGCTTCTCAACATTTTGGAACAGATACTTACTCCTCCGGAGAACAGTACGAGTAAGAACGTCTGTTGGTAACAACTACCGAGTAAACCTGCAACAAATGTCATGTGTCTTCGATGAAGGGACGTTATTTCGATGACCTTGTAAACATACCATGGCAGCTATCCAATTCACAAATACGAGTCTGAAACCGTACATTGATCCACAATTTTGTGTTGATTACTACATGCAAACATAGCTTCATAAATTCCACTCTTTACGAGAAACATATTAGTGGCGAGAGTGTAACGGTTATAGTAAGGCGTGATATGCAAATGTTAGTATGTTCACATAGGCTTAGGAAAGTGATACTTCACAATGATATGGATTCTAGTAGTGCACCATAACAAAAGAAATGTAGTAAATGTGGTCAAACAGGCAACAAGAGATATTGTAAACAATAATGGATATTTTATATTATTTTGTGCTGTTGTGGAATTTTATGTCGTTTGTTTGGTTATAATTGTAAGTTGCTTAGATATTGAACCTAATAAAAAAATGGAGATGTTCTAAAATATTTATGTATCTCAATAAGGTTGTTCAGGTACCCTGAATAACCATTTTAAAATGATTTTTTGGGGACAAACCCAAAAAGATGAGGAAAAAATCTGATTCAATAACTACATAGATTATAACAATAAAATTGGCGCACTCATTTTTTATTGTAGCAGTCGCCTTCCATGCTACACACTGCAGATTGGATGCCTCAAATATGATAATTTGGATGATCGGTTCCAGTGTCCACTCTCGAGTAGCATTAAAGTTGCACCCTACCCGCGAATGACAATTATAGTTTGGTAAATAATTTTGAAAATTGGTTATTTGATTTTTCATTAGGGTATATTTTTAGCCAAGAAAATCTTCGAGTGATCAACTTCACAGTCTAGTTAAAAAGTCCACGATTGTTTAAGTAATGAAACCTTCATATCATCCTTTAACTTTCCATAAAAAAACGACCCAATAAATCTGCCTCCGGTAAGCTTCCTATGAAAAGTTGAATCTTCTAAGATCTTTTTTTGTATGTGTTGCTGGGTTGATGCATTCAGTAGGCACGCGGGGACGTACCAAAGGTTTGTGGTGCTAGCAATTTGGAAAATGAAGTTCAAGTTTTCAACAAATAATTAGGACAGAAACTTATTCTTTTACAACTCTGTTTTTGAATTGATCTTGCATTGCAACAAAACAATGTAGAAGAACACAAACCCAAATCCGAAAACAGAAAGAATGCGAAAAGCCACACAAACCGAAGTTCAATCGAAGCAAAAACACAAACTTACTTCCAGTTGCAGTTACGAAACGCAATGTCGCCGAGGAGGGTTCCTTCCGTGCTGCAAATCGACACTATCGGGGCGGAAGGAGGTCTGCAAGTTTCGGTTGGAGGGAATGGAGTGTGGAGATGGTTATCAAACGAGGGGGAAACGTTGCAAAGTGACAAGAGGGCATTATTGTCCTTTCAAATGTCTTCAAATCGTTTTAATTAGGTCATGTGCTGTGCACGTGACACTTTGACAGTCAGATTTGACGAAAAATTCACGGAGTAACCTTTCAGTCACATCTTCAAACTTAAGTAACGTTTCAGCTACACAAAAAAAGATGAGTGACCTTTTAATCACATGGGCCAAACATAAGTAACGGTTGAGATAATTAACCCAAAAATCAATCATGTTATGAAAAGCGATATAATTGAAGTCGAGTTAAGGCGCTTGAAATAAGACTTAGTCAATCCAAGTTCTCCATATAGGTTTGGTTGGTTGGTACGAATGCTTGACACCATTCTTCCACAATTTCCAATATTGACTACAAAATCCATGATGGATTCTATGTCCAGGGGTGGGAGTCCTTGACGAGTACTCATACTTAATGAATTCTTCATTCTTACTTTTCCGCTTCATTAAAATCTTCATTTGTGATTGAAATTGGTTCAACTTTCATTCCTCAACTTGAGTTGTCTGTCTCGGTATATCTTCGTCCTTTCATATCTTTCTCTCCTCGGAGTCATCAACTTTCGTGCATTGTTATCTCCACCACTAGTCGATGAAAAACAATGTCTTCCTCCATTATTTTTTTGCGGATTTAAAAATCTTTTTGCAAGTTCCCTTGGAAACTTGCCTTTTTCTCCTTGGTTGAAGACCATACTTTTAGCAATTGACAAAATATCTCATTGACGTTTATCTTCATGTTTCAACGTCACTTCAAATCTATCATAGATTTTCAAGTTCAAATCTATCACTTTTTGTTCATCATGAGATGAATTTATTTTTTCTCAAGTATTAGTCTTGCTTTGAAGCAAGAATAAGTTGTGCCAATATTTGTATCTCGATAGTGAGATAAATTAATTATTGAGTTGGTCGATTCTGAAGTCACCACTGCTGTATCATCGACTTATCCATGAACATATACGTAGGGATTCTAATTCCCCTTTCTCCATGAACATATTTTGAACAAGGTTTCTTACTTGAAGTCGATATGACATACATATGATCTACTCACATACTGACGTGAATGACGTCCGCCTTGATCGCGTTAACATTTTGAAGAAATTTCATATCATTCAAACCAAATAAAATACATAATTCCTGAATCAATTGCATTCACTGTAGAGAAGAGTTTATTTTCACACTTGCAACATGGTCGACACTATCAAGTTTGATTGGCGTCTTACCTTTATTGTTGATAACAACAGTACCTTCCATTTTAACACGGTGAATGGTGTTATTGGCCATGACTATAACTTATTCTCCTCCATGGCAAAGAATAATGGAGAATTGCTTTTCGTCTACATTGAGATGGTGACCACAACCAGAATCTATAATCCACTCATTTGTTTAGTTTCATGTCACAAGAGCAGGAGTTTTCTTGCCTAGAAAACATTTTGCCCATTCTTCATCTTCAGTTGAGATTTTAGACTCAACCATGTTATTCTCCTTCAGTTTGGTCCAACAATTTCTTTTCAGATGTCAAGGCTTACCACATCGATAACACTTGAAGTCTTTCTTACAAGATAACTCCGCATTACCGCCAACTTTTTCCTTGCGTCATTATCCTTCACTTGAGCCACGAGCGCACATTGATCTTCATTTAGCGTGATCTCAACCATTTTCCTAGCCAACGACTCTTGTTAAGTTATAAGATTCTCAAACTCCTCCAACGAAGGTTGAACTCAACCTTGAATTGACGTAACAAACTGTATATACTCAGAATGTAATCCCTGAATAATGAAATGTGTAAACACCTGATTTGCGCTCTGGATCAAAATACTGTATGCGAGGAACCGAACCGAGAACAATTGAGATTGAAAAACTACACACACGCATATATATATATATATATATGTATATGTATATATTACTTATCACTTTTGAAAGTTATATGTAATATTAATATAAAATATACATTAAAATGTCTATTATGTATTAATATATATATATATAATCTTTTTGTGCCACTTGTACATCATTTAACGAATCACTATTCATCTCATTAGGGTTGGGCAAAAATAACCGGTTCGGCCGAACCGTACCTGAACCGTACCGGTTTTGGACCGGTTCGGCCAAATCGGTTCACAAAACAAACGTTTTTTTTGAAAAAATATGGAGCGGTTTAGAATAGGTACAGAAAATCGGTTCAAAACCGGTTAACCGAATCACATGTTGTACCGGGTTTAACCTTAAATATACTACTAAATCAGACCATGCCATATTTAACAGACCAGACCACAGTCACAGACCAGACCAGCCAATTTCAGACCTAATTCACGGTTTTAAGTCTCTGTTTCGAGCGCAGATCAGCTTCACAAGGGCAGACAGAGTTCTTCACAAGGGAGTTCAACTTCAGACCTAATATCATATCACGCCTCACGCCTCACTCCTCACGCCTCACGCCTCACGCCTCACGCTCCAGTCTCCACGGCTCCGCCTCCAGTCTCCACGGCTCCGCCTCCAGTCTCCACGGGCCACGGCTCCGCCTTCAGACCAGGTTCGTCTTCGATCAGACTTCTGTCGTTCCGCGTAATGGACCTGCTTCAATAGTAATCGGACTTCTGTATGTGTATGTATATGTGTATATATACCTGTGTATTTGTCGAGGTAGAGTTGAATGTGAGAGCCTCCATTGTAGTAATTGATATGATCAAATGCCCAGGTTGGAAGGTTCTTTCCTTAAATAGGGGAGAAGGTTCTTTCCTTTGAGCCTCACAAGAAGAACATGAAGAGATTGTATATACTGATAGGGATCAATACTGATAGAGATATCCGGTGTGTGGTCTATGGTGCTTCTCCTACTTTTTACTTTTGAGGATTTCATATTTTTGAAGAGGGCGATCTTTTTTCTTTTCAAGGTTTTAAATGATTGAGGATTACCGAATTCATACCATGTCAGTGTGAAGCTGGTGTCCTTAAAACTTGATTATTTATAGTAAAATATGATATAGGCTTCGTAGTGTGTCAATCGTCTTATTTTTTTATTTTTTTTTGGCCAATGTCAATCGTCTTATTTGAAATAGATTATCTAAAACACTGAATAGTTTTGCTTGCATAATAATTAGTATAGGTGGCTTTCCTCAAAATTCAGTTCTACTGGTGCAAAGTCAACCTTTGAGGAGAAATTTCTTGCGCAGCAATCCCAAACTTCAGGTATGTCTGTTGCGCAATCAGTATCTGTTCTTTCATTTTTTTTTCAAGGGTCTGTTCAGTTTGTATATACTGATAGGGATCAATAGAAGAATTGATTGTTAAAACAATCTTCAAATGCTTCTACAGGTATATATAAAAATATAAATAGCAAGCCTACAGGTATTCTACAGGTCTTCAAACAATCTACAAATGCTTCAGCTGCTTCTACAGGTCTAATTTATGTTTTTTTGGGTGAATGAAGGGATGTTCAAGCAAGCAGCATTATTGGTATGATCATGGATTTATGTTTGTATTATTGGACCATTGAAATTGGTTATTGTCATGGTCCTCAAGGATATTGGTATTGGATGGGATGCAAGCAGTGCTAGCTGAATTGGAACTTTCAGTTTTTTTTTTTTGGGTATGAAGTGGTTCAACCAAACCGGTTCAGAACAGGTACGGTAAATTGGCCAAAATCTGGAGCGGTAAACCGTACCGGTTTTAAAATGTGGTAAAGGTTCGGTTTTGAACCGGTTCAGCCCCGAACCGGTTCATGCCCAGCCCTACATCTCATCCACTTTCAGCCAACATACTCATCTCAATCTACCTAACATTATTTTATTTTCTTTATAAAACAATATAAATCTCTCTATAAAAGAGAAGGCTTCTACAAAACAAAATAGGGGATACCGAAGAGGGGGATGGTCGAAAGCTTCGGGAGGAGAGGTAAGCAAGCCGAGAGCTTCGGCTTGAGGAAGAGTCCAAGAAACAAATAGAGAGTGAGAGTGAAAAAAGAAGTGTGAGTAAAAAAATGTCGGTAATTATCCGTTTCGGTTTCTCGTGCGGTATTTAAACTCTGGATGATTTAGGTATATTTCCCTCGTATTCAATATTGTATTTGTATTTCCTAATTTGAATGAAATTTATCTTATAAAAAAAAAGATTTAATATACATATATTATAAATCTATGTATAATATACGTGATACTATATATATATCTGAATGGTCATGTGAGGAATGACTTCCTATTAATTTCCTAGTGACCCGACTACACTCATTGGAGATGTGTGAATGCTAAAGAAGTTGAGCATCTAATGGAAGAAATTTATGAAGGTTGTTGAGGCCCACACATGAACGTGCGTGACTTATGTACTTTTGGTTCACCATGATGGTTGACTGTATAGAACATGTCCAACAATATCACCTTTGTCAAGTGTACGCGGACCAAATCCACGCACCACTGCACGAGCTCTATCCCATGATTTCCCCATGGTCTTTCTCAATATGGGGCATCGATGTAATGAACATGAATTTTCCAAAGGTGTCCAACGGTCATCAATTCATATTGATTGCAATAGATTACTTCACCAAGAGATAGAGGTTATTACTCTGGCGTCAATAACGGCAAAGGCCATTGAATTTTTCATCAGCGAGGATATCATCGTGTCTCATGGGATGCTGAAGTCAATCATCACCGGCAATGCCAGAAATCTAAATTGGTCGATGAGTTGTGGTCAACTATAAAAATGCATCTCCATATCGCCCACAATTGAATGGCGTAGTGGAAGCAACAATTAAAGGACTGGCATGATAAGCTGCTTTGGGCAATTATGGCATATATGACCTCAATGCAGGCACCAACAGGGGCAACCCCATTCTCCCTTGTTTACGGGATCGAAGCCGTTTTGCCAATTGAAGTAGAATTCCCGTCAGCTAGGATCGTCGCCGAGGCAGAGAATGACGAGTCAGAGTAGGCGAAATGTAGATACGTGCAATTGAACCTCATGACAAAAGGTGGCTCATCGCGCAGTACCACAGACATTTGTATCAGCAACGCATGGCTCGTGCATTTAAAAGGAAGGTACGTCTAAGAGAATTGCAAGCAGGCGATCTAGTTCTCAGAAAAATCCTACGAGTCAATCCAGACTCTCGGGGGGCAAGTTTGTGCCTAAATATGAAGGGCATTGTATCGTCAAAGAGGTTTTCAGTGGATGAGTCATGATCATTACCGATATGGACGGCCAAGAACTCCCCAGTCCAGAAGTGAGAGAAAATTCCTGCTAAATCGAAAACCCGAAAGGGCTTAGGCAAAATTTAAGGAAGAGGGGCATGATTGAAAATCCACAAAAGAACAATCATGGTAAAAGGAGAGGAATCAAATCCCTGATAGGTTGAAAACCTGAAAGGGAAACCTAGGCAAAAATTAAGGGAACTGAGAGGTGCGGTAAAAAACAAAACCGTAGCAAAAATATAGAAAAGCGAGAGATTAAAAAAAAATTTCAAGTCAATACAGACTCTCGGGGCAAGTTTGTACCTAAATATGAAGGGATTTATGTCATCAAAGAGATTTTCAGCGGGGGAGCCATGATCATCACTGACATGGACAACAAAGAACTCCCCAATCCAATCAATGTGGATGCAAAAAAAAAAACTCGTAATCATAAAGCGAGCCTCCAAAAATCAGAGAAATTCCCACTAAATCGAAAACCCGAAAGGGCAGTTTAGGCAAAATTTATGGAAGATGGGCATGATTAAAAATCCATAAAAAGGGCGATCATGGCAAAACGAAAGGAATCAAATCCCTGCTAGGTGGAAAATCCAAAAGGGCGACCGTAGGCAAAACAAATAAGGGAGCTGAGAGGTGCAGTGAAAAGAAAAAACACCGTAGCAAAAGGAAAGAAAATCAAGAGATAAAAAAAAATGCTCAAAAGTGAACGACAGTGTTTCCCACAGCAGCAATAAAAAGAAGTTGTGATCGGCATTAATTTGAGTGGCCTCGAAAACTTTCATGGATACACCTTGTGAACATAGCATGAATGACTTTAGGGAACTTCATCAAGAAGAACTCCAAAGTCGATTAATGAGAAAACAATCTGAGAAGTTCGCACAAGCACTCATACATCTCGAGAAGGTTTTTTACCTCCAAAGTGAATTACAAGCTAATGAGCTGGGTCTTTAGGTGCTCAACCTCCGCGAGTCATCATCAACAATCGGGACTTGTAGATATCCAACTTCCGAGAGTTACAAACCGACGAATGGAGCGTTTAGGTGCTCAACCTACGCAAGTCCTCCCCAACGATCCGAACCTGTAGATGTCCAACTTCTGAAAGTTACAAACCGACGAACGGGGCCTTGAGGTGTTGAAGCCCCGTAAGTCACCCATAACAAAACTTCTAGAAAAAAACGACGAGTGGAGCCTTTAGGTTTCAGCCTTCGCAAGTCATCATCGATAACTAGAACTTGTAGTTATCTAGCTTCTAGGAATATAAAAAAAAGACGAGCGGGCCTTTAGGTGTTCAGCCTCCGCAAGTCATCCTCGATGACCATAACCTGTAGTTATCCAGCTTCTGGAAGAGACAAGCCGACAAGCGGAGTCTTTAGGTGCTCAGCCTCCGCAAGTCATCCCCAATGATCAGAAACTGTTCAGCCAACAAGCTGAAGCCGACAAGCGGATCCTTTAAGTGTTCAGCCTCCGCAAGTCATCCCCAACGATCAGAACCTATAGATGTCCATCTTCTGAAAGTTACAAGCCGACAAACGGGGCATTTAGTTGCTCATCCTCCGCAAGTCATACCCAACGATCAGAACCTGTAGATGTCCAGCCTCTGAAAGTTACAATCCGACGAACGGGGCTTTGAGGTGCTCAACCCCCGCAAATCATCATCAACGATGCTTTTGGCCAGAAAAATCCTCAACTTCCATCTCGTTTATGGCAAAAAAAAAAAACAGACGAGCGGAGCCTTTAGGTGTTCAGACTTCGCATGTCATCCACGACGACCAGGACCTGTAGTTATCCAGCATCTAGAAGAAAAAAAAATGACGAACGGAGCCTTTAGGAGTTCAGCCCTCACAAGCCATCTCCCATGAATCACAAGTCGACGAGCGGAGCCTTTCGGTGTTCAACCTTCGAAAGTCATCCTCGACGACCAGGACCAGTAGGTGTCCTACGTCTGAAAATCACAAGTTGATGAGCGTTTAGATGCTCAATCTCAACAAATCATCGTGAACACACACGATGAGATCACTTCCATGAGCGCGTGTCCAAAGAGGGGCAACTGTAAACACCTGATTTTGGCTCATGGTCAAAATACTGTACGCAAGAAATCGATATTAAATTTTTTTCTTTTTTTAAAATTTTTTCTTTTTTTAAATATATTAAATTTTTAAAATAAATATATCTGAATTTCGAACATGGGTACATGGCCACACATGGCCATGTTCCTCTTTTGAACCAAGTTGGGTTTTTTTATTATTAAAAAAAATAATTAATAAAATAAGAATTCAAGTTCTATAAATTGAAGGCAATGCTTCAATGAAAAACAAAACTACGATGAGGTGAGCTTAAATGAGAGACAAAAATAGAAAAAAAGGAAAAAAAATAAGTGAAAAAAAGGTGAAAAATACCGATAATTATCGGACTCGGTTCCTCGTATGCTATTTTAACCTCGAATGAGTTAGATATATTTATCTCATATTCAATATCATATTTGTATTTTATAACTGTGAAATAAAATTGAGAGTTTATATACATATATTATATATTTATATATAATATACTTGTTAATATATATATATATATATATATATAATATATATTTATATTATGTTTATGTAATACTATTATATCTATATGTATAATATATATTTATATTATGTTTATGTATTACTATATATATCTATATGTATAATATATATTTATATATTTATATATTTATATTATGTTTATGTAATACTATTATATCTATCTGTATAATATATATTTATATTATGTTTATGTATTACTATATATATGTATATGTATAATATATTTATATTATGTTTATGTAATACTATATATATCTATATGTATAATATATATTTATATTATGTCTATGTAATACTATATATGTATATGTAAAAAAAAAAATTCAAAAATGACTTGGGTCATTCCCAAACTTTGATGAAGGTTACAACTCGGGTCTTGGACTCTCGGGTCATTTCTGGGACGTTATCGATTGTTATAAACCAAATCGGAAAAGTTTTGGGTCATTTGTGCAATTTTTGAATTTTTTTCTTAATTCAGCTCATTTTTTTAAAAATTTACATTTTGATTTCTAAACTTTTCTCGACATTCCATGATTTGTCAAAATGTTACAAATAAGTCTACAATAATTTTCGGGTTTATTTTGGAATTTTACCAAGTGTTACAAATAAATCTAGAATAGTTTAGGGTAAATTCTGTAATTAAAAAACCAATCTTTTCAGTTCAGTTATAATATTTTCAAAAATTACATTTTTGATTCCTAAATTTTTCTGGATATTCCATGATTTTTCAAAATGTTACAAATAAATCCAGAATAAATTTCGGGTTATTTGGGAGCTTTACCAAATGTTACGAAGAAGTCCGGAATAGTTTAGGGTCATTTTTGCAATTTTCGAAAATATTTGTCCAATTCAGCTCAAATTTTAATAAATTGCATTTTGGTCCCTCTATTTTTTTGGACATCCTATAACTTCTCAAAATTGGACAAATTAGTCCAACGAGCTTAATATCTTCAAAAATCATTTGTGCATGTTTTGACACGTTTAAAATGGCTTGAGAGTTAAACCATTTTTTTTCAAGCACGATTAACTTTAGTTCTCTCTTGTTTATTTGAAATTAACTCAAAAAAAAAAATGTTTGTACATGGTTTGTTTAATTTAAGGAAAATGCATATAGTCTTTTTGGGCCAAGCATGATCAAAACGGGCAATTCGGGTAAATGAAAAAAAAAATCAAATGCAAACTAAAGTACCGAAAGGGAGGATTATAAGCTTGCGATCTTTTAAGACGTAATCAAACCCCCGAACTCGATTCTCTGGACGTAGACCTTTCCAAGCCCTAGGATGTTAACTCCACGTACCCTAGGCAAATTTTAGGATTCAGATTAGCCTTCAATTAATCGGTGGCGACTCTTTCATTTTTTTCGGGCCGGGTGATGACCCCACTCGACCGGACCCGTCGCTCTCCAAGACCCGACATTTCAAAATAAAATTAAAAATATTTTTCATATGGGACGGGAAAATCGGATCCGACGTCGGACACTAGCTGCTCTGGTTTCTTCATTCTTACATTTTCGCTTCGATAACATCTTTTGTTGTTATTGATTCGGGTGAAATTTTCATTACTCAACTTAAATTGTCTGTCTCAGTATATCTTCATGATTTTACATCTTTGTCTCCTCAAAGTATTTAGATATCGTTCATTGTTAGTTCCACCACTAGTCAATGACCAAGCATGAATTCTTATATTATTCTTTTTTTACTTTAAAACTCTTTTTGTAAAATTTCTCAGAAAATTGCCTTTTCCTCCTCTGTTGAAGACCATACTTCTAGCAAGTGACAAACTATCTCGTCGATGCTTCTCTTCTGGTTTCAACGCTACTTTAACTCTTTAAGATATTTTCAAGTTCTACTACTTATTATCTAGGGTTGTCCAAATTAATCTGTTCGATCGAACTGAATCAGTTATGGTTTGAACTGGTTCGGCCGAACTAGTTTCAAAACTACACCATTTTTTTAGGGTTCATGTAAGCCAGTTCAAAATAGTAGTTTCAATTTAGTTTGAATCGACTCGTATTTTGATACTGGTTTATACTTAAATTCAAATCAAACCACTTAAACCTATATAATTTTAGAACCGGTTAAAAACAAAATAAACCAAACTGATTCTTAAAATAAGTAAACCCCTAAACAAATGCATATGTTCTGCAGCCAGCCTGTTTCTCTGTTTGTCTTTCATTCTGTCTCAGACTCCCAGTTCACCACTTCACATTTTCGTTCAGCACGATAACACTCAGCCTTCGCCCTTCGGTCCTTCCGCCGCGAGTTATCGTTGCTTTCTACTTCCCGTCGTGATGCAATGCAGAATCCAGACCGTCGTTCTGGTTTTGCCGCATCTCACCGTTTGTTCTACCATTACCATGAGACAACAAATTAAAGTAAGCCAGACATCCTAATTTAGATTGATCCAAAATTTCGATTGATTTTGACACAAACCCTAACGTAATTTGTTCGTTCAACCATTTCAATTGAGCCACAAACCTAATTTTGATTAAACCAAAATATTTTGCTACAACTACTATGAACTAATTATGTTGTGCTATGAACTAATTTCTACTGGCTCTCAAGATGGTTGAATCTCTCATTTGCACTCAAGCTTTGATCAGAGGGATTTCTTATAACATGTTAGCAGAAGAAAATTTTGAAGAGTTAGAGAAACTCGAGAATGGTTTTATTAAGTTCTTAAATTGCCTTAAAAATTAAACTTGTACTTACATGTAATTTTTTTTTTCTGACATGCATGATGTATACATGTGTTTGTGTTTTCACTTTTGTAGATTTTCGTAAGGAGAATTCTCAACAAACTATAGAGGTTATTTCTCTTCACTACAAAGATCACACTTGAGGTACTTAATAAGCTAAATCTATTTTGTGACATAGTAATCGAATTATATGGAAGTAGAAAAATTGGTGTGCAACATGCTACGTGGTCACAAATTTGGTATGTTATAGAGCACCCATATCAATGTCTTACTACAGATTCTGGTTTTGATTTATGGATATTACTGTGGGTTAATATTTGAAATTTTACTTGATATGGTTTCGATTGTATTTATTCATGGTGATTTGAATATTGGTCTTTTTCTTGCAATGTCTTCAGTGATATGGGTTATATATGCAGGTAAATGATATCCCCGCTGGAGTAAATTATGGGGTAACTTTGCAACTTCAAAAGGAAGGAAACTGTGCACTTACATATCTAAGTAGATTTGAGCTCTATTGATGATTCCCTTTACTTGTCTATTTAGCTAGAGACCTTCTTTCTGTACCTAGGAGGGCCTGATTGACCTCACTTTGTGTTCTCCTTCTCCATTTGAAATCACTATAGTATGTTGGACTCTCGTATTGTAATTTCGAAATTATTATGTTGGACTCTTGTATGTATTGGACTCTCGTATGTTAGACCGGACTTTAGTAAGTTTTTCCAGATTCCAGTATGTTTTTCTAACTTCAGCATTTGGACCGCATTAGTTCTGCTTTGAACCAGATCAGTTCCAGTTTGAACCGAACTCGAAGCAGACCAAAATGGTTAAAAAAAGAGACCAAAATAGTTTGAAACGGTGAACAAGACCAGTTTTTCCCCTCTTAAACATACTAGTTCTTTTAGTGAGAAATAAAATATTGTTTTTATTTCAGCGGTTCTAGTTCAATTCAGAACTGGCTCGTGGTTGAAACGGTTCATGAACAAGCATATTATTACCTTCACCAAGATATGAATATTGTTTTTCTCAACTATCAGTCATGCTGTGAAAAAAGAATAAGTTGTACCAATATTTTCATCTCGATAGTAAGATAAATTAATGATCGATCTTGTCTATCATGAATTCACCATTACCGTATCATCAATTTCTCCATGGACATCTTCATGAGAATTCAAACACCCCTTTTTTGCAGGAACCTTTGTTGAAGAAGTTTTATATTGGAAGTCGATGTGACATACAAATCATCTACTCGCGTAGAGACGTGAACGACGTCCTCCATGATCACCTCAACATTTCGTAGAAATTTCACATCATTCATACCAAATAAATTGCACATACCTGAATCAAATGTATTCACATTCGAGTGGATATTTCTTTACACCTGGAACATGGTAGACACTATCAAGTTTGATTGGTGTCTCACCTCTAATGTTGATAACAACAATACTTTCCTTCTTAACGAGGTGAATGGTGTGAATAATGGTCCACCAAGACCATAACTTCTTCTCCTCTATAGCGACAAATAATGGAGAATAACTCTACATCTCTCGTGAGATGGTGACCACAACCTGAATTTATAATTTACTTATTGTTTGAGTTTATGGCCGCAAGTGCAGGAGCGCTCTTGGGTAGAAAACACTTAGCCCATTTCTCATCTTCAGTTGAGATCTTGGACTGCACCATGTTACTCTCCTTCGGTTTGGTCTCACAAATTCTTTTCAGATGTCCGCGCTTACCACATCGATAAAACTTTAAGTCTTTCTTACAAGATGACTCCACATTACCACCAACTTTTCTTCAAGTGTCATTCTCCTTCAATTGAGCCACGAGGGCAGATTGATATTTTTCTAGCTAGATCTCAACCATTTGCTTAGCCAAGAACTCTTATGAATCTAGAAGATTCTCAAATTCCTCCAAGGAAGGTTGTTGAACTTAACCATGAATTGATGTAAGAAACGGGATATGATTGGAACATAATCCTAGAATAATGCACTACTTTATTCGCACCTGTGAAATTGGCTCATCGAATAAAGTAACGATAGAATATCCTCGAATAATGCACTACTTTATCGAATACTCGTCGAATATCCTTGAATAATGCACTACTTTATAATCTCTAAATACAAATTCTTAACCTATAGATATAAATTTGAAATCAAAGAGTCACCTTATTTCGCAATAATAATTTGTAGTCGAGCCTCATTCGTTTTGTTGTACAGTGATTCTAGGGTCTTCTAGATCAACGAGTAGAGGTGCATCGTGAGACATGCAAACAAATATTAACGATGTCGATCTCTTGAAGCCAAATTCCGCATTGGCATTCATTCGCTCCTAGCGCTTGAACTACTCACCATGGGCATCGATCTCCTCCCGGATGTAGCTGCCCTCCCTCCAATGACATCCCAAGTCTTCACATAAGATAGAGGTCTCCATGCAAGACCACATAAATCGGTAATTGGACCGGTTGTATGACTCTATATCCAGGCCAATCACATGACAGCCAACATCCATATTTAGAGTACTCAATTTCTTCAATCAACGATCTCGACACATTCCTTCTTACCACGGAAGTGACTCTGATACCATGTAAAGAAATGAAGTGTGAATGCACTTGCACAATACCGTATGTAGACCATGAAGTAATAAATCACATATGTGGACTAAAAACTCTAAATTAGCTAAAGGATAACTCATTTGTATTAATTGGATTTTCACTCACTTGGTGGATGGTTCTTGTGGTGGTTGTGTTGTACATGAAACACATTCCTTTTCAAATAGTGCATTATTCAAACAGGAAGAACACACAAAACACTCAAACTGTGAAAACATGCATACTCAAATATAATTTAAGTTTAAGAACATTTTATGGGAAATTAAAAGAAATGAAGTCCATCAATTAAGTCTACACAGTCCTAGAGACTACACATGCCTCACTAAAGACTCCCTCTTCAAGGTTGGAGAGACGGTCCACAACCATCTCATCCGTAGACAAGTACTTCAAACTTATCACCTTGTGTCTAACCATGTCTCTAAAATAGTTTTGCTTGATATCTACTCGCTATGACTTGTTATGATACTTGGATTTCTTTGTCACGAAGATTGTGCCTACAATGACTCAGCAATCAATCCGGAAGTCTCTTGATTCATACAAGCTACTGAGTAGCTCACATAAGAACCACAAATGTCCCATCCATAGCAATCAAAACAATGCGCGATTACTTCTTGCTCATCCACGATATGGTGCCATCAGAGAGCAGAGCATAAAGTCCGAGGTGGATTTTCTCTCGTCAAAGTCACCACCATAGTCTGCATCATTATACCCAGTCATTCAGAGATTCTCGGACCTCTGGCAAGTCTCTTAGGTACCACAAGGCATGATGATGCCCTTAAGATATCACATGATCCTATTTACTGCCTGCCAGTTCCTCAATCGGGTTCAGCTTGGTACCGACATACTATGTCGATTGCGTACAAATATCAGGTCAGTACACACTATTGCATACATCAGGATTCTGACTGCACTTAGCTACATAATTTGTTTTATCTAGTCCATTTCTTTTATAGTCTTCCAACATATATCCATATTGAGAGGTTGACCAACGTAAGATGGAGTTTCAATTGGTTTGCAGTTACTAATGTTGAACATTTTCAGCATTTTATTTATGTAGCTCTCCCGTGAAAGCTAGAACTGCCTCCTACGGCGATCTCGCGGGATCTCAATCCCAAAGTTGTGCGTCGCCTCACCCATTTTCTTCATCCCAAACAGAGAAGACAATCAGGAATTTATCTGTGTGGGGAACTCCAAGCTATTTACGGCTATGAGTATGTCAACTACATATAGAGTCATAAACACAAATTTCGGTCCAAGCTCTTTTGGTATACGCGCAATGATTCATGTCCATCAGGAGAAATCAATTTTCGACGACCAAATCATGAACTTCGTGGTACCACTGCCTAGAAGAGTGTTTCAGACCATAGATGAATTTGTGAAGTTTGCACACTTAATGCTCATGATATTTCTGCACAAACCATTCATACTACTTCATATAGATCTCTTCATATAACTAACCATTGAGGAAGATGGTCTTAACGTCTATCTAGTGTAGTTCCAAGTCTAGACTCACTCCAATAGACAGAATCAAACGAGTTGTGATACTCAACTTTTCATCAGCCTTGAGCTTCATTTTAAGAACCCATTTAGCTTTATTGCTTTGTGTACTCTAAGGTCGACTAGTGTCCAAACACCGTTCTTCCTTATAGATTTCATCTCGTCCAAAGTGTTCATCTCATCCTACATTACTTTCATCCATTCTTTTTAGAGGGGTCTAATGAGAGTTTCTCTAACGTTTTACGACACAATAACCATATTGTCATATATTTGGGTGTTTAGTTCTCCATCACCTTCGAATGCATATCGTCGGGAGGAAAACTTATGTTATAGCCCACGACCTAACAACTCATTACTACCAGGATGTGACCATGATCACTCCCAGTTAGAATCAAATCCCTAATGCTCCCACTGTCAACAAGATCATCAGGAGCAGAATCTGTTCCATTTCTCCCCAACAAGCAGTGAATCCGGCGGACGAAGAACTGATTCACTATATGCAGTTTCAACTCTCCCACTCGAATTAACAGGTGTCTGCTCAATTTGATCTTGAATCTCATATAGAGATTGATCCAAATCAATCTCTCACTTCTTAGGAAACTTGTTATCTAAAAATGTTGCATCTTGTAATTCGATCTCGGTAACACTCCCACTGTCCTGCTCGGCTATAAAAACTTACCCCTTCGAGATATCAGAGTAACCAAAATTACTATTTTTTCCTCTAGGTCCAACGTTTCCCACACTTATTTGAGAAATCATGGGTGTAAGCGGCACACCCCGGTGGGCGTATATGGTGAATGTCCATAACTTATTCCAGTCCAAAACGCATATGGAATGGCGTTAACCATCTTCGTCGGCATATGGTTCAGGATGTGGGTAGCAGTGTTCAAAGTGTTTCCCCATAAGAAAATCAGCACTTGAGTGTACGCCATATAGACCAAACCATTTCAAGGATTGTTTGATTGCACCTCTCTGCAAGATCATTTTGCTGAGGGGTGAAGGGGATCGACAACTGATGAATGATTCCCTTTTCATTACAGAAACCGTTGAACTTCGCTAAAAGGTATTGTTCTTCCATGATCAGGGTGGAGGGGTTTTGCCCTCCTGTCTATCAGGTGTACTCATCTGTAAGTGTAATGAAATTTAGCGCTATGTGTCGAACTCTAGCTCTAACCAAAAGGAAATTTGGTTGTAGATGCCTAACCAAAAGGCGTACTGGTGGAATTTTCTGCTAGACAACTTACACAAGTAGACGACTCCACTTGGGCTAGCCGCTGCATTCAATGTGGACCTCTATAGTCAAATCTAGCTTGTCTGTCATTCATATCGCAAACATATCTGCGAGTTGAAGAAAACATTAAATTATTATTGTTGCATGAATCCAAATCTGAAACAATAAATCCACCAGAAATAACAGCATAGCCAAACAAAACTGAATCTAAAGACAATTGGACTGAAGATTCATGAAAAGATAATCAAAAACCGAGTGTCATTAATTCTAAGACTGATATAGCAAATCGGTAAATTTGCGAAGCATAGAGGATATGAAATCAGACTAAGACTCGACTACCGCGCAAGCGCTTCTCACAAGTTCTAATCCCCTCGACTTCAACATCTAAGTTGTCGCCAATGTACATCCACCTAATTTTGGACTATCCTGAATCCAAAATCCACAAAGGATATGACTCGGTCAATATAACTGTACTAGGTATACAAAATTCACTAGATTAGCCATTAAGACATTCATGTCAGATCGATTCAGGGCATGCGTTCACAAAGTGTACCCACTAACACAGCTGAAGCATTTCCTATATTTAGGATTCTCGGCATCACGCGAACATTTTCGCGGTGTTGTTTTCGGAGGAGTCCTTTGGTTCACCCCAGTCTTTGTCTACTTTGCCTTCAATTCATATGCGTCATCGCGTTGTGCATTACTCCTTCGTCTTCAACGAATCTTCTTAGGTCCAGAGAATGGTGCCACATACACCTCAGTCATAGGCCCAGTGACCTTGGGTATGTCCTCTTCAGCTCAATGTGCCTTCAAACTTTTTCAAAGGTGTTAAGGCCCTTGGAATGAATTATTTAGATTTCCATCTGTTCCATCTAGATTTGTTGCTTATCGGGCACTGACTGACTGTTCTCGTTGAGCCTCACAATCATATTGGTCACATGCCTTAGTTGCTATCTCGCGGAGTGCTGAGGATTCATCTCATGGGAATCGAACTTGATGTCGAGTGAGCACGACTGAGCAGACGTATATAACCAATTCTATCCTGAAAAGCATACCACAACCCTTAAGTTCTGTGTTGAGCTCAAACCCATAAAGGATGTCGTCATCCACCGTACTCAACATTATGGCGCTCGTCTCAGCATCATTAGCCTCTCACTCGAATGGAAAGCCTTCTACTGATTTATAATTCCAGAGTCGAGTATTTTCATAATCGTCTTGATGGGGTTAATGGACTTCTACTTAGTTAGGACCATCTTAATACGCTTCATACGGATTTTATAGTTCTCGCCATCAAGTCTAAGAGATTTGTCTAACTAAGCGATGATGTTATTTCATGGCGACCTAATTTCTCTAACTAATGCAAATTTTAATAGGATCATGGAGACATAAGGAACAATGTAAAAGACAAGCATCAAACCTGTAGGATAGACTTGAAAACATACTTCAACCAGGAGGACAACCCTAGCTATACCGAGAAGCACTTCCTGAAACACAATATATAACAACAATCTTTAACAGAGCAGAGTCGAACATATCACACTAAATCAAAGTGTTCGACTCTTACAAAGCAATCGTCCTAGGATTATTCAAAGATATTCGGAGAACCTCGCAGGTGTAAGAACATTTTTCTTAGGTGTATTTTGTACTTATCCAAACTTCTGAAAGTGTACTAAGGACAATTCTAAAGGTTTGCTATCTATGCTAAGTGAAATTTAGATATACATATCTAGGTGATCTAATACATGCAAGCAAAGAAACAAACCATACATGTCAATACATACACATATATATTGATACCTTTCAAAAATAACTAAATTTAGGGAAAATTCATAATTTTCAAAACTTTAAGGACCAAAGTCACCCTAACCAAAAGATTGGGGATCAAAATCACCATGAATGAAAGTTGGGGACCAAAGTCTCAACAAACAAAATTCTGGGACTAAAGTCTCAACAAACTAAATTCAGGGATTAAAGTATCAACAAATAAAAGTAATTAACATGCTAGACCAATTTTCAAATATTATGCTGGGATCTCAACAAGTCATAACCTAGTCAATTCTACCAGTCATGGACTCAAGAGTCAAGCAAATAAAGTAAGGCAAACCTATTTACCCTGTAGAAAACACAAAGTGATCCAGGGAACTCAAGGAACCCACACAGTGTTCTATCTATCGAGTCATGCAACATAAAGCAATATAACGCTCTCTCCGCAATTTAAATTGGTCTAGCAATTAGCCCACAAATTATTTATGAAAGGGTCCAAGAACATCTACCGGACTGAAACAAGTTACTTGAACCCATAGTGGATTCAGGATCGGTACCAACTTCGTTTCGAGTTAATTCAGGTGGCACAGGGCCTCCGAATTAGCTCACACCGATTTACATAGCACTAAACCATCTGAACTGGTCCATCCAGCTGGTCTGAACTAAATTGGTTCGGTCAGGTCAAACAGATCAGACCGGAATGGACCGTCTGATCGGTTAAAACCTACCAAATCTGATTAGCTCAAATAGAACCAGTCTGGTTGACCCTGACTGATCTGGTTCACATAGACTAGACCAGTATTTTTCTTCTTCTTCGTTGAAGAAGTTGCAGTTGCTAGGGTTCATAACCTAGCAGTCGTCGTCTCTTGTGGAGTGGCCCAGACACATTGACTGACCACAAGGAGGTCAGACACCACAGCCTGACCTCTTCCCCTCCAGTCCTTCCCGTCGCCTCGAGATCGGACATGGCTGACTGACTGCCCTCCTCCTCTTCAGCGCGCCTGAAGCCAGAGAAACATCCACAAAGGTTGCGGCTTCTAGGCTTGGACACAGCTACGAATGTTGCGGCTTTTAGACGTGACCGCAGCTGCGAAGGTTGCGGCCTCCTGTCATGGCCCCATCCACGAAGGCTGCGACCACCAAGATTCTATGGCCACAACTACTAAGGCTTTCGGCGTTAGGTTCATCGCTGTGGGAATATTAACAAGTTCGACATTTTGGAAACCAACCTACTATGGCTCTGATACCAATATTGGAATGTACGAAACATACAATCGTTTAGGGCACAACATAACACATATTTAAGTTACCTCATTGAACGATTGTCTTAGCGAAAGCGGAAGCGGATCTGCCTGAGGTTGGGATCACAATCTGATGGACGGGAGGTGGCGCCATCCACGAAGGCTGCGACCACCAAGATTCTATGGCCACAACTACTAAGGCTTTCGGCGTTAGGTTCATCGCGGTGGGAATATTAACAAGTTCGACAATTTGGAAACCAACCTACTGTGGCTCTGATACCAATATTGGAATGTACGAAACATGCAATCGTTTAGGGCATAACATAACACATATTTAAGTTACCTCATTGAACGATTGTCTTAGCGAAAGCGGAAGCGGATCTGCCTGAGGTTGGGATCACAATCTGATGGACGGGAGGTGGCGCCACAGGTTAATGGGTAGTGACCTAAGTTTCCACACCTACTTACCTCAGTCTAAACTGTAGGGCGGCAGGGCATCATCGACCTAAGGTTTTCCAACCCTGAGCATACCTATACATAAAGGGAACGGTTTGGGTCAGTATCCAATACTAGGCTTATTAGAATGGGCTCCCACTAATGGGAGACCCAATCCCCCAAAACCAACAGTTGGCATCACTCTTGCCTTGGGTTCACAAGAAATTACTGTTTTATATTGTTCATGGCAGCTCCAATATGGGCAAAGGATAGGTTGGTTATTTAGTTAATGTATCATAGTACATCAACATTTTGTGATTTCTATCCCCAAGTTGGATTGATTTAAAATTTAATATCTTTGTTGATTTAAAAGCATTAATGTGATTTTCTTGTAAAATGTTGTATGATTGCTGCTCTGCTAATACAAACCCTATCGAAAGTAATAGCAAGCAAAATCTTCGAGCATATTTTAAGTGGCATGTCATCCATCTTGGCTACCGTTACCGAAGGTTGTTGAAGTTGCACCTTCAATTAAAAAGTTAGAACCCACTTGGTCCAACTATAATCAGGACTTAAGTGCTTATTTTCATAGAAAATATAAATTTAGAAACTTAACAGAACATACGTAAAAATCATTTAAAGTTTCACGTTTATTGATATTATTTGCAATTGGATGAAGTATACCTGGGAATGACTTACGAAGAGATCCGAGTCTTTGCAAGACTATATAAAATCTTCTGATGTGGTATCATATTATCAATGTTTAACGTAGCCTATACCATACACACTGTCACATAGGCGTTTTTTAGGGGTAATTGTTTGCCTAAGTAAAGGGCATGCTGGCGTGATTGCACGACCAATCACAAATCTGAACAAAAATGCAGCACGCTTTGGATCACTTCGTACACAAGATCACACACAAAGATGGTTGTGGAACACTTTCCTTTATTAATGACAAGGGCTTGAAGCCAGATTACACCCTCAGAATTTAGCTCCTCACAATCACTCTCAATTTCGTTTATAAGGGTAGATGAAGTATAATTACAACTCTTAGGTTTGACCCTCTTTTATAAGCATGAAATCCCATCCTAGCTTTAGCCACAAGGATTCTGAAAATCACCATAAAATATAACATAGGGATAAGATTCTATTTATATCTATCCCCACTATATATTCGTAGCAACCTATCTGTAAGTCCACACCTTTAGCTCCAGCGGATATGTTGATGATATGATTTGATCACCAACTCATTTGTGGATAGATTCATATCCTCAAGAAGATCATAGGCAAACTCTAGAAGAACCAGATCACCATCTTTGGATTGGGGTTTCCCCAAAGCTCCGCAACTCAAACAATTGAATAAATTTTCACATTCTTCAAGCATCTAAGGTTTCGCCCGAAACCAAGCTTGCGCTATGAAGCAATTTCGTGTGTTCAATGTCCCCATCAAATGCCAAAGTTACGTTCAAGACACGTTCACTGCGCATTCGTTACACTGGAACCTCTTATCGTGGGCCTTGGTTCATAGGGCTTTTGCTCGCACATCATCTCGAACGCCTGACTTTTATGCCAACGCTCGTGTTCCGCATGCTCACTTTGAATGTCTTCCCTCTTCCCAAGATACACATTATTCACGCTTCGCTTCACGTATTTTTCAAGCTTCCCTCATTGGTTTTACTTCAGTTGCCTACCTCGTTTGTGAAGGCACGCACACTGCATTATAAAGGGACGCATGCTGCATCAGATGAGCTTCTCTAAGCATTCCATTCATCCGTAAGCATTGTGATCCTTCTCGAAACAAAAACACTTTGCTACGATCACATTGTTTACCCTACATTCGCATGTTAAGCATTGGTTAGCGTGCCTATCATAGCAAACCCACGCCACCAATCATATATAACGTTTAAAGGTATGACGAACTTCCCCAAACCTTATAAAGTCGATTCCCTCAACGACACAGATCCAGGTACTCCTGAGGGACACTTGATCCATGTTGCAATACACTTCACTTTGCTAGGTGGATGAGCATCACAAACACTCCATTTCCTGAGGGAGGTTTCAAATCTTTCCTCCATAGGTAACACACCAGCTACTCCCGAGCTGAACACATCTTTGACACATGCACAAGTAATACACACTTCGAAAGTATATCAGAATTTTTATGTGAACAAAACGTAAGACTCACTTGTAAGGTATGAATTCGGTCTGCAACCCTTATCCTTGCTATTCTGTTTTGGTATCGTGCAACTCTGCCTGCCCATTGATTCTTTTCGGTTTCACTCAAGACAACGACATTCACTCACGTCGATCTTCTGTTCACTTATAGACAACTTTATATCTGGTTCGGATGCACTTGATCCTTCAGCTTGAGCCACATTCAAACTTTCCAATCCCAACTACACTTCTTTAACAATCTTTGGGCTAAGCATCCACCAACAGGATCATCAGATGGGCACAGACGTGCCAATTTCTTGGCCTAACGCCTACAAACAAGTTCGGGTTCGTTCGGATTGGGCACTTCACTCGGATGTTACCATCACTCACTTATCGGTAATCGACATATGCACGCATTGATTTATCATGTTTCAAAAAAAATGAAACTTCGGCACCGACTAGTACCTGGGACAACTGAATCTCTATTGCGTATCGCATAGCTCACATAGTTCCTACAGTGAAAATTTGAAAGGGCCTTTGCTGAAACTCAGTTTTTCAGCATGAGCTCACACTTGTCGACTGTCTTCTCTGGTGGTAGTCTAATCGATAACCCTTGCACGAAACACGGCTTCATAGGGTCATATATCAGCATTCAGCGCATAGAAAGCATCACTGCAACCATTGCTTTCACAAAGAATCTATTCTCAAGGATAAAGTCAAAGGCCTCCATGGGGATAACTAAGAATTTGATCAAACCTACCTACTGACCTATGTTGGCTTGCACTTGCATCTTGCCTTTGACAGCACGACTTTCTGCATTCACCACCTTCACTTGAGTCGAGTGTTTCTCCACCTTGAACTTGAGTTGCTCAACTAACTTGTCTGGGAAAGAAATGTGTATTTCCAGTAACCATTAACACCATGACATCCTTTCCACTCAAACAAGCGCTTACGTAGGTCAAACTAAGGTTTGTACCCTTGGTTGTCAGCATTGCTCCTAACACTTACATTGGAGCTAATCTCGATGGTTCACCCTCCTCTTCATTCGACGATTCATTGGCTTTCTCATTGCGTTCAATTTTTCCTTTCTTGGGCACCCATGAGACTTCCTGGGTCCATTACAGATGAAACACCCTGGATGGGTCTACGGTTCTTTCCTCCAACTTCCTCTCAGCTTTGATCCACCCTTATCATGCTTATCACGTTTAGGTTGGTACTTTATTTTTTCATTTTCTTTATCGTGAGGTTTTCACTGAACCTGATCCTCACTTTCAGTACTTGTATTGCCGTCATCAGCCTGACAAACCACATGAAGCTCGATTAGTCCATCAGTCGTAATGGTTGCATTCTTCAAGTCTTTCGCTCCCCGGTGTTGAAGCTCCTCTTCAACTCAACTCTCCAATCTCTTCATGAAGTTGAAAAATTGTTCGTCGTCCTCCATGTCCAAAATCGCAGCCATAATAGCACTAAACTGCTTGATACACTCTCGTATGAGTCCCGTTTGTTTCAGGTTGTGGAGCTGCTCTCGCGCCATCCACGCGATATTGTTGGGAAAGTACCGACCTTTCAACTCATCCTTAAATTCTGCCAAAGTTGATAGAGGTTCTTTTTCCGTCACTACACACGATGTTAGGTAACTCCACCACCAAGCAATCGCAACACCTTTGAAGTACATGTTATGCACCTAACTTGTTGGGACTCAGGGACTTCCGCATCTATGAAATATCTTCAAGGCCTTATGAATCCCACACACCCGTGAAAGGGTTTGGTTCATGTATCCATATCGGCACGACACTACTCAACTTTCCATTTAGTAACTTATTTATCAGAAGTATATACTCACGCATGCATTCCGCAAAGGCCTCCATATCTTGGAGTCGTTCTCGCACAAAACCTAACTCATCTTGCAGGTTGCAAACCCACTGGACTAGGGTTTTCAGTGGTTCGGTGTCACCGCCAGCTTCCTCGCCAAGCATCTTCCGGATGTTCACAGCTTGTTCTTCCTTCAGCATCATCCTTCGATCTTCACTTGAGTAACTTCTCAGGGGAGAAACCATCTCTAATATCACTATCACAGGGGCTTTTCTTAGGGGTAATTTTTCACCTAAGTAAAGGGCATGCTGGCATGATTGCATGACCTACCGCCAGCTTGAACATAAACATAACACACTGGATCACTCCACACACAAAGATGGTTGTGGAACATTGGCATTTATTAATAACATGCTAGAAGCCAGATTACGCCCTTAGAAGTTAGCTCCTCACAATCATTCTCAACCATCTATAAGGGTGGACGAAATCTGATTACTACTCTAGGGTTTGATACTTGTTATATGCGTGAAATCCTATTCTAGCTTCAGCCACAATGATTTCAAAAATAGTAATCAAACCTAACAAACAAAAAAGATTTTACATATATACGCAACAACCTATATGTAAGACCTCATCTTTAGGTCCAGTAGATTTGTCGAAAATATGATTTGATCACCAACACTTTTGTGGATAGATTCATATCCTCAAGGAGATCAGAAGCATATTCGAGAGGAACCAGGTCACCATTTTCGGATTGGGGTTTCACCACAGCACCGAAACTCAACCACTTGTACAAATTATCACCTTATTCAAGCAACTAAGGTTTTAGCCAAAACCAAACTTGCACCTTGAAGCACTTCTGCACGTTCAATGTACCCACCACAAGCCCAAGGTACGTTCACTATGCATTCGCTACACTAGGTCTTTTATCAAGGGTCTTCGTTCACGAGACCTTTGCTCGCACGTCATCTGGAACGCATGACTTCTATTTGAATCCTCGTGTCCCACATGCTCGCTTCGAATCATGCCTTCTTGCCAAGTTAAGTATTGTTAACGCTTCACTCTGCGTCTTTTCCACGCTTCGTTCTGCGTTTCACTTTGGTTGTTTGCCTATTTTATGGAGGTACGCACACTGCACTACCAAGGGACACCCGCTGCACCAGACAAGCTAGCCCCAAACATTCCCTTTATCTGTAAGCGTTCTGATCTTTCTCGAAATACCAACACTTTGCTACGATTACTATGTTTGCCCTCCATTCGCTTGTTGAGCATTGAATGGTGTAGCTATCATAGAAAATTCACGCAAGCAATCATATCCGACTTTTAGAGTGTGACACACATCATCCACCTTAGAAATATAATTTATTCCTCGTAGATACTATTGAGTATCACTATTTGTAGAAACTTACAAGTCAGTCAAATTCTATTCTAATTGGAATCATTGCAGCACGATCATGTTATATTTGTCAATATACCCTATTATAGGGAAATATTTGCAGTTATTATGTTTGCAATCCTTTATGAAACCTACCGTCATTAATATTAAGTAGAAAGTAATGCAAGAAACACAAAGTTCACGTAGCATAATAATTAAAAAAACATCCACAATAGTGCAAAGTTATTTAATTTGAACCCATATTTGAGGTTCTTGGTTCGGATTGAACCCCCAACCTTGATTGTAGGTTCAACTTGAACTAGTCCAAGCCCAAAATCGTAGTTCTGAGTTCGGAATGAACCCAAAAGTCGTTCTTCTGTTTGAAATCATACCCTTGGGGGTTAATTGATTCAACAAGGGTTGAACACAGGTATGGATCCGACCCAGACCTAGTCGCTCAGGGTTCGACTATGGGTTGCGTCAATTGGAACCCAACCTAGTTTTTTTATATATGTTTTTCGATTTTTTAATTAATTTATAAATACTGTATTTTATAATTTAGGATTTATAGTTGAATTTTCTGATTTTTTAGTAATGTGGATTAAATTTTTTATTTTTGTTTGTTCTTAAAATTTTCCATTAATTATTAATTTCTAGGGATAATTATCAAAAAACAAATTCAATTTTAAGAAAAAACCAAACAGACAACTATTTATATATTTTTATCATATAAATTATTTTAAAAATAAATATTATATATCTACGTCACAATGAGATGAAGCTAATGTTGTACTGATTTGGCACAATATGTACATGTCACGCGACCATTTGAAAGAAAAATACAACAGAAGACTAACGAAAAGACTAAAGAATAATATTTTCAAATATTAAGGTATCATCTGATAACATTAATCCAATATACGGTACTATTGGAGTCATTAATACTTATAATAATTAGAATGAAGAAAAAAACTAGCAACGCGGAATAGAATTTCATCCAAATTTATATCTTATGATGATATTAGTTATTCGAGCAAGAAGACGCAATTCATACGCCTCTATAGACATTGTTAAACATTGCATTCCTTAGTACACAACACGCACTTACTAGACTAGACGAAAACTACAAATCAATGCAACCACAAGAATAGTAGCTGAAATCGCCTCGACAGGCACTGATTCCGGGAGTGCTTTGGTTGAAGATGAATCAGCCGTTTGGTGAAGTGGTTCTCTGTAGTAGAAAGGGAAGTAGGGCAAGATTGGATCAGGAGGGGGCGGGGAAGGGTAGTAGCCATTACCTTGTGGAGGATTGTAGGGATAGTATGCTCCTGCTGGTGGAGGGAAGTAGTTGTCAGTTGGAAGAGATGGTGTCTGAGTCGCCGGAGTGCCTCCATTGCCGGTGGGTGGAGGGTAGCAGGGATAAACACAAGGGCCGTCGGAGCTCGTCTCCATCACGAGGTTGAAGAAGATGTAGACCAGTAAGAGGGTGTTGTGGAAGAGAGTTTTAATCTTTGTTGCCATGTCTAAGTTTGTGCTTCGACAACAGAGATGAGGAAAGAAGACGCAATTATGAAGACAGAAAGAGTCAAGAGTGGGTGGCTAGTGGTTAGGTGTATGTAAGTGAGTGAATGTGCGGGGACGAGTTATTTAGAAGATTCTTTAAGGTTTGTTACATTTTTTTATATACAGCATATATATATATATATAATATTATGTATGATTTATTATTTATTTTCTATTGTCTAATAAAATATAATTATGCTTGTAATGGGCACAAAAATGATTTTAGAAATGGAATGAAAGCCAATTCTCCCCACCAATTCCATTATGAATTAGATACGTGTGAAGATAAGTTTTGCCAAAAGGAAGCTTCAAGGAGAGGTTACCTACCACATCTTTTTCTTTGTATCTATTTCTCGAGTGGTGACAATATAAATAAATCGGTGGCCTTTTGAAACGAATGCAAAGTTGAAGGAATCGAACAAATTTTAGAAAGTTTCCAAAATAAATGGTTACAAAGGTTACAAGCATAATACGCACCCATGTTGTTATATATACACTCTATAGTAAATAATTGAATCTAATAAAGTAGATAACCAGCTAATTTACTATATAATTAATTACTAGACGGAGGAGAGACTAAATTCAGATAATGTTGCCCATTATTTTATAAGGCAAAACGCTGAGATTAGTTTAACCAGTCTTAGGGTTCTTCATGCATGATCACGTCTGTAGTCATAATTCATATAAGCTGAAGTAACAGTTATCATAAGAAGGAGATGAAACTGAAAGGTTTCTAGAGAACAGAAAAGACAATGAAGATTTCTAAGGATCACTTGGGCTGTGTGCTTCCTGCACTTGATCACCATATATTAAATATAAAAATCATTACTGACAATTACAAAACTAGTTCTTGAGTTCCTCAAAATATAAACTGAAACCTAACAAGTAAAACTAATAACAAACACCCCTTAATAAAATATAACAAATTTAAATAGACTATCAAGATATTAAACATGACAAATTAGTCATTCAGGAGTTGCTAGGTTGATCTTCAATACTCCCTTTCAAGCTAACAACTTCATATATATTCTTAAGCCCAAGCTTGTTCACCAAGTAAGTATGTTGCTGCCCACCTAATGCTTTTGTAAATAAATCTGTCACCTATTCTCCAGTTCTAACATGTTGAGTCTTCACAATACCTGCAATTATTTTCTCTCTAACAAAGTGACCATCTATTTCTATATGCTTTGTACGCTCATGAAATATAGGGTTAGACCATATTTGAATGACAACTTTATTATCACAGAACAATAGAATAGGGTCAGAATGATCAATAGCAAGCTTAGATAACATACGTCTAAGCCAAATAACCTCATCAACTGTAACACCCATGTTTATGTACTCAGCCTCCGTTGAGGACCGAGATATGGTGTTCTGCTTTTTTACCTTCCAGGATACCAGAGAATCACCAAGTCTTACACAATACCCAGAAACAAATCTTCACGTTTTTGGACAAGCAATCCAGTCTGAGTCGTAAATAGCACTCAACGTGAAGGAACTAGAAGCTGATAAAAACATACCCAAACCAGGTTATCCCTTAATATAATGAACAACTCTAAAAGCTGCATCTAAGTGAGACTATTTAGGAGCATGCATAAATTGACTTAACTTCTGAACTGTAAAGAATATATCAGGTCTCGTGACTAAAAGGTACAGTAACTTACCAATAACCTTTCTATAAAATCTTGCATAAGACAAAAGACTATCATTAGAGGCCTCATTTTTTGAATCATTGTATGCAACTGAGGTTAGATTTAGATTTAATTCCATGAGTTTTTTACTTGGTTTAGAACCGAGCAAGCCAACTTCTTAAATTAATTATAAAGCATACTTATGTCGAGTAAGAACAATTCCATCATGATACCGTGCTACTTCCAAACCCAAGAAGTATCTTAGATTTCCCAAAACCTTCAATCTGAAATGATTCTAAAGGATATCTTTCAGTTCTACAACCAGTCCACTACAGTCTCCTGTAATCAGTAAATCATCAACATATACTAACAAAACAACAATGTCGGTTCATTTTTGTTCGATAAACATCGACTAATCGTATTTACTCTGCTGAAATCCATGAGAAACCAAAGCCTCGGTTGTTGGGTATCAATAGTGACAACCCAATAAGGAAAATGCCTCGAAGGCCCAATAACCATAGAGGGGGTAAACCCATGACATTCGAACCGGATCGGCCTAAGTACGAGTCAAACTTGGCCCATCATCGAGTGGCCCAGAACGGAGCCCAAAGTCTCTGAGGACGCCAAAGGCTCCCTGAGTGCTCGCCATTCTTCACCAGGCCGCGACCTTTCACTGCTCGCCATGAGAGTGCTCGCCCCGAAGAGAGCCTGGACTCTCTCCTTTGGTCCCACTAAACCGTTAATAAGGAAGTGGCCACGATATCCTGCGTATCTCGGTCACATATTCACTAAAGATTAGATTTGGTAACTGCAATATCTCGCAGTAACTGCCATATCCCATGATCCGAATCTTCAGCAACACAATATACACTAAGATATCCAGCTGCCTTATACGGTTTGATCTCTCCTACCCTATAAATACCCTTGCTTTACATACGTTCCTTACGTTTTTGAGTTTTATACACACATATACTCATTTAAGCATCGGAGAGGGACCCAGAGACACCCTCTCTGTTGCGCTCCCCTACCTGCAGGTTCACCGGAGTTGGAGCAGAAGCGTATTTCCATCCTTGTCTGACATTTAATTCACTGCCAGATCAGTATCCAGGATTTCATGATCCAACATTTGGCGCCGTCTGTGGGAACGAGCAATTCAGCCATGAGAACTCGATCCCAAAGCAACCGTCGGAACCAGACTAGGGAGGGATCCTCAGATAGCTTTGATTCCGCCGCCTCTTCACCGCTTCAACAAGAACCTGCCAGCCGAGCAGGAGCCAATGCCGTTCCTCCGTATACAACTCGAGAGCATGTCGGTGATTCAAGACTGACCCCCGCTGCTAATCAAAACGGAGCCCCAGCACCGTAGACAGTCCACATCGCTGGGGAAGACATCAATTTAACCCCAGAGATGATCTCCCTGCTGGAGGCCATCCTAGGACAGGCGCGCCGTCAAGCCCCTGCTCCTCAAGAAAACAATCCCTCTGCTCCTAAAGGAAACAACCGCCCTGCTGCCACAGGGCCCTTACCTTCTGAAGCGACAAATCCTGGCCCCACCGTGCCTCAGGAGGATCAGGAGATGACATCAGGACAGCAGTCCATACCTCTAGCGTACACCAAGGAGCCAGCAGTCGCATACACTGCCAACCCTTCTGGTCCTTCTCCACCCGGAACCTCGCCAATGTACTGCACTGTGGATCATATGGATGACCTCCTCAATAAAAGGCTCCAAGAAAGACGACTGACAGTCGCAGCTCCCTTCAAGGAGCAGTCTGCTCACCCTTTTACCGACGAGCTCGTCGCCATCAAAATCCCAAAGGATGTAGTTGCTCGGGCCATACCTGAGTATAGCGGTGGAGGAGATCCCACCGTACATGTCAAAAGTACCGTACTATAAATGATTAACTACTAATAGTGTTGTTGAAGATCAACCTAGCAACTCCTGAAGGACTAATTTATGACGTTTAATATCTTGATAGTTTGTTTATAGTTGTTATATTTTTTTAAGTGTTGTTTGTTATTAGCTTTAGTTGTTATGTTTCGGTTTATATTTTGAGGAACTCAAGGACTAGTTTTTTAATTGTGAGTAATGATTTTTATATTTAATATATGGTGATGGGTGCAGGAGGCACACAACCCAAGTGATCCTTGGAAATCTTCCTTGTGTTTTCTCTTCTCTAGAAACCTTTTGGTTTCATCTCCTTCTTCCGATATGGTATCAGAGCCACAAATGCTCTGAATTGTGTCTTTTCAAATCCATTAGTCTTTTTCTCTTGCTGCGTCTTTTTATGTTTTTCCTTCTTTGCGATAGATGGCCACCATGGACGAAGAAATCACTGATCACATTCAAGAAACGGAAACCACGAACAAGGTAACTGTCGATGTCAATCATCCTTTGTATCTTCATGAATCGGACACCCAGGTGCCTTTCTTATCTCTACTTAGTTGGTCTGTCCTAAGAATTACGGGTTTTGGAATCGTGTTATGTACATTTATCTGGTTGTCAAGAACAAACTGGGTTTTTTATATGGTTCCCTGACGAAAGAATCGTTTGATACGTCCATGCATCATCTCTGGAAAAGATGCAATGCGGTTGTTCTTTATTGGATTATGAACTATGTTTCTAGGGATGTCATGAGTACGGTCCTCTATTCTACTAGTGCTTTCTTGGTTTGGGCTGACCTTAGGGAAAGCTTGAACAAAATAAACGAATCTAGGGTTTTTCAGCTTCATAGGGAATTATGTCTTGTTCAACAAGGAGTTTACACTATTTCGTTTATTTCACAAGGAATTCTGTATGTTTGCTGCTATTAATTGTATTCCTAGCTGTGGCTGTGAACTTTTCAAGAAACATATTACTTCGAGGATGCAAACAATTTGAAATTGTTCCAGTTTTTGAAATGGTTAAATGAGTCCTATTCCAGCATTCGGGCTAACCATGTTATGCGAGAACCCATTTCTTCCTTAATTGGAGAATATGCTTTTTTAATTCAAGAAGAGAATCAAAGGGGTATTTCAAACAGTCTGTTAGTCTCCTCTATTTTTAAATGAGTCTTATTCCACCATTTTGCTATTTTTTCAAGTTAAAATTCAAGTAAGCCACCTAATAGAAGAATCTGGAATTTGATTTGTACTTAGTGTATAGGGACAAGACACAATTTTGAAAGATGTTTTAAACAGAAAGGATACCCCCTGGTTGGAAATTTCAGAATAGACCTGATCAAGCTAACTCTGTTGTTAAGACCCCCATGTCCTCAGGATCATCTACGCCTTCTCGAGTCCCTTGAGATTGCTCAACTCCTGATGATCAAATGACTAGTCTAGTGATGTTAACAAAAGAAAGTCTGGAGCACATTGTTGAGATGATATCTAAGGACTCAAAAACTAAGGCCAAGGCTAATACCATAGCATCAGGTAACACTACAATCCCTCCTTTAATTGAGCATAATGATTCCTGGATTATTGATACTGGTGCTACTAATCACATGAGTTCTAGGGTGGATTGGATGTCAAATGTGACAGATTTTTCATCAAAAGTCCACTTACCAAATGGGAATTTTTCGAATGCTGAAGTTGTGGGTGATTTTGTGATAGGGAATAAAAAGAAATTATTTGGTGTGTTATATCAACCAACTTTTAGATATAGCTTGTATATATTGCTAAGTTGACTAGGGACTTGTCTTGCTCTATCACTTTTTACTCGAAACATATGGTGATGCAGGACCTCTCCAATGGAGTGCTACTAGGGACTAGTAGGGAAGCAGTCAGACTGTATTTTTTAAAACCTCCTTTCATGATGGATTCTGGCTTGCATGCTTTATCCGTTTCTTCTTCTAGTTCTATGCTTTGGTATAAACGTTTTGGCCATGTACCTTTACAGATTTTGTGTAAGATGTGAGTAAACTGAGCATTGTTTCGAATAAAAGTGTTTGTGATTGCATGGTTTGTCCTTTGGCTAAGCATACTAGGCTCCCTTTTCCCAGGAGTGTTAGTCATACTTTAAAACCATTCGAATTGATTCATATGGATGTGTGGGGTCCTTACAGTAAAAGTAACCATGATTATAAGAGATATTTTTTTTTTACAATTGTGGATGATTATTCTCAGAATACTTGGACCTATTTGTTGTCTTTTAAGTCTAATGTGATTGTTATCATAAAACATTTTTTTTATTCCGGTTCAAAAAAATCAGTATGGGCATTCTGTTAAAAGGATTAGGTATGATAATGGCAGAGAATTTGTAAATGAAAATTGTTTTAACATGGACAATGGTATTGTGCATGAAACGACTTGTCCATATACTCCTCAACATAACGACGTCATTGAGAGAAATCATCCACATCTTTTAGAAATTTCTCGTTCTTTAAAAATTGAAAGTGGCATGTCTTCCTAATATTGGGGTGAATGTATTCTGACCGCTTGTTACTTAATTAATCTTCTTTCTAATGTGGTTTTAGATAGTGCGTCACCGTATGCAAAATTGATGGGTAAACCTCCTGTTGTTTCTAATCTAAAAGTATTTGGATGCCTTTGCTTTGCAAAAGTTCTTAATAATTCCGATAATTTCAATCCAGATTCGTGCCCTCTGTGTTAATGGGTTATTGTTTAAGCCAAAAGGGTTATAAGTTGTTGAATCTTAACACTAAAACTCTATTTTTGAGTTCTGATGTTCAGTTTAAATAAGATATTTTTCCATTTAAACTGAAAAATGATGATGATCCTCCTGTGTTTGTTGATAGAATTCCTGATGTTCTAAATGATGATCCATTAAATGATTATTCGGATACTGATAGTCCTGTTGAATCTGATGCTATAGAAGTCGAAGCTCAGCAACCAGATGACAATCTGAGTCATGATGTCACTAAAAGTGTAACTGGTCATCTTGGGTGAGTAGAGCTCCTTCCTGGCATCAAGATTACACTGTCTCTACCATTTCTATGATGAAATCATCCCTACTGTATCCAATTAGTAACTTGTTTCGTATGATAATCTTTCGCTTGGTTATAAATATTTTGTGGCTAACGTTGGTAAGATTGTTGAGCATGTTCACTTCAAAGATGCTGAGAAGGATATCAAATGGATAGACGCCATCAAAGAAGGGATAAAAGCTCTTGAAGAAAACAAAATCTGGGTCATTGTTCCTTTACCATGAATAAGAATATAGTTGGGTGTAAGTGGGTGTACAAGGTTAAATACATGTTTGATGGGTTTGTTGAAAGGTACAAATCCATGCTTGTTGCTAAATGATATAGCCACCAAGAAGGTATCAAATTTGATGGTACTTTTTCTCCTGTTGCAAAAATGGTTACAGTAATAACTGTTATTGGTGGAGCGGCGGTTAAAAACTGGCCTATTTTTCTGATGGATGTGTATAATGTTTTTTTACAAGGTGATCTATATGAGGAAATTTTCATGGAAATTCCTAAAGGTTTTTGTAATCAGGGGGAGAATATGGTGTGCAGATTACAAAAATCTTTATATGGTTTAAAACAGGCTCCTAGACAGTGGATCATTAAGATGACCGATGTTGGATCGTGAAATCCTGGATGCTGATCTAGCAGTGAATTAAATGCCAGACAAGGATGGAAAGACGCTTCTGCTCCAACTCCGGTGAACCTGCAGGTAGGGGAGCGCTACAGAGGGGGTGTCTCTGGGTCCCTCTCCGATGCTTAAATGAGTATATGTGTGTATAAAACTCAAAAACGTAAGGAACGTATGTAAAGAAAGGGTATTTATAGGGTAGGAGAGATCAAACCGTATAAGGCAGCTGAATATCTTAGTGTATATTGTGTTGCTGAAGATTCGGATCATGGGATATGGCAGTTACTACGAGATATTGCAGTTACCAAATCTAATCTTGAGTGAATATGTGACCGAGATAAGCGGGATATCGTGGCCACTTCCTTATTAACGGTTTAGTGGGACCAGGGGAGAGAGGTCAGGCTATCTTCGGGGCGAGCACTCTCATGGCGAGCAGTTAAAGGTCGCGGCCTGGTGAAGAATGGCGAGCACTTAGGGAGCCTTTGGCGTCCTCAAAGACTTTGGGCTCAGTTCTGGGACACTCGATGATGGGCCAAGTTTGACTCGTACTTAGGCCGATCCGGTTCGAATGTCATGGGTTTACCCCCTCTATGGTTATTGGGCCTTCGAGGCCTTTTCCTTATTGGGCTGTCACTATCGATACCCAACATTTGCCCCCGAAGCTCGATTGAAGTTTCTTCAGCCGAGCTTGATTTCCTGGTAGGGTTTTAGATAGTGACGTCTTAGATTCGGTTTTCTTCGTCTCTTGTAATGGTTCATGACCTTTGAGGCATTTCTAGCTCGTTTGGCGAGCAATTTCTTCCCTGTTCAAGGCTGGAAGAATATCCTTCCTTTTATTCCCCTTTGGCGATCACTCGAGGTAACCTAGGCTTATGAAAGTCTAGCTTTCTTGGTTAGGCGATCACTACCTACCCAAGGTACTTCTGATAAAGCATATTAGTGCGCTGGCGACCACTCTGTCCCCTTAGTGGACTTTTAGCATTTAATAACTGCATAGTTGTCCAGAGATCGAACGGTCGCTTGAGGCACGCCTTTCATTTACTTTTCCGTAAACCAAGGGTAGTCTGACAGCTGCCTGTACCAGCCAACCATTTGTCTCCCCGAGGTGTCTCTTGGAATTCTGACATTGCTTCGGTTTTTTGCAAAAAGGTGCAATTATTCTCCTGTGTCGCTTCGATTTGCCCGTGGCGGTTACTTCTTTTTGGGCCTATATAAGAGACATCAGTTTCTCTGTTTTGTTTTTTACGCTCCTTTACTCCTTCAAATTTCTAGAGCTTTTTGTGCGAATCCTTCTTCTTTCTTCTTCAATCTTCTTCAGCCCTTTTTCTCCACTGCTTCCATGGCTACCCTAGGTCAAAGAGTTAAGCACACAGCCACCAAGGGGTCTAAAAATGTCAATGCCCCCAAGAGTACCAATGCCCCCCTGACCATTAGGGATGGCGTCGTGCCCCCCTCAGCGGGGGAACAACCTGACGTGGGGAGATCTGCAGCCACCCCAGTGGTGTTGGATGGGCCTGAACTTCAAACCTCCGTCCTTTCAGTGCTCTGTTTTGGTAATATTCCCTACTGTTCCTTGTTTTTTTATGTTTGTCATTGCCATATCTGAACTTATTTGAGTAGATGTCAAGCCTAATAAGTTGAAGCCGGCTTACTTTAAGACAATGGTGGCGCTTGGTGGCCTCAGTGTGGAGGATGCTCCTAGGTATCCTGGCTTAGGCCTGCACTATCCTCACGACGGAGATGTTTACATTTATGCGGCCCAGATTGATGATGGGTTGCGTTTTCCTCTTTGTGAGGATTTGCAGACATTGTGCCAGTTCTATGGGATCCACCCCCACGCAACTCGCTCCTAATGCCCTCAGGATGTGGGTCGGTTTCAAATTCATGTGCATACGCCAGGAATGGGCGTATTCACTAGCCTTGTTCCGGTGTTTTTTCCGACTGGCATCTGGGGCGAACCACCTCCATCACTTCCAACCACGCTGGCCGAATTTTGCAGAGTGGGGAGGCCCTCAAGCATGGATTTGGAATGTTCATGTCCGTCTGGTCGATGATTTCCGGGCCGCTAACTCCAACTACAAGAAGTTTTACTTCTTGTACAAGGGGGGTGTACCCTGAAAATTGTTTACCCCGGACAAGAATTTCTCACCTTCCTTCGAAGAACTGTCAGGGAGTGATCGTAACGCCATCGACGACCTATACTGGTTGCATCGGTCGTCCCAATTCAAGTCCATTCGCTCAGTGGCGGAGACTACTGAGAATATGCTTGAGATGGTGGGCATTCATCAAGCCACGCCAATCTTTGATGATTGGGTAATTTTCTAACCCTTTTCTTGTTTTATCATTTGTAGGTAAGGCCGTAGGCAAAAGCCGAAAACTGATAGGTCTCTTTGATGACCAGGGATCGGCTGGGTTGTCCTCTGACCAGGCATTGCTGAGCTCTCCTCCTCCCCCCTCTAGGCATTCGTCCAAGAGGAAGTCCGAGGAGGTGCTTCCTTCGGCCACTACTGGCCCTCACCAACCAGGTATGTTGCCTCGCCCTTTGTGGATTTAACGTTTTCATACTTTGCAGTTTTTTGGTTTTTGACATCTTGTCTTGCTGTTTTGCAGAGAAGTCCTCGGCTGACGTGGCCCGGGACCCTCCTCCTCCTCCTTCCAAGAAGGTCAGGAGTGAGGAGCACCCAGAAGTCGACCAGCATCCTCCTCCTCCCCCTCCTAAGGGCCCTTCTGCCAGCAAGGGGAAGGGTCTGGACGTGGCGCCTCCTTCTCCCTCTCCCCAGGGCCCTTCTGCCACTAAGGAGAAGGCTTTGGCCTTGGCTCCTCCCACTCCTACGGTGCCCACGGTTCCTCCTAACGAGTCTGGGACCCAGAAGAAGGCGCCCGATGCTTCCAGCTCTTCGAGGGCTCCCGCAGAGGAGTACTGCTCCATGGCGAGCTTGTTCCAGACACTTAAGGCTGCGAACTCTCGGGGGCCTTGGGTCCCTTGTGGGGACCTTGCAAAGAAGGGGTACCCTGCCCAGAAGAGCCTCCGGGGTAGCCCAGACATGTGCATGCGACTTCCTGATGAGATTATTCCCCCCAAGGAAGGCTCGATTGTTCCCACGGAGCTACCTCAGATCGAGGGGTTCCTGCGGACCCACTTCGAACGAGTCGCCCTGGTATGATCTCGCCTCCTTTCCGTTCTTTTTTCCTAGTCGTTCCCTTTTTGTTTGATGTCCTGACAATTTTCCTTATGTTTTTGTTGTCAGCTCGTTCGGGAAGAGGTGATTCTTGGCCGCGTCTTTGGCGAGATCGCCGATAAGCATTCTGACCTGCTTGTCGAGCTGAAGCAGTACCAAAGTACGGGGGTCACCCCCGGGCAGTTGGAGGCCATCAAGAAGACTGATGATGTGGCGATCGCCTTGGTGGACGGTGCCCGGGAGGAGTACTTCAAGAAGGAGCAGCGTCTCCTTGCTGATGTCAAGAAGAGGGAGGCTGATGCTGCAGCCTTCCTTCAAGAAGCTGAGGCCCTTCATCGGTGCCTAGATGAAGGAGAAGCGGTCCGAGCTCGCTTAGATGCCGAGTTGAAGGAGGCTCGTGCTCAAATTGCAGAGTCGGACGCTCTTCGGGTCGCCGCGGAGGCCCAGAAGGAAGCTGTTGAGGCCCAGAGGGGCATTGCTGAAGCCAGGGAGATCGCCCTAGAGGAGGAGAGGGATCGGCTAGCTAAACAGTTGAGAGTGGTCCCTTCGCCCCAAAGAATAGTCGAGGCATTCAAGGCCTCTGAGGATTTTGAGGACTGTGCTTTGAAGGTGATGAAGTCGGTGATTGCCGATTTTCTCCAAGTCCTGGTGGATGATGTCCAGGCGGTCGACCCCAACTTTCCCATTGGGGAAGTTGAGTCCTTGAAGAGCTTCCTCCGAAGTCGCACCCTTCAGTCTGCTGTTGAAGAGGTTGACCCAGCTGCGGCTGAAGAGGTTACCCCCGAAGGCGAGCCGAGCCGTCCTGCCCCCGAAGGCGAGCAAAGCACCCCTGCCCCCGAGGATCCAAAAGCTTGAAGTCTCCACCTCCCTTAGCGACCATATTTCCCTTTGTAATTTTTGTTTTACTCTGTAATTATTTATTTGACTTAAGACTTGGTTTCCTTTTATTGAATGCCTTTATATTCATGAGCCTTTAATTGACTTCGAACATGTTTGGCTATTCATCCAATGTCTTAATCATAATTACTCTCGACTTTTCTTGCTTTGTAATGGCTTCGACTCTTAAAGTCTTAGACCAAGCATAAGTCTGTACGAACTTTCTAAGGACAATCCTCTGACACTTAAAAGCATAAACTTCTAAGTTCAAACAGATATTACCTTTTTGAAGTTTAAACCTTCGAGGTGTTTGCATAATAACAGAGAATTTGTTAACTTCAGACTTTATCATTCATAATGATCGCCTGAATTCCTCATCCGCTGTTTTAATTTGATAGCAGATCTCTTTGTCCGACTTTGGCGTCTGCTTTCCTGTTTTTGCCTAATTCTATTGTTAGGACTTTTTGGTCTGACTTTGGCGTCAGGGCTTTCATTTTGCCTAACTTTATTGCTAGGTCTTTTGGCCTGATTTTAGCGTCAGGGCTTTTTGGCCTAACTTTGTTGTTAGGGCTTTTGGCCTAGCTTTGTTGCTAGGGATTTTGGCCTGACTTTGGCGTCAGGGCTTTTGGCCTAGCTTTGTTGCTAGGGCTTTGGCCTGACTTTGGTGTCAGGGCTTTTTGGCCTAGCTTTGTTACTAGGGCTTTTGGCCTGACTTTGGCGTCAGGGTTTTTGGCCTAACTTTGTTGTTAGGGCTTTTGGCCTAGCTTTGTTGCTAGTGCTTTTGGCCTGACTTTGGTGTCAGGGCTTTTTAGCCTGACTTTGGTGTCAGGGCTTTTTGGCCTAGCTTTGTTACTAGGGCTTTTGGCCTAGCTTTGTTACTAGGGCTTTTGGCCTGACTTTGGCGTCAGGGCTTTTTGTGCCCGATTCGGTTATCAGGTCTTTGCCTGACTTTTGGCGTCAGGTCTTTTTTCTTCGACTTGCTTCGAGTGGACACGCTTTATGAAGGTATGCCTTTCTTTTATTGACATAACAGTTTGATTACAAGCTATGTATGAAATATCCTTAAATGCTCAGAATTGAATGGACGGGGTAACCTTTCGCCTTCGACGGTTTCCAAATAGTAGGATCCTGGTGCGGCGATTTCTACTACCTTGTACGGTCCTTCCCATTTGGATGAAAGTTTATTTTTACTGTCCAGCCTTGTGAATTCATTCCTTCTCATAACCATCTCCCCCACGAAAAATTGGCGAGCGCTGACTTTTCTGTTGAGATATCGAGCGGTCGCCAAGCGCATCTTTGCTTGTGTCTTTTCCGAAAGCCATCTCTTTTCCTCTGCTAAGTCGAGGTCAGTTCTGCGCTCGATCTCGTTTGCCTCCGCATTAAAGTGTAGGACTCTGTGGGTAGGCACTGCTATTTCGGCGGGTGCTACTGCTTCTGATCCGTACACTAAACTGAAAGGCGTTTCTCCTGTGGTCGCCTTAGGTGTTGTTCTGATGGCCCATAATACGTTTTCCAGTTCTTCTGCCCAATTTCCTTTGAATGCTCGAACCCTTTTCTTGAGTCCTGCTAAGACAACCTTGTTGGCTGCTTCAGCTTGCCCATTCTTTTGAGGATGATGCACTGAACTGAAACGATGGTCGACATGATAATCTTCACAGAGCCATTTGAGCTCCTTTCCAATGAATTGCGGACCATTATCACTTATGAGTATTTTGGGAATGCCAAACCTGGAGAATATGTTGATCTTTAGGAACTTGATGACCTGGAATTCCGTTGTCGAAGCTAGAGCTTTCGCCTCTATCCACTTAGTGAAGTAGTCGATCGCCACTATAATGTGAGTACGCTGACCAGTGCTAATAGGGAAAGGACACAATATATTGATTCCCTATTGAGCGAAAGGCCAGTCACCCGCCATTGGGGATAATAGTGTTGATGGTCGACCCGATCGTGGTGCTGGCCTCCACAGTCCTCTAAAAAATGAAGTTCCCCACGCCTAATGGGATCAGATAAGTCTTGGGCGATCAACCATCTTCACAACAATGCTATGTGAATAGTCTTCGCGGGAAGAATCAAAGGGAGTCTCTCGCGTCAAGACACGGAGGCTGACCTGCGTGAGGATAAGATCGACTTGTACCAGTGGAAGAGCTAATCGAGGTCAAGATATATGGCCCGGACCTCCCTCTTGAAGGAATACAAGGAACTATTTGCTTGGAAACCCAGCGATATGACAGGGGATCAATATACACATCATCTCCCACGACCTGCGAATAGACCCCTCCATCAAGCCCATTGCTTAAAAGAAAAGGTCATTTGGATCTGACAAGTGTTTTGCGATCAGACACAAAGTCGAAAGACTGCTCGACGCCAAGTTCGTAAGGGAGGTACACTTTCAGAGTTGGGTAGCCAATCCAGTACTGGTAAATAATTCAAACGGAAAGTGTCGTATGCGTGTGGAATTCCGAGATTTGAACAAGGCATGCCTAAAGACTCCTACCCCCTACCGCGAATTGATCAGCTGGTGGATGCAACCTCTAGTCACGAAATGCTAAGCTTCATGAAGACTGCTCGACGCCAAGTTCGTAAGGGAGGTACACTTTCAGAGTTGGGTAGCCAATCTAGTACTGGTAAATAATTCAAACGGAAAGTGACGTATGCGCTTGGACTTCCGAGATTTGAACAAGGCATGCCTAAAGACTCCTACCCCCTACTGCGAATTGATCAGCTGGTGGATGCAACCTCTGGTCACGAAATGCTAAGCTTCATGGGTGCATAATCCGGCTATAAGTAGACCGGAATGCACCCGGATAATCAAACCCATGCAATCTTCTATGCATACAGTGCTATCCTTAGCTATAGAGTAACGTTTTTTGGACTAATCAAGGCAGGGATAATAACCTATCAGCCCATGGTGAACCAGTTGTGCAAAGAAATGCTGAGAAGAAACATTGAGGCTTACGTGGACGACATGCTCGTAAAATCCAACAAAGGGAGCCCTCACACAACAGACCTTCGGGAATCTTTTGAATGCATGTAAAGTCACAGTATCACCCTAAACCCGGCGAAATCCACCTTCGGAGTAAAGTTCGGCAAATTCTTGGGCTTGATGGTTAGTAAAAGAAAGATCAAGGCTAACCCTGAAAAGGTCAAGACCATAGAAGAGATGAAGTCCCCGACTTGCCATAAAGAGGTCCAGAGTCTGAATGGCTTCCTATCAAAGGCAAGCGAAAGGTCACTTCCTTTCTTCCAAACTATCAGAGTCAATCGCAAGTTCGAGTGGATTCCGGAGTGTGAAACCACTTTTCAATCACTCAAGCAGCATTTGCAGTCATTCCCGGCGTAGGCCATGCCCATTCCCAATGAACCTCTTTTTCTTTATGTAAGTGTCAGTGGGGTAGCAGCCAGTGCAGTATTAATTAGAGAAAAGGGGGTAATCAGAGTCTAGTATATTTTGTAAGCAAACTTTTCAGCACAACCGAAATGAAATATATCGAGATTGAAAAGTATCTTTATGCATTGGTTATCTCCGCGCGTAAGTTATGACCATCCTTCCATGCACATGAAATAACAGTCCTAAACAGCAATCCCCTCAAATACTTTATCATGAAGTCAGATTCTCCAGACATGATGGTCAAATGGACTATCAAGTTGAGTTGAGCCAACAATGTAGAAACTATCAATGAGCAAGAATGAAACTTACTAGGGCAAGGTGTTAAAAATGTGTCCTCGTGACATCCTCCACGCCATCAGACTCCATAAGGACCTCCCCTAATCTTGGGGAGGAATGATCCCGTTCAGAAAGTGCATGTAGAGTTCCGACTTTCCCTTTAACACTGTTTTGTTTGAAATCTCTGTCTCCCGGAGAATAAAGCAAGGACCCCAAAGACCCCTCGGGTCAGTCGCCTTCGACAGTTGATTAAGGGAAAGCAACGTGCATTACTCCCCACTGAAGGGATCCTTTTTGTCGTGTCCCTCGCAGACCCCTTGGTCAGGATCTTCTTTTGCAACCCAGACACCCTCGAGAGGTTGGGGTCAGCACGGTCGCCCACAAGGGCAATAACCGACTTTTGAGGTGGTTCCGAAATGTTCCTCCACTGGTTTGCGCTATGTTGAGCGCCTTGCTGGAGGAGGAGGAGGACTCAAGGTAACATGGGTCATAGGCATACCCGTCTTAGCCTATTTGGAAAACATGTTAAGGTGTAAGGGTGAGGGGTTCCAGGTAAGCTGTAAATTTAGGGATTCCGGAACTTACCCAGTATGTAACAGGGTATTTAAATTTGGAACTGGAACCTACCCGTTTAATTTTGGAACAGAAACCTACTCGTAACTTGTTTGTACAAACGGTTATGGGTACCATGTTAGGAACCAGTTCCTTTTTTTTCAAAATAATATGGTACCGGTTCGGTTTTGGTTCGGCTCTTGTTATTGAGGAAGATACATTCTTCAATACTGTCATTTCATTCACATTTACACAAATCTCATCAGAGTTTACAACCTTTATTACAATCATCAACACTTGTGCATGAAGGCTCTTCAGGGTGCTCTCGTTCTATTTCTTTAGTTTTTTTTAATAATATATAGATAGATATATAGAACTGGTTCCGGTTCTAGTTAGTTTAGGGTACCCGGATAAGATAACCGGGATCAGAACCGGATAAATCAGTTCTTGGATATTTTTCTGGAACTTACCCTATTTTTAAAACCACTACCCAGAATCTACTTAAAGTGTTGATTTCGGATAGGTTCCGGGTTCAAATGCGTGCTTTGCTCACCGCTACTAAGGAGTTTACGTCCATGGGTGCCTACAACACAGAAAATAGAAATACGAAAAGTTAGAAGATTATCGAGTCAATACAGTTGAAGCATGGTCTCCGAAATCTACGCCACCGAGCGGATCGAACATAAACATGGCTTTCGGTAACATTGGAAGAGATCATCAATGACGTTGGACCAACAACTCGCTAAAACTAGGGACACGTCTCGCCCTGATTGATGAATATCCCAAGAAACACCTTTTTAGGATATATGTGCATTTATGTTGCATATAGAATGAGGGACCATTATGTAATAATATAGAAGTTATCTTCTATAAATAGTAGACAATTGTACTTGATTCAACTAACTTGAAGAATCAGCTTAAGCATCTTCTTCTTTCTGTTCTTCAAACTTCATCTTATTCCTTGCATCATCCAAGGAGTACAACATGGTTTCAGAGCTGGTCTGATTCTGGCTTTTCGCTGCAGTTTCCTTGAAGAAATGGATGAGAACTCTCTGCCATTTGTAAATTAGAAAGTCGCGTAGCTGATCGGAGAGGAAAACTTACAATCCTGGAAGCAACAAGTCCTCCTGTCATTTTGTTGATATAATCTTGGGGATCATCTCCATGGAACGATTACGATTTTGCAGATTATACAAGATGCGGATGGTTCCGATCTCTTCAATCCAGCCTACACGAAGTTCATCCAGCAGGATAGTTCGTTGGCGTCCTAAGTGTTAGCTTTAGTCTCCTCGTAGGTCAATCGTGGTTTAATTGGTTGTATGATATCTTTGTCTATATGGAAAAAGCTTCATATATATTTTTCTTCTTCTTCAACCACTCACATTATGCAGTTGTACGATAGGTTGAAAGCTCATAAACTTGTTCATCAGCCTATGCAGGATTACTTGACTTATATTCAGAATACCTGCGATTGTTTGGCTAGTTGTGGCCATCCTATAGAGGAAATGAAGAAGATATAGATCATCCTCAATGGTGTCAAAGGTCAATTTGACAATGTGATTGTTGTAATCCATGCTAGTCATAATTCGTATGACATTGCGTATGTCAGTTCTGTTCTACTGGTTGTCGAGTCTCATAAATCGAAATTGTTTTTATTCTTCTGCTACTGCGAATGCTCCTATCAATCAACTGCCAAATTCCACTTCGTCGGTGTCATCGAACTCATCTACGAAGAATTACTAGGCTTCGCCATCCATTGGGGGTGAATTGTTTCCTACTTGTACTAATCATCATTTGTTTCAGCAATCCAATCAACCTTTATTTCGTCAGTCAAACTCAGGTAGGGGTCGTAGACATGTATGGCAATAAAAAAATGCAGTGCCAATTGTGTGGTGAATTTGGTCACCATGTCCATCGGTGCTACCACAGGTTCAATGTGATTTTTACGGGAATGACAGATTCGCCGTACAACTCAGGGCAGATTACTCCTTCGACTCACTTAACCTCTGCTCATTAGGATGATTCTTTGAAGTTGAAAATTCCTTTTATTCTAACAAATATGTGCCTTATCCATCTGCACCATCCTTTGCACCTGCATTCTTTCTCAATCAATTTCAACCCCAGTTACCTGTTTTTCTTTCTCTAATGCTTATTATTTCTCCATATCCCCCTGGAGTTTATCCTTATATGTATCAATCTCCTTCTCCCTTGGTCTATGCTCCATTACCTCAAGTGTATCATTCTATTATTACATTTCCTCAAACACGTGTTACTACACCTTGTCAGCCTGCTGGTCCAGCTCAAGCCAACAGTGCATGCATTTCTCCGGTTGTTCAGGTTGATTCCAGCTGGTATCCAAATTCAGGAGCTACAAATCACCTGACGAATGCTACTCTTATTCATCAGATGACCAGTTCATATACATGACTAGGTAAAGTACTTGTGGGGAATGGCTCCACTCTTCGCATTTTTGCTATCGGCACCTTGGTGATCCTTACACCTACTAAATCTCTTCATTTTAATAATATTTTATATACTCCTTGTGTTACTAAAAATCTGATGTATGTGTCGCAGTTTGTTAAGGAAAACAGGGTGTATTTTGAATTTCATGTTGCGCATTGGCTAGTTAAAGACTCTGTATCTCATACGGTATTGCTTCAGGGTGTTGAATGTAATTGTCTATATAAGATTCATCTGTCAAGCTTTGTTTCTCTAAATTCTGTAAATCAAACTATTTTGTCAGTTGATAATACTATTGCCTATTCTGCTGCGTTACATGCCTCAGTTAAATCTACCAATGATTGTGATGAGTTACATGTTCTAGATCTACTTTGAATAATATGCTTGTTGATCATCTTGATGCTACTATCACTAAGTGTCATGATAACACTGAGTTTAGTCTGTAGTGTTTCGTTTCGTCATTAAAGTTTTTTGAGCCTCCTTCTCTGTGGCATATACGCCTCAGCCATGCATCCAACAAATTTTTAACAACCTTTCTTCAATTGCACAACATGCCCTTTAAACATGTTCCTGATGATTGTATGACCTGTGTAGGTGGAAATAACAAGAAACGACCTCATTTGTCTATTTTGTTCATCTTGAGCTTGTCCAGATTGATGTTTGGGGACCTTCTCCCTACACATCCAGTAATAATAATTGTTATCTTAGTATTGCTGATGCTTATAGTTGATATACATGGATTTACTTCTTGTCCAGAAAGAGTGATGTTGCCAATGCCTTCTCGGAATTTCACACCTTTAAGGCAGTTCAGTCTGATGGTGGAAGAGAATTCTAGTTTCTGGCAGCTTATCTATCATAGTGTGGTATTGGTCATCGCATCACATGTCCATTTACTAGTCAGCAGAATGGGACTGTGGAACGTAAACACAGTCATATCGTGAAGCTTAGTCTCACCTTGATGGCCCAGGATTCTGCCCTTCTGCATTACTGGACCAAAGCTTTCTTCACAACTGTTTTTATGATCAACAGATTGCCTTATGCTCTTTTAGATAAGTGTTCACCCTATGAACGATTGTTCAAAACAAAACCTGACTATTCATTTCTCAAAGTTTTTGGATGTCTATCTTTTTCTTACTTGAGACCTTATCGAACTCATAAGTTTGCTTTCAAGTATGAGTCTTGTTTCTTCATTGGGTATGTTTGCGATGTGAATGAAAGACAAACTAGACTTGACTATAAAGGTCAACATAGAATGCTGCGGCTAGCCCAATAGGGTTTGTTGTCCTACATTCCACAAGTGGAGTCGTCTACTTGTGTAAAATGTCTAGCAGAAAATTCCATAAGAACGCCTTTTTGGTTAGGCACCTAGAGCCGAATTTCCATTTGCAATTAATCCATTCTGACGTCTGTGACCCTCTTAGTGCTAGGGTTCGGCACAGAGCGTGAAATTTCATTACATTTACTGATTACACCTGTTAGATAGGAGGCTAAAGGCCCTCCACCCTTTTCGTGGAAGAAGAGTACCTTTCAGTGGTATTTAATGGTTTATGTAATGAAAAGGGAATCATTCATCAGTTGACGATCCCGTTTACCCCTCAGCAAAATGGTTTTGCAAAGAGGCGCAATAAAACGCTCCTTGAAATGGTTCGGTCGATATGGCCCAGGCTCAATTGTTGATTTCCTTATGAGGAAACACTTTGGAGACTGCTGCCTACATCTTAAACCATGTGCCGACGAAGACGGTTAACTCTACTTCATATGAATTTTGGACTAGAATAAGTTCTGGACCTTCACCATATGCGCCCATTGGGGTGTGCCGCTTACACCCATGACTTCTCAAATAAGTTTGGGAAAGATTGGACCTAGAGGAAATAAGAGTATTTTTGGTTACTCTGATACCTCCATGGGTTATGTGTTTATAGTCGAGCAAGACAGTGGGAGTGTTACCGAGATCGAATCACGAGACGTAACGTTTGTAGAGAACGAATTTCCTAAGAAGGGAGAGATTGATTTGGATCGATCTCTATATGAGATTCAAGATCAAGTTGATCAGACACCTGTTAATTCGATTGGGAGAGTCTAAACTGCAGATGATGAATCAGTTCGTCATCCGCTGGATTAACCACCTGCTAGAGCGAATGAGACAGATTCTGTTCCTGATGATCTTGTTGACAGTGGGAGAAATAGGGATCTCATTCTCAGTGGGAGTGATCATGGTCATACCCTGGTATTAGTGAGTTGTTAGGCCGTGGGCTAGAACATAAGTTTTCCTCCCGACGATATGCATTCGAAGGTGATGGAAAACTAACCACCCTAATATCTGACGATATGGTTATTGTGTTGTAAAACGTTAGAGAAACTCTCATCGGACCCTTCAATGAATAATGGATGAAAGTACTGGAAGATGAGATGAACACTTTGGACTAGATGAAATCTATAAGGAAGAACGATGTTTAGAAACTGGCCGACCTTCGAGAGGACACAGAACAATAGAGCTAAATGGGTTCTTAAGATTATGGCTATTGGAGTGAGTCTAGACTTGGAACTGCACTAGATACACGATAAGACCGTTTCCTCAATGGTAAGTTAGAAGAAGGGATCTATATAGAGCGGTCTGAATGCTTTGTGCAAAAAGACCATGAGCACTTAGTGTGCAAACTTCACAAATTGATCTATGGTATGAAACAGTTCGCTATGCAGTGGTACCGCAGAGTTCATGATTTGGTCGTGGAAACTGGATTTCTCTTGATGGATGAGAATCATTGCGTGTACACCAAAAGAGTATGGACCGAACTTTGTGTTTGACTCTATATGTAGATGACATACTCATAGATGTAAATAGCTTGCAGTTCCCCACACAGGTAAAGGCTTGATTGTTTTCTCTGTTTGGGATGAAGAACATGGATGAGGCGGCACATATCCTTGGGATTTAGATCTCGAGAGATCGTCTTAGGAGGCAGTTGTGGCTTTCACAAGGAAAGCTACATAAACAAAGTATTGGAAATGTTCAACATGAGTAACTGCGAACCAATTGAAACTCAAGTTTACGTTGATCAAACTCTCAAAATAGATATATGGACCAGATAAATAAATTTTGTAGCTAAGTGCAGTCGGAAGCCTGATCTGCGCAATAGTGTGTACTCGGCCTGATATTTGTCATGCAGTCGACATGGTATATAGGTACCAAGATGAACCCGGATTGAAGAAATGGAAGGCAGTAAATAAGATCAGGTGATATCTTAAGGGAATCGTCATGCTCTCTGCTAGAGACTTGCTAGAGATCCGAGAATCTCTGGATGGCTCAGTATAATTATGCGGACTATGGTGGTGACTTTGATAAGAGAAAACTAACCTCGGACTTTATGCTCTGCTCTTCGATGGCGCCATATCGTGGATGAGCAAGAAGCAGTCGCGCATTGTGTTAATCGTCATTGAAGCCAAATTTGTGGGTGTTGTGTGGACCACTCAGTTGGTTGTATGGCTGAAGAGACCTCCGGATTTATTGTTGAGTCATTGGAGTCGCAATCTCCGTGATATAGAAACTCAAGTATCATAACAAGTCATAGCAAGTAGATATCAAGCGAAACTATGTTAGAGACGTGGTTAGACACAATGTGATGAATTTGAAGTCCTTGTCTACGGATGAGATGGTTGTGGACCGTCTCTCTAACCTTGAGGAGGGAGTCTTTAGTGAGGCATGTGTAGTCTCTAGGATTGTGTAGACTTAGTGAAGTACTTCATTGATTTTATTTCCCATACAATGTTCTTTAAGTTAAATTATATTTGAGTATGCATGTTTTCACAGTTTGAGTGTTTTATGTGTTCTTACTGTGATTGTTTATTAAAATATGTCAAAGTGGATTAGATCACTCTCTCACACGGGTGATAGATTCTATGCCTTTGTGTCTAGGTGAGGTTGGTGATAGTTCCTCGTTCTGGAAGTCTCTTGGGATGACCGAAAAGGGCTTTGTGTTGGGAACTATCTGATTTCGCACTACGACAGATTATGGTTTTTCAATCCGCTCAGGGGTCGGATGGGAGTCTTTGTGACTTTTGGTTCGGGTACTTTGTGTGCCTGATGGACATCTAAACAACATTAGGACATATGCTCCGTGGGAGAGTAGATATGCTGTAGCGAGCGTTCCATACCGCGGCGCACCCCAAACGACCATGGGTATGACCCGAGATGTGATCTTAACTCGGAGTCGTGTGAGACCCATAGCTCTTTGCGTAAGAGTCGCGTACGTACCCTCATTACTCTGAACAGAGACTTGAGGTCTGGTTCAATGTTTGCTATCTTAGTCCGTGCTCGATGGGTGCGCTCACAAGTACTTGGCCCCGGTTCTAGAATTGTGCTGATGATTTTGTGGGAAGATGATGGTCATTATGTGATCTTTTCGATATTGTGTCCACTAGGTGGCCACCAACCGCGGCGTCGACTGCGGTTGTGGGCGCAATACATATATAAGTCTGAAAGATCCTTGTGCGGTCAGACCTGGAGAAAGATTACGTGACCAAGGGTGCAGGGCACATTTCCACTGCTGGTGTGAGATCCGCGAGTCGCTGCAACTCCTAACAGATACGCAGCACTTTGCTCGTTGTGTTTGTCGGTCGCGCGGCTGCCTCCTCGTATTTGACTTTACTGTATAAGGATATTCGTTCTCTTGGTGCTGGTATGATCAATGAGCGCCCCCACTTTGTGCGAATTGGAGATGTTGGTTTTAGGATAATGGGTCGTCCATAAGTGGGAGCCCATTTACATAAGCTCATTTGTGTATCTGGCCTTAAAACTTATCCCTCTACATATCAGTATATATAGGGTTGCTCATGGTTAGGAAAAATCTAATGTCGATGCTAAATAGTTAGCCGCCCTACACTTTAGACAGAGGTTAGTAGCTGTGGTATTATAAGTCATTGCCCGTAAAACCGTGGCGTGTCCTCCCGTCCGGCAGACCGTGATCCCAACCTCAGCCAGATTCGCTTCCGCTTCTGTTAAGGCAATCGATCAAGGAGGTAATTTAATTATGTATTATGTTGTGTCATAATCGATTGCATGTTTCGTACATAATTCCAACAGTACCAAATTTTCATCGTATTCTGATTATTATTTTTCAGAAAGTAACTATTAAAGTATAAATAAAATAATATTAATAAAAGTTAGTATATTTTTTTTTCTTCTAAAAAATAGGTATAAGTAGAGCTAGCGAATTGTACCCAGTAGTGCGTTGAGTTAAAATAGCTCAATGCCCTACTAGGACTTAAAATAGCTCAATACTCTACTATAGTTCTATTTCATGTAAACACTTTTTAAATATGCTCTTGTAAATATGTATGTGATAGTTTCTCATAATACTGAATGAGTAGGACTGGTCGAAGTTTGTTAGGTCACCTAAGAGTCATCACAATATTCTAACCTCGGAAAGAGGTATTATCTGAAGAAGACGTGACTATGGCAAACGGTTCACTTAAAATCAAGTGAATGGAATGGAAAATATTATGTAAGAGGATTATTAATTAATATTTGCAGATTATAAGGTAAAATTTAGAGTTTATATTATTTTACGTTATACCGTATTTTAAAAAACATTATTAAATATAGTGTAATGAAAAATCTAAAATATTTATACATATATATAATAAAAGTTAATGGAACCCAGATATATCATTTTTAATATATGGTTATCTCAAAAGACTACCCTTAGGTTTCCCTCTTCACTATTTTTTTGTATTTGTGTAAGAAAAAACAATTTCTTACAACAAGAGAAAAAATGGAGTTAGAAAAGAAAATGATAAAATGCTTAAGTTATGAATCTTTAGAATTTAGATAGTAATGGATTGTCTTCACAAAATTAAATGAAATGAAGGAGCTTAAAGTTTAGTGACTTTGCTTCAAAAGGTGCTTTTATTGGGTCTGAAAAAAACACACTCTAAGAAGACTAATTCCTCACGGAAAAAGAAAAGAAGGCTCTACTGGCATAGCTTGAAAGTGGTGCAATTGGGCACCTCCATACAAATGTAGGGTATTCCCTTCTTCCTATACCAATCTTTACAAATATGATAAGAGATACTTTATGTCTAAAAATTAAAGGTATGGATGAAGATATTCATATCCAAGAATTTCCACACTTTAAGGACCACCAAAGAATATTCTCCCATCGGCCCTACATTTTTATTTTTTTTACCTTTTTCGAATATTCTAATTTCTACCATCTATTCTAAAATTTGCTTTTTTATGTATGAGATAGGGATGTTAAGGTACAACGTTAAATTTATTAGAGAGGAAAATTAGGCATTTAGTCGAAAATTAGGTAAATTTATTAGATAGGGATGTTAAGGTACAACCACTAATAGAATTTAAGGTTTTAGACATAATTGTTTTGACGAATTTTAGGCAAATTTTACTGTCGAGGATTTTTTTTCTATATATGCAGACGAAATATAACACCATAATATCATCGGGTAAAAGAAAGATTTGTTTTTGAACTTTTTGTTCAGAATTTGTTTTCTTTAGCAACTTCGTTATTTGTCGATGAGACTTTTCATCGATTCTTACCGACGAAATCGTTGATAAAACTATTGTTATTGACGACTTCCGTCAACCAAAGCAATTTATTTTTTAATATTTTGTTAAATAATTATGGTAATCCAACATACATACACTAAAAGTGTGATAAAATTAGTTATTTTAAACTTACAAATGATTTGTTGAAAATGAATCACTCCAAATAATCAACCAATAGAATGTGTGTTTAACATTTATGTCAATTTGTTAAGCGTGGTTTTTCCAAGCCAGAGTCATCAAGAATCACGCTAGATTTATTTGGACGGATAGTTGAATATTTATTTGGTGAAACCACCTTTCGAAATTATCCTTTAAGTCGGGTAGTCACAAATTACAATCAAGAATGAGAATACGATACCAACTGGGTGGGGTATCACAAATATCACAAACATACTATATTTTTAAATTGAATACTATAATCAATTTGGATACAACTTTTAATCTTATAATTATATTCATAACTGTGGTTATGAACCACGTTTAGATGTATATCCATATTTGTTACCACATGTAAAATATAATGGAACACCGTGAGTTTTAATTTAATAAATACATAAAGTTATGTCACAAGTAACAAAAATATTCAACATTAACCTTGTTCAACATTAGCGTCATTCAAAATTAACATCATTTAACATTAACACCATTCAATTACAATTCACTCTATAATTATGGATTCGTGAAATCTAAAAGAGAAAAGCCTACTTTTCTTATTAATATTTACTAACATATTAATATTAAAGAATTATTATATTTAGATAATAATCATGGTTATAACTATGAGTATGACTAAAATATCATAACCATAACCACTATGGGTGGAAAATTCATCACCATAATCACACGACTACCATATAAAAAATTAATAAGCACAACCACAACTTTTGAATTTTCAGTGCACCCATACCAGTCATAATCGATGTACTTAGTCCACGCAAACATTATTTGTGCAGGGTAATCACTGATATCCGCGATAATAGTAGTCATGCCTAGACCTTCCACCATGTCTCGAGCATAGACCTTCTTCCTAGATTAAGTTTGCATTCTTCATTTCCAATTGTATCAGGTTCGTACTCGTATTCTCCATTTCCAATTGAATTTTGGGTTTGGTGAACCCCTTCTTCCTATAATTGTTTTTTAGTTATTTAATTGATATCGTAGAAAATTATGTAAGCATTGTTAAATAGAGTTGTTTTGTTGCTTAATTTGATTTTGAATACTTATTTTAGTTTTGGATGTGTATTTTTTTTATTTTTAAGTTTAAACTGAAAAACCGGTCTGAAAATCCGAATGAACGGTTTATTTTTCATTATAGTCTTTTGATATGATTTTTTTAAGATACTCTGGTCCGAAAATATAAATACCCGACTAAAATAGTAAAAATATGGTCTAACCGGTCCGGTTTCACCCCTAACTGCAGTCAAACTCTTTTGTACGAGGTTAACGATATACCTTCATCCTCCCCGCGAACCTACTATATCTTCATCATTTTCCTTAAAACTTCGAGAAGTTTCCTAAGTGGCCGTGTTCTCTTACTTTTCTAAGAAAACTATTTCCCATCATCAAATCATTTTCATTCGCATGTGACCATCGACAAAGTACGTGTTTATCCTAGTGAAGCTAAGCTCTGTGACTATCGTTATGGATGTCGACTTAGTTCCTCTCAAAACATTGTTTAATACCTCTCATTAATTAGTTGTCATGATATCATATTGGTATCCAATATTGTATTCTTGAGATCACAAGCTTAAATCCCCACAATTGTGTAGTTATCGATAGAATGGTCCGTTGTTCGAGGTCTTGAATACAAAGAAATACTTATCAAATTTATGTTTTAAAGTGGTCTACGTCATTTTAGAGAACTTAATCTTAAGATGTCGATCCTTAAAGTGAAGTTAGTATTAAAGTTACTAGTCATATAATGAATACAATATTTATGGACAACACAATGCTCCCATAAAACCCTTGACATACCTATTTTAATCCCCCCCCCTCCCCCCCTCCCTCCCTCCCTCCCTCCCTCGAGTGCTAGATTTGTAAGTAAATAAAATTTGTATTTATCCAAACACTGCTAATTTGAAGAAAATGTTTTTTTTTTCTACATGGCATACCTTGCACTAATGATAATGTTATGAATTTGGAAATTAAATTAAGGGTTAATTACTTCAATGGTTACACATTTTTGCTCATGTGACTAATTGGTTATAACTTGTGCATCATGGTTATATAAGTTTGAGTATGTGATTATTTGATCATTTTTACTGTTCATCGTTAAACTTCTCCGTTAAATGACTATTCTAACAAATAAAATGACAATATTATCATTTTTAATTAACTTATTAACCGTAAAGAAACTTGTAGTACATAGTAAAGACCAGATGAACAAATTGAATTTTTGTTTGAATTTCAAACCAGAAGAAGATGAAGAACGAATAAATGGATAATTGAAGAATATGAACGTATCTCTCTCTCAAACACCAGAAACTTGGAGAAACATGCAGTACTGTATTCCGATGCTCCATCTTCGTGATTTGACTTGCATTTCTAGCGTTTTTTTCCGTGCTTCTTACTCGTGTGACGCCTGATGCTTTTCTCATCATAATTCGACTTTGAGTCAGAGTTGGAGGACTCAGACGATGAATTGTACCTCCTCTTCCTCTTACTGCTCCTATGTTTCTTCTTCTTCATATCCTTTCTTCTCCGACGCCTCTCTTCCTCATAATCAGTGGATGAACTGTCATTGGAGGACTCCTCAGATATTGAATCGGACTCAAAGACTGAAGCCTCATTGTCACTCGAAGAATCATATTGATGCTTCCTTTTACTTTTCTTAGAGCTATTCTCAACCTCCTTCTCCTCCATGCTAATAGTAGCTGGGCTTTCCAAATCTTAGGACGCATAACCACCAATCCTCAATCTAGGATTTTCAAGGTGTGTGTATGGGACGGTCTGGAGATGTAAACATGTTCTTTCTTGCACTCATAATTTCAGTGGCCATGTTGGTAGCATTTATGGCACTATTAAGAACCAAGCATTTGATCTCTTTCTCTCTCTGGTATAGCTCGAGAGCCCTTTTTCTTGTTGCAGCTTTTTTACGAACGAAGTGCGGACAGTCTTCGTCTTCAATCAAATTGGTTTCATCTTGTGTAAGATCTGGGCACAAATTAATCTTGTGTAAGATATGGTTTCATCTTGCGGGGTGGAATTGAATCAAGGAGGAAGAAGATAAACAGTTGAAGAAGGAGAATGGCATAATAGTCATTTAATAATTCAAAAATATGTTAAAAATATTAACTGACGAAAAAAAAATTAAAGGTTCACTAACGGAGTAACCAATCAACCATTTGCTGAAACGATACATAACCATTGAGTCACACAAAATATCATAATTAACCACTTAATCACACTGGAGAAAGATGTGTAACCATTGAAGTAATTAACCCTTAAATTAATTAATGATTCTATGTATGAGAATACTATCTAATATAATTTAATAGAAGTTTCTCTCTCCGTTAGGGTTGGCCATTTGGGGGCGACACCTGTGTGAGAGACTCGTCGGGTGAATCCTTGCCCATTGTCACAGCTTCTTGCTGGGTTTGTTAATTCACCACCGAGCAAGTCCAATTGCGAGGCTGAGGGAGCGAGAGGAGAGCTGAGGGAAGAGAGCCACCAATCAAGCGAGGGAGCCACCAGAAACCTAAGGTATGGGCACCAGCGGTAATACGGATGTTATCACGGAACCGGAGATGGGGATCCTAGCCTAACATGATAAGCACGTCTACCTACAGCTCGAGCAGCCATACCCGACTCGGAAACAACCGATTCCCACCACCGCCCGATTCGGTCGCAATTTCCATCGGAACAGGGCATCTAAGGGAGGTAAGCCTATCTCAGTAGCATAATCTAGGTAGATGCATTTCAATTCGTAGACTGCCTTAGCCATGGATCGTTTTCCCCGAGAATAATTTCCTAGAGTAGATGATAAAACTATACATGGGAAATTCGTTAACATCCCGGAGAATGTGGATATGCATGCTGGAAACCTGTGTATTGGAAGGATCATCAGTGATAAGCATGTGAAACCGATGGTTGTTCACAGTGTGTTACAACAAGCCTGGGGTAGATACTCAAGAGTCAGGGTGCACGAGATGACAGGAGATGTCATTCTCTTCGAGGTTGAGAAGGGGGAGGATATGCAAGACGCAATGGACTGGAGTCCTTGGGCGGTGCAAGGAAACTGCCTTTCATTGAATAAGTGGCACCAAGGTATGCGAATTACGAAGGTCCAGATACATGGTCTGGAGATGGACAAGTTCAGCAAGAATAATTCTGAAGCCATGGGTGCAAGTCTAGGTACAGTCCTGGAGGTTGATGACATCATGGGACCAATGGGATTGGACCGAGACTTTATCCGAATCAAGGTAGAAATTGACTGCACAAGGCCTCTTCAGGTTGGTTTCTGGTATACCAAGCACAATGGGGAACTTGGTCGAGCTACGGTCAAATACGAGCGACTTCCGGAGTTTTGCTTCGGATGCGGGAGGGTTGGGCATACGGAAAGGGGTTGTAATTCTGAGATTACAATCTCAGAGGAGGAAGAGGGAGGGTCTATGTATGGCCCTTAGATAAGGGCAGACCAACCGAAGAGGCGCAGAGAACAATGTAAGTGTGTGGGCAAAAGCCTAGGTACGCCTTCAAGTGAGGCTAAGAGGAGGAGCTGGAAGGATTTGATGAAGGATAGGACCGAAAGAAAAGGGTCCAGAACGTCAATCAGGAGAAGGGGAAGCATGGAACAGGGTACAATCAGGAGAAGGTGCGCCAGCACGGGAATAGGGAACAGGGGTCGGAGATGGTGTTGTTTATCGAGAGAGTGGAGGACAGTGTAGGAGGGGAGGATGAAGAGGAACCAAACCGTAGTAGGGGCATGGAGCTGCAAGCTTGGAGAGGAGAAGAGCTGTCGGAACTGGGTCTGAAATACAAGTATGAGATGGGGGAGGAGTGGGAGAACAAAGGGGGGGGGGGGAGTAGACAAAGAGTTGCACCAAGGAGCATCTAGCTACACGGTGGAGAGGAGATACTACCCGAGAGGTCAGGTATGCGGGGTGCAACGGGGGGCACTACATCAAAAGGTGTCCTCCAGTTGATGAACACACTGGATGAGGAGCAGCTGGTAGGCGGAGAGGTCATGGAGCTGTAGAGGGACACTCCTAACACGGGAGGGGGTAAGGGCGAGGCACGGCTGCAACTAACAGCAGTCAGGGAAGTTTTTGCAGACCCAATGCAAGGAATGAAGAGGGCCAAGGACCTCCATGAGGTGAAAGTCCATGTTTAGGACTACGTAGTGGAGCAGCCAGAATCTCCAGCAACGAATGGGGAGAGACCGAGCATTCCAACTGGTCTAATCCCACTCATCCAGAAGATAAACCTCAAACAAAAACATCAGGAGAATTACGGGTCGGACGAGGAAGAAGGGGCTGAACAAAGGAGTAAGAAACATAAAGGCCATGGGGAAGAGGGAGTGGTGGGTAGGGGCAGGCCGAGAGGAAGGGGTCGGGGGCGAGGCCATAGAGGTACCCGCGAAGGGACCACAGTTCGGAGGAAGATAAACACGGGGCGTGATAAACAAATGAAGACGGGTTCTTGTAGGTGTCCTGAGACAGCTACCCAGAACCAATGAATGTTATGGTGTGGAATTGTCGGGGGTTGAGATCGGCCCTAACAATTCCGTACCTCGCCGATCTCACGAGGAGGAATAAACCAGAAATCATCTTTTTTATGGAGACAAAAAATTAGAAACGTTTTGTGAACAAGTAAGGAGGAAGGTGAGGATGGAGGGCGAAGTGTATGTCAATCCGGAGGGTATCTCAGGGGGGCTTGCACTATGGTGGAATAAGGAGGTCAAGGTTAAGGTGAATGTGATGGATGCGAACATAATTGACACAACAATTACTAGAATGAGGGGGTGAAATGCATATAACTTGGCTTTATGGGAGCACGATGTGGGGGGAACGGACTGAGCTATGGAAGGAGAGGTCCGTGGATGTGCGCAGTGGACTTTAATGAGATTGCCCTTGGGAGTGAGAAGAGTGGTGGTAGACCTAAACAGGCAAGGAAAATGGATGCTTTCAACGAGATGATGAGGGACACAAGGTTAGTTGACATGGGATTTAACGGTAATCCGTTCACGTGGTGTAATAACATGGAAGGGGAAGACCGAATCCAAGAGAGGCTTGATAGGACACTTGTGTACCCAGATTGCATACAGACCTTCCTGAGTGCCACAGTGATCCACAAATTGCAAATTGCCTCGGATCATTGTCCGCTCATCATCCAAGTCGAGAGACAACAAGTAAGGAGCAAAAGACCGTTCAGATTTAAAAAGGTGTGGTTGGAGCACATAGGGTGCCGTGATGTAGTTCGTCAAGTCTGCGACGGTCAGGGACGGGGAAGGTTGACAGGGGGCATACACACCCGGCTTGGGAAGTGCAGAGGCAAGCTCAGGCAATGGAGCAAGTCGACTATTACGAGCAACAAGAGGGTTATTGAGGCAATCCATGGGGAATTGAAAGGGATACAATCATAACCGAATGACAGATATAGGCGGGCTAGAGAGAGAGAAATGAAAAGAAGGCTAGAAGAGGTCTGGACAAGGAAGGAGGAGTATTGGACACAACGGTCTCGAATACAATGGACGAAGGTCGGGGGTAGAAATACAGCGTATTTTCATCAGACGACGGTGGAAAGGAGGAGGAAGAACACAGTTTGTAGAATGCAGAGGAGATATGGGGTTTGGGTGGAATGTGAAGAAGATATAATGGCGGAATATGAAGGTTACTTTCACGACATATTCAGATCAGAGGGATCGGAGGGGACACAAGATCAGATGAAATGTGTACCACACTTGGTGACTGAGGTGGATGATGAAGTTCTAACGCGAGGGATTAGTAGGGAGGAGGTTAAGAGGACATCGTTCCAAATGGGCGGAAACAAAGTTTCGGGACCAGACGGGTTTTCCAGGTATGTTCTATCATCGGTTCTGGTATGTGCTCAGGGAAGATGTCTTCTGTTGGGTATCGATAGTGACGGCCCAGTAAGAAAAGGCCTCGAAGGCCCAATAAATATAGAGGGGGTAAACCCATGACACCCGAACCGGATCGGCCCAAGTACAAGCCAAACTTGGCCCACCATCGAGTAATCCAGAATCGAGCCCAAAGTCTATAGAGACGCCAAAGGCTCTCAGACTGCTCGCCATTCTCTACCAAGTCGCGACCTTCCACTGCTCGACATGGGAGTGCTCGCCCCGAAGAGAGCCTTGCCTCTCTCCTCTGGTCCCACTAAACCGTTAATAACAGAGTGGCCAAGATATCCCGCATATCTCGGTTACATATTCACTAAAGATTAGATTTGGTAACTGCAATATCTCGCAGTAACTGCCATATCCCACGATCCGAATCTTCAGCAACTCAATATACATTAAGATATTCAGTTGCCTTTATACGGTTCTATCTCTCTTACCCTATAAATATCCTTGCTTTACATACGTACTTCACGTTTTGAGTTTTATACACACATATACTCATTTAAGCATCGGAGAGGGACCCAGAGGCACCCCCTCTGTTGCGCTCCCCTACTTGCAGGTTCACCGGAGTTGGAGCTGAAGCGTCATCCCAACCTTGTCTGGCATTCAATTCACTGCCAGATCAGCATTCAGGATTTCACGATCCAACATTTGGCGCCGTCTGTGGGAAACGAGCAATTCAGCCATGAGAACTCGATCCCAAAGCAACCGTCGGAATCAGACTAGGGAGCGATCCTCAGATAGCTCTGATTCCGCCGCCGCTTCACCGCTTCAACAGGAACCTGCCAGCCGAGCAGGAGTTAATGCTGTTCCTCTGCGGACAGCCCGAGAACATGTCGGTGATTCAAGACCGACCCCAGCTGCTGATCAAAACGGAGCCCCTGCACCGCAGACAGTCCACATTGCGGGGCAGGATATTAATTTAACCCCCGAGATGGTCTCCTTGCTGGAAGCCATCCTAGGACAGGCGCGCCGCCAGGCCCCTGCTCCTCAGGAAAACAATCCCTCTGCTCCTAAGGAAAATCACCGCCCTGCTGCCACAGGGCCTTCACCTTCAGAAGCGGCCAATCCTAGTCCTGCTGCGCCTCAGGAGGATCAGGAGATGACGTCAGGCCAGCAGTCCCTACCTCCAGCGCACACCAAGGAGCCAGCAGCCGCATATACTGCCAATCCTTCCGGTCCGCCTCCACCCGGAGCCTCTCCCATGTACTGCACTGTGGATCAGATGGATGACCTCCTCAACAAAAGGCTCCAGGAAAGACAGTTGACAGTCATAGCTCCCTTCAGGGAGCAGTCCTCTCATCCATTCACCGACGCGCTCGTCGCTATCAAAATCCCGAAGGATGTGGTTGCTCGGGTCATACCTGAGTATAGCGGTGGAGGAGATCCCACCGTACATGTCAACAAGCATGAGGCCTCCCTTCTGGGTAAGTCAAACGATCCCAATCATTTGGCTTTGCTATTTCCATCTACTCTTTCGGGTTCGGCTTCGTCCTGGTTCTTCGGCCTCCCTGCAGGATCAATCGGAACTTGGGCAGAGTTAAGAAGCAAGTTCCTGGAGAGATACATGGGCGAGCGCCAGCTGCTGAAGAGTGTGGTCGCCCTTGACTCGGTCAAACAGCAGCCTGGAGAGTCGCTGTCCAACTTCTACGGGCGTTTTCATCAAAACGTCACAGAATTAGATCGCCGAATCTCGGATGGGGAAATCATTCGAGCATTCTACAGAGGTCTGGATGTGGCCAACAAGGCCTCGAGAAAGCTGCGAAACAGCTATCACGTGAAGGAGATAGAGACATTGGAGGAGTTGGCGTCCAGAGCAAAAGGTTTCATAGACCTTGAGCGCGCAAACATCGAGGCTAACCTCCTGACGACCTCGCTAAGGGTAACCCCTGAACCCCGACGCGATGGTAAGAAGGAGGTCAAGAAGGAGAAGAAGGGAAAAGAAAGTAAGCCGCGAGTCGAGTCTCTTCCAGCGCCTCGCCATCCAGAGGTCCCTGAGTACTTCACGCCTTTAAATAGGCAGATCTCAGCGGTACTAGTCGAGATGGAGAGGAGATCCTTGGCGAGGCCACCGATGCCTCGCCGAGGTGGGTTACCCATGGGCAAGGATGTCGAGAGCTATTGCAGATACCACAAGTGCAAGGGCCATAAGACAGACGATTGCAAGATTCTGAAACGAGATATAGAGAGGCTGATTCAGGGGGGAATGTTGAAGGAATTTGTGGCAGGGCGAGACCGAAGTCGAACGCCCCCCAGGAGACATCGTTCACCAGCCCCTGCAGATCAAGCTGAGCCTTCTGGAAGCAAGAGGAGAGTGAATCTGATTGCAGGAGGATTCGGCGCAGGCGGCGAGAGGTCAAACGCCAGAGAGGTCTACGCCACTCAGATCTCTACGGCAGTTCAGTTGGGGAAGCGGCCCCGACCTGAAGAAAACATTGTCATCTCATTCTCTGAAGATGATTTGGCACATGTCACCACGCCCCACAACGATGCTCTGGTCATTACGGCAGATATTGACGGCTGTGATGTTGCAAGGATTCTGGTCGACGGAGGCAGCTCGACAGATATCCTGTTTCTGGACGCCTTCGAAAAGATGGGCAAATCAAAACGCGACCTGAAGAGGGTCGACTTTCCGCTGATCGGATTTGCAGGAAGGACAACTTATCCACTGGGGGCTATAACCATGCCAGTGATTTTTGGCGAGGGGTGGAAAAGCATCAAGGTGTCGGTCACTTTCCTGGTGGTCGATTCACCTACATCCTACAACGCCATCATAGGGAGGACCACGATCAACCCAAATAAGATTGTGGCCTCCACTGTCCACCAGAAGATGAAGTTCCCTACTCCGAACGGGATTGGAGAAGTACTCGGAGATCAGCCTTCCTCGCGGCAATGTTATGTGAACTGTTTACGCAGGAAGAACCAAAGGGAGGCGCTCGCCATCGAGACAGAGGCCGATCCCCGCGAGGACTTGGCTCGACCAGCACCCATGGAGGAATTGGAGGAGGTCGAGATCGATGGTCCGGACAAAAAGGTGCGCATTGGGACCACCTTGAAAGAGGATCAGAAGGAGGCCATGACCGCTCTCCTCAAGGAATTCAAAGAGCTATTTGCCTGGCAGCCGAGCGACATGCCAGGAATCAGCACAGATATTATCTCGCACGAGCTCATGATAGACCCCTCCATCAAGCCGATCGCCCAAAAGAGAAGATCGTTCGGGACTGATAAACGTTTGGCGATCAGGCAGGAAGTCGGCAGGTTGATTGAAGCTGACTTCGTCAGAGAGGTAAGATTCCAGAGCTGGGTCGCCAACCCAGTTTTGGTCAAGAAATCAAACGGCAAGTGGAGGATGTGCGTCGACTTCCGCGACTTAAACAAGGCTTGCCCCAAAGATTCATATCCCCTTCCAAGAATTGATCAGCTAGTCGATGCTACCTCGGGTCATGAGATGCTGAGCTTCATGGACGCCTATTCAGGCTACAACCAGATCAGAATGCATCCAGACGACGAGGCCCACACTGCTTTCTATGCTGACGGCGACATTCTGTGCTACAAGGTGATGCCCTTTGGTCTCATCAATGCCGGGGCAACTTATCAGCGGATGGTGAACCGACTGTTCCAGGACATGCTGGGAAGGAACATGGAGGCCTACGTGGATGATATGCTCGTTAAATCCATCAAAGGCAATCCTCATACCACCGACCTCCGTGAAGCTTTTGAATGCATGAGGAGACACAGCGTTCGCCTGAACCCAGCAAAGTGCGCCTTTGGAGTCAAGTCCGGGAAGTTCCTGGGTTTTATGGTCAGCGAAAGGGGCATAGAAGCAAACCCGGAAAAGCTAAAGGCCATAGAAGAAATGAAGTCGCCAACCTGTCATAAGGAAGTCCAGTGCCTGAACGGCCGACTAGCTGCTCTTAACCGCTTCCTTTCCAAAGCAAGCGACAGGTCCCTCCCGTTCTTCAAAACCTTGATGGCCAACCGTAAGTTCGAGTGGACGCCAGACTGCGAGAAAGCATTCCAGTCCTTGAAAAGGCATATTCAAACACTCCCAGCTCTGGCAAAACCCGTTCCAGGCGAGCAGCTTTTCCTCTATTTAGGCATTAGCGATGTGGCAGCCAGTGCTGTTTTAATAAGGGAGGAGAATAATGTTCAGAGTCCAGTGTATTTTATTAGCAAAATGTTCAACTCAGCAGAAATAAAATATGTCCAGATTGAGAAGTATCTCTATGCCTTAGTTATTGCTGCTCGGAAGCTGAGACCTTACTTTCATGCGCACGACATCACGGTCCTCACCAATCAACCTCTCAAAAACTTCCTGATGAAGCCAGATTCTTCAGGAAGAATGGTCAAGTGGGCGATCGAGCTCAGCGAGTTCAGGATCAAATTTGCGCCAAAAACGGCCATCAAAGGTCAAGCACTAGCTGATTTCATAGTGGAAAGCACGAGTAACGGTCAAGCGGAGGCAGAAAACAGGCCAAGTCAGTCAGCAAACGACAATCAAATCTGGGAACTCTATACGGATGGGTCTTCATCAAAAGAAGGCTCGGGGGCAGGTTTAATTCTTATTCCTCCTGAGGGCGAGCCTCTGAAATACGCGATCGCCTTGACATTCCCGGCGACCAATAACGAAGCAGAATATGAGGCTCTTATCACTGGACTCAGACTGGCAAAAGGAATGGGTATAACAGCGCTTAAGGTAAAAAGTGATTCAGAGCTTATTGTCAATCAGGTTAATGGCGCCTACGAGGCAAAGGGAGAAAAGATGAAGAAATATCTCGGCATCGCCAAAAAACTAGTCGTGGAAATCCCAAATTTCGCGATTGAGTTTATTCCTCGCCAAGAAAACCAGATGGCAGATTCTTTGAGTAAGCTAGCCTTCGGAGGGGCGACAATCCAGGATGTGCAATTTCTGGAAAAGGCCCTATGTTCAGTCCTTGAAATCAGAGCGGAGGTCTTCAACATTCAAGAACAGGTCACCTGGATGACCCCGTTCCAGAATTATTTGAAAGAAGGCATCCTCCCAGAGGACGAAGGCGAATCCACTAGGATTAGAAGACTCGCAGCCAGTTATCTAATCATCGATGGAGAACTCTATAGAAGAGGTTATTCAACGCCTTACTTGAGATGTGTTGCTCTACCCGAAACAGAAAAAGTTCTTCGAGAAGCTCATGAAGGGGCAGCGGCATGTCATGAAGGTGCTCGTTCACTAAGCAGGAAAATATTCAGACTGGGATATTACTGGCCGACCTTGGGAAAAGACGCAGCCGAATTAACACAGAAGTGTGAAATTTGCCAGCAGTTTGCACCACGATCGGGTCGACCATCGACATTATTATCCCCAATGGCGGGTGCCTGGCCCTTCGCTCAATGGGGAATCGATATATTGGGTCCTTTTCCCATTAGCACTGGTCAGCGTACTCACATTATAGTGGCGATCGACTACTTCACTAAGTGGGTAGAGGCGAAAGCTCTAGCTTCGACAACGGAATTCCAAGTTATCAAGTTCATGCAGGTCAACATATTCTCCAGGTTTGGTATTCCCAAAATACTCATCAGCGATAATGGTCCGCAATTCGTTGGAAAGGAGTTGAAATGGCTCTGTGAAGAGTATCATATCGACCATCGCTTCAGTTCAGTACATCACCCTCAAACGAATGGGCAAGCTGAAGCAGCCAACAAGGTTGTCTTAGCAGGACTCAAGAAAAGGGTTCGAGCATTCAAAGGGAACTGGGCAGACGAACTGGAAAACGTATTATGGGCAATCAGAACAACGCCTAAGGCGGCCACAGGAGAAACGCCTTTCAGTTTAGTGTACGGATCAGAAGCAGTAGCACCAGCTGAATTAGCAGTGCCTACCCACAGAGTCCTACACTTTAACACGGAGGCAAATGAGATCGAGCGCAGAACTGACCTCGACTTAGCAGAGGAAAAGAGATGGCTCTCGGAAAAAACACAGGCAAAGATGCGCCTGGCGACCGCTCGGTATTTCAACAGAAAAGTTAGCGCTCGCCAATTTTTCGTGGGGGAGATGGTTATGAGAAGGAATGAATTCACAAGGCTGGACAGTAAAAACAAACTTTCAGCCAAATGGGAAGGACCATACAAAGTAGTAGAGATCGCCGCACCAGGATCCTACTATTTGGAAACCATCGAAGGCGAGAGGTTACCCCGTCCATTTAATTCTGAGCATTTAAGAAGATTTTATGCATAGTTTGTAATCAAACTGATTATGTCAATAAAAGAAAGCCATTCCTTCATAAAGCGCGTCCACTCGAAGCAAGCTGAAGCCAAAAAAGCCCTGACGCCAAAGTCAGGCCTCAAAAGCCCTAGCAACAAAGCTAGGCCAAAAGCCCTAGCAACAAAGCTAGGCCAAAAGCCCTAACAACAAAGTTAGGCCAAAAGCCCTGACGCCAAAGTCAGGCCACAAAAGCCCTAGCAACAAAGCTAGGCCAAAAGCCCTAACAACAAAGTTAGGCCAAAAGCCCTGACGCCAAAGTCAGGCCACAAAAGCCCTAACAACAAAGTTAGGCCAAAAGCCCTAACAACAAAGTTAGGCCAAAAAGCCCTAGCAATAAAACTAGGCCACAAAAGCCCTAACAACAAAGTTAGGCCTCAAAAAACCTGACGCCAAAAATCAGGCAAAGCCCTGACGCCAAAGTCAGGCCAAAAGACCTAGCAAAGTGTTAGGCAAAATAAAAGCCCTGACGCCAAAGTCAGGCCAAAGAAAGTTTAGGCGATCACTATCGATGATAAAGCCTGAACAAATTACAAATCCCCTTATGCCAACACCTCAAAGGTTTAAACTTCAAAGAATCTAACATCTCTTTGAGCTTAGAAGTTTACACTTTTAAGTGTCAAAAGTGTTATCCTTGGAAAGTTTAACTTATGATTGGTCTACGGCTTTAAGGGTCGACGACATTACAAAGCAAGAAAAAAAAATGGAAAGTGATTATGAGTAAGATATTGGATAGCTAAATATGTTCGAAGTCGATTAAAGGCTCAAGAATATAAAAGCATTCAATAGAAAAATCCAAGTCTTCGACAAATAATTACAAACCAAAAACAGAAAATACAAAAATGGCTATCTAAAAAAGATAAATACGGTCGCCAAGGAGTTGGGGACTTCAAGCGTCGGGGTTCTCGGGGGCAAGGGTGCTCTGCTCGCCTTCGGGGGCAGAAGTACTGGGCTCGCCTTCAGGAGCAGCCTCTCCAGCAACAGAGGGCTGCGAAGGACGACTCCGCAGGAAGGTCTTCAAGGAGGCGACTTCCCCAAGAGGAAAGTTGGGATCGACCGCCTGGACCTCATCCACCAGGACTTGGAGAAAATCGGCGATCGCCGACCTCATCTCCTTCAGAGCACATTCCTCAAACTCCTCAGAGGCTTTGAATGCCTCAACTACGCTCTGGGGCGAAGGGACGGCTTTCAATTGTGCAGTTAACCGATCCCTCTCCTCCTCCAAGGCAATCCCCCGGGCTTCCGCAGCTTCCATCTGAGCCACCGCAGCTTCTCTCTGGGCGTCAGCAGCATCCCTTTGCGCCTCGGCAGCGACCCTACGAGCCTCCGATTCTGCCCCTTGCGCCTGAGCTTCCTTAAGTTCAGCATCTAGGCGAACTCGGACGATCTCTCCCTGATCTAAACACAGGTGAAGAGCGTCAAAGTCCTGAAGAGCGGCAGCGGCTTCAGCCTCCCTCTTCTGGACATCAGCAAGGAGGCGCTGCTCCTTCATGAGGTATTCCTCTCGGGTATTATCTGCCAAGGCGATCGCTGCATCTGCAGTCGTCTTGATAGTCCCCAATTGCTCAGGAGTGACCCCCGTGCTTCGGTACTGCTCCAGCTCGGCGAGCACACTGGAATACTTGTCGGTGAGCTCCTCGAAGACACGACCAAGAATCACCTCTTCCCGAACGAACTGGCAACAAATATAGAATAAAAGCTGTCAGGACAACAGACAATAAGGGAACGACAAAGAGAGGACTCTACGAAATAAAAATATGATATCTTACCAAAGCCACTCGTTCGAAGTGGGACCGAAGGAACCCCTCGATCTGATGAAGTTCCGTGGGAACAATCGAGCGGTCCGCGGGGGGAATTATCCCGTCCAGAAGCCGCATACACATATCCGGGCTGCCCCGGAGGCTCTTCTGGGGAGGGTACCCCTTCTTCATAAGGTCCCCACAGGGGACCCAAGTTTCCCGAGAATTCGCTGATTCAAGCGGCTGAAACAAGCCGGCAAGGGAGCAATGCTCATCCACAGGAGCCCTCGATGAGCTGGAAGCAGCATGCTCCTTCTTCTTGGTCCCAGACTCCTTAGGAGGAGCCATGGGCACAGTAAGAACAGGAGGAGCTAAGGTCAAAACCTTCCCCTTGGCGGCAGAAGGACCCTGGGGAGAAGAAGAAGGGGGCACCGCGTCCAGACCCTTCCCTTTATTAGCGGAAGGACCCCAGGAGGGGGAGGAGAAGGATGCTGGTCGACTTCCGGACATTCCTCACTCCTGACCTTCTTGGAGGGAGGAGGAGCATGATCCCGGACCATGTCGGTTGAGGACTCCTCTGCAAAACAACAAGACAAAATGTCAAAAACAAAAAACCACAAAGTATGAAGACGTTAAATCTACGAATAACAAAGCAACATACCTGGTTGGCGAGGGTCAGCAGTGGCCGAGGGAAGCACCTCCTCAGACTTCCTCTTGAACGAGCGCCTAGAGGGGGGAGGAGGAGAGTTCAGCAATGCCTGGTCGGAGGACAATCCCGCTGATCCCTGGTCATCAAAGAGACTTATCAGTTTCTGGCTCTTGCTTACAACCTTCCCTACAAGTAATAAAGCAAGATAAGAGTTAGAAAATTACCCAATCATTAAAGATTGGCGTGGCTTGATGAATACCCGCCATCTCAAGGGCATTCTCGGTAGTCTCCGCCACTGAGCGGATGGACTTGAACTGAGATGACCGATGCGACCGGTATAGGTCATCAATAGCGTTTCGATCACTCTCTGATAGCTCCTCGAAGGAAGGAGGGAAATCCTTGTCCGGGATCAACAATTTCCAGGGCACCCCCCCTTATAAAAGAAGTAACACTTCTTATAATTGGAGTTGGTGGTCCGAAAATCGTCGACCAGGCGGACATGGACGTTCCAAACCCATCCCTGAAGGCCTCCCCACTCTGAAAACTTCGGCCAACGGGATTGGAAGTGGTGAAGGTGGTTTGCCCCTGCTGCCAGGCGGAAGAAGCACCGGAACAGGGCCAGTGAATATACCCATTCCTGGCGTAAGCATAGGAACTTGAAACCGACCCACATCCTGAGGGCGTTCGGGACAAGCTGTGTGGGGTGAATCCCGTAAAACTGACACAAGGTCTGTAAATCCTCACAGAGAGGAAAACGCAACCCAGCATCGATCTGAGCCGCATAAATGTAAACCTCTCCATCGTGAGGAAAATGCAGACCTAGGCCAGGATATCTAGGAGCATCCTCCACGCTGAAGCCACCGAGCGCCACCACGGTCTTAAAATAAGCCGGCTTCAATTCATTAGGCTTGACGTCTACTTGAACAAATTCAAATATTGCAATGATAAACACAGAAGTGTGAACAGCAGAGGATATTGCCAAAGCAGAGCAATAAAAGGGCGAAAGTTTACCTTTTGGGGAAAAAATAGGCGTGTTCAGCTCAGGCCCGTCCACCACCACAGGAGTGGTTGCAGTCCTGCCCAAATCGGTCTGTTCCTCTACTGAAGGGGGAACGACTTCATCCCTGATGGTCAAAGGGACATCAGCATTTCTGGGCATGTTGGCTTTGTTGGCACCCTTGGGAGCCGTGTGCTTGACTCTCTGATTGCGAGGAGCCATGGAAATGTTGGAAGAAGGCTGAAGAGGATTGAAAGAGAAAGGAAAGGTTTGCAGCGAAGTTCTGAAAATCTGAAGGAGTGGATAAGCGTAAAAAACAAAATGCAGAAACTGACGTTTCTTATATAAGCCCAAAAAGGAGTAACCGCCACGGGCAAATCGAAGCGACGCAGAGGAATAATTGCACCCTTTTGGAAAAAACCGAAGCAATGTCAGAATTCCAAGAGATAACGGTTGGCTGGTACAGACAGCTGTCAGGCTACCCTGGGTTTACGGAAAAGTAAATGTCAGGCGTGCCTCAAGTGACCGTTCGATTTCTGGACAACCGTGCAGTTATTAAATGCTAAAATTCCACTAAGGAGACAAGGTGGTCGCCAACGCACTAATAAAGCTTTAGCAGAAATACCTCGGGTAGATAATGATCGCCTAACTAAGAAAGATAGACTTCCATAAGCCTGAGTCACCTCGAGTGATCGCCAAAAGGGAATAAAAGGAAGGATATTCTTTCGGCTTTGAACAGAGAAGGAATTGCTCGCCAAATGAGCTCGAAGTATCTCAAAGGCACTGAACCATTACCAAAGACGTCACTATCTAAAACCCTACCAGGAAATCAAGCTCGACTGAAGGAACTTCAATCAAGCTTCGGGGGCAAATGTTGGGTATCGATAGTGACGGCCCAGTAAGAAAAGGCCTCGAAGGCCCAATAAATATAGAGGGGGTAAACCCATGACACCCGAACCTGGCCAAACTTGGCCCACCATCGAGTAATCCAGAATCGAGCCCAAAGTCTATAGAGACGCCAAAGGCTCTCAGACTGCTCGCCATTCTCTACCAAGTCGCGACCTTCCACTGCTCGACATGGGAGTGCTCGCCCCGAAGAGAGCCTTGCCTCTCTCCTCTGGTCCCACTAAACCGTTAATAACAGAGTGGCCAAGATATCCCGCATATCTCGGTTACATATTCACTAAAGATTAGATTTGGTAACTGCAATATCTCGCAGTAACTGCCATATCCCACGATCCGAATCTTCAGCAACTCAATATACATTAAGATATTCAGTTGCCTTTATACGGTTCTATCTCTCTTACCCTATAAATATCCTTGCTTTACATACGTACTTCACGTTTTGAGTTTTATACACACATATACTCATTTAAGCATCGGAGAGGGACCCAGAGGCACCCCCTCTGTTGCGCTCCCCTACTTGCAGGTTCACCGGAGTTGGAGCTGAAGCGTCATCCCAACCTTGTCTGGCATTCAATTCACTGCCAGATCAGCATTCAGGATTTCACGATCCAACATCTTCCAATCGGTAAGAGGCTTATTTGAATTGAATGTATTACTGCCTCGGTATTGTTATACTGATATAGTCTTAATCCCTAAGATCCCTAACCCAATAAATACCACCCACTTTAGACCTATAATCCTTTGCAATTTCAGTTACAAGATCATATCTAAAGTATTAGCCAACAGATTAAAATTATTCTTCCAAAGCTTGTAACCCCATTTCAAAGTGCTTTTGTCCCAGGCAGGTTCATACACAATAACATTCTTATTGCTCACGAGGTGTTTCATCACCTTAGGACAAACAGGTCGAGGGAGAGGGAAGACTGTGCGATCAAACTGGACATCTGTAAGGCTTATGACCGCATAAAGTGGGACTTTGTCATACAAACACTTAAGACACTGGGGTTCGCATATCAATGGTGTCGATGGATTGAAGAGTGTATTTCGAAGGTCCAATATAGCGTGGTGGTGAATGGGAAGAAGACGGGCAGGTTCAGACCGTCACGGGGACTCAGGCAAGGGGATCCCTTATCTCCTTACCTGTTCATCCTTGTGGCTGACGTGTTGTCCAGACAGATCACGACCGAGGTAGAGGAGAAGAGGCTAGTCGGGATCCGGATGAAGAGAGATGCCTAGAGATACACCATATGTTCTTTGCCGATGATTCAATTTTCTTCATGCAGGCAACGAAGGGAAATGCATGTGGATTAAAAGGAATACTTGAGAAGTATAGCAGGGCATCGGGACAGAGAATCAATCTGGAGAAGTCGTGCATCCAGTTTGGAAGGGAGGTGGGAGAGAATACAAAGCAGGCAGTCGTGGAGGCGTTGGGAATAGGGGCGGTCCCGGATGCGGGAAAGTATCCGGGGCTACCAACTAATTGGGGAAGGTCAAAGATAGAGGCGATGCGATACCTAAAGGATAGGGTGATCCAGAAACTTCACGGGTGGAAGACGATGTGCTTGAACAACGCGGGGAAGGAAGTTCTAATTAAGGCAGTTATCAGTAAACTGAGATCAAACCAGAACTGAAGTAGAGAGAATGATAATCTAGGAAGAAGACTTAGAAAGCAAGCAATCGATAGAAAGAACAATAACAGAAAACTGAACTTTGAAACTTATCATTGAATCAAGTTAAGTTTACAGTTGTGTTTGCACCTATATTTATACTAAACACAATGCCTAAGCTAGTCTTGATGATCTAGGAACAGTCAAGACTCTTCTAAAGTTGTCTTGAACCGCACAGAAACTTCCTTGAGCTTCCTTGATGACTTGCAATGTACGTAACCACAAAAGTGGTCTTCATTCATCAAACTCATACATCCTAACAGCAGTAATCACCTCAATCCCTACCTATGTAATGACTCTTTTTAAGCTACCTAAAACTTGGTGTGCAGACATAGCATAGGTCCAATACTGCATAGGTAAAGATGCATGTTTCATTAGAGTTAAACCTGTTTCTACAATGTGCCGATGCTTTCTCTCGACGATGCCATTTTGCTCGGATGTATAAGGGCAAGTAATCCTGTGTTTAATGCCATGATGAGACAGATATGAAGAAAGAGCACGAAACTCACCCCCATTGTCAGTTTGAATAGCTTTTAATTGCATCCCAAGTTGCTTCTCAGCAGACTTGTGAAATTCTGTGAAAACTTGCGCAACATCACTCTTTTTCTTCAAAAAATAAATCCATGTAAACCGAGTGAACACATCAACAATACTTAGATAGTAAGCACATCCATTTGACAACAGCGGTGCTGGTCCCCAGAGGTCCATTTCGACAAGTTCCAAAGGATTTTGATATACAGTTTCAGAATGTTTGAACGGTAATTTACAGCATTTACCAATGGCACAAGCAGCACAAGAATCAGCATCATCAATCACAGCAATGTTTTTACTCTTAGCTACTAAGGCAAGAGTTTTGTTCGAAGGATGTCCCAAGCGTTGATGAAGGATGGACGATTTCATTTTAACTTTGGTTGAAAAACAGAACATACTAGAATCACATTCTTTATTAAACTGATTGTTGTTTGAAACAGATCCATACAACACAGATTTCTTATTATCCGAATAGTCTAATAGAGTGGACTGATTACATACAGCTCCAACATGTCCTATCTTGCTAAAATCAAGCTTATACAAGCCATTACACTCTACTCCAGAAAGAAGAACCTTCTTTGAAACAGCATCATGAATAAGACAGCAAGTCAGATGAAATTCAAAGAAAATCTCATTGTCCTTTGTAAACTGAGAAACAGAAACAAGATTCTTTGTTATTTTAGGAATATATAACAGATCTTTTAAGACAAGAGATTTGGAATCAGTATTGATAACCGATGTACCAACACTAGCGATGTCAAGGTAACTCCCATTGGCAACCTGAACTTTTCCTAAACCATGATAGTGATAGAGAGTAGTACCTGGAGGAGGTCCTTGAGCAAAGTGATTGGTAGCACCAGAGTCGGGATACCAGGCTTTATCCGAGACTTGCATATGACCAGAATTGGTTGTCATGTGAGCTTGATTGATAGTGTCTAGAATAGGAGGTGTTGGAGCTGGAGGAGCTGTAGGAAAACCAGGTGAAGACTGAACAATATAGTAAGGAGTAGGAGAAGAAGCATACTGATTAACCATCGGAGGACACATCATAGGATTCTGAGGTTGCTGAAAGAACTGAACCGGAGGAGGTTGAGCCAGCTGCTGCATTGAAGGCATCATCGATTGTTGATATTGCATTTGTTGAAGTAGTGGTTGTTGGACATCTGAGGTCCAAGGCATTGTGGAGACAAGATTAGCACTCATCTCGCCTGGAGGAGCAGTCACGCCTTGAAAGTGGACATTGAACCTCTGAAAACATCGATGGACAAGATGTCCAAACTTGCCACACAACTGACATTGAGGCTTGTTTCCATTGCCTCTGCCCCTACCTCTTCCTCTGCCATAACCTCCTGTGGAGTTTGCTTGATACTCCGGAATCAGTTGTTGTCCAGAATTAGCATTTTGCTGATTTACGGCTTGAAGATTATGTTGCACAGGTTGTCCTAGACTTACTGGTGGCTGTTCTGGAGTTGATTTTTCAGCTACATTCGCAACTGTAAACGAATTATTAAATGCTATCTCCTTCTGTCTAGCTTCTGCGTCTAACAGCACCGAAGATATGGATGACAGATCATAAGGATTTCTGCTGGCATGGATGACTGAGACTACATTATCATACTGTCCTTTCACACCATTGAGGACAATAGAGATTTGTTGCATCTCTTCAATAGGATGTCCACATCCAGCTAAGCTATCACATATCAGCTGTATTTCTGTAAGATACTCCCTCATTGATTGATTATAGTGTTTGCGTACCTTTAATCTGTCATATAGATTCATGATTCTGGTTGTGGATGATGAGGAGAAGTGATGATGTAGCTTCGTCCAGATTGAGGCTGCAGTCATGCATCCAGTGAGCCCCTTGCTGATTGGAGTAGAGATGGAGGCTAGAAGCCAAGAAGCTAACGAGCTGTCTTGTTGATTATGCTTGGCGAGGTCAGGATTCACGATTTTGTTGCCTTCTCCATCATCGATCCAATGAGGAACTAGAACAGCACCGAACAACATATCTTCAAGGTTAAATCCTCTGACTGCTAAGAGAACTTGCTGTTTCCAGGACTGGAAGTTCTCTTCTCCAGTCAGTTGACAGATACGTTTGTTGAAGAATGTTTGCTGGTTGTCTTCCATGGCAAAGTCTTCGAAAAGAATGCAGAATGAATTGCTAGTTGCAGAGATAGAGAAAGTACCAGAAACAGAGGAACAGACTGTGATTGATCTTTGCAGAATGAGCGAAAGGCAGGAAGAACTGATGCAGCGACAGATCAAGGCTTCAGACTTCACGGAATGGCAGCGGAATCAACTGGTGAAAGCTCTGATACCATATCAGTAAACTGAGATCAAACCAGAACTGAAGTAGAGAGAATGATAATCTAGGAAGAAGACTTAGAAAGCAAGCAATCGATAGAAAGAACAATAACAAAAAACTGAACTTTGAAACTTATCATTGAATCAAGTTAAGTTTACACTTGTGTTTGCACCTATATTTATACTAAACACAATGCCTAAGCTAGTCTTGATGATCTAGGAACACTCAAGACTCTTCTAGAGTTGTCTTGAACCGCACGGAAACTTCCTTGAGCTTCCTTGATGACTTGCAATGTACGTAACCACAAAAGTGGTCTTCATTCATCAAACTCATACATCCTAACAGCAGTAATCACCTCAATCCCTACCTATGTAATGACTCTTTTTAAACTACCTAAAACTTGGTGTGCAGACATAGCAAGTTTGGTGGCCCGGTTTTGGTGGAATGGGCGGGACGAAATAAGAAAGATCCATTGGGTACGGTGGGGGAAGTTAACACAACCAAGGGCCATGGTTGGAATGGGATTCCAGGATATGACAGATTTTAATAGAGCCATGCTTACGAAGACGGCCTGAGACTTCAGAATGATGGGGCGTTGATGTGGGCCCAGGTAGTAAAAGGCATGTATTACCCCCGGGGTGATCTATTGGGAGCCATGGCAGGGGCGAGACCCTCATGGGCGTGGTCAAGTATATTGGCAGGCCGGGATATTCTAAAGAAAGAGGGAGTGGCAGGTCGGAACCGGTGTCAATGTAAGGGCATTTCAGGATGCATGGATTCCAAGGATACCGAACCACAGACTAAGGCCGAGATCGGATGGGGAGGAGGAGGACCGAATTTTGATGAGTCAATAGATAAATTTGGATAGTAGGTGTTGGAATCTCACGGCGATTCAACATCGGACTACGGAGAGAGAGTGCGAGGCGATTGAGGCTATTCATCTCTGTCCAGAGGCTAAGGCTGATGCGCTGATATGGCCTACGGCGGTGGAGGAGTGGCGATGCCACGCTTGGTCTATAGACGATTGCGGGAGACCGAGGGGATCCCGGAGGGTCGCGACGTGGAGGGGCATGCCCAACCGGGGGAGGGATATTGGAGTAAACTATGGCATGGAGATTCCATTCCAAAGATAAAACACTTTCTTTGGAGGTCTTTGTGTAAACACCTGATTTTGGCTCGGGATCAAAATACCGTATGAGAGGAATCGAGATTTGAAAAATATATATAGTATATATATATATATATTTGAAAACTAAAAAAAAATAATAATAATAATAAAAAATTTAAAAAATTCCAACGGTGGAAAATTGCCTCTTTTCCACCAATTTTATTTTTTTATTATAAAAAAAACTTGTTTTTTATTATTAAAAAAAATATATATTAATTAATTAAATATGTGTACATTTTCTCTATAAATGAGAGGAGTATCTTCAATGAAGAGAGGATAAATATGAAGCTACGGTAAGGAATTTCAATGAAAAGAGAAGGAGAAAAAAAAATAGAAAAAAAGAGTGAAAAATACCGATAATTATCGAACTCGGTTCCTCGTACGGTATTTTAAACCTCCCATGAGTTAGGTATATTTCTCTCATCTTCAATATCATATTTTGTATTTTCTAAATGTGAAATAAAATTGAGAGTTTATATACATATATATTATCTATTTATGTATAATATACTTGTTAATATATATATATATATGTGTATATTATATATTTATATTATGTTTATGTATTACTCTATATATATTTATATGTATAATATATATTTATATTATGTTTATGTATTATTATATATATCTATATGTATAATATATATTTATATTATGTCTATGTTATCTATCTATCTATATGTATACAATATATATATTATGTATATGTATAATATATGTATATGTGAAAAAAAATAATTTTCAAAAATGACTTAGGTCATTCCCAAACTTTGATGAAGGTTACAACTCGGTCCTTGGACTCTCGGGTCATTTCTGGGACGTTATCGAGTGTTATAAACCAAACCGAAAAAGTTTTGGGCCATTTGTGCAATTTTTGATTTTTTTTTTAATTCAACTCGTTTTTTAAAAAAAAAAATACATTTTGATTTCTAAACTTTTCTAGACATTCCATGATTTCTCAAAATGTTACAAATAAGTCCATAATAATTTTCGGGTTATTTTTGGAATTTTATCAAGTGTTACAAATAAATCTAGAATAGTTTAGGGTCAATTCTGTAATTTTAAAAAAATATTTTCAGTTTAGTTATAATATTTTCAAAAATTACATTTTTTATTCCTAAATATTTCTGGACATTCCATGACTTAAAAAGTTTACAAATAAGTCTAGAATAATTTTCGGGTTATTTTAGAACTTTACCAAGTGTTACAAATAAGTCCAGAATAGTTTAGGGTCATTTCTGCAATTTTCGAAAATATTTGTCCAATTCAGCTCAATTTTTTATAAATTGCATTTTGGTCCCTATATGTTTTTTGGACATCCTATAACTTCTCAAAATGGGACAAATTAGTCCAACGAGCTTATAATCTTCAAAAATCATTCATGCATGTTTTGACACGTTTAAACTGGCTCGAGAGTTAAACTATTTTTTTTCGAGCACGGTTAACTTTAGTACTCTTTTGTTATTTAAAATGAACTCATGTAGTTTTTTTTGGCCAAGCATGATTACAACGGGCAATTCGAGCAAAATTGAAAAAAAAAACAAAATCAAATTAAAGTACTGAAAGGGCGGATCATAAGCTCGCGACCTTTTAAGACGTAATCAAACCCCCGAACTTGATTCTCTGGACGTAGACCTTTTTAAGCCCTAGGATGTTAACTCCATGTACCCTAGGCAATTTTAGGATTCCGATTAGCCTTCAATTAATCGGTGGCGACTCTTTCAATTTTTTCGGTCCGGTTGATGACCCCACTCGACCGGACCCTTCGCTCGCCAAGATCCGACATTTCAAAAACGAAATTTAAAAATATTTTTCCAAACGGGTCGGGAAAGTCGGATCTGATGTACGACAATTTGGTGACTCTGCTGGGGAGCTCTTTTAGAGGGTTTAGGCTTTGTCATGTTTGCTTTGCCATATTATATTTTGCCATATCCGTTTTGACTGTTTGCTCATGCTTGCAGTTTCAAATTTTGTCCAAAAGGCGATGTAATTGTAATAAGTGAAAAAAAAAGATTTAAAATTCTTGTTTTGCACATATCACGTTGCTTACTATTACCCGCTCGGACCTGGAGCACATTAAGAGCTCAGGAAGTTTAGTAGGGGAATGCGCCCGGAGCGGTTTGGACCGCCAACACGCACCCAAACAACTCAACTCGATGATCGGAATGGGCCCGTGATCCTCTTTAGGGGGTGAGGTTCCGCTGGTTCAGAAGACCTAGAAATTCAATCCATTTAGAACAAAAGCTCCACACCGTGTTTAGTTTTTACCAGTTTTGTGTGTATTTTCATTTTTGGGCTCAACTAATGTAAATGAGAATTTGGCCCAAGTATTTGGATACGAGATTGGTCCACAACCCATGAAGAAATTTGGCCCATGAAGAAGTTTGGCCCATTGATGTAAATGTGTTTTGTTTTGGCTTTAGATCATGACATGTATAGGATTGGGCCTTTTGTATTATATATTACAGACTGTTGTAAATGTAATACGAGTCTTACTAATGAAGTTAAATTCTCGAACTTGCATTGCATTTTTCAAAAAAAAAATGTAAGCTTCGTTCATTCAATTTTGTATCCTTAAGACGTTTCACGCACCATCTTTGGTAAGGATGAAAAAAAAAATCATTGCCCTCACATACAGCCCCTATGGTCTAAATTGCCCGAATATGGAAAGTCGTGACAAAATAGAATCAGAAATACGTGAACAAGAAGATTGACGAGGTTCACGAGCTCGTAAACCACAAAGTCAATTGGATTCTCCTTAACGCCTTGTCTGAATTATGGAATATGAAAAAACGCATCTGCGTGATTAACAACAATGGAATACGTTCACAAGTTCCATTCGACACCAGCAAGTCCGTCTTTCAACCCAGATGAGATAATCAGGGATAGATCCGAACAACCACCGTCATTCTAGCAATGTGGGCGAACCTTGGAAAAATGTGGGGGCAACGTAGCTAAGTTGAATGACACCCTTGAACAGTTCATACGAAGAACGAGGCAAATAAAAGATTTTCAAAATATATGTCCTCGACCTTCGTTCGAACCAAGGAACAAGCAACAAATGCAATCACTGAGCTACGTCGTTGTGTGAAACGTCTTAAGAACTAGACATCGATTGGCCAAATCATTATAAACTATTTTTGAAAAAACTTTTGCCATACATGCAATCAAAGTCTACGAATGGAATGAACAGAACATGCAGCATTTTTTAAATCAATCATGCATGATCAATTGTGTATTCATCCTTCTTACTACGATGTTTTGGATTTAGGTTTCCGAAAACCCATACGACATTCGAAGACTCCAGCGCCTCAAGAACACGATGAGAGAATCATCCTACTAGAACAAATCATGCACACCATGAGTTCCCACACAGTGTAGTCAATCATTGACATGACCTCCTAGGTCGAGCAGATTTTTGCTTTTCTAAGCTCCAGACATACGTGACTACCACAGTATCCCCGATCTTGTCTTCCCTAGGAACACTAATGTCGTGGCACTTCATCAATCCATGTCAGACATTTTTACCATCCTGACTAAGCTCCACCTCCCACATATGGCCATCCTGACCAAGACCCACTTCCCACATATGACAAATACACTTTTAGGATTAGGTTTTTGTCCTAATTTCAAAGATTATGAAGTCGTCTGGAGGAAATATTTAACCGAAAGTTCAGAGACATTGTTGTATCCTTTCCTCGCTGTTCATTTCCAGGTCCACCACAAGTATGCTCACGAGGGCTTCTCAGACTTATTTTCAACTGGTATCACCATTGGAGCTCTGATCGATGAAGCTCCCTCATGCATTTTTGATCGTCCACTCGTTAGTGGGGCACCCTTGCCGAATCTAACTCTATACATTACAGAGAAGGGTTCGTTGACCTAGATGACATTGCAATTTGGAACATAAAATCAAGCAGATACCAAATTGTATCAATTTCTGAATGCAATGAGTGATGAGTATAATCAAGAAAAAGATGATTTACTACGAGAAAACCCGTTACCTGAGGTAAAATCGGGTTATGCAACTATCCGATCAAGAAAAGGACCGGAGACAAGTAATGGGTACCACAGCAAAGAGGAGCGTCGAGGTTCTCATCGTCAGAATTGAGTTCGTCTTCTATGTTACACCTCGTTCAGAGGAAGTGGCAATTATAGTCAAACTGACCCACGCCACCAAACCACATTCGACCACACCGGAAAAGTAAAGGTGATGAGAAAAACAACTCTCTGTCGTTTGATCGAGCTAAAGCATAGGCGACTTAAATAGAGATGAAGAGACGTCATTGTTGACACGGGGAAGACGCCATCAAGATGTCATTGTTGACACGGTACAAACGCCGTTGTTGACCCCTGCAGAAGAGTCGCCATTGTTGACACGGGGAAGACGCCGTTGTTGACCCCTGTAGAAGAGTCGCCATTGTTGACACGGGGAAGACGCCGTTGTTGACTCCTGCATAAGAGTCACCATTGTTGACACGGGACAGACGCCGTTGTTGACTCCTGCATAGGAGATGCCATTGTTGACGCTCGTCGTTGTTAACAACAGGGGAGACGTCGTTGTCGATGCAGAGAGATGCCATTGTTGGCAGTGTCGATCGGAAAGGCTTGAAATGTAGCCACTACGGAAAGTTCGTCACAGCAAGGCGAAGTACTTCCAACTGATCGGATTCCCTAAAGGGTGGAGAAACACATGGAGGACAACAACAATGACACCAACAACGTCATCACCACGGGGATGAAAGCTGCGAAGAAGAGAAGCAGACCAACAATCACCTTGTGTTATTATTTGCGTCTTTGCGTTCAAAAAAATTGGCAACGCTCGCACCCATGTATAAAAAAAATCCGGGAAACCCAAAACTGCCAATGGAGATCAAAATCAAAGAAGTTTCAGCCTATTGTTGTACAATCGAAGAATCATACAGTCAACCATGAGTCACTGATATAAAAAAAGATATCTGGCGTACGGAGTTCCCAGAGAACGCCACAAGAAAATGTCTGAATGGTCATGCGAGGAATGCCTTGCAATTAATTTCCCAGTGGCCCGACTATACCCATTTGAGATGCGTGAATGCTAAAGAAGCTGAACATCTAATGGAAGAAATTCATGAAGGTTGTTGCGGCCCACACATGAACGTGCAAGACTTGGGTACTTTGGGTTCACCATGACAGCTGACTGTCTAAAACATGCCCAACAATATCACATCTGTCAAGTGTACGCGGACCAAATCCACGCGTCACTGCACGAGCTCTATTCCAGAAATTCCTCACGGGCTTTCAAAATGTGGGGCATCGATGTAATCAACATGATTTTCCCAAAGGCATCTCACGGTCATCGATGTTAGAGTAATACAAAATCAAGAAAGCAATCAACATAGATGAATGTTAGAGTATTGTATAGTCTAGTCTAGATTAATCTAGATTACTCTAGATAATCTCTTCCTAGTCTTACTTTTCCTATATAAGGATTAGTATAGGTTGTATTCATTTCAAACTAAATGCAATACAATGTTCTCATTAGTAAAGCCATTGAGTTCTAAATTCTCTCCTCACATTCAAAAATCCTAACATGGTATCAGAGCCATTCGATTAGGGATTTTATCATTTTCCGCTGCAAATCTATAGGTAATCGATCTTCAATCTCGTGCAAGTTCAGGTTCTGTCACAAGATTTGGCTGCAAATCTATAGGAAATCAAGATTCAGTTGCAAGTTTCCAACGGAAATTCCGTCTGAAATCTTCATTGCTGCTGCAGCTTCTTCCCGCGACTAGCGTCTTCAAATTCAGTCAAATTGTAGTCATTCAATTCCAGCTTAAGATCAGCATCAAGATTCGGTGGAAAGTGTCTTCTCTTCATTCGGTGAAGATCAATTCCATTCGGTGGAAAGCATTTTCACTTATTTAGGTTCAGTTGCTCCACCTCCTGCTGCAAGATTCCTCTAATACAGATCAACCTCTCAAATTCGGTGCCAGCTGTCAAATTCGGTGCCAGCTCCTGCTTCTTGCAACGAAGCAATTCTCCACCAGCTCGATCATCAATTGCATTAATTATCTAGCAGATCTCTACACATCTGCAGTTGCAGCACATCGACAGTTTCAGCACATCAACAATCAGCACATCGGTTGTTCAGTCTTACAACATCAGCACTGCAGCGATCATCTTCTTCAATCTGTTCAGTTTCTTGCGAAAATATTCTTCAATTTAGATCACAATCCATCAGAAATCGATCAAGATCTCGATCCATCAACATTGGATCAACCTTTCGATGCGGATTACTCTGATTTTCTCTGGTCCTGCAGTTGTTCTTCTGAGCTGCACTTCATGCACTGAAATTTGTTCTGAATTGGTCTTTTTTCCAAGTTACGATCAGCATGATCAGACCTGTGATCAGTTGCTAAATGCAATCACCTTCTGTAAGTATTCGTTGCTGCTATATTTTTGTGCCAAAGAAAGGCTTAAAACTGCAGCTGCTCTGTTCTTCGTCTGAAATCAAACCGACTCTGTTTTTGTCTGAGTTCCAATCTTCTTTGATTGTGTTGATGTTCGTAATACTTACTGATGATGCTGGTCTTTCCTTGCTGATGTGCTTCCAATGTTGTTGATAATTGCTTTACCTAATGGTTTGCTAAGAATCATACCTGATTTGCTGCTCGGTTCTTGATTGGAGCTGTGTTTGTTGCACTCTGTTCTGCTCTGTTTGATGCACCTATTGGATTGTGCTGCACCTATTGGATTGTTGAGGATCTTAATTGGTTCTTTACTGGATTATTTGCTCGGTTTTTTGCTGGTTCTATGCGGAGATTTGCTGATTCAATGCCTCCTCAAACAATGCTGAATTACTTGTGATGAATTGCCGGTTTGGTGACGTGAAGATGTGTGATCACATTGAGTTTGGACAACCAAGTTTTTGCTGATTTACATTGGATTCGATACAAGATTGGAGTGTTGGAATTCAGATTTTAGATTAGTTTTTAGCCACGATGACATGACCACGACGAGTTGACCGAGATGGCACCGCGATGGCATGATCGGGATGGTTTATTTTTCTTTTACGGCATGACCACGACGAGATGACTGAGATGGAACCGCGATGGCATGACCGAGTCTTCTTTCTTCTCGTCTGGATTTCAACTTGAAAAACTTGTGTTTGAATATGGAGTATCTCACCGATGATGAAGGTGTGCAAGCTAAATTCGATTGGAGATTTGATCGAGATTGAACTTGGGATCCGTCATGAGCAAAGAAGCATTGGATGTTTGGGGGCCAATTCAGAAAATTTCGAAAGTTTGAGGACTAAAATTAAGCAAAGCAAATATCTTGGGTGAATGTTAGAGTAATACAAAATCAAGAAAAGCAATCAACATAGATGAATGTTAGAGTATTGTATAGTCTAGTCTAGATTAATCTAGTTTACTCTAGATGATCTCTTCCTAGTCTTACTTTTCCTATATAAGGATTAGTATAGGTTGTATTCATTTCAAACTAAATGCAATACAATGTTCTCATTAGTAAAGTCATTGAGTTCTAAATTCTCTCCTCACATTCAAAAATCCTAACAATCGATTCATATTGATTACAATCGATTACTTCACCAGGAGTAGAGGTTATTACCCTGACGTCAAAAACGACAAATGCCATTGAATTTTTCATCAGCAAGGACATCATCGTGTGTCATGAGATGCCAAAGTCAATCATCACCGGCAATGCCAGAAATCTAAATTGGTCGATGAGTTGTGGTGAAGTATAAAAATGCATCTCCATATCATCCACAAATGAATGACGCAGTGGAAGCAGCAATTAAAGGACTGACATGATAAGATGTCATGGGAACTCAAGGCATACATGATATCAATACAGGCACCAATAGGAGCAACCCCATTCTCCCTTGTTTACGGGATCGAAGTCGTGTTGCCAATTGAAGTAGAATTCCCGTCAGCTAGGATCCTCGCTGAGGTAGAGAAGGACGAGTCAGAGTAGGCGAAATGCAGATACGTGCAATTGAACCTCATGACAAAAGGTGGCTCATCGCGCAGTGCCACAGACATTTGTACCAGCAACGCATGGCTCGTGCATTAACAGGAAAATCAGTCCAAGAGGATTACAAGCAGGTAATCTAATTCTCAGAAAAGAAATTCTTAGAGTCAATCCAGACTCTCGGGGCAACTTTGTGCCTAAATATGAAGGGTCTTATGTCGCCAAAGAGACTTTCAGCAGAGGAGACATGATCGTCACCGACATGGAAAATCAAGAACTCCCCAGTCCAATCAATATGGACGCAGTCAGAAAATACTATCCTTAAAGAGTTCGTAACCATAAAGCGAACCTCCAAAAGTGAGAGAAAATTCCCGCTAAATCGAAAACCCAAAAGGGCGGTTTAGGCAAAATTTAGGGAAAGGGGCATGATTGAAAATCCCCAAAAGGACAATCATGGCAAAAGGAGAGGAATCAAATCCCTGCTAGGTTGAAACCCCGAAAGGGAAATCTAGGCAAAAATTAAGGGAACCGAGAGGTGCGGTAAAAATAATACCGTAGCAAAATGATAGAAAAGCGAGAGATAAAAAAAAATCATTCAAGTCAAATCAATACTCTCGGGGCAAGTTTATGCCTAAATATGAAAGGGATTATGTCGTCAAAGAGATTTTCAGCGGAAGAACCATGATCATCACTGACAAGGACGAGCAAGAACTCCACAATCCAATCAATGTTGATGAAAAAAAAACTCGTAACCAGAAAGCGAGCCTTTAAAAGTGAGAAAATTTCCGCTAAATCGAAAACCCAAAAGGGTGGTGTAGGCAAAATTTAAGGAAGAGGGGCATGATTGAAAATCCTCAAAAGGACAATCATGGAAAAAGGAGAGGAATCAAATCCCTGCTAGGTTGAAAACCTGAATGGCCAACCTAGGCAAAAATGAAGGGAACCGAGAGGTTCGGTAAAAAAAAGATACTGCAGAAAAATGATTGAAAAGCGAGAGATAAAAAAAAAATCCTTCAAGTCAATCAAGACTCACTGGGCAAGTTTGTACCTAAATATGAAGGAATTTATGTCATCAAAGAGATTTTCAGCAGGGAAGCCATGATCATCACTGACATGGACAACAGAGAACTTCCCAATCCAATCAATGTGGATGCAAAAAAAAAACTCGTAATCAGAAAGCGAGCCTCCAAAAATGAGAGAAATTCCCGCTAAATCGAAAACCTGAAAGGGCGGTTTAGGCAAAATTTAGGGAAGAGAGGCATGATTAAAAATCCCTAAAAAGGGCGATCATGGCAAAAGGAAAGGAATCAAAGCTCTGCCAGGTTGAAAACCCAAAAGGGTGACCTAGGCAAAAATTAAGGGAATCGAGAGGTGCGGTAAAAAAAAATACCGTAGCAAAAGGAAAGAAAATCAAGAGATAAATATTTTTTTTTTTTAAAAATGCTCAAAAGTGGACGACAATGTTTCCCACAGTAGCAATAAAAAGAAGTTGTGATCGACATTAATTTGAGATGCCTCGACAACTTAAATGGATACACATTGTGAACATAGCATGAATGGCTTTAGGGAACTCCATCAAGAAGGACTCCAAAGTTGATTAATGAGAAAACAGACTGAGAAGTCCTCACAAGCAGTCAGATATCTCGAGAAGGGTTTTTACCTCCAAAATGACTTACAAGCTAATGAGCAGGGTCTTTAGGTGCTCTACCTCTGCGAAGTCATCATCAACAATCGAGACTTGTAGATATCCAACTTCCGAGAGTTCCAAGCCGACAAGCGGAGCCTTTAGCTGTTCAGCCTCCGCAAGTCATCCCCAACGATCAGAATCTATAGATGTCCAGCTTCTGAAAGTTATAAGACGACAAGCGAAGCCTTTAGGTGTTCAGCCTCCGCAAGTCATCCCCAACGATCAGAACCTGTAGATGTCTAGCTTCTGAAAGTTACAAAACAACGAGCAGAGCCTTTTGGTGTTCAGCCTTCGTCATCATCGACGACCAGGACCTGTAGTTATCCATCTTCTGAGAGAAAAAAACGACGAGCGGAGCCTTTAGGTGCTCAACCTCCGCAAGTCATCCCCAACGATCAGAACCTGTAGATGTCCAACTTCTGAAAGTTACAAGCCGACGAACGGGGCCTTGAGGTGCTCAAACCCCGTAAGTCACCCACAACAATGCTTCTGGAAAAAAAAAACGACGAGCGGAGCCTTTAGGTGTTCAGCCTTCGCAAAATCATCTTCGATGACCAGGACCTGTAGTTATCCAGCTTCTGGGAATCACAAAGCCAACGAGTGGAGCCTTTAGTTTCAGCCTCCGCAAGTCATCCTTGATGACCAGAACCTGTAGTTATCCAGCTTCTGAGAGTCACAAGCCGACAAGCGGAGCCTTTAGGTGTTCAGCCTCCGCAAGTCATCCCCAATGAGTCACAAGTCGACCGGCGAGCGGAGTCTTTAGGTGTTTAACCTCTGCAAATCATCCTCGACGACCAAGACCTGTAGGTGTCCAACGTCTGGGACCTATAGGTGTCTAGCTTCCGAAAGTTGCATAATAATGTTTGTCTACTATGTAAATAATGAATAAAGAGAAGTCAAGATCAGTTGTTTGTCTTTGAACACACACTCATGAGATCACTTCCAAGAGCGCGTACTCAAAGAGGGGCAACTGTAAACACCTGATTTTGGCTCGGGATCAAAATACCGTCTGAGAGGAATCGAGATTTGAAAAATATATATAGTATATATATATATATTAAATAATAAAAAATTTTAAAAAAATAATAAAAAATTCCAACGATGGAAAATTGCCTCTTTTCCACCGATTTTATTTTTTTATTATTAAAAAAAATATATATATTATTAAAAAAAAAAAGGTTTTATTAATTAATTAAATATGTGTACATTTTCTCTATAAATGAGAGGAGTATCTTCAATGAAGAGAGGATAAAGATGAAGCTACGGTAAGGAATTTCAATGAAAAGAGAAGGAGAAAAAAAAGAGAAAAAAAAGAGAGAAAAATACCGATAATTATCGAACTCGGTTCCTCTTACGGTATTTTAAACCTCCCATGAGTTAGGTATATTTCTCTCATCTTCAATATCATACTTTGTATTTTCTAAATGTGAAATAAAATTGAGAGTTTATATACATATATTATCTATTTATGTATAATATACTTGTTAATATATATATATATATATGTGTATATTATATATTTATATTATGTTTATGTATTACTATGTATATATCTCTATGTATAATATATAGTTTTATTATGTTTATGTATTACTCTATATATATTTATACGTATAATATATATTTATATTATGTTTATGTATTACTATATATATATCTATATGTATAATATATATTTATATTATGTTTATGTATTATTATATATATCTCTATGTATAATATATATTTATATTATGTTTATGTAATACTATATATATCTATATGTATAATATATATTTGTATTATGTTTATGTTATCTATCTATCTATATGTATAATATATATATATGTTATGTATATGTATAATATATGTATATGTGAAAAAAAAAAATTTCAAAAATGACTTAGGTCATTCCCAAACTTTGATGAAGGTTACAACTCGGTCCTTGGACTCTCGGGTCATTTCTGGGACGTTATCGAGTGTTATAAACCAAACCGAAAAAGTTTTGGGTCATTTGTGCAATTTTTGATTTTTTTTAATTCAGCTACTTTTTAATAAAAAAATTACATTTTGATTTCTAAAATTTTGTAGACATTCCATGATTTCTCAAAATGTTGCAAATAAGTCCAGAATAATTTTTGAGTTATTTTTGGAATTTTATCAAGTGTTACAAATAAATCTAGAATAGTTTAGGGTCAATTCTGTAATTTTAAAAAACTATTTTCAGTTTAGTTATAATATTTTCAAAAATTACATTTTTGATTCTTAAATTTTTCTGGACATTCCATGACTTTTAAAAATGTTACAAATAAGTCTAGAATAATTTTCGGGTTATTTTAGAACTTTACCAAGTGTTACAAATAAGTCCAGAATAGTTTAGGGTCATTTCTGCAATTTTCGAAAATATTTGTCCAATTCAGCACAAATTTTTATAAATTGCATTTTGGTCCCTATATGTTTTTTGGACATACTATAACTTCTCAAAATGGGACAAATTAGTCCAACGAGCTTAAAATCTTCAAAAATCATTCATGCATGTTTTGACACGTTTAAAATGGCTCGCGAGTTAAACTATTTTTTTTCGAGCACGGTTAACTTTAGTACTCTTTTGTTTATTTAAAATGAACTCATAAAAAAAAAATGGTTTGTTTAATTTAAAGAAAATGCATGTAGTTTTTTTTGGGCCAAGCATGATTAAAACGGGCAATTCGATCAAAATTGAAAAAAAAATCAAAAACAAATTAAAGTACCGAAAGGGCGGATTATAAGCTCGCGAGCTTTTAAAACGTAATCAAACCCCCGAACTCGATTCTCTGGACGTAGACCTTTTTAAGCCCTTGGCAATTTTAGGATTCCGATTAGCCTTCAATTAATCGGTGGCGACTCTGTCAATTTTTTCGGTCCGGTTGATGACTCCGCTCGACCGGACCCTTCACTCGCCAAGAACCGACATTTTAAAAACGAAATTTAAAAATATTTTTTCCAAACGGGTTGGGAAAGTCGGATCCGACGTCCGACACTTTGAGTAAGGCCTTGCCGGTTAGAACTGACGCGGGATGCAACTGAACCCGTCTTGCCCATTTTGTGATGCTTTAGAAACTGTGAGCCATGCTTTGTTGGAGTGTGAATGGGCAAGGAGGGTTTGGTTTGGGTGTATGGGGCTAAGGTTGGAACCGGATGGGAGTTGTGATTGGGAAACTTAGTTGCGGGATTGGATGGATATGGGTGAGGGGGAGGAGAGGTGAGAAGGAAACGGAGGCTAGTAGGGGAGACGATAGCCTGGGAGGTGTGGAAGGAGAGATATCGAGCCGCTTACGCGGAGGACAACCCGAGGTCCGAGGTCACCAACCATCATGAACATGGCCGAGGGGATGTGGGAAGCGAGGGATCGAGGGGTGGCCCAGATGACTCGTGTGCGCGAGGTCGTTGTCCAGGTATGGGAGCGTCCGCGGATGGGGGTGAAGTTGAATTGTGATGTGGCATGGGACGACCAGACTGGTAAAGGGGGCACAGGAGTGGTGGTGAGGGACTGGACGGGGAAGATCATCGCAGGTTGGAATTCAACCGGGGGGACGAGTGCAAAGGCACTTGAGGAGAGAGCGATTCTCCAAGAAACGGAGTTGGCATGTTATAATGGATGGCGTGAAGTGACAATCGAGTCGGATGCGCAACAAGTAATCAACCATCTACAAGAAGGAAACGCGGACAAAGATTGGGAACTTCGGAACATCCTAGCGGACATCTTGGAGAAGGCACGATCCATACCACGGATCCATTGGAGGTTTGTTCGTCGGGAGGCGAATCGGTGCGCCCATTGGGTTGCAACGGAATCTAGGCGGGGACTTTGTCCAAACAATTGGGTTGTTAATTTACCATCATGTTTAGCTTCTTTATGTGTATTAGATTGTCGGATTTTTCGTTATGAGTAAATCAATGAATGTTTTCTTTGCCAAAAAAAATTAATGTAATTTAATAATGTTACAATAATCTATCTATATATATATATATATTAATTTGACTAAATAGTATGCAATTGTGACAAGTAAGTTTTTTGATGCATTTTCTTACTCCTAATATCAAATTAATTCATTCTAATTGGCCCATGTCAAACATACAATTCTAATTCATAAGTGGCATGCCATGTAAATCACTTTAAAAAGTTTCAAGCTTTCTAATTCAATCTCAAGATAAGTTGCAAAACCTTAATTAATTCTTTTTACTTAACATGTATATTTATAATTTTCTGCAAAATATATGTTATGTAGTGGAATTTATACAATACCAAAATACATAATATTATATTTTATGAATATAAATTATGCACATAATAAGTTTTTATATTACAAATTAAATTAATTAATTAAGAAAATACAATAGTGTTTGTATGATTAAAATTACTAAAATGAGTAACTACTAACGATTCTAAAATTTTTATAAGCATATAACACTAATAAAAGTCACTAAATTGTTTTTTAAACGCTACTTAGCATTGTATCAATAAGTTTTATTATTTATTCATGTTTTTCAATTAATTATAAATAATTATACTTAATATTTTTATTATATAATACTAAATTTATCCTTAATTATTTTTAAAAATGAAAATGAAATATATATTAAATAAGTTATATAAATTTGATTATATATATATATATATATATATATATCGCGCAACGTGCATATCAGTTTTCTAGTATATATTAATTTGGCTAACTCTACTATAGTAAAGAGACGTAATTTTTTGAACTACTAAGAAACAATTTCCTTGGTTGATTAGGATTGTTTTGTAACCGATGATGACATGTACTTGTCACGCGTACCTTCAGAAGTTCTAGAATTCCTCTGAAACTCCTCATCGTTTCTCACGATACATTTCATATTTTATCTCATTTACACATTTATGATCATTTTTTATTATTTTTTTTATCAATATATTACTAATTTGTTTTATAAGAAAACTTTTAAATGTGTTTTATAAACTCTATTATAATTAGAGATTTTTCTTAAATGAAAGCCTATATTTATTTATATTTTTTAATTCATTACAATTTTATAATTAATATTACAATACTTAAACCTATTGTTTATTTTATGAAAGAATAAATGTATATTACATTTCTCATATTACTACATTAGAATGCATAATTATAAAAATATATATTTGTAAATATTACATACAAATTTCAATTTTTTTTGCGTCTCAAATAAGTAATAATTGCTATCAACATAGTTATAATCACATAAATACGTATATTAAATATAATATTTATGAAAAATATGATAAAAAATGACATTAAAGCTAAGTTAAAAATATGCATTAACCTTATAATAGTAAATTTTTATATCATTTTTCTCACCAAACCTTATTATTATTCTATTTGTAAATATTACATACAAATTTCAATTTTTTTTAATGAGTCTCAAATAAGTAATAATTGATATCAAAGTAGTTATAATTACAAAAATAGGTATATTACATATAATATTTATGAAAAAAAATAACATAAAAGCTAAGTTAAAAATATACATTAACATTATATTAGTAAATGTTTATATCATTTTTCTCACAAAACCATATTATTATTCTATTTGTAAATAGTGAGGTCCTCGGTCGTGTGGAAGGTGGAAAGCATCCATGGAAACGGAGGTCTGAGTAGAGGGGATCAGTAAAAGGAGGTGTTGTCGTTGTAGGGTTTGGGTGGTGATTTGAGTGTGAATGCGCATCAATAATGGAGAGGTTCGACTAGGGTAACTGGGTAAGAAACATTTGTTTTTATTTAATAATATATAATAATTTAATGGGTCATGGGTTGACCTATGGATCAAGACTATTAACCCAAACATTACCCGTGTTTTCACGGGTCATTCATGAGTCGTGTCAAAATGACCCGTGAGTCAAAATGTCTTACCCAAACACGACCCGTGGGCGGGTCACCCACAGGTTGGGTCAATTTTTGACACCCCTAATGACATCCAACTAAGCTATATCAATATTATGTCATGTGCTTAATATTGTTAGTCTAAAACTGATGGAAGGACTAAATTCAACTACATAAATACTTTTAGGTCCGAGAGACTAAGTTTGACAAGATTTTGAGGACTCATTTAAATAAAATAATTTTATAACTACTTGCCACGTGCATGACAGTTTTATCCTCTGAAATTGTTACATTATCTTAGCATTTTTTTTGGGTAAACACATGGAATTCATATATAACTAATATGATTAATTGTCAATTTGCCCCCTAATGTTTAGACCAAATTTAAGATTTCCCCTTAAAGTTTAAAATTTTAAATTTTAGTCCTAATGTTTGGACGAAATAAAAAATCTCACCATTCTGTCTTAAGGCTGTTTATTTGAAACGGTAAACACGACACGTGCCTTGCACATGCATTTTCTTAAGAAAAAAAATACAAAAATGCCCTTATGTCCGTTCATCACATCCGTTTCCCGACAAAAAATTCATTTTTTCCTCACCCTCTCTGTGCTTTGGAGCCTCTCTTACTCTGTCTAGCGATACAAAGTGAAGGTTGAACTCTATATCTTGACCCATTCATAAATGGGTAGCTGAAAAGAGTCAAAACATTTTCATGAATCAAGCTTCCATTGCTTAATATCAGATTTCAGAGGTAAATAAATCCACAATCAATCCCTTGTCTACTTCTTTACCTGCATGTTAATCTGTTAACTTTAACGTTGCGGAATGAAAATAAACAAACTTCGAAAGGAGCCAAATTGCATGCAAGAACTTGGAAGTTTATTTTTTAGTGTAACTTCTACTTCATCTTTTGCATAGATCCAGCTCCAGTGGTTGCTATTGTCGGTTAATTTAGTTGAATATTCACTGAATCTACTAAAAGTTCAAAACTTTGATTACAAGGTCACGCCAAATTGAACATTATTGCTTTTCACTTTTCAGCGAAACCCGCCCAAAAAAGAGCTAGCCTAAATGGATAAGAGAGGTAATTTGTCCATGAAAGAAGCACACTTTTTCAGCCTCCCATAAAGCAATTTCACTTGGTTGTTCGATAAAGAAATTCTATTTTGGATTCTAATAGAAAGATCTTTTCCAACAAAGTTAAATATTGTGATAAGAAGGGCCTGTGATAAGGTTATGTTAAATATCCTCCAGTTTTCCATGAAATTTGCATGAATTAAGAGATTTCATGTTCTTAGAAATTGATTTCATCGTCGAGCTCTGAACTTGAAACATGAAAAAGTTTGTATCTTGACGTGTTTTTGGCCTTCTACTTTAAGTTTATGGAAAGATTGATTAACTTTCTGACTCTCATTTTACAGATCTTTCCTTGCTCAGTCAGAAACCGCAAAATCTTGATAAAAATGCCAATAAATAGGTGAGAAAGTGCAAATCATGAATAGGTTCAGCTTCTCATTATATGCTACTGACCAAGCAATTCACCAATTTTGCTGAATGATCAATCAGGGGAACCGAAATGCCGCAGAGACAGTCCTCCGTGCGGGTCCCACGGCAACTAAGAACATCGAGCTCAGACTCCGACTCGTCGCAGCACCACCGTCCCATCCCTAATCGGAGCCCCAAACTAGGAGGAGTTGCCGCCGTGTCTCCCCACGAAGTGTCCAGTCTGGAACAGTTAATAATCGATGTGATGAACGGACATAAGGGCATTTTTGGCTTTGTTTTCTTAAGATAATGCATGTGCAAGGCACGTGTCGTGTTTACCGTTTCAAATAAACGGCCTTAAGACGGAATGGAGGGATTTTTGATTTTGTCCAAACGTTAGAACTAAAATTTAAAATTTTAAACTTTAAGGGGAAATCTTAAATTCGGTCCAAACATTAGGGGGCAAATTGACAATTAACCCATAACTAATAGAAGGGGAGAAACAAATGACAATGTAACATTCTAAAGAAAGGTACACTCGTTAAGTTCAACCTAATTAATAAGACTAATAGATTGGGGTTCGTACACACTCGTAATGTCATTAAGTAAACTCGAACATGTTTCTCTAGGAGGATTGATACGAATAATAAAAGGAGTTTATTGATTGGTGTCAATTCTTGCCAAAGCATATGCTACAACGTAAGCTTCACGATAGATGTGTCAAATATTGAATCTCCTATATTTGAGGAGTAAGTTCCTACAATCAAGGAGAATTGGTAAGAGCTTTAAATTATTGAAATAAGGACTGAAAATGAGATTTTTCGGGGTAAGTATAGGGCTGGGCAAAAACAACTGGTTCGGCCGACCCGTACCGGTTCACAAAAAAAATGTTTTTGTAAAAAAATATGGAGCGATTCAGAAGAGGTACAGAAAATCGGTTCAAAACGGTTAACCGAACCACTTTTTGTACTGGTTTTAACCTTAAAATAGTACTAAACCAGACCAGACCACTTTCAGACCAAACCAGACTGAATTCAAGATTCACTAGTTTAGTCTCTCTTTCAACTTCACAAATCAAAAGTTCAGCTCCAGTCTTCACTTCAGACCTAAGCTGCAGTGTTCACTTCAGTCTTATTTGGGCATTGAGCTGCTGAGAAATGGGCATCTCCTATCATCGTTGCACGATTTAAACAACTACGTTTACTTCTATATCTTGTTGGATCTCCTCTAATTCCTCTGCTGGTTCAACTACACAATCCACTACAACGACCCATCAGAGATACATCCATTGTTAGTTTCAATCACCTGAAATCTGTATATCATTTTCCTCTTCATATGGATATGGTTTCAAAAACAAAACATCCATATTTCTATTGCTTGGATGCAGGAAGGTTCGACTGCAAAATACATTTTTCAAGAGTTTATAGCAGCAACAGTAGGACAATCAGCAGTAAACTCAGTTCATAGCATGTGCGTGACAGGGCAGGTAAAGATTAAAGCATATGATTTTCATCAAGTAATTTTTTTTTTGTATGAAGTGGTTTGGCCGAACTGGTTCTGAACCGGCTTTTGAACCGATTCAGAACATATAGAGTAAATCGGACAAAATCTGGAGCGGCCAAAAACTGGAGCGGTAAACCGTATCAGTTTTAAAATGTGGTAAATGTTCGGTTCGGGACCGAACCGGTTCATGCCCAACCCTATGTAAGTAGATCTATTTCCATGTGTAATGTAACGAAACAATCGCAATGCTAAGTTAAGTAAAAGACGGACCTGTACAAAAAGCTTGTGGAGCCGAGCAGTTTGTGAAGCCGAAGTTGATCTCTTGTGGGGTCTCTTCTTCTGTGACACCTTATAGTAACTCTGACATCAAATCAAAATCAACTCTGTCATATGGAATGGACGTACTCTCTACACATTCCATAAGCACGTGACCATCGGAAGTGCAATTTTTATGATGTCCAACTCTCTCTCTCTAAGTGAGCAAATTAAAAAAAAAAAAAAGAATAAGCAGATTAATTATCCCTAATGTTTCTGACGTTGTTTTATAAATAAATTTTGTAAAACTTCCATAATTTATATTTGAAAATTACTTAATTCATGTTCTGTCCATTTTGTTTTTTAATTCCCAAACTTAATAAAAGGCATTTAAAAAGTACAAAAATAATAGAATAATTTTTATAATAGAGTAATTAAACCCCATAAGAACTTTACTATATGGCATATCTAAGTGTCAACTGGATTGATGCTCAGTTTAGGACAATACAACTGGATTGATGCTCAGTTCAGGACAATATGACAGGAACCAGGGACGAAATGAGTAATTTAGGTAAGTGGGGGCAATAATTAATGTAAGGGGAAACAATTGAACAAAAAAACTCAGGTAAGCAAATGTAAGAATTTAAAAGGTTAAAAGGGAAATAAATAACTTTTTTGTGGCTAAGTTAAATAAAATCAAAAGCTGAGGGAGGTAATTGTTCTCGCCCCTCTATGTGACTTTGTCCCTAACACAAGCTCATTGAAGCGACAATCGAGTTGAGACTCCATAGTAATATATAAAATATATTATATGTATAGTTGCACTTGTAAACACTTGATTTTGGCTTGATGTCAAAATAACGTATGCGAGGAACCGAGCCGAGAAAATCGAGATAGAAATATATATATATATGTATGTATTGAAAAAAAAAAGGTTATATATATATGGCCGAAAGAAGTAACATGACCACATGTTCATGTTTCTCATTTTGCTTCAAGTTGGTATTATTTTAAATAAAAATAAAATAATGATGCAATTCTTCTATGAAAGGATGGCTTAGGGCTAGAGGAAATGGGGAAAGTGCAGTAAGCTACGGTGAGTTTGGGAGTGAGAGTGATAAAAAAATCAAAGCGAGGTATTAAAACAAAATGAGATTGAGTGAAAAATATCGGTGATTATCGGTCTCGGTTTCTCGTACGGTATTTAATCTCCGAACGATTTAGGTAGATTTTCCTCATACTCAATATTGTATTAGTATTTTCTAATGTGATTGAAATTGAGGTTTTATATACATATATTATATCTATGTGATACTATATATATGTATATGTAAAATATATATATTATGTATATGTAATATTATATGTATATGTATAATATATATATATATATATATATATATTATCTATATGTATATGTGAAAACAAATATTTTCAAAAATGACTTAGGTCATTCCCAAATTTTGATGAAGGTTACAACTAAGTCATTGGACTATCAGGTCATTCTGGGACTTTATCGAGTGTTAAAAACAAAACCAAAAAAGTTTTGGGTCATTTGTGCAATTTTTAAAAAATATTTTTTATTCAACTCGTCTTTTTTTAATTTACATTTTGATTCCTAAACTTTTTTGGACATTCCATGACTTTTGAAAATGTTAGAAATAAGTCTAGAATAATTTTCGGGCTATTTTAGAACTTTGCCAAGTGTTACGAATAAGTCCAGAATATTTTAGGTTCATTTTTGCAATTTTGAAATATTTTTCCAATTCAGCTCGAATTTTAATAAATTGCATTTTGGTCCCTAGATTTGTTTTTTACATCCTATAACTTGTCAATGTGTTACAAATTGGTCTAACGTGCTTAATATTTTCAAAATCATTTGTGTATTTTTGACATGTTAAAATTACCCCAAAGTTAAATCACCATTTTCTCGAGCACTATTAACTTTTTCCTCTCTTGTTTATTTATTTGAAATTAACTCATAAATAGAAAAAATGTTTGTACATGGTTTGTTTAATTTAAAAAAGAATGTATGTACTGTTTTGGGCCAAGCATGATACAAACGGGCAATTCAGATAAATCGGTAAAAAAATAATAATTTCAAAAGAGAATTAAAGTACCGAAAGAGCAGATTATGGGCTCGTGAGCCTTTAAGACGTAATCATACCCCCGAACTAAATTCTCTGGATGTAGACCTTTCCAAGTCCTAGGTTGTTAACACCATGTACCCTAGGAAAATTTTAGGATTCCAATTAGCATTTAATTAATTGGTGGCGAATCTTTAATTTTTCGGTCTGGTTGATGACCTCGCTCGACCGAACCTGTCGTTCGCCAAGACCCAGCATTTTCGAGCGAAATAAATAAAAAGAATTTTTCAAAAAGGGTCGGGGAAAGTCGGATCTGACGTACGACAATTTGGCGACTCTGCTGGGGATCTCTTTAAGAGGGTTTATGCTTTGTCATATTTACTTTGCCATGTTATATATTTTCCCTATCGGTTTTAACCGTTTGCTCATGCTTGCAGTTTCAAATTTTGTTCAAAAAGCGCTGTTATTGCAATAATGAAAAAAAGGTTTAAATTCTCGTTTTGCACACACCACGTTGGTTACTATTACCCACTCGGACCTGGAGCACATTAAGAGCTTAGAGAGTTTAGTAGGGGAATGCGCCCGGAGCGGTTTGGACCAACGGCACGCACCCAAACAACTCAACTCGATGATCAGAATGGGTCCGTGATCCTCTTTTGGGGGTGAGGTTCCGCCGGTTTAGAGGACCTAGAAATTCCATCTATTTAGAACAAAAGCTCCACACCGTGTTTAACATTTACCAGTTTTGTGTGTATTTCCATTTTTGGGCTCAACTTATGTAAATGGGAATTCGGCCCAAGTATTTGGATACGAGATTGACCCACAATTCATGAAGGAGATTCAACCCAACTATTGTGAATTAGATGTCAGCCCAACAACTGTAGATGGGAGTTTGACCCATTATGTAAATGTGATTTGTTCTGGCCCTAGATCATGACATGTATAGGGTTTGACTTTTTGTATTATATATTCTAGTCTGTTTTAAATGTAATACAAGTCATACTAATAAAGTTTATATTCTCGCACTTGCATTGCATTTTTCAAGAAAAAAAATGTAAGTTCCGTTCATTCTATCTTGTATTCTTAGGACGTTTTACACACCATCTTTGGTAAGGATGAAACAAAAAAAAAATCATTACCGTCATATTAAGGCCATACAGCCCCATACGGTCAAAAATTGCCCGAATATGGAAAGTCATGACAAAAGGGAATCATAAATACGTGAACAAGAAAATTGGAGAATGTGGAAAACGTGTCCTCGTGATTAACAACAATGGAATACATTCACAAGTTCCATTCGGCACCTGCAAGTCCGTCTTTCAAGACGGAGGAGATAATCGTCGATATACCCGAACAACCATCGTCATTCTAGGAATGTGGGGGCACCTTGAAAAACTGTGGGGGCAACGTAGTTGAGTTGAATGACACACTTGATTAATTCAGACCTTCCTTCGAACCAAGGACGAGGCGAATAAAAAGATTTTCAAAATGCATATCCTCGACCTTCGTTCGAACCAAGGAACAAGCAACAAATCCACTCAACAAGCTGCGTCGTCGTGTGACACGTCTTAAGAACGAGACTTCGATTGGCTAAATCCTTTTAAAATATTCTTAATTTTTTTTTGTCATACATGCAATCAAAGTCTACGAATGGAATGAATGGAACATGCAGAATTTTCAAAACTAATCATGCATGATCAATTGTGTATTTGTCATTCTTACTACGGTATTTTGGATTTAGTTTTTCGGGATTCCATGCGACATTGGACGGCTCCAGTACCTCATGAAAACGAGGAAAGAATCATCCAACTGGAATAGGCCACGCACGCCATGAGTTCCCGTGCAGTGCAGTCAACCGTTGGCATGACCTCCTAGGTTGAACAGATTTTTGCTTTGTAAGCTCCAGCCATCCATCACTACCACAGTATCCCCAACCTCGTCTTCCCGAGGAACACTGTTGTCGTGGCACCTCATCAACCCTTGTCAGACGACATTGCAATTTGGAACACAAAATCAAGCAGATACTAAATTGTATCAATTCCTGAATGCAGTGAGTGAGGAGTATGATCAGAAAAAACAAAATTTACTCAGAGAAAAACTCGTTACCTGATGTGGAATCAACTTATGCAACTATTCGATCAAGAAAGAGACCGAAGACAGGTAATGGGTACCGCAGCAAGGAGGGACACCGAGGTTCTCATCACCAGAATTGAGTCTGTCTTCTATGTTACACCTCACTCAGAGGAAGTGGCAATTAGAGTCAAAATGGCCCACGCCACCAGACCACATTCGACCACCGGAAAAAGGAAGGTTGTTTTACAAAGTAAAGTAGATAAGAAAAACCACTCATTGTCGTTTGATCGAGATGAAACATAGACAACTTAAATAGAGATGAAACGACACCATTGTTGACGCAGGGGAGACACATTGTTGACACAGGACAAACGATGATGTTGACTCTTGCAGAAGAGTCGTCATTGTTAACACGGGAAAGACGTTGTTGTTGACTTCTGCAGATGAGACGCCATTGTTGACACGCGAAAATGTCGTTGTTGATAACAGGGGAGATGTCGTTGTCGATGCAGAGAGACGCCATTGTTGGAAGCGTCGATTGGAAAGACATGAAATGTAGACACTACAGAAAGTTTCATCACAGCAAGGCGAAATACTTCCAACTAATCAGATTCCTCGAAGGGTGGAGAAACCTATGGAGGGACAACAGCATCGACGCCAGCAACATCGTCACCACGGGAATGAAAAGAAGCAAGTCAGCGATCACCTTGTGTTCTTATTTGCGTCCTTGCATACAAAAAAAAAAATTGGCATCGCTCGCACGAGTAAAATTTCTCCGGGAAACCAAAAACTACCAATGGAGATAAAAATCAAAGAGGTTTCAGACTATTGTTGTACAATCGAAGAATCAAACGGTCTACCATGACTCCCTGATATAAAAAGCTACCTGTCGTACGGTGTTCCCAGATAACTCCACAAGAAAATGACTAAATGGTCATGCGAAGAATGACTTGCAATTAATTTTCCAGTGGCCCAACTATACCCATTTGAGATGAGTGAATGCTAAAAAGTTTGAGCATCTAATGGAAGAAATTCATGAAGGTTGTAATAGCCCACACATGAACGTGCGAGACTTGGGTGTTTTTGGTTCACCATGACGGCTGATTGTATAAAACATGTCCAACAATATCATCTCTGTCAAGAGTACGCGGGCCAAATCCATGCGAGACTGCACGAGCTCTATCCCATGACTTCCCCATGGTTTTTCTCAATGTGGGGGCATCGATGTAATCAAAATGATTTTCCCAAAGGCGTCCAACAGTCATCGATTCATATTGATTGCAATCGATTAATTCACCAAGAGATAGAGGTTATTACCCTAGCGTCAATAATGGCAAAGGCCATTTAATTTTTCATCAGATAGAACATCATCGTGTGTCATCAGATGCCGAAGTCAATCAACACTGGCAATGCCAGAAATCTAAATTGGTTGATGAGTTGTGATCAAGTATAAAATTTCATCTCCATATCACCCACAAATGAATGGCGCAGTGGAAGCAACAATTAAAGGACTGGCATGATAAGCTGCCTTGGGCACTCATGACATACATGACCTCAATACATGCACCAACAGTGGCAACCCCATTCTCCCTTGTTTACGGGATCGAAGCCGTGTTGCCAATTGAAATAGAATTCCCGTCATCTAGGATTCTCGCTGAGGCAGAGAAGGAGGAGTCAAAGTAGGTGAGATGCAGATACGTTCAATTGAACCTCATGCCGAAAGGCAGCTCATCGCGTTGTGCCACATGCATTTGTACCAGCGACGTATCACTCGTGCATTTAACAGGAAGATGCACCCGAGAAAATTGAAAGCGGACAATCTGATTCTCAGAAAATAAAAACAATTCTTCGAGTCAATCGAGACTCTCAACAAATTTGTGCTTAAAATATGAAGGGTCTTATGTCACCGAAGAGAATTTCAGCAGAAGAGCAATGATCGTCACTGACATGGACAACAAATAACTCCCTAGTCCAATCAATATGGACGCAGTAAAAACAATTAAAGAGTTTGTAACCAGAAAATGAACCCCTAAAAGTGAGAAAAAATTCCCGCTAAATCGAAAACTGGAAAGGGCGGTTTAGGCAAAATTTAGGGTAGAGGGTCATGATTGAAAAACTAAAAAAGGACAATCATGGCAAAATGAGATAAATCAAATCCCTGCTAACCCGAAAGGGCGACCTAGGCAAAACAATTAAGGGAACCGAGAGGTGCGGTAAAAAAAACATACCGTAGCAAAAGGAAAGAAAATCGAGAAAAAAATAATAAAAAATCATTAAAAAAAAGTGCTCAAAAGTGGACAAAGGTGTTTCCCACAATAGCAATAAAGAGAAGTTGTGCTCGACATTAATTTGAGTTGCTCGACAACTTGCATGGATACACATTGTGGACGTACCATGAATGACTTTAGAGAACTCCATTAAGAAGGACTCCAAAGTCTATTATTGAGAAAATAGGCCGAGAAGTCCGCGCATGCAGTCAGACATCTTGAGAATGGTTTTCACCTCCAAAGTGAATTACAAGCTAATGAGCGCGGTGTTCAACCTCCGCGAGTCATCATCAACAATCAGGACTTGTAGATATCCAACTTCCGAGAGTTACAAACCGACGAACGAAGAGTTTAGGTGCTCAACCTCTGCAAGTCATTCCCAAATATCAGAACCTGTAGATGTACAGCTTCTGAAAGTTACAAGTCGGTGAACGGGGCCTTGAGGTGCTCAACCCCCACAAGTCATCCTCAACGATGCTTCTGGCCATAAAAATCCTCAACTTCCAGTTCGTTGATGGCAAAAATAAAAATGACGAGCGGAGACTTTAGGTGTTCAGCCTTCGCAAGTCATCCTCGACGACCAAGACCTAAAGTTATCCAGCTTCTGTGAATAAAAAATAATAATAAAGACGAGCGGAGCCTTTAGGTGTTCAGCCTCCGCAAGTCATCCCCAACGAGTCATAAGTCGACGAGTGAAGCCTTTAGGTGTTCAGCCTCTGCAAGTCATCCTCGATGACCAGGACCTGTATTTATCCAACTTATGGGAGTCACAAGACAACAAGTGGAGCATTTTTGTGTTCAGCCTACGAAAGTCATTCTCGATGACCAGGACCTGTATTTATCCAGCTTCGGGGAGTCACAAGACGACAAGTGGAGCCTTTAGGTGTTCAGCCTCCGCAAGTCATCCCCAACGAGTCACAAGCCGATGAGCAGAGCCTTTAGGTGTTCAGCCTCCGCAAGTCATTCTCGACGACCAGGACCTGTTAGTGTCTAACTTATGAGAATCACAAGTTGATGGGCGTTCATACGCTCAGTCTCCACCAATTATCATCAACGATCGGGACCTATAGGTGTCTAGCTTCCAAAAATTGTGTGATGATGTTTATCTACTATGTAGGTGTCCAACTTGTGGGAGTCACAAGAGGATGAGCGTTTAGGCGCTCACTCTACGTAAACCATCATGAACGATCGGGACCTCTAGGTGTCTAGCTTCCGAAAGTTGCGTGATGATGTATGTCTACTATGTAAATAATGAGTCGAGATGACCAAAATCAGTTATTTATCTTTGAACACACTCATGAGATCACTTCCATGAGTGTGTGTTCAAAGAGGGGCAACTTTTAACCACTTGATTTTGGCTCAGAGTCAAAATCAAGTACGCGAGGAACCGAACCGAGAAAAATCGTATTGAACTGAACCGACCGCACTATCTCCCACTGCCCCCTCTTATCCCATTACCACTCCACCCATACTTCTCTTTTGAATATACAAACTCCACTACACAACCTATGACCATCCACCTTTGATTCCCTCATACTTTCATAATATATATATATATATATTATGTATATGTGATACTATATATTTATGTATATGTAATATGTGATACTTGTATATGAAATACAAAAATATTTTCAAAACTGACTTAGGGCATTCCTAAACTTTTATGAAGGTTACAACTCGGTCTTTGGACTCTTGGGTCATTCTGGGACTTTATCGAGTGTTATAAACGAAACCGTAAAAGTTTTGGGTCATTTATGCAATTTTTAAAACATCTTTTCAATACAAATCGAATTTTCAAATAATTTCATTTTTATCCCTAAACCCTTTTGGACATCCCATGACTTCTCAAAGTGTTACAAATTGGTCCAACGTGCTTAATATCTTCAAAATCAATTATGTATTTTTGACACGTTTAAAATGGCTCAAAAGTTAAACCACTCTTTTTTCGAGCACAGATAATTTTATTATCTCTTTTTTATTTATTTGAAATTAACTGATAATTAAGTAAAACGATATTTGTACATGGTTTGTTTAATTGAAGAAAATGCATATAATCGTTTTTGGACCAAACATGATCAAAATGGGTAATTCAAGTAAATTGGTGAAAACGAATTCAAAAGCAAACTAAAGTACCTAAAGGGCGGATTATGGGCTCGCGAGCCCTTAAGACGTAATCAAACATCCAGACTCGATTCTGACATTTTCAAACCCTAGGATGTTAACACCATATACCCTAGGTAAATTTTAGGATTACAATTAGCTTTTAATTAATCAGTGGCGACTCTTTCATTTGTCGCTCTAGTTGATGACCCCGCTCGACCGTACCCGTCGCTCGCCAAGACCCGACATTTTCAAGCGAAAATAAAATAAAAACAATTTTTCAAATATGGGTCGAAGAAAGTCGGATCCGACGTCCTACAACCACTACTACCACCAGCAGCCGCAACCATGCTACAAACGGGAAGAATGGAGCGGGACCAAATGAAGTTGTTGTGGCTAGGGTTGGAGGTGCAGGGTTTGGGAAATTATTCTCAAACCCTAATATTCTAAACCCTAGCTATTTTACCCCTAATGTTTTTAAATTATTAGAAAATGACCCCTAATTTGTTAAATATGGAACTTCTAGATATAAAAACCACCCCAATAAAATTAGTAATAATAATAATATTTTCCAAACCAAACCAAATTTAAAAAATGGCAACAAAAATACGGGATAACTAGGAACAACAAATATGGTCCAAAACTATAATAAAGTATCAAATAAAACATGGATATTTGATTGTGGTGCTACCGACACAATGTCTTTTCAAAAATATGACATTAGATCACTGTCTGAACCAACAATAGCACATGTCCAAGCAACTAATGGGGAAATAGTCTATGTAGAAGGAGGCGGAACTACTGAAATTTCACTAACAATAACCCTATCTAGTTGTCTGTATGTTATGTCCTTAGCACATAAATTATTATCAATTAGCCATGTAACAAAGGAACTAAATTGTACCGTACTTATGCATCCTATCTTTTGCATTCTCCAGGACATCAAGACGGGTGCGATTATTGGATTTGGCATTGAAAGTCAAGGATTGTACTATGTAGACGAGGTGACTCATCAAGGCACTAGCAAGCTAGCTCACGAGACTACAAATCGGAAGCTTGGTTATGGTATGGAAGATTGAAACATCCGTCTATGGGTTATTTAAAACTTGTATTTCCTAAATTTTTTACTTTCAATAATTTAAATTATGAAACATGTGTGTTCGCCAAAAGTCATCGCCAAACATTCAAACCTAATAATACAAGAGTTAATTCATATTTTTCATTAATTCATTCTGATGTTTGGGGCCCAGCTCCAGTTATAGGAGGACAAGGCTTCCGTTTTTTTCTAATATTTTTAGATGACTGTACTAGGATGACGTGGGTATACTTTTTGAAACAAAAATTCGAGGTCTTTGAAAAAATCACCACATTTTATACTATAATTCAAACTCAATTCCACAAAAATATCCAAATTTTGAGATATGATAATGGAGGGGAATTCATCAACAAGTCCATGAAACAATTTATTTTTCAAATGAAGGGCTTAATCCATCAAACCACCTCCCCAATACTCCCGAACAAAATGTTGTGGCCGAACATAAAATCCGTATCCTTTTGGAAATGACTAGGGCCCTTTTAATTGAGTCTAGGGTCCCTATAACGTTTTAGCCTAAAGCTCTCGCTACAGCTACTTACCTTCTCAATCGACTTCCCACCAAGATTCTTAAACTCAAAACCCATATACATGTCATGTTTGAATTTACTAAAATACCCCCAACTCTTACTCTTCACCCACGCATCTTTGGTTTTTCTGTCTTAGTCCATATCCTCAAACTTGCCCGTGCCAAATTTGATTTGTGTGTTGAAAAATGTATTTTTGTGGGATATGGACTCAACCCAAAAGGCTAAAGGTGTTATAACCCAAAACGTCATCACATGTTCACCACCATGAACTGTGATTTTTTTGAGACTGAATACTACTATCATACCCAACCTAATGGTCAAGGGGAGAGAAAATATATAGACATACTAAGTTGGCTTCCATCCTCGGAAGAAATTATAACAAATAATCATAATTTTGAAAATAAGTCTGAAGACGAGTCACCTAATGATACTTCCATACAATCCATGACAGAACCAAGTGTCACTGAAAAAATCATACTCAACTTGGTGTCTGAGGTAAGTAGTACTAAAAACTCTGTAAATCCATATGAAAATTAATTTGAAAATCCATTTGTTTCCTCTAACCATAGTGACCATGAGATAGTACTAGAGCAGGTTGAACCAATACACAAGGAAACAACAAGATATATATATACACTACCAACAAGAAGTAATACGGGAGTTTCACCCAAACGACACTCGCCTGAAGAGGAAGCTCAAGGATCGAAGTATCCAATAGGGAATATAGTCACGGGAAGCTTATCCGAAGAAGCTAAGGTATTTTTCTCTTCACTATATTCAGAGCAAATTTCGACCATAAAACAACAATCCTTAGAATAAAAAAACTGGACAGATGCAATGAAAACAGATATGGGATCATTGATAAAGAAACACACATGGGAAAAGTGCATCCTAGCAATAGGAAAAAAACAGTTGGATGTCGTTGGATATTTACAATTAAATACAAACAAGACGGAACTATCGAAAGATATAAGACCCAACTAGTAGAAAAGGGTTACACTCAAACATATGGACTCGACTACTCAGAAACCTTTTCTCCAATAGCCAAGATCGACACGATCAGAGTTTATTCTCGATAGTGGTAAATGAAGGATGACCACTCCACCAGTTTGATGTGAAAATGCTTTCCTACATGGAGAGCTAAAAGAAAATGTATATATGGAGGTACCGCCCGGATTCAATGACAGATTTATGTCAAGAGAAGTATGTAGACTAAAAAAATCACTATACAGGCTCAAACAATCATCTTGAGTATGGTTTGGCAGGTTCACTCTAGCAATGAAAGGATATAGATTCACACATACCAATTCAGACCACACTCTGTTCCTTAAGCGAAAAGGTATATTAGTAACATGTTTAATTATATATGTCGATGATATGATCATTAAAGGTAATGATATGGAAGAAATGACAAGACTACAGAAGAATCTATTCATAAAGTTCAAAATGAAGGACTTAGGAAGACTCAAATACTTCCTTGTAATCGAGGTGCTGAGATCTCGACAAGGAATTTTTATTTATCAAAAACAAATATTAGATCTACTGGTCGAAGCTAGAGTGCTTGACTGCAAACCCGTTGATACACCAATGACAATAAACCACGAACTTCAGACAGTGGAATTTTCGGCAACATTCTAAACAAGTCAAGCATCAGAGATCCCATTGCTCAACTTGAGTGGAAGTGTTAGAAAAGGAAAACACAAATATAGATGTTAGGAAATAAATGTAAATAGAGCTGTTAGAAATATAATTGTTAGACAATTAAGAAAATTAAATGACTGATTAGGCCTAATTAAGTAGGATTAGTTAGATAAATAGATTACATGTATGGAAATCATACAAGTTGATTAAATACAAAAATATTTTAGTTGTTTACAAACCCTTTTAGTAATGTATTATCCAAAATTATAAGTTATTATTTTTTTATCAATGATTGTAGCAAAAACATTATATTATCAAATTTAAATAGCTTCGTAATCTCGACTATATATCAACTTCTTATAGGGATAACATTTTTAATTGGTATTCTACCTATTACTAAAAAAATCTATAACTTTGTATATTAGTGTTGGTTTTAGGATAATGGGTCGCCCATAAGTGGGAGCCCATTTACATAAGCCCAGTTGTGTATCTGGCCTTAAAACCTATCCCTCTATATATCAGTATATATAGGGGTGCTCAGGGTTTGGAAAACCTAATGAGAAGAGAGAACAGAAACTGATAGCCGCCCACAGTTTAGACAGAGGTCAGCAGCTGTGGAAACCTAGGTCACTGCCCGTTAACCCGTGGCGTGTCCTCCCGTCCGGCAGACCGTGATCCCAACCTCAGGCAGATCCGCTTCCGCTTAGGCAATCAATCCAGAGGTAACTTAATTATATGTGATTATGTTTTACCATATAGATTGCATGTATATTACATAATCCAACAATTAGATAACTAAAAACAATTTGCTGTCAAATAAAATAACTTCATGGGTTGAATTGGTCACCTAAGTATTACTGAAATATAAAATCAGTTATATAATTTCTTAACAAGTGTTATCTTATAAGATTATTTTCTTACATAGGTTATGCTTTCTTTTTATGTTTGAATAATAACTTATTTTGCTTGTTCGTCCGGAAGTGCTCGATCATGATTCCCTGTAATCTCTAATATTTAAATTTTCTTAACAAATTGTGCTATGTCATATTTGTTCTCCTTGTTAGATGGTCAACACTAAATTTTGTAGTCGAGCTGAAACGATACAATTTTTTCAACACTTTTCTATTTTGGTTAATGGTGATTATAAGGCAGTTTTTTCTAGGAAAACTTTTTCTAGATATCTATATTAGATTAGTTTTACCCTTTTACACCTATGATATGTTGTTTTTTGGGTGAAATTATAATATATTTGACATTGACATAGTTGTTTTAGAGTAGATCTTGTTTATTTTAAAAATATATGTGTTAATTTTAGAGTACTTCAGTGAAATACTATTAACAAGTGCTAACGTGACGGATGAAATGTTGACGTGAATTCTTTTTTTGTTAAAGGTAATGTTAAAAGATATTTAAATTACCTTAAATATATGCTAAAAACTATTTTTATGAAAATTTAATAAAAGTGTTCTATGAAAAAACATCCAAATAAAAAATCATTATTATTAATATGAAATAAAAAATTAGAAAACAAATGAAAAAATTAATTTTACTTATATAATATATTATTTAAAATATGAAAAACAAGAGTGATATTTTTTATATTATATTTTTATTTCATATAAAAATTAAAATAATATATTATTGTCATATGTGATGTGTTATGAATACGTGACTATTAAGATAATGCAATAATAGTACACGAACTAAATACTAGATTAAAAATATTAATTTAAATGTAATGCTACTAGGGTCGTGAAAAACCCATAACCATGGTTATAACCATTACTGTTTAAAATGGTTAACCGTACCATTATGGTGTGATGCAGTTGTGGTGATGAATTTTCTACCCATAATGGTTATGGTTATGGTATTTGAGCTTTACCCATGGTTATTATATAAATATAATAATTAATTATTATTAATAAACTAATATATACTAAATGATGGAAGTTAATATACATACATGTAATAAATAACTATGATGTTAGTTTTATATATTTTTATTGTTGACAATATAGATTTATGTATTCTTTTTAATAAAATTTTCGGTATTTTATTATATTACATGTGTGAAATAAATATGGGTATACGGGTAAAACCATGGTTAATAACCACAGTTATTTTAATGGTTATGGTATTGAAAATTGTACCAGTAATAGTTATGTTTATGGTCATGGTATGTGGTTTAAAAATATGGTATGGTTATGGTATTTAGCATACCTGTACCATACCCTAACCATTGTCCGCCATAAATGATACAATGAAATTAGACATAATAATGAAATAATATTTAAAATTTGTTCGAAAGACTTGATGGAAGTTTTAGTTGTTTTCCTTTCCCCTGCTCTAGTATATATATAATTTGGTGACACTAGGATAATTTTAGTTTGAATCTTAATTAATATTTTTAATCAAATGTTTAATTTTTATATTATTCAATAAATTTAGTATATTTATATAAATATGTTTTATTATGACCCCTTGTTTCCAGTTTCATAAATTTTTATTTTATGATCTCAAGCCGCAGATGTCAGAATTACGGGGCGTTTCTTTCATGGAATTCGGAATAAGGAATACAGAATAGGGAATAGGAATAGTGAATAAGGAATAGGAGATAAGAATATGAAGTTGTTTCTTTGGTGGAATGAAATGGAATGGAATAAGGAATTATGTTGTTTCTTTGGTGGAATTGTATATGAAAAGGGAATGGAATGTGGTAAAATGACATATTTGCCCCTCCTTGTATATGTATAGTATATAATATATATAATTTGTATTAATTAATTTTAAAATTAAGAATAATAAAAACTTATAATATAATTAATTAATAATTAAAAAAATAAAATAACTTATTTAATTAATTATTAATTAAGATAAAATTGTTGAATTAATATAAATTTTAAAGTAAGGGCATTTCAGTCATTTCGCCTCCTATTCCTCATTCCTAGCGCGCCCGGCTTAGGAATTCCGAGCTTTTCACACGGAATGTCTAAGCCTACCCCGCCCGAAATCGCTAAGCCAAATTTTTGCAATTCCGCGAAAAGAACAACTTCTTACGGAATCCATAAGCCGAATTCCTTTTCCATTCCGTGAAAAGAACATGTCATTATGTATTTGGCTAACGTCCATACTTATGTTATAAAATAGTATACATATATATATATATGTATTTAAAATATATTTTATTTATTCTAGAATTTAAAATAAATAGTTACTTTACAGTTTACATGCATTTCCCTTTCTTTACATGGTATGGCCTTACCTGGCCTCCGGTGGTGTGAAAGTGTTGGCATCATCTTATGATAAGACTCTCTCTCTCTTGCCTAATTAACGAATACGGGACTGAGAGCGTAATGGAACGCGAGGTTGCGTGTCCGATCCAAATTTACATGGTAACGCAAAAAAGACAAAGTTAGGTATATTTTTTTTTCCATCATCACATACATTTACTAAATTATATGATAGGATTCCAACTAGGTCCGACGATATTTAGAGTAAAGTACGAGTATGATAAATAATATAATTATATCATATTTTTAAATTGTATATAATAATTATAACCATTACGATTATAATTATCAATGCCATAATTATATTCATAACTGTGGTTCTTAACCACGGTTGTAACCGTATAACCATATTTATTACCATATGTAAAGTGTAATAAATATCATGAATAATGTTATCTAAATAAATACATAAAATTATGTCACAAACAACAAAAATATTCAACACTAATATCATTCAACATCAACACCATTCAAAATTAACACTACTATCATTTAACTTCAACATAACTCCATTACATTTCATCATGAAATTATGGATTCGTGAAATGTAAAAGTGAAAATCATATTTCTATATATTATTAATTATTATTTACTAATATATTAATATTAAGTTATTAAAATATTTATATAATAACCATAGGTATGACTAAAATACCATAACCATTATGGGTAGAAAATTCATCAGTTAAACTGCACCATAACATAATGGTATTGTTAACCATATAAAAAAAATTGACAGTTATAACCATGTTTTTTGTTTTTTCATCTTGTTTTTCACCCGATAAGGTAGAAGAGAGAGATCAAGATAATTGGGTCGAAACCCGAACAATATATTTTATTTCTTGTTAAAATATACAATTAATTCATTCGATAAAAGTTGAGACTTTTGTGGATTCATGGATATGAAGACGACCCACTTAGAGGAATATTGTGAATGATCTAGAATATCATAAAAAAATATGTTCGAGTAGCTTTTTTTTCAAAACAAAGATGAGAAAAAAATAAAAGAATCGAGATAGTAATTGCAAGTCAATAAAGACAGTTTTCTTCTTCTTTAAGATAAGTTGCATCTACCACATCGTAAGCAAAGCCATGTATTATTAATGGATGAAAACGAAGCAATCAACGATAGACATGTGGATGGAAAGTGGTTGGATGAAATGACAAAATCAACCAACGGTGTGGTTGGAAAACTATATTCTAATAGAGACGCCCTCGGCAGCTTCCTCTGTAATTACAAGTTATAAATGATCCAACTTATTAGAAAGAGATATATATTAGATGTTCTATCAACATATTTTTGTCGGTGATTATATATTGAAGATAGGAGACGTTTATATATTCACTTAAATGTTACGTACACAAAATACAAATACAAGCGTATGAATATGCATCCAAACTGGATTATTGTTAGCAATACAATCTATATTATTAAGCAGATGGATCCAACAAATACAGCGAGGGAGAAGTGAAGCGGACAACTTGATTATTCTCATCCACAATATTATTGACTTGTCGAATACAAAATCCATCCCTAATTCTACGGCTTGACCCCACCGTACCAAGAGCTAGAGCTGTCTTGCCATTTAGGGTGATTGGTTAACCGGTTACCATAAAGCTAAAAGGATCAGAATTGAAATCCCGATCAACAAGGAAGAAGCGGAGCCCCGAACAGACGCATCTACGTCCTGGACAATCGGATACAAGTCCCCCGGCGGGCCCTGTATGTATATGTAGGGTGCAGAGGGGGGTGGCGGTGGGCAGTATGTGGATGGAGGTTTTTTGGGGGTGGGAGGCGGTAGGGATGGTGGAGGTGGAGGTGGAGGCGGTGGGGATGGTGGTGGTGGACAGGGTACGGGAGGTGGAGGTGGCGGAGGTGAGACTGGAGTGCATGCTGGGGTGCACTTCACTGATCCAACTGAACCCTCGTCGAGCTTTCTCACTTCGGAACTGTTGACGGAAGCCACTGCAGAGAAGGCGATGAATGCTAGGATCATGGCTGCTAAGGAGCTACAGCTCTTCTTCATCTTTGAGAGAGAGGAAGAGAGAGAGAGAGTAGTGGATGTAAGAATAGAGTGATGTGTTTGTGAAAGATTATTACGTTATCAGGTGCATGAAAAGGGAGAACAAAAGAAAAAAGGGAAACATTAATAAAAACAATTAAAAAAAGTTGGGAATCTTGGTAGCGAGGGTCAGTGATCGAAGGCGACTGAGCGTCAACGAGACGTGTTCAAATGGAATAGAACGGAGACTTCTTTAATTAATTTTTTTTTTCCACGAACTGCCTCAATTATGAATTGTAGGTTCATATTCAGACCTAATCTGAATAATTACATATAAGGTTGAGCCAAACCTGATGAGTCTAGAATCAATCAACCACATGAAAATTATACACGATTTTTATCGAGTGGATGTGGTCCAAAGCAAATGGACCCTACACCGAGTACCCACTTTCAAGACCAATTTGGATTAGCTGATCAAAATTATATATTAATTGTTTTACTTAATTAGACGTTGTGTTCTCGTCTTTATATCATTTGTAATATATGATTTATTTATATCATATTGTACCTTCTAATGCTTTCATCACGTATAACTTTGGGAGGAGGGAGGGGCACGGAAGTAATCTATTAACGTAACATTAGACAACATTAGAGTGAGCGCTAACTGCTCTCGAGATTCTTTTATACATTTAGATGCTACAACTGGGAGTTCACTCTTTTTTTGTGTTTTCTTTACAAATTTAATCATTTTAAAAAAATTAAACAACAAAATAAGCCTTAATTTATAAAATATAAAAATTTCGGTGTAACGGCAAAAAGGATTTTAATTTTGGAAAAATTAAATGAAGTTGAGTTTCAAATTTTTCATAACCACAAAATCTGGTGATAGTTGTTCATACATTAGGAATCTTTTTTTGACTCTTATTTTGTGGTTAATGAAAAAACCGAAATTCAATAATGTTTACTTTGTTAGTTACAATTTAATTATCCATACGAGAATGTTTTATTTTTTTTAGGATATAGTGGTAAAAATAAATATTCTCAAAATGAGTATTTCGATAAGGGTTAATTACCAAAAAGCAAACCCAACTTTGGACCAAAACCAAAAAACAAACCAAACTTTTTTTTTTCCAAAAGCCAAACCGAAGATTATGAAATGAGCAATTATGAAACCCGACCTAAACATCCGTTAATTTCGACGGAAATTGTAACAGTTTTGAAGATTTGACGGTTCTGCCCTTCTAAGGTTCTTCATTTGAAGTTGTAAAACCCATGGCCTCTTACAGAACCACCATCCAGGGAGATCCGAGCCATCCCCGACCCCATCGAATTGGACCTGAACCCATTTTCAGGACTCCGATGTCTTGCATACATGTTGCAGAATCTTAATTGAAGAACCCTAGAAGGGCAGAACCGTCAAATCTTCAAAATTGTTACAATTTCCGTCGAAATTAACGGTTTTTTGGGTCGGGTTTCCTAATTGCTCATTTCATAATCTTCGGTTTGGCTTTTGGGAAAAAAAAAAAGTTCGGTTTGTTTTTTGGTTTTGGTCCAAAGTTGGGTTTGTTTTTTGGTAATTAACCCTTTCGATAATCAACACTAAATATAGAAAATTACTAAAAAAATTCACCATCGCCAAAAAAAATAAAAAACTTATAACATATTAACATGTATATAATTAAAGTAGAACTCTAATAAAATAAATAAAATTGAGTTTCGACTTTCTCACCGACCACAAAATTCAGTTAAGGTTGTTCTTAAGGTTGTTCAAACATTAAGAATGCAACTTTGAACGATTTTCTATTTAATGAGAAAGTCGAAACTCAACATTGTTTGTTTTGTTATAACTACAATTTAATTATATACTTACTATATTTTCTTGAAATTTTGATATGGTGGAACAAATAAATATTCTCAAAATGAGAATTCGGTTGATTATAAATACTAAAGTTAGAAAACTATTTATTTTTAAACCTCTCAAACATTTAGTAGGTAGATGATTAATTTAAAACTCTAACCAAAGAAATGGAGTTGAGTATCAAAATTAGTCAATTTGGCCAAAGATAGAAACACAACTTTCACTAGGTTTTGTGGTTAATGGAAAAGTTAAAATTTAATGTCGTTTAGTTTGTTAAGCGGTACTACAAAAGTCACTGTCCCCGTTGTGAATGGTATTATTGTAGGGAGAAAAACCATTTTTTTAATATAGCTTACATGCTATGATGATAGAAATCGAACACTTACTTCTTAAACACTTACTATAATCAAGAGAAATCCAAAGTATTATTCAAAATACTTCTCTATACAAACCCTACATCTATTTATAGCAATCGAGTATTATATCTAAGCTAACTATCTGTAACTATCTAAGCTAAACCCTAACTCAGCAAACTATCTGTAACTAACTAACAGAAATAAATAACAGAGTATTATACAATCTTTAATATTCCCCTTCATCTATTTTTTTTTCTTCTTTGAAAATATCTTTGATTCCAAATCTTTGCAGCAAATACTCATGTTGTTGACGCCCCAAAGCCTTTGTAAGTAAATCAGCAAGTTGATCTTTCGAGGCAACATACGAGGTGGAAATCGTACCATCTTCAACTCGTTCTCGAATGAAATGGCAATCCAGTTCAATATGTTTAGTTCGCTCATGGAATATCGGGTTTCTTGCAATTTGAATAGCAGCTTTGCTATCACAAAATAGCTCAGTAGGTCCGGAGTTGCAAAACCCGAGTTCGATTAGAAGTCGACGCAACCAAACAATCTCAGCTACAGCCATACTCATGCTACGATATTCAGCCTCTGCATTTGAACGAGAGACAGTGTGCTGTTTTTTTTTTTTTTACTTTCCACGATATAATTGCCTCGCCCATCTTGACACAATAAGCACTAACCGATCTCCTTGTAAAAGGACATGTCGCCCAATCGGAATCACAGTATGCTCTCAATGTGACATCGGATTGAGACGGAAAGAATAGCCCCTGGCCTGGACTACCTTTAATGTAGCGAACGACTCGTAGTGCTGCGTCATAATGCGACTTCTTCGGTTCATGAACAAATTGACTCAAATGTTGTACCGCAAAAGCTATGTCCGGACGAGTCATAGTGAGGTAAAGAAGGTGACCTATCAACCTGCGGTATGACTCAATATTAGCCAATGCATCATCATCTTGAGACCCCACAAATTTATCATAATCCATAGTTGTAAGTCGAACATGTTGTTCCATGGGCGTGGGTGCTGGTCGAGCCGCGGTAAGATCTGTATCTCCAAGAAGTTCCAATGCATACTTTCGTTGATTGACAACGATTCCAAGTTGTGATCGAGTAACTTCAAGCCCAAGGAAATATCGTAACAAACCGAGATCCTTTAATTTGAAATGCTTACATAGTGTTTTCTTCAACTCTTCAATGAGAACATAATCAGATCCGGTAATGAGAAGATCATCAACATAGATGACAAGGTATACCCACTTAGAATCTCGGTGTTTTGTGAATAGAGAATAATCAGTTTTACTCCGTGAATAACCATTGTCGAGAAGAGCTTGAGTGAGTTTGATGTTCCATTATCGAGAGGCTTGTTTCAAGCCATATAACGATTTGAGTAACTTGCACACCTTAGTACCGGAACCACATTTGACAGAATTATCAACAAAACCCGGTGGAATCTCCATATAAACCTCCTCGACTAGATCGCCTTGCAAAAAGGCATTGTTAACATCCATATGAAATATGTTCCACGAGTGAGCTGCCGCAAGAGCTAACAAAGTACGAATAGTGGTCATCTTTACAACCGGGGAAAAGGTTTCATTAAAATCCGTACCTTCTACTTGTGTATATCCCTTCGCAACAAGACGAGCTTTATAGCGTTCTAAAGAACCATCCGAGCGGTATTTGATCTTGTAAACTCACTTACATCCTATTGCACGTTTAGTAGGTGGCAAATCGACAATGACCCAAGTACCGTTGTCTTCCAAAGCCTTTAATTAATTTTGCATTGCTCCTACCCAATTATGATCTTGAATAGCCTCTTTAAAAGAATGAGGCTCATGTGACTGAGATAAAGTGCCCAAAAACACTCAAACTGATTAGAAAGATGTTTATACTGCACTGAGTTATGTAAACCAAAAACAGTTGAACCTTTCAGTGAGGTCACAAAGTCCACCATCCAAGCTGGAGGTTTACTGGTGCGAGATGATCTCCTAAGTGCAGCTCGATTAACAATTTCAGGAAGAGACGGTTGCACATCAATCAGCTCAGCAGCGACACGGGATGAATCAGCAACAGGTTCAACACCAGCAGAGGATGAATCAGCAGCAGATTCAGCCGGTGCAGGGGAGGATGTTTCAGCCACCACAGGTGTAGGAGAGGTAGGCTGAACTATCTTAGTAGTAGTTGAACTAGAATGTAATCCAATATCATGCCTTTTACAATCAGTAAAGACTTCACCTGAATGATCAGCAAGGGTGTCGAAAGGAATCAGACTCTGCAACTCAAGCTTCGAAAGTCTGAACGGGAAGATATCTTCTTGGAACCTGACATCTCGGCTGACCCGAAAGACTGAGTCTCGCAAACTCATGACAATATAACCCTTTTAAGTAGGAGAGTAGCCAAGAAACACACTCGGTTTTGCTCTTGGGGACAACTTATCATTATTGCACAAATTTGTAGAAAAACAAAAACAACCAATCACACGAAGATGAGAAAGATCAGGTGACTGACCGTGTAAGACTTCATAAGGCAAGAACTGGAGTTGGGAGCAAGTTTATCAAATAACAAGCACCAAGAACACAATACCCATAATGTCGAATTGGTATCGAAGCTTGAAAACGGATAGCCCGAGCCATATCTAGCAAATGTCGGTGTTTGCGCTCAACTCGACCATTTTGTTGAGGGGTGTGTGCACAACTAGTTTGATGTATGATCCCTGGTTTTTGGAATAGTTGGCTTGTAAGAGTATTGACGAATTCTCCCCCGTTGTCACTCCGAAAAATCTTCATGGTTGAATTGAATTGTGTCTTGATCATTTGAAGAAACCTTTTGACGTACAAAACCACATCACTCTTTAGACGTAACAAATATATCCAAGTACTTCGAGAGCAATCATCAACAATCGTAAGAGAATACTTGTAACCATTGATTGTAGGAACTTTATATGGTCGCCAAAGATCAATATGAACAAGCCCAAACAACTGTTTTGCATGAGACATACTCACTGGAAAAGAACATCTAGTTTGTTTGGCCAAAGAACAAACCGTACAATCAGATAAACCAGGTCCCTTTCTTGACAAAGAACAACTGTGACCAAACCTATTATGCCATAACAGCTCGTCATTGTATCCATGTGTAACTGCAGCAAAAACTGGAATAGGAGCTGACCGATGCATCATAGTATACAGTCCTTGATCTTTATTGCCAATCCCAAGAGTCATCCCATTAGAGAGAGACTGAATAATAACCCTATCAGCAGAAATAATCATATGACAAAAAGAATCTTTAGTCAACCGTGAAACAGACACAAGATTATATTTGAGGTCCGGTACCAGGAGTACATCACGAAGGATCAAACGTGGAGATATTTGACAAGTTCCAATATGAGTGACACTACATCGTGTGCCATTAGGCAAATGAACTACTTGTGAAGGAGAATCATTAAGACGAACATCAAACAACCATTCCTTATGTGATGTCATATGATTTGGTAGCACCTGAATCAATTATCCAAAATTGAGGAACACAAGCCGAATGTATAGAGTTACCTGCCATATTTGCAGCCACGACAGTAGCAGCAATATGAGTAACAACAGCTACAGTTTTGTTGTCACCTCCTCCAGTCTGTAAATACTGAAGGAATTAACAAAAGAACTCCATCGAAGAAGATTATGCAGAGTCGAAGAGCAGTGGCTCTGATACCATATAATCAAGAGAAATCCAAAGTATTATTCAAAGTACTTCTCTATACAAACCCTACATCTATTTATAACAATTGAGTATTATATCTAAGCTAACTATCTGTAAACTATCTGTAACTATCTAAGCTAAACCCTAACTCAACAAACTATCTGTAACTAACTAACATAAATAAATAACAGAGTATTATACAATCTTTAATACTTACTTCTTATTACAATATCTTTTTAGATCATTACAATAAATATCTCATTTTTTTAAATATTTTTTTAGTGTTACTAAGAAAGTTAATTATCGGATTGCAACCATAAAAAATATAGGGTTAATTAACTGAAACGTTACACATGTTTGCGCAAGTGACTAATAGGTTATAACTTGTGCAGAATGGTTACACATGTTTCAGCATGTGACTAATTGGTCATTTTTACTATTCACCGTGAAATATCACTGTTAAGACACTATTCTAACATATTAAATGACAATATTACCATTCTTTAATTAATTTAATTACGGTAAACCCTAAGCCCCTGTAATTTAATTACCCTCCTCTGTAACAAAGGACCATCAGTTCCATCCCGCTAACTCCAATCCTGTTGTAACTCCCCCATCGAAACCTCTGCCATCTTGCCTAGAGTAACTCTTCCATCTGTCATTGTTGAAGAGCTTCAATTGCTGCAGATTGGGATTGGAGCTAGAGATGGATTTGGTGTCGGAGATGGAATCAATGTATTTCCTCTTCATTTTCACGACATAAACCTTTGTCTCGAGCTCCAGCAACAATACAAAGTCATATTCAATTAAATTTCACTTCAATTTGTTTCCAGCAACAAGAGGAAGCCATAAACAACAAAAGGAACTTCGATTTGTGTTAACTGAATTTGTTGGAACTTCGATCCCGTGTTTCAGTTATTCAGATTCTGGGTTTCATTGAATAGTATCTAAATTAAAGAGTTCATTCTAATGTGAAATTTGATTAAATGGTTACATATGTTATCCTAGAATGTGATTAAATGGTTACGTATGTTCCTTGTAATGTGATTAAATGGTTACATATGTTATCCTAGAATGCGATTAAATGGTTATGTATGTTCCTTGTAATGTGATTAAATGGTTATGATGTTTTCTTAAAATGTGATTAATACATTAAAATTGAGCATTATTACTGAGGTTAAAAAAGAGTAGTAATGATCCGTGAAATTTCAGGCATTTGTTCTTTCACCATCTGTGAAGAGTGAGAAGAAAGTTCGCTCGATCCTTGAGGGTTTATGTGACAACACACACAGGCAAGTCACTGAATCCTTGAACATATGCTGCCTTTCAAATGCAAACGTAAAGTAGATTCCCAAAAATATTTTTTTTCTCTGATACATTTGATGATGAAACTAGAACAATCTTTCATAATATAGTTTTTTAGAACAGTAGTTACGTCTCTGTGGTAGCATGGATCTGCAGTATTGAATTTCTTCAATATATCATAATGTGCAGTGCATACTGGAAATCTAAGGACGATGGAGGAAGCATGGATGGGCTTGGAGGTGATGCTGATTCACATCCATATGTCTCCTTCATGATCAATATTGCATGATCGATGATGGTTACAAGCTAGCTTTCTTTATTTTTAACCATGTGAGAATTCTTCTGCTTTCAGCAATAAGTAAAATTGGTCAGGTTTTGGAGTAAATTTAGTATAATAAATAAGGTTGATTCTACGTATCTACAGCTTCCAAAATCTGTTATGGAAATCAAGTTTGCATAGAGTTTCGAAAGACGTTTATCAAGATCTATCTCCAAAACTCCAGTCCCTGAAGCAACTCTCAATTGCTCCCATTTATCGAGCATCTTTGTGGTGATCGACAATATCTTCGGCACCCAGTTCTATTGTGATTGAAAAATTAATAATTTATTTCAAAAAGAACGAGATAATTTGAAAGAGAAAAGAGACAATACCTTGATTCTCTCCAACTTAAAAGCCTGGTTTGCTATCCTTCGATGCCCCTCCCACTTTTCGCCTTCAAGACCTTCGATGGCATCGGCTTCGCCTGAGCTTCGGTGTACAGACGCCCGATCCCGAGGATGTTTCCGAACACGGGGTGGAATCCTGACCCCGAGATTCCTTGTTTGAGGAAGTGAGTATGGATCCTCCATGGGAGGCAGACGTAGGAGTATCCGAGCTTGAAGAGGATAAGAAAGTGGAAGAGACGAAAGGGCAGCACCATCATTTCAAAAGGGTCACGTGACCTGCACATGAGCATTAGACAGAAACTTTTAACGGTTGAGTGACGGAGTAACCAATCAGTCACATGCTGGAACATGTGTAACGTTTCAGTCACGCGAAAAAACATGTGTAACCAATTAATCACATTGGTCAAACATGTGTAACGTTTCAATTAATTAACCCAAAAAAGTACATTCATCTAAAACTTGCTGCAACGTAAATATTAAGTAGGTAAAAAAAATATACAACACTAGTGATATGGTGGGAGATATTTTAACCCTGAATCTCACGGGGACACACGTTTTTCCCAACCTGCTAACTAGATAGGTCAACCCCACGAACCTTATTCATGGGTGTGTTCAAGTTTGTATATTTTATAATCTTATCACTACAAGAAACTCGTGCATTAGCATTTGCATAAAATCGTCATCAAAGACATAAATGGCGCTGCTAACCGTTAGTGACAAAGAAATCTTTGTCAGGGTGGCCCCCGTCGCTAAATCGTTTACCTACAACAATTGACTGTTGCCAAATGTCTGCTGCTGCTAAGATGACATCTCCCACAACTCTTTTACATCCAAAGTAGGTTGTTGTTAAACACAATGAAAAGGCGACGAACACATTTTCGATGTTATAGAGGAGCTTTACTGGTGAAAATTAGTTATCGTTAAATTGCATTTTAGCAGTGACTTTGAAGGAATGCCTTTTATTTGAAACAACGTCCATTAACTTGTTGTAAATACATATTTTTAGTGATAACAACCACTAATATAAGTTTATGTCGCTACTAAACACAAGCTTTTTGTGTCAACAACCACTAATCATTGTTAAATACAACTTTTGTGATGTGTTTTTATTAATTATCTAGTTATTGTTACATGATATGAATTACACAATACATTTAAAAACAATATAATATATTATTTATCCAAGTATATATATACATCTTAATAAACATCCAAACTATGAGAACTTAAAAAATAATATAAAATGTAAATACATAGTTTTTACAATCAGATGAAGACCTGCAACTAATATGCTTTTATACTTGAAATGGTTGTGAATTCGCAATGCCGGAACTACGAACTTCATCTGCGTCTCTAATTCACGATACCCTACAAGATCCAACAATATCATGTGATCATATAGAAAGAAAACACAATAACGAAATCATTTAACACAATAATCTAAAACACATCACATACCACTATACATCTTAACACAATAGTTTAACCACGACATAACACAAGACACCTCAACACAATGAGATAGTAAATTGAATGAAAGAAATATAACAAGCATAAGATAGTAAATTGGTATATATGAGCATCCAACAATAACATGAAGAGAAAGAGCATCCAACATTTATAGATTTTTGAAGACAGTAAATTGGTATAGATGAGCATCCAACAATAACATGAAGATCAAATTTTATGTATACCTAGAGATGGTAGGTAATGCTTAATGCACAACAACTGATAAGGGCTTAGTATGCATGCACTTACCGGAGAGTAGAAAGCCCTTTCGTTTTTTAAGCAGTAAAAACATGCTATATAAATGAGGGATACATCTAGAATCTGCAACACCGTATGTTGCAATCAGAACTTGTCCTATCTCAAAGATTGAGCAGTCAAAATAATCTAACCTCCCGGATGCCAAAAGATTTCGCCCATGCTCTATCAGCTGCAGCAACTAGAGTGAAAGCATAGCTTATATTATTACAGTAGTGACTTTAGCAATAACAGTACTACAATTGTATCATGCGATATGAATGGAATCAGCACCATTAGACAATCTAATTCAAGACAATGAAATATCACAATGAATTCCACCCCCTAAGAAAGAATCGTAGAACACTAGTGTTCTAACAGTTACAACACTACACAGTGCTTTGACAATATACCGTGTAAAGCCAAGTAGTGCCAGACTTCCCTCGTTTGAAGTTAATGGTCCACTTCCCTCCATAAGCACAAAGAAAAGCTGGAGAGAGGTGTGGGACAGAGAAGATGGCTTCTTCCTATGGAGTGTGAGACAGAGAGGGAGGTGGGAGGGGTGAAGAGGTGCAAAGGCGTGAAGCGAGAAGGAGAGTTAGGTTAGAGAAGAGAAATGGTGAGTGACAGTTAGGCTAAGTTTTTTAGAAATAGGTCTATTTTGTTTTTTATTTTTAAATAATGGTTCAATTCGATTTAGTAGCGGTTCTATTGGTTTAGTTGGGGTTCTTACATTTTAGTGACGACAATATTGATAGTTGTTTGTGCATTATTGACATCAACAATAGTCGCCACTAAATAAACTATTTTACCAAAATAATTGAATATGTTACTGAATGACTATACTAATGTCGACAATATATTGACACGCAAACCTATTCTTACATTTTCTCTGCTATTTATGTTTTAACGACGACAAAATTGAGTAGTTACGACAAACAACCACTGTTGTTATCACTATATTTATACCAAAAATTTTCGCATTTGAATATGTACATTTACAACGGAAAACACATTTGTTACTGATGGAGTCATTTAACATCAAGTATTGGTCGACATTACACATTCATCCATGTAAAAAAATAAAGCGTCGACAAGAATTAGCACTAAATGTATCTTATAACGGTGGAAAACATATTGTGCCTAATAAGTAATAATAACAACAACAAAAACTGCTGACACAATAACCATATTTTTAACTACAACAGTTATCGTCAACATGAAAAAACGGTCGATGTTGCAACAGCTTCTTGTACTCTTGGTATGATTTTTTGGCAGTTTTGTTTTTAAAATTTGAACCTGTCGTTCCGTATTCTAGGTAAGACGTCATCCTCATTTTATGGTTGAAATCCAACAGTTGAGATGGATTGGCGGTTCACTTCAACGGTCACTGAAAAATATTGTTACAACCTTCCCAATAAATAGGGTTATTCCTCTTCAATCTTCACTTTTTTATGTTGTTTACTATGCATTTTATATAAATCTCTCTCTTGAATTTTAAAGGAGTATTACTTCTTTCGTTACAGCTTAGTGTGGGATAACTACTACAGAGGTCCAAAAGATGTCAAGTGATTAGAACTTGGTCACCCTAAGTGATGCCCACAATGATAGTAAGGCTTTTTATTTTCCATGAAAATATTTTTCTGGGTGTGGAACTATCGAGTATAAGCGACGCTAATCACAAAAGGTACCAAGTTTCATTAGACTTACTAGTCAATACTCTGTACTTGATTTGCGGTCCTCGTGACATCAAGTTGACCATATTTTATTTGTAGATTGATGTGGGGTTTCACCTTCTATGCAGTTATTATGGCAACTTCCCCCCAATGTGTTGCACATGTGGGTGGGCTTCAAAGTCCAATGCTTTAAGAGAGTTTGATTATGTTTTAACTCTTTTTTGAATGCGCCTGAACTGGGGTGGACCAAACTAAACACTGATGGATCGGCGGTGGGCAACCCGGGCCCAGCGGGTTGTGCGGCGATACTAAGAAACCATCTTGGGGGTTGGGTGAAGGGGTCTCAAAGAAGACTGAGGGTCACAAACAGCCTGGTTGCTATATGGGGATCCAGGACCTATATGTGGAGTCAGATGCAAAAGAGGCGATAGGTATGATTCTGGAAGTAAGCACGGAGGATAGACCGGTAACTCCCATTTTACTGGATTGCAGGACGCTGATGTTGGAGCTTAGGAGAGTGAAGCTAAGACACGTGTTCAGAGAAGGAAACAGAGCAGCAGACATTTTGGCGAAAGCAGACATGGAGACAAATTTTGTTGAGTTAGATTACCCTCCGAGGAGTGTTGTAGAAATTATTAGATCGGACACTATGGGTGTGGGAAAGACTAGACGTGTCACACTGAGTAGTTAGTTTGTATTTGTTTCTCTAGTTACCAAAAAAAAACTCTTTTTTGAATAGACTAATACCTTTAAACAATTGACTTCAATATTTTTATTCTCGAAACACATTTTCTTGATTTTAAAGATTTGAACACTCAAAGCCTCAATTGGGACCATTGGTCTTGAAACTCGAGATTTCCATTGGTAATTGGTTTTAAATTCACCAGTTCCAATTGGAAGAGCAAGTATTCCTTTTCTTTAAGGGTGGCGTAGCCTGACATCGAAATACGCCTAAGGCTGATCTTGCCTCGACCTTTTATTAAGACTTTGACACATATAAGTAGGCGGGAAACCTTGTTTATATGGAGCACTTAGAAAATCTTCCCCATTATATATAAAAAATTACAACAAAGGAATTGCTCTTGAGTTTTCGCATTAATATCAAAACACTGTTGCTCCTACTTAATCGGGTACTCTTCTATCTCTCCTTTTTTTTTTGTCTTGTACGCTTCCAATCATTTTTCATCCTTTCTTTCTACCATGCTTCCACAGGCGTCGCTCTTCATGGAGACGAACCATCGAGAAACAAATGAAGAAGAAACATCACTCTAAGATGGAGAAACCCAACCAGTGGACCAACACCGTTGTGACAACGTATAAAGGTGTAACACCATTTTACCTTTAAAAATATGACAATGTATACTGTATGATATAAGTGATTTTAATGACGAAGAGTTACAGACCTCCCATTTTAAGTAAGGATCGATTTCGTTATCGTTGAATTAAGACTTACACACATTGTCCAAATTTAAATAAGGTGGTTCCCTTAGAAGCCACCCCTTTCTCGAACACCTCTCAGGGTGCCTTTTGCTCCAGAACCCTCCATCATTTTGTTTGAGGCTTCACTCTAACATAATTCCCTGCAACTGTCGCAAAACAATGAGGGTGCGGAGAAGAACTACTTGGGACCTAATTTCAGCCTCTTGAACTACTTGTTGAGGATCAAGACCAAGAGCAAAGCCTTCAACCGTTGACATTATGTCATCTCCTTGAACGTGCACGACTTGTAAAAGACGTCACTTTTGGGAACCATGACTTGTACTTTCACTTACTCCCTGGTATCATCACTCTAGGGGATCAAAACTCTCTTCATTTTGACGTGAGGTTAGTTAAGGGAACGATGAAATGCCACCCTAACCACGTCCCCTCAATGAGTTTTTCCTCTTTAGTTGTTTTACTTCATGTTTAGAAATAATTATTTTGTAACATAAAGTTCTTTTCGGAATCTCACCACAGAGTACAAAGTTGGAACGTTGGCGGTCCACTTGGCGCACCAGTGTGCCTTCTTGAAGCTTAAGGCCTCTAAGGCATCGACGCTAGATGAGGAGAATGCTCGAATTTAGTCAAATATTAAGGAGGAGTGTTTCATAAAAGAAAGGGTCATTGCCAAGGCTAAGGACGTTGTGGCCAAGGCCAAGCATTTTTCCTTATAATTAACCGAAGTCGAGTAGGTATCCAAGTGATCCTTGGAGGATGCAAATACAACAAAGAAACACGCGATGACGTCCTCAAAAGATGTACATTCTCGTCAAAATAATGGAATTTTCCATTAATTTGACATTGATTAGTTTCTAATAAATACGCAATCATAATGTAAGTATCAAAGGATGGTCGTTATACTGCTAGTGACTGCCAATTGGTTCTCTAACCTGACAAATGGGAACTTAACCTACTTCATCTATATTCTCTTTAATGAAGTGATGGTCCATTTCAACGTTCTTTGTCCTATCATGTTTCACAGGATTTTTAGATATACTAATTGTGGCCTTGTTATCACACATTAATTTTCATGTATGCTTAATCGGAAATCCTAATTCTGCAAGAAGTTTTCTCAACCATAAAATTTCAGTAGTCCTTTTGCTATCTCTTGAAACTCTGCTTCTGCGCTGGAGAGAGCTGCCACCTTTTTTTTTTTTTTTACTTATGCGTGTTACTAAGTTTCCACCCACCAGAGTGAAGTACCCTGGGGTGGATCTCCTATGTTACTAGATTTCCATCCCAGTTTGCATTTGTTTATCCTTGAACATCGAGGTGTCCATTTTTCTTAAATAGGGTTCCTTGCTTGGGGAACCGTTAAGATATCCAACAATTCGTAACGCAACTTCCATGTGATCTTCTTGAGGGTTATGCATGAATTAGCTCACTAATCCCACTGCATATGCAATGTCCGGTCTTGTATGGGACATGTAGATACGTTTAGCAACTAATCTTTGATATCTCTCACGGTATGACGGTCTAGCTCCATCAACTATCTTCAAGCCATGGTTTGGAACCATATGTGTATCTGCTGGTTTGCAATCCATCAGTCCTACCTTAACTAGAAGATCAAGTATATATTTTCTCCGAGAAATATAAATTCCTTTTCTTGAACTCAACACTTCGATTCCCAAGAAATACTTGAGATTTCCCAGATCTTTCATTTCAAAGTCTGTGAACAGATTCCTTCGGAGTTGACTAATTTTTTCTCTATTGCTCCCAGTCATGATCATGTCATCCACATAAATAATTAGATATGTAATCAACTCACCTTTGCATTTGAGGAATAACGTATGATCTATATTACTTTGTTTGTATCCATATTTCTTCATGGCATTGGAAAATCTATCAAACCGGGCTCTCGGTGACTGCTTAAGGCCATATACACCACAAGAAAGTTGTTCTATAGTAACAACTTAAAATTGTTGCTAAGTGGTCATTTTCCGCTGCTAAGTTCCAAAGTCGATGCTAAGACTTGTGTTTGTAGGCCCTGATGCTAAAAGTCTAAGCAACGAAAATATGTTGACACTAAAGGTATGCCATTGCTGGAATGAACAGTTTCCTTAGCCTTTAGCATCAACATATTGTTAATGGTGTTCATGTGTGATTACCGTCAACCTTTTTTTAATGCTAGAACACTGTATTACCAAACAAAGGTAATGGTCGATCCATGGCGCACGTGCGACCAAAATGGAATGTTTGAATTTATTTAGCAACCAAAAATGTCGTTATCAAAATTGGTATATATAACATATGCCTAAACATTGATATATAAATATATATATAACACCGGTTCCTACAAAGTCTCATATTCAAACAACAAAATGTACGCCATCTAAAACCACATATCAGACAATCATCTAATGGTAAAAAGAGATGCATCTACTTTGAATCTAGTCACTAACAAAATGAATTTCTTATAGTGGTCGTACAATTCCAGCATCTACTTCGATGCTGCACCCCAAGAGTTTCACTAAGTTCTCGTGTTCAATCCCACTGATGAGATCCACTTCATTGAAGAAATCAACAACCCATTGCTTCGTGTTGAAAACCAACCTCTTAACCGCTGCAATCTTCCCATTTGGAAGAGTCCCTTTGAAAACAGAACTAGTGCCTCCCTGGCCAAGCTTCCTTGACGGGTCAAAATGAAGCCAGAGCATTGTGCAAAATGAAGACACTAGAACAAACATTTCAAAGACGAACTTGAGATATTTCTGGAGAACAAGACATGCAGATAATATATTGTTACTGAATTAAAATACAACGCCTGATTCATATTGGACCGACCTAGGGACGAAAAATGTAGATGAACGTTGAATATAAATAGTTGGTAAGAACATATCTTACATTTTAATCACATGTTGGTGAGCACCTAATGCCAAACGTGAGAAGAAAAAGCAATACCATAACCTACTCCAGCAAAAAAAAAAAAATCTCATTATGGATAAGTATCTGAGATTCATTTTAACAGAAGGTAACTACATATAGGAGTAAAAAAAGTTAATTCATTAGTTGAATAAGTTATGTACTGCAGCAATCCAGCTACAACTATTCCCTAAAGGACATCCCAAATTAAACACAATAACCAACATCAAGAAATTTAGTATCATTGTTGCTTTCCATACATTAGATTTCACTAAAAAGAGACATTACCCATTTATGTGTTCTGAGGACAAGAGGTCTTCCTTGTGAAATAACATCTCTGACAGTCTCGTTATACACTTCGAGGTTCGAGAGATGAACAACATGGTTTCCATCACAACTCCTCTGCCTTATTTTGGTAAAAACGTCTTTAATTGCCTTTAGGACTCTTTACACTCTTCGTTTCTCTCTTCTTCCCACTTCCTAAAACTAACCATACAATCAACTTTAAGGTTTCATGTAAGACATTTTTTCAATTTAAAGTGAAATTAATGAAGTATCTAAATTGTAGCTAAGTAATACACATTATCTTATCTTAAGGTAGTAGTAAAAAAGCAAACCAAATCAACTCACAAGAAGCAAACAGTCCAATAACCCTAATTTTCATGAATGAATGAGTAATTGAGACCTCAGATGTACATATTATATAGGTCGGTAAGATTGAAAGAATAGTAACACATTCAATCTAAAGTATTTCATACCAAGATTAAGATGAAACCAGAGATTTATCTGATAATTTGTACTTCAATTAGTAAGAACCTCGTTAGTCCATCAATTATGGGTAGAAAAATTGAATTTTGGTCTCACTCCCAAAGAAAGAACTAAAATTGTGATTACAATCTCTAAAACAATGGAACAATTACATATTTTGGGTAAAATTGAACTACGAAATTCAAAATCTTCACTACAGGAATTTCAATGATGGAAAGATGGAGATCAAAATTATGAATCTTGAACATTTAAGATAGAAACCCTAGATAAACGAGGCTGACAACTCCTCAATAAACGGTAATAGTAGGAAGTTTTTTGTACTTACCTCTTTAATCAAGGCCAATTGTTTGGTTTCTTCCTCGATGCGACCCAATTGAGACATACCTCTCTTCCGCACCCTCGATCTCTTCTTCCTTAACCTTGAACGTGGGAAGCGCTAATTTAGACATATCTTCATCGTCCCGCGACAAGTTTCCAGCGAAGCTGAGGCTGCCGGAGAGGTGCTGGCCCAGTTGCATTCTCAGTTACTGAGGCTGCGGTGGATCGATAGTATCAACCATTGTCTCTTTCTTCGTTTGTCTTCAGGAGAGCTTTCGTCTTAAGATTCTTCACTCCTCCCTCATAGAAATGATCTCCTTCGTAAGGAGGAGACCAACACAGTCGATTTTCAAAGGAAAACACTTATGCATTGTTTGAAATGTTTGAAGGAAATATGTATGTTTGAAGGAAATATGTGAGAGTTGTAGAGGCAGAGAGGTAATCTGTGGGATCTTCAATTTGTTTAAATGTTGGAAGGAAATATTTTGTCGCTTCTACGGTTCTCTTTCATTTTGTGGACAAACGAAAAAATAGAGGTCTTTTTTATTTTAAATCCAAAAATGGACGAATTGTTTTTTATTTGTTTTCCCCTATGTTTCAGCATCTTGTGAAATCCGGTCGGTTCTGTTAGCTTTAGACATGGGTATCCAATTTTGTAACGGAAAATTTAGTATTAACTATGATTTAACGTCGATACTGTTTACACTTATATATCATCAATACATGTTGACAGTAAAACAATGCATATGCAATATCCTCCACTTCTATTGTTGATTATGTACATTACCATCAGATATTTAGGTGACACATAAGTTTTTGGTACTTACACAAATTGCTGTGGCAAAAGTACACATAAAACAACGTTTCAACTATGAAAAAATTGTCGACTCTAAAAATGGTATATTCCTTCGTAATATATTGTTGAAACCGAAGAATATTTTTACCAACGAGATCCTTGTGACAACACATTTTTTTCGTGGTTGTTGATGCAGAATCTTGTAGTGATAGTGCCTTCTTCAAATTACAGACTTCATCTACCTGGGAGTCAGACTTGAAACCTGGTTGAGCTATCATATACACTTTTTCTTTCAGGTCAACGTGAAAGTCTTGATTTGTCGTTATTGAGAAGAGAACTCAAATTGTATCAATTTTGGCTCCAGGTGAGAATGTCTCAGAATAGTTAGTTCTGTACGTATGAGTATACCCTTTCGCCACCAACCGAGCTTTGTATCTCTCTATTTTTCCATCTATGTTGTGTTTGATTGTAAATACCCAGCTACACCCAACCGTTGTTTTCCTGCAGGTAGTCTGCATTTTCCCATGTTTGATTCTTCATGAGTGCATCCATCTCAATTTGCATCGTGTAGTATAGATACAACGTGTAGTTGGATTGTAACACATATACCCCCAAACTTCGGTGCCACCAATCACCTTACAAATGCAACTTTTCCTTCCGACACTGCTCTATACACTAGTTCTGGTAAGGTTATAGTGGGTAATGATCCCTATCTTGGCATTTGTGGGATCAATACCTCTACAATTAACACTCCTACTAGGCCTCTTGTGTTTAACAACTTACTCTATGCGCCTCAAGTTACTAAAAATCTTGTTTCTGTGTCACAACTCTCTAAGGATAATCAAGTTTACTTTGAATTCCATTCTTTCTATTGTGTGATTCGTGATGTAATCTCTCACCATGTTCTTCTTCAAGGAGTGGAAAATGATGGTCTCTACTCAATTGATCTCGCCAATCTTGATCATGTTTTACATGCATTGCCCACATCCTGTTTGTCTAGTTTGAATAAGTGCTCAACAATAGAATCTACTACTATTTGTCTTGCTTCCAAAAGCATACTGTCATCTACCATTTGGCATATGAGGCTTGGTCATCCCTCCTCACAACTCTTGTCTCATATTTTAAAGTCGAATAAAATTGCAGCTTCAAACACGAATGAATCATGTGTTGCTTATTCAATTGGAAAAAGTAAAAAAAAAACTTCCATTTCATTCTTCTGAATCCACTTATACGCATCAACTTGAACTTGTTGAAGTAGACCTTTGGGGTCCTGCCCCATACTTATGTAATGGTAATCTATACTACATTAGAATAGTTAATGTATATAACATGTATAGTTGGAATTATTTCCTTCGAAAGAAAAGTGATGCAACTAAATACATCATTGATTTTCATAAATTTGCAGAACAACAACTTGGAGTCTCCCTTAAAGCTGTTCAAACATATGGAGGAGGAGAATTTAAACCTTTGTCTCTCTACCTACAACAGCTTGGCATATTTCACAGGATCACTGGCCTACATATGTCTGAACAAAATGTAATTGGCGAGCGAAAACATCGTCATATTGTCGAGTCAGGACTCACGCTCATGGCTCAAGTTTCCATGCCACTGCATTATTGGAGTGATGCTTTCTTTACTGCAGCCTTTCTCCTAAATAGACTTCCTACTAGAGTTCTATACGATACTTCACCCCATGAAATGTTGTTTAAAAAACAACCTGATTATTTGTTCGTTCGTGTGTTTGGATGTTTGTGCTTTCCGCATCTTCGCTCATATAATGCAGATAAACTCGACTTTCGTTCTTCACCTTATTTTTTTCTTGGCTATTGTTCATCTTATCATGGTTATCAATGTTTAGATGCAACTAGTCGTATATATATATCGACATATTTCATTTCATGAAACTGTTTTTCCTTTTGCACATAAGACTGGACCATTTATCAATCAGCTGCAGTAAAAAATATAACAAATTCCCTTCCTTTTTTCATACCTTTTGATTCATCGTTGTTGAATAATACAACTGATATAGATCAACATTCACCTGATGTTCAGCAGGTATTTAGTCCAGCTCAACAATCAACCTCACCACCCTCACAACTTGAACAATCAGTCAACACTCACCCCTCTCTTTCTCAGGACTCAACCCACTGCATTGTACCCTATTCGTTACCTGCTAAAGATCCTTCATCACTTTTTACACCATCGGTGCCACTCTCATCTGCTTCATCTTCCAGTTTATATGGTGATCCAGTCAATGATTCAAATCAGTCTATTGTCAGGTTGTTCCTATCAATTCAACACCCACTGGTACCGAATTTATACTTGTACCCTCCTCTGGTGTTCAGGTATCCACACAAGAACAAACAAAATCTCCACTCTGTTCTACATATATTGATTCAGTGCCACCTACCTATACTCGTTATATTCCTGTCAATGCTACTAATCCTACTCTTGTTATTCAGTCAAATCCATCTGCATCCCATGAATCTTTCTTGAACATTCACACCATGCAAACACGATCCAAATCCAAGTCTCATCATGACCTAACTACTACCATCTTTGATCTATCCTTACCTCCCATCATCGAACCTACAAACATTCATGATGCTATGAAGCATTCTTGTTGGGCAACTGCCGTAAAAGAAGAACTGGATGTTCTTATTAACAATCACACCTGGACACTGGTTCCACTCCCTCGAGGCCGACATCCCATCAACTTTAAGTGCCTTTTCAAAATAAAGAATAAACTTGATGGTTCTATGGATTGTTTCAAGGCCATACTTGTAGCTAGAGGTTTCTCACAAAAACCAAGCTTTGACTTTCAAGATACACTCAGTCCAGTTATCAAGCCACAAACTATGTGAATAATGCTCCAATTTGCCTTAACTCATCAATGGACTTTGCGACAAGTAGATGTCAATAATGCGTATCTTCATGGTGACTTAGTTGAAGAAGTATATATGACACAACCCCTAGTTTTCAGCAACAAGACTCAAAAGGATATGCATTAGTTTGTCATCGACATAAAGCACTCTATGAACTCAAATAAGCCCCTCGTGCTTGGTTTAAATGACTGGAATATTTCTTACTTAATTCTCTCTCTTATACAGTTTCAATTTCAGACAATTGTCTTTTTATCAAGTCATCTGACTTAGGTTTTGTGTTTCTCCTTGTTTACGTCGATGACATTGTAGTAACAGGGCGATCCAATGATATTATAGAGGATGTAGTTCATCAACTCAATAAAGAATTCAAACTAAAGGATCTTGGCATTCTCAAAGTTTTCTTGGTATGGAAGTTCAATGAACCACAAGTTGTCTTCTTCTTGGTTAGAAGAAATACATAAGTGATCTCCTTGCAAAAACATGCCTGCTCAATACTGAATCACTTCCAAAACCCATGATTGGTAAGTGTATTGCAAAATCAGGCGTTGCTGTTTCTTAGGAACCATTCCCTGATGGTCTTTTATATAGAAGTACCATTGGGGCACTTCAACATACATGTGTCAATCACCCAGATATCCACTTTCCTATGAATATGCAGAGCCAATTTATGCAGAATTCTCACTTAGCTCACTGACAAATTGTTTTTCGCATACTTCCAACAGGTCAGAAGAACAGGTTTGCTCAATGCTGAATCACTTCCAACACCCATGACTGGTAAGTGTATGGCAAAATCAGGTATTGTTGTTTCTCAGGAACCATTCCCTAATGGTATTTTATATAGAAGTACCATTGGGGAACTTCAACGTATATGTGTCACTCGCCCAGATATCCACTTTGTTGTGAATAGGCGGAGCCAATTTATGCAGAATCCTCACTTAGCTTACTGGAAAGTTGTTCTTCGCATACTTCAGTATTTAAAGAGTACTATCAACCATGATTTTCTCTTCAAAACAAACAACTCTGTTATGTCTAATGAAGCTACCCTAGTGTCTTATTCAGATGCATATTGGGGTGGTGATGTCTCTGATCGTCGATCAATCTCTGGCCACTATATTGTTTTAAATGGGAATCCAGTGGTTTGGAGCTCAAAGAAGCAACATGTGGTTGCATGATTGTCAGCTGAAGTTGAATATCGTTCCATATCTAATGCCACCTGTGAAGTCCTCTGGGTAACATCCTTGTTGGAAAAATTGTGTGTTCCTCTCAAAACTAACCAACTATCTAGAGTGACAACAATAGTGTAGTTGAACTATCTGAAAATCATGTACAACATTCCAAGATGAAACATGTTAAAATAGACATGTGCTTTGTTCGCGAAAAAGTGGTTGCATGACAAGTCATTGTCAATTTTGTGTCAGCTTCAGAACAACTCGCAAATATCTTAACGAAACCACTCACGAAAAAAAAATAGTCCCGTGATGTTTGGTTTGTAGGATCTGTGTCTTCAACATGAGGATATCATCAGATAGAGTAGTTGATCGATTTGCAGATAGAGATGATACATTCAGTACCTGAGAAGCATGAGTATAGAAAGTACATAGCAGATTGATAATGGCATATTCATTTTATTCAAAGAACTGTGAGTGATGTGACAAGCATATCACCATACAGAATGTGTGATAAGTTTACAAAGACTTTTTCGAATTGATATTCTTCATTAAAGGGTTGAGCCTCTTTCTTACCAGTGTGGTTGGAAAGTTTTTGCTTTCATCTTTTTATCCTCAAGGGTGTGATCATGGAGTGACTTATGAGTTTTCTTCCTTTTTAATGATAACCCACCCTATTTTTTGATATAAGCCACACCCTATGCCATCATAGTCCTTTTTATGATCAATCATAAACTAGTGTGTCTGGAAGTTTTTTTTACCTTCGTCCTTTTATCCGGAAGAGTATGAGATATCAAAGTACTCTATTTTTGGACATAAGCCACACTATTCTGCAATTCATAAGCACATTTTAATCTTTATCCCACATTCATTATAGTTGAGTAAGATGATCAGAACATAACTTACAGTACGAAGAATGCATTTCTGCCAAAAAAAACATTTGAATATGCCCATACACAACATAGATGAACTGTCCAAAGCAAGAGACTGTTTTAATCAATTAGCTACATCTGCAAGGATGATTTCTCCACATAATGAACATAGACCTTTCTACCAAACCTATAAAAGGAGAAAAAGAATTATAGTCAAAGACTTAAGTGTTAGAACTCATCTTGTTACTAGTTATCCTAGTGTTGCTGTCATTTGTCAGATGTTCTTGAAGATATTCATCAACTGTGTTTAGCTCTTGAAGAGAAGTCACTCCAATCTTCTTTCCAGATGGAGAATATTAGGATATAATGTCAAGACAAAAAGATTTAGGAGTCAATTGTTACTACTCATTAGATAAGGGTCTTACTTGTGATTATGAGTAGTTTAACTCTATATATTCAGTCATACTCCTACTGGTCTTCACCTTGCATTGCTGAAATGAAATGATGAAGTTACATAATACATCTCCTGCTCATTCTCTTGATACTATCTATGGTTAGCTTCAGAATACAAACAAATCCCACCTCAATGGTTGCTGCCAGTTGCGAATTTGGTGCTAGCACACCTCCTCGATCCTGACATATCTAGATGCAGATCATGACTGTGATCATTGTCACTGTAGCCACAGACCAGATCACCCAAGTGGGTTATCATGTACAGTCTCTTAAACGTTAGAGACCTAACTGTAATTCTTTGGGACTTGCATAGTCCTCCATATTTGGAGCTTATGGTTTTGTTAGACTAGTTCTGCCCACAATAGGGAGCCTTTTAACCACTGGCCCAATAAGCAAACTATATAAACTTCATTTCTCTGGTGAAAGATACATGGACTTCTGGACATGATTGGGTTCGAGTTTGTGCACAGTATGGATTTTTCACCACATATTCACGACTCCAATAGCCCTAAGATCGATGCTTCTACAATATAGATCGCCACAAAAGTGTTATTTCAATGAATATTAACTATTGATTCGCAAATTCCACTAAGTCTCTAGAGAAACTAAAAAGATTGCAAAAGGGCTCACAAGCTTTAGTTGTGAATCGTACCACTTTATGACTAGTACCAAGTAATTTTTTTTTTTGGCCAAGACTAGTACCAAGTAATGACGAACTTACAATGTACCAACTAAACTCGATTCGGCTTAGAATTTTGTATAAATATAGGTATATTTTTAAATTTTTTTCAGGAACCTTAAATACAAGGACTCTTCTTGGCAGTAAAAGCTTTGTAGCTCAGTTGAATTTACATGTCACCTCTTCATGAAAGCTTAAGTTCAATTTCCAAAGGTTTTTTATTGAAGAATTCTGAATTTACAGGAAACCTCTTCATGAAATCTTAAGTTTGATTGAAGTTTTTTTTTTCCAGCTTTTTCATTTTGACTTCAACACACCGTCATTTATATTTCCTGCTTGATATCTATTTTTTTAAAATTTCTTATTTACTTAAGGTTACTTTTTTATAAACTTTTTAATCGTCCTCTTGCGTCTTCACTACTCAATCTTGATTTTGCTTCTTTATAATCTATTGAATTTCAAGTAGGTTAACTCTGTAAATTCCTTTAATAGATGCGTACTGTGACCGTGTTTGTCTTCGTCTTCTTTCGATAGATGAGAAACACAACGTTGCTTGTTCTCTTCTTCTTCATATAAATGTGAATTTTAATCCTTCTCCTTCACTACTCGATCGTATTGTCTTACTGTTGAATAGAGAGAAGTAAAACACGAATATGTGATAAAAACTCTTTCACTTGTATTTTTTTCATTTCAGTACAACATTGTCTATATAGAGATTACAATTAACTTTTTACTGTAAATACTAATTATGACATTTGACAATCTGGTACTCTATATTTGACAATCTGGTGCTCTACAGCTGCACATTTCTGCTCCTTTTGACTGGTAAAGAATGTCACTTTGTTGACATTTTATCTGCTTTGTTAACACTTACGTTACATTTTGATCATTTTTGTGTGTTGTTAAATGGTTATTTATGTAATGTGACTATTAATTGTCTATTTTTCCTGCAAAATTGCCATATGAGGAACACGTGTCGTCTTTTCCTGCAAAATTGCCTAAACCCTAAACCCAGTCTTAATCTTTAATCTTTAGTATCTTTCCCAAGATTGATTTAGTAGATAATATATTTTTGATACGAATGAAGGAATACTGATCTTCTTGAGTAAAGCAATCTTTGGACATGGGGAAAGAAAAGGAAACTCTCATCCTCACTTTATTCTACAAAAGACTCCGGTGTTCTTCCAAGCATTTGATGGAAAGGGAGGAAAAATAGTATTTTATACACCATGTCTGTAATAACAGAACTTGTTCAATCAACTTAGAAATTAAGCATTGAATCCATTTTCTATACTCCTCGGATTTGAGGCGCTTAACAATCGAATGCTTGAATACATTCATAGAACTAATTTTACCTTAGGAAGTAGCACAAATGTGATTTTCTCCTTGATGGGTTGTAAATATTGGACTGGGCTGGACTTAATATTCGGCCCAGATAAACATTTTGGACTTCACCTTTTTAGGGCCCAATTGGCTACAGGCGTCGCCTATGTCAGCACAGACGGAGGCGTCGCCCTTGAAGACATGCCCATTTAGGCGACGCCTAAATGGGGTTCGCCATAAGGCATTTTGGGCCAGTTTCAGTGGATGACAATGCATTCACTGTCCACCTTAGATGGTGCGCATGCACACCTATGACTTAGGCCGGCTACTTTTAGCACGCCTAGGATTAAACAAATACAAAGGAGGATCTACAATAGAGTAGCCACTAAAAACGAATATGCAGTAAGGTAACTGTGGTCAATGCTTCTGAGGACAGCTAGGATGACTAAGGTAAAACCTGACCAAACTATGGTTCCAGGTATGAAATGTTATAAATAGCTCATCACTATTCTCATTACAGGTTAAGTATTCTCTGATACAGAAACCTTATATTCACATATTACAAACAACCTCCGACTGACTTAATCATCGGAGGGGAAACAACGGGACTTCCCGGGCTTTCCTTTGTGCAGGTATACAGAGCGGGTATCTGAGAAGGGAATACGGTGTACGTGATCCAACACATTGGCGCCGTCTGTGGGAACCATTGAGCGAAAATCAGCCATGGCTCCACCTACAACACGAGCAAAGACCATTCGTGAAGTGAATGATGAGGCCTCGCTCCAAAACCTGCAGCAGCATTTGGGACAGACCTCCTACATACCGATACAAATGGTGCGGCCTAGGTCTGTGCAACAAGAAAATATTCATGAGGAAGAAGTTCCTCCTGAAGAGCAGAGGTACGACAACGACATACCTCGAGCGGCGCAGTCTCGCATAGACTCGTCGTTCGCCAGAGCGCCGCCTCGACAAGTGGACATAAATGCAGAATTCATCCAGACACCAGCGTTCATGATGGCTCTTGATGAGCTCTTGGACAGAAAGGATCAAAGGACAGCTGCTCGGGCAGCTCAAAGAGCAAGCGCTCATGCGTCGCATGAAGCCACATCAAGGCCAGCAGGCGCACCAGCAAATCCACCACCTGAGACGTTTCCGGTGGCGAGCATGGGAGAAGTAGGGGCTATTGTACCTGTGGCGCCTGCTCCAAGGATGTTAAGTGAAGACAGGGTCAAAGAAATCGTAGCTGAAATGCTAAAGGAGCAAAAGAATCGAACCATGCCTCACCTTCGAGACAGGTCGACGCATCCGTTCGCCCCAGAGATATTATCAGTGGCACTACCAGCACAGGTGCAGCCTACTTTTCGCATAGATACGTACACTGGGGATACTGATCCGGTCTTCCACATACAAAGGCATGAAAATTCTTTGTTGGGAAGAACAAGTAAGGAAACTCATTTGGCGTTACTCTTTCCAGCTACCTTGGGCGATGTACCTGCACATTGGTTTTCAACCTACCCAAGGCATCAGTAAAATCATGGACAGAGCTGAAGGACAAGTTCATCGTACAATACATGGGAGGGCGTCGCCTACTAAAAAGTGTGGGAACGCTCGACCATATCAGGCAAGGGGATCAGGAAAGTTTGGGCGACTTCTATTCTCGATTCAACAGGGAATTGGATGGAATTGATCAAACCATCACACAGGGGGAAACCATCCGGGCCTTCATAAGAGGATTGGGCCCAAAGGGATCGACTTTGTACGACAGTTTGAGTGTCCTACCAGTCAACACCGTGGAGGAAATGGCAGACAGAGTCAAGTCTTACATAGACTTGGAGATTTCACGAGAAGGAAGAAAGGTCCACAAAGAAGCGTCCAGAAAGGAACATGCAGAAGGAAAAAGACCCGAGCAACGCTCCTCAAAGCACGATGATCGAAAGCATGATGATAAGCGTCGCTCTTTCGGACCAAGGCCTGCTAGAGAAGCTTTCCATAGCTACACCCCCCTGAATAGGGAAATTTCCATAGTTTTAACAGAGATGGAGAAGAAGAATTGGGCGACGCCTCCTCCACCAAGGAAGCCAGACGCGGTTATGGGAAATAATCCTAACCAGTATTGCAGATACCACCGATGTAAGGGCCACCATATGGATGACTGCTATATTTTGAAAAGAGATATAGAAAGGTTGATCCAGCAGGGGCACTTAAAGAACTTTTTGGCCCGACGCCAAAGGAGTAGGAGTCCGAGGAAGAGGGCGTCGCCTAGGAATATGCAAAATGGGGCAGGACCTAGCAACAAGGTGGAGGATTTGAACATGATTAGTGGAGGCTTTACCTCGGGTGGAGAAACCTGTTCAGCAAGGGAGGGATACGCTTCCCAAATGTCTGGAACCGACAAGCTAGGAAAACGCCCAAGAGAAGAAGAGGAGGTGATCATTTCCTTTTCAGAAAAAGAAATGGGACATGTCACTTCTCTTCATGATGATGCCTTGGTGATTACAATGGGCGTCGACTGATTCAACATGAAGAGAATATTGGTGGACTCAGGGAGCTCAGCTGATATCTTATTCCTAGATGCATACAAACGAATGGGAAGAAAGGAGAAGGATCTGAAGAAGGTCAACTTTCCTTTGATGGGCTTCGCCTCGCACACCACCTACCCGGTAGGAGCAGTGACTTTGCCAGTCAGCTTGGGCGAAGGATGGAAAGTTTTGAACTTCGACATCACTTTCATTGTGGTGGACGCTCCGGCATCTTACAACGCCATTTTGGGACGTTCGACATTGAACCCAAACAAAATGGTACATTCCACATATCATCAGTTGTTGAAGTTCCCTACACCCCATGGTATAGGGGTTGTTAAGGGAGACCAACCAGCGGCACGAAGCTGCTATGTCCAGGCGACGCGTCGCCACTCCAAGGAAAAGGAATCCTTGGCAATTCAGACAGAAGAAGATCCCAGGGAGGAAAGGAGTCGTCCTCAGCCCGTGGAAGGGTTGAAGAAGGTGGAGATTGATGGTAAAGGGAAGGAAGTATCAATTGGAGCGACGCTCAGAGAAAAGGAAGCTTCTGCTCTTTCGATGCTCCTTGTTGAGTTCAAGGAATTATTCGCTTGGAAACCAAGCGACATGCCAGGCATCAACAAAGATCTCATTTCCCATGAACTCAATCTAGATCTAAATGTCAGGCCTATTGCTCAGAAGCGACGCCCTGTAGGTGAGGAAAAGGCGATTGCTATCAAGCAAGAGGTAGGCAAGCTCATTGAAGCCAAATTTGTGAAGGAAATCAGGTTTCAGACCTGGGTTGCCAACCCTGTGTTGGTCAAGAAAAGAAATGGGAAGTGGAGGATGTGTATTGACTATCGCGATCTGAATAAGGCATGTCCGAAGGATTCTTATCCTTTACCCAGAATCGATCAATTGGTCGACGCCACTTCTGGACACGAGCTGTTCAGTTTTATGGATGCATATTCTGGTTATAACCAGATACAAATGGCGGATGGCGACGCTCAACATACAGCTTTTTATGCAGATAGAGACATATATCATTACACGGTGATGCCTTTTGGTTTGTTGAATGTAGGAGCCACTTATCATAGGATGATCAACAAGCTTTTTGATGGCATGATAGGCGTCACCATGGAAGCATATGTTGATGACATGCTAGTAAAATCCATAAAGAGTTCGGATCATGTGGAGGACTTGAGGAAAACATTTGAAAGGATGCGCCTTCATCTAGTTCGCTTGAATCCAGCTAAATGTGCTTTTGGTGTTCACTCGGGAAAATTTCTGGGATACATGGTGAGCCAAAGAGGAATAGAGGTCAATCCTGAGAAGCTGGAAGCCATTGAGGCCATGAGGAGTCCAACTTGCCACAAGGAGGTGCAGAGCCTGAATGGAAGATTGGCGGCGCTCAGCCGTTTTCTAGCAAAAGCAGGCGACAAATCACTCCCTTTTTTCCAGGTGCTAAGGGCCAACAAAAAAATTGAATGGACTGGTGAATGTGAGCAGGCTTTCCAGGACCTGAAGAAGCATCTCAAGACACTTCCACCTTTGGCAAAGCCTTCCAAAGGTGACGCTCTTTACTTATATTTAAGTATTACACCAGTTGGTGTAAGTTCAGTATTGGTCAAAGAAGTAGGAAAAGGCCAGGTGCCAGTGTATTATGTATCGAAAGTACTTGCCAAATCTGAAATAAACTACTTGGAGGTTGAGAAGTACCTTTATGCGTTGGTAGTATCAGCAAGGAAGCTACGCCCTTATTTCCATGAACATGAAATTACAGTTTTATCAAATCAACCGTTGAAACATTTTCTGCAAAACCCAGATGCTTCAGGAAGAATGGTCAAATGGGCCATCGAATTAAGCGAGTTTAGAATTAAATTCACCCCTAGGAACGCCATTAAAGGTCAAGCATTGGCAGATTTCATTGTGGAATCCACATGTCCTCAACCGGCGACGCCTAAAGAGAAAGAAAAAGAAGAGAATCCTTGGATATTTCATACTGATGGATCCTCATCAGACGATGGCTCGGGGGCAGGATTAGTGTTGACACCACCAGATGGAGGAACACCACTAACATATGCCCTGGTCCTCACTTTCAAGGCTACGAATAATGAGGCTGAGTATGAAGCGTTGGTTACAGGATTGCGATTGGCCAAAGGATTGGGCGTCACCTCTTTGCATGTGTTTTGTGATTCACAATTGGTGGTCAACCAAATCAAAGGGGAATATACGGCTAAAGGAGAGAAAATGAAGTTATATTGGAAGGAGGCTATGGCGTTGGTAGCAGGATTCAATAAATTTCAGATTGAAGCTATTCCCCGAGAAGCGAATCAAGAAGCAGATGCCTTGAGTAAATATGCTTGGCAGGCGACGCCCAGACAGGTCCATTTTATAGAAACCAACCATGGAGAATGTGTTAGCTTTTATTGTGCTAACATAAGTGTCACAGTTGATTGGGCGACGCCTATTAGAACTTATTTGGAATCAGGAGTACTCCCTACTGAGGAAGCTCAGTCCAAAAAGATTATTCGTTTAGCACCTAGCTTCCGAATAATTGATGGTCTAATGTATAAGAAGGGTTTCTCCACGCCCTATCTCAGATGCGTCGCTCACCCTGAAACGGTTACCATCTTAAGAGAAGTCCATGAAGGATATGCGGCCTGTCATGAAGGTGCAAGGTCAATTGTGAGGAAGATTCTGAATCAAGGTTATTAATGGCCTACAATGAATCAAGAGGCGACTGCTTTGGTTATGAAGTGTGAATCATGCCAGAAGTATAGTCCGAAGATAGTTCGTCCACCAGCAAACCTTACAAGTATATGTGCAGCATGGCCATTTGCACAGTGGGGAATCGACTTGGTAGGACCATTGCCAAAATCCAAGCAACGCACCTATATAATAGTCGCAATCGACTATTTTTCGAAATGGATTGAAGCAAAGGCGTTGGCATCAACCACTGAATTTCAAGTCATCAAATTTATTAAATCGAGAATTGTTTCTCGATATGGAATCCCAAGTGTGTTGGTCAGTGACAATGGCCCACAATTCGCTGGAAAAGAGTTGAAATGGTTTTGTGAAGAGTTAAAAATTGACCATAGGCATGCTTCAGTAAAGCATGCGCAGGCCAATGGACAGGTGGAGGCAGCGAACAAAACAGTCTTGAATGGTTTGAAGAAAAGACTAGACGCCTTGGGAGGAAAATGGACAGATGAATTAGAAAACGTCTTATGGGCGTTGAGAACAACACCAAAGAAAGCAACTGGAGAGACGCCATTTGGATTAGTTTATGGGTCAGAGGCGGTTGCTCCAACAGAAATAGCAGTTGAGTCGCACAGGGTAAGCCATTATGACACACTGGACAATGAGGATCAAAGGCGTTTGGCTACGGCGAGATACTACAATAGGAAAGTATCATCTCGCCAATTTTTTGTGGGGGAGAGGGTATGACGTAGGCACGAATTCTCACACCAGGATAGAGTAAACAAGCTGTCACCCAAATGGGAAGGACCCTACAAAGTCATCGCCATTCCTCACCCAAACGCATATGTGTTAGAAGATTTAGAAGGAAAAGTGTTGAAGAATACTTTTAATGCTGAGCATTTGAAAAAATTTTATACTTAAATGTCGAAGGCGATGTATGAAGTATTGTTGAAAACAAGGGGTATTATATGTAATGGCGACTGCCAAACCTTGGATGAAATGGTGATTGCTGAATCTTTGATGAAATGGCGATTGCTTAAACATTGGATGAAATGGTGATGATTTAAAATCTAGTTTAATGGCGATTGCTTAATATTCAATCTGGTGACGATTACTTAAACATTCAATTAAGTTGTTCATTAAGATGATTAAATGGCGACCACTGGAAATGGTTATCTCAAGTTATTGGCGATGACATTCAAACAAAGGCTTATTGGCGTTTGCTTAAGTTTTGATAAATGAGATAACACTTTTTATTTTAAACAAGTAGGATAAAAATAAAACTAAGTATGAAATAAAGCTAAAGTATGGAAAAACACACACACTGCATATGGAAATAAATGATTCATAATAGCAACGGAGAAGCGTTGCAAAACTGTCTTTACAAAAAGGCGAGTTTAAAAAAAAAAAAAATTAAACTAAGGAAGAGTTGAAGGCGTTGTCTTTGGAGAAGGGCCAGGAGCTGGCGTCTCTGAATTTGTCTCGAAAGGCACTGGTTCAGGAGGCGGCTCTGTTGGAAAAGAATCACCAGAAGAGGAGCTGTCATCGCCGGACTCTTCATCGCTTTCAGCCAACGCCTCAGCTTCTTCTTGAGCCTTCATGGCGAGGTACCCAGATAGAAACTCCAACTTATCCAAGGGAAAGTTGGGATCCACCTTCTGGATATCCTTTTCAGCCTTCTTGAAGATGGCTAAAACGCCAGTGCGGTTCCACTCGATGGCAGCCTTGGCGAAGTCTAGACTTGTGCGGAATGACTCCACAACTTCCTCCAGGCGTTTGGGCAGTTCATCCTTGAGGTGTTCCACCTCCTGAGTGGACTGAGACGCCTCTTTAATAGCCTGCTCGGCTTCCCTCTTGGCGTTCTCTGCTTCTTTAAAGTCGTTGTCCTTGTCTTTCTTGACAAGCGCCATCTCCTTTTGGATCTTGTTGAGGGAAACCTTCATGGCGTTCTCCCTATTCTGCGCATCCCTAAATTGAGTGGCGAGCTGTTCCTTATTGACAAGGTCAGCCTCCAACTCCTTTCGAGCTGCTTCAGAAACGGCGAGGCGATGCTGCAGTTTCTCCACCTCAAATTTTTCCTTCTCAGCCTGGCGAAGGAGGGCCTGGTTGCTCTCTCTTTCTTCAGTTAGGCCCATAAGAGTGGCGCCCATCTTCAGAGCAGCAGGAATGATCTGAAAGATAAACAAGGAAAAGTTATAAAAAATACAAGTATGAAAATAAAAGCACTAAAGGAAAATGGCGTTTACCTGACTCTGTATTAAAGAGAGGGAATGGCGAACCAAACCCTCTATGGCTTCAGTCTCCAAGGCCCTCTATCAGCAGGATGGCAAGCACCTGAGAGAAGGTGAAGGCTGAGGTTGGGGTCGATGCTGGAATGACCCGCCATCAAAGAGGTCTGCTGGAGCTTTGTGCAGGGGACCCATGGCGCCTTTGGATTGGCGATGGTAGCCTGATCCAGCAGCTCTCGCCTGACGTCAAAGGCAGGCCCCTTGAATTGAAGAAGGTCATCTGAGCGACGACGAATTAAAGGAGAAGGAGGAGGTGATGGCAAGGAGTCGTCGCCAGGAGAGGTATCCACCAGGATTACTTCCTTTGAAGAGGAAGGTACATGGCGTGGAGGGGTTGGCGTCTTCTGTACTGAAGAAGCAGCAGGCGTCGCCCCTGTCGGATCAAAGGAAGGGTCAAATGGTACCTTCTTAACAACACCCGAATGATACTCGGTGTAGGTCCACATGATGCCACCATAGGCTAGGACTGGAGGACCCCACCTTTTTGTGAACAAAATATTATTCCTATTACTAGTAACGCTGTTATTTACCCAGTGAGATTTAGGAACCGCACCTTTGAAGGCTTCGACAACATCGTTGGTGTCGTCGCTGAAAAGCTCTCCTGGAGCTTTGAGAGGATCCAAGGAATCCTCCATAGGCTTCGTCTTTTTCTTGCCCTTGGAGGAGTGGTGTCCTTTGCGTTTTTTGGAACCCTCCGGAGCGTCGCCTTTAGGCTCTTTGGCCTTTTTCTCCTTTGTTTTCTTCTCCTTGGGCGCCTTTTTCTGGACAGGCGTTACAAGGTGAGAAAACATGGCAAAATCCCTATCTGCAATAAGAAAAAGAAAGGAAAGTCATTTACCGGAAAGAAAGGCAGAAGGTGACGATCTACAATGGAGACGCCAGCATCTTCTAAGTCGGACTCACAGATCTCTTTCGAGATTATCTGCGCGCGCCCTCCTTGATGATCCAAGTAGATGGCTGTCATGGCGTCCATTTCGGCGGAGGTAAAATCCTCGACGCCTGGAGCTAGATCTCGGCCACCTTTGGTCGTCACCAGACACCAGGGAACGCCTCCTTGAAAGCAGAAGTAGGCGTTCTTCCAATTGCTATTACGGGATTTATAACCCGTGACTAAGGGACGAGAAGTGTCCCAATCCCACTCTTTGATAGGGGGCGTCGCCCTAGTTGTGAAAAGGCGAATGCCATATCTACTTGTTTATAATCTATAAAAGCTACGAAAGATGTTTAAAGAATACTCCCACCCTCTACGAAAGCAAAGAACCCTAAAACCTATCCAGGTGTGAAGGGCGTTGGGAGAAAGCTGGGTGGGAGAAATGCCATAATGGCGACACAACTCTACTAGAGGAGGACAGTAGGGAAATCTTAATCCCGCGGCGATTTGATGAGGGAAAATAATCTCCTCGCCTTCCTTGGGATGACATATGGGGTGAGGGTTTTCAGGATCCGCATCATCTGGGATGGGATACCTGGGGGCTTGGGCGTCGCCCAAGCCCGCCTCAGCCACCGCTTGTTCGAAAGAATGGGGGGTGAGAAGATTGGGTTTAAGGTCGGAGAAAGGCAAAGGAAGGAAGATGTGGTTACCTATATCGGAATCAGACGTCATTCTTCTATAAGACCGAATGACGCGGAGATGATGGGCGTTTAGGGCGAGGGGAAAACACCGAGCAATGATGAAAGTCGAAGGTGTTTCGAAAAAAAAAGGCGAAGGCGTTTCGAATGGAAAGGCGAAGGCGTTGGAGAAGGAAAAGGCGATCGGAGAATTGACCGGACTTTGGCCGGAATTCTAGAGAGAAGGCAGAGGATTTTTAGAGAGAGAAAGCTTAAGGGGGAGTAAAAGTATTAAATGAAGGAGGGGTGGGGGTATTTATAAAGGTTTGAAGGAGGCGAACCGTTTCGTAGGCGAGGAATTTACGAAAATACCCCTATGAATTACAAAGGCGAGCGGTTACTAAAGTGGAAATGACCATTTTACCCCTCCAAACAGAAACAGTCACAACGTTTCCCGAGGCTTCTAGAAGATCTCGCCAAAATTCAAATTTGAAATTTGAATTGTAACGGAAAAGTCGTCCAGTGCATGATAGACACGTGGACGACGGTTACGATAAGTATGGTTACAGGCGACGCCTACAAAAGAAGAATCATCTTCTAAGCAAATTGGCGTCGCCTAAACATGAAAATAAATCAAGAAAACGACTTTCAGAAGGAGTTTAAATTCTCAAATGTGCGTCGCTCATTTAAGACTTCGGGGGCAGATGATGGGTTATAAATATTGGACTGGGCTGGACTTAATATTCGGCCCAGATAAGCATTTTGGACTTCACCTTTTTAGGCCCAATTGGCTACAGGCGTCGCCTATGTCAGCACAGACGGAGGCGTCGCCCTTAAAGACATGCCCATTAGGCGACGCCTAAATGGGGTTCGCCAGAAGGCATTTTGGGCCAGTTTCAGTGGATGACAATGCATTCACTGTCCACCTTAGATGGTGCGCTTGCACACCTATGACTTAGGCCGGCTACTTTTAGCACGCCTAGGATTAAACAAATACAAAGGAGGATCTACAATAGAGTAGCCACTAAAAACGAATATGCAGTAAAGTAACTGTGGTCAGTGCTTCTGAGGACAGCTAGGATGACTAAGGTAAAACCTGACCAAACTATGGTTCCAGGTATGAAATGTTATAAATAGCTCATCACTATCCTCATTACAGATTAAGTATTCTCTGATACAGAAACCTTATATTCACATATTACAAACAACCTCTGACTGACTTAATCATCGGAGGGGAAACAACGGGACTTCCCGGGCTTTCCTTTGTGCAGGTATACAGAGCGGGTATCTGAGAAGGGAATACGGTGTACGTGATCCAACAGTTACCACCACCACAGCTTGATCGGAAATATACTGATAATTCGTACCACTAGCAGCACTGCACTTTGTTCCTCAAGATGGATACAAGTTGTTCGAATTGTCTATCTGTAGCAACAACTTCACTTTCGAGAATGAAGACGACGACAACGATGACGATTCGGATGACAATTTTTTCAGAGGATGGAGATGTCGCTGATAAGACTGTCGATTGAGAATTTTGAAAACATGGAATTCTCCAACAAGGACCCATAGCAGTGGCAGACGCAATAAGAGTAATGGGGCCCATTTTTTATAATTTGCAATGTGATTTTAGCTTTATTTGTGACGAAAAATATCTTTTGAACCCATTTTCGATAAAGATCCCCATTTAGCCCCAAATGCCAAGCTAGTATTCATAAATTTATACATTGAACCCCATTATGAATTATTGAAAAATTACTCAACTAATTACCTTTATTCCTATGGGTCTACTTCGAAACTGTGGCACTTGGGGAGATTGACAATCTACAATCGTGTGTACAGAATTGGGATGAACAAGAAGAGAGAGAAAACCAATTACCCTCAGCTGATTTCCAACGTGTAGACCAACTGTTTGATGAAATGACTCAAACAAAAACACACGCAACCGGGACAGAAGTGAGAAGCAGCAAGTCAACCTAACAGTGTCTTCCTCAAGTGCAACCCCTCACTCACCAAGACAAAGCTCAGTGTGAGATCATCTGGCACGATTGGTGCTGCCACCAAAGAAGTAACGATCGGAGTGTGGCTTTCGAAGCAGTCAATAGACAACCCAGGTTCTTAAGTTTTTCAGTCTGTTCCAATGCTGATAACTAACCTAGCTCGCCTGATAATCCCCCATCCCCTTGCCAAATAGTGTATCTCCCTTGTGTAATTCTGTTTTGTAGGTGGGCACAACTGTGGTGAAGATTTCTGGCCTACTACCACCATGATTCGAGAAAGCGAAGCTCCCCGTCGAGCAGTCTTGCCCTTAATCCCGAGACCCCCAAAGCAATCAGCATGCCGAGTAGTTGGAAAAATGATCTCCAGCAAGCAAATTAAGAACAGTGTTGGATCACGTACACCGTATTCCCTTCTCAGATACCAGCTCTGTATACCAGCACAAAGGAAAGCCCGGGAAGTCCCGTTGTTTCCCCTCAGATGATTAAGTCAGTCGGAGGTTGTTTGTAATATGTGAATGTAAGGTTTCTGTATCAGAGAATACTTAACCTGTAATGAGGATAGTGATGAGCTATTTATAACATTTCATACCTGGAACCATGGTTTGGTCAGGTTTTACCTTAGTCATCCTAGCTGTCCTCAGAAGCACTGACCACAGTTACTTTACTGCATATTCGTTTTTAGTGGCTACTCTATTGTAGATCCTCCTTTGTATTTGTTTAATCCTAGGCGTGCTAAAAGCAGCCGGCCTAAGTCATAGGTGTGCAGGCGCACCATCTAAGGTGGACAGTGAATGCATTATCATCCACTGAAACTGGCCCAAAATGCCTTCTGGCGAACCCCATTTAGGCGACGCCTAAATGGGCATGCCTTCAAGGGCGACGCCTCCGTCTGTGCTGACATAGGCGACGACTGTAGCCAATTGGGCCCTAAAAAGGTGAAGTCCAAAATGCTTATCTGGGCCGAATATTAAGTCCACCCCAGTCCAATATTTATAACCCATCATCTGCCCCCGAAGTCTTAAATGAGCGACACTCATTTGATAATTTAAACTCCTTCTGAAAGTCGTTTTCTTGATTTCTTGTCATGTTTAGGCGACGCCAATTTGCTTAGAAGATGATTCTTCTATTTTTAGGCGTCGCCTGTAACCATACTTATCGTAACCGTCGTCCACGTGTCTATCATGCACTGGGCGACTTTTCCGTTACAATTCAAATTTCAAATTTGAATTTTGGCGGGATCTTCTAGAAGCCTCGGGAAACGCTGTGACCGTTTCTGTTTGGAGGGGTAAAATAGTCATTTCCACTTTAGTAACCGCCCGCCTTTGTAATTCATAGGGGTATTTTCGTAAATTCCTCGCCTACGAAACGGTTCGCCTCCTTCAAACCTTTATAAATACCCCCACCCCTCATTCATTTAATACTTTTACTCCCCCCTAAGCTTTCTCTCTCTAAAAATCCTCTGCCTTCTCTCTAGAATTCCGGCCAATCTCCGGTCAATTCTCCGATCGCCTTTTCCTTCTCCAACGCCTTCGCATTTCCCTTCGAAACGCCTTCGCCTTTCTTTTTTCGAAACACCTTCGCCTTTCATCATTGCTCGGTGTTTTCCCCTCGCCCTAAACGCCCATCATCTCCGCGTCATTCGGTCTTATAGAAGAATGACGTCTGATTCCGATATAGGTAACCACATCTTCCTTCCTTCGCCTTTCTCCGACCTTAAACCCAATCTTCTCACCCCCCATTCTTTCGAACAAGCGGTGGCTGAGGCGGGCTTGGGCAACGCCCAAGCCCCCAGGTATCCCATCCCAGATGATGCGGATCCTGAAAACCCTCACCCCATATGTCATCCCAAGGAAGGCGAGGAGATTATTTTCCCTCATCAAATCGCCGCGGGATTAAGATTTCCCTACTGTCCTCCTCTAGCAGAGTTGTGTTGCCATTATGGAATTTCTCCCACCCATCTTTCTCCCAACGCCCTTCACACCTGAATAGGTTTTAGGGTTCTTTGCTTTCGTAGAGGGTGGGAGTATTCTTTAAACATCTTTCGTAGCTTTTATAGATTAGAAACAAATAGATATGGCGTTCGCCTTTTCACAACTAGGGCGACGCCCCCTATCAAAGAGTGGGATTGGGACGCTTCTCGTCCCTTAGTCACGGGTTATAAATCTCGTAATAGCAATTGGAAGAACGCCTACTTCTGCTTTCAAGGAGGCGTTCCCTGGTGTCTGGTGACGACCAAAGGTGGCCGAGATCTAGCTCCAGGCGTCGAGGATTTTACCTCCGCCGAAATGGACGCCATGACAGCCATCTACTTGGATCATCAAGGAGGGCGCGCGCAGATAATCTCCAAAGAGATCTGTGAGTCCGACTTAGAAGATGCTGGCGTCTCCATTGTAGATCGTCACCTTCTGCCTTTCTTTCCGGTAAATGACTTTCCTTTCTTTTTCTTATTGCAGATAGGGATTTTGCCATGTTTTCTCACCTTGTAACGCCTGACCAGAAAAAGGCGCCCAAGGAGAAGAAAACAAAGGAGAAAAAGGCCAAAGAGCCTAAAGGCGACGCTCCGGAGGGTTCCAAAAAACGCAAAGGAGACCACTCCTCCAAGGGCAAGAGAAAGGCGAAGCCTATGGAGGATTCCTTGGATCCTCTCAAAGCTCCAGCAGAGCTTTTCAGCGACGACACCAACGATGCTGTCGAAGCCTTCAAAGGTGCGGTTCCTAAATCTCACTGGGTAAATAACAGCGTCACTAGTAATAGGAATAATATTTTGTTCACAAAAAACTGGGGTCCTCCAGTCTTAGCCTATGGTGGCATCATGTGGACCTACACCGAATATCATTCGGGTGTTGTTAAGAAGGGACCATTTGACCCTTCCTTTGATCCGACAGGGGCGACGCCTGCTGCTCCTTCAGTACAGAAGACGCCAACCCCTCCACACCATGTACCTTCCTCTTCAAAGGAAGTAATCCTGGTGGATACCTCTCCTGGCGACGACTCCTTGCCATCACCTCCTCCTTCTCCTTTAATTCGTCGTCGCCCAGATGACCTTCTTCAATTCAAGGGGCCTGCCTTTGACGTCAGGCGAGAGCTGCTGGATCAGGCTACCATTGCTAATCCAAAGGCGCCATGGGTCCCATGCACAAAGCTCCAGCAGACCTCTTTGATGGTGGTTCATTCCAGCATCGGCCCCAACCTCAGCCTTCACCTTCTCTCAGGTGCTTGCCCCCTGCTGATAGAGGGCCTTTGAACCTGGAGACTGAAGCCATAGAGGGTTTGGTTCGCCATTCCCTCTCTTTAATACAGAGTCAGGTAAACGACATTTTCCTTTAGTGCTTTTACTTTCATACTTGTTATTTTTTCTAACTTTTCCTTGTTTATTCTTCAGATCATTCCTACTGCTCTGAAGATGGGCGCCACTCTTATGGGCCTAACTGAAGAAAGAGAGAGCAACCAGGCCCTCCTTCGCCAGGCTGAGAAGGAGAAATTTGAGGTGGAGAAACTGCAGCATCGCCTCGCCGTTTCTGAAGCAGCTCGAAAGGAGTTGGAGGCTGACCTTGTCAATAAGGAACAGCTCGCCACTCAATTGAGGGATGCGCAGAATAGGGAGAACGCCATGAAGGTTTCCCTCAACAAGATCCAAAAGGAGATGGCGCTTGTCAAGAAAGACAAGGACAACGCCTTTAAAGAAGCAGAGAACGCCAAGAGGGAAGCCGAGCAGGCTATTAAAGAGGCGTCTTAGTCCACTCAGGAGGTGGAACACCTCAAGGCTAAACTGCCCAAACGCCGGGAGGAAGCTGTGGAGTCATTCCGCACAAGTCTAGACTTCGCCAAGGCTGCCATCGAGTGGAACCGCACTGGCGTTTTAGCCATCTTCAAGAAGGCTGAAAAGGATATCCAGAAGGTGGATCCCAACTTTCCCTTGGATAAGTTGGAGTTTCTATCTGGGTACCTCGCCATGAAGGCTCAAGAAGAAGCTGAGGCGTTGGCTGAAAGCGATGAAGAGTCCGGCGATGACAGCTCCTCTTCTTGTGATTCTTCTCCAACAGAGCCGCCTCCTGAACCAGTGCCTGTCGAGACAAATTCAGAGACGCCTGCTCCTGGCCCTTCTCCAAAGACAACGCCTTCAACTCTTCCTTAGTTTTATTTTCTTTTTCAACTCGCCTTATTTGTAAAGACAGTTTTGCAACGCTTCGCCGTTGCTATTATGAATCCTTTATTTCCATATGCAGTGTGTGTGTTTTTCCATACTTAGCTTTATTTCATACTTAGCTTTATTTTTATCCTACTTGTTAAAATAACAAGTCTTATCTCATTTATCAAAACTTAAGCAAACGCCAATAAGCTTTTGTTTGAATGTCATCGCCAATAACTTGAGATAACCATTTCCAGTGGTTGCCATTTAATGAACTTAATGAACAACTTAATTGAATGTTTAAGTAATCGTCACCAGTTTGAATATTAAGCAATCGCCATTAAACCAGATTTTAAATCATCACCATTTCATCCAATGTTTAAGCAATCGCCATTTCATCAAAGATTCAGCAATCGCCATTTCATCCAAGGTTTGGCAATCGCCATTACATATAATACCCCTTGATTTCAACAATACTTCATACATCGCCTTCGACATTTAAGTATAAATTTTTTTCAAATGCTCAGCATTAAAAGTATTCTTCAACACTTTTCCTTCTAAATCTTCTAACACATATGCGTTTGGGTGAGGAATGGCGATGACTTTGTAGGGTCCTTCCCATTTGGGTGACAGCTTGTTTACTCTATCCTGGTGTGAGAATTCGTGCCTACGCCATACCCTCTCCCCCACAAAAAATTGGCGAGATGATACTTTCCTATTGTAGTATCTCGCCGTAGCCAATCGCATACGCCCCTGAATTTCTTCTGAAGCCCATCGCTTTTCATCCACCATGTCCAATTCCAAACGCCTTTGATCCTCATTGTCCAGTGTGTCATAATGGCTTACCCTGTGCGACTCAACTGCTATTTCTGTTGGAGTAACCGCCTATGACCCATAAACTAATCCAAATGGCATCTCTCCAGTTGCTTTCTTTGGTGTTGTTCTCAACGCCCATAAGACGTTTTCTAATTCATCTGTCCATTTTCCTCTCAAGGCGTCTAGTCTTTTCTTCAAACCATTCAAGACTGTTTTGTTCGCTGCCTCCACCTGTCCATTGGCATGCACATGTTTTACTGAAGCATGCCTATGGTCAATTTTTAACTCTTCACAAAACCATTTCAACTCTTTTCCAGCGAATTATGGGCCATTGTCACTGACCAACACACTTGGGATTCCATATCGAGAAACAATTCTCGATTTAATAAATTTGATGACTTGAAATTCAGTGGTTGATGCCAACGCCTTTGCTTCAATCCATTTCGAAAAATAGTCGATTGCGACTATTATATAGGTGTGTTGCTTGGATTTTGGCAATGGTCCTACCAAGTCGATTCCCCACTGTGCAAATGGCCATGCTGCACATATACTTGTAAGGTTTGCTGGTGGACGAACTATCTTCGGACTATACTTCTGGCATGATTCACACTTCATAACCAAAGCAGTCGCCTCTTGATTCATTGTAGGCCAATAATAACCTTGATTCAGAATCTTCCTCACAATTGACCTTGCATCTTCATGACAGGCCGCATATCCTTTATGGACTTCTCTTAAGATGGTAACCGTTTCAGGGTGAGCGACGCATCTGAGATAGGGCGTGGAGAAACCGCTCAGATACCCGCTCCGTATACCTGCACAAAGGAAAGCCTGGGAAGTCCCGTTGTTTCCCCTCCGATGATTAAGTCAGTCGGAGGTTGTTTGTAATATGTGAATGTAAGGTTTATGTATCAGAGAATACTTAACCTGTAATGAGGATAGTGATGAGCTATTTATAACATTTCATACCTGGAAGCATGGTTTGGTCAGGTTTTACCTTAGTCATCCTAGCTGTCCTCAGAAGGACTGACCACGGTTACTTTACTGCATATTCGTTTTTAGTGGCTACTCTATTGTAGATCCTTCTTTGTATTTGTTTAATCCTAGGCGTGCTAAAAGCAGCCGACCTAAGTCATAGGTGTGCAGGCGCACCATCTAAGGTGGACATTGAATGCATTGTCATCCACTGAAACTGGCCCAAAATGCCTTCTGGCGAACCCCATTTAGGCGACGCCTAAATGGGCATGTCTTCAAGGGTGAAGCCTCCGTCTGTGCTGACATAGGCGACGCCTGTAGCCAATTGGGCCCTAAAAAGGTGAAGTCCAAAATGCTTATCTGGGCCGAATATTAAGTCCACCCCAGTCCAATATTTATAACCCAGCAAACAGTGTAGTATACAATGTTCTCAAAGCAGCTTGGGCAGCATACAGATCAGTAAAAATGACAGAGCTCCAGGGAGGAATGATGGCATTCGATTTTGACAATGAAGCAGATAGAGACAGGGTGTTGGACATGTCTCCCTGGGCCATCCACGGGCACTGCTTGAATTTGAAGATTTGCCAGCCGAATCAAACTATTAGTGAGGTAGACTTTGGGATGATCCAAATGTGGGTTCAGGTGCACGGGATTAGCCTTGATATGCTGAATGCTGAGAACGCCACACAAATAGCTAAATCAATAGGAAAGTGCTCCCTCATGGCTAGTGAGGACGAAATGCAAAGCAGGGGGTATATACAGTTCAAAACATAAGTAAGGGTGGATGTTTCGATATCACCGGGTTTCTGGTGGATGGATGTGAAAGGGCAGGAGAAGTGGGCTCAGATCAGGTACGAAAGGCTTTCACATTTTTGCTATGGTTGCGGGAATTTGGGGCATACATCCCAATCCTGTAATCAGGAGATCACCCTGTCAGAAACAAATGTAGGGAAGCCTATGTTTGGGCCGTGGATAACCTGTGAGAGACAGAGAAACAAAAGTAATTGGAGCAGACTAGGAGGAGGTGCAAACACTTCCAAGCAAATCAGGGACCCAAACAAGAAGTCCTGGAAGGATCTGATGAGAGAGGGAGGTTCGGAATCAGTCGGTCAAGAACAGGAGGATAGAAAACCAAAAGTGGAAATCTTTGGTCAGATTATAGGCCAAGGGGAGAGGAGGCTAAGCAGGGGAGAAGCTCATCCAAGCTCCCAACCAGGCACCATAAGGCAGTTTCATATCGCCTAGACTTGACCCTATCCCTGGCTCCTGTTAATTACCATCCAGGTGTACTAGACCTTAATGAAGAACCCAGGAGGAAGCTCACGCAGAGGTGGAAGTCACTCTTCACCAAGCTGTAATCCCCATGCAACTGATAACACATAATCTGTCAAATTTTGTGATGGGTAGCCCGATAGAGGAAGAGCTTATCATAGAAGGTTTGATCGGGATGCCTATATCTGAGGAACAGAGTGTATGGGCACCAGGGAACCAAAAGGGGGTCATCAGGCCAAGACAAAGATACCAACCGAGAAAAAAGGCCTCTCAGGACGGGCCCCTGAGATTGGAGTTTAACAGGGAAGAAAAGGAGGAAGATTGACTTAGAATAAGATGAGAAAGGGGATGGGGGAAACTCAGAATCAGGAGGATCCCGCCTTGCCAAAACGTCTCGTACCGAAGCCTGGAGAGACTTGGAAAGCAAGGAATTCAGGTGACAAAATAGATCGACCTTATCTTAGGGCTGACGCACACACCAAGGATTCTGGTGGCTGTTCCAAAACAGCCACACAGAATCAATGATCATCCTAAGCTGGAACTGTCAAGGGTTGGGGTCTCCCCTGACAGTTCGACACCTAAAAAACCAGATTAGAAGACTCCGTCCAGTTATAGTTTTTCTTATGGAAACAAAGCAACCGGAGGCTTCGTGTGAGAGAATTAGACAGGAAGTTGGGATGAGCCAGACATTGTATGTACCCCCAGTGGGTACGAGTGGGGGACTAGTACTTTAGTGGATACGAGAGGTGACGATCGGGTTCACTCCCATTAGTAAGATCATTCTAGACAGTGAGGTCCGATTGGGAGTTGATGGAGTGAAGCTACATATTTCTTGGATATATGGTGATTCTGACTTCAGGAGGAGAACATTGAATTGGGAACGACTCATGGCAATCACCAGAAACCGATCTGCACCGTGGCTTGTTCTGGGAGACTTTAACGAAATCAGCAACCAATCGGAAAAGGTAAGAGGAAGGCCAAAAAACTAAAGAAAGATAGATGGTTTCAACAGCCTTATCGACGACATGGTTGTGGGAGACCTCGGGTTCAAAGGTCAAAAGTTCACGTGGTCGAACAATAGGGGGTTGATAGGATTGCAGAGAGGCTGGATAGGGCAATGATCAATGCCGAATGGAACAGACTCTTTCCAAGATCACAGTGTATACATGGGTTGGCAATAGGGTCAGATCACGTTTCAATCACTGTTAGTCTAGACCACCTTGAAACTAGAGGACAAAGAGCGTTCAAGTTCGAAGATATGTGGTTGCAAAAACCAAAATGTTTAGATGTAATTAAATCTGCTTTGGACAGAGGTGGGCGACCCAGAACAGTGGAAGATTACAATGTAAAGATCGACTCGTGCAGAACAGAACTTAAGCGATGGAGTATACACTGTGTTTGAAATAATCGCAAGCAGATCGACCAAACGAAGCTGAGATTACAAGCGATAGCCGCAGCCAGACCAACAACTGAACTTCAAGTCGAAGAGAAGGCCCTCAAATCTAAGATCCACGCTCTATGGAAGTACGAAAAAATCTATTGGATACAGCGGTCAAGAGTCCGATGGCTAAAGGAGGGCGACAGGAATTCCAAACTCTTCCATCAAACTACTCTCGATAGAAGAAGGAGGAACACAATCGTCAAACTCTGGACATCCGATGGACCTTGGATCGAAGAGGAGGATGACATAACGAAGGAGATCTTCTCTTTTTACAAAAATCTGTATGGCCAGGGAGATGAGCACAATCTGTTGAACCAAGGAAGCAACGACATCCTAGAATGTCTTAATGGAGACATCACGTCCGAGATAATTTGAGTCTTATAAATTAGGTAACTGAGAGGGAGGTAAGGGCTGCAGTGAACTAGCTTGGGGGGGCAAGGGCTCCGGGGCAAGGGCTCCGGGGCCGGACGGCTTCTCGGGTTCTTTCTTTCAAAAGGCATGGAAGGTAGTAGGGCCAGACATCGTCACCATGGTCAAGTCCTTCCTACAATCAGGTATCTTTCCTCCACATATTAACCATACTGATATTGCCCTTATACCAAAAGTTCATAATCCTTTGAATGCATCCGAATTTCGCCCCATTACCTTGTGGAATTTTGGGTATAAAATTGTGTCTAAGGTTCTGGCAAACAGGTTGAAACCCTGCAGGTTGCCAGAATTGCTCACCCCATACCAAAGCGCTTTTGTCTCAGGTCGCCAGATTCAAGTCAACATCATTATAGCGCACGAGATGTTCCATCACCTCAAGATTAATCAGAGGAGGGGGAACAGAAGGCAACCAGATTGTGCCTTGAAGATTGATATGGAAAAGGCATACGACATGGTAAATTGGGAATTCCTCTTCCATGTCATGATAAGAAGGGGTTTTGACCGAAAATGGATCCTATGGATAAAGGCCTGCATATCCATAGTTACTTATCTGGTAATTGTGAATGGAAAGAAGACAGAGATGATAAAGACAGCGAGAGGGATAAGACAAGGAGACCCACTCTCCCCGTACTTATTCATCTTGGTGTCGGATGTTCTTTCACGGGGGATGGAGCAACGAGTAAGGTATAAGGAGATTATAGGTATCAAACCTAGGAGCTCTTGCCCGGAGATCCACCATCTCCTCTTCGCCAACGACTCACTGTTTTTAATGAAGGGGACGATGGTGAATGCACAAGCTCTAAAGGAAACATTGGACGAGTATTGTAAGGCGTCGGGGCAGAGAGTCTACTTTGCAAAATCAGCGCTGTTCTGCGGAGCTGTTGCGGACGATGGATGGCCCAAGGAGGTGGAGGATCTGTTCGGAATGCAGGTGGTGACACACCCGGGTAGGTACTTAGGTCTACCCTCATTGTGGGGAAGATCCAAGTGCCAGTCGCTGAACTTTTTAAAGGAAACGATGGTTTCAAAACTACAGGGTTGGAGGTTGAAGCTTCTCAATAACGCGGTAAAGGAGGTGTTGATTAAAGAGGTTATATCCGCAATACCGACATACACTATGAGTGCATTCAAATTACCCAAGTCATGGTGTGGCCAAATGAAGGGCTAATTGCACGGTTTTGGTGGGGAGCGACAAACGGGGATCGTAAGATCCATTGGGTGTGTTGGGATGCCATGACGAGGTCTAAAAGAGAAGGGGGCCTAGGCTTTAGGGTATTAGAGTCATTCAACGAGGCGTTGTTGGGAAAGATGGCGCATCGTCTGTGGCTCGAACCGGATTCCCTTTGGGTCATATTTCTCAAGGGCATGTACTTCCCAACATCAGACTTCCTCTCAGCACCGAAAGGTAGTCGATCGTCTTGGGTCTGGGCAAGTTTACTTGTGGGACGCAAGGTACTGCTGGATGGAGCGGTGAGACGTTCGGAAACGGTAGAAGCATCAAGCCTTTTATGGATGCATGGATCCCGGGCAGATATGGGGATCGGTTGGGGGCTCAGCTAGTCACTCAAGCTCAGGCTATGCTACGGCTCGAGGAGTGGATGGATCCAGAATCGAGGGTATGGAGAAAGGACAAGATCAGATCTGCAATCTCTGAGGAGGAAACTGATCTTATCCTGTCTGTTCCCATCCCCATGACTGAGAGTGCAGATGGCTTGCGTTGGCCTCGTGAAAGACCAGGTAACATCTCGGCTGGGTCTGCGTACCATTTTCTTAGGTCGAAGGTCGGGGAAGCTGTGGTGACTAGCTTCGGTTCTATCTCTCAGCTCCAGGAAGAACCGAACATGTGGGATGCGATCTGGAAGTCACCAATTATGCCCAAGGTACGTATGTTCGCTTGGAAGATGTTGTCAAAGTCGATCTCGGTTAAGGAAAGGCCAGTCAGGAGAGGGATGCAGGTCACACCTGGATGCCCAGTGTGCAACCAGATGGAGACGGTCGAGCACTTGATATGGGGTTGTCCATGGGCGGCTAAGGTGTGGGAGGAGCTGTTGGGGATCCAAGACCCAGGGGAAGGTTGTGGATCGATCCAAGAATGGATGCTGAACAGGTTGCTAGATCGGTTGGGCTCGCAGGAGAGGAAAGCAACAAGGTGGAACATGGTTCTTCTTGCGTGTTGGAATATCTGGAAGGCCAGATATTCACCGATCTTCGAAGGGAGAACCCCGGATCATCGATTCGTCATAGACAAGGTACGAAAACAGGTTATTGAATGTGAACACCTGCAGAACCATCCATCCATGCTGCATAATGGGGAAGATCAGCACCCAAGCCTCACGCAGCAAGGAGCTGGATCAGGGGCGCAGCATTGGAGGAGACCAAACGCAGGGACCATTAAGGTCAACTGCGATGCAGCCTGGCACGGAGGGACCGAGGAGGGTGGCATTGTGGTCTTGGCTCGTAACCATGAGGGACGGGTCATGGGAGGCATGCTTCGTGCGGAACGGGATGCTTCCATCGACATTCTGGAGGCGAAAGCGGTATATGAAGGTGTTAAGCTCGCCATTGAGTTCGGTTGGGACTCGGTGGAAATCGAGTCAGATTCGACGGTAGTGATCAACCACATCAAAGGGTTGGTTCAATTTTGGCAAATTGAGACTATAGTGACAAATAGTATTCTTTTGGAGGGTAGAATTAGAAATGTGTCATGGTATAGGATACCAAGATCCGCAAATCAATGTGCAAACTGGATAGCTAAACATGCTATAAGGGGGATGGGACATACGACTTGGGTGTTACAACCCCCACCCCCCCTCTTACAAATTTTGTCGATAGATAATGAGGTGTACTAGAGTCACTCTCGACCCCCTTTTTAATAGTTTCAATATACAAAACTATACGGTAAAAAAAAACCATTATAAATTTTCTAGAGCTGCCATTGACCCATAGTGATAGTCCCTCCATGCAACTCTTTCTCATAGTCGCCAACCAATAAGTATTACACGAACTGAGAAGAAATCACTAGAGATCTCCTTTCCCAACTAGTGACAATTAATTGTCTCACTCTCTCGCTCGACCGAAAACCCCCAATTTGTTTAAGGTTTCTGTGCGGTTTGTCTTCAAGCTGTCTTGTCAATCAGCTTTGTCCTGTGGCATTAATTTCCATTTGCGAATCCAGCCAATCATAAACGATGAATTGAAGCGAGGAAATGTTTGGAAGAGACATTTTCATGCAAACACAAAGGAGAACGAAGACTTGAAGCATGCTTGAGCCGAGGCCAAACATCGTCAGAAGACAACCAGAGCTCGCGTCAATATTTCTTTAACTAGCCTTCCCTTTCCTTTCCTCTGTTTTGCAGGAAGCCGCCAGGTGTGGTGAGGGCACTGAACCCACGAAGCGGCAATGGACCGTAGCTCTAGCTCCAACGAAATGAGCAGCTGCAGCAGGGCTCATGGTACGTGGGCAAGCTTATAGCACATAAATCAGTGAAGATGAGCACAATACATAGTGTGCTCTGGACGACGTGGGCATGATACGGCAAGGTCGCCATATCAGAGGCGGAGGCAGGGATCATTTTACTCGAATTCGAAAGGGATAAGGATGCCAACCAGATCCTCGATTTGTCACCATGAGTAATAAACGGGCACATACTGAATATCAAAAGATAGGAATCGAGCATGGGAGTAAAGGAAGTAGAATTCAACAAGGTAAACTTCTGAACCAAAATACATGACCTAGGTCTGGAGAAGTTTAGCGATGAAAATGCCTGGAAAATTGGGAACAGATAGGTAGATGCCTGGATATAGAAAGACATGTTGTGAAGATAAGCACGAGCTATATGAGAATTCGAGTAGTAGTGGATGGGGATAAACCACTGATGACAGAGTTCTGGTGGAGGAACTCACAAGGTATGGATAGATGGACATTAATAAAGTACGAGAGATTATCTGATTATTGTTATTGTTGTAGCATGTTGGGTCACACGACCCAAGCATGCAAAGAGGAAATACAGATGGCAGAACATGATCCAAAGATACCCATATACGGACCATGGCTAGTGGGGGTACGACCAAGACATGTCACAGCTAGACAACATGTGGGGGTGGGGGGTGGGGGGAAAGACATGGAGCACAAACAAAACAGGGGACAAGGAGATCGTGGTTTGATATCATGGTCGAGGAAGGAAAGGTGCCCATGGACGATGCAACCAAGGAGAAACAAATTGGGGAAGGGGAAAACAAGGGTAAGAAGGAAGAGGAAAGGACCAAGGGGGACACGAGTGAACTAATGAATGTCGACACAAGGGACAGTACCATCACCGAAAACCAAGGGGAGCTAGCCACATGCCAACATACAAACCAATGGATTAACCAGCCTAAACCCATATAGGAACCAAACGAGGAAAGGGAAATAACCATCCACCAAACTGAGCCAACCAAGCAGCCAGCCGAACCGAACATACCTGAACCACGCCATCCACAGAACCGACCAAACCGAGCCAATCAAACCACAAGTCGAACCGACCCCTCCCATACTACCCAATTGGGTACGGACCACACTGAGTCAAACCACCACCAAGACACACAAAACCGAGCACCTCAACATCCCTAACCTACCCATGATCACATATTTTCCCGACCATACCATCTAACTACAACCAAACGACACCATCACATCCATCCAAACCTACATAGTTGAAAACCCGTCAGACACCCCACCCACATCCGTACAACCAAACCCCACATCCGGAATAAGCCCATACCTAGATAAGATGACCCTCAAACGAACGGGAGATGAGATGGAGGAACAACCGACAACAAAGAGAAGGAAACAACATGAGGAATCAAAAGGGGAGGGAGTAGAAAGGAACTCGAGGACTAGAACGAGCCTGAGGGTTAGAGGAAGCCAAAAAAAAAACATGAGAAAGAAGAGGATAGAAAGGAAACGAGAGGAAAACTGGAGACAAGTGGAATCACACGAGCAAGGAAAGGGTTTTGGTAGCTGTCCTGAAACAGCCACACGGGATCAATAAGTGCCATATCATGGAATTGTCAGGGTTTTGGGTCTGCCTTGACACTTCAACACCTCCAAGACCTCAACAAAAGGTATCACCCGAACATCATTTTCTTAATGGAAACAAAGAATGGTGATACCTACTGCGTGAAGATAAAAGCGTGAATGGGGATGGACAACAACTACTATGTAGGACCGAATGGACCATCAGGGTGGCTAGCACTATGGTGGTCGGCCAAAATGAAGGTACACATCACCTATGCCAACCCAACATGTTTAGACTACGAGGTAATTATAAAACCACATGATGAACCAATGCATTTGATGTGGGTATACGCGAGTACGGAGGCGCAAGAACGATCACAAAACTGGAATCTCCTAAGAACGCAAGAGGTAGCCGAAGGGGTCAATGGATGATACTTGGAGATTTCAATATAATATGTTGCCCACATGAAAAGCAGGGTAGTAGGAGAAAATCACAACGAAAAATGGATGAGTTCAAGCAACTAATTGCTGATTTGCAAATGGATGACTTGGGGGCAATCGGGAACCCACAAACGTGGTGTAATAACCGTAGCGCGAGCGATACAATCAGTGAATGACTAGACTGGGTGATAGAAAACGGAGAATGGACAGCGAGACATCCAAGAGGGAGGTGCAAAAATGAGCTCGCTATCGGGTCAGATCACAAACTGATGGTGATCCAATTGAACCGACCGAAAAAAGGGCTTGTCGACGGTTCAAGTTTGAAGCAATGTGGCTCGAACACCCGGCATGCAAAGACGTCACAAGAGAAGAGTGTGGAAGACCTACATCATGAAGGTAAGTAAGGGGAGTATACACAAAACTCGACAAGTGCCAAAGGAAACTCACGATTTGGTGTAGGGAGGAATTTGGCAATAACCTAAGGGAGACCACGAGTACGAAGGAGACCCTAAGGAGGCACATGCAAGGGCGGATGGACCAAGAAGCAATAATGGAGGAGAAGAGATTAAATGGAAAACTCCAAGGGCTATGGACGAGGGAATGTATGTATTGAAAATAGAGGGTGAGGGTTAAGTGGCTAAGGGAGGGGGACTGAAACACAACGTTTTTCCACCAAACCACGATATCTCGGAAGAGGAGAAATCAAATAGGCCGGTTGATGGGAGTGAATGGAGAATGGTTAACGAAAGAAGAGAGGATAGACGAAGAACCAAGGATGTTTTACGGGGATATGTTCACATAGCAGGATATCGAATCGGGAGAGGAGTTCTTTAGATGGGTGTCGAACCACATAACAGAGGAGATGAATGAAAAAATAAATCAAGAGTTCACGGATGGAGAAATCAGAGCGGCGACATACTAACTCGGAGGGTCACGAGCATCGGGTGTGGACGAGTGTCCGGGTCCATTCTATCAAAGGAAATGGAGTGTCGTGGGAGATGACGTCATCACCGAGCTTTCTTCAGAACAGGTACAATCCAAAACCCTTTAAATCATACTGACATTGTACTGATACCAAAAGTGCCCACGCCTACTAAACTGACTGATTTTAGGCCAATAAGTTGCTATAATTTCCTATACAAAATTATCTCAAAAGTTCTGGTGAATCGCCTAAAGGTCTATCTATCAGAACTTATCACCCCGTTCCAGAGTGATTTTGTATCAGGAAGGAACACACAGGACAACATTACGGTGGTGCATGAAGTGTTTCCTCATCTACAGACGAGTTGAAACGAGAATAAGGTGGAATGTGCGTTAAAGAGTGACATGCAAAAGGCGTACGACCGAGTGGAGTGGGAGTTCCTCATAGCCACGTTACAGAAATGAGGGTTCGCGGACAAATGGATAGGATGGATCAAGGAATGCATATCAACAACCACCTACCAAGTGGTGGTGAGCTGGGATCGAACCATCGCAATCAAACTGACAAGGTGGTCCCCTATCACCTTACCTACTCATACTACTTGCAGATGTGTTATCAAGGTGTTTGGTGGGGGCAGCCCGAGAGCAGAGCATACAGGGGATCACATTGAATCAACATTGCCCGGAACTCCACCACCTTTTGTTTGCGGATGACTCACTGTTCTTCATCAAAGGGACACACGACAATGCCAGAAACCTCAGGACCATCCTGGAATCCTACTGTCAGGTATTAGGACAAAGAATCAATGTGGAAAAGTCGACCCTTTATTTTAACAAAGGAGACAGGCTGAATGACAAAAATGAAGTGGAGGATGCACTTAATACACAGAGCACCAGTGACCCGGGCAAATATCTGGGCTTGCCATTGATATGGGGAAGATCGAAGAAGGAGGCCTTAGGGTCTCTAAAAACCAGAATAAAGGACTAGCTGGCAGGGTGGAGACTGAAGACTTTGAATCAAGCGTGAAAGGAGGTGGTAATCAAATCAGTCATCAGAGCCATCCCCACGTACGTTATGAGTGTCTACTACCTTCCCAAGACCTAGTGCTCGGAAATAGATTCACGCATAACGGATTTCTGGTGGGGACAAACAACGGAAGGCGAGAGAACACATTGTAGAAGATGGGGTGTCCTCACGAAATCAAGGAGCACCGGGGAACTAGGGTTCCGAGAGTTACAGAGTTTCAACACGGCACTCCTCACGAAAATGGCGGGGCGCATCATGACCGAACCGAACTCTTTATGTGCACGGGTACTAAAAGGAGTATATTTTCTACGGAACTCCTTCCTTGAGGCATGAGGAGGAGGCTGAGTGTCGTGGGATTGGATCAGCCTAATCCCACTTGACAAAGACAGAGGATGGTACATATGGCCTCACACGAGGGACGGGACACCACAGGTCCAATCGGTGTATCATAAGCTAAGGGAGATAAGCGAACAACGGGGGAGGGGATCGCAAACAAGACGAGGTACAATATGTGCGGACATATGGGCGACCAAAACGATACCAAATGTCAAGAACTTCATATGGAGACTATCCACAAATCCCATAGCCGTCAAGGCTAACCCGGCGCATCAAGGGATGGTCGTCACCCAAAGTTGTCCAATATGCGGAGAAGTGAAGACACGGGAACACATGACACTAGAATGTCGATGGACTGAACCAATATGGATTGGAATACTAGGTATAAGAGTGGAACAACCGACCAACATAGACATGGTCAAGTAGCAAGAAGAATAGAGAAAGGAAGTGTGTGGACAATGACCAATAGGGGAGACAAGGTGGGTACTAACTCTTCTCACATGATGGCAAATATGGAAGACGATATGCAAAACCGCTTTTGAAGCAATACAACCAAACCTGAGGAGAATGATAAAGAAGATCAAACAAGCCTTCGAGGATCATAAGGGAGGTGGCCGAACCGAACAACCCACGCGAACAGAACGACAGATCCAAATATGGTAACCACCAAAGGAAATCACAATAAAGATCAATTGCGACACATCATGGTGCAAACAAACAAAACGAGTCGGCATAAGGGGTGGCGCGAGATAAAGAGGGAAAGGTTGTGGGTGGAGCAAACCGTAGGTACCAGAGCAACAACATAGAAACCATAGAGGCCATAGCAATCCATGAAGGGGTGATACTAGCAATCCAAGCGGGATGGCAAAGCATCGTCATAGAAATAGACTCACAAACGGTCCATTACAACTAGAAGAAGGTCTGACACATTGGCGGGTATCCACCATAATTCACAACATCCGAGCACTAGTAAACCAACTTGAGCGAGTGAGTTAGCGAGCTATTCCAAGAACGACAAATGAGTGTGCAAATTGAATAGCAAAGCAAGCGAGATTGGGAGTGAGTCTTGATGATTGGGTCGAAAGACCCCCACTACCATTTTTATCTTTTGTCGGGTATGACTGTAATTCTGGACATCCGTGACCACAAGTCACGACGTTTTATTTCATTCAAGCAAAACATTTTAAGTTGATCAAACAAAAAAAGCTCCCTTCATACGCGAAAGAAAGGTATAGTCTTTGACGGTTAAGGCTTCTTCCTTTCCTACATCTGAGAGAAAGGTCAAGAAAGGTGTTTATAGATCGAGAAAGAACGTGATGACAAGGGTTGTAAGGAAAAGGGAAGAGGAGTTTTGTGGAAAGAGCACCAATTTGATACCAGACATCAACCTTGGCTTAGGACGCAGGTGTTGCAACAACGTTTGCTCTCGCTGAGTTGATCTGGGTGAAAGCATAGACCTCATGAAGAGAGAAGAAAACTTAACGCAAAGACACACGATAAAAATAAAAGTATCAGAAAAGCGTATTTCGGTATTTTAATTCATAAAATAATCACGTGCAAGACATTTATTTCACTAACATAGTAAATGTTAGTATAAATCAATCTTTACTGTAGAAATTGCTGCTGCTCCAACATGTGTTTTACTGTAGAAAATGCTGCATATTTGCTGTAGGAAATGCTACATATTTGCTGTAGAAAATACTGCACCAACCTTGTAAACTTTGTCAACAAAGTGTTGTAAACTTTGTCAACAAAGTCCTTATATGTATTAGTATAAATAGGTGGCTATGTTTGTATATTTTGTATGAGAGTTATATGAGAGTTTTATAAGAGTTTATGAGAGTTTGTTCGACACATATAAGATTTGTATTTGTGTTCTTCAACTGCATGTTGAATCTGATGTTCTTTGATTTTTCTTGATTGATGAACAACAGTGGTATTATAGCTTACTTCTTGAGGGATCTGTGAGGTTGAGTGATTGTCGATTTCTTGATATCATCCACCCATAAATACTCTAAGCTCCCATCAATTGGAAGAATCCTTCTCAGGCGTTGCTCCACCAAAATTTGATGGCTCAAACTACCAAACTTGGACTATCAAAATGGAAGCTTACATGTAGGGCACTGATATGTGGGAAGCTGTTGAAGAAGACTATGAAATTCCAGCTCCTCCACACAACCCTACACTTGCTCAAATCAAGGGTCAAAAGGAGAAGAAAATGAGAAAGGCACGAGCCAAATAATGCCTTTATTCGTCTGTCTCACGTGCAATTTTCAGCCAAATCATGTCTATAAGGTCAGCCAATGAAATTTGGGACTTCCCTGAAAAGGAATACAAAGGAGATGAGAGGATAAGGGCCATGAAATCTTTGAACTTGACAACGGAATTCGAGAAGGAATAAATGAAGGAATCTGAGACCATCCAAGAATACTCAGATCGATTGGTGGGACTAGCAAACAAGGTTAGAATACTTGGTAAGGAAATGAAGGATTGGAGAATTGTGGAGAAAATATTAGTCTATCTTCATGAGAGATTTGAAGCAACCACTGCCTCATTGGAGAACACCAAGGACCTGTCAACTCTAAAATTGGCATAGCTCCTTAGTGCTCTTCAAACTCAAGAGAAAAGAAGATGCATGAAAAAAGAGCAATTGAAGGTGCTTTGAAGGCCAAACTGCACTTAAACGAGAAGAGTAAGGAGAAGAAGTGGAAAGGCAAGCCTAATTCTAGTACTGGTGAGTCAAATGCGACAGTGAAGGGCCAAAAAGAAGGAACTCTTCCTTCTTGTAAGCATTGTGGTAAGAAGAACCATCCTTAGTACAAATGCTGGAAGAGACCAGACATAAAATGCAGAAGATGGTGCATGTCCAAACAATTTACCCTGAAAAGTACAATCAGTCGAAGAAAGAAACTCAAGCTGCTGTACATGAAGAGGAGGATGAGAAACTGTTTGTGGCTTCTCTTTTCACTTCTGGCGCCTCATATGAAAACTGGTTGGTAGATAGTGGTTGTACCAGTCACATGACAAGAAAAGAAGGGTTATTCAAGGTTCTTGATAGGGCATTTCATTCGAAAGTGAAGATTGGGAATGAATAATTCATCTCATCCAAAGGAAGGGGCACTGTTGCAATAGAGTGCAATTCAGGTATGAAATTAATTGATGAAGTCTTGTTCGTGCCTTAAATTGATCAAAATCTACTATGTGTTGGTCAATTACTTGAGATGAATTTCAAGTTGCTCTTTGAGGATAAGAAATGTTTGATCATTGATCCAAATGGTCAAGAGCTTTTTCGAATTAAGATGCAAGGAAATTTTTTTTTCTTTGAATCCTCTTATGATGAAACAATTTGCTTGTCCCGGTCAAGTCACTTCCACTGAGATATGGCACATGAGGTTGGGGTATTTTCATCAAAATGATCTACAAAAATTGGAGAAAGAGGAGATGACATGAGGATTACCTGAGATGGAGGAGCAACTACCAAGTTGCAAAGTTTGATTGACAGGCAAGACCAGCAGGCTACCATTCAAGGAATTATTGTGGAGGGCAACATCTAAGCTGAAACTCGTCCATACAGATGTTTGTGGTCCTAAAGCAACTCCTTCACTAAATGGGAGCAGGTACTTTGTGATTTTTATTGATGATTTCACTAGAATGTGTTGGATTTACTTCATGAAGTTCAAGTCAGAAGTTGTTGGTGTGTTTAGAGGATTTAAGCCCTGGATTGAAAATCAAAGTAGATGTCATACACAGGTCATACGATCTGATAATGGCACTTAGTATACTTATGATCGATTTGATGAGTTTTGCAAGGATGCAAGCATTAAACACTAACTTACTGTGCCCTATTCTCATCAACAAAATGGGGTCAGTGAGAGGAAGAATAGAGCCATTATGGAGATGACAAGGTGTCTAATGCACGAGAAGAGCCTTCTAAATAATTTTTGGGCAGAAGCAACTCACACTTCAGTATTCTTACCGATTAAGCTACCAACAAGAGCAGTTGAGAAGAAAACTCCTCATGAAGCATGGTATGACAACAAACCTAAACTTAAAAATCTTAAAGTTTTTGGTTGTATCTGTTATTCCCATGTGCCCTTGATGAAAGTAGATAAGCTGGAAGAAAGAGTTGAACCTAGGATCTTTATAGGCTACAGTGCAGTATCAAAAGCCTATAGGATCTATCATCCAATGAGGGAAGATTTCAGTCAGCATAGATGTCCACTTCCTTGAAGCAGAGAAATGGAAATGGTCCAATAAATAAATGGAGAAACAAGTGACCCTTGATGATGACGAACCAACAAATGATCAATCTATTAGGAGGTCAAGATCTCTTGCTGAGATTAATCAGAGATGCAAACTTGCGGTTCTTGAACCTGGAGGATATGAGGAGGCGAAGATTGATGAAAATGGCTAGTTGCAATGAAGGAGGAGCTTGCCATGATTGAGAAGAATAAGACTTGGGAGTTGGTTGAGAGGCCAAGGAACGTAAAAGTGATTGGTGTCAAATGGGTTTTCAGGACCAAACTCAATCCTGATGGCTCAATCAACAAGCACATGGCCATATTGGTGGTGAAGGGTTATGCTCAAATATGGGGAGTTGATTTCTCTGAGACATTTGCACCTGTGGCCAGACTGGACACCATTCGTATGCTCCCGTCCATTGGTGCTCAGAAGAATTGGAAGATCATCCAACTTGCTATCAAGTCAGATTTTCTAAATGGTGAGCTGAATGAGGAAATCTTCATCGAGCAACCTGATGTCTTCATTCTTTCATGCCAAGAAGAGAAGGTGTACAAGTTGAAGAATGCTCTCTATGGCTTGAAGAAGGCTTACACACACTGGTACAACAAAATTAACGAGCATTTGCTGCAACTTGGGTTTGAAAAGAGCCCAAGTGAGTCCACCCTTTACATCTTAAAGGCAGCTATTAGGGCATGTTCTTTTCGCGGAATGTGTAACGAATTCGGCTTACGGAATACGTAAGAAGTTGTTCTTTTCGCGGAATTGAAAAAATTTGGCTTACGGATTCCGGGCGGGGTAGGGCTATACATTCCGTGTGAAAACCTCGGAATTCCTAAGCCTAGAGCGCAAGGAATCTGGAATAGAGTAGTAAAATACTATTTTGCCCTCGTAAGGTTTTATTAAGGGCAGAACTACCCTTAATTCTCCTCATTCGGACCGAACTCACCGAAGCAGAGCTCTTTCGTCCTTGAAATCTCCCTGGTCCTTTGAAGCTCCCTGGCCCTTCGTCTTCAGGTATGAATCTCCTTGGTCCTTTGATCCTCCGAAGCTCCTTCGTTCTGGGTTCATCACGAAACCAGAATTCGTTATCTGATAGATAGGAGATTCAATTTTAGAAGGGTTCAGATGAGATTTCCTTGCCAAAGTAATGATGATTTAAGGATCTATCTCTATTATCTTATTTTGTTCAGATTTCTTTATCTGATTTGACAGTCTTTGGCATTAAAGTTAGGGATCACCGTTTTACTTTACTCGATGGGGAGATGATTATCGATACCGTGCCCGACTCACAACAACAGGAGAGAAAATATCTCATATATGATGTAATGGCACTTAATGACAATTCCGTTGTAGAGGTTGAGTTAGTTCAGTTATTATTTTACATAATTTCCAACTGATTTTTGGGAAAAAACGACGAGTTGTAGGTTATTTCTTTGTATTCTTCAAAACTACTTATGTGATTGATATCTACGTTGGCACTTATGTAATTACAGTACCTGTTATAAATGCTTAGCCCTAGTCATTTTTTGTTTAAACTATGCAGCGTCCTTTTAATGAGAGTTGGAAGTTGATCAAAAACGAAGTGGTTGAGCCTCGAAATTACGAGCGTCAGCCCCAATTTCAGAGCAAAAGTCCTTACATATACGACTTTGAACCGTTCAGGGTATGATTTGAGGACCATTAACTATCGAGTTTAAATTATGTTTCATATTGTTTATAGTGAGCTACTGTCCAGGTGATAAGAAAGGACTTCTGGATGCTCTCTGCAGTTCCTAAAGTGTTAAAAGAGTTCATCCCAGGGCTTTCTCATGATGCAGATGGTCTCATCTTTCAGGTTGTTTATGCATTTTCACTTGATGGAATGAGTTACAGTAAATGATTTCTTTGGCAGGTTGATGAACATGGTCAGGAGCGTTTGTATCTCAATGATCGCGGGAAGAAGAGAATGTTGGATGGAAATCGGGTCACCTTTGAAGGTCAGGGTGGGATGTTGTTATTTTGTGTTACATTCAATGTATATTCTGTGTATTGAGTGAACACAATGTCTTAGATTGGTTTACATTCTAGTACTCTTTCTGAGTTCAAAAAGTTTGTGAAAATTCAGCATCAGGGTTGGATCCATCTTCGGGTAAAATCATTGAGTGTTCATGGGATAATGACGAGCAGGTTGAACTCATTAACTTTCGGTTTGTAGTAGCTTGGAAACTCTTGATCACACTTTGATCTTGATGTATATGTTTATGAAATATGGAAATGGATTCTGGTTTATATTGTATATGTTGTAATGAAATATTATATTTCGTGTAAATAGTGTAATTAATGATATTATGGTGCGGACAAATATAAACTTGATTGATCTTGGTGAAAAAGAATGGATTTATATTAAAATTTACATTAATTAAACTAATTTGTCTTAATTAATTAAAGAGATTTCTCCTTTAAAATTAATTAAATAATTAAATTAATTATTTTAAAAGTGGTTTTAATTATTATTTAAACATATTATAAGTTTTATTATTCTTAATTTTTAAAAATAATTAATATAAATTATATGTATTATATACTATACATATACAAGGATGGGCAAATATGTCATTTTACCACATTCCATTGTCTTTCCATATACAATTCAACCAAAAAAACAACAGAATTCCTTATTCCATTCCACCAAAGAAACAACATATTTGTATGTCCTATTCCTTATTCTCTATTTCGTATTCCTTAATCCGAATTTCGTGAAAGAAATGCCCCGTTAATGTAGTGATGGTCTCCGTTCATGTAGATGACTTACTTATTACAGGAAAATCAAACAATTCAAGATGAAGATGATGCATATATTCGAGATGACTAACTTGAGAGAGATGTCCTATTTTTTGTGCATTGAGATCAAACAAAGTAAGCAGGAAGTATTCATTTTCTAGAAGAAGCATTTGAAGGTGATCCTCAAAAGATTCAAGATGGAAGATTGCAAAGAAGTGAACATCCCAATGGTTCTCAACCCAAAGCTGCAAAAGGAAGATGGAGCTGATGCAGCAGATGAAAAACTCTATAGGAGATTGATTGGGTGCTTAATGTACCTAACTGCAACAAGGTCAGACATTCTCGATTCTGAAAGTGTTCTTTCTAGGTTCTTAATTTTCCATAGTGAGATACACATGATGGGTGCAAAACATGTGGTAAGATACTTGAAGGGAACTCAATCACTTGGGGTCAAGTTTGGGAAAAGTAAGGACCTCAATTTGATTGGGTATTCAGATAGTGATTGGGCTAGTTCAGAAGATGATGCTAGAAGTACTTCTAGTTACTATTTTTCTCTTGGTTCCGGATGCTTTTCCTGGTGTTCGAAGAAGCAAGAAGTAGTGGCCCTATTCACTGTAGAAATTGTTGTTTTTACTATAGGAATTGTTGTTGCTCCAACATGTGTTTTACTGTAGAAAATGCTGCATATTTACTATAGGAAATGCTGCATATTTACTGTAGAAAATACTGCACCAACCTTGTAAATGCTGTCAACAAAGTGTTGTAAATTTTGTCAACAAAGCCCTTCTATGTATTAGTATAAATAGGTGGCTATGTTTGTATGTTTTGTATGTTTTGTATGAGAGTTGTATGAGAGGTTTATAAGATTTTATGAGAGTTTGTTCAACACGTATAAGATTTCTATTTGTGTTCTTCAACTCCATGTTCAATCTGCTGTTCTTTGATTTCTCTTGATTCATGAACAACAGTAAAACTATACATTTGCCAGCTTAAGTAACCAAATAGCTAATTTACTCGTTGACATATCGTATGATCCATTTTATATGGTGAACACTCATTAAAATATATGTTGACACATGTGACTTAACAGTTGAAACTTATGTTTTAAAATGTGTCTGAACGGTTTAAATGTCTATCTGACGTTAAATTTGTCTGTTAGAACTATACATGTGCTCTACACGTGATATTCTTCATACCTCAAAAAATTACTAAGCCCTTCTTCTTCTCCGTTTACTTATATTTTGTTTACATATGAAGGTTTCGAAAAGAATAGCAAAGAAGAGAGACGAGACAACGAGAGAATATTAAGGGTTATGTACCATGAAGGTTGAGACGAAGCTGCTCATAGGTTGGGTGACAACCAACGACATCCAAGTCGTCATGTTCGTTCTCGCTCAAGCTTTTCACCCAACCCTACCATGGAGTGTCAAGGACGAGATTGTTCTACTGTGGACTTGTCTACTCCGTGAAATAAGTCTGTAACTGGAAGAAATTTTCTAGGCAGCTCCACAGTTGCCCCAATTTTAAGGTAACTTCAGAGTTAGTAACCCTAATTCGATTTTCTTCAATTAATCAGACCATGTCGAACCCTAATTTTGTTTCATTATACTAGCTTGGTTCTGGTTATCGATAGTCCGTATAGCATCTCAGATGTGGTTTTTTTGATTGAGAAGATCCAACTATGTGCCCATATGGCAAGATTGCGGTAATGCAATTTAAACAAAACGAGACACATTTGAAAGAACAATTGGATTTTGTGAATTCTCGAGCTCTTGAAAGTTGACTAAATCATCAGAACTGGTTGCGTTGACAATTGTTATGGTTATCTTTCTTCTAAGTGTAATGGCAAACAAGTAGGTCGTCTTGGTTAGTTTGCAGATGGAATTTCAGTGTAATTGAAGTATGAACAACATTTTGTCGTATCTGTATGGGTGTTTATGGGGTGACCTATGTTTGTAAACAAGTTGTTAAATGAACTACTACGTTAAGATAAGAGTTATTAAATGGTTATTTCTGTTTTCTGTTTTTCTTATAGAAAGGTTACTTATGTATAACAAAATTAATATATATTTAAACATCATAACGGTTTCCCATAGGTAAAATACTAAGTCTTTAACAAAGTATCACAAAACAGGTTCCATACATAGACATATATCCCAAACCGACACTATAATCTAACATACACCACAAAATAGGTTTCGTTAAAACAAACCTACATCCCAAAACCGACACAATAATCCTTCATACACCACAAAACAGGTCCATGAGTTTTGGGTTTTTATTCAACCCATGTGAATGCCACTGGAAATAGGGCATTATCAGCACCCCTAGTAACAACACATGGAAGCGGACCCCCGTCCAGTCCCTTCAAGAAGAAGCCATCAAGTGATATGAATGGTCTACTCCCTTTACGCAATCTACTCTTACAAGCCTCCAAACAGACATACAATCTTTAGAATCTCGGTATTAATGGGATCGAGATGGAATCAACGTGCCTAAACTACTGTGCTTCCTAGATTATGCTCATGTAAGGCTCGAGTAAGGTCGCTACATACTCGGCTCTATAACTTTGACATATTCTTCATTATGATCCCCATCTAACTTTTCCTTTGCAAACTTGAGGCCACGAGAATTGACAAATCTATTAAATTTCCATCCATTTTGTGTTTGTATCTGACTATGAATAGTACAATTCTACAACATAACACAAAATATGTCAATGAAAGTATCAAAGCATATCATGGAAGTGGTTATCCATCACTATGAATAAAACATAACTACCTTCAACTTAGGGCCATCTCTAAGCATATCAATGAAGTGGTCAAAAATTCATTTGTACCCCACGTTGTGGTTCACATAAGCTCTTGCGCATTGATGCTCCTTTACCAACTCCTGAATTTGGACTGTGTTTTTCTTATTAATATTGTGGGCAAAAACTTTGAATGAGCATTTATAATTGCCGTAAGCTTCCATTTGGGTCTTGTTGTCAACCAGAATGAGAACATCATAACCATAAAAGATCGCATGGTTTATCATGGCCTTCATGAAGGTTGAGGTACTACTAAATAACATTTCAATTTCTATCTCAAAATTTTCTCCATCCTTGTCCTCATTGTAAGTCTTGAAGAATGTAGTGCTTGTCACATCATCTTGAACATAATCTTTTCCGGCGATGTCTAATGTATTGCTTCAACACTCACTAAACTCTTTGCCAAATCCAGGTACGTCGCATGGCCATCGTATATGTAACTACTCAAGAATCACCATTAGATTTAACAATGACATACAAAATAATATTTTGTTAACAATAACATTTTGTTAACTCTAGGTTCTTGATGAATATCCACAAACTATTATTTAAATAGATATACTTGAAAACCTTCTAGCTTGGCGTTAAAACCAAATGTGATTGTCATTTCATCTAATGTGATTTACAACTAATGTTTTATCAGAGGTTGAGTACATTTTTCTGTACATTTCCCCCACCCATTTCCGTTCATTTTTCTGTTTCCAGTTGAATGCCTGCTATATTTTTATTTTTCAAACACGATTTCCCGAGTTTAAAGATTGGAATGCTCGACGCCTCAATTGAGATAACTAGTCCTGGAATTCGAGGCGTACGCTGGTGAGTGTATTTAAATCCAATAATTCTAACAGGAAGAGTAAGTACTTCTTTTTTAAGGTGGCGTCACGTGGCCCTTGAGGATGATCCAAACGGATTCGGCTCCTATTTTTAGAAGTATTCAAAAGAGGAGCAAAAGACGTTGAATTTGATCTATTTAGATCTCACCAAGGACCTTCCACCTTATATGTCAAATCATACTTTGGAGGCATCGCTCATTAGCGCCGCAATTAGATCCTCGAACCCTTCGTCGTCAATTGGTTGGGTACTTTCCTAACTCTTCTTTCTTCCCTTGTAGATTTTGATTAATTATTTGAGTTGACGCCACAACTCTTCAGGTGACGATCGGGGTGATCCCTATGGAGGAGGAAGAGCCTCAGAATAAGAAGCGGAATAGGAAATATCGCTCAAAGAAGGAGAAGCCACAAACGATGGATCAATTGACTGTGAGCCCTATGGTTTTGGATGACGAAACCAACGCCACTGTGTCGGCGTACAAATATACAAACCCTTACTCCCCTTACAAGGACGATGTCATTTATTGTAGAATTTCTCTCATTTTATAGAAGAGGTGGTACAAGCCTCCGAATTTAAGTGAGGACCGACACTCATACTATTGAAAGAAAATTTATACATATGTTCCCTGACCCCAAGGTTCTAAAAGGGCAGCGCCGGAGGAGACCATTACAGCCAGGATGCCCACTAGGGTGTGTTTTACTCCCGAAGCCTCCATTTATCTGATAGAAGTATTGCCTATTTGCACAGCCTCTTCGTCTCGTTCCTCTTCGTCGTCGATCCCGGTAGAGGAGTCTTTGGGCTCTTATCAGGGACCGAGCTTTAACTTGAAGAAAAATCAATATGTGGCTTCCACCAAGGAGAATCGATGACAACCTAGGGAACCATGTCGTCATTTGAGAAGGATTAGATTTGGAAGGCGTCAAGCTCTTAACTCAGCATAGGTTAATAATACCCCTGGTTAAAGGACTTTCAGACAATTGACCTTGTTTTTCATGACAAGTGGCATATCCTTCATACATGTCATCATTTTCGAGGGAGTGATGCATCTGAGCAATGGTGTCGAAAATTCTTTCTTATAGAGAATCCCAACAATAAGAGTGTAGCTTGGTGCTAAGCGACTCATCCTTCTGGCTTCAGCTTCGTCTTGAGGTTCAATTCCAGTTTTGAAAAATTTCCTGATAGGGGTCGCCCAATTAGGTGTGGCATGTACGTTGAAACATTCATACACACAAGGACAAGCGATGCGTTCGATAAAGTGTATAATACTTTGTGTTGGATGCCATACATATTTACTCAGAGTGTCGACTTCCATATTAGCTTCCCTAGGAATGGCCTCAATTTCAAAATTGGTGGAGCCTTCTACCATAGCCTTTGCTTCCTTAAGAAATTTTTTGATATGCTCATCCTTGGCCAAGTATTCTCCTCTTACTTGGTTGACAACAAGCTGAGAGACACGATAGACTTTAAGATAGGCGACGCTCAATCATTTGGCTATCCCGAGTCCAACAATCAAGGCTTCATATTTTGCTTCATTTTTTGTGGTTTTAAACGGTAAGACCATTGCGTATCTCAATGATTCACCCCTGTTTGGAGAAGTCAGTACAAGTCTTTCCCCCAAGTCTTTAACACATGAGCATCTGTCCGTGTACAATTTCAAAGCGAGAATTGGTATCTGGGGCGTCTCTTCCAAAAAGGGCATCCCTATTTCGGATGGCGACGCTACTGAGGAAAGGTGGATTCTATTATGAAATCAGTCAGTGTTTGTGCCTCTATGGCCATCCTTGAAGAAAATTTAATTCAAAATTCAGTTAACTTGATCGTCTACTTTATCATCCTTCCCGAGGCGTCAGGTTTTTAAAATAAATGTTTTAGTTGTTGATTAGTTAGGACAGTGATTTCATGTTCATGAAAATATGAGCGAAGCTTTCTAGCTGAGACCACCAATGCATAAAGATACTTCTAAACTTCCGTATAATTAATTTTAACCTTGTTCAGGACATCTGATACATAGTAGACCGACACTTAGCCCTTAGCCATATTTTCCACAAAAACAGAGCTTAAAGCCACACGATTGATGCTTAGGTAGAGGAATAGGGCATCACCCTAGGCTGGCTTGGCCAAGGGACGTTCTGAGGTGTTTCTTGACATTCTGTATTGCTTCCTCACACTTATGGGTCCACTCAAACGTTTTGTTGTCCCTAAGAACTTCTAAGAAAGGCAACAACTTGTCTCTAGATTTGGCTAGGAATCGGTTGAGCGCCGCCAGTCAACCATTTAGGCTTTGAACTTCCTTGTGATAGGTTAGGCTCTTAATTCCTTCGATGGCACCAACTTTTTTCAGATTTAGTTTGATCCCACTTTGACTGATCATATAGGCCAGAACATTTCCGGATTGGACGACAAATGCACAATTTGTCAGGTTCAGGCGAACTTGATGGAGACGTATCCTCTCCAAAGTTTCCTCAGGTCTTTAGTATGGTCGACGCCTTTGACAAACTTAACCAACATGTCATCCACATAGGCTTCCATTGTGATTCATATCATCCCTGCAAACAACTTGTTCATCATACGTTGATAGGTGGCGCCAACATTAATTAATCCAAAGGGCATAACGGTGCAGTGATAAATATCACTATCAACATAGACAACGGTGTGACAGGTGTAGCTTTCAGCTTATTTAGTTGTACTCGGAATATGCATCCATGAAGCTTAAGAACTCATGTCCTGAGGCGGCGTCAACGATCTGGTCCAACCTAGGCATGGGATACGAATCTTTGGGGCAAACCACGTTTAAATTGTGGAAGTCAACACACATTCTCCAATTGTCATTACTCTTTTTCACGAGCACCGGATTAGCCACACATGTCTGAATTTTATATCCTTTACAAAGTTGGCATCGACCAACTTCTCCACTTCCTGCCTTATGGCGAGAGTTATTTCCTCTCTCATGCGTCGACGCTTCTAAGCAATTGACGTGATGCTCGGACCAATGCTTAATTCGTGGGTGCTGACATCCTTGATGATACCAGGCACATCGCTGGAATTCCAAGTAAAAATCTCTTTGAATTCAATGAGCAGTAGTGTCAGCGCTTTGGACCACTCATCAACAAGCGTTGCTTCGATCTGGACGACCCTTGTCAGGTCCATCTACCTTCTTCAATCCCTCCACTGGGGTCAGGCGACGTTTTTTTCCCTTGGATCCACATCCGTTGTGATGGATAAGACCTCTTTTCTCTTCAGAGTGTGGCGTCGCACCGAATGAATGTAACAACTGGGGTCAACCGACTACTCTCCTCTTACCAACTCGATCCCATGGTGCGTTGTAAATTTCAAAAGTTGGTGGTAAGTGGAGTGGATCATTCAGGGAGGGTTCAAAGTGGATCGTCACCAAATTGTGTTGTATGATGTCGAGACGTCGACCACGATGAAAGTGACGTTGATAGTCAAAGTCTTCCATCACTCGCCCAAAAACAACAGAGGGGTAATGACCCCCACCGGGTATGTTGTCATTGAAGCGAAACCCATTAGTAGTAAGTTCACTTTTTTCAAGTCTCTCTCACTCATGCCCATGTTTTTTAATGCGTAGAGAAAAAGGACGCCCGTATTATTTTCAAAATCTATCAAGACACTCTTCACATCGTACATGCTGATTTTTATCGTGATAACCAACGCATCCTTGTGCACGCAGGTTACATGCCCTATCTCGGATTCCGAGAAGGAGATGACCATTTCATCTTCAACTCGTGGGCGCATCCCCACTATGGTGATACCTGATATTTGAGTGACGTAGACTTCTCGAGTGTTGTTGGTCTCTTCTTTAGAGGTGGAGTCGTCGCTTATCACGTTTAGGGTTCTCCTCTTTTCTCTAAGGGTGTCCTGCCACCTTTCCCTTTCGGGTGATGCCTATTGGTCCCTACAATTAGGGCTTGGGCTACGCCCTCGTTTGGAGACGAAAGTTTTTGGAAGCCCCTTATTGGATCAGGGTTTCTATATCCCTCTTAAGGATCTTACAATCATTTGTGCTATGACCTATGCAGCGGTGGTATCGACAATACTGATTGTGGTCGGACCCCATGCGCGCACCGATTTTTGTGGATCTGCGGGTGACGTTGAGTCTCTGTTCTCCATTTCAGTCAAGATGACTGAAATATCCTGGTTCAATGGGGTGTATGTTTGATAGACTTCCCTACTGGAGCATGACAACAAGGCGAGACTCTTATCGTATTGATCACTATTCTTGTGCGAATGTTGCTCCAACAGTTTCCCTTCTTGGATTCCTTATGGACCTTTATGCCCTGCTCCGCTATTTCCAGCTCAATATATGACTTCAATTTCTCTGTCATCTCTTAATTGTGTTAACGCGTAGGACGCTTAAGCAGTCATATAAAGCCGAGCCTCTAGATTCTAGTGCTTTGACAAAGGCGCGAATGGTGTCTCCGCCCGTCATGACCTGGTTGATGCTCGCTAGCACTTTGTTGAAACGCGCATAGAAGTCTCCCCGACTCTCGTTTCTCTTTTTATTTAATGTGGTCCAAGGTACCGACGCTCTTCAGGAGTTGTCGATCGCCCATGTATTGCACAATGAACTTGTCTTTTGTTCGAGGATATAGTTTAGATTGAAGTTAAGTAATCAATATTTACTTTACTCCAAGTAAAAGGATTGTTTTGTAATTAGTAGAAAATATCTCCAGTAGGGTTTTACTAATATCTCTAGTAGGCTTTTACTAATAACTCTAGTAGGTTTTACTATATATATCTGGGAATCACAAAAAAAACTGACGAGCAGAGCCTTTAGGTGTTGAGCCTTCGCAAGTCATCCTTGCCAGCCAGGACCTATAGTTATCCAGCTTCTAGGAATAAAAAAACGATGAGCGGAGCCTTTAGGTGTTCGAAAAAAATCGAGATCTAAATATATATATGAGAAAAAAAAGGATTATATATATATATATATTCCACCGAAAGAATGAACATGGCCACATGGCCATGTTCTTCTTTTGCCCAAGTTGATTTTTATTATTATTAAAAAATAATAATAATAAAATAAAATGCAATCTTCTATAAAAGGAAGGTGAAAAAATTGAAGAAGGGGGGAGGCATGTGTGAGCTACGGTGAGGAATTGGAGAAGAGAGAATAGAATAGAATAGTGAGGAAAGAGTAATCAAGTGAAAAAAATTAAAAAAATATATATCGGTGATTGTCGGTCTCTGCTTCTCGTATGGTATATTAAACTCCGAATGAGTTAGGTATATCTCCCTCAGATTCAATATTGTATTTGTATTTTCTAAGTATGAATGAAAATGAAGTTTTATATACATATATTATATATCTCTGTAATACTATATATATATATATGTATGTATGTATAATAAATGTGATATTATATCTGTATGTATAATATATATACTATGTATATGTTATTGTTATATATATATATATGTGATACTATATGTATATGTATAATATATGTATATTATCGAGTGTTATAAACCAAACCAGAAACGTTTTGGGTCATTTGTGCAATTTTTTATTTTTTTTATTCAACTCGATTTTTAAAAAAAATTGCATTTTGATTTCTAAACTTTTCTAAACATTCCATGACTTCTAAAAATGTTACAGATAAATTTAGAATAGTTCTTGGGTTATTTTGGAACTTTACCAAGTATTACAAGTAAATCCAAAATAGTTAAGGTTCAATTCTGATTTTTTTCGAAAACTATACATTTTAGTTTTATTTTTAGAAAAGTAAGTATAGAAAAACAAAATTCGAAAAATAGGTATACGCGCATCCCCCGGGACGCGCCTATGCAATTGACGTATGTTGGGTGTGGCTTTATTGTTTTTTTAAAAAAATTGTTCCATAATGACGACTCGATGTTTAATTAAAAATAAAATTATGTATCTATTAAAAATATTTAAAAAATTATAGTAAGTAGATATTTTAATTATGATTCAAGTGATGCAAAAAAATATTAAATTTGGATTTACGGATTGCCTGTACGGCATGCCGTAACTTGAGATATGAAAATTTGACTTAAAAGATTATAACTCGAACCATGTAAGTCCAAACTCAACACGGTTAACGTCATGTAGGTCGTAAATTAATTATCTACGTAGGATAATTCTTTTGATTAAAAGTACAGTGATTTTCTAACCTAACATCGTTTACACCCAAATTTGACCGAAATAAGTAAATGCATTAGGTGAGAAATTTAATTATGTACTTACTCAAAAAAAATTTAATTATGTACTTACAATAATTTTACTGTTTACATAGTGAAATTTACTAACTTATGGCATGCCGTACAGGCAATCCGTAAATCCAAATTTAATATTTTTTGCATCATTTGAATTGCAATTAAAATATCTACTTACTATAATATTTTTAAATTTTTTTAATAGATACATAATTTTATTTTTAATTAAACATCGAGTCGTCATTATGGAACAATTTTCTTTTTAAAAATAAAAATAAAAAAGAGACACACCCAACATACGCCAATTGCATAGGCGCATGTTGGGGATGCGCCTATTCAATAGGCGCACCCCCAACATGCGCCTATGCAATAGGCGCGTCCCGGGGGGGTGCGCATATACCTATTTTTCGAAATATTTCTTTTCTGTACTTACTTTTCTAAAAAAAAAAACTAAAATTTATAGTTTTCGAAAAAAATCGTCAATTCTATAATTCTTTTTAAAAAAATTCAGTTCAATTATAATTTTTTCGAAAATTATATTTTCATTCCTAAATATTTATGGACATTCTATGACTTCTGAAAGTGTTACAAATAAGTCGAGAATAAATTTCGGGTTATTTTAGAACTTTTCCAAATGTTACGAATAACTTCAGAATAGTTTAGGGTCATTTATGCAATTTTCAAAATATTTTTCCAATTCAGCTCAAATTTTAATCAATGGCATTTTGGTCCCTAGATTTGTTTTTTGAACATCCTATAACTTCTCAAAATTTGACAAATTAGCCCAACGAACTTAATATCTTCAAAATAATTCGTGTATGTTTTGACACATTTAGAATGGCTCAAAAGTTAAGCCATTTTTTTTTCGAGCACGATTAACTTTATTATCTCTTGCCTATTTATTTCAAATTAACTCATAAATAAACAAAAATGTCTGTACATGGTTTGTTTAATTTTAAAAAAAAAACATGTAATCTTTTGGGCCAAGCATGATCAAAACGGGCAATTCAGGTAAATTGCTAAAATATTATTTCAAAAGCGAACTAAAGTACTGAAAGGGCGAATTATGGGCTTGGGAGCCCTTGAGAGGTAATCAAACCCCCAGACTCAATTCTCTGGACGTTGGCCTTTCCAATCCCTAGGATGTTAGTTCCATGTACCCTAGGCAATTCTAGGATTCTGATTAGCCTTTAAATAATCGGTGGCGACTCTTTCATTTTTTTCAGTCTGGTTGATGACCCCGCTCGACCGGACCTGTCGCTCGCCAAGACTCGACATTTTCGAGCGAAAAGAAAAAATATTTTCCAAAAAGGGTCGGGGAAAGTCGGATCCGACGTCCGACAATTTGGCGATTCTGTCGAGGATCTCTTTTAGAGGGTTTATGCTTTGTCATGTTTGCTTTTCCATATTACATTTTGCAATATCCGTTTTGACCGTTTGCTCATGCTTGTAGTTTCTAATTTTGTCCAAAATGTGATATAATTGCAATATTTCAAAAACAAAGGTTTAAATTCTTGTTTTGCACAAATCACGCTGGTTACCATTACCCTCTCGGACCTGGAGCACATTAAGAGCTTAGGGATTTTTGTAGGGGAATGAGTCCGGAGCGGTTTGGACCGCCGACACGCACCCAAACAACACAACTCGATGATCAGAATAGTCCCGTGATCCTCTTTAGGGGGTGAAATTCCGCTGGTTCAGAGGACTTAGAAATTCCATCCATTTAGAACAAAAGCTCCACACCGTGTTTAACCTTTACCAGTTTTGTGTGCATTTCCATTTTTGGGCCCAATTGATGTAAATGGTAATTCAGCCCAAGTATTTGGATACGAAATTCGCCCACAATTCATAAAAAAGATTCGGCCTACCCAACAACGGTAGATGGGAGTTTGACCCAATATGTAAATGTGTTTTGTTTTGGCCCTAGATTATGACATGTATAGGATTGGGCATTTTATATTATATATTTCATACTTTTGTAAATATAATACGAGTCTTGCTAATGAATTTTACATTCTCGCACTTGCATTGCATTTTTGAATAAAAATGTAAGTTCTGTTCCTTCTATCATGTATTCTTAGGACGTTTCACGCACCATCTTTGGTAAGGATGAAGAAAAAAAATCATTACCCTCACATTAAGGCCATACAGCCCCCTACGGTCGAAAAATGCATGATTATGGAAAGCCATGACAAAAGGGAATCTGAAATACGTGAACAAGAAAATTGGTGAGATTTACGAACTTGCAACAGGATTCTCCTTGATGCCTTGTCTAACCTTTGGAATGTGGAAAACGCTTTCGCGTGATTAACAACAATGGAATACATTCACAAGTCCCATTCGACACCTGAAAGTCCGTCTTACAACTCAGAGGAGATAATCGGGGATAGACGACAACCACCGTCATTCTAGCAATGTGGGGGCACCTTGAAAAAATGTAGGGGCAACGTAGCTGAGTTGAATGGCACCGTTGAATAATTCAGACCTTCCTTCGAACCAAGGACGAGGCGAATAGAAAGATTTTCAAAATGTATATCCTTGACCTTCGTTCGAACCAAGGAACAAGCAACAAATGCACTCAACAAGCTGCGCCGTCGTGTCAAACGTCTTAAGAACTAGACTTCGATTGGCTAAATTATTTTAAAATATTCTTGAATTTTTTTTCCATACATGAAATTGAAGCCTACGAATGGAATGAATGGAACATGCAGAATTTTCAAAACCAATCATGCATGATTAATTGTGTATTTGTCCTCCTTACTACGGTATTTTGGATTTTGGTTTTCAGGAATGCATGCGACATTCGACGACTGTAGAACCTTAAGAAAACGAGGAGAGAATCATCCAACTAGAAAAGACCATGCAAGCCATGAATTCCCGCGCAGTTCATTCAATCGTTGGCATGGCCTCCTAGGTCGAGAGGATTTTTGTTTTTCTAAGCTCCAGGCATCCGTGACTACCACAGTATCCCCGAACTCGTCTTCTCGAGGAACACTGCTGCCGTGGAACTTCATCAATCCATGTCAGGTACTTTTGTCATCCTGACCAGGCTCCATCTCTCACATATGGCTATCCTGAACAAGGTCCACCTCCCACATATAACCTTCCCACACCCGAAAGAACAAAGGCACTTTTAGGACTGGGTTTTCGTCCTAATTTCATAGATTATGAAGTAGCCCGGAGGAAACGTTTAGCCAAAGGTTCAGGGACATTGTTGTTTCCTCCCCTCGTCGTTTCATTTCCAAGTACGCCACAAGTGATCCAACCTGAAGACGTTGATAGTCACGAGGGCTTGTCGGGCGGTATCACCAATGGAGCTCTACTTGATGAATCTCCCTGATGCATTTTTGTTCGTCCACTCGTTAGTGGGGCACCCTTGCCGAATCTGACTCTATACATTACGGAGAAGGATCCGTTGGCCCAGAAGACATTGAAATTTGGAACACAAAGTCAAGCTGATACCAAATTGTATCAATTCCTGAATTCCTCAAGCAGATACCAAATTGTACCAAATTCTATTTCTAATGCGCATGTTTTCAGTACCAGTGATCATGTTTCTTATGTTTCATCGTATGTATGGCATCAATGACTTGGTCACCCATCTCCTCAAGTGTTACAACAGGTCATTCAATTTGGATTACCCTGCACTGACAAGATCAAAAAAACTCACCTATGTGTGGCATGCAAAATGGTGAAGAGTCATAAGTTACCTTTCAGTTCTAGTGAGGGAATGTGCAATGCTCCTCTCCAATTACTTCAAGTGGATATATGGGGACCTTCTCCAGTAAGTTCAAATGGTTCTAAATATTACATAAATTTTGTGGATGCATTTTCTCGGTTCACTTAGGTATATTTCATTGCTAACAAGACTGATGTTGTGAGTGTTCTAAAACCATTCCACTCGTTTGCTGAAAAAACAATTACATCATCAAATAAAAGGTGTTCATACCGATAATGAAGGTGAATTTATAGGTTAATTTCACTCTTACTTAGTCTTTGCAGGTATTCAGCATCAGTTTACATGCTCTTACACCTTTCAACAAAATGAGATTGTTGAGAGGAAATACCAATATATAGTTGAGCTTGGTCTTACCTTGCTTGCCCAATGATTAGTCACATTCAGGTTCTAGACAGATTCATTTGCATCTGCTATTTATCTGACTAATAGGATATCCAGGCATGTGTTGAACAATAAATCACCTTTTGAAAAATTGTTCAACAAACTCCTTCCATATATTTCATTACGTGTGTTTGGATGTCTATGTTTTCCTCACGTTCATGATTCTAATAAACATAAGTTCGATGATAGGTCTAGGCCATGTGTTTTTCTTGGATACATCAACACATTTAGGCTACAAGTGTATTGATCAAACTGGAAGAGTTTACATGTCTAGACATATTCATTTCGAAGAGTCTGTGTTTCCTTACTATGTTAAACAGTCGGTTTCTTCTATCTCTTTTGATGTTGATGACTCATGCCCAATTAGTCATCCTACATAGATTCATGGCTGAGGTCAGGATCAACAGGAATTCATATGCCCACTTCAATTGCTGCAAGCAATGAAACTAATCCTTTATCACAAGCACGCGCGGATATAAGAGAGTTCCTTTATCCACATTCTCAAATCAGGAACTCAGATTCTCCAGCTGTATGTTCTCAAAGTACCACTCAACATCCCAACATAATCTTCTCAACTTGAAGACCAACTGATTCTAATAGTCCACAAGCTCATGCTTCAAATGATAACATATTGCTCCTTGTTTTAACTGATGACTCAATTTCTTTACCTAATGTTTCCCCTCCTGTCTTAGATATGAGCTTATCAATCTCTAATATACCTCAGTCTACTAATGAATATACTGTGATTGTTTCAGGACTTAGAGCTCCTCCTCCATCATCATCCATGCCCAACGATCCGCCACAAGCAAAAACTTGTGCCACAACCATCTACACTTGGCATGATCACCAAGCCAAATCCAGATCTTATGAAAATGCTCTGCGATCATCCACATATGATGTGAGTGAGCCTCTGAATGTTTACATAGCACTTAATAATCCATAATGTGGGGAATCCATACAGAAAGAGATGCAAGCACTCCATGAGAAAGGCACTTGGACTCTCACTTCTTTACCTCCTGCTAGAAATTCCTGTGGGCTGCAAATGCATATTCAAGATTAAAAGAAAAGCATATGGCACTGTGGAAAGGTACAAGGCTAGACTACTGGCCAAAGGATTCTCACGAAGGGTGGGGTATGATTACCTGGATAACTTCAGTCCAGTTGCAAAACATGTCACAATTAGAATCATTCAATCTTTATCTTTATCTTTTAATTGGGCATTGAGACAAATAGATGTGAATAATGCTTTTATAAATGGAAGTTTGCTTGAACAAGTGTACATGCCTCAGTATCCAGGTTTGGATGTCATAGATGCCTTAGGGAACATGCTTGTTTTCAAACTCAATAAGGCATTGTTTGAGAAACTTCGAGAATGTTTGCTTACACATCTCTCATTTTCAAGTTCTCAGACTGATAACTGCTTGTGTCCTTAAGAGAATGTTGACAACTTTTTTTTTATATATTTGTTTATGTGGATGACGTAGTTGTGAGATGATCATGTGATGATCTCATCGAATCAACCATAACCAGCTTGAATAAGCATTTTTCCTGTAAGGATTTAGGCAAACTCAACTATTTCCTAAGAATGGAAATACAATATGGACCTGATTTTTCAGCCAGAGGAAGTACATATGTGACCTGTTGTCTCGTGTCAACATGTAAAATTGTAAACCTTGTCCTACTCCACTAGTTGATTTTCCTCTCCTTACATCCACCTCTGGATCATGTATGCCTTGGTCTGATCATTCTCTATACAGAAGCACGGTTGGAGCCTTGCAACACATTTGTTATACTCGTCCATATATCAACTATGGTATCAATATGCTTAGTCAGTTTCTTCATAGACCTATAAAGGCTCATTGGGTAGACGTTAAGAGGGTGTTGAGATATTTAAAAGGGTGGGGCCTAATACTCATACCATCTTCATCCCTTGATCTTGTTGGTTTTACAGATTCATATTGGGGAGCTGACAGTGATGACAGAAGATCTACAAGTGGACATTGCTTGTTCTTGGGAGGAACTCCAATTGTCTAGTGTTCGAAAAAACAAGATGTGGTGTCTAGATCAACAAATGAGGCAACGTTTCGTGGATTAACTAATGCTATGTGTGATGTCATTTGGGTAACTTCTTTACTAACTGAAGTTGGTTTATCATTATCAGCTGTTCATGTGCTTTGGTGTGACAATACTAGTACTATCTCTATTGCGGCTAACCCAGTTCAACATGCTAAGATGAAGCATGTAGAATTGGATATTTTCTTTGTTCGTGAAAAATTTCCACAGGGACTAGTCCAGGTCAATCATGTTCCTGATACAAAACAACTTGTTGATGCACTCACCAAACCTTTAACTGAGAATACTTTCATTCATCTTCGCCGAAAGTTAGATGTTTGTTCATTGTCTAAAGCTCTGTCAGAAGGATCAAGCGTGATTTCTCACTTGTTTTATCTTAGTTATACTCACCAGTTGACCTCTGAAGTTGTTCTATCACAAGTATCCTCTAATCTCTCTCAATTGATCTGACTTTCTAATCGTTCTCATGATCTTCTTCTGAATGTTGACGATGTTGATGAGTTGTTTGCTGATGATAAGTACTTTGAACATGTGAATTGATTTTTCTCAATGTGTTGGAATTCAGATTCTCACAATGTTATATTGTCATAAGTTTTTCATGGTGAAAATATCAAAACTCCTATATCGTGTTTTACAAGTGCATATCTTTCACATTTGTCATTAGTTCTACTTAGATGATACAATGGGTTTGATTATTGTTCAGCTTGTGCCAAGTGATTATAAAAAACATTTAGGCATTCATATAACAAAAGCCAAAAGAAGATGTTGGGCACAAACCCATCTAGTCATTAAAAACAAAGTTGAATGATGACTCGGGCAGCACAGTTGTGCAATACAAACACAGGATAACATAAGCCCAAAGAAGATGTTGGGCACAAACCCAGACAGTCATCAAAAAAGGTTTGAATGATGGCTCGGGCAGGACAGTTGTGCAATACAAACAGAGTGGATATCAAAAGCCAAAAGAAGAAATTAGGCACAAACCCAATCAACTTTGTCTAGAAGATAACCATGTTGGCACTTGACTTGAACAAGAAAAGGCTCATATGTGTGTGCTAGCATAACTTGTTCACTGAATACCGAACAGATTTGTGGTTGTATGATGAAATGTAGCCGAAAAGATGTGACATCTTATCTATGAGGCGAGGTATGACTTTTCCCTTCTGCTTCTTGACAATCTTGGCGTCAAGCTCGTCAATCTCCTCACGGGTTATTATATCCCGAGGTAGAGTCATTGTCGTGTCAATGCCTTGAGTGATGGCGCTCGCTAGAATGGGGAACGACTGGGGTGGCGAAACGTACATAAGCACTAGTTGAGGCCTAGAAGTTGCTTCTTCCATTTAAAATGGCTCAACAAGGTGAGCGGTGCGGACAACCACTTGACGTTATTTTTTTCCCAGGAGCTCGTCTAGCGCTGCAATGAAGGTTGGGTTGAGAATCTCTATGGGAAGAGACGTCCATTCTGAAGATGCGATATGCGACTGAACTAGGCGGGACACTATTGGCTCAAGCATGGGGGTGCTTAGTGCTAAGCCTCATCGGGAAGTGCCTGAACAGTAGGCTCAGGCGCTAGGGAGCGGCGCTCCCTGAGTTGTGTCCCGTGGTTGTATAAAGGTTAAGGGTTCCAGGTATTGCTAAAGGTTGTAGAGCGAGTCTCCTTCAACAAACACTTGGTGGTTTGTCTTCGCTCTTATATTGGGGGGAGACATAACTGTAATATTTGCTCAGATTCTCACAGATGGCGCCTTATACGGGTGAGCAAATTACCCATTTGGACCCGGAACATATCTGAAACTGACACTGTGGGTAAGTTTCAGATAGAACTTTTATAAATAAGGTAGGTTTCGGGAAAAATCCAAGAACCTATTTATTCAATTCTGGTTCTAGTTCGCCTATTTGGGTACCCAAAACTAACCGGAACCAGTTATATATATAAACCAACAAACCCTAATTGACAATTAGGAATGAGAGCACAATCTCTCAGTCACAACACTACAACAACCTCTCAGTCTCTCGATTAAGACTCTTCAGAGTCTTTCAGTTTTGGTCTCTCGGTCTCTGAATCACTCAGTAGCCTCTCTGACGGCAGCCTCTCCGACGATAGCCTACTCATCGACAACTCCTCTCTATCGTTTTGAACTCCTCTCTGTTATTTCGATCTGTATGTTTCTTATAATTTCTTTATTTTTTTGTGTTTGAATGCTAATGTTGTAGTTGTACGAGAGTTTTCCTATGTTGGCTTAAGATTAAAACTGAGCTCTTGCAGCAACAAAAGAACTCGGCCTTGAAAACAATCAAAGTAAACTTAATTAGTGTTTGTGTTTTAGATTATGTGATTTATGTCGTGTTTAATAACATTTGACATATTATGGTAGTTTGGTCGTATTATTGGATGATTGAATTTATGTGTTTATCCTCCCTGTGTGTTTGGTGTTATGATGATTGGATCTGTGTGTTTTATCGTCCATACGAGTAATTTGAAACTGTGGTTTGTACTGTAGTTTAGAATTGTGATTTGGTCCATTTGGAACTGTAAAAAGTTGTGTCTACGGAACCGAACCAGAATCGGAATAAAAAACAAACAGGTTCCTAATAGGGTACCCCGAACCGTTTGTACAAACATGTTCCAGGTAGGTTCCGATTCCAAAATTAAACGGGTAGGTTCCGGTTCCAATTTTAAATACCCAATTATATACTAGGAAGGTTCTGGGAACCCCTAAATTTACAAGGTACCCGGAACCGCTCACCCCTGGCTCCATATGTTGGATCAAACTCTCTAATGGTTCGAGGCGTCACTCATTAATGCTTCAAGACCTACACAAAGGAAAGCCCCGGATGTTTCCATTTTTCCCCCTATCATGATTAAGTCAGACCAAGTGTTTAGGGTCGTTAAATGTGAGTAAATACGTAAGTGCATACCCTAAAGAACACTAAATGCTTAGTATTTATAAAGAAAGTTAACTGAATGACCAAGTGAACCGTTTACTGTGGTTAAATAGCGTTTGACCATGGTTAATTTCTATAAAACAGGAAGGGATAAGATGTCAAACTACCGGATATAGGGGTAGCCGTCTTGTCATGAGAGGTGACGCTAGAGTATGTGATAGATATGACATTACTCTGTGTCTACATCGAGCTCTCGGCTCTTATTCGCAAATGAAATAGACGAAGCCTATTTAAGTGATCTTGAGCATTGGTTATTACACGCAAGGAGACTTACCCTTAATATGGGTGAAGCACTCCTGACCCATCAAAGCTCTTCTAGGGCGACACCTTTGTATCTGAGGAACGCTCCTGATGACCCACTCACCAGGGCAACACCTTTGTATCGATAATAAACCAAGTTTTCTATTTTATGCGTGATGTCAAAAGCATTGACGTTTGTTCTATTTTATCTCGTGCTTTTTCTTTTTTGTTATATTTAACTTAGGGTTAAATACCAAGTAGCTACCTGAACTTTGAACGTTTTGCAACGAGTTACCCGAACTTATAAAATTCAAAACGGGCTACCTCAACTTTGAAGAAGGTGCAAATAGCTACCTCCGTTCAATTTTCGGTCAACTGTCGTCGGAAAGTAATCGGAAATTCGTTGGAAATTCGTTGGAAATTCGTCGGAAATTCGTTGGAAAGTCATCGTAAATTCGTTAGATATTGGACGAAGGTATCTATTTACACCTTCTTCAAAGTTGAGGTAGCCCGTTTTGAATTTTCAAAGTTTGGGTAGCTCGTTGCAAAATGTCCAAAGTTCGGGTAGTTACTTGGTATTTAACCCTATAACTTATTAAATAGCGACAAAAAAGTCATCATTACAAATATTTAGATGTTAAAACTTAAAACAAATACTAATTCAGATAATAGAATAAATAAAAGTGATGCATTAGGATGAAAACTACCAATTAAGTAACATTCAATTATTTCTACAAAAAAAAGAAGTAACATTCAATTATGCTCTTTCCTTTCTACATTCTGACTGTACTTTATAAATTATTTCTACACAAAATAAAAATAAAAACAATTCCTCTTGCAGTTACCAACATCATGAACATTACAGTGCATTACCAACAGTATGAACATCGTACAACATTCTTCAATACATTCCCTTCAAATTACGAATGAGAATGCTCCCAACTGTTTTCTTCGTTCAGCGACCTCTTTGACATGAAAGTTTGGAATCGAAACTGCACCAAGATCCATTTGTTTGAAGAAACTAACAGTAACGCAGTTAAGGGTGGCTCGGTACACACAAGTTATCTATATACATACATCTTACGCAGGACACCCATCCAGCTCCATCCTAGCTAATAGCTGCAGTAGCGCTTGTCTGAAGCATGCATACTATTGTTCCCTACAAAAGGCAGTAGGACGACCTCCGATCATCTGAAATCAATGTGCTATCCCAACACGGCCTCTTTGGGCATCGAGGATCACTTTGGACTTCGCATGGCCACGGCTGCTGCTGAATCTCCTCCCCGAAACTTTGTACAATCTCCATTAACATCTTCTCTAAACTCTCCCTGCTACTGCAACTTTCACCCTGTTCAATTCACCGTGGACAGGACCATGCATTTGTTAGCTAACTCAATCCCAAACCCGATCCTAATCATCTTCCTTGTTTGACATAGACTATCCACCATCACTTAACCAACAAAGTAGAGAATGAATATGGTTGTTAAATACACACCTCAGTTCTAGCAGCCGCCATCAAACCTATCATTTCTTGTACAAAGTCTGAAAATCCCTGTTGCAGCAGATGGATTGAAAAAATGGTCAGAATTAATGTTGCGCCTGATGATCCACACTATGCACTAACTCTATACTTACCTCATCGACTTCATCGTCGTCTGGATCGTACAAGCCCGCATCGTACAGTGTTCTTTTCCTCTTGTCTCCCAACACTGTTCCATCCAAATAAAGAGTTTATATCCATCTCACTTCGACTATCCAGACTTATACTATAATTAACCAAACAAACCTCCAGCTATTTGGTTGATTAAGCAACAAAATGACAGACCACTACTAATCTACTACCTACCTTCATAGGCTTCTTGGATCTGCTGAAACTTACGCTTGGCTTCCCCCAACATGGATGGATTCCTCCTCTCCCATCTATCAGGATGCCATTCCTGTTCCCAAATAAAGAAGATAAGTTTGATCAAAACAGTTTCCATCTCACTCATATAATAGGCATGCATATATAATTGAACACTTTCTTACCATTGCAAGCTTCCGGTACGCGCGCCTTACATCATTTGCAGAAGTAGACTGATTCACCCCAAGAATGTTGTAGTACGACCCATCTTCTTCCATCACCAAGTATGCCGATCGAAAATCAGACGGTACAAAATGAACATACACTGACCTAGTTCAACAATGTCTATGGACTTGCCTGCCCGAGTGCAGTATATTTATAGGATGGATGAATAGCGGTGCTACATATATATAATGAGCTTCTGTTTCGTTAAAAATATCTGGACGGGGAGTTTTGGCGAGTATTCGGGAATGTTCGCGAAGAAACTCCCTCTACTCTGATATTTTGCCTTAGCTTGGATTTCCTTTGCAGCTTACGCTAGGATAATTTTTGTTTTGGGGTCCCACTAGCTAAACATATTTGTGGTTGTGGAATAACGGCAAAGTGACCCACGTCATCATTTTGGAATATTTTCTTTCTGGACCGCCGCCGACAGCTTGACTAAATTAGTTAAGCTGAAACACTCAGCTTGAGACGAGTAATTAGTTTAGCATCTCATACCATGTAGTTTGAAATTTATTATATTTTATTAGACAATAATGGTGTAAACTCAGTTCATCATAGATTGAAAAATAAAAGGCGGATAAACGTTATCTTCTGAAAAACATTCTCTCGCCCCAATACGTTTCCCTCCGCTCCAAGCAATTTCCCTCCTCTTCTCACGGAAGCTCGTGTTTAATTTCAAAGATATAGATAGATTTGTAGTATATCTCAAATATACACATTACTTGATAGATAGATTACATGTAGTTTATATGGATATATAGAAAACATAGAATCTAAACACTAGCTTAGATACAATGAGGAATATAATGCCTAAATATAGGAAAAGTAGTACATTCATTGTTTTATGCATTACATGTTTTGTGGTTCCATGTTTTGTGCAGCTGGTTTTTCACACTCCCCCTCAAGCTGAATTGTGGGATCACACATATGTAGCTTTCACCATACTTCTTCAAATGATTTTCAATTGATCGGTTTTGTTAGTACATCAGCAAGTTGATCTTCTGATCGTACATATGGGAGAGCTACCACACTTTCTTCTAACTTCTATTTGATGAAGTGTGTAGATTTCAACATGCTTAGTTTTATCGTTCTGAACTGGATTTTCAGATATACTGAATGCGTTTTGTTATCGCACCATAAGTTACACGACCCTTTAATTTTAAACTCAATCTCTGTTAGTAATCTTGATATCCACAGTATCTCAGTTAGACCCCGAGATATTCCTTGGAACTCGGATTCAGCACTTGATAGAGCGACCACCTTCTGTTTTTTGCTCTTCCAAGTCACCATATTTCCCCCCACAAATGTGAAATATCCAGAAGTTGATCTTCTATCCACCTTGCTACGTGCCCAATCTGTGTCTATATATGCTTTGAGCTCAAAATGTCCATTATTTTGAAATAAGATCCCCCTCTTTCGTGTACTTTTTAGATACCTTCTAACTCGCATGGCTGCTTCCATCTGCTCCCCTTGGGGTTGGTGCATGAATTGGCTAAGGACCCCTACTGAATAGGCTACATCAGGATGAGTATGTGCCAGATAAATTAACTTCCCCACTAGATGTTGATATCGTCCTTAATTGATCTGCTGGTCTTGCTTCGTGGCTGATTGTTAACTCGTGATTTACGATGATTGGACTATGAACAGGTTTACAATATGTCATTCCTGTCTCTACTAGTATATCAAGGATATACTTACGTTGAGAAATAAAAATACCCCTTTTTGACCGAAGTATACTTGAGATTACCCAAGTCTTTCATCTCAAATTCGTGAAACAAGTTTTTTCTCAGTTGATGTATCTCCTCCGCATCATCACCTGTAATTATTATATCATCAACATAAATAATCAAGCAGGTTACCTTCCCGTTCTTCTTATTTAGGAACAACGTATCATCCCCATTACTTTGCGTATAGTTGTACTTCTTCATTGTCGTGGTGAACCTCCCAAATCACGCTCTAGGAGATTGTTTTAACCCATACAATGCCTTTTTAATCGACATACTTTTCCTTTTTTAAACTTCTCTAGCATGACTGGATGTGCTTCCATGTATACTTCATCTACAAATTCTCCATGGAGAAAGACATTCTTCAAATCGAATTGGTGTAACGACCAATCCCTATTTGCTGCTATAGATAACAATACCCTGATAATATTAATCTTTGCCATTGGTGAGAATGTATTTGAGTAGTCGACTCCATAGGTTTGATTGTATCCTTTGGCTACTAGTCTCTCCTTATACCTCTCAATCGACTCATCTACTTTGTGTTTTATTGTGTATACCCACATGCATCCAACCGACTTATTCCCGAGTGGGAGTACACATTTCTCCCATGTTTTACTCTTCTCCAGTGCTTCCCTACGCTCATTGCTTGACACCATTCTTCCTTGGTTTGGGCCTCATGAACGTGCCTTGGTAGATCTTCTGAATAAATTGTTGTAGAGAACGCATGAGCAACTTGTGACATATTCCCTCTCGCTAGATTGATAACCAGGTATCTTGTTTTCTTTGGGACATACTCTGCTTCAAACCTAGTTGGTGGTACTTCCCGGTTTGATCTGGATGGTAATACATACATTCTCGATGTATTTATCTCCTATTGCTTTTGTTCTCCTGTACCATTTAAATCAGAATAACTAGTGTGATCATTTATGAGATTTGGGTACTTACCTTAGGAGTATTAGTCGGGGTGGGTATAATACCAGCAACTGTCTGGTCAGATTGTACTATGTTTGGAACTAGCTTGGTGGTTACGCTTACTGACTTTTTTTGGACTGTTTCGGACCACTCCGTACTTGACACCCAACTTGGTAGGTCTGACTGATTCTCCCTATGACCAATATGTAGGGTGTCGTAATAGAATTTTGTTTCAATAAAGTTACAATCCATCGTTGTGTAGACGGAGGATAACAACGATAACGTTTTTGATGAATTCCGTATCCTACGAAGACGCACTTGACCGTGCATGGATCGAGTTTAGAACGGTCAGATTTTGGTACATAAACATAGACTAAGCACCAAAAAATATGTGGTGGAAGAGTTAATGTTGTGGGAACACTAACATGTTGTGATAGTTCATGTAGTGGAGTTCTAAGACTGATTGCTTTAGTAGGCAAGCGATTTAGTAGGTATACAGAAGTTGCTACAGCTTCAGGCAAAAAATAGGTAGGAACATGTGACTCGATCATAATTGCACGAGTCATTTCAAGAATAATCCTATTTTTTCGTTCCGCAACTCCATTTTCTTGTTGAGTATGTGGACACGATGTATGGTGAATCATATCCCGCTCCCTAAAAATTTTTGCATGGAGGAATTAACAAATTCACCTCCATTGTCAAACCGTAGGATTTATATATGTTTATGGAATTGTGTTTTGATCATTTCATAGAAGGCAACGAACTTGGAAATTACTTCAGATTTATTTTTAAGGAAATAAACCCAAGTCATTCTAGAGCAATCATCTATAAATAGCACAAAATACTTAAAACCAGTAATATTCATGCATGATCCGGAAATTGGAGCAGGACCCCACACATTTGAATGAACTAAGGAAAAGACTGAATTCACTCTAGTCTTAGAAAGTTGATATGACTGTCTATGACTTTTGGACAGAATACAAGTTTCATAAGAGAAACTATTCTGCTAGGGAGATACCCCGAAGATGGATGTCCCAATTGTCGGTGCCACAACCATTGTTGACTGTCAATAGTCCCATGAGCTAGCGCTGCAGTTCTGTGTTGAGCCACCTCATCAACATAGTACAATGCTCCACGCTCAGTACCACGCCCAATCGCCGTCCACGACTGGATATCCTGTAATAGACAGAAACCCGAATACATCAATACCATGCAATTCAGCTCCTTAGTCACATGACTTATAGACATTAATTTGCACGAATGTCGAGCGACATAAAGACAATTATCCAGTTTAAATGATGACTAGATTTATATCGACCCCACTCTACAAATTGCTGATAATTCACCATTCGCGCTTTTAATACATGTCCGAGTAGGATTGGTCTGTCCCACCAAATCACTTCTATCAAATATCATCGTGTCTGTAGCACCTGAATCCAGGAGTCACTTCGTACTTTTTCCTTCTAGTATCCCGATTATATTTATTTTGGATTTATTTGAGTCACTTTTGCTTCTTTAGGGCCATTCTGACCACTTGATGAGATTATAGGGAGCTAGTTGATATTTAGAATAATTTGACTCATCTGTAATACCTAACCCAGTCACACTCCCTCAGACAGTCGCAACTGCTAGAACCTGTCCTCCACTTTCGCTCTGTGTGGTATGGAGACCGAAGTCGGCGTTGACTCCTTTGCTGGTGCCCTAGGTTCCGACCGCCGCGCCTTCGCTGGGTCCCGTATGCCTCTGGGGAACCTCTATTCTGCTAGAACTGATTATTCATTTGCTTCTCTTGTGGTCATGAGCCCGAAGTCGGTTCCTCTGCCGGTGCCCTCGATTCCGGCCACCGCGTCTTCGCCTTGTCCCGTCTGCCTTCGAGGGAACCTCCATCCCTCAGGGTATCCGACGAGTTGATATCACTCGTTTTTGGTGTGACGCGATTTCCTGCAATGTCCCCACCTCAGCGTGCTCCGATCGCCGCAACCGTTGCCGCCACGCGATAAAGAGGTCAAATTCGGTAATCTTTCGTACGTGCCTGAGTGTGGTCTGGTGGCTGCCGCAAGACCCTGTCCCGTCTCAACTTAATAGCCGTCTGCAACCGCCTGTGGTCCACCTCCAGGCTTCGCGGCTAGTCCCGTTCCAATTCTTGAGGCAAATGTCGATGATGGCCTTCCGCCGCCTGATTGCGACCCCATGACGAGCCTACGGTCTCGCTTCGTTCGGATCACCGCATAGGCTTCCTCCGGCGTGGGCTTTGGTTCATTCTTCAGCAAGTCCCACTTCTCTGCATTGAATTCGTCTCCCACGCCGACGAGCGACTGGTACAGTTTCGCTTCCGACTGGATTCGGTTGAACGTTTCGATGTCCCTGGCACACTCCATCGGGTTTGGTTCCCTTCCCTCGATTTCTCTCTATATGCATAGTAGATTGTGTAATTTAATCATGTTTGGCTAAAGAGATGACATGCATTTTTTTAAAATTTTTTTATTTAATTTAAAATAAATAAACAAGAGAGAATAAACATAATTGTGCTAAAAAGAAAGTGGTTTAACTTTGGGGTCATTTTAAGTTGTGTCAAACGTATACAAATGATTTTGAAAATACAAATCATATTTGACTAATTTGTGACACCTTGAGAAGTAATGGGATGTCTAGAAAAGTTTAGGGACCAAGATGCAATTATTTAAAATTTCGAGTTGATTTGGAAAAATCTTTTGAAAATTGCACAAATGACCCAAAACTTTTCTGGTTTGATTTATAACACTCGGTAAAATCCCAAAATGACCCGAGAATCCAAAGACCGAGTTGTAACCTTCATCAAAGTTTGGGAAAGACCTAATTCATTTTCGAAAATATTATTTCTTTTACTAAAACAACCCCTATATCTTTCACAAATGTCTAAAATGAACTTAAAATCGAGTACGATTCTTATAAGAAATACAACTATTAACACATAATATCGATGAAACAAACTTCATTCACATTAAGAAATACAAATATCGAGAACGAGAGGAGATATACCTAAGTTATTCGAAATTTAGATATCTCACGAGTAACCGAAACCGATATTCGCCGATTTTTCTTCACTCAATTTCTAAATATATTTTTTCACTCACTATCACTCAAATCCTCACTTTAATTTTTTTCTCTCTTTTCCTTTCTTTCGTTTGTTTTTCTTTCCATTTCTTTGAACAAGCTTACCGCAAACTTGTTCCAAACTATCCTTTGTTTTGTGTTTTTTTGTCTTTCAACCGTAGCTATCGCTTGCTTTTGTAGCAAAGGTGATAGCAATTGGGAAAAGGTGATTGACAATTGGGAGGTGATTAGCAATTGGGTGGTGATTGGCAATTAGGAAGAGTTTTGATGATAATTGGAGAGAATTTGGCTAAGGATGAGCAAAGGTTTTCAAATACTGAAATGGTGATGGCAATTAGGAGCTTTTTGGTGTCAATTGGGAGTGATTTGTGTCGTGGTGGAAATTTGGACGAAAATGGATGGCATGGTGGGTGTTTGACCAAAAATGGGTGCCATGGGTTTAGGGGTTTATGGTTTGGGGTTTATGGTTTGGAGTTTAAGGTATGGGGCTTAGGGTTTGGGGTTGAAGCTTTAGCTTTTAGGGTTTGGGGTTTAAGGTTTAGGGTTTGAGATTTTAGGGTTTGGGGTTTAAGGTTTAGGGTTTGGGATTTAAGGTTTAGGGTTTGGGATTTTAGGGTTTGGAGTTTAGGGTTTAAGGTTTAGGGTTTAAGGTTTAGGGTTTGAGATTTTAGGGTTTGGGGTTTAAGGTTTAAGGTTTAGAGTTTGGGATTTAAGGTTTAGGGTTTAGGGTTTGGGATTTTAGGGTTTGGGGTTTAGCGTTTAAGGTTTTAGGGTTTGAGTTTAGCGTTTATGATTTATTTTATTTTTGCTTTTTTCTTTGTCTCAATTTTACTCGGCTCGGTTCCTCGCGTATGGTATTTTGACCCCGAGCCAAAATCAGGTGTTTACAGTTGCCCCTCTTTGAACACACGCTCATGGAAGTGATCTCATGAGTATGTGTTCAAATACAAACAAGTGATTTTGGCTCCTCTTTATTCATTATTTACATAGTAGACAAACATCATCACGCAAGTTTCGGAAGCTATACACATATAGGACCCGATCGTTGATGATGATTTGCGGAGGTTGAACACCTAAAGGCTCCGCTCGTCAGCTTGTGACTCGGTTGGGATGATTTGCGGAGGCTGAACACCTAAAGGCTTCGCTTATCGATTTGTGACTCCCAGAAGTTGGATAACTACAGGTCTTGATCTTCGAAGATGACTTGCGAAGGCTGGAAACCTACAGGCTCCGCTCGTCAAATTTGTTTTTTTTTTTTAGAAGTTGGATAACTACAGGTCCTGGTCATCGAGGATGACTTGAGAAGGTTGAACACCTAAAGGCTCCGCTCTTCATTTTGTTTATTCCCATAAGCTGGATAACTACATGGCCTGGTCGTCGAGGATGACTTGGAAGATTGAACACCTAAAGGCTCCGCTCGTCGTTTTGTTTTGTTTTGCCATCAACGAGCTGGAAGTTGAGGAATTTTCTATCCAGAAGCATCATTGAGGATGATTTGCGGGGGTAGAGCACTTCAAGGCCCCGTTCGTCGGCTTGTAACCTTCTTGATGGAGTTTCCTAAAGTCAGTCATGCTATGTTCACAAGGTGTATCCATGCAAGTTGTCGAGGCAACTCAAATTAATGTCGATCACAACTTCTTTTTATTGCTGTTGTGGGAAACACTATCGTCCACTTTTGAGCATTTGTTTTTATTTTTTTATCTATTGATTTTCTTTCCTTTTGCTACGACATTTTTTTCTTTTTACCGCACCTCTCAGTTCCCTTATTGTTTTGACTAGGTTGCCCTTTTGGGTTTTCCACCTACCAGGGATTTGATTCCTTTCCTTTTGCCATGATCGCGCTTTTTAGGGATTTTCAATCACGCCCTCTTCCCTAAATGTTGCCTAAACCGCCCTTTCGGGTTTTCGATATAGCAGGAATTTCTCTCATTTTTGGAGACTCGCTTTCTAATTACGAGTTTTTTTCTTACTGCATCCACATTGATTGGATTGAGGAGTTCTCTATTGTCCATGTCAGTGATGATCATGGCTCCCCCGCTGAAAATCTCTTTGATGACATAAATCCCTTCATATTTAGGTACAAACTTTCCCCGAGAGCCTGGATTGACTTGAACGATTTTTTTTCTTCTGAGAATTAGATTGTATGTTTGCAATTCTCTCGAGCACATCTTCCTGTTAAATGTACGAGCCATACGTTTCTGGTACAATTGACCATGGCACAGAGCAATGAACCGCTTTTCTTCTATGAGGTTCAATTGCTCGTATTTGCATCTCGCCCACTCTGGCTCGTCCATTTGTGCCTCAGTGAGGATCCTAGCTGATGAGATTTTTACTTTAATTAGCAACACAATTTTGGTCCCGTAAACAAATGAGAATAGGGTTGCTCCTGCTGAGGTCCATATTGAGGTCATGTATGCCCTGAGTGCCCCAAAGCAGGTTATTATGTCAGCACTTTAATTGCTGCTTCCACTGCGCCATTCATTTATGGGTGATATGGAGATGAATTTTTATGCTTGATCACAACCCATCGACCAATTTAGATTTTTGGCATTACCGGTGATGATTGATTTTGACATCCCATGACGCACGATAATGTCCTGGCTGATGAAAAATTCAATGGTCTTTGCCGTTATTGATGTCAGGGTGATAGCCTTTACCCACTTGGTGAAATAATCGATCGCCGCTAATATGAATTGATGACCATTGGGCACCTTTGGGAGATATCATGTTGACTACATTGATGCCCCATTTTGAGAAAGGTCATGGGGAATTCATGGGAAAGAGCTCGTGCAGTGGCGCGTGGATTTGGTCTACGTACTCTTGATAGAGGTAACACTGTTGGACGTATGTCAACCTTCATGAATTTCTTCCATTAGACACTGAACTTTTTCAACATTCACACATCTCAAACGGGTATCATCGAATGATCATTTGTATAGAGTTGAATCTGGCAAGGGTCTCCCACTAGCGAGTGGACAGACAAAAAGTCCTAAGGGGGCTTCATCAAGCAAAGCTCCAATTGTGATATCGGTTGAAAATAAGTTTGACAAACCCTCATGAGCATCAATTGCATCGAGTTGGATCACTTGTGGTGGGCCTGGGAATGAAACGGCGAGGAGTTGAAACAACAATGTCCCTGAACTTTCGGCTAAATGTTTCCTCCAGGCGACTTCATTATCGTTGAAATTAGGACGAAAACTCAATCCTAAAAGTATATTTGACCTTCCAGGTGTAGGAAAGTCATATGTGGAAGGTGGGCATTGGTCAGGATGACCCAATGTGGGAGGTGAAGTTTGGTCAGGATGGCAAAAGTGTCTAACATGGATTGATGAGGTGCCACGACAGTAGTGTTGCTCGGGAAGACGAGGTCAGGGATACGGTGGTAGTCACGCCTGTCTGGAGCTCAGAAGAGCCAAAATTCCCTCGACCTAACAGGTCATGCCAACGATTGACTGCACTGTGCAGGAACTCATGGCGTGCATGGTCTATTCTAGTTGAATGATTCTCTCCTCGTGTTCTCAAGGTGCTGGAGTCGTGGAATGTCGCATGGGTTCCCGAAAACATAAATTCAAAATACCGTAGTAAGAAGGAGTACACAATTGATCATCCATGATTGATTTTGAAAATTCTATGTTCCATTCATTGCATTCATAGACTTTGATTGCATGTATGACAAAAGTTAATTTCAAAAATACTTTTAAAGGTTTTGACTAATCAAAGTCTAGTCCTTAAGACGTTTCACACAACGGCGCAGCTCGTTGAGTGTATTTGTTGCTTGTTCCTTGGTTCAAACGAAAGTCGAGGACATGTATTTTGAAAATATTTTTATTTGGCTCGCTCTTCGTATGAACTGTTCAAGGGTGTCATTCAACTTAGCTACGTTGCCCCTACAATTTTCCAACGTGCTCCCATATTTCTAGAATGTCGGTGGTTGTTCGAGTCTATCCCTAATGATCTCCTCTAAGTAGAAAGACGGACTTGCAGGTGCTGAATGGAATGTGTTATGTTCTTGTTAATCACACGGACGCTTTCCATAATCCAGAATTCAGAGAAGGAATCAAGGGGAACCCAGTTGACTTTGTAGTTTACGAGCTCGTGAACCTCGCCAATCTTCTTGTTCACGTATTTCTGATTCCCTTTTGTCATGGCTTTCCCTATTCGGACAATTTCGACCGTATGGGTTGTATGGACTTAATGTGAGGGCAATAATTATTTTTATTTGCTTCATCCTTACCAAAGATGGTATGTGAAATGTCCTAAGGAATATGTAAGTGCAAGTGCGGAACCTATATTTCTTTTTGAAAAATGCAAGTGCGAGAATGTAAATTTCGTATTACATTTACAATACTCTGGAATATATAATACAAAAGACTCAATTCTATACATGTCATGATCTAGGGCCAAAATAAAACACATTTACATAATGGGTCGAACTCCCATTTACAGTTGTTGTGCTGGCTTATAATTAACAACAGTTCTGCTGAATCTTCTTCATGAATTGTAGGTCAATCTCGTATCCAAATTCTCATTTACATTAGTTGGGCCCAAAAATGGAAATACACACAAAACTGGTAAAGGTTAAACACGGTGTGGAGCTTTTGTTGTAATTGGATGGAATTTCTAGGTCCTCTGAGCTACCGAAACCTCACACACTAAAGAGGATCACATACCCATCATCGAGTTGAGTTGTTTGGGTGAGTGCCGGCAGTCCAAACCGCTCTGGGCGCATTCCCATACTAAACTCCCCTAAGCTCTTAATGGGCTCCAGGTCCGAGCGGGTAATGGTAACCAGCGTGGTGTGTGCAAAACAAGAAATTTGTTTTTTGAATTATTACAATTACATCGCCTTTTGGAAATTTTTTTAAACTGCAAGCATGAGCAAACAGTCAAAATGGATAAGGCAAAATATAATACGGCAAAGCAAGCATGATAAAGCCTAAACCCTCTAAAAGAGATCCCCAGCAGAGTTGCCAAATTGTCGGACGTCGAATCCGACTTTTCCCGACCCTTTTGAAAAATATTTTTATTTTTGTTTAGCTCGAAGTCGGGTCTTGGCGAGCGACGGGTCCGGTCGAGCGAGGTCATCAACCAGACCGAAAAAATGAAAGAGTCGCCACCTATTAATTAAAGGCTAATCGGAATCCTAAAATTGCCTAGGGTAAATGGTGTTAACATCCTAGGGCTTGGAAAGGTCTACGTCCAGATAATCGAGTCTGGGGGTTTGATTACGTCTTAAGGGTGCGCGAGACCATAATCCGCCCTTTCGGTTGTTTAGTTTGCTTTTGAATATATATTTTTTTCAACTTTCCTGATTTACCCAAATTGTCTAATTTAATCATGTTTGGCTAAAGAGATGACATGCATTTTTTTTAATTAACAATATACAAGCATTTTTTTTTATTTTTTTTTTAATTTAAAATAAATAAACAAGAGATAATAAGCTTAATTGTGCTAAAAAAGAGTGGTTTAACTTTGGGGTCATTTTAAGTCGTGTCAAACGTATACGAATGATTTTAAAAATACGAAGCATATTTGACTAATTTGTGACACCTTGAGAAGTAATGGGATGTCGAGATAAGTTTAGCGACCAAGATGCAATTATTTAAAATTTCGAGCTGATTTGGAAAAAACTTTTGGAAATTGCACAAATGACCCAAAACTTTTCTAGTTTGATTTATAACACTCGGTAAAATCCAAAAATGACCCGAGAGTCCAAGGAGCGAGTTGTAACATTCATCAAAGTTTGGGAATGACCTAATTAATTTTCGAAAATGTTATTTTTTTTACTGAAACAATCCCCATAACTATCACAAATGTCTAAAATGACCCCAAAGTTATACCGAACTTAAAACCAAGTACGATTCTTATATGAAATAAAACTATTAACGCATATAATATCGATGAAACAAACTTTATTCACATTAAGAAATACAAATATAGAGCACGAGAGGAGATATACGTAAGTTATTCGAAGTTTAGATACCTCACGAGGAACCGAGACCGATATTCGCCGATTTTTTTCCACTCAATTTCTATCTATTTTTTGTCACTCACTATCACTCAAATCCTCACTTTGAATTTTTGTTCTCTCTTTTCTTCTCTTCTCTTTTCCTTTCTTTCCTTTGTTTTTCTTTCCATTTCTTTGAACAAGCTTACGGCAAGCTTGTTCCAAACTATCCTTTGGTTTTTTTTTTTTTTGCCAACCTGAGATATCCCTTGCTTTTGTAGAGTTTTTTCCTCCAAATAGATGATAAATATGGACAATACATGGTGGATGGAAAAGGTGATAGCAATTGGGCAAAGGTGATTGACAATTGGGAGGTGATTGGCAATTGGGAGGTGATTGTCGATTAGAATGAGTTTTGATGATAATTGGAGAGAATTTGGCTAAGGATGAGCAAAGGTGATCAAGTGGTCAAATGGTGATGGCAATTAGGAGACTTTTTGTGCCAATTGGGAGAAATTGGGAGTGATTTGTGCCATGGTGGAAATTTGGACGAAAATGGATGGCATGGTGGGTGTTTGGCCAAAAATGGGTGCCATAGGTTTAGGGGATTATGGTTTGGGGTTTATGGTTTGGGTTTTATGGTTTGGGTTTTATGGTTTGGGGTTTAAGGTTTAAGGTTTAGGCTTTGAGATTTTAGGTTTGGGGGTTTAAGGTTTAGAAATTATGCCTTTGGTTAGCGGCTCACCCGGCTTGATCATGCTTGGTCGACCGTTCCAAAGAAAGCCAGTTAGTGCTTTTTGCTTATACTTTAAAGGCGTAGTAAGGCGAGTAGCTTAGGTAACCTCATTGTTCTTAAGCATTTCCTGCAATTTTTCCTTGAACACGAAGCACTCTTTTAAGGTGTGACCAATAGTTCTGTGGTATTTGACACTTAAGCGAGTGGTTAGCAGGCCCGTTTCAAGAGAGTCAGATTTTTAATAGCCTGGATCAGGTAGAATCAGACGATCAGCCTCGTTTTGTCTTGATAGGCTTCATCAAGCGAAGGTCTTCCAATTCATTTATTATTTAGCCTTAAAAGTTACTTTGACTGACGTCAACTCCAACCATCGTCAGAAGAGAGAGCTTCGATCTCTTTCCGCCAGAGGAAATCATCTTATAAACCTGGGCTAGACAAAACAAAGGTTTTAAGGTTTAGGGTTTGGGATTTTATGGTTTGGGGTTTAGGGTTTTAGGGTTTGGGGTTTAAGGTTTAGGGTTTGGGGTTTAAGGTTTAGAGTTTGGGATTTAAGGTTTAGGGTTTGGGATTTTAGGGGTTAGGGTTTAGGGTTTGGGTTTAGGATTTATTTGATTTTTGATTATTTTTTTTCGGCTCGATTTTACTCGGCTCGGTTCCTCGCGTACGGCATTTTGATCTCGAGCCAAAATCAGGTGTTTACAGGTGAAACATGTTTATTTTTTGAAGTTTTGAAAAAATTCCAGTTGGGTGGATCCCAGTTGTGTGTGGTTTTGTTTGATTGAGGCATTGATCAAAATAGTAACAATGTGTTTGTTTCTCTGTACAAACTATTTGTTACTATTTCATTTGAGAAAAACATTTCAACACTTACATTTTCACCTCTCTAATCTTTGTCTCAACAAATACCCCAAATTTTTTATTAAAAAAATAAGATCTTATTATATTATAAAAAAAATTTAACTTATCAATATTCAATACCATACATTACATCTTTTATCTTTCGTCAAGTCAACATCTTAGAATGGAAAGATCACTTTTGATGAAAGAAGAGACCCCGCTTTAATGGGTGAGGAAAAATAGTTTTTTTTTTTTATTTAAATCAACTGAAGTTTTGAAATCCACAATCCATCACGTACGAAACAGAACATCGTGTCATAATTACAAGGATGGAATTTTTTCAAAACTTAAAAAAATAAACATGTTCCACACGCTATTCTCATTCGTGAATAGAACCAACGATCAGTTCTACCCGCGAATGGGAGTCGCGGGTAGAATTGATGGAAAGGAAAAAAAATACTCACCCGCGATTCTCATTCGCAGGAGTTCACTTGGATCTTCATGTATCTTCCGGTGTGGAATTGGAGGATTGTATGAACATGAATGATCTAATTGTGATTGGGCAACTCGTCATACATGATTTGTGTCATTTTGTTCTTGGCCTTAATTACGATGACTCTACTAATATCAAACCCTTTGATCACCATAACATACTTTTTGATCTAGAGTGTATCCAACTTTTGCTCCTATTTGTTCAGGTATTTTCAAACCATCCACTTACAGTTTACCTTGTTTGATGTATAGTCTCTACGCAAATTCTTGTATCTTAGACTGTGTGTGCCAGATGTTGGATCTGACTTTTCCCGACCCTTTTAATTTTGTATTGTTCGCTCAAAAATTTTGGGTCTTGGACAGCGACAGATCCAGTCGAGCGAGGTCATCAACCAGACCAAAAAATGAAAGAGTCGACACTGATTAATTAACGACTAATTGGAATCCTAAAATGTGTCTAGAGTACACGACGTTAACATCCTAGGACTTGGAAAGTGTCTACGTCCAGAGATTTGAGTTCGCAGGGGTTTGATTACGTCTTAAGGGCCCGCGAGTACATAATCCGCCCTCTCGGTACTTTAGTTTGCTTTTGAAATTATTTTTTTAACGAATTACCGGAATTGTCTGATTCGTCCGTTTTGATCATGCTTGATCAAAACGATTACAATGCATTTTCTTTAAATTAAACAAACCATGTACAATTTTTTTAAAATATATTTATGACTTAATTTTAAATTAATAAACAAGATAGAATAAAGTTAATCGTGCTCGAAAAAAAGTGGTTTAACCTTAGGGCTATTTTAATAATGTAAAACACATGCACGTATGATTTTAAAGATATTAGGCACGTTGGACCAATTTGTAACACTTTGAGAAGTCATGAGATGTCCAGAAAAGTCTAGGGTCCAAAACACAATTATTTGGAAATTTGAGCTGTATTGAAAAGAGTTTTTAAAAATTACAGAAATGACCCAAAACTTTTCTGGTTTGGTTTAGAACACTCGATAAAATCCAGAATGACCCGAGAGTCCAAGGACCGAGTTGTAACCTTCATCAAAGTTTAGGGGAGACCAAAGTTAGTTTTGAAAATATTGTTTATTTCAAATATATATATATAGTATCACATATACATAATATGGATATATATTATACATATGGATATAATATAACATATTATATATAGTATGTATATAAAACCTCAATTTCATTCACGTTAGAAAATAAAAATACAATATTGAATATGAGGGAGATATACATAAATCATTCGGGGTTTAAATATCGTACGAGAAACCGGGACTGATAATTACCGATATTTTTCACTCACTCTCACTCTTTTTTTTTTATTCTCATTTTTTGCTCTCACTTTCCACTTTGTGCCGAAGTCTTTGGCATTCCTTCACCTTCCAAGCATATATATATCACATATACATAATATATATATATATATATATTATACATATACATATACATATACATATACATATATATAGTATCACATAGACATAATATGTATATATATATTATACATACTTATATATATAATATATGTATATAAAACCTCAATTTCATTCACATTCGAAAATACAAATACAATATTGAATATGAAAAAATATATATCTAAATCATTCGGGGTTTAAATACCGTACGAGAAATCGAAATCGATAATTACCGATATTTTTCACTCACTTTCACTCTTTTTTTTACTCTTGTTTTTTTCTCTCCCTTTCCACCTTGTGCCGAAGCCTTCAACTTTACTTCACCTCCCAAGCCTACCCCTTCGGTTCCTCCCCTTTCAAACCGTAGCTTTCCCCAACTCTTATAGAAGTTTGTATTTTATTTTATTATTATTGTTCTAATAATAATAAAAAAAATCTTTCGCTGCAAAAGGAGGAACATGACCACATATGGTCATGTGACCATGTTCTTCACTGTCATATATATATAACCTCCCTTTTCCATATATATTTATTTATTTTTCTATCTCGATTTCTCTCGGTTCGGTTCCTCGCATACGGTATTTTGACCATGGCCAAAATCATGTGTTTACAGTGTGTATTTATACGCAAAACTGATTCACCCAAAACATCTAAAACGTGTTAGTAATATACGAGAATTAAATTTTAATTTAATAATATTTTTCAGATCACTAATGCATAAATTTGTTGAATAACATACAAATGAACAAAATTGCCCCTAGAAAGTGGATTTTCGCCCATATCAAAACAGTCTCCTTAAGGCAATTTCGCCCCATCACCGTAAAGGGTTTATGTAAGAGGAAAATTGAGACGATTACCTCCCAAGATAAAACAATGTCGTTAAGGTGAAACTAACACGGTATTTCCCTTAACTGAACTGAACAATACCTGAACTCGTACTTCGACATAAATTCAAACACATCTATGGACTTGAATCTGACTTAACTCTGGAGTAATATATCTTATGGCAATTTTCAGAATGTTTTCAAAAAAATTCAAATGAGAAGAATCAGTCCTATTTATAGGTTTAAGGGTACTCAATATCATTAAGGTTACCCATCAATTAATGTTTTAAAAACTGAAGCTAAATTAATTAATAAATCAAAATTACCAACAACTATATTATATTAGGAAACATTCTATTAGGAAATATTCTATTAACAAATATTTCCTTAATATTATAATATATCAACAAATATTTTATATTAGGAAAATTTATATTATGAAATATTCCCTTAATATTATAATATTCCTTTATCATGCCAAATGCATAAAGTTATATAAGAAACATAGTAACAATATACTCAGTAATATTGTGGAGAATATTAAGGGAATATTTCCTAATTTATTCTATTGGCAAGTTTTGGCTGAATTTTTGCTTCAATTATATGCTGAATTTTCAATTCCCATTCAACCATATAATTGGGCCAAATTGATACAATATTTGGTCATGGGCCGAATTTTAAAAAATTTGGCCCATGAACAAAAGACTTCGGCCAACAATCCCCCACATGAATGGAGAATTGAAAGAGTTCCTAGACATTCTAAACTTGGAATCTGAGTTCAATAGTTTACACCTGCATAAGATAGGTAGGTGTTATCATTTGAACCTTCCCTTATAAAATTACATCGACTTTACTGGCTAGTTAGTAGATGCGGTGTCTTTGAACAGTCTATCATTGGTGTAAATAATGACATAACCCATACATGAATTTTCCTAGTATTGTTCAGTTCACACATTCATGCCCGTTCTGGCCATGGGCATTGTTTGGTTCTGCAAGCGTTTCTAAGAATTGTGCCCTCAACAATTCCTTTTGAAGCGACCCCTCTTCTCACTTGCATAGGTGATTCCTTATCTCCATTGTTCCTCTAACACTCTCTTTAGATTTCTACATTTCTGAATCATTAAAAGCATTTGTTTAACCTCATTCACTATTGTCACTGTTTCTCATCATAGGAATGGATTTGTGTTTAAATCCCCCACAGTGATCGAACTTCACTCTTATGATTAGATTGTCCCTTGAACTTAGATCTTGGGATCTTCAGTCAACTAGGTTGAGTTTTCCTTCTAAAAAAGTGTTTACTTCACGAGCTTTAGTCTCATTTATCTCGATGATTGACCAACTTGCTCTTTATTTAACCCTTTGGTTAACGAATTCGTTATATTATCCTTCGATTTAACACAATAATGAAATTATGTCTATGACGAATATGTCTAGACTTACCATTGTACATATGACTTTGTGCCCTACCAATTGCAAATTGACTATCACAATATGTGCTTATTGCAGGCACGGGTCTTGGCCACCGCGAAATATCCTCAAGAAAATGGTGTAGCCATTTAGCTTCTTCATCACATTTATCAAGTTCTATGAACTCATATTCCATGGTGGATATGACTATAATTGTTTGCTTAGATAATTTCCACGATATGACTGAACCTCCTAGGGTAAACACGAATCCACTTGTGAAGTTCGAGTCTCTTGATGTTAATATCCAATTAACATCACTATATCCTTCTATAACAGCTGGATATCTCATATAATGCATCCCATAACTAAAAGTATATCTCAAGTACCTTAGTAATTTTTTGATTACATCCCAATGATCAGTATTTGTATTACTCGTATATCTACTCAGTACGCCAACAACGTGTGTTATATCAGGTCTAGTGCACGTCATCAAGTACATGACACTACTAATAACCCTAGCATACTCTACTTAAGAGACTTTCTACTGTATTTTTTGAGAAATACTTATTTGGATCTATTGGAGTGCATACCTTTTTTTTTAATCATCTTTGTTGAATTTCTCTAATATCTTATCGATATAATGAGATCGACTTAGAACAATTCCTTATGATGTCTAATTAATTTTAATTCCAAAAATTACATCAGCTAGACCCATGTTTTTCATGTCAAATATCGAATTCAACATATTCTTCGTGGATTTAATCATCTTATCATTACTTCCAACAATAATCATGTCATCAACATAAATGACATAACCTTCATTTGTATCTTTCAGATCGATGCATTTGTCGCATTCATTTATTTTAAATCATTTTTCCTGGATGACATTGTCAAATTTCTGATGCCACTGCGGTGCCTATTTCTGACCGTACAATTATTTCACCAGTTTACAAACTTAATTTTCTTTCCCTAGCGCAACAAAACCCTTTGGATGTTCCAGGTAGATTTCTTCCTCTAAATATGAATGTCACATTGCACTTCAACACGGAGGTTGTGGATGTCGTCAGCAATTCCAAAGGTCAAATGTCAGGGATCTTGCTCCAAAAACTTGATACGAGGGAAGAATTCGTGCTTGAGGTAAAATGATTATTCTGTGGTCTAGGTCATTCACCAAATACTCAACTATTAGAAAGGCAAGTAGGGCTTTATACTTCATGTTGCGTGTTAGTTTAGGAAGGCAATTCACAACCTTCAGTTGAGGTTGTATTTGCTATTGCGGATGTCCAGGTTGGTCATCACTTTGAATAACTTAATTTTGTAAACGTTTGTTCTCTTCTGAATTTTAAGACCATGTGCATTGACCTTAGTAGTAATAGCTTGGGTGGGTGCGCACTTAAAGTATTAGTTGTCTTGTCAGTTGAGAGGTATCTTACAAGCAATAATCTTACACACACACATATATATATATATATATATTCTTACACATATTCCATCATCATTTATGATCAGAGAGTTCCTAATGTGAATGAATCATTTCCTCAAGTTTCCTTGAGAGACACAAACTGAAGAAATTAAGAAAGAACTTGTTGGTTTTGGGGATTCGGTCGCCCATTAGTGTGAGCTCATTCTAATAAGCTCAGTATTAGCTACTGGCCCAAACCGTTTACTTTATGTATAGGGATGCTCAGGGTTGGAAAACCTAACGATGATAGTGATGTCATGCCACCCTACAGTTTAGACTGAGGTAACTAGCTGTGGAAACCTAGGTCACTGCCCGTTCCCCCGTGGCGTGACCTTCCGTCTGGCAGACCGTGATCCCAACCTCAGGCAGATCCGCTTCCGCTAAGTCGATCGTTCAAAGAGGTAACTTAAATATGTGTTTAATGACGTGCCCTAAACGATTGCATGTTTCGTACATAAATTCCAACATTGGTATCAGAGTCGTGTTAGGTTGGTTTCCGAATTGTCAAATTTCAGGAAAATCCCCACCGCGGTAAGTTGTGACCGCGACGAGACCCAGCCACTGAAACCAATACCTCGAGGCCGAACCAGAGGCGGCGGCGGCCTTCGTGGCCGCAGCTCAGCCCTTACTGGCCGTAGCCACCGTGGCTTCTGCCAAGCAGAGGTTGACCGCAGCCTCGGCCACAGCTGGCCGCAGCCACCTCAGGCGGGGCCACACCCTCCATGGCTGTGGCCCAGCGGCTGGTTGTCGTGGCCTTTGTGGCCACGGCTCCGGTCGCCTAAAGGTGGGTGAGGTCGGCCAGTCCAGGCAGCGGAGGGAGGGGGCCCGTGGTGGTCGGTCCCCACTCATGACCAGCTATGGTGGCTGGCCACCTCCCTGGGGCTGGCGGCTCTAGGGTTGAAAAACCCTAGCAGCACCCGTTCATCTTCCCGTTTGGGAAGATGAACAATACCAGACCGGTTCTTTGTGAACCGGATCAGCCAGACGTAAACCGGAATGGTTCATTTCGTGAACTATTCTGGTTCGGTTCGATCCAGTCAATTTGAGCCAACCAGCCCGGTTCGGTCTAGTCCAGTCGGTTTGATCCGACCGGATCGGTTCAGTCCGACTGGTTGGGCCGGTTCAGATGGTTTCGTGCTGTCTGAACTTGTCTGAACTAATTCGGAGGCCCAGGGCTGCCTGAATTGGTTTGAAACAAATTTGGTGTCGATCCTGAATCCTCAGTGGGTCCTAGTGGTTTATTTCAGTCTGGTAAATGTGCCTCGACCCTTTCATAAATAGTTTTTGGGCTAATTTAATTAATTATTAGACTAATTTAAATTGCTAGGAGAGCCTTATATTGTTTTATGTTGCATGACTGGACAGGTAGAACACTGTTTGGGTTCCTTGAGATACCTAGGTTACTTTGTGTTTTCTGTAGGGTAGATAGATTTGCCTTACTTTATTTGATTGACTCTTGACTACATAACTGGTAGAATTGACTAGGTTGTGATTGTTGAAATCCCAGCATAGTGTTTGAAAATTTGTCTAACATGTTAATTACTTTTGTTGAGGCTTTAGTCCTTGAATTTTTATTTGTTGAGACTTTGGTCTCCAAATTATTATTTATGGTGATTTTGATCCCCAAACTTTTGGTTAGGGTAACTTTAGTCCTCAAAGGTTTGAAAATTACAAATTAGCCCCAAATTAATATATTTTTGACAGGTATCAAAATATATGTGTAGAAATTCTCCGCATAGCTAGAGTTATCCTACGGGTTTAAGTATGTTCTCAAGTCTGTCCTATCGGTCTGAGACTTGTCTTTTTACATGCAATAGAACATTGTTCCTTGTGTCTCCATGATCCTATTAGAATTTCCTTTAGTTAGAGAAATTAAGCTGCCATGTAGAACATCATCGCTTAGTTGGACAAAGGTCTTAGACTTAACAATGACATCTATAAAATCCGGATAAAGCATATAAAGATGGTCCTAATTGAGTAGAAATTCATTAACCCGTCAAGAAGATTATGAAAAGACACGATTCTGGAACAACGAATCAGCAAAAGGCTTTCCATTTGAGTGGGAGGTTAATGATGTTGAGACGTGCGCCATGATGCTGAGTACAGTGGATGAGTTTGAGCTTAACACACGGCTAAAGGGTTGTGGGAAACTTTGCAGGCTAGAAATGGTTCTATACGACTGCTCGACAGTGCTCACCTAACATTATGTTTGATTCATACATGATGAATCCTCAACACTCCGGGAGATAGCATCTGAGGCATGTGGCCAATATGATTGTAAATAAGTGACCGATGAGCAGCAAATCCAGGTCGTAATCCGCTCTTTGCCTAACTCCTAGAAATAAATGAAAAATCTAAATAACTCATTCTAAGGCCCTCACTACCTTTGAACACGTTCGAAGGCACTTTGTGTTGAAGAGAACAGACTCAAGGTCACTGGACCTAAGGTTGAGGTGCGTGTGGCGCCATCCTATAGACCTAAGAAGAGTCGATGAAGGCGAAAGAGTAATGCACAATGCAGTGGCGCAAATGCATTGAAGGCAAAGTAGACAAAGACTGTGGTGAACCCAAGTACTCCTCCGAAAACAACACCGCGAAAATGTTCGCATAAGCCCGAGAAGCCTAAATACAGGAAATGCTCCAACTGTGGCCAGTTGGTACACTTTGTGAAGGCATGTCCTAAATCGATACGACCTAGATGTCTTGTTGGCTACTTAGTTAACTTTTTGTTTCTAGTACAGATATGTTGACTGAGTCATGTACTTTGTGGATTTTGGATTCAGGATCGACAAATCACATAGCCAAGGATCGTAACATTTTCGTAGAGTGCCAGAGTCCCGCGAGAAATTAGGTGGATTTACATCGACAACAACTTTCGTGTTGAAGTCGAAGGGATTAGAACTTGTGAGTTGCGCTTGCGTGGTAGTAGAGTTTTAGTCTGATGTCATATTCTCTATGCTCCGCAGATTCGCCGACATGTTATTTCAGTCTTAGGATTAATGAAACTCGGTTTTATATTAGCTTTTCATGAATCTTCCGTCCAATTGTTTTTAGATTCAACTTCGTTTGGATTTAGTATTATTTCTGGTGGATTTATTATTTCGGATTTGGATTCAGGGAACAATAATAATTTCATGTTTTTTTTCTTCTACTCGCGGATATGTTTGCGATGAGAATGAAAGGCAAGCTAGATTTGACTATAGAGGTCAACATAGAATGCAGCGGCTAGCAAATTGGGGTTTGCTGTCCTACATTCCACAAGTGGAGTCATCTATTTGTGTAAGTTGTCTAGCATAAAATTCCACTAGAACGCCTCTTTGGTTAGGCACCTAGAGTCGAATTTCCATTTGCAATTAATCCATTCTGACGTCTGTGGCCCTCTTAGTGTTAGGGTTCGGCACGGAGCGCGAAATTTCATTACATTTACAGATGATTACACCTGTTAGATAGGAGGGTAAAGACCCTTCACCCTGATTATGGAAGAAGAGTACCTTTCACCGGAATTTAACGGTTTATGTAATGAAAAGGGATCATTCATCAGTTGACGATCCCCTACACCCCTCAGCAATATAGTTTTGCAGAGACACGCAATAGAAATCTCCTTAAAATGGTTCGGTCGATATGGTGCAGACTAAATTGCTGATTTCCTTATGGGGAAATGCTTTGGAGACTGATGCCTACATCCTGAACCATGTGCCAATGAAGACGGTTAACTCCACTTCATATGAGTTTTGGACTGGAATAAGTTCTAGCCCTTCACCATATGCGCCCATAGGGGTGTGCCGCTTACACACATGATTTCTCAAATAAGTTTGGGAAAGATTGGACCTAGAGGAAAGAAGAGTATTTTTGGTTACTCTGATACCTCCAAGGGTTATGTGTTTATAGCCGAGCAGGATAGTGGGAGTGTTACCTAGATCGAATCACGATACGTAACGTTTGTAGAGAACGGATTTCCTAAGAAGGTAGAGATTGATTTGGATCGATCTCTATATGAGATTCAAGATCAAGTTGAGCAGACACTTGTTAATTCGAGTGGGAGAGTTGAAACCGCAGATGATGAATCAGTTCGTCGTCTGCCGGATTCATCTCGTACTGAAGCGAATGGAACAGATTCCGCTCCTGATGATCTTTTTGACAATGGGAGCATTAGGGATCTCATTCTCAGTGAGAGTGATCATGGTCATACCATGGTAGTAGTGAGTTGTTAGGTCGTGGGTTAGAACATAAGTTTTCCTCCATACCATATGCATTCGAAGGTGAGGGAGAACTAAACACCCTAATATCTAACGATATGATTATTGTGACGTAAAACGTTAGAGAAACTCTCAATGGAACCTTCTAAGAAGAATGGATGAAAGTAATGGAAGATGAGATGAACACTTTGAACTGGATGGAATCTATAAGGAAGAACGGTGTTTGGACACTGGTCGACGTTCGAGAAGACACCGAGCAATAGAGCTAACTGGGTTCTTAAGATTATGGCTATTGGAGTGAGTCTAGACTTGGAACTGTACTAGATAGACGTTAAGACCGTTTTCCTCAATGGTGAGTTAGAAGAAGAGATCTATATGAAGCGGTCTGAATGCTTTGTGCAAAAAGACCATGAGCACTTAGTGTGCAAACTTCACAAATTGATCTATGGTCTGAAACAGTTCGCTATGCAGTGGTATCGCAGAGTTCATGATTTGGTCGTGGAAAGTAGATTTCTCTTGATGGATGAGAATCATTGCGTGTACACCAAAAGGGTCTGGACCGAACTTTGTGTTTGACTCTATATGTAGATGACATACTCATAGTTGTAAATAGCTTGGAGTTCCTCACACAGATAAAGGTCTGATTGTCTTCTCTATTTGGGATGAAGAACATGGGTGAGGCGACGCACATCCTTGGGATTTAGATCTTGAGAGATCTCCGTAGGAGACAGTTGTGGCTTTCAGAGGAAAGCTACATAAACAAAGTGTTGGAAATTTTCAACATGAGTAACTGCGAACCAATTGAAACTACAGTTTACGTTGGTCAACCTCTCAAAAATGGATATATGGACCAGATAAATAAATTATGTAGCTAAGTGCATTCGGAAGCCTGATGTGCGCAATAGTGTGTACTCAGCCTAATATTTGTCATGCAATCGGCATGGTATGTAGGTACCAAGCTGAACCCGGATTAAAGAAATAACAGTGAGTAAATAGGAGCATGTGATATCTTAAGGGCATCGTCATGCCCTCTGCTAGAGACTTGCTAGAGATGCGAGAATCTCTGGATGAGTGGGGTATAACAATGCGGACTATGGTGGTGACTTTGATGAGAGAAAACCCACCTCGGATATGCTCTGCTCTCTGATGGCGCCATATCGTGGATGAGCAAGAAGCAGTCGTGCATTGTGTTGATCACCATTGAATCCAAATTTGTGAGTCTTGTGTGGACCACTCAGTTGGTTGTATGGATGAAGAGACTTCCGGATTGATTGCATAGTCATTGGAGTCACAATCTCCGTGATATATAAACCCAAGTATCATTACAAGTCATAGCAAGTAGATATCAAGTGAAACTATGTTAGAGACGTGGTTAGACACAAGGTGATGAGTTTGGAGTACTTGTCCACGGATGAGATGGTCGTGGACCGTCTCTCCAACCTTGAAGAGGAGTCTTTAGTGAGGCATGTGTAGTTTCTAGGACTGTGCAGACTTAGTGATGTACTTCATTGATTTTATTTCCCATACAATGTTCTTTAACTTAAATTATATTTGAGTATGCATGTTTTCACAATTTCAGTGTTTTGTGTGTTCTTATTGTGATTGTTTATTGAAATATGTCAAAGTGGATTAGATCACCCTCTCACACGAGTGATAGCTTCTATGCCTTTGTGGCTAGGTGAGGCTAGTGATAGTTCCTAGTTCTGGAAGTCTGTTGGGATGACCGGAATGGGCTTTGTGTTGGGAACTATCTGATTTCGCACTACGACAGATTATGGTTTGTCAATCCACTCAGGGGTCGGATGGGAGTCTTTGTGACTTTTGGTTCGGTTACTTTGTGTGCCCTATGGACATCTGTACAACATTAGGACATATGCTCCGTGGGAGAGTAGATATGTTGTAGCGCGCGTTCCATACCGCGGTGCACCCAAAACGACCATGGGTATGACCCGATATGTGATCTTAACTCGGAGTCGTGTGATACCCAGAGCTCTTTGCGTAAGAGCCGCGTACATACCCTCATTACTCTGAACAGAGACTTGAGGTTCGGTTCAATATTTGCTATCTTAGTCCTTGGACCTGGTTCTAGAAAAGCGAGTTGAATTGTGATGATGGTTTTGTGGGAAGAGGATGGTCATTATGGGATCTTCTCGATATTGTGTCCACTAGGTGGCCACCAACTGCATCGTCATCTGCGGTTGTGGGCGCAATACATATATATGTCTGAAAGATCCTTGTGCGGTCAAACCTGGAGAAAGATTACATGACCAAGGGTGCAAGGAACGTTTCCACTGCTGGTGTGAGATCCCCGAGTCGCTGCAACTCCTAACAGATACGCAACACCTTGCTCGTTGTGGCTGCTACCTCGTATGTGACTTTACTGTATAATGGGAATTCGTTCTCCTGGTGCTGGCTTAATGAATGAGCGCCCCCCCCCCCCCACTTTGTGGGAGTGGGAGATGTTGGATTTCGGGGATTGGGTCGCTCATTAGTGGGAGCCCATTCTAATAAGTTCAGTATTAAATATTGGCCCAAATCGTTCCCTTTTATGTGTAGGGATGCTCAGGGTTGGAAAACCTAACGATGATAGTGATGCCCTGCCGCCCTACAGGTTAGACTGAGGTAAGTAGCTGTGGAAACCTAGGTCACTGCCCGTTCACCCGTCCGGCAGACCGTGATCTCAACCTCAGGCAGATCTACTTCCTCTTCCGCTAAGTCGATCGTTCAAGGAGGTAACTAAAATATGTATTTAATGTTGTGCCCTAAACGATTGCATGTTTCGTACATAAATTCCAACAGAACTTATAGACTCGGATGTACAATAAGGTTTTGATATAAGTAGAATTAAACTTTGGCGACATGTATTCTTCTTCTCAATATGCATTAAATGTGCTCCACTAAGCATTGTGTCTAAGCATTGTGAGCTGGATGGAGATGGTGTTGCTTCCATTACACGTCCAATATGTAATCAAGATTTTATTTTACTTCAATGAATTATATGTACGGATTTAAATAATATATTGTAATTTGTGTAAGTTTTTATTTATTTGTATGTGTATTAAGATGTATAAAGACATTTTGTTTTTAAATCAATTTTTTAGTTCATATTTTATATCAAAAACATCTCTTAATAATTTAAAAAAAGGCACAACAAGAGTTTGTATTTAGCATTAAATAGTAGTTGTTGCCACATAAAACATCTTTTAAGCAACAACATTAACAAGCATTATCAAGTATTTTTAATAATGGGCATGTTGTCACTAAATACATGTGTTTAGCAATAACATCATCTGACATTATAAAATCTTTTACTAGTGGACATGTTGTCAATAAATACCGATGTTTAATAAAAACATATAAATTTGTTGATAGCATTATATAGGGACAATTTTTGTTGTTGCTAATATAGTATATATAGTAACAACATTTATTATCACTGATTGTTATCGGCCTATTAGTGTCGACAGTATTTCAGTTGCGGCATATTGTCGTCGGGAAACATTTAACCACGAGACCTATTGTGACGAAATTTTTGTCAACAATACCTTTTAGTGACAGCTTATGACAAATGACAAATTAGTAATCATTTTGGGTCATTTGTGTTGATGTTCATTTTTGTAGTGCTATACCCCGTTCCACGTTGTCCATTGTTCATAGTTTGTGATGGATTTCTTCATCTTGTTACTCTCTTTCTTTGAACAGATCGGTTAGATCACCATCAACGAATATTGTCCCTAGTCTCTCATAATCCACTTGTGTTGTAGCTAGTCTCTCATTATCCACTCTCATTAAACATCGAGTCGTCATTATGAAACAATTTTAAAAAAAAAAGAGCAAGTGTTTAGGCGCCATATGAATAGGGGTCACTTGAGGTGGCGCCTATTCAATAGGCGCCCCTTGGGATGGTGCCTATTCAATAGGCGCCGCCCTGGGGTGTGCGTATTGCCAATACGCCCTAACCGGGGGTGCGCATATACCTATTTTTCGAAATATTTTTTTTCGATAATTACTTTTCTAAAAAAAACGAAAATGCATAGTTTTTGAAAATATTCTACAGCTTGCCCATCAATCCCTCGACTGTCTACATCACCTTCTACAGATCCATATTATCATGGGAAAAGTATGAAAATGGTGCAACATATTTCACCAAAATGGTTTTCCAACCCAGATGATGGTTGTAGGTACAACATGTTTCGTAAAAATGGTTTTTGGTACTTCTGTCACACTTCTGTTGAATACGACCGTTAATATAGCACGTGGTATGTCACGTGACTCTGCCTGTATAAACTAAATTTTGAAATACCATTTCTGCCCTTGTCATCCTATTTCGTATCCCGCCCGATTGTAGTTGCTGAACCAAACGCTCAATTACGTGAGTATCGTTTGAAGAAGCTGTTGTGCTGCTGTGGACTTCCTTGGTTGTGAAGATTGTTGTTGAAGTTCTTCATGCCTCCTGGTAAGTACTCTACGTCTTCGTCTTCCAAACTCAAGTCCCTGCCGAAGACATTCCACGAGTATGAATGCAGATTATGCCACTGTGGGTTGTTGTCGCATGCAATTCTAGTTGGGACGGCGAAGAACTTCGATCGTATGTTCTATGGGTGCCCAAGATACTCAGTAATTCAGTTTTAATTTGTTCCAATTTTAGTACTTTGGAAACCCTAATTTTGAATAGACAACCGAATTTGATCATCCCATGATTTGTTTCGAAATATGCAGTGGAAAACATCGTCATGCGGGAGTCATTACAATTACTTTGAATGGGCAGACCCTTCAATGTGCGAGTATGGAAAGAGGGCTTTGAAGAAGTTCGACACAGTCCAAGCCGAATTGAATGAAGAAATTGCTTCCCTGAATGAAGAAATTGCCTCCCTGCGCTTGATGGTGCAATATCAAAAATAAATCCTAATTTCAATGTTCATTGTGATATTAGGTGTTCTTGTTTGGGTCATTATGTAATGTCATTGACTAGTTAATTTGTTAGTGTTGAGTTTATGTGTTAGTGTTGAGTTTATGTGTTACCGTTGAGTTTATGTGTTAGGTTGTGTATTGGCCTTATGCTGTTGTAGTTGTTATGTTAGACCTGCATTGTGTTATGTTGTTAAGTTGTAGTGTCTATCGTAATGAGTTGGTGTTTGTGTATCAACATCACATGAAACAGAAACAAGTTGTACCAAAAACCATCAAATCTCAAACGTGTTTCATATGTATCTATCATATCATCACCAACTTGTACCAAAAACCATCAAGACAGAACATGTTATACCAAACTTTCATCAAAACAGAACATGTTATACCAGTATCCATCAGAACAAGTGTCACGACAGCATCAGTTAAATACCGAAACAGAACTGAACCAACCCAAAATGGGACAAAAAATGGGACAGAAATTGTCATCTAACAACTAACACCATTATCAGAATTACCAGCAATAACGGAACTACCCACAAAATGGGACACAAAATGGGACTACCCACAAAAGGAACCATAAACCAACCCAAAATCACTGAGTGTACCTATCTTTGCAGGACCTCGGCTGTTTAACCTTCCTTGGTGATTTTCTTAAACCTGGCATAAACACTTTGGTCATCTTAGTCTTCAACGGTTGTGGTAAAAGCACAATGTCCCTGCACCATGTACTCACGGAATGCTTTCGCATCCACAAACAACATCCTGAGTCTAAGGTCCTTCTTCGCCCTACCCGAGTTATTCTCAGCATCTACTTCTTGGTCAATTATATGAGGTCTTTTATTACTTGTGACTTCATCCTCAACATCTGAGGGTGGTGGAGTTCTTAATGTGTCACTCGGATACTGCCCTTCGTTGAAGTTACTTGCATCCACCGCTTGAAAAGAAGGAAAATTTTCCTCACCATCCATTCCAATCATATCATCATCTTTCTCATGCCTGTGAAGGAAAAAAGCATTCGCATCAGTGTTTTCTTATTCATCACGTTTCAAATAAAAATTGAAGGGAAAATATACCTTTGGTTGCAGTCGCTTCTACCTTTGACTGATTTATCTTTTCCCTTTCCCTTTAAATATTTCCTTATGTTACTATCATCAACGCTGTCATCAGTCGAGTCTAAATCTCTTTCGTCCATTTTTCTTGGCTTCCAGTTTGGATCCGAAACTGAATCGGAATCTAAATCTGTGTCTGTTTTTTGATCTGACTCATGCACTCTATCATCATCAATATCATCCTCCATTGGTCTCTTCTCTTTGTCTTTTGACATTACTATCAAATAGCTAAGCTAATTCAGTTATAATCCAACAAAGACACAACAGAACGTACAACAGACAAAACCGACATAAAACATAAATCAGTCAAAACCGAACAACCTAAGCAGACAGAACCGAACAACACTAATAAATCAGTCAAATTCCTGTATATCAGACAGAAGATAACAACAATAAGCAGTCAAAATCAACACTTCCTAGGCATTATCAGTAACCGAACACACCAAAATCAACAAGTTCATATTTCGGTCCTACTTACCCACTAAACACATACAAATCCAGACTTTAGACTGTATTAATCAAGGACATACTCACCTTAACGTTTTCAAGAACATCCTCGGCAAAATCTCTGGTTGATCGAACCGATTTCTCAACACTGGAAGTTACACCGACCCGAACGGAGACAAAGCCGACAAGGAACTTACTTCTCTAGTCGAGAACGAAGTAAATAAGAGAGGAAATCCAACCGAGACGAAAACCGCAGACAAAAAAAAGCTTCAAGTAGCGGAGACGAACCAGCACCGGTGAGGAAAAGAGGAACGTTTGAAGAAATGAGGAGCAACGGATGAAGAACCCAAGAAGAATCGGATGAAAAAGACCGGACCAAATAAGGAGAGGGCATATAGGTCTTTTCCAAACTGATTTACAACCGAAAATACTGTTTATAAAGTCACGTGACAAAAACGTGACAACTTAACGACATAATTAAACGTTTTGTAGACGGAAGGTTCATTTACCATCATTTACAAACGTATTTCACCATTAACCATCGTCAAAAAACAGATAGCACCAAAAACCATTTTGGTGAAACATGTTGCACCATTTTCATACTTTTCCCTATTATCATATGTTCACTACGATTAGATTATTCATCCATTATCAACAACAATTTTGCAATATTCATGAAAAATTAATATAAAATTACTAAATAATACACGTTATACAAAATATAAGAAAACTAATTTTAAACGAAAATATTAAAAGTAATATTCTATCTTTTTAATAATTAATTTTAATTTGAACATAAATAATATAACTATTTTTTTGAAGGACATAATATATATATATATACACAATTTCTTTAAATTAAATAAACTATGTACAAACATTTGTTTTTTGTTTATTTACGAGTAAACAAGAGGTGAATAAAGTTAATTAATCGTGCTCGAGAAATGGGTGGTTTCACTTTGAGGTCATTTTCAATCGTGTCAAACATATGCAAATTCTTTTTAAGATATAAAGCATGTTGGACTAACTTGTAACAGTTTAGAAAGTTGTTGTAAGTCCAGAAAAAGTTTAAGGAAAGAAATGCAATAATTTAAAAATTCAAAACTAAAGAGAAGATAAAATTTTAAAAATTGCGAAAGTGATCCTAAACTATTCTGGATTTATTTGTAACAAAATGAGAAGTTGTGGGATGTCCATAACTGTTTAGCGACCAACATGAAATAATTTAAAAATTCAAAACTTTTAAAGAAAATAAATTTTTAAAATTTACAAAAAATACCCTAAACTATTCTGAACTTATTTGTAACACTTTGAGAAGTTGTGGGATGTCTATACATGTCTAGGGACCAAAATGCAATTGTTTAAAAATTTGAACAGAATAAAATTTTGGGAGATTCTATTTGCAAATCATCGACTACTTTATACATACCACTTTTGTTGAAATACTAAAATGCCGTAATAGCATTTTACATATTTGTCCTTACTAATTTTCAGGAAATTAATTATTAAATTGACCTCTTATTTCTGGACTTATTTGTAAGATTTTGAACCCTAGACCTCTTATTTCTGGACTTATTTGTAAGACTTTGAGAAGTTGTGAGATGTCCAGAAAGGTTCAGGGACCAAAATGCAATTATTTAAAAATTCGAACTAATCTGAAAACAACTTTTAGAATTTGCATAAATGACCAAAAATGTTTTGGGTTTGGCTTATAACACTCGGTAAAGTCCTAGAATGACCCGAAATTCTAAGAACCGAGTTGTAACCTTCATCGCAATTTAGGACTAACGTAAATCAGTTTTGATAATATATTTTTTACTGACTGAAGCCCCCATAACTTTCACAAATCCGTAAAATGACCCCAAAGTTATACCGAACTTAAAATCGAATATGATTTTTATACGAAATATAACTATTAACAGATAACATTGATAAGATAAACTTAGTTCAGATTAAAAAATATAAATACAATATTGAATACGAGATAATTATATCTAAGTTATCTGGACATTATATACCGTACGATAAACAGAAACCGAAAATCGTCAATTTCTTTTTTACCTCTCACTCTGTTTTTTTTCCTTGCTTCTTTCGCTTTTGCTTTCCCATTTCTCATTTCTCTGTTGCTTACTTCCTTTTTGACAGGAAAATTTTAATATTATTTTATTACAATAAATGTTAATATAATATAAAGCATGGCATGCGCAAATGGAGATGTGATGGTGGCGTGAGAGGAAAAAAAGGTGGCATTTGATTTGTGATTTGTTTTATTTCATATAAATATAATACTATATATATATATATATAATTTAGACATTTTTTAAATATTTTCCCCTTTAGTAAACCTAAGATATATATATATTTTTTATTTTCCTGTTAATAGTTTTTTTTTCGACTTTTTTCAGCTCGGTTCCTCGCATAACAGTATTTTGGTCCCTAGCCAAAATCATGTGTTTACAGTTGTCCCTCTTTGAACATGCGTTCATGGAAGTGATCTCATTAGTATCGTGTTAAAAGAAAAAGAACTCATTTTTTATCCCATCGATTCATTATTTACTTAGTAGAAATACATTTTCGTACAACTTTTGGAAGCTAGACATTTATAAGTGTCGATCATTCATGATGATTTACGGAAGCAACTTGTGACTCCCATAAGTTGGACACCTACAGACCCTGGTCGTCGAGGATGAGTTGCAGAGGTTGAGCACCTAAACATCCCGCTCCTTGACTTGTAAATTCCAGAAGTTGGGCACCTACAGGTCCTGGTCCTAGTCGTTGGGGATGATTTACGGAGGTTGAGCACTTAGAAACTCCGCTCGTCGGCTTGTAATTTCCAGAAGTTGGACACCAACATATCCTGGTCGTTGGGTATGACTTGCAAAGTCTTATCACCTAAAAGTATCGTTCGTCGATTTGTAAATCACATTACAGTTTGAAAACCTTGTCGAGAAATCTAACCGCTTGTGCGGACTTCTCGGCATGTTTTCTATGTAATCGACTTTGGAGTCCTTCTTGATGGAGTTCCCTAAATTCATTCATGCTACGTCCACCTGTCGTGGGGACATTCTCAAACGTGAGGCAATACATGTTTATGCAACTTTCTCTTTCCCATGGATAAACACGTTTTGAAAAAGGATGTAGAAATTTTAAAAGCTCTCTTGTAGCCTATTATGGGTGGATGTGATCCCTTCAGATTATATTTTTGAAATGAAAAAAAAAAAACTTCTCTTTGAAACAAGTCTTCGAGATCATAAAGAATACACATGATTAAATTTTGTACAAGTTGTATCCATGCGAGTTGGTCAAGGCAACTCAACCTAATGTCGATTACAGCTTCACTTCACTGCTACTGTGGGTGAAACATTATGGTCCACCTTTGAGTACCCTTTTGATTTTTTTTTTTTTAATATCTCAATTTTTTTCCTTTTTCTACAATAATATATATATATATATATATTTATCACACCTCTCGGTTTCCTTAAATTTGGCATAAGGTGCGCTTTAGGGTTTTCAACCTATAGAGGATTTGATTACTCTTCTTTTTTCATGATCACCCTTTTTGGAATTTTCAATAATGTCTATTTTCCCTAAATTTTGCCTAAACCTCCCTTTCAGGTTTTCAGTTCAACGATAACTTTCTCTCACTTTTGGAGACTCGCTTTCTAGTTGCGAGCTCTTTAAAGGATAGTATTTCCTGACTGCGTCCATATTGATCGGACTATGGAGTTCCTGGTCGTCCATGTTAGTGATGATCATAGCTCATCTGCTAAAAACTTCTTTGATGATATAACATCCTTCATATTTTGGCACAAACTTGCCCCGAGAGTCTGGATTGACTCGAACGATGTTTATGAGGACTAGATTGCCCACTTATAATTCTCTCAGGTACACCTTCTTCCACTCTCTCCCTCCCTCCCTCTCTTTCCCCTCCCTTCCATTCCCTCTCCCTCTTTTTACCCCTTCTTTCATCTCTCTCCTTTTACTTTCTGTTCCATCCATCTATCTACTTCTCTCTCTCCCACCACCTCTCTCTTTCTACCCCTCCCTCTTTCCCTCTACCTCCACACTCTCTTACTTTTCCCTCTGCCGCTCGAACCCAAACCATATGAGTCCCCATTAGCTTGACCAAGTTGGATTTTAACCTGGTACAATCAATTGAGATATCAATTGAGCCCCAATTAAGAGTCATATGGTGTGGGTTCAGAACCATAATAGTTTGCCCAAGGTTGAAAACTTGGTTTGGGCTCGAACCAAACTTATAGGACCCCCGATTGGAGTTCAATTGGATCCCCAATCGAATGAGTTAAGTTTGAACCCAATCTCGACTAAACGATTAGGGCTCCAATTGAAGGAAGAAGGGAAGAGAGATGATTAGTAGAAAGGGGGGATTAGGAGAAGGAGAGATGGATATAAAGGGGGGAGGAAGGAGAATGAGAAGGGATGATGATGAGAGAGAAGGGATGGGACATAAGGGAGGGGATGAGAGAAAAGGGGAAAGAAGGAGAATGATAAAGGAGGAGGAAGAATGAGGGAGAGAGAATGATGAATGAAGGAGGTGGAGAGGGAGAGGAGAGGGAGAGAGGGATGGGTAATGATGATGCAGAAGGGGAAGATTGAGGAGAGGTAGGGGATGGTTGAGAGGAATGGAAGGGGATGAGGGAGAGAATGAGAGAGAGTGACAAACGAGAATGGATAGGATGGAAGGAGCGAGGGGAAGGGGAGAGATACAGATAGATGCAAGTGAGAGGGGAGAATGAGGGAGGAAGGGGGAAGTATAAAAGGAGCGAAGGGCAGGGAAAGAAGGGGGTTGGGGGAATAAGAAGTAGAAAAATTTACGCTTTGAAGTAATGCTATATTATATTAAGGAAAAATTATGAAAAAAATACCGAGATGTGTTTTTTTGCAACTGTACCTAGATATTTTTTTACCCCAAATAAGTACACCTATATGTTTAATTTTGTTGGTAACAACACCTTCTGTTAAATTGAATCATTAATTGACATTTGCACGACATGTGCCACCGTTAATGTTGAAACGATGCTATTAAAAATACTTTTTTACCACTAACATCCCATCACCTTTTGACCCCCTATCTTCTTCGGTTCTTCCCCCCAAAACTGAAGTACACAACTGAAGCTACCCTCATAAGAAAGAATCCCTTTCTTTTCTTCACACAAACCATCTGAAAGCTCTAACCTCTTTCTGCGAAAACTTGGCAAGTCCATCTCGGTCTGCCTTGCTCGTCCCGCCTGCTGTTCTACGAAGACTTGATTGTCCCGCCCTTCATCCTACCTTGATGTGGTTGTTCTTAGAATTTAAATTGATTTCAAGGTTAGTCTACACATACACCTTGTTGTGGTTTCGCCCTTCGTCCCGCCTGCTTTGTCATTATCACCGCATTGTAGGGTTAATTTTCGCTTTGCTCGATCGTCACGACCTTAATTTCTCATATGTTAGGTTAACTAATGGACAAGGACCGTGACATAACTTGCCATTGTACGATTCACTACGATAGAAGTTTCGTCGATGAAAATTGGGTTGGAAAGAAAGAAGTTATTGATTTAACTGAGGATGGCATCAATTATGACACACTAGAGGTGTTTTTGGAGTACTACGACTTAGTAAAAAGTTGTTGTATTTGCAATCTCTCCCCTAATTGTGATTCAAAAACAGAAGTACAAGTGTTGAAAAACAATGTCGATGTTAGGGAGATGTTGTCGTAGCAGCATGGATGTTTGGACGTTATTGTGTATGTGTTGCCCCCATACGATCCAGTTGTATGTGGTAAAGATCCATTCATGGAATTCATTCGTATAAAATCAATTAAATAGATAGAAGAGGCATTCGAAAGGCAAGTGTTTGTTGACAAAGGGAAAACTCCAATGTACTTACCCCCCCCCCCCCCCTTTCCCAGAGACGAGGGAAAGAGTCCTATGCATACACATTTGAAGGAGTACGTTTTTTCTTCGTCAGAGGAGACAAATTCATTATCGGATGTTATATCTGATACAAATTGGAAAGTTAGCAGAGATAAAAATGATGACGATGAAAAAGATGCATAAGTTAAGGTCCAGTTCAAGATAAAAAAGTCGAAGAAGGCAAAATTTGAGGTTTGGGCAAGTTCAAGTGAAGCGCGGACTGGATTGAATGAGAGTGTTTAAGATTTACTATACAGTGCAGACAGTGAAGATTGCCTAACTGGGCAAGTGCACGTTGTTGAACCATTAGAAGTTGGTCAAACTAAATGCCGAAGTGATACACTATCAACTCCTGTCGCCTCAGATGTTGAAGGTTACATAACATGACACTCGAAAAAGAACACGAAGGGCCAAGTTAACTGTGAGAAGAAGCAAACCAAAGGTATGAAGATAGGCTACCTACACGTTAATTGTTAATTCGGTGTTCATCTTACCGATTTTTGGTTATGTACGTGGGTCGACCATCGAAATCAGTCCCCATCACGCTGGAGTCGGACGAAAAGGTTGATAGGGTTAGACCAAGTGCCCCAGAGTTATCAAGTTGTCAGGCTCTAGTGTTATCTCTTCAACCACTGAATATAGAAAAAACAAAGAAGAAGCAAACGAAACGGTGGACTCGCATTTCACCGCATTTTGGAAGAAGATCTACTGAGTGAACTTAAAGTTTTGTTGTTTGGTTTTTGGGAATGTTATTTGTTAGATGTTGTAAACGCGACTTGTTGTGTTGGATGTTTTGAACCGACAAACCTACATGTTGGATGTTTTTGAAGGGTTAAACCTTTTTATGCAACTAGTACACTAATCTAAACATGTAAGTTTTGTTGGATGCTTGGTTGGATGATTTTTGAGCGAAACAGATTAGTTTTTGGTTCTTTAACGTCACAGGTCGGGCTGTAGTAGTACATGGACAAACATAATGATGAAAATACACATACATATGCAAACTTAAGGGCAACTAAACTGAGAATTACATAAACTAGTAGGTGCAGAAAGTAGTCATTAAACAAACATATAGGTCAAATAAATTACAAAGTACATAACTTAGACCTTCAAACAAATCACTGACTACATCTTTAACATAAGGGCAACAACAACAAGTAAGAAGGCTATGACACACAGTTGTTGTTGATTTATACTACACAACACAACAATTTGATTGTTTAGTTCGGATTCCTTTGATACAAACTTTGTCATGACTCTCCTTCTATACACACACATCGGTATATCTGCCCAAGCGAAGAAATCACAATCAATCTTCAAAGAACTTGATGGATGCACCGAATTAAAAAGAAATTAGAATTTCCAAAATAACCATAAATTTAAAAAACGTCGCACAATCAACCGTATCTTTGAAATTAAATCAAAGAATTAACTTTATTACCAGGTATCTCAAACATGCATAGAACATACGACCGAAATTTGTAATGGTCCAAGTTGTTCTCGCACACGATTGAATGCCGCAGTAACATAGTGGGTCCTCGTAGTGAATGTTCGTGTTAGATGAAGAATGGGAAGAACATTAAGAATACTTACCACCCATACCTGTAGACGAGCTGGAAACTTTGTTATATTTTAATTTATGTAGATTATTATAACAAATTAAACCAGAATAAGGAACATATATATTTTAAATTATATTAGCTCCAATTAACTTTTATCACAAATACATGTTAATAACTGTTACATTATAAAGCTTTCATTTATGCAAAATCTCGCACAACATGCGAGCTAATTAATGACTACAATTGCATTATTTTTTTAAGAAAACTTGCCACTGCAAAAAATTAATCAACAACAAGCAATACATCATTAACAGAGAGCGTCAAGTAAAAAGATATATAAGAAATATTATATATATATATATATATATATGTTAAGTCACACATTTTATTTACTATGTATAATATTTTAAAATAATTGTAAAAATTGCAGACTAATATATGCTGAGTGTAATTTTCCTGAATATGATTTTATCATAAACAGATGAATGATTGATGATCTATATATATAACGCATAGGTATAACGTCGCACATGATATTTTTACTTGGGATACTATGTAAAACACTTCTCCAATGAATAACTTCTCCATTAACTCGAAATATAATTTTTTTGACCCACCTGAGTCAACACGAACCCACCTGATTTGGCTCATGTCTTCAACTTAGTTGATTCAACCCATCTTAGTCGACTATAGGTTAACTTGTTCCTATGATTATATTATCCAATAACAATAAAATATTATTTGACCTCAAAATTTAATATTCAGGGTTGGCTCATATGACCAAGCTTAAGCCAAGTCAACAATATCTTTGACAGAGTTGTTTTCATGCTTTGCAAGCTCAGGAGCAAAAGAGACTCATGAGACAGGAAAATTGGTTACGTTATTACATGGTGTCTTAGTTGCCATGATTTTGGTCGATATAAAAAATAAAAGGTTTTTCAATAAGAAATAGGGCCAAAGCATCAACAATGCTGAACACAGTCAGGAGCAAAACAAGGGTAAGCGAAGAAAAGCATACCCACATGCACTCAATGTGAAAAAAAAAGGCATCACCATTCAAATATTGGAAGAGTCCAGAAGCAAACGACAGCAAATGTAGTCAAATGGGACATAAACTTGTAATTTGGAATTTTTTCAAAAACTATGCATTTTCGTTTCTTTTTTTGAAAAGTAAGTATGAGAAAAAACAATTCGAAAAATAGGTATACGCGCATCCCCGGCTAGCGCGTATTGGCAATACGCGCACCCCAGGGTGACGCATAAACACTTGCTCTTTTTTATTTTAAATTGTTCCTAAACGACTCGATGTTTAATTAAAAATAAAATTATGTATCTATTAAAAATATTTTAAAAATTGTAGTAAGTAGATATTTTAATTGTGATTCAAATTATGCAAAAAATATTAAATTTGAATTTACGGATTGACTGTACGGCCGGCCGTAAGTTGAGATATGAAAATATTACTTAAAAAATTATAACTCATACCATGTAAGTCCAAACTTAACACGGTTAACGTAATTTATGTCGTAATTCAATTATCCATCTAGAGTAATTTTTTTTGATTGGAAATACAGTGATTTTGTAACCTAACATCGTTCGTTTTATAACTTGACCGAAATAATTAAATGCATTAGGTGATAAATTTAATTATATACTTACTAGAAAAAATAAAAAAAAAATACGGTGCGTAGATAATTTAATTACGAATTAAATAACGCTAACTATGTATTAATTTTTTACTTTAAACTGACTGTATAATCCGATACGTAAAAAATCTACATACGATACAAAAATTTCCAAATAGTGTTTTGAACAGTAAATTAACTATTTAAAACACTATTTGTAGGTTTAAACAGTAAATTTACTGTTCAAAATACTATTTGGAAGTTTTTGTATTGTATATAGAGTTTTTTACGTATCGTATTATACAGTCAATCTAAAAGTAAAAAATTAACGGATAGTTAGCGTCATTTAATTCGTAATTAAATTATCTACGCACCGTAATTTATTTTGATTTTTTTTGAGTAAGTACATAATTAAATTTATCACCTAATGCATTTAATTATTTCGGTCAAATTATAAAACGAACGATGTTAGGTTACAAAATCACTGTATTTCATTCAAAACAATTACCCTAGATAAATAATTGAATAACGACATAAATGACATTAACTGTGTTGAGTTTGGACTTACATGGTATGAGTTATAATATTTTAAGTAAAATTTTCATATCTCAACTTACGGCAGGCCGTACAGTCAATACGTAAATCCAAATTTAATAGTACTTACTATAATTGTTTTAAATTTTTTTAATAGATACATAATTTTATTTTTAATTTAACATCGAGTCATCATTATGAAACAATTTGTTTAAAAAAAAAAAAAAAGCGAGTGTTTAGGCGCTATATGAATATGCGTCACTTGGGATGGTGCCTATTCAATAGGCGCCTCCCTAGGTTGCGCGTATTGTCAATACGCGCTACCCGGGGTGCGCGTATATCTATTTTTCGAAATATGTTTTTTTCTATACTTACTTTTCCAAAAAAAAAAATGCATAATTTTGTAAAAAATTATTTGTTGAATTCAAAAGAAAGGTGCAGTTGCTCAAATTGTTGAAGAGGAAGACGAAGATAAGATGAAGAATGAGATGTTTGGTTAATGGATACTTGAAACATAAAACCTATGACAAAAGTCTCTTGACCGAACCAACCTTGTAAATAAGTGAAAATTTGTATTGGTGATGGAAGAAGACTCGCAACAATATCAAATGGGATCGTTGCACTCACCTCAAGGTCCCGTACAAGAACTTTCTCTGATGTTCTTTATGTGTTAGACAAAAGTGAAAATCTTTCAAGCATTGGAAACCTTGTTGATAAAGCTTCTTCATTGGCCTTCCAAGATGAAAATGGTTACATCTGTGATGCAAAAGGGAATGAAGTGTAGAGTATAAAAATGAGAAGAGGAAGCTTGTTAGTTAAAAATCAGGTTTCCATATTAGTGGAAGTAGTAGATTAATTAGTTAAAAATAGTGAAAGTAGTGGAATAATTAGCTAACAATAGTGAAGGAGTGGAAGTAGTAGAATAATTAGCTAAAAATAGTGAAGTAGTGGAAGTAGTGGATTAATTAGCTAAAAATATGTAGTATCTCTTGTATAAATTCTCAATTGCATATAAATAAAATCAATTCAAGTTCTGGATATTTTGCTTATGTTTTCTGCTATTCTTTAAATTATTTTGTTTGATAAACAACAAAGCTTCTTATTTAATCCAACTCAAGAAAAGTACTTTACTTATGTTGCAGAAGCTACCAACTCGGAGATTTAGCACAAAGTTTCGTAAATTACAATGTTAAATGAATGTTTTACTTAACAAATGAGTCATTGTTATAGGGAATACCTAAGGTCGAAATTTTCATTCAAAACAGTGCAGCGTGTCAGTTTGGGAAACTAATCAGAAAGCCCTTTCCCAAACAACCACGAAGATCCAAACAAAAGCTTAAAATTTATAATTTTAAAATTCATGTCTAAATCTTGAGTTATTTTTTTATGTTTTGTCTAGGAGTTGAACTTTGAACGGTCCAGAATAATTGAGATCCTGAAAATGGATAGTCGAAAAAGACAAACAAAAGTTTAGTAAACTGTTATTGAAGATAGAATTAGTACGAACACTGTATGCGTTATGGAGAAAAGGAAGGACTGAGATAAACGAACCTGTATTATATCTGTACGTAAGTCACGCGAGCATCGGATGCCATGAAAGCTGTTGAGGTTTTGATCGAAGGTGGTGGCAAGTTCCATGCACGACCTTGTCAAATGAACAGTCCCTTGCCAGATCCCTCAGATTCGCTGCCTGTCCGACCTTGACACATGTTTTTACTTGCTTTTCCATTTCCATTTAATTGAATTATCGTGGATGTGTTGGGACTATTTATAACATAATTATTCCACGCGATCATTTATTACAAATTTAAAACTAGTTTCTATCTAAACTCTCATATCAGTTTGACAGAAATGTTGTAAATAAAAGTTTAAAAATAAAATATTAGATATTAGTCTTTACACGCGTGATAAAAGCTAAATTTGGTGTAAACCTTAGTCAATACTTCGATGTCATTTACTCTATTAATAAATTCTCTTAATCTATCTTTAATTTATTACTATTATTATCTATCACACCATGTTACCGTGGTCCTGTGAAACATACTATAAATAAAATTTCTTTTTGTAGTTGGTACCTGCATGTGTTATTGCCATCAACGTACTTTCCTATCTACCACAATCAAGTGTCATATATATTGTAATTTGTAATATTTCATTTTGTGGGGATTGTTGTTTCCTAGAAAAACTGCAGAATAAACGAAATAGTCCTGCATGCCCTAGCTCGCCTTTGCTTATTAGGTAACCACCTTCCTTCCATTGAAGATTGGACGCCCCGTCCATCTTGGAATGGTAGATCAACATGAGGGATAAAATATCTTTGGATTAGATATATAAATAGGGTCCCTTTCAACTAACTCCATACATTCCCAAATTTCTGCAGGTGTATGAACTTCGGTTCCGAATTCTAGGTCTAGGGTTTGATAAAAACATACTGAATTAAGGAGAACAATATCAGAATATGGGGAGTAATTGTTGAACACACGATTTAGAGCCTAGCTCACTTAATGCAGGTTGAAATGCATATATAGCAACTATCACTTCATATTCATGTAATTTGAATATATACCTGACGATACACAAACCTAACTCCATTTACAAGCCTGGAATTTAGAGTTATACGGGTTAGGTACATATATTTACTACAGACCAATGAATGCTCCTGTAAATTGGGCATTTAATGTTATAAGGGCTATTAAGGTAGAAAAGTTCATTTGGAGATAGTTTTTTTTTTTTTATTGTATATGAAATTCATTAATTGCTATCTAAAATTTATAAATGAAGAATTAAACCACTTTATTCTTTTTAATTTATATTGTGTTTTTTCTGAACAAAGGAAAACCCAAAGGTTCGGCCTTGGATTTTCTTTTTAGAATAAAGCAATACAATATGAGTTAATGTGCCAAATGTAAATAAATAAATAAATAGATTGTAATTTTTAACTAGCAATCAACGGTGTCTATATAAAAATCTTAACGTCTATACAATTCTATAGAAATCCTTCCATCAATAATATTTATAAAAGTTTTATCATGACTAGTGTACTCCACACTTATTTTTATTTTTACTTCTACAAATTGTATAAATTCAACGAGTTTAGACATAAATTAATATACTTGATAAATGACGTGTGCGTGGTAGGGCAGTAGGTTTTGAATTGCAAGTGATCGAGTTTGATTACAAATGGTGGACAAAGCTCGCTGAGAATGAGGAATTGAAGAAGCTCCTCCTCGTTTATGGTGTATACATAATATATATATATATATATAAATACGTGGGTTCTCTATCTATATATACTATATATATATATATATTAATTTGATTAGAATGTATGCAATTGTAACAAGTTTTTTATCGCACTTTTTTTTACCCCTAATGTCAAATTAAACAATTTTAATTGACTCTTTTTTTTTGGCCATTAATTGACTCATGTTAAATATATAATTATCATTCATATGTAACATGACATGTAAATCACTTTAAAACCATAAACACTAAACTTTAATTAATTCTTTTTATTTCACATGTACGTACATTAATATTTGTTTCTTAAATATATTCTATGTAGTAGAATTTGTACAATGCTAAAATACATAATAATATAATTTATGAATGTCAGTATGCACATATACAAAGTTTATATTATAAATTAAATAGACTAATAAACAAACATCATATACTTTATTATAGTTTCATTCTTAATATAAATTTGAACATATGAGCTAATAATAATATCAAGGTAAATACTCCTACAAAAAAAGGTAAACAATCTTACAAAAAAGATGTACATAATAACTTTTAATAAAACATAATAATATAATATTATTGACTTTAATATTCATATAATATTTAATTATTTATTTCCTTAGTAATAAATTTATCTAAAATAAGTATATTTATTAAAATTACAAATTTATATAACTTTTTTCCCTACAACCTTGTATATACAAATAATAATATTATAATATGTAATTTGCTATTAAAATAATTAGAGTGATTAAGTTACAAACAATTAATTTTGTCAAAAGTGAAACTAACACATATAACTTGGGGATTTTAAATTAAGTTACGTGGAAAGCTAAATTTGATTACTAGAGTTTTGACATTAACAAATTAGAAAAACTTGTTTTTAATGATAGCATGAAGAAAATATTATAAAAATCTTACTTATCCAAATTAGAAGGTATTAAGCCAAATCAATATATAAATAGATAGATAATACATATATTACTTCTTAATATAACTTTCCAAAAGTGTAAATACTTCTTAATACTACTTCTTGATATTTTTTAACAGATTATATCTTGCTAAATCATTCTAATTTATTTGAACTACAACACTGTACAAATTTTGTACATTCTACGCAAAGCGTATAATAATTTTCTAGTATATATTAATTTGGCTACAGACTTTATAACTAAGACACATAAGTTTTTATCATGCTTAGTTATCCAAAAGAAAGATTTTAATTGGTTGATGAATAATTTTTGTATCTGTCGATGATGTAATTCGTCACGTGTACCTCTAGAAGCCCTATAATTCTTCGAAAGCTTCTAAACGATTCTCACGGTACGTTACAATTTTTTCCTCACCTACTCATATACAACTTGTATCAAAATAATAAAGAATATTTATTGTCATAAAAAATAATTTATTTCTCTAAATATTGTTTAATTTTATAACTAAATCAATTAAATTCATTTTTTGTTCATTAAATAAATATTAAATATATTTAAAATATTTCATTCTCATTAATTTGTCAATATAAAAGTCTAAAAGTATGTATAATTATAATAAAAAAATACTAAAATTATTGATAAATATTTTTAGATAAATACTCATGGATAGAACCAACTCATAAAAATATACCATAAATAATAAACGTTATAAAATTTAGAAAGAAAGTTGAATAACATTAATTAAAATTATATTAAAAACAAAAATACTTTCAATTTCAAAAATTTAGTTAATCTAATAATATAATGAAAAAGTAATTTAATTTATTTTTGCTTATTCATATAATAATTTAAACTTTATATGAAACTAATATAACAACAACTTAAATAACTTTTATAATCTGCTCATTTCGCGAGTCAATTGTGTAGTATATTTAAATTTAAATATCCATGAAGAATTGTTCTTCCTATTATATTTTTGCGTTGACCATCTGCAATTCGTTGGTTTTTGTTTTTCAATTGCGAAACACAGACATCACATGATTTTCAAGAAACAATACCAAATAACTTCCAATAAAAAAATCAATTAGAAAAACTTGTTAAAAGGTATATGTATTGATCTTACCTTACTGTTGCTGTAGTTAAATTTGATTCGAGCAGTGAACTGCCTACATGCTTTGATTGATGAACAATTTTAGAGTCCACGAAATTGTCTCACAAGATGTTAATAACAATAAAAACATGATAGAAACTGTACTGTTGTCAGATTCTTACAAAAAATCCTTTATTGATAGAGAAAGAAAGGTTCGTTTTAGGAGTTGAAATGAATGTTTCTAAGAACCAAATCCTATCTCAAGAATTTATTCTAAGAACCAAATCCTATCTAAAAAAAAACGAACTTTAAGGAAAAACCATACAACAAGCTGCACTTTTTTTTTTTGACAAACAACAACCTAAACTTTTTGAATTGAGCAAACAACAAGTCTACCTCAAATTTTCATCATGTTTGAACAGATTTTTCAATGTTTGAGAGAGTTATTAAGTCGTAATACCCTTTCCTTAGAATACTTTAACTAATGTTAACTTAATAACTCTTTCAAACATTGAAAATCTGTTCAAACATAATGAAAATTTTGTAATTAACCCTATATATAATACAATCAAATTACGGTTTCCTCCATAAACTACTTAATTAAGAAACAGAAAACTACATATTACTAGGGATATAGTGATAATTTGACAGTCAAATAGATCGATATACAGATAGATGAAGATGATCATTCATGGGTACACTTGTATGTTAGTACCTTCAGTACACTGGGATTAGTACATACAATTGTTCTATGGATTAGTTATTGACATAACAAAATATACTAGTAAAACGGGAAACTTATAATATTATTGGATGCAGATATTGAATAAATTAATTACATTAAATAACATATATCTATGATCCTAAGGCTTGAATACTGTTGTGTATTGCTGGTTAGATCAATAAACTCTATTCTTGAAATCATAAATAAACAGATGATTTCATTTTTTTTTCTGTAACTAAAATTGATACACAATTTTAAGCAGATACTCTAGGGTTCATCTCCGTTTATAAGGATGCAAATGATCCATAGAATCTACCAAAAGAAGAGTTGTATTAGAGAAACAAGTTAATAATTCATATGTTTTTTAGATATGTTTTTTGTAATATTGGTAGTGGTTTTGAACTTATCAATCAGGTCGAACAGACAACGAAACAAAGGTTTCCACCTGCAAAAGGCTGCTCGCTTGACAAGAATAGCATAGAACAAACACAACCATATCAGTAACTTGAATGATGAACAATCCACAACATACCCGAATCGTAGAACTGAAGCCGATTCCATCCTGAAAGACAGGAGAGAGCACTCCAGTATATATGGAGAAGATCGATATGCCCTAACTAGAAAGAGGATTCAGAGGGGAGAGTATATTCTTCATATTTGTTTTTTGGTGTATGTTTGGGAGTCATGAATCAATTATGGACTAGGTTTAAATAGAGAGGAAGAAGACGAAGAATCTAACTCGTAGGAGATGAAGCGTGCGAAATATCAAAATAATTGGAGTTAGCCACGATGAGGATAGAAAGGGAAGAGGGGAAGTTTTGACCTGCTGGTAACATACTTATCATCAAAATAAAGACATAAATAAATTTATTTTAAGATAAAGAGGAGATGAGAAATACATTGGATATTGAAAATCAGAGACTAAATGGGTAAGATTTGCGAGGTCTCTGACATTGTAACTTCTAGTTAGGGAGTTGGGTGTCCTCTTTTCGGTGGATATTATAATATCTTAGCCTTCTTACCACATTTTCTTGGTTGTCAGCTGTCTTCAATGGACTATATCATATCTAACACACATCAATTTAATTTACCAAGTTCTAAAGAATACATAAAATATATAGCAATAGTAAAGAAATAAAGGAATCAAAGATTGATCACTATCAATGAATTAATTTATAAAGAAATATGTTTTACACATAAACTGTTTGAGGTAGATTCATTTCAATAGTTAATCAAATTATAAATTATAGGAGTACTTAATCTTTAGAGTTTAGGAACATTTTTTTTAACCTTAATTAAATTTTGAGATTCTTTGGGTTGGTTTTTTTACTTAATTTTTCGGAACATATGGTTAATTTATTTAAGTATTTTTAGGGCTTATATTATTTTAATTTTGAGTGGATTCAATAATGATTAAGAGTACGCTATATAGCTAGTTGAGTGGCAGTTTGTGGCGCGTGAGTCCACATTTTCCTCTGTCCGAATTCAAGAATCCCCAAAATTCTAGGGTTGTCGTGACAGAGTTTGGTTTCATTCGATTCTTGGAAGAATTCGGATTTGTCTCATTGCATTAATTGCAATTGCCTTCCCTGCCAATCGAAGCTTCACAAGTGGCGAAGAATTGTTCATCGACAAGACAGAACCATGCAAAACTGACATGTGGAGCGAAGGTTTCGTCCTCAAAAAACTGAAGGCTCTCATTGTGGAATTTCTTCGAGTCAACAGCAGAACCAGTCGTTTCTGGACCGACCTGAGGAGGCTAAGAAAGTTGCAGGCGAACCACATGCTACTGGCGGGAGGCGGAAGAAAGGGTAGCGACGGGAAGAACCACCTGCAACTGCTGCAACTAGAATATATAAACAACAGGGGCACCGATGACATACCAAGCGGAGCTCCGATAACCGACTCCACCAAACTTCATATCCCCAGGGAAGCTCTGCAGCGGGGGAGACTGAAGGGGTTTGATACTGGCGCTGACTGAGGCTCCAGTAGGCAAGCAGAACAATCAGTGACATTCCTTGGAGCTGTGGAGGATAATCATAGGATGATCGTAATCGAACTAAGAGACAACACACTCAGCTAGGAATATGAATTATACCACAAAACTTACCTTCCTTTTCCACTTGTTTTGCAAGAAAGTCACAAGATGAGGTGAGGTCTCCGAAACCACGACGCTGGTCATGGACCAAGGCACCAATTCTGATGAGATAAACAGACCCCGGGATGACACATTGAACCTCAACTCGAACAAAAGCAATACCAAGCGGGTTCATGGTATGTGGGAAAGATGCTCACTCAAAAAACAGTGAAGATGAACAATAGACATAGTGAACTGAGGTCGGCATGGGCAAAATATGGCAAGTTCAACGTGACGGAAGCTGAAACCGGAATCCTACTGATTGACTTTGAAAGGAAGGAAGATTAGGATCATATTCTCGACCTATCTCCATGGGCGATAAATGGGCACATCCTGAACATTAAACGATGGGAACCAAGCAAGGGAGTAAGTGAAATGGAATTCAATAAGCTAAACTTCTGGACCCAAATACATGACCTAGGGTTGGAGAAGTTTAGTGATGAAAATGCTTGGAAGATTGTGAACATGATAGGATAGTGCCTGGAAATTGAGCCACATGTAGGAAGAATATGACGTAGTTATATGAGAATGTGGGTGGAAGTAGATGTGAATAAGTCATTGATGGCGGGTTTCTGGTGGAGGAACTCACTAGGGATTGATAAGTGGGCTGCAATAAAATATGAGAGACTCTTGGATTATTGTTATGGTTGGGGCAGGTTGGGGCACACGACCCAAACATGAAACCCATGTATGGCCCGTGGCTAGGGGGAATCAGACCAAGGCAATCCCCGGTCCGGACCCGAATGGGAGACGAGGGGGACACCAGCGCAAATATGAAACAAGGATCATGTAAGTCGTGGTTTGATATTATGGAGGAGGCGAGGCAAAATGCAAAGGCGAAGGCACAAGCAAACGAAAAGGAAGAGAAGAATGAAGGAAAGGGAAAGGGGACCGAACAAATGAGGACAATGAGTAGGCAACAAGAGGAAGAACCACTAGAGTATGAAATGGGGGCAACGAATGAGACTGGGTACTCGAAACATGACAAAGTCGACCAAACCGTGAGGAGTGAAACCCAAGAACCGTCCAAACTACCCATCCAAACCATGAGAGACCCAACCAATATGCCCAACCACAGAACTAGACCGATCCAACCGAGCCCACAAGATATGACCATAACCATACACATCCCTAAACCCCAAGCCGAACCAACACCCCACCCAATCCAAAGCCTCACCGAAACACCAAGATGGATCATAGGGAGTACACAATTGGAAGATTACATGCATAACCACCGAACCGAACCCCAACCGAACCAAGACCAACTCATGATCACCTACCTCCCCGATCATACCAATACCACAAGCACAACCATCCAAACATATACAGTAGAAAACCCTCCTGATCCCCCACCGTCCTTACCTATGAATACAACCCAAAATCCCACATCCGGTCTTAGCCTCTACATGGGCACGATGACTCTTAAAAGAACGAGAGATGAGATGGAGGAACAACCGGGCACCAAGATGTGATACCCGAATGGGAGAAGAAGGGGGAGAGCCGAGTATTCAAATAAGTACGAGGCGCCGAGGTGGTAAAACCAACCCCCAAGGATGAAGAAAACTATAAGGAAGAAACAGGAAGAAAACATAATGAAGGAAACACACACTGATGAAAAGGGTTTTGGTGGCTGTCCTGAAACAGCCACACAGGCTCAATGAGTGCCATCTCTTGGAATTGTCAGGGTCTAGGGTCTTCCCTGACAGTTCAACACTTACAATACCTCAACAAAAGGTATCGCCCGAACATAATTTTCTTGATGGAAACGAAGAATGACGATACCTACTATGAGAAGATTCGAACAAGAATGGGGATGGACAACAAATACTATGTAGGTCTGAATGGAGCATCGGGAGGATTAGCGTTATGGTGGTCGGCGGACACAAGCATTGATATTTACTACGCCGATGAGAATTTCATAGATTGTGGCGTGAAAATGAGACCACATGCGGAACTAATGCACGTGCCATGGGTGTATGCGAGTACGGATGTCCAAGGAAGAACACAAAACTGGAATCTCCTAAGAGGTATAGGGAGCGACCGAACCAGTCAATGGATGGTACTTGGAGATTTCAGCACGATATGTTACCCGCATGATAAATTGGGAGGAAGAAGAAAGCCACAAAGGCAAATGGATGAGTTCAATGCACTAATAACCGATTTGAACATGGAGGACTTGGAAGTCAATGGCACGCCTCATACATGGTGTAACAACCGAAGTGGGACCGAACAAATAAGTGAAATATTGGATCGAGCATTAACAAATTCAGCATGGGTCATGAGCTATCCGGGACGGAAGTGTATCAATGAGCTCACAATAGGGCCGGATCATACACCGATGATTGTGACACTATACCGACCGAAGAAAATGAGGCACCATAGGTTCAAGTTTGCAGCCATGTGGCTTGAACACCCGAAATGCAAAGAGGTCATCAAAGAAGCGTGGGAAAATCCCACACCGCGTAGGGAAGCTCGAGAAGTCCACAACAAATTGCAAAAATGCCGAAGGTATTTGAAGAAGTGGAGTAAGAAGAACTTCAACAATAATCTAAGAGAAATAGAACAAACAAAGGCGACCCTAAGGAGACACATGCAAGTAGGGATGGATGAGGATGCTATAAGGGAGGAGAAGAGGTTGAAGGCAAAGCTCCAAAGTCTATGGTAAATGGAGGAAATGTATTGGAAACAGAGGTCGAAAGTCAAATGGCTAAGGGAGGGTGACCGTAATACAACCTACTTCCACCAAACAACAATTGCCCGAAGGAGAAGAAACCAAATTTGTCGACTTAAGGGAGAAAATGGTGAGTGGTTGGCTAAGGAGGAAGAGATAGTCGACGAGCTAAGGAAGTACTTTGGGAACATGTTTACATCGGAGACGACCGATGCGGGGGAAGAATTCCTAAGATGGGTGCCACACCAAATATTAAGTGACATGAATGCAGATTTAACTCGGGATGTGACGGAGAAGGAAATTAGTACGGCTGCGTTTCAGTTAGGGGGGGCACGAGCTCCGGGCCCAGATGGATTCCCGGGTCTGTTTTATCAAAGGAATTGGAATTTCGTGGGAGCGAATGTAATCACCTCGGTCAAGTCTTTCTTCAGAACAGGTATCATTCTAAACCCTTTAAACCATACTGATATTGCCTTGATTCCTAAAGTGCCTTTGCCGACTATGCCGATTGATTTAGGCCAATAAGTTGTTGCAACCTTTTGTGTAAGATTATCTCAAAAGTTTTGGTAAACCGCCTTAAGCTGTATTTATCAGAACTTGTCACGCCTTTTCAAAGTGCATTTGTGTCAGGGCGAAACATACATGACAACATAATGGTGGCTCATGAAGTAGTCCATCACCTTCAAACAATCCGAAATGAAGATAGAGTTGAGTGTGCACTCAAAATTTATATGCAAAAGTAGTCCTTTTGGACACACTAAGGAGGAGAGGCTTCTCGGAACTATGGATAGGGTGGATCAAATAGTGCATATCAACCACCACCTACCAAGTGGTGGTAAATGGTGACCGAACCGAAGTGATAAAACCGGCAAGAGGCATTCGACAAGGTGACCCACTATCACCTTACTTATTCATACGACTAGCGGACGTGTTGTCAAGAAGGTTAGTAGGGGCAGCCATGGAGAAGGATATCCAAGGGATCACTATGAGACGTCATTGCCCGGAAATACATCACTTGTTCTTTGCAGATGACTCCCTCTTTTTCATTCAAGGGGAACCGGACAATGCTAGGCGATTGGGGAGAATATTAGAGACTTATTGCAGGCTATCTGGACAAAGAATCAATGTGAGCAAGTCGACCCTATACTTTAGTACGGGAACACGGGAGCATGACCGAAAGGAAGTCGAAGATGCCCTTAATAGCCAGAGCACAAATGACCCGGGTAAATACTTGGGTCTTTGAGGGAGATCAAAGAAGGAGGCTTTGGGGTCTTTGAAAACGAGAATAAAGGATAAGTTGGTGGGTTGGAGGCCAAAGACTTTGAACCAAGCAGGAAAGAGGTGTTAATCAAAGCGGTCATCACGGCGATCCCAACATACGTAATGAGTGTGTTCTACCTACCAAAAACGTGGTGTGCGAACATTGATTCACTAATAGTTGATATTTGGTGGGGACAAACTTAGGATGTCAAGAGGATGCATTGGAGGACATGGGACACACTTACGAAATCCAAGAACATGGGAGGTCTAGTGTTCCGTGAGCTCCAAAGTTTCAACACGGCACTACTCACTAAGATGGCGGGAAGGATAGTGGCCGAACCAATGTATTTGTGTGCGCAAGTATTAATGAGACTATACTTTCCTCACAACTCATTCCTTGATGCGAGATGAGGGGGTTGAGCATCATGGGGGTAGAGTAGTCTCATACATGGACGAGATGTCAAGAAGTAAGAAGGAGTATTGATGATAGGATCGGGAAGAGAAATAAGAGTGTTTGAGGATCCATGCATTTACACCAAGGCAAGTAGGAGGGTCAATGCCGAGACACAAGTGGAGCATGGGGGAGAACTAAGTGTGAGTGACTTGATACAAACCGATATGAGATGGAATGAAGAGATTGTGAGAGGTATCGTGAATCAAGAAGATGCCGAACACATTCTAAGCCTACCTATACCACAAGGCGAAGGTAGGGATCGGTTCATATGGCTACATACAAGGGATGGAGCACCCCAAGCCCGATCGGTATACCATAAGTTGAGGGAGAAGACTGCACAAAGGGGAGGGGAGACCCAACCGAACCGAGATAAGCTATGGAGGAACATATGGGCGACCAATACCATGCCTAAGGTAAAAACTTTCATATGGAGATTGGCCACGAATGCCCTAGCCGTCAAAGCAAATATGGTAAGACGAGGAATGCCCATAACTCTTAATTGTCCAATATGCGAAGATGATGAGACAAGGGAACACATGATGTTAGAGTGTCGATGGACACAACCCGTATGGTTTGGGATATTAGGGAGAAGACCCGACCAAAGGAACATCATCAACATGGCTCAATGGTTGGAAGAGAAAAGTACCGAACCAAAGCTGTATGGGCAAAGTGGGGAGGCGAAATGGAGGCTCACACTAATCACGTGTTAGCACATATGGAATACGAGATACAAAGCCAAATTTGAAGGCATACTACCAAACCCGATGCGGACAATGATGGAGATCAAACAAACATATGGGGAGAACAAGGCATGCAGCCCAACCGTAGGCTCAACCCACGGACCGAGACCAAGACAACGTTGGAAACCACCGGACGGGAGCACAATAAAAATCAATTGTGACGCATCATGGTGCAAGGAAACACGAAGAGCGGGCCTTGGGGTCGTGACACGGGACAAGGACAACAAGGTGGTGGGAGGAACAAACCGATGGTACCGAGGCAAGGATATAGAGACCATGGAGGCCATTGCGATTCAAGAAGGAGTCCATCTAGCTAACCGAGCGGGATGGAGAAATGTAATCATCGAAACGGACTCACAAGTGGTACACAAGCAACTCGAAGAGGGACTGACACATTGAAGAGTTTCCACCATCATTAACAACACAAGGGCACTAGCTATGAACATGGAGCGAGTGCAATGGCGAGCTATTCCAAGGACGACAAACGAGTGCGCAAATTGGATAGCGAAGCAAACGCGATTGGGAGTAAGTTTTGAATATTGGGTCGAAAGACCCCCACTACCATTGTTATCTTTGATTGAGTTTGATTGTAATCCCGAACATCCGTGACTTCATGTCACGACGTTTTATTTTATCAAGTAAAGCGTTTATTTGGCCAAAACAAAAGAGTACGCTATAAATCATTATTCACATACATCAATTAAAAAAAAAAATATTAAAGAGTGTGATATCTTATTACCCATTCAAACTTATTTCCGCTTAACATTTGTATGTCACTCAAGATGGTTGTGTCATTTTTCCAAGATCTCTAAGTGCATGTGACACCATTCAAAACTTCAACACCTGATATGAAGAAGTAATTTGAACATCTATCTTGTTGGGTATTGATAATGACGACAAAATATAGGAAAGGCATCGAAGACCCAATAACTTTGCAGGGGTGTAAACACCTGGCTCGGGGTCAAAATACCGTACGCAAGGAATCTAGCGAAGAAAAATCGATATAAGTAAAAACAAATTATTAAATTAAAAAATATCTTAAAAATATCACAAAATATCTAAAAACATATCTACATATATTTTGTGTATAAATAAGGGAGCTTCAAAAGAAGATTGAAGAAGTGAAGAAAACAAATAGAAAAAGAGTGGAAAAAAATAGAAAAAGAGTGAAAAACAAATATCGATAATTATCGGTCTCGGTTTCTCGTACGGTATTAAACCTCCAATGAGTTACGTATATTTCTCTCATATTCAATATCAAATTTTTATTTTCTAAATGTGAAATAAAATTGAGAGTTTATATACATATATTATATATTTATGTATGATATACATGTTAATATATATATATATATATATATATATGTATAATATATATTTATATTATGTTTATGTAATACTATATATATCTATATCTATATGTATATGTATATGTATAATATATATTTATATTATGTTTATATATTACTGTATATATCTATATCTATAATATATATTTATATTATGTCTATGTAATACTATATATATATATATTATGTATATGTATAATATATGTATATTATGTATATGTGAAACAAATATTTTTTAAAAATGACTCAGGTCATTCCCAAACTTTGATGAAGGTTATAACTAGGTCCTTGGACACTCGGGTCATTCTGGGACTTTATCGAGTGTTATAAACCAAACCCGAAAAGTTTTGGGCCATTTGTGCAATTTTTGAAATATTTTCTTTAATTCAGCTCGAATTTTTTTAAATTTGCATTTTGATTTTCTAAACTTTTCTGGACATTCCATGACTTTTAAAAGTGTTACAAATAAGTCTAGAATAATTTTCGGGTTATTTTAGAACTTTTACAAGTGTTACGAATAAATCTAGAATAGTTTAGGGTCAGTTCTGCAATTTTCGAAATATTTTCCATTTCAGCTCAAATTTTAATAAATTGCATTTTAGTCCCTAGTTTTTGTTTTGGACATCCTATAACTTCTCAAAATGGGACAAATTAGTCCAAAGAGTTTATTACCTTCAAAAATCATTCGTGCATGTTTTGACACGTTTAAAATGGCTCAAGATTTAAACTATGTTTTGTCGAGCAGGATTAACTTTAGTTCTCTCTTGTTTATTTGAAATTAACTCAAAAAATAAATTTGTCTGTACATGGTTTGTTTAATTTAAAGAAAATGCATATAGTCTTATCGGGTCAAGCATGATCAAAATGGGCAATTCAGGCAAATTGAAAAAAAAAATCAAAATCAAACTAAAGTACCGAAAGGGAGGATTATGAGCTTGCGAGCTTTTAAGACGTAATCAAAGCCCCAAACTCGATTATCTGGACGTAGACCTTTCTAAACCCTAGGATGTTAACTCCATGTACCCTAGGCAATTTTAGGATTCCGATGAGCCTTCAATTAATCGGTGGTGACTTTTTCAATTTTTTCGGTCCGGTTGATGACCCCTCACGACCGAACCCGCCGCTCGCCAAGACCCGACATTTTCAAAAACGAAATTTAAAAATATTTTTCAAACGGGGCGGGGAAAGTTGGATCCGACGTTCGACAAGGGGTAAAACCTATATCCTTCATAACCGGGTCGACCCACAATAAGGGTAAGCTGACACTCATAAAGCGGTCCAGTACCAAACCCCAAACTAAAGTGGACGCCAAAGCCCTATTTCAGGTCGCCATCGACCAATGCCAAAGCCTCCTACTGCTCGTTATGGGAGCACTCGCGAAGAAAGTCAAAATTATTAACTCTGGTCCCTCAAACCGACACCAAATATATGACCACGATATCCCGCTTATATCGGGCACATATTCTATAAAGATTACATAAGGTAACTGCAATATTACACCATAACTGTAATATCTGCTATCCTAATCCTCACTGGCACAATATTTACAAAAATATTCAGCTGCCTATAACAGTTTGATCCCCCAACTCTATAAATACTCTTGCTTTACATACGTTCATTACTTTTTAAGTTCATACACACAGTATACTCATTCAAGCATCGGAGTAGGACCTAGAGGCGCCCCCTTTGTTGCGATCCCCTTCTTGCAGGTTCATCAGAGCTCAGGCGAAAGCGCGTGATTATCAACCCTTTGGCATTCAATTCACTGTCAAGTCAGCACCTGAGAATCTCAGACCCAACATTTGGCGCTGTCTGTGAGAATACGAGCAAAACAGTCATGCAGACTCAGTCTAACCGCAATCGTCGGAAATAAGCTAATGAGCAATCCTCAGATAGCTTGAAATCCGCCGCCGCTTCGTCGCTTCCCCAATAACCTGCTAGCCAAGCAGTCCCTGATGCCGTCCCTTCGAGGCCGGCACGCGAGCCTGTTGGCAATTCTAGACCGGCCCCTCTTCCAAATGTCGCAGAGATTCCATCTCGACCGACCGTTCAAGTGGCTGGGGTAACCGTTTAGGTAACCGCGAAGATTATATCCCTCTTGGAAACCATCATAGGACAGTCCCGCAGACAAACCCCTGCTCCTTATGAAGATCCTCGTCCCGCGGGGCCACGAGAAGCAGAAGCTGAAAATCTAGGCACCACTGTTCTTCAAGAAGATCAAGAGATGGATTCTCGACATCAGTCCCTACTTCTGGCTTCCACCGAGACGCCGGCGGTCACTCACTCTGTCAACCTATCGAGTACCACACCGATTAGAGAACAGCAACCCCAATTCACTCTTGGCCAAGTTGAGGAGCTTATCAATAAGAGGATTAAGGAACAACGCGGAACTGTCATGCCTTCCTTCCGGGAGCGATCATCTCATCCATTCACCACCGACCTTATGACAGTCAAAATGCTAAAGGATGTAGTCGCAAGGGCCATTCCTGAATACAGCGGCGGAGGATCCTATAATCCACGTCGATAAGCATGAAGCTTCTCTGTTAGGTAAGTCGAATGATGAAAATCACTTGACCCTATTATTTCCGTCAACCCTTTCGGGTTCGGCATCGTCCCGGTTCTTCGGCCTCTCTACAGGATCAATAGGGACATGGTCCAAGTTAAAGATCAAATTTCTGGAGCGGTATATGGGCGAACGCCAATTTCTATAAAGCGTGGTCGCCTTGGACGCCGTCAAATAGCATCCAGGAGATACATTGGCTGACTTCTACGGGCGTTTTCACAAAAAACGTTACCGAAATAGATCGTCGAGTCATAGATGGGGAGATCATTCAATCCTTTTATAGAGGACTTGATGTGGCCAACAATTCCTCAAGAAAACTGCGCAACACCTACCACGTTCAAGAGATAGATACGCTTGAGGAGCTGGCAGTAAGGGCGAACTCTTAAGCCAATCTCCTGACAACCTCACCAAGGGTTATTCTAGAGCCCTGAAGCGATGGTAGAAAGGAGAAGAAGGATAAGAAGGGTCGAGAAAAGCCCAGATCAGAAACCCAAGACCAATTCATCGAGAGGTCCCCGCGTATTTCATGCCTATAAACAGGCAGATCTCAGCGGTACTAGTCGAGATGGAAAGAAGGTCACTGGCAAGGCCACCTATACCCCGGAGGAATGCTCAACCAATGGGAAAAGACACAGAGAGCTATTGTCGATATCATAAATCCAAGGGCCACAAGACCGATGATTTCCGTATTCTTAAGCGCGACATCGAGAAATTGATCTAGAGGGGCATGCTAAAAGAATTTGTGGACGGTCGAGATGGAAGTCGAACGCCCCCGCGTAGAACACATTCGCCAGTTCCGCTAGAACAATTTGGCCCATCCCAGAGCAGGCGTGTGATAAACCTAATTGCTAGACGGTTTGGTGCCGGAGGCGAGGGGTCCAATGCAAGAGAAGTTTATGCTGCCCAAATCTCTACAGTTGTCCAACTGGGGAAGAGACTTCAGCCTGAAGAAGATTGCACCATCTAATTCACCGAGGAAGACCTGACACATGTCACCACTCCGCATAATGATGCCATAATCATTACAGCTGAAGTAGATGATTGCGATATGAATAGGATTCTGATTGACGGAGGAAGCTCGACAGACATCCTGTTCCTGGACGCCTTCGAAAAAATGGGCAAGTCCAAAAAAGACCTCAAGCGAGTCGACTTTCCCCTCATCGGTTTCGCTGGAAGAACAACTTATCCGCTGGGAGCTATAACACAGCAGGTAATTTTGGGCGAAGGATGGAAAAGTATAAAGGTATCAGTCGCCTTCTTAGTGGTTGACGCCCCTACCTCGTACAATCTCATCATGGGAAGGACCACCACCAATCCTCATAAGATCGTGGCCTCCACAGTCCACCAGAAAATTAAGTTCCTCACGCCGAACGGGATTGGAGAAGTTCTAGGCGACCAACCGTCCTCACGACAATGCTATGTAAACTGCCTTCGCAGGAAGAACCAAAGGGAAACCCTGGCCATAGAGACAGAGGCTCACCCGCGTGAGGACCAAGCTCGGCTAGCCCCAATGGAGGAGGTAGTATAGGTTGAAATCGATGGTCCAGAAAAGAATATGCGTATCGAAACCACCTTGAACGGCGACCAAAGGGACTCCTTTGTTGGATCTTGATTTCCTAAATGCTGATCTGGCAGCGAATTGAATGCCAAAGGATGGTTGAATGATGCTCTCGCCTTAGCTACGGTGAACGTGCAAGAAGGGGATCGCAACAGAGGGGGTGTCTCTGGGTCCCTCTCCGATGCTTAAATGAGTATATGTGTGTGTATAGCTCAAAACGTAATGAATGTATGTAAAGCAAAGGTATATATAGAGTAGGAGAGACCAAACCGTAGAAGGTAACTGTATATCTTTGTAAATAATGTGCTGTTGAAGATTAGGATAGTAGATATTACGGTTATGGCGTGATATTGCAGTTACCATATCTAATCTTTAGTGAATATGTGCCCGAGATATGCGGGATATCGTGGCCATATCTTTAGTAACGGTTAGTGGGACCAGAGGAGAGAGGCAAGGCTCTCTTCAGGGCGAGCACTCCTATGGCGAGCAGTAGAAGTTCACGACTTAGTGATGAATGACGACCAATGATGGAGCCTTTGGCGTCCATATTAGCCTAGGCTCGATCTTGGGCCACTCTATTGCGGGCCAGATCGACTTCAGCATAGGCCGGTCCAGTTCGAATAACCTGGGTTCACCCCCTCCACTGTTATTGGGCCTTCGAGGCCTTTTCCTTATTGGGCTATCACTATCAATACCCAACATCCTTGACCTCCCTATTGAAAGAATATAAGGAATTATTCGCTTGGAAGCCCAGTGACATTCCAGGCATTAACACCGAATAAAGGGAGACCCTCATACTGGGGACATTCGAGAAGCATTCGAATGCATAAGAAGGCACATTCGAATGCATAAGAAGGCACATCGTTCGCCTAAACCCAGCTAAATGCGCATTTGGGGTAAGATCAGGCAAATTTATGGGATTCATGGTCAGCGAACGCGGAATAGAGGCGAACCCAATGAAAAGCTCAAAGCCATTGAAGAAATGAAGTCCCTAACTTGCCAATAGGAAGTCCCCAATTTGGTCTTCTTTGTCATTTTCCGTGGTTTATACCTTTATGAACACTTTATGTTTATTTGGCGATCAGTTGCTCGCTTGTCCATGGGTGAAGGAATATTCGATATTTTATTCCTTCTTGGCGATCACTCGAGGCAGTCTAGGATCATAGAGGTTTACCCTTCGCTATTGGGCGATCACTGCCTTTGAAAGGGATTTCCCAAAAGGGCCTATTAGTGCGCTGACGATCACTTTATCTGTACTGGCCTATTTAGCATTTAATAATTGCACAGTCATCCAGAAGTCGAACGGTCATTTGAAGCACGCCTGTAATTTAATATTCTGTAACCTAAGGGTAGTCTGACAGTTTTCTGTACTGGCCGACCGTTTGTCTCCCCGAGGTGTCTCTTAAAATTTTGACATTGCTTCGATTTTTACCCAAAAGGTGCAATCATTCTATGTGTCGTTTCGATTCATTTTGTTGCGGTTACTCCTTTTTTGTCTATATAAGGGACAGTAGTTCTTTCGTCTTTTACGCTTCTATTTCCTCAGATTCAAGAGAATTCCCTCTGTTTTCTCCATTCAGTTTCTTTAATCTTCTTCTTCTTCCTGTCAATTTTCAAAACCTTCAAACCTAAAACATCCATGGCCACCCGCAGTCAATCGACCAACAAGAATAAGATGACGGCCAACAGGTCCTCTTCCTCGGCTCTGAAGGTGCCTCCAAAGAATGCAAATGCTAACGCTCCCCTGTTAATCAAGGATGGTTCCACTCCGGCCTCAAGTGAGAGGAATCCTGACGTCGGGAGGTCTGCGGCCACACCTGTGGTGGTGAATGGGACAAATACCCATGTACCCATCTTTTTCCCAAAAGGTAAATACCAAGGTTCCTCTGTTTGTTGTTTTGTCTGAGAGTATCCCTTGTTTTCATATTGTTCTTGCCTTATCTGACTTTCTAAGTATATATCAAGCCTAACGAACTGAAGTCGGCTCAGTTCAAGATGGTAGTCTCCATAGGTGGCTTCAGCGAAGTGGATGCCCCCAGGTACCCGGGCCTGGGACTGCATTATCCTCGCAATGGATAGGTTTACCTTTATGCTGCCCAGGTTGATGCTGGGTTGCGTTTTTCTCTCTGCCAGGATTTACAAGAACTGTGCCGGTATTACGGGATAGGTCCCACTCAGTTCGTACCCAACGCCATTAGAACGTGGGTCAGATTCAAGTTCATGTGGATACGTCAAGAATGGACGTATACACTGGCCTTGTTCCGATGTTTCTTCTGATTGGCCGCTGGAGCGAATCACCTCCATCACTTCCAGATCCGCTGGCTGAAGTTTGAAGAATGGAGAGGCCAGGTGTGGAGCTGGAATGTTCATGTCCGGTTGGTTGACGACTTCAGTGCCACCAACTCCAACTATAAGAAGTTCTACTTCTTCTACAAAGGGGGCGTGTCCTGGGAGTTGTCTCAGCCGGAAAGGGATATTCCCACTGCCTTTGGCGAGTTGTCAGGAAGCGACCGGAACGCCATGACGACTTGTTCCGGTTGCACATATCCTCTAGTTTTCACCCCATCCTTTCAGTGACGGATACCACTGAGAATATGCTCGATATGGCGGGCATTCATCAAGCCACACCACTTCTTATTGATTGGGTAATTCTTCTAACCATTTTCTTTTTATTGGTTGTAGGTGGTCGGGGCCGTATACTCATGGGTCTCTTTGATGACCAAGGTAAGGCGGGGCTGTCTTCGGACCAGGCGTCGCTGAACCCTCCTCCTCCTCCCTCAAGGCGTTCCTCCAAGAGATAGTCTGAGGAGGAATGTACCCCGGTCACCCCTGGCCCTCGCCAACCAGGTACATTGCTTTCCTGTTCATACATTTTTTATTTCCACGCCTTGAATTTTTGGGTTTCTGATTCTTTTGTTTATTTTTTGCAGAGAAGCCCACAGCTGATGTGGCTAGGGACCCCACTCCTCCTCCTGCCAAGAAGGTCAGGAGTTCAGGAGAGGAGCACCTCACTCTTCCCAAGAGTCCTCCAGCTCATAGGGGTCCTACTGCCCTTAAGGAGAAGGCCTTGGCCGTGGTCACGGTGACCCCTCCTCCTCCTGAGCCCTCAGCATCCATTCCTCCAAATGAATCCGAGGTCCAGAAGAAGGGGCCCGACGCCCCGGGTTCTTCGAAGACTCCCCCTGGGGAGTACTTCCCCTGGTGGGCTTGTTCCAGCCGCCTAAGGCTGCCAACTCCAGGGGAGTCTGGATCCCCAACGGAGACTTCTCGAAGACGGGGCTTTCCAACAAGAAGTCTCTCTGGGGCAACCCAGATTTATGCATGCGACTCCTTGAGGGGATACTTCCTCCCAAGGATCGTTCCGAGGTTCCCTCGGAGTTGCCCATCATCGAGAGGATGATGAGGTCACACTTCGAACGAGTCGCCCTGATAAGACTTTAGATCTTTGTTGTGCTTTTGTATTACTTGTACTTTTCATAGACTAACAGTATTTTTGGCCCCTATTTCCTTTGTTTCCAGCTCGTTCGAGAGGAGGTGGCGATCGGTCGGGTCGTCGGGTAGCTCGCCGATAAGCAAACTGATCTGCTTATTGAGCTGGAGCAATACCGGAGTCTGGGGTTCTCCCCTGGGCAGATGGAGAGTATGAAGTCGCCTTCCGACTCAGCGGTTTTCCTGTTGGAAAGCGCTCGAGAGGAGTACTTCAAGAAGGAGGAGAGATTCCTCGCCTCCGTTAAGAAGAGGGAGGCAGATGCAGCGGTCGCCCTTCAGGAGTTTTAGGTACTTCATCGGTACTTAGACGAGGTTGAGGCTGCCAAAGCTCGCCTGGAGGCTGAGCTCAAGGAGGCCCAAACTCAAAGGGCAGACGCAGAAGCTGAGAGGGTGGATGCAGAAGCTCAACAGGTCGCCGCTGAGGCTCAGAGGGAAGCTGCTGAGGCTCAGAGGATTGCTGTGGAGTCCAGGGGGAACGCCCTGGAGGAGGAGAAGGAATAGCTTGTTCTACAACTAAAGTCTGTTCCATCCCCCCAGAGTGTGGTCGACGACTTCAAGAAGTTCGTCGACTGTTCCCTGGAGGTGATGAAGTCAGAAATTGCTGACTATCTCCAAATCCTGGTCGAGGACATCCAGGCAGTTGACCCCAACTTCCCACTTCAGGAAGTTGAGGCTCTTAAGCCTTTCCTCCGGGGCACCCTTCCCCAGGAGACTCCCACTGCTGTTGCTGAAGAGGTCAACCCTGCTGGTGTTGCTTTCGAGGATGCTTCCCTCGAAGGCGAGCAGAATGCCCCTGCTTCTGAAGAACCCAAGGCATGAAGCCTCCACCTCTCGGGCGATCATATTTTTTTATTTTAGATAATTGTTTTCTTATCTTATTTTGCATTTTGGGTTGGTTTGTAATTATTTTTTCGATTGAAGACTCAGTTACTTTTTATTGAATGCCTTTATTAACAAGCTTGTGTGTTTGCTCGACTTTGAATGTGTTGGCGATTCCTCTGATATCTTAATCGTAATTACCTTCAACCTTTCTTTTCCTCTGATAATATTCTCGACTCTTAAGGTCTTGGACCTTTCTTTTAGGCTTATCTATTTCCCTTGTCCAGTATAAATTTCTTAAGGAAAACATCATAAGACTTAAAAGTATAGAATTCTAAGCTTAAAGATATATTACCTTTTTTGAAGTTTAAACCTTTGGGGGTGTTCGCCTAATAGCAAGGAACTTGTTACTTAAAGCTTCATCATCCATAGTGATCGCTTAAGATTCCTTGCCCATCTTCCATAATTTGCTTCATAAATAAATTGTTATCCTTAGTAGATAACTTCTCCAAAATTTGTCCAACTTATAAGAGGATAGCTTCCTTGATGGATTGATTATCTTTGTCGTTAGGACTCCTGCCTGACTTTGGTAACATGTCTTTTCCCTGACTTTGGCGTCAGGTCTTTTGCCTAACCTTGTTGCTAGGTCTTTTGCCTGACTTTGGCGTCAGGTCTTTTGTTTTGCCTAACATTGTTGCTAGGTTTTTTTCCTGACTTTGGCGTCAGGTCTTTTGTTTTTCCTAACCTTGTTGCTAGGTCTTTTGCCTGACTTTGGCGTCAGGTATTTCTTGTTCCCTAAGTTTGGCGTTAGGTCTTTTGCCTAACTTTGGCGTCAGGTATTTTGCCCAATTTTGATATCAGGTCTTTGTTGTTGCCTAGCTTTGGCGTTAGGTCTTTTGCCTGACTTTGGCGTCAGGTCTTTCGCCCAATTTTGATATCAGGTCTTTATTGTTGCCTAACTTTGGTGTTAGGTCTTTTGCCTGACTTTGGCGTCAGGTCTTTCGCCCAATTTTAATATCAGGTCTTTATTGTCTGATTCGGTCATCAGGTCTTTTGCCTGACTATGGCGTTAGGTCTTTGTTGCCCGATTCGGTCATCAGGTCTTTTTTCTTCAATGCTTGATTCAGTCACCAGGTCTTCTGCCTGATTTTTGGCGTCAGGTCTTTTTTCTTCAATGCCTGATTTTTGGCGTCACGTCTTTTTTCTTCGATTTGATTCAAGTAGTCATGCTTTATTAAGGAACGACTCATTTTTATTGATATAACATTTTGATTACAAGCTATGTATAAAATCTCCTTAACTGTTCAGAATTGAATGGACAGGGTAACCTTTCGGCTTCGGTGGCTTCCAAATAGTAAGATCCTGGGGCGGCGATCTCTACTACCTTGTATGGTCCTTCCCACTTAGCTGAAAGTTTATTCTGGTTGTCCAGTCTTGTAAATTCATTTCTTCTCATAACCATTTCCCCCACGAAAAATTGGCGAGCGCTGACTTTTCTATTGAAGTATCGAGCGGTCGCCAGTCGCATCTTGGCTTGTGTTCTTTCTGATTGCCACCTCTTTTCTTCTGCCAAGTCGAGGTCAGTCCTGCGCTCAATTTCTTCAGTGTTAAAGTGTAGGATTCTATGGGTAGGCACTGCTATTTCAGCGGGTGCTACTGCTTCTGATCCGTACACTAAACTGAAGGGCGTTTCTCAAGTGGCTGCCTTAGGCGTTGTTCGGATAGCCCATAGTACGTTTTCCAGCTCCTCTGCCCAATTTCCTTTGAATGCTCGAACCCTTTTCTTGAGTCCTTCTAAAACAACTTTGTTGGCTGCTTCAACTTGCCCATTCGTTTGAGGATGATGCACTGAGCTGAACCGATGGTCGATATGGTATTCTTCGCAGAGCCATTTGAGTTCTTTACCTACAAATTGTGGACCATTATCGCTAATAAGTATCTTGGGAATTCCAAACCTGGAAAATATGTTGATCTTCAGGAACTTGATCACTTGAAATTCCATTGTAAAAGCCAAAGCTTTCGCCTCTATCCACTTGGTGAAGTAGTCGATTGCCAGTATGATGTGAGTGCGCTGCCCAGTACTAATGGGAAAAGGACCCAATATATCCGTCCCACATTGAGCAAAAGGCTAGAAACCTTTCATTGGGGACAACAGTGTTGGCGGTCGACCTGATCATGGTGCAAACTGTTGGCAAGTCTCGCACCTTTGCGTTAATTCAACCGCATCTTTTCCCAAGGTTGGACAGTAGTATCCCAGCCTGAAGATCTTTCTTGTTAATGATCGTGCACCTTCGTGACATGCTTCCACTCTTTCATAAGCTTCACGAAGAAGTCTTTCTGTTTCGGGATGAGCAACGCACCTTAGATAAGGCGTCGAGTAGCCTCGCCTGTAGAGTTCTCTGTCTATAATCAAGTAACTGGCTGAAAGTCGTCTTATCCTTGTTGATCCGCCTTCATCTTATGGGAGAATTCACACTTTCAAGAAATTATGGAATGGAGTCATCCATGTTACCTGTCCTTGAATATTGAAGACTTCTGCTCTGTTGTCGAGAACTGAACCTAAGGTTTTTTCCAGGAACTGTACGTCTTGAATTCTGGTTCCTCCAAATGCGAGCTTACTTAAAGAGTCTGCCATCTGGTTCTCTTGGAGAGGAATACACTCAATCGCAAAATTTGGAATTTCTGCGATGAGTTTCTTGGCGATGTCGAGGTACTTCTTCATATTTTCTCTCCTTGCCTCGTAAGTGCCATTGACCTGATTGACAATAAGCTCAGAGTCGCTTTTTACTTTGAGTGATTATATACCCATTCCTTTTGCCAGTCTGAGTCCAGTAATAAAAGCCTCGTATTCTGCTTCATTATTGGTCGCCTGAAACGTTACGGCAATCGCATACTTCAAAGGCTCGCCCTTAGGAGGGATGAGAATTAAACCTGCCCCCGAGCCTTCTCTTGATGAAGATTCATATGTATAAAGCTCCCAGATTTGATTGTTGTCTGCTAATGAACTTGGCCTGCTATCTGCTTCTGTTAGACCATTACTTGTGCTTTCCACGATAAAATCAGCTAGTGCTTGACCTTTGTTGATGGCCGTTTTGGGCACAAATTTGATCTTGAACTCGCTGAGCTCGATCGCCCACTTGACCATTCTTCCTGAAGAATCTGGTTTCAGCGGAAAGTTTTTGAGAGGTTGATTGGTGAGGACTGTAATGTCGTGCACGTGAAAATAAGGTCTCAACTTTCGAGAAGCAATAACTAAGGCATAGAGATACTTCTCAATCTGCACATATTTTATTTATGCAGAATTAAACATCTTTCTAACAAAATACATTGGACTCTGGACATTATCTTCTTCCCTTATTAAAACGGCGCTGGGTGCCACATCACTGATGCTTAGGTAAAGGAAGAGCTGCTCGCCAGGAATGAATTTTGCCAGAGCTGGGAGTGTTTGAATGTGATGCTTCAAGGATTGGAATGCCTCCTTGCAGTCTGGCGTCCACTCGAACTTGCAGTTGGCCCTTAGAGTCTTAAAGAGTGGCAGGGACCTGTCTCTTGCCCTGGAGAAGAAGCGATTGAGAGCAGCTAGGCGACCATTCAGACATTAAACTTCCTTGTGGAATGTTGGAGACTTCATATCTTCTATAGCCTTAAGATTCTATGGGTTCGCCTTAATACCTCGCTCACTGACCATGAATCCCAGAAATTTACAAGATTTGACCCCAAAGGCGCACTTTGCCGGGTTCAGGCAAACGCTGTCCCTCCTCATGCACTCGAAAGCTCTGTGAAGGTCTGCTGTGTGAGGACTGCCCTTGATTGTTTTAACGAGCTTGTCGTCCACATAAGCCTCCATGTTTCTCCCCAGCATGTCTTGGAACAGGCGGTTCACCATCCGCTGATAGGTCGCCCCGACATTGATTAGACCGAAGGGTATCACTTTGTAGTAATGAATGTCCCCATCTTCATAGAAAGCGGTATGGGCCTCATCATCTGGATGCATCCAGATCTTGTTGTAGCCTGAATAGGCGTCCATGAAGCTCAGCATCTCGTGTCCATAGGTTGCATCGACCAACTAATCAATCCTGGGAAGAGGGTAGGAATCCTTGGGGCAAGCTCTGTTCAGGTCGCGGAAGTCAACGCACATCCTCCACTTTCCATTTGATTTTTTTGACCAGAACTGGGTTGGCGACCCAGCTCTGCAATCTCACCTCTCTGAAAAAATCAGCTTCGATCAGCCTGCCAACTTCCTGTCTAATCGCCAAGCGCTTGTCTATCCCGGACGATCTTCTTTTCTAAGCAATCGGCTTGATGGAGGGGTCTATCCTGAGTTCATGAGAGATGATGTCAGTACTGATACCTGGCATGTCGCTCAGTTTCCAGGCAAAGAGCTCTTTGAATTCCCTGAGGAGGGCAGTTATGGCCTGCTTCTGGTCATTGTTCAAGGTGGTCCCGATACACACCTTCTTATCCGGGCCATCAACCTCAACTTCCTCCAACTCTTCCATAGGCGCTGGTCAAGCCAAATCCTCATGAGGGTCAGCCTCTATCTCGATGGCGAGGGCTTCCCTTTGATTCTTTCTGCGTAGGCAGTTCACGTAGAATTGGCGCGAGGAAGGCTGATCACCAAGTACTTCTCCAATCCCATTGGGTGTTGGGAACTTCATTTTCTGATGGACCATTGGGTGTTGGGAACTTCTCCAATATCTGTCGAGCTCCCTCCATCAATCAGAATTCTCTTCACGTCACAACCATCGAGATCGGCTGTGATAACCAAGGCATCATTGTGGGTGGTGGTGACATGTGCCAAATCGTCTTCACAGAACGAGTTGACAATGTCTTCTTCAGGTCGAGGTCGCTTTCCCAGCTGGACCGCTGTAGAAATTTGAGTCGCATACACCTCCCTTGCATGTGATCCCTCGCCTCCGGCGCCAAACCCTCCAGCGATCAGATTAACTACCCTCCTGCTCTGGGATGGGCAAGCTTGCTCAGGGGGAGCTGGCGAGTGGTCTGTCCTTGGTGGCGTTCGACTCCTATCTCGTCCCGCCACAAACTCTTTCAGCATCCCCCTCTGAATCAGCTTCTCAATATCCCGCTTCAAAATGCGCCAATCATTAGTCTTGTGGGCCTTGCACTTGTGATATCTGTAATAGCTCTATGTATAATTCCCCATAGGCTGACCACCCCTTCGAGGCATTGGGGGCCTTGCCAGAGGTCCTCTCTCCATCTCGACTAGTACTGCTGAGATCTGCCTGTTTAAGGGCGTAAAATACTCAGGGACCTCTGGATTTCTAGGCCCTGGCGTCCTTCTTGTCCTTCTTGACTTTAAGGGCGTAAAATACTCGTTCCTTCTTGCCCTTCTTGACTTCCTTCTTACCATCGCGTCGGGGCTCAGGAACCACCCTTAGCGAGGTCGTCAGGAAGTTAGCCTCGACGTTTTCTCTCTCGAGGTCTATGAAATCATTAGCCCTGGCTGCCAGTTCCTCCATCGTCTCAATTTCCTGCACGTGGTAACTGTTGCGCAGCTTTCTCGAGACCTTGTTAGCCACGCCCAGTCCTCGATAGAAGGCTCGGATAATATCCCCGTCTGAGACTCAAGTATCTATCTCCGTGACGTTTTAATGGAAACACCCATAGAAATCAGCCAGTGACTCTCCAGGCTGCTGTTTGACCGCTTCCAGGGCGACCACACTCTTCATCAGTTGGCGCTCACCCACATGCCTCTCTAGGAACTTGCTTTTCAGCTCTGACCAAGTCCCTATGGATCCTGCAGGGAGGCCGAAGAACCAGGATGACGCCGAACCCGATAGGGTTGACGGAAATAATAAAGCCAAGTGATTTGGATGATTTGACTTACCCAAAAGAGAGACCTCATGCTTGTTGACATGTATACTGGGATCTCCTCCACCACTGTATTCAGGGATAGCCCTAGGGACGACGTCTTTTGGGATTTTGATGGAGACGAGATCATCGGCGAAGGGATGAGCAGATCGCTCCCTGAAGGGAGCTGCGATTGTCGTTCGCCTTTCCTGGAGCATTTTATTGACAAGCTCGTCCACTTGGTCCAGGGTGCATTGGTTTGGTGAAGCCCCATTCGGCATGGGACCAGATGGATTGGTGGAATAGGTAGCCGCCGACGGTTCGATGGACGCCGGGGGTAGGGACTGGTGTCCCGATGGCATCTCCTGATCCTCATAGGGGCTGTGGTGCCCGGATTTACAGTTTCAGTTGGCAGGGGCCCAGCGACAGCGGGGCGAGTGTTTTCCTGAGGAGCAGGGGCTTGTCGGCGAGCCTGCCCTAAGATTGCCTCCAGCAGTGATATCATCTCCGGAGTCTTGGTATGGTTGGGAGCGGGAGTCGGTCTGGAATTGCCGACGTGCTCTCGGGATGCCCTTGGGGGTGACGACATTGGGTGCTTCTTGGCTAGAAGGTTCTTGGTGGAGCAGCGAAGCGGCAGCGGAATCAGAGCCGTCAGAGGACTGCTCATTGGTCTGGTTTCGGCGATTGATTTTGGATCGAGTTTGCATGGCTGTATTACTCGTTTCCCATAGACGGCGCCAAATGTTGGATCTTAATTTCCTGAATGCTGATCTAGCAGCGAATTGAATGCCAAAGGATGGTTGAATGATGCTCTCGCCTTAGCTCCGGTGAACCTGCAGGAAGAGGATCGCAACAGAGGGGGTGTCTCTAGGTCCCTCTCCGATGCTTAAATGAGTATATGTGTGTGTATAGCTCAAAACGTAATGAATGTATGTAAAGCAAAGGTATTTATAGAGTAGGAGAGACCAAACCGTAGAAGGTAACTGTATATCTTTGTAAATATTGTGTTGTTGAAGATTAGGATAATAGATATTATTGTTATGGCGTGATATTGCAGTTACCATATCTGATCTTTAGTGAATATGTGCCCGAGATATGCGGGATATCATGGCCATATCTTTGGTAACGGTTGGTGGGACCAGAGGAGAGAGGCAAGACTCTCTTCAGGACGAGCACTCCTATGGCGAGCAGTAGGAGTTCGCGACTTGGTGATGAATGGCGACCAATGATGGAACCTTTGGCGTCCATATTAGCTTGGGCTCGATCTTGGGCAACTCTATTGCGGGCCAGATCGACTTTAGCATAGGCCGGTCCAGTTCGAATGACCTGGGTTCACCCCCTCCATGGTTATTGGGCCTTCGAGGCCTTTTCCTTATTGGGCTGTCACTATCAATACCCAACATCCTTGACCTCCATATTGAAATAATATATTGAATTATTCTCTTGGAAGCCCAGTGACATGCCATGTATTAGCACCGAATAAAGGGAGTCCCTCATACTGAGGACCTTCGAGAAGTATTCGAATGCATGAGAAGGCACAACATTCGCGTAAACCCAGGGAAATGCGCCTTTGGGGTAAGATCAGACAAATTTATGGGATTCATGGTCAGCGAGCGCGGAATAGAGGCGAACTCTGAAAAGCTCAAAGCCATTGAAGAAATGAAGTCCCCAAGTTCCCAATAGGAAGTCCAAAGTCTGAATGGTTGAATGGCCGCACTCAATCGCTTTCTCTCAAGAGCTAGCGACAGGTCTCTCCCGTTCTTCAACACTCTCAGGGCAAACCGGAAGTTCAAATGGACGCCGGAGTGCGAGTATGCTTTTCAATCACTCAAGCAGTACCTGCAGACACTCCCAGCCTTGGCGAAGCCTATTCCCGACGAATATCTCTTTCTTTATATAAGTATTAGCGAGGTTGCAGCCAGTGCCGTTTTAATAAGTGAAGAGGAAAAGAAGTAGAGTCCAGTATACTTTGTAAGTAAATTGTTTGATTCGGCTGAAATAAACTATATTGAGATTGAGAAGTATCTTTATGCCTTAGTTATTTCTACTCGAAAGTTAAGACCGTACTTCCACGCTCACGCCATTACAGTCCTCACCAACCAACCTCTCAAACACTTCCTGCTGAAGCCAGACTCTTCTGGAAGAATGGTTAAATGGGCATTTGAATTGAGCGAATTCAAGATCAAATTTTCGCCGAAAACGGTCATCAAAGGTCAAGCATTGACAGACTTCATTGTGGAAAGTATCGGCAATGGTCTAGCAGAAGCAGCAAACCGGCAAAGTCAGTCTGAAAATGCAAGCAAAGGTTGAGAACTCTATATTGATGGATCCTCTTCAAGGCGACCAATAATGAGGGTGAGCCACTAAAATACGCGATCGCCCTTACTTTTAAGGCGACCAATAATGTTGCCGAATATGAATCACTTATCATTGGTCTGCGACTTGCCAAGGGAATATGCATAACGTCACTCAAAGAAAAAAGTGATTCAGAGCTAATCGTCAACCAAATCAATGATACTTACGGAGCAAAGGGGGAAAAGATGAAGAAGTACCTCGACATTGCTAAAAAAGTCATCGCCGAAATCCTGATTTTCGCTATTGAGTCCATTCCTCGCAAAGACAACCAACTAGCTAACTCTCTGAGAAAACTGGCGTTCAGAGGAACAAAAATACAGTTCGACATCCCCAAAATACTCATAAGCGATTATGGTCCACAATTCGTAGGAAAAAATCTCAAATGGCTCTATGAAGAATACCATATTGATCACAAATTCAGCTCGGTACAGCATCCTCAAACGAATGGGCAAGCCGAAGCACCCAATAAAGTTGTCCTAGCAGGACTCAAAAAGCGAGTTCAAGCCTTCAAAGGAAACTGGGCAAAAGAGCTGGATAATGTACTGTGGGCTGTTCGAACGACACCCAAAACAACAACGGGGGAAACACCATTCAGTTTGTTATATGGATCTGAAGCAGTAGCACCCGCCGAAATAGTGATGCCTACCAACAAAATCCTACACTTTAACTCCGAAACAAATGAAATCGAGCGTCGAATAGACCTCGATCTTGCATAAGAAAAGCGATGGCAATCAAACAATGCCTAAGGTAAAATGCGACTGGCGAACTCTCGATACTTCAATATAAAAGTCAGCGCTCACCAATTTTTCGTGGGGGAGATGGTTATGCGAAGGAACGAGTTCACAAAATTGGACAGCCAAAACAAACTCTCAGCTAAATGGGAGGGTCCATATAAAGTAGTTGAGATCGCCGCCCCAGGGTCCTAGTACTTGGAAACCATAGAAGGTGTAAGGCTACCTCGTCCATTCAACTCCGAACATTTACAGAGGTTTTATGCATAGCTTGTAATCAAAATGTTATTCCAATGAAACAAATCATTCCTTCATACAAAGTATAGCCACTCGAACCAAAACGAAAGGCCCTAAAGAATGGGCAAAGAGGATTGCGAACGAACCGAAAAGGTAACAGTTCCCTTACAAGTTGGGAAAAATATAAGTCCTAATATAAAAGGCGAACGAACCAAAAAGGTAACAGTTCCCTTACAAGTTGGGCAAAACTAAGACCTGATATACAAGGCGAACGAACTTAAAAGGTAACAGTTCCCTTATAAGTTGGGCAAAATATAAGTCATGATATAAAAGGCGAACAAACCAAAAAGATAACAGCTCCCTTACAAGTTAGGCAAAAACTAAGTCCTGATATAAAAGGCGAACGAACCAAAAAGGCAACAGTTCCCTTACAAGTTTGGCAAAATATAAGTTCTTATATAAAAGGCGAACGAACCATAAAGGTAACAGTTTCCGTACAAGTTGGGCAAAATACTAAGACCTGATATATAAGGAGAAAGGACCCACATATAGGGTAACAGTTCCTTTACAAGTTGGGCACAAGAAAGGGGGCGAACGAATCTAAGGCGACAACTTCTTAAAAGGCGAGTGAGTCTTGGGTAGCAGTTCCCCACGAAAAGGCAAACATCTCCAAGGACTAAAATCCTAAAAGGCAAACGAATCCTTAAAGGAATGGAATGGGTCTATAAAGAGCCCTTAAAAAGTTTCAAGGACTAAAATCCTAAAAGGCAAACGAATCCATAAACAGTTGGGTGCAGCAGCATCAGAGTCAGGGGCGACGACCTCCCCAGTAGTAGGGGCCTTGTCCCGGGAAGCAGCAGACCCCCCTAAGGAAGCTGGGCACTCATCGCCCTCTTGGAAGAAGCAGGAGAAGGAGAAGGAGCAGGAGTCGGTGCCGCCCCAGCCACAACATTCTCTGAAAACAGTCAACAAAGCTATTAAAACCTAAGGCTGAAGCAGAAAAAGGAAAAGTCAAAAGGTAACATATGGTACATATACCTTGGGTGATCGCTAGAAACGACCCCAGGTTGTTCCTCCTCAGGCTTGCTCTTGGTCGCGCGCCTAGAAGGAGGAGGAGGTGGACTCAGAGACAATTGGGCAGCTGACAACCCCGCCTTAACCTACTTGGAAAATAGATTGGGAAATTTCAGCCCCCGAGTGCCTACAACACAAAACTAACAAATAAAAAGGGTCAGAAATTTACCCAATCAACATAGACTGGCATGGACTGATGAATGCTCGCCAACCTAAGCACTGACTCTGAAGTTTCCGCCACTGAGCGGATCAAACAAAAGTTCAGTTGCCTATGACATCGGAAAAAGTCATCTATAGCGTTCCGATCACTCCCCAACAGCTCTCCAAAGCTCGGAGGAGTATCCCGTTCCGACTGAGAAATCCCCAAGACACACTACCATTGTAAAAGAAATAGCACTTTTTGTAGTTGAAGTTGGTGGCCCGGAAATCATCCACCACAAAAATGGACGTTCCAGTTTTACGCCTGACCCCCCACTCCTCGAACTTTGGCCAGCGGGTTTGGAAATGATGAAGGTGGTTAGACCCGACAGCCAACCGGTAAAAACACCGAAACATGGCCAGTGAATACATCAATCCATGACGTAAACACATGAACCTAAACACAATCCACATCCTAATGGCGTTGGACACCAGTTGTGTTGGGCCTACCCCATAATAGCAACAAAACTCCTTAAAATCTTCGCAGACAGGAAAACGTAACTCAGCATCGACCTGGGCCGCATAAATGTAAAACTCTCCTTCGCGAGGATAGTGCATACCTAAACCCGGGTACCTATGGCATATGCTTTTCCTAAACGAGCTAAGGCGACCACTGCCTTGAAATGAGCTGGCTTCAACTCATTGAGCTTGATATCTACTTAAAACACCATGACAGAGCAAGAACAATACTAAATAACAAAAAGGAGGAAGCTTTACCGCCCTAAAGGCAGCAAAAGAAGACATAAAAAATTACATGTAAGACAAAACACGGGGACATTCCTGTTGGGCACGTCCACCACCTTCGGTGCAATCGCCGACTGATCAAAAACTGATTTCGGTGTAGGAATTCTCTATCCCTGCACCGGAGAGGAAGCATCCTTAATGGCATTTGCAGCCCTGGCCCCAACTTTCTGCCCAGGAGAAGGTTGGGCAGGAGAAGGCTTGTTGGATGATCCCTTGCCGGATGACTGATTCTTGCTAGCCATGGTAAAAGAGAGTTTTATCGAGGACGAAGAGAGAGAAAGGGAAAGTTGAAACAGAGGGTTGAAGAAGATTTGAGCTCTGGAATGTAAATGGCTTGAGTGCGTAAAGGACTAAATGCCAAAGTTCGGTTTTTTATAGCCATAATGGAGGAAACCGAACGGTCACGTCTGAAACGGCTCAGATAATGATTACACCCTTTTAGGTAAAATTGAAGCGATGTCAGAATTCCAAGGGTCGCATCAGGGAGACAAAAGTTTAAAACGGTACAAAAAACTGCCAGCCTACCCTCTAGTTACAGAATACAAAGAGGCAGACATGCATCAAATGTCCTTTCAACTTCTTGACAACGGTGCATTCATTAAATGCTCGATACCTTACACAAAAAAGGTGATCGCCAAAAGCTATGTCAAGCCTCTTCTAAAACCCTCTCAATGATAGTGCTCGCCTAATGAGTAATGAATGAGCATCCATAAACCATGACAACCCAAAGTGTTCGCCTAATAGGGTAAGAGGTCAAACATTCCACACACTCTAAGCGGCCAAAAAACCGTTCGCCAAAGGATACAGGGCATCAACAAGCGCAAATAGCAGATAAGGACAGCAAAAGATCTAGTCCTAAAGACACTATCTCAAACCCTATCACATAATCAAGCTCGACCGAAGAAATCTCGGGGGTAAATGTTGGGTATTGATAGTGACGACCCAATATGGGAATGGCCTCGAAGGCCCAATAACTTTGAAGGGGGGTAAAACCAATATCATTCAGAACCGGGTTGACCCACAGTAAGGGTAAGCTGACACTCATAAAGCGGTCCAGTACCAAACCCAAAACTAAAGTGGACTCCAAAGCCCTATTTCAGGTCACCATCGGCCAAGGCCAAAGCCTCCTACTGCTCGCCATGGAAGCGCTCGCCAAGAGAGTCAAAACTCTTAACTCTGGTCCCACAAACCGACACCAAATATATGTACACGATATCCCGTGTATATCAGGCACATATTCTATAAAGATTACATAAGGTAACTGCAATATTACGCCATAACCATAGTATCTGCTATCCTAATCTTCACCGACACAATATTTACAAAGATATTTAGCTGCCTATAACGATTTGATCCCCCAACTCTATAAATACTCTTGCTTTACATACGTTCATTACGTTTTGAGTTCATACACACAGTATACTCATTTAAGCATCGGAGTACCCAGAGGCACCCCCTCTATTGTGATCCCCTTCTTGCAGGTTCATCGGAGCTCAGACGAAAGCGCGTGATCATCAACCCTTTGGCATTCAATTCACTGCCAAATCAACACCTAAGAATCTCATACCCAACATATCTATCTATCTATCTATCTATCTATCTATCTATCTATCTATCTATCTATCTATCTATCTATCTATCTATCTATCTATCTATCTATCTATCCATCCATCCATCTATCCATCTATCTATCTATCTATCTATCTACCTACCTATATATCTACCTATCTATCTATCTATCTATCTATCTATCTATCTATCTATCTATCTATCTATCTATCTATCTTAATTTGGTTAAGAGACATAATATGTTGACAATTAAGCGAAATGAGATTATTTCTTCAATTTGATTGGCTCAACACTACCGTATGTTATAAATACTTGTGTGATCACATCACATTTTTGCTTAGGTGAACAAGTTTAAATTGCTCTAAAACTCATTACTCACTCTTAAAAACCATTTTGTTTTATCTTAATTGATCACTAATTTATCTTTCAAGAAAATAATTGTTAATTTTTTTTTAACAAACGTAGTTCTTTAATTTTTTCATTTTATATTTGTTAAAAAAAACTCTATTAATAAGTCTAATATTTTGAACAAAGTTTATTAAAAAATAAATTTCTACGTAAATCATCTCATATATAATTAAAAATAAAAAATATTATAAATTGAAAGTATATTTTTAATATAAATATATATTTGATAACGAGCTTTAAATTCTTTTTACAATTATCACAATATAATAAAATTTCAAGTATATTATTTATTCAATTTTTTATTTTTACCATTATTATTATATATTTCTCAAAAGATATACTTTTTAAGGAATCTAAAAATTCTAAAATTTAGCAACACAAACAATTATTTAAAATACTAATAATTGATGAATATATATATATAATCACAACATTATTAACATATCATTATATAATAATAATTAATAATAATTGATATTTAGTGTTATTTTTTTTGATACATGTGTAGTTTTAACATTAATATATAAATAGTTTTATTATAGATTATTTTATTCTGATATTTATCTATTAAATTAATTACCAACCAATACTTCGATAATTATTTTTAAAAAATATAAATACTTACTTTTATTGATTAATTAACTTTATAGTTATTTTTTTTTTGTTTCATATATTAATTATCTACTTTTAATTATTTTTTTCCATTAAATATATTCCATGTCATGCGTATTTTATGAAACGACAAATAGTAATGTGATATAATATTAATGGCTATTAAATTGTTATTATAATAATTATCTGAGTGACGTTAGTTTAAATTAATCTTACTTTGATATTGTTTTTTTAACAACTTTGTAATCTACTATCTATACCTATTAATTTGACTAGAATTACAATTGTGACAAATAAGTTTGTTATGCATTTTCTTACTTCTAATGTTAAATTAATATATTTTAATAGGTCAATGTCAAACTTCCAATTCTCATTCATGAGTGGCATGCCATATAAGTAACTAAGAATCCTCTAAATTTTCTCATTCATTCTAAGGATAAGTTGCAAAATCTTAATTATTTTTATTTATTTCATATGTGTATTTATAATTTTGGCTTATTATAAATAATTCAAACTTTATAATAGTAAAAACAAAATATGTTTTTTTTTTTGTAATCTATATTTATTTAAAGACTAAAGTAAATAGATTTTATAATATGCATTAATTACGAAGAATAAATTAAATTAACTACATACTGCGCAAAGCGCGGGTGAGATACCTAGTTTTATAAGTAAGATAAGTACAAATGAAGTTCACCAAGAATTCTTCTATTTCTAGGTCCAAGTAAGAACAACCAGTTTAGTCATACGTGAGAGGGCTGGTTAGGACAGACGTTCAGATTTGGGGCGTCACAAATGGTAATGGAGAGAACCAAGGATTGCAAGACAGAAGACTCATGCCGCCGGGGAGGGGGGAATAGTTGATCAAACCTTGATGGTATCTTCAAAGTATATCGAAAGGCAAAGATTCTGTATATAAGACAACTATTCTTTATTTGAATTTAAAAACCTGAGTCACCTACCGAGGGCAAAGATTCTGTATATCCGTCTGCGATGAGTACGTCGAATTTTTAAGAAGTGTTAATTGTAACACTCTGATTTGTCCCACACTAATCAAGTTCAATAAGAATTTCTCATTTTCTAAAATTAAGTGATGACAATGAACTAAACCAAACTGAATTAAATTAGTGAGGACAGTTGCTCGAGTTTGAGGTGGTACACTATAATGTCCAAAGCATTTCAATGTCTAATCTCTAAACTTGTTTATTAACCTCCTGTTGGTTTTAGGGGATTAGGTCACCCATTAGTGGGAGTCCATTCTAATAATCCCAATATTGGATACTGATACAAACCATTCCCTCAATGTATAGGGGTGCTGAAGGTTGAAAAACCAGATGCTTGATGCCATTCTCACTCTTGCCCAGAGTAGATAACATTGTCGCCCTACAGTTTAACCTGAGGTAAGTAGTTGTGGAAACATAGGTCACTATGCCCGTTGAACCGTGGCATGGCATCCTGATCCTAACCTCAGGTTGTTCCACTCCTGGTTCCGCTAAGGCAATCGCTCAAGGAGTTAACTTAAATATGTGTTTATGTTATGCTCACAAACGATTGCATATTTAATATATTCCAACATTCGTACCAGAGTCATAGCAGGTTGGTTTCCAAATAGTCGAACCCTGTTAAAATCCCATTGCGATAAACTAACAAATGACTGACCCCACGATCGTAGTCTTCGCGATTGCAACCATGCCCTAAAGGCCGCATCATTTGTGGCTACGGCCATGCCTGTAGGTCAGAGTCTTCGTGGTTCTTGCTCTAGCCTCAGGTGCGGTAGGGGGGAGGGTCTTCACAGGAAGCGGAAGAGGAGGGTTCGACCAGTAGTAGTCGACCTCCTCGTGGTCATCCTCGGTGGTTGTCCACTCCCCTAGAGGCGGTTAGGGTTGTAGAAACCCTAGCTACAACTCCTCTTATTAAATGAAAAAGATTATGGGTTTGAACCAGTCTGTGTGGACCGGTCCAAACTGGCCTGGTTGGTGTAATTCGATCGGATCAATCTGATCAGATCGATTGGCAGAGTCTGACCAGTTCAGTTATGACCAGTTCAAATGGATGAGTGTTGTCTGGAGCGACCTGAGCTAATTCAAGGGTCTTGGGACTTTTGAATAGGTTCAAAACCAACTTAGTACCAATTCTGGACTCAACGTGGCTTCAAATAACCTGTTTTAGTCCGGTAAATGTGTTAGGACCCTTTCATTAATAAATTTTGGGCTAATTAAATTAACTGTTAGACCTATTTAAATTGCAGGGAGAGCCTTATATTTTTTTATTTTACATGACTTGATGGGTACAATACTGTGTGGGTTCTTTGAGTTATCTGAATTACTTTATGTTTTCTATGGGGTAGATAGTCTTGCCTTACTTTATTTTACTTGCTTTTGACTCCAATACTGGTAGAATTGAATAGCTTATGACTTATATAGATCCCAACATATTGTTTATAAATTGGTGTAGCATGTTAATTATTTTTATCTGTAAAGACTTTAGTCCATAAATTTAGTTTGTTGAGACTTTAGTTACTTGATTTTGTTTGTAGAGAGTTTAGTCCCTGGATTTTCATTCATTGAGTCTTTGATCCCCAAACTTGTTTTCATGGTGATTTTGGTCCCCAAAATGTTATTCTATTCCTAGTACATATATGTTACCGAGTCATGTCCTTTGTGGATTTTGGATTCACGATCGACAAATCACGTAGCTAGGGATTGCGACACTTTCGTACAGTACCATAACTCTCGTGGTGAAGTTGAAGGAATTGGAACTTGTGAGTTGCGCTTGCACTGTGGTTGAGTCTTAGTCTGATGACAAATCCTCTATGCTTCGCATATTTCCTGAAATGTTATTTTAGTCTTAGAATTAATGAAATTCAGTTTTAGATTATGTTTCCATGAATTTGCCGTCCAATTGTCTTTAGAATCAACTTAATTTGGCTCATTATTCCTGGTGGATTTATTATTTCATATTCAAATTCAAGCAACAATAATAATTTGATGTTTTCTTCTACTTGCAATGTGAATGAAAGACAAGTTAGATTACACTATAAAGATAAACATAGAATGTAGCAGTTAGCCCAATGTGGCCTATTTTTCAACATTCCACAGGTGGAGTCATCTACTTGTGTAAGTTGTCTAGCAGAAAATTCCACTGAAAAGCCTTTTGGTTAGGCACCTCGAGACAAATTTCCCTTGGAATTAGTCCATTCCGACGTTTGTGACCCCATTAGTGCTAGGGTTTGGCATAGAGCGTCAAAATTTCATTACATTTACAGATATTTGATTACACCCGTGGGAAGGAGGGTAAATGTATTCCACCCTAATCGTGAAAGAAGAATACCTTTCGGCAGAATTTAACGATCCCTACACCCCTTCGCAAAATCGTGTTGCAAGGAGACGCAATAGAACACTCATTGAAATTGTTCGGTCGATATGATGGATGCTCAATTATCAATTTCCTTATGGGGAGATGTCTTGAAGAATGCTGCCTACATCCTGAACCATGTGCCGACGAAGATGGTTAACTCCTCTCTATATTAGTTTTAGACTGGAATAAGTTTTGGACCTTAGTCATATGCTTCCATAGGGGTGCGCCGCTTACACCCATGATTTCTCAAATATGTTTGGGAAGATTGAACATAGAGGAAAGAAAAAGTATCTTTGATGACTACTCTGATACCTGTGAAGGGTATGCGTTTATAGCCGAGCAGGACAGTGGGAATGTTACCGAGTTCGAATCATAAGACACGACATTTTTAGAGAACGAAATTCTTAAGAAAACAATATTTTGTTTGGATCGACATCTACATGAGATTCAAGATTAAGTTGAATAGATACCCATTAATTCGTGTTGGATAGTTGTAACCGTAGAATATGAATTGGTTCTTCGTCCACCAGATTCACCGTCTGCTGGAGCAAATTGAACAGATTCCACTCCTGATGATCTTGTTGACAGTGAGAGCATTGGGGTCTCATTTCCAGTGGGAATGATCATGGTCATACCCCAAGTATTAGTGAGTTAGTAGGTCGGTGCTATAACATAATTATTTCTCACGACAATATGCATTCAAAGGTGATTGAGAACTAAACACCCTAATATCTGACGAGAGGGGCAAAAAATGTTAAAGAAACTCTCATTAGACCCTTCTAAGAAGAATGGATGAAAGTAATAGAGGTTGTTATGAACACTATGGAGGAGATGAAATCTATAAGGAATAACGGTGTTTGGACACTGGTTGACCTTCGAGAGGACACAAAGCAATAGAGCTAAATGGGTTCTTAAGACGAATCCCAAGGCTGATGAAAAATTAGCATCACAATTCATTTGATTTGGTCTATTGGAGTGAGTCTAGACCTAAAATTACACTGGATGGACGTTATGACCGTATTTCTCAATGTGAGTTAGAACAAAAGATCTTTATGAACGAATCTGAATGCTTTGTGCAGAAAGGCGATGAGTACTTAGTGTACAAGTTGCACAAATTGATCTACGGTCTGAAACAGTCCTATAGGCTGTGATACTGTAGATTTCATGTTTTGGTCGTGAAAAAAGAATTTCTCTTGTTGGATGAGAATCATTGCGTGTACACTAAATGGTATGGACCAGATTTTGTATTTATGACCATATGTAGATGACATCCTCAAATCGGAAATAACTTGGAGTTCCTCACACATGCAAATGCCTATTGTTTCTCTCTGTTTGGAAGAAGAGCATTAGTTACACTTCACAGATCGCTGAGATTCAGGTCTCGAGAAATCGCCGTAGGAGGCAGCTGTGGCTTTGATAGGATAGCTACCTAAATAAAGTGTTGGAAATGTCCAACATGAGTAAGTACAAATCAGTTGAAACACCGCCTTACACTTGTCAAACTCTCAATATGGACATGTGGTCGAAGACTACAAAATAAATGGACCAGATAAAACAAATTTTGTAGCTAAGTGCAGTCAGAAGTCTGATGTATGCAATAGTGTGTACTCAGCCTTATATTTGTCACAAAGTCGACATGGTATGATGGTACCAAGATGATACCAGATGAAAGGAATGGTAGGCATGAAATAAGATCATGTGATATCTTAAGGGCATCGACATGCCTTGTGCTACCGACGAGACTTGTCGGAGGTCCTATAATCTCTAAAAGACTGGGTATAATGATGAGGACTATGCTGGTGACTTTTATGAGAGAAAACCCAACTTAGACTTTATGCTTTGCTCTTCGATGGCGCCATATCATGGATGAGCAAGAAGCAATCGTGCATTGTGTTGATTGCCATGGATACCAAATTTGTATTGTATTGGAAGAGTCTTAGGAGATGGAATTTGATACCGAATTTGATACCGAATATGCTGGAAGAGTCTTTCAGATTGATTGTTGAGTCGTAGGAGATGCAATCTTCGTGAGAAAGAACCCCAAGTATCATAATAAGTCATAGCAAGTAGGTATAAAGCAAAACTATGTTAGAGACATGGTTAGACACAAAGTGATGAGTTTGAACTACTTGTCTACGAATGAGATGCCGTGGACCGTCTCTCCAACCTTGAAGAGGGAATCTTTGGTGAAGCATGTGTAATCTCTAGGACTGTGTATACTTAGTTTATGTACTTCATGTACTTTATTTACCATACAATGTTCTTTAACTTGAATTATATTTTAGTATGCATGTTTTCACAGTTTAAGTGTTTTGTGTGTTCTTACTATGTTTGTTTATTGAAATATGTCAATGTGGATCTGATCACCCTCTCACACGAGTGATAACTTCTATGCCTTTGTATCTAAGTGAAGCTGGTGATGGTTTCTAGTTCTGGAAGTCTGTCGGGATGACCTAAAAGGGCTTTGTGTCTGGAACTATTTGATTTTGCACTAAGATGGATTTTGGTCTATCAATTCACTTAAGGGTCGGATAGGAGTCTTTGTGACTTTTGGTTCAGGTATGTCTACATGAACGTTGAGCTATAACTGAGACATAAAGGTTCTATTAAAGGGGCATATGCCGTTACTAACCTTTAGAAGATAGCTAAGTCTCGTCGGGGTATGTCCTGTGGCTAAAGGTCTCGCCGACGGTAAATTGTCGCCACTTAAAGGTCTTCTGCGCCAAAAGCTTACAACAACTAATATGTCGACGACATTAAGTGACAATAATTGTTACCACTATATACTTTGTGTGCGTGATGGACATATGTACATCATTTGGACATATGCTCCATGGGAGAATATATATGCTATAGCGCGTATTCCATACCGCAGCACACCCAAAACGACCATGGATATGGCCCGAAATGTGATCTTAACTCGGAGTCGTGTTAGACTAAGAGCCCTTTGTGTATGGGCCGCGTACATACCCTCATTACTTTGAACAGAGAATTGAGGTTCGATTCAATGTTTGCTATCTTAGTACGTGCTCTATAGGTGCACTCCTAAGTACCTTGCTCCCGGTTCTAGAAAAACGGGTTGGATTGTGCATATAGTTTCGTGGAAAATGTATGGTCATTATGGGATCTTCTCGATATCGTGTCCAGTGGCCACCAACTGCGGCGTCGGCTACGATTGTGGACACAATGCAGGTATATATTAAAAATTTCCTTCTGTGGTCAGACTTGGAGAAGGATTACATGACCAATGCCGCAGGGTACATTTCCACTATTGATGTGAGATTCGCGAGTCACTGCAACTCCTAACTGATGCGCATGACCTTTCTCGTTCTACCTTCCAGTTGCACAACTTCTACCTTATATGTGACTTTGCTGTATAATGTGAATTTGTTCTCCTGGTGTTGAATTAATGAATGAGCGCCCCCCACTTTGTGCGAGTGGATGATGTTGGTTTTGGGGGATTGAGTCACCCATTAGTGGAAGTCCATTCTAATAAGCATAGTATTGTATACTGACCCAAACCATTTCGTCTATGTAGAAAGGTGCTCACAGTTGAAAACCTGATGCTTGATGTCATTCTCACTTTTGCCCAAAGTAGAGAAATTTGTCGCCCTACAGTTTAGACTGAGATAAGTAGTTGTGGAAACCTAGACCACTGCCCATTAACACGTGGTGTGTCCTCAAGTCCGACAGACGGTGATCCCTACCTCAGGCAGATCTGCCTTCACTTCCGCTAAGACAATCGTTCAAGGAGATAACTTAAATATGTGTTTATGGTGTGCCCTAAACGATTGCATATTTAGTATGTTGCAACACCTCCTAACCAAAGAATAAGAGATGTTTGCTCCATGGCGTTTCAAGATCAGAAAAATTAACTGAAATGTCCAAGGAAACGTTTCACCCTTAAGTTGAGTGTAAATGATTGTGGATGCTACAACCAACAGGTGTTGTGGGCACTGAAGAACTATTTTGGTTCACCAAAAATATATACGAACGTGGAGAATGCATTGGTTCTCCTTTGAAACAAGTTTGGGGGCTTAATTTGTTGATGATGGAGACTTTCGGGCCACCACTGTTGATGATGGAGACATTCGGGCCACCACCACTTGCTGAAGTGGACCACTCACTGAAGTGGAGCACTTGCTGAAGTGGAGCACATCTGGTGGAGCATTTGTTGGTGCTGAAGTGGAGCAATTCTGGTGGAGCACTTGTTGAAGGTGGACAGACCACTCATGAAGGTGGACAAGCCAACTTCTGTGGTCTATAAGGACCAACAATATTTGAAGAAAATTAAAACAGACTTGAATTATGAATTTGAGAGAAAAGTTGGTTGTTGGTGTCTTGAGTGTGGGAGAAAATAGTGTTGTTGTGAGCCAGAAATACGAGTGACTGCTATAGTGAAGTATGGGTGTGAGCCATTGACGTAGCCAAATTGGTGAACCACGTAAATCCTTGTGTCGTTTTGCATTTCTCTTAATCCATCGAGCCCCAAGATCCTGCAAGGTGGAAATTAGCATCAACTAATATCCCAACAATTGGTATCAGAGCCTTCGGTTGGTGAATCAAAGGCAAGGAAGTCGTTTACGGAAAATAATTTTTCGTATTCATCCTATCTGTTCGAGTGGGAGGAATGGCGCTAGAGAAGGAGTCCAAAATTTCTCACTTCGATGGCACAGATTTTGGATTATGGAAGATGAAAATTGAGGACAGCTTGTACCAGATGGATCTTTATTTGCCTTTGGGTAAGAAACCAGAGGATATGAAAGATGCCGATTGGGTGCGATTGGGTGGTACTGGATCGGAAAGCTCTCGGGCACATAAGGCTATCATTGTCAAAATCAGTGGCCTAAAACATAAAGAATGAGAAGACGACTACATCTCTCATGGCGGCCCTCTCCAGTATGTATGAACAGCCTTCTGCAGCAAACAAGATTCATCTGATAAAGAAGTTGTTCAATATGACGATGTCAGAAGGAACACCATTCAGAGATCATCTCAGCTAGTTCAAAGAACTGACAAAAGAGCTAGAAGCAGTGGGCATGGTGTTTAGTGAAGAGATACGTGCCTGTCTAATTCTTGGGCAGTTTCCCAATAATTGGAAAGGCATAGTCACTGCAATCAGCGGAACTGCAGGTAAAAAGAAAACTCTGAAGTTTGATGATGTGATCAACATCATTATGAATGAAGAAATTCGAAATCAGTCGAATGCCACTTGTAGCTCAGGGTCAGCTTTGAACGTAGAGAGCAAAGGTAGGGATTCAAAGCAGAATGGAAGGGGCAAGTCCAAGTCCAAGGGTGGGAGGTCACAATCTCAGAATCCCAAAAATTCCAACAATCAGAACCAGAAAGTGATCGAGTGTTTGAACTGCGGGAACCATTGTAGATCCCCAAAGAAGGAGAAGGAAGGCAAGCAGGAAGCAAACATCGATGCAGAAGAGGCATGTGATGTTTTGGTATGCTCTTTGGAGAGCAAGTCTGAGTCGTGGGTGCTTGACTCAGGAGCTTCCTTTCATGCGACCTCCAACAGAGAACTCTTAATGAGTTATACACCAGGTAATCTTGGCAAAGTTTATCTTGGTGATGATCAACATTGTGATGTGGTTGGCAGGGGTGATGTACATATCAAGTTAAATGGATCTGTGTGGAAGTTAAGGGATGTGAGACACATTCCTGACTTACGAAAGAATTTGATCTCGGTGGGGCAGCTCGCAGCAGAAGGTTGTGACACAACCTTTAATGGCGATTCTTGGAAGGTTTCTAAAGGTGCAATGACAGTTACTCGTGGCCAGAAGAGTGGTACGCTCTATATGACAACGAACGCTGGTGGGTCAATTGCAGTTGCGGACAGCAAAGATGATCCAAATCTTTGGCACATGAGAGACAAGGGTCTCAAGATACTGCATTCCAATGGAAGAATACCAGACTTGAAGTCAGTTGACACTGATTTGTGTGAAAGCTGCATCTTTGGGAAGCAAAAGAGAGGGAGCTTCACGAAGAGCGGCAGAGTAGCAAAGCAGGAAAAACTTGAGCTACTTCACACGGATATTTGGGGTCCAACCACTGTCTCATCCATTGGCGGAAAGTCATATTTTGTGACTTTCATTGACGACCATTCCAGAAAGGTATGGGTTTATTTCCTGAGACATAAATCAGAGGTATTTGAAATGTTCAAGATATGGAAAGCCATGGTAGATAATGAGACAGGTTTAAAGATCAAAACTTTGCGATCCGACAACAGTGGTGAGTATGATGACATGGAGTTCATGAAGTTTTGTTTTGAGAATGGCATCAGACTAGCAAGGACTGTGCCAAGAACACCACAGCAGAATGGTGTAGAAGAACGAATGAATCAGACATTGACTGAGAGAGCCAGAAGCATGCGAATACATGCAGGACTGCCCAAGCAGTTCTGGGCAGAGGCAGTCAATACAGCAGCATACTTGAACAACCGTGGACCATCGGTTCCGCTAGAGTTCGGAATACCAGAAGAGGTATGGAGCGGAAAAGAGATAAAACTTTCTCATTTGAAAGTCTTTGGCTGTGTATCATATGTGCATATTAGTGATCAGGCTAGGGAGAAGCTTGACTCCAAGTCATTAAAATGCACCTTCATCGGATATGGTGGAGATAAGCTTGGGTACAAGTTCTGGGATGACCAGACAAAGAAGATGATCAGAAGTCGAGACGTGATATTCAAATGATATCTCGGACAGAAGTATAGTGCAGCAAGCAGTGGAAAGTCCTCAGCCAGAGGAACAGTCACCGCAGAGCAGCACATAACAGACTGATCAACCACAGTCTCCATCTTCTTCATCTCCAATATTGAGGAGATCTTCACGGCCTACTATACCAAATAGAAGGTACATGAATTATTTGCTTCTTACTGATGCAGGAGAACCTGAATGCTATGATGAAGCATGTCAAGGAGAGTTCTCTAGCAAGTGGGAGCATGCAATGAAAGAAGAGATGGATTCCCTTATCTCTGACCATACATGGGAGCTAACTGAGTTACCCATTGGAAATAAGGCGTTACACAACAAATGGGTGTATCGAGTCAAGGAGAAACATGATGGTTCCAAAAGGTACAAGGAGAGACTTGTAGCCAAGGGCTTTCAGCAGTAAGCAGGTATCGATTACACCGACATTTTTTCCCCAGTTGTAAAACTGACGACCATTCAGTCAGTTTTAAGTATTGTTGCAGCAGAAGATTTGCAACTTGAGCAGTTAGATGTCAAAACTGCTTTCCTCCATAGTGATCTCGAGGAGGAGATATACATGGAGCAACCGGAGGGTTTCCCAGAGAATGGCAAGGAGAAACTCGTTTGTAAACTGCGAAAGAGCTTATATGGGTTGAAACAAGCTCTAAGGCAGTGGTACAAAAAGTTTGATGGTTTTATGCAAACAAATGGCTATTTTAGATGCAATGTTGACCATTGTTGCTACTTCAAAAGGCTTGAGTCCAGCTATATTATTTTGCTGCTTTATGTCGATGACATTTTAGTGGCAGGTTCAGATATAGGTGAAATCAAACGATTGAAGAAGCAATTGTCCAGTGAGTTCGAGATGAAGGATTTGGGTCCAGCAAAGCAGATTCTTGGGATGAGAATCAACAGAGACGAGTCAAATGGTACTTTGGAGTTATCTCAGGCGGAGTACATTGGGCGTGTTCTCAGACGATTCAGCATGTGTGATGCTAAGGCGGTCAATACACCATTGGCTAGTCATTTCCGACTATCCAAGGAGCAGTCACCCAAGACTGAAGAAGAAAGGAACTTCATGGCTAAGGTTCCATATGCCTCAGCCATTGGAAGTCTCATGTATGCCATGGTTTGCAGTGGGAGCAGTGAGCAGGTTCATGACCAATCCTGGAAGGCAACACTGGGAAGCGGTCAAGTAGATACTCAGGTATCTTAGAGGCACTACTGATAGCTGCCTATGTTTCAGGAGAAACGAGTTGAGACTACAAGGCTTTGTAGACTCGGATTTTGCTGGTGAGGTAGACAACATGAGGAGTACTACCGGCTATGTATTCACAGTGGGGACTAATGTAATCAGTTGGATATCGCAGATACAGAAGATAATAACGTTATCAACCACAGAGGCGGAATACATAGCAGTCACTGAGGCAAGCAAGGAGATGATCTGGTTACAAGGTTTGTTAGCAGAATTGGGTTTAAGACAGGTAAAGAATGTTTTGCATAGTGATAGATAAAGTGCGATACATTTGGCAAAGAACTCTGCATTTCATTCGAGGACCAAACATATTGGACTTCGTTATCACTTCGTCAGGTCTCTACTAGAGGATGGAGTTTTAACACTCGAGAAGATCCAAGGTAGCAAAAACCCAGCTGACATGTTAACCAAGTCAGTCACCACAGAGAAAGTGAAGCTGTGCTCAGCTTCAGTTGGTCTTCAACAATAGAAGACTGGTAAGCCTCACACCCATTTTTCACTCATAGTTACAAGTGGAGTCAAAGTCTCCAAGTGGGAGATTGTTGATGATGGAGACTTTCGGGCCACCACTGTTGATGATGGAGACATTCGGGCCACCACCACTTGCTGAAGTGGACCACTCACTAAAGTGGAGCACTTGCTGAAGTGGAGCACTTCTGGTGGAGCACTTGCTGGTGCTGAAGTGGAGCACTTCGGGTGGAGCACTTGTTGAAGGTGGACAGACCACTCATGAAGGTGGACAAGCCAACTTCTGTGGCCTATAAGAACCAATAATGTTTGAAGGAAATTACAACAGACATCAATTACGAATTTGATAGAAGAGTTGGTCGTTGGTGTCTTGAGTGTGGGGGAAAATAGTGTTGTTATGAGCCAGAAATACGAGTGAGTGTTTCAGAGGGTGATACAATTTGTAACACTATTTGACTATAATGAAGTGTGGGTGTGATCCGTGGACGTAGCCAAATTGGTGAACCACGTAAATCCTTGTGTCGTTTTTCATTTCTCTTGATCCATCGAACCCCAAGATCCTGCAAGGTGGAAATTAGCAGCAACTAATATCCCAACAGAATTCTTTTTTCATTTTTTTTTGTAGAATTGGGCATTGAACAAGATCACTAATGTCAGATGTTTTATTAAATATACCTATTGCACCAAATTTTAGATGATACAATAATTTATTAATTTTATGTGTCGTTACAATTTAATAATTAATGTCGTTTATTTTTTTGAATTTGAATTTAATTATATACGAACTATAACATAATGATTTTTTGTTTTCTAACAATTATACTGTAGATATGAACCTACTATAATTTTTTGACTTTTATAAGAAATGGTTTAAAAATATAGATGTTCTCAAAATGAGTATTTGTGTGGCCTATAAACCATGAAATTAGAAAATTACTTCTTTTTGACCGTTTCTACAAAACTGAAAAATGATAGTTGGTAAATAATTAAATTACAACTGAAACAAAACAAAACAAAAGACGTTGAATTTTAACTCTTTCATCAACAGTTAAAACCAGTCAAAGTTGCATTCCTAATGTGTGATAATGTTTTACTAACTATGAATGGATTTTATGGTCGATCATAATGTCAAAACTCAACGTTTTTTTTTGTTTCTTTAGTTTGAATATAATTAGTTAAAAGCCAGCAGAATACTCATTTTAAAAATCTTTATTTTTGTTAACCATAGATTAAAAAATATAGTACGTACATAATAAAATTATATTTTTTTAGTAAAACAAATGACGTTTGATTGGATGAATTAGTTAATACACATATTAGTTAATACATGTATTAGTTAATACACGTATTAATTAATACACGTATTAGTTAATACTATGTTTGAATGAAACATGTATTAAGATATACTTATATGTCAGTGTTTGATTCAATATAAAATTATTCGTAAAATGAAAGAATACATTAATACCCTTAAATTTATTTATTTTTATATTAAAATTGTGTAGACATAAATTGATTTAATATGTTCAAATGAACACCAGAATCACTCAAGTGGAGTCATACAAGACCATGAAAGATTATAAGTGGCATTCGATAAGATTCATATGACAGCAATAAACACGGGGATCATTGACCATGACAGGTCCCCTGGAAAGGGGCGCCGTAAAGGGTGAGAGCCCTATCGTTTTCGGACCCTGTCGCACCACGAGGCGCTGTCGACGAGTCAGGTTGTTGGAGACCCAATCGGGTGGTAAATTCCGTCAAAGACTAAATACGGGCAAGAGATTGATAATAAACAAGTATTGCGAGGGAAAACTGAAAAGGAATTTGAAAAGAGAGTCAAAGAGTGCTTTAAATTGTCGGGAGGGAAGCGGATGGGGGTCGGCGATGCGCCCCGGTCAGATGTGAAACGATGATGATCCGGTCCACCGATCGATTTGGGGCAATGACCGATGCGGATTGCGGCGGCGTCCCACGACCGAGCCTTTGATACGCTCGCGGAAACGTCGTCGCTGCGATCATGGTAGGCAGCGCGCGCCGCTTGACGTGCTTCGGCACCTGCGCACTCCGGGCATCGGCCTGTGGGCTCCCCATACGTCCCGTCTTGAAACACGGACCAAGGAGTCTGACATGTATGCGAGTCTATGAGTGTAAAACGCGTTAGGCGCAAGGAAGCTGATTGGTGGGATCCCCTGTGGGAGCATGCCTGTTGTGAAGGGTTCGACTGTGAGCATGCCTGTTGTGAAGGGTTCGAGTGTGAGCATGCCTGTTGTGAAGGTTTCGAGTGTGAGCATGCCTGTCGGGACCCGAAAATGCGGTATGCGATTACCGGTGGTGTCCCAATCAAAATCGAGTAGCTTAATGGCATGTGAGGACCAAGAGTAACAGTGCCATGAGAGAAATTCAGACAAATTGTTAAAAAAGTGATGAACAAGGGTGAGAAATGTTTGAAGAGTTGGAGGTTGATAGAAAAATAGGGGAATTAAGATGTAAAACGGTGTTTTTAGAAGAAATTAGCGGGGCAAATCGCCTTACGGGAATGGGTTGCATAAAATTCGAAAAGTTATGCGGTTTCAAAAAACAATCGTAAAAAACGATCAAGTAATTGAGTTATAGATAGGAATTGTGTAGGTTAATTAAGGGTAATTAGGTCATTTTTTATTATGTATTAAATAATACCATGGTTATAGAATGTATTAGTTAATACAGAATTAACACTAAAAATGTGTATTAGCTAATACATAGGTATTTATTAGTACTACCTATTATTTCTAATCAAACATTGTATTAGTTAATACATGTATTAACTAATACTAATACATACTTAATAATTTAATCAAACACTACCTAAGTTTCGACATTTTGATCACAATAATATCCAGTTAGAGTTAGTAACAATTGTCACCTAATAGAAACACAATTTTGATCGAAATTAATTGATGATGGGAAAGTTGAAAATTAACGTATTTTTATTTTGTTTGAGTTCTAATTTATTAAAAAAATCAAATTTTGTGGAGATGATCCCAATTAGTAATTTTGTAATTTCACCGTTTATAGGCCACTATAAATACTCATTTTGAAAAATGTTTTTTTTTTCAACCATCTCTTACCAAACTTAGTAAAAAATAGTCACAGACAAAGTTAAAACTCAATGCCATTTGTTGTGTTGATTAAAGTTCTAATTTAATTATCTATATACTATAAAAAAAAATTTATTTTAACAAATGGTAAAAAAATTAATAATTTTCTATATTTAGTGTATATAAGTCACTGAAATACTAATTTTAAGAATATTATAAAAACGAGGACCATTTCTAAAAAATTCAAAACATTATACTAGCTAGATAATTAAATTATAACTTAAGAAAAAAGGTGTTGGGTTTCGACTTTCCCATCGACCATAAATCCGGCTAAAGTTTAGGAATGCAAGTTTGACTTGATTATATTGTCAATCAAAATGAGTCGTGAATTTGTTTTTATCGATAATTAAATATAATTTAATTTTGACAACTCGAAAAATGAAAATATTAAATATTGAATATGTGGTGGCTTGAATACACAGCCACGAAAAATATTGAATATCACATATATGTTTTTTGCCATTACCATTGAAGTGACACATTTAATAATTATGAAAACATTTTCTTGTTGAGACACAATTTTTTACGGCTCCCGCTATTTAGCCGTTCCTTTACGTCTCTCTCGACTTTGAGCCGTAATAACTATGATGACACTTAATATGACAGATCTATCATGTTTTAGCTGTCGAAATTTAATGACTCAATTAATGAGTCTTTAACTATTCTAATTTTAGCCGCTATCAGTACTCCCTCCAACGGGGCCTGTTGCCCAAAATCTCATAGGTTGAGTAGTCTACTTGTGTAAGTTGTCTAGCAGAACATTTCACCTGAAAGCCTTTTTGTTAGGCACCTAGAGCCAAATTTCCCTTACAATTAGTGCATTCCAATGTTTGTGACCCCCTTAGTACCAGGGTTCGGCACAGAATGTGAAATTTCATTACATTTACATATATTCGATTACACCTGTTAGACAGGAGGATAAAAGCATTCAACCCTGATCGTGGAAACCTTTAAGTGGAATTGAACAGTTTCTGTAATGAAAAGGTTTGTCTGTTTAGAATCTCCTACACCGCTAAGCGAAATGGTGTTGCCGAGAGACGTAATAGAACTCTCCTTGAAAATGTTCGGTTGATATGACAGAGACTCATTTGTCAATTTCCTTTTCGGGAGACGTCTTGAAAAATCCAGCCTACATCCTGAATCCTGTGCCGACGAATATGGTTAACTCAACTACATATGAGTTTTGAACCCATATGCACCTATAGGGGTGCGCTGCTTGCACCCATGATTTCTCAAATAAGTTTGGGAAGATTGGACCTGAAGGAATTAAGAGTACCTTTGTTGGTTACTCTGATACCTCTAAGGGGTATGTGTTTATAGCCGAGCAGGATAGTGGGAGTGTTACCGAGATTGAATCACGAAACGCGACATTTTTAGAGAACGAAATTCTTAAGAAGAAATAAATTGTTTGGATCAATCTTTATATGAGACTCATGATCAAGTTGAGAATATACCCGTTAATTCGAGTGAGAGAGTCAAAACTGCAGACGATCAATCGATTCTTCGCCCACCAGATTCACCATCTGCTATAGCGAATTGAATAGTTTCGCTCCCGATGATCTTGTTGATACTAGGAGCATTATGATCTCATTCCTAGTGGGAGTGATCATAGACATACCCTTTATAGTAGTGAATTGTTAGCTCGTGGGCTAGAGCATAAGTTTTCCTCTTGGCGATATGCATTCGAACGTGATGGAGAACTAAACACCCTAATATCTGATGAGATGGTTATTGTTCCAAAATATGTTAGAGAAACTCTCATTACGCCCATTTAAGAAGAATTGATGAAAGTAATGGAGATTGAAATAAACACTACGGATGAGATGAAATCTATAAGGAAGAACGGTGTTTGGACATTAGACGACCTTCAGTGTTGAGTCTTTAGAAGAAGCTCAAGGCTGATGAAAAATTAGCATCACAATTCGTTTGATTTGGGTTATTGGAGTGAGTCTAGACCTGGAATTGCACTAGATGGATGTTAAGACCACATTCTTTAATGTGAGTTTGAAGAAGAAATCTATATGAAGCGGTTTGAAAGCTTTGTGCAGAAAGGCGATGAGCACTTAGTGTACAGGTTTCACAAATTGATCTATGATCTGGAACTGTCCCCCAGGAAGTGATACTGCAGATTTCCTGATTTCGCGTGTACACTAAGAGGTATGTATCGGACTTTGTGTTTATCACTCTACATGTAGGTGACATACTCAACATGAGTAACTACACCTACTTTGTGATTATGGTGTGCCGTAACCGATTGCATATTTAGTATGTTGCAACACCTCCTAACAAAATAATTAGTGCTGTTTGCTCCATGCCATTTCAAGATCGGAAAAATTAATTGAAATTTCCAAAGAAACGTTTCACCCTTAAGTTGGGTGCAAATGATTGTGGAGGCTATAACCGACAGATGTGGTGGGCGCTGAAAAACAATTTTGTTTCACCAAAAATATATATGAACGTGGAATGCATGGGTTCTCTTTTGAGACAAGTATGGGGGCTGAATTCTTATTTTCGTTTTTTATTTTTTTATTTTACAATTGGGCATTTAACTAGATCATTAATGTCATATGTTTTATTAAATATTCCTATTGAATCAAATTTTAGATGAGATAATATTATTTTATTTTTATTTGTAGTTACACTCTAATTATTAACTTTGATACTAGCGTTGAAAATTGCAACATACACAGTTGAATTTTGGCTTTCTCACTAACCATAAAATCTTATCAAAATTATTTCTTAATGTTCAAGCATTTCTTACTAACTTTAAATGAGTGTGTTATGGATTATGGGATAGTTGAAAACTCAACGTCATTTGTTTAGTAAAAAATTATTATTTTATTATCTGCGTACTATATTATTTTTATAATCTATGGTTAAAAAAATATATACTTTTAAAATGAGTATTCTGTTGGCCTTAAACCTTATAATTATATTTATTTTACTATTCCTAAGCAAATCAAAATATTATAGTAGGTAGATAATTATATTCAAACTAAAAAAAACGTTGAGTTTTTACATTTTGATCAACCATAAAATTCATTTAGAGTTGAAATTGTCACTCATTAGGAATGCAACTTGGACTGACTTTAATTGTGGATGAAAAAGTTGAAAATCAATGTCTTTTGTTTTGTTTGAGTTGTAATTTAATTATTTACCTACTATAATGTTTTAATTTTTGTAGAGACGGTCCAAATTAAGTAATTTTTTAATTTCATGGTTTATATGCCACAAAAATACTCATTTTGAGAACATCTATATTTTCCAACCGTCTCTTACAAAAGTCAAAAAGGTTCATATATCTATATTATTAAGGCGGAACATGTTTATGTAACCGTCATATGTTTAAATTACAAAAATACCCTTTTATCATTGTGGTTTATTATATTATCGACTAATATCATTGCCCTTTATAACATGCAGTAATGAAAAGGAAGAAATAACAATATTAATGATTTCTTCTCCAACAGTTCCAATTCTGATTTTTCGGCCCATCATCCAGATATTCTGCCCTTTACTCCTACTATCCAGATTTTTCGGCCCCGCATCCCATATCTTCTCTAACCGTTTCTTCCTTTTATATTTTATCCAACCCTCCATCAAGGTCCATGAACCGTATCTTTCTTTTATCCTGCGTCCCCAATTTTGATTCTGTTAATCCCCATGTTGCTCAGCGTCGATTTCTTCATACCATTACAGTAGGTTCAATTTGCGCGTCGTCGTCTTTGTTTGATTCCCCAAGTTGCGCTCCATCGTTGTTGTTTGATTCTCCAAGTTATTTTGCATCTGTCTAGTTCAAGAACAAGCGATTCTCAATGAGAAGGGTGTCTCGATGACAGGTAATTCCCAAAATTTAGACAATGTTCATGTTGATTGTAGTGGGTAATTGACTTCCTCACGATGCTTCCTCTTAATGCTGTTTCGGTATTTTATTGTGGAAAGTTCAATAAGGGAGCACTCCTTTAATCAAGTCCCTTTTAAATACCATTGAATAATGACCACTAATTAAGGGATTGGTCCCTCTTTAATCAAGTTCCTTTGAATGTTTCGTCCAAATGACATCTTTGACTTGAAAAGAAAAGTGTTAAATTCTTTTTGGACTAATGGGATAAAAATTGGGATGGTGGGATGTTGCGGGATGGTTGGATAATGGGAATAAAATTATATGCAAGTTCGAGGCATGTTATCAGAGTTTATCAGAGCTAAAAAACTCTGATAAATTATAGACAAGAACTGGATTGAAGTTATAGACAATGAATAATTATATGCCATTACTGTTATACTGCCATTAATCATTTTATTGTTGTTTTGCTATGATGAATCTGATTAATCTTTTTGTAGTTCAATAGAATTAAGACAAAATTTGATTAATTTTGTTAGATTGAATAACAAAGCCAGATGAACAAATCAGAGTATTACAAATCAATTTCTTCATTTTTTGATGTTGTGCAGCTTTCATTTTCATGTTGTGCAGCGTTCTCTGAATTTGGTCCCTCACGCAGCCTGCTTTGCATTGTGAATTCTTTGCTGGTGGTACTAATTCTCTTCTTGGTCTGCGTATGATAATCATTCAATTTTCTTCACATCTGTGTTCCTTATGAGGTTTTGTAATTTAAACAGAATGAAAATCATTTAATCCTCTTTAATCAATTTCCTTTGAATGTTTCGCCCAAATGACATCTTTGACTTGAAAAGGAAAGTGTTAAATGCTTTTTGGACTAATGGGATAAAATTTGGGATGGCAGGATGTTGGGATAAATAGGGATGGTTGGATAATGTGAATAAAATTATATAGACAATGAATAATTATATAGACAATGAATAATTATATGCCATTACTGTTATACTGGCATTAATCATTTTGTTGTTGTTTTGCTATGATGAATCTGATTAATCTTTTTGTTGTTCGATGGAATTAAGACAAAATCTGATTAATTTTGTTAGATTGAATAACAAAGCCAGATGAACAAATCAGAGTTTTACAAATTAGTTTCTTCATTTTTTGATGTTGTGCAGCTTTCAGATTCATGTCGTGCAGCGTGCTCTGAATTTGGTCCCCTGTGCAGACTGGTTTTCATTGTGAATTATTTGCTGGTGGTACTAATTCACTCCTTGGTCTGCGTATGATAATCATTCAATTTTCTTCACATATGTGTTCCTTCTGAAGTTTTGTAATTTAAACAGAATGATAATCATCCAATTCCCTTTAATCAAGTTCCTTTATGAGGTATGTGTAGTATTCTATAATGTTTTTTTTTTATTATAGAAGCCCATACACTATTAAATAATATTCAAATGACATTACCATGTTTTTTCTTGACTAAACAATTCAACGCAATTTGTAGTTATTTAGAAGTTTTATATGTTTATTAGAGATTTAGGTAGTGACAATCCAAACTCATCCATTAATTTTAGAGGCTATAAATTGTAAATTAAGAAAAAGTTATGTTTACAACATTCAAGCAAAGGATTTAACTGATATATTTTTCACTTAAATATTTTATATTTTTAAATTTCATTCAGATTGCTTTATAGTTTGTTTCATAAATAAATGTATTGTTGGTACAATAATGTTCAAACTTCTTATATGTATATGGTATAATTTTACTTATCCTCAACAATTACGGTGCCGTTCTTGAAGGTAGTTCTCTCCACCATAATTTGACTTCTCCTAATGAGTTGCATCAAATAATTAATAATCGGAAGGTAGAATGCTTCCTGTTTTTTTTATTTAGTTAGAATGCTTCCTTTTTTTTATTGGATAAGATAGCGCAATAATGAATATTACTTCTAAATGAAATATATTATCTCCATGTTTAGCGAATTTCTAAAGGTTAATGTTCGCACTTAGGTTGGTTCAATATGACCAAGTCCTACTCTTTGATAATTTCCATGGTTGGAAGGATTTTACTTAGCTATTTGGGGTTAATAAATGTTCAGTGTTTACTGATCTTCTGGTGCATGTTAGATGGAAGCAACATCTGCCTCAACCCACCAAAACCGTGATAATAGTTATGGCTTGGTTTTGTCAAAGGTTGAGACTTGACAACTTTCGGTAAAACATATATTCTAATTTTGTCATATTAAATGTGTCAATTGTTAAATCTATATATATAGTTGGGTTATTGTTTAAAAACTTCTCATTCATGTACGGTTTGTTACCCTTGCATATCATTTCAATGTGATGATTTATATTTTTACTATATAACTGCAGATTGTCTGTCTTTAATCCTGATCAAGATTGTGTGATCGAACGCGTAAAGAGTTGTTACCTTCATTAATCTCATCTGCGGTATGTTTGCGTGTTGATATTTTTTTTTGGAATTCGTTATTCATGAGTTTTTGTTCCTATCCGTAATTATGTTTTCACACTGGATTGTGTTTACTGGATCTGCGTTTAATATTAGGTGAATTATTATAATACTGGATAGTAAAAATCTAGCATTGAATTAATGTTACAAAATAGTAGGAGTTTTAATCTAGCGTTGAGTTACTGTGATCGAGCAATAAATTTACCTAATAATCTAACAAATACAAACCGATCATTACTATTAGGTATGATGAATTAAGAATTAATGGTTTGTTCTAATAAAAATGATAGGTGATTATTTTAATGCTACACTCCAGCATTTATTGTCACAAATTGTTAGAATATTCTAACAAACGGTCTCATGCTAGATTATATAAATTGTTTTGTTCAAACGAATACAATTGAAAATAAAATTACCTAATAATTGTATAGTAAAAATCTAGATTATAATTGCACACTTGATTAAAAATGTTAGTGTAATTTTAAAACTAAACATAAATTACCTACTATTTGTTTTTGGGTCTAAATTTACCTAATAAATGAAATAAAAATTAATTTTTTGTTCAATATTTTACTACAGCCAGAAGTGATTTAAATACGTGATTAAAAAATGAAGTGAAATTCTTAGGGGGGTTTAGTTTTAATCAAGAAATCAAGTGTGTAATTCTTAGTGGGGGATTTTTTTATTGAGTGGAGGATTTAGTGGGGGCAGCACAATTATTGCGTGGCGTGTTCAAGTACTGTTTAATTCTTGCGGGCCCAAATTATTTTTATTTAAGTATTGCGGGCAAAATTAAGTAATAATTTTTAAAGATATTAAGCCCCGCTAATCTTTTGCTTGCAAGAATTACATCCTTTGATTTAACCCCGCTAATGGAATAGTAGTGAAATTTATAAAGTGTTATTTAGGTAAATGTTATTATAAAATTTATTATAATATATTTGACTTCTAAACATTAGTTAAATATCCCAAATATTTAACTATTATTATGAATATTAGTTAAATTGATAAACTATTGCTTAATAACGAAAATACAATTCAACATACTGTTCTTATTAGGTAAAACTGACACACACTTAATATTATTCAATGGATTGTTGTTACACTGCATTAATGTTACAAAAATTGCACCTTTATAAAGTATTCATGTAAAATTAACACTATTTGTCATCTTTAAGAATTGAAAACTTCTACTTATGCAAACTCAAGGTATAATAACGACCTAAAATTAAAATAATTCGAACCATTTTGAATCTACATTTACGTTTATATATTTCACTATGTTACACCATCTCAATACAATATTATTTCTTATACTTTGTATAGGTATACATTCGGTCGTACAATATGCACCATTCACCATCACAGAGACGTCATCGACGTACGTGTAATGTTATATTGACGTATATACACATACACATTTATATATAAATTTTTATTCATTATAAATCATAAATTAACATTTACATAAACAATATTATTAGAATCATTTCGTTTAACTGCTATTCGAAGACTTGCCCGCATGCCGGTACCAGTACAAGATAATTTAGGAAGCTGGTTCTTCTACAACCCACTTGGTGGGTCTTTCAATGGAAGTTGGTGTACATCGTTCAAACGACTTTCAAGGTATATGCAGTCTTCATACCATATCAATAAATTTGTAGCAAACACAATTAAACATAATTGTTCTGTTACATGTGAGTATCAATACAAAGTAATTCATTTATCATGACTGTAACAACGCATACAATTTTGATATAAATTAAAGTCAAACTTATATGGTATTGAATTAATTTTAATGAAACTACTAACAACTTTATTGGTGTAAAGCATTATGTTCACGTTATAGTATATCAAATAATTCACTTTTTTCTACACTGTTACCTGCAACAACACGAAGAAAAGGATATCATTGTATTGCTCGAAATTTTCTAGAGGGTATTGATTCTCTAAGATATGTTCTTCGGGATCCTACATTTTGTAACAAAAGTTCAGCCAAGCATTTCCACCACGAGAATGACAGTATATGTTGCATGAATGGTCAGATTGCCCTACCGGCGCACTCTCCTTCCCCATTTATGTTACAATTATTTGAAGATCCAACTGTGGATGGAAATCACTTTAGGCATAACATTCGTGCTTATAATCATGTCTTCTCTTTTACCTCAATGGGCGTGAATGTGGATGAAATCTTGGTGGCAGGTAGTCGAGGGATATATACATTTCGAGCTCAGGAATCAATATATAATCAAATTAGTTCTCTTCTACCATCGGAAGACGAACAACCGAGATATCTGCAGACATATATCTATGACACAGAGCATGAATTAGAGAACCGATTAGGTGAAAAGAATACCTTAAAGGTTACAGTATTGGAGAGAATAACTGCAATACTAACTGACGTAAATCCATTCGTGCATCAATTTCGACAATTATCTACAAGGTGGGATATACATCATTGTCATTTAATTATAAGAGAACAACCACGTCATATGCATCAGTACGCAGTACCCACTGCTCCACTGGTAACTGCAATTATAGTTGGAGGAGATGATATGACTGAGATTCGCAGTTGTGATTTTATTGTTCAAAGACAATCTGGTGATCTAATAAATGTACAAGATACAAGCGGCTATTATGATCCCCTTAAATATCCAATACTACTTCTTCACGGACTTTATGGTTGGACGTTTGATGAAGAATGCAGATCAACACGTACTATAACATGTCGTGACTATTATGCTTTTATGATACAGGTATAGACTTTCTTCATACTCTTTTAATTACATTTATTACATAAATAATAACTTATATATTATCATTTTGCGGATGTAATTTAATACGTCAGTTCGTTCTTACAAATTAGAGAACATATTTCAAAATTTCTACTTCTCCATGGTGGACGACTTATGCAACAATATGTGGTCGATCAGTATGTTAATATTGAATCACATAAACTTCGTTGGGTTCGTAATAATGAAAACACTATTAGAGCTGATGCTTACCAAGGCCTTCAAGACTCTTTTACTGCAGGAAATCATGACACAGGTGACTACTTAAATTTATGCTTTTTTTTTTTAACTTTATAGTGAATTATAGACTAATAGGAAATTACTACATGTACAATGGCTAATGCAACAAAGGCACGGTTGGACGGAGGACAATACTACCATCATCCTTTGTTGGATCCAACCGTGATACCTTTGAAAGATATTCAGATGCAATGGCTTTGGTACGTGCTTTTGGAAAACTAGATATCTTCATCACAATGACATGCAATCCTTCGTGGGAAGAAGTTACTAATGAACTACTACAATTTCAGGTAACCATTTTCATTCACTAAATTCAATATCTCAACATTTTCATGGCGTGCTATTTTTTGAGTTTTTTAAAATAGTCTTGCTGCATCAATTAGTAGGTTCCACATGATCGTCCTGATTTACTATCTCACAATTTGCATGCTCGATTTGAGGAGTTTAAAACTGATATAATTAATTGAGAAGTTTTGGGAAAAGTGATCGCTTACACCTACATTATTGAGTTCCAGAAAAGAGGACTCCCACATGCACACATATTTATAATCCTTCATGATGATGCAAAACCCTCTACGCCTGATGACTATGATTATTTGGTTCGTGATGAAATCCCTGATCAACATCAAGAGCCCTCACTACGTGCTAAAGTACTTAAGCAGATGATCCATGGCCCATGTGATCATTCACGAACGGCACCGTGCAAAAAAAATGGAGAATGTAAGAAAGGTTTTCCAAAAGCTTTTTTGGAGTTCCCTATGGAAGGGAGTGATTCTTATCCACTATATCGACGACGTAATCAATGATGCATATAACATCCACACCGTTCATGGGTAAATGTGGATAATAGATGCGTTGTTCCGTATAATTCATGGTTACTTTTAAAGTACGACTGTCACATCAATGTGAAGATTTGTGCAAGAATAAAGAGTGTAAAGTATTTATTTAAATAAATTCACAAAGGTATTGATCGAGTTGCGGTGCAAGTAATGGTATCATCTCTAGATGATGAAATACAACAGTACATCGATGCGCGTAGGGTTTGTGTACCAGAAGCATTTTGGAGAATTCTTACACTCCCTATGACAAGAATGTATCCGAATGTGTACCGTTTACAAATTTATTTGCCAAACATGCATCAGGTGCGCTTTCGAGATAACCAACCAATTGCCCTGGTATTAGCAGATTCTCGAAACGCGAAGACTATGCTTACATAATTTTTTACGTGCAACACGATCGATGTTAAAGCAAGACACTATTTATATCGAGAATTTCCTGAACATTATGTTTGGTCTAAAAGAAGTCTTTCTTGGGTAAGAAGAAGGAATCAACTTAAATTCATTGGAAGAATTTACACAGTAACCCCTAATGATAAGGAAAAGTTTTATTTAAGACTGCTGCTTAATCATGTCAGAGGACCGACATCTTTTGAAAATCTACGAACGCATGACGATGTCACGTATGATTCATTTCAAAAAGTTGCTGAGAGTAGGGGTTTATTAGAGCAGGACAACAACATTCGATTGTGCTTGCAAGAGGCCTCAACATTCCGTACATCGAGCGTTCTTAGGAGACTTTTTGTCAATGGGCAAATGTTATCAAATGGGCACAAATATTATCTTAGTATTGTCGATGCATTCAGTAGATATACTTGGATATATTTCTTACATAAGAAAAGTGATGTTGCTCAGTGTTTTGTTGATTTCCACAGGTTGGCCGAAAAACAACTTGGCCACTCACTCAAAGCTGTTCAACCAGATGGTGGAGGCTAGTTTCAATTTCTGTCAACATATCTTCCTCATTTTGGGATACCTCATAGGATAACTTGTCCATACTCATCAGAGCAGAATGGCATTGTTGAGCGCAAGCACAAACACATAGTAGAATTGGGGCTGACACTTCTAGCTCAAGCTTCGGTACCTTTTCACTTATGGACTGATGCATTTTTTACTGCTACATTTCTTATTAACAGATTACCATATGCCAGTCTCTCAAATATATCACCTCATGAGAAGTTGTTTAAGTCTTCTCCAGATTACTCGATTTTGCGTGTATTTGGGTGTTTCTGCTTCTCACATTTAAGACCGTTTAACAAAACCAAACTCATGTATAGATCTGAACCATGTATAGGATAGTGTGCTAAGTATTAAGGCTATAAATGCTTAGCAGCTTCTGGTCGTGTTTATACTCCGAGGACTGTTCTTTTTCATGAAAACTCATTTCCATTTGCAGACTCAAAAGACAGTTTTTTTACTTCTAATTCTCCAACTCATAATTATACATCTTATCCATTTTTTCTTCCTTGTGATAAGAATTTTCTCCAACCATCATCTCTTGAGGATGGAAATGATACTACAACTTTCCCTATACTTACTCCTCCTCCTGATGATAGAGATTTATCTTCTACTTCTCAAGTTCTGGTATGTTCTGTTTCTCCTTTTCATGTTCATCAATCATTGGATTTTGGAGAAAATGTGATGTCTTTGAATCAAGTAAATGAAAATGTTTTGCCTGATAATAGGTCTAATTCTCCTGTTTCTAATCAGTGCATTCCTACAGATTCTTCTGTTTCTAATCAGTGCATTCCTACAGTGACTTACAGGTTACAGGATTCCAGATTAGTTCAAAGTTCATCAAATACATCTTCTAATGATGACATTCCTATAATAAATTTGAATTCATCTCTTACCTCTAAGAATGTTCATCATATGCAGACACAGGGTCAAAAACGAGATGTGCTAATCAAGTGTCTCTACAGGCTATGCTCACATCGGTTGAATCTACTGATTCTTTGATTAACTCACAGCCTAAGTCTATCCATCAAGCTCTTCATAGTTCTCATTGGCGAGCTGCAATGGAAGAAGAATATCCTGCTCTTCAACTAAACAAAACTTGGTCCATTGTTCAGTTACCTCAAGGAAGAGTTCCAATTGCATGCAAGTGGCTCTTCAAGATTAAGAAGAATGTTGATGGGACTATAGCTAGGTACAAGGCCAGGTTAGTTGCAAAAGGGTTCTCTCGGAAACCTGGGTTTGATTTTGAGGACACATTCAGTCTGGTAGTCAAACCTACCATGGTAAGGATAGTTCTAACTCTTGCTTTATCTCATAAGTGGAGTTTGAGGCAAATTGATATAAACAGTGCGTTTCTTCATGGGGATTTGTCTGAAGAAGTGTATATGGTTCAGCCTCCTGGTTTTGAACAGGTATCAAATATGGAAGTTCCTTTGGTTTGTAAGCTGCAAAAGGCGTTGTATGGTCTTAAACAAGCTCCTCGTGCTTGGTTTGAGAAACTTAAACATTTCTTGTTGTCTAATCTTCTTTTTCAAGCCTCAGTTGCAGATAGTTGTTTGTTTATCAAACATTCAGACTCCGGATCTGTGTTTCTTTTAGTTTATGTAGATGACATTGTTATTACCGGCTCATCTAATTCTGCTATAGCTAATGTGATTCAGGCTATAAATCAGGAGTTTCAAATCAAACACTTGGGCAATCTTAGCTATTTTCTTGGTATGAAGGTGTTGGCTTCTGATACATTTCTTCTGTTGAATCAGAAGAATTACATTCAAGACCGGATTGACAAACATGGACTGACTGAGTCTTCAAGTTTTCCCACACTTATGACAGGTAATTTTTTGTCTAAATCAGGTATGATCACATGTTCTGAGTCGTTTGAGGATGTCACTCTTTACAGAAGTACTATAGAGGCTTTGCAGCACATATGTGTTACAAGTCCAGATATTCATTTCGCGGTGAACAAGTTAAGTCAGTTCATGCAGACTCCTTCTGTAAATAACTGGAAGGCTGTGTTACACATAGTTCGTTACTTAAAGGGTACCATAGATCATGGTCTCATGTTTAGGACAAGTCTATTTCCTGTGAATAAAATTTCGTTGACATCATATTCTGATGCAGATTGGGGAGGAGATATTTCTGATAGAAAATCTATTTATGGTCGTTACTTGTTGCTTAATGGGAATCCTATTATTTGGAGTTCGAAGAAACAAACTGTTGTGGCTAGATCAAGTGCTGAAGCCGAGTTTCGAGCAGTCCCAAATGTAGTTTGTGAAATTCTCTGGGTCAAGTCATTACTCATGGATATGGGTCTTCGATTATCATCTGTTCCAGTTGTTTGGATGGATAGCACTAGTTCTGCTGCCTTGTCTGAAAATCCTATAGAACATTCACAAATGAAACATGTTGAGATATATTTATTTTTTGTCAGGGAAAAGGCAAACTCGGGATATGTTATTGTCAATTTTGTTCCATCAGGTGAGCAGTTAGCTAATATTCTTACAAAACCATTAACTGAAAAACTTTTTGTACCTTGCAGGAAGAAACTGGGATTTTTTTATGTGGATGAACTGCATGGTCATCTGTCAAAAGAAACTAGTAGTTTGGTCTTCGATTCAGATAACATCTCTTCTGATTAGTAATAGAGTACTCTGGTTTGTGTGCTTGTATGCCTCTGCTGCTGAGTTAGGCAAGTTCTGTTTCATGTTATGTCAATCCATTTTTGGCATTTAGTTTATAATCAGCATTCTTCTTTCATCTGTGATATAGTTTTGTCAGATGCATGTTGTGTTCTATACATTTTATATATGTGGTGTAGTGACGAGTAAAGATATTGCATTCGTGTCTTGAGGATAGTTCTTGTATCTATTATTCTTCTTCTATCAACATAAAAAAAAGCAATAATCATCATCAGTGTGCTGATATAATTCCTTGGCATAAGACATGGCTTGATTCCAAAAATAGATTTCAATCTAAAGACAACATCAAGATACTTTAGATTGAATCTTGAGGAAGAAAAGATAAGGGAACTGAAACCCTTCAGTCATTGTTGATAAGACGAGGGCTCAAACCCTTCTGTCAAGGAATAAGTTCAATAAAAAAAATAGTGAATTGAAAAGAAAAAAGAAAAGTATATTCTGAAAAGAAGTTCAAGATAGTGTTGACAGGAATGAAGTCGTTGACATGAATGAAGTCGTTGACAGGAATGAGTCAGTTTTTCAAGATTATGAGTGTGATTGTCTATGGTAGTTGTATTACCCACAGTGTGAAATGTAAATGTTTCATATGTGTGTATCTTGATTTCAGATATCAGAATATTCATGGAAGAATTGCAAATGTTATGGGCTATATGCTGTGGTGGATTTATATGAATATGAATGAGATAGTGTTACGATGATAGATTGATCATGATATGATCAGAATGTGTATGATTAGAAGCTATGGCTAGTATGCATAATAGGGAAAAGTATGAAAAAGATGTAACATGTTTGCCCAAAGTGGTGAATGCGGCCCATTGTTTGTTTTTGATGTAATATGTTTGTTGGTGTAGGTTTTTGATGAATTCCGTTTGCGTCCGTCAAAAAAGTCTGTTAGTTGCCTCCATGTCTTGCACGTGAGTTTCGGTGCGTGTGAAAAGACAAAGATGCCCCTTAGTACTTCACCTATTATAACAGTCTTCTACTTCGTTGAATCAATCTGTTTCTTCTCCAACATTCTCCTCCATTAGTGTCTCTTGGATCACTCTCGCTGTCACCACCATCTGCTTCGTGTCACTCAACGCCAGACTCCTGTCCTCTCCAGTCTTGTCGGTTTTGCTCCTCTTTATGGATTCTTGCTCTTCCTGCAAATCAATGGCGGTCACTGCTCTGTTTCCACTCAGTACAAGACAAACCCTGCATTACTCAGACAAACCATGCTCGACTTACGGTGATATCTTGGAGAACAGAGGGGTTCTCAGCGAGAAACTTGAAGATCCAAGTGAGGACAGTGGCGGTCGTGTCACGGGCGGCGAAAATAACTCTGATTATATTCTTTTTCCAGAATGTGAAATAGAATAGTGGTAGTAAACATGTTACTAAATGCCATGAGTGCATCCACTAAATGCCAGTACATCCTTCTCATATTGTAAATGAAGAGCAATATATTGCCCGTATGATCTCATTCGCTCAACCAATAACTGCAACCACGGAAGATAGTTTTTTGTATTAAAAGTAAGTAAAAGAAGTGTGGCACTTGGAATAAGGGGAATCTGTAGGTATTATTGTTACTTTTCCAAGTCTTTCAATTGGAGGAGCAAAGCGGAGGGCTTTATAGCAAGCACGGCAGCGTAACTTTTGGATGTCTGGTGGTAGTTTGTTATTTGCAAGGCGAGAATCAGTTTTAGATGCTCGAATAACCTATTGACATTGCAAGTAACGGATCATATAGGTTAAATTTTCATTTATACCCGTTTGCAGCGAGATTAGTCGCAAGAAATAGAGTAAGAAATACAATTTCACCTTATAATCTTCCCACATTTTAGCTATCTCATGCCAGACCAGCTTTTGAACTGTTTTATTGCTTTTGTAGCACCAGATAGTTTTACAGGAAGGGCTTTTACTACTTTTATGTCACCAGATAGGGTTCTTATGAAATGGGATTCGTCAAAAACATCTAAGAAGTTACTGCAATTAAGCAAATGTATCATATTACAGAACAATGCCAAAAATGCAAGATGCAATAGTTAATAGCATCAAAATGTGAAAATACTTCTACTTAGATCTCAGCAACAGATTCGATCTCAGCAACTCGTTCACGGATGGCGTCGGGCATGAAAGCTCTGAGCAGAAGCTTCCTCAACTTGTAGTGGTACTCACCTTGGTGGAAGAAGATGGCTTGTTTCCCAATCATCCTCTCTTTACTGGTCGGAAACGTCGGTTTGAAGAGGTTGGATTTGGTGACGAGGACGAACTTCGCACTCTCCGGGCTCGAAATCATCACGCAGGGACAACCCAGAATGTGGGTCTTGAAGATCGATCCGTATCTGCAACATATTTGAATCAGAATCAACAGAATATTTGTCTGTTGAAAGAAACAGGGTAAGACCACCTTTTCTGTTTGGAGGCGAAGAAGTTTCCAGGGTTTTGGGTAGAGGGACCGGTTCGGTCTTAGGGAGGGAAACAGTTCATTTCGCAAAGAATAAAGGAGGGAATACATAGAGGGTAGTTTGGGTATTTTCGTGTTTGGTTATTTCAACGTTCAAATTATATGTCACGTGAGAAGCACGTGTTAACTTTTAACTGATAAATTAATAGAAAAACTAATGTTTCTTCAAAAACCTACAGAAGTAAACGTTTTACATCAAATACCCGCGGCCCAAAACAAATTTCATCGATTACTATTTTGGGCAAACATGTTACATCATTTTCATACTTTTCCCATGCATAATATGTGTGATCAGGTTGATTGTCATGAGTATTGTATTCAGTAGATTTGCTTTGGTAATTGTTAACCTCAAGATTCTTTGCAGTATGGTGTATACAATGCAGTTCTTTGTTTCAAAGGTAAATGAAATCAAAATAGGGTACATCTATCAAAGTCAGAGTTGTAATCTGTTGTTCGATGGTAGAAGAGATCAAGAAATTTGAAGGAAGAAGAGATCAAGGAATTGGATCTTCAAGAGGGAATGTTAGGATATAAGTATGTTTACATATGAGTTGAGGACTTAGTTGCAATTTCAGTCAAGGATCTATATGTAAATATAGAAGAGTAGTGTTCTATAAATACTCGAAACTTGTAACTGTATAACTAACTTTGAAGGAAAAGCTTAATCTGATTAATTCATCTTCAAGTAAGTCTTCTTTATGTATTTTTTCTTCAATCTTCATGATTTCGTAGACATTAACACAGTCCCATTCTCCCTTGTTTACAGGACCGAAGTCGTTTTGCCAATTGAAGTAAAAATCCTGCAGCCAGGATCTTTACAAAGGAAGAAATGGACGAGCAAGAGTGGGCGACATGAACATACGAGCAAGTGAACCTCATGATGAAAGACGACTCAATCCACTGTGCCACCGGAAATTGTACCGCAACGCATGCATTGTGCATTTAACAGGAAAATGCGCCCGAGAGAATTAAAAGCGGACGATCTAATTCTCAGAAAAATCCTTCGAATCAATCTAGGCTCAAGGGGCATGTTTGCTCCTAAAATATGAAAGGTCTTATGTCGCCAAAGAGATTTTCAGCAGAGGAGTCATGATTGTCACCGACATGGACAACCAAGAATTCCCTAGTCTGATCAATATGGACGAATTCAAAACAATCATTAGAGAGCTCGTAACCAGAAAGTGAGCCACCAAAATTGAGAGAAAAGTCCCGCTAAATCGAAAACCCACAAGGGCGGAATAGGCAAAATTTAGGGAAGATGGACATTATTGAAAATCCCTAAAAAGGGTGATCATGGTAAAAGGTAATGAATCAAATTCCTGCTAGGTTGAAAAATCGAAAGGCCGACCTAGGCAAAAATTAAGGGAACCGAGAAGTTCGGTAAAAAAACCTTCAAGTCAATCCAAACTCTTGGGGCACAGGCCTTATGTCGTCAAAGAGATTTTCAACGGAGATCCATGACCATCACTGACATGGACAACAAAGAACTCCCCAATCCAATCAATATGAAAAAAAAAATTAAAGAGGTCGTAAATAAAAGCGAGCCTCCAAAAATGCGAGAAAATTCCCGCTAAATCAAAACCTTAAAGACCTATTTAGTCAAAATTTGGGGTAGACGTGCATGATTAAAAAACCCTAAAAAGGACGATAATGGCAAAAGGAAAGGAATCAAATCTCTACTAGGTTGAAAACCCAAAAGGGTGACCTAGGCAAAAAAAACTAAGGGAACCAAGAGGTGCGGTAAAAAAAATATACTGTAGAAAAATGAAAGATAACCGAGAGATTTAAAAAAAGTGCTCAAAAGTGGATGATAGTTTTTCCCACGGTAGCAATAAAAAGATGTTGTGATCGACATTATATTGAGTTGCCTCAACCACTTGCATGGATACAGTTTGTGAACATACTATGAATGTCTTTAGAGAACTCCATCAAGAAGAACTCCAAGTCGATTAATGGGAAATTAGGTCACCAAGCAGAGCGTTTAGGTACTCAACATCCACAAGTCATCCTAGACAACCAGGACATGTAGTTATCTAGCTTCTGGGAGTCAAAATCTAACAAGCGGATTCTTTAGGTGCTCAACCTCTACAAGTCATCCTCGACGACCAAGACCTGTAGTTATCCAGCTTCTAGGAGTCACAAGCGGAGTCTTTAGGTGCTCAACCTCCGCAAGTAATCCTCAACGACCAAGACTTGTAGTTATCTAGCTTCTGTGAGTCCCAAGTCGATGAACGGGGCATTAAGGTGCTCAAGCTCCGCAAGTCATCCCCAACGAGTCACAAGCCGACGAACAGGGCCTTGATGTGCTCAACCCCCGCAAGTCATCCTCGACGACGAGGAGCTGTAGTTATCCAGTTTCTGGGAGTCACAAGCCTCCGCAAGTCATCCCCAATGAGTCACAAGCTGACAAGCAGAGCGTTTAGGTAATCATCCTCCACAAGTCATTCTCGACAACCAAGACATGTAGTTTTCCAGCTTCTGGAAGTCACAAGCCGACGAACGGGGCCTTGAGGTGTTCAACCCCCACAAGTTATCCACAACGATGCTTCTGCCAAAAAAACAAAATCCTCAACCTCCAGCCCATTGATGGAAAAAAAAATAATTCCTCGTCCCGGGACCTGTAGATCTCCACCTTCTGGGAGTCACAAGCTGATCGTCGTCAACAATCGAGACTTGTAGATGTCCAATTTCCGAAAGTTGCACGATATTGTTTGTCTACTATGTAAATAATGAATCTAGAGGAGCCAAAATCAATTGTTTGTCTTTGAACACACACTCATGTGATAACTTCCATGAGTGCGTGTTCAAAGAGGCCAATTGTAAACACCTGATTTTGGCTCGGTGTCAAAATACTCTACGCGAGGATTAGAACCGAGAAAAATTGAGATGAAGAAAAAAATAAACTAAAACTAAAACCTTATACCCTATACCCCAAACCTTAAACCTCAAACAAAACTCAAAACCTTAAACCCTAAACCCCAAACTTTAAAACCCCAAATCCTAAACCCAAACCCTAAACCTTAATCTTAAACCCCAAACCCTATACCTTAAAACCCAAACCCTAAACCTTAACCTTAAATCTAAAACCCTAGACCCTAAAAAAAACTAAACCCTAAACCCAAAACCAAGCATTAAACCCCAAACCCTAAACCCCAAACTCTAACCCCTAAACCCATGTCACCCATATTTGGCCAAACACTCACCATGCCATCCATTTTCGTCTAAATACCCACCATGCCACAAATCACTCCTAATTGACACAAAAAGTCCTTCCAATTACATCACCATTTGGCCACTTGATCACCTTTGCTCACCCACCATCATCCTTGGGAAAATTCTCTCCAATTACCACCAAAAGATCTTCTAATTGCCATCACCACTTGCCCACCTGATCATCTTATATTATTGTTTGGAAAACTCTATCAAGGGAGATACAAGCTTCAGAGAAGAAGGAATGACCAAGTGTTGATGTAAGCTTTAGCAAGAAGAAGAATACCAAAGAAAAAAATAGAAAAAAAAATTGCAATAAGTATTTTTTAAAATTCAGCTCAAATTTTTAAAAAGTTACATTTTGATTCCTAAACTTTTCTGGACATTCCATTACTTCTCAAAGTGTTACATATAAGTGCAGAATAAGTTTCGGGTTATTTTGGAACTTTCCCAAGTGTTACAAATAAGTCCAAAATATTTTAGGGTCAATTTTGTCATTTAAAAAAAAATAGATTTCCAATTCAGGTAGAATTTTAAATAATTGCATTTTGGTCCCTACACTTTTCTGGACATCTCATTCCTTCTCAAAGTGTTATAAATTGGTCCAACGTGCTTAATACCTTCAAAATTATCCCTGCATGTTTTGACACGTTTAGAATGGATCCAAAGTTAAATTATTTTTTTTCGAGCATGATTAACGTTATTCTCTATTATTTGTTTATTTGAAATTAACTCATTAATTAAAAAAATGTATGTACATGGTTTGTTTAATTTAAATAAAAGGCATGTAATCTTTTGGGCCAAGCATGATCAAAACGGGTAATTCAGTAAAAAATAATTTCAAAAACAAACTAAATTACCGAAAGGGCGAATTATGGGCTTGCGAGCCCTTAAGACGTAATCAAACCCCTAAACTCGATTCTCTGGACGTAGACCATTCCAAGCCCTAGGATGTTAACTCCATGTACCCTAGGCAAATTTTTGGATTCCGATTAGTCTTTAATTAATCGGTGACGACACCTTCATTTTTGATCAAGTTGATGACCCCGCTTGATCGGACCCGTCACTCGGCAAGACCCGACATTTTGGAGCGAGTGAAATTTTTTTTTTTTTTCAAAAAAAGGTCTGGAAAAGTCGGATTGGACGTCCGACAGCCGCCCCTAGTAATAACCAACATAACTTGTTGGTATTACTTCTTTAGGTCTTCCGTCACAATCCTGTCGGCTTAACGCTCAACTTTTGCTTCTACTACTTGACCAATACAAACAAAATAAAGAAACAACTCTAAATATTCAATGTAACATACAACCAACGAACAGCTACTTTACAGGAAAAAAAAATATCCATAACAACTTTTGTATTAAGATTCAAAGCACATGCAGATGACAAACGAGAATAAACTACCATCCAACATACAAATAAACAAGAACTACTTTACTGCACCAAACAAACAATGCATAACTCCTACTGTATTTAGAGCTAGCACATATTGAAATTACAAACAAGAGTACACATTAAATCCAGCATGCATCAAGACTATTGCACAATCAAACAACGTTGTTGATAAGCAACTCCTAATGGACATAACCAAATTGAAAAACAGATGAGGACCGCACTACATCATTTAAGCTTTAAGAGTTCGTAACATAGATACTATACATGAGTTGAATAATATAGCTAAATCAGTCAAGAGGGAGTTTTTAAGAAAGTAATGAAACATGCAGTAGTCCATAAAATCAATCAAGATTAGGCTTGGTTATTTTTACATTTGGCCCAATCACATTCGTAACTGGATTTATCAGCCCAATTGTTCGTAGGCGTCGCCTTTGATTTACATGTATGTAAAGAATCACCCTATATGGATGCGCCGAAGATAGAAAATATTAAGGATGAGTGTGCGTGAGACAATCCACTGACTACCTAAGTTGGTGAGCCTGCACATCTACGGATTAGGTCGGTTGCTTTTAGCACGCCTATGATTAAACAAACTAAAAGAACAGTCTACAGTTGAATAGCCACTACAAACGAATATTCTTAAAGTAACCATAGTTCGCTCGCCCAAGAGACAGCTCTGATAACTATTGTAGGATCTGATCTTACTATGGTATAAGTGTGGAATGTTATAAATACTTTATTATCATCCTTAGTTAGGGGTAACGTTTTCTGATCTCTCGACTATTATACATTCTGAGTACTCAAATACAACGAACCTCCGACTAACTTTGTCATCGGCGGGGAAACAACAGGAACACCCCGGGCTTTCCTTTTGTGCAGGTTAAAGGAGCGAACGCTAGGAAGAAGTATCTGGTTTATGTGATCCAACACATTGGCACCGTCTGTGGGAACCTTTTGAACAAAAATTCAGCCATGCTTCCACCTGCAACCCGAGCAAAGACTATTTGCGAAGTTAACGACGAGGATTCACTCCAAAACCTTCAACAACACTTGGGACATACATCAGACAAACTAGTCCAGATGGTGCATCCCCGGTAATCTATTCCGGAAGAACCTGTCCTTGAGGCACCTCTGATTCCTAAAGAGCAGAGATATGAACCTAATACGCCGAGACCCGCACCGTGTCACATTGATTCTTCTGCTGAGAGGGTGCCGCCTCAAGTGGAGCTAGCTCCATAAATTGTATTAACGCCAATATTCATAGCGAATCTTGAAGAGCTCTTGGATCGAAGAGAGCAGAGAGCAGCCACTCGAGCATCTCAACGGGAAAACACCCAAGCACCCCAAGAAGTCACCTCCCCACCACGGGATTTTCCAAGGACCTAGTAGCAAGCTCCTTTCCCTACAAGTGTCACCACATTAGGCACATGTCTGACAATGGCTCATCCCCTGGCATAATGACCAGGGAGGAAATTGAATAGCTTGTCGCTCAAAAGGTGAAGGAGCAAAAGGGTAGAGCCATGCCACGTCTTCAAGATAGGGCATCGCATCAATTCGCTCCAGAAATCTTGTCGGACACAGTTCCAACCCATGTACAGACACCGCCTTTTGTACAGACACAGTTCCAGTAATATGTTTAAAGTTTGTTTAGGTGATGGCGTATATGCAAACTTGTTTGGTTATGATTATGATCGAGAAGTATGATATTCATACTTGTACGGAAACTCGTGACTAAAGGACGCGTGGAATCCCAGGTCCAGTCTTGAAAGGAGGAACAGTTCGAGTGGTAAAAAGTCGTACACATAGACGATTTCCGTCAAGTCGATAAAAACAATAGAAAACGTCTAAAGAATAGGCCCATCCGCGATGGAACCATAGAATTCTGAAGCCCACCCAAGTGCAAAGGTCATTTGGGGAAAGTTGGGTGGGAGAAATTCCATAATGGCGACACAATTCGACTAAAGAAGGACAATAAGGAAATCGCAGCCCCGCATCAATTTGAAGTGGGAATATGATGTTCTCGCCTTCTTTAGGCTGACATACTAGGTGAGGGTTCTCAGGATCCGCATCACTAAGGATGGGATACCTGGGCGCATGAACGTCCCTCATACCAGTCGCAGGCACTGATTTTTCAAAAACAAAAACAGAAAGAGTATTTGGCTTAAGCTCAATAAAAGGTGTCGGGAGAAAAATGTGATTACCAACGTTAAATTCGGAAGCCATTCTTCTATAGGAGCGTTTGTAGCGGAGATGATGGGCGTTGAGAGCGAGGGGAAAACACTGAGCTGTGATGAATGGCGATCAGAGTTTTGTCGGAATTCTAGAGAGAAGGCAGGTGGGGGTATTTATAATACCGCTAAGGTAGTCGAACGGTTGCATATTTGGGGAAATTACGATTTTACCCCCTTAAAACAAAGAGTTGAATGGTTATATAGGTATGGAATAACTATTTTACCCTTCAAAAATAAGAGTCTCCTCATGAAGCTTCTAGAAGATCCCGCCTACAAACTTGAATTCGAAATTCAAATTTGTAATAACATTAGGACAAAGGAGAATCATGCATGTAAAACACGTGGAAATGCGGATTGCTTACAACAGATTGCGTGATTTAGGCGACGCCTTTGGAAGAATGACTTGCGTTAGATGAATTATGGTAATTAAGAAATGGTGACGCTCGATGGAAGATGAATTATCAATGAAGGGAGAATAGACTTTTAAAGAAGATTATAATCCTCAAATGAGTGTCGCTCATCTAAGGCTTCGAGGGCACATGATAGGTTATGAACATTAAGTTTGTAGGTGTCGCCTTTGATTTACATGTATTTAAGGCGTCTCCCTATATGGATGCGCCAAATAGAGAAAATATTAAGGATGGGTGTGTGTCAGAGAATCCACTAACTACCTCAGTTGGTGCGCGTGCACACCTACGGATTAGGTCGGTTGCTTTTAGCACACCTAGGATTAAACAAACTAAAAGAACAACCTTCAGTAGAATAGCCACTACAAACGAATATTCTAAAAGTAACCATGGTTCGCTCGCCCAAGAGACAACTCTTATAACTATGGTAGGATATGATCTTACTGTGGTACAGGTGTGGAATGTTATAAATACTTTATTATCATCCTCAGTTAGGGGTAATGTTTTCTGATCTATCAACTATTATACATTGTGAGTACTCAAATACAACGAACCTCCGACGAACTTTCTCATTGGCAGGTTGAAGGAGTGAATGCTAGGAAGAAGTATTTGGTTTATGTGATCCAACAGCGACAATCAGTCAGTCAACATCAATATGAAAATCAGTCAATCAACCAAAGTACTAGATATGTGCATAACTTCTTCGAAGCTGAAATTCATTAAATACAAAAGCAACTTGAATGGGTTAGTGAACTACCTAAATCATTTATTCAAATGGTCACTAAATTATTGGACGGTATCAGCAGTTATCAACCATGAAGGATTTTGTTTAACTTCTATTGTTGTTGAGTAAAGTTGCAGAGCTTGGAAGATTACAATTTATACGAGTGAATTGCATATGTTAGGGTTTCATATATTGATTATTGATATGGCTTATCCATATATACAAAATATTTGAAATACGTTTTATGTAACAAACATGTAGTTAAGTGGCTGCAACAATACAATTTGGACATAAATTACTTTGTTCGAAATCCTTCATCAACATTTTTTATAACCTAAGCTTTTAAACAGAACCTTATACTGAGACGTTTTAACATAACACTTTTTAGTAGATCACAATTACTTAACCAATAACACGGTACACTTCCGTCATACATAACACAATCAATACATAACTGCAACTTATACTAGTGGAAGACATTTGTGGAACAATTCGCGCATCTTACACATACAACAATTACTAATTTTGTAAAGATATTTTATGTTTAATAATTCCACAATATAAGAAATCCTTGAATAGCCCTTACTGCCGGGATAAAGTCTTTCTTATAATCTTCCAACAACCTACTGAATTTTCCAGCATCTTCTTCAGACTCATCAATATCACCAGTCCACCCTCGTGCACTACCAAACAGGTACAATAGAAGTTGTGTCAACCGTTTTTTTCACCATGAAATATCCAATTTTGATAGCTTAAACCAACACCATTCCTCAACAAGTGTGTTGTTCTCACCTCCTTTATTTAGAATTTTACAGTATTGCATTGCTTACATGATAACGTAACTTAACAACTCCGCCATTATCAACAAAAGTGACATTCCCAAAAGTAAACTCAATGAATTGTCTAACTCCATCTATATATTCATGAATTCATCGGTCTTTTGTCAAGCAACTTTTGTGCATTACAAACCAAAAAAAAAAAATTGCATGAAAAGTCGTTAAAACGTTTGTCGCATTTACACGACCATTTAACAGGTAGATAGTTATCCTTTGTATCAATGTATTTAGGCGTATAATACTATTGAACCTCTAAGAGGCTTGTATTTCCTTTATGGTTAAATACTTCAATTCGATGAACACTGGAAATCTGGATTATGCAAATACCAGGTTTTTTTCATTGTTACACAACCTGAAAATCTTGTTGAAGATCTTCAAGTTTGGAATTCAAATCAGCGCTTGCAAACAACATAACAAGAAATACAGACTCCTTAAGGTGGGAAATAGCTCCACATCTCATTGTTGCAAACTCTGTTAAACAGCTTCAACCAATTTTGTTGATTGCGTGTGTATTTATATTGTTATACAATGCATTTTATAAACACAATTAAATTGGTGTGATCTACACAAAAGCCCAAATAAACATTCATGCTTAACAATGTAAGTGTCCAAAGTTCGAAGATTATGGAATTTATACGCCTATTCATTATTTTTGGCAAAATTACTGTTTTTACTGACAAAATTAATATGTCGGAGAAACTTCAAATATTAGCGACAATCATATTTTTTTCGAATATAATGCAGGACATTTGTGTCGACGATATTGCCATTTGGGTCGGTAAAATTCGATTTTGGTTGACCAAAAACAAATCATCGACAATATTTTTTTATTTCAAACGAAAAGAAAATTTGTCGGTAATTAATTTTATTGCCGACAAAAATATTATTTCATCGGTAATTATGATTTTACCGGGGGTACCAAAAACAGACGATTTGGGTTTCCACTAATGATTATCCTGAGATGGAGTTAAAGATGTTAATGCTTGAGGTCTGCATAGGAATGAATGGTGAGAAAGTTGGATCCCAAGTGAAGGAATGAAGGTACATTCATTAGAATAAGAAAATGAGGAGAACAACTTTGGGGTTGCAAAATGAGAGATGGTATTCCTCAAAATGCACATGTCTGGACACATACACACATTCATGCTTATCAAGACACTTATACCTCAAAGTGCACCCTAAGAACACACAAGGATCATATCTGTAATCAAACTTATGTTAGTTGCCACAAGCAACCAAATACACGAATATAATTATAATTAGGAGACTTGTGGAACATTGGTTTTTCAAATGAAGAAACATCTTGCACCTCACGTACAAGAAGTCTATTAATCCAAAACTTGAATGGGAGCGAGGCTTGAACTAGAAGAGTAAGGAAAGTTCAACAATGGCATTATGTTGTGAAGTATGTAGGCATGTGTAAAACTATGTATAATACCAGGGAAGGCTAGGTATTCAGTGAACATATCATAAACTTCACCACCATTGTCGTATTGTACATTTTTCAACACTTTAGCAACATTAGATTTATGGGAGAAAAGATAGATTCAAGTAAACTGAGAGTATACATCAATAGTGCTTGCATATAATCTATTAGCAGATGGTACAATAGGAGCAGGGCACACACATCAATAAGAAGTATTTCGAAAGAAGAAGCGTACGTAAAGATAACACAAACGATAGTTTGTGACGTTTTCCCATTAGACTCTTTACATACACCTTCAAGTCATCAGTGTTAGGAGTTATATTATTAAGTTCACAAATTTTTTGAAGTACAACATTCCTTGGGTTTCTCAATCTTTTATGCCAAACCTCATATGAAATTTTCAAATTTGTAGAAGACGAATGCCAAGAAACTAGCGTATTAACTATAGCATGCTTATTATTATGAGAAACAAACCGAACATGATTATTGGTATTCTAAGATGAAAACACTGAGTTATTAATGATAACGTTGCATCCAAAATGTTTATGCAACCTACCAAAGCATGAAGTTGAATGAATTATGTTGGGAACTATGTTGGGAACCCGTTTGGAGCAATTTGAGAACCGACACACCTAGAAACTTAACATATAATTGGAATAGAACTTTGATTCTCTAGAAGTCGTACGGTATCATTGATTCAGAAAGAACTAGATTTCACACCCCATTTGAAAACGACCAACATATTGCAAGCCATCAATCCATCTCTCTTATTCACATATTCATCTTTGCTCTTTTATTTAGTCCTTAGTTCCTATTTATAAATTACGATATTAACATGCTTATAGGTTACAGATTTAATTGAGAAATGAACTTTTATGTTCTTTTTTTCAAAGAAAAACATGCATTGTGCTTATATGGTAGTAAAATAATTTTTGAATATTCCATTGCATCTCATGTCTTTAAACATTATATAATCGTCAAACAAATTGTTTCTTCGTATAGATTATTACTTACAATAAATTCTCTCAAATCAAAATATGATGACTATCAATATGGTTCTCACAAAGGGAATATTGTTATCCCAACTACATTTTTTTAATGAATCTCACAATTTTTTGATACCTCGCAATTGGGATTATGAGAAGTACCTAGACTTGAAATCTATTCGTACATAGATCAATGTCATAATTTTTTTAAGAGATCCAAACTAACGAAATTATGCTATCATTTTCTTTTAAAAAAAATTGAAATATTTCTACATTATTATCTATTCTTAATTTGTTGTTTAGGTAAACCTAGCATGAAGGAGAGTGACTAGAACTTGTTCCACCAAGATAAGAGAGCAGATGGACCGGTAACACCAACAAATACCACTATTGAAATCCCCGCGCCCACATAGACTAACCTTACTCGCAGACAATTAACCATCCACAACCTTCCTACAATCAAGCCCTTATAAACCATCATCATCCCTGCTAGGAACATTCCAAAGAAGCCCATCCCTATTGAAGAACAAAAAAAAACAAGTTGAACCCCCAACCGAGAGACGACCCTCCAAATAACTGGCCTTAGCCCTATTCTAACCAGGATGTATATGAAAAGAAGGTATGAGGATGAGGGTCAGAACAATGGAAAGAAAATGAGGCTTGATATGACACAAGCAGGGAATGAATTGGAGAGTGGTCAAGTGATGGCAAGTAGGCCGAGAGGAAGGCCTTAGAAAAAGGGGAGTACATCAAAGTTGGTAAAGACCAAAAACAAACACAAAGAAGGAGCAAGAGGAGAATAAGGAAGGTGAATCACAAGTTGCGAACACGGGTTGTGCTGGCTGTCCTGAAATATCCACACGGAGATCATGAATACAATTTGTTTGAATTGTCAAGGTCTGGGGACTTCCCTGACAATTTGACATCTAAAAGACCTCAACAAGGTGCATCATTTGGAAATCATATGCCATTATGCTTGATGGAAACAAATAACACGGATGTATTCTGCGAAAGGGTGCAAGAGCAAGTAGGGATGGATTGTTTTGACTATGTTAATCAGAGAGGTTTGTCGGAGTGATGGAGGACTGATGTTCGAGTGACTATTAACTCAGCCACCCATAATATTATTGATAACGAGGCGAGGATGAGTAACCAATAGAACTCTTGTCTCAGTACATGGGTCTATGCGGATGCGGATCCCCAAAGAACAAAACAAAATTGGGACGTGTTGCGTGATATCGAGAGAGGGAGAAGGGCGGCTTGGATTTGCATGGGTGATTTTAACGCAATAAGTCATCATTATGAAAAATGAGGTGGTCAATGAAAATCTCAAAGACAGATTGATGAATTCAATTAGATGGTAGATAATATCAATATAGAAGATTTGGGTGTGAAAGAATACAAGTTTATGTATTCCAACAATCGTCGAGGGGAGGAAACTGTATCAAAAAGAATTGATCGAGTCCTTCTTAATGAAGCTTGGGCTACGAGATATCTGAACATCCAATATACTAATAACAATACAATTGGATCAGATCACACACCTCTCATCCTTCACCGTGTGCAAGGCGATCAAAGCAGAGGGTAATACTTCCGATTTGAGGAGATATGGCTAGAAAATGTTGAGTGCAAAGATGTAATCAAAGAAGCCTGGACCGAATGGTATGGTGGGGACATGAAAGTGGAGACTGGAGAGCTGCCGGAGGATATTAACTCGGTGTAGAAAGGAATAATAAAATTGAACTGAGGAAAGCAGTCAATCGGCTCAGGTGTATCACTAGAGGTCGTCCAAACCCGAATAGCCATAAGGACGAGGTAGCCCTCAAACGTTTATTAAGGATCTCCACCATTGAGAAGAGGTTACTGGAGGCAACGCTCTAGGGTTAAATGGCTCACAAAAGGGGACCGAAATTCAACATTCTTTCACCTTACATCCAATGCTAGAAGAATAAGAAGAAATTGAATAACCAGATTGCAGAATAATCAGGAATAGTGGATCAGTTCGGCCAGGGGTGTAGAGAATGATATATGTGGGCATTTTCAATTAGTATTCCGATCAGAATGGGAGGACTGGAATGATGGGGATGTTCTGGGGGTAATTCCGACTCAGATTACAGAGGAGATGAACACTGAGTTGAAAAGTGATGTGTCCGATGGAGAAATCAGCGATGCGGTCTATCAGTTGGGAAGGGAAAGAGCTCCAAGTCCAGATGATTTTCCTGGTCTATTCTACCAAAAGAATTGGCACATCTTTAGTCAAAATGTAATCCTATCCCAGGTCAAGTGTTTTTCCCTCCTCTTTACATTATACAGATAATACCCTCATTCCTAAAATCCCAAGCCCAGCGAGAGCGAGTGATTTTAGACCCATAAGCCTTTGCAATTTCATAAATAAAATTGTATCCAAGGTCTTGGTGAATAGGCTAGAACCCTATTTATCGGATCTTGTCAATCCCTATCAGAACGTTTTTGTGGCAAGTCGTGCAATACAGGATAATATTCTTATTGCTAACGAGGTGTTCCATCATTTGAATAATTGATAGGGAAACTATACAAATGAATGTGCCTTGAATTTGGATATGCAAAAGGCGTATGATCGGATCAAGTGGGGATTTCTAATGAAAAGGCATGAGAAGAGAGAATTTGGTGTGAGATGGATCGAATGGATGCGATAATGCATAATGAAGACATCTTACCGAGACTTAATCAATTAATCAATGAAATAAGGACAAGCATAATTCGGCCAACTAGGGCACTGCGGCAAGGGGATCCCTTATCTCCATATATTTTCATCCTCTTAGTGGACATGCTTTCCAGACAAGTTGAGGAGGTCACTCAGATGGAGAGACTACGTGGACTTAAGGGTGTTCAGAGTTGAACCACTTGTTTTTTTGTGATGATTCTCTCTTTTTCATGAAAGGTATGGTGGAGAATGCCCATGTTTCGATGGATATATTGATGAGGTACTATAGAGGCTCTGTACAACGAATAAACAATGCGAAATCTAATCTGGTCTTTAACAAAGGGGCTGACGATGATAGTTGCAAGGTGATCGAAGAGGTTCCGCAAATCTAAGGTATTTCGGACCCTCGGAGATATCTTGGACTATCATCCAGATGGGGTAGATCGAAGAAGGAAGCTCTAGGCTATATCAAGAGGAGTATTCGTGACAAGATCCAAGGTTAAAGGTCAGAAACCCTCAACCGGGCAGGAAAGTAAGTTGTCATAAGGTCGTCATAACGGTCATTCTCTGGTACGTGATGAATGTCTTTAAACTTCCAAGGACGTGGTGCTCAGAAATAAATGTCATGATCACAGAGTTCTAGTGGGGAGAGTCGAACGAAGGAAAGAAAAATCATTGGAAGAGATGGGAGGTGCTTGCTAGATCCAAATTGATGGAGGGTCTAAGCTTCCGGGAATTGGAGACTTTCAGTGAGGCGCTTCTCACAAATATGGCTACGAGAATACTAAATGAACCAGGGGTGCTCTGGACCCGAACCGTCAAGGGATTATACTTCCCCAACACTGAGTTATGATCGGCAAAAAAGGGTGGTCGAGCTTCCTGGGACTGGACGAGTTTGATCCATGGCAGGGATATTTTGTTTGCGGAGGGGATGTCACAAATTGGAGACGGCACAGATGTGAAACACTTTGAGGATCCTTGGGTGGTGACTAAGCCAGGTTTCAGAGTGGACTGGCCGAGTGATGGAGGACAGCCGCTGGAATTAATTGGATTGAACCGGACATGTGATCCAAATCAATTGTGACGCGTCATGGTGCAACCAAACGAAATGTGGGTCCATTGGCGTGGTGGCAAGGGACGTGTATGGAGAGCTAGTGGGAGGGTTGAACTGAAGAGCTTGGAGTGGCAATGTGGAAATTTTAGAGGCTCAAGCAGTATTGGAAGGCATCAATCTAGTTGTTGAAAGACGTTGGCAGAAGATTGAAATATAAATGGATTCATGGAACAAATTCAAGCCAAGACGAGCTACTGGAGATTTGACATCACATGCGAGAATATCAAGATCATGGCGCAACAAATTCAAGATGTCAGTTAGAGGGCATTCCTGCGTTCAGCAAATGAGAGCGCAAATTAGAAAGCTAGGGTAGCCAGATTGGGTGTGTGTTTAGATAATTGAGTCCTTGAACCCCGACGCCTACTTAGTAGATTATCAGTAGTTGATTGTAATAATGACCCTCCGTGATCGATTTGATCGTGTGATTTCTCTTTTGAATAAGAAGTATTGAAGTTGTTGACCTGAAAAAAGAGTCATTCCTGATGTGGTGCCAGGTGGTCGGTGGCACCAGAAACAACAATCCACTGCATAGAATGTAGATTGTTACCTTCCATGTTTGTGTGTCTGTCATGTAGTTTCAGTTAATTCTGCTGCAAGAATTGTAGAAAGCAGAACTAGGACAGTTGATCTGCAATATGTTGCGTCGGGTCTCCGACTTTGGATGATAGTGTGGTCATATTTAGTGGAGAATGTGATAGTCCCGCAGTTCGGATAGAGTTGTTGACCAAGACATCCGTATTAACTCAATTATGTTGGTGATCGTTCTTTTCTTGCAGGAGCACTAAATAAGCCACACTTAGGCCTGGAAAGGGTTGCTACATCAGTAGATTAGATCGAACACCGCTATAAGTCTCGTTCAATCCAAGAAAGAATTGAATCAATTTATGATTTTCTATACTATTTGCAACAACAACAATATCAGCATCACATAACAATACTACAATATCGATCACAACTAGTTCGTCGCATAGATGTTTCAAATGTCCGAAGTTTGTGGTGATCGATAGTGTACCTTGAGTGGCATGGTATATATCCCAATGAATATGAAAGATGATGGTTTCGTCCGCTTTGTTATATATAACTGTTAGCAAGGTCTTCCCATATAGATTGTGTTGTAGGGGTGTACATGAGACCGCTTACCAATTCCGATGAAATTGTATTATGAACAAGTTTTGACGATTGCATTGCATCAGTCCTAAAACGTTTGTTGATTTGCTGGAACCCCCTCTTTTGTACACGTACCATCAATAAAGCATATCTTGTTTTTTATCTGACAAAGATAGTCTTGTTTCTTGTATGATAATTTGGTGATCCAGATAATTGGAAAGGAGTCAAATAAGTCTTTGTAGTATCGACACGGTTGAGATAGAGAGTGTCATCAAAATCCATGTGTGCGTCTCTCATGACGATTTCTTCTATTGCGTCTATCAAGAAGTGTTGACAACAGTAGAATTATTATCTTGAAGTGGATGTACACGTTTGAACTGGATGGGAATCGCAGAGGAGAAAGGGGTGCATAGGCGTTGTGTAAGTTAGAAATTATCAACAAAAGAGGAGATGACAACAACGATCTTCTAGAGTTCATGCTTCAGTGATATTCTCCTGGCTTTTCCTGAGGAAGAATACCATTGCATGAGGATTATTGACGCAACACAAAAAACAATTCTCCTTGGGTGTTGTCTTAGTGCGGCAAAACAGATTGGCCAAGAATGAAAAATTAAGCATGGTGCTCTAAGTGTTTCACGTGAAGGAAAAATAAATTATTGACTCTGATACCATGATAAAAGTTGAAAATTTTGGAAATTTGAAGAGCAACAAATCAATTCTTGATTTGATTATGTGAGTTTTACAATGGACAATGAGCATAAATTAACCAATTTAGGTTTTAACTAAGTATCACATAGATTAGTTATCTAACAGATTAACTGATAGATACAGATATATATATAATATAGCCTAATATAATGGGATAGGTTTATATATTCTACAATGGATTCAGTAACAAATGCATGACTTTAACTTTTATATCCTGAACAATTGACATCAACAAAGAAACTATAAATCCAATAATATTGACACATGACATTTTTCCTGAATTTGAGAATGACCCAATTTATGTTCTTAATTGACTCATAATATTAGCATATATGTATATTTTTAAAATTTGTGAATAATGCTTTCATTTTTTAGTTTAACCAATATGTATGGTTCAATAGAAAGAGAGATATCTAGGTTAACCAATTCCTTTTAAATGATTGAAATTATGAAATTGTCAAAAACTCATATTAGGTATTGAAGGATTAAGGTAAATATTCTAGATAGACATATCATGTGCATCCAAGATTAATAGAAAAAGTAAAAGAATTAGGTTAAAATGTTATAATCTCCATTAAAGTGGAACTACGTTGACTGTTTCTGTTGAGAAAGGAATAATCGAACAAATATTGGAATGGAGGCTACGGAACCCTAAGAATAAACTGAAGAAGCAACTGGGGATCACTAGGAGTTATTCCTTCTTCCGAAACTCCTTCACACTTAAATACTAAAACTTAATGAAATAAATTGTCAATTACATCCTAAATCAAATAGAAGATAAACAAATAGGGCGAGAGAAATAAAAATATAATCAACAGAGCCTTAATAAAATTGGGCCAGGACAGATAGGCCAATAGAGCTGAATGGGACAAGCAAAAGGAACGAGCAGATGGATGGGCCAAGAAAAAGGAAAGAGCCCAGACGAGAACTAGACAAGCCCAGACGAAGATGAGATGGATGCGGAGATGAAGGCTGGATATGGACTTCAATCTTCAACACTCCCCCTAAGTTTGTAGGTACTCCCCCTCAGGCTAGCTCCCCTTGTGCTTGAAAAATATTTATCATACCAAGCTTTCCACACAATAAAGAATGATATTGATTCCCTAAAGCCTTAGTAAACAAATGAGCTAACTGATTATTCGAATAATATGCTTCAGGTCTATTATATTTTCTAGAGAAATTTCTATAATATAATGTCAGTCTATCTCTATATGCTTGGTCATTTCATGAAAAAACAAGATTATTTACAATTTGAATCGCAACCTTATTGTCACAGTATAACATTACAGGATTAACCTATTTAAAACTCAACTCTTCTAACAAGTTTCTAAGCCAAATGATCTCAGATAATGCAGAACCCATACTCCTTTACTCTGACTCAGCTGAAGATTTAGATACAGTATTCTGTTTCTCTACCTTCCATGATATAACAGATTTACCCAACAGAATGCAAAACCATGTAACCGGTTTTTGAATTTCCACACACCCAACCCAATCAGAGTCACAAAATCCAACCAGGCTGGGAACTGAATCAGAGGAGAGTAAAATAGCTATACCTGGTTCGTACTTTACATACTTGATTATCCTCATTCCATCCTCAAGATGTGATACTTTTGGGTCTTGCATATACTGACTTAAACATTGTACAGAAAAAGATATATCTGACCTAGTAATCGTCAAGTATAGCAGTTTCCCTAGCAGCTTTCTATATAGACTTACATCATTTAGGGTTTTATCATCTTCATTAACTTTAAGGTGTTCATCACATGTCTGACTAGTCAGTTTCATATTTAACTACATAGGTGTTTTATTAACTTTTCCACCTGATAACCCAACTTTAGATATTAAGTCTAAAGCATATTTTCTTTGAGACAATACAATACCTTTGTGAGATCTGGCTACTTCAATTCCTAGAAAAAACTTCAACTCCCCTAGATCCTTCATTTTGATGCTGGATTGCAAGACATCTTTCAACTCATTGATTAAACGCTCACTGTTCCCCGAAATGAGTAAATCATCCACATATATACGGAGAACAACAATCTGTTTATCATCACGTTTTGTAAAAAGAGAATAATCCAATTTAGAGAGAGTGCATCCTGCTCTGACCATCACATTATACAACTTTAAATTCCACTGCCTCCGAGCTTGCTTAAGTCCATAAATGTACTTTCACAACTTACATACAAGACATGTTCTTTTATCATCGAAATCACCAGGAATACGCATATATACACCCTCATGTAAATCACATTGCAAAAAGGCATTATGAACATCCATTTGATAAAGGGGCAATCTTTTAATCGCAGCTAGAGCTAGAACAATTCGGATAGTATTCATTTTTGCAATAGGAGAGAATGTTTCAAAACAAATCTATTCCATGTTTTTAATTATATCTCTTACCAACCAATCTGGCTTTATATCAGCTTAAACTACCATCCAAATTGAATTTGAGTTTATAAACCCACTTACACCCTATGAGAGATTTACCTGCTGGTGTCGGGACCAGATCCCATGTGTGGTTGTCCTCAAGAGCTGTAATTTCGTCCTGCATTGCCTCAACCCACAACCTGTCCTTAACTACCTCACGAAACTTTCTGGCTCAATTATCTTAGATATGGAAGATATATAACATTGATACTCATCAGACAACATATCATAAGATATATAACTTTTGATACAATTCATATTGGATGCACTCAATGTCTGTTAATCCTCCATCCAGATAGGAGGCTTAATGGGCATCTAGATCTACTCATTTTGGGTCCAGAAAGGTCATTAGCTGGAGGATCATTCCCATCATCAGAGTCAGCTAATGAATCATCATATGAAGGGATCCCATTTGAGCCTTGTTGGGGATCATCATGTGGGTTTTCTCCATGTTAGATGACATCATCCTCAGTTTCGACAACCCTTTGGTTGTTGACATCATCAGAATCATTTATATTTGTCTCAAAGAACACCGAAAACTAATCAAGTTTACCATTCCCTAAAGGAAAAATATCCTCATTAAAAACAACGTCTCTACTAATTAAAAAAACGTTTTTCAGTCAGATCATAGAGTTTATATCCTTTTTGGGTCACAGAGTATCCCATCATAACTGAAGGGATAACTCTGGAGGCATTGTCAGTCGCCATGATGTTCTTAGCATAGGCCAGACATCCAAAGACTCTTAGGTGGTTCAAAGAAGGTCTCTTTCCACTCAACATCTCAAAATGGAATTTTCCCCCTAATAATCTGGTTGACATGAGATTAATCAAATAACAAGTTGGGGTGGGGGGTACTAAGACCAAATTATCTACACGTACACCCAATTTGGCTGGCCTAGCTATCCAATTTGCGCTCTCATTAGTTGAATGTGGGATTGTCTTCCAACTGACATCTGAAATTTGACACGCCATGATCTTGATATTCTCGCAAATGATGTCTAGTCTCTAGTAGCTCGTTTATCACGACATCATCCTCAGGGCATTAAGTTTTCAACACCACGTTCTAGGAAGTTTAAATACATTCATCACCTATGAAGGAATAGCTGTGATGACTGACTTAATGAGAACTTTCTTTCCTACCCGATTAAGGGTTTTCGACCACCACCCTTGGATCTTGTCTCAGATTCTACTCTTTACGAGCCCAATGCTTCCTTCTTCGATCGTCCCCAAATGGATGGGAGTCCGAGGTATTTTCCAGGGTCCGAAGTACCTTGAACTTGTAGCACCCTCTCTATCTCCTTACACCTGTCATCATCTGCCCCCATATTAAAAACCAGGTTCAATTTCGCATTGTTTACACGTAGTCTAGAGGCGTTCTACATTACCTGGTCAATATATCCTTCAAAACTTGGGAATTCTCCACCGTACCTTTCAAGAAAAATAGTGAATCATCAGCAAAAACAAGTAGTGCATCTCTGGACATGCGATTTTCAAAGTAAGCCCACAAAGTTTTTCCATCTGAATGGCCTCCTCAATTTGTCTGGAAAGTACGTTCACCAAGAGGATGAAAATATAGGGAGATACGGGATTTGCTTCCCACAGCCCCCTAGTTGGTTGAATAGTTATTGTCCTCCACCCATTGATTAAGACACAGTATGATGTTTTCGTTATGCACAATTTCATCCACTCGATACATCTCGCACCAAATCCTTTTTTTTCAAGAGTTTTCAACAGAAAGCCCCACTCAACCCGATCATACACCTTTTGCATATCCAGCTTCATAGAACATTCAAGTGTACCACTGCCCCTTCGGTTCTTCAAGTGATGGATCACCTCATGAGCAATCATACTATTGTTATGTATTGCACGCCCTACCACAAAATCGCTCTGATAGGGGGTGACAAGATTCAATAAATAGGGTTTTACCCTATTCACCAAGATCTTGGATACAATTTTATATATGAAATTGCAAAGGCTTTATGGGTCTAAAGTCACTCAATCTCACTGGGCTTGGAATTTTTGGGATTAGGGTAATATCTGTGTAATACAAAGTCGAGGGAAAGACACCTGTCCTAAGAAAGGATTTGACTGCCGTGATTACATCTTGACCAACGGTGTGCCAATTTCTTTGGTAGAATAGACCCAAAAAACCATCTGGACCTAGAGCTCTTGCCCGTCCCAACTGAAAAACTGCGACCTTAATTTCTCCATCAGACACATCCTTTTCCAAATCAATGTTCATCTCCTCTGTAACCTGAGTAAGAATGACCCCCAAAATCTCCCCTTTAGACAGGTCCTCCCCTTCTGACTTGAAAACCGTTTGAAAATGCCCATATAACTCATTTTCCACTACCCTGGCCGAATTGATCCACTCTCCCCGATCATTTTGCACTCTGGTAATGCGGTTTCTTATTCTTCTAGCATTGGTGGTAAGATGAAAGGATGATGATTCGGTCCCCTTTTGTAAGCCACTTGACCCTGCATCGCTGCCTCCAATAAACCTCTTCTCCATGAAGAAGATCCTTAATTCGACTTTTGAGAGATGCCTCTTCAACCTGGTTATTCATGTTCAGCCGCCCCCTAATAACATGACATAGCCAATCAGTTGCTTTCCTCAATTCAACCTTATTATTCTCGAACCAGGTGAATGTAGCTCATTTCGCACCCAAGTTTTCCATATTGATATTGTTAATCATCTCATTGAACTCATCAATTTGTCTTTGATATTTACGCATTCCCCCTTCTTTTTCATGATGATGTCAAATTGAATTGAAATCACCCATGTACAACCAAGCTGATCTACGCCCTCTTCCAATATCTAGTAATTCATCCCATTTATGTTTCCTTCTATAGGGATCCGCGTCCGCACATAACTAAGTAATGAGACAAGGATTCGTCCGGTCTTTGAAATTCACCTCACTATAAATGAAATTATTGGATACCGACTTAATTGACACTTGGAACATCCCTTCTCCACCTTAACGCCATTCCTCCCGACATGCCTCACGGATTTACATAGTATGCACAATCCATCCCCACTTGCTCTCGAAGCCTTTCACAGAATGAATCCCCGTTCTTTGTTTCCAACAAGTAGATGATCTTCGGCTGATGCATCCTATTGAGGTCTTTTAGATGTCAAATTGTTAGGGAAGACCCCAAACCCTGATAATTCAAACAGGTTGTATTCATGCCCTCCGTGTGGCTGTTTTGGGACAACCCCACAACCTGTTTCAGCAACTTGTAGTTCTCCTTCCTCAATCTCCTTATCATCCTATTCTTTATTTCTTTTAACTGTTATCACATTTGTTCTGCTTCCCTTCTTTTGACGCCTCCCTCCTAGATTCCCTTCTATATAAGTAGATAGGATCCTACCGTCGTTGCAGCCTCACCACAAACTTACAATATTTCCGGCAAGATCACCGGAGACTGGGCCGACATGGAAACGCCGGGAAGACTCTCTAACACTCAACCCTAGGGCCGACATTAACTATTACTAAATAAAATTGTTTATAAATAATTTTTCTTATAGTGCTATTACTAACTGAATTTAACATATTTGTAATGAATATACTATAAATAATAAACGTTATACAGGAAAAATATTGAATAATATTATATTAGTGGATATTGAGTTTTTCTCTCTAGGTCATACGAGAACTTCTCTGGTGTCTTCTGTCGCCGACAACCATCACCAGCGGCGCCCCTTTCTAGGAACCCTAGCCCCAAGCCTCTAAAGACATAACCCGAATGGAGAAAGTTTTCTAAGGATTTATTGCGCCACAAAATTTCATCGCAACAGACTCACCTCCAAGTGGAAGATCTTCTAGAGCCACCTTCTTCACCACCGAGAAATAGAAGCAGCGACCCTGCTTCTGTGAGCCTCTGTTGCGTAGTGCTGTCGTAAAAATCCAACCTTTATGCACTCAACATGCATGGAACCTTCTGGAATACCCTAGCGAGAAGCTGTGGACGTAGCTGTCTCAAGTCGGTGCATCCCACCGGTTAATCAGCGCAACCTATGACTGGTGCAATCGTCTTCAACCTCAGTGAAGCCTTTGCATGAACAAGGACGAAAGTTTCTAGGGTTCGGTTGTACAGTTGCATGCTGGTATGACTTGTAAGTGAGTGTATTGGTTGTGTTAAACTTTTCTACTTACTTGTGCTTGCCTGGACACGATCACTTTGAGAAATTCTGGGCGGCGAAACCGTGTCGGCTCCATAGAAATTATGACAACTCGCAATACCACTCTCGATCTGGACTCGAACCCAAGGGAGGATGGGATTGATCGATATGTGGGAACGATCATAGCACATAAACAAGTGAAAAATGTGCAATCATCAATGTGCTACAAAAGGCTTGGGAAAGTTTCGTTGCAGTTAAGTTTGTGGAGGCATCAGACAGAGTTGTGATGTTTGAATTCGAGAATGAGATCAGAAAATATATATTCGATATGTCCCGTGGTCCGTCCAGGGTAACTGTTTGAGCTTAAAAAATGGGAGACCCATAAGCCTTTGTAATTTCATATATAAAATTGTATCCAATGTCTTGGTTAATAGACTAAAACCTTAATTATCGGACCTTTTCACCCCCTATTAGATCACTTTTATGCCAGGACGTGCAATCCAAAATAATATTCTTATTGCTCACGAGGTGTTCCAACATTTGAAGAATCAAATAGGAAGCAATACAATTAAATGTGTCCTGAAGTTAGATATGAAAAAGGTGTATGATTGGGTCGAGTGGGGCTTCTTGTTGAAAAAGTCTCGAGCAAATAGGGTTCAGAGTGAAATGGATCAAATGCATAACGAAGACATCATACCGAGTCATGATCAATGGAAGAAGAACAAACACCATTCGACCTAGAAGGGGGTTGCGGGAAGGGGATCCCTTATCTCCTTATCTTTTCATCTTCTTGGCGTAGGTACGATCCAGACAAGGTGAAGAGGCCATACGGATAGACATGCTGTGTGGACTTACACTGGAAAGGGAGTGTCTAGAACTGCACCACTTGTTTTTCGTTAATGACTCGCTGTTTTTCTTGAAAGGAACGGTGGAGAATGCCAAAGTTTAGAAGGATATATTGATCAGGTACTGTAAAGCCTCTGTACAACGCATAAACAATGTGAACTCGAACATGGTCTTCAATAAGGGGGCAAATGATTATAATTGCATGACAATCAAAGAAGTTCTGCAAATTCAAGGTGTTTCGGATCCTGGATGATACCTTGGACTCCCATTCATATGGGGTTGATCGAAGAAGGAAACTCTGGGCTATATCAATATATAGCAGAATCTGTGACAAAATCCAAGGGTGGAGGCCAAAAAACCTAATCAGGCAAGAAAGAAAGTGATCATTAAGTGAGTAATCACGGTCATTGCCTTGTACGTGATGGATGTATTAAAACTTCCTAGGACGTGGTGCTCAGAGATCAATGCCACGATCGCGAACTTCTAGTGTGGGGAGTCGAACGAAGGAAAAAAAATCATTGGAAGAGATGGGACTGCTTTCTAGATCTAAGATGATTGGGGGGGTCTAGGCTTCCATGAATTGAAGACCTTGAACGAAGCACTTTTTACAAAGATGGATGCAAGAATACTCAATGAATTGGGAGCGCTTTGGGTCTGAACCCTCAAGGGATTATACTTCCCCAACACCAAATTTCGTTTGGCAAATAAAGGTGGTCGCGCTTCTTGGGGAGGGACGAGTTTGATTCAGGGCAAGGATATCTTATTTAAAGATGAGATATGGAAAATTGGAGATGGTACGGAGGTGAAAATATTCGAGCACCCTTTGGTGGTGACAAAGCCAGGTTTCAGAGTGGACTAGCCAAGTGAATGAGGATAGTCGCCAGACACGAGAGTCCGTAAATTAACTGGGTTGAACTGTACATGGGATTAGGAAGTTCTCTGTGGCAACTTCGATGACACGGATGCACGCTGCATTCTTAACACGCCAATAAGATCATAATCTTCCCCTGACCGAATGATATGGCCCAATACAAACGATGAGCAAATCACGGTGAAGTCGGTTAAAAGAGAAGGACTGAACCATGATGCAAGAGTTGGATCTTAATGATGACGTATGGAGAATGATATGGAAGGTAAACACTTTGCCAAAGGTTAAGAATTTTATGTGGCATTTACTTTCAAATGCGATTGCGGTTAGACAGAATTTCAGGAGAAAGGGGATGATAGTGGAGGTGGAATGTCCTATTAGTGGGCTAGAGGAAACAAGAGAACACATGATCATTGGGTGCGGGTGGACCGAGGCAATGCGTTTCAGTGTCCTGAGAATACGGAAATCTCAGGGACAAGATGAGGCCCTTAACGTGTGGATCAGAGAAAGTATGACAGAATGGGGCGTCACGGGCAGAGCAAGAGAAGAGCGACAAAGTCTATGCATATGGACTTGTTGGCATATATGGAAAGTCTAGTGCAAAGCAGCCTTTGAGGGGAACATACCAAATCTAATGGAGACGGTTCTTGCCATAAAAGGAGCACATTCTGAGTTTTCAAAGACTGGACCTCAGAGAAGCAATGGAACAAGAGAAAGTCAAATTGAAAGATGGACAAAACGGTAGCGGGTGTGATTTGAATAAATTGCGACGCGTCGTGGTGCAACCAAACGAAACGATGGGGCATTGGCGTACTGGCAAGGGACAAGAATGACCAGCTGGTGAGAGAATGGAACCGAAGAGCTTAGAGTGACAATGCTGAAAGTTTAGAAGCTCATGCAGTATTGGAAGGTATCAAGCTCGCGGTTGACAGTTGGTTAGAAGATTGAAGTAGAAACAGATTCCTTGAGGGTCGTGGAGCAAATTCAAGGGAAGATTAGGTATTGGAGACTGGACATCATATGCGAGAATACCAGGAACATGGTGCAGCATATGCAAGATGTCATTTGGAAGGCAATCCCGCGTTCAGACAATAAGAGCGTAAATTGGATAGCCAGGCAAGCCATATTGGGTGTGCGTTTAGATAATTGGGTCTTAGACCCCCCACCCCAACTTAGTAGATTTTTAGAAGTTGATTGTAATAATGAACCTTCGTGATTACTTTGTTGACCAAAAAATGTATTAATATTATATTTACGGTTAATTACTTGAATGGTTACACATGTTTGTGCATGTAACTAATTGGTTATAACTTATGCATTATCGGTACATATGTTTCAGCATGTGACTAATTGGTCATTTTTACTATTCATCGTTAAATTTCTCCCTTAAGTCCCTATTATAACGTATAAAGTGACAATATTACTCCTCTTGAAGTAACTTATTAACACCTCTTTAATTAACTGATTAATACTAAACCCTAAGATTGAATATTGTTCCCTCTACCTCCTCTTCACTCCATGGTCGGTCTATTCACTCCAGCTCTCTGCTGATGAAATTCTCATGGAGAAGGGAGTTGATGCTCACCCAATCCGAGCCATGAAATTCTCTGTGTCCATAGTCATCCATGTTGATGTCCACACTTTGATGTTAGAAGGACGAAACAATTGATTTCTTGTGTGTTCGGTTGAAAGCCCGAACCAGAAAATAAACCTCTATTCGCACCAGACGAGGGAAAAAAGGAGCAATCTGAGAGAGAAGGAAGTAGCGACCAAAATTATGTGCAACCAAATTAGAATGACAAATCAGCCTTAAGAACTGTTGATACTTGAGATACAAAAAAAAGAGAGCTACTTGATATCCATCCCATGGTTGGCCCCAATAAACACTTTTGAAACTCCCTTCTCCAAGTATATTATCATAGTTAAAATTGTTGGTAACTAAGTGCATTTCTTTGAGTAAAAGATCCTCCAACTTAGCTTTTTCTTCCCTTTACTTCTTCTGCAAAATTATGATTTTTTCTAAACCAAACCATTGGACAGCATACATAATCATGACAATGCAAGTGAAATTAACAATTTTGACTTGGCTACTAAGAATTTCAAAAACTATTTGCATTGTAGTTTCTTCTATCTATCGACCACAAAGAGATCAACTTCAATTAAAACATGTAATCATTAATTGATTAAAGAATAAAAATTATCTCCAAATTCACTAACTCAATATATGTACAGTATCTGCTCAAATCTGGACAAATATTAACAGTATAATCCACAAATAGGAACCGAAATCCAATGTCCAATAAAGCTAATGTGATTGAACAAGTCCTAGAACAATTCAAAAGCATCAAACATGAAAATTGAGATCAAACGTATTAGTCAAAAGCACTCCGACAGCAAAAAATGGAGAGTAACGCCATTCAGAGACCTGGAATTTGTTAATATCTTCATCGGGTCACTTATCTTCGTGAAGGAGATCGTCGTTATGCGGTGGAGAAGGAAAGGAACCTCCTTGACATTTTCCTTGTATTCCCTTCCATGCCATAGGTACTACGACTCAACAAATTAGGCGCCTTCAGCATATCCCGGCTCGGCCAGTCCAAATCACCCTTTTTCTAGCTCTTTAAATAAATGAAAGGGCAGCTCTGTCATTTCAGAAGGGTCACGTGATTGGCACATGCAAAACTGACGAAAAACTTTAACAGTTCAGTGACAAAGTAACCAATAAGTCACATGTTAGACAATAATTCGCTAAATATCAATTTACCGATGACTTTTATATATCGTTGGTAAATTAAAAATTATTACCGACGTCGGTAAAGACAAATAATTTCACCGGCGTAATCATATTTTCGTTGGTAATGATATATAATTTAACCGACATAACCATATTTTCATCGGTTAAAACTGCTTTTATTTTGTTAAAAATATGTTCTTATGTAATCTCGACCTCACGACCTTATGGTACTTGTAAATATCAAGTCTCCTTACCACCAAACCAAATAGTACTTGTATTAACTTTAATAAAATATTTAATGTATATTCAACGACCAGAAAAAAAACAGTGCACTATAGATTGTGGACCTGCTCTGATACCATCTTGGCACATGTAAAACTACTTTCTTGTTTTTTGATTGATCATTTATTACAAGAAGAACTCAATACGAGTATGCACTCTAACTTATACAAGTATTTCTACTTAATTTGCTAACAATATAAGTTGTAGCATTTATTGTTGACAACATTTTGTCAACAACACTATTCAACTTTTAATATTTTATTCTAACTTTTTAACATTTTATTCTAACACTCCCCCCCAAGTTGAGTAGTCGGGTCTATGATAATCAACTTGATTAGTACCTCATTGAATGTCTTTGAGTTTACTGCTTTTGTGAGTATATCTGCTTGTTGATCCTCAGAGTGAACGAACGGTAGTTTGATGATCCCAGCTTCGACCTCTTCTTTTATGAAGTGTCTGTCTACTTCAATATGATTGGTTCGATTGTATTGAATTGGATTTTAAGATATAATGATTGTTATTTTATTGTCACATAACAACTCACATGATCCAGTTGGGGGAAAACCAATTTTTGTAATTAGTCTTCTTAGCTATAGAATTTCTTATAGTCCCCTATATATTCCACGGGACTCTGCGTCTGCACTTGATAGGGCCACCACCTTTTGCTTTTTACTCCTTAAAGTTATTAGATTATCAGTGAAATACCCGAATGTGGATCTTTGATCAACCGGGTTTCCTACCCAATCAGCATATGTGTACCCTTGAATATCCAGATGACCATTTCTTCTTATCAGAACTCCTTGTCCTGAGGTACTCTTTAAGTAACTCATAATCCTTATGACTGCTTCCATATTATCAACTTGAGACTGATGCATAACCTGGCTTACTACTCCTACTACATAGGATATGTATGGTCGAGTATGTGACAAATATATAAGTGAGTATGTGACAAATATATAAGTTTACCCACTAGCCTTACACATTATCTGTTAGTCTCGCTTCTTCTGATATTTGTAGGTCATGATTGACTACCACTCGAGTTTCAACCGGTTTACATTTCAACATTCTTGTCTGCGTTAAGTAATCCAAAATATACTTCCTTTGAGATATAAAGATCCCTTCTCTTGACTGTAGCACATCGATCCCAATGAATTATTTTAAATTTCTGAGATCCTTCATTTCAAATTCTTCAAACAAGTTTCTCTTAAGCGTGTGCATTTCTGCTGGATTGGTCCCTGTAATGATCATGTCATCGAGATAAATGATAAACAAGTTATTAGGGCTCCTGCCTTTTTCAGGAATAATGTGTGGTCTGAGTTGCTTTGCTTATACACATATGTCTTCGTGGCAATAGTGAACCTTCCAAACCATGCTCGAGAAGATTATTTCAGACCATAGAGTGTCTTTTTAGGTCGATACACCTTTTATTTCTGTATCCTGGTGGGACCTCCATATATACTTCTTCTTCAAGGTCTCCGTGAAAAAATGCATTCTTTACATCGAACTGGTGGAGTGTCAAATCTTTATTTGCTGTTATATACAGTAATACTCTGATTGTGTCTATCTCAACTACGGGCGAGAATGTCTTTGAATAGTGAATCCCATATGTCTGAGTGTATCCTTTCGCCACCAATCTTTCTTTGTATCTATCAATGGAGCCATATTTCTTGTATTCGATAGTATAAACCCACCTGCAGTTGACTTGATTCTTTCCAAACGGTAATCTGCAAATCTCCCATGTCTTATTCTTTTCCAGTGTCTTCATTTCAACTAGATCACCTTACAAGCAGACCTATGCTTGGTTCCCCTTGAAAGATTAGCAGACATGTGCTCGGTTCCCCTTGAAAGATGAGCTGACATGTTCTCGGTTCCCCTTGAAAGATGAGCATACATGTGCTTGGTTCACCTTGAAAGATAAGCAGACCCGTGCTTGGTCTAATACAGCTCCAGTCCAGTTTCAGTGCATCTCCAGTGTTCCAGGCGTGCAATTGTCGTGCCTCAGTCGTGCCAGTGTAGTGCATCTTCCGTGCAGCAACAGTGTCCACCTAGTACAGATCAATATTGTGATTCAACAAGTTTTAGAAGTTATAGTTCTTTTTTTTTTCAAGTTTAGAAGGTTTATTTTGAAAGGGGAATGTTAGGATATATGATGTGTTCAAATATCCCCTTGAAACTCTATAAATAGGGTTTCATATCTCTTGTAAAATCTAGTTTAGGCAATGTTAATACTAAGATGATTTTCTCCTTAGTAGTTGCTATAAACTCTCAATTCTCTCCTCATTTGTGCCTAAAATACTGAAATAACTCACTGGTCATTACTGGTGTGTCAGATGTTGGCTCGGTTGTTCGACTAACCGGCTATGTTGGACCATCATAAGAGAGACTTTTACTATCATACAAGAAGTTTGGAGTACATGCCCAATCCAGTGGATCTGCTGTAGGGCTCCCCCTCTGAACACTGGAATGGTGATAGAAATACTATGTTTCTAGGAAATCACAGTTCATAGTAGTGAGCATGTGACGCGTTTTAGGAGCATAACACCAATATTCTTTTTGATTAGCACTTGGTAGCACACATATCTAATTTCGTGCGGTCATTTTTGGGTACGTGTACAAATACAGAGCATCCAAAGATACGAGGAGTTTGGCTAAGTGTTAGGGACACTTTGGTAATTTTAGAGATAATATGAATCAGTTTTTTGAGGTTTAGGATCTCTGTAGGGAGGCGATGTAGAAGATATGTAGTCGTGGCAACATCTTCAGGCCAAAACACCTTGGGTACTTTGGACTCAATAAGTAGGGATCTTGTCATTTTGAGGAGTATGCGATTGTTTATTTCTGCCACACCATTTTGTTCTGGAGAGTGTGGAAAGGAAGTCTAGTGAATAATTCTTTTTACTTAAAAGAAATTTCTTATATGTTGATTGACAAATTCTCCCCCCCCCCCTTATATGACCGAAGGACTTGAATGTATTTTCTGAAATTGATTTTGGATCATTTTGAAGAAGTGAGTGAATTTGTCTAACACTTTGGATTTTATTTTAAAAAATACACTCATGTTATACGAGTGCAACCATCGACAAACAACAAAAAATATCTAAAAGCTTGACCCCTGATATAGGTGATGGGCCCCACACATCAGAATGCACTAAGGGAAATATATAATTTGTACGAGTATTATTTGCCTTAAACGTTTATCTACGACTTTTTGCAAGAATAGAAGTCTCACAAAAACGACTATTACTTTCATTCAAAAACAACTTAGGGAATAAGAGTTTTAGATAACCCGAGGATGGATGACCCAATCTCCTATGCCATAGCCAAGCCTCTCGTTTTGTAGTACCGTGAGCAAGCAACATAGACCATTGTTGATTCACCTCATCAACGTAATATAGACCAGCGCGTTCAGTACCACACCCAATAATCATCCCCGTTCAGATATCTTGTAGTCTACAAAAATTTGGATTCATCACCATAGTACAATTCATTTTCTTGTTGACATGGGACATAGATAATAGTTTATTCGAGAGTGGTGGAACTATGAGGCAATTTTCTATCTTTAGGGTTGGAGAAATTTCTACTATTCCCATTCTCATCACTTGAGCTTTCCCCCCATCTGCAGTATTAATATATTCTACATAGGACTTCATAATATTCATAAGATCACTTGCATTATACGTCATAGTGTTTGTTGCACCATAGTCCAAAATCCACTGTTGATTTTTAATTTTGTCTTTATTATGGACTGAATAGGCTCTTGTCAAATGTTTAGGGACTGAATTGAAATAACATGGGGTTGTTTTGTCACTTTTCATAACTTTTAGTCTAAAACAGCAAGGGTTTGAAGTAGAGCGACTTGGATGCAAATTACAAGTCCCTTTACCTAATGTTGAGCTCCTCTATCGGTTCGTCCTGTTTCCCTCATCCCATTCTCTTCAGTTTCTGCTCCCAATCCCGTCGTCTGATTCTCTTCGACCTCTCCCATTTTCATCTTCGTCGTCGCGGCTATTGTTTCCTCTGATTCAGGCGATGGGGAGCTTTCATTTGGGTGTTGGTAGCCGCGATTGATTTCAGCGAGGGATTCCTACGATTACATCGGTGTCGGGGTTTTCGTTGCCACCGCGGGTGCTATGGGTTGTAAGGCTGCTCATCGCGATGATGGCACGACTTCGATACCCAACCTGTCGGATACACGCCTCCTTTGTATGTCGAGTCTTACCATAGTGAGTACACTTAATCTTGTTTTTATCTAGTTGGGGTGACGATCCGCTAGTCCTCCCGGTTGTTTTTTACGGATGATGCATTTTCTGGACACTCGCTACATTTGTTGCGGTTGTGGCCTCTATCTCGGTCCCATTACCTCTTGCTAGTAAGCCTTTGCCAATAGCCGAACCCGCTCATGTTCCGTCACCGGTGGTTGCCGCTCCCAAGATGTGGAGACTGGAGGCCTCCTTTCGGACTTAAGTGTAAACTTCTTCAACTGAAGGTAATCGGTCGTGTCGCAGCACTTCGCGCTTGATTCCATCAAAGTTGGACTCAATTCCTCCCCAAAACTAGTATATTTTTGTCTCGTTCCATAGTTGATTGTAGGTTGTGATGTCTTGAGTGAATACCATAGGATTTGGCCTCCTAACTTCGATTTCTGCCCACATGAATTGCATTGTCAGCCATAAATCCTCCATAGTAAGTGTCCCCTGCATCATTTTCGCAGCCATATTATGTACGTCGAAAATTTGAAGTGAATCCTTACTGTTACTGTAAATCGTTTGTAATGCCTTTCATAAATCCCGGGAAGTGAGGCAATGGGCATCATTATTTGCCAATCGAGAATATATATTATTAATCATCCATCAAAAAACAACAAGGTCGTCTGTATCCACCTTTCATAGTCTGGTTTGGATCTGTTCTGGGGTTCTGGATCCTAAGGTAGATGGTGCAACCGCCCCATGCCTCTAATTGGGATCTGTATCAATCTAGCCCAGATATGATAATTCTGGTCGTTGTGCTTTGTGCTCACTCTAACGGTTTAGGGTAGGCCTTTTGATTGTTTCTTATTGCGGTTAAGGTCATTCTTTAAGATATTGGTTATTTTGAGGGTTAGGTTGTCTTCGCTAAGACCTGAACCTGTTTGGGTTTTGGAATTGTGGCTCTCGATATCGGATATGTTCGTCGGATTGGGTTTTTTCTAGTATATGATGAGCAACGACCATAAAAAAAACAGTCCACTATGGATTGTGGACCTACTATGATACCATCTTGGCACTTGTAAAACTACTTTCTTGTTTTTTGATTGATCGTGTATTACAAGAAGAACTTAATACGGGTATGCACTCTAACTTATACAAGTATTTCTACTTAATTTGCTGACAATATGAGTTTTAGCATTTATTGTTGACAACCTTTTGTCAACAACACTATTCAACTTTTAACATTTTATTCTAACTTTTTGATATTTTATTATGACACTCCCCCCCCCCCCCCAAGTTGAGTAGTCAGGTCTCTGATGCTCAACTTGATTAGTACCTCATTGAATGTCTTTGAGTTGACTGCTTTTGTGAGTATATCTGCTAGTTGATTCTCAGAGTGAACGAACGGTAGTTTGATGATCCCGGCTTCAAGGATTACTTTTATGAAGTGTTTGTCTACTTCAATATCCTTCGTCCGATCTTGTTAAATTGGATTTTAAGAAATAATTATTGTTGTTTATTGTCACATAACAATTCACATGATCCAGTTGGGGGAAAACCAATTTTTGTAATTAGTCTTCTTAGCCATAGAATTTTTGATAGTCCCCTATATATTCCACGAAACTCTAAGTCTGCACTTGATAGGTCCACCACCTTTTGCTTTTTACTCCTTCAAGTTATTAGATTATCAGTGAAATACACGGATGTGAATCTTCGATCAACCGGGTTGCCTACCCAATCAGAATATGTGTACCTTTGAATATCCATATGACAATTTCTTCTTAATAGAACTCCTTATCCTGAGGTACTCCTTAAGTACCTCATATACCTTATGACTGCTTCTGTATGATCAACTTGAGGCTAATGCATAAACTCGCTTACTACTCCTACTGCATAGGATATGTCTGGTCGAGTATGTGACAAATATATAAGTTTACCCACTAGCCTTACACATTATCTGTTAGTCTCGCTTCTTCTGATATTTGTAGGTCATCATTGACTACCATTCGAGTTCCAACCGGTTTGCATTTCAACATTCTTGTCTGCGTCAAGTAATCCAAAATATACTTCCTTTGAGATATAAAGATCCCTTCTCTTGACCGTAGCACCTCGATCCCAAAGAATTATTTTAAATTTACGAGATCCTTCATTTCAAATTCTTCAAACAAGTTTCTCTAAAGCCTGTTCATTTTTGCTGGATTAGTCCCTGAAATGATTATGTCATCGAGACAAATGATAAAACATGTTATTAAGGCTTCTGTCTTTTTAAGGAATAATTCATGGTCTAAGTTGCTTTGCTTATACACATATGTCTTCATGGCAATAGTGAACCTTCCAAACCATGCTCGAGAAGATTATTTCAGACCATAGAGTGTCTTTTTGAGTCGATACACCTTTCCTTCCTGAATTTTATTTCTGTATCCTGGTGGGACCTACATATATACTTCTTCTTCAAGGTCTCCGTGAAAAAATGCATTCTTTACATCGAACTGGTGGAGTGTCCAATCTTTATTTGCTGTTATATACAGTAATACTTTGATTGTGTCTATCTCAACTACGGGCGAGAATGTCTTTGAATAGTGAATCTCATATGTCTGAGTGTATCCTTTCGCCACCAGTCTTGCTTTGTATCTATCAATGGAGCCATATTTCTCGTATTTGATAGCATAAACCCACCTACAATTTAGTGGATTCTTTCCAAATGGTAATAAGCAAATCTCCCATGTCTTATTCTTTTCCTGTGCCTTCGTTTCAACATCCATGGCCTACTGTCAATTCTTCGACTATTGGGTTGCTTCTATTGTACTTGGAACTTCTTCTGTGAGAATAGACATTGTGAATGCTCGTGCTTAATTACTTAACCTCCCCTTTACTCAGAGACGGAGCTGTTCATGGTCCAGGGGCAATTGCCCCCCCTGACTTTTAATGTTGTAGTTTGTATTTCAAAAAAAATAGCAATTTTATCATTTGCCACCACTGGAAAAAAAATGAAGGTGAATATAAATACAAAATGATAATCTGATAAGTTTCACCAATTTGGATTAAGTTAGAATACAAATGCAATTGTTCTGAAAAAAAATAGCTTTCACCAATTTAGAAAGTAAAATTCGTCAGAAATGCAATGTCACATAAGCCAAATACACAGAAATACAATGTCACAGAGGCCAAATACACATAAATGCCAAATAAACCTTTTCAACTCCAAATTTCTATCAAGAGCAAATTCAATCTGAAGACCAAGCAATATACAGAGGCCATACTCCAGTCCAGAGTCATTCACGATTCTAACTCAATATGGAAGGTAACTTCGATTTTTCTTGTAATTTCTTCAAATCTTCGAAATTTAGATAGTAGTTTACCTCTTTAATTAGTCGTCGTAGACCGAAAGGAAGAAGAAGAGCCGATAGAATTGTTGAGCCGAGTAAGGAAGAAGGGTCGTCTTCTTGGTGCCTCCGATGGAATTGTTGAGCAGCAGCAACTCACTAATGATGAGTGACTGCTGAGTGTTGACCTAAACCTAATTGATGAATATATGTTAGGGTTTTGGGCTGAGAAGTTAGTAGAATATTGTTCAAATTAGTTGACAGAATTGATGAATAGTTGGGGCCTTGTGTTGGTCTAATTGTTCAAATTGAACATTAATTGATGAAGATGACCGCGTGACATACATGAATTGGTGCTGGGCAAATTGTTTTCTTTGGATTGGATAATTGGATTAGTATATTGTTTTTTTTGGCCTAAACGCTTGGAAGCTGCGTTAATTTTGTACTTAATTGGATTAGTATATTATTTCTTTTTTTTTGGATAATTTGTACTTAATTTTGTGTTTATAATTTGTACTTAATTTTGTGTTTATGTTATAGGTATTGATCAGTTTTTCAGTAGAAATAAAATAAAATCTATTGATGAAGAAGAACATTCAAGCCACAAAATAAATGAGAAGATCTTGAAGCAAAAGTATGAAGAATTCAATTTAGATGATCTACCATCGGATCCCGGCTTGAGAAAAAAAATTCAAGTTTATCATCCAAATGATCATGACAAGGTCCGAAGAGCTTATTTAGACAAGGGTCCATGTCAACCACGTGAGCATGAATTTCCTCAAAGAAAATTTGGTAAGGTACGTCGTCTCTTTGTTCCAACTTGGTTTGATGATTACGGAGATTGGTTGGAATATAGTATTTCAAAGGATGTCGCTTTTTGTATATATTGTTATCTTTATGGTAAAAACAAAGGAGATCAAGGAAGTGGAGATTGTTTTGTGACAGGTGGATTTACAAATTGGAAGAAAAGAGAAAGATTTGATAATCATGTTGGAGTTGTCGGTAGTGCTCATAATGAAGCTTGGATTAAATGTCAAGATTTATTGAATCAAGAGCAACACATTCCAAGAGTTTTCTTTAAGAAAGAAGATAGATTACACAAAGAGTACCGAAGTCGCTTAACTGCCTCACTTGACTGTGTCAGATTTCTTTTGCGTCAAGGATTGGCATTTCGTGGCAATGATGAAGATGAAGAATCTCTTAATAAAGGAAACTTTCACGAGCTATTGGATTTTCTTGGTGATCATAATGAGGATATTAAGAGTGTTGTAAAGAATGCTCCTGGTAATGCGAAGATGACATCTCCTGATATTCAAAAGGATCTTGTTCAAGCATCAGCAATAGAGACTACACGTGATATTATTAATGATCTCGGGGATGAACCGTTTGCAATATTAATTGATGAAACTAGAGATGTGTTAATTAAAGAACAAATGGCAATCGTTTTGAGATATGTAGACAACAAAGGGCGTGTGGTGGAGCAATTTCTTGGCATTGCACATGTTCAAGATACAAAGGCTTTATCACTCAAATTCGCGATTGAACAGTCACTCTCAAAACATAACCTATGCTTGTCTAGATTGCGTGGACAAGGTTATGATGGGGCAAGTAACATGAAAGGTGAGTTGAATGGGCTAAAAACTTTGATTATGAAGGCGAATCCATCTGCTTATTATGTCCATTGTTTTGCTCATCAACTGCAATTAGCACTTGTAGCCGTAGCTAAAAAAAAGTCTCAAATTGCTGATTTTTTCAATACAATAGCTAAGATCACCAACATTGTAGGTGCTTCGTGTAAGCGAAAAGATCTACTTCGAGAAAAATAGTGTTTTAGGATGATTGAATCATTTGGATGTGGTGAAATTTCAAGGGCTAAGGGCTTGAATCAATAGAGGAGTCTTCAAAGAGGAGGAGACACACGTTGGGGCTCCCATTATAGATCGTTGACTAATTTGTCTGGTATGTTCTGTTCAGTGCTTGAAGTCCTTGAGTTTATTGAACAAGATGGACAATCTCAACCCCAAGAAAGTGAAGCATGCTCCTTAATAAATATAATGTCAGGTTTTGAGTTTGCTTTCATCTTACACTTGATGATAAACGTATTGTCAATCACGGATGAATTGTCACTTGCATTGCAAAGGAAGGATCAAGACATTATCAATGCTATGGTTTTAGTCAAGAGGGTTAAACAACAAATGCAACATATGAGAGATGATGGATGGAGATCATTGATGAATGAAGTCTCTTCATTTTGTGAGAAACATGATATTCGGGTTCCATGGATGGATGGTATTTATGGAGCTGAAAAACGTCCAAGACGTAAGGGATAGAAAAAGACTAATCACAACCACTATCAATTTGATTTATTCAATGATGTGATTGATTGGCAACTGCATAAAATAAATCACCCTGTTTTAATGAGGTAAATACTGAGTTGCTTCTATATGTGGCTTGTTTGAATCCAACTTATTCTTTTGCTGCTCTTGACAAAGAGAAGTTGGTTCGCCTCGCCCAATTTTATCCCTTAGATTTTTCTGAAGTTGATCTTCATATTCCTGCCAAACAACTTGATAGATTTATCTTTGATATGAAATCAAGTGTTGAGTTTCTAAATCTCAAAGGCATTGGCGAACTCTCTCAAAAGTTGGTTGAAAAGAAAAGACATATTGTGTATCCATTGGTGTATTTTCTCGTGAAGTTAGCATTGATCTTGCCAGTTAGCACTGCTTCTGTTGAAAGGGTTTCCTCAGCGATGAAAATTGTGAAGAATAGATTGCGAAACAAGATGGACGACTCTTGGATGAACGATTGTTTAGTTACGCTTATTGAAAAAGATATATTTTGTACTATTGATAACGATGGAATTTTATTATGTTTTCAGAATATGAAAACTCGTCGAGAACAATTGTAAATTTTAATTAGAAAAATTATTATATATTTTTCCGGTATGCCCCCACTAGGTTTACATCCTGGCTTTGTCCCTGCCTTTACTGTATTTATCACTGGATACCTGGATTTGCTTGACTCCATATGCGGTGTGTACTTCTTAGGTGGTCGTCTTCCATTCCCTCTTGGAGGTAATTTATATCTTTCAATCATTGTCTCCTCCTGTTCTCCTTATTCTTCAAAAACAATGTCTTCAACTATATCGACAATTTAATGTTCAGGTGGGCTTACCTCGGATACCTCAAACGGTGGTATATTAGTTGTGACCCTTAACTCACTGGTCATTACTGGCGTGTCAGGTGTTGGCTCGGTGGTTCAACTAACTGGGTATGTTGGACCATCATAGGAGAGACTTTGACTATCATACGAGAAGTTTTGAGTACATACCCAATCCAGTGCTGCTGTAGGGCTCCCACTCTGAACACTGGAATGGTGATAGAAATACACTACAAGAAACTCGAGCATATACATCGGCAAAAATGCGTTGCTAACTGCATAAATACCGTTGTTAAGTCTGAACAGCGACAAAATCTTCGTCGCGGTACCCCGTCGTTAAAGGTCTATACGTCGACACTTTGCCGTTGTAAAAGGCTTGCCGCTGTTAGCATGTGGCTCCCAACGTCAACTTTACAGCGGAATCAGGTTGTTGTTAAACACAGATGAACGGCGACAACACTTTTCCGATGTTAGAGCGGACTCAGGTTGTTGTTGGTCGATTCGTTTTCTGCGATTTTTTTGTCCGATTTTAAAATATTTGTGTTCATCCATGGCTTCTTCATCCTCCTTCATCCATGGCTTCTTCCTCCTTCTTCATCCATGGCTTCTTCATCCATATATCGTCACTTCATCATCTATGGCTTCATCCATGGTGAAGGCATCGGAGAACCAGCACTTCACGAGCTCCAGCTCGCCTTCTACAGGTCCAGCTCGACTTCTCCAGCTCCAGCTCGACTTCTCCAGCTCCAGCTCGACTTCTCCAGCTCCAAGTCGCCTTCTCCAGCTCCAGCTCCAGCAGACCTTCATCCATGGAACTTTGAGCAGCTCCAACACATCATCCATAACAGGTCGGTCGAGCTTCAACTCGCCTCCAGCTCGAGGTCAAGCTTCAACTCGGCGAGAGGAATCCGAGAGGGTGAAAGGAAGGGAGGGTTAGCTTCAATCCTTTGGAAAATGTTTTGAATGAAGAGAAGGTGAAGGGAAGGAAGGGAATATAAGAGGAAGTTGTTCTGTAAAACGTGTAAATAAGTTGTTGAATGAAAAAAATTTGGATTTTTAAATCAGAGCGGGAAAAAAATTTAAAAACTTGATTTTTTATCAACAACAATAGTCGTCACTAAATAAACTATTTTACAACAACAATTAAATCTGTTGTTGAATGACTATACTAATGTCGATAATATTGACACGTAAAGTTATTCTTACATTTTCCCGGTACTTATGTTTTAACGACGATAAAAATTGATAAGTTATGGCAAACAACCGTTGTTGATATCACTATATTTACGACAGAACGTTCCGCATTTGAATATGTACATTTGCAATGAAAAATTCACCTGCTAATGATGGAGTTATTTAACATCAAGTGTTGGTCGACATTACACATTCATCCATGTAAAATATAAAGTGACAGCAAAAATTAACACTAAATCTATCTTATAACGATGGAAAACATATTGTGCCTAATAAGTAATAATAACGACAGCAAAAACTGTCGACACAATATACATATATTTAACTACAACTATTAGCGTCAACACGGAAGTTTCGTTGCTGTTGCAACAGATTCTTGTAGTGATACTTTGTTTATAGGAAATCACAGTTATAGTGGTGAGCATGTGACGAGTTTTATGAGCATAACACCGATATTGTTTTTGGGTATGTGTGAGCATCCAAAGACACGAGGAGTTAGGCTAAGTGTTAGGGACACTTTGGTAGAGAGAATATGAATCGGTTTTTTGGGGTTTAGGATCTTTATAGGGAGGCGATTTAGAATATATGTAGTCGTGGCAACAGCTTTAGGCCAAAACACCTTGGGTACTTTGGACTCAATGAGTAGGGATCTTGTCATTTCAAGGAGTATGCTATTTTTTATTTCTGCCACACCATTTTGTTATGGTGAGCGTGAACACGAAGTCTGGACAAATAATTACTTTTTCTGAAAAGAAATTTTTCATATGTTGATTGACAAATTCTCTCCCCCTGTTATCGTACCGAAGGACTTGAATGTATTTTCTGAAATTGATTTTAGATCATTTTGAAGAAGTTAGTGAATTTGTCTAACACTTCGGATTTTTGTTTTAAACAATGCACTCATGTCATACGAGTGCAATCATCGACAAACAACACAAAATATATAAAACCTTGACCCCGGATAGAGGTGATGGGCCCCACACATCATAATGCACTAAGGAAAATATATAATTCGTACGAGTATTATTTGGCTTAAACGTTTGTCTACGACTTTTTGCAAGAATACAAGTCTCACAAAAAATATTATTACTTTCATTCAAAAACAACTTAGGGAATAAGATTTTTAGATAACCCGAGGATGGATGACTCAATCTCCTATGCCATAGTCAAGCATGTCTTTCTGCAGTACCGTGAGCAAGCAACATCGAACTTTGTTGAGCCACCTCATTAACGTAGTATAGAGCAGCGCGTTTAGTACCACAACCAATAATCATCCCCGTTCGAGATATCCTGCAGTATACAAAAATTTGGATTCATCACCATAGTACAATTCATTTTCTTGGTGACATGGGACATAGATAATAGTTTATTCGAGAGTGTCGGGGGTTTCGTTACCACCGCGGGTGTTGGTGGTTGTAAGGATGCTCATCGCGATGGTGGCACGACTTCGATACCCAACCTGCCGAATGCACACTTCCTTTGTATGTCGAGTCATACCACAGTGAGTACACTTAAGCTTGTTTTTATCTAGTCGGGGTGACGATCCGCTGGTCCTCCCTGTTGTTTCTGATTATGATGTGTTTTCCGGACTCTCACTGCATTTGTTGCGGTTGTGGCCTCTATCTCGGTCCCATCACCCCTTGCTAGTAAGATTTTGTCAATACCCGAAACCGATGATGTTCCGTCACCGGTGGTTGCCGCTCCCACGATTTGGAGCTTGGCGGCCTCCTTTCGGACTTAAGCGTAAGCTTCTTCAACTGAAGGTAATCGGTCATGTCGCAGCACTTCGCGCTTGATTCCATCAAATTTGGACTAAATTCCGCCAAAAAACTAGTATATTTTTGTCTTGTTGCATAGTTGATTGTAGGTTGTGATGTCTTGAGTGAATACCATAGGATTTGGCCTCCTGACTTTGATTTCTGCCCACAGGGATTGCATTGTCAGCCTGAATTCCTCCATTGTAAGTGTCCCCTGCATCATTTTCGCAGCCTTATTATGTAGGTCGAAAATTTGCAGTGAGTCCTTACCGTTATAGTAAGTCGTTTGTAACGCCTTCCATAAATCCCGGGAAGTGGGGCAGTGGGTGTCATTGTTTACCATTCGAGAATCTATATTCTGAACCATCCATGAAAAAACAACAAGGTCGTCTGTATCCACCTTTCATAGTCTGGTTTGGATCTGTTCTGGGGTTCTGGATCCTAAGGTAGATGCTGCAGACGCCCCATGCCTCTAATTGCGATTTGTATCAATCTAGCCCATAGATGATAATTTTGGTTGTTGAGCTTTGAGCTCACTCTAACGGTTTATGGTAGGTCTTTGGATTGTTTCTGATTATGGTTAAGGTCATTCTTTAGGATATTGGTTATTTTGAGGGTTAGCTTGTCTTCGTTAAGACCTAAACCTGTTTGGGTTTGGGAATTGTGGCTCTCGATATCGGATATGTTCGTCGGATTGGGGTTTGTTTTGGTATATGATGAGCAACGACCAAAAAAAAAACATTTCACTATGGATTTGCTTTGATACCATCTTAGCACAAGTAAAACTACTTTCTTGTTTTTTCATTGATCGTGTATTATAGTAAGAACTCAATACGGGTATGCACTCTAACTTATACAATTATTTCTACTTAATTTGTTGACAATATGAGCTGTAGCATTTATTGTTGGCAACAATTTGTCAACAACACTATTCAACTTTTAACATTTTATTCTGACAATATGTTTTGTCCGGAAGATGAAATCAAAGGAGTCTTGGATCTTACTAAGAGAAGTTTATTGCAATTCGACTTCAGCAAGTATGAAGTTAATCTGCCACTAGGCTAGAGAAGGTTGTTGGAGAGGACTATTTATAGGAGAAGACTACAACTGCTCTAAAAGATGCTTTAGATGATGGTGGTGGTGCCTTTTATGGTGTGAACATTGAGGTCAATCTATTGTGTTACTGAGAAGTTATTTTTATCAAACTATACTGTGGAAAATTTGTTTTTTGCCGAAAAAAATTCTATCAGTAAATATATTGATTTTAGCGACGGTATATTTGTGATATTTTGTTAGTCATCTTTCGTCGATGAAAAGTTTAATGACGGAATTAATTTTCACCGACGAAACAATTTGGTCGGTAAAAGCGAAAATTCCAGTACTGCATTTTCAAAACTTGTACTGCATTCACAATCTTGTATATTAATTTAAATGTCAACATCTTCGTTTTAATTTGCAGTTGGAGAAGGATTTAAGTCAAAATCAACCAACTCTACCATGTATTCCCTGAATATGAAACACTAGGGTTGACTCTGTTCATGGATGACGAAATTATTTTTTACGGAATTGATCAACTGATGTAATCATTATCATAAAAATATATTTATGCTACAAGTGGTGCACAAATAATTAATATTTATTTATCATAACATTGAAACTGAAAAGTACTAATTAATACCATATTAGTAATGTTTTATAATATTTTATCTAAAGTCTAGTAATTTGGGCTTCCTCAGGAGTGGAGGGTAAGTCATGCTGCTATTAACGGTAAAAAAAAACTCACTCTTCGTCTCATAATGGTTGAGATCAGAATTGTGCCCCTCTATCATTGAATTAGTTGACTAGATCAAATTGTGTCACGTTATGATTTTGCTTTTGTTTAAATTGAGTGTTTATTCTGCAAGAAAAATGTTGAACTGAGATATTATTATACACCTGACCCTCTACTCTTTGCTTGGGTGAATGTGTATAAAAGGCCACAACCTCCTCCTAAGTCTACCAGAGGATATCCATTGTATGTACAAGGTTAGAAGGCAAATCATATGTTCAATAATCACATCTAGTGACAAGCTAAATGGGAGAAAATAAATTCAATGGTTCATGGTTCATGCTACATATGAAAACCACATCTAGTTCTTCCAATGATACATAACATCGTAATCAAGTTCTACCCCAACAGAAGCTATATATAAATTGTAAGCTAAAAATATACTGATAATAGTTACTTCAGCATCTTATATCTCTTCCTGTAGGGACCGGGCTTGCAATATATGCATATGATAGGGACGAACAGTGCATATCATCTGAAGAGGAGCAATGCGTTGGAGGAATTATGAGCAACGCCCATCTGATCCCTTGATTTGTTAGACTTGCAGTTGGGGTTTTCTTCTTCTTCTTCTTCCATGTAATGAAATGGAATGTTTACATTGAGGTTGAGATCGGGTAGTAATATGCATGATTCATCTTCTACACAATTTGTAGCATCGGATACTTTTTCCTTCATTCCTTGTTGGATTTTTGGAGTTGAAGAGGTTGCAGTATTGTATAGTTTAACAGTTGGAAGATGAGAAGAATGTGTGGTTTGATTCAGTCGATGGTTGTTTGGATCAATTCCCATTTGGATGAGTTTCCTTCGTAGATGAGAGTTCCAGTAATTCTTCACCTCATTATCAGTGCGTCCAGGCAATCTTCCCGCTATAAGTGACCACCTAAATCAATCCCAAGGTTACATATAAACTTCTGTTATATATTCCCCGATATGGGGTGAAGATAATGTCTTCAGGACAGATAAATGGGTTAGTACGTACTGATTCGTGAAAAAAGAAATAGTTTTTGGATAAGAGATTTTTTTTTTTTTTATTTATCTAAATACTTTGTTACATATATGTATATATAGTTTTGAAAAATGTAAGTATATATTACCGATTGCCAAGAAGCGAATGAAGCTTGATAATGAGATCTTCTTCATCCTCTGCAAAGTTTCCTCTCTTTAGGTCTGGTCTGAGGTAGTTAACCCATCTAAGCCGGCAGCTTTTCCCGCAACGAAGTATACCTAATAATTAATACATTGATGAGAAGTTCATAGTATTTATGATATCATCACTACCTATCTAGTCTTCTTCTAATTCCTTTTACATTGGAAAGAATTTGTTATTATATGACAAACGTACCAGCAGCCTGAGCAAGAGAGTTCCAGCACCCTTCTCCGTGTTTTTGGATGTAATCGATGAGTTTCTGGTCTTCTAGCTTCGACCATGCTCCCTTGTTTGTGTCCTGCTTATCGCAGCATGGTTTCCTCATTGTTGCTGATGATTTCTCTCAAAGTACATATATCTTCTACTCCTTCCCTGCTATTCTTCTGATATATGTATGTGTGAGAAAGAGAGAAACTTGGAAGTCTAGCGGGCAAGTGGTTGAAGGAAGGAAAAGTGGTATGCATTAGGATTTGTTTGTAGGGATCACGCATGTATATTGGATAGAACAAGGGTTGACTTTGACCGGTTGTTTTGCTTGATGGATTATGAGGAATGATTGGAAAGCAAAAGCGTGTGTAGTTGCTGTTAAGTACAAGTCTTTTTTTCTATCCGTCGCTGATATTATCTTGTCACTGCAGTTTTCATGGGTGATTCTTAAACAAATAGCCAATTAGAAGAGGACACCACACCAACAGCCAGCACTAGCCAAACATAATATTTAGAAAAGTAGATGGATGTGTTAATCGCACCACCGGCCAAATGCCCTCAATACCAAGTAAAATCGTTATCAGCACTGGGCAGGTAGCTGTCAGATTAATTTTGCAAACCAACATTTACTTGTTACAGATTAATTTTGTTAAAATATCTCAATATAGTATTTTACATACTTGATGCATCAAAATTATTTCTGTATATTAGTTATTCATGTTGATAAACTTTTATTGCAAACTGCACATGTACTCTCTTATCATTCTTGCCGCTCTCCGTTGTCGACTGATTAATTGTTTTTCCCCAATAGTCATATACGACATGTCGTCGTCGTCATTTGTCATCCCCTATTGTCATTACTGTTGTCTAGCTTACGATTATTTTTGCATTTGAAATCCTTTTATTGAATCACTTGAGATTTTTTTAATTGAAATAAGTCGTGTTTTTATTTAAAAACATATATCCATAATGTATTATTTTTCTATGAAATTATTGATTTAAATCCTTCATTCAATTTGATGTGTGAATTCATAAAAACTCGACAAACATGGTGGAACCGACACGCTATTGTCGCTTTCTCCTCTAATAATTGATTTGCACTCACCGATTTAAAACTTATAATTGACAAATGCTTACTAATATTTGAGTTATAAATCGGTAAGGACTAACTGATTTTTGAATTATAAATTGGTAAGTGCACACCAACTATTAGAGGAGAACTCAGCAATAGTGTGTCGATTCTACAATATTTTTGCTGAGTTGTTATGGATTCATACATCAAAATAAAGGATTTTAATAAGTGATCTTGTAGAAAAATGATAAAATTATGGAGAAATATTTTTTATATAGAAATACGACTTATCTAAATTAAAAGATGTCAGGTCGTTTGAGAAAAAGGATTTCAAGCGCAAAAATAGTTGTTCACTAGACAACGGTAATGACGATGGGGATGAAAATTGAGCAGTTTTGTTCGTGAACCGGTTCGACCCTGGACCGGTTCTGAACTGAACTGGTTTTAATAAATCAGAATTTTTTCTACCTAAAAAAACTGGTATGTTTCACCGGAAACAAATCTAGTCTGGTTCGAACCGATTTAGAACTGTTTCGAACTGTTTTATTTTAACAATTTTGGTCTGCTTCCATTTTGGTTCAAACTGGAACCGGTACGCTTCAAACCAGAGTTGATCTAGTTCAATGCTGCAGTCTGCAAAAACATACTAAAATCTGGAAAAACAAACTAAAATCCATAACCACAATACGAACGCGAGTTCAAATGGAGAAGGAGAACACAAAGTGAGTTCAATCATGTTGTGATCATTATAATTCATACTCTGGAACATACTCCTTACAGCAGAAGTTGTTCATTGAAAACAAGAAATTCATAGAAAAAACATGTATTGTTAATTCAGCCCGTCTATCACGATAATGCCATGAAAAAGAAAAGGAAAAACTTTTTCTTTCAATTTTGTTGATAAATGTTTGATTTGATAATCCCATGTTTCAATTTGAAACCACCACCCCGAGGTCGAATCTGGGGCGACGACGGCCTTCGTGGGTGCAGCTCAGCCCTTGCTGGTCGCATCCACAATGGCTGCCGCCAAGCCGAGGCTAGCCGCAGCCTCGACCCTTACTGGCTGCAGCCTTCGTGGCTGCGCCCCGGTTACAACTGTCCGCAGCCTTCGTGACTGCAGCTCGGTCACAACTGTCCGCAGCCTTCGTCGCTGCGGCTCGGGTATAGGGAGCAGGTCACAACCTTTGTGGTTGCGACCGAGAAGAAGGGTCGTAGCCTTCGTGGCTGCGGCCACCTCAGGCGGGCCACAGCTTTCGTGGTTGTAGCCCAGCGACTGGTTGTCGTGGTCTTTGTGGCCGACCTCACCCAGGCTGGCCACTTCCAGGCAACGGCGGCGAGCTGCTAGGGTTTTACAAACCCTAGCAGCTAGCTTCAACGAAGAAGAACACCTGTTCTGGACCGGTCTGAGTGAACTGGTCCAGACCGGTCCGTTCTAACAAGTTGGACCAGACCAACTCTGTTCGACCCTGTTGGCAGAGGCTAACCGGTTCAGTCCGAACCGGTTGACATAGGCTGACCAAATTTAGTTCGGTTGGCAGAGGTTAACCGGTCCGGTCTGATTGGCATAGGCTGACCCGTTCGGTTGGTTTCAGTCATATTTGGATTGCTGAATGCTGATCAAACCGCTCAGAGCTAATTCAGAGGCTTTGGGCTGGTCGAATTGGTCTGAAATGAATTTAGTGTCGATCCTGGATCCTATGTGCGTCCTAGTGGTTTATTTGAGTCTGGTGAATGTGTCTGGATCCTTTCATAAATAATTTTTGGGCTAATTTAATTAATTGTTATACCAATTTGAATTGCTGGGAGAGCCTTATATTAATTTATATTGCATCGTTATATAGATAGAACATTGTGTGGGTTCCTTGAGATCCCTCGGTTACTTTGTGTTTTTTGCAGGGTAGATAGTCTTGTATTACTTTATATGCTTGGTTCTTGACTCCATGACTAGTAGAGTTGACTAGTTTATGACTTATTCAGATCCTAGCATACTATGTGAAAATTGGCCTAACATGTTAATTAATTTGTTTATTGAGACTTTAGTCCCTGAATTTTCTTTGTTGAGACGTTGGTGTTCAAATTTTTATTCATGGTGATTTTGAGCCCCAAACTTTTGGTTAGGGTGACTTTAGTCCTCAAATTTTTGAAATTTATAAATTAGCCTCAAATTAATTTATTTTCGAAAGGTATCAATATATATGTGTATGTATTGATACGTATGGTTTGTTTCTTTGCTTGCATGAATTAGATTACCTAGATAGGTGGATCTAGTTTTCGCTTAGCATAGATAGCATACCTTTAGGATTGGCCTTAGTAGTCTTTCGTAACTTTGGATGAGTACGAACTACACCTAGGAAAATGTTCCTGAGGGTGATACGGTCGGTTAGTCTGCGAGGTTCTCTGAATTTTCTTGAATAATACTAGGACGATTGTTTTGTGTAAGAGTCAAACACTTTGGTTTAGTGCGATATGTTCGATTCTGGTCCGTTAAGGACTGTTGGTATAGACTGTGTTTCAATTGATATTAGTGACTTTAGGTCATGCTTAGAGATAGGGAGTGCTTCTCGGCATAGCTAGGGTTGTCCCCCGGGTTTAAGTATGTTCTCAAGTCTGTCCTATCGGTCTGAGACTTGTCTTTTACATGCAATAGAACATTGTTCATTGTGTCTCCATGATACTATTAGAATTTCTTTTAGTTAGAGAAACTAGGCCACCATGAAGAACATCATCGCTGGTTGGGCAAAGGTCTTAGACTTAATGGTGAGAACAATAAAATCTGGAGAAAGCGTATAAACATGGTCCTAAGTAGAAGTCCATTAACCCCATCAAGAAGATTTATGAAAAGACTCGAATCTGTAATAACGAATCAGCGGAAGGCTTTCCATTTTAGTGGGAGGTTAATGATGCTGACACGCTCGCCATGATGCTGAGTACGATGGATGACGAAAGCCTTTATGAGTTTGAGCTTAACACACGACTGAAGGGTTGTGGGATACTTTGCAGGCTAGAAATGGTTCTTAACGACTGCTTAGTTGTGGTCACTCAACATTAAGTTTGATTCATATAAGATCAATCCTCAGCACTCCGCAAGATAGTATCTGAGGCATGTAGCCATTATCATCGTGAAACTCAAGGAGGACGGTCAAGGAGATAGTAACACTTTGTGAAAGCATGTCATGAATCGATCCGACCTAAATGTCTTATTGGCTACTTAGTGAACTTTGTGTTTCTAGTACATATATGTTGATTGACTCATGTTCTTTGTGGATTTTGGATTCAGGATCGACAAATCACATAGCCAGGAATCGTGACGTTTTCGTAGAGTGCCATAGAGTCCCACGCGAAATTAGGTGGATATACATTGACGACAACTTTCGTGTTGAAATCGAAGGGATTAGAACTTGTGAGTTGTACTTACACGATGGTCGAGTCTTAGTCTGATGTCAAATCCTCTATGCTCCGCAGAATCGCCGAAATGGTATTTCAGTCTTAAGATTAATGAAACTCGGTTTTAGATTGTCTTTTCATGAATCTTCTGTCCAATTGTCTTTAGATTCAACTTCGCTTGGCTTTAGAATTATTTTTGGTGTATTTATTGTTTAGGATTTGGATTCATACAATAATAATAATTTCATGCTTTCTTCTACTCGCGGATATGTTTGCGATGTGAATGAAAGACAAACTAGACTTCACTATAAATGTCAACATAGGATGCAGCGGCTAGCTCAATGGGGTTTACTGTCCAACATTCCACAAGTGGAGTCGTCTACTTGTGTAAGTTGTCTAGCAGAAAATTCCACCAGAGCGCCTTTTTGGTTAGGCACCTAGAGCCAAATTTCCATTTGCAATTGGTCCATTCCGATGTATGTGACCCTCTTATGCTAGGGTTCGACACGAAGCGTAAAATTTTATTACACTTACAGATGATTACACCTGTTACACAAAAGGGTAAGGGTCCTCTAGCCTGATCGTGGATGAAGAGTACCTTTCAGCGGAATTTAACGGTTTATGTAATGAAAAGGGAATCATTCATTAGTTGACGATCCACTACACCCATCACCAAAATAGTATTGCAGAGAGACGCAACAAAACGCTCCTTGAAATGGTTCGGTCGATATTGCGCAAACTCAACTGCTGATTTCCTTATGGGGAAACGCTTTGAAGACTGCTGCTCACATCCTGAACCATGTACCAATGAATACGGTTAACTCCACTCTTATGAGTTTTGGACTGGAATAAATTCTGGACCTTCACCATATACACCCATAGGGGTGTGCCGCTTACACCCATGATTTCTCAAATAAGTTTGGGAAAGATTGGACCTAGAGGAAAGAAGAATATTTTTGGTTACTCTGATATCTCCAAGGGGTATGTGTTTATAGCCGAGCAGGACAGTGTGAGTGTTACCGAGATCGAATCACGAGACGCAACGTTTTTAAAGAACGAATTTCCTAAGAATGGAGAGATTGATTTGGATCGATCTCTATATGAGATTTAATATCAAGTTGAGAAGACACCTTGTTCATTTGAGTCGAAGAGTTGAAACCGCAGATGATGGATCAGTTCGTCGTCAGCTGGATTCACCACCTGCTGGAGCGAATGGAATAGATTCCGCTCCTGATGATCTTGTTGACAATGGGAGCATTAGGGATCTCATTCTCAGTGGGAGTGATCATGGCCATACCCTCGTAGTAGTGAGTTGTTAGGACGTGGGCTAGAACATAAGTTTCCCTCCCGACAATATGCATTCAAAGGTGATGGATAACTAAACGCCCTAATATCCGACGATATGGTTATTATGTCGTTAAACGTTAGAGAAACTCTCATTGGACCCTTCTAAGAAGAATGGATGAGAGTAATGGAAGCTGAGATGAACACTTTGGAGGAGATGAAATCTATGAGGAGGAACAGTGTTTAGGCACTGGTCGACCTTCGAGAGGACACATAGCAATAGAGCTAAATGGGTTGTTAAGATGAAGCTCAAGGATGATAAAAAGTTGAGCATCATAACTCGATTGATTATGACTATTGGAGTGAGTCTAGACTTGGAATTGCACTAGATAGACGTTAAGACCGTCTTCCTCAATGGTGAGTTAGAAGAAGAGATCTATATGAAGCGGTCTGAATGCTTTGTCCAGAAAGACCGTGAGCACTTAATGTGCAAACTTCACAAATTGATCTATGGTATGAAACAATTCTCTAGTCAGTTGTACCACAAAGTTCATGCTTTGGTCGTGGAAAATGGATTTCTCTTGATGGATTAGAATCATTGCGTGTACACCAAAAAGGTATGGACCGATCTTTGTGTTTATGATTCTATATGTAGATGACATCCTCATAGCCGTAAATGGTTTGGAGTTCCTCACACAGGTAAAGGCATGATTGTCTTCTCTACTTGGGATGAAGGACAATGGTAAGACGACGCAGATCCTTGAGATTTAGATCTCGAGAGATCGCCGTAGGAGGCAGTTGTGGCTTACAGAGGAGAGCTACATAAAAAAAGTGTTGGAAATGTTCAACATGAGTAACTGCGAACCAATTAAAACTCCAGTTTACGTTGGTCACTTAACCTCTCAAAATGGATATATGAGTCAGATAAATAAATTTTGTAGCTAAGTATAGTCGGAATCCTGATATGCATAATAGTATGTATTTGACCTGATATTTGTCATGCAGTCGACATGGTATGTCGGTACCAAGCTGAACCCGGATTGAAGAAACGGCAGGCACTAAATAGTATCATGTGATATCTTAAGGGCATCGTCATGCTATCTGCTAGAGACTTACTAGAGATCCAAGAATATATGGATGACTGGGTATAATGATGAGTACTATGGTAGTGACTTTGATGAGAGAAAACTCACCTCAGACCTTATACTCTACTCTCCGATGGTGCCATATTGTGGATGAGCAATAAGTAGTTGCACATTATGTTGATCGCCATTGATACAAAATGTGTGGGTCTTGTGTGGATCATTCAGTTGGTCGTATGGTTGAAGAGACTTACAGATTGATTACTGAGTCATTGGAGTCGCAATCTCAGTGATATAGAAATCCAAGTATCATAACAATTCATAGCAAGTAGATATCACGTGAAACTATGTTAGAGAGGAGATTTGTTCGGGTACTTTGTGTGCCTGATAGACATTTGTACAACATTTGTACATATGCTCCATGGGAGAGGAGATATGTTGTAGCGCGCGTTCCATACTGCAGCGTATCCAAAACGACCATGGGTATGACCCGAGATGTGATCTTAACTCAGAGTTGTGTGAGACCAATAATTCTTTGCGTAACAGTCGTGTATGTACCCTCTTTACTCTGAACAGAGACTTGAGGTTCAGTTCAATGTTTGTTATCTTAGTCCATGCTCGATGGGCCTTCGACGTATTCCGCCCGGGTCCCGGTTCTAGACAAGCGAGTTGAATTGTGCTGATGGTTTCGTAGGAAGAGGATGGTCATTATGGGATCTTCTCGATATTGTGTCCACTAGGTGGCCACCAACCGCGTCATCGGTTGCGGGCACAATAAATATATTGGTCTGAAAGATCATAGTGTGGTCATGCCTGGAGAAAGATTACATGACCAAGGGTGCATGACACATTTCCACTGCTGGTGTGGGATCTGCGGGTCGCTACGTATTCTTAACTGGTGCGTAGCACTTTGCAATTTGTGTCTATCGGTCGCACGACTGCCTCCTCGTATGTGACTTTACTGTATAATGAGATTCGTTCTCTTGGTGCTGGCATGATGAATCAGCGCCACCCACTTTGTGTGAGTGGGAGATGTTGGTTTTAGGATAATGAGTCACCCATAAGAGAGATCCCATTCACGTAAGTCCAGTTGTGTGTCTGGCCTTAAAACCTATCCTTCTATATATCAGTATATATAGGGGTGCTCGGAGTTAGGAAAAACCTAATGATAGATATCCACCATACAGTTTAGACAGAGGTCAGTAGCTGTGGTATTGTAGATCATTGCTCTTCAAACCATGGCGTTTCCTCCTGTCCATCGGATCGTGATCCCAACCTTAGGCAGATTCGCTTTCGCAAAGGCAAATGTTCAAGGAGGTAACTTAATTATGTATTATGTTGTGCCCTAATCGATTGCATGTTTCGTAAATATTCCAACATAGATACATCACAATGCTAGTAGGTGTTACTTAAATTGTCTTTCCATCGAGAAAACCGAAATTGAACTTGAAACAATACTAACAATATTCGAGAAAATGAAGATTTCTTGCATACTTTATTCGAATAACAAAGTCATCAGATCTCCTTCAGTAAATTATTTTTTCCAGGTATCTCTATCATAGAATCAGCAAGAGACCAACATCAAGAAGTGAAATAACAGTCCAAGGTATCAAAAATACCAATTTCAACGGTTAAATTAGGGGTTGCACATGGTGGAATTCACTGACCATCTTTTTATCTTGGATGATGGAGTCGAGCATCAGCTTGTAGAAAATGCAAGACCTCTTCTCCGTAGAATCCGACTACATGGCGACTTCAGTCTAAGTGGGCTTCTCCTCCTTCTCCGACGACGACATTGATCTCTGCAAATCCAAGCTAGAAATGACAAACTAAAAGGAGGTTGCGGGTGCGAGACATTTAGTTTAGAGGTTTATTTATCCACATAACCGGTTTGGTTTATTTCGTTCTGGACCAGTTCTAAAATTATATAAGTTTAAAGTGGCTTGATTTGAATTTAAGTATAAACCAATATCTGAAAACGAGTCGATTCAGGCTGAATTGAAACTACTATTTTGAACTAGCTTACTTGAACCCTAAAAACTAGTTTAGTTTTCAAATTAGTTCGGCTGAACCGGTTCAAACCAGATCAGACGAGAACCAGTTATGATCAGCCGAACCATTTTTTTGGACAAGCCTATAATTGGGGGAAGCCAAATGAGGGCGACAGTTGGGGAATCGACAGTGGAGGACGACGAGAATGGTATTAGTATATGTTTAATTTGCTATAAAAAATAGTCAATACGAATATCTAGTCTACAATTTATAATTTATCAATTCAGTATCATATGCACATGCAAATATGTAAACTATATTATTATTAAAACAAAATTGATCTTTAAAAATTAATCGTTGGTCTATAAAAACTTTTTCTTAATAAAAGTATAATGAACAACTTATTTTAAAAATATATTCAACTATGAAATTTTACATTTTTATAAAGTCATGTAGCAATTCATAATAAAAACTGAACACACGTTTGAAAAATGCTAAAGTATATGTATGCAAAAATTGTAAGCCTTCAACCTACACACTAATCACTATGGATCGGAAAAACAAAAGATGTAGTTGACATTATTAAAAGTAACTATTAGCTTGTGTGAGTCGGGTTATAAAACACAATTGATACCCGACCCTTGAAATAAGGTGGGTAAATATTGTTTACCCAAATACTATCATCGACTCCTATTTTTTAATTTTTATATATATATTAACTACTTAACAATTTCAAATTATCTAACCCTTTGTAGCTACGTCAGAATGCCATCGCACTGGTCAATCACCGACACAAAAATCTTACCCAAACCACACATACCCTCCCCACCCTCAAACTCTCCTTAAGAATCCACGTTCGAATCACATTGTAACGTTTATCTCTCAAACACCCTTTGTCCATTAGGAATGCGGCAGTTGAAGGTCTTGCCGTTACCTCAATCACGCACCTTCAGCCTTCTAAACTGGATCTTGGCACTGATCTCCCTCACGAGTCTTCGATCACATAAACTATAATTACTGGGGGTTTCATTTAATTAGACAGATCAGCGAGTCGTGGTCGGGTCCAAATTTACAAGACAGTGGGGAAACACGACCAAAGCCAATTCAGGTTATTTTCGGTTAGAATAATAATTAGGGAAAATTATGAAATTGCACCCGCATGCTTGCATTAGTTGGTAATTTGACCCATAATGTTTGTTATCACACTCATATGTTTCAGTTTGTTGGTAATTGGAGTTTTCTGTCCATTGTCGTTTACTGTCCATTAAATTGTCATCACGTGATGATCATGTGATTTAATCATAAATGGATATACCAAAAATACCATAGTCACTTATGTTGTTCCGGTTCAAGTTAAGAGTGAAGCTCCATTCTAGGTGAAGCCGCCGGAATTTCCAGAAGAAGAGCGAACACTTCTCCCATAATTTCCATGTGTATGGCCTCCAAGTCCAAGCAAGCGTATATCTGTCGCGATTGTGGGTCGGTATCAAATCAGTTGAGTTTATTTCATGCTTTGCATAATGCATCTGACTCTTATATGTATTGCAATCTAGAAATGATGAATGAATTCTACTCTGTTCTTTTTATTTAAATTGGTTAACTCAGTGGATTGTCTTGCCATATGCAGGTACATTTATACTGATAAAACTCCATTTGACAAGTTACCTGACAAGTACTTTTGCCCAAGTAATTACAATACGTACTAGAATCCAGCTAGCATGTGATTGATGATTACTTTGTTCACTACTAACTTCTAATGTCATATATTAGCTGTAAGGAATGTTTAAAATTATTCATTTAATTGAATGATTGCAGTTTGTGGTGCTCCAAAACGAAGAATTAGGGAGTACCAGCCTGATGTGTCCAAGAATGCTAATGACAAAGATGTTCGCAAGGCAAGGAAGGCTCAAATCCAGAAAGATGAAGCCATTGGGTGAGTAATAAATCCTTCCTTATTTGTTCTACAAATTCTAGCTATGACATACAACCCATTGAAATTGTGAAGAGAAGATTCATAATGAATGAATTATGCAATAAGCGCCTAAATTAGAAGTGGATTTCGCGCCTCTCGGCAAAGATTTTTCCAGTGACAGCTTCATCGGGCAGCAGGGCGAGCCATACACCAGTATCAACACCTTCTCCAGACCTTGATCCTCCTGGACAACATCTTCAGCTCTGTGTTCTCTGTTAGGATCGATTCTGTACAAACACTCAATCGGATGAAGAAATCACTTAGTATTGAGAAGGAAACCCTCAGTTTTTCTAGAGAGGAAAGGAAAGAGAGAAACTCAGATTTTCGTGGTAACACCCAATAAGGTAACCTCCACGCGGTTTAGCAAAATATATTAAAGATGGTTACTGTTACAAAATACGTATACATGGAGAAATATAGTATAGTACAGTATAGTCTATGGGTTACCGCGAGACGCGTACATTAATACATAATCTACCATTACATATTAATCAAACTACAATACCTAACAATTCTCCCACTTGGAGACTGATTCTGTCACCAAAAACAAACACATATTTTCTCAGCATTATCATTAATACCTTCACCGCACCATCTGTAGTAACACAACTACAGAAGACCAACTGAGGTTTTGCACAACCCCAGTTTCCCAACATCGACACATTTTGTCAACATGTCCGCTGGGTTCTTTGCACCCTCTATCTTCTCTAAGCACAAGTCACCTTCTTCCACTGCCCTGCGAGTAAAATGATACCACATTCTGATATGCTTAGTCTTCGAATGATAGACTGGGTTCTTTACCAACTGTATGGCACTCTGGCTATTTGAATACAGAATCTTCCCATTCTGCTTCTTGCCCAACTCTTCCAGATAATTTGTCAGCCATATCATCTCCTTCCCAGCTTCAACTATTGCCACATACTCAGCCTCAGTAGATGAAAGAGCAATACATTTCTGAAGCCTGGACATCCAACACACTGCCGTACCACCTATGGTGTAGATGTATCCGGATGTGCTCTTCCTAGAGTATAAATCTCCACCAAGATCAGCATCCACAAAACCCTGAAGAATAACTTTGTCTTTGCCAAAACAAAGTGAAGTACTGGATGTACCTTTCAGATATCTCATAAGCCACTTCACAGCTTCCCAATGCTCTTTACACGGATTTTCCATGTACCTGCTAACCACACCCACTGCGTGTGCTATGTCAGGTCTTGTACAGACCATAGCATACATCAGACTCCCAACTGCTGAAGCATATGGAACCAGTGCCATTTGATCACGTTCTTCAGCGGTCTCGGGTGACTGCCCCTTTGACAATTTTATGTGATTTGCCAAAGGAGTAGTCATGGGCTTAGCATCAGTCATCCTGAATCGGGTCACTACCTTCTCAATGTACTGCTACTGGGATAGACTTAAGGTTCCAGCAGATCTATCCCGATATATTCTCATCCCAAGAATCTGCTTCGCTGCACCCAAGTCATTCATCTCAAACACAAAAGACAGACTTACCTTCACATCTTTTATCTCTCTCATACTGGAACCTGCAATCAACATATCATCCACATACACGAGTAGAAATACATAAGAATCAGAGTATTTCTTGAAATAAGAGGACTGATCCTTTTCACTCCTACAAATGCCACTCTTGATCATGAAAGATTCGAACTTCTTGTACCATTGCCTCGATGCCTGCTTCAACCCATACAAGCTCCTATTGAGCTTGCACACCATGTGTTCCTTGCTTGGAACAACAAATCCTTCTGGTTGCTGCATATAGATCTCCTTATCAAGATCTCCATGTATAAATGTTGTTTTTACATTCATTTGCTCAAGATGCTAATCCTCAGAAGCAACAATACTCAATAGTATCCTGATAGTAGTTAATTTCACAACATGAGAAAATATTTCAGCATAATCAATACATTTCCTTTGTGAATACCCTTTAACTACTAACCGAGCCTTGAACCGTCTTTTGCCATCTGGTTCAGCCTTGATCCTGAACACCCACCTATTCAACAAAGCTCTCTTCCCTACACGCAATTCAGTCAACAACCACGTGTCATTCTTCTCAAGTGAGCTCATCTCATCATCCATGGCTTGCTCCCACTTGATTGAATCCTCCACATGTAGGGCTTCATTAAAAGACTCTGGTTCCCCTTCATCAGTCAACAATAGATAATTTAATGAAGGTGAATACCTATCTGGTGGTCTGATGGTTCTGGATGATCTCCTCAACACCTGGTTAGGTGTCATTTGTTCCACTACGAGTTCTTCAGCAACAGTGTCTGGAGTTGTTTGAGTATCTTCTATGGGTGTAATCTTCTGCATCTCAAACTCAACTCCCACTTGCTTCGTAGTCTCTTGAACCTTCTGCTATGTGTCCTTGTATAGGACAGATTCATCTAACGTCACATCACAGTGTCTCAGGATCTTTCTGTTCTTGTCATCCCAAAACCTGTAACCAAACAAGTCAGAACCATAGCCTATGAAGTAACACTTCATAGCCTTAGCATCAAGCTTATCTCTTTTCTATGGATCTACATGAACATAAGCAGTGCAACTGAAAGTTCTCAAGTGTGAGTACTTGAGATCCTTTCTTGTCCATATCTCCTCTGGAATCTTGAACCCCAAGGGAGTTGATGGTCCCCTGTTGATCAAGTATGCAGCTGTGCTTACTGCGTCTGCCTAGAACATCTTGGGCAGCCCACAATGCAGCCTCATACTCCTCGCACACTCATTCAATGTTCTGTTCATCCTCTCAGCAATTCCATTCTGCCTAGCCTTACCGGGAACTGTCCTCATCAATCTTATTCCCTCAGCAACACATAAAGCTTTGAACTCTGACTTGTCATACTCTCCTCCATTGTCAGACCTAAAACATTTGATCTTCAATCCGGTTTGATTCTCAACTTCAGCTTTCCACCTCTTGAATGTTGCAAACACATCTGACTTATGCTTCAAGAAGTAAACCCATACCTTCCTGCTGAAATCATCAAGGAAGGTGACATAAAACCTAGATCCTCCAAGTGATGAAACTGGAGATGGTCCCCATACATATGTATGAATCATTTCCAACTGCACTTTCTTCGACTCTCTCGGAGTCTTTATGAAGCTAACTCGTTTCTATTTTCCTAGAACACAACTCTCACAAAGACCCATATCAACAGACTTCAGACCCTCTAAAACTCCTTTTGCAACCAGCATCTTCATTCCCTTAACACTCATGTGTCCAAGTCTGTTGTGCCACAAACATGAACCTAGAAGCACCCTCAGCAACAACAGACATGTTTATACACCGTGCAGTGGTATATAAGGTTCCAGATTTCGTGCCACGAGCTACAATCATAGCCCCCTTTACAATCTTCCAAGAACATTTACCAAACTCTGCTGCGTAGCCTGTGCTATCCAACTGACCAACAGAGATCAGATTCTTCTTGAGTCCAGGAATATATTTGACATCTTCCAATATCCACTGGTTTGCCGATGGGGTCTTTATGCAGACATCCCCTTTTGCTTCAATCTCCAATGCTTTGTTGTCAGCAAGATATACCTTTCCAAAAATTCCAGACTTGAAATTTTGAAACAACTCCTTACTAGGAGACGAATAAAAAGATGGACCAGAATCCAAAATCCAGGATTCAACCGGGCTGTCCACACTAATGATGAGCATCACCAATGTCTTCTACTGAATTTACAGAATCTGTATCAACCCCTGATTTCTGATTCTTCTTCTTCTTGGGTTTCTTACAGGTTGTCCGATAGTGGCTTTTCTCTCCACAATTCCAACAAATCACGTTGGCTTTGTTCGGTGATTTTCCTCGATTCTTTGATTTTGATCGACCATGTTGATTTTGGCCCTTCGAATTGCTTCTCCCCCTTCTGTCCACACTGAGAGCACTACCCGATGAATCTCCCACTTCGCGTTTGCGAATACTTTCACTGAGAACAACATCTCGGATTTCATCGAATTTCAGTTTCTCAGAACCACGGGAACTACTAATTGCAGCAACAACAGTATCGCAAGACTCAGGCGGAGATGACATCAAAATCAAGGCTTTAATTTCATCTTCGAAGTTAATCTCCACAAAACTCAATTGACTCACAATCATATTAAACTCGTTGATATGATCAGCAACAGATCCACTTTCGGACATCTGTAAATTGAACAATCTACGCATCAAATATACCTTGTTCTTAGCCGATGGCTTTTCGTACATATTTGATAGCGCCTTCAACAGATCGGCCGTAGTCGTCTCCTTGACGATGTTGAACGCCACGTTCTTCGACAAAGTCAATCGGATCATCCCTAGGGCTTGACGATCTTTCAGCTTCCACTGCTCCTCTGTCATGGAATCCGGCTTCACCCCGATCAATGGTTCGTGAAGATCTTTCTGGTAAATACAATCTTCGATCTGCATCTTCCAGAAACCGAAATCGGATCCATCAAACTTCTCGATTCCAAACTTCGAACTCTCCATCTTCAGTGATCTGTTGAATCTCCTTAGCTCTAATACCAGTTGTTAGGATCGATTCTCTACAAACACTCAATCGGATGAAGAAATCACTTAGTATTGAGAAGGAAACCCTCAGTTTTTCTAGAGAGGAAAGGAAAGAGAGAAACTCGAATTTTCGTGGTAACACCCAATAGGGTAACCTCCACGCGGTTTAGCAAAATATATTAATGATGGTTACTGTTACAAAATACGTATACATGGAGAAATACAGTATAGTACAGTATAGTCTATGGGTTACCGCGAGACGCGTACATTAATACATAATCTACCATTACATATTAATCAGAATACAATACCTAACAATCTCAACATTAGAGACCTGTCGATCTTCGTCCTTCCATGCTCTTTCAGTGCAGCGAGATAATTAAAAACTCTAATTAAAAGTTTGTATTGATAACTAATTCATTATTTTGGTTCATTTATTTAGAAGAAAAAAAATGAGTTTAGCGTATCTTTACGTTTCTCTTATGTGGATACTTGCACCAATACAATTCTTTTGTATTGATTGACACACTAACATTTTTTTGTATGTTCAATATGATTCTATCAATTTGTGCCATTAAATGTTACGTGGTTTTTGTGCTAATTGACGAATTTAAAAATTCTTTTTTTTTTTGAAGTATTCAGTTTCTAACTCAAAATAATAGTTTTTTAGTTTAAGTTTGAACCCTAAAAATATTCACTATTAATTTTGAAGTTCATTATCACTTTTGTCTTCGTGCAGCTCATCACATCTTCAATTTTCAATTGTGGGAGGGTATAAGTATGTATATTACGCCGGATACAACTATCACATACAAACTTAATACAACTAATTAATAACCCATAAAATTTGGTACAAATAGCAATTGCGAAACATATTATTATAAAAATGTAGGTGGTGCAAATAATAAATGATATTCAAGCAGTTTACCATATGTATATTTGTCTAAATTATTTATAAATACTTTATATTCGCAATCTTATGTTACAATATCCCCAGCCTCACTCCCACACAGCCCCAAGAAACAAAACAGTATTCTGAAATTTTTAATTGATAGACTTATATGATTACCAATTGAGAGTCATATATATAATATAGTTTTCATTTCTTCTTGTTACTTAATAATGTGTAATAAAGGATACACAGTTAATGAAGCGATCACAGTATTGCTAAATTTTGTGTTGAACCACAATAAAGTTAATGAGTAAAAAAAGAATAATCAGTTTAACAAGTAGAGTTTCATTTCAGAACGAATCTGTAATATCTCCAACCCTAATTGAGTCGTGACTCGTAGTACAACACATTCTCGTACCATATATATATATATATGTGTGTATGTATGTATATTCTCGTACAATGCCATTTCATCTCCTTGTACGTCAATCCAACTGTTTGTTGTTGACATATGTGAATGTGATGGAAGACCAAACTCATCTAAACATCACCAGAAACAAACCTAACTCAGAAGAGAAGAGAAGAGAAACTGAAGAGGGTATAAGCCACGTGTAACCGTTGACCGACAGTTTTTTTGTTTACAAAAAACTGAGGACTTCACATGGAATTACACAACACAACCAACAGTCTAACCAAATATAGATAGCTCGGTTGTTTATTTGTGTGTATGGACAACAGACGCTCGACAAGTCCTTTCCCAAATTGACCATTAGAACTAGCATTTACAGCAACACCGTCAAACTGCATGTCTCCACGTGTTATATATGAGAGTATTGTTATTTTTGAAAAAATAACAGATTTTTCTTAGAAAGTATAAATGAAAAATTAAGTATAAAAATATCTTCCTTTTTATTTATAGAAAAGTAGTTCTACCTGCGTCTTAGGGGTGCGTGTTGTGCAACAACCCCACCTAGACCTAGGGCAGCATGTGTAATTGTGCATGGCACATCACGCCACTAAGGGATGGCGTGATAACTTTTATGTTTTTCCTTCATTTCGATGATATGATATTTAATAAAAACAATAAACTATATATCTATTAAGAAAATTAAAGTGATTAGCTATTTTTAATTGCAATCCAATTTATGCAAACACAAATTGAATTTAGATTTATGGATTAACCATATTCTCTCTCTTAAGTTGTGATATGAAAATTTCACTTAAACAAATCCAACTCAGACCCTCTAAGTCGAAACCTAACACCGTTAACGACATTTATGACAAATTCAATTGCCTAGCTAGCTACTCTATATTTTTAAATTTTGTTATCAGGTATATAATTAAATTTTTAACATAACATCGTTTTTATATAATTTGATCAAAATGACAAACTTGGTTAGGAGAGAAATTTAATTGTATACTTACTTTTAAAAAATACAATACATAGATAATTGATTTAGAACATAAATTAGGCTAACGACATTAAGTTTCTATTTTCGAACTGATCGTACAGTACGATAGAGTAAATGTTATACATTATATATATATATCACGTTACCCATTGGTGGCCTATTGTGCATTTTAGCACAGCACGCCACTATGGTTAGCGAGATGCATATGTATTTTTTTTTACAACTCGCTCCTCGTGGAATGCGCATATACCTACTTTTCTAAATATAGTTTTTGGGGTAGATAGTATCAATGCACCTATATGTTTGCTTATGTTGTTATTTGCACCACTCATGTAGTAACTTGCACCCACAAGTTTGAACATGTTGCTAAATTAACCAACTGTTAACTAATCCATCCATTTTTGTCATTAAATATGTCAAAATGAGATTTTACCCCATGTTCATCTTCATATCATTTTCAACATTAGATCCAATTCCAAAACGCAGATCTGGGTTCGAATCTAACCCAAAATGCATATTTTGGTTCGAATTCAAACAAAAAATGCAAATTTTAGTTGAATTTGAATCCAAATTTGCATTTTGGGATTGAGTTCAAATAAAAAATGCAGATTTGACCTTAATTCAACCACAAAATACAGTTTTGGGTTGAAAATGAATCTAATTTATATATATATATTAGTATTACGAATTAACTTATAGAATATAAATATTAAGTACATTTTTTCATAGCATTAAGCAAAAATATATGAATTTATTAACCATTATTAATGTGGTGTTAATTTATACCTATAAGTTATGTTTTTTTGTTTTAATGATTTTGTGACCTATATTATAGTGGTATGTGTTAAAACTGGAAAAATCATTAGTATTTTTTGTTTTTTAGTAATAATAAAAAATCTTATATTTCAATTATACAAAAAATATTTTATTTACAAATTATGTTGCGTTTATAAATATATAATATTTTTAAAAAAAATATCTTAATGTCAATATAATACTTGTACCTTAACTTTATTGTTTTATGACTTATATTGGTGTCATATACGAATATCAAATTGTTAAAAACTTTGTAATATTTTTGTTTTAATACTATTAATATAATATATTATGTTTTACTTATACATACGGTAGTGTAACTATTCTAAATGGGCAAAATATGTTGCGTTTATATATATAACATATATTGATTCTCAAAATTAACCTTTGTATTATTATTCTTCATATCGTGTTCAGTTTTATATTAAAAATGTAATTATAATACGGTGGGTGATGTAATATGTGATTAGTATTTTGATAAATTTGTTATGTCACAAACTAAATAAAGCATGTAGCCTAAAAAATCCGATCTCTCATAAGTGAGGTACTGGTGGAGTATTTATATGGATACTTAACCTAGGTCCAAGGTTAGTTTCTTATCATTCTCATTCCACTATGAGTTTGGCGCAACAAACCATAGTAAATTTATGTGGACTTAGGGTCGCTACAATCCGGATTTTCAAAGTCATTATCGTGAGCACAATCTCATAATTTTATTATCAAAATGGTTTCACACTTAGGTGGCAACAAAATTTTAGTCGTCTGAAAATTTTAGGCAACGACTACGACCTTCTAGGCGATGACGACCTTTGAAGGCGGTGATGACCTTTTAGGCATCAACGATCCTTTAGGGGCATCACTTTGTTGAGAGGCGACGAATTTCGATTCTTAAGAGAGTCGGACAAGCCACGATTCAAGTAGTCAAGAACTGGTTTTTCGAATTGTTGGCGCCTGATATCCATCATATGCTACTAAGCCCAATAAGAGTGTTGCTCACTTTAGGTTCCTACATACACTTTTTATATGAAGGCGTCGTTTTTTTATCGCCGACAAGATGTATCTTCGTGCAGGTAAGTGGGTCTCAGACAAATGACCTGACATCTAATGTGATGGACAAAAGTCTTCTTGAAGGATAACTTCGTACGATAGGGGCACCAAATCAATTTTTGTCTAAGGTAAATGACTCATATTGCTTAATCATTAAATGATAATGTCTAAGGCAGTCAACACCTTAGAGGTTAACACAATCGAATTGTATCTTGGGTGCGTGATGCCTTGGGGCCAACACTTTGGGTATTTACAGCCTCAGAGAGCAATATCTATAGCACTTGACTCTTATGAAGACCAACACTTTGTGCTTATACATCTAAAGGCAATATCGTCATAGTGTAATGCCTATGGTGGTCAACGCCTTAGGCGGTTGGGAACCTCTAAGGGAAACACCTAAGTTGATACCTTAGGTGGTTAACTCTTTGGAGAATAACATGATGTCTAACACCTTGGTTGATGTCTTAGATGGTTAAATCCTTGGAAAACAACACCTAAGGCTGACACCTTAGACAATTGGAACGCCTTAGTACATCACCTTCGAAATGCTTTAGTCTAACTCCTTGAAGGGTAAAACCTTAGTCTAACACCTCAAAAGGCAATACCTTTCCACCGAGTGACCAACGGGTCAATGCCTAAGAGGACAATGCCTTAGAGAAACACTTCTGTGATCCGATGCCTTGGGGGTAACAACTTTGGTTCCTTATCATTTAATGCTTTGGAGGTCAACACCTTTCAGGATGACTCCTCGGAGGGAACATCTTTGACTCCTAGGTTGATCCTTATGCGGTTATCTCTCTAGAGAGCAATGTCTTAGGGAGAAACACCTTTGATAACTATGCCTTGGACAACAATGTGACTGATGCCTCAAATGGTTAACTATATGGAAGGAAACATCTTAGGAGCAACGCCTTCAACAACAAATGTCTTGGGGACGCAACACCTTGGTTGATGCCTTAGAAAGTTGAGTCCTTCGGAAGCTACAGTTAAGGCCACTACAAGAAACTGGAGCATAGACGTCGGCAAAAAATCGTTGCTAAAGGTTTATAGGTCGACAATTTGCCATTGACCAAGGTTTGCCGCTGTTAAGATGACACTCCCCACTTCGAGTTTACAGCAGCATTAGACTGTTGTTAAACACAGATCAAAGGTGACAACATATTGTTGATGTTATAGATGATTTTTATTGATGAAAATACTTCATCGTTGAATTACTTTTTTAGCAGTGACTTTGAGATGCTGTTTTTTATTCTAAATAACGTCCATTAACTTATTATTAATATGTGTATTTAGTGACTAGTGACTACAAATCCACCATTAAAAACACTTGATACTGTTAGATAATGTTGTTGCTAAATACATGTTTTTAATGATAAGAACCTGATCAAAAAAAAAATGATAAGAACCACTAACATCAGTTTATGTCGCTGCTAAACACAAGCTTTTTGTGTCAACAACCACTAATCATTGTTAAAAACAAACTTTTGTGATGTATTTTTATTAATTATCTAGTTATTCCTATATGATATGAACTACACAATACATTTTAAAAAATATAACATATTATTTATCCAAGTATATATATATATTTTAATAAACATCCAAACTACAAACTTGCAATAATCTAAAATGTAAATACATAGTTTTCTAAAATGTAAATACATAATCTAAAAGCACATTTACTGATTTTGCTGCGTATCGAAGTGCATCCACATCCAATCCAAAGTCTATTTCATCGAAAATGGCCAAGTATGCCCCAAGAACCTGTGAACGAAAGAACACACATCACAATCACAATGAAATCCAGGATAGAAGCCATGTTGATGACTGTAACAAAGAATGCAACGAAAACTATTCAGAGATGTTGCATTTGATTAAGATGGAATAACAACATTCCAAAGGAACTAGAAGTCGATATATCAGATTCACTTCATCAGTGCATTTAGTGGTGATTAAAAGAATGTGTTTTGATACCTAAGCTATAAATCATTAAGAAGAACCGTAGCAACCATACAAAGTAGTTATGTTTTATCAATACTAAAATCAATTAGTATATAAAGGAGTACCTTTGACTCAGTAGCCAATTTTAGCTTCTCCCAAAATGCATTTGTTGGAAAGTTTAGTAAATATTAACATCGATAATTTGTGGAATATCAGTAAATATTTTAGCTTCTCCCCAAAAAATGTTTAACTGTAAACAACATTTGGCTAATTTGTGGAGTATTAGTGTACCACTTTCGTTTATTCCTTCACTTTCTGGTTCTTTTCTACTCCCTTCATCCCAGTAAACTTGTCATTCCCTTATTTGTTGTGCACCACAAATCAGTAAATCTAAGCAAAGGAACAACAAAATAACATGAACATCTAAAGCTGGAATACCTCAAATCGAATGTAAAGACAATAGAGATAGAGACATAAATCTGGAATGCCTCAAATCGAATCTAACGCTGGAATGCCTCAAAATAACACATTCCGAGCAATATCTTAATAGAGATAGATACATAAATTCAAGGAAGAAGATAATAGAGGTGTATGAACATGTCTCAAACCTGATGTCTCATTAGAGGGATTGCCAGACATAACTCAACCAAACAATCTGAACAATTAACAAACCGCTAAACAGACAAATTGAACAGCTCAAATAGAAACATATTTCATGCTGAATAAACCGAAAAACGGATTTCGGCTCAGAAACCGATTTCAACTCAAATAAACAAACCGCTCAAACTGAACGAATCGAACAATCCAATTTCAGCACACACAACAAACTGAAACATAGCTCAACCGCTCAAACAACACACACAACAAAGTATTTCATCACAGCCGAACAACATATACAACAAACAACACAGAACTCAGTCGAACAAACATCATAGACAACAAACAGATTTCAGCTGAACAACATAAAACAAACAAACAAAACCGAACAAACAATTAACACAACTCAGCCGAACAAACTGAACATAACAGAGAAGTCATAACCGAACAAGAAGGGGTAACAACTGAACCTTATCATTCATTTTCGTCGTTTGGACTTTGGAGAGGCAAACGTTTGGAGCGATGGAGATGAGAGGTTGAAGAAGTTTCCTTGGTGTTGGGTATCGATAGTGACGGCCCAGTAAGAAAAGGCCTCGAAGGCCCAATAACTATAGAGGGGGTAAACCCATGACATCCGAACCGGATCGGCCCAAGTACAAGCCAAACTTGGCCCACCATCGAGTAATCCAGAATCGAGCCCAAAGTCTATAGAGACGCCAAAGGCTCTCAGACTGCTCGCCATTCTCTACCAAGTCGCGACCTTCCACTGCTCGACATGGGAGTGCTCGCCCCGAAGAGAGCCTTGCCTCTCTCCTCTGGTCCCACTAAACCGTTAATAACAGAGTGGCCAAGATATCCCGCATATCCCGGTCACATATTCACTAAAGATTAGATTTGGTAACTGCAATATCTCGCAGTAACTGCCATATCCCACGATCCGAATCTTCAGCAACTCAATATACATTAAGATATTCAGTTGCCTTTATACGGTTCTATCTCTCTTACCCTATAAATATCCTTGCTTTACATACGTACTTTACGTTTTGAGTTTTATACACACATATACTCATTTAAGCATCGGAGAGGGACCCAGAGGCACCCCCTCTGTTGCGCTCCCCTACTTGCAGGTTCACCGGAGTTGGAGCTGAAGCGTCATCCCAACCTTGTCTGGTATTCAATTCACTGCCAGATCAGCATTCAGGATTTCACGATCCAACATTTGGCGCCGTCTGTGGGAAACGAGCAATTCAGCCATGAGAACTCGATCCCAAAGCAACCGTCGGAATCAGACTAGGGAGCGATCCTCAGATAGCTCTGATTCCGCCGCCGCTTCACCGCTTCAACAGGAACCTGCCAGCCGAGCAGGAGTTAACGCTGTTCCTCTGCGGACAGCCCGAGAACATGTCGGTGATTCAAGACCGACCCCAGCTGCTGATCAAAACGGAGCCCCTGCGCCGCAGACAGTCCACATTGCGGGGCAGAATATTAATTTAACCCCCGAGATGGTCTCCTTGCTGGAAGCCATCCTAGGACAGGCGCGCCGCCAGGCCCCTGCTCCTCAGGAAAACAATCCCTCTGCTCCTAAGGAAAATCACCGCCCTGCTGCCACAGGGCCTTCACCTTCAGAAGCGGCCAATCCTAGTCCTGCTGCGCATCAGGAGGATCAGGAGATGACGTCAGGTCAGCAGTCCCTACCTCCAGCGCACACCAAGGAGCCAGCAGCCGCATATACTGCCAATCCTTCCGGTCCGCCTCCACCCGGAGCCTCTCCCATGTACTGCACTGTGGAGCAGATGGATGACCTCCTCAACAAAAGGCTCCAGGAAAGACAGTTGACAGTCATAGCTCCCTTCAAGGAGCAGTCCTCTCATCCATTCACCGACGCGCTCGTCGCTATCAAAATCCCGAAGGATGTGGTTGCTCGGGCCATACCTGAGTATAGCGGTGGAGGAGATCCCACCGTACATGTCAACAAGCATGAGGCCTCCCTTCTGGGTAAGTCAAACGATCCCAATCATTTGGCTTTGCTATTTCCATCTACTCTTTCGGGTTCGGCTTCGTCCTGGTTCTTCGGCCTCCCTGCAGGATCAATCGGAACTTGGGCAGAGTTAAGAAGCAAGTTCCTGGAGAGATACATGGGCGAGCGCCAGTTGCTGAAGAGCGTGGTCGCCCTTGACTCGGTCAAACAGCAGCCTGGAGAGTCGCTGTCCAACTTCTACGGGCGTTTTCATCAAAACGTCACAGAATTAGATCGCCGAATCTCGGATGGGGAGATCATTCGAGCATTCTACAGAGGTCTGGATGTGGCCAACAAGGCCTCGAGAAAGCTGCGAAACAGCTATCACGTAAAGGAGATAGAGACATTGGAGGAGTTGGCATCCAGAGCGAAAGGTTTCATAGACCTTGAGCGCGCAAACATCGAGGCTAACCTCCTGACGACCTCGCTAAGGGTAACCCCTGAACCCCGACGCGATGGTAAGAAGGAGGTCAAGAAGGAGAAAAAGGGAAAAGAAAGTAAGCCGCGAGTCGAGTCTCTTCCAGCGCCTCGCCATCCAGAGGTCCCTGAGTACTTCACGCCTTTAAATAGGCAGATCTCAGCGGTACTAGTCGAGATGGAGAGGAGATCCTTGGCGAGGCCACCGATGCCTCGCCGAGGTGGGTTACCCATGGGCAAGGATGTCGAGAGCTATTGCAGATACCACAAGTGCAAGGGCCATAAGACAGACGATTGCAAGATTCTGAAACGAGATATAGAGAGGCTGATTCAGGGGGGAATGTTGAAGGAATTTGTGGCAGGGCGAGACCGAAGTCGAACGCCCCCCAGGAGACATCGTTCACCAGCCCCTGCGGATCAAGCTGAGCCTTCTGGAAGCAAGAGGAGAGTGAATCTGATTGCGGGAGGATTCGGCGCAGGCGGCGAGAGGTCAAACTCCAGAGAGGTCTACGCCACTCAGATCTCTACGGCAGTTCAGTTGGGGAAGCGACCCCGACCTGAAGAAAACATTGTCATCTCATTCTCTGAAGATGATTTGGCACATGTCACTACGCCCCACAACGATGCTCTGGTCATTACGGCAGATATAGACGGCTGTGATGTTGCAAGGATTCTGGTCGACGGAGGCAGCTCGACAGACATCCTGTTTCTGGACGCCTTCGAAAAGATGGGCAAATCAAAACGCGACCTGAAGAGGGTCGACTTTCCGCTGATCGGATTTGCGGGAAGGACAACTTATCCACTGGGGGCTATAACCATGCCAGTGATTTTTGGCGAGGGGTGGAAAAGCATCAAGGTGTCGGTCACTTTCCTGGTGGTCGATTCACCTACATCCTACAACGCCATTATAGGGAGAACCACGATCAACCCAAATAAGATTGTGGCCTCCACTGTCCACCAGAAGATGAAGTTCCCTACTCCGAACGGGATTGGAGAAGTGCTCGGAGATCAGCCTTCCTCGCGGCAATGTTATGTGAACTGTTTACGCAGGAAGAACCAAAGGGAGGCGCTCGCCATCGAGACAGAGGCCGATCCCCGCGAGGACTTGGCTCGACCAGCACCCATGGAGGAATTGGAGGAGGTCGAGATCGATGGTCCGGACAAAAAGGTGCGCATTGGGACCACCTTGAAAGCAACAAAAGCCCTAGCAACAAAGCTAGGCCAAAAGCCCTAGCAACCAAGCTAGGCCAAAAGCCCTGACGCCAAAGTCAGGCCTCAAAAGCCCTAGCAACAAAGCTAGGCCAAAAAGCCCTAACAACAAAGTTAGGCCAAAAGCCCTAACAACAAAGTTAGGCCAAAAGCCCTAGCAACAAAGCTAGGCCAAAAAGCCCTGTCGCCAAAGACAGGCCAAAAGCCCTAACAACAAAGTTAGGCCAAAAGCCCTAGCAACAAAGCTAGGCCAAAAAGCCCTGTCGCCAAAGACAGGCCAAAAGCCCTAACAACAAAGTTAGGCCAAAAAAGCCTTAGTAACAAAACTAGGCCACAAAAGCCCTAACAACAAAGTTAGGCCTCAAAAAACCTGACGCCAAGAGTCAGGCAAAGCCCTGACGCCAAAGTCAGGCCAAAAGACCTAGCAAAATGTTAGGCAAAATGAAAGCCCTGACGCCAAAGTCAGGCCAAAGAAAGTTTAGGCGATCACTATCGATGATAAAGCCTGACAAATTACAAATCCCTTGTTATTAGGCCAACACCTCAAAGGTTTAAACTTCAAAGAAGGTAATATCTCTTTGAACTTAGAAGTTTACGCTTTTAAGTGTCAAAAGTATTATCCTTAGAAAGTTTAGCTTATGATGGGTCTACGGCTTTAAGGGTCGACGACATTACAAAGCAAGAAAAAAGTGGAAAGTAATTATGAGTAAGATATTGGATAGCTAAATATGTTCGAAGTCGATTAAAGGCTCAAGAATATAAAAGCATTCAATAGAAAAATCCAAGTCTTCGACAGATAATTACAAACCAAAAACAGAAAATACAAAAATGGCTATCTAAAAAAGAAAAATACGGTCGCCAAGGAGTTAGGTACTTCAAGCTTTGGGGTTCTCGGGGGCAAAGACGCTCTGCTCGCCTTCGGGGGCAGAAGTATCGGGCTCGCCTTCAGGAGCAGCCTCCCCAGCAACAGAGGGCTGCGAAGGCTGACTCCGCAGGAAGGTCTTCAAGGAGGCAACTTCCCCAAGAGGAAAGTGGGGATCGACCGCCTGGACCTCCTCCACCAGGCCTTGAAGAAATTCGGCAATCGCCGACTTCATCACCTTCAAGGCCTGGTCCTCAAAGTCTTCGGAGGCCTTGAACTCCTCAATCACGGCATGGGGTGAAGGAACCGCTTTCAGCTGATCAGCCAGTCGGTTCTTTTCCTCCTCTAGGGCGACCCCCCTAGCTTCGGCAGCGTTCCTCTGGGCCTCCGCGGCGACCCTAAGAGCGTCTGACTCGACCAACTGGGCACGAGCTTCCTTCAACTCGGCCTCCAGGCGAGCACGGACCGCCTCCCCTTCATCAAGGCACTGATGAAGGGCCTCAGCTTCATGAAGGAAGGCTGCAGCATCAGCCTCCCTCTTCTTGACATCAGCAAGGAGGCGCTGCTCCTTCCTGAAATACTCCTCCCGGGCGCCGTCCACCAAGGTGATTGCCATGTCAGCAGTCTTCTTGATGGCCTCCAACTGCCCGGGGGTGACCCCTGTGCTTCGGTATTGCTCCAGCTCGACAAGCAGTTCAGAGTGCTTGTCGGCGAGCTCGCCGAAAACGCGGCCGAGGATCACCTCTTCCCGAACGAGCTGACAACAAAAGCACAAGGAAAATGTCAAGTCATCAAAATGAAAAGGAATGACAAGGAATAAATAATGGAAAGAGGGCGAAATCATACCAGGGCAACTCGTTCGAAGTGGGTCCGTAAGAACCCCTCGATCTGAGGAAGCTCCGTAGGGACAATCGAACGGTCCTTGGGAGGAATTATCCCATCAAGGAGCCGCATGCACATATCCGGGCTACCCCGTAGGCTCTTCTGGGCGGGGTACCCCTTCTTGGCAAGGTCCCCACAAGGGACCCAAGGCCTCCGAGAGTCCCCAACCTTAAAAGGCTGGAACAAGCTCGCCATGGAGCAGTACTCCTCGGCGGGAGCCCTCGAGGAGCTGGAAGCAGCAGGCCCCTTCTTTTGGGCCCCAGACTCCTTAGTAGGAGCCGTGGGCACTGAAGAGGCGGGAGGCGCCAAAGACAAGGCCTTCTCCTTAGCGGCGGAAGGGCCCTGAAGAGAGGGAGAAGGAGACGCCGTGTCCAAACCCTTCCCTTTGCTGGCAGAAAGGTCCTTAGGAGGGGAAGGAGAAGGATGTTGGTCGACATCAGGGTGCTCTTCACTCCTGACCTTCTTAGAAGGAGGAGGAGGAGGGTCCCGGGCCACGTCCGCCAAGGACTCCACTGCAAAGCAACAAGACAATAAGTCAGGAGTCAGAGAACCGCAGAATGTAAAAACATTAAATCAACAAAAGGCGAGGTAGTACCTGGTTGGCGAGGGCCAGTAGTGGCCGAAGGAAGCGTCTCCTCGGGCTTCCTCTTGGTCGAACGCCTAGAAGGAGGAGGGGGAGAGCTTAGCAGCACCTGGTCGGAGGACAATCCCGCCGATCCCTGGTCATCAAAGAGACCTATCAGTTTTTTGCTCTTGCTTACAACCTTCCCTACAAGTAATAAAACAAGGGAAGGGTTAGAAAATTACCCAATCATCAAAGATTGGTGTAGCTTGATGAATGCCCGCCATCTCAAGGGCATTCTCGGTAGTCTCCGCCACTGAGCGGATGGACTTGAACTGAGATGACCGATGCAGCCGATATAAATCGTCGATGGCATTCCGATCACTTCCGGACAATTCTTCGAAGGAGGGAGGAAAATCCTTGTCCGGAGCAAACAATTTCCAAGGTACGCCCCCCTTATACAAGAAGTAAAACTTCTTGTAATTGGAGTTAGTGGCCCGGAAATCATCGATCAGGCGGACATGGACGTTCCAAGCCCATCCTTGAGGGCCTCCCCACTCCGAAAACTTCGGCCAGCGGGATTGGAAGTGGTGAAAGTGGTTAGCCCCTGCTGCCAGCCGGAAGAAGCACCGGAACAGGGCCAGTGAATATACCCATTCCTGGCGTAAGCATAGGAACTTGAAGCCGACCCACATTCTGAGGGCATTCGGGACAAGCTGTGTGGGGTGAATCCCGTAAAACTGACACAAGGTCTGTAAATCCTCACAGAGAGGAAAACGCAACCCAGCATCGATCTGGGCCGCATAAATGTAAACCTCTCCATCGTGAGGAAAATGCAGACCTAGGCCAGGATACCTAGGAGCATCCTCCGCACTGAAGCCACCAAGCGCCACCATGGTCTTAAAGTAAGCCGACTTCAGTTCGTTAGGCTTGATATCTACTCAGAATGATTCAAGTATGGCACAGCAAGTATAAAAACAAAGGAAAACAGAGGATATTGCCAAAATAGAGCAATAAAAGGGCGAAAGTTTACCTTTTGGGGAAAAAATAGGCGTGTTCAGCTCAGGGCCATCTACCACCACTGGGGTGGCCGCAGACCTTCCCACGTCAGGCTGTTTCCCCGCTGAGGAGGGCACAACTTCATCCCTAATGGTCAAGGGAACACCGACATTCTGAGGGGCGCTGGCTTTGTTAGCACCCTTGATGGCCATGTGTTTTATTCGCTGACTTCTGGGGGCCATGGAAATGGTCGAAATGAGAACTGAAGAGGATTGAAAGAGAAAGGGAAGGTTTGCAGCGAAGTTCTGAAAATCTGAAGGAGTGGATAAGCGTAAAAAACAAAATGCAGAAACTGACGTTTCCTATATAGACCAAAAGGGGAGTAACCGCCACGAGCAAATCGAAGCGACGCAGAGGAATAATTGCACCCTTTTGGAAAAAACCGAAGCAATGTCAGAATTCCAAGAGACAACGGTTGGCTGGTACAGACAGCTGTCAAGCTACCCTGGGTTTACGGAAAAGTAAATGTCAGGCGTGCCTCAAGTGACCGTTCGATTTCTGGACAACCGTGCAGTTATTAAATGCTAAAATTCCACTAAGGAGACAAGGTGGTCGCCAACGCACTAATAAAGCTTTAGCAGAAATACCTCGGGTAGATAATGATCGCCTAACTAAGAAAGATAGACTTCCATAAGCCTGAGTCACCTCGAGTGATCGCCAAAAGGGAATAAAAGGAAGGATATTCTTTCGGCTTTGAACAGAGAAGGAATCGCTCGCCAAATGAGCTCGAAGTGTCTCAAAGGCACTGAACCATTACCAAAGACGTCACTATCTAAAACCCTACCAGGAAATCAAGCTCGACTGAAGGAACTTCAATCAAGCTTCGGGGGCAAATGTTGGGTATCGATAGTGACGGCCCAGTAAGAAAAGGCCTCGAAGGCCCAATAACTATAGAGGGGGTAAACCCATGACATCCGAACCGGATCGGCCCAAGTACAAGCCAAACTTGGCCCACCATCGAGTAATCCAGAATCGAGCCCAAAGTCTATAGAGACGCCAAAGGCTCTCAGACTGCTCGCCATTCTCTACCAAGTCGCGACCTTCCACTGCTCGACATGGGAGTGCTCGCCCCGAAGAGAGCCTTGCCTCTCTCCTCTGGTCCCACTAAACCGTTAATAACAGAGTGGCCAAGATATCCCGCATATCCCGGTCACATATTCACTAAAGATTAGATTTGGTAACTGCAATATCTCGCAGTAACTGCCATATCCCACGATCCGAATCTTCAGCAACTCAATATACATTAAGATATTCAGTTGCCTTTATACGGTTCTATCTCTCTTACCCTATAAATATCCTTGCTTTACATACGTACTTTACGTTTTGAGTTTTATACACACATATACTCATTTAAGCATCGGAGAGGGACCCAGAGGCACCCCCTCTGTTGCGCTCCCCTACTTGCAGGTTCACCGGAGTTGGAGCTGAAGCGTCATCCCAACCTTGTCTGGTATTCAATTCACTGCCAGATCAGCATTCAGGATTTCACGATCCAACACTTGGGTCGATGGAGACTTTGAGAGGAGAAGTGCAAACGGGATACCTAATTTTTCACGCTTTGGCTGCACTCATCGATCTGAGTAGAAGTAGGGTTACACTTACCCGAATGTTTGACATATGCAGAAGGTAAACTGGATGGAGGTCGGACGTCGGAGTGGGGAAGACAAGAAGATAGAGTGATGGTCGGAGTGGGGAAGACAGGAAGTCTGAGTGGGGGAGGTCGGGAGGGACGATGGAGAGGATTGGGGAGGGAGGGAAGAGGTGAGTCAGTAAACAATTGAAAATGAAAACTAAGGAGGCTGTGGGAGAGGGAGTACATTAGGGTTAGTGGTGATTCAATTCGGTTTAGTGGGGGTTCTATCGGTTTAGTGGGGGTTCTATCGGTTTAGTGGGGGTTCTTAACATTTAGTGATGACAACGACTAATGTTAGTCGACAATATGTCATAGTTGTTTATGCATTATTGGCATCAACAATAGTCGCCACTAAATACAGTATTTTACCAAAATAATTGAATATGTTACTAAATGACTATACTAATGTCGATAATATATTGACACGCAAACATATTCTTACATTTTCTCAACTACTTATGTTTTAACGATGACAAAATTTGAGTAGTTACGGAAAACAACCGTTGTTGATATCGCTATATTTACGACAAAACTTTTCGCATTTGAATATGTATATTTACAATGGAAAATCCATATGCTACTGATGGAGTGATTTAACATCAAGTGTTGGTCGACATTACACATTCATCCATGTAAAATATAAAGTGACGGCAAAACTTAACACTAAATGTATCTTATAATGGTGGAAAATATATTGCGTCTAATAAGTAATAATAACGACAACAAAAACTGTCGACACAATATACATATATTTAACTACAACTGTTAGCGTCAACAAGAAAGTTTCGTCGTTGTTGCAATAGATTCTTGTAGTGGGCTAATGATTCATATATGTTTGAATCATTTTGTCAACGCCTAAGAGGACAACAACTTTTAGAGTAGTCGTTAGTGGACGCCTTAGATTATTGACTTTAGCAATTGACGTCTTAGGGAGCAACGCCTTGTAGAGTGATGTCGACAATGGACATCTTTAGACGGTTGACTCCTCCAACAACAACGGCTTTAACTGTGATGCCTCAATGTATAACGCTTTTATCAATTGATGGATCATAGCGCAACGCCTCGTAGAACAATGTTGATGATAGATGACTTGGGTTGTTGACATCTTGGAGTGCAACGCCTCTGGGTATTGACACCTCAGGGGGCAGCACCTTTGATTAATGTTGACGATTGACACCTTGAGCGGTTGACTTCTAGGGCAATGACGATCTTTAAGGTGGCAATGACTTTCTACGCAACGAACTTCTAGGCAGCAATGACCTTTTGGCGGTGACGACCCTTGAGAGGCATCACTCCGTAGAGAGGCCACATATGTCGATTCTTAAGAGAGTAACCACATTTACTTGTTAACCAAGTGCCCGTTAGTATCGTACATGCCACAAGACAAGAAATTCACGACTGGTATTCGGGTAATTGATGCCTAATATCCATTACATCGATTAGTTTTAGCATGACCAAATTTAGAAGTTTACACCCATACAAGATTAAGGGGACACATATATATATATATGTATAAGGGGAGTGTATTAGTTGAATTAAGGTGTCACTAAAAGAATGTTTATCTATAGTCGACGATCAAATTCGTTGTCACTAAATACTATCACTATATAAGATATTATGTGTCGACATTTATTGTCGTTATTATACAACTGATTTAGTGTCAAATAATCTGGCATAGCTAAAACTCATGTTTTGTGTGAATTTTTCCCGTCGTACAATAGTTAAACTTGAAAAATAATCCAGTATCAAGCCATCATCGAAAATAATACATATAATCAGTAACGGACACTAACTTTACTGTAAAAACATCTATTTAGTATCCAATGTAGTTGTTGTAAATTATGTTTAAACAACTTCGGTTTCTAGCTGTCACAGTTATTAATTTGCGATAACTAACCTTAATGTGGAAGTAAAATCAGTAGGAGCGTAACTTGTAAGGAAATGCAATTTGATGCAACTCTCTCCCCGCGTGAAGAATCAAAATAATGTTACCGACAAGAAAAAGCATGTCATCGACACAAAATATATAAATACCGAAGAAAACTATATGTATTTGCAAAGCATTATAGTAATAATGTTTACCGGTGTATTTCGAAACTCTTAGCTCGATAATGTACGTACTGTATATGAACCAGTTGAGGTAAATTATTCTGCCATCTCAAACCATCTAATTATATATATATATTATTCACTTTCTAAAATAAAAACAGCTAAAATAAAAACTTGTTTGTAGAGATGTTCAAACTCGTAACATTTTAGTTAATAGACTAATCGTTTTATAAAATAAGCTACAACACAAATATAATATATTATCGTATGTAAATATAAAAGACCCAAATGTGTAGTTATAGCAGTTTATTAGGTGTAAACCGTATTTAAATATAAAAGACCCAATTGTATAGTAATCGCGGTTTAATATGTGTAAACCGACGTTTGTTTTTTAAAAATCGATCGATTTTAAGACAAAATAAGTCCATAACCATAAGTTTGAAGTCATAAGACTAGTAACCCTAAAACAATCGCCAGCCATTTCCATTTCACCAAGGTTTTCTCCAAGGACAGGAACTGCAATTGGCTTCTCGGACTAGAGTTGGCTTCTTCGAACGAAGCATGAAGGTGCCACATCCGTGCCTAGCAGACACTGTCGTCCTTGCCGTCAGAGTGGACTATAGGTACTGCAAATGGCTTCTCAGACTGGAGTTGGCTTCTGCGAATGAAGGACAAACGTGCCATGTCCACACGGCCTCGTCCTCGTCGAAAGCTCGTCCCTCGCGTCAGCTCGCTGCCTCGTCCCCGCACTCTTTTGAAACTGGAAAGTCTTTTAACCCCCTCCTAGTTCATTATTATTGAAATGTGAGCCTTTAACATTCAATCAAAACAAAAACGTTTTTATAGGTTTTTGTTATGAAATTATATAGGTCACTAATATTTTATTTTCATTGTTTGATTTTCCAACAATCAACTTGAAATGTTCTTTTTGTTAGGTACTGAAATTTGATTAATATGTGATGTTAGTTTATATATTAATGTACTCGTATGTTGTACTATATTGTATTTCTCCATGTATATGTATTCTGTAAAAGTGTATTTTCATCAATAAATGAACCAAACCGCGTGAAGGTTACCTAAGGGGTGTTACACAGAAACGTAATTCTCTTTCAATTTCTATCGTTTTGTCTTCTGAAGCTGCGATTTCGGTGTGTGGAGTGCTTGTTGGTTTAGAGAAAACGATCAAGCACCTCGACAAACATGAAGTTCACATCGCTACAAAAGTTAGTACATTAATGATCATTGAAGCCTCCTTCACTAATAACGTGATGAGTTACTGAGTCTTGTTACGGAGTCTCCATTTGCTATGCATCAGGGAATTACAAAGCCTTAGGAAGTAAGAAAATTCAAAGGGGGAAGGAATGCCTCTATGTCACTTACGAGTAGGGGTGGCAATCGTGTCGTGTCGTTTCTAATCGTGTCGTGTCATTAATCGTGTCTTGTCTAAACATGTTTCGTGTCTAAACGGATAAATCTTAAACGTGTCTAAACATGTCTCGTGTCTAAACGTATAAGTCGTTAATCGTGTCTAAACGTATAGAGTTGTTTAGACATGAGATCCGTTAATGTCAAACTCATATACGCTTTAAACCAGATATATACACAAATCCAAATATACAAAGTAAGGTCTTCATAATTCAATATTAAAAAGTAAGTGAGTATTTTAAACGTGTCACATGTATACACAACACGATTAGACACGAATAATTAGTCGTATTTATACAGATATCCGCAGATCTGAGTTGTTTAGACACGTATAAGAGTGGTTTAGACACGGGATCCATTAAGGTCAAAATCATATACACTTTAAAGCAGATCGTGTCGTGTCATTTAATCGTGTCGTGTCAGGAATTGTCAGCCCTACTTACGAGGTATTGTTCCTCTCGTTAGTGACTGAAAATCAGAAGATGAAGATCAAGGTGGTTCAGGCCAAACCAACCACCATAAGGAGGGCAGAAACATTTTAAAATTTATTTGTCTCTAATAAATATAATAGACATATTTGCAGATCCTTTTTCGGTTTTCCCTTGTTGGTGAACAAGGACGAGACAATTTGTGGATTTTCTCGATTTGGAGTAAACGACATTGTTATTATCCTGCATTGTGCATATTGGATCGAGTCAGTGTGCTAATATTTGGTCCATGTTACTTGTACATATACCTTGGGTTCAGAACTACTTGTTTGACATATAACTTGTACATGATTTATGTTGTCTTTATATATAGATTTGCAGGTTATTGGTCAATATTTGAAGAATCCTACTCAAGAATGTATTAGTGATATAAAAAGAGTTATGTTTCTTTTGCAGGAAAAAAAGTATTTATGCTAATTGGCTGAGTTCAAATTATTTGAGTTTAGTTAAAAAGAGTTATTCATTTGACAAATTATATGTATTTAGTTTTATAATTAAGATGTACATAGATAATTTTATAAATAATACATTATGATATGTAAAATCTATTATGTAGTTCATATCTTATAGCATGAAAAAGATAATTAATAAAAATAAACAATAAAATGTCGTATTTAACATTGAATATCAGTTGGTGTCACATAAAGTCTATGTTTATTAAACAATATTAACAAGTATATTTAATGGTGAAGTTGTGGTCACAAAACATATGTTTTTACCAACGACGTTTTTACCAACGACATAACTGACATTATCAAGTGTTTTTAATAGTGAACATGTTGTCATTAAATACACATGTTTAGTGATAACATATTGTGTTGTTGATATTATTAAACAGTAGCAATATTGGTCGTTGTTAATATAATGTATTTATTGAGAACATTTGTTGTCACTGTATGTCGTCGACCCATTAGTGGCAGCAGTTTACCGTTGGAGTGACCTTTAGCTACGACGCATATCCCGATGAGACTTAGACCGATGCTAAAGGTTAATGACGACAAATGGGCATTTAGTAGCGACTTTTTACCGCATTTGTAGTTGTACATTTTTGTAGTGATGTTGTAATAAAATTCTACCAATGAACCATTAGTATTAATTTGTATTATTTATATACATAATATTTACTTATTATAGCAACTTAGATGATTATATAATTTCATGTTTATTTAATTTTAAAATTTGATAATTAATTTTTGTTACTAACACTAAAAATATTGCAACATATAGTGTTAAGTTTTGACTTTCTCATCGACCATAAAATCCGATTAAAGTTACATTACTAATGTTTGATTATTTGTACTAATTTTGATCAATTTTTACGATTGATGAAATATTCGAAACTTAAGTTCCTGTATTTTATTAAAGTTCAAATTTAATTACTATTTACTATAATTGTTTAATTTGTTAAGAGATGGTTGAAAAAATGAAGTCTCAAAATGAGTATTATAAGGGTCATGTTAATACTATATTAAAAATATTAGTTATTTTACAATCATTTTTAAAACAATTATAGTATTTAGATAAATAAATTAAACTCTAAAAAAATATATTTTATTTTTGCATCAACCATCAAATTCGTTCAAATATTAAGAACACAATTTTGACGGAAATTTTTGGTTGATGGAAAAGTTGAAACTCAACTTCGTTTTTTATTCCTAATTTAATTATCTACCTACTATTATTATTTTCAATTTTGTAGAAATAGTTTAAAAAAATAAGTAATTTTCTAAATTTTTTCTTTATAGTCCATTCTGTACACATTTTGACAACATTTATTTTCTTAAAATCTCTTAAATATTATAATAGGTAAATAATTAAATTGGAACTTTAATAAGTTAACGACATATATTTTCTACTTTTGAATTGTCCATAAATCTAGTCAAAGTCAATAAAAAATTCATTTAAAAAGTTGAAACTTAACGCTATTTATTTTGTTAAAATTCTAATTGAACTATCTACTTACTATATATTTTTAGTGTTTTTAGGAGATAGTATAAAAATAAGTATTTTTCTAAATTTAATCGGTATGAGCCACTAAAATATTAATTTTGAATTAGAAAAAAACTCATTTTGAGAATATATATTTGTTACCATTTCTAATTTTTTTTTATAGAATATCGACTAAAATAGAAATTTAATAATAAAAACGACATTGAGTTTGAGTTTTTCATCGATCATAAATTTGGGCCACAGTTAGTAACAAAATGTTCAAATGAAGCTCATTGTTTAACTTTGTCAAATATCAACATATATTTATTTGATCATCTTTATAATCAATTTTTGTTTTGGTGTTTTATATATCATGCATTATTGAACAGTTAAAAACAAAGGATTTAGTCAAGAAAATGGGATTTTGAAAGATCTACTAGTATACATACTCGAAATGTAATCTATAAAAATATTTATTAGCTTGATCAATAAAATATGATTGACCAACAGAATCAATTAACTATTAAATTTTATAATATCAAAAACATAGTTGCTTATCACAATTAAATTTGATAATTCAGTGGTTTCTTTTAATTTACTATTAGGGACATAAATTATATATATATATATATATTTTTTTTAAGAGTCTTTTTTCACCGAATGAATAATGATAGAAAAAATGTAATTAAAACATATATACTTTATACACAATCGTAAACATGTATATTTCATATACAATAAAAAATAAAACTAAACCGAAAGTTGCTAAATACACTTAAGTGTATTTCTCTAATGGTTATACTAGACTCCGGCATACACATGAAGTATTTTGAAAGAATTCTAGGTCTAACTCCTAGAATACTATAAGAATGGTAGAAACACTAATATTTGAGATATAAAACTAAATTTAAACTACATAAGTTCCGAAATAAAAAATATATTTGTAATATATTTTAAAAATTGCTCGAACGGACAAGAGCTTCTTTAGTAGTGTTTCTTTGCACTCGGTTGCTCGAGTGTTTAGAGTGTTTGTAAATTTATTTTATTAACTTACTTAAGTTAAATTTAAATCTCAATTAATATTTTAATTAAATATTTAGTTCTTTATTATTTTAAGAGTCAGACCAATCATTCTTTCATGTAATGAATGACGACAACTTTCACATACGCGTAGCGTGTTGCTAGAGTCTAGTATATAATTACATAAGTGTTTAGCACAGACATATGATGACGAGATTAAAAAAAATCTCTCACAAGTATAAGTTATTCGACAGAGAATAAAATAATAAATACTCAAAATATGTACCTAAACCGGTTGCAGACATAAAGGATATTAAAAACTAGAAAATGGATACGCGCGTTGTGATATATATATATATATATAATCATATTAAATGCAACAATATGGGCTCTTACCGATGACCAAATGAGAAAGCATGACAAAGGAGCTATGGCCACATATATGGAAGTCCAAGGTCCTCCCTAAAATCAAGACTTTCATGTGGATACTCATTACTAACTCCATTGGGACCCGACAAAATTTTGCACCCAAAGGGATGTTAGTCTACCCAGATCATTCCATAGGAATACTAAAAAGAGAGAACACTTAATTTATCAGTGTGATTGGACTAGAATGATACGGTTCGATGTTATGGGAGTACACCCCAAGCTATCTTTAGTTAATACCCTCGTGGAGTGATTGACCGAGCGAATGAACGATACTAATATCTCTTGGGCGATCCTAAAGGTAAGATGTAATATGGTATTAATATAATGTTTACATATTTGGAAAGCTAGGTGCAAGTTAACTTTCAAGGGCAAACTACCGAACCTTGTGGAAGTTACTCGGAGCATTCTACGAGAAACAGATGAATATTGGGAAAAACCCTCGCGAATCACCAAGCCGCACCAGAGACCCGTATCCCACATGTGGACATCGTCAGCATTCAGGACTATTAAGTTAAATTGTGATGCCTCTTGGTGCCCGCAATAAAAATTTGAGGGTGTTGGGGTAAATGCTCGGGACTCAAACAGAAGAATGATGTACGACATGAACTGACAAGTGAGAGTAGAATATCTGGAATGCATGGAGGCAATGGCCATTGTAAAAGCACTGCACTTGGCAACTAATAGAGGGTGTCATAGTGTTAAAGTCAAGACTGATGCGAGTAATGTTATCAGAAGTTGTATCACCTATTAGCAAACCATTTTGACCGTGACACATCTCTTATGTCACGAATATCATAAGGAGTATCACCTAGATGACGATATCGAGGAAAGCAAACGAATGTGCACACTGGATAGCCACAAAAGCAAGAATAGGATTGAGTTTGAACAATTGAGGTTCACACTCTCCAATCTCTCTTTTAGTATTTTTTTTGGTAGAACATAAATTACAACAAACCAAAACTAAATACTAATTGTTTTTAACTATTCTAGTAGTGGATTTTCCTTCACTATCAAACATAAGTAGCTTCAAAATGTCTGAGGGAGGATTCGTTAGAGTATGAAAGGGATCATCCAAATTAACAGCTTCCTTAGCCAAAGCATCTGCCAACCCATTCGCTTCCCGGAACACGTGCCTGATTTTGAATTTGTTAAAATCCAAAATAAGTTTCCTGCAATCCAATATGAGAGGCATTAATGATCTATCTGCATTTGGATACTCAATTATCAAGTTAATTGCTTCTTGTGTGTCTGCTTCGACGTGTAGATTTTGCACTCCCAAATCCGCTGCCATGGTTAAACTGTCTCTTATAGCCCACAGTTCCCTATCTCTTTTAGTTATTACTAACTAATGCAGATTTGCTATAGTGATGTTTTGACCTCTTTCAAAATAGTGAATAAAGTATTGTCTTGGCAAAAAAAACCCGTATATATTTAACCTAAATCCTCGACATTTCATGAACGTGTTGTAAAGTTAACCTAGGTTTGTTAGCATGATAGGAAACACCCGTATTGATATACATTGTCCTTATGTAATATATACGTCTTTTATATGATATACTATATTTCTAATATAGTATATTATATGCATTTGTTTTCTATATCTACACTAATACATGCTTAGAAATTTTGAAACCATCCATATTTGAATTTCTTCATCATAACGCGAAATGTGACGCAATCCGGGACGTGTCGTATATATATGTCAAAATCAATTGTTCACGGTATTTTTATAGATATGTTTTAAATAACTTATTCTAAAATTGTGTTATCAAACTTCTAGTGTCATTGTTTTGACGTTTGATTTATGGCATACAATGGGTTAGCTAACTCACCCACTTTCTTCTCTTGCCTTGGTGCAAAGAAACATTCACGTTATTCCATATAGATATCTTCTTGTATATCTCCATTTAAGAAAGTTGTTTTTACAATTAATTAAAGTTTTGTCCTAATGAAATTGATTCTTGTAATATGTGTCAAAGTAATTCTGGTTTTCCCTTTACTTGTAACCCTTAATTACAAGTCTTGATTTATGCTTATAAGATGTTCCATCTACTTTCATTTTTAGTCTACTAGTTTGCATCTTGGAGGAAAATTTACTAGCTCCCAATGATTCAATTTTTTAGAAAGGATTAAATCTAAGTGTTGATTGTATATTTCCACAAAGGTACATCAAAAGATTGTACAACTTCTTCGAAGATTTATTGTTCAGTTTCAAGCATATTTGTCAAAAACAATCGGTACCCTTTTTTTTTATTGGGTTTACCATTTTTACGTCAACCTCAACATTCCCTTTATATCCTTGATTTTGACTATCTTCATCAATAGTCTCATACGTTCATTTCGACGACCTCACTTCTTCCGGGACTTAGCCGATATTTTTTTTATATATACTTCATTATTATATCCTTGTGTATATCCTAGTTTCTTTAATCATGTACACAAAAATCATAACCATTATTGTTTTGAGCATATCCAGTGAAAATGCAATCAATAATTTTAGGTTCAATCCTAACCGTTTGAGGTGAAGGTATCACCACTTTAGAACGATATGCCCACACCTGATTAAAAGATAGTTGTATACTTTTCCACAATTCATAAGAATTATTTTTATTTTCTCTTGTGGGAAAACCTTATTTAAAAGATAATTTTTATTCAAAGTAACTTTTCCCCACATGTATTGAGGTAACCCAAAACTAGTCAACATTAAGTTCGTCATTTCTTTGAATGTTAGATAATTACTTTTGTAACCCCATTTTATTGTGTTGTGACTTCATAACTAATATCGTGTTGAACAGACAGATCACATAAAGGAGAATCATACTTATCATCTTTATTACTGCGCATTACTTTGCTTTTCTTATTAAGTTGGTTATCAACTTGTTGTTTGTAAAAGAATCAGTTATTTTATCTTTACTTTTCAATATGTACACATTGTACCATCATTCAAGATAGTGATAAAATACTTATTATTGCCTCTCATTTGTACTAATGTCACAAATGTCGTTATGTATCAAATCAAGAGGTTGTGTGTGTTGGAAAAAACAGAGAATACAAGAGTTGAGATTGCTGTAAATTGCTCACTTTTATTCAATCGGAGATACAACATTTATAGGAAAACAAGAATAACAAACTGATCCTACTAACTTGGAGATCTTAGCCACTAACCTCAGATTTCTTAGCCACTAACTGACATTCCTATTTTTAGCTAACATGAAAAACAGAAGAGAAAGAGAAAGACTAATTTTTGCAGGACTTGAAATCAACTACCAACACTCCTCCTTGATTCATGGACTGTAGATTCCAATTTTGTTCCTCAGAATCTCGAACTTGTCAGCTGGTAGTGGCTTGGTAAACAAGTCAGCTAGTTGATTTTCAGTCTTACAATAGACCAAGTTAACTTCTTCATCCTGTTGAACATCACGAACAAAGTATAACTTGATATTGAAATGCTTGGTTCTTTTGTGAAAGACTGGATTCCTTGAGATGGCTATGGCTGCTTGATTGTCGACATGAATGGTTGTGGCTCCAGATTGTGTCATCTTCAAATCTTCAAAGATTTTTCTTAGCCATATAGCTTGATTCACAGCTGCAGCTGCTGCCACAAGTTCAGCCTCTGCTGTCGACTGAGTCACGAAGTCCTGTTTTTTCGAGCTCCAAGAGAAGATTCCTGAACCAAGATTGAAGCAGTAACCTGAGGTGCTTTTGTAATCATCTACATCGCCACCCCAATCACTGTCTGAATATCCTTCCAGCTGAACCGCTTGCTTCTTCTTAAACTTGATTCCATACTCCACTGTACCCTTGATGTATCTTAGGACCCTTTTTGCTGCAACTAAATGCACTTCATTGGCACAATGCATATAGCGGGATAGAGCACTTACAACGAATTGGATATCAGGTCTGGTTGCTGAGAGATACATTAGACAACCGACCAAGCTTCTAAAGTGCTCTTCATTGACTTTTGCAGATCCATCTTCCTTGCAGAGTCGCTCCTTCTGGTTCATTGGAGTGTTGACTTCTTTGCAGCCTTCCATTCGAAACCTTTTGAGAATTTCTTGGGCATACTTCTTCTGACTTATGAAGGTCTCCTCCTTGCCTTGATGGACCTCCATTCCGAGAAAGAAGGACATTAACCCAAGATCTGTCATCTCAAAAGTTTGCTTCATCTCAATTTTGAACTTCTCTATTAATTCTACATTGCTTCCGGTCACCAATAAATCGTCCACATAAAGAGATACAATAATGATGTTACCTCCTTTGTACTTGATGTAGAGAGTTGCTTCAGATAGACTCTTTTCAAAGCCAAGTTCCAGCAAATGATTATCGATCTTGCTATACCATGCTCTAGGGGCTTGTTTAAGCCCGTAAAGAGCCTTTTTTAGCAGATAGACTTTGTCTTCAGCCCCATATACTTTGAATCCATATGGTTGCTCCACATAGATTTGCTCTTTGAGGACACCATTGAGAAAAGATGATTTGACATCTAGCTGCAAATATTTTCCAGCCTTTTTGCACAGCAACATCAAGCAATAATCGAATTGTATCTAATCTGGCGACTGGAGCAAATGTATCTGAATAATCTACTCCAAATATTTGAGCATACCCTTTAACAACTAACCTCGCCTTTAGTTTGTTAATGGAGGAGTCCGCATTCAGTTTGGTCCTGAACACCCATTTGACACCAATGACTTTTCTGTTTAGTGGTCTGTCCACAAGCTCCCACGTCTGGTTCTTTTGGATCATCGACATTTCCTCCTCCTTGGCTTCTTTCCATTCAGGAAATTGAAGTGCTTCCTCAGGTCCAGCAGGTTCACAGATTGCCACACTACACCTTTGATAAACATCTGACAGCAGCCTTGTTCCCCTCACTGGTGGATCATCGTCGACTTCCTGCATCCAGTGCTCATCGAATGGAAAGGCAGGTACTGCTGGTGCCACTGGGTCTGAATTCTTCCAATCCCACTCGTCTTCCTCACTGAAGTGGACATCCCTTATGATTGACATCCTTTGAGTTTGGGGATGATAGACTTTGTAGGCTTTTGATGTTGTACTGTAGCCCACAAATATTCCAGGAACTGCCTTTTTATCGAGCTTGTCCCTCTTGATCTGAGGAATGTGAACGAAGCATACACATCCAAACACCTTTAAGAAACTTAGAGAAGGTTTGTAATCATACCAAGCTTCAAAAGGTGTTAAATTCTTCACGGCCTAAGTTGGAAGTCTGTTCTGTAAGAAGACTGCAGTGCTAGCTGCCTCTGCCCAGTAAGATTTTGGCAGATTCTTTTCATGAATCATGCTCCTTGCCATCTCTAAGATCGATCTGTTCCTCCTTTCACTTACTCCATTCTGTTCTGGAGTATATGGAGTAGTGAGCTGCCTTTGAACACCTTCTTCTTCGCAGAAACTATTGAACTCGGCAGAGTTGTATTCAGCTCCATTATCTGTCCTTAGAGCTTGAATTGTGCATCTGCATTGATTTTCCACCATTCTTTTGAACTTCTTGAACACCGCAAACACCTCTGATTTGGCTCTGAGGAAATAAATCCAGCACATTCTTGTACAATCATCAATGAAAGTCACAAAATAGATGCTACCTTGTAGTGATGGTGTCCTTTGAGGTCCCGCCAAGTCAGAGTGCACGATCTGCAATTTTTGGTCAGCTCTTCGGACCGACTTAGGGAATGGTTTCCTGCTTAATTTTCCGAACTGACATGCTGCGCAATCTGGAACATCACCTTGAAAATCAGGTACGCCCTTTGATAATGACTTTAAGGCCATCATTCTTTGAATGCTGCAGTGATATTGTTCGTTTTGGCAGCGTAAGCAGAATAAACTTCCTGAGTTGGGTCAAAAAAGAAGTTTTTTTTTTCTCATTTGAACAATCATAATTTCCTTCCCTTTTGCGTCATAGACATAGCAGTATCCATCACAAAAGGTCAGAGAAAAGCCCTTCTCGACCAGCTGTCCTACGCTCAGAAGATTCTGACTTAAGTCTGGTACATAAAGAACATCAGAGAAGTTTCTTGTACCAGACCTTGAGGTGATTGCCACTGTCCCTTTTGACTTTGCGACGAGCCTTCTTCCATCTCCTATTCGGACTTTGATCTCTCCACAAGGTTTGAGGTCCTTGAAGAGAGTCTTGTCGTAGGTGGTTCGAGCAACCACTATCAATCAGCCAAGCTTCAGATTCTTCACAGGTGGTAAAGCACTGAGCTACAAAGATTTGATCTTCATCATCCTCTTCCTCAATTTGAGCAACTGCACTTTGCTTTTGAGCTCTGCAAATTATAGCTTTGTGCCCCATTTGATTGCATTTGGAGCATTTTGCGTCTGGTCTCTTCCAGCATTTGAATGGTGCGTGACCCTTCTTGCCGCAGTGACTACATGGTGGATAAGTCTTCCTTTGGCCCTTTCCCTTGTGAGTCTCCTGACTATGCTCGGCATTGTCGTTTCCTTGTTGTTGTCTTCTGCTGTTGAATTTTTTCTTCTTTGCAGCAACATGAGACTTGGCGATCAAGGCTCCCTCCATAGCATTTTCTTGCCTCATAAGTCGTCTTTGTTCCTGTGCTTGTAGGGCAAGGATTAATTCAGACAACGAAATCGCAGAGAGGTCTTTTGTGTTCTCCAACGTTGTGAGAGAAGCCTCATATCGTTCTGGTACTGTGACTAAGATTTTCTCTACAATTCGTGAATCAGAGAAGTCCATGCCCAGTAATTTTATCTTGTTTGCAAGGTTGAGCAGCTTATCTGAGTATTCCTTGATTGACTCAGACTCCTTCATCCTTTGGAGCTCAAATTCCCTGATTAAATTCATGACTTGCATTCCTCGAATCCTCTCATTGCCCGAGTATTCTTTCTTCAGGTAGTCCCAGATAGCCTTGGTTGTTTTGAGACTCATGATCCTGGTGAAGATTGTTGGAGTGACTGAAGAGAATAGACACGACCTTGCCTTAGCTTTCCTGGTCTTCTTCTCCTTCTGGACCTTGATTTGCGCCAAGGTTGGGTTGTTTGGAAGATCAGGAATGTCATAATCTTCCTCTACTGCTTCCCATAAATCATGGCCCTCCAGGTATGCCTCCATCCTCACTGCCCATCCTTGGTAATTCTCTCCATCGAACACAGGTGGTGCCATGGCTGTAAAGGAGTTTGATCCTTCATCCATTGAAGAGGGTGTTTCGGTGGGAAAAGAAACTGAATTCACTCGGGAAGGGATTGATTACTCACAGGCTCCTTAAGAAGGTAGCTCTGATACTAGTTGTTGGAAAAAAACAGAGAATACAAGAGTTGAGATTGCTGTAAATTGCTCACTTTTATTCAATCGGAGATACATCATTTATAGGAAAACAAGAATAACAAACTGATCCTACTAACTTGGAGATCTTAGTCACTAACCTCAGATTTCTTAGCCACTAACTGACATTCCTATTTTTAGCTAACATGAAAAACAGAATAGAAAGAGAAAGACTAATTTTTGCAGGACTTGAAATCAACTACCAATAGTGCGTTCCTTTATACCAATTAAAAGGATTATATTAGTAACTTAGCTTTATACATATTTCACACTTAATTTTTAAATCACTCTGAAATGTAAGAACATGATTCATTTTAATTAACCTTAGCAATGTATCATAATTAAGTTGTCCTAATCTATCATGTCATATATCAGAAGACACAATCAAGTAAGCGAAAAAAATAATTTCAATTTTTTTTTTTTGCTTTTTAACTCTTACATTCAACTTGAATAGACCCACATTCACAACCTTACCAACTTAAATACTACGTTTTGTACGTAAAAAATTATCATACTCAAACATGAGATAAAACCATGCTTGTCCAACAACGGCTGTAACATCACGTTCGTACAGATCTTTGCGACATACGACATTCTTCTAGTTGGCCAAAAAAAATAGTTTTTTGGTGAGTAGATTCACATTTGGTTTCTATTAGCCTTCACATAGCCACTAAGGAAAACTTTAACTTAGGGCATTGTTAAGTCGTGTGTTTTTTCGATTGATTACGACACAAGCTTTGGGGTAGCTTATAATATGAAATTTCAATTTAATAATTACCCTGTACCAATAGTAACTCCAAAACTTAGTTAGATAATTCACGTTCTTTCAAAAGTTTACATATGTCACTATACAATTTGGGACTAAAATTCTTATAAAACCTCAGTTACCTGAACATCAACATTATTCCTTAAATCGTCAATTTTTCACAAGAAAAATTCAATTATTGTATGAGTATTGAAATTCCATTTAGACTGATTCCCATGCCATTAGAAGGTTTGCAGATTGCTCTCTTCGTACCTTTACTAGAATAAACCATAAGGTTTCCAAACCAGGTAGGAGTACACCACTTTCTCCACTTTAAACTCGGTCCTCTATAAAGAAGCTCTATGATCTAACTTTTATGTGGATCACACGTTCACCAGTCTTCCTTGCATCCAGGTTCATTCTGAATTTATTATTTTTTTGCATGGACTAGCTAAGCTAGACGAGTCATAGGTGGATCCCCCAAATGAGCGCCCAACATGATTGTTGCACGACTGGAGGACTAAGAGGTGCATCTCTATTTCTAGACAGGACATCAGTTACCTCAGCTAGAACACCATTATTGATTTGAATATTATTGTTTGTATCAAATATTTTAAACTAATAAAATGCACAAAATTATTATTTATTTTTAAGAAAAGTTTGAAAATAGTTACACAAAATTTCACCAATAAGCATTTTGTAAAACTAAGAATATAATTAGTCTTAATATTGTTAGCATGATAGAGAGTAAATTGCAATAAAAATGTTGGAACATTAAATGTTAATATTTTATAAATGTAAGGACCAATATGTAAAATAATCAAACTTCATGATTTACATGCAAATCAGACATAATCAAAATTGAACTTAAAGTTGGGAGAAAGATAATTGAACTTTGTGAGGTGAACGACCTACTTAAAACATCAAGTTGGGAGAAAGATAATTGAACTTTGTGAGGTGAACAACCTTCTTAAAACATCACCCTTTCCATCACATGTGTTTACTTGAGTATGTACAAGATGATCACTACTCAAGCTACAATAGTGTCGGACAAAAATTGAGCTTAAAATTTCTCCCAATCAAACTAAATAATACATAAAACCAGATAGACAAATCGAATGTAAAGGTCAAGACAAATCAAATATCAAATACGATGACTGAAAGTCACCGTGGAATGTTAATATAAATTATTAAATTAGGTAAATGAAAGCAATTATACAAAAGATCTGGTTTTAGATTGTATATTGTAATTTTTATAAAAGAAGAAAATTTTCCTATATAGAGGGTTAAAAACATAAGCAATATTTAAAAATATTTTTATGTAAGATAGTTGTTTTACCAAATCATTCATTCTCGTAGACTTGAATTAAGTTTTGACCCAAATATAAGATCAAACCAAACTTACAAAGTTCAACTCATTTTTCAATACGATATAAGTTGCATTAACAAGAAGCGTACATATACATTGTGTTAATTAGAGATAAATAATTGTAGGACAATAAGATTTAAGAGTCCGTATCTTACCTATTTCTCTTCTCACATGCCTCTCTCCCCTCCGCACATACTTGTTCAATTTTTTTTCTATATTCTTCTTATATTTAATTTGTCGGATGATAGTTAACATTTTATTTTTTTCAGGATAAGCATATATATTTTCTATAAGAATTTTTAAATTTTCTTAAAGTACCTATAACAAGTACAAATTATGAATGATTGTAAACACCTAATTTTGGCTCAGAGTCAAAATACCGTACACAAGGAATCGAGCCAAGAGAAATCGATATAAAAAAAATAAAAAAATATCTACAAATATTTTGTGTATAAATAAGGGAGGATTGAAGAAGGAAAGCTACGGTAGGGGAATGAGGGAGAAATGGTGATTGAAAATCAAAATGAGTAAAATCAAATATCGATGATTATCGGTCTCGGTTTCTCGTACGGTATTTTAAACTCCCATGAGTTATGTTTATTTCTCTCATAGTCAATATCATATTTGTATTTTCTAAATGTGAAATAAAATTGAGAGTTTATATACATATATTATATATTTATGTATAATATACTTGTTAATATATATATATATATATATATATATATATAATATGTGATATTATATCTATATGTACAATATATATTTATATTTAAATTATGTATATGTATAATATATGTGATATTATATCTATATGTATAATATATATTTATTTAAATTATGTATATGTATAATATATGTATATGTGCAAAAATATTATAAAAAATGACTTAGCTTATTCCCAAACTTTGATGCAGGTTACAACTCGGTCCTTGGACTCTCGGGTCATTCTGGGACTTTATTGAGTGTTATAAACCAAACCCGAAACGTTTTGGACCATTCGTGCAATTTTTGAAATATTTTCTTTAATTCAGCTCGGATTTTTTTTAAAATTTGCATTTTGTTTTTATAAACTTTTCTGGACATTCCATGACTTTTAAAAGTGTTACAAATAAGTCTAGAATAATTTTCGGGTTATTTTAGAACTTTTACAAGTGTTACGAATAAGTCCAGAATAGTTTAGGGTTAGTTCTGCAATTTTCGAAATATTTTTCCATTTCATCTCAAATTTTAATAAATTTCATTTTGGTCCCTAGTTTTTTTTTACATCATATAACTTCTCAAAATGTGACAAATTAGTCCAACGGGCTTAATATCTTCAAAAATCACCCGTGCATGTTTTGACACGTTTAGAATGGCTTAAGAGTTAAACCATTTTTTTTCGAACACGATTAGTTTTAGTTCTCTCTTGTTTATTTGAAATTATCTCATAAAAAAATGTTTGTACATGGTTTGTTTAATTTAAAGAAAATGAATGTACTCTTTTTGGGCCAAGCATGATCAAAACGGGCAATTCGGGTAAATTGAAAAACAAAAATCAAAAGCAAACTAAAGTACCGAAAGGGCAGACTATAAGCTTGCGAGATTTTAAGACGTAATCAAACCCCCAAACTCGATTCTCTGGACGTAAACCTTTCCAAGCCCTAGGATGTTAACTCCATGTATCTTAGGCAAATTTTAGGATTCCGATTAGCCTTTAATTAATCGGTGGCGGCTCTTTCATTTTTCGGTCCGGTTGATGACCCCGCTCGACTGGACCCGTCGCTCGCTAAGACACGTCATTTTCAAACGAAAATTAAAAATATTTTTAAAAGGGGTCGGGAAAAGTCGGATCCGACGTCCGACACTTTGATAACTCTGCTGGGGACTTCTTTTAGAGGGTTAGGCTTTGTCATGTTTCCTTTGCCATATTATATTTTTTCCCTATCCGTTTTGACTGTTTGCTCATTCTTGCAGTTTCAAATTTTGTCCAAAAGGCGATGTAATTGTAATAAGTAAAAAAAAAGATGTAAAATCTTGTTTTGCACACACCACGCTGGTTACCATTACCCGCTCGAACTTGGAGCACATTAAGAGGTTAGGGAGTTTAGTAGGGGAATGCGCCCGGAGCGGTTTGGACCGCCGGAACACACCCAAACAACTCAACTCGATGATCGGAATGGGCCCGTGATCCTCTTTAGGGGGTGAGGTTCCGCTGGTTCAGAGAACCTAAAAATTCCATCCATTTAGAACAAAATCTCCACACCGTGTTTAACCTTTACCATTTTTGTGTGTATTTCCATTTTTGGGCCTAACTAATGTAAATATGAATTTGGCCCAAGTATTTGGATACGAGATTGACCCACAACCCATGAAGAAATTTGGCACATGAAGAAGTTTGGCCCATTGATGTAAATGTGTTTTGTTTAGGCCCTAGATCATGACATGTATAAGATTGGGCTTTTTTATTATATATTCCAGACTGTTGTAAATGTAATACGAGTCTTACTAATGAAATTAATTTTTTGCACTTGCATTGAATTTTTCAAAAATAAAAATGTAAGTTCCGTTCATTCAATCTTGTATCCTTAAGACGTTTCACGCACCATCTTTGGTAAGGATGAAAAAAAATCATTGCCCTCACATTAAGGCCATACATCCCCCTATGGTCGAAATTGCCCGAATATGGAAAACCATGACAAAAGGGAATCATAAATACGTGAGCAAGAAGATTGACAAGGTTCACGAGCTTGTAAACTACACAGTCAATTGGATTCTCCTTAACGCCTTGTCTGAATTCTGGAATATGGAAAACGTGTCTGCGTGATTAACAACAACGGAATACGTTCACAAGTTCCATTTGACACCTGCAAATCCGTCTTTCGATCCAGAGGAAATCATCGGGGATAGACTCGAACAACCACCGTCATTCTAGCAATGTGGGAACACCTTGGAAAAATGTGGAAGCAACGTTGCTAAGTTGAATGACACCCTTAAGCAGTTCATACGAAGAATGAGGCAAATAAAAAAAATTCAAAATACATGTCCATGAACTTCGTTGGAACCAAGGAACAAGCAACAAATGCACTCAACGAACTGCGCCGTCGCGTGAAACGTCTTAAGGACTAGACTTCGATTGGTCAAAACCTTTAAAAGTATTTTTGAAAAAAACTTTTGCCATACATGCAATCAAAGTCTACGAATGGAATGAATGGAACATAGAATTTTCAAAATCAATCATGCATGATCAATTGTGTATTCATCGTTCTTACTACGATATTTTGAATTTAGGTTTTCGGGAACCCATGCGACATTCCATGACTCCAGCACCTGAAGAACGCGAGGAGAGAATCATACAACTAGAACATACCATGCACGCCATGAGTTCCTACACAGTGCAGTCAATAGTTGGCATGACCTCCTAGGTCGAGTGAATTTTGGCTCTTCTAAGCTCCAGGAAAGCGTGACTACTACAGTATCCCCGACCTCGTCTTCCCGATCAACACTACTATTGTGGCACCTCATCAATCCATGTTTGGAACTTTTGTCATCCTGACCAATCTCCACCTCCCAATATGGCCATACTGACCAAGTCTCACCTCCCACATATGACCTTCCCACACCGAGAAGGACAAATGCACTTTTAGGACTGGGTTTTTGTCCTAATTTCAAAGATTATGAAGTCGCCAGGAAGAAAAATTTAGCCGAAAGTTCAGGGACATTGTTGTTTCCTCTCCTCGATGTTTCATTTCCAGGACCACCACAAGTGATCCAACTCAATGACATTGATGCTCACGAGGGCTTGTCAGGCTTATTTTCAACCAATATCACCATTGGAGCATTGCTCGATGAAGCCCCCTTAGTTTTTTTTCCCGTCCACTCGCTAGTGGGAGACCCTTGATGGATTCGACTCTATACAAATGATCATTCGATGATACCTATTGGATCGTGAAATCCTGGATGCTGATATGGCAGTGAATTAAATGCCAGACAAGGTTGGGAAGACGCTTCTGCTTCAACTCTGGTGAACCTGCAGGTAGGGGAGCGCAACAGAGGGGGTGTCTCTGGGTCCCTCTCTGATGCTTAAATGAGTATATGTGTGTATAAAACTCAAAAACGTAAAGAACGTATGTAAAGCAAGGGTATTTATAGGGTAAGATAGATAGAACTGTATAAAGGCAACCGAATATCTTAGTGTATATTGAGTTGCTGAAGATTCGGATCGTGGGATATGGCAGTTACTGCGAGATATTGCAGTTACCAAATCTAATCTTTAGTGAATATGTGATCGAGATACGCGGGATATCATGGCCGCTCTGTTATTAACGGTTTAGTGGGACCAGAGGAGAGAGGCAGGGCTCTCTTCGGGGCGAGCACTCTCATGGCGAGAAGTGAGAGGTCACGGCCTGGTAAAGAATGGAGAGCACTCATGGTGTCCTAAGAGACTTTGGGCTCGGTTCTGGGCCATTCTATGGAGGCCGGTCCGGTTCGAATGTTATGGGTTTACCCCCTCTATAGTTATTGGGCCTTCAAGGCCTTTTCCTTATTGGGCTGTCACTATCGATACCCAACATTTGCCCCCGAAGCTTGATTGAAGTTTCTTCAGTCGAGCTTTATTTCCTTGTAGGGTTTTAGATAGTGACGTCTCAGATTCGGTTTTCTTCGTTTCTTGTACTGGTTCATGACCTTTGAGGCATTTTGAGCTCGTTCGGCGAGCAGTTTTTTCTTCGTTCAAAGCTGAAAGGATATCCTTCCTTTTATTCCCTTTTGGCGATCACTCGAGGTAATCTAGGTTTGTGAAAGTCTATCTTTCTTGGTTAGGCGATCACTACCTGCCCGAGGTATTTCTGATAACGCCTATTAGTGCGTTGGCGACCCCCTCATCCTCTTAGTGGACCTTCATCATTTAATAACTGCACAGTTGTCCAGAAATCGAATGGTCACTTGAGGCACGCCTGACATTTACTTTTCCATAAAGCTAGGGTAGTCTGACAGCTGTCTGTATCAGCCAATCATTTGTCTTCCCGAGGTGTCTCTTGGAATGATGACATTGCTTCGGTTTCTTCCAAAAAGGTGCAATTATTCCTCTGTGTCGCTTCTATTCGCCCGTGGCGGTTACTCCCTTTTGAGCCTATATAAGAGACATCATTTTCTCTGTTTTGTTTTTTACGTTTGTTCACTCTTTCAAATTTCCAGAGCTCCTTTGCGAACCTTCTCTTTTCCTTCTCAATCTTCTTCAACCTTTTCTCCACTGCTTCCATGGCTACCCGCAGTCAAAGAGTTAAGCACACGACTACAAAGGGGTCCAAAAATGCAAATGCCCCCAAGGGTACCGATGCCCCCTTGACCATTAGGGATGGTGCCATGCCCCCCTCAGCGGGGGAACAGCCTGACATGGGTAGATCCGCGGCCACCCCAGTGGTGGTGGATGGGCCAGAGCTCCAGACGCCCATCTTTTCTCCAAAAGGTAAACCTCTGTCCTTTCGGTATTCTGTTTTGGTAATACCCCCTGCTGTTCCTTATTTTTTATGTTTATCATTGCAATATCTGAATTTATTTGGGTAGACGTCAAGCCTAACGAATTGAAGCCGGCTTACTTTAAGACCATGGTGGCGCTTGGTGGCTTCAGCGTAGAGGATGCTCCTAGGTATCCTGGCTTAGGTCTGCATTTTCCTCACGACGGAGAGGTTTACATCTATGCGGCCCAGATCGATGCTGGGTTGCGTTTTTCTCTCTGTGAGAATTTACAGACCTTGTGCCAGTTTTACGGGATTCACCCCACGCAGCCCGTTCCTAATGCCCTCAGGATGTGGGTCGGTTTCAAGTTCCTGTGCATACGCCAGGAATGGGCGTATTCACTGGCCTTGTTCCGGTGTTTCTTCCGGTTGGCAGCAGGGGTGAACCACCTCCACCACTTCCAACCACGCTGGCCGAAGTTTTCAGAGTGGGGAGGCCCTCAAGGATGGACTTGGAACGTCCATGTTCGTCTGGTCGATGATTTCCGGGCCACTAACTCCAACTACAAGAAGTTTACTTCTTGTACAAGGGGGGTGTACCCTGGAAATTGTTTACCCCGGACAAGGATTTTCCTCCCTCCTTCGAAGAGTTGTCAGGGGGTGACCGGAATGCCATTGACGACCTGTATCGGCTGCATGGGTCGTCCCAGTTCAAGTCTATTCGTTCAGTGGCGGAGACTACTGAGAATGCGCTTGAGATGACGGGCATTCATCAAGCCACGCCAATCTTTGATGATTGGGTAATTCTCTAACCCTTATCTTGTTTCATTACTTGTAGGCAAGGTCGTAAGCAAGAGCCGAAAACTGATAGGTCTCTTTGATGACCAGGGATCGGCGGGATTGTCTTCCGACCAAGCGCTGCTGAACTCTCCTCCTCCTCCCTCTAGGCGTTCGTCCAAGAGGAAGTCCGAGGAGGTGCTTCCTTCAGCCCCTACTGGCCCTCGCCAACCAGGTATATTACCTTGCCTTTTGTGGATTTAATGTTTTCACACTCTGCGGTTTTTTGGTTTCTGACTTCTTGTCTTGCTATTTTGCAGAGAAGTCCTCGGCTGACGCGGCCCGGGATCCCCCTCCTCGTCCTTCTAAGAAGGTCAGGAGTGAGGAGCACCCTGAGATCGACCAGCATCCTCCTCCTCTCCCTCCTAAGGGCCCTTCTGCCAGCAAGGGGAAGGGTCTGGACACGACGCTCCCTTCTCCCTCTCCTCAGGGTCCTTCCGCCACTAAGGAGAAGGTCTTGTCTTTGGCGTCTCCCGCTCTTTCGGTGCCCCCGGTTCCTTCTAAGGAATCTGGGGCCCAGAAGAAGGGGCCTGCTGCTTCCAGTTCTTTGAGGGCTCCCGCCGAGGAGTACTGCTCCATGGCGAGCTTATTCCAGCCTTTTAAGGCTGTGGGCTCTCGGGGGTCTTGGGTCCCTTGCGGGGACCTTGCCAAGAAGGGGTACCCTGCCCAGAAGAGCCTCCGGGGTAGCCCGAATATGTGCATGCGGCTCCTTGATGGGATAATTCCCCCCAAGGACCGCTCAATTGTCCCCACAGAGCTTCCTCAGATCGAGGGGTTCTTGCGGACCCACTTCGAACGAGTTGCCCTGGTATGATCTCGCCTTCTTTCCATTATTTCTTACTTGTCATTCCTTTTTATTTTGATGACTTGACATTTTTCCTTGTGTTTTTATTGTCAGCTCGTTCGGGAAGAGGTGATCCTTGGCCGCGTCTTCGGCGAGCTCGCGGACAAGCACTCTGATCTGCTTGTCGAGCTGGAACAATACCGAAGCACGGGGGTCACCCCCGGACAGTTGGAGGCCATCAAGAAGACCGTTGACGTGGCGATCACCTTGGTGGACGGCGCCCGGGAGGAGTACTTCAAGAAGAGGGAGGCTGATGCTGCAGCCTTCCTTCAAGAAGCTGAGGCCCTTCATCGGTGCCTTGATGAAGGGGAGGTGGTCCGTGCTCGCCTGGAGGCCGAGTTGAAGGAATCTCGTGCTCAGGTGGCCGAGTCGGACGCTCTTAGGGTCGCCGCGGAGGCCCAGAGGGATGCTGCTGAAGCTAGGGGGATCGGCCTGGAGGAGGAGAAGAACTGGCTGGCTTATCAGCTGAAGGCGGTTCCTTCACCCCAAGCCGTGGTCGAGGAGTTCAAGGCCTCCGAGGACTTTGAAGACCAGGCTTTGAAGGTGATGAAGTCGGCGATTGCCGATTTTCTCCAAGACCTGGTGAAGGAGGTCCAGGCGGTCGACCCCAACTTTCCCCTTGGGGAAGTTGCATCCTTGAAGAGCTTCTTGCGGAGTCGCCCTTCGCAGCCCTCTGTTGCTGAAGGCGAGCCTAATACTCCTGCCCCCGAAGGCGAGCAGAGCACCCTTGCCCCTGAGGATCCCAAAGCTTGAAGCCTCCAACTCCTTGGCGACCGTATTTTTTTATATTTTTTTTTTTTAGATAACTATTTTTGTAATTTTTGTTTTTGGTTTGTAATTATTTATTTAAGACTTGGGTTTTTCTATATGCCTTTATATTCTTGAGCCTTTAATCGACTTCGAACATATTTGGCTATCCAATATCTTAATCATAATTACTCTTGACTTCTCTTGCTGTAATGTCTTCGACTCTTAAAGTCTTAGACCAAGCATAAGTCTGTGCGAACTTTCTAAGGATAATACTTCTGACACTTAAAAGCATAAACTACTAAGTTCAAAGAGATATTACCTTCTTTGAAGTTTAAACCTTTGAGGTGTTGGCATAATAACAGGGAATTTGTTGATTTCAGGCTTTATCATCCATAGTGATCGCCTAAAATTTCTTTGGCCTGACTTTGGCATCAGGGCTTTTATTTTGCCTAACTTTATTGCTAGGTCTTTTGGCCTGACTTTGGCGTTAGGGCTTTTGTTTTGCCTAACTTTATTGCTAGGTCTTTTGGCCTGACTTTGGCGTCAGGGTTTTTGGCCTAGTCTTGTTACTAGGGCTTTTGGCCTGACTTTGGCGTCAGGGCTTTTGGCCTAGTCTTGTTACTAGGGTTTTTGGCCTGACTTTGGCGTCAGGGCTTTTGGCTTAACTTTATTGTTAGGGCTTTTGGCCTGACTTTGGCGTCAGTGCTTTTGGCCTAACTTTATTGTTAGGGCTTTTGGCCTGACTTTGGCGTCATGGCTTTTGGCCTAACTTTGTTGTTAGGGATTTTGGCCTAACTTTATTGTTAGGACTTTTGGCCTGACTTTGGCGTCAGGGCTTTTGGCCTAACTTTGTTGTTAGGGCTTTTTGGCCTGACTTTGGCGTCAGGGCTTTTGGCCTAACTTTGTTGTTAGGGCTTTTTGGCCTGACTTTGGCGTCAGGGCTTTTGGCCTTCGGCTTGCTTCGAGTGGACACACTTTATGAAGGAATGGCTTTCTTTTATTGACATAACAGTTTGATTACAAGCTATGTATAAAATCTTCTTAAATGTTCAGAATTAAATGGACGGGGTAACCTCTCGCCTTCAGTGGTTTCCAAATAGTAGGATCCTGGTGTGGCGATCTCTACTACTTTGTACGGTCCTTCCCATTTGGCTGAAAGTTTGTTTTTACTGTCCAGCCTTGTGAATTCATTCCTTCTCATAACCATCTCCCCCACGAAAAATTGGCGAGCGCTGACTTTTCTGTTGAAATACCGAGCGGTCGCCAAGCGCATCTTTGCTTGTGTCTTTTCCGAGAGCCATCTCTTTTCCTCTGCTAAGTCGAGGTCAGTTCTGCGCTCGATCTCATTTGCCTCCGCGTTAAAGTGTTAGCTGGTTTTCTTGGCGAGGAATAGACTCAATCGCGAAATTTGGGATTTCCGCAACCAGCTTTTTGGCAATGCTGAGATATTTCTTCATCTTTTCTCCCCTTGCCTCGTAGGCGCCATTAACCTGATTGACAATAAGCTCTGAGTCACTTTTTACCTTAAGTGCAGTTATACCAATTCCTTTTGCTAGTCTGAGTCCAGTGATAAGAGCCTCATATTCTGCTTCATTATTGGTCGCCGGAAATGTCAAGGCGATCGCGTACTTCAGAGGCTCGCCCTCAGGAGGAATAAGAATTAAACCTGCCCCGAGCCTTCTTTTGATGAAGACCCATCCGTATAGAGTTCCCAGATTTGATTGTCGTCTGCTGACTGACTTGGCATGTTCTCTGCTTCTGTTTGACCGTTACTCGTGCTTTCCACTATAAAATCAGCTAGTGCTTGACCTTTGATGGCCGTTTTTGGCGCAAATTTGATCTTGAACTCGCTGAGCTCGATCGCCCACTTAACCATTCGTCCTGAAGAATCTGGCTTCATCAGGAAGTTTTTGAGAGGTTGATTGGTGAGGATCGTGATGTCGTGCGCATGAAAGTAAGGTCTCAGCTTCCGAGCAGCAATAACTAAGGCATAGAGATACTTCTCAATCTGGACATATTTTATTTCTGCTGAGTTGAACATTTTGCTAATGAAATACACTGGACTCTGAACATTATTTTCCTCCCTTATTAAGACGGCACTGGCTGCCACATCGCTAATGCCTAGATAAAGGAAAAGCTGCTCGCCTGGAACGGGCTTTGCCAGAGCTGGGAGTGTTTGGATATGCCTCTTCAAGGACTGGAACGCTTCCTCGCAGTCTGGCGTCCACTTGAACTTGCGGTTGGCCCTCAGGGTTATGGAGAATGGGAGGGACCTGTCACTCGCTTTGGAGAGGAAGTGGTTGAGAGCAGCTAGGCGTCCATTCAGGCACTGGACTTCCTTGTGGCAGGTTGGCGACTTCATTTCCTCTATGGCCTTCAACTTTTCTGGGTTTGCTTCGATTCCTCTTTCACTGACCATAAAACCAAGAAATTTACCGGCCTTGACCCCAAAGGCGCATTTGGCAGGATTCAGTCGAACACTGTGTCTTCTCATGCATTCAAAAGCTTCGCGGAGGTCTGCCGTGGGAGGATGTCCCTTGATGGTTTTGACGAGCATATCATCCACGTAGGCCTCCATGTTCCTTCCCAGCATGTCCTGGAACAGTCGGTTCACCATCCGTTGATAAGTTGCCCCGGCATTGATAAGGCCAAAGGGCATCACCTTGTAGCACAGAATGTCCCCATCAGCATAAAAAGCGGTGTGAGCCTCATCGTTGGGATGCATTCTGATCTGGTTGTAGCCTGAGTAGGCGTCCATGAAGCTCAGCATCTCATGACCCGAGGTAGCATCGACCAGCTGATCAATCCTCGGAAGTGGATATGAATCCTTGGGGCAAGCCTTGTTCAAGTCGCGGAAGTCGACGCACATCCTCCACTTGCCGTTTGATTTATTAAGAAAAACTGGGTTGGCGACCCAGCTCTGGAATCTCACCTCTCTGACGAAGTCAGCTTCAATCAACCTGCCGACTTCCTGTCTGATCGCCAAACGCTTATCCGTCCCGAATGATCTTCTCTTTTGGGCGATCGGCTTGATGGAGGGGTCTATCCTGAGCTCGTGGGAGATGATGTCTGTGCTGATTCCTGGCATGTCGCTCGGCTGCCAGGCGAAGAGCTCTTTAAATTCCTTGAGGAGGGCGGTCATGGCCTCCTTCTGATCCTCTTTCAACGTGGTCCCAATGCGCACCTTTTTGTCTGGACCATCGATCTCGACCTCTTCCAATTCCTCCATAGGTGCTGGCCGAGCCAAGTCCTCGCGGGGGTCGGCCTCTGTTTCGATGGTGAGCGCCTCCCTTTGGTTCTTCCTGCGTAAACAGTTCACATAGCATTGCCGCGAGGAAGGCTGATCTCCGAGCACCTCTCTAATCCCGTTAGGAGTAGGGAACTTCATCTTCTGGTGGACAATGAAGGCCACAATCTTGTTTGGGTTGATCGTGGTCCTCCCTATGATGGCGTTGTAGGATGTAGGTGAATCGACCACCAAGAAAGTGACCGACACCTTGATGCTCTTCCATCCCTCGCCAAAAATTACTAGCATGGTTATAGCCCCCAGTGGATAAGTTGTTCTTCCCGCAAACCCGATCAGCGGAAAGTCGACCCTCTTCAGGTCGCGTTTAGACTTGCCCATCTTCTCAAAAATGTCCAGAAACAGGATGTCGGTCGAGCTGCCTCCGTCGACCAGAATCCTTGCAACGTCACAGCCGTCAATATCTGCCATGATGACCAGAGCATCGTTGTGGGTGGTGGTGACATGTGCCAAATCAGCTTCAGAGAATGAGATGACAATGTTCTCTTCAGGTCGGGGCCGCTTCCCCAACTGAACTGCTGTAGAGATCTGAGTGGCGTAGACCTCCCTGGCGCTTGACCTCTCGCCGCCTGCGCCGAATCCTCCTGCAATCAGATTCACTCTCCTCTTGCTTCCCGATGGCTCAGCTTGTTCTGAAGGGGATGGCGAACGATGCCTCCTGGGGGGCGTTCGACTTCGGACTCGCCCTGCCACAAATTCTTTCAACATTCCCCCTGAATCAACCTCTCTATGTCCCGCTTCAAAATTTTGCAGTCATCTGTCTTGTGGCCCTTGCACTTGTGGTATCTACAATATCTTTCGACATCCTTTCCCATGGGCTACCCACCTCGACGAGGCATCGGTGGCCTCGCCAAGGATCTCCTCTCCATCTCGACTAGTACCGCTGAGATCTGCCTATTTAAAGGCGTGAAGTACTCAGGGACTTCTGGATGGCGAGGCGCTGGAAGAGACTCAACTCGGGGCTTGATTTCCTTTCCCTTCTTCTCCTTCTTTACCTCCTTCTTATCATCGCGTCCGGGTTCATGAACCACCCTTAGCGAGGTCGTCAGGAGGTTAGCCTCGGTGTTCGCCCCTTCAAGGTCTATGAAACCTTTTGCCTCGGATGCCAGCTCCTCCAACGTCTCAATCTCCTTCACGTGATAGATGTTTCGCAGCTTTCTCGAGGCCTTGTTGGCCACATCCAGACCTCTGTAGAAGGCTTGAATGATCTCCCCATCCGAGATTCGGCGATCTAATTCCGTGACGTTCTGATGAAAACGCCCGTAGAAGTTGGACAGCGACTCTCCAGGCTGCTGTTTGACCGAGTCAAGGGCGACCACGCTCTTCAGCAACTGGCGTTTGCCCATATATCTCTCCAGGAACTTGCTTCTTAACTCTGCCCAAGTTCCGATTGATCCTGCAGGGAGGCCGAAGAACCAGGACGAAGCCGAACCCGAAAGAGTAGATGGAAATAACGAAGCCAAGTGATTGGGATCATTTGACTTACCCAGAAGGGAGGCCTCATGCTTGTTGACATGTACGGTGGGATCTCCTCCACCGCTATACTCAGGTATGGCCCGAGCAACCACATCCTTCGGGATTTTAATGGCGACGAGCCCGTCGGTAAAAGGATGAGCAGATTGTTCTTTGAAGGGAGCCACGACTGTCAGCTGTCTTTCCTGGAGCCTTTTGTTGAGGAGGTCATCCATCTGATCCACAGTGCAGTACGTAGGCGAGGTTCCGGGTGGAGGAGGACTGGAAGGATTGGCAATATACGCGGCTGCAGGCTCCTTGGTGTGTGCCGGAGATAGGGACTGCTGACCTGACGTCATCTCCTGATCCTCCTGACGTCATCTCCTGATCCTCCTTGGTGTGTGCCGAAGATAGGGACCAGGATTTTCCGCTTCCGAAGGTGGGGGCCCTGTGGCAGCAGGGCTGTGGTTTTCCTTAGGAGCAGAGGGATTTTTTCTTGAGGAGTAGGGGCTTGGCGGCGCGCCTGTCCTAGGATGGCTTCTAGCAGGGAGACCATCTCTGGGGTTAAATTAATATCTTGCCCAGCAATGTGGACTGTCTGCGGTGTCGGGGCTCCGTTTTGATCAGCAGCGGGGGTCGGTCTTGAATCACCGACATGCTCTCGAGCTGTTCGCAGAGGAACGGCATTAACTCCTGCTCGGCTGGCAGGTTCCTGTTGAAGCGGTGAAGTGGCGGCGGAATCAGAGCTATCTGAGGATCGCTCCCTAGTCTGGTTCCGACGGTTGCTTTGGGATCGAGTTCTCATGGCTGAATTGCTCGTTCCCACAGACGGCGCCAAATGTTGGATCGTGAAATCCTAGATGCTGATCTAGCAGTGAATTAAATGCCAGACAAGGTTGGGAAGACGCTTCTGCTCCAACTCCGGTGAACCTGCAGGTAGGGGAGCGCAACAGAGGGGGTGTCTCTGGGTCCCTCTCCGATGCTTAAATGAGTATATGTGTGTATAAAACTCAAAAACATAAAGAACGTATGTAAAGCAAGGGTATTTATAGGGTAAGAGAGATAGAACCGTATAAAGACAACCGAATATCTTAGTGTATATTGAGTTGCTGAAGATTCAGATCGTGGGATATGGCAGTTACTGCGAGATATTGCAGTTACCAAATCTAATCTTTAGTGAATATGTGACCGAGATACGCGGGATATCATGGCCGCTCTGTTATTAACGGTTTAGTGGGACCAGAGGAGAGAGGCAGGGCTCTCTTCGGGGCGAGCACTCTCATGGCGAGCAGTGAGAGGTCACGTCCTGGTAAAGAATGGCGAGCACTCATGGTGTCCTCAGAGACTTTGGGCTCGGTTCTGGGTCAATCTATGGAGGCCGGTCCGGTTAGAATGTTATGGGTTTACCCCCTCTATAGTTATTGGGCCTTCGAGGCCTTTTCCTTACTGGGTTGTCACTATCGATACCCAACAATACCCGTTTGAGATGCGTGAATGTTAAAAAAAAGTTGAGCGTCTAATGGGAGAAATTCATGAAGGTTGTTGCGGACCACACATGAGCGTGCGAGACTTGAATATTTTTGGCTGACTGTGTGAGACACGTCTAACAGTGTCACCTCTATCAAGAGTACGCAGACCAAATCCACGCGCCACTGAACGAGCTTTAACTCATGACTTACCCATGACCTTTCTCAAAATGGGGCATCGATGTAGTCAACATGATTTCTCCCAAAGGCGCCCAATGGTCATCAATGCATATTAGCGGCGATCGATTACTTCACCAAGTGGGTAAAGGCTATCACCCTGGCATCAATAATGGCAAAGACCATTGCATTTTTCATCAACCAGGACATCATCGTGCGTCATGGGATGCCAAAGTCAATCATTACCAGCAATGCCAGAAATCTAAATGGTCGATGGGTTGTGATCAAGCATAAACATTCATCTCCATATCGTCCATAAATGAATGGCGCAGTGAAAACAACAATTAAAGGGCTGACATGATAAGCTGCTTTGGGGTACTCAGGGCATACAGGACCTCAAAATGGACTTCAACTGGGGCAACCCCATTCTCCCTTGTTTACGGGACCCAAACCATTTTGCCAATTAAAGTAAAAATTTTGTCACGTAGGATCCTCGCCGAGACAGAGATGGACGAATCAGAGAGAGTGAGACGCAGATACAAGCAATTGAACCTCATGACGAAAAGTGGCTCATCGCGTTATGACACGAGCAATTGTACCAGCTTTAAACACCTGATTTTGGCTCGGGGTCAAAATACCGTATGCAAAGAAAATTTAATTTTTTTTAAAAAAAAAATAAAAATAAAATATATATATTAAAAAAAAAATATCTCAACGTGGAACATGGCCATGTGACCATGTTCCTCTTTAATCCAAGTTGAAGTTTTATATATTAAAAAAAAAAATTAATAAAATAAGTATTATTTGCTTCTATAAAAGGAGAAGTTGCTTAAGGAAATTGGGGAGCTTGAAGACCGTAAGCTACGGTGATCTTCATGAGAGAATGAAGAGTGTGAGTGAAAAAAAAAGATGAAAAGAAAATTAGTGGAAAAAACACCCGATAATTATCGGACTCGGTTCCTCGTACGGTATTTTAACCTCCAATGAGTTAAGTATATTTCTCTCATATTCAATATCATATTTGTATTTTATAAATGTGAAATAAAATTGAGAGTTTATATACATATATTATATATTTATGTATAATATACTTGTTAATATATATATATATGTATAATATATATTTATATTATATTTATGTATTACTATATATATCTATATGTATAATATATATTTATATTATGTGTATGTAATAATATATATGTATATGTATAATATATATATATATATATGTTATGTATATGTTATCTATTTATCTATATGTATAATATATATATATATTATGTATATGTATAATATATGTATATGTAAAAACAAAAGAATTCAAAATTGACTTAGGTCATTCCCAAACTTTGATGAAGGTTACAACTCGGTCGTTGGACTCCCGGGGCATTTTTGGGACGTTATCGAGTGTTATAAACCAAACCGGAAGAGTTTTGGGACATTTGTGAAATTTTTGAATTTTATTTCTTCATTTAGCTCGTTTTTAAAAAATTTACATTTTGATTTCTAAACTTTTCTATACATTCCATGATTGCTCAAAATGTTACAAATAAGTCTAGAATAATTTTCGGGTTATTTTACCAAGTGTTACAAATAAATCTAAAATAGTTTAGGGTCAACTCTGTAATTAAAAAAATATTTTCAGTATAGTTATAATATTTTCGAAATTTACATTTTTGATTCCTAAATTTTTATGGATATTCCATGATTTCTCAAAATGTTACAAATAAGTCAAGAATAATTTTCGGGTTATTTTGGAGCTTTACCAAATGTTACGAATAAGTCCAGAATAGTTTAGGGTCATTTCTGCAATTTTTGAAATATTTGTCCAATTCAGCTCAAATTATAATAAATTTCATTTTGGTCGCTATATTTTTTTTGGACATCTTATAACTTCTCAAAATGGGACAAATTAGTCCAACGAGCTTAATATCTTAAAAAAAAAAAATCATTCGTGCATGTTTTGATACGTTTAAAATGGCTCAAGAGTTAAACAATTTTTTTTTCGAGCACAATTAACTTTAGTTCTCTCTTGTTTATTTGAAAAAAAAATTGTTCGTATATGGTTTGTTTAATTTAAAGAAAATGCATGTAGTCTTTTTGGGCCAAGCATGATCAAAACAGGCAATTCGAGTAAATTGAACAAAATTCAAAAGCAAACTAAAGTATCCAAATGGCGGATTATGAGCTCGCAAGCTTTTAAGATGTAATCAAACCTCCGAACTCGATTCTCTGGACGTAGACCTTTATAAGCCCTACGATGTTAACTCCATGTACCCTAGGCAAATTTTAGGATTCGGATAAGCCTTTAATCAATCGGTGGCGACTCTTTCAATTGTTTCGGTCCGGTTGATGACCCCGCTCGACCGGACCCGTCGCTCGCCAAGACCCGACATTTCAAATTGAAATTAAAAATATTTTCCAAAACGGGTCGGGGAAAGTCCGATCCGACGTCCGGCAATTTGGCGACTCTGCTGGGGATGTCTTTTAGAGGGTTTAGGCTTTGTCATATTATATTTTGCCATATCCGTTTTGACCGTTTGCTCATTCTTGCAGTTTCAAATTTTGTCCAAAAAGGCGATGTAATTGTAATAAGTCAAAAAAAATAATGTAAATTGTTATTTTGCACACACCACGCTGGTTACCATTACCCGCTCGGACCTGGAGCACATTAAGAGCTTAGGGAGTTTAGTAGGGGAATGCGCCCGGAGCGGTTTGGACCGTCGGCACGCACCCAAACAACTCAACTCGATGATCGGAATAGGCCCGTGATCCTCTTTAGGGGGTGAGGTTCCGCTGGTTCAGAGGACCTAGAAATTCCATCCATTTAGAACAAACACTCCACACCGTGTTTAGTCTTTACCAGTTTTGTGTGTATTTTCATTTTTGGGTCTAACTGATGTAAATGAGAATTCAGCCCAAGCATTTTGATGCGAGATTGACCCACAATTCATGAAGAAGATTCGGCCCAACTGTTGGGAATTAGAAATCATCCCAATAACTCTAGATGGAAGTTTGACCCATTATGTAAATGTGTTTTATTTTGGCCCTAGATCATGACATGTATAGGATTGGGTCTTTTGTATTATATATTCCAGACTGTTGTAAATGTAATACGAGTCTTACAAATGAAGATAAATTCTCGCACTTGCATTACATTTTTCAAAAAAAATTGTAATTTCAGTTCATTCAATCTTGCATCCTTAAGACGTTTCACGCACCATATTTGGTAAGGACGAAAAAAAAATCATTGCACTCACATTAAGGCCATACAGCCCCTACAGTCGAAATTGCCCAAATATGGAAAGCCATGACAAAAGGGAATCATAAATAAATGAACAAGAAGATTGACGAGGTTCACGAGCTTGTAAACTACAAAGTTAATTGGGTTCTTCTTGACGCTTTGTCTGAACTCTGGAATATGGAAAATGCGTCTGTGTGATTAACAACAACGGAATACGTTCACAAGTTCCATTCGACACCAGCAAGTCCGTCTTTCAACCCGGATGAGATAATCAGGGATAGATCTGAACAACCACCATCATTCTAGCAATGCGGTAGCACCTTGGAAAAATGTGGGGGCAACGTAGCTAAGTTGAATGATACCCTTGAACAGTTCATACGAAGAACGAGGCAAATAAAAAGATTTTCAAAATACATGTCCTTGACCTTCGTTCGAACCAAGGAACAAGCAACAAATGCACTCAATGAGCTACGTCGTTGTGTGAAACGTCTTAAGAACTAGACATCGATTGGCCAAATCCTTATAAAGTATTTTTGAAAAAAACACTTTTGTCATACATGCAATCAAAGTCTACGAATGGAATGAACGGAACATGCATAATAAAAGTCCCGAGCAACACTACTGTTGTGGCACCTCATCAATTCATGTCGGGTACTTTTGCCATCCTTACCAAGCTCCACCTCCCACATATAACCATCACACACTCGGGATTACCATCCTAATTTCATAGATTACGAAGTCGCACGGAGAAAACATTTAGCCGAAAGTTCAGGGACATTGTTGTTTCCCCCTTTCGCCGTTTCATTCCCAGACCCACCACAAGTGATCCAACTCGATGACTTTGATGCTCACGAGGGCTCGTCAGGCTTATTTTCAACTGGTATCACCATTGGAGCTCTGCTTGATGAAGCTCCCTCATGCCTTTTTGATTGTCCACTCGTTAGTGGGGCACCTTTGCCGAATCTGACTGTTAAATTACGGAGAAGGATCTATTGGCTCACACGACATTGCAATTTGGAACAAAAAATCAAGCAGATACCAAATTGTATCAATTCCTGAATGCAGTGAGTGAGGAGTATGATCAGGAAAAACGAGATTTACTCCGACAAAAACCTGTTACCTGAGGTAGAATTGACTTAGGCAACTTTCCGATGAAGAAAGGGACAAGATACAAGTAATGGGTAGCCCAGCAAGGAGGGATGCCAAGGTTCTAATCGTCAGAATTGAGTCTGTCTTCTATGTTAAGCCTCACTCAGAGGAAGTGGCAATCAGAGTCAAACCGACCCACGCCACCAAACCACATTCGACCACCGTGAAAAGGAAGGTTGTTTTACAAAGTAAAGGAGATGAGAAAAACAACACCCTGTCATTTGATCGAGCTAAAGCAGAGGCGACTTAAATAGAGCTGAAGAGACGTCATTGTTAACTCAGGGGAGACGCCATCAATATGTCATTCTTGACACGGGACAAACGTCGTTGTTAACCCCTGCAGAAGAGTCACCATTGTTGACACGGGGAAGTCGTCGTTGTTGACTCCTGCATAAAAGTCACCATTGTTGACACAGGACAGACGTCGTTGTTGACTCCTGCAGAGTAGATGCCATTGTTGATGATCGCCATTGTTGACAACAGGGGAGACGTCGTTGTCGATGCAGAGAGACGCCATTGTTGGCGGCGTCGATCGGAAAGGCTTGAAATGTAGTCACTACGAAAAGTTTTGTCACAGCAAGGCGGAGTACTTCCAACTGATCGGATTCCCTGAAGGGTGGAGAAGCCCAAGGAGGGACAACAACATCGACACTAGCAACGTCGTCACCACGGGGTTGAAAGATGCAAAGAAGAGAAGCAAACCAACAATTACCTTGTGTTCTTATTTGCGTCCTTGCGTTCAAAAAAATTGGCAACTCTCGCACCCATGAGTAAAATTTCTCTGGGGAACCAAAATATGCCAATGGAGATCAAAATCAAAGAAGTTTCCTCCTATTGTTGTACAATCGAATAATCATACGGTCATCCATGACTCACTAATATAAAACGATACCTGGCGTACGGAGTTCCCAGAGAACGCCACAAGAAAATGTATGAATGGTCATGCGAGGAATGACTTCCTATTAATTTCCCAGTGACCCAAATACACCCATTTGAGATGTGTGAATGCTAAAGAAGTTGAGCATCTAATGGAAGAAATTTATGAAGGTTGTTGAGGCCCACACATGAACGTGCGTGACTTATGTACTTTTGGTTCACCGTGACGGTTGACTGTATAGAACATGTCCAACAATATCACCTCAGTCAAGTGTACGCGGACCAAATCCATGCACCACTGCACGAGCTCTATCCCATGATTTCCCCATGGTCTTTCTCACTGTGGGGCATCGATGTAATCAACATGATTTTTCCAAAGGCGTCCAACGGTCATCAATTCATATTGATTGCAATCAATTACTTCACCAAGAGATAGAGGTTATTACCCTCGTGTCAATAACGGGAAAGGCCATTAAATTTTTCATCAGCAAGGACATCATCGTATGTCATGAGATTCTGAAGTCAATCATCACCGGCAATGACATAAATCTAAATTGGTTGATGAGTTGTGGTCAACTATAAAAATTCATCTCCATATCGCCCACAAATGAATGGCGCAGGGGAAGCAACAATTAAAGGACTGGCATGATAAGCTGCTTTGGGCACTTATGGCAAACATGACCTCAATACAGGCACCAACAGGGGCAACCCCATTCTCTCTTGTTTAAGGGATCGAAGTCGTGTTGCCAATTGAAGTAGAATTCCCGTCAGCTAGGATCGACGCCGAGGCAGAGAGGGACGAGTCAGAGTAGGCGAAATGCAGATACGTACAATTGAACCTCATGACAAAAGGTGGCTCATCACGCAGTGCCATGGGCATTTGTAACAGCAACGCATGACTCATACATTTAACAGGAAAGTCAGTCCAAGAGAATTACAAGCAGGCAATCTAATTATCAGGAAAAAAATTTCTTCGAGTCAATCCAGACTCTCGGGGCAACTTTGTGCCTAAATATGAAGAGCCTTATTACGCCAAAGAGACTTTCAGTAGAGGAGCCATGATCGTCACCGACATGGACAACCAAGAATTCCCCAGTCCAATTAATATGGACGCAGTCAGAAAATACTATCCTTAAGGAGTCCAAAAGTGAGAGAAAATTCCCACTAAATCGAAAACCTGAAAGGGCGGTTTAGATAAATTTTAGGGAAGAGGGGCATGATTGAAAATCCCCAAAAGTACAATCATGGAAAAAGGAGAGGAATCAAATCCCTGCTAGGTTGAAAACCCGAAAGGGCAACCTAGGCAAAAATTAAGGGAACCGAGAGGTCCGGTAAAAAAGCCGTAGCAAAAAGATAGAAAAACTAGGGATTTTTATATATAAAAAAAATAACCTTAAAGTCAATCCAGACTCTCGGGGCAAGTTTGTACCTAAATATGAATGGATTTATGTCATCAAAGAGATTCTCAGCGGGGGAGCCATGGATCATCACTGACATGGACAACAGAGAACTCCCCAATCCAATCAATGTGGATGCAAAAAAAATCGTAATGATAAAGCGAGCCTCCAAAAATGAGAGAAATTCCCGCTAAATCGAAAACCCGAAAGGGCGGTTTAGGCAAACTTTAAGGAAGAGGGACATGATTAAAAATCCCTAAAAAGGGCGATCATGGCAAAAGGAAAGGAATCAAATACTAGGTGGAAAACCCAAAAGGGCGACCCTAAGCAAAAAGAATAAGGGAACTGAGAGGTGCGGTAAAAAGAAAAAATACTGCAGCAAAAGGAAAGAAAATCAAGAGATTAAAAAAAATGCTCAAAAGTGAACGATAGTGTTTCCCACAGTAGCAATAGATAGAATTTGTGATCGACATTAATTTGAGATGCCTCGACAACTTTCATGGATACACCTTGTGAACATAGTATGAATGACTTTAGGGAACTCCATCAAGAAGGGCTCCAAAGTCGATTAATGTGAAAACATTCTGAGAAGTTCGCACAAGCAGTCAGACATCTCGACAAGGTTTTTTTTACCTCCAAAGTGAATTCCAAGCTAATGAGCGGGGTCTTTAGGTGCTCAACCTTCGCGAGTCATCATCAACAGTCGGGACTTGTAGATATCCAACTTCCGAGAGTTACAAACTGACGAATGGAGCGTTTAGGTGCTCAACCTCCGCAAGTCATCCCCAACGATCAGAACCTGTAGATGTCCAGCTTCTGAAAGTTACAAACTGACGAAATGGGATTTGAGGTACTTGTTAGATCGTAAAATCCTGGATGCTGATCTGGCAGTGAATTAAATGTCAAACAAGGACGGAAAGACGCTTCTGCTCCAACTCTAGTGAACCTCCAGGTAGGGGAGCGCAACAGAGGGGGTGTCTCTGGGTCCCTCTCCGATGTTTAAATGAGTATATGTGTGTATAAAACTCAAAACGTCTGGAACGTATGTAAAGCAATGGTATTTATAGGGTAGGAGAGATCAAACTGTATAAGGCAGCTAAATATCTTAGTGTATATTGTGTTGCTGAAGATTCGGATCATGGGATATGGCAGTTACTGCGAGATATTGCAATTACCAAATGTAATCTTTAGTGAATATGTAACAGAGATACGCGGGATATCGTGGCCACTTCCTTATTAACGGTTTAGTGGGACCAGAGGAGAGAGGCAAGGCTCTCTTCGGGGCGAGCAGTGAAAGGTCGCGGCCTGGTGAAGAAAGGCGAGGCGTGAAGTACTCAGGGACCTCTGGATGGCGAGGCGCTGGATTAGACTCGACCCGGGGCCTGCTGTCTTTTCCTTTCTTCTCCTTCTTCACCTCCTTCTTACCATCGCGTCGGGGTTCATGAACCACCCTTAGCGAGGTCGTCAGGAAGTCAGCCTCTGTGTTCGCCCTTTCAAGGTCTATGAAACCTTTTGCTCTGGACGCCAACTCCTCCAGCGTTTCGATCTCCTTCACATGATAGCTGTTTCGCAACTTCCTCGAGGACTTGTTGGCCACATCCAGACCCCTGTAAAATGCTTGAATGATCTCCCCATCCGAGATTCGGCGATCTATCTCCGTGACGTTCTGATGGAAACGCCCACAAAAGTTGGACAGCGACTCTCCGGGCTGTTGTTTGACCGAGTCCAGGGCGACCACGCTCTTCAGCAATTGGCGCTCGCCCTTATACCTCTCCAGGAACTTGCTCCTTAACTCTGCCCAAGTTTCGATTGATCCTGCAGGGAGGCCGAAAAACCAGGACGAAGTCGAACCCGAAAGAGTAGATGGAAATAACAAAGCCAAGTGATTGGGATCATTTGACTTACCCAGGAGAGAGGCCTCGTGCTTGTTGACATGTACGGTGGGATCTCCTCCACCGCTATACTCAGGTATGGCCCGAGCAACTACATCCTTTGGTATTTTGATGGCGACGAGCTCGTCGGTAAAAGGGTGAGCAGACTGCTCCTTGAAGGGAGCTACAACTGTCAGTCGTCTTTCTTGGATTTTTTTATTGATGAGGTCATCCATCTGATCCACAGTGCAGTACATTGGCGAGGTTCCAGGTGGAGGAGGACCAGAAGGGTTGGTAGTGTATGCGGCTGCTGGATCCTTGGTGTATGCTGGAGGTATGGACTGCAGTCCGGATGTCATCTCCTGATCCTCCTGAGGCGCGGTGGGGCCACGATTTGCCGCTTCAGAAGGTAAGGGCCTTGTGGCAGCAGGTCGGTTGTTTCCTTTAGGAGCAGAGGGATTGTTTTCTTGAGGAGCAGGGGCTTGACGGCGCGCCTGTCCTAGGATGGCCTCCAGCAGGGAGATCATCTCTGGGGTTAAATTGATGTCTTCCCCAGCGATGTGGACTGTCTGCGGTGCCGGGGCTCCATTTTGATTAGCAGCGGGGGTCGGTCTTGAATCACCGACATGCTCTCGAGTTGTACGGGGAGGAACGACATTGGCTCCTACTCGGCTGGCAGGTTCTTGTTGAAGCGGTGAAACGGCGGCCGAATCAGATCTATCTGAGGATCGCTCCCTGGTCTGGTTTCGACGGTTGCTTTGGGATCGAGTTCTCATGGCTGAATTGCTCGTTCCCACAGACGGCGCCAAATGTTGGATCGTAAAATCCTGGATGCTGATCTGGCAGTGAATTAAATGCCATACAAGGACGGAAAGACGTTTCTGCTCCAACTCCAGTGAACCTGCAGGTAGGGGAGCGCAACAGAGGGGGTGTCTCTATGTCCCTCTCCGATGCTTAAATGAGTATATGTGTGTATAAAACTCAAAACGCCAGGAACGTATGTAAAGCAAGGGTATTTATAGGGTAGGAGAGATCAAACCGTATAAGGTAGCTGAATATCTTAGTGTATATTGTGCTGCTGAAGATTCGGATCATGGGATATGGCAGTTACTGCGAGATATTGCAGTTACCAAATCTAATCTTTAGTGAATATGTGACCGAGATACGCGGGATATCGTGGCCACTTCCTTATTAACGGTTTAGTGGGACCAGAAGAGAGAGGCAAGGCTCTCTTCGGGGCTAGCACTCTCATGGCGAGCAGTGAAAGGTCGCGGCCTGGTGAAGAAAGGCGAGCACTCAGGGAGCCTTTGGCGTCCTCAGAGACTTTGGGCTCAGTTCTGGGCCACTCGATGATGGGCCAAGTTTGATTCTTACTTAGGCCGATCCGGTTCGAATGTCATGGGTTTACCCCCTCTATGGTTATTGGGCCTTCGAGGCCTTTTCCTTATTGGGTTGTCACTATCGATACCCAACATTTGCCCCCTAAGCTTGATTGAAGTTTCTTCAGTCGAGCTTGATTTCTTGGTAGGGTTTTAGATAGTGACGTCTTAGATTCGGTTTTCTTCGTCTCTTGTAATGGTTCATGACCTTTGAGGCATTTTGAGCTCGTTTGGCGAGCAGTTTCTTCCCTGTTCAAAGCTGAAAGAATATCCTTCCTTTTATTCCCCTTTGGCGATCACTCGAGGTAACCTAGGCTTATGAAAGTCTATCTTTCTTGGTTAGGCGATCACTACCTACCCGAGGTATTTCTGATAAAGCCTATTAGTGCGCTGGCGACCACTTTGTCTCCTTAGTGAACTTTTAGCATTTAATAACTGCACAGTTTTCCAGAGATCGAACGGTCGCTTGAGGCACGCCTGTCATTTACTTTTCCGTAAACCAAGGGTAGTCTGACAGCTGCCTGTACCAGCCAACCGTTTGTCTCCCCGAGGTATCTCTTGGAATTCTGACATTGCTTCGGTTTTTTTCCAAAAAAGTGCAATTATTCTCCTGTGTCTCTTCGATTCGCCCGTGGCGGTTACTTCTTTTTGGGTCTATATAAGAGACATTAGTTTCTCTGTTTTGTTTTTTACGCTCATTTACTCCTTCAGATTTCCAGATCTTTTTGTGCGGATCCTTCTTCTTTCTTCTTCAATCTTCTTCAATCTTCTTCAACCCTTTCTCTCCACTGCTTCCATGGCTACCCGAGGTCAAAGAGTTAAGCACACAGCCACCATCCAAGAGTACCAATGCCCCTAGGTATCCTGGCTTAGGTCTGCACTATCCTCACGACGGAAAGGTTTACATTTATGCGGCCTAGATTGATGCGGGGTTGCATTTTCCTCTTTGTGAGGATTTGCAGACATTGTGCCAGTTCTATGGGATCCATCCCACGCAACTCGTTCCTAATGCCCTCAGGATGTGGGTCGGTTTCAAGTTCCTGTGCATACGTCAGGAATGGGCGTATTCACTGGCCTTGTTCCGGTGTTTTTTCCGACTTGCAGCTGGGGCGAACCACCTCCATCACTTCCAACCACGCTGGCCGAAGTTTGCAGAGTGGGGAGGCCCTCAAGCATGGATTTGGAATGTCCATGTCCGTCTGGTCGATGATTTCCGGGCCACTAACTCCAACTACAAGAAGTTTTACTTCTTGTACAAGGGGGGTGTACCCTGGAAATTGTTTACCCCGGACAAGGATTTCCCTCCTTCCTTCGAAGAGCTGTTAGGGAGTGATCGGAACGCCATCGACGACCTATACCGGTTGCATCGGTCGTCCCAATTCAAGTCCATTCGCTCAGTGGCGGAGACTACTTAGAATATTCTTGAGATGGCGGGCATTCATCAAGCCACGTCAATCTTTGATGATTGGGTAATTTTCTAACCCTTTTCTTTTTTTATCAATTGTAGGCAAGGCCGTAGGCAAGACCGTAGGCAAGAGCCAAAAACGGATAGGTCTCTTTGATGACCAGGGATCGGCGGGGTTTTCCTTCGACCAGGCATTGCTGAGCTCTCCTCCTCCCCCCTCTAGGCGTTCGTCCAAGAGGAAGTCAGAGGAGGTGCTTCCTTCGGCCACTACTGGCCCTCGCCAACCAGGTATGTCGCCTCGCCCTTTGTGGATTTAATGTTTTCATACTTTGCAGTTTTTTGGTTTTTGACATCTTGTCTTGCTGTTTTGCAGAGAAGTCCTCGGCTGACGTGGCCCGGGACCCTCCTCCTCCTCCTTCCAAGAAGGTCAGGAGTGAGGAGCACCCATAAGTCGACCAGCATCCTCCTCCTCCCCCTCCTAAGGGCCCTTATGCCAGCAAGGGGAAGGTCTGGACGTGGCGCCTCCTTCTCCCTCTCCCAGGGCCATTCTGCCACTAAGGAGAAGGCTTTGGCCTTGGCGCCTCCCGCTCCTACAGTGCCCACGGTTCCTCGTAAGGAGTCTGGGACCTAGAAGAAAGGGTCTGCTGCTTCCATCTCTTCGAGGGCTCCCGTCGAGGAGTACTGCTCCATGGCGAGCTTGTTCCAGCCACTTAAGGCTGCGGACTCTCGGGGGCCTTGGGTCCCTTGTGGGGACCATGCAAATAAGGGGTACCCTGCCCAGAAGAGCCTCCGGGGTATCCCGGACATGTGCATGCGGCTTCTTGATGGGATAATTCCTCCCAAGGACCGCTCGATTGTTCCCACGGAGCTACCTCAGATCGAGGGGTTCCTGCGGACCCACTTCGAACGAGTCGCCCTGGTATGATCTCGCCTCCTTTCCGTTCTTTCTTCCTTGTCGTTCCCTTTTTGTTTGATGTCCTGACAATTTTTCTTATGTTTTTGTTGTCAGCTCATTCGGGAAGAGGTGATCCTTGGTCGCGTCTTCGCCGATAAGCATTCTGACCTGCTTGTCGAGCTGGAGCAGTACCGAAGTACGGGGGTCACCCCCGGGCAGTTGGAGGCCATCAAGAAGACCGCTGATGTGGCGATCGCCTTGGTGGACGGTGCCCAGGAAGAGTACTTCAAGAAGGAGCAGCGTCTCCTTGCTGATGTCAAGAAGAGGGAGGCTGATGCTGCAGCCTTCCTTCAAGAAGCTGAGGCCCTTCATCGGTGCCTTGATGAAGGAGTAGCGGTCCGAGCTCGCCTAGAGGCCGAGTTGAAGGAGGCTCGTGCTCAGATTGCAGAGTCGGACGCTCTTCGGGTCGCCGCGGAGACCCAGAAGGAAGCTGCTGAGGCCCAGAGGGGCATTGCTGAAGCCAGGGGGATCGCCCTAGAGGAGGAGAGGGATCGGCTAGCTGAACAGTTAAGAGCTGTCCCTTCGCCCCAAAGCACAGTCGAGGCATTCAAGGCCTCTGAGGATTTTGAGGACTGTGCTTTGAAGGTGATGAAGTCGGTGATTGCCGATTTTCTCCAAGTCCTGGTAGATGATGTCCAGGCGGTCGACCCCAACTTTCCCATTGGGGAAGTTGAGTTCTTGAAGAGCTTCCTCCGAAGTCGCACCCTTCAGTCTGCTGCTGAAGAGGTTGACCCAGCTGCGGCTGAAAAGGTTGTCCCGAAGGCGAGCCGTCCTGCCCCCGAAGGCGAGCAAAGCGCCCTTGCCCCCGAGGACCCGAAAGCTTGAAGCCTCCAGCTCCTTGGCGACCATATTTTCTTTGTCTTTTTTAGATAGATGTTTTTTGTTTTACCTTGTAATTATTTATTTGACTTAAGACTTGGTTTCCTTATATTGAATGCCTTTATATTCATGAGCCTTTAATTGACTTCGAACATGTTTGGCTATTCATCCAATGTCTTAATCATAATTACTCTCGACTCTTCTTGCTTTGTAATGGCTTCGACTCTTAAAGTCTTAGACCAAGCATAAGTCTGTACAAACTTTCTAAGGACAATCCTCTGACACTTAAAAGCATAAACTTCTAAGTTCAAACAGATATTACCTTTTTGAAGTTTAAACCTTCGAGGTGTTTGCATAATAACAGGGAATTTGTTAACTTAAGGCTTCATCATCCATAGTGATCGCCTAAAATTCCTTATCTGCTGTTTAATTAGCAGATCTCTTTGTTTGGCTTTGGCGTCTGCTTTCCCATTTTTGCCTAATTCTATTGTTAGGACTTTTTGGCCTGACTTTGGCGTCACGGCTTTCATTTTGCCTAACTTTATTGCTAGGTCTTTTGGCCTGACTTTGGCGTCACGGCTTTTTGGCCTAGCTTTGTTGCTAGGGCTTTTGGCCTATCTTTGGCGATAGGGCTTTTGGCCTATCTTTGTTGTTAGGGCTTTTGGCCTAGCTTTGTTGCTAGGGCTTTTGGCCTGACTTTGGCGTCAGGGCTTTTGGCCTAACTTTGTTGTTAGGGCTTTTAGCCTAGCTTTGTTGCTAGGGCTTTTGGCCTGACTTTGGCGTCAGGGCTTTTGTGCCCGATTTGGTTATCAGGTCTTTGCCTGACTTTTGGCGTCAGGTCTTTTTTCCTTAGGCGTTGTTCTGATTGCCCATAATACGTTTTCCAGTTCGTCTGCACAGTTCCCCTTGAATGCTCGAACCCTTTTCTTGAGTCCTGCTAAGACAACCTTGTTGGCTGCTTCAGCTTGCCCATTCGTTTGAGGGTGACGTACTGAACTGAAGCGATGGTCGATATGATACTCTTCACAGAGCCATTTCAACTCCTTTCCAACGAATTGCGGACCATTATCGCTGATGAGTATTTTGGGAATACCAAATCTGGAGAATATGTTGACCTGCAGGAACTTGATAACTTGGAATTCCGTTGTCGAAGCTAGAGCTTTCGCCTCTACCCACTTAGTGAAGTAGTCGATTGCCACTATAATGTGAGTACGCTGACCAGTGCTAATATATCGATTCCCCATTGAGCGAAAGGCCAGGCGCCCGCCATTGGGGATAATAATGTCGATGGTCGACCCGATCGTGGTGCAAACTGCTGGCAAATTTCACACTTCTGTGTTAATTCGGCTGCGTCTTTTCCCAAGGTCGGCCAGTAATATCCCAATCTGAATATTTTCCTGCTTAGCGATCGAGCGCCTTCATGACATGCTGCTGCCCCTTCATGAGCTTCTCGAAGAACCTTTTCTGTTTCGGGCAGAGCAACACATCTCAAGTAAGGCGTCGAATAACCTCTTCTGTAGAGTTCTCCATCGATGATTAGATAGCTTGCTGCGAGCCTTCTAATCCTCGTGGATTCTCCTTCGTCCTCCGGGAGGATTCCTTCTTTTAAATAACTCTGGAACGGGGTCATCCATGTGACTTGTCCTTGGATGTTGAAGACCTCTGCTCTGCTTTCCAGAACTTAACATAGAGCTTTCTCCAGAAATTGTACATCCTGGACTGTCGCCCCTCCGAAGGCTAGTTTACTCAAAGAATCTGTCATCTGGTTTTCTTGGCGAGGAATAAACTCAATCGCGAAATTTGGGATTTCCGCGACCAGCTTTTTGGCAATGCCGAGATATTTCTTCATCTTTTCTCCCTTTGCCTCGTAGGCGCCATTAACCTGATTGACAATAAGCTCTGAGTCACTTTTTACCTTAAGCGCAGTTATACCCATTCCTTTTGCTAGTCTGATTCCTGTGATAAGAGCCTCATATTCTGCTTCATTATTGGTCGCTGGAAATGTCAAGGCGATCGCGTACTTCAGAGGCTCGCCCTCAGGAGGAATAAGAATTAAACCTGCCCCCGAGCCTTCTTTTGATGAAGACCCATCCGTATAGAGTTCCCATATTTGATTGTCGTCTGCTGACTGACTTGGCCTATTTTCTGCCTCCGCTTGACCGTTACTCGTGCTTTCCACTATGAAATCAGCTAGTGCTTGACCTTTGATGGCCGTTTTTGGCGCAAATTTGATCCTGAACTCACTGAGCTCGATCGCCCACTTGACCATTCTTCCTGAAGAATCTGGCTTCATCAGGAAGTTTTTGAGAGGTTGATTGGTGAGGACCGTGATGTCGTGCGCATGAAAGTAAGGTCTCAGCTTCCGAGCAGCAATAACTAAGGCATAGAGATACTTCTCAATCTGGACATATTTTATTTCTGCTGAGTTGAACATTTTGCTAATGAAATACACTGGACTCTGAACATTATTCTCCTCCCATATTAAGACAGCACTGGCTGCCACATCGCTAATGCCTAAATAAAGGAAAGGCTGCTCGCTTGGAACGGGTTTTGCTAGAGCTGGGAGTGTTTTAATATGCCTTTTCAAGGACTGGAATGCTTCCTCGCAGTCTGGCGTCCACTCGAACTTGCGGTTGGCCCTCAAGGTTTTGAAGAACGGGAGGGACCTGTCGCTTGCTTTGGAGAGGAAGCGGTTAAGAGCAGCTAGTCGGCCGTTCAGGCACTAGACTTCCTTATGGCAGGTTGGCGACTTCATTTCTTCTATGGCCTTTAGCTTTTCCGGGTTTGCTTCAATGCCCCTTTCGCTGACCATAAAACCCAGGAACTTCCCGGACTTGACTCCAAAGGCGCACTTTGCTGGGTTCAGGCGAACGCTGTGTCTCCTCATGCATTCAAAAGCTTCACGGAGGTCGGTGGTATGAGGATTTCCTTTGATGGATTTGACGAGCATATCATCTACGTAGGCCTCCATGTTCCTTCCCAGCATGTCCTAGAACAGTCGGTTCACCATCCGCTGATAAGTTGCCCCGGCATTGATGAGACCAAAGGGCATCACCTTGTAGCATAGAATGTCCCCGTCAGCATAGAAAGCAGTGTGGGCCTCGTCATCTGGATGCATTCTGATTTGGTTGTAGCCTGAATAAGGGTCCATGAAGCTCAGCATCTCATGACCCGAGGTAGCATCGACCAGCTGATCAATTCTCGGATGGGGATATGAATCTTTGGGGCAAGCCTCTTAGGAGTTTATAGAGAGTGAGGTGTAAATGAAGAGCTTAAAGCAACCTTTAGAGAGAATTTCATCTTGTATTGCTTAAAACTTAAGAAATACACTAGGGTAGACATCTATATATAGGTGAAGCTAGGGATATGAGAGCAAATGTCCTAAACATGTGGACTTGTATGCAATTGTCCTAAACATTTGGACAATATGAACACTTATCTAAACTATAATCCCTAACATTCCCCTATGAAGATCCACTTCCTAATGTAAAACAAGACTCTAAACAAAAAAAAAACATAATCTGACGATCAACATCGCATCTATCATCTTCACCCATCCTGATCAGACCTGGTCGCCATATGAACTTGATCTTGTTATTGTGGTCGCCAAACATGTGGTCGCCAATCATGTGGTTGCCAATCATGTGGTCGCCAATCATGTGGTCGCCAATCATGTGGTCGCCAATCATGTGGTTGCCAATCATGTGGTCGCCAATCATGTGGTCGCCAATCATGTGGTCGCCAAACATTGATGAGCACAGGTCTGCTCGTTCTTCAATTTGCACCGAGCACAGGTCTGCTTATCTTTCATAAGACTGTGTGGGCACAGCCTGAGCACGCTGGAGGCACTGAGGATGCGCACTGGATGTTCTGAAGATGCACGGTGGAGGCACTGAAGATGCACAGGATCTGCACACTGGAGGCACTGAGGCTGCACGCTGGAGGCACTGGAGCTGCACAGACTGAGTACAGGTTGAGCACTGCGCCTGCACTGCAGAAGTACTGGAGTTGCACTGGTCTTGTATGCTGTGGTTTAGACGGTGGCTGAGCTATGGAGTGGGTGAATCGAACATGACACGAAGCACAGGTCTGCTCCTGAGTCTTGTGAGGCAATATATGACATGAAGCACAGGTATGCTCCAGATTCGTCTGAGGCAATATATCGAACACATTAGCTGCGTCTGATGTTGTGTGCTGCTATTCCTGATTAGAGTTGCTGCATTTGGATGAAACTTGAAAGGGAGACAAAGCCATCTCTTGGCAAGGAAGGAAGACACTCGAGATGCAGTAAACGTGTTGAATACACGCAGCAAAACATAGATAAAGCAGTAAACGTGTTGAATTCACGCAGCAAAACATAGAGACTCGAGGATGCTGAAAAATAGAGAAACAGGAAATAAAAGACAGAGCAGCAAAGATGAAGATTCAGGAATAGCAACAACATTGAAGCAGCCTGGAGTGAACGATAAACCACCGCAGCAAATAACAAACCACCACATGAGACCAGTCGAACCAAAATGAACATAAACCAGAAGATAGATGGGCAGATTTTAGTGCATCAACAGAAACTCAAAGATGTTGAGCAGGATTAGAACGAAATAGGAGGCAACTAGTGCAGCAAAATATGACAGAATATGTAATATTAGGCACAGATAAAGAGATTAGATGCAGCAAAGATGCAGCAAAAGCAAAAAACAGAGAACAAAACCAGCCGAAGAACAGGACCTGCTTGAAGAAGAAAGAAACTGCTGCAAACCAGAGCATGAAATCAACGATTCAGCAAAGACCAAATCTGCATAGAGAGCAGTGAGTCCCGCCTGCACGAAGCTCCGACAATAGAAGAGCAGAAGAGAAATCGAGAAGAACAATGAAATTGTAAAAACTGACGAACAGAATTTCACAGAAATAGACCGAATGAAATCAGCACAAGACAAGCTGCCAATCAGTCTATTGAAATTCAGAAGCAGCGGAAGAACGATTGAAGACAAGGAAACACCAAGGACTGGACCAAATCAGCATAGAAGAGCTGATGTCCAAACACACAGAAGCTGATTTGAAGAAAACATAGCTTTTAAACAAACGAAAAACCCAGCAGTAGAATGGAATCCAGGAATAGTGGCTCTGATACCATCTTAGGAGTTTAGAGAGAGTGAGGTGTAAATGAAGAGCTTAAAGCAACCTTTAGAGAGAATTTCATCTTGTATTGCTTTAAACTTAAGAAATACACTAGGGTAGACATCTATATATAGGTGAAGCTAGGGATATGAGAGCAAATGTCCTAAACATGTGGACTTGTATGCAATTGTCCTAAACATTTGGACAATATGAACACTTATCTAAACTATAATCCCTAACAAAGCCTTGTTTAAGTCGTGGAAGTCGACGCACATCCTCCACTTTCCGTTAGATTTCCTGACCAAAACTGGGTTGGCGACCCAACTCTGGAATCTTACTTCTCTGACGAAGTCAGCTTCAATCAACCTGCCGACTTCCTGCCTGATCGCAAACGCTTATCAGTCCCGAATGATCTTCTCTTTTGAGCGATCGGCTTGATGGAGGGGTCTATCCTGAGCTCATGAGAGATAATATCTGTGCTGATTCCTGGCATGTCGCTCGGCTGCCAGGCGAAGACCTCTTTGAATTCCTTGAGGAGGGCGATCATGGCCTCCTTCTAATCCTCTTTCAAGGTGGTCCCAATGCGCACCTTTTTGTCTGGACCATCGATCTCGACCTCCTCCAATTCCTCCATGGGTGCTGGCCGAGCCAAGTCCTCGCGGGGATCGGCCTCTGTCTCGATGGCGAGAGCCTCCCTTTGGTTCTTCCTGCGAAGGCAGTTCACATAACATTGTCGCGAGGAAGGCTGATCTCCGAGCACTTCTCCAATCCCATTGGGAGTGAGGAACTTCATCTTATGGTGGACAGTGGAGGCCACAATCTTATTTGGGTTGATCGTGGTCCTCCCTATGATGGCGTTGTAGGATGTAGGTGAATCGACCACCAGGAAAGTGACCGACACCTTAATGCTCTTCCACCCCTCGCCAAATATTACTGGCATGGTTATAGCCCCCAGTGGATAAGTTGTTCTTCCCGCAAACCCGATCAGCGGAAAGTCGACCCTCTTCAGGTCGCGTTTGGATTTGCCCATCTTTTCAAAGGCGTCCAGAAACAGGATGTCGGTCGAGCTACCTCCGTCGACCAGAATCCTTGCAACATCACAGCCGTCAATATTTGCCGTAATGACCAGAGCATCGTTGTGGGGCGTGGTGACGTGTGCCAAATCATCTTCAGAGAATGAGATGACAATGTTCTCTTCAGGTCGGGGCCGCTTCCCCAACTGAACTGCCGTAGAGATCTGAGTGGCGTAGACCTCTCTGGCACTTGACCTCTCGCCGCCTGCGCCGAATCCTCCCGCAATCAGATTCACTCTCCTTTTGCTTCCAGAAGGCTCAGCTTGATCTGCAGGGGCTGGTGATCGATGCCTCCTGGGGGGCGTTCGACTTCGGTCTCGCCCTACCACAAATTCCTTCAACATTCCCCCCTGAATCAGCCTCTCTATATCTCGCTTCAGAATCTTGCAATCGTCTGTCTTATGGCCCTTGCACTTATGGTATCTGCAATAGCTCTCGACATCCTTGCCCATGGGTAGCCCACCTCGACGAGGCATCGGTGGCCTCGCCAATGATCTCCTCTCCATCTCGACTAGTACCGCTGAGATCTGCCTATTTAAAGGTGTGAAGTACTCAGGGACCTCTAGATGGCGAGGCGCTGGAAGAGACTCGACTCGGGGCTTACTTTCTTTTCCCTTCTTCTCCTTCTTTACCTCCTTCTTACCATCGCGTCGGGGTTCATGGGTTACCCTTAGCGAGGTCGTCAGGAGGTTAGCCTCGATGTTTGCGCGTTCAAGGTCTATGAAACCTTTTGCCCTGGATGCCAACTCCTCCAATGTCTCTATCTCCTTCACATGGTAGCTGTTTCGCAGCTTTCTCGAGGCCTTGTTGGCCACATCCAGACCTCTGTAGAATGCTTGAATGATCTCCCCATACGAGATTCGGCGATCTAATTCTGTGACGTTTTGATGAAAATGCCTGTAGAAGTTGGACAGCGACTCTCCAGGCTGCTGTTTGACCGAGTCAAGGGCGACCACGCTCTTCAGCAACTGGCGCTCGCCCATATATCTCTCCAGGAACTTGCTTCTCAACTCTGCCCAAGTTCCGATTGATCCTGCAGGGAGGCCGAAGAACCAGGACGAAGCCGAACCCGAAAGAGTAGATGGAAATAGCAAAGCCAAATGATTGGGATCGTTTGACTTACCCAGAAGGGAGGACTCATGCTTGTTGACATGTACGGTGGGATCTCCTCCACCGCTATACTCAGGTATGGCCCGAGCAACTACATCCTTCGGGATTTTGATAGCGACGAGCGCGTCGGTAAAAGGATGAGAGGACTGCTCCTTGAAGGGAGCCACGACTGTCAACTGTCTTTCCTGGAACCTTTTTTTGAGGAGGTCATCCATCTGATCCACAGTGCAGTACATGGGAGAGGCTCCGGGTGGAGGAGGACCGGAAGGATTGGCAGTATATGCGGCTGCTGGCTCCTTGGTGTGTGCTGGAGGTAGGGACTGTTGACCTGACGTCATCTCCTGATCCTCCTGAGGCGTAGTGGGACCAGGGTCTGCCGCTTCTGAAGGTGAAGGCCCTGTGGCAGCAGGGCGGTGGTTTTCCTTGGGAGCAGAGGGATTGTTTTCCTGAGGAGCAGGGGCTTGGCGGCGCGCCTGTCCTAGGATGGCTTCCAGCAGGGAGACCATCTCGGGGGTTAAATTAATATCCTGCCTCGCAATGTGGACTGTCTGCGGTGCAGGGGCTCCGTTTTGATCAGCAGCGGTGGTCGGTCTTGAATCACCGACATGTTCTCGAGCTGTCCGCAGAGGAACAGCATTAACTCCTGCTCGGCTGGCAGGTTCCTGTTGAAGCGGTGAAGCGGTGGCGGAATCAGAGCTATCTGAGGATCGCTCCCTGGTCTGGTTCCGACGGTTGCTTTGGGATCGAGTTCTCATGGCTGAATTGCTCGGTTCCCACAGACGGCGCCAAATGTTGGATCGTGAAATCCTGGATGCTGACCTGGCAGTGAATTGAATGCCAGACAAGGTTGGGATGATGCTTCAGCTCCAACTCCGGTGAACCTGCAAGTAGGGGAGCGCAACAGAGGGGGGGTCTCTGGGTCCCTCTCCGATGCTTAAATGAGTATATGTCTATATAAAACTCAAAACGTAAAGAACGTATGTAAAGCAAGGGTATTTATAGGGTAAGAGAGATAGAACCGTATAAAGGCAACTGAATATCTTAGTGTATATTGAGTTGCTGAAGATTCGGATCGTGGGATATGGCAGTTACTGCGAGATATTGCAGTTACCAAATCTAATCTTTAGTGAATATGTGACCGAGATACGCGGGATATCTTGGCCACTCTGTTATTAACGGTTTAGTGGGACCAGAGGAGAGAGGCAGGGCTCTCTTCGGGGCGAGCACTCTCATGGCGAGCAGTGAGAGGTCACGGCCTGGTAAAGAATGGCGAGCACTCATGGTGTCCTCAGAGGCTTTGGGCTCGGTTCTGGGCCATTCTATGGAGGCCGGTCCGGTTCGAATGTTATGGGTTTACCCCCTCTATAGTTATTGGGCCTTCAAGGCCTTTTTCCCTACTGGGCTGTCACTATCGATATCCAACGGGTGCCATTACCCTGATTGACAATAAGCCTTCTAATCCTCGTGGATTCTCCTTCGTCCTCCGGGAGGATTCCTTCTTTTAAATAACTCTGGAACGGGGTCATCCATGTGACTTGTCCTTGGATGTTGAAGACCTCTGCTCTGCTTTCCAGAACTGAACATAGAGCTTTCTCCAGAAATTGTACATCCTGGACTGTCGCCCCTCCGAAGGCTAGTTTACTCAAAGAATCTGTCATCTGGTTTTCTTGGCGAGGAATAAACTCAATCGCGAAATTTGGGATTTCCGCGACCAGCTTTTTGGCAATGCCGAGATATTTCTTCATCTTTTCTCCCTTTGCCTCGTAGGCGCCATTAACCTAATTGACAATAAGCTCTGAGTCACTCTTTACCTTAAGCGCAGTTATACCCATTCCTTTTGCCAGTCTGAGTCCAGTGATAAGAGCCTCATATTCTGCTTCATTATTGGTCGCCAAGAATGTCAAGGCGATCACGTACTTCAGAGGCTCGCCGTCAGGAGGAATAAGAATTAAACATGCCCCCGAGCCTTCTTTTGATGAAGACCCGTCCGTATAGAGCTCCCAGATTTGATTGTCGTCTGCTGACTGATTTGGCCTATTTTCTGCTTCCGTTTGACCGTTACTCGTGCTTTCCACTATGAAATCAGTTAGTGCTAGACCTTTGATGGCCGTTTTTGGCGCAAATTTGATCTTGAACTCGCTGAGCTCGATCGCCCACTTGACCATTCTTCCTGAAGAATCTGGTTTCATCAGGAAGTTTTTGAGAGGTTGATTGGTGAGGACCGTGATGTCGTGCGCATGAAAGTAAGGTCTCAGCTTCCGAGCAGCAATAACTAAGGCATAGAGATACTTCTCAATCTGGACATATTTTATTTCAGTTGAGTTGAACATTTTTCTTATGAAATACACTGGACTCTGAACATTATTTTCCTCCCTTATTAAGACAGCACTGGCTGCCACTTCGCTAATGCCTAGATAAAGAAAAAGCTACTCGCCTGGAACGGGCTTTGCCAGAGCTGGGAGTGTTTGGATATGCCTCTTCAAGGATTGGAATGCATCCTCACAATCTGGCGTCCACTCGAATTTGCGGTTGTCCCTCAGAGTTTTGAAAAATGGGAGGGACCTGTTGCTCGCTTTGGAGAGGAAGCGGTTGAGAGCAGCTAGGCGTCCATTCAGGCATTGGACTTCCTTGTGGCAGGTTGCCGACTTCATTTCTTCTATGGCCTTTAGCTTTTCTGGGTTTGCTTCGATTCCCCTTTCGCTGACCATGAAACCCAGAAATTTGCCGAACTTGACTCCAAAGGCGCACTTGGCAGGGTTCAGGCGAACACTATGTATCCTCATGCATTCAAAAGCTTCGCGGAGGTCCGCTGTGTGAGGATTGCCCTTGATGGTTTTGACGAGCATATCATCCCCGTAAGCTTCCATGTTCCTCCCCAGCATGTCCTGGAACAGGCGGTTCACCATCCGCTGATAAGTTGCCCCGGCATTGATGAGGCCAAAGGGCATCACCTTGTAGCACAGAATTTCCCCATCAGCATAAAAAGCGGTGTGAGCCTCTTCGTCTGGATGCATTCTGATCTAGTTGTAGCCTGAGTAGGCGTCCATGAAGCTCAGCATCTCATGACCCGAGGTAGCATCGACCAGCTGATCAATCCTCGGAAGGGGATATGAATCCTTGGGGCAAGCCTTGTTCAAATCGCGGAAGTCGACGCACATCCTCCACTTGCCGTTTGATTTCTTAACAAAAACTGGGTTGGCGACCCAGCTCTGGATTCTCACCTCTCTGACGAAGTCAGCCTCAATCAACCTGCCGACTTCCTGCTTGATCGCCAAACGCTTTTCTGTCCTGAATGACCTTCTTTTTTGGGCGATCGGCTTGATGGAAAGGTCTATTCTGAGCTCGTGGGAGATGATATATGTGCTGATTCCTTGCATGACGCTCGACTGCCAGGCGAAGAGCTCTTTAAATTCTTTGAGGAGGGCGGTCATGGCCTCCTTTTGATCCTCCTTCAAGGTGGTTCCAATGCGCACCTTCTTGTCCGGACCATCGATTTCGACCGCTTCCAATTCCTCCATAGGTGCTGGCCGAGCCAAGTCCTCGCGGGGATCGGCCTCTGTTTCAATGGCGAGCGCCTCCCTTTGGTTCTTCCTGCGCAAACAGTTCACATAGCATTGCCGTGAGGAAGGCTGATCTCTGAGCACTTCTCCAATCCCGTTGGGAGTGGGGAACTTCATCTTCTGGTGGACTGTGGAGGCCACAATCTTGTTCGTATTGATCGTGGTCCTCCCTATTATGGCGTTGTAGGATGTAGGTGAATCGACCACTAAGAAAGTGACCGCTACCTTGATGCTCTTCCATCCCTCGCCAAAAATCACTTGCATGGTTATAGCCCCCAGCAGATAAGTTGTCCTTCTCGCAAACCCAATCAGCGGAAAGTCGACCCTCTTCAGGTCACGTTTGGACTTGACAATCTTCTCAAAAGCGTCCAGAAATAGGATGTCTGTCGAGCTGCCTCCGTCGACTAGAATCCTTGTAACGTCACAGCCGTCAATATCTGCTGTGATAACCAGAGCATCGTTGTGGGGGGTGGTAACACATGCCAATCGGAGAATGAGATGACAATTTTCTCTTCAGGTCGGGGCCGCTTTCCCAACTGGACTGCTGTGGAGATCTGAGTGGCATAGACCTCCCTTGCGCTCGACCTCTCGCCGCCTGCACCGAATCCTCCTGCAATCAGATTTACCCTCCTCTTGCTTCCAGACGGCTCAGTTTGCTCAGCAGGGGCTGGCGAACGATGTCTCCTAGGGGGCGTTCGACTTCTGTCTCGCCCTGCCACGAATTCCTTCAGCATTCCCCCCTGAATCAACTTCTCTATATCCCGCTTCAAAATGCGGCAGTCATCTGTCTTGTGGCCCTTGCACTTGTGGTATCTCAATATCTCTCGACATCCTTTCCCATGGGCTGCCCACCTCGACGAGGCATCGGTGGCCTCGCCAAGGATCTCCTCTCCATCTCGATTAGTACCGCTGAGATCTGCCTATTTAAAGGCGTGAAGTACTTAGGGACCTCTGGATGGCGAGGCGCTGGATTAGTCTCGACCCGGGGCCTGCTGTCTTTTCCCTTCTTCACCTCCTTCTTACCATCGCGTCGGGGTTCATGAACCACCCTTAGCGAGGTCGTCAGGAAGTCAGCCTTTGTGTTCACCCTTTCAAGGTCTATGAAACCTTTAGCTCTGGATGCCAACTCCTTCAGTGTTTCGTTCTCCTTCACATGATAGTTGTTTCGCAACTTCCTCGAGGCTTTGTTGGCCACATCCAGACCCCTGTAAAATGCTCGAATGATCTCCCCATCCGAGATTCGGCGATCTATCTCCGTGACGTTCTGATAGAAACGCCCATAAAAGTTGGACAGCGACTCTCCGGGCTGTTGTTTGACCGAGTCCAGGACGACCACGCTCTTCAGCAATTGGCGCTCGCCCATATACCTCTCCAGGAACTTGCTCCTTAACTCTGCCCAAGTTCCGATTGATCCTGCAGGGAGGCCGAAGAACCAGGATGAAGCCGAACCCGAAAGAGTAGATGGAAATAACAAAGCCAAGTGATTGGGATCATTTGACTTACCCAGAAGAGAGGCCTTGTGCTTGTTGACATGTACGGTGGGAACTCCTCCACCGCTTTACTCAGGTATGGCCCGAGCAACTACATCCTTTGGTATTTTGATGGCGACGAGCTCGTCGGTAAACGGGTGAGCAGACTGCTCCTTGAAGGGAGCTACGACTGTCAGTCGTCTTTCTTGGAGTCTTTTATTGAGGAGGTCATCCATCGGATCCACAGTGCAGTACATTGGCGAGGTTCCGGGTGGAGGAGGACCGGAAGGGTTGGCAGTGTATGCGGCTGCTGGCTCCTTGGTGTATGCTGGAGGTATGGACTGTTGTCCGAATGTCATCTCCTGATCCTCCTGAGGGGCGGTGGGGCCAGGATTTGCCGCTTCAGAAGGTAAGGGCCCTGTGGCAGCAGGGTGGTTGTTTCATTTAGGAGCAGAGGGATTGTTTCTTGAGGAGCAGGGGCTTGACGGCGCGCCTGTCCTAGGATGGCCTCCAGTAGGGAGATCATCTCTGGGTTAAATTGATGTCTTCCCCAGCGATGTGGACTGTCTGCGGTGCCGGAGCTCCGTTTTGATTAGCAGCGGGGGTCGGTCTTGAATCACCGACATGCTCTCGAGTTGTACGCGGAGGAACGGCATTGGCTCCTGCTCGGCTGGCAGGTTCTTGTTGAAGCGGTGAAGTGGCGGAGGAATCAGAGCTATCTTAGGATCGCTCCCTGGTCTAGTTCCGACGGTTGCTTTGGGATCGAGTTCTCATGGCTGAATTGCTCGTTCCCATAGACGGCGCCAAATGTTGGATCGTAAAATCCTGGAAGCTGATCTAGCAGTGAATTAAATGCCAGACAAGGACGGAAAGACGCTTCTGCTCCAACTCTAGTGAACCTGCAGGTAGGGGAGCGCAACAGAGGGGGTGTCTCTGGGTCCCTCTCCGATGCTTAAATGAGTATATCTGTGTATAAAACTCAAAACGTCAGAAACGTATGTAAAGCAAGGGTATTTATAGGGTAGGAGAGATCAAACCGTATAAGGCAGCTGAATATCTTAGTGTATATTGTGTTGCTGAAGATTCGGATCATGGGATATGGCAGTTACTCCGAGATATTGCAGTTACCAAATCTAATCTTTAGTGAATATGTGACTGAGATACGCGGGATATCGTGGCCACTTCCTTATTAACGGTTTAGTGGGACCAGAGGATAGAGACAAAGCTCTCTTCGGGGCGAGCACTCTCATGGCGAGCAATGCAAGGTCGCGGCCTGGTGAAGAAAGGCGAGCACTCAGGGAGCCTTTGGCGTCCTCAGAGACTTTAGGCTCGGTTCTGGGCCACTCGATGATGGGCCAAGTTTGATTCGTACTTAGGCCGATCCGGTTCGAATGTCATGGGTTTACCCCCTCTATGGTTATTGGGCCTTCGATACCTTTTCCTTATTGGGCTGTCACTATCGATACCCAACAGTACTCAACCCCCGTAAGTCACCCACAACAAACCTTTTGTAAAAAAAAACGACGAGTGGAGCCTTTAGGTTTCAGCCTTCGCAAGTCATCATCGACAACCAGAACCTGTAGTTATCGAGATTCTGGGAATAAAACAAACGGTGAGCGGGCCTTTAGGTGTTCAGCCTCCGCAAGTCATCCTCGATGACCAGAACTTATAGTTATCCAGCTTCTGGGAGAGACAAGCCGACAAGCGGAGTCTTTAGGTTCTCAACCTCCGCAAGTCATCCCCAACGATCAGAACATGTAGATGTATAGCTTCTGAAAGTTACAAGCCGACAAATGGGTCATTTAGGTGCTCAGCCTCCCCAAGTCATCCCCAACGATCAGAACCTGTAGATGTCCACCTACTGAAAGTTACAGTCTGACGAACGGGGCTTTGAGGTGCTTAACCCCCGCAAATCATCATCAACGATGCTTCTGGCCAGAAAAATCCTCAACTTCCAGCTCGTTGATGGCAAAAAAAACGACGAGCGGAGCCTTTAGGTGTTCAGACTTCGCAAGTCATCCTCGACGACTAGGACCTGTAGTTATCCAGCTTCTGAAAGAAAAAGAAAAAAACGACGAATGGGGCCTTTAGGTGTTCATCCTCCACAAGTCATCTCCAATGAGTCACAAGCCGACGAGCAAAGCCTTTAGGTGTTCAACCTACGCAAGTCATCCTCGACGAGCAAAGCCTTTAGGTGTCCAACGTCTTAGAATCACAAGTTGATGAGCGTTTAGACACCCAGTCTCCACAAATCATCGTCAATGATCGGGACCTATAGGTGTCTAGCTTCCGAAAGTTGCGTAATGATGTTTGTCTACTATGTAAATAATGAATGAAGAGGAGCCAAAATCAGTTGTTTGTCTTTGAACACACACTCATGAGATCATTTCCATGAGCGTGTGTCCAAATACCTGATTTTGGCTCGGGGTCAAAATACCGTACGCAAAGAAAATTTAAAAATATAAAAATAAAATATATATTAAAAAAATAAAATATCTCAACGTGGAACATGGCCATGTGACCATGTTCCTCTTTAATCCAAGTTGAAGTTTTATATATTAAAAAACAAAAATTAATAAAAATAAGTATTATTTGCTTCTATAAAAGGAGAAGTTGATTAAGGAAATTGGGGAGCTTGAAGACCGTAAGCTACGGTGATCTTCATGAGAGAATGAAAAGTGTGAGTGCAAAAAAAAATGAAAAACAAATGAGTGAAAAAAAAACGATATTTATCGGACTCGGTTCCTCGTGCGGTATTTTAACCTCCAATGAGTTAGGTATATTTATCTCATATTCAATATCATATTTGTATTTTATAAATGTGAAATAAAATTGAGAGTTATGTCTCATATTCATATTTGTATTCAATATCAATATCTCATATTCTTATGTATAGTCGATACCGAGGAATAATTGTGCTTAGGAGTTCCGTCCTCCTATTTAGACATTAAAAATGATGGGTATAGCTGCGTGGAACTTTTCTGTTGTTTTGATTATCCTTAGTTTACATGTTTGACCATCAATTTTCAAAGAAAAAATTGTGTTTATCGCCAATGTTGTTAGATTTTGCAGTAAAAACAACTTTTGTCCATTTAACAATTAAACTGCGGAAGGCATCACTCACTACCACCATCGTTGAGCATAACTCTGTCCCTTGACGTCGGCAATGTCAGAGTCTTCAATCTTCATTTCACCGGCGAATGAAGCACAGTTACAGAGGACGAATTTTTTCTCTTCATCGTTTTACTGAACCAGTGGCTCAAAAAACTACTCGGAGAAGGCTGCCATATCTTCCGTCTAGATATTTCAAATTGGTCAGTGGATGACAATTTTGTCATTTGAGAATGTAAAAATATCACGTGACAAGCACATGATGGGCATTTTTTCCGAAATAAACGGCTAAGTGACGATGAGGGGGAATTTTTCATCTGGGCCAAACATTAGGACTAAAATTTCAAATTTTAAACTTTAAGGGGGAAACTTAACTTCGGCTTAAACTTTAAGGGGCAATGTTCTATTTTACCCTATATTTATATTATGTTTATGTAATACTATATATATCTATATGTATAATATATATTAATATTATGTTTATGTAATACTATTATATCTATATGTATAATATATATTTATATTATGTTTATGTATTACTATATATATCTATATGTATAATATATATTTATATTATTTTTATGTAATACTATATATATCTATATGTATAATATATATTTATATTATGTTTATGTAATACTATTATATCTATATGTATAAAATATATTTATATTATATTTATGTATTACTATATATATCTATATGTATAATATATATTTATATTATGTTTATGTAATACTATATATATCTATATGTATAATATATATTTATATTATGTCTATGTAATACTATATATGTATATGTATATGTATATGTATATATGTTTATGTAATACTATTATATCTATATGTATAAAATATATTTATATTATGTTTATGTAATACTATATATATCTATATGTATAATATATATTTATATTATGTCTATGTAATACTATATATATATATGTATATGTATATATTATGTATATGTTATCTATCTATCTATATGGATAATATATATATATATATATATGATGTATATGTATATGTAAAAAAAAAAAAAAAATCGAAATTGATGTAGGTTATTCCCAAAATTTGATGAAGGTTACAACTCGGTCCATGGACTCTCGGGTCATTTCTGGGATGTTATCGAGTGTTATAAACCAAACCGGAAACGTTTTGGGCCATTTGTGCAATTTTTCAATTTTTTTCTTCATTCAGCTCGTTTTTAAAAAAATTACATTTGGATTTCTAAACATTCCATGATTTCTCAAAATGTTACAAATAAGTCTAGAATAATTTTCGGGTTATTTTTGGAATTTTACCAAGTGTTACAAATAAATCTAGAATAGGTTAGGTTCAATTATGTAATTGTTTTAAAAAAAATCAGTTTAGTTATAATATTTTCGAAATTTACATTCTTGATTCCTAAATTTTTCTGGATATTCCATGATTCTCAAAATGTTACAAATAAGTCGAGAATAATTTTAGGGTTATTTTAGAGCTTTACCAAATGTTACGAATAAGTCCAGAATAGTTTAGGGTCATTTATGCAATTTTCGAAATATTTGTCCAATTCAGCTCAAATTATAATAAATTTCATTTTGGTCCCTATATTGTTTTTGGACATCCTATAACTTCTCAAAATGGGACAAATTAGTCCAACGAGCTTAATATCTTCAAAAAAAAATCATTTGTGCATGTTTTGACACGTTTAAAATGGCTCAAGAGTTAAAACGTGTTTTTTCGAGCACGATTAACTTTAGTTCTCTCTTGTTTATTTGAAAATAAAAAAAATTTGTTTGTACATGGTTTGTTTAATTTAAAGAAAATGCATGTAGTCGTTTTGGGTCAAGCATGATCAAAACGGGCAATTCGGGTAAATTGAAAATCATTCAAAAGCAAACTAAAGTACCGAAAGGGTGGATTATGAGCTCGCGAGCGTTTAAGACGTAATCAAACCCCCGAACTCTATTCTCAGGACGTAGACCTTTCTAATTCCTAGGATGTTAACTCCATGTATCCTAGGCAAATTTTAGGATTCCGATTAGCCTTTAATTAATCGGTGGCGACTCTTTCAATTTTTTTGGTCCGGTTGATGACCCCGCTCGACCGGACCCGTCGCTCGCCAAGACTCAACATTTCAAAATGAAATTAAAAATATTTTCCAAAACGGGTCGGGGAAAGTCGGATCCGACGTCTGACACCAACAACGCATGAATCGTGCATTTTACAAAAAAACAAAAAATGCACCCGAGAGAAATACAAGTGGGCGATCCAAGTCTCAAAAAAATAAATTCAAGTCAATCCAAACTCTCTGGGCAAGTTTCTGCATAAAATATGAAGGGTCTTATGTCTCCAAAGAGATTTTCAGCAGAGGATTCATGATTGTTACTGGCATGGAATACAAAGGACTCCCTAATCCAATCAACGTGAACGCAGTAAAAAAAAACTTAAAGAGCTCGTAACCAGAAAGCGAGCCTCCAAAAGTGAGAAAAATTCCCGCTAAATCGAAGACTCGAAAAGGCGGTTTAGGCAAAATTTAGGAAAGAGGGGCATGATTGAAAATCCCCAAAAGGACAATCATGGCAAAAGGAGAGGAATCAAATCCATGCTAGGTTGAAAACCCAAAAGGGCGACCTAGCCAAAATAATTAAGGGAACCGAGAGGTGCGGTAAAAAAAATACCATAGCAAAAGGATAGAAAAGCGAGAGATTAAAAAAATAATCATTCAATTCAATCCAGACTCTCGGGACAAGTTTGTGCCTAAATATGAAGGGACTTATGTCGCCAAATACACTTTCAACAGAGGAGCCATGATCGTTAGAGAAAACAAAAAAAAAACTTAAAGAACTCGTAACCAGAAAGCGCTTCAAAAGTTAGAGAAAATTCTCGCTAAATCGAAAACCCGAAAGGGCGGTTTAGGCAAAATTTAGGGAATAGGGGCATGATAAAATCTCTAAAAAGGGTGATCATGGCAAAAGGAAAGGAATCAAATCCCCGCTGGGTGAAACCACAGAAGGGAAACCTAAAAAAAAAAAAGATCTGAGAGGTGCGGTAATTAAAAAAATCAAAAAAATTACCGTAGCAAAAGGAAAGAAAATTGAGAGATAAAAAAAAGTGCTCAAAAGTGGACGACCGTGTTTCCCGCATTAGCAATAAAAAGTTGTGATCGACATTAATTTGAGCTGCCTCGACAACTTTCATGGATACACCTTGTGAACATATGATGAATGAAGTTAGGTTACTCCATCAAGAAGGACTCCAAAGTCGATTAAAACAGGCTGAGAAGTCCGCACAAGCAGTCGGAAATCTCGAGAATGGTTTTTACCTCTAAAGTGAATTACAAGCTGATGAGCGGAGTCTTTAGGTGTTCAACCTCTGCAAGTCATTCTCGACGACCAGGACCTGTAGTTATCCAGCTTCTGGGAATCACAAGCCAACAAACGGAGTCTTTAGGTGTTCAACCTCCGCAAGTCATTCTCGACGACCATGACCTGTAGTTATCCAGCTTCTGGGAGTCACAAACCGACAAACGGAGTCTTTACGTGCTCAACCTCCGCAAATCATTCTCGACGGCCAGGACATGTAGTTATCCAGCTTCTGGGAGTCACAAGTCGACAAACGGAGTCTTTACGTGCTCAGCCTCCGCAAGTCATCTCCAACGATCAGAACCTATAGATGTCCAACTTTTGAAAGTTACAAGCCAACAAACGAAGTCTTTAGGTGCTCAGCCTCTGCAAGTCATCCTCAACGATCAAATCCTATAAATGTCCAGCTTTTGAAAGTTACAAGCTAATAAATGGGGCATTGAGGTGCTCAACCTCTGCAAGTCACCCTCAACAATGCTTCTGCCCAGAAAAATCCTCAACTTTGAGCTCGTTGATGAAAAAAACGGAGCTTTTAGGTGTTCAGCCTCCGCAATTCATCCTCGACGATCATGACATGTAGTTATCTAGCTTATGGGAATATTAAAAAAAACGAGCGGAGCCTTTAGGTGTTCAGCCTCCGCAAGTCATCCCCAACGAGTCACAAAGCCGACGAGCGGAGCCTTTAGGTGTTTAGACTCCGCAAGTCATCCCCAACAAGTCATAAGCCAACGAGTGGAGCCTTTAGGTGTTCAGCCTTCGCAAGTCATCCTCGACGATCAGGACCTGTAGTTATCCAGCTTTTGGGAGTCATAAAGCTGACGAGCGGAGCCTTTAGGTGTTCAGCCTCCGCAAGTCATCCTCGATGACCAAGACTTGTAGATGTCCAGCTTCTGGTAGTCACAAGCTGATGAACATTTAAGCGTTGAGTCTTCGCAAATTATCGTCAGCAATCAAAACTTATAGATGTCCAACTTCTGAAAGTTGCGCGATAATGTTTGTCTACTATGTAAATAATGAAGCAAGAAAGCCAAAATCAGTCGTTTGTCTTTGAACATACACTCATGAGATCACTTCCATGAACGCGTGTTCAAAGAGGGGCAACTGTAAACACCTGATTTTGGCTAAGAGACAAAATACTGTACGCAAGGAATCAAGCCAAGAGAAATAGATATAAAAAAAAATAAAATAATTAAAAAAATATCTACAAATATTTTGTGTATAAATAAGGGAGGATTGAAGAAGGAAAGCTACGGTAGGGGAATGGGGGAGAAATGGTGATTGAAAAACAAAATGAGTAAAATCAAATATCGGTTATTATCGGTCTCGGTTTCTCGTACGGTATTTTAAACTTCCATGAGTTAGGTATATTTCTCTCATATTCAATATCATATTTGTATTTTCTAAATGTGAAATAAAATTGAGAGTTTATATAAATATATTATATATTATGTATAATATACTTGCTAATATATATATATAAATATGTATATATATATATGTATATGTATAATATATATATATATGTTATCTATTTATCTATATGTATAATATATGTATATTATGTATATGTATAATATATGTATATTATGTATATGTGAAAAAATATTTTAAAAAATGACTTAGGTCATTCCCAAACTTTGGTGAAGGTTACAACTGGGTCATTGGACTCTCAAGTCATTCTGGGACTTTATCAAGTGTTATAAACAAACCCCGAAACGTTTTGGGTCACAACTCGGTCCTTGGACTCTCAGGTCATTCTGGGACTTTATCGAGTGTTATAAACCAACCCTGAAACGTTTTGGGTCATTTGTGCAATTTTTGAAATATTTTCTTTAATTCAGCTCGAATTTTTTTTTAATTTGCAGTTTTGTTTTTCTAAACTTTTCTGGACATTCCATGACTTTTAAAAGTGTTACAAATAAGTCTAGAATAAATTTCGGGTTATTTTAGAACTTTTACAAGTGTTACGAATAAGGCCAGAATAGTTTAGGGTTAGTTCTGCAATTTTCGAAATATTTTTCCATTTCAGCACAAATTTTAATAAATTGCATTTTGGTCCCTAATATTTTTTTGGACATCCTATATCTTCTCAAAATGTGACAAATTAGTCCAACGAGCTTAATATCTTCAAAAATCATTCGTGCATGTTTTGACACGTTTAGAATGGCTCAAGAGTTAAACCATTTTTTCCCGAACACGATTAATTTTAGTTCTCTCTTGTTTATTTGAAATTATCTCATAAAAAAAACATGTTTGTACATGGTTTGTTTAATTTAAAGAAAATGCATGTAGTCTTTTTGGGCCAAGCATGATCAAAACGGGCAATTTGGGTAAATTGAAAAAAAATTCAAAAGCAAACTAAAGTACCGAAAGGGCGGATTATGAGCTTGCGAGCTTTTAAGACGTAATCAAACTCCCGAACACGATTCTCTGGACGTAGACCTTTCCAAACCCTATGATGTTAACTCCATGTATCCTAGGCAAATTTTAAGATTCCAATTAGCCTTTAATTAATCGGTGGCGACTCTTTCATTTTTTGGTCTGGTTGATGACCCCGCTCGACCGGATTGGTCGCTTGCCAAGACCCGACATTTTCAAACGAAAATTTAAAATATTTTAAAAAATGGTCAAAGAAAGTCGGATCCGATGTCCGACAAGTTGATGTCCGTATTGACTATTAAAGTGCCCATAACAAGTACAAATTATCAATGATAATAAAGAAAATTCATTAATCAATTAAAATATATCTTTACAATTAATATGTGTGAAATTGATCATTCATCTGGTTAGATTGAAAATGTGGTGTTTGATGCTTGGCCAAAAAAAAAAAAATGTGTGATGATTGATTCTCACAACACACCCTCCCTTTAATTTATTTACTCCCTTTAATTTCTTTAGATTGTACTTTTGAACCTAGTCATTTTGTATCATGATGCTTTACAATAAAACTCTACATTTTGATATAAGAAAAAAAAGAAGCATGAAAAATCGTATAGAATAGTCCATTCTTTAGATTGTCAAAATAAACTAATGTATATCATATATAGATTAGATTGCATTATAAAACTTTCTGAATACATTTATAGTATAGTATTGATTACGAATAATCATAAAAGTGAACAAAAATATCATAAAAGAATCCTGATTTCCAAAAGAGAAGAAGAAAAGCAAGATGAGGACAAAAACAGTGCAGTGAAGAAAGGAAAGTTTCATTGCATTATTTATGATGTTTTTCCACCTTTTGCTTTGTCGCTTCAGTCCATTCACACTACTCTCTCGACTCTGAGTCCTTCCTTCCGTCCTTCTCAACAGAAGGGGAGAGAGAGAGATTAGTAGATTACACTTGATTGTGTCACTGGAGGACACGCGCCTTTTGTTTCTCATTGCTCCTCCCTCCTCCGCATCCTCATGAGACTCACCTTCTTCAACCTCTCTGACACTTTCTCTGAGAGATCCTAGATTCCTAACCTTTCTATTTAATAAACTTGGAATTGAATCTTCTTCGTTGTACTGTCAGTTATAATGGTGATCAGAAGGTACTATAAAAACATGACTCAGTTTTATAATCTCTATCTCTCTCTTTGCTGGGATTTGGTCTTCGGTTGAATCTCGGAAATGGTTTGTCTTTCTTGCTCTGAGATTTGATTCTCCCAAACGCACACAGTAGAGATACAGAGAGATGAAGGCGCTGCTGATCATTGTTTTGGTGCTCTGCTGTGCTTCTTCAAGCTCTTCATCAGATGCATCTACTTCCTCTGGAAAAGATACTCTCAAATTAATCGTTGGTAAGGGCCGGAACCGATTCCTTTCCTTTAGAATACGCTGATGCTTCTCTGTTTGGTTTCGCGTCTTGAATTAATGATAATTTGTTAATTACTTAATTGGTTACACATGTTTAACCAATTTTCAGAATGGTTACGCATTTTTCAAAATTTGGTTAATTGGTTTTGAAATGAGACTACTTATTTTTTTACTGTTCACAGATAGAAATCACAATTAAGTCACTATTTATATACATAAAATGACGTAATTACCCTTAGAATCATCTTCAAGAACAAGAATTGAAGAAACCAGAAATCTGATTTCTGGGTTTTTTAAGAACCCAGAATCGCGTTTCTGGGTTCTTTAAGAACCCAGAATCGCGTTTCTGGATTCTTCAAGAACCCGAATACGCGGATGCTTCTACTGTTTGGTTTCGCGCCTTGAATTAATGATCATTGGGTTAATTACTTAATTGGTTACACATGTTTGACCAATGTTCAGAATGGTTACACATGTTTCAAAATGTGATTAATTGGTTTTGAAATGTGACTATTTGTGTTTTTTTTACTTTTCACCGTTAGAAATCACAGTTAAGTCACTATTTAGATACGTAAAATAACGTAATTACCCCTAGGATCATCTTCAAGAACACATCATCATCTTCAAGAACAATAATTGAAGAAACCAGAAATCTAATTTCTGGGTTCTTGAGCATTTCTAGGTTCTTCAAGAACTCAGAATCGCAATTCTGGGTTCTTGAAGTTCTGTATTGCAGTATATGTTATCACCAAATGTGATTAAAAGGTTATACATGTTACCCACATTGTGAAGAACTCAGAAATGCTGTTTCTGGGTTCTCAAGAACATCAAATCGAATTTGGTTCGATTCTTGTTCTTCAATCCTTCCATGTGTTCTTCAATACAACTAAGGGCATAATAGTCATTTCACAATTCAATAATATGTTAAAAAAACTAATTAACGTTAAAATTAACAGTTTACTAACGGAATAACCAATTAATCACATTGGGAAAAACATGTGTAACCAATTAGTCAAATAGCAAAACCAATTAATCACATTTTGAAACATGTGTAACCATTCTGAACATTGGTCAAACAAACATGTGTAACCAATTAAGTAATTAACCCATGATCATTTGATCTGTGTTCAAAGTAATCGAGATTGATATATTAAACTGACAATTTATTTGCTAACAGATACATTGTCATGTCTTCGATCAATTGTTCATTTAGAGAGTGTATGGTCGACTACTACGGATATCCCAATACTGATTTCTGCTCTAGGGTGCCAAATAGTGCTTGCAGATCATCATGCATATAAGGTTGATTAGCTGAAATGTTTGGACAAATGATTATGTCTCCCTCATCATTGATTCTGCCTATTTACAGGAGATGACAATTTGGAGCCATTGAATGGCCTCATACAGGCTTCAGCACAGGCTCCCGAACCAACAGCTGATGCAGAAAATAGAACTCTCGTGTTGGCGGCAAAGAGAACTAATCGTCCAGACATTCTCCACGGATTTAAGCGATATCATGGTGGTTGGGACATCGCAAATCAGCATTACTGGGTTGTAAGTACCGCATTTTGATTCTTACATGCTATTTAGTAACACTGATATCGTATTTACATTATCTACTGTATGGATTGTGTGCAGTTCATGTGAAGTTGCAATTTCTCAAACCTCTCGTTTCCTCTTAACCCACCTCATAATCTCTGTAGTATAGGTAATTGAGTTTGGCTTCATAGGTTCAGTGTGATCAGTTTGTAAGAAAAGCTATGGACTGAGTATCCATTACCTAGGAATTCACTCTCATGTTACGTGACTAAAGGAGACGGACCTATTGAAGTCCTTGTGATATCAGATATGGTCTAAAGGAGATTAATCTAGTACCTTTATTGAATAAAATGTTTCATATGATTGAACCATTATTAAGAAAATTCTTTGTACCTTTCTTTGGTTATTCATGCCATGCAAACTTCAATGCGCAGTAGTTGGCCAATTTATTCATCTTAGTAGGAAGTTATCAGCACTGTATCGACTTTGATATTTGATCTTCGAGTCTACTCTACTACGGGTGAACGAAAGATCTTCCATAATGAATGAATATGATTTTCCATTTTGAAGTTTAAGCTTATATTATATTCGTAAATATTCATGCAATACATTCTGACCCTTGTGTTTGCAGTCTGTTGGCTTTACAGGTTCGTGTGCTTTCATCCTAGCAATTTTGTGGTTTGTTACTTTTGGATTGCCTCTTTTGGTGTATTGTTTCTGTGGATGGCGAGTCAATATCAAAGATAGTGAATCACCACAATCACTGAGGATATGTCTCATCTTGTTGATCCTCTTCACATCTGCTGCTGCGTAATAAACTTTACTCTTTAACTTTCAGATGAGGGTTAGATTTTTCTGTGGACTAAAGCCTAAATCTGAATTGGTGCAATTTGTTTATCACCAGGGTTGGGTGTATCCTTCTTTCGGTTGGCCAGAACAAATTTCATCATGAGGTTCTTCATACACTGAATTATGTAGTAAATCAGTCGGACTACACTGTACAGACTCTAAGGAATGTGACAGAGTATCTCTCCCTCGCTAAGACGTTTAATGTTGCTCAGATTTTTCTTCCATCCAATGTGATGGACGATATAGACAAGATGGATGTGGATCTGAACGCAGCTGCAGATACACTGATAGAAAACACCACCCAAAACTTCGTAAAAATAAGAAAAGTTTTTAATGGCATGTACGGCCATGTTCCTTCTGGAACTATTTCAAAATCATTTTCTCTTCCTTTTTCGAGACATAACTGATCTGGATTCATGGGTGCAGGAGATTGGCATTGATTACAGTGGCTGCAGTCATGCTTGTTCTTGCTCTTTTGGGATTATGTATGTACTGAAGCTTAATTATGCTAAATGATTGATTAAATACTCATTCGGTTCAATTGATATATACCATTTCATTATGTAACTATTTTCCCTTCTACACGTTTTTAGTGATGTCTATCCTTGGGCACCGTAACACTGTGCTTATGTAAGTTTGTCAGCCAAAGATTATCACCCTCTTTTATAAATTATCTGGTCAATCTTCACATGAGGTTTTGGTATATTGCAGATTTGTTGTAAGTGGATGGTTACTTGTTGCCATGACTTTTGTCCTGTGTGGAGTTTTCGTCATCTTCAACAAGTAAGATAAACCTGATTTTCTCAAGTTCTTGATTTCTTTTTTTTCCACACAAATTCAAAGTTCAGATTGGAATTATGTTGAACATCCTTTTTGTTTTCATGGGGCAGTGCAATCTCTGATACATGCATGGCAATGGAAGAATGGATGGAGAATCCGCAGGCTGAATCAGCTCTGAGTGATATCTTACCATGCATCGACCAAAGCACAACAAACCGCACACTGATGAAGAGCAAACAGGTTATCAATGGCATGGTCACGGTTGTCAATGAATTCGTCTACACATATGCAAATACGTATCCTTCCAAGGATAATCCGTATTACTACAATCAATCTGGTCCCATGATGCCACCCCTCTGTTATCCATTCGACTCGGAGTTGAAAGATCGCCAGTGTGGGCCCCAGGAAGTGTCTATTGCAAATGCTTCGTTGGTCTCTCTCTCTCTAAGTCATAACCGTTAAATTTGCCACATATGGTAATACTGATGTTGTGAAATATAATCAGGTGTGGCAGAACTATACGTGCGAAGTCTCAGTGTCGAATCTTTGCATTACAGAAGGGAGAATCACCCCGAAGGTATACACAGAATTGATTGGGGCAGTAAATGAAAGCTATGCGCTCGTACACTATGCTCCTCCATTACTCAGCCTTCAGAACTGCAATTTTGTGAGAGAGACGTTTAAGGAAATAACAACGATGTACTGCTCACCATTGGAACATGACCTCAACATGGTGAATGCAGGGTTAGGTCTGATATCAATAGGAGTTCTGCTCTGTTTACTTCTCTGGACATTCTACGCAAACCGCCCCAAAACGGAAGAGGAAGTGTTTGCCAAAGTACGGTTGTCCTCTTTACCAGTTAGTATTTTTAAAGTCTGCAAAACCTTCAGTAATCGCAGTAACGGTCCAAGTGGGAAATCGAATTCAATTAGTGCTGTTTAGATATAAGATTAGCAAAAGATTATAGAGGAAGATTATGTTGACTGTGTGGAGTGGAGTAAGTTCCCTCCTTAAAGTGAAAGAAGAATGAAAGCATCACTCTGAGTTTGAGTCCTTGAAACTACAGCTAGTACATTGTATAATAGACCTTTGATCTGTTACCTTTTCTGAACTCTGAATCTGGAAATCAACATTTCTGTTGCTATACTATATGAACCACCGAAATTGAAACATCGAAAACTTCAAATAAAGGAAAGAGAAATGGCAATTACAAAAATTAACACAACATCAACTAGTGGAACGACTTGTGTGGCAGAAGCGATTTTGTCCTCGCTCATTTCAACTGAGCCTCTTTCCGGTTTGCTCTTTGGATGAAGAACATCCCCAACTCCATGAACGACCAACCAATCGCTCTTGTACAGATCGGGACGTGTGACCGGAACCTTGTTGAGCAACAAGTTACCCGAACTGGAAGAAGATCGTGTGACCTTGATCCTGAACCCTCTTCTCTGATAGGTCGGGATCACAGTTTCATTGTCGAAACCAATCAAATCATCCCATGAGAGACGGCAGGGCACAGCGTGCTCAAGAAACATTAATGCATAATGCTTCAAATCTATGAAATCTCTCTTGATTGCTTTGTCAGTTGGAGCAAACACTGTCAAGAAGGCGTTCGGGTTTTCGACCCCGAGCAACTGCATTCCAAGAATGGCGCCCATCACCATATAACCTGAGGATCTCAATTCATGGGAGGCTTTCTCGAACAAATTATCCTTTCTAATGAACCGTAGTCCTTTCCCCTTCTTTAATGAAGACAGACATTTCAGATCTGGAGTTCTAAGACCTTGGATGTTAACAGCCGGCCTGTAGCTCGTGTTGAAAAATTCATCGATTCCAAAGACTGCCACTGATCCATCCGAGTACAGAGTCGATTTAGTAATTCTGTGCCCGTTGATTGAAGCTTGGCCATCGGAGGGCAGTGTGGTGATGACTAAGGAGCGGTCGTGGAAAGCGGTTGGGATTTCGGTGCCGAAAGGAAGGGAGTTAAGGAAGTTGGAGGACAGAGAAAGAGGAGAGATGTGGAATTGGAGGAGAGAGAGAGATGGCTGACCCGATCGTGAGAATGCGGCGTCTTGAGGAGAAAAGACTGTCAGAAATGGCGATGGAGGGAGAAGTTGATATGACTCGTTAGAGATGAGGTCGAGCGTTAACGACATTGCCATATAGTTGTTCTTCTTGGAGAGGACGGTGGCTGCGTCATGGAGACTGTGGGAGAGGTTACCACTAGCGGCGCTGGTCAGAGAGAGGTCGGAGAAGAAGGCCAGCAAGAACAGATGCAGAAGCGTCATTGGTGGAGCTCCGTTATTGAGTTCTGCCAAGGCGGTGAGTTGGTGAGTTGCAGAGTCAAGTCAAGACTGAAGAGGGAGAGATGCATTCGTTCCAAATTGGCGGGAGAAAGTCTGTTAAAAGCTTGGTTAAGACGGAGATTAGCGTTGCAGTTAAGTAGAGCAGAATTACGAAACTACCATCACCATCACCCTCTTAGGATAAAGTACGTAGATAAAATACGACTTTGTCCCTAATGTATGTTCAGATATTCAGTTTTTCCTTAAAATTTAAATCGTAAAATTTATTTATCTCATGTTTGGCCAAATTGCAAGTTTATCATTTCCGTCAATTTTTTCATCCAAATTTAACCGAATAAATTTTGAAAATTACAAAAAATAACAAAAAAAAACTTTTAAAAATGTCAGAATTTAACAAGTCATATTTGAGTCCTGATTCGATTGAAACCTAATTGAGGGGGCTCGGGTCTGGGACAAAGCGCTGATCCGAGCCCGGATCTAATCGGGACTCAATTGTAACATTTGAAAAAGTTTGAGAGGGTTAAATTGTGATATTTTTGAAACTTTTATGTTATTTTGGCAATTTCAAAATTAATTCTCACTACTAGAAGTAATGTTTTTACCGGGAAAAAAACACTGGTAAAAGTCGTCGGCAAAACTATTTTATCGACGACACAGAAAAGTTCGCCAATAAAAGTTCTTTAGTGGCCACATTGTACATTCATCGGCAAATCATTACAATTATCGGCGACAAAAGTTCACTCGCGAGAATTATTTTTCTTGGCGAGATAATTAATTTCGCCGATAATTAAATATATTCACTATAAGAAACTCAAGCATCGGCGTCGGTGAAAAATCGTTGTTAAATGCATAAATACCGTTGTTAACTTTTAAGAACGGCGAGAGCTTCGTGACGGTAGCCCCCGTCGGTAAAGGTTTATAGGTCGACAATTTGTCGTTGTCAAAGTCTTGCCGCTGTTAACATGACACTCCCCACTTCTGCTTTACATCGGCATCAGATTGTTGTTTAACACTGATTAAAGTCGACAACACCTTGTCGATGTTATAGATTACTTTTAGTGATGACAACTGTTTGTCGATTTTTGGACAAATTTTTGGACGATTGTTTTTTTTGGACGATTTTTTTATTATTTTCATTCATCCATGGCTTCATCCTTCTTCATCCATGGCTCCTTCATCCATGTTTGTCTAAGCACTTCATCCACAATGACTTCATCCATCGAGCTCACTTCGGTTCATCCATGGTTGATTTCTTCTCGGCACTTCATCTATGGATTCTTCATCGGAGAACCAACAGCTTGAAGGTAACATCCATGGAGCTCACTTCGGTTTGCCTCTTGAAGGAAAGCTTCGACTTGAATGTAACATTCATGGCCTCATCCATCAAGCTCACTTCACTTCAGACAACCAACTCCAACTTTGGTTTTCCAGCAACTTGAAGGTTGAAGCTGGAAGTTTCCAGCAACTTCGGTTTCCAGCAACTTTGGTTTTCCACCAGCTCAAACTTCGGTTTTCAATCTTGAATCTTGAAGGGAGGGTGAGGGAAGGTAGGAGAAGGGAAATCCAGCAGCTTGAAGGTTAAAGTGCTGGTGAGAGAAGAAGAGCGGGAAAAAATTGAAATTTTGATTTTGTTACAACAACAATAATCGTCACTAAATATACTATTTTACAACTGAATGACTATACTAATGTCGACAATATATTGACACGCAAACATATTCTTACATTTTCTTGGTAATTATGTTTTAACGACGACAATATTTATTAGTTACATCATACATTCATTGTTGTTATAGCTATATTTAACGTTTTGCATTTAAATATGTACATTTACAACGGAAAAGTCATCTGCTACTAATGGAGCCATTTAACATCAAGTGTTGGTCAACATTACATATTCATCCATGTAAAAATAAAGTGACGACAAAAAGTAACACTAAATATATATTATAACGGTGGAAACATATTGTGCCTAATAAGTAATAATAACGACAACCAAAACTGTCGACACAATATACATACATTCAACTACAACTGTTAGCGTTAACACGAAAGTTTCGTCGCTGTTGCAACAGATTCTTGTAGTGCTTTTTTAATATATATAAAAAAATTGGTCATAAAATTAAATCACTGGCGAGTTAATTTACTTCGCCGGTAATAGTAATATAAATCAGAATCCTCAATCGACTGTGTCTTATTTCAAATCGGAATCCTTTCTTACCAAGTATTTTCTGTCCTAATTTTATCTAATCAGTGCTCTCTTCAAAGATCTAGGTTCGATGAACCCAAATCTTTGAGTTTCTGGTGAAGGTTTGGCGTCTGCCATTTTTTGCAGTGAATCTTTGCGGGTTGAAAGGTTTGTCTCTGCATTGTTTGGTCCACAGACGAGTTGAAAGGTACCTTTTGTGTATTTTTAAAGTCAAACTTATAGTAGACAGTAGATTTAATTATGCATTGTTCAAAATATTGATATTGCTAAATAATAGAGAATTTTTTTGCTGCTGATATGCTTATGGTCATCATGAATTATGTTATGATGGATTCTGTAGGGTTGTATCGAGGTGTAACACCATGACTAATAGGATCTTTCACAACTGGAGAAACCAAGAAGTGGATTGACGAATCACATCCAAATCTTGGTGGACACTGGTCCCATTTTATTGCTGGAGCTATGGGTAAGTATTTGTGAACCTAGAATCCTATAAGAGGCTCTTTCAGCTATCACTTCACAATATTATTGAAGGAGATATTTATGAAATGGCTACTTGAGGTACTTATTTGCATTGCATTTTAGGACTCGGGATTTTCACCTTGTTGTGCAACTCTCATGTATTTCAGGAGATACCCTTGGTTATTTTTTGTATGTTCCATGTGAAGTGATGAAGTAGTGAATGCTGTTTATATAAGCTATGCATTTGAAAAGATAGACCAACCACAAATGTGTATGCATAAAGAAAAAAAATGACATTTTCACTTTCAGGTTGCAGTGCATATCTAATAACTCCATTAGATGTTGTTAAAACAAGACTGCGAGTCTAGTGTCCATCCGTAGGGTAAATTCTACTCTCATATTTGACTTGTCAATTATAAGCCCGACCCAGAATGATTTATACCCAACCCGTGTAAATGCCGGGTTCGTGTTTGGAAAGTATCACAAATCATGTCTTTGTCTTTAGTATGTGTTAGGTACAAAGGTTAGGTGGATGCCATACACAGAATCTGGCTAATTGAAGGTCTGAAAGGCATGTTCCGAGGAAGCATACCGAGGATTACATGGTACATTCCAGATATGGCTAATGAAGAAGAATTAGACCAAAACACAAAGAGGTGGCTTTGGCAGACATGGCTTGAGGTTGAAGATGGAATGTAGTGTAAGCCATGGAAGCTCTAAAAACACCTTAACAATGTAATACTGTTTAGCTGTTTGTTGCCATTTAAATAACTTAGTTGCTTGTCACTTTGTCGAAGGGGTAGAAACTGCTTAACTGCTTGTCACCTCAAGCTTAACTACTTAGTTGCTTGTCACTTGTAGAAATTTCTCTTGTTCTATACTATCAAGGTGTTTCTGTTATCATTGGACATTAGGTTTGTCCAAAATAATCAGTTCGGACGAACTGAACCGGATTTGGTCTGGTTTGAATTGGATTGACTGAACTAGTTTCAAAATAAAATCAATTTTTTAAGGTTAAAGTAAGTCAGTTCAAAACAGTGGATTGAATTCAGTTCGAAACAGTTCGAATCGATTCGCTTTTTTTATATTGGTTAATCCTTAAATTCAAATCAAACCACTTTAAACCTATATAATTTTAGAACCTGTCCAAAATGAAATAAACCAAACTGGTTATGAAAATAGCTAAACCTAGAGATGTATATGCCGCAACCCTCAGTATGTTCAATTTCATTTTGATTCAACTCAACATCAAGAAGAATGCCTTTCATCCTTTCACAAGTTTCTCTTCATTGGTCTCTCCTTCATCGGCCTCTCCTTCGTCCCGTTGTCCCGTCGCGATACATCTAGACCGCCATTTTGTCGCATTTCGTCGTTCCACCATCACCACGAGTCAACAATTTAAAGTAAGCCACAAACTCTAATTTCTTTTGAGTGATCTAATTTCTGTCAACAGATAATCGTCGTTCCACAATTCTCTTCAATGTTAAGCTTGTGCTTGGTTTATTATTTACTACTGAATATCTTTTGCATGTGCTGTTATAAGACGATAAGGCGATGTGGTTGATTGATTGATTATAAGACTGCTTGATTATGAACATGTTGGTTATGTTTTTTAGAGGTGATTTTCTAGAGAGTTGAAGAAGGTGACCTTACTAATCTCAATCATCTTCCTCACCATCAGCTTCGTTTGGTTTCGATTACTTATGTGGAGAGTCAGATCCTTGGGTAAAATTGTTTGATTTTGATTGGTTTGGACCGGACTGATTCTGATTTGAACTGAACTGGAACCAGAACAAAATTATTTGAAAAATTAAAATAAAGAAAACACCAAACTAGTTCAACCCGATTTTGAATCGGTTTGAACCATGTCAGTTTTTTATGTGTTAAATAAACCAGATCTTTTAGTGAGTAAAAAAATTTGGTTTATTTTAAACGGTTCTAGTTCAGTTTAGAACTGAATCAAGGTCGAACTGGTTCATGACAAGCCTATTGGACATGTAATTGAGAACTACAGTTAGAAATGCTTATTACTCAAAATTGAGAATGGATATGTAATAAGAATGTGTTTAATTTGTATATATTCTTGATTAATAAAAACAATCTATTAACTGAGTTTTATTTTAAGTGTAGTTTTACTTTTAATTTGAGAATTGGTAATAAATATTGTATTATAAAAAAAATTGATCGGTAAGATATCTTGTCGGTAAAAATAACATTTACGAGTGAGATATCTTGCCGATAAAAATAAACATCTACCGGTGAGATATCTCGCCGGTAAAAATAGATATTTATCAACGAGATGTCTTGCTGGTAAAAAAACATTTAGTGTCGAGATATGTTGCCGGTAAAAATAAACATTTATCAACGAGATATCTTTCCCGTAAAAAAACATTTAGTGGCGATTTATCTCATCGGTAAATGGATGTTTGTAATCCTTGAAAACAAATTTATATAAATCTTTATTGACGGTTTATTTCGCCGGTAAAAGTGTTACTATTTTACGGCGATCTCTATCTCGCCGGTAAAAATTTAACTGGTCACGCTTTAGCGGTGACTATTACTGGCGAAAAAAGCTTTTTACTAGCGACTAAGCTTCACTCGTAAAAACATTAATTCTATTAGTTTCTGTTAAATTTAGATGGAAAAGTTGACGTATAGGGCAAACTTACACTTCAGCCAACACATGAGGGAAATAAATTTTACGATTTAAACTTTATGAGGGAAATATAAAATTTGGTCAAACATTAGGGGGCAATGTGAAATTTTACCCTAAAAAACATTATTAAACTTTTAGAAAGATATACGAGTTGTTTTAGTTTCAGAAATTAAGATTTATAAAATTGTACTTCAATTATTTCTTTTAAGATAGTTCAAATTCTATAAGAATTTTGGATTGTTTTCAAATACGTGCATACCACATGATAAAATTTGGCAGTAAAAACAAAGGATTATTAACCAAACTACCATGATAACTCCATGTGGCATTTGCTCATACACTTGAGACTTGTAACTTCTTCAACAATAATGAAAAGCTCATCTTCTTCATCTGAAATTTCTTCTTAGCTCGAGTACGTCGATCAGCACCTTTACAGTGAATTATCTCCAGTTGGGACCAGTTTAAGCGGTAACCAACATATGAGTGAAATTAATGAGTTTAATACTATGAATTCATTATCTTCACGACTTCACAACATACTTCTCATCATGAGCCTTAATTAGATTATTTTGCTAAAATTTCTAAATAAAATAGTATTAAATTTCATTAACTAAAATAAATCCTCATCAAGGAATATAACATTGTAGAAAAAGGGATACACAACGTCTAATCTCGTGCACAACTTTCCTTAGTAGTCAAGCAACGCGCTACATATAACAAAGGATTAGAAACGAGGCACTTGCCAAGTAAATAACAGATAAATATGATGATAAGATCAAATTGAAAATTATTGAGATAACATTACATGCATTGTAGTTTTCCCTTCAATGCTTTCGTGAGGATACCATCCACAATGCTCAAAAGTGATTGAGTTGAAGCATTCTGTGAGAAGTTAACAGAAAGAACAAAAGTTAAAAATTGGTAAGTTGCGGATAAAATTAAACAAAAGAACATAGGAAAATTGTTGGATCTTCTTTTAACTGTTCGAGTCGATGCTCCATTATGCTCCGCAAGACCTGCAAGAAGGAAAGTTTCCGGTTGGTCAGTTTGTTTTCCATTTGGTGATTAAGTCATTACTTGGTCTTTGGGAACAATCACTATTAATTATAGGAGAGTAAATGTATCTACTTCAATTTCAGTAAATCCATGTATTTATAAGAGGACTTATCATTTTACCGTGGTAAACTAGCATCTGACCGCAATAACTTTTTCTTAATCGAAAAGGGATAACATGTCAAATAATTTGATACGGAGATATGGATATCTTGTTATGTTACATATGACTAACGACGGAGGCGACACCTTATTCATATCGAGGATTGCCTTTACTTCGATTTGGGGCGGGGCCTTTATTCATTCTCAAGCGAAGCTTTCCTTCAAAAGGTTCAGGGGTGAAGCCTTCTTTCTGAGCATCATGGGAAGCAGGTCATCGCCGTGAGGATACCAGGTCGTCATCCAATATCCACTATTTTCCCCCGAGCCAAGCAGGAGGATAATCCTAGTTGGTTTGACTTTATTTTATGGGCGTTGACCTTTTCTGTCTTTGGCGTTTATTTGTAAAATTTTGAATTTTATCTACTAGGCGGGAAATTCACTGACACTTGGCGGGAAATTTTAAAATTGCTACAAAACGTTTTCGTTACCAGTGTGATCCAACATTCGGGATAGCGTGTCTTTTCGTTTTCCCGATAAAGTGACCATTTGTTTTTCACCCTCCTATAAATAGGGTTATTCCTCTCACCTTCGACACTTTTCCTTTGTTTACCCCTTTTCTCTATAATCTCTCCTCTCTCTCTAAAATCCTTAAGAGAGTGTTTGTGCTTTCTTAAGCGAGCGTCACCTTTCTCAACCACAATTGATTGTTGCTTCCTTACTGCTTCAGGGGTTTTATGCCTATACATCAAATTCAAAATGGCCTCTTAGAGTAACACCGCCTCTAATGGTAAGGATATGTACATTCCACTTCATTCTATAGATCCAAAGTGAAATCTTTTAACTCAATTTTTTTTTTATCTGTGGCATGAAACTATCGGGCATGAGCGATGCTCAAAGTCCATAGTACTATTCATTATGACCTTTCATTGGCACCTCTTATCCAATTTTCTATCTCCAAGAACATGAGGCTATCGTCTATCTACCCTAGATAGATGTGGCACTTGGCCTTCCCTATTGCAACTCTTTACAAGAGTTGTGTAGCTTTTAAGTCATTGTCCCCCCATAGTTATCGTCTAATACCTTGCGTATTTGCATAGATTTCTAATCTAGTGTTTTAAAAGGGGTTGGACTTATTCCTTAAATCTTTTTCAAACATTTTCCAGTCTTTAGTCCAACACCTATCATTTTTTATTTTCCATATACGTTTAAAAACGGGAATGCTCAAAGCCATGGTTGAACTGGAAGCCAAGGCGTCCATTGGTTAGTGATTTTGAGTCCCTGAACTGTTGGAAGACCATTTTTTTTTTTAAAGGGGTATCGTTTAGTCTTTTCGGACGCCAATGACTGATCCTACTCCCCTTTTATTAGAATACGTCGAAAGATGACCAAAGGTATCTGGGACTTATAAACATGGATCATTCCAGGAATTTCCCTCGTAGATATCCAAAAACACCAATAAGGCGTCGCTCGTAAGCGCGACCATCAAGTACTCAGAACTTGCACGACCAATTGACTAAGTATTTTTTCTAACTCTTCTATCTCTATGTAGGTTTCTATCACCTATTTGTCCCTGACCTTGAGTCTCTTCAGGCGGTGACAGAGGTCATTCCTCTTGTAGACAAACCTCTGAACAAGAGGAAGAAGAAGCATCGCTCCAAAAAATGAGAAGCCACCATTAACGGATCCATTGACTGCGGATCCGTTATATTTGGATAACGCGACAAACACTCTCATGGTGGTGTATAAAGGTGTGTCATCAATCCTGAGAGCTTTTGTATTTGGATGACGAGGCCAAGGTCGTCATGGTGCCAATCCTGGAAACTGTGTCACCGCCTCAAAGGGGTAAATCTGGTTGAAGGCATCCTTGCATCTCTTAAGTAGGATCATCTCTCCTGGGGAGCATCACCCTGTTTATTATGACGCGAGGTGGGTTGATGGCGGCGATCACGCGTCACCTTACCTCCTCGGCTTCGGTAAGTTTTTATCAAACTTTTGCGTATTTTTTCAAAGATTTTATCAAACTTTTGTAGGCTTACTCATCATTTGTTTACAAGTCGTCACTTCTGAGACTAACGTTGAGGTGTTGGCTATCAACCTGGCCCACAAATGCGCATCCCTAGAAGATGCAGCCTCCAAAACCTTAAGGGCGTCGAAGCTCGAGAAGGAAATTTCGCTCCTTCGGGAAGGATGTGGTCGAGGAGCGACACCTCAAGGATGGAGCCATCTCCAAGGCCAAGGACGTCGTGACAAAGGCGACCCAGTTATCCTCTCGGTCAATTGAATTTGAGAGTCTGCCAAACATTCCTTGCCAGACGCTCGCAGCGCGAAAACGAGGGCGACGAAGATGACTAAAGAAGCAGTTGCTCTTAGGGCGTACTTGGAGGTGGCCCTCAAAGAGAAAGAACTTGTCAAAGTCGAGTCATTAGGGGTCATCGAGTCTTTTAAGAAGAGCGTAGACTTCGCGAGAGCCATCCAGAACCATTGTCTCGCCAAACTAGGCTTGTTCTTGAACTGGTTCGACCCCAAACCGATTCAGAACTGAACTGGTCTGATTTGAACAAAACTAGTATTTTTTTGTTACTAAAAAAATTAGTCTGATTTAGGGGAAAATAATTGGTCTGGTTTGAACTAGTCTAGTCTGGTTTTGTATAACAATTTTGGTTAGGAACTGATCCAGTTCAAATTGGAACCAATCTGGTTCATAACATAACTGAACCGACTAAATATCTTGTCCAACACACTAAACCGATTGAACACACTAAACTAGAACTGAAAATGAACACACTGATTCACTGAAAACACATTGAACAAGATCATAATAAGAACTAAAAGGGGAAATTGAAAGAAGGTTGGGTCTTTACTTTCATGGATGAATTCAATGCAGCCAACCTTACTTCACATTCATTATAGAGATATGCTTACTTAATTAGATCGGCCGCGCAAACGAAAGGAAGGACCGAAGTAAATGCAAGATCTAGTTTAGTAACAATGTGTTCCTTCCTCTAAAGAAGTAGGAAGAATAAAATCCAGAAGCATAAGGAGAGGGAAGGAAGTAGGAACAAAAAGGAACTTCTTAAGATTATGGTTACTTTTGGCAATAATTTTTATCTTCTTCTCAATTTAAATTCATGTTGCGGTTTCCCTCATTAGTTTAGTCCAATAAAATCAGACCTTAGATCTGGAGCGGTTAAACTACAATTTTCTGGAGAATGATAATAAATCGATACTGGTAGCTACAAGCTCATGTTACATTGCTGCATTTTCATCGACCCTCAAGGGCAAATAGCTTCAATACTACGATACGAAACCAAATACACAATGTTGAAGAATGAGTACCAGGAAATGAGGAATGAGACGTTGAGGTAGTTATAGACGCTGATAATCAAGTTATCATTTGTAATTCTGTCCATATGCGGTCATGGAAACTGGTCGTAGATCCGAATCCCCTGCAGCATTCCCCAAATGGGATTCAACAAACCGTAATCAAATCAAATCGATTCGCACAAAAATGTAGAAGAAACTTCAAATATTTTATCATTGAATTGAATGAATCACCTGCTGCTTGAGACCGAGAGGATAAATGTTGTTGTAGGTGACTTTCCAAGTGAAGAATTGGTACGGATTGTCTCCCTTAGTGCCTTGGAGAAGCAACGATAACACACTGACAATGAAGAAGCAAAAAAGCTTACAAGTACAAGTACCCTTCATCTTAGCGTTGCATAACCGATTCTACTGTTGTACTTTAGCGTTTTCCTTCAGTCCATGTTGATTAAACAAGTTTTTCAAATAATCAGACCGATTTGGTTTATTGAAAGTGGTTTGATTATATAGGTTTTGTTGGGTATCGATAGTGACGGCCCAATAAGGAAAAAGCCTCGAGGGCCCAATAACCCTGGAGGGGGTAAACCCAAGATATTCGGACCAGGTCAGTCTCGGTCAAAGTCAGCCTGGTCCACCATAGAATGGCCCAGAATCGAGCCCAGGACGATACGGACGCCAAAGGCTCCCTAGCTGGTCGCCATCCTTCCTCAAGTCGCGACCTCCTACTGCTCGCCATGGGAGTGCTCGCCCCGAATAGAGTCTTGCCTCTCTCCTCGGGTCCCACCTACCGTTAATAAGGAAGTGGACACGATATCCCGCGTATCTCGGTCACATATTCACTAAATATTAGATATGGTAACTGCAATATCTCGCCGTAACTGCCATATCTATGATCCAAATCTTCAACAGCATAATATTCCCAAGATATACGGTTACCTTATACGGTTTGATCTCTCCTACCTATAAATACCTCTTCTTTACATACGTTCATTACGTTTTGAGATATATACACACACATATACTCATTTAAGTATCGGAGAGGGACCCAAAGACACCCCCTCTGTTGCGCTCCCCTACCTGCAGGTTCACCGGAGTTGGGGCAGAAGCATCATTCAACCTTCGTCTGGAATTCAATTCACTGCCAGATCAGCAACCAGGATTTCCCGATCCAACATTTGGCGCCGTCTGTGGGAATCGAGTGATACATCCATGAGAACTCGATCACAAAACAACCGCCGGAACCAGACTCACGAGCAATCCGCGAGAATCCTGGCACCACAGCACCCCGGGAGGTTCAGGAGATGACGTCAGGACAACAGTCCCTACCCCTGACATATACCGAGCACCCCGCGGCTACATACTCCGCCAATCCTTCTGGTCCCTCTTCGTCTGGGACTTCGCCAAAATATTGCACCCTGGACCAGATGGACGACCTTCTAAACAAAAGGCTCCAAGAAAGACGATTGACAGTCGTAGCTCCCTTCAAGGAGCGATCTGCTCACCCCTTTTCCGACGAGCTCGTCGCCATCAATATCCCCAAAGACGTAGTCGCTCGGGCTATACCTGAGTACAGTGGTGGAGGATATCCCACCATACACGTCAACAAACACGAGGCTTCTCTACTGGGTAAGTCAAATGATCCTAATCACTTGGCTTTGTTATTTCCATCCACTCTTTCGGGTTCGGCTTCGTCCTAGTTCTTCGGCCTCCCTACAGGATCTATAAGAACTTGGGCAAAATTAAGGAGCAAATTCCTGGAGAGATACATGGGCGAGCGCCAGCTAATGAAAAGTGTGGTCGCCCTGGATGCGGTCAAGCAATAGCCTGGAGAGTCGCTGGCAAATTTTTACGGACGTTTTCATCAGAACGTCACGGAGATAGATCGTCGAATCTCGGATGGGGAGATCATTCGAGCCTTCTGCAGAGGTCTGGATGTGGCCAACAAGGCCTCGAGAAAGCTTCTAAACAACTATCACGTGAAGGAGATCGAGATGTTGGAGGAGCTGGCGTCTAGGGCAAAAGGTTTCATAGACCTAGAAAGGGCGAACACTGAAACCAACTTCCTAATGACCTCGCTAAGGGTGGTTCCCGAGCCCCGACACGATGGTAAGAAGGAGGTGAAGAAGGAAAAAAAGGGAAGAGACAGCAGGCCCTGGGTCGAGCCCAACCCGGCACCGAGAAATCCAGAGGTCCCTGAGTACTTTACGCCTTTAAATAGACAGATCTCAGCGGTACTAGTCGAGATGGAGAGGAGATCCTTGGCGAGGCCACCGATGCCTCGTCGGGGTGGTCAACCCATGGGGAAGGATGTCGAGAGCTATTGCAGATACCATAAGTGCAAGGGCCACAAGACGGATGACTGCCGCATTTTGAAGCGGGACATAGAGAAGCTGATTCAAGGGGGAATGCTGAAGGAGTTTGTGGCAGGGCGAGACAGAATTCGAACGCCCCCTAGGATACATCGTTCGCCAGCTCCTGCTGAGCCAACTGATCCATCTGCCAGCAAGAGGAGAGTGAATTTGATTGCGGGAGGATTCGGTGCAGGAGGCGAGGGGTCACACGCCAGGGAGGTCTACGCCACTCAGATCTCTACAGCAGTTCAGTTGGGAAAGCGACCCCGACCTGAGGAGGACATTGTCATCTCATTCTCCGAAGATGATTTGGCACATATCACAACCCCCCACAATGATGCTTTGGTTATCACGGTTGATATCGACGGCTGTGACGTTGCAAGGATTCTGATCGATGGAAGCAGCTCGACGGATATCCTATTCCTGTACGCCTTCGAGAGGATGGGCAAGTCTAAGCTTGACCTGAAGAGGGTCAACTTTCCGTTGATTGGGTTTGCTGGGAGAACGACTTATCCACTGGGAGCAATAACCATGCTAGTAATTCTGGACGAGGGATGGAAGAGCATCAAGGTACCGGTCACTTTCCTTGTGGTCGACTCACCTACATCCTGGGGAGGACCACAATCAACCCTAACAAGATTGTGGCCTCCACAGTCCATCAGAAGATGAAATTCCCCACTCCCAACGGGATTGGAGAGGTGCTAAGCGACCAGCCTTCCTCACGGCAATGCTATGTGAACTGCCTACGTAGGAAGAACCAAAGGGAGGCTCTCGCCATCGAGACAGAGGCCGACCCTCGTGAGGATTTGGCTCGACCAGCGCCTATGGAGGAATTGGAAGAGGTCGATGGCCCAGACAAGAAGGTGCGCATTGGGACCACCTTGAAAGAAGATCAGAAGGAGGCCATGACAGCCCTCCTCAGGGAATTCAAAGATCTCTTCGCCTGGCAGCCGAGCGACATGTCGGGAATTAGCACAGACATCATCTCTCACGAGCTCAGGATAGACCCATCTATCAAGTCGATAGCCCAGAAAATGAGATCGTTTGGGACGGACAAGTGCTTGGCAATCAGACAGGAGGTTGGCAGGCTGATTGAGGCTGACTTCGTTAGAGAGGTGAGATTCCAGAGCTGGGTCGCCAACCCAGTTTTGGTCAAAAAATCAAACGACAAGTGGAGGATGTGCGTCGACTTCCGTGACTTGAACAAAGCTTGCCCCAAGGAATCGTATCCCCTTCCCAGGATTGATCAGCTGGTCGATGCTACCTCTGGTCACGAGAAGCTGAGCTTCATGGACACCTATTCAGGCTACAACCGGATCAGAATGCACCTAGACGACGAGGCTCACACCGCTTTCTATGCAGACGGGGACATTCTGTGTTACAAGGTGATGCCCTTTGGTCTCATCAATGCCGGGGCGACTTATCAGCGGATGGTGAACCGCCTATTCCAGGACATGCTGGGAAGAAACATGGAGGCTTATGTGGACGATATGCTCGTCAAAACCATCAAGGGCAATCCGCACACAACAGACCTCCGCGAAGCTTTCGAATGCATGAGGAGACACAACGTTCGCTTGAACCCTGCAAAGTGCGCCTTTGGAGTGAAGTCTGGCAAATTCCTGGGATTCATGGTCAGCGAGAGGGGCATCGAAGCGAACCCAGAAAAGCTGAAGGCCATAGAAGAGATGAAGTCGCCCACCTGCCATAAGGAGGTTCAGTGCCCAAATGGTCGCCTAGCTTCTCTCAACCGTTTCCTCTCCAAGGCGAGCGACAGGTCTCTCCAATTTTTCAAAACTCTTAGGGCCAACCGCATGTTCGAGTGAACGCTAGATTGTGAGGAGGCATTCCAGTCCTTGAAGCGGCATATCCAAGCACTCTGGCAAAGCCCATTCTGGGCGAGCAGCTCTTCCTTTATCTAGGCATCAGCGACGTGGCAGCCAGTGGTGTTTTGATAAGGGAGGAAAATAATGTTCAGATTCCAGTGTACTTTATTAGCAAAATGTTTAACTCAGCAGAAATAAAATATGTCAAGATTGAGAAGTATCTCTATGCCTTAGTTATTGCTGCTCGAAAGCTGAGACCTTACTTTCATGCACACGACATCACGGTCCTCACCAATCAACCTCTCAAAAGCTTCCTGATGAAACCAGATTCTTCAGGAAGAATGGTCAAGTGGGCGATCGAGCTCAGCGAGTTGAAGATCAAATTTACGCCGAAAACGGCCATCAAAGGTCAAGCACTAGCTGATTTCATTGTGGAAAGCACAAGTAATGGTCAAACAGAAGCAGAAAACAGGCCAAGTTAGTCAGCAGGCAATAATCAAGTCTGGGAGTTCTATACAGATGGGTCTTCGTCAAGAGAAGGCTCGGGGGCAGGGCTAATTCTTATTCCTCCTGAAGGCGAGCATTTAAAGTATGCGATCGCCCTAACATTTCAGGCAACTAATAATGAAGCAAAGTACGAGGCTCTTATTACTGGACTCAGACTAGCGAAAGGAATGGGCATATCTGCACTTAAGGTAAAAAGCGACTCGGAACTTATCGTCAATCAGGTCAATGGCACTTATGAGGCAAGGGGGAAAAGATGAAAAAGTACCTCAGCATCGCCAAGAAGCTCGTCGCAGAAATTCCAAATTTTGCGATTGAGTCTATTCCACGCAAGGAAAACCATATAGTAGACTCCTTAAGTAAGATGGCATTTGGAGGGACGACAATCCAAGATGTACAATTCCTAGAAAAGGCCTTGTTCAGTCCTTGAAAGCAGAGCAGAGGTTTTCAACATTCAAGGGCAGGTCACATGGATGACTCCATTCAGAATTACTTGAAAGAGGGGATCCTCCCGGATAACGAAGGCGAATCTATGAGGATAAGACGACTCCCAGCCAGTTACCTGATTATAGATGGAGAACTCTACAGGAGAGGCTACTCGACTCCTTACTTAAGGTGTGTTGCTCATCCAGAAACAGAAAGGGTTCTTCGAGAAGCTCATGAAGGAGTGACAGCATGTTATGAAGGTGCTCGATCATTAACGAGGAAGATCTTCAGACTGAGATATTACTGGCCAACCTTGGGAAAAGATGCGGCTGAATTAACGCAGAAGTGTGAGACTTGCCAGCAATTTGCACCACGATCAGGTCAACCGCCAACACTATTATCCCCAATGGTGGGTGCCTTGCCTTTTGCTCAATGGGGAATTGATATATTAGGTCATTTTCCTATTAGCACTGGTCAACGCACTCACATTATAGTGGCGATCGACTACTTCACCAAGTGGATAGAGGCGAAAGCTCTAGCTTCTACAACGGAATTTCAAGTCATCAAGTTCCTGAAGATCAACATATTCTCCAGGTTTGGAATTCCTAAAATACTCATCAGTGATAATGGTATGCAATTCATTGGAAAGCAGCTCAAATGGCTCTGTGAAGAATACCATGTCGACCATCGTTTCAGTTCAGTGCATCATCCTCAAACGAATGGGCAAGCTGAAGCAGCCAACAAGGTTGTCTTAGCAGGACTCAAGAAAAGGGTTCGAGAATTCAAAGGAAATTGGGCAGAAGAGCTGGAAAACGTATTATGGGCCATCAAAACAACGCCTAAGGCAGCCACGGGAGAAACACCCTTCAGTCTAGTGTATGGATCAGAAGCAATGGCGCCCGCCGAAATAGCAGTGCCTACCCAAAGAATCATACACTTCAATACTGAGGCAAACGAAGTCGAACGCAGGACTGACCTTGACCTAACAGAAGAAAAGAGGTGGCAATCAGAAAGGACACAGCCAAAGATGCGTCTGGTGACCGCTCGATACTTCAACAGAAAAGTCAGCGCTCGCCAATTTTTCGTGGGGGAGATGGTTATGAGAATGAACGAATTTACAAGGATGGACAGTCAGAATAAGCTTTCAGCTAAGTGGGAAGGACCATACAAGGTAGTAGAGATCGCCGCCCCAGGATCCTACTATTTGAAAACCACCAAAGAAGAAAGGTTACCTCGTCCATTCAATGCTGAACATTTAAGGAGATTTCATACATAGCTTGTAAATTCAAATGTTATGTCAATAAAAGCAAGATGTTCTTTCAAAAAGCGTGTGACCACTCGAACCAAATCGAAAAAAAAAGTCCTAACAACAAAGTTAGGCCAAAAGCCCTGACGCCAAAGTTAGGCCAAAAGCTCTGTCGCCAAAGTCAGGCCAAAAGCCCTAACAACAAAGTTAGGCCACAAGCCCTGACACTAAAGTTAGGCCAAAAAGACCTAAACAAAAAGAGTTAGGCAAAAAAACAAAAGCCCTGACGCCAAACTCAGGTCAAAAGCCATGTCGCCAACGGCAGGCCAAAAAGACCTAAACAACAAGAGTTAGGGAAAACGAAAGCCCTGACGCCAAAGTCAGGCCAAAAGCCCTAACGCCAAAGTTAGGCCACAAGCCCTGACGCCAAAGTCAGGCAGAAAGACCTGATATCAAAGTTAGGCAGAAAGACCTAATATCACAGTCAGGCAGGAATCTGGACAACGAAGATAAGAAATCTATCAAGGAAACTGTGTTCTTATAGGTTGGACAGATTTTAGAAAAGTTATCTTCATGAGTCAAATTATCGAGGATGGATAAGGAGTCTTAAGCGATCACTATGGAAAGTAAAGCTGCAAGTAACAAGTTCCTTTCGAAGAGGCGAACACTCCAAAAGGTTTAAACTTTATTAAGGTTATTTATCTTCAAGCCTAGAAGTCTATACTTTTAAGTCTTAAGATATTTTCCTTAAGAAGTTTATACTTGGCGAGATAAACGAGTGATTCTATGAAATCTCATCATCGTTCGCCTAAAAGAAGGTCCAAAGACCCTAAGGGTCGAGACAATCATGAAGCGAAGAAAAAATCGAAAATAGCTATGGCCAAGACTTCGGAGGAATCGCCAAACATACTCAAAGTCAAATGAAAATAAAGGCTTGCGAATATAGAAGGCATTCAATATTATAAATAACCAAGTCTGAACTCAAGAAATAATTACAAGGAAAGGAAAAGAAAAACTATCATCTAAAAACAGAAGGGTGGTCGCCGGAGAGGTAGAAACTTCAGGCTTTCGGGTCTTCGGGGGCAGGAGCGTTTGGCTCGCCTTCGGGGGCAACCTCTTCTACAGACGTAGCTGGGTCGATCTCTTCAGCAGCAGGGGTAGGCTGAGGATGAGAACTCCGGAGGAAACCCTTAAGGGACTCAACTTCCCGAATAGGAAAGTTGGGATCGACCGCCTGGACGTCCTTGACCAGAACTTGGAGGAAGTCGGCAATCTCCGACCTCATCACCTCCAAAGCACAGTCAACAAAACCCTCAGAGGCTTTGAATTAGTTGACCACACTTTGGGGCGAAGGAACAGACTTTAGCTGTTTAGCCAGTTGTTCCTTCTCCTCCTCCAGGGCAATCCCCCTGGCTTCAGCAGCAGCCCTCTGAGCCTCAGCAGCTTCCTTTTGAGCCTCAGGGGCGACCCATTGAGCGCCTGACTCCGCTCTGACAGCCTCCCCTTCATCCAAGTACCGATGAAGGGCCTCAGACTCTTGAAAGAAGACTGCAGCATCAACCTCCCTCTTCTTTACATCAGCAAGGAGTCACTCCTCCTTCCTGAAGTACTCCTCCCGGGCACCTTCCACCAAGGAAAGTGCCGCGTAAGCGGTCTACTTGATGGCCTCCATCTTCCCGGGGGAGAGCCCCGTGCTCCGGTATTGCTCCAACTCAACAAGAAAATCAGAATGCTTGTTGGCGAGCTCTCCGACGACACGACCCATCGCCACCTCTTCGTGAATGAGCTGCCAACAAAGAAATAACAAAGATTGTTAGGCTATGGAAAAGAGGGAACAATGCGAAAACATAACAAGAAATCGAAATCTTACCAGAGCGACTCGTTCATAATGGGATGGCATGGATCCCTTTATTTGGTGCAGCTCTGTGGGAATCGCAGAGCGATCCCTGTGAGGAATTATCCCTTCAAGGAGTCGCATGCACAAATCCGGGCTGCCCCGGAGACTCTTCTTGTTCGAGACCCCCTTCTTCGAGAAGTCTCCGCAGGGGAACCAAACCCCCCGAGAGTTCGCAGCCTTGAGCGGCTGGAACATGCTCGCCAAAGAGCAGTACTCCTCAGGAGGATTCTTCGAGGCGCTAGGGGTATCGGACCCCTTCTTCTGAGTCCCAGATTCCTTCGGAGGAATAGGGACCGAAGACTCGGAAGGAGAAGGGTCCGCCAAAATCAAAGCCTTTTCCACGGGGGCAGCGGATCCCTTAGGAGGAGGAGGATTCTGGGGGAGAACCGGGCGATCCTCACTTCTGACCTTCTTGGAAGGAGGAGGAGGAGGGAGGGTCCTGGGCCACATCAGCAGTGGGCTTCTCTGCAAAATAACAATGAGATATGTGAGAACTTGAAGACTGCAAAGTATAAAAACAGCAAATTAGTAAATGGCGAGACAACATACCTGGTTGGCGAGGGCCAACAGTGGCCAAGGGAAGTGCCTCTTCGGGCTACCTCTTGGATGAACGCATGGAGGGGAGAGGAGAAGCATTCAGCGACACTTGATCAGCAGACAGCCCCGCCTTGCCCTGGTCATCAAAGAGACCTATGAGTTTTCGGACTCGGTTGCCTACATCCAATAAAATAGGAAAAGTCAGAAGAGTTACCCAATCATTGAAAATTGGCGTGGCCTGAGGAATGCCCGCCATCTCGAGCATGTTTTCAGTAGTCTCCGCCACTGAATGGATAGAATGAAAGTGGGACGATCGATGCCGTCGATGGCGTTCCGGTCACTCCCTGACAGCTCTTCGAAGGTATGAGGGAAATCCTTATCCGGCGTAAACAATTTCCAGGACACGCCCTCCTTGTAAAAGAAGTAAAACTTCTTATAGTTGGAGTTAGTGGCCCGGAAATCGTCGACCAACCGAACATGGACGTTCCAATTCCATGATTGAAGGTCTCTCCACTCCGCGAACTTTGGCCACCGTGACTAGAAGTGGTGGAGGTGGTTTGCCCAAACAGCCAACCGGAAAAAGCACCGGAACAAGGCCAGTGAATACGTCCATTCTTGACGTATACACAGGAACTTGAAACCGGCCCATATCCTAATGGCGTTGGGGATGAGTTGAGTAGGGTGGATCCCATAAAACTGGCACAACGCATGCAAATCCTCACAGAGAGGAAAACGCAACCCAGCATCGATCTGGGCCGCATAGATGTAAACCTCTCCATTGCAAGGATAATGCAGACCAAGGCCTGGGTATCTAGGTGCATCCATCGCACCAAAACCACCAAGCGCCACCATCGTCTTAAAATAAGCCGGCTTCAGCTCGTTGGGCTTGACATCTACTCCAACAGTTCAGATATAGCAACAACAGGTATAAAAAACAAGGGAAAACAGGGAAAACCCTCGAAACACAGCAACAAAATAGAATGTTTACCTTTTGGAGAAAAGATGGGCGTCTAAAGTTCAGGCCCATCCACCACCACAGGCGTGGCTGCGGTCCTCCCAAGGTCAGCATGCCTCCCCGTTGAGGCGGGCAGAGAGCCATCCCTAATGGTCAGGGGGCATTGGTGTTCTTCGGCACCTTGGGGGTTGAAGAAGAAGCCTTGTTGGCTGTCTACTTGATCTTCCCGGATTGACTGCGAGTGGCCATGGAGTCTGTTGGAAGGAGGTTTGGAAGGATTGACAAGGAGAAAGGAATAGTTTGCAGAGAAGGATCTCAGGAAATGGAGAAAGCTCTGAAATTCTGAAGGAATGAATGCGTAAAAAACAAAATAAAGAAACCGCTGTTTCTTATATAGACAAAAAAGGAGTAACCGCCACAGACAAAATCAAAACGACGCAGAGGAATAATTGCACCTTTTTGGAAAAAATCGAAGCAATGTCAGAATTCTAAAAGACACCTCGGGGATACAAATGGTCATCCAGTACAAAGAGCTGTCAGACTACCCTTGGGTTACGGAATATTAAATGACAGACGTGCTTCAAGCGATCGTTCGACTTCTGGATGACTGTGCAGTTATTAAATGCTAAAGTCCACTGAACAGACAAAGTGATCGTCAGCGCACTGATAGGCTTTATCAAAAATACCTTTTATAGGTAATGATCGCCTAGAAAAGAAAGATCGACCTTCACAGGCCTAGACTGGCTCGAGTGATCGCCAAGAAGGAATAAGAAGAAGAATATTCCTTCGACCTTGGACAATGGGATGACTGATCTCCTAACAAGCATGAAGTGTCCCTAAGGTTATGAACCACAAAAAGAGACAAAGAAAATCAAATTTAAAGTGTCACTATCTCAAACCCTTCCAAGAAATCAAGCTCGACCGAAGGAACTTCAATCAAGCTTCGGGGGCAAATGTTGGGTATCGATAGTGACGGCCCAATAAGGAAAAGGCATCGAGGGCCCAATAACCCTGGAGGGGGTAAACCCAAGATATTCGGACCAGGTCAGTCTCGGTCAAAGTCAGCCTGGTCCACCATAGAATGACCCAGAATCGAGCCCAGGACGATACGGACGCCAAAGGCTCCCCAGCTGGTCGCCATCCTTCCTCAAGTCGCAACCTCCTACTGCTCGTCATGAGAGTGCTCGCCCCGAAGAGAGCCTTGCCTCTCTCCTCGGGTCCCACCTACCGTTCATAAGGAAGTGGCCACGATATCCCGCGTATCTCGGTCACATATTCACTAAATATTAGATATGGTAACTGCAATATCTCGCTGTAACTGCCATATCTACTATCCAAATCTTCAACAACGCAATATTCCCAAGATATACGGTTACCTTATACGGTTTGATCTCTGCTACCCTACAAATACCTCTGCTTTACATACGTTCATTACGTTTTGAGATATATACACACACATATACTCATTTAAGCATCGGAGAGGGACCCAGAGACACCCTCTCTGTTGCGCTCCCCTACCTGCAGGTTCACCGGAGTTGGAGCAGAAGCATCATTCAACCTTCGTCTGGCATTCAATTCACTGCCAGATCAGCAACCAGGATTTCACGATCCAACAGGTTTAAAGTGGTTTAATATGAATTTAAGTATAAACCATTTAAAAAAATAAGTTGACTCGAACTGAATTAAAACTGAAGCCTAAAAAACTGGCCTGGTTTTGATACTAGTTCAGCTTAACCGATTCAAACTAGTACCAGACCAGACCAGAACCGATTCAGTTCAGCCAAATCGTTTTTTTTACAAGCCTACGCCAAACTCATCGAGATTTATGGTGATGTAGTGAAATAGATCAACTAAGTTCAACCGAAGTTCCGGTTGACCTGGTTAATGGGTTGCGTGGCTTCCTCGCTTTCCAGCAGCGAGAGGCGGAGAAAGAGGTGGATCATAAGGCTAAGTCGTTTTAAGAGCCCAGTGGTTCCAGCATATCCTTTGAAGATGAGGATGCATAGGATCCAGAAACGACGCCATAAGTATCATTTTCGTGTTTAGGACTACTGTAATTAGTACTTGTTTATTTTTTTCTTTTTAGTTGTACGTTCTCAGTGTAAGATAAGCATAAGATAAGCATTTGAATACCCTTAGGTGACTAACATTTGGTTTCTTTCCATTCAACATTTCCAAATGGCATTTTCCTCCTAAAATTCTTGGAGGCATCAAATTAATCAAATAGCATGCTGTCATAACACAATCCCACAAAAATATATTCGGAATTGACCCTTGCAATTTCAGTGCACTTGCTATTTCTAGCAAGTGCCTATGTTTTCTTTCAGCCCTACCATTTTGTTGTGGTGTATAAGGGCAGCTACTCTGATGAGATATTCCTTTATCACTCAACATATTATTCACATGACCATTGAAGAATTCTCTTCCATTATCCGTTCTAAAAGCCTTAATCCTTTAACCAAATTGGGTTTCTATCATAGCAATGAATCCCTTTAATATGATAAACACATCAGACTTAAACTGCATCAAGTGAACCCAAGTGACCCTAGAATAGTCATCTACTAGGGTCAAGAAAAAACGCTTATTGTCATAAGTGGGACAATGATAAGGCCCCCAAACATCAGCATGCACAAGATCAAAGATAGCATCTGCTCTTGAATTTGACAAAGAAAAAGAATTTCTAACAATCTTAGCCCTAGGGCAAATATCACAGACACTTATGGTTCCATCAATATTCAAAGAATCTACATGCTCTAAGGTTTTCACAAAAGCATGCCCAAAACGTCTATGCCACAACATCACATTATCAACAATAACACTAGATACAACAGAAACAGCAGGTTTGCAAGGAAGTTTGATGAAATATAATCCAGCCTTCTCCTCACCAGTCCCCAAGACCCTCCCATTTGAGAGGTCCTGCAAGATAGCAAGGTTAGGGTGGCATGTTGCAGAACAACTCAAATCAGTCATCAATTTTGAAATGGACAATATATTATATTTGAAATCCGGTAGCTATAAAACATTCTTCAACTTTCTACCAGAATCAAGTAAAATATCCCCAACACTGCATACACTGGAACTTCCTCCATTGGGTAATTGAACCTTGGTTCCCTACCCCCACACAACCAATTATTTATGTTGGTTGCTTCTATATCCAAGGTCCCATAATCCTTTTCATGATATAAGCAAGAGTTTAAAGATATACCGACTGTGTTTGCTTGTGTATCCAAGGGGGCGGTAGCACTTGCTCCAGTGGCAATGTTGCCTGCTCCTCCAAATGTTTGTAAGATTTTCTCAAACTGTTCACGAGAAAGAGTAATTCCACCTTGCGCTCCACCAGTCAGAGAATTATCATTAGTAGATTTATTACAAAAAGATTAGTCAACATCACCAGTCCTAGAGGAGGTAATGTTGGTTTTAGTATTGTTGCCCTTTGCTTTCAAAAAATCTATGTACTTGAAGCAGTTATCCTTAGAATGTCTCTTCTTTTTACAGAAATCACATCCCTTGGCAAAGCATCGGTCAACAGTATGTCCACGCTTATGGCAAAAAGTGCACTCTAAACTTTGATTTCCTTTCGGCTTATCCAAGTTTATAGATGCATTAACAAATTTCATGCTAACACTGACATTCATGGTGGAAGTAATACCCCTCTGACTCTCCTCTTGCATTAACAAATTGTATGCTTGATTCACAGAAGGTAAGGGAGTCCACAAAAGTAAATGACTTCTCATACTAGAGTAGTTGTCATTCAATCCCATTAAAAACTGAAATAATTTCTGATTCTCATTATGCTCTATGTGTTTCTTGAAATCCTCCCCCTGAATATGAGGGAGTGCAATGCAGCATCATACTCGGCCGAGAGGACCCTTAACTTTGTAAAGAATGCAGAAATAGAATCTAGACCTTGTCGTGTCATAACTATCTCCATGTGAAATTAATAGGTTCTGGTCCCACTAACCTTATGAAATCTGTCTTTAAGATCTTTCCAAACTAGATATGTATCCTCAGTATACATCATACCACTATCTAGATCCTTAGAGATAAAATTGGTTATCCATCCTCAAACAACAGCGTTACACCTATCACATAAATGGTGAAATGCAGGCTCATATTTGTCTCGCATGCAAGTGTCGTTGATAAACTAATTTTATTTCTCCCTAACAATGTGAACAAATCCCACGGCTTTACTTAGCATAGTTCTCAGGACCAGTTAGGACTACCGAAATCATGCTAGTTCCAGGGTTATCACTAGCATGTAAAAATAAAGGGTGATGAGAGTCGACAGTGGTCATGGCCTCATGATTAACCTCATCGGCGGCATATCTATTTGCCTCATTAATGGGTTTCTCTTCGGCCATTATAATAAAATATCAGAAAGAAACGATAGTACCTCTTGATGATCTGAGCAAACACAAAGACGAAGGTAAAGGTTGTCGAAGGCAAAAAATGAACAGCAGCCACCACAAGCTGAGGGTAATGAATCGTCACCACAAGTCGAGGGTAATAATACCAGGTTTATTGAAACAATAAACACCAAAGATGATGAACCGTCACCACAAGACAATCGCAGAACTGACCAAGAAGATGAAAGTTCTGGTTGCTCTCCTCAAGAACAAAAATCGATTGGTGCAAAAGAGGGAGAACCGCACTAGAAAATATCGTGATTTTGGCGAACAAGGTTCAGACAACAGGGTAAGAAGAAACAGCTTCAAACCGACGTTAGAAAGAAGAATAAGGGCTAGGCAACAAGATCGAAGGTTTAGAGGCAAAGGTTGCCTCTCCGCTCTGATACCATGAAGAAATTCGAGCAAGAATCGAAACAACTGAAACCATAGAATATCGAAGATGAAGAAGAAAACTTGGGGATCATTTTAGACTGTTCCTTCATCCGGAGTCTCATCACCCTTAAAGGTTCATTACATCCTGAAACAAAAAGAAATGAAACAAACAAACCCAATCGAAATTAATTACAACAGAAATCGAAACAAAGCAAATGAAACGACACAACTGGAATGGACTGGCGCGAGGAAGATGGACCGGCAACTTGGGCCAGAGAACAATACGAAGTTAAGCCCAGAAATGAAGCGGGCCAACAACAATATCAGTCGGGCCAATGACAAAATCCAGTAGGGAAATCAACAAGAATATAAGTACATAACAAGCACACTGTATATACTTTCAACATATTCTAATATCATAATTGTATTCATAATCGCTATTTACCACAGTTTTATCTGTATATCCATATTTGAAATGTCATATTTTATTCTATGTTTCTAAATCAAATGTTGGACATTTTATCACAAAATATTAACTTAATTATTAAAATACACAGTGGACAAAAAAAACTATTAAAATACACAAATTTTAATTTAAGTTTGACATACATATTTAAATTTATTTACATGATAAGTTCTTATATATATGTGTGTGTTTATTAATAATAAATATTATATATATAATTAAGAATCATGTACCATAACGATCATAATCATTACAAGTAAAAAATTGATTATTATAGTCGCATCGCACCATTATGGACAATTAACCGTATTTCAAAAAACGTTATAAAAAATCACGGATTTTAGATTTTCACATCACTATTACCGGTCATATTAAATTAAATCAATCTTAATTACACCCTTATGTTTTTATTTTTTTAATATACATATATAGATAGTTACTGGGATGAAGTTGGACATGAAGCTGCACAATCTAAAAGTTCAAAGAAATCAATTGTATAATTTAACATGTGAAGCGAATTATTAAATAGTGAGATATGTCAATAAACATAAATTTAGGAATTAATTTATTTATATTCATATACATATGAAATAAGGCATGAAAAGTCAACTAAAAAGTTTGAGGCTTAAATTGAGGGTATTTTTTCCTGTGACCTTTCAAAAGAAGAAAGATATTATCAAACGGAAAAAATGGAAAGAGAGATTATGTGCTGTTTAGATTTTGCTGCTTAATATATGTTTTCTAAGAAAGATAAAATTGGAAAAGCAAACGGAGATGTTAGGTTAAAAATATAGTGATCTATTTATTTCAAAATTAAATTAAATGCCGCAAAGAACATTCGATTTTATTTTTTTTCGATAAAGTTTGGATCGATCATAGAGTCAATTAGAATATTAAAACTCAATCTTGTTTGTCACATTTATTTCATAATTTAATTATTTATCTATTTTATTTTTTAATAAATATAGAATTATATAATAAGTTATTTTTGACAAAGATTCTTTCGTATGCTTGTTTAATTTAATAATAAAGTTTCTTTCTTTACAGACTAGTATGGCAGTTTGTGTTCTTCTTTGTCTTATAGTGCTTGTTTAGTCCTAGATCAGTGGTGGATGTTGTTTGGTTCATACCACGCTTAATTTTCAAAAATTGATTATTTGTGTTTTTAGTCAAACTTGTTGTCTAGCTGTGCTTGGCCAAAAAAAAGTTGTCTAGCTGTGAGTGGAATATCCATTCCAAGAAGACAAAAAGGCGTCACGTAGGTTTTATGATCTCTTGGATACTACAGGATTAGTCTTAAATCCTATGAAATGAGGAGTTCAAGCCCTTTTGTCGTGAACTAGAGAAATGTTCAATTTGTTAACCTCAAAATTATAGTACCCGTTTCATTGTTAACATTTATTTAAAATGATTAGTTTTCTCATTTATATTTAATAAGATATAATTTTGTTGACAGATATGTTAAATATGTCAACAAAGGAAAAACGGATAATTAAAATATAGTTGTTAGGAATAAATAAAAATATAGCTGGTAGAAAATATAACTGTTAGAATTAACTGAGTATTAGTCCAAATTAAGTCAGATCAATTGTATAAATACATATTATATATGCAAAGATAATTCAAGATATTCAACTCAAAGTTTTCTATTCAAATCTTCATGGTATTAGAGTAGGGCAAATGGTTTGTACGACCACATCAACTTTAATCGCTCATCATCTACCCCTCAAAACCTACCGAATACCGAAGAAGATCAGTTGACATGTTTGACGTCGGTAACTCAATCAACCAAAGCAGCAACAATGACGACATGACAACACAAATAATGAACCTCATTAAAAACAACCTCAATCTCCAGAATCAAACCAAGCAAAGTCGATCTCTCCAACACTTTAAATATCAACCTCAAACTAAACAGCCAGAACTACGCACTCTGGGCTCGAATGATCCCAGTAGCCATAGGTGAAAAATCAAAGGTGCTACTAGGCCATTTATCAGGAAATTCAGCACCACCAGATTCGACGGACAACATATACGATCAATGGGAACAAGACGATTTAGTGGTATTCTCATGTCTCAAACTAGCATTAGCCAGCAATCTAACCAAGTATCCCACAACGAAAGCATTGTATGATGCACTAGTAGTCACCTACAGCAGAAAGGACAAACTACAAACTACAAACGTTTGAGCAACACGTTAAAGCCAACGAAATCTAACAGAATGGTGTGCCCCTCGAAGAATTATGGATCATGATACAAGGGATATAGGAAGAAATTGAACGACGAGATTTGAATCCCATGACATCAGCAGTAGACATTGCTACGTACAACAACATCATATCATAGCAAAATTTGTTCTAATTCATAAACACAACAGATCGACAATATGATTCCATTAAGCAGGAAATATTGCGATGTGATTCGTTACCTTTAGCAGAGGAAGCCTACGTCGTCGTTCAGAAGGAGACTGCCCATCAGATGATTCTCGGGACAATCTCAAGAAATTTGTTATCACAGCAAGGCGTAGCGGCCGTACTAGGAGTCACCAGGCCAGGTGAACTCGAAGCATTAGGTCGGATTTCAAAGGGACTACACCGGTTAGATTTCGACAATAAACTGCATGGATCATCCCTCCGACAAGACAAATCGCAACTGAGATGCAGCCACTACGGTATGACCAAACACACAAAATGGAAATGTTTCAAAATAAGTGGTTATCCTGAATGGTGAAATGACGGCAACAAGTGATACGGACGAAGCGCAGTGGAGGAAAAAGGAAAAGCAACTGCAGTTGTGGGCAACACTCATGCCACCAACATCGACAGGGGAAACCGACTGGACATAGAGGAAGCCTTCAAAGGAGCGACTGTGGGCAAGTTCAGGAACGACTGTGGGCAAGTTCACGACGCAGAGGATACCTTTAATTGTTTCAGATGCGTTTAATGGTTATGTTTGTTATTCCACAAGTTCAGGTGTGTTCTCGAGGAATTCACATTCTTAGACTTTTACAACTGCCAAAAAAAAAAAATCAACTCCAAGGTCAGAGCCTTCTCTTACACCAATCTCGATCTATTCTTAGTTTATCCATTGTAGTTGTTGTATACATGTATGTATAAAAGAAGATGACTGATGCTTATTGGATTTACTTGGTTGATGAGGTATTGAGAACATAATTTACAGAACTAGTCAAGCACAATTATAATTTAATTAACAATTGAATGGTGAATCTTTCAAATAGGCAGCATGAAATAGTCATCTCAATGACACCGATTAGTATTACTTTTTTGTCCAAAGAAGAAGATGTTAGTGGCAGTGGGGACATTGTATAGGAAGCTTGACATATGTAAGTCAATTCTTTTCTAAAATGTAATTAGTTCCTAAACCTGCATTTTGGTTTATTGAAACCACTTGCATTTTAATAAGAGGAGACCATTTGAAGGGGAAGTTGGTAGGAATTGATTTTTAGTGAGTGTAACTATTATTCCAAAGATATATTTGTATGGTCCCCCTAAATGCTCAAAAAAGGATCAAGAAATTTTTTAGGGAAATCAAATGAAATTCAATCTATTCTGGAAACCGTCCCCTACCGTGAGTATGTTTTGATGGTGGCGATAGTTAACGTGCACGGACTTTCAGTCAAGTATTTTATGAAGAAACTTTGGTATAGAAAAATCAGAATCCGACCAAATTAGTCAGAGTATGTTCGACTGAACCGGTTTCACCCCTAATAGAACCCACATAGCATGAAAAATGTATCCCTCCGAAATTGGCGAATAATAATTTTCTTAAATGAAATTAGCTTTTGAAAAAAGAAATATTATTAATGTTGAATACAACTTAGGTCGGTTGCGAGTTTACGAGAGGGCTTTTTTTTAACTTTTACAATCATTAAATGGTTATACCAACAGTGTTTAAACAAGCAACTTTTTTAAAAAGTGTTTGAGGAGTTTGTTGGTCAAAAACGTTATCTTGTGGGTGTAAAAATAAGGATGGAGCTTACGAGTAGCAGTAACCAACACATAGATATATTTATCAATCTATATATGTTTATTTTTAGTTGGAGCGAATGGTTTTCTTACTTAATAAATTGGAGTGAATAGTTTTCAATTGGAGTGAATAGTTTCCAGTTGGTTAATTTGCCTCTTCGTTCACATGGATTGCGCATACTTCTATAGTGTTAAGGCTTAAGTATAAAAATAAAGGCTTTCTAGGGATAAGTTTTACGAGAGCTAGTATGGAGTGAATGTGCCCAGTGAGTGGTTGAAAAGATTCCACCATTCTGTTGTTTATTCAAACTTCCTATTTGCTCGCATAACTTTGATGAAAGTAAGCGCTCAATGACTTGCGTTAGATAAAAACTTCTTCAAATTGTTTAGTCAATTCACTTCCTTGAGGCACGTTAACAATTTCATCTCTTCAACTGCATTCAGTTATTTTGTTTGGATTCAATCCAACGCTTACTCACCATAAATCTCAATAATTTCCCAAATTTCACCCAAATGCGAACTTCGAATGGTTAAGGCAAATGTTGTATAGACGCATGCACTCGAAATCTTCTCAGAGGTCCAATTTGTGTCAATTGGACGAAATGTCGTAATATGATTGGACGAAATATTTTTTCTTGTACAAAGGAAAAGGTTTCCTTTTGGGTCAACTTCAGTTACAAAGGAAAGAGTTTCCCTTTGATGTAGCATTCTCTTAAAGAAGGTTGGTCACCTAAAACCTCTCCAATTCCACAAAAAGTGGAAAACTTCATCTTCAATGGAGCGTAGATAAGATTATCTTGTTGGGTTTGATAGCGGTACAACCAAAAACTACATTGTAAGAGACAATAGTGTCCACAACTATGATGAGGACGTCTATTTTGAGGATTTTCCACAACTAACCTAAGATTATTAGGAGATTGATGGTCCACGGTGAGTAAATCACGCTTCCCGCAAATCTAATCACAGGGAAGTCAACCTTCTTGATCTTTTTCTTTCTTGGACACATACTCTCGAAAGCATCCATGAACAAGATATATATTGAAGTTCCTCCATCGATTAAGATCCTCTTCATTTGAACTCATTGATTTCAACAGTGATGACCAAGGCATGATCATGAGTAGTCATCACATGAGTCAAATCCTCTTTGGAGAAGGATATTACTGTGTCCTCTTGAGTCCTTGGCCTATTTCCTATTTGTATCGTTGTTGAGAGTTCGGTGACACATATCTCTCGACCTCCATTATGCTCGCCTCCTTCAATGAACCTTCCGATATGACATTGATGGTTTCCCTTTTTTGATAAGACGAATAAAGTTGTGATTATTATACTTGTTGAGGTTGTTGTCGCAAGGGTAGTGGGAAACTTAGTACCATCTGAGCAACCACGTTTTTTAGAAGACCTCTTTAGATTAGGTCTTTAATCTCTCTCTTCGAGACCTTGCAGCACTTCGTCTTTTGATAATAACAAAAGTTGTTCAGATTGTGGTCCACTGGAGTGTCGTTTTTTTCTCGAAATCGCGGGCCTCATCGAAGACTGCTTTTCCAACTCATCCAAAATTGTTGAAAATACTTTGTTTAGGGAGGTGAAATAATCACGCATATTACTTTGATACTTATGTCGCTTGATCTAGGGGTTCCCTTCTTCCTTTTCCTTCCTTCCCCACTCCTACTAAGGATCTCGCACTACAACAGAGCAACTGTGACCATATCAACTCTCTCCAGGTTTAGGAACTCTTTAACCCTTAAGGCAGACTTCTCCAAGAAGGGTGTTGGAATCTTTAATGTGGTAACTAATTATCATATTCCTGAAGGTTTTTTTTTTTGCAACTAATTACAGGCTTTATGCCTCATAATGGTTAGCACCACATCTTCTTCTTCTTGAGATTTTTGTTGATCCATTTGGTTGAGGTTGAATATGGAGTCGGATCGTACATTTTGTGAATCGTACCGGTTCTAAATTGGTTCAGCCGAATAGGTTCAAAAAACAAATAGTTTTTCCGTAAAAATATGGAGCATTTCTGATAAACCACAAAAAAATTGATTCGCAATCGGTAAACTGAATCACTTTTTGAACCAGTTTTAGTTTAATATTATAGATAATAAAATATCTAAGTAATTTAATTCAACCCTAAATCTGACTTCTTCGATCTTCACTCTTCCCAGTCCTAGACTCCTAGTCGTTCATTTCGTTCGGCTACCTTCCCACTTCTTCCTAGTCGACACTCGACACGGTTGACGACACAACTCTGGTTCTTCGTCTGACTTCCTTCAGTAGTGATGTTCTTCGTCTTCATCTGAGTTTTTTCAGCAGTGCTGCCCCATTTCGAATTGATTTGTATCAAGTCTAGGGTCACCATCTAGAGCTTTATCATCTTTGAATGAGGATTTTGGTCAATTTGATTGATTGAAAGAGCATAGGCTTTTTGATTAGCTGCCTGGAGATTCACTGGTTTCTGGCAATAACATTATATGCATTGGTTATGATTTCTTATATTACCAGTATACTCAATAACTTCATATTTATGTCAAATTGAGATATTTGAACAACAAGTTTTGTTGCTTTGCAACAACATTGTATTTGGATCCTGACTCTTACTTTGTGTAATACCATGTCAATTTCCAGAATTTGTCTTTTGAAAGGGTTTAATCTCTTCTTGATGTTGCTCTAGTCCAATACTCTGATTCAAGAGAGCAAAGTTTTCTCTAACTGGAATATTGGATTTTTTGCAATTTTTTTATATGGGTAAAATACGACATTGCCCCCTAAAGTTTACGCTGATTTTAAAATTCCCCCTTAAAGTTTAAAGTCCCCCCTAAGGTTTGGAAATGATGAAAAATTCCCCCTTGTCACATGCTCTTTAAGGGCAAATTTTTCATCATTTCTAAACATTAGAGGGGGCTTTAAACTTTAAGGGGGAATTTTAAAATCGGCATAAACCTTAGGGGCAATATCGTATTTAACCATTTTTATATATATAAAGTGGTTCGTCTAAACCAGGTCTGAACTGATTTTTGAACCGATTCATATAAGGTTCGATAAATCAGTAAAAATCTGGAGTGGTTCTCTTGAAGGGGTCGAACCATACATTTGCCACATTTTATGTAAGGTACGGTACCGAGCCCGTTCGGGACCCTACCAACATCTATCGAATATTCCATTGGGTGTGAAAAGATTGGATATGTGGCTGATGTCAGAGTTATATGATGGTGGGGGGACCCTCAGATGGGTCCCTTGGTAGTAGAATATATAGATGGGCAAGTTATGAAGTTGTCTATAACACTTTTCCCTCACCTGATTACCTATGTTACATATTGTGTAAGTTTGCTTGGCTTTTTATTCAGAATTTTCATTAAAGGTGCTAAACGTTGGGACAGGGTACGAAAGAAAGTTGTGAAACTCACTAGAGGTTAATCTGAACATTTAGTAAAGGGAACAATGAGAGGTTTTCTCTTAGTCTCTCTCTAATGCTTAGTTTATTATAAAGTATGTGTAATATTAATGCAAAATGTTGACCTCTCTAAGGAAAGAACATGTTAAGAATATATACTAAAAAACCCGAATGTTAAGATAACGCTTTATGTTCTTACCATTACGGTGTCTTAGTGCATCTCATATCATATCATGGTATAAAAATGGGGTTTCATCCCTTTCTGGTAGGGCATATGCTTATAAGTAATAATATTGCATTAAAGTATGTTGATTTTATGGTACTCTGAAATGAGATTAATGTAAGTAATACAAGGAGAGCATAGATATTTGGATACCAAGGTGAGGACCCGAGGGTACTACCTCGAAAGCTTGCCTTCATATTGGTTGTTAGGTGCTCGCCATAAAGCAACAATTCTAGTAGAGGGGTTCTAAGTATGACAATCAGAATAACTCGTGACAAGTATCGGAGCACCAGGACATCGCCTAGTACCTAGTAGCCTAATGCCTTGTTTTCCGAAAATGTTCTCCGATAAATACAGATGAAAAGTAATTTAGATCGGGTCATGTTAAAAAAAATACATATTATTGTACATATTAAAAATACATATTATACATTTCATTTTATAATAAAATATTTAAATCAACCAATGATAAATGAATTTAGATTATGTATATTTTATTCATAAGTGTTTAAGTTTAATAATTGTTTTATATTTTATAGATACATTTTCTTTTACTAAATAATAAATTTTAGTTTTGCGCAAAGCGTGACTAGGTTCGTTAGTTGGTAATAGATAACACTAACTTTATTTTTTTTATCAAATTAATCACTTTACTTTAAGAAATAAAATGCCGTGACTTTTGGTCACGTATGTTCGTACATCAAATCATTTGCTACTAGGCATACAAAGGGTAGTGGTGGTCTTTCGACCCAATCATTTAGACACACTCCCAATCTCGCTTGTTTTGCTATCCAATTCGCACATTCGTTGTTTGTCCTTAAAATAGCTCGTCATTGCACTTGCTCTATTTGTGTCGCTATTGCTCGAATATTCGGTATTACCGTTGACAACCTCCAATGTTTCGGGCCCTCCATGAGTTGTTGATGAACCGTTTGTGAGCCCGTCTCGATGATGATGTTTTGTCATCCCTTCTCGATTGCGAGGCGTACTCCTTCGTGTATTGCTATAGCTTCCATTGATAACACTAACATTGCGCAATATGAATATTATTAAATATTTTACTCTCACATATTTCCAATATTGTATAAAGTATCGGTAATTATGATAAAGAAACACAGTTTAAATTGTGCAAAAATTTAAAAATATTTTATAGATAAATGCATATGGATACCCATATATATAACCTTTTAATTAGATCATAAATTATCACCAACTGATCTATACAAATATACAAAACATTAATTTTCAGAGAATAATAGGATAGCATATAGAACACTATCCAGTTAATAAAAAAGTAATATGAAAAATAAAAAGTTATATCTGTTATAGTAAAGATAATTTCAAATCAAAACATAATATCATAACCTAAGAAAATATTGTTTTGTTGATGATCTTGTTATTTCTAAATATAATTCAAATTTAATTTTAAATAACTCTAATTACATTTATAAAAACAATATTTAATATATGTTTACTAATGATTTTTTCTCGAAAATATCTCTCATTAATAAATTATTTTATAACTGCTAAAAGTTTCAAGTTTAACATCACTATTATAGCGACGACAGGAAATTTACCTTTAATAACATGTTAAAGAAATTATTAATAAGAAAATTATATTTAAACTATTTCTATTTAAAATTTAGTTACTAATATAAAAATGTAATTACATATCTACAATTTAGTTATTTTATTCATTTTCTCAATTTATTTTATTATTATGAACAATTAAACTTTACAATACAAGACTTATATTTTGAAAACAAAAATATTGTAGTATATATCTACTTAAGAAATAATTTAAGTAACTTTACAAATTAAAATTGAATATAGTGGACTTTATTTTACACTGTGCATTATAAAAAATAACTTAAAATTATATATAAAATAAAAATAAATTAAATTTACTACTTGATAAACAAAATGTGGGTCAATAGGCGCAATGCATCCAAAGGTTTTATCAATCAGATCGGATGATACTTTTTTTTGTATTATTGGATGCACCCTCATATTTGTTAATGTTGTCTTTTGTCTCTCCATTAACCTTCGATTACTTTTGTCCGGTAAATATATACTTGACTTGCACATGTCATACCCAATCAATGTCAGGTCAACTCCATCTCATTATTTACCTTCTATTTTTTATTTTTAAAATAATTTGTAAATTATTTTGATAAATTTAAAAAATAACTATGTCAGAAATATTTTTTGAAAAAGTATGTATGCATAATTTGTTTTTAGCAAACTATGTATACGAGCACCCCGGGGTCGCGCCTAATGGACATAGGCGCACCCCAGGGGTGCGCATGTTGCATAGGCGCACCCTAGGGATGCGCCTATGCAATAGGCGCACCCCAGGGTTGCGCCATTACCACCAATTTTTTTTTTTTTTTAAAACAAATTTTTCAATAATGATGACTTGATGTTTAATTAAGTATAAAATTATATATCTATTAAAAAATATTTTAAAAAATTATAGTAAGTAGATCTTTTAATTGCGATTCAAATGATGCAAAAAATATTAAATTTGGATTTACGGATTGACTGTACGGCATGCCGTAAGTTGAGATATGAAAATTGTACTTAAAAAATTATAACTCGGACCATGTAAGTCCAAACTCAACACGGTTAACGTCATTTAGGTCGTAAATCAATTATCTACGTAGGATAATTTTTTGGATTAAAAATACAGTGATTTTGTAACCCCCCATCGTTTACACCCAAATTTGACCGAAATAAGTAAATGCATTAGGTGAGAAATTTAATTATATACTTACTCAAAAAAATTACAGTGCGTAGATAATTTAATTACGAATTAAATGACGCTAACTATGCGTTAATTTTTGACTTTTAGACTGACTGTATAATACGGTACGTAAAAAACTCTACATACGATACAAAAACTTCCAAATAGTGTTTTGCACAGTAAAATCACTGTTTAACTACTGTGCAAAACACTATTTAGAAGTTTTTGTATCGTATGTAGAGTTTTTTACGTACCGTATTATACAGTCAGTCTAAAAGTCAAAAATTAACGCATAGTTAGCGTCATTTAATTCGTAATTAAATTATCTACGCACTGTAATTTTTTTGATTTTTTTTGAGTAAGTATATAATTAAATTTCTCACCTAATGCATTTACTTATTTCGGTCAAATTTGGGTGTAAACGATGGGGGGTTACAAAATCACTGTATTTTTAATCCAAAAAATTATCCTACGTAGATAATTGATTTACGACCTAAATGACGTTAACCGTGTTGAGTTTGGACTTACATGGTCCGAGTTATAATTTTTTAAGTACAATTTTCTTATCTCAACTTACGGCATGTCGTACAGTCAATCCGTAAATCCAAATTTAATATGTTTTGCATAATTTGAATCGCAATTAAAATATCTACTTACTATAATTTTTTTGAATTTTTTTTAATAGATATATAATTTTATACTTAATTAAACATCGAGTCATCATTATTGAAAAATTTGTTTTTAAAAAAAAAAAAAAAAAAAATTGGTCGTAATGGCGCACCCCTGGGGTGCGCCTATGTCCATTAGGCGCGACCCCGGGGTGCGCGCATACATAGTTTGCTAAAAAAAAATTATGCATACATACTTTTTCAAAAAAAAAATCTGACATAGTTACTTTTTGAAATTTATCAATTATTTTATATAATCTAGGCTTAATATCTATTTATTTTTTAAAATTATATATTTATTTGTTAATTTCTTATACTTTTCATATATATATATATATGTTAAATTAATTTTCGTTTTTATCTTTCTTATATTTTTCTATTAATTTTAATATATTTTTACATTCCATCTGGTATGTCTCAGCGTCAGATCATTATGTTGTTAGTCAAACTTGACAATCCACAATAATTTGGATTAAATAACCACATTTAAAAACATAAGGGTGCATTAGACAACATAGTGATATCATCCGATCAAGCTCTTTTTTTTTGCCATCCAACTATCTTGGGACATGCCGAGAAACGATATCGGGACCTCTTGCTTCGAAGCAATGGCGTTACCGCTGGACCAAGTGTCTGTTGGTATCTGATCATGTTCGTTAAACTTGTGGATGCATTGTACCTATTAACCTTATATATATATACCCGGTAGGAAAAATATTGAATACTCTATGGATAATCTGTCAACCAATCTTTTGAAAGAAAAATGTTTTTTTTTTTATAAAGTCCGATATGTTTTTAAAAAAATTGACACTTATTTGAAAACTAATTACCAATCTACTTTTTCGTGGGGATAACAATAAGTTGTTATTGCAAAAACAAAATTGAGAACGTCAGGAGATTGAAGAAGTATGTGGACGAGATTATGAATCGTTAAATCCATGACATAAGTAGTGAACTAGTAAGGGTGTTCAACTGGTTGTCAGAAGTTGAGTCATCCAGTAAGGATGAAGAGTGGACAACACAGATTAATTGGAAGATGTCTTCGATATTGACGAGCAAATGTTTCAACAACATGCATATCCCACCTCTAATCACTCAACAATCATAAGATTGATGAGGTGCAACCAGGAGCTTCCAGACCGAATACGAAAAGAAATGTTTGGGATCGAGATGAAGAACCGTAGATTGTTTAATCATATTTACCAAATTTTGATATATGATTTTAGGGAAAAGTCTGAAAATGGTACATGCTTGCACAAAATAGCTTTTCGTCCAACATATTTTTTTTGTTATGGTTAATGGTTCACTATGTTTCAAAATGATGGTAATTGGTACCTCCATTACTTTTCTGTTAAAAAATTATTTAAATATTTTTCATATTTGCAAAATTAACCAAATACTTTTCTAAATGTTACAACTAAACCTTACAAACTTACACTAATGTTACAAACAAGTCCCGACTCGATTTGAACCACAGCGGGGTCCCCTAGCCAGGGTCTGAACCCGACCAGTTTTTCCGTGATCTTAGTTTTTAGTAGGGGTGAGCTTGGGCGGGCCGGGCCGGTCTTTTTGGCAAGACCGAGCCCGCAATTTCGGTCCTCACCTTTGGAGGACCGAGACCGAGCCCGAGACCGATTTCAGTTTAAAAAGCCCGCCCGAGTCGGTCTTGCTTGACTCGGGCCGGTTTCGGTCCATTACCGAAATTTTCAGTAAAAAAAATTAAAATTACTGAATCAGTACAAATTCAAAAAACCTGAAACCCATCAGTACAAATCCAAATTCAAACTGAATGCACCGCATACATGTACATCAGTAACCATAAGTAAAATGACCGAAACCCATCAGTACAAACTACAAAGTACCAAATACATCCAAATTCAAACTGAATTGACACATTTCCACAAATGCTGCATTTTCTGAAGAACATTACTCGATGCGTTCTTGAATCTGAATAATACTCCCATTTATCAGTGGACCGAACCTGCAAAGAGAACATTGACATAGGAATCTGAATAATACTCCCATTTGCAACATTTGGCTTGCTAAACTAACACATTTGTACACTTTGCTAGCTCTAGTCATTTTTCTGTTAGGTGTCAATCGAAAAATTCACAAATTCCAGTTATGGTGCCATAGATACCTGCGTATTTCATATCTTCTAATCGTTGGTAGATAAAAGCAAAAAATTGTCACCATTGTTTTATAGAGGAAAAGAAATCCACAAAAAACTGACCTCTTACTAATCTGCTTCTGGAAGAGTTTCCCAATCCCTTAAACTGCAAGACAAGATAACATGTGAAGATGAATCAAATCAAGAAGATAAAATATTTGAAATTTAGCAATTTGATTGAGCAAAATTCATGTGCAGTTCTCATACAATATATAGAAGCATACCAATCCTCCAACCATTTATGATTAACCAGCCTAATCTTCTTCATTTTCTTGGTGAGCTCATACTTCTCCCCTACAAGTACAGCATGTACGATGCAGAAAACGTAAATTAATTGTCACCATAATATTGTTTGCCACTAGGGGTTTGGAAAATTGAGCTCCCATGATTGCCACCATAGTCTGTATCCAAAAGAAGAACCAGTATCATTACAGGTATCTTCCACAAAATTACAGAGGGAAAGGGAGAGAAAAAAAGCATATCATTATATCTTCCCGGTCTTGCCGCTGATAGCCTGTTAGGTATATGATCATATTTTTGGCTCCTGGTATTCCATTCAAATCTCTAAGAGGCCTATACATTACCTGTCCATGAGAATGTTCACGAACAATTAATATTATACTATCAGAAAAATAGCGGGAAAATAAGATCAGAACAATCAATTACACATGACATATGTTCCAGATTCTGCCAATAGATATTACACATGACATATGTTAAGGAATTTCTTGCGGTTCAATCTCCATTGCATATTTGTGCCAATAGAAGAGGATTCTCTCATTCTAACACATACAAGTAAATCCATATATCCTTCAAGTAACTGATCTTGGCTATTGCATTGTTATGTACAATATATGATAATACCAACAAGAAGCATGCAAAAATGAGGATAAGGTTACTACTGTTTGACAAGCACAGACTCCATCTTTCTCGTCCTTGCCATGTGCTTAAGTTTTTCCAATGCAACCAGACCAACTTGTCTAACTCTTTCCCTCGATAGACCTATGCTGAAATATTAACACCAACAACCATATATTATTATATATTGATGTCGGATGAATGAATGAATGAAAAGGTAGTGTAGTGTAGTAGCACATGACGAGCATGGGTGAGACTCACCGTTTACTAATGTCCTCCCATGTAAGACATTCGTTATCTAAGCCATAGTAGAGACGGATTATCTGTCTTTCACGTTTGCCAAGTGCCACATCAATCAGCTTATTCACTTCATCCTGCAACCATTCAATACAGGACAACTAACTGTAACTAAGAAGTATTTGCTACACTACCTCTTAGCCATTGACTGAACAACACATATTTCTCAGCAACAAGTAATTTACCTTGACTGCCCATTCATCCACACTGTGCCATGATTATTTTCAAGGCGGTCATCTGCAATATACTGAAAACAAAATGGAATCGATTGGATTATTTTCAAGGCGGTCATGTCATCCAGTCAATAAAGTCTCATTCCTTCATCTTAGATGACTCTTAACTATGATAGCTTACTTACACTCTGATGGCTTTCTCCAGGAAGACCATTCAGAGAAGGGAATGCATCCCTGTCAAGTGAAAATACCTTCCCTACTGCCTACAAAATAAAAGCAACACTTGATAATAAATTATATTCAGCCGTTAACCCAAAATAATCAAAGATCAATTGATTGTCTGTCTGCCAGACTTGATCTCAAGACGAGGAAGCAAACAGAAGAGGCGACACGGTGAGGGCACTTACTAGAGGCGAGAGGCGACACGGCGAGAGGCGGAGGCGAGGGCGGAGAGGCGGCGACGAGATGCGGAGGCGAGATGCGGAGGCGGAGCTGTGGAGGCGATGGAGAGACAGGCGGGAGACTGGAGGGTAGGGGAGAGTTCAGACTTCAGAGGCGGGAGAAGAGGGGAGTTGGAGGAGTTGGCTGCTAAGTTGCTGACCTAGTATTAAGTATTAGGGTTTTAGGCAATTCGGGCCGGTCCGGTCCGAATATGGAATTTCGGGAAAAAACCCGAGACCGAGACCGAGACCGACTTTAGAGGAAAAAACCCGCCCGCTCGGTCTCGGTCCTAGTCGGTCTCGGTCTTAGTCGGACCGGTCTCGGACCGGTTTCGGTCCAACCAGTGTTTTTTGCTCACCCCTAGTTTTTAGAGACCCGAAGGTCTTCTTCCATGTTTTAATTTTGTTTGTATGAAGGTATTTAAATTTAAATTTAATTGTTACACGCTCCACTGTACTTTTAATATTATTTATTTTTTTCTATGATACAAAATTGTCTTATTTTGAAAATTAAATTAGAACTATAAATAAGAGAAAAATGATTTTCAAAAAAAAAAAAATCAAAATGTTTTTTGAATAAATAAATATAAACAAAAAAAATATGATTTTATATTTCGAACCTCTTTTGCAGATTGAACGTTTAGAAAGTGATGGATATAAACTCGTTCGTGTTTATGAATATAAAAAACAATAAAAGGAAGAGTAGTCTCTTCTATATTTTCTACGTATGCTCGTTTCCCTAGAAATAAACTGATTCAAGAAGACGGAGTACGAGAGCGCCCTCTCCAATGGGGTCCAGAAAAGGCAGCATGAAGGAGGCTTTGCTGAGCAATTCACAAAGCGGCGGGGAAGAATCCAAGGATCCACTAGCCACGGCCACGGCCACCGTGTCGTGGTGGTCTGGGTCAAGTGCTGACGGTTGCGGGGGTGGGTTCAGAGGGGAGGTGAAGCGGCTAAGCCAAATAGCGGGGCCAATGGTGGCGGTAATCCTTTCTCAGTACTTGGTGCAAGTAGTATCGGTGATGATGGTGGGCCACCTCGGCGAGCTCTCTCTGTCCAGCACCTCCATTGCCATGTCCCTCGCCGGCGTCACCGGCTTCAGTTTTATTGTAAGTCTTTCCATTCATTCCGACGACTTCTGATTGGCCTTTTTCTCTTGTTCCTTTTCCTACTCTTTACCACAAACTTTTTCCACGTATATTTTGCTTCTAATTTTGGGTTGGGAGGATGAAAAAAATGAATCCGTTTCATTCATTTCCCAACGAATTCAATGGGTGTTCTTTATTGGATGGCTGGGAATCAAATTCAATTATTATTTTTCACGAACAACTTTACTCGATTGAATTTTATAGATTTTAATATTTATGGATAACTTGTTTGGAAAAATATAAGTATTAATCTTGATAGTAAGTTTAGAGATGATGATGATGATTGATGGCCAAAAAAAGATTACTAACTTTATTTTGAAGAAACAGAGTTGATGATTATCCATTGATCGGAAGAAAGATATTCCATTTCCAGTCAAGTATGTGTGAATCTATCTATCTGAGTTACTGAAATTATATTTATTAAGATCGTAAAGACACATACATTTTACCTAGAATTTATGTAGCCTAACTCGCCTTAGGTTGTGAAGTTCGACTTTTCTTTCTCTTATTACTAACTAGTCTGTCTGTATATACTATATGCTAACTGTCTTCAAGCAAATTATTATACTTTCTTCATAGTAATATATTAATATATAATATAATATGTAAGTTGTAAGTTGTTTTTTTGGTCGCTTACATCACTGGGAGGGCCATTACTTCATCATCATAAATTACAATATTTCTAAATCTTCCTGTACACTACACTACACGGTCTAGCTAGTTTGGGCTAGAGTACAAAACATGCTGTTTTTTGGGTTCATACATACACAGATCTTTAGGAACACTAGAGATTTAGAGCCTTCCTGACTTATCTGATTTTGCTATATCGAATGAGTATTTGGTTATTTATTTATAGCTAGCAAGTGCTCTGTCGTAGTTGCGTCTGGAGGAGATGCTGCCGGATGTAATTTTTGTATTTAACCCACATACACCCAAACCGAACGACTACTCGATTTGATGCTGTAGAAATATCTCAATAAAATATGACATATGTGGTGCCGTGGAGCTTACAAAACAAGCTGTTTGATTTCGGCATTAACAATGACTGCAAAGATGCTCTGCTATATATATATATATAAACAGAGAGAGAGGGGGGAGGGGGTGTTCCGTGTTTGTCTTGTTTGTCTTTTGTTTTGTTGGTTCAGTCGGTTTCTTATATTTTAGTATCTTTATTCTGACTCTTGTTAACGTTAAGAAGACCAGCTTGGAGAATATGGTGTCTCTCTTCGTTTCCTATGGGATGTGGCTTTCATCCTAATTCATGAAATGGACGACATGATAGAAATATAGAAATGATTTCAAGTGTACGTATTACGGTGGGTGAATGGGTAAACAAATGAAATAACTGGAATTGCATTGCATGCATGCAGATGGGAATGGCAAGCGGACTGGAAACACTCAGTGGCCAAGCATTCGGGGCCAAGCAGTACCGCAAAGTGGGTACGCAACTCCATGCTGCCATCTTCTCCCTAACAATCGTCTGCATCCCCCTCTCCATTTTCTGGCTCTTCCTTGATAAACTCCTCAAACTGGTAGGACAAGACCCTTTGATTTCGATAGAATCTGGAAAGTTCATCAAGTGGCTCATCCCTGCACTATTCTCCTACGCAACCCTACAGCCTCTGGTGCGATACTTCCAGGCCCAGAGCCTCACCACTCCCATGCTCGCCAGCTCCGGCATTAGCCTCTTTCTCCACGTCCCTCTTTGTTGGCTCCTGGTCTTTAAGTCTGGGCTTGGAAACGTTGGCGCTGCATTGGCCATAGGCATATCCTACTGGTTCAATGCGGTGATCCTCATGCTCTACATGAAGATGTCGCCTCTCTGTGATAAAACTCGGGTACCCGTCTCCATGGAGATGTTCACAATGGTTCGAGAGTTCTTTCGCATTGCAGTTCCTTCTGCTGTCATGATATGGTAATTCTTTTTTTCATGCTACTCTATCTCATGCATCTTGGATGAAGGAAGTAGTTGCTGATTTATGCATTTGTATGTCATTTGAAGCCTGGAGTGGTGGTCCTTTGAGTTGCTAATCTTGCTGTCTGGTCTGTTGCCGAATCCACAGCTCGAAGCCTCGATTTTGTCCGTATGGTATGCATCTGTGCTAGGTCTTCATCATTCAAAGAAATGAATCTCTGGCGATTGTGCATGTATGTATGTATGTATGTATGTATGTATGTATCTGTTGCTAGCTAATACTCCTTCCCTTGCTCTCCACGACAGCCTCTCCACCATTTCAACGCTCTACTCTATACCCTACGGATTTGGGGCAGCTGGAAGGTTTGTACTGAAACCCACCTTAACTAGCTACCACACCCTCGTCTATATGAGTTGATTCATTTGATTGTGTTTGGATTGATTTCAGCACAAGGATTTCAAATGAACTTGGAGCGGGGAACGCACAGGCAGCTCGAAGGGCTGTGTATGCATTGATATTTCTGGCGGTGGTGGAGACGAGTATCGTGAGCACAACGCTGTTCTTGAGTAGGAATGTATTCGGCTACACCTTCAGCAACGAAGAGGAGGTTGTGAATTATGTCACCAAGATGGCTCCTCTCATTTGCTTGTCCGTTATTCTTGACAGCTTCCAAGGAGTTCTCTCAGGTGCCAGCCAACTCTGAATCGACTTGACTTCACTCGACTCGACTCTTATTATTATTATTATTAATACTACTAAACCCCAATTATCCTCATTCATTGTATGTCTATCGAAGGTGTGGCGCGAGGATGCGGGTGGCAACATGTTGGAGCCTATGTGAATCTGGGAGCATTCTACCTGTGCGGAATTCCAATGGCTGCCATTCTTGGGTTTGGGGCAGATCTACGAGGATTGGGACTTTGGATTGGGATACAGACGGGAGCTTTTGTGCAAACCATTTCGCTCTCCATCGTTACTTATAGGATCAACTGGGAAAAACAGGTGCACAACACCACTCACTCATACTAATTACTAATTACTAATTACTAATTAGTAGGATAGGGACACGACCCATTCTGTTGCTCATAAAGTAACTAACTGGATCAGACAATTCATTCCCACAGGCAAACACAGCAACAGAAAGGATTTTTGCTCAAGAAAGACAGACAAACAACGGAGTAATATGATCAAGTCGTGGTGGACCAGCAGGCCTGACAGTTTCAGTAAAGGTAGTGAGATCAGAACCAAAACACCACACGGAAACGATATGGTATTCTTATTGGAGATGAAAACTAGTTCATCTTCTTCCTCTTTTTTAACACAATTAAGATGACTCAAAATGATATCAAGGAATGTTTGGTGCAAACACTTTTGCAGGCAAAATCAATTGATTCAGCTTTTGCAGACATTCATGTGTATGTTGGATAGTACATGATATCATCATCCACGTTCTGTTCTGTTCTGTACGTGCACATGATAGATACCATCTCTCTCTCTCTCTCTCTCTCTCTCTCTCTCTACACACACACATATATATATATATATATATATATATATATGTATATAATAGAACTCATCGACCTGAGAGCTTCACCACCCATGCACCGCCCAGATAAAGACCGAGCAGTGGTACTGCTAAGAGCATCTGAGTAAGAGGATCAGTTGATGGAGTCAGCACAGCAGCTGCCACCACCGCTCCAACAACGACGTACCTCCAGATTGACAGCATTTGGTCTCCTGACACCAGACCTACTTGTCCTAGAAGAACTTGGATCACCGGAACCTGTTCAACAATATATAATAACACACACAAGTTAAAGGATTTTAATTTAGAAACCAAGAAATATACTAATCTTCTTTACTTCAATGAACTCAGACATATCCCTGTTTCATACCATACAATCGCTGCAGTTTCATCCTCAATAATCCATATATATATAGTGTATCGACTTATTTTGAACAAGATTAAAGATTATGTGTACCTGAAAAGACAAGCCTGTGCTGAACATGAGCACCAGCACAAACTCAAAGTACTGGTCAATGGACCAAAGCGACTCAACCACACCTTCGGCATAACTCACAAAGAAATTCAGTGCTGCAGGAGTCAGAACAAGGTAGGAGAACACAATCCCCGCGTAGAAAAGCACGGAAGACCCCAACACTATTGGCCCCAGAAATCTTCTCTCCGACCTTGTTAGACCAGGGATCACGAATGCAATGATCTCGTACAGGATGATTGGACTTCCCAATAGAAGCCCACAATATCCAGACACCTGCAACAACGTATAGTAATTAAATTAATTAACAGATAATAGATATGCATTCAGTCACTGATAGTATCAGATCTGATTGCAAACACACCTTCAAAGTTGTAAAGAAAAACTCCCCAGGAGCAAGTTGCAGAAACCTAACACCTTGATCTTTAACAGGGGCTTCAAGAATCCTTATCAGATCCTTTGAAAATGCAAAGCATCCCGTTATAGCAGCTCCCACTGCCAAGACCGATACAAATATTCTCTGCCTCAACTCTTCAAGATGATCAAATATACTCATTTCTTGGTCATCAGGTAACAGGTCTTTGCTGGGATATAAAAAATCATAAAGTGCCCCCTTTCCACTATCTTCTACAAATGTTTCCAAGCTTTCTTCCTTAAAGCTACCATTTGCTGGTACATGAACAAAGAACATATGATGTTAGTTAGCATGAAGCCTAAGTCATATTATGCATGGAACATCGTTGCATCTATACCGTCTAACTGTGTTGAATTGAATATACTAAAGAAAGCAGCAACCAACTGTAATTGGTGGAGGAAACTATCAAGAAAAAAATGTTAAAATGTTTTTTCACATGTAGATAGCAGTAGTTTACTAGATAGTCTCAACGAGCTTGTTCAAAACTTCCATGCAAAGCTAATCAAACCGTGTCTTAGAGCACCATATCCATTGGCACATCATATACGAGTGTCAAACTGAGTTAGCTAATATGTCAGCAAAGAAAAAAAGAAAAATATTCATTGCACAAATTTTTCTCATCATGGAACAAACTTTACAGGAAATTGGCACTTCCATTTACTTGCTTTTCAGTTCTCAATTTCTGACTCAAAATGGGAGTAAGTACTGTATTAGACCCAGCTTTACAGTCTGCTGTGTTGGCACATTAGCTTCAGCTATTAGGGCACTCAAGCTTATTAAAACATGTCGGGACTAAAAAGAAGCTTATTATAACATAAGCCTTGTAACAGCTACTACTGCACACGCATGGAGGAAAACTGATACCATGAAATGAAAAAGGATCTTAATACATAATTGAAGCAGTCAAAGAACAGCTTAACTAGAGATACCAGGTTGTAGTTTACTTTTTATGGAAAGAAAAGGACAGGACAGGAAAACCAGATAGGAAATTGAGACCATCTTACCAGGCCTGTCTTCCACGGCAAAGCCAAGTCCATTGTCGCCACCAAGCAATTCTCTCTGCTTATCATCATCAACTGCCGCAAAGCCAATAAAGCTAGGGCGCCTGCTACGGAAAATCAAGTTCAATCCACTATTTCTTCTGAAATTATTATCGATCCGGAAGGAAGTATGGTGAGTCTGGATGGAGTCCAACCGCCGGAAAGAGCAGCCGCTAAGCTGTAAATGAGGGACAAGAGCAGCACTGGTGCTACCCATGGAGAATTCTGAGAAGCTGCAGTAATTGAGTCGATTGCTTGCTTGCTACTATGGATTGGCAGGTTCGTTGAGAAAGGAGCAGTGTCAGCGCAATCTGCTGAAGGGTGCGTCAGCAAACGATTGGTTCCTGCGGGTTTGTTAGTTGATATTTCTCTCTTTCTTTCTTCGAGGAAATAGATGGATCGGGTCCAACTAGGTCGAAAAGTGTGCGTTGAAAAATTCAGAACCATGTTTTAACCGTTATTGCTTAATATAATTATTCGTATCATTATGGTGGGGTACGGTTATGATGATGAATTTCTACTCATAATAGTTATAGTTATTCTATTTGAGTTATATTCATTGTTATAATCATGGTTATTGTATAAATATAATAATTATTTATTATTAATAAACTAATATATACTAAATAATGAAAGTTACTCTACATACATGTAATAACTAATAAATAACCATGCTGTTAGTTTTATATATTTTTATTGTTGGCATATATCTTATGTATTTTTTAAATACTTTTTTTGGTATTTTATTATATTATATGTGTGGAATAAATATGTGTATACGGATAAAACCATGGTTAATAACCAATGTTATTTTAATGGTTATGGTATTTAAAATTGTATTTGTAATGGTTATGGTATGTGGTTTAAAATATGGTATGGTTATAGTATTTGGTATACTCGTACCATACCCTAACCATCGGCAATAGGGCTAGGCATAAAAACCGATTCGGTCGAACCGTACCTGAACCGTACCGGTTTTGAACCGGTTCAGCCGAACCGGTTCACAAACCAAACGGTTTTTAAAAAAAATATGGAACGGTTCAGAAGAGGTACAAAAAATCGGTTCGCAAATGGTAAACCGTACCACTTTTTGTACCAGTTTTAATATACTCCTAAATTACTAAACCGGACCAGAGTTAACAGACCGGACGGTTTTCTGTAATTGCTGGATTAGACATTGAATCTGCAGAGCGCGAAGGTGTGGAATTTAAGGAGGCCATGGATTTCATCAAGTTTCTTCAAAAAGTTTGTCTATTTAAACCGATGAAGACGACGAGGAAACTCGCAATCCACAGATTCAGAAGATAAAGAGACCGAACCGAGAGAGAGTGTGAAAATGAAGAACATGCTAAAGCTTGACGGAGAAGGATATAGTTGTTCTGAAGAAGAAGGGAATAAAGGAGAGAATCTTCGAAACCCAAATGGTACCTGGAAAAATCAAACTCTGCCACAGCAAAACTTCCCCTTCCGGGTTGATTATCGATACAAATCTTCGAAGAGCTGCTGACTTGGATTTACCCTGCAAATTTCCAAAATCAAGAGCAAATCAACATCTCAAGCTGCTGTATTTCCAAAATCAAGAGCAAATCAACATCTCAAGCTGCCGAAACAGCAAAGAGAAGTTGGAATTTTGTGGATCTAACAAAAAAGAAACGGAAATCTTGGTCAAGCGGTGAATACCAGTTACCTATTTCTGTTCTCTGGAGAAATTTAATCTGGACTCTAAACTAGATCGCGTGTCTGACAAAATGTTTTTGGAATAGAAGGAAGAGAACGGTATGATGAGATCAGGGAAAGAAGCGATGGAGAGCGGCGGGTCGGGGAGTGAGCACTTGGAGGAGAAATCGATCAACGAGCTTGAAGGTGAAGGCGGCGAGCAGTAACCACCGCAGAAGAAGAAACGGTACCACCCGCCACACTGTTGGACTTCTTACAACGGGGAACAAGGTTACAAAGGACTTCTTACACCGCCACTCACTTTTTTTGGAACCTCAAATTTTTTTTTTGGGTATGAACAGTTTCGGCCGAACCAGTTTTTGAACCGGTTCAGAACAGGTATGGTAAATCGGCCAAAATCTGGAGCGGCCAAAAACTGGAGCGGTAAACCGTACCAGTTTTAAAATGTGGTAAATGTTCAGTTCTGAACCGGTTCGGGGCCGAACCGGTTCATGCCCAGCCCTAATCGGCAACCCTAGGTCGAATGAACAAAATATTAAGGGAAATTATATTTGCATACCATCGATTATTTTATACATATTAATTTTGTTAAAACACTAAAATTAATAGCTTTTTACATATTTGTTCTTACTAATTTTAAAGAAATTAATTATTAAATTGACCTTATATTTTTGTAGTTACTAAATCAACTCAATATTATCAAAATAGTAAAACATTTATGTTTCTAGCAAGTTTTAAACCCTAGACCTCTTACATATTAGCTAACCGTTTTACCACTGCACTATTAATTTCAATTATATTTTTTACATACTTCAAATATAGTTATTGAAGCAAATCTCATATTATTGTATTAAATATCTCATGTTTATTTATTGATGCTCTATAGTAATTAACTTTTGTTCAACGATGTTTGTTTAATTATAGTTTTAATTTAATTATGTATTTATTGATTATTTTTTTGAAATATTTGACAAATAAGTAATATTCTAAATTTAGTATTTATAGGCTACTAGAATACTTATTTTAAAAATATTTTTTCAACCATCTATAAAAAAATCACAAAGACTATAATATGTAAATAACTAAATTAAAACTCTAAGACATATATGATGTTAAGTTTCAATTTTCCCATCAACCATAAAATTTGGTCAAATTGTCAAAAATTAGCAACACTACTTTGACAATATTTTATGATCGATACGAAAAGTATAAGTTAACATCATATATGTCGTTAGAGGTCCAGTTTAATTATCTACATACTATAGTCTTTATGATTTTTTTAGAGATGGTTGAAAAACAATTCAAAATAAGTATTCTGGTAGTCTATAAATACTAAATTTAGAAAATTATTTATTTTCAACCATTTTAAAAAATTAATCAGTAGATATATAATTAAACAAACGATGTTGAACAAAGGTTAATTACTAACGAGCATGAATAAATAAACATGAGATGTTTAATACAGTAATATGAGAGTTGATTCGATAACTATATTTAAAGTATGTAAAAAAATTGAAATTAGTAGTGTAGTTGTAAACTTTTAGCTAATATATGTAAGAGATTTAGAGTTCAAAATTGTCTAGAAGCATGAATTTTTCACCATTTTGATAATATGAGGTCGATTTAGTAACTACGAAAATATGAAGTCAATTTGATAATTAATTTCCTTAAAACTAGTAAGGACAAATATGTAAAAAAAACTATTAGGTCATTTTAGTCTTTCAACCAAAGTGGTCTGTATAAAGTAATCGATGGTCTGCAAATACAATTTCCCAAATATTAATGGGCTCTCCAACCCAGTTAGAGTTGCAAGGTGCAGCAGTTTTTCAATTTAATTTTTAATATAATCCATTTGAAAACTAAATAGCAAAATAATTAATTTTCAAAATTATTTACAAAATTATATCCACATGTGACTGCTACATTTACTTCTATTCGTGACTGTCATTCACGGATAGGAGCATTTAGAAGATCCATGACTGTGGGTCGCGAGTGTAATGACAGTATTAACTACTGTTCCTAAACTAATTGAATCATACCCATAACTGACAGTCACGAGTAGGGTTTAATTTTTTTTTTAAAATAAAATAAATATAACTACTTTATTAAAAAAAATATTTGTTTCTTTATACTTTTACTTTATTTATTTATTCAATCTATTTTTTCAAATGTTTTTGGAGATGATGAAAAAAATATTTACTTTAAAAAATAGGATTTGGGGTACCTTAAAACCATATAATTTAGAAATATCAATCGTTGATACCATTTCAGAAAAATAATGAAAAAATTAGATTGAATAGATAAACAACTTAAAAGTCTATACAAATCAATGTCGTTAAGTTTCTATTTAAGTTATATCTTAAAATATTTATATTCTAAAAAAAATAACGCAACAGAAAACCAAAGTAAATTGAATGTTTAATCAAATAGTACTATCCAAAGTTAAGATGATTACATTTTATGTCCACCTTTCAACTCAAGTGATCGTCATCTCAACCCCCATCTCGTCCCCTATCTCGACCTCGAACGTTCTATGTTTTTATGGGTCTCGACGCTTCAACTACATGCTCCTCTAATTGAGTAGGTTGAGTTACTGGTGGTTGAAGAGTGGTTACGTCAAATTTTCAGTCGGGTTGATCCTTCTCGAAACTCGACGTCACTGATTGTGTCATGAGCTGATCAAACTGACTAGTTAGTTCGTGATTGTAACGACAAGTCCGGGTCAGCTTCTCTACATGTTTCTCTGGTCGACTCATTGCTTTCTTCAACCACTTTTTTGCCAATTTGATTGTATGACGCCACTCCCGCATTTGTAGGATCAAATCAATTAAATTAATGAAAGAAAAAATCAATTATGGAAATGAAACATTTAAAAATGTAACTCACCATTAACTTTGATTGGTTTCCATGTAGTTCAAACTACATCGAAGGTATGATCGGTGATTCTTCTTTTGGATCCACGATGGAGGATGATGTCTCATGGATCATCGTCACCGTATACATATGGTATCACACCATGTAATCGGAACTGTGTACCCCCAATAGGTTCAGTTTTGGAAGCCCAACCATGTTCGGTCACAACTCTATGAATTCTGCTTTATTGGTAATTTGCGGGACACATAATGACTTATCCCACCAAAGTTTATGCAAAATATCCCACTCTTGACGGTCTTCAACTAGGTCTGGGATAGATTATTGGAACTTGAACTTGCAAAAATGTGGTCTAGCATGTGCCACTCAACATTGTTGAAGTGGATCAGTGGCAACCGAAGCATGCTTAGCCAACCGTCGTCCGTACAAACGAGTAGTGATTTTGGATACAGTGAAGTTTGTAGGGGTTTCAATGTATCTGAAAATATGAAATGTAGTTCCTAATTCTTAATAACTAATAAATAAATTTAATTTCGTCAAATTCAAATGAAACATACTTGGGCATCACTAAATGCCCTCATCTCATCTCGATATAACTGATGGTTCTGGGGTTTTGGATTCTTCTTTGACGTCTTCTGTTCTAACCACGTAATTTTGAATGTTAAACATAAGAAATTGTAATCTATATAACTAATTTAAGGATATATTTTATGTTTTCTTACCAGGTCCCCACTGGTTGATGTGTAGGAAACACGGGTGTATGGTAGATCACGAGTCTACCTATAGATAGATGCTCCCCAAACCATACTTACAACAGATTATTAAGTAGGAGTAGAACTAAAAATAGGCTTGTTAAGTGAAAATGCTCTTGGTATTAATATGTACATGTAGTAGTACAACGCATCACGTGATACTTTTTATGTTGGGAGTCACACCTTTGCACAGATCACCGTATAAAAAGCTCAATACAACGGAGCCCCAATTGTACGAGTTGTTTGCTGTAAGTCCTCCAAAAAATGGAGATACTCAAGCGCCACTCAAGCTCAAAACATAAAAAATTGTACTCTATATAACTAATTTAAGGATATATTTTATTTTTTCTTACCAGGTCCCCACTAGTTGATGTGTAGGAAACACGGGTGTAGGTAGATCACGAGTCTACCTATAGATAGATGCTCCCAAAATTATACTTACAGCAGGTTATTAAGTAGGATTAGAACTAAAAATAGGCATGTTAAGTGAAAATTCTCTAGGTAATAATATGTACACGTAATAGTACAATGCATCACGTGATACTTTTTCTGTTAGGAATCACACTTTTGCACAGATCACCGTATAAAAAGCTCAATACAACGGAGCCCCAATTATATGAGTTGTTTGCTGTAAGTCCTCCAGAAAATGGAGGTACTCAAGCGTCACTTTATCTTCTTTTGTGTTCGAGAATAAACATGCACCGAGAATGTATAAAATATATCATATGTCTCTCTGCATGGATTCTTCTTCAGTCTGTAGGGTTCAGTCCTTGTTAGTAGGTTTCCTCTGAAACAACACATTCAAGCAAGATAACTGCACATCAGTCTTGGTAATCTCTCCCAGTGTACGCGACGGGGATGATCCAGTAATCATTGGCATAAGTCAACCACGCCTACCCTTTCATCACAAAATTTGTAATCCTTCCTCATGGGTGGACCGTGAACCCGTAGACCCAAGATCATTTGGACATCATATAAGATTACAGTCATTTCACCTCTAGGGAGGTAAAATGTATGAGTCTCTAGGTGTTACCTCTCAGTAAGAGTATGCAGTAATATCGCATCAATTTTCAGTGGGGATATATTTGCATCTTATCCAAACCCAACCACATCGACCCAATGTCGGGTCCTCTCATCTACAACCCAACATTTAACCGCCTGAAGAGTCTTATCATCTCTACAGCTACGTGTAGCACTAGCATGAACCTATAATTTATTTTTAATTAAGTATTTAACAATACTAATTAATAATATAATAATAACAAATAATTCTACATAAATTTAGGGCTACCGTATCCGCAACGACATGTTATGACGTATGGTGTGGTTACCATACATAAGAGAAGGATCAATTGGTTTATTTCTATGAACTAAAGGACTATCTCGATGAGTTTCCATAACCACGATCCACTGTCGGTACAAAAATACTAATTATACATAATTACCCCAAATCCAAAAATAGGTTTCACGACTAATCAAATAATACATTTTAATTTACCCAAATTGATCAATTTTCAATATTTAGGATTATAAATATTAATTATACCTAATTACACTCAATTTAACAATTACCCTAAAATCTAAAAAATAGGGTTTCACATATTAATCAAATAATGCATTTTAATTCAAACAAAACACACTACAATTGATCAATTTTCAGCATTTATGCATTCTAAATAATAATTGTATTCAATTTAACAATTACCCACAAAATACAAAAATTTAGGGTTTCACATTAATCCAATAACGCATTTTAATTTAAATAAAATAAATAATTTGATTGATTAGGCATCCTAAATAACAATTTGCCAACAAAACGATCCTTAAACTTGGCAACGCAGGAGAACGACGTGGGAACGGTAGGAGGCACCTCGGTAGAACGACTGAAGGCACATGACGAGGCACGATAGAAGGACAAGGCACAACGTGGACATAGGGATGCATGACTATTGGATGTTCAACTGATATGTGGGAGGAAAAAGTTCTTCTCTAATTTTAACTCTCTCGTACCCAAGATTCCAAGTCGTGGGTATAGTTTTTTGCCTTATCTGCGATTGTCAGTCATAGTTAGGATTGAAATAAGTCCTATTTGCGATTATCAGTCGTGGGTTGGTATAGTTTGGTAAATAGTTATGAACACTAGTTATTATGGTATTTGGTTTTCAAATAGGGTGTATATATATTTGGTTGGGGGAATTCCAGTGTTTCTCTGTTTAGTATATTATTATGTATAAATCATATATCTAAGTTCTATATTTATCTATCTATATCTATATATATTAATTTAGTTGTAATGAATTCAACTGTGACAAATATGTTTTTTGTTGCATTTTTTACTCCAAATGTCATAATAATATATTTTAATTGGTTCATGTCAAACATACAATTCTCACTTTTAAGTGGTATGCCACGTAAATCACTTGAAAATTTTCTAAATTTTCTTATTCATTTTCAAGATAACTTACAAAACCTTAATAATATTTATTTGATGGATATCAAGTATGGAATTAAATTTGCAATAAAATATTATATAAACTAATTAAAATGTACATTTATTTTATTAAATAATAATTTTATTAAAATCACATATAAACATCGTCTACCTTATTATGATTAAAATTTTAATATAAATTCATATGAATAATATGAAGGTAAATTTTTAATATTTTTATATAAGTATATGAAACTAATATAAGTCATAAAACAATAAAAAAAAATAAGATTAAAATATTATATGGACATTAATATATTTAGTAACAAAATACGAAAAATATTTATTATATATTTATAGACACGACCTATTTTATAAATTAGCAAATAAATAAAAACTTGTTTCTAGATATTTTAACTATTAGTACAATTAATAAAAGATTACTAATGATTTTAACATTTTTATAAATATTTACGCTAATAAAAGTGACAAAAACAAAACCAAAAATAAAAAAACATTAAAATTATTATTAGCATTGTATTAATAATTGTTACTTTGCTTTCATGTATTTTAATTAGTTTTATGAATAAATAGACTTAATCTTAATATTATATAGCAAAATTATAATATTTTAACAAATGGAATAATTTATATTATACAAAAAAAAAATCACAGGGTTAATATTCTTTATAAATATACATAAATGTTTATTGTATAATATTAAGTTAAAACTCTTCTTAGTTAAAATTAATTTTATAAATTAAAAAACTGATAAAATAATAAAGAAATTAGATGTATATATTATACAGGTTTTCACATAACATTTAATATAAAAAAATAATATGCAAAGCGTGTGTGAGTCGACTTACTAGTATATATTAATTTTGTTAAGTTTTCTAAAATGTAGACAAATAGTAAAATGCCCGCCCGAGTCGGTCTTACTTGACTCGGTCTTGGACCGAAATTTTCAATCTAAAATAAATTACGATTCTTGACCTAAATCCGTAAATTGGAACATTCGTGAACAATTACGATTCGTGACTAAATCAAGAACAATTGTAACCTAAATGGACGGCAAAGTACGGATACAATTACCTAAAAATTAAGAATCAATTTCAGAATCTTGAAGATGAAGGTGAGGACGGTGTTCCCTTCCGTCTCGATCTCTCTTTGTTGCCGAGAGGGATTCTCTGCCTCTTTCTTCGAGGGTATCTCTATGCAAAACCCTCCAAATCCCCTCTGATTCACTCACTCTGCGGCGGTAGTAGAGTTGCTAGGTTGTTTCTAGCTCGTGGTGGCCAACGCACGAGCTAGGGTTTACGGTTTACCCCCTGCTTCTGCTTTCTTCCTTTTTATCCGCCTATGTGTCTCGAGTGTCTAGGGTTCCGAAGACGAGTTGATTCGCGATGCCTTTGAGATGGACGAGAGAGAAACTGCTGAGAGGCAGCTGAGAGAGGAAGGTGAGGACGGTGTTGCCACTGCCGAGACTCTCGAGAGGAACTGATTACTGAACTGAGGAAACTGAGACGTGAGGAGTGAGGACAGTGTTGAAACTGATTACTGTGGTGTCTCGAGTTCTTCTATGTGACTACGTGGGCTTATTCTATGTGTCTCAGCTTCTTCTATGTGGTTATATGGGCTTTTTTTCCCAAGGTCGGGTTGGATCGGACGTAGTCGGGATTTTAGAAAAAAAAACTATGACCGAGATCGAGCCTGAGCTTGGGAAAAAAGCCCGCCCGTTCAGTCTCGGTCCTAGTCGGGTCAGTCTTGCAGGGAACTCGGTCTAGCCAATCTTTTTTGCTCATCCCTAATAGTTAGGAGGAAGATATAGATCATAATTTTCTTTAAGTGTATTTGATAATTTGAGTACTATTTTTAGTTACTACTAATCAAATTGCTTATATATTTATATTATTCTCTAAGAGTCAATTTTCATCCACTCAATGAATAGTCATCGAAAAAGTTTCATATACAATCTAAAATATAATAACAATGAAAGTTATAGAATTCACTTAAGTGTATTTTCCTAATGGGTATACTAAACTCCGGCACGCACTACGCGCGTGCACGTTGTCGTCGTTTGTCTTGTGTGAGGTGTTAGAAGGACATGATCAACCCGATTACTAAGATAATACCAGAATTTAACACTTGATTGAAACTATTATTTGAATTGTAAGACTAAACTTAAATTGCCTAATAAAATTAATTTAAAATATTTTTAATAAATTGCTCGAGCATCCGGGAGGAAGAACCATTACTAAAGAGGCTCCGGATGCTCGAGCAATTTTTAAAAAATATTTATAATAAAATAATTTTATTTCACTATATTAGGTAATTTAAGTTTAGTCTTACAATTCAAATAATAGTTTTAATCAAGTGTTTAATTCTGGTATTATCTTAGGAATCGGGTTGATCATGTCCTCAGAACACCTCACGCAAGAGAAACGACGATATTGTGCACGTGCCGAAGTCTAGTAATCATTGAGTTCTAATTTTTTCCACTGAACAACTATTTTTATTTAATTTTTTGTGGTAATTTTCATTTTGAGGAGGAATATTGTCCCACATCCGTTCAACAATAGGACGAAGGGGCATAAGGACTTGTATAAAAGTCTAGTTGAGTAGTCTATCAATTCATACCTTTCTCGACATTTTGGGTAAAATCAAGTGTAGTATATGTTCTTATCATTTTAATATCTGATACGTGGACCATCGGTTAACACGATATTAAATTAATATCTTGAGGGGGAGGGACCATCACAGTAGCTAGCTATTGGGTCTCTTAAGCGTCGCCTAGGCATTAATTACACTACAACCTTCACTCGGTGCAGCCAACCAATGTTTAGTGCGATATTTTATGGAAATATTTTTATACTGCAAGTTTAGTCTATGAAGTTATATTGATTAAGGCAAATTGTACAATTTTGATCTAATAATTTGGTAATGATGTTGTCATGAATTTTTCACGTAGTTAGTTGAAACCTTTGAAGCCTACTTTTTAAGGTAATCCCTTTTATATTGAATGTTACAACAAAGGTAACTCATCCTAAGAACTGCGTCAAAAAGGACTTTTGGTCTTTAATTAAAAACTAATCAACCTAATTTATAACATTTTAATAGTAAATATATAGTAGGTCTCTAACAGTAGATTTTTTATAGTCGTCGTTTCATAGACATGGTAGTGAGATTGTTAAGATATCTTAAAACTATATTGAATATCTTCACTGACATGTTCAGACTTATGAGACAAGTTGGTTAAGGTGTGCGTCTTAAATTATAGATAGTAACAGCGCCCAGGTTCAAATCCTAGGGATGTCGGCAATATAATACTCAAAGAAAGGTCGGTCGGATGTTGGGAGTAAAATACTTAAAGAAAGGTTGGGTCAGATGTCGGAAGTAAAATTACTCAAGGTGCAATGTCAATTTGTCTAAATATTGACATATATTTTTTTATCAGATTTTTAGAAACAAATATTATAAATATCTATCGTGCTTGAGGTGTTGGTATGATAATTAAACATTTAATAAATATATCGAAAATGAAAAATATAAATAACATTTAACTTACCTATATTTTATGATCTATGAAAATATTAAAGTAAAAAAATAAGAAACAAAATTGATCAAGGGTTAAATTGTCAATGTGCCCCCTAATGTTTGGACCGAATTTAAGAATCTCCCTTAATGTTTAAAATTTTAAATTTTAGTCCTAATGTTTGGATGAAATCAAAATCCCCCATTTTCGTCATAAGACCGTTTATTACTAATAGAATGGGGATCATGTGCGAGGCACATGCTATTTTAATTCTTGTATGTGACGAAACTGCCCTTGTCCACTGTTACTTGAAGAACTTGATTTTGCACAATTAAAGTGACGAACAACCTTAAGCCTTTTAGCTGACACTAATTGCCTCCTCAATTGCAAAATTTCTCTAAGAAAAATAATTCAATATATCCTACAAAGAACTAATTATTTGAATATGGTTAATTCACGAATTTGTCTTCATCGCAATATATCCTAGACGAACAATTTCTCTAGAGCAAACCGCTCTGCTTCGTTGTCTTCATCGCTGGAGAAGTGTCGCCGCTTGAGCTTGGAGTCGTCGTTGTCTTCATGATCCGGATCTTTCCGGTCGAATGGGTCTTTCCCAGAGACTGCGAATTCTCTCAGGTGGGTCTTCTTCTTCTCTGTCGATAGGGGCTCTTACTGCGTGTCCTAATTTCATGTGGGTCTTCTTCTTCTTGATTGGTCGATTGGACTTCCGACTCCAACTGGGTGACGGTGGAATTGACTTCCGATTCCAATTTCGAATTGAGACTCCATCTCTTGATTGGTCGACTGGATTTCAGATTCCGAACTGAGGCTTCTCTTGATTGGAATTGACAATCTCAGTTCTTCTTCTCTTGATTCCAAACTCCGACTGCTACCCAAGTGCAGTCACGCATTCCATATGAATGTCAGAGATTTCCTCCCGATCCCAAGCCAAGGATGCTTCCCGACCCTTGCTTCCTTCGTTCTACGAAGATTCAATTGTTGCTGCAATTTGGTTCTGATATCAATTTCCAAGATTTTTATGGAATTCGGTTTTGCAATTCGTTGCATATCCATGGGAAGCAATTCATTATCCAAGGTTCTACTTAAGAGAGGTAATTGCAATCACTACAAGAATCTGTATCAACAGCCACGAAATTAATTTGTCGACACAAGGAGTGGGTTGGTAAAACAGTGTATAAGTGACGACATTTTAATACGTCCCAGTAGACACGTTTTAGTGTCAACACATTTGTCGTAGCACAAACAATCCTTTAGTATTGACGTTTGTCGTCGCAATATGTCTGTGCCGATCAAATCCATGTGTCAAAAACTTATATTCAGTAACGGAATATGTTGGTATTGAAAAACAGTATGTTTACTTTCAAAATTAATTGATGTAATAAATGGGTAAACAGTATCGGCATAACTTCATTGGTAATATATGTATTGCCTTTGCTAAACTCTATACCCACAATTATAACAGAACAAACCGTTTTTTCCAGTACAGTTCAAAACTCCATTGTGCAGACCAGAGCCTTCGTCAGTCCATCAACGACCGTTGCCAAGAACGGATTCCCTTTCAGATCGACTCCCAGGACGCACGTAGGTTGCGCGCAGACATTCCAGGAAGCAACCCAGCTAGTGCCGATCAATCGTGAAGTCGTTTGCTGCAGTATCCCGCAACAAGCATTTCTCCTCAGGTAGGCTGGTATGAGTAGTCGAATGTGGCTTCTTGTAATTGCGAATTGAATTGTCATGAGCTTAATTGTGTGTTATATATAGCCAAAGGTCATGAGCTTAATTGTGCGAATTGAATTGTCATGAGTTGTATTGTTTAGCCCCAAAAAACGTGCTGCTACAGACAAGTAACAAATGTGCTGATAAAATTGGACAAGTCGATCGAAGGAGTTCTACTCTTGCGTATAACAACTAATTAACTAGCAATCAAGCTAGCTGCAGCTCGTACGGTTCCAACGGACAGCTCTCTGGTTCCGTTTGGTTCGATCCACACATAAACGAAAATGCATATATGAACTTTTACAAATGGTCTGGATAACTGTCTTTTACGAAAATGCACACATAAACTGATGATGCTACTGCATGTTTCTAAAAAGTTGTGCTGTCTTTTTAATCCCAAAGAGTTGGATTGATATTTCTTTGCAGAAATAGAAGTGTGATGGATAAGAGTTGGATGATGCAAAGTGGGGAATATAAGGAAGGGGTCGCTTCGTTTCTCGACTTTTCCTACTCTCATTCCAGTTGGGATGGTAAGATTTACTGTCCTTGCAATAACTGTGTTGGTGCTTTCTTAATGGGGAGAACTGCTATTAAGCTCCATCTTGAAAAATGGGGAATATTGCCAACTTATACTACATGGGTGGATCATGGGGAGGAATTCGAAGATGTGATCCGTAATGGTAGGAATTCATCCTCTCGTGGGGAAATGGAGGATATGGTGCATGATGGGTTCGGTGGTACGAGGGTGGACGAAGGTGAGGAACCAAACGCCGATGCTAGGACATTTTATAAGCTATTAGAAGATTGTGAAAATAGCTTATATCCCAGTTGTGTCTCCTACACGAAGATGTCCTTTTTAGTTGAATTGTTGCATCTCAAGGCACTGTACAAGGTTTTAAAGAAGTTCGTTGATGAGCTACTTCGCATGCTAAGTAAAGTATTGCCACCAGGGAACACAGTCCCTAAGTCCTACTACGAAGCCAAGAAATTTATAGGAGGGTTAGGGCTGGACTACCAAAAGATGCATGCTTGTGTAAATGACTGTATACTATTTAGAAAAGAGTACGCCAATTTGGATGTGTGTCCAACGTGTGGGGAGTCAAGATGGATTAAACCTCGACACAACACTGGAGGACTGGATATACCAGAGCAATCGAAGCGACAAAGAGGGAAGCTACTAGTCAAAGTACTTCGATATTTTCCACTAACTTCAAGGTTGCAAAGATTATTCATGTCCCCCAAAACTGCTTCCTCTATGACCTGGCACCATACACGACGATTAAAGGATGGTATTCTACGTCATCCTGCTGATACAGACGCTTGGAAGAAACTTGACAGCGTACTACCTGCATTTGGGGAAGACCCACGGAATGTGAGGCTTGGATTAGCTACGGATGGGTTTGATCCGTACAGTGATAAAAGTCACCCATATAGCATGTGGCCAGTTGTTCTTATTCCATACAATGTGCCTCCCGAGGTGTGTTTGAAAGATACAAACTACGTGCTATCAATGTTGATTCCCGGACCAAAGGCTCCAGTAAATGACATAGATGTGTATCTGCAACCGTTGATCGAAGAGCTGAATGAGTTATGGTCGAATGGTGTGCTCACATATGATGTAGACAAGAAAGGAAACTTCCACATGCGCGCAGCTGTACTTTGGACCATTAATGATCTTCCTGCCTATGCGAACTTGTCCGGTTGAGCTACTTACGGTAATTTGGCATGTCCTATCTATCAAATGGACACCCATTATTGTCGATTGAAGAATGGGAGAAAATGTTCTTTTATGGGACACAGACGATTCCTCCCCACCGATCACCCATGGAGAAGAAACAAAAGTTCATTCGATGGGAAACGAGAGTTACGGATGGCCCCACAAAGACTATCGGGGGAGGAAGTGTTACATGTGCTAGAAAATCTTGATCCAATCATGTTCGGTAAGACTCAACCGCCCATTCAGGTTGGAATAGACTCAACTACTGGAAATTGAAAAAAAAAAACATATTCTACCAACTACCTTATTGGCAGCACCTCTTAATCCCTCACAATTTGGATGTGATGCAAATTGAGAAAAACGTGTGTGATAACCTCATTGGGATGTTATTGGGTGTTGCCGGTAAAACGAATGACAATCTTAATGCTCGGCTCGACTTACAGGCCTTAGGCATAAGAACGAGCTTGCATCCAGTCCGTAGAGGAACAAAATTGGTCTTACCACCAGCTTGCTTTTCCTTATCAAAGGAACAGGAGATTAAACTGTGTGAGTTTCTTAATAACTTGAGACTTCCTAGCGGTTATTCATCAAACATTTCACGTTGCTTTAAGGTGAAAGACAGAAAATTGATTGGGTTGAAAAGTCATGACTACCATGTTCTCATGCAACGTATCCTATCTGTGGCTATTAAAGGATTACTCCCCAAACATGTATGCAAAGTTGTGATAGACATGACTAACACATTCAGGATTCTATGCTCTAAGGAGTTGCATCCGTCGGATCTGTTGAAGGTGGAGTCGCAATTACCCATGACAATGTGCAATCTAGAGAGAATCTTCCCACCAAGTTTCTTCAATATTACAGTCCATCTTATCATCCATCTAGCAGAGGAAGCAAAAATAGCTGGGCCAGTGCAATATCGTTGGATGTATTCAATCGAAAGGTAAGTTTTTTCACTCTTTTATGAAGTATGCCTTTGACAGAAGAGGTGTCTCACTAATAACATGTTCTTATTGTAGGATAATGGGGATAATGAAGTCGTTTGTGCGTAATCGTAGTCGTCCGGAAGGGTCAATAGCGGAGGGTTATATTGCTCTGGAGTGTTTGACATTTTGTTCTAGATATCTCCATGACATTGAGACCAAATTTACAAGACATGAGTCAGTTATAGTAACTGAGGTAACTCCAAGGGCGGCAGATGGGTTATCGATCTTCCAGCCAGTAGGAGCTCTAATAGGTCGTGCAATTGTCTGTGAAATGTCAAACACGGAATGGGAGCAGTGCCACTTGTACGTCCTTAATCAGTCTGAAGAAGTGAAGTCATTCATCGAGTATTGCATTCACCTTTACTGTTATGTTTATTCTCAAACTTTTAACAACATTACATCTAACAATCGGATTGGTTGTCTTGTCCATGTACGTAGTGAACACAAGAGGCAACTACTAGGCGCACGGGTGAGTAGGCGGAACATCAATGTCATGCACAATAGAACATTCATACCATGGTTGGAGGGCAGGGTATGACACTATAACACGGATAGGAATGGGTATTCCTTTTAATGTCAACGTTATTGACGTTTGGAGTATTTGCATTCTCAGGTTGGTCGAATAGTTGGATCGGCTGAGGATGAGAGAGGTCGCCAACTAAAGGCTTTGGCACGAGGACCGTTATATGGAGCTAAGACATATACTGGTTATAAAGCAAATGGGTTCATCTTCCACACCAAAGAGCGGTCTGTAATGAGGAGTTTTGACAACAGCGGTGTGTTGTGCAAAGCTGACACAACGTGCTACGCGAGTACATCCGATAACAACCCCATTGAAGGTGCAATTGATTATTACGGAGTGTTGAGGGAGGTGGTTGAGCTGCAGTACCTTGGTAATCTATCGGTTGTGTTGTTCAAATGCGATTGGTACAACGTACTTTCATCCTTCAATGGGATGAAAATTGATGAGTACGGATTTGTGTGTGTCAATACCAAAAAAATTTTATCAACCGATGAGCCATTCGTACTTGCAGCTCAAGCATCCCAAGTTTTCTACTTACAGGAGAATATTAACCCTGATTGGAGCACTGCGCTGAGGGCAGAGTCCAAAAAATGATTTGTGATTGGGGGTCAAATGAGTGGGGAGTCAGTGGAGCCATATCAGGAAACATCAGCACTGGTTGTTGATGTACCGAATGTGTGTGTACTTCGTGTGCAATAGAAGAGTGTGTGTATGTTTCTTAAGGTAATTGTTCAATAGTTAGGAATTTAATTCTGTCATTGTTCAATAGTGAGGATCGTAGATTCTGTCAATGTGAGAATTGTTTAATTTGTTCAAATGTGTATGTTCTGTCAAGATTTGAGATGGTTTTACTGATTTGTATGTTTTGTCCAGATTTGTATGGATCGTCCGAATTGAGATGGTTTTACTGAGATTGTTCAATATTGAGCTGTTATTCTGTCCAAATGTGTATGTTCTGTCTGAAATGAGATGGTTTTACTGAGATTGTTCAATATTGAGCTGTTATTCTGTCCAAATGTGTATGTTCTGTCCGAAATGAGATGGTTTTACTGAGATTGTTCAATATTGAGCTGTTATTCTGTCCAAATGTGTATGTTCTGTCCGAAATGAGATGGTTTTACTGAGATTGTTCAATATTGAGTTGTTATTCTGTCCAAATGTGTATGTTCTGTCCGAAATGAGATGGTTCGACTGAGATTGTTCAATACTGAGTTGTATTTCTGACAGATTTGTATGTTCTGTCCGAATTGAGTACTGCATACTGAGATTGTTCAGTATTGAGATTGTTTGGTTCACTAGTTGTTGTGTTGAAATATCAGTACTTCCTATAAGTGTTGTGTAGCTCATCTGGTTGTGCTGTGTAGCTGGTTGTGCTGTACGTGTGTGCTGTAAGTGTTGGTCATGCTGTTGTTGTAAGTCGAAACTGCATTTGGAAGCTGGAATCTATACTTGGAAGATGGCAAAACAGCAGGCGAAAATGCAGTCAATTGCAGCTCATCACTTGTGCCATGTAAACTGATTCTCGTTCTGTCCAAATGCTGCCAAAAGGTGTGTCTACTGCAGATCGAAATTGAAGCTCAAATGCTGTCAAACGAAAATAACTGTGATGTGCCCTGGTGTTTTTCACAAAACATATTAGTGAAGATGACAACAATACGAAGATCTCCATCATCACTCAGCAAGGTATGGTTCTAATTTCCTGTTGGATGATTCTGTTGTGTGGCGCGCAAGGTATGGTTGAGCAAGGTATGGTTCAGCAAACCCTTTGTTCGTCTATGTCGCATGACTCTTACATGTTTACTGTCCTTTCCCCCTGGATCTCGTCTATTTGCGACCATTTTATACACGTTTTTTTGTTTTAAAAAACATTACTTGGAAACGAAGATTCACCTCTGTCGATGATCCATGGCCGATTAACAAGTCACTAAGAAGTCGTAGTTTCATGCATGTCGTTGTTATTCTTTTATGTGCACCATGTCACGGAATGCTCAGTAAGGGTGGTTATGCTGAGAATAAAACTTGTGCTGTTAAAGATGGAAACTTTACACCAGAAACTTGCGCAAATTTCAAGATATGCTACTGTGTTTAACAATATATTCTCAGTATGGTGGGTACTCAGAGAATGGTCGCCGGAAAAACCGTAGCTTCAAAGCTACCCATCCGTAGATCCCCAAGGAAGATAAACAGGGCTGCCCCAAGTAAGTTGTTTTTTTCACTACTACGTCTTGTACTTAGGTATTTCCTCTGTTTTAAGTGCTCGGTAACTAACACACTACACATTGCTATAGGGGTTACGCCTGTGGAGAACAGCCCTGCAGTCCCTCCGCCTGTGGAGAACATCCCTGCAGTCCCTCGGCATGTGGAGAACATCCATGCAGTCCCTCCACCTGTCGAACCTCCTTTGGAGGTGTCTACTGAAGAGGAAATCCAGCCGGAGGACCCCTATGTGGAAGAACCACCAGGTAGCCAAATAGGTAATAACTTCTAATTTGTCCCATACTATTAAGCATGCATTTGTACAACTTGGTTATCTAATCGATACCTGATTTACGTGTCAGCTGCGGAAGAGAAAGAAGTAATTATTCAATTGGAAAGACTACGTAGAGGGAGAACTAGATGCATAAGGTTGTCTAGAAATGACATCAACGAAAAGGAGGTTCTAAAATTTAACTCTCGAGGTAAAGTCTGCAGTAACAATGCTTCGATGTTTGCTAGTTGGTGTGGCTGCATTGTTAGGAAACGAACGAATGCACCTCTCATGGTGAAAGACTGGAAGGAGATTCCTATGTCTCCAATAGACTATGAAGCGAAGATGCTCTTGCTGGTGGCGGTAAGTCTCAGTTGTAAATGGAACTAGGACATACATATTGCACCTGTCTATTTGTAAATGTTGTAAGAACTGGTTCTAACATTTCCGTATTGTTCAAACTCGCAGGAGAAGTTTGTGATACCGGATGATGACAACCTGAAGCAGCTGATCATCTGTACTCTTAAAGAGAAGTACAGAAACTACAGGGCGAACCTAAAGAGAAGGTACTTTGACAAGTACCTTACGAATGAAGAAAGGTTACAAAACATTCCTCCTGACGTGGTGAAAGAGGATTGGGTGTGGCTTGTTAACTGGTTCAGCTCAGACGAGTTCAAGGTTTGTGCCTTCCTCCCTAATGCAACTGTATTTTTTTGTACCGTTAATGACTGCTGCACTTTTTAACGTAAACTGGTTGTAACTTCAAATTGTTTGAAGTTAAAGAGCGATCGTAACAAAGCCAACAAAGCTCACCAAGTCATGAGGCACACCGCTGGCACTTTGTCATTTGCGAGGAGAGAACAGGAAGAGGTAATCCTAACATTGAATTGTTATGTTTAAGAAATAGTTAGCTACCCTTGAACAAGTATATGGTACTCTTGCAGATTGAGAAGAACCATGTGGACAAGAAAGGACAGCCGCTGGATGATAAAACCAGATCAATACTGGTAAGTAGTACTGCCGACCCATATAGTAACATGTGCTGTACATTTGTATCTGATTGCTCGTTTATGTTCTTGGCACACCATTTGCAAAATAGAAACAAGTGGAGGAAAGGGCTGCCCAGTTGGCAACTGGGGAGGAGGAGTCTACTGTTGACAAGGATGTCTTGTATGAGGAAGTTTGCCAACCTGAGCGTTGTCGAAGTTGGGTGTCAAAGGCAGCACGGATGATGGAAAGTGAGCAGTTAAAGCAGGCAAGGGAGGAGGTAGCTAGAAATGCAGCCGAATGTGAGTCACTCTGTGATCAACTCAAGGAGTTCCAGGCCAGCATGGAACAATTTCAACGTGATATTGCTGTCATGAAAAGTACAATGTTTGGCAACGGTGCGTATAGTATTGATTTAATTGCATTGTGTACACCCATTTAGTCATGATTGCTGTATGATGCTACCATGATTGCTGTTATTTCTATGTTTGTAGATCCAAATGCATGAACCGTGGAAACGTGCTGTAAGTACTCCTGCTTAGTAGTTATAGTGACTGGTGGTACACTAGGTGTTGACTGATTGTAAATGAATATTTTGGACATGATGTAAATGTGAACATGTCATCTATGTTTGTGTTTTGGTTGCCATATATTTGTTTGAAATGCTTGGCTATGTATAAATTCGGATCTGTTGGAAATGGTTCTACATAAGTAGCTGTTTGTGTATTACCTGTTTGTGTATTGTCTGTTTATGTATTCTGTTTGGGTATGCTTGGCTACAGAGTGGCCATGATATCCCGCGTATCTCAAAAGGGTTCGAGCATTCAAAGGGAACTGGGCAGATGAACTAAAAAACGTATTATGGGCAATCAGAACAACGCCTAAGGCGGCCACAGGAGAAACGCCTTTCAGTTTAGTGTACGGATCAGAAGCAGTAGCACCAGCCGAAATAGCAGTGCCTACCCACAGAGTCTTACACTTTAACGCAGAGGCAAATGAGATCGAGCGCAGAACTGACCTCGACTTAGCAGAGGAAAAGAGATGGCTCTCGGAAAAGACACAAGCAAAGATGCGCTTGGCGACCGCTCGGTATTTCAACAGAAAAGTCAGCGCTCGCCAATTTTTCGTGGGGGAGATGGTTATGAGAAGGAATGAATTCACAAGGCTGGACAGTAAAAATAAACTTTCAGCCAAATGGGAAGGACCGTACAAAGTAGTAGAGATCGCCGCACCAGGATCCTACTATTTGGAAACCACTGAAGGCGAGAGGTTACCCCATCCGTTTAATTCAGAGCATTTAAGAAGATATTATACATAGCTTGTAATCAAACTGTTATGTCAATAAAAGAAAGCCATTCCTTCATAAAGCGTGTCCACACGAAGCAAGTCGAAGGCAAAAGCCCTATCGCCAAAGATAGGCCAAAAGCCCTAACAACAAAGTTAGGCCAAAAGCCCTAGTAACAAAGCTAGTCCAAAAGCCCTGACACCAAAGTCAGGCCAAAAGCCCTAACAACAAAGTTAGGCCAAAAGCCCTGACGCCAAAGTCAGGCCAAAAGCCCTGACGCCAAAGTCAGGCCAAAAGCCCTAGTAACAAGGCTAGGCCAAAAGCCCTGACGCCAAAGTCAGGCCAAAAGACCTAGCAATAAAGTTAGGCAAAACAAAAGCCCTGATGCCAAAGTCAGGCCAAAAGACCTAGCAATAAAGTTAAGCAAAATAAAAACCCTGACGCCAAAGTCAGGCCAAAGAAATTTTAGGCGATCACTATGGATGATAAAGCCTGAAATCAACAAATTCCATGTTATTATGCCAACACCTCAAAGGTTTAAACTTCAAAGAAGGTAATATCTCTTTGAACTTAGAAGTTTATGCTTTTAAGTGTCAGAAGTATTATCCTTAGAAAGTTCGACTTATGCTTGGTCTAAGGCTTTAAGAGTCGAAGACATTACAAAGCAAGAAAAAGTCGAGAGTAATTATGATTAAGACATTGGATGAATAGCCAAACATGTTCAAAGTCGAATAAAGGCTCATGAATATAAAAGGCATTCAATATAAAAAAAACAAGTCTTAAATAAGTAATTACAAACCAAAACAAAAATTACAAAGACAGCTATCTAAAAAAGATAAAAATAAATACGGTCGCCAAAGAGTTGGAAGCTTCAAGCTTTGGGATCCTCGGGGGCAAGGGTGCTCCGCTCGCCTTCGGGGGCAGGAGTACTGGGCTCGCCTTCAGGAGCAGCCTCTTCAGCAACAGTGGGCCGAGAAGGGCGATTCCGCAAGAAGCTCTTCAAGGATGCAACTTCCCCAAGGGGAAAGTTGGTGTCGACCGCCTGAACCTCCTCCACCAGGTCTTGAAGAAAATCGGCAATCGCCGACTTCATCACCTTCAAGGCCTGGTCCTCAAAGTCTTCGGAGGCCTTGAACTCCTCAACCACGGCTTGGGGTGAAGGAACCGCCTTCAGCTGATCAGCCAGACGTTTCTTCTCCTCCTCCAGGGCGATCCCCCTGGCTTCAGCAGCATCCCTCTGGGCGTCAGCAACGGCCCTTTGCGCCTCAGCGGCGACCCGAAGAGCGTCCGACTCGGCCAGCTGAGCATGAACCTCCTTCTAATCAGCCTCTAGGCGAGCCCGGACCGCTTCTCCTTCATCAAGGCACCGATGAAGAGCTTCAAAATCTTGAAGGGCAGCCGCCACATCAGCCTCCCTCCGCTTGATATCAGCAAGGAGGCGCTGCTCCTTGCTGAAATACTCAGACCGGGCATTGTCTACCAAGGCGATCGCCGCGCCAGCAGTCGTCTTGATAGCCTCCAGCTGCCCAGGGGTGATCCCCGTGCTCCGGTATTGCTCCAGCTCGACAAGCAAGTCTGAATGCTTGCCGGCGAGCTCGCCGAAGACACAGCTGATCATCACCTATTCCCGAACAAGCTGACAACAAAAGAAAAATGAGAATTGTCAGGACACGAATAAAAGGGAACGACTATGGAAAAAGGAAAAGAAACGAGGCCTTACCAGAGTGACTCGTTCGTAGTGAGACCGAAGGAACCCCTCGATCTAAGGAAGCTCCGTGGGGATGGACGAACGGTCCTTGGGGGGAATTATCCCATCAAGGAGACGCATGCACAAGTCCGGGCTGCCCCGGAGGCTCTTCTGGGCAGGGCACCCCTTCTTCGAAAGGTCCCCACAAGGGAACCAAGCACCCCGAGAGTTCGCAGCCTTGAGCGGCTGGAACAAGCTCGCCATGGAGCAATACTCCTCCCCAGGAACCCTTGAGGAGCTGGGGGCATCGGGCCCCTTCTTTTGGGTCCCAGACTCCTTCGGGGGGACCGTGGACGCCGTAGGAGGTGGGGGCGCCAAAGATAAGACCTTCCCCTGGCCAGCCGTAGGACCCTGAGGGGAAGGAGGGATGACCGCCGAAACAGGAGCCTTCCCTTTGCCAGTGGAAGGACCCTCAGGAGGAGGAGGAGGATGTTCAACAGCCGGCTGCTCCTCACTCCTGACCTTCTTGGCAGGTGGAGGAGAAGGGTCTCGGACCATGTCAACCGTGGACTCTTCTGCAAAACAAAAAGAAGAAAGTCGCGTCAAACAAATGCAGGAAATTTAGAAACAAGGCGGAATATGGAAAAAATACAGTGTGAAACAACATACCTCGCTGGCAAGGGCCAAGAGGGGCCGAAGGAAGGGCCTCCTCTGGTTTCCTCTTGGTCGATCGCCTAGAGGGGGAGGAGGAGAGCTCAGCAGCGCCTGGTCGGGGGACAACCCCGCCGATTCCTGGTCATCAAAGAGACCTATCAGTTTTTGGCTCTTACTTACGACCTTGCCTACAAGTGATAAAACAAGATAAGAGTTAGAGAATTACCCAATCATCAAAGATTGGCGTGGCTTGATGAATGCCCGCCATCTCAAGGGCATTCTCAGTAGTCTCCGCCACTGAACGGATGGACTTGAACTGGGACGACCGATGCAGCCGATACAGATCGTCGATGGCATTCCGGTCACTCCATGACAATTCTTCAAAGGATGGAGGAAAATCCTTGTCCATAGCAAATAATTTCCAGGGTACACCCCCCTTGTACAAGAAGTAAAACTTCTTGTAGTTGGAGTTAGTAGCCCGGAAATCATCGACCAGGCGAACATGGACATTCCAAATCCATCCTTGAGGGCCTCCCCACTCTGAAAACTTCGGCCAGCGGGGTTGAAAGTGGTGGAGGTGGTTTTCCCCCTGCTGCCAGTCGGAAGAAACACCGAAACAAGGCCAGTGAATACACCCACTCCTGGCGTATGCACAGGAACTTGAAACCGACCCACATCCTGAGGGCATTCGGAACGAGCTGCGTGGGGGTGAATCCCGTAAAACTGACACAAGGTCTGTAAATCTTCACAGAGAGGAAAACGCAACCCAGCATCGATATGGGCCGCATAAATGTAAACCTCTCCGTCGTGAGGAAAATGCAGACCTAAGCCAGGATACCTAGGAGCATCCTCCACGTTGAAGCCACCGAGCGCCACCACGGTCTTAAAGTAAGCCGGCTTCAATTCATTAGGCTTGACGTCTACTCGAATAAATTCAGATATAGCAATGATAAACATAAAGAACAAGGAACAACAGGGGATATCACCAAAATAGAGCATTGGAAGAACAAAGATTTACCTTTCGGAGAAAAGATGGGCGTTTGAAGCACAGGCCCATCTACCACCACTGGGGTGGCTGCAGACCTCCCCATGTCAGGCTGTTTCCCCGCTGAGGAGGGCACAGATTCATCCCTAATGGTCAAGGGAACACTGGCATTCTGAGGAGCGTTGGCTTTGTTAGCACCCTTGATGGCCATATGTTTGACTCTCTGACTTCTGGGGGGCCATGGAAATGGTCGAAAGGAGAACTGGAGAGGATTGAAAGAGAAAGGAGAAGGATTCGCAAAGAGGCTCTGGAAATCTGAAGGAGTGAATAAGCGTAAAGAACAAAACAGAGAAACTGATGTTTCTTATATAGGCCCAAAAAGGAGTAACCGCCACGGGCAAATCGAAGCGACACAGAGAATAATTGCACCTTTTTGGAAAAAACCGAAAGCAATGTCAGAATTTCAAGAGACACCTCGGGGAGACAAACGGTTGGCTGGTGCAGACAGCTGTCAGACTACCCTAGGTTTACGAAAAAGTAAATGTCAGGCGTGCCTCAGGTGACCGTTCAATTTCTGGACAACTGTGCAGTTATTAAATGCTAACAAGTCCACTAAGGAGACAAGAGGGTCGCCAACGCACTAATAGGCGCTATCAGAAGTACCTCGGGCAGGTAATGATCGCCTAACCAAGAAAGATAGACTTTCATAAACCTAGATTACCTCGAGTGATCGCCAAAGGGGGATAAAAGGAAGGATATCTTTTCAGCCTTGAATGAAGAAAAAACTGCTCGCCAAACGACCTCAAAATGCCTCAAAGGTCATGAACCAGTACAAGAAACGAAGAAAACCGAATCTGAGACGTCACTATCTAAAACCCTACCAGGAAATAAAGCTCGACTGAAGAAACTCCAATCAAGCTTCGGGGGCAAATGTTGGGTATCGATAGTGACAGACCAGTAAGGAAAAGGCCTCGAAGGCCCAATAACTATAGAGGGGGTAAACCCATAACATTCGAACCGGACCGGCCTCCATAGAATGGTCCAGAACCGAGCCCAAAGTCTCTGAGGACACCATGAGTGCTCGCCATTCTTTACCAGGTCGTGACCTCTCACTGCTCGCCAGGAGAGTGCTCGCCCCGAAGAGAGCCCTGCCTCTCTCCTCTGGTCCCACTAAACCGTTAATAACAGAGTGGCCATGATATCCCGCGTATCTCGGTCACATATTCACTAAAGATTAGATTTGGTAACTGCAATATCTCGCAGTAACTGCCATATCCCACGATCCGAATCTTCAGCAACACAATATACACTAAGATATTCAGTTGCCTTTATACGGTTCTATCTCTCTTACCCTATAAATACCCTTGCTTTACATACGTTCTTTACGTTTTGAGTTTTATACACACATATACTCATTTAAGCATCGGAGAGGGACCCAGAGACACCCCCTCTGTTGCGCTCCCCTACCTGTAGGTTCACCGGAGTTGGAGCATAAGCATCTTTCCATCCTCGTCTGACATTTATTTCACTGCCAGATCAGCATCCAGGATTTCACGATCCAACAGGACCCAGAGACACCCCTTCTGTTGCGATCCAATTCATGCAGGTTCACCGTAGCCAAGGCGAGAGCAATCTTCATCATTCCATTGACATTCAATTCACTGCCAAGTCAGCATTCAGGAAATCAAGATCCAACATTTGGTGCCGTCTGTGGGAATCAAGTAAAACAGCCATGCAAACTTGATCCAAAAGCAATCGTCGGAACAAGGCTAATGAGCAGTCCTCTGACAGCTCTGATTCCGCAGCCGCTTCGCCGCTCCACCAAGAACCTGCTAGCCAAGCGACTCCCAATGACGTCCCCGCGAGGCCGGCCTGAAAACACATCGGCAATTCCAGACCGGCTCCCGTTCCCAACGCCACGGACGCTCCAGCACCACAAACTGTCCACGTCGCTGGGGAAAACATTCAGTTAACCTTGGAGATGATATCACTTCTGGAGGCCATGTTAGGGCAGGCTCGCAGACAAGTCTCTGCTCCTCAGGAAAACTCTCGCCCCGCAGCCGCAAGGCCCAGGTCTGCAGAAACGGGAAATTCGGGCACCACAGCCCCCTGGAAGAGCAAGAGATCTTAAATGGCACCACAGCCCCCTGCAGAAACGGGAAATTCGGGCACCTACCCCCGGCGTCCACTGAGCCGTCGACATCCACCTATTCTGTCAACCCATCCAGTTCCATACCGAATGGAGGGCAGCCCAACCAGTGCACTGTTGACTAGGTGGAGGAGCTTATCAGCAAAAGGCTCTAGGAACGGCGAACGACTGTCGCAGCTCCCTTCAGGGAGCGATCAGCTCATCCCTTCACCACCGACCTGGTCGCCATCAAATTCCCAGAGGATGTCGTCATCAGGGCCATCCCCGAATACAGTGGTGGAGGCGACCCCATCATCCATGTCAACAAGCATGAGGCCTCTCTGTTGGGTAAGTCCAATGATCTGAATCATTTGGCCTTATTATTTCCGTCGACCCTTTCGGGTTCGGCGTCGCCCTAGTTCTTCGGCATCCCTGCAGGATCAATAGGGACTTGGTCAGAGCTTAAGAATAAATTCCTGGAAAGATATATGGGCGAGCGTCAACTTATGAAGAGCGTGGTCGCCTTAGATGCAGTCAAGCAGCAACCAGAAAAATCACTGGCCGACGTTTATGGACGTTTTCATAAAAACGTCACAGAGATAGATCGCTGGGTCGTAGATGGAGAGATTATTTGAGCCTTCTACTGAGGACTTGACGTGGCCAACAAAGCCTCGAGAAAGCTGCGCAACAACTATCATGTGGAGCAAAATTGAAATGATGGAAGAGCTGGCAGCGAGGGCGAAAGGTTTCATAGACCTTCAAAGGACGAACGCCGAAGCCAATTTCCTGACGACCTCGCTAAGGGTGGTTCCTGAGCCCCGACGCGATTGAAAGAAGGACAAGAAGGGTCGAGATATCAAGTCTCGAACAGAAATCCCAGGGCCTAGAAATCCATAGGTCCCCGAGTATTTTAAGCCTTTAAACAGGCAGATCTCGGCGGTACTAGTCGAGATGGAAAAAAGGTCTCTAGCAAGGCCACCAATGCCTCAGAGGAGTGGTCAGCCCATGGGAAAGGAAACTGAGAGCTATTGATGCTATCATAAGTGCAAGGGCCATAAGACTGATGATTGCCGCATCCTCAAGCGCGACATTGAGAAGTTGATACATAGGGGAATGCTGAAAGAATTTGTGGCGGGATGAGACAGGAGTCAGACACCACCACGTCAAAACCACTCACCAGCTACGCCTTAGCAATCATACCCATCCGAAAGTAGGAGGGTGATCAACCTGATTGCTGGAGGGTTTGGTGTCAGAGGCGAGGGTTCACATGCAATGGAGGTCTATGCGACTCAGATTTCTACAGCGGTCCAGCTGGGAAAGCAACCTTGACCTGAAGAGGACATTGTCATTTCATTCTCCGAAGATGGCTTGGCACATGTCACCACCCTTCACAATGATGCCCTGGTTATCACAGCTGACGTCGACGGCTGTGATATGAAGAGAATTCTGATCGACGGAGGAAGCTCGACGGATATTCTGTTTTTGGACGCTTTTGAGAAGATGGGAAAGTCCAAGCGTGACCTGAAGATGGTTGATTTTCAATTGATCGGTTTTGCTGGGAGAACGACTTATCCGTTGGGAGCAATAATCCTGTCGGTGATTCTGGGCGAAGGATGGAAGAGCATCAAGGTATCGATCACCTTCCTAGTGATCGACTAGCCTACATCATACAACGCCATCCTGGGAGGACCACGATCAATCCTCATAAGATTGTGGCCTCCACATCCCATCAAAAGATGAAGTTCCCCACACGCAACGGGATTGGAAAAGTTCTTGGCGATCAACCTTCCTCACGACAGTGCTACGTGAACTGCCTGCACAGGAAAAATCAAAGGGAAACCCTCGCCATCGAGACAGAGGCCGACCCTCGTGAGGACTTGGCTCGACCAACACCTATGGAGGAGTTAGTGGAGGTTGAAATTGACGGTCCAGACAAGAAGGTATGCATTGGCACCACCTTGAACGACGACCAGAAACAAGCCATGATTGCACTAACATCAGAGAGCTTTTTGCTTGGAAATCCAGCGACATGCTGAGTTTTAGCACTAACATCATCTCTCACGAGTTGAGGATAGACCCCTTTATCAAGTCGATCGATCAGAAAATGAGGTCGTTCGATTCAGACAAGCGTTTGGCGATCAGACAAGAAGTCGGAAGGCTGATCGAAGCCGATTTTGTGAGGGAGGTGATATTTCAGAGCTGGGTCACTAACCCAGTTCTTGTAAAAAAATCAAATGGCAAGTGGAGAATGTGCGTCGACTTCCGCGACCTGAACAAAGCTTGCCCAAAGGATTTCTATCCCCTTCCCTGAATTGATCAGTTGGTCGACATGCTCTAGTCATGAGATGGTGAGTTTCATGGATGTCTATTCAGGCTATAATCAGATCCGGATGCACACAGATGATGAGGCCCACACAGCTTTCTATGCAGACGGGGACATTCTTTGCTATAAAGTGATGCCCTTTGGTCTAATCAATGTCGGGGCGAAATATGGAGGCTTATGTGGACGACATGCTCGTCAAAACAATCAAGGGTAGTCCTCACACAGAGGACCTTCGAGAATTTTTCGAGTGCATGAGGAGGCACAATGTTCGCCTGAACCCAGCAAAGTGTGCATTCAGAGTCAAGTCTGGGAAATTTCTGGGATTCATGGTAAGCGAACGTGGCATTGAGGCAAACCCGGAAAAGCTTAAGGCCATTGAGGAGATGAAGTCGCCAAATTTCCATAAGGAGTGCCTGGCCGCACTCAATCGTTTCCTTTCCAGGGCGAGCGACAGGTCACTACCGTTCTTCAAGGCTCTCAGGGCCAACCGCAAGTTCGAATGGACACCAGACTGCGAAGATGACTTCCAATACCTAAAGCAGCATATTCAAACACTTCTGGCTTTGGTGAAACCTATTCCTAACGAGCAGCTCTTCATTTACTTAAGCATCAGCGACGTAGCAGTCAGTGCCGTCTTAATAAGGGAAGAGGAAAATGTCTAGAGTCCAGTGTATTTTGTTATCAATATGTTTAATTCTGCAGAAATAAAATATGTCCAGATTTAGAAGTATCTCTATGCCTTAGTTATTGCTGCTTGAAAGATAAGACCTTATTTTCACGCGCACGACATTAGAGTTCTTACCAATCAGCCTCTCAAAAGCTTCCTGCTGAAACCAGATTCTTCAGGAAGAATGGTCAAATGGACGATCGGCTCAGAGAGTTCAAGATCAAATATGCGTCGAAAACGACCATCAAGGGTCAAGCATTGGCTGATTTTATTGTGGAAAGTACAAGCAATGGTCTGACAGAAGCAGAAAATAGGCCAAGTGCATCAGCTCAAATCTAAGAACTTTATACAGATGGATCTTCCTCAAGAAAAAGCTTGGGGGTAGAACTAATTCTCATCCCCCCCCCCCCCCCCCCCCGAGGGCGAGCCTTTGAAGTATGCGATTGCCCTAATATTTCAGGCGACCAACAACGAAGCAGAATACGAGGCTCTTATTACTAGACTCAGACTTGCTAAAGAAATGGGCATAATAACACTTATGGCGAAAAGTGACTCCGATCTAATTGTCAATCAGGTTAATGGCACTTATGAAGGAAGGGAGAAAAGATGAAGAAGTACCTCGACATCGCCAAGAAACTCATCGCCGAAATCCCAAATTTCACGATTGAGTCTATTCCTCGCCAAGAGAACCAGATGGTAGACTCTCTGAGCAAGCTAGCGTTCGGAGGAACAAGAATTCAAGACGTGCAGTTTCTGGAAAAAGCCTTATATTCAGTTCTCGACAACCGAGCAGAGGTCTTCAACATTCAAGGACAGGTAACCTGGATGACTCCATTCCAGAACTTCTTGAAAGAGGGAATTCTCCTAGAAGAGGAAGGGAATCCACAAGGATAAGACGCCTCTCAGCAAGCTACGTGATCATAGATGGAGAACTCTATAGGCGAGGCTACTCAACTCCCTATCTAAGGTACATCTCTCATCCCGAAACATAAAGGGTTCTTCGTGAAGCTCATGAAGGAGTTGTTGCATGCCATGAAGGTGCACGCTCATTGACGCGGAAAATCTTCAGATTGGGCTACTACTGGCCAACCTTGGGCAAAGATGCGACTGAATTAACACAGAAGTGCGCGACTTGTCACCAGTTCGCGCCACGATCCTTTCGACCACCAACACTGCTATCCCCAATGGCGGGCGCCTGGCCTTTTGCTCAATGGGGAATAGACATATTGGGTCATTTTCCCATCAGTATTGGGCAGCGTACCCACATCATAGTGGCGATCGACTACTTCACCAAATGGATAGAGGCGAAAGCTTTGGCCTCTACAACGAAATTTCAAGTGATCAAGTTCTTGAAGATTAACATATTTTCGTGATTTGGCGTTCCCAAGATACTCATCAGCGATAATGGTCCTTAATTAGTAGGAAAAGAACTTAAATGGCTTTGCGAAGAATACCATATCGATCACAGGTTCAACTTAATGCATCATCCTCAAACGAATGGACAAGTTGAAGCAGCTAACAAGGTTGTTTTAGTAGGACTCAAGAAAATGGTTCAAGCATTTAAAGGAAACTGGTCAGAAGAGCTGGAAAAGGTACTATGGGCTATCCGAACAACGCCTAAAGAATCCATTGGAGAAACACCCTTCAGTTTAGTGTATGGATCATAAGTAGTAGCACCCGCCGAAATAGCAGTGCCTACCCACTGAATCCTTCATTTTAACACTGAAGCGAACAAAATCGAGCGCAGAACAGACCTCGACTTGGCAGAAGAAAAGAGGTGGCAATCAGAAAAAGCACAAGCCAAAATGCGACTGGCGACCTCTCGATATTTCAACAGAAAAGTCAACACTCGCCAATTTTTCGTGGGGGGGATGGTCATGAGAAGGAATGTATTTACAAGACTGTACAGCCAGAACAAGATTTCAGCTAAGTGGGAAGGACCTTACAAGGTAGTAGAGATCGTCGCCCTAGGATCTTACTATTTAGAAACCACAGAAGGCGAAAGGTTACCCCGTCCATTCAACTCCGAACATTTAAGAAGGTTTTATACATAGTTTGTAATCAAAATGTTATGTCAATAAAAGCAAGTCATTCCTTCATAAAGCATGGCTACTCGAATCAAATCGAATAAAAAAGACCTGATAACAATATTGGTCGAAAGACCTGACGCCAAAAGTCAAGCGAAAGACATGATGACCGAATCACGCGAAATACCTGACGCCAAAATTCAGGCGAAAGACATGATGATCGAATCACGCGAAAGACCTAACGCCAAAGTTAGGCAAAACAAAAGAGCTTATAACAAAATTGGGCGAAAGACCTGACGCCAAAAGTCAGGCGAAAGACCTGATGACCGAATCAGGCAAAAGACCTAACGCCAAAGTTAGGCAAAACAAAAGACCTGATAACAAAATTGGGAGAAAGACCTGACGCTAAAAGTCAGGCGAAAGACCTGATGAATGAATCAGGCGAAAGAGCTAACGCCAAAGTTAGGCAAAATAAAATACATGATAACAAAATTGGGCGAAAGACCTGATGACCGAATCAGGCGAAAGACCTAACGCTAAAGTTAGGCAAACCGAAAGACCTGACGCCAAAAGTCAGGCAAAACGAAAGACCTGACGCCAAAAGTCAGGCAAAAGACCTAGCAACAAAGTTAGGCAAAACGAAAGACCTGACGCCAAAAGTCAGGCAAAAGACCTAGCAACAAAGTTAGGCAAAACGAAAGACCTGACGCCAAAAGTCAGGCAAAAGACCTAGCAACAAAGTTAGGCAACACGAAAGACCTGACGCCAAAGTCAAGCGAAAGACCTGGTGCCAAAGTCAGGCGAAAGACCTAACGCCAAGGTTAGGCAAAATAAAAGACCTAACACCAAGGTTAGGAAAAAGACCTAACGGGTCCTGTTATCAAAATCAGGCAGAAAATCCTAACGCAAACGCGAACAATCCATCCGGGAAACCGTTCTCTTATAAGTTGGGCAAAATTCAAGAAAGTTAATAAGGAACTCAAAGCGATCACTATAGGTGAAGAAACTTTGAGCTACAAGTTTCTCAGGATTAGGCAAACACTCCAAAAGGTTTAAATCTTAACAAGGTAACACATCTTCTCAGAAGATGATAGTCTTCCTTAAAAGGTTTATACTTGGCGAGGAGAATAGATAACTCTATAAAGACTTATCATTTTAAGCCTAGAGAAAGATCCAAAACCCTAATGGACGAGACCATTATAAAGCGAAGAAAAAATCGAAGGTAATTATGACTAGGACATCGGAAGAATCGCCAACACATTCAAAGTCAAATAAAGATAAAGGATTATGAATATAAAAGGCATTCAATATTATAAACATTAATCGAGCCTGAAATAGAAAAATAATTACAAGGCATTCCTGAAATACAAGGGAAGATAAAAAAAACTATTATCTAAAACAAAAATAGAGATATGATCGCCGAGGAGATGGAGACTTCAGGCCTTGGGCTCTTCAGGGACGGAGGCACTCTCCTCGCCTTCGGAGGAAACCTCCTCGATAACAACAGCATGAGGAGTATCCTTGGGGAAGTTTCTCTTGAGGAAGGGCTTTAGGGACTCGACTTCCCGAAGAGGAAAGTTGGGGTCGATTGCCTGGATGTCCTCGACCAGGAGTTGAAGATAGGAAGCCACTTCAGCCTTCATCACCTCCAAGGCTCAGTCGGTAAATTCTTCGGACCTTTTAAAGTCCTCGACTACGCTTTGGGGGGATTGAACAGACTTCAGCTGCATGGTGAGCTATTCCTTCTCCTTCTCCAAGGCGTTCCCGCTGGCCTCAGCATCAACCCATTGAGCCTCAACATCAGCTCTCTGGGCTTTAGCTTCCTTTAGCTCCGCCTTCAGACGAGCATTAGCAGCCTCCACCTCGGTAGAGTACTTGTCAGCCACGTTAAGCTGGAGCTCAGTGCTCGCCTTAAGCTGGAGCTCTCTCGAGGGTTGCCTCTTACTCCTTCTTCTGGACGAAGGCAAATAACATCTGCTCCTTCTGGAAATACTTCTCTCGAGCATGTTCTACCAGGAAAACAGCTAAATTAGTCGTATCCTTCAAGCCTTCCATCTGGTAGGGGGAGAACCCAAGACTCCTGTACTGCTCCAGCTCGATAAGAAGGCCAGTCTGCTTATCGGCGAGCTCCCGGATGACCCGACCGATCGCCAGCTCCTCCCGAACGAGGTGACAACAAGGGAAAAAAGGCAAAATACCGTTAGTTTAAGGAAAAATAAACAGATGACTTGAAGATAAATAAAGACAATAGAACTTACCAGGGCGATCCGCTTAAAATGCGACCTCATAAGCCCCTCGATGGCGGTCAGTTCCGAGGGAATTAAGGTCATGTCCCGAGGAGGAACAATCCCCTCGAGGAGATGCATGCATAAGTCCGGGTTACCCCAGAGAGTCTTCTGGTTGGAAATCTACGCCTTTTGGAGATTCCCCCAAGGGGCCTAGATGCCCTTAGGGTTCGCAGCCTTGGGTGACTGGAACAAGCCCACTAGGGGGCAATACTCCCCGAGGGAAGTGTTCGAGGAGCTTGGGGTGGCTGGCCCCTTCTTCTGAGCCCCGGTCTCCTTAGGAGGATTGGGGGCAGGTCGATGGGAAGGAAGTGGGGTGGCCTTTACCACCGCCAAAGCCTTCTCCTTGGGGGCAGCACAACCTTTCGGAGGAGTTGAGCGCTCTTCACCCGAACTCCTGGCCTTCTTGGCAGGAGTGGGGTTAAGGGTCACCTCAGGAGTGGTATTCTCTGTAAAATATTAACAAAGGTATTAGAAACCTATGATTAAGACAGAGGAAATAAAAAAGACAGCTATGTACCTAGCTAGCGAGAGCCAGGAGTGGCAGCAAGGCGATCCTCCTTAGGCTTTCATTTGGAAGAACGCTTGGAAGAAGGAGGGGAAGGCTCAATGACGCCTGGTCCGGAGACAATCCAGCCTTACCCTGATCATTAAAGAGATCAATGAGTTTGTGGCAGCGCCTACAATCAACAGAAGAAAAGGTTAGAAAATTACCCAGTCAATAGAAATTGGCGAGGCCTGATGGATGCCCGCCAGCTCAAGCATCGATTCGGTGGTTTCCGCCACCGAACGGATCGAACAGAAGTTCGATTGCTTATGCAACCGGAAGAAATCTTCGATGGCGTTCCGGTCGCTTCCTGTCAATTCCCTAAAGAAAGGAGGAGTATCCCTTTCCGGTTGAGACAACTCCCAAGTCACGTTCCCCTTACAGAAGAAGTAGAACTTCTTGTAGTTGGAGTTGGTGGAACGGAAGTCATCCACCAACCGAAAATGGACGTTCCAGTTTCACGCCTGACCTCTCCATTCTTCAAACTTGGGTCATCGGGTCTGGAAATGGTGGAGGTGGTTTGCTCCGGCGGCCAATCGATAAAAACAGCGGAACAAAGCCAGTGAATACGTCCATTCTTAACTTAAACACATGAACTTGAACACAATCCACATCCTAATGGCGTTGGGTACTAGCTGCGTAAGACCTATCCCGTAATAGCAGCATAGCTCCTGCAAATCCTCGCAGAGAGGAAAACGCAACACAACATCGATCTGGGCCGCATAGACGTAAACATCTCTGTCACGAGAATAATGCACCCCTAAGCCTGGATACGTGGGGGCATCAGCTTCGCTCAGGCTAGTTACTACGACCACTGCCTTAAAGTGAGCCGGCTTCAATTCGTTGGGCTTGATATCTACTCAGAAAATCAAAGTATGGCAAGAACAATATAAAAACAAAAAGCAGGAGGCACTATCGGAAAAGAAGTGAGCAGAGAGCATCGATGTTTACCTTTTGGGGAAAAGAGAGGCACGTTGGTCTCTGGCCCATCCACCACCACATGTGTGGCCTCCGATTGTCCAGAAATCAGCCCGGAAACAGGGTTCATTTGGCTAGGAGTCGGCGAGGAACCGTCCCTGATTTTCAGGGGAGTGTTGGTGGCCTTTGTGGACACCTTAGGGTTGGAAGAAGAAGACGTGTTGGTTGGTACCTTGCTCTTGCCTGTGGATTGATTTCTGGAAGCCATTGATGCTAAAAAGCTTTTGAAATCGGAAGAGGAAATAAGAAAGTTTAAGAACAGAGGACTGAGAAAATGAAGAAGCAAAGAACTCTCTGGAATATGGATGACTGGAACGGGTAAAGAACAAGAGAGTGGAGGTTATGTTCCTTACATAGACAAAATGGAAGTAACCGCCACAGACAGAATCGAAACGGCTCAGAGAATGATTACACCTTTTGGGTAAAAATTGAAACAATGTCAGAATTCTAAGAGACACCTTGGGGAGACAAACGGTCGGACGGTACAAAAACTGTCAGCTTACCCTTGGGTTACGGAAGAATAAAGGTAAAAGTATGAAAAAACACTCGGATGTTGCCTCGATTGGTAATTGCACTCATATTGTTTGTTTTAACACACGTATGTTTCATTTTGTTTGTAATTGCACTTTTCCGTCTATTGTCGTTCGTTGCCCGTTAAATATTAATCACGTGTCGTTCATGTGATGTAATAGTAAATTGATATTTCAAAAATACCCCTAGCATGTTCTGTTAGTCTTCATCTCCTCTATCGGTAATTTGCAGTCTTCTTCGTTCTGTTTCTCCTTTCGTCCCTGCAGCTCGTCATCTTCCTTTCTCCTAACCATACTACTTCAACTATAAGTAGATGGTTAGGTATCTGATACTTTCTCTCTCTCTAAACTTGAAGAATCAATCTAGCAAGTGAAAACAACTTCTTACTGAGATGATTCATATTTTCATCAGCATAAACACTACCATGCTGAATTCAGCAGCAGTTTTTGAATGAATTGAAGAATTAATGTCGGTTATGATGGAGCAAAGAGAATTACCTGATACTCTGATTAGTTTTTGCATGCTGAAATTTTTCACGAGGGAGTCTGGGTTTATGACGAGGGTGACTAAGTCCTTTGGGGTTTGGGGTACAGCAATTGAAGCTTCGAATAATTGAGCTTAACCCATATCTTTCTTATGTAAATTGCAGAAATTTGAGGATTTGGGGTTGTTTGTCACTTGTTTATCAAATCAGTCACTTGCTCAAAGTTGCAACATTTCAGCAATGGCACCTGCTCTGTTTTTTGCAGCCATGATTATTATGTTTTTCGAGGTTTGGGGGAAAAGTTAGGATACGAAAGTTAACAGTGAAGAAATAACACAATTGAGTTTGACAGATAAAGAAAAGATTATATAAACAGATAACATACCATCAACATTCGAAGATAAGAATTTTCCAACCAATTATAACACAGACCTTTCTTGCTGCTTCTTTCTTGAAAGTTGAATCATTGCGGTAATTTCCTCTTCTGATTGTGATTGCATTACCTGTTTGGGTGAGAGAGAATCCAACCTCATTCTAAGTTGACTAATATAAGCTTGTTTTGCTGCATAATGATGTTCATATCTATGCTATTATGATATCTATCTATAGAGGGGAGATGAAAGCACTTTCTACACTTTTTTCTATTTTCAAATTTGCGTTTGGGGTTCATTAACGGGAAAAGTATGAAAAAGATGTAACATGTTTGCCCAAAATGGTAATCGATGAACTTTGTTTTGGGCCGCGGGTATTTGATGTAAAACGTTTACTTCTGTAGGTTTTTGAAGAAACGTTAGGTTTTCTGTTACTTTATCCGTGACAAGTTATCACGTGCTTGTCACGTGACAAATAAAGTTAACGTTGAATTAATCAAAAACGATAATACCCGAACTACCCTCGATGACATTCCCTCCTTTAAACTCTGCGAACCGAACCGTTTCCCTCCATAAGACCGAACCGGTCCCACTCCCCAAAACATACCACCTCTCTTGCAACTCTTCAGTTTCAAAAACCGAAGAAGTGCCCATCCCATCAGTGCAGAAGAACCGAAGAGAGAAATCACCAAACCCTAGAATCAGAGCTGCTGCGTTGGATCTTTGCAATCGGAGCTGCTGCTGCTGCGTTCACGCTCGCCTGAAGATAGCAAGCGAAGGCGTTGCTGCGTGAGGTGCTGCAATCGGCTGTACTTGAAGAATCGGTTGTCCTTGAAGAATCGGCGTGACTGCTCTGTTTGGCCTCATCCCGTCTCGAATCGAAGCTACTCTTCAAAGGTAACTAACCCATGTTCAGTTTCAAGTCTATAAAAGCCGAAAGTCACCCTCCAATTTTTGTCCTGCATGAAAATTTCTAACATTGGCAAAGTTGACGAACCGAAGGAAAACGATTAAACGATTGATGTTGAAAGGTTAATTAATTACGTTAGCATTGTTTATAAATCTGATATGTTTAATTAGGTCGTTGTTTATGTGTGTGTTGTTTGTGAAATTACCGAATGTTGCTGTGTTTGGTTAGAGTAATGACCGAATGTTTATGTGTGTATGTTTATGTGTGTTTGCAGAATGTCTACTTCAAATGAGGGCAAGTGGTTTCTTCAAATCCACTACGATGGTAACTGGGTTGACGGTGTTTACAAGGGCAAGGTATGCTTGACGGACTTGATGGACCATTGTTTTTGGTACTGCAATGTGGCCGCTCTACTTGAGTATTACGGTTTGAAGAGTGATGGTGTGATAACGTACGTGCCACCGAATGGAGATCCGAAAAAGGACATTGAAGTGTTATGTAGCGATGACGATATTGCACTAATCAAGGAGAAACAACAAGGTGTGCGGGAGGTCAATTTGTATGTGCTTCCACCATTTGATGAGGAAGCATGTCTTCAAGATCCGTGGTTGGAAGAACTCCGCAACAACACATTGTTGAAGCAAATTGCAAACCGAAGAAGGATGGCATCCGAACGAATAGCTGAACTGAGGAAGCAACGTTTGAGCGAGAAAGCGAAAGGGAAGGCCCCCATGGTCGAGAGTAGTGCTTCGGAAGAGATGTCTTCCGACTCCGAGGCCATATCCGACCCAAATTGGAAAGCCAAAAAGGGTGAAGAGGAGGATGACACTGATGATGATGAGGGTGATGAAACGTCACCAAACCGAGCGCAAACACATGGGGAGCGACCAAGAAGACGTAAACCCGCAGAAGGTCATATACCCGACGTAGTTGGTGCGATGGAAGGTGAGTGGGGCGATACCGCGGCAGGTATTGGGTTGAACATAGATGTGGACATGTTAAATCTGGAGCATGACTGTCCGAGCGACACCTTAAGGACTCCCACATTGTCAGACATGGAAGACGACGTGACAAGCGGACATAGGACAAGAGTTATTGATGAAGAGGTGAATGCGGAGTTGGGTCAACCCACCAAAAAATACGAGCTGAAACTTGGTATGAAGTCCGTAGATGCGAAGGCCTTTAGGGATTACATGATTGGACATAGCATCCAAGAAGGGTATGAGATGGAGTCGAAGGGATCAAATGGTCCCAAACGAGTAGAATTCCGGTGCAAACAGGCCAACTGTGGCTTCAAGTGTTGTGCGGTCCGTGTTCCACAACAAGTGACCTTTCAGTTACGCAAGTTGGTGGACGAGCATTCATGCAGTCGAGCATTCCACACCAAGAAGATTGGTGGTAAGTGGATATGCGAGAACTTCATGGAGTTGATTAAGAACGAACCGAAGGTACGAAGTGCGACCATAGCAGATGAAATTCAAAGAAGATTCAACTTCGATGTGAAGCGATGGAATATCTGTGAAGGTATAAGATTAGCGAGAGAGAAGTTACGTGGCGATAGATTATGGCAGTTTGAACGCCTAAGAGACTACGTCGGGACAGTGTTGATGCATAACCCAGGAAGCTCGGTATACATACAGGTTGATCCGGTGCCGAACCCTTTGAGACCTAGATTTGAACGTATGTACGTCTGTTTGAAGGGATGTATGGACGGGTTCAGAGCTGGTTGTCGACCCTTCATTGGGTTGGATGGGTGTCACTTGAAAGGCCTGGATGGGGGGCAACTGCTAAGTGCCGTTTCTCGGGATGCTGACAATAGAGTCTTCCCTCTATGTTATGCGTGGGTCGAAGCTGAAACGAGAGAGTCGTGGACGTGGTTCCTGGACATCTTCAAGACAGACCTTGGTGATGGTGGTCCTTGGATCGTCATGTCAGATCGGCAAAAGGTATATTACGTCTTCACTTTTTAAATATTTTATGTATTACGTTGTTGTATTTCAAAAATATGATATGTTTTGTTTGACATTCTTCAACAGTTGCTGTAATATGTTTGAAATTCTAAACTTTTGATGAAACATGTTTGGTAGGGTTTAATAACTGCAGTAGAGGAGATCCTACCTGCATCAGAGCATCGTTTCTGTGCGCGACACATTCATCAGAACATGTTGGCTGCCAAATACAACGACGCTGGATTGAAGTCACGTTTTTGGGCTGCGGCTTGTTCGTACAATTTGCATAGGCACAGGGCCCACATGGAGTACCTAAAACAGCACTATCCGGGTGCATGGGAGTACTTGGACAAGATAGACACAAAGACATGGTGCAGGTACGAGTTCCATCCAGATTCAAAAACAGATTTAGTCATCAATAATGTCGCAGAGAGTTGGAATGCGAAGATTAAGGATGCTCGGGATAAGCCTCCAATAACCCTTATGGAAACCTTGCGAAGGATCGTCATGAATAGTTTCACTACGAGGAGGGAAGAGGCTAGCAAGCACGAAGGGTTGCTGTTTAGCAATGTTCTCGAAAAGATCAAGAAAAAGAAGGATGCTTCAAGAGGGATGGGTGTACTCTACGCGGGTCAGGGTGAGTACGAAGTGCTCGTGGGTACACAACACCAGTACACCGTAGATATCAACACCAGACTATGCAGCTGTCTTGAATGGAGTATGACCGGGATCCCTTGTGCTCATGCTACGGCATGCTTGTTGAAATCTAGACTGGACGTGCAGGATTTTGTGGACACGGTGTACCACAAGGAGACTATGCAACGAATCTATGGTCCAGTCATACATCCAATTCTGGGGGTTGACGATTGGATTAGGCAGGTTTCGTTACCCATTGATCCTCCATTGGTCCGTAAACAAGGAGGCAGGCCCAAGAAGAAACGGACGAGATCTCCAACTGAGACGGTAAACAAAACAGGAACTAAATTGACGAAGCATGGTCTCCCACAGTTTTGTTCCCTCTGTCGACAAACTGGTCATAACAAGAGGGCTTGCCCCAAGAGAGGACAAACACCCGGGTAGTCGCAGAGCAGTGCACCATCCCAGCCTACACAGCCGACCAACTTATCACAGCCAACACAGCCGACCCAACCGTCGCAGCCGACCCAACCATCGCAGCTACACAGCAGTCGCAACCTACACAGCAGTCGGGTCGGTCGCAGCGGTCGCAGCGACTTAGAAGGAAACCACAGTCGCAGCCTGGTGTTGACGCAGCACAGCCACCCACCAAAAGGGTCAGACGGCCTAGGGTTTCACAAGAAGGACCGAGTAGAGCTAAACCGAAAAACAAGACATGCCCGACTGAGGAAGACAGAACTGATGTGGGTGAAGATTCAGACATTCCTGAGTCTGTTCCAGATTCCCAACCTCAGATGGTAAGAACATATTTCCTCAAAAACATTGTTTAACTGTTCATTAATATTTTACACGTTTGCAGGACGAAGTACGTGAAGACGTTCCCAACATACCTCAAGAAGTGCCAAAGGAAGCCGAAGTAGGACCCACGGTACCGAAGCCACCAACCAAGAGGATTCCAAAAAGCCGAAGGGCAAAACTGCCGACGAGAAGAAAAACTCCGGTTTGTAAATCTAACTGCCCACTTATCACATTGACAGGTTAGGAAATCTAACTTTTGTACTGTCGTAGGCTGAAAATGCTCCGGAAAATGTGGTAAACCTGGAATCGCCTGAACGTGTCCGAGTAAGTTCAAGTGCACCACAACTTTCTGATTGCCGAGCTCTCGTGCCTGTTGATATGCCGTTGCAGACCATCACACCGAAGAAGAAGACCATTCCGAAGAAGTCGACAATGCCGCCGAGGAGTTCCCCTCGTTTCAAGTCAAGCAAGTACACAAAGTATCCGACTCAATGAAGACATTCCGTGATTTCAAGACCATTTTGGATGCCATTTTGGACTGACGCATACTCTTGGTTATGCTGTCAATTTGAGGCGTTAACTTTAGTTTTGTGAACATTAGTAGGTTTCATTGGATGGTTAGGATGAACTTGGTATTGTTTAGGTTGGTTTTGTTGACTTACTTGGTTGTCTGGATTTTGTATGTTATATGCATACTGGAAGTACTTGGTTCTGTTGAAGTTGTCTGGAATGGGTATGTGTTGTGGGACAGGTATTTAATTGCAGGTGTGTTTCTTTTGGATTTAGTCGATCAATTTTTGTTCTGTCACTCCAAACATAGTACATCTATTCTCAACAAGTGGCCAAACTTGTTTCTTCAAATACCAACAATTACAAAACATAGGTCCTCTGGTCTTTAGACAACATAAACATAGTTACTTTAAAACACCTCGACCCACAAACATTAGTCTTTAAAAGACAACTAACACAACACGTTCACCCAATGACCAGTTTTAGGCTGACACCAAACAGCAGTACCGCAAGAACACCAACAGCAGTAATCAACATCTTCTCCCTCCTTCGTACAAGAACCACTTCGCTTTCAATCTTCACATGCATATCCCAAAATTTGTTCACGACCCTCCTTCCGTATATGCACATTTGCGGATCACACCACTCAAAGTAGCTACAACCGTGGTTCTTCAACAGAAATACACCAAATTAGGGCTTCGAAAATGACTGATTTTCAAGATGACAGATTCAAAATTAAGCTTCAAAATAAAACGAATCGGCAAACAAACCTTGTAATTGGGACACCCATAGAACATGCGGCTGAAATTCTTCCATGTCGATGCGGGTTTAGCATGTGTCGTGAAACCACAGTAGCAATGCCAACTCGGGTACTCTACGGCCGACTTCGAGTTCGAGCTTGGTGTACTGCTGCCTGAGTACTGCGGTCCCATTCTTCCTCGGCGACCAGCTTGGAGATACAACAATGAATGGCCGACGAAATCGGGAAGAAACGCTGCTACGGACGCTACCTTGGAGGGGATTGTTGGAGAAGAAACAAACGGGTTCAACGAAGGAGAAGGCTGTCCCAAAAACCTACACCAACAAACATATTTCATCAAAAACAAACATTGGGCCGCATTCACCACTTCGGGCAAACATGTTACATCTTTTTCATACTTTTCCCTTCATTAACAACTTACTAGCCAAATTTTGGAGGTTTGGACAATTACTAGCCAACTTACTAGCAGTAATTCTGAATATTCCTTCTGCCTAAAGAACCATCAAAGTGTAGAAGCAGCAACATCGGTTTAGAAGCACGGGGTATTCAAACTGAAGAAGATGATGAATTTGAACCTGGTGGGGGTAAAAATGTCTTTCTACATTGTATCGGTTCGAAATAAACGGTTGCACATGACATCCATGTGACATTTAACAGGTAAACTTAATGAAAGGTGCAATTACAAACAAAATGAAACATCTAGGTGGACTTATTTGCGTCAAAAACATCCTGGTGCAGTTGCAGAAAAAAATATTCAGGTGTTTTTTCATACTTTTCCCAAGAATAAACGACAGGCGTGCCTCAAATGTCCGTTCAACTTCTGGATAACCGTGCAGTCATTAAATGCTCAAGACCCTATACAGATAAAGTGATCGACAAAGGTTTGCTAAGCCTTTCTGGAAAATCCTTTCAAATGCAGTGTTCGCCAAAGAGGGAGGAATAAACATCCATAAACCCTGGCAACTCCGAGTGTTCCCCAAAAAGGAATAAATGATCAAATACTCCATAAACTCTAGGCGACCAAACGATTGATCGCCAAAGAGCATAAAGTGTTCAAAAGGGTACAAATAGCAGAAAAGGACAAAGAAGATCCAATCCAAGTGTCACTACCTCAAACCCTATCAAAGAATCAAGCTCGACCGAAGAAACTTCACTCAAGCTTCGGGGGCAAATGTTGGGTATTGATAGTGACAGCCCAATAAAGAAAAGGCTCAGAGGCCCCATAACTTTGAACGGGGTGAAACCCATGTCATTCGAACCGGATCGGCCCATGTTAAGGTTGATTTGGCCCTCATGAAGCGGCCCAGTATCGAGCACAAGCCAAAGTGGACGCCAAAGGCTCCATCACGGGTCGCCATTAACCAAAGTCGCAGACTCCTACTGCTCGCCATTGGAGTGCTCGCCTAAAGAGAGCCCAACATCTCTTCTCTGGTCCCACCAACCGTCACTAAAGATATGGCCACGATATCCCGCATATCTCGGGCACATATTCTCTAAAGATTACATATGGTAACTGCAATATTATGCCATAACCGTAATATCTATTATCCTAATCTTCACCAACACAATATTCATTAAGATATGATGTTGCCTTTAACGGTTTGGTCTCCTTACTCTATAAATACCTTTGCTTTACATACATTCAGTTACGTTTTGAGTTCATATACACATATACTAATGGTTATACTAACCTCCGGCACGCGCTACACGCGTGCACGTTGTCGTCGTTTGTCTTGTGTGAGTTGTTAGGAGGACATGATCGACCCAATTCCTAAGATAATACAAGAATTAAACACTTGATTAAAACTATTATTTGAATTATAAGACTAAACTTAAATTACCTAATATAATGAAATAAAATTAATTTTATTTTAAATATTTTTAAGAATAAAATAAAATTAATTTTATTCATTATATTAGGTAATTTAAGTTTAGACTTACAATTCAAATAATAGTTTTAATCAAGTGTTTAATTCTGGTATTATCTTAGGAATCGGGTTGATCATGTCCTCATAACACCTTACGAAAGAGAAACGACAATAATGTGCACGTGCCAGAGTCTAGTAATCATTGAATTCTAATTTCTTAACGTAGACAGTTTTTAGAGTTAGTTTTCTAATTTTTTTTTAAAGAAACATAGGTTTCTAGTTACACTTAATTGGCAACTCAAAAGCATATCTATTCAAAATATCTAAAAGTCGGATTTAAGTTTGACAACTAAACTTGTTTTTTTTTTTAATATTAAATTCTTCCTTTTTTATGTGTACGGAGTTCTTGAACAGAATTGTCTTAACTTGTATAAAAGGTATATTTTCTTTAAATAACAGTGATAAATTTTAAAAAGTAACCTTGTCAGAAAAAAAATTTGAAAAAGTATATATGTTAAAAAAAATTAGCAAAATGTTGATTTGCGCAGGTACCACCTGCGTTTTTCAAAAAAAAAATTCGTTTTTTTTTAAGCAGCAGAGTGTTCATTCTCTAGTCTCACCTGAGGTAAAACACCCTAGCTAGTTTGACATTTTCAGGAATTACTGCTGCAAAATAGCTCTTTGGGGTTTCCATTCTTGACTCTCGTCTGGTTCTCTAAAAATGTGAAGTTTAGATACTAACATGGTACGGTAACCAAGGTCTTTCAAGCGAACTGATGCTTGTTCATTCTCTAGGCTAGTCTCACCAGGCTACAATTGCTAAAGCATAAGCATAACACATTAACACTAACCAGGCTAGAGAGACGTACATCTCTGACTCAACATCTTCTGAATATCTTGTAAAGCTTCTTCAATGACTATAGTTTTTTAATTGATTTTTTTTTAAAAGTAACCATGTCAATCTTGGATTTTAAATAATAATAATTGCTTCAACTCTTTTGGAGTTTTGGATGAGGAGTTTTGGAGTTCGGGTGAGGATAAACAAGCTAGTGTCAAACTAGCTAGTGTATTTGAAGAAAAGTCTCATTCAGAAACTTGTGAACAAACAACTTTGTTTCAATGTTTTACCTCGCCGATGTTGTTCAGAACAGCTTGGAAAATTTAGGACAGGAAAAAAGTATTTAACTTCTTATAACTTCCTTTCTTGTTTACTGGAGGAATTTATGCAGAAAATCAAGAGTCTTCAGATGAGGAGTTTTGGAGTTCGGGTGAGGATAAACAAGCTAGTGTCAAACTAGCTAGTGTATTTGAAGAAAAGTCTCATTCAGAAACTTGTGAATAAAGAACTTTGTTTCAATGTTTTACCTCGCGGATGTTGTTCAGAACAACTTGGAAAATTTAGGACAGGAAAAAAGTATTTAACTTCTTATAACTTCCTTTCTTGTTTACTGGAGGAATTTATGCAGAAAATCAAGAGTCTTCAGATGAGGAGTTTTGGAGTTCGGGTGAGGATAAACAAGCTAGTGTCAAACTAGCTAGTGTATTTGAAGAAAAATCTCATTAAGAAACTTGTGAATAAACAACTTTGTTTCAATGTTTTACCTCGCGGAATTTGGTGAGACTAGCCTAGAGGAATTTGGACCTATGAATACTGAGATGAAGCAACGCGTGATTATATCTCTCAATTTCTATTTAGGAGGAAAACCATAAGCAAACTTAAAATCAACGTTGTATGTGATAGACCGTTGTGTCCACTCACTGCTTGGAAGAGAGCAACGATGGAACTTGCATATCCAACAACACCAGCAAGGGGGTTTAGATTTCTCTTGATAGAGAACCAGACGAGGAATTTGGTGAGACTATCTCTCAATTTCTATTTAGGAGGAAAACCATAAGCAGACTTAAAATCAACGTTGTATCTGATAGACCGTTGTTTCCACTCACTGCTTGGAAGAGAGCAACGATGGAACTTGCATATCCAACAACACCAGCAAGGGGGTTTAGATTTCTCTTGATAGAGAACCAGGCGAGGAATTTGGTGAGACTAGCGTAGAGTAATTTGGACCTATGAATACTGAGATGAACCAACGCGTGATTATATCTCTCAATTTCTATTTAGGAGGAAAACCATAAGCAGACTTAAAATCAACGTGGTTTCTGATAGACCGTTGTTTCCACTTGCATATCCAACAACACCAGCAAGGGGGTTTAGATTTCTCTTGATAGAGAACCAGTTCATTTTCATTGAAGTTTTCCAAAAAATATTTGTTCAAAAATTCATTCTCTTTGTTTGATACTGTTGTGACTGGTTGTGTGTTGTGTCTTCTCAAAATTCATGTGTTTTTAAAAAAAAAAAGACAAAAATTTGCGAAAAACGCAGGTGGTAGACCTGCGCAGATAAACATTTTGCTAAATATTTATTTTACATATATACTTTTTTAAATTTTTTTTCGAAAATAAATACTTTAAAAAAAAAAAGTCAATAACAGTGCTTTGGTTAACATATTAATAAAAATGGAACTTATTTTTAAACTATATATTTGTATATGTAGACCCACATTAGGACATGTACTTTTAATAACTCATATTAAAAATAATAATTTGCTGACAAATTAGGTGGATTAATTAATTATTTAAACAGAGAGATTGATTAATGCTTGGATTGGTGAAAGCTCGGTCAGGAGCTGGACTTTGAAACGTGCGGTCTTGGGTTCAATTTCCACTACACAACTATTTTTATTTAATTTTTTGTGGTAATTTTCAATTTGAGGAGGAATATTGTCCCACATCGGTTCAACAATAGGACTAAGGGGCATAAGAACTTCTATACAATTCTAGTTGAGTGGTTTATCAATTCATACATTTCTCTGCATTTTGGCTAAGATCAAGTGTAGTATCTGTTCTTATCAGTTTAATATCTGATACGTGGACTATCGGTTTACATGATATTAAATTAATATCTTGAGGGGAAAGGACCATCACTGGATCTCTTAAGTGTTGTCTAGGCATTATAGTGTATCCATGAGTCGGTTCACCCCACCAAAGATTAGTGCGATATTTTATGGACAAATTTTTATATTACAAGTTTAGTCTATGAAATTGTTTTGGTTAAGGCAAAGTGTACAATTTCGATCTAATAATTTGATAATGATGTTGTTTGTGCATTTTTCACGTAGTTAGTTGAAACATTTGAAAACTACTTTTTAAAGTAATCCCTTTTATATTGAACGTTACAACAAGGGTAACTCGTTCTAAGAACTGCGTCAAAAACGATTTTTGGTCTTTATTAAAAACTAATCAACGTAATTTATAACATTTTAATAGTAAATATATAGGTCTTTAACATGATTATATTTTTAGAAACAAATATGATAAATATCTATCGTGCTTGAGGTGTTGGTATGAGAATTAAACATTTAATAAATATATCGAAAATGAAAAATATAAATAACACTTAACTTACCTATATTTTATGAACAATGTAAATATCAAAGTAGAAAAATAAGAAACAAAATTGATCAAATATCTAATTTTATTTTTTTGTGCAAATTAGTGGAAATTTCTTGATGTTGTCATAGTAGATTGTGATAGTCATTTTATTATAAACATGGTAGTGAACGTGTTAAGATACCTTAAGAGTATATTGAATGCATTCATTGACGAGTTCTGACTTATCAGCGTACGTCTTAAATATCAAATGGTATGAGCGCATAGGACTGAATCCTACGGATGTTGTTGGAGTGAAAATACTCATAGAAAAGTCGAGGTTGGGCATTGAGCGATAGTTGTTATGAGATGAGATAGTATTACATGGTATGTGAGTAAAAATACTCCTAATATGACTATAAACCATGCGCATGGTCAACTTTATTAAAATATCGACATATACTTGTTTGATTATATTATTAGTAACAAATAATTATATGTTACTCTCTCACCCATATTTATAGTAACAAAAATATTATATACAGTCACCAACAAATATTTTTGGTTAAGAAATGGGATTTCAAAAGAATTAACAATATATACAATTAATTTTATTTCATTATATTAAGTAATTTAAGTTTGCTCCCGTCAAATAATAATTATATGTTACTTTCTCGCGCATAGTAACAAAAGTATTATATGGTTAAGAATTATCAATATATATACTCGAACGGAGTCTACAAAATAATTTGTTAGGTTTATCAATTAACTATTCAATTTTGTTATAGTAAGGACGAAAATCTGCATCGTAATTTTTGTTAATTATATTTGATGATATTCTTTTCATTTGACTATATCGATTAACTATTCAATTTTGTTATAGTTAGTAGGAATGAGCTCGGGCGGGACATGCCAGTCTTTTTGGCAAGACTGAGCATGAGCCTGAAATTTTGGTCATCACCTTTGCAGGACCCTGATTTGGTCTAAAATGCCCGCTCGAGAAGGTCTTACTTGACTCGATCTAGGAGCGAAATTTTCAATCTAAAAAAAATTACGATTCTTGACCTAAAATCGTAAATTGGAACATCCGTGAACAATTACGATTCGTGACTAAATCAAGAACAATCGTGACCTAAATGGATGACAAAGTACATATACAATTACCTAAAAATTAATAATTAATTGTTGAATCTTGAAGATGAAGGTGAGGACGGTGTTCCCTTCCGTCTCGATCTCTCTTTATTGCCGAGAGGGATTCTCTGCCTCTTTCTGCGATGGTATCTCTATGTAAAACACTCCAAATCCTCTCCGATTCACTTACTCTGCGACTGTACTAGGTGTTGCAAGGTTGTTTCTAGCTCGCGGTGACCAACACGACCGTCTAGGGTTTACGGTTTACCCCTACTTCTGCTTTCTTCCTTTTTATATGCCTCTAGGTCTCGAGTGTCTAGGGTTCCGAAGGCGGGTTGGGTCGCAATGCCTTTGAGACGGACGAGAGAGAAACTGCTGAGAGAGAAAGGTGAGGACAGTGTTGCCACTGCCGAGACTCTCGAGAGGAACTGATTACTGAACTGAGGAAACTGAGAGGTGAGGAGTGAGGACGGTGTTGAAACTGATTACTGTGGTGTTGGGGCTTCTTCTATGTGATTATGTGCGTTCTTCTATGTGTCTCAGCTTCTTCTATGTGGTTATGTGGGCTTTTTTTTTCCCAAGGTCGGGTCAGGCCGGGCCTAGTCAGGATTTTATAAAAAACGGTTGTGACCGAGATCAAGCCTGAGCTTGGGGAAAAAAAGCATGCCCGTCCATACTCGGTCCTAGTCGGGCCAGTCTTGTAGGGAACTCGGTCTATCCAATCTTTTTTGCTCAGCTGTAATAGTTAGAAGGAAGATATAGATCCTATTTTGAGTAATTTGAGTACTATTTTTATTTACTACTACTCATATTGCTTATATATCTATATTATTCTCTAAACGTCAATTTTCATCCACTCAATGAATAGTTATCAAAAAAGTTTCATATGCAATCTAAAATAAAATTAAAATTAAAGTTCTAGAATCCACTTAAGTGTATTTTTCTAGTGGTTATACTAAACTTAGGCACGCGCTACGCGCGTGCACGTTGTCGTCGTTTGTCTTGCGGGAGGTGTTAGGAGGACATGATCAACCCAATTCCTAAGATAATACCAGAATTAAACACTTGATTAAAACTATTATTTGAATTGTAAGACTAAACTTAAATTACCTAATATAATGAGATAAAATTAATTTTATTTTAAATATTTTTAAGGATAAAACAAAATAAATTTTATTTCATTATATTAGGTAATTTAAGTTTAGTCTTACAATTTAAATAATAGTTTTAATCAAGTGTTTAATTCTGGTATTATCTTAGGAATCAGGTTGATCATGGCCTCAGAACACCTCACGTAAGAGAAACGACGATATTGTGCACGTGCCGGGGTCTAGTAATCATTGAGTTCTAATTTCTTAACGTAGACTCCTTTTAGGCTTAGTTTTCTATTTTTTTTTTTAAAAGAAGCATAGGTTTCTAGTTACACTTAATTGGCAACTCAAAAGCACATCTAAAAGTTGGATTTAAATTTGACAACTAAACTTGTTTTGTTAAAAAACGTTTTTTTATTAAATTCTTCCTTTTTTATGTGTGTGGAGTTCTTGAATAGAATTGTCTTAACTTGTATAAAAAGTATATTTTCTTTAAATAACAGTGCTTTGGTTAACATATTAACAAAAATGGAACTTATTTTTAAACTATATATTTGTATATGTAGACCCACCTTAGGACATGTACTTATAATAACTCATATTAAAAATAATAATTTGCTGACAAATTAGGTGGATTAATTAATTATTTAAACAGAGAGATTGATTAATGCTTGGGTTGGTGAAAGCTCGGTCAGGAGCTGGACTTTGAAACGTGCGGTCTTGGGTTCAATTTCCACTAATCAACTATTTTTATTTAAGTTTTTGTTGGTATTTTCAATTTGAGGAGGAATATTGTCCCACATCGGTCCAACAATAGGACTAAGGAGCATAAGGACTTCTATAAAATTCTAGTTGAGAAGTTTATCAATTCATACCTTTCTCGGCCTTTTGGCTAAGATCAAGTGTAGTATCTGTTCTTATCAGTTTAATATCTGATACGTGGACCATTGATTCACACTATATTAAATTAATATCTTGAGGGGGAGGGACCATCATTGGATCTCTTAAGTGTTGTCTAGGCATTATAGTGTATCCTTGAGTCGGTTCACCCCACCAAAGATTAGTGCGATATTTTATGGACAAATTTTTATATTACAAGTTTAGTCTATGAAATTGTTTTGGTTAAGGCAAAGTGTACAATTTCGATCTAATAATTTGATAATGATGTTGTTTGTGCATTTTTCACGTAGTTAGTTGAAACATTTGAAAACTACTTTTTAAAGTAATCCCTTTTATATTGAACGTTACAACAAGGGTAACTCGTTCTAAGAACTGCGTCAAAAACGATTTTTGGTCTTTATTAAAAACTAATCAACGTAATTTATAACATTTTAATAGTAAATATATAGGTCTTTAACATGATTATATTTTTAGAAACAAATATGATAAATATCTATCGTGCTTGAGGTGTTGGTATGAGAATTAAACATTTAATAAATATATCGAAAATGAAAAATATAAATAACACTTAACTTACCTATATTTTATGAACAATGTAAATATCAAAGTAGAAAAATAAGAAACAAAATTGATCAAATATCTAATTTTATTTTTTTGTGCAAATTAGTGGAAATTTCTTGATGTTGTCATAGTAGATTGTGATAGTCATTTTATTATAAACATGGTAGTGAACGTGTTAAGATACCTTAAGAGTATATTGAATGCATTCATTGACGAGTTCTGACTTATCAGCGTACGTCTTAAATATCAAATGGTATGAGCGCATAGGACTGAATCCTACGGATGTTGTTGGAGTGAAAATACTCATAGAAAAGTCGAGGTTGGGCATTGAGCGATAGTTGTTATGAGATGAGATAGTATTACATGGTATGTGAGTAAAAATACTCCTAATATGACTATAAACCATGCGCATGGTCAACTTTATTAAAATATCGACATATACTTGTTTGATTATATTATTAGTAACAAATAATTATATGTTACTCTCTCACCCATATTTATAGTAACAAAAATATTATATACAGTCACCAACAAATATTTTTGGTTAAGAAATGGGATTTCAAAAGAATTAACAATATATACAATTAATTTTATTTCATTATATTAAGTAATTTAAGTTTGCTCCCGTCAAATAATAATTATATGTTACTTTCTCGCGCATAGTAACAAAAGTATTATATGGTTAAGAATTATCAATATATATACTCGAACGGAGTCTACAAAATAATTTGTTAGGTTTATCAATTAACTATTCAATTTTGTTATAGTAAGGACGAAAATCTGCATCGTAATTTTTGTTAATTATATTTGATGATATTCTTTTCATTTGACTATATCGATTAACTATTCAATTTTGTTATAGTTAGTAGGAATGAGCTCGGGCGGGACATGCCAGTCTTTTTGGCAAGACTGAGCATGAGCCTGAAATTTTGGTCATCACCTTTGCAGGACCCTGATTTGGTCTAAAATGCCCGCTCGAGAAGGTCTTACTTGACTCGATCTAGGAGCGAAATTTTCAATCTAAAAAAAATTACGATTCTTGACCTAAAATCGTAAATTGGAACATCCGTGAACAATTACGATTCGTGACTAAATCAAGAACAATCGTGACCTAAATGGATGACAAAGTACATATACAATTACCTAAAAATTAATAATTAATTGTTGAATCTTGAAGATGAAGGTGAGGACGGTGTTCCCTTCCGTCTCGATCTCTCTTTATTGCCGAGAGGGATTCTCTGCCTCTTTCTGCGATGGTATCTCTATGTAAAACACTCCAAATCCTCTCCGATTCACTTACTCTGCGACTGTACTAGGTGTTGCAAGGTTGTTTCTAGCTCGCGGTGACCAACACGACCGTCTAGGGTTTACGGTTTACCCCTACTTCTGCTTTCTTCCTTTTTATATGCCTCTAGGTCTCGAGTGTCTAGGGTTCCGAAGGCGGGTTGGGTCGCAATGCCTTTGAGACGGACGAGAGAGAAACTGCTGAGAGAGAAAGGTGAGGACAGTGTTGCCACTGCCGAGACTCTCGAGAGGAACTGATTACTGAACTGAGGAAACTGAGAGGTGAGGAGTGAGGACGGTGTTGAAACTGATTACTGTGGTGTTGGGGCTTCTTCTATGTGATTATGTGCGTTCTTCTATGTGTCTCAGCTTCTTCTATGTGGTTATGTGGGCTTTTTTTTTCCCAAGGTCGGGTCAGGCCGGGCCTAGTCAGGATTTTATAAAAAACGGTTGTGACCGAGATCAAGCCTGAGCTTGGGGAAAAAAAGCATGCCCGTTCATACTCGGTCCTAGTCGGGCCAGTCTTGTAGGGAACTCGGTCTATCCAATCTTTTTTGCTCAGCTGTAATAGTTAGAAGGAAGATATAGATCCTATTTTGAGTAATTTGAGTACTATTTTTATTTACTACTACTCATATTGCTTATATATCTATATTATTCTCTAAACGTCAATTTTCATCCACTCAATGAATAGTTATCAAAAAAGTTTCATATGCAATCTAAAATAAAATTAAAATTAAAGTTCTAGAATCCACTTAAGTGTATTTTTCTAGTGGTTATACTAAACTTAGGCACGCGCTACGCGCGTGCACGTTGTCGTCGTTTGTCTTGCGGGAGGTGTTAGGAGGACATGATCAACCCAATTCCTAAGATAATACCAGAATTAAACACTTGATTAAAACTATTATTTGAATTGTAAGACTAAACTTAAATTACCTAATATAATGAGATAAAATTAATTTTATTTTAAATATTTTTAAGGATAAAACAAAATAAATTTTATTTCATTATATTAGGTAATTTAAGTTTAGTCTTACAATTTAAATAATAGTTTTAATCAAGTGTTTAATTCTGGTATTATCTTAGGAATCAGGTTGATCATGGCCTCAGAACACCTCACGTAAGAGAAACGACGATATTGTGCACGTGCTGGGGTCTAGTAATCATTGAGTTCTAATTTCTTAACGTAGACTCCTTTTAGGCTAAGTTTCTATTTTTTTTTTAAAGAAGCATAGGTTTCTAGTTACACTTAATTGGCAACTCAAAAGCACATCTAAAAGTTGGATTTAAATTTGACAACTAAACTTGTTTTGTTAAAAAACGTTTTTTTATTAAATTCTTCCTTTTTTATGTGTGTGGAGTTCTTGAATAGAATTGTCTTAACTTGTATAAAAAGTATATTTTCTTTAAATAACAGTGCTTTGGTTAACATATTAACAAAAATGGAACTTATTTTTAAACTATATATTTGTATATGTAGACCCACCTTAGGACATGTACTTATAATAACTCATATTAAAAATAATAATTTGCTGACAAATTAGGTGGATTAATTAATTATTTAAACAGAGAGATTGATTAATGCTTGGGTTGGTGAAAGCTCGGTCAGGAGCTGGACTTTGAAACGTGCGGTCTTGGGTTCAATTTCCACTAAACAACTATTTTTATTTAATTTTTTGTTGGTATTTTCAATTTGAGGAGGAATATTGTCCCACATCGGTCCAACAATAGGACTAAGGGGCATAAGGACTTCTATAAAATTCTAGTTGAGAAGTTTATCAATTCATACCTTTCTCGGCCTTTTGGCTAAGATCAAGTGTAGTATCTGTTCTTATCAGTTTAATATCTGATACGTGGACCATCGATTCACACGATATTAAATTAATATCTTGAGGGGGAGGGACCATCACAGTAGCTAGCTACTGGGTCTCTTAAGCGTCGTTTAGGCATTACACTGCAGCCTTGACTCGGTGCACCCCATCAAAGATTAGTGTGATATTTTATTGACAAATTTTTATATTACAAGTTTAGTCTGATGTTGTTTTTATTAAGGCAAAGTGTACAATTTTGATCTAATAATTTGGTAATGATGTTTGTGCATTTTACAGTGTTAGTTGAAACATTTGAAGCCTACTTTTTAAGGTAATCCCTTTTATAGTGAATGTTACAACAAGGGTAACTCGTCCTAAGAACTGCGTCAAAAACGACTTTTGGTCTTTAATTAAAAACTAATCAAGGTCTCTAACATTCGATTTTTTATAGTCGTCGTTTCATAGACATGGTAGTGAGATTGTTAAGATATTTTAAGACTATATTGAATATCTTCACAGACATGTTCAGACTTATGATACAGTTGGTTAATGTTGCTTAAGCTGTGCGTCTTAAATTATAGATAGTAACAGCGTCCAGGTTCAAATCCTATGGATGTCGGCAGTATAATACTCAAAGAAAGGTCGGTCGAATTTCAGAAGTAAAATACTTAAAGAAAGCTCGGGTCAGAAGTAAAATTACTCAAGGCGCAATGTCAATTTTGTCCAAATATCGACATATATTGTTTTGATTATATTTTTAGAAACAAATATGATAAATATCTATTGTGCTTGAGGTGTTGGTATGGGAATTAAACATTTAATAAATATATCGAAAATGAAAAATATAAATAACACTTAACTTACCTATATTTTATGAACTATGAAAATATCAAAGTAGAAAAATAAGAAACAAAATTGATCAAATATCTAATTTTATTTTTTTTGTGCAAATTAGTGGGAATTTCTTGATGTTGTCATGGTAGATTGTGATAGTCATTTTTTTATAAACATGGTAGTGAACGTGTTAAGATACCTTAAGAGTATATTGAATGCATTCATTGACGAGTTCTGACTTATCAGCGTACGTCTTAAATATCAAATGGTATGAGCGCATAGGACTGAATCCTACGAATGTTGTTGGAGTGAAAATACTCATAGAAAAGTCGAGGTTGGGCATTGAGCGATAGTTGTTATGAGATGAGATAGTATTACATGGTATGTGAGTAAAAATACTCCTAATATGACTATAAACCATGCGCATGGTCAACTTTATCAAATATCGACATATACTTGTTTGATTATATTATTAGTAACAAATAATTATATGTTACTCTCTCACCCATATTTATAGTAACAAAAATATTATATACAGTCACCAACAAATATTTTTGGTTAAGAAATGGGATTTCAAAAGAATTAACAATATATACAATTAATTTTATTTCATTATATTAAGTAATTTAAGTTTGCTCCCGTCAAATAATAATTATATGTTACTTTCTCGCGCATAGTAACAAAAGTATTATATGGTTAAGAATTATCAATATATATACTCGAACGGAGTCTACAAAATAATTTGTTAGGTTTATCAATTAACTATTCAATTTTGTTATAGTAAGGACGAAAATCTGCATCGTAATTTTTGTTAATTATATTTGATGATATTCTTTTCATTTGACTATATCGATTAACTATTCAATTTTGTTATAGTTAGTAGGAATGAGCTCGGGCGGGCCATGCCAGTCTTTTTGGCAAGACTGAGCATGAGCCTGAAATTTTGGTCATCACCTTTGCAGGACCCCGATTTGGTCTAAAATGCCCGCTCGAGAAGGTCTTACTTGACTCGATCTAGGAGCGAAATTTTCAATCTAAAAAAAATTACGATTCTCGACCTAAATTCGTAAATTGGAACATCCGTGAACAATTACGATTCGTGACTAAATCAAGAACAATCGTGACCTAAATGGATGACAGAGTACATATACAATTACCTAAAAATTAATAATTAATTGTTGAATCTTGAAGATGAAGGTGAGGACGGTGTTCCCTTCCGTCTCGATCTCTCTTTATTGCCGAGAGGGATTCTCTGCCTCTTTCTGCGATGGTATCTCTATGTAAAACACTCCAAATCCTCTCCGATTCACTTACTCTGCGACTTTACTAGGTGTTGCAAGGTTGTTTCTAGCTCGCGGTGACCAACACGACCGTCTAGGGTTTACGGTTTACCCCTACTTCTGCTTTCTTCCTTTTTATCTGCCTCTAGGTCTCGAGTGTCTAGGGTTCCGAAGGCGGGTTGGGTCGCAATGCCTTTGAGACGGACGAGAGAGAAACTGCTGAGAGAGAAAGGTGAGGACAGTGTTGCCACTGCCGAGACTCTCGAGAGGAACTGATTACTGAACTGAGGAAACTGAGAGGTGAGGAGTGAGGACGGTGTTGAAACTGATGACTGTGGTGTTGGGGCTTCTTCTATGTGATTATGTGCGTTCTTCTATGTGTCTCAGCTTCTTCTATGTGGTTATGTGGGCTTTTTTTTTCCCAAGGTCGGGTCAGGCCGGGCCTAGTCAGGATTTTATAAAAAACGGTTGTGACCGAGATCAAGCCTGAGCTTGGGGAAAAAAAGCATGCCCGTCCATACTCGGTCCTAGTCGGGCCAGTCTTGTAGGGAACTCGGTCTATCCAATCTTTTTTGCTCAGCTGTAATAGTTAGAAGGAAGATATAGATCCTATTTTGAGTAATTTGAGTACTATTTTTATTTACTACTACTCATATTGCTTATATATCTATATTATTCTCTAAACGTCAATTTTCATCCACTCAATGAATAGTTATCAAAAAAGTTTCATATGCAATCTAAAATAAAATTAAAGTTCTAGAATCCACTTAAGTGTATTTTTCTAGTGGTTATACTAAACTTAGGCACGCGCTACGCGCGTGCACGTTGTCGTCGTTTGTCTTGCGGGAGGTGTTAGGAGGACATGATCAACCCAATTCCTAAGATAATACCAGAATTAAACACTTGATTAAAACTATTATTTGAATTGTAAGACTAAACTTAAATTACCTAATATAATGAGATAAAATTAATTTTATTTTAAATATTTTTAAGGATAAAACAAAATAAATTTTATTTCATTATATTAGGTAATTTAAGTTTAGTCTTACAATTTAAATAATAGTTTTAATCAAGTGTTTAATTCTGGTATTATCTTAGGAATCAGGTTGATCATGGCCTCAGAACACCTCACGTAAGAGAAACGACGATATTGTGCACGTGCCGGGGTCTAGTAATCATTGAGTTCTAATTTCTTAACGTAGACTCCTATTAGGCTTAGTTTTCTATTTTTTTTTTTAAAGAAGCATAGGTTTCTAGTTACACTTAATTGGCAACTCAAAAGCACATCTAAAAGTTGGATTTAAATTTGACAACTAAACTTGTTTTGTTAAAAAACGTTTTTTTATTAAATTCTTCCTTTTTTATGTGTGTGGAGTTCTTGAATAGAATTGTCTTAACTTGTATAAAAAGTATATTTTCTTTAAATAACAGTGCTTTGGTTAACATATTAACAAAAATGGAACTTATTTTTAAACTATATATTTGTATATGTAGACCCACCTTAGGACATGTACTTATAATAACTCATATTAAAAATAATAATTTGCTGACAAATTAGGTGGATTAATTAATTATTTAAACAGAGAGATTGATTAATGCTTGGGTTGGTGAAAGCTCGGTCAGGAGCTGGACTTTGAAACGTGCGGTCTTGGGTTCAACTTCCACTAAACAACTATTTTTATTTAATTTTTTGTTGGTATTTTCAATTTGAGGAGGAATATTGTCCCACATCGGTCCAACAATAGGACTAAGGGGCATAAGGACTTCTATAAAATTCTAGTTGAGAAGTTTATCAATTCATACCTTTCTCGGCCTTTTGGCTAAGATCAAGTGTAGTATCTGTTCTTATTAGTTTAATATCTGATATGTGGACCATTGGTTCACACGATATTAAATTAATATCTTGAGGGGGAGGGACCATCACAGTAGCTAGCTACTATGTCTCTTAAGCGTCGTTTAGGCATTACACTGCAGCCTTGACTCGGTGCACCCCACCAAAGATTAGTGTGATATTTTATTGACAAATTTTTATATTACAAGTTTAGTCTGATGTTGTTTTGACTAAGGCAAAGTGTACAATTTTGATCTAATAATTTGGTAATGATGTTTGTGCATTTTACAGTGTTAGTTGAAACATTTGAAGCCTACTTTTTAAGGTAATCCCTTTTATAGTGAATGTTACAACAAGGGTAACTCGTCCTAAGAACTGCGTCAAAAACGACTTTTGGTCTTTAATTAAAAACTAATCAAGGTCTCTAACATTCGATTTTTTATAGTCGTCGTTTCATAGACATGGTAGTGAGATTGTTAAGATATTTTAAGACTATATTGAATATCTTCACAGACATGTTCAGACTTATGATACAGTTGGTTAATGTTGCTTAAGCTGTGCGTCTTAAATTATAGATAGTAACAGCGTCCAGGTTCAAATCCTATGGATGTCGGCAGTATAATACTCAAAGAAAGGTCGGTCGAATTTCAGAAGTAAAATACTTAAAGAAAGCTCGGGTCAGAAGTAAAATTACTCAAGGCGCAATGTCAATTTTGTCCAAATATCGACATATATTGTTTTGATTATATTTTTAGAAACAAATATGATAAATATCTATTGTGCTTGAGGTGTTGGTATGAGAATTAAACATTTAATAAATATATCGAAAATGAAAAATATAAATAACACTTAACTTACCTATATTTTATGAACTATGAAAATATCAAAGTAGAAAAATAAGAAACAAAATTGATCAAATATCTAATTTTATTTTTTTTGTGCAAATTAGTGGGAATTTCTTGATGTTGTCATGGTAGATTGTGATAGTCATTTTTTTATAAACATGGTAGTGAACGTGTTAAGATACCTTAAGAGTATATTGAATGCATTCATTGACGAGTTCTGACTTATCAGCGTACGTCTTAAATATCAAATGGTATGAGCGCATAGGACTGAATCCTACGAATGTTGTTGGAGTGAAAATACTCATAGAAAAGTCGAGGTTGGGCATTGAGCGATAGTTGTTATGAGATGAGATAGTATTACATGGTATGTGAGTAAAAATACTCCTAATATGACTATAAACCATGCGCATGGTCAACTTTATCAAATATCGACATATACTTGTTTGATTATATTATTAGTAACAAATAATTATATGTTACTCTCTCACCCATATTTATAGTAACAAAAATATTATATACAGTCACCAACAAATATTTTTGGTTAAGAAATGGGATTTCAAAAGAATTAACAATATATACAATTAATTTTATTTCATTATATTAAGTAATTTAAGTTTGCTCCCGTCAAATAATAATTATATGTTACTTTCTCGCGCATAGTAACAAAAATATTATATGGTTAAGAATTATCAATATATATACTCGAACGGAGTCTACAAAATAATTTGTTAGATTTATCAATTAACTATTCAATTTTGTTATAGTAAGGACGAAAATCTGCATCGTAATTTTTGTTAATTATATTTGATGATATTCTTTTCATTTGACTATATCGATTAACTATTCAATTTTGTTATAGTTAGTAGGAATGAGCTCGGGCGGGACATGCCAGTCTTTTTGGCAAGACTGAGCATGAGCCTGAAATTTTGGTCATCACCTTTGCAGGACCCCGATTTGGTCTAAAATGCCCGCTCGAGAAGGTCTTACTTGACTCGATCTAGGAGCGAAATTTTCAATCTAAAAAAAATTACGATTCTCGACCTAAATTCGTAAATTGGAACATCCGTGAACAATTACGATTCGTGACTAAATCAAGAACAATCGTGACCTAAATGGATGACAAAGTACATATACAATTACCTAAAAATTAATAATTAATTGTTGAATCTTGAAGATGAAGGTGAGGACGGTGTTCCCTTCCGTCTCGATCTCTCTTTATTGCCGAGAGGGATTCTCTGCCTCTTTCTGCGATGGTATCTCTATGTAAAACACTCCAAATCCTCTCCGATTCACTTACTCTGCGACTTTACTAGGTGTTGCAAGGTTGTTTCTAGCTCGCGGTGACCAACACGACCGTCTAGGGTTTACGGTTTACCCCTACTTCTGCTTTCTTCCTTTTTATCTGCCTCTAGGTCTTGAGTGTCTAGGGTTCCGAAGGCGGGTTGGGTCGCAATGCCTTTGAGACGGACGAGAGAGAAACTGCTGAGAGAGAAAGGTGAGGACAGTGTTGCCACTGCCGAGACTCTCGAGAGGAACTGATTACTGAACTGAGGAAACTGAGAGGTGAGGAGTGAGGACGGTGTTGAAACTGATGACTGTGGTGTTGGGGCTTCTTCTATGTGATTATGTGCGTTCTTCTATGTGTCTCAGCTTCTTCTATGTGGTTATGTGGGCTTTTTTTTTCCCAAGGTCGGGTCAGGCCGGGCCTAGTCAGGATTTTATAAAAAACGGTTGTGACCGAGATCAAGCCTGAGCTTGGGGAAAAAAAGCATGCCCGTCCATACTCGGTCCTAGTCGGGCCAGTCTTGTAGGGAACTCGGTCTATCCAATCTTTTTTGCTCAGCTGTAATAGTTAGAAGGAAGATATAGATCCTATTTTGAGTAATTTGAGTACTATTTTTATTTACTACTACTCATATTGCTTATATATCTATATTATTCTCTAAACGTCAATTTTCATCCACTCAATGAATAGTTATCAAAAAAGTTTCATATGCAATCTAAAATAAAATTAAAGTTCTAGAATCCACTTAAGTGTATTTTTCTAGTGGTTATACTAAACTTAGGCACGCGCTACGCGCGTGCACGTTGTCGTCGTTTGTCTTGCGGGAGGTGTTAGGAGGACATGATCAACCCAATTCCTAAGATAATACCAGAATTAAACACTTGATTAAAACTATTATTTGAATTGTAAGACTAAACTTAAATTACCTAATATAATGAGATAAAATTAATTTTATTTTAAATATTTTTAAGGATAAAACAAAATAAATTTTATTTCATTATATTAGGTAATTTAAGTTTAGTCTTACAATTTAAATAATAGTTTTAATCAAGTGTTTAATTCTGGTATTATCTTAGGAATCAGGTTGATCATGGCCTCAGAACACCTCACGTAAGAGAAACGACGATATTGTGCACGTGCCGGGGTCTAGTAATCATTGAGTTCTAATTTCTTAACGTAGACTCCTATTAGGCTTAGTTTTCTATTTTTTTTTTAAAGAAGCATAGGTTTCTAGTTACACTTAATTGGCAACTCAAAAGCACATCTAAAAGTTGGATTTAAATTTGACAACTAAACTTGTTTTGTTAAAAAACGTTTTTTTATTAAATTCTTCCTTTTTTATGTGTGTGGAGTTCTTGAATAGAATTGTCTTAACTTGTATAAAAAGTATATTTTCTTTAAATAACAGTGCTTTGGTTAACATATTAACAAAAATGGAACTTATTTTTAAACTATATATTTGTATATGTAGACCCACCTTAGGACATGTACTTATAATAACTCATATTAAAAATAATAATTTGCTGACAAATTAGGTGGATTAATTAATTATTTAAACAGAGAGATTGATTAATGCCTGGGTTGGTGAAAGCTCGGTCAGGAGCTGGACTTTGAAACGTGCGGTCTTGGGTTCAATTTCCACTAAACAACTATTTTTATTTAATTTTTTGTTGGTATTTTCAATTTGAGGAGGAATATTGTCCCACATCGGTCCAACAATAGGACTAAGGGGCATAAGGACTTCTATAAAATTCTAGTTGAGAAGTTTATCAATTCATACCTTTCTCGGCCTTTTGGCTAAGATTAAGTGTAGTATCTGTTCTTATCAGTTTAATATCTGATACGTGGACCATCGGTTCACACGATATTAAATTAATATCTTGAGGGGGAGGGACCATCACAGTAGCTAGCTATTGGGTCTCTTAAGCGTCGTTTAGGCATTACACTGCAGCCTTGACTCGGTGCACCCCACCAAAGATTAGTGTGATATTTTATTGACAAATTTTTATATTACAAGTTTAGTCTGATGTTGTTTTGATTAAGGCAAAGTGTACAATTTTGATCTAATAATTTGGTAATGATGTTTGTGCATTTTACAGTGTTAGTTGAAACATTTGAAGCCTACTTTTTAAGGTAATCCCTTTTATAGTGAATGTTACAACAAGGGTAACTCGTCCTAAGAACTGCGTCAAAAACGACTTTTGGTCTTTAATTAAAAACTAATCAAGGTCTCTAACATTCGATTTTTTATAGTCGTCGTTTCATAGACATGGTAGTGAGATTGTTAAGATATTTTAAGACTATATTGAATATCTTCACAGACATGTTCAGACTTATGATACAGTTGGTTAATGTTGCTTAAGCTGTGCGTCTTAAATTATAGATAGTAACATCGTCCAGGTTCAAATCCTATGGATGTCGGCAGTATAATACTCAAAGAAAGGTCGGTCGAATTTCAGAAGTAAAATACTTAAAGAAAGCTCGGGTCAGAAGTAAAATTACTCAAGGCGCAATGTCAATTTTGTCCAAATATCGACATATATTGTTTTGATTATATTTTTAGAAACAAATATGATAAATATCTATCGTGCTTGAGGTGTTGGTATGAGAATTAAACATTTAATAAATATATCGAAAATGAAAAATATAAATAACACTTAACTTACCTATATTTTATGAACTATGAAAATATCAAAGTAGAAAAATAAGAAACAAAATTGATCAAATATCTAATTTTATTTTTTTTGTGCAAATTAGTGGGAATTTCTTGATGTTGTCATGGTAGATTGTGATAGTCATTTTTTTATAAACATGGTAGTGAACGTGTTAAGATACCTTAAGAGTATATTGAATGCATTCATTGACGAGTTCTGACTTATCAGCGTACGTCTTAAATATCAAATGGTATGAGCGCATAGGACTGAATCCTACGAATGTTGTTGGAGTGAAAATACTCATAGAAAAGTCGAGGTTGGGCATTGAGCGATAGTTGTTATGAGATGAGATAGTATTACATGGTATGTGAGTAAAAATACTCCTAATATGACTATAAACCATGCGCATGGTCAACTTTATCAAATATCGACATATACTTGTTTGATTATATTATTAGTAACAAATAATTATATGTTACTCTCTCACCCATATTTATAGTAACAAAAATATTATATACAGTCACCAACAAATATTTTTGGTTAAGAAATGGGATTTCAAAAGAATTAACAATATATACAATTAATTTTATTTCATTATATTAAGTAATTTAAGTTTGCTCCCGTCAAATAATAATTATATGTTACTTTCTCGCGCATAGTAACAAAAGTATTATATGGTTAAGAATTATCAATATATATACTCGAACGGAGTCTACAAAATAATTTGTTAGGTTTATCAATTAACTATTCAATTTTGTTATAGTAAGGACGAAAATCTGCATCGTAATTTTTGTTAATTATATTTGATGATATTCTTTTCATTTGACTATATCGATTAACTATTCAATTTTGTTATAGTTAGTAGGAATGAGCTCGGGCGGGACATGCCAGTCTTTTTGGCAAGACTGAGCATGAGCCTGAAATTTTGGTCATCACCTTTGCAGGACCCCGATTTGGTCTAAAATGCCCGCTCGAGAAGGTCTTACTTGACTCGATCTAGGAGCGAAATTTTCAATCTAAAAAAAATTACGATTCTTGACCTAAATCCGTAAATTGGAACATCCGTGAACAATTACGATTCGTGACTAAATCAAGAACAATCGTGACCTAAATGGATGACAAAGTACATATACAATTACCTAAAAATTAATAATTAATTGTTGAATCTTGAAGATGAAGGTGAGGACGGTGTTCCCTTCCGTCTCGATCTCTCTTTATTGCCGAGAGGGATTCTCTGCCTCTTTCTGCGATGGTATCTCTATGTAAAACACTCCAAATCCTCTCCGATTCACTTACTCTGCGGCTGTACTAGGTGTTGCTAGGTTGCTTCTAGCTCGCAGTGACCAACACGACCGTCTAGGGTTTACGGTTTACCCCTACTTCTGCTTTCTTCCTTTTTATCTTCCTTTAGGTGTCGAGTGTCTAGGGTTCCGAAGGCGGGTTGAGTCGCGATGCCTTTGAGACGGACGAGAGAGAAACTGCTGAGAGGAAGCTGAAAGAGAAAGGTGAGGACAGTGTTGCCACTGCCGAGACTCTCGAGAGGAAATGGTTACTGAACTTAGGAAACTGAGAGGTGAGGAGTGAGGACGGTGTTGAAACTGATTACTGTGCTTTCGGGGCTTCTTCTATGTGATTATGTGGGCTTCTTCTATGTGTCTCATCTTCTTCTATGTGGTTATGTGGGCTTTTTTTCCCAAGGTCGGGTCAGGCGTGTCTAGTCGGGATTTTATAAAAAACGGTTGTGACCGAGATCAAGCCTGAGCTTGGGAAAAAAAGTACGCCCGTCCATTCTCGGTCCTAGTCGGGTCAGTCTTACAGGGAACTCTATCTAGCCTATCTTTTTTTGCTCAGCCCTAATAGTTAGAAGGAAGATATAGATCTTAATTTTCATTAATTGTATTTGATAATTTGAGTACTATTTTTATTTACTACTAAATATATTGCTTGTATATCTATATTATTCTCTAAAAGTTAATTTTCATCCACTTAATGAATATTTATCGAAAAAGTTTCATATGCAATCTAAAATAAAATTAAAATGAAAGTTCTAGAATCCACGAAAGTGTATTTTACTAATGGTTATACTAAACTCAGGCATGCGCTACGCGCGTGCACGTTGTCGTCGTTTGTCTTGTGTGAGTTGTTAGGAGGACATGATCAACCTGATTCCTAAGATAATACAAGAATTAAACACTTGATTAAAAATATTATTTGAATTGTAAGACTAAACTTAAATTATCTAATATAATGAAATAAAATTAACTTTATTTTAAATATTTTAATAAATTGCTCGAGCATCCGGGAGGATGAACCATTATTAAAGAGACCCCGGATACTCGAGCAATTTTTTAAAAATATTTAAAATAAAATTAATTTTATTTCATTATATTATGTAATTTAAGTTTAGTCTTACAATTGAAATAATAGTTTAATCAAGTGTTTAATTCTGGTATTATCTTAGGAATCGAGTTGATCATTGAATTCTAATTTCTTACGATAACGTGCATGTGCCGGAGTCTACTAATCATTGAATTCTAATTTCTTAACGTAGATGATTTTTTGGAGTTCTTGAATAGAATTGTCTTAACTTGTATATAAAGTGTATTTTCTTTAAATAACAGTGCTTTGGTTAACATATTAAAAAAAATGGAACTTATTTTTAAACTATATATTTGTATACATGGACCTACATTAGGACATGTACTTTTAATAACTCATATTAAAAATAATAATTTGCTGAAAAATTAGGTGGATTAATTTATTATTTAAAGAGAGAGATTGATTAATGCTTGGGAATAGTTATGAGAACCGGACCGGCCATCGAACCGGCGAGGGGTCCGATTCACGGTTCAGCCGGTTCAATCCGGTTCAGTGTGCGGTTAACTGTTCACAAGATGAAAACAAATTGAAAACTTAAAATACATACAGTCTCAAACACAAACATAATTACCTCAAACTACATAGTCACACACACACAAACTACTTAATTTCAATATCAAACACACATTACTCTCAATTCTCAAACACAATACACAATAGTAGTGAACCGGTTTAACCAATTGGGTTAAACTGATAGGTTTGTGCAGAACCAAAAACCGGACCCCCCCCAAAAACGGCCGAAAAACCGACCCCCCCCCAAAAGTCACTAAAAAGTGAACCGAAAACCGTCCAGTTTTCAAAAAACCGACCGGTTTTCTAAAAATGCATGATTCAACCCGGTTCAAACACTGTTCATTGTTAGGGTATATGTATAAATACATATAAATTGATGATCGGTTTAGTATTAAGAATGAGGGACTGAAGTGTAAATAGAGAGAAGTATAGGCTATAAATAGAAGAGGTTGTAACGATATCAACTACCTGGAAATGAAAATCTGATTTCACTTTCTTAGATTCCAAGCAATCTTTATTTTGTTTTCTGTTATTGATCTGAAGATCATAACATGGTATCAGAGCTATTCCTTCCTGCGATTTCGTTCGTCACGAGGTAATTTTATTGTTTTCATTGCTGCAATTGTACTCTGTTTCTGTGAATTGCTCGATTCAAGTCGTCAGTCGATTGCGATAGATTGCGATTGTTTCTCTGCTGTGATTCTGCTGGTATTAGTCTCTGCTGTGATTTCTGCACTGTCTTTATCTGCATCTCGATTCTGTTTTGCTGTTTTGGCATTCTATCTGCAATGGATGAAGGTACATCAAGCTTCTTCAACAAGAAAGTGTCTAGACTGGAAGGAGAGGAAAACTTCCAGTCTTGGCGTCAGCAAGTTCTTCTAGCTGTTAGAGGTCACAACTTGGAGGCACACCTGTATGGAAATGCCACAGTTCCACCTACACTTCCTGGAGATGATGGAGAGCCTATACCAAATCCAGACTATCAGAAATTCATTCAAAAGGACAGTTCGTTGGCATCGTGGATGTTGGCGTCGGTCTCTTCTCAGGTTAGTCGTAGTCTGGTAGGATGTATGACATCTGTGATATATAGTTAGATGATGTGGTTATTCGTGATTTTACTGGCTCATTGTTTATGTATATATGTGCTGTGTTTGTTCTTGCTGGTTTTAGTCAGTCGTGTGCTTTCTGTTATATGTCATGTCTTTCTGCATATCTTGTCAATATTTCTTGGCTCATTTATCTCATCTATTATTGCTGAACTGTTAATGATTGTTGCTTAGGAATTCATACTGTGTTTTATGCTATGATCATGTATGGTGCTGTCCTCTGTTTGTTCAACTAGTAGTCTGTGGTTGCTTTTCTGTTGTCTTCTTGATCAGCTCTGTGCTAGTCCTCTCTCGAAAATAAAAATAAAAATAAAGCAGAATGCAAAGCATTAGAATACTGTCAAGGAATATGATCTTGGTATATATCATGACTTGATTCCAAAAACAGAATCAGTTTAAAGAAAACGTCAAGATACTTTAGACTGATTCTTGAGGAAGAAAAGAAAAGGGCTAAAACCCTTCAATCATGTTTAAAAGAAAAGGGCTCAAACCCTTCTGCCAAGGAAAAAAAAGTCAAATAAAAACAAGTGATGTTCAGAATGAAAACATCAAGAGATTGATCGGGTAGGCACATAGTTTGATCAGTTGACAGCTGCTTAGGCATTCTGGATTTCTTGATGAACGATCTGGTTGGATATGTACAGCATGAATGATAGTGTATAATGCATATGTGGATATCTGATAATGATCATTATGTGTTCAGGTAATTGAGTTGATGTATCTGAGCTGTGAAAGATTGATTTGCGTATGCTGAGAAATATGACAATATGATAATAAAATATCATGATCTGTTAACATCAGAATGTTCAAATGCTGTAGATATATGGCATAGTACAAGGATGTCTGGTAAAATCAGGGATAATTGATGTCTATAGCTATATGTTGAGATGTTATCTTCATATAGAAGAATGGCAAGTTATGTTGAAGCTGACAAGTTGAACAGAAGGCGTAGAAGGCATGATATCAAGAAAATCAGAAGGTGTGAGTTCAGGAAAGCTCTAGCAGCAGCTCAAGAAGATCGATCAACTATTTTGAAAAAGGAACTAGGAAATGGATCTTGAATGGGGAATGTTAGGGTATATGTATAAATACATATAGATTGATGATCAGTTTAGTATTAAGAATGAGGGACTGAAGTGTAAATATAGAGAAGTATAGGCTATAAATAGAAGAGGTTGTAACAATATCAACTACCTGGAAATGAAAATCTGATTTCACTTTCTTAGATTCCAAGCAATCTTTATTTTGTTTTCTGTTATTGATCTGAAGATCATAACATGGTATCAGAGCTATTCCTTCCTGCGATTTCGTTCGTCACGAGGTAATTTTATTGTTTTCATTGCAGCAATTGTACTCTGTGGTAATTTTTTGTGGTAATTTTCAATTTGAGGAGGAATATTGTCCCACATCTGTTCGAAAATAAGACTAAGCGGTACAAGGACTTTTATAAAAGTCTAGTTGAGTAGTCTATCAATTCATACATTTCTTGGACTTTTGGCTAAGATCAAGTGTAGTATCTATTTTTATTAGTTTAATATCTGATACGTAGATCATCGGTTCACATAATATTAAATTAATATATTGCGGGGAGGGACCATCACAGTAGCTAGCTATTGAGTCTCTTAACCGTCGTTTAGACATTACACTACAACCTTAACTAGGTGCACCCCACCAAAGATTAGTGTGATATTTTATGGAAATATTTTTATATTACAAGTTTAGTCTATGAAGTTGTATTGATTAAGGCAAAGTGTTCAATTTTGTTCTAATAATTTGGTAATGATGTTGTCGTGCATTTTTCACATAGTTATTTGAAACCTTTGAGCCTACTTTTTAAGGTAATCCGTTTTATATTGAATGTTATGAGGGTAACTCGTCTTAAAGAAGAACTCCGTCAATAACTACTTTTGGGCATTAAGTTTTGGTCATTAATTAAGAAAGAAATAATGTAATTTAAAATATTTTAATAGTAAATATATAGTAGGTTCTCCATCAGGCCACCAACATAGCAGGTCATCCACCAACAAAGCAGGTCACCAATGTTACAACTGAGGTCGCCATATGGGAAGGACCAAGAGGATGTACAAGTCTAAGGTTTGATGACTACCAACAAAGACCAGAAACCAGGTTGGATCAATCAACCCACCAGGGTTTATGACGATAGCATCGAATTGACCGAGGAATAAATACTAGCCATGACATTCAACGTCACTCGAGAACAGTCGTCATACGAAGACTACTACAAAGACTACCTATCCTTTTTCGGCGGTATGAGCAGCAAAATGGGCAAACTCATTTTCTTCAGAGGAGGTTAGGGAGAAGACCCTACCAAAACCATGAAATCAGCAATAGGACATAACTACCAGAAGCTCCAAAAAATTGTCTCGGAGACGGAAGCCATGTTATCATTTGAAGCTGTGACGTCAGGCTTCAGACCACTTTAGGATGCATCGATGGGTCAACTACCCATCTATCCACCACCAACAAGACCAGTGCCGATTTTCATCCCAGCAGCACCACAACAGATGACAGAAGGATGAAACGTTTGGGGGAAGAGTACCAGCCCCGCGACCGTACGAAACCGTGAACTACTGGACATTGGCATATGCTAGATAGGTGCAATCAATAATGTTAGTGTTACCATATGGGATTAGCAAGTTCGAAGATGGTATGCTCAGATGGGAGTCCATCACGATCAACCATGTCAATCAAAATACATGGGCAGACAATAAAGCAAATGTTCAGTACATCGAGAACCTTCTGGGAGAAATGGAGAAACAAGTCTTCCAGCAATAGAGATCAGCCTAACCAACGGAGTATGACGAGTTGGTATATACGGCAGATGACGTTGCCAATGTCACCTCATAGATAAGGTGAATGGTCACCCTGGAGGATCCTTATCAAGGATCTACAACAGAGCCAGCCAGAGCATATGCATAATTAGAAAAACTTACTTGTACGGACATCAAGTATGTGTTTCAATACATAAACACATACAAGCACTACAAGAAACTCGAGCATACACATCGGCAAAAATGCGTTGCTAACTGCATAAATACCGTTGTTAAGTCTGAACAGCGACAAAATCTTCGTCGCGGTTGCCCCCGTCGTTAAAGGTCTATACGTCGACACTTTGCCATTGTAAAATGCTTGCCGTTGTTAGCATGTGGATCCCAATGTCAACTTTACAGCGGAATCAGGTTGTTGTTAAACACATATGAACGACGACAACACTTTTCCGATGTTAGAGCGGACTCAGGTTGTTGTTGTCGATTTTTTTTCTGCGATTTTTTTGTCCGATTTTAAATTATTTGTGTTCATCCATGGCTTATTCCTCCTTCTTAATCCATGGATTCTTCATCCATATATCGTCACTTCATCATCTATGGCTTCATCCATGGTGAAGGCATCGGAGAACCAGCCCTTCTCGAGCTCCAGCTCGCACTTCTCGACTTCTCCTGCTCCAGCTCGACTTCTCCAGCTCCAAGCCGCCTTCTCCAGCTCCAGCAGGCCTTCATCCATGGAACTTTGAGAAGATCCAACACTTCATCCATGACAGGTCGGTCGAGCTTCAACTCGCCTCCAGCTCGAGGTCAAGCTTCAACTCGCTGAGAGGAAGCCGATAGGGTGAAAGGAAGGGAGGGTGAGCTTCAATCCTTTGGAAAACGCTTTGAATGAAGAGAAGGTGAAGGGAAGGAAGGGAAGATAAGAGGAAGTTGTTCTGTAAAATGTGTAAATAAGTTGTTGAATGAAAAAATTTTGAATTTTTAAATCAGAGCGGGAAAAATATTTGAAAAATTAATTTTTTAACAACAACAATAGTCATCACTAAATAAACTATTTTACAACAATTAAATCTGTTGTTGAATGACTATACTAATGTCGACAATATATTGACACATAAATCTATTCTTACATTTTCTCGGTACTTATGTTTTAACGACGACAAAAATTGATTAGCTACGGTAAACAACCGTAGTTGATTTCATTATATTTACGACAGAACGGTTCGCATTTGAATATGTACATTTGTAATGAAAAATTCACCTGCTACTGATGGAGTTATTTAACATCAAGTGTTGGTCGACATTACACATTCATCCATGTAAAATATAAAGTGACCGCAAAAATTAACACTAAATGTATCTTATAACGATGGAAAACATATTGTGCCTAATAAGTAATAATAACGACAGCAAAAATTGTCGACACAATATACATATATTTAACTACAACTGTTAGCGTCAACACGGAAGTTTCGTTGCTGTTGCAACAGATTCTTGTAGTGAAGCACTTGTCCGTAAGGACATGACAGATGTTCATAAGCCCCGAGTTGTTAGAAAAGTTCTTCAGGAAGCTCCCAATATACGGACATGCGATTAGTGGTACAACTAGGAAAGGTGCAACTACCAGTTAGGCAACCTAGGGACGAACTTGTCGAAGAAATGGCGGCCCACATCCTGGAACTCCAAAAGGAAGTACCGTTTCTAAAGGCGGAACTCCTTAGAGTTACTGGAGAACCAAGCAGGCCCAACAACCCAAAATGCTCAATTACGACAAAGAAGCTACAATCCCTAGCTGAAAAGGCTAAAAACCTCAGGAGAAAGGAAAAACTGGAAGCCTTAACAAAGGCTTAAGAAGATCAAGCATGGCTAAGCTCAGTAAGGTAAGCCAAGTCCTCTGAAAACTGGCAAAATTCTTCAAACCTTTTAGAAGAAATTTGAGGAGGAAGAGCAGTCTCAACAGAGCTACGAGGAAGGATGTCACACCCTCTCGAGCAAGGAGACCATTGAAGAAGTCTAGCCAAAACGCCCTTCGTTGAAGTTTACAATCTCAGGGTAACCTTCAAAATACATGGGATAGACAACTTCGAGATCAACACAATTCTGGATATAGGTGCGAAAAACTGTTGCATAAACATCAAAACAAAACCAAAAGAAGCACTGGAAGACAGCAAGTGGCCGATCACCGTATGGGTTGTAGCCTCCAAAACCATAGGCACCAAGAAACTACAGGATGGTTATATGACAATCAGAGGAAACCACTTCCCTATACCTTTCACCTACTCCATGGACATGAGAGTGGTGAATGGAATCCAGATGTTGTGTGGTTGTAATTTCATTAGAAGCAACCAAGGAGGACTAAGAATGGAAGGCGATACAGTCACCTTCTACAAAAAGACCACAGTCATCCAAACCTGGGAAAGCTCCCAATTGGCCTTTGCCAGAATTGGGAATGGACGAAAATGACTACTGGCCTCACAACATAGGGAATCTCCCTAGTTTCAAAGGCTATTGAAAATATTGGAGCAGCAGGGATTCATCGACAAAGATCCTCAGAAACACTAGGCAAATAATGGAATCACCTGTAAGATCGACATCATTTATCCCAGCAGGACCATTACCAGCAAATCACTGGCTCAGATAATATCCTTGATGGAAGACCAATTTAAGGAACACATCAAGGCCTCCTATAAATCAGAGTAATTAGAAAATCTAGCAGCCAACATCGAACAAAGGCCATTATGGTAAATTCTGAAACCACTGTTGGCCCGAAAACGAGTCAGAAGATGAAGGGTAAACCTCGCATGGTATTCGACTATCGTCTGCTTAACGAGAATACCTACAAAGAGCAGTACTCACTACCTGACATCAACACCATCCTGAAAAGGTTTGGTCGAAGCAAGGTCTATTCAAAGTTTGACCTGAAAAGCGGCTTCCATCAGGTAGCCACAGTCGAGGAGTCAATTCCCTGGACAACATTGTTTGTCCCAGGAAGATTGTATGAATGGTTAGTCACGCCATTCAGCCTGAAGAACACCCCCGCAGTTGTTCAGAGAAAAGTGGACAATTGCTTCAAAGGGATGGAAGAATTCCTAGCAGCATATATCAACGATATTATGATATTCTAAGAAACTATAGGAGAACATGCCAAGCACCTAAGCCGTTTTCTCAACGTATGTTAAAAAAAGGGCTTGGTATTATCCTTAGAGAATATGAAAATTGGAGTGTCGAGAATCGAGTTCTTAGGCGCCATCATCGGAGAGGGAAAAATCAAGCTGCAACCCAATATCATCCAAAAGATCGCAGTTTTTCCGGATGAAAGGTTGCAATAGTTGAAAGTATTACAATCCTGGTTCGGTATTCTAAACTATGTTAGGAACTACATTCCCAAGTTAGGAGTTTTGCTAGCATTCTTATACAAGAAGCTGTCAATGGCCGGAGCTAAGGAAAGAACGAGGCATTAAACCGTAAGGGTTCGGCTTAACCCAGAAGACTGGAAGACCATCTCCAAAATTTAGGATCTAGCGCTGAACCTTCCCCCGCTGGAGCTATCATAAAAAAATGTCTACATCATCCTAGAAACGGATGTATGTATGGAAGGATGGGGAGGAGTCGCAAAGTGGCGATCCAACAAAATAGCCACTAGAGGACCAAAAAAGGTTTTTGCCTACGCAAGTGGCAAATTCCCCACTCTGAAGTCCACCATAGATGCTGAAATATATGCAGCTATAGAGACCCCCAACACCCTAAAAGTCCATTACTTTGATAAAGGGGAAATCACACTCCGCACACACTGTCAAGCCATAATCAATTTCTACGATAAGAAGAGCCACAATAAATCCTTTAGGGTCAGATGGACAAATTTCGTAGACTTCATAACAGATCAATGGTAGGAGGAAGGCCTACCAGCAGCAACACTTTCGGATTGCTTGGAGGTATGCAGAGTGCTACTGGAAGTGCAACAAGAAGAAGTACGAGCGGATTTGGCGGCACATCTAGGACGGAGCATCAATCAAAGGTTTGCACTATGGACCTCAGGGAAATGCTAGGATCTAGAAGAGCCAATGATAAGCGCTGACAAGACAAACGTCTAGAGGTTGAAGGAAAACCTCTTCCCTCTAGGAAGAGAACATGTAGATTTGGGAGGTTTAAAATCCGTATTTGAATACGGAGACCCCCGAGGGTATCGACTGCTGGACAACTACCTAGTGGATACCTAGCAGAAGTGCTTACTGGACGCCATATGGAGCGTCAGAGATCTGAAGAAAAGGTTCAACACCTTATGTTCACTACAAGTTTACCTATCAAAGGTAGAATAAACCCCTAACAAAGCTATTTACATGGAATGCCAAGGAAGGCCGACCCCAAGCATGATGGAGTGGGCTCTATTCATTCCATGAGGCTAGGGAATGGCTACTTCTATAGGTCAAGGAAAAAGAAAGAGGAACCCTGGTCATTGAGGAGGAACGAGACAACCCTCCTACAACAGTTGCAGAAGAACATATGATACATACCCCCAGAGGTATCAACCACATCATACAAGAGTTGCACCTCAAGGAAGATAAGTTGCATGAGATCAAAGAAATCTTTGACAAGCTTCTTGACCTGGATGGTCTGTTGAACCACATCAACAGAAGCCTGCAGTGGAATGAGTTGATGGATGTTAGAGTATTATGTAGTCTAGTACAGATAAATCAAGATTAGTCTTTATCTTTCGTTTATCTATATTAATTAGTTTATCATTTTATATTTAGTTTATTATATATATAGTTAGATAGATAGTATGAGTATCTTTGTAGATAGATTCAATATATATAGATAGTTATCTCTATACTATATATATATATGTAGTTCTCTATGTACAAACGAACAAGATCCTTAATAATAGAGTAAAATGTTTTTCTTATTCATCTCCTTCATGTCTCCATGATTTATTAAATCTAACATGGTATTAGAGCCTTCTGTTCAAGGACCGAATCATTCCTGCTGTTGATCAGTGATTTGCTGATACAATGCCTCTGCAACAATGCTGAATTAATTGAGCTGAAATCCCGATTTGGTATCGTGAAGATGTGTGATCAAATTGAGTTTGCACAACCAAGTTTTTTGATGATTTAAAATGGATTCAATAGAAGATTGGAATGCTGGAATTCAGATTTTAGATTAGTTTGTTAGCTACTACGGCATGACCACAATGAGATGATCAAAATGGCACCTCGATGGCATGACCGAGTTTTTTTTTTCTTTTTCCTTTTCATATGAATTTTAGCTTCAAAAACTTGTATTCGAATGTGGAGTATCTCACCAATGATGAAGATGTGCGAGCTCAGTTCGATTGGGGATTTGATCGAGATTGGATTTGGGATCCGACACAAGCAAAGAAGCATTCAAAATTTGGGGACCATTTCAGCAAATTTCAAAGTTTGAGGATCAAAATCAAGAAAAACAAAGAACATGGGTGAATGTTAGAGTATTATGTAGTCTAGTCTAGATAAATCAAGATTAGTCTTTATCTTTCGTTTATCTATATTAATTAGTTTATCCTTTTATATTTAGTTTATTATATATATAGTTAGATAGATAGTATGAGTATCTTTGTGGATAGATTCAATATATATAGATAGTTATCTCTATATTATATATATATATGTAGTTCTCTATGTACAAAAGATGAAGTTGTACAATAATGGAGTCAAATGTTTTTCTTATTCATCTCATTCACGTCTTCATGTTCTATTAAATCAAAAAAAGACTGTCTGGACCGAATTCCTGACAAGACTGGCCCGACTAGGACCGAGATTGAGCGGGCAGATTCTTTTACCTCAAGGTCGAGCTCGGTCTTGGTCTCAGACTTTTTTTTTTCCCAAAAGCCCGACTAGGTCCAGACCAAACCGACTTTAAAAAAACCCTATACTCTGTGTCTCGTCTCTTCCCACTGAGCCCCCTCGTCTCTTCCTTCATCTCACTCAAAATTTGTTCTACTCCCGTCTCTTCATTCCGAAGCTTCTCCACTCTCCATGAAAGTCACTCTCTTTCTTCTGTTCTCTGCGTTCTCTCTTCCTAACAAAGTTTCTCCACTCTCCCTGAAATTTATTGTTGACCCAAAATTTTGGCGGAGCTCAATTGCTTCTCGACGGAACTCAATTGATTCTCGGCGGAGTTCTTCTCGACGGAGTTTTTCTCGGCGAAGCTGAATTGCTTCTCGGCGGAGCTGAATTGCTTCTCGACAGAACTCAATTGCTGACCCAAAATTTCGGTATAAGACCGAGACCGGCCCGAGTCAAGCAAGATCGACTCAGGTAGTTTTTTTTGGCTGAAGTCGGCCTCGACCTCGGTCCTCCAAAAGGCAAAAGCAAAATTTTTATCTCGGTCTCGGTCCTACTTGAAAGATTGGTCTATCCCGTCCATGATCAACCCTTCTAACAGCCCCGAGAATCACTCCTACTAATGGCATGAGGGCCTAAAAAGAATCGTCATCCATGACGATAATAAAAATCAATAATGGAGCAGCACAGCTGGACAACGCGTCTTTGTCTGTACATGTCGGTTAGGGAACCACTTTTATTTTGTATTTTACAATTATTGAGTTGTGAAGCATCTTTGCCATGTGACGATGGGGCCCAATGAGCACCCGACAAGGAAAGGATGCCCTCTTATCCTCCAACTGTCCACTACAGATTGGTATATCAGATTGCGAGCTTATCTCCAATCTTCTATAAATAGGGAGTTGAGTTTTCAGTCTGACACGCACCCGTAATCTTTAAGGCATTTGCTAGCAAAGATTTATGATAAACTTCCTCATTCCTCCCCATTTTGGGAGTTGAGTTTTCAGTCTCACACACACCAGAAATCTGTAAGGCGTCTACTAGCAAGGATTTCTGATCTTCTTCCCCATTCCGCCCCATTTTGGTATCAGAGCGAGGTTGTGTGCTAAGGTAAACTCCTATCTGTACTTGTACGTGTCAGTTGGTGATGGTTATCGTGATGAATATAATGAATGTTTAAATCTTCCGGTTCAACTATGTTTCACTACTTTGGGTACAATATGCTACCGAGGAGCCCTCCAACCACTGAGGTCATCAGTGACCCTACATTAGGGTTCGTAAACCCAAATCAGAACGCGAACGTTGAAGGACTCACCAAGAGACTCATTAAGCAAAACAATTTGCTAATAGACGAGAAGGGATGCAACACATCCATATAGGATTCATGACGATAAGTGTCCATGCACTGCACAGAAGAGAAGCGGGATTATGCATACACCTAGTTATAAGGGACACCAAATGGGGATCAAACCCCAGAGGCATCATCAGCTCCATGGAAATCGACTTGGAGCGAGGAACAAAATTGGTATATTACACACTAGGAATCTTTAACGCATCTCATAGCAAAGATTTTTGATCTTCTTCCCTTTTCTGCCCCATTTTGGTGGGATACCAATAGGGAGGAACCCTAACCATATTTTTATTCTGTAGTAGAACCATTGAATCCCGATTTCTTAACATAGACAAATTTTAGACCTAAAATTTTTTATTTCTTATTTTTATAGGAAACACAAAATTTTAATCTTAATTACTTAGTGGCAATTGGAAAATATGTTTATTAAAAATATTTCCAAAAATCGAATTTATGTTGGAAAACTAAACTATTGGGTCTGCGATACCCAGATGCTGACTTGGCAGTGAATTGAATGCCAAAGAGTTGATGATCACACGCTTTCGCCTGAGCTCCAATGAACCTGCAAGAAGGGGATCGCAACAGATGGGGAGCCTTTAGGTCCCACTCCGATGCTTAAATGAGTATATTGTGTGTATGAACTCAAAACGTAATGAACGTATGTAAAGCAAGAGTACTTATAAAGTTGGGAGATCAGACCGTTATGGGCAGCTGGATATCTTTGTAAATATTGTGCCGGTAAAGATTAGGGTAGGAGATATTACAGTTATGGAGTAATATTGCAGTTACCTTATATAATCTTTATAGAATATGTACCCGATATACGCAGGATATAGTGACCATACATTTGATGTCGGTTTGTGGGACCAGAGTTGACAGGTTTGACACTCTTGACGAGCGCTCCCATGGAGAGCAGTAGGGTTGGGTTTAAGTTTATGTGTTTACGTTAAGGATGGACATATTCACTGGCCCTGTTTCAGTGCTTTTACTGGTTGGCTTCCGGGGCGAACCATCTTCATCATTTCCAGACCTGCTGGCAAACGTTCGAGAAAAGGAGGGGTCAACTTGGAACTGGAACGTCCAACTACAAGAAACATTACTTCTTTACAAGGGTAGTGTGACTTGGGAGCTCTCTCAACCGGAACGGGATACTCCTATGAGCTTTGGAGAGCTGTTGGGGAGTGATCGAAATGCCATTGATGACTGCTTCCGACGTCATAAGAAACCGAACTTCTGTTCAATCCGCTCAACGGCGGAAACTTCAGAGTCGATGCTTAGGCTGACAGGCATTCATTAGTCCGCGCTAGTCTCTATTGATTGGGTAAATTTCTGACCTTTTTTCTTTATTGGTTGTAGGCACTCATGGACCTAAATTCATCAGTCTATTTTCCAAGCAGGCTAAGGCGGGGCTCTCAGCTGCCCAAGCATCTATGAGTCCATCTCCTCCTCCTTCTAGGTGCACGACCAAGTGCAAGCCTGAGAAGGAACAACCCGTGGTCGCTTCTGGTAATCGCCAAAGGGGTATGTATCCGACTGCCTTTTGATTTTTCTTTTTTTGCTTTAGCCTTAGGTTTAATACCTTTGTTGACTATTTTTAGGGAATGTTACGGCTGAGGAGGCTCTGACTCTTGCTCCTTCTAAGAGGACTAGGAGTTCTGGTGAGGAGCGGCCAGCTTCCTCAGGAGGATCAGCTGCTTCCCATGGGAAGGCCCCCTTCCACTGTAGAGGTCGCTGCATCTGCCTCCGATGTTGCTGCTCCCAACCCCTCCAAGGGGGTTGGGGCTCGAAAGAGGGTTCAGACCCTTGGTGTCACTATGGTCACTTCTAAAACTCCCTTCACCGGGGAGTACTGCTCCTTGGTGGTCTTATTTCAGTCACCGAAGGTGGCGGACCCGACGGGTCTTTGGGCCCCTTGGCACAATCTTCGGAAGGTGGAGATTTCAGACAAGTCGATGTTGCGGGGTAACCTAGACCTCTACATGCATTTGCTTGATGGGATCCATCCTTCTCAGGAACGGGTAGAGGTCCCCTCCGACCTTAACGACATCGAGGTCGGTATGAGGTTGCGTTTTGAGCGAGTTACCTTGGTAAGTCCTTCCTCTTTTATTCTTTCTTTAAATTTACCCTTGAGTCGTTCTTTTGTCGCTCCTTGATCTGATTGAACATTATTCCCCTTTTTTCCTATTGTCAGGTCATTCGCGAGGAGATGGCGATCGGGCGGATCGTGGGGGAGCTCGCCAATAAGCAAGTTGACTTGCTTATCGATCTGGAGCAGTTCCAGAGCCTGGGGTTCACTTCTGAGCAGATGAAGGGTCTGAAGAAGAGGGCTGAGGCGGCCACCGATCTGGTGGAGTATGCTCGTCGGGAGTACGTCGAGAAGGAGAGGAGGTTGCTCGACACCCTCAAGGATAGGGAGGATCAGATGGCTCTCGCTGAGGACAACCGGGTGAGCGCTGAGCTTCGGATCAAGGATGCCGATCGGTACTCTGCTCGGCTGGAGGCGGAGAATGCTGACATCAGGGCTCAACTGAAGGAGTCTTGGGCGCAGAGGGATGCCTCAGAGGCTGAGAATGAGCAGCTCTCCTTGAAGCTGAAGGTAGTCTCATCCCCCCTTAGCGTGGTCGAGGACTTTAAGAAGTTTGAAGAGTTCTCTGACTGCGCCTTGGAGGTGATGAAGGTCGAGGTGGCTGCCTACCTCCAGGTCCTAGTCGATAAGATTTAGGGGATTGATCCTAAGTTTCCTCTCCGGGAGGTGAAGTCTCTCCAGAACTTCATTAAGAGAGGCTACACCAAGGAGGCTCCTGCTGCAGTTGGCGAGGAGGCTGCCCCCGGGTCCGAGAAGGAAACTGCAGCCCCCGACGAACCTAGACTTTGAGGTCTCTAGCCCCCAGGTCACCGAGTTTTTGCTCCTTCTGTTTCTTGATAGTCACTTTTACTTCCCTTTGTTTTTGGGAGAGTTTGTAATTAATATTTTTTTATCTCAGACTCAGTTATAGTTTTAATAATAATGAACGTTGTTATAATTGTAAGCCTTTACTTTTGTTTGACTTCAAATGTGTTTGGTCGTTCTTTCGATGTCTTTTTCGTTTGAATGCTTTAGGAAGTTTTACCATATTGTTTTTCAACTTATTTTTAGCTTATGTATGATAGTCTCTTAGGTTTAGAAGGAAGGATTGTGGTTCTTTATAGACCCATCCATTCCCTTCGCCAAATTCTCTTAAGGGAACTGTTACTCGAGGATTATACCTTTAAGGAAACTGTCATCCTTTATGGATTCGTTCTACTTTTAGGGTTTCAGTCCTTTGGAGTGTTCGCCTAACCGTGGGGAATTGTTGCCCAAGACTTACTCGCCTTTGAGGAAGTGGTCGCCTTAGATTCGTTCGCCCACCTTCTTGTGCCTGACTTGTAAAGGAACTGTTACACTTGATATGGGAACATACACTTTGTATATCATGTTTTAGTTTTTGCCCAACTTGTAAGGGAACTGTTACCTTTACGGTCCGTTCACCTTTTATATCAGGTCTTATGTTTTTGCCCAACTTGTAAGGGAACTGTTACCTTTACGGTCCGTTCGCATTTTATATTAGGTCTTAGGTTTTTGCCCAACTTGTAAGGAAACTGTTACCTTGACGGATTGTTCGCCTTTTATATAAGGTATTTTGCCCAACTTGTAAGGGAACTGTTACCTTGACGGTTCGTTCGCCTTTTATATCAGGTCTTATGTTTTTGCCGAACTTGTAAGGGAACTGTTACCTTTACGGTTCGTGCGCCTTTTATATCAGGTTTTTTGCCCAACTTGTAAGGGAACTGTTACCTTGATGGTTCGTTCGCTATTTATATCAGGTCTTTTGCCCAACTTGTAAGGGAACTGTTACCTTGACGGTTCGTTCGCCTTTTATATCAGGTCTTATGTTTTTGCCCAACTTGTAAGGGAACTGTTACCTTTACAGTTTGTTCGCCTTTTATATCACGTCTTTTGCCCAACTTGTAAGGGAACTGTTACCTTTACGGTTCGTTCGCCTTTTATATCAGGTCTTTTGCCAAACTTGTAAGGGAACTGTTACCTTGACGATTCGTTCGCCTTTTATATCAGGTCTTGGTTTTAGACTTAGTTTGGGGGGAACTGTTACCTTGATGGTTCGTTCGCCCCTCGTTCTAGGTCTTTTTGGGAAAGGAACTGTTACCTTGATGATTCATTCGCAATCCTCTTTTCCCATTCTTTGGGACCTTTCGTTTTGGTTCGAGTGACTATGCTTTGTATGAAGGAATGATTTGTTTTATTTACATAACATTTTGATTACAAACTATGCATAAAACCTCCGTAAATGTTCGGAGTTAAATGGACGAGGTAGCATTATACCTTCTGTAGTTTCCAAGTAGTAGGACCCTAGGGTGGCGATCTCAACTACTTTTTATGGACCCTCCCATTTAGCTAAGAGTTTGTTTTGGTTGTCCAATTTTGTGAATTCCTTCCTTCGCATAACCACATCCCCAAGAAAAATTGGCGAGCGCTGATTTTTCTGTTGAAGTATCGAGCGGTTGCCAGTCGCATTTTATCTAGGGTATTGTGTGATTGCCATCGCTATTCTTATGCAACATCGAGGTATGTTCTACGCTCGATTTCATTCGCTTCAACATTAAAGTGTAGGATCCTGTGGGTACACACCGCTATTTCGGCGGGTCCTACTACTTCCGATCCATACACTAAACTGAATGGCGTTTCCCCCGTTGCTGTTTTGGGTGTCATTCGAACAACCCACAGTACATTATCCATCTCTTTTACCCAGTTTCCTTTGAAGGCTTGAACTCGCTTTTTGAGTCCTGCTAGGACAACTTTGTTGGCTGCTTCGGCTTGTCCTTTCGTTTGAGGATGGTGTACCGAGTTGAATCTGTGATCGATATGGTATTTTTCGAAGATCCATTTGAGATATTTTCGTACGAACTGTGGACCACTATCGCTTATGAGTATTTTGGGGATGCTGAACCGCGAAAATATGTGAATTTTTAAGAACTTGATCACTTGAAATTCGGTCGTGGAGGCCAATGCTTTCGCGTATATCCACTTGGTAAAGTAGTTGATCGCCACGATAATATGGGTTCTTTTCCCATGGGAAATGGGCCCAAGATGTCTATTCTCCATTGGACGAAAGGCCAAGCGCCCGCCATTGGGGATAGCAACGTCTGTGGTCGACTAGGTCGTGGTGCGAACTGTTGACAAGTCGCACACTTTTTCGTTAATTCTGTCGCGTCTTTTCTCAAGGTTGGCCAGTAATAGACTAGTCTAAAGATTTTGCGCGTTAATGAGCGTGCACCTTCATGGCACGCAACAACTCCTTCTTGAGCTTCGCAAAGAACTCTTTCTGTCTCGGGATGAGAGATGCACCTTAGATAGAGAGTTGAATATACTCGCCTATAGAGCTCTCCATCTATGAGAAGATAACTTGCGGCTAGATGGCGTATTTTCGTGGCATTGCCTTCGTTTTCTGGCAGTATTGTTTCTTTTAAGAAGTTCTGGAATGGGGTCATCCAGTTGTCCTTCCCTTGAATGTTGAAGACTTCTGCTCGGTTGTCGAGGACCGAGTATAGGGCTTGCTCCAGAAATTGCACATCCTGTATTTTTGTTCCCCCGAACGCCAATTTGCTCAGAGAGTCAGTTAAGTGGTTGTCTTGGCGAGGAATAGACTCAATCTCGAACGCCATTTTACATTTTCATCTTTTCCCCCTTTGCCTCATAAGTGCCATTGATTTGGATGACGATTAGTTCTGAATCACTTTTTGCTTTGAGTGACGTTATGCCCATTACTTTAGCAAGTCGCAGTCCAGTGATCAGAGCTTCATATTCGGCCTCATTGTTGGTCGCCTTGAAAGTAAGGACGATCGCATATTTTAGGGGCTCGCCCTCAGGGGGGATGAGAATTAATCCTGCCCCGAGCCTTCTCTTGAAGAGGATACATCAGTATAGAGTGCTCAGCCTTTGCTTGTATCTTCTGACTCACTTTTCCGGTATTCTGCTTCTCCTAGACCATTGCCGGTACTTTCCACTATGAAATTTGTCAATGCTTGACATTTGATGGCCGTTTTAGGCGCAAATTTGATCTTGAATTCGCTCAACTCTACTGCCCATTTAACCATTCTTCCTGAAGAGTCTGGGCTTCAGTAAGAAGTGTTTGAGAGGCTCGTGGGTGTGGACTGTAATGGAGTGAGCGTGGAAATACGGTCTTAACTTTCGAGCAGCAATAACTGAGGCATAGAGATACTTTTCAATCTCGATATATTTTATTTCAGCCGAATTAAACAATATGCTTACAAATTATACTGGACTATGCTTATTTTCCTTTTCTCTTATTAAAACGGTACTGGTTGCAACCTCGCTACTACTTATATAAAGAAAGAGATGTTCACCGGGAATGGGTTTCGCCAAAGCTGGAAGTGTCTGCAGGTGCTACTTTAGTGATTGAAAGGCAGCCTCGCACTCGTGTGTCCATTCAAACTTGCGGTTTCCCCTGAGAATCTTGAACAACGGGAGAGACTTGTAGCTCGCCCTTGAGAGAAAGCGATTGAGTGCGACCAGGCGACCATTTAGACTTTGGACTTCCTTGTGGTAAGTTGGGGACTTTCATTTCTTCAATGGCTTTGAGTTTTTCACGGTTTGCCTCTATTTCGTACTCGCTTAACATGAATCCCATGAATTTTCCTGATCTTACCCCGAAGACACATTTTGTTGGATTTAGGCGAACGTTGTGCCTCCTCATGCATTCGAATGCTTCCCGAAGATCTTCTATATGAGGGCTTCCCTTTATTGTTTGGACGATCACGTCGTCCACATAGGCCTCCATGTTACAGCCCATCATTTCTTGGAACAGTCGATTTACCATTCGCTGATAGGTTGCCTCTGCATTGATTATACCAAAGGGCATCACCTTGTAGTAAAGTATATCTCCGTCTACATACAAGGTTGTGTGAGCTTCATCAACCGGGTGCATTCGGATCTGGTTGTAGCCTGAATAGGCGTCCATAAAGCTTAGCATTTCGTGACTAGAGGTTGCATCTACCAACTTATCAATTCGAGGAAGGGGGTACGAATCTTTTGGGAAATCTTTGTTCAAGTCGCGGATGTCGACGCACATTCTCCACTTTCCGTTTGATTTCTTTACGAGCACTGGGTTCAAGCCCTCACCTCCCTAACAAAGTTGGCTTCAAGCAGTCTGCGTACTTCTTGCCTGATCGCCAATCACTTGTCAGACCCAAATGACCTTATCTTTTGAGCTATTGGCTTGATCGAAGGATCTATGCTTAGCTCGTGGAAGATTATGTCGGTGTTGATGCCTGGCATGTCACTGGGCTTCCATGTGAATAGTTCCTTATATTCTTTCAAGAGGGAAGTCAGGGCGCTTCGCTGGTATTCGTTCAAGGCGGTCCCAAGGCGCACCTTCTTTTCTGGACCATCGATTTCGACCTCTGCTAATTCCTCCATTGGGGCTGGCGAGGGTTTCCCTTTGATTCTTTCTGCGAAGGCAGTTCACATAGCATTGTCGTGAGGACGACTCGTCGCTTAGAACTTCTCTGATCCCATTCGGTGTGGGGAACTTCATTTTCTGGTGGACTGTGGAGGCCACGATCTTATGAGGATTGATGGTGGTCCTCCTCAGGATGGCATTGTATGAGGTAAGAGCGTCGACCACTAATAATGTGACCGATACCTTTATGCTTTTCCATCCTTCGCCAAAAGTTACCGACAGAGTTATGGCTCCCAGCAGATAAGTTGTTCTCCTAGCAAAACTGATGAGGGGAAAGTCGACTCGCTTAAGGTCTTGCTTGGATTTTCCCATTTTTTCCGAAGGCCTCCAGGAACAGGATGTCTGTCGAGCTTCCTCCGTCGATTAGAATCATTTTCATATCGCATCCATCTACTTCAGTTGTGATGACTAAAGCATCATTGTGTGGAGTGGTGACATGTGCCACATCTTCCTCGGAGAATGAGATGATGCAATCTTCTTCAGGCCGATGTCTCTTGCCTAGTTGGATAGTTGTAGAGATTTGGGCGGCAAAAACTTCTCTCGCATTAGACCCCTTGCCTCCGACACCAAACCCTCAAACAATTAGATTTATCACCCTCCTGCTCTGGGATGGGCCAGATTGTTCTGGCGGAACTAGAGAGTGGGCTCTACGTGGGGGCATTCGACTTCTATCTCGTCCAGCCACAAATTCTTTTAACATGTCTCTTTGGATCAATTTCTTGATGTCGCGCTTAAGAACATGGCAATCATCGGTCTTCTGGCCCTTGGACTTATGATATTGACAATAGGTCTCTCTGTCCTTTCCCATTGGTTGAGCACTCTTCCGGGGCATTGGTGGCCTTGCCAGGGACCTTCTTTCCATCTCGACTAGTACCGTAGAGATCTGCCTGTTTAAAGGCATGAAATACTCGGGGACTTCTCGATGACTTTGTCCTGGGGTTTCTGATCTGGGCTTTTCTCGACCCTTGTTCTACTTCCTACCACTGCATCGGGACTGTGGAACAACCCTTGGCGAGGTTGTCAGGAGATTGACTTCAGAGTTCACCTTCTCCATATTTATGAAACCTTTCGCTCTCACTGCTAGCTCCTCCAGCATCTCTATCTCTTGAACGTGGCAGCTGTTACGTAGTTTTCTTAAGGCTTTGTTGGCCACATCAAGTCCTCTATAAAAGGCTCGAATAATCTCCACATCCGTGACACGGCGATCTATTTCTGTAACGTTTTTGTGAAAACGCCCGTAGAAGTCAGCCAATGTTTCTCCTAGATGATGTTTGACGACGTCCAAGGCGAGCACGCTTTTTAGCAATTGGTGCTCGCCCATATATCGCTCCAGAAATTTGCTCTTTAGCTTAGACTGGGTCCCTATTGATCCTGCAGGGAGGCTGAAGAACCAAGACGATGCCGAACCCGAAAGGGCCGACGAAAATAATAGGGCTAAGTGATTCTCATCATTCGAATTACCCAACAGAGAAGGTTCATGCTTGTTGATGTGGATTATGGGATCACCTCTACCACTGTATTCAGGAATGGCCCTTGCGACTACATCCTTTAGAATTGTGACCGTCATAAGGTCAGTGGTGAAGGGATGAGCTAATCGCTCCTGGAAGGAAGGCATGGCGGTTTTGCGCTGTTCCTTGAGTCTCTTACTGATAAGTTCCTCAACTTGGTCAAGAGTGAATTGGAGCTGCTGTCCTTCTATCGGTACGGTACTCGATGGATTGACAGAGTGAGTGACCGTCGACGCCTCAGTGGAAGCCAGTAGTACGGACTGATGTCCATAAGTCATCTCTTGATCTTCTTAAGGAGCACTGGTGCCCGGATTTCCAGTTTCTTCTTCCCGTGGCCCCACGGGATGAGGATCTTCATGAGGTGCAGGGGTTTGTCTGCGAGCATGTCCTATGATGGTTTCCAAGAGGGATATCATCTCCACGGTTATCTGAATGATTTCCCCAGCCACTTGAACGGTTGGTCGAGCTGGAATCTCTGCGGTGTTTGGAATAGGGGCCGGTCTAGAATTGTCAACATGCTCGTGTGCCGACCTCGGAGGGACGGCATCAGGGACTGCTTGGCTAGCAGGTTCTTGGTGGAACTGCGAAGTGGCGGCGAATTCAGAGCTATCTGAGAATTGCTCATTAGATTGTTTCTGACGATTGGGGTTAGAACGAGTCTGCATGATTATTTTGCTCGTCTTCCCACAGACGATGCCAAATATTGGGTCTGAGATTCCCAGGTGCTGACTTAGAGTGAATTGAATGCCAAAGAGATGATGATCATGCGCTTTCGCCTGAGCTCCGAAGAACTTGCAAGATGGGGATCGCAACAGAGGGGGTGCCTCTATGTTCCACTCCGATGCTTAAATGAGTATACTGTGTGTATGAACTCAAAACATAATGAACGTATGTAAATCAAGAGTATTTATAGAGTTGGGAGATCAAACCGTTATGGGCAGCTGAATATCTTTGTAAATATTGTGCCGGTAAAGATTATGATAACAAATATTACGGTTATGGAGTAATATTGCAGTTACATGATATAATCTTTATAGAATATGTGCCCAATATACGTGGGATATCGTGGCCATACATTTGATGTCGGTTTGTGGGACCAGAGTTTTGAGGTTTGACTCTCTTGGCGAGCGCTCCCATGGCGAGCAGTAAGAGGCTTTGACATTGGCCGATGGCGACCTGAGATAGAGCTTTGACGTCTAATTTAGTTTGGATTTGGTATTTGACCGTTTTGTGAGTGTCAGGTTACCCTAACTGTGGGCCGGCCCGGTTACGAAGGATATGAGTTTTACCCCTGCAAAGTTATTGGGCCTACGAGGCCTTTTCATATTGGGTCGTCACTATCAATACCCAACATAAACTTTTTTTTTTAATTTATAAAATCCTTCCTCTTTTTTCTATGTATGGAGTTCTTGAATAGAATTGTCTTAATTTGTATAAAAAGTTTTGTTTTTACATAATAGTGCTTTGGTTAATATATCGGATTTAAAAAATGAAACTTATTTTTAGTTACTCGTATAATAATTTGCTTAGACATTAAGTGGATTAATTATTTAAATAGAGAGGTAGAATTTTACTTGGGTAGGTGAAAGCTTGGTATGGTGCTCGACTTTGAAACTTGTGATCTTTTGTTCGATTCCCACTGAACAACTTTTTGTATTTAATTTTTTGTGGTAATTTTCATTTTGGAGGAGGAATAGTGTCCCACATCGGTTCGACAATAAGATTGAGGGGTATAAGGACTTTATAAACGTTTAGTTGAGCAATCTATTAACTCATGTCTTTCTTCGCCTTTTTGCTAAAATTAAGTGTAGTATTTGTTTTTATCAGTTTAATATACTATATGCGAACCATCAGTTCATACAATATTAAATTAATATTTTGAGGGGTAAAGGTCATCCCAGTAGATTGCTACTAAGCCTCTTAAGTGTCATGTAGGCATTAAAGCACTATAATATTGACTCGGTGCACCCCACTAAAAGCTACTTGGGTCTCTTAAGCACTGTCTATGCATTACACTACAACGTTGACTCAGTGCACTCCACTAAAGTTTAGTGTGATATTTAATGGAAATATTTGGATATTATGGCAAAGTGCAAAATTTTGTTCTAATAATTTGGTGATGGTGTTATTGTGCATTATTTGAAACCTGAAGCCTACTTTTTAAGGTAATCCCATTTATATTGAATGTTACTCATCTTAGAGAAGTGTGTCAAAAACTACTTTGGTCTTTAATTTTTTTTTTTGTCACAATAGATACTTGTATTCATTCCGGAAAAAGTCTAGTTTCAATGCTATTACAATTGCTACTAAAAAATGTTACTAAGTAAGAGTGGGGTCTTTCGACACAATCGCTTAGTCACACTCCCAATCTGGCTTGTTTCGCGATCCAGTTTGCGCTTTCATTCGCGGATCGTTGAATCTTCTTCCATACAATTGCTTCAACTCCTCTCGCTAAAGCTTAGATGTTCTTGCATATCGTTTCGATCCTCCAGTGATGTGCCTTGTTGCTCAATTGGTTGATCACCACTTCCGAGTCTGATTCGATCACTACATGGTTCCATCCTTTCTTTATTGTCAACTTCACCCTGAGCATGATGGCTTGTGCATCCAATGTCGTTGCATCCGGCCCTTACGTCGTCCTATTCGCCCCTCCTGTCAAACGACCTTCCTCATCCCTTGCGATTACCCCGATCTCTCCCATCTTTGTTCGTTGACACCATGACGCATCACAATTTATCTTGATTTCACCTTGTTTTGGTGCCCCCACCGTTCGGCCTCCCTTGGGTTTGGTTCGCCCTGCATGGTGTTCGACTCGACTCCAAGATCCTCACGGGTTTGCTTCACTTCCTCCATCGTCACCATCGGGTTCGACATTTTTCCTTCGAACGCCGCTCGACATCTCGGTTTTCATATTGTCCAACATATCACCATACATAGTCTCCACATTTTTTCTTAAGTGTGCCTTGTCATAACCATTTTCTCTCGTCTTGTCCTCTCCCATTCCTCAAAGTGGTGGTTTTCGTAGTGGTTCAGTCTGAGCCCTAGTAATTCGGCCCATAACCGTTCCGTCCACCAACACTTATACATCATATGTTCCCTATCCTCATCTAATTCACATATCGGGCAACTTACCAGCACATTCATCCCCCTCCTTTGGAGGTTCTTCATAAGCAGTAATGAGTTCGAGCGAAGACGCCACATGAAATTATTGACTTTTGGTATCATGGTGCATTTCCATATAGCGCGCCACCCGACCTCGGTGCTGTCTCCGGAGTTGTTGGTGTATATTGGATGAGTGTCGGATAGGTCCCTCATCTGGTGGTATGCTGATCGGACCGTCACAGCCCCGTCGTTTGTATGTGGCCAAATTAGTCGGTCTTCACTTTCCAATCACGGAACCTGGACCTGCAGTACCTGCGTAGCCACCCTCAGTTCGACGATGGCTCAGATGAGGTCAGCATTCCAGGTTCGGTCCTGATGGAGCGGCTCAGCCACCATGATGTCCCTGTTCATCTCGCAATCCGGTCGGATGTCTATTTTGTAGCCTTCGATCGTGTCAACCCACGGGTCCCCAAACGCTCGGATAGTTTTCCCATCTCCAATCCTCCACAGTCCATCGCTCAAGAGTCGATCCCGCCCGCTCAACAAGCTTGTACATCCCCCACGAGGCTCTCCCGCCCTTTCGAGCCGTGAATATGTCCTTCCCTGGATAGCATATCCCTCGCATTACCAGGACCCATAGCGCGTTAGGTTCGATTGTTATTCTTTCGACCATTTTCACAAGGATCCCCATGTTAAATGTTTCCAATTTTCTAAATCCCAAACCACCTTTGAGCTTGTTATTAGTGAGGGCATCTCATCTTCTCCAATGGATCTTCCTATCCTCATTTGTTTGCCCCCACCAAAAATCCGCAATCATCGAGTTAACTTCCGCACACCAAGTTTTTGGTAATTTAAATATACTCATCACATATGCCGGAATCGTCGTTATCACTGATTTGATGAGTAATTTAAATATACTCTCCATCCACTGATCTTGTTTCTGATTCTTTCCTTTAAGTAACCCAGTGCCACCTTTTTTGATCTCCCCCAGATTGCTGGTAGACCCAGGTATTTTCCCGTTTCGGTTGTGCTTGATATTTGTAGGGTTTCATCTATCTCCCCGCATCTGTTCATATCCGCTCCCCTATTGAACGTGAGGGTAGATTTCGACTCATTTATTTGTTGCCCTGATACCCTGCAATACTTCATTATGAGCTCCTTTACTCGACTTGCATTCTCTACTGTACCTTGGAGAAAAAATAGTGATTCATCTGCAAAACACAAATGATGTAGTTCCGGGAATCCCCTACCCAGGGTTATCCCTTTCAGCTTCTTCTCCTATATGTCTCTCTCAACCATCCTTAACAACATTTGCCAACAGTTTGAATAGGTAAGGTGAGAGGGGGTTCTCCCTGTCTGATGCCCCTGGTAGGTTGGATGGGTGTGGTTCGATTCCCATTCACTAGCACCCTGTAAGTCGATGCGGTTATGCACACTTTCATCCAGCTGACCCATTTGGGACAGAAACCTCTCTTCTCTTGACTATTTAACAAGAAATCTTACTCCACTCGGTCATAGGCTTTCTGCATGTCCAGCTTGAGAGCACACTCCACCCTATGCAGTTTCCCCTACTCTCTAGATAGTGGAATACTTCATGCGCCACCATGATGTTATCCTGTATAAGTCGACCTGCTACAAAAGCGCTCTGGAAAGGTGTGATAAAATCTGATAGATATATTTTCAATCTATTCACCAGCACTTTTGATATCACCTTGTACACAAAGTTACATAGGTTTATGGGCCTAAACTCAGATGTATGTGCCGAGCAAAGGGGAGAAACAACCCCAATAAGATGACCCGATGGAGCGGGATGAAAGTCCGCGGAAGGGAGAGGACACAAACGAGGAAGGAAGAGTTGTGTGTGTCAATAATACCACTATCATACCATATGAGAGGACAAAAATCCTACCAAGAGCACCTAGCTCGGACCGGGCAAGCCATCCCAACCACCGAACCGAGTCACCTTATGGAGACCACAATATACATCCCTATTATCCCTACACTCAACCGATGCTCACAATCGAACCACATCGAGACACACCAATCACAACAATAAAGCCTACGCTAAACCAGCCTTGTACCCACCAAACCAGCCACCCACCCGTATACACCACCCAACCAACCACCATAAAACCGTATACACCACCAAACCAGCCACCCATCCAAACCAGGCCAAACCATATTCAAACAGAGATTACCTACTATATCACTGAGCCACATACTTCCAGCCAAACCGTCCAGTCACCCAAGACAAACCAGGAACCCCAACTGACCGAACCGAAACAACCAGCTCTGCATGGAGAAACCGACCGAGACAACCACATTAAGTATACGAGGGGGCAACGGAAAAACAAATGAACTGCCTCAAACAATCACTTGTCTCACCAATTATCATCCAAATGCCGGAAGGATTCGATTAGAAAAATGACCCCATGGATACGACGTAGGTCCGATCATACATAGTGGAGACTCCACCTGAGTCACCACAATTAGGAAGCGAGCGAATGCACAAGGTGAAGGAGACGGGTCTAAGCCCGTTCATGAACAAAATGCATCTCAAGAGAAATTGGGAAGAGGAGGAAGAGGAGGTGATTTCGAAAAGAGCTAAATGTGATGTGGCACCCAAAACCGAACCGAAGGGGGGGGGGGGTAAGGGAACTAGTAGTGGAAGAGGAAGAAAGAAGAATACTGCAAAACATATCCATGCAAGGAAAAGGGTGCCAAAAGTGCGAGGGGAGGAGGGACTTGTGGATGCTCCAAATATGATGAATGAGGAGACACAGGAGATCGAATCGGGTTCTGGTGGCTGTCCCGAAACAGCCACACGGGATCAATGAGCACACTGGTTTGGAACTGTCAGGGTTTGGGGTCTTCCTTGACAGTTCGACATTTGAAAGCCTCAACCGGAAGTATCACCCGAATATAATTTTCCTAATGGAGACGAAGAATGGTGATGTTTATTGTGAGCAAATTCAAGAACAAATTGGCCTAGATGAGGCATTTTATGTACAACCGATTGGGAGAGCGGGAGGTCTAGCACTATGGTGGAGTAGAAACATCCAAATCTAAATTTTGGGTGCAAGTCCACACATGATTGATACAAGGGTGACAGATCAGTCGGGGCACTCATCGTTTTACACATGGATACATGCACATACGAATGAAGGTGCGAGGTATAGAAACTGGGAGGAACTACGCGTGGTGGGGAAGGGCCGAACCAAACCATGGTGTTGCCAAGGGGATTTCAACGAAATTATGCATCATCACGAGAAGGAGGGTAGACACATGAAACCGCAAAGAAAACTTGATGCATTGAACAACTTGATAGAAGATATAAGGATGGAGGATATGGGGTCAAAAGGGCAACGGTTTACTTGGTGTAATAACAGAAGTGGGTCAGAACGGGTGTATGAGAGGTTGGATAGGGTGCTCGTCAATGCGGGATGGGCGTCGGTATTTCCAAATGTCGAATGTGTGAATGAAATTGCGGTGGGATCGGATCACTCTCCTTTGATTATCACGAAATGGAGGGAGACATATAGAGGGCCAAGAAAGTTCAGATTTGAAGAAATGTGGCTTGAGAACCCGAAATGTAAAGAGGTGATTCGAGCTGCATGGAGGGATGAGGAGCCGAACCGGCCGAACCAACCGTTACTTTGTCCGAGACTTGGCAAGTGCACGCAAAGTCTCATTGGATGGAGTAAGAGTAGCTTCGTAAATAACATGATACAAATGGGAGAGGCGAAAAAGAGATTACAACAAATTGGGAGAGGTACGCACAATATAGAGACTCAGGAAGAGGAAGATTAAGCTCAAATGCAGAATTAGAGACCTATGAAAGCGGGAAGAACTCTATTGGAAACAAAGGGCGAGAGTAAAGTGGCTAACCCAAGGTGATAGAAACACAACCTTTTTTCATCTCACAACAAACTCGAGAAAGAGGAGAAACCGCCTAACCCGACTCAAAGGGGAAAGGGGGAATGGATCACCAAGGATCTAGAGATTATGGAGGAGGTTAGGGGTTATTATGAAAAGACTTTCACCACAGAAGCGGTTCACCCGGACTACACTATATTGGATAGTCTACCAAACCAGATCAGTGAGGAGATCAATTCTGATTTGACGAGGAGGGTTACAATGGAGGAAGTCAATGATGCAGGTTTTCATTTGGGGGGCTCAAAGGCGCCAGGACCAGACAGATTTCCGGGATTATTCTATCAGAGGAACTAGAACATAGTGGGCCCAGATGTCTTCACAACGGTCAAAGCCTTCCTCGAAACAGGTATCTTTCCTACATCCCTAACTCAAACTGATATAACCTTGTTGCCAAAAGTTCCAAATCCCATACATGCTACTGAATTTAGGACCATAAGTTTGTAATTTTGTGTATAAGTTGATATAAAAAGTGTTGGCGAATAGATTGAATGGCGAATCACATCAATGGCGAATCAAAATAGTGTGTAGCACGGGGAGTGAATGTGATCACGTGGAGGAAAGTCCGATGAACCGCAAATGATAGCGCCAATTGGATCACAAGACAAGCAAAATTAGGAGTGTGTCTAAGTAATTGAGTCGAAAGACCCCCTCTTACGTCGTAGTGTTTTAAGTAATTATTGTAATAGTGTAGAGGACAATGTTACCCGGGTTTGAAATGGAAGTATTTTTAATACAAAATACTTTTGTCCACAATAAAAATGTCAGAGCATACTCAAAACATTTAATACTCCCGTTCTCCTCATTATTCTCTCTGCTCAGACAATGAATCATACTTTAGACAGTTGTGTGAAGAATGAATGTTACAGAAAAGCAGAAACATGCTACCACACAACCAAACAGACAAGATGACATAACACCAACTATAACCTAAATACCTCCATTACAATGGAAACAAACAAACGCTCTCGGAAAGAAGAAGAAATCAATCCGAGTTTTAAAAAAAACAAAAAAAAAACTACCCAATTACTGCATGTACAATCAATAAGCCAAAAACTGCAGACTTGTAGGCTAGGTATTTACACCAACTGTGCTCGTACCTATACTCTTACTTATAGTAATATCAACCTCTGTTTCGGTTCTCTGCTCGTCTGTTGGGTTCGTTTTATTTATTGCCTCTTGTGTTGTTGCATACGGCGGTGGAGTTGGAAAGACCAAACAATCAAGAATACCACCAGAGCAGCTCCTATACTTGACCAGAATGTTACCAACCATACAGGCATTGGTTTTGGATATAAACCTGGGAAAGGAAAGGAAAGGAAAGGATTCAATTAATGAAAAGTGATTCCAATTATGTTATCAAACTTTGATGGTCCAACAAGAAGCACTAAGGCAAGGAGTTGTTACCATGACCAAACTTGATGCAGATGAGAAGCTCAACAATGCAGATTCCCAGAGAAAGCCAAACAAAAGCTCCTACTTTCTTCACTGTCTTTCTGTCTTGTAGATACGAATTATATTCACGGATCGTTGGGATTGCAATGATCCACCACAATATCAACCTGTATGTGATTACAGGATTGCTAGGAGGAATCCATAGGCAAAACTTCAAAAAGAAGGTGTTGAGTTCCACCATTTGGAATACCACACACAGTGTTAGGATCTCAATGAACCTCCATGGCCCGAGGAGAGGATGCCATTCATCTTTGTCCCATTGTGCCGGTGTGAATTGGCCCAATGTCCGTTTCACCTATTTGAAAAACTATACGAATCAGTAACAAACTTGTTACTTCAAATGGTAACAATCATAAGTGGTAACCTTACCTTGCCTATGACATTAGGTTGTCGACTGATACCAACCCACTGATATGTTTTTCCATCAAAATACCTCACTGTGTGCATGCCAGCCCATATGCCTACAATACCAAGCAATTTTCAAAAGCTGAATTGATTTTTTTATTTTTATACAAAAATGAGAGGGAGACAGAAGTTAAAGTACCAAACCAGTTACAGATGAGGATGTCCAGAACAATACTGTCCCACCAGCACTCGTTGAAGTTGGGTAACATGTGGCGGAATGTCAGCTGAAAGTTGTAATGCATATACATAACCTTGTTCTCAATACCATGTAAACAAACAAGCAATAGAAACTACCTCCATCATCTCAAATCCAACAGAGAGCACCCACAGCAAGGCCTGATTACGAATTAATATTGCCTTTCCCCACCAACCAAGGATATGGGCAACCACAAATTCATCAAAAAGGGTCTCCTGGAGATAATGAATGCACATAAAATACATGCATGTCGAAGAAAAAAAAATAAAAGGATGCATAAGTGGTAGAAAACGTACATAAACATTCTTAAACCTGCTGGACGGATTTTCAGGGAGATAAATTCGGCAGTCTGCACCATAAGACCTCTCCGGAAGTTCTGTACCAAATATTTCATTTTGTCAATAACCAGTAAGACCAATCCAATCAATATGATAACCGATTTCTTACTATAACCAAATCCTAATAGGAAGAGAACATGTTCCCATTACCAACACCAAGATCAGGATGGAGAAACTTCATGAACTGCCGTGCATCATCACGCTTCTGCAAGGCAAGCCACCAAATTTTATTTCTCAATAGTTGTCAAATGACATTATATAACTTCATTTATTTGGTTTTCCAGTGTCAAAATTGATCCAGTAATTTCTTTCTCGTAAATAGGGCAGTGAGTTATAAAGCTGACCTGAAAGAGCAAAAAGGTAAGAACAACAAGGTAAATTACAGCCATCCCATGAACAAGTCGCCAAATGGCAGGATGTGGCCTTATAAGAACCCTGTATGAAAAGTAAAAGCTGCAAATTACAAACTTTATAAGCTTATACACACACCTAGCACTTTATTAATGTACCTCAAACCTTACAAAACTAAAGCTTCCCTAATATAGGTAGTAAGACTTAAAAGGTATTCATATGGATGAGCAGCTGTGCATTATTCTATTAAAACTGAAGACTCACGTAGAGGGAGCTTGTAGCAAACAATACATAAGAAACACAGCAATCATTGCCCACACACCTCTGCAAACACGACAAGGAGAAAGAAGAGACTCAATATGGTTTATCAGTGATGTGAAAATGAGAAACAAGCAAGAGGAACCATGAGATTACCTTTTCACAGATGTAACCACATCTGCTGGTGCATTGCTTTCGGGATCAACAACTCCACTTGCCCATCTAGACAAGAGGATATTATTCAAAATAAACTCATTTACAATCTTCATCTATGATTAGCAATAAAATTGTACTTTAACTAAGAACGATGCACTGTCCATAACATTTACGAGAAGATAGAGAGTTATACTGCTAAAAACAACAACTGCAAAACCTCCGTTTCAGACTCCCATTAAAGTGAAACCAGTGCCTAACCGGTTCATGGAGCCAGTGGGGACTTCATGGGAGGTTATTCCTCGTGGTCATAAAGAAACCGAAAAAAGGATAGATAGATAGAGTAACAAAGGCTACCCTGGTAAAGTAAATATTCCATATCAATTCCTTTTAACTAATAAAACTGGAGATCATATGGAATTCTATAAACCTAAAATATGCATTAATCTCCTCCACATTTAGAACTACCCACATGGATGATAGAAAATGAAAAATGTTTAGGAGACTCACATCAGAAAACATGCCCCTACCAGCAAAAGTGAAATGGTCCGAGGCCTGTATGCCCAAGCAGTCCATGGGTCTAATTCATCACTAACAGCTGAGTGATTGAGATCGCCGTTAGCTTGCACATGATTGATTTTTCTTGGTCTGACATTATCATCAGGGTCCATATTCGAGGATAGAGCTTTAACTACAGATCAAGATAGTACAGTAATAAAATATTAGTGCAAACTTTCAAAGGAAATTTAATAACAAGGAGATTTGCGATCATCATAAATTAAATGATCAACTAATTAACATTCAGAGAACTGCCTAAAGTGTATCATATTTTGCTATAATTAATCAAGAATGAAAAGACAGGAAAAGTATATAGAAACTAACTAAAAGAGACAGACTTAACAAGCATCTGATCTTTAAGTCGCCAGTTCAAAATAACCATCCATAGTCCACAATCTTACCATGTGACAATAACGGCGAAAAATGCTAAACTCAAAGTCTTAATTATCCCGCATTCTAAGCATTAAGTTTGCAGCTTCCATCAATAAATATTGATATGGAATCAACTTAACATTGAACTGCAATTTGCATCAACAACTTTCATAGCTTCAAGAAGTAAGCAATTTCGAACTTTCATAGAATTGCAAAAAACTCCCCAGGATGAATTTAGATAACGCTATAGATGTTCTTCTCGTTCCTCGTGGGTAGTTGGAAAATTTCTACTGATCAGAATAGAAAAGCAACTTCCTCAGCCAAAGAAACCCAAAGTTGACCACCTAGAATTAGCTACTAACAGTGATGGAATTGGTAAACAATTCTCATGACCCAATATTAATTAAGAACAAATCTAAGAGTTAATGAATCAACACCAATGAAATTAATGACCCAACCTGGTATTACTCAGTAGGCCAGTTGTACTATTTGTCAACGCCAAAATTAAATCCTTGGCAAAGAGAAGATTTGCTAGCAACATGGATATGATCATATGATCATGAAAGCAGAAAGCGAATATTTTTACAGATACCACTGAATGAACAAGGATTAACATATATTCACTAAATTTAAAAGAAACTTCGAAGGTAATCTTCATCACTCTATCTTCATGTTGTGGGTGTACATACACACCCAAACACGAATACGAGGGGTGTAGTAGAGTAGCAGAAATGACGGGAAAATTATAACGAAAAAAAGAAATCTCCCTTTCACAACACGCACGGCACAAAGAAGAAGATGGGAGAGAAAAGAGAGGAAAGGGTGACCGAAAGCCAAAAGTGTAGCAGAGTAGGGCTGACAGAGGAGCCCTTACCGTAAGATTGTTAGAGACGATGAGATCTGAGCCGTCGGATCTCTAAGATGAGGATTGAAGTTGCCCACCAAAATCGAAGAAACCTTAGTTCCTGTCTACAAGGTACGGAGGAATATAGAAACGGTTACTGATGAGATGAGTCTAAGAAAGTCGACAATTTCCGGAAGCCGCCTCTCTTCCCTGACGACTCCTCCCACGATCACGATGATGAAGACTGAGTAATAATATATTATCAGACACTCCGTAACAGCGGCTCCAAGTTGGAGAGAGAAAGAGTAAAGACCGAGAGGTCCGAGACAGATAGAGAAGGTGGGGGTGTTCCGTTGTTTATTTTCGTGAGGGTATCTGGTTCTTTATATATATATATATATATATATATATATATATTCTTGCAGACACATCTCATCTCAGTTGCTACTAATTGCTTGCAGTTTTGAATAATCTCAAATCTCAATCGTAATCGTGGAAGAACTGTTGGGTGAGAGAGAGATGCTCGAAGAGAAGAAGGGGACGGCTACTTAAGATTCGGTCATCTCATCTGGACACAAGGGGAAAGGACGAGAGCTGTTAATTCTGTCTCGGTAGTTAAATTCACTCCATATAACTTTTAAGTTTTACCCCTCGTTTTTCCACAATGGTTACGTTTACGTTTTCCTGCTTAAATAACATTATATGTCTATATTATTAATCTATGGCAGAACGAGTTTATATTTACTCATCTAATTAGTTTTAATTTATCATGACTATTTTAGTTATTTAAATGTATTCTCAAAATTTTATAAAAAATCTAACCGCATGGAGACTCGAACATATAACCTTATAATTAATAGACACGTATTAACCAGGTGCAAACGTATGCAACACTACAATTTTTTTTATCACACTATTAAGGCAAAACTGGTTTCTGTAATCGCTGCATGTCTAAATTACAAAAATACCCTTTTTAATTTAATTATAATATATTTATCATGACTATTTTGTTCATTTAAATGTTTTCTCTAAGTCAATCTCTGCCATATTCTCCCCAGCCGGAAAATCTACAAACCCCAAATTTCTAGGTTTTTGGCCGTGAGCACAAATCTAACCGTGGGATTCCATCGGTTTGTCCTTGGGAATTTATTGCCACAAAATCAAGCTAGCCCATTGAGAAGGGGAGAGAAGAAAATCACTATGGATTGATGGAGACATTGCCATGCAAATGAAAACCACGCCAGGCACCATTTTCAGCCGAACCTTTCGCTGAGAGCTGCAATCCACGACAACCATTTTTCAACCGAGTTTTCTCCTCTGCGGTTTCTTTCAATTTCGTTGAGCACAGATTATCCTTTATTACTTTGCTTCGTTTCTCTTCCCCTGTCTTTGTAGGTGGTCGACAGCTGCAGTGAAGGCACGACTTCACGATGAACTCCAGTTCCGACGAAAGCAGCAACTTCAGGCGACCAGCGATTGAGCTCGACTCCAACCACCAATTGCAGAAGGAGAACTGGTATGTGGGCAAGCTGATATCACATAAATCGGTTAAGCTAAGTGTCATCCAAAGTGTCATTCGATCGACTTGGGCGAGGTTCGGCTCAGTCGCAATATCGAAGTCTGAACCGAGAATACTGATTTTCGACTTCGGTCGGAACGAAGACGCAGAACAAATAATCGACCTATCCCCGTGGGCGATCAATGAACACATCCTCAATATCAAGCAATGGGAACCAAGTATAAGTTTGGAGGATGTGGAATTCAACAAGGTAAACATATGGATTCAAGTACATGACCTAGGATTGGAGAAATTTAGCGATGACAATGCCCGGAAGATAGGGAACATGATAGGAAAATGCTTAGAGATAAAGCAAATTGTCGGGAGGATACCTAGAAGCTATATGTGAATACGTGTTATGATCAATGTGAATGTACCATTAATGGCGGGGGTTTGGTGGACCAATTCCCAAGGGGCGGAACGATTGGCTAACATTAAGTATGAGAGGTTATCTGACTATTGCTATAGATGTGGAGTGCTCGTGCATACAACCCAAGCATGCAAGGGCGAGGTAAAGATGATGGAACATGACCCAACACAACCCGCCTATGCACTGTGGCTTGTTGGAGTACGCCCAAAGGCTAGCACGGTTCGGCACCAAGTTGGTGAGGAGGAAGGAGAGAGCCCCAACGTGAAACCAACCGTGAGAAAATCATGGTTCGACATTATGGCCGAGGCAAGGAAATCAAACAAGGAGAAGGGAACCAAGCAACCACTACCGAATGAGGTTCCGACAAAAGGGCCGAATGGGGGTGACACGAAGGGGAGTATCATGACAGACCACATGGACACCGACGGGGTCCAAACAAGGGGCAGCAAGAGGAGAACGAGGAAGGGGTTGAACTGACCGGGAGCCAAGCAACCGAGTTGGACCACACTATGGCCATCATGATCCATACCCCCCCAAACACAACCTATCACCCAAAATCGAGTCAACTACCAAATCCCACACATGCAAACACCACCAAGTCCCCCCCCCCCCATGGATACGAAGGCGAACGTACAGAGACGACACCCTAGCTAGCCACACCAAGCCGAATCCAAAACACCTTACCGAACCACCCCAGCCGAACACACATATACCCAGCCGAACCCACAATACCTTACTGATCCGCCACCCACCGAGAACCCTACCAAACCCAACCCACCTATAATCACATACCTACCCGACCACCATACACCGAGCCCCATAACTGAAGCCACCACCCCCATCCACAACTATATAGTAGAGAACCCACCGGGCACACCACCCACATCACCCAAGCCATCCAACCACAACCAACCGACCGGTCTCAGCCCCTAACTAAACAAGATGACAATGAAACGAACAGGGGAGGACATGGAGGAGCAACCGGTCTCGAAGTGTATGAAAAAATAGGTGTAACCAAAGATGGAAGGGGCTGGCCGAAAAGTGTTAGGGTATATGTATAAATACATATAGATTGAGGATCAGTTTAGTATTAAAGAATGAGGGACTAAAGTGTAAATAGTGAAGAATATAGGTTATAAATAGAAGAAGGATGTAACGACTTTACCTACTTTGAAATGAAAATCTGATTTCATTTTCTTAGATTCTAAGCAATCTTTAGTTTGCTTTCTGTAATTGATCTGAAGATCATAACATGGCATCAGAGCTATTCCTTCCTGCGATTGCGTCCGTAGCGAGGTGATTTCTGTGTTTCCATCACTGCATTTGTACTCTGTTTCTGCAATTTCTTGTTCGTCAGTCGATCGCGATAGATTGTGAGTGGTTATCTGCTGAGATTCTGCTGGTATTAGTCGATTTCTGTCCTGTATTCTTCTGCATCTCGATTCTGTTCTGTTGTTGGTATTCTATCTGCAATGGATGAAGGTACTGCAAGCTTCTTCAACAAGAAAGTGTCCAGACTGGAAGGAGAGGAAAACTTCCAGTCTTGGCGGCAGCAAGTCCTCCTAGCTGTTAGAGGTCACAACTTGGAGGCACACCTGTATGGAAATGCCACTGTTCCACCTACACTACCTGGAGATGATGGAGAGCCTATACCAAATCCAGACTATCAGAAGTTTATTAAAAAAGACAGCTCGTTGGCGTCATAGATGCTGGCATCGGTCTCGTCTCAGGTTAGTCGTAGCCTGGTAGGATGTATGACAGCTTCTTCCATCTGGTTGAAGCTTCATAGAGACTTTTCTTCATCCTCTACCATGAGTATAATGCATTTATATGATAGATTAAAGGTGCGAAAGTTACCTCATCAGTCAATGAGGGACTACTTAACCTTGATTCAATCGGCATGCAACAACTTGGCTAGCTGTGGACATCCGATTGAAGAAATGCAGCAAATCTCCATAATCCTTAATGGTGTCAAGGGACAATTTGATAATGTAGTGTCAGTAATTCATGCTAGTAGGAATCCGTATGATTTGGCCTCCATCAGTTCTATTTTGCTTGATGCAGAAGCTAGATTAGGTGATATTCTGTTTGACAGCAGCATTTCTGCGAATGTGGCTATGAATCAGCCTTCGGTGATGACGAATGGAAGCTCATCACCTCAATCAATAGAAGATTCAGTTGCCACGAACAATGCTTTTCCAAGTAACATGACAGGTCAAGGTACATCACAGCAACAATCGACTCAAGCTAACAACTCATCATTTGGTAATGGTCGCGGCCGTGGTCGTGGGAGAGGCTATGGCTCTAATCGACCTCAGTGCCAACTCTGTGGGAAGTTTGGGCATCTTGTCCACATATGCTATCACAGATTCAATGTCAATTTCACAGGTGTGACAGATCCTGCAAATGTCAATCAACCAAGAGTAAATTTCAGTTCGTCACAATGGGAAGATCCTGTGGAATTGCATCAGCCTGGTTCCTCTACTCATTCCTATTCATCAAATGTGTCTCAGCCTCAGAATAATGTTGTGTTCCCATCGGCCAGTCCTATGCATCAGCCTACATTTGCTCCTCACCAACATCAGCCTTCATTCACTCCACATCAGGTGTTTTCTCATTCATCTTATCAACCAAGTTCTCCAACTACGTTTCAGAATATTGTTCCGTTCTCTGGTTTGCTTGATGCTAATGTCTTGCCACATCAACCACCTTATCAGCCTGTGTATCAACCCTATCCTCACGCGTTTCATAATACTTCTGTGCCATCTGGAGCTGCTTCATTTACATCAGGAAGCGTGTACAATTTGGACACACAGTCCGTGAATGGAAGTCCTTAGGTGAATTTAGCGTCTGTTGCACCTGTCATTCAAAATGACTCCAGCTGGTTTCCAAACTCAGGTGCTACCAATCACCTGACGAACATGCATCCAAGTCAATTCCAAGCTTGTGCACCATATTCTGGCCCAGGTAAGGTAGTTGTAGGCAATGGCTCTTCCTTAAACATAGCTGCTATAGGTTCTACTTGTCTTCCATTTGTTTCTCGGCCCTTGCAACTGCATAACATGCTATTTACTCCTGGTGTTACTAAAAACCTTCTTTCTGTGTCACAGTTCGCCAAGGATAACGATGTGTTTTTTGAATTCCATGATTCTCACTGTGTCATCTGTGATTCGAAGACACGTCAAGCTCTACTCAATGGTCATGAGTGTTCGAGTCTATATAGACTAGATTTGAATCAGTTTAGGAATAAGCGTACAATGCAGATTAGTTCGAATGTCTCTACTACTGTCAATCTACCCTCTCTTTCTCCTATCAGTATACCGTGTAGTTTGATTTCTGGATACTCTGAAGTTTCTAATAATAAAACTAGTTCTTCAGATTCTGTTTCCATGTGTTCTGATGCTACTAATAATACAATTGAGATTCTTATTGATTCTTCAAGTAACTCTAATCTAATTACTTCTGATGGTACATCTCAGACAGCAATAGAATGCTTGGTTGCTGCCTTAAAATCAAAACATTCAGCTCAGCTCTGGCACATGAGGCTCGGACACCCGTCGTCCAAGATTCTCACCAATTTTCTAAGGCTACACAATCTCCCTATCAAGCATGACATTTCATTATGTCAAGCTTGTGCCATAAGCAAGAGTAAGAACTTGCCTTACCCATTATCTAACACTGTTTATGTGCATCCTCTAGAACTGATTCAAGTAGATGTTTGGGGTTCAGCTGCGTGCTCTTCTAACGGTAACAACCACTATCTAAGCATTGTGGATGCATTTAGTATATATACATGAATTTATTTCTTGCCTAAGAAGAGTGATGTTACTAAATACTTTGTTGAGTTTCATAAACTAGCAGAAAAACAGCTCAGCTATTCATTGAAGGCGGTGCAGTCGGATGGAGGTGGTGAATTCAAATTTCTTGACAAGTACCTTCCTCAGTTTGGAGTGCATCATAGGATCACATGCCCCTACTCGTCTCAGCAGAATGGGATTGTCGAAAGGAAGCATAGGCATGTGGTCGAGCTTGGATTGACCTTGTTAGCTCAATCTTCGGTACCTCTCCATTATTGGTCTGATGCATTCTTCACGGCATCATTTCTCATTACTAGATTGCCCTCATCTAGTCTTAGGAACTTATCTCCTCATGAATGTCTGTTTAAGACACCACCTGATTACTCTTTTCTGAAGGTATTCGACTGTCTTTGTTTTCACATCTCAGACCCTTTAATAAACACAAGCTTGCCATGCGTTCGGAACCGTGTGTGTTCTTAGGATATTGTGCAAAGTATCAAGGGTATAAATGTTTGTCAGCCTCTGGACGTGTTTACACTTCTAGGAATGTTACATTTCATGAACAAACCTTTTGCTTATGCTGATTCAAAAGGGAGTTTCTTTACTTCTTCTGCCCCTACTAAGAACTATACATCTGCTCCTTTTTTCATTCCATGTGATGCTGTTTTTAATAATAAAGCATCCGAGCTTGATCTTACAGATTCTGTTACTTTTCCCCAGGTAACTCCTCCACTTGATATTAGAGATTCTAGTTCATCTCCTAATGTGTCAAGCCTGCAGTCGAATGAAGCTGATAACAAGGATCATGATGCTGTGAGAAATGTCTCGCATGATGATGTGAGAAATGTCTCGCCTGACTTGGATGTTTCAGCCAGAGAAGTAAGATGTTCTTCTGATATATCTGTTATACCATCTATTACCTATAGATTACAAGGATCTAGTCTTGTTCCAATTAATGATTGACTGCCCGATGCTTCTTTTGAATCTACTGCTGTTGTTCCTCCCTCTGTTGTTGTTCCTTCCTCTCGTTCCAACTCTGCTGTTTCTGGTAATGTGCACCCTATGACGACCAGGTCAAAAACTAACTCCTCTCTTCAAGGTTTACTTATGTCTGTAGAATCACAGGATGCCTTGGTCAATGATGAACCCAAGTCTATTCATCAGGCTCTCAACTCTTCTCACTGGAAAGCTGCAGTTGAAGAGGAATTTGCTGCCTTGCAAGACAATAAGACATTGTCGATTGTGGAGCTGCCATCTGGTCGTATTCCCATAGGTTGTAAGTAGATGTTTAAGATCAAGAAAAATGTTGATGGCACCATTGCTAGATACAAAGCCAGGTTAGTTGCAAAAGGGTTCTCTTTGAAACCTGGGTTTGATTTTCAAGATACATTCAGTCCGGTCGTCAAAGCTGCTACAGTAAGGATTGTTCTGTCTCTTGCTTTGTCACACAAGTGAAATCTTAGACAGATTGATATTAATAATGCGCTCCTTCATGGAGAATTAACATAGGAGGTGTATATGCTTCAACCACCTGGGTTTGAACAGGTTTCGTCATCAATTGTTCCCCTTGTATGCAAACTATCAAAAGCTCTTTATGGTCTTAAACAGGCTCCTCGTGCGTGGTTCGAAAAACTCAAATGTTTTCTGGTTTCTCAGCTTGATTTTCATGCATCCATTGCTGATAGCTGCTTATTCATCAGGACAACAAGTAAGTCTTATGTCTTTCTCTTAGTGTATGTAGATGATATAGTGGTCACTGGTCTATCTGCGTCTGATATCTCGGATGTTATTAGTGCAATAAATAAAGAATTCAAATTGAAGGATCTGGGAAGTCTGAGTTATTTCCTTGGCATGGAAGTCATTGCCACAGATGATTTTTTGATGTTAAACCAAAAGAAATATGCTCAGGAGTTGGTTGATCGTCTTGGTCTGTCTGATGTTTCTGGTTTCGCTACGCCTATGACTGGTTCTTGCCTGTCAAAAATAGGTATGGTGAATTCTTCTGATATGTTTGATGATGTGACTCTGTATAGGAGTACAATTGGTGCTTTACAACATATATGTGTGACTAGGCCAGACATTAACTTTTCTGTGAACAAGATGAGCCAGTTTATGCAAACTCCGAGTGTTGGCCATTGGAAAGTTGTCTTACATGTAGTTAGATATCTAAAAAATACTATTGATCATGGATTAATGTTTAGGACAAATGTATTTCCAATGAAAGGTATATCCCTGACATCATTTGCTGATGCAAACTGGGGAGGAGATGTTAGTGATCAGAAATCCATATCAGGCCATTTCCTACTACTGAATGGGAACCCGATAATATGGAGCTCTAAGAAACAAACCGTGGTGGCTAGATCTAGTGCAGAGGCAGAATTTCGTGCCATTGCAAATGCAGTTTGTGAGGTTATTTGGGTGAAGTCATTGCTCACTGAAATGGGGCTGAGTCTCTCTTCTGTGCCCACGGTGTGGACTGATAGCACGAGTGCTGCGGCTCTATCTGAAAATCCGATACAACACTCGAAAATGAAACATGTTGAGATAGACTTGTTTTTTGTCAGGGAAAAAGTGAATTCTGGTCAAGTGTTGGTTCATTTTGTTCCTTCCAATGATCAAGTTGCAGACATATTAACTAAGCCACTAACAGAGAAGTTGTTTGTACCGTGTAGGAAAAAGCTGGGTGTGTTCTCTGTAGAAGAGCTGACTTGTGATAGGATGTCTGTTCAAAATTCTTTCGCAGCCTTGTCTGAGGTAATGGAGTAGTTCAATCCTTGTCATCTATATGTTGAGATATCTGTAATGTATAGTTAGATGATGTGGTTATTCATGAGTTTACTAGCTCATTGTTTATGTCTATATGTACTGTGTTTGTTCGTGCTGGTGTTAATCAGGAGTGTGCTTTCCGTTATATGTCATGTCTTTCTGCATATCTTGTCAATATTTCTTGGCTCGTCTATCTCATCTGTCATTGCTAAACTAGTATTGAGTGTTGCTTAGAAATTCATACTGTGTATTATGCTGTGATCAGGTATGTGCTGTCCTATGTTTGTTCAGCTAGTATTCTATGGCTGCCTTCTGTTGTCTTTTGATTAGCTCTGTGCTAGTCCTCTCTCAAAGAAAAAGTTAGATTAAAAGAAAATAAAAGAAAGCAGAATGCAAAGCATTCAAGTTCTGTCATGGAATGTGATCTTGGTATATATCATGGCTTGATTCCAAAAACAGATTCAGTTTAAAGAAAACGTCAAGATACTTTAAACTGATTCTTGAGGAAGAAAAGAAAAGGGCTAAAACCCTTCAGTCATGATTAAAAGAAAAGGGCTCAACCCCTTCTACCAAGGAAAAATCAAATCAAAAGAAATCAAGTGATGAACAGAATGATAACATCAAGAGATTGATCGGGTAAGCACAGAGTTTGAACAGTGGACAACTGCTTAGGCAGTCTGGATTCTTGATGAATAATCTGGTTGGATATGTACTGCATGTTTGATAGCATATAATGCATCTGTGGATATCTGATAATGCTCATTATGTGTTCAAACAATTGAGGTGATATATCTGAGCTGAGAAAGATTGAAATGCGTATGCTGAGAAATATGGAACTATGATTGGAAATGCGTATGATCTGCTAATATCAGTAGGTTCAAATGCTGTAGATATATGGCATAGTTCAAGGATGTTCAGTAAATTCAGGGATAACTGATGTCTATAGCTATATGTTGAGATGTTCACTTCATATAGAAGAATGGCAATGGTATGCTGAATCCGACAGGTTGAATAGAAGGTGCAAATTGGTGTTATGTCAAGAAAGCTCAAGGAAGCTCAGGCAGCTCTTGAAGCTCAGCTCTTAGATTGTTGTGAATCGGATCTGCTGATTGGTGCATCAGATTTGCTGAAGAAAAGAAACTAGGAACTGGATCTTGGATGGGGAATGTTAGGGTATATGTATAAATACATATAGATTGAGGATCGGTTTAGTATTAAAGAATGAGGGACTAAAGTGTAAATAGTGAGGAATATAGGCTATAAATAGAAGAAGGATGTAACGACTTTACCTACCTTGAAATGAAAATCTGATTTCATTTACTTAGATTGTAAGCAATCTTTAGTTTGCTTTCTGTTATTGATCTGAAGATCATAACAAAAAGGATAGAGGCTAAGGTGCAACCCGAGGAAGAAAATCAGTCGGTCATCCTCTATCCGAAGGAGGAAGTCCGGGGCTACAAAGGAAGGGGGAAATGAATAAGAGGAAACACATGAGCTGACAAAGGGTTCTGGTGGCTGTCCCTAAACAGCCACACAGGATCAATGAGCACAATGTCATGGAATTGTCAGGGTTTGGGGCCTGCGTTGACAATTCAACACCTACAATACCTCAACAAGAGGTATCGCCCAAATATTATATTTCTGATGGAAACGAAGAATGGGGATACCTACTGCGAGAGAATAAAAACATGGATAGGAATGGCGAACAAATACTATGTTAGCCCAAACTGCACATTGGGAGGGTTAGCATTGTGGTGGACGGCGAAGACCATGGTTTCAGTTAGGTATGCTGACCGAAACTACATTGATTGTGAGGTAAACTCACAAAGCATGATAACATAATGTACGTTACATGGGTGTATGCGAGTACGGAAGCCACTGAACGGTCTCAATACTAGAATCTCCTTAGGACCATAGGACAAGGTCGAAAGGGGGAGATGGATGGTCCTGGGGGATTTCAACACTATATGTCACCATCACGAGAAAGAGGGCGGGAGAAGAAAATTCTCAAGGCACATGGATGAATTCAAGAAACTGATCGATGATCTACATATGGAAGACTTAGGTGCCAATGGGAATCCATACACGTAGTGCAATAACCGGAGTGACATACATAGGGTGAGTGAACGGCTAGACCGGGTGCTTATTAACTCTTTGTGGGCTGCTCGGTACCAACAAGGGAGATGCAGAAACGAGATTGCAATTGGGTTAGACCACACACCATTGATGGTCCAACTCGATAGGTCGAGGAGAAGACAAGCTCGACGGTTTAAATTTGTGGCAATGTGGCTCGAAAACTCGACGTGGAAGGAGGTGATTCGTAAGGCATGTGAAGCACCAACCTCGAGGCGTGACCTACATGGTGTCCGAACCAAGCTCCAAACATGCCGAAAACACCTAATTGCTTGGAGCAAACCCAACTTTATGGACACGGGAAGAGACATATTGGAGACAAAGATCTCGTGTGAAATGGATAAAGGAGGGAGATCGTAACACTACGTTCTTCCACCAAACAACGATAGCAAGGAGGAGGAGAAATCAGATATGTCGACTAAGGGGTACGAACGGGGAATGGATAACACAGGAGAGGAGGATTGCCAATGAGCTAAGGGAGTATTTCGGGGTTATGTTCACATCGGAAGGAACAGAGCCGGGGGAGGAGTTCCTGTGCTGGGTACCACATCAGATCACGATCGAAATGAATGATAGCTTAACATAGGTAGTGACGAACACTGAAATCAGAAATGCCACATACCAGTTAAGAGGATCACGCGTACCCGGGCCAGACGGTTTCCCGGAGCTGTTCTATCAACGGAACTGGAATATCATGGGAGTGGATGTCATCACTGCGGTCAAGCCTTTCTTCAGATCAGGTACTCTCCTAAACACCCAAAATAATACCGACATTGTCCTAATAACAAAAGTGTCGAACCCTACACAACCAACGGATTTCAGGCCTATTATTTGTTGTAATTTCCTTTACAAAATCATTTCAAAAGTGTTGGTGAACCGTTTAAAGTTGTATCTAGCAGATCTTATCACTCCGTTTCAGAGTGCATTTGTATCAGGTAGACACATACAGGATAACATCATGGTGGCACAGGAAGTTTTCTATCACCTTCACATGAGCTGAAAGGAGAATAGGCCCGAGTGCGCTATGAAGATTGACATGCAGAAGACATATGATAGTGTGGAGTGAAATTTTCTCCTAGACACATTAAGGAAGAGGGGTTTTGCGAAACAATGGCTCGTGTGGATCTGAGATTGCATATCGACAACCACGTACCAAGTGTTAGTCAATGGGGATCGGTCCGAGACAATCAAGCCTACCCGAGGGATACGACAAGGTGACCATTTGTCACCCTAAGTGTTGGTGAACCGTTTAAAGTTGTATCTAGCAGATCTTATCACTCCGTTTCAGAGTGCATTTGTATCAGGTAGACACATACAGGATAACATCATGGTGGCACATGAAGTTTTCTATCACCTTCACATGAGCTGAAAGGAGAATAGGCCCGAGTGCGCTATGAAGATTGACATGCAGAAGACATATGATAGTGTGGAGTGAAATTTTCTCCTAGACACATTAAGGAAGAGGGCTTTTGCGAAACAATGGCTCGTGTGGATCCGAGATTGCATATCGACAACCACGTACCAAGTGTTAGTCAATGGGGATCGGTCCGAGACAATCAAGCCTACCCGAGGGATACGACAAGGTGACCATTTGTCACCCTACCTATTCATTCTATTGGTGGATGTACTATCGAGGAGAATAGGTGGGGCGGCTATAGAAAAGACAATTCAGGGAATCAGGATGAAGAAACTGTGCCCGAAGCTCCACCATATGTTCTTTGCAGATGACTCATTATTCTTCATACAAGGAACAATAGAAAATGCAACCAACCTTAAGAGAATTCTTTAGTCATATTGCCGAGTGTCAGGACAACAGATCAACATGGAGAAGTCGAGCCTATATTTCAATAAACGGGCGAACCGGGAGGACAGGAGGGATGTTGAGGCAACACTGAACATATAGAGCACGAGTGAACCGGGTAAGTACTTTGGACTGCCATCGATATGGGGGCGATCTAAGAAGGAGACAATGGGGTCACTAAAGACTAAGACTAAGGACAAGCTAGTAGGTTGGAGGCCAAAAACACTGAATCAGGCAGAAAATGAAGTCCTTATTAAAGTGATCATCACGACGATCCCCATGTATGTAATGAGTGTTTTCCGCTTACCAAAAACATGGTGTGAGGAGATAGGCACACTCATAGCAGATTTCTGGTGGGGACAAACAGTAGACGGGAAAAGAACACACTGGAGAAGATGAGAGGTGCTCACAAAAGCAAAGGAGGCGGGTGGCTTAGGGTTCTGGAACTGTAGAGCTTTAACTCGGCATTGCTTACGAAGATGGCATCTAGAGTAATAGAGGAACCAGACGTGCTATGTGCACAGGTACTAATGGGCATGTACAACCCCCGTACATCTTTCCTCGAAGCAAAGCGTGGCGGTCGATTGTCATGGGGATGGAGTAGTCTAACACATGGACAGGACATCATGAAGAAGGAGGGGCTGTGGCTAATTGGTTCGGGGGAGGACATACAAGTTTTCGAGGTCCCGTGGATATACCCAAAGGAGGGAATCGGAGTAGGTGGCGAACACACTGTTGAACATGTGAATGAACTAAGGTTGAGCCACTTGATCATCCCGGGGGGGCGATGGAACGAACCTATGGTGAGAAGCATTGTCAACCATATACTTAGCATGCCATTACCGAAGGAAGGGGGAGGGACCGTTATATATGGCCACACACAAAGGATGACTCAACCCAAGTTCGTTCGGTCTATCACAAGCTACACGAAGAACCGGGCCAACGTGGTGTGGAGGGCAAACGTAAATGCCAACCTATCGAAGGACATATGGACATCGAAGGTTATCCCCAAGGTAAAGGACACATGGACATATGGAGGCTTGTGACGAATGCTTTGGTCGTAATGTCCAAAATGGTCCGAAGGGGGATGAATGTAAATCCGATAAGTCCGATATGCGGGGAGGTGGAGACACGGGAGCCCATGCTCCTAGAATATAGATGGACGGAACCGGTGTGGTTTGGAATACTAGGGATCCACATTGACCGAACAAGCAGCTCGGACGTGGCTACCTGGGTCGAGACGAGGATGAATGAACCGGGAGGACAGATCATGGTGCGTGAGATAAGGTGGGTGAAACCCCTCCTAACGTGTTGGCACATATGGAAGACAAGATGCAAGGCCGCCTTCGAGTCCAAGCTACCGAAATCGATGGTGGTAATCTCGGAAATCCAACATGCCTTCGACAAGCACAATGCTAACGGACACACACCACCATTGGCCCAAGAGAGAAGACCGCGGGAACAATGGAGAGCACCACTCGGAAACACCATCAAGATCAATTGCGATGCATCGTGGTGTAAGCAAACACGCAGAGCGGGTATAGGGGTCATAACAAGGGATAGCGATGGCAAAGTGGTTGGTGGTATGAACGAATGGAGTGGAGTAATGACATTGAAACCATGGAAGCAAGGGTCATACAAGATGGAATAAAACTAGCGATTAAACGTGGATGGCACAACATCATCATAGAAACACACTCACAAACGGTTCATAGACAGATAGGATGGGAAACGCTGCATTGGAGGCTGTCAACCACGATACAGAATATTCGAGTACTAGCAAATCGGATCGAGCAAGTACAATGGAGGGCTATTCCAAGGACTTCGAACGAATGTGCGAATTGGATAACTAAACAAGCGAGAATGGGAGTGAGTCTGAGTGATTGGGTCGAAAAATCACCACTACCATTATTATGTTTAATAGCGAATGATTGTAATCCCGAACAACCGTGACCCCGTGTCACGACGTTTTATTTCTTGAAGTAAAACGTTTTTTTTCGACAAAAAAAATGTTTTCTCAAAAGCTTATAAAAAAAATCTAACTGCATGGAGACTCGAACATATGACCTTATAATAATTAAGAGACATATGTATTAATCAGTTGCGTACGTGTGCAACATTACAATTTTTTTTATCATACATATATATTTCTCTATCACTATCCCTCCATCCTTTCTCATGCACCATTTTTTTATATATCGATAACAAATGAAATTATATTCTTCACTCTATCGGACGCTAAGATAACATTGAATCTAAAGACTTGGATCATTTATAATTTCATCTACAACTTAGAGAATTTATATTGAATTAATATGTCAAATATGCATTATCTATTATTTGAAGCAATAAATAATCAAGTTTGAAATTTAAATTAGAGTGGAAGAAAAAATATCATTTATTATTTATCCGCTTTTTTTTTAAAATTATTTTAATTTATTTATTATATATATTATTTTATATAACTTTACAATTTTACATAATAATGATAATTGTATATTATGTTTCCAAATCGTCATATTTGTTTTGGTAATTGTGACTTTTTAATGTCTTTACAATTATATAGATATTTTTTTCTTGAAAACATTCTTTTTTCTTTCCAAGAAGTTATAGATTTTTTCCAATTCATCTATAAATTTAAATAGTTAAAAAAGAATTAAAATTGATCGAAATTGACCTATATTTATATGTTGAATATACATAATCTATTGTGTGAAGCGATAAATACAAAAACATTGAAAAATTAAAATTAAATTGAAAGGAAAGGAAATATTTGATTAATGTATACATTTTTTATAATGATAATTATGTATTAAAGAGTATTTTCAAATAATGAGATTATTAAAATATTTTAAAAAATTTATAGATATTTTTTAGTATTATTAATATTAAGGCACATATGATTCCAACACTTTAACAAAGTTATTTCAATAAAATAGCATACATCTTTGTTAGTTATTTTATAAATTTGGCCAAACGTTGTTAATATGTTATTACGCCAAACTAATATCGTCATTCCAAATTTAGGTATAAAATAAATAAATCCCTTCATTTTAATTTTTATTCTTTTCTTTATTCAAGCACAAATTCCACATTGACTTCGTTTATTTTTCTTTCTTAGGAACCATGCGAACCATCATGAGACATGATAATGTAGTCTGCTCCAGAAGATGTTAGATTGAGTTCGACCCTATATTTTACGGGGAATAGTTTAACAACGACAAAATCCTTGATGAAATAAATGAATATTGGAATGAACGTGAGGAAAGGAAACCGTCAATTGTTGAACCCATCAAAATAATCAATGTAGGCACGAAAGAGGAGCCACACAAACTCAGGATTGGGAAAAATCTCAACTCGACCCAGAGGTCTCAAATGATTGAATTGTTAAGAGAATATAAGGAAATTTTTGTCTGGTCATACGCCGGCATGCGAGGCCTAGATCTATCAATTGTACAACACACTTTGCCCATAGACACTGAAGAGTTTCAACTTAAGAGACAACACTTGAGGCGACAAAATCCGGAGGTACTAATCAAAATCAAAGAAGAAATTATAAAACATCTTAATGCTGGTTTTCTCGAAGTGTGCAATTATTCCGAATGGGTTGCAAATATTATCCCAATCCCAAAAAAGGATGGTCGAGTCCGAGTATGTGTAGAATACCTAGATCTCAACAAGGCTAGCTCCAAGGATAAATTTCGCCTTCCTCACATTGACATGTTGGTGGCCAACACAGCTCTACACAATATGTTTTCATTCATGGATGGTTTCTTCGGATATAACCAGATTCAGATGGCTGAAGAAGACAAGTCAAAAACCACATTCGTTACAATGTGGGGCACCTTCTGCTGCAAAGTCATGCCTTTCGAACTCAAGAATAGTAGATCAACCTATCAAAGAGCTATGGTGACTTTATTCCACGACATGATGCATAAGCAAATTGAGGTATATTTTGACGACATGATTGCGAAATCCCAAGAAGGTGAAGATCACCTCGTTAATTTACGCATGCTTTTCGACAGGCTTATCAAGTTCAAGCTCAGGCTAAACCGAAAAATATGCACTTTTGGAGTCCCATCTGGAAAGCATTTGGGATTCATAGTCAACAAGAGAGGTATAGAAGTGGATCCTCAAAAGGTCAAGGCAATTTTGAATCTTCCATCTCCGTCCACCGTTATAGAAATCAGGAGTTTACTCAGGAGATTGAATTACATCGCTAGATTCATTGCAGACCTAACAAACAAATGTTAACCATTATTTTGTATTCTAAGTAAGAATGCATCAGTTGTGTGGGATGAAGAGTGTCAACAAGCGTTTCGTCAATTAAGGCATATCTGACGAAGACTCCAGTGTTGGCACCACCCACTCCAGGTCGACCGCTTATCTTATATTTGACAATTCGAAAGAACTCATTAGGATGTATGTTAGGGAAGCTTAAACAAGATGGTCAAGCAGAACATGTTATTTATTACCTTAGTAAGAAGTTTACCGATGGCGAATCCAAGTACTCAGAAGTGGAAAGAACGACTTAGGCACCGGTGTGGGTGATGTAGCGTCTTCGACAGTACACGTTGTATTACATTGTGCGTCTAACCTTTAAGTTGTATCCTTTGAAGTACATGCTTGAGAAGCCAAATTTGGTGAAGAACGTCGCTAAGTGGCAGTATGATGAATTTGTATCTCATAGAACGATTAAATGACAAATTATAGTGAACCATCTGGTTGAATTCCCCATAGATGATGATTACCCACTTAATCACAATTTACCATACAACGAAATTTTGCATGTAGAGGAAGAAAATCACACAATTTGGAAGATGTATTTTGATGGAGCGTCAAATTCCATAGGATGCGGGGTGGGAGCAGTACTCATTTCTCCAAAAGGAAAATATATCCTGGTGGAAGTTGAAGTTACATTCACATGCACAACGGAAAAGTCATCTGCTACTAATAGAGTCATTTAACAACAAGCGTTGGTCGAAATTACACATTCATCCATGTAAAATATAATGTGACGACAAAAATTAACACTAAATGTATCTTATAGCGGTGGAAAACATATTATGCCTCATAAGTAATAATAATGACACCAAAAACTTCCGACACAATATACATACATTCAACATAAATTATTAACGGCAACACGAAAGTCCCGTCGTTGTTGCACAAATTTCTTGTAGTGATATGGGCTATGAGAAATTTAGTGATGAGAATGCCACAATGATAGGACATAATATTGGCAACGTGATTGATATAGAAAAAGAAGTGTAAAGTACTCAAAAAACCTATATGCAAATGAAGGTAGAGGGGAAGTGGACGAATCTCTAATCGCGGGATTTTCGTGGACCAACTCTAGAGAGGAGGAACAATGGGCGTCTATCAAGTACGAACACCTATCTAAATTTTATTACAGATGTGGGAAGTTGAGACACACAACCCAAGCATGTCGAGAGGAAGTCACTATATCGAAAGCCAAACCCGGATATCCTATGTACGGACCTTGGTTGACGGCACTAGACCAAACGACACCGTGCGAGTATACTATGAGGAGGATCAAGAGTAGCAACAAAAATGTGCAAAAGGGAAACGAGAAAACTTGGTTCGACATCATGAGCTAGGTGAGGGAAAGGGAAAAATATGGAGGAATAAGTCTAGAAACTGAGGAACCTAGAGCAAATAAACCATAGTATGAGAAGGGCATCAACATGAGCCCCGAAACAGACCAGACTCAGTCTATAAATGACAGGGATGTGTGTGTTTGATCGAAACATTTAGCCACCCCATATTGCCACAATTCTACCCAAACCTACCAGACATAGACCTTAACAATCCACCCCCTGGGACTGCTCTATTCCCACACCCCACCTACGAAAACCTGGAAACAAGAACTCAGCCACCCCCACATATGACAAACAAAAGCCTGAACCAGGATACCTCGAGACCACCCCAAACCATGTGAGTCTTTGGGATACCAAAGAACAACCTCAGCCTTACCCAGCACATCAACCCGACACCCAGCCTCACCTACCCAATGATAACACACCTACCTGATAATCCTAGCCCTCTGGTCAACAATATCATCCAGGATTAAACCATGCCATACACAGTTGAAACACCCCTGGGATCACCCTCGCCTAAAGGAGATTATGAGCTAGTAAGTAAGGCGACCGGGTCGAGTCCATGCTTGAACAGAATGACGTTAAAGCGTCAACACGAGGAGGAGTAGGATAAGGATCAACCGGACGGACTGAAATAAAAAATTCAAAAGATAGAGAAATGTTTGGATTTAGGGTTTGAGAAGAAGAAAGGTAAGGCGAGGAAGAAGATGAAGAATGCTCTCTGAATCAAAGATGATAACTTGATTGATCAGAATCATTCAACAGTGCAACAGATATAAGGTAAAGTAGGCGAGAACAGACAAAACAGTACCGACCGAGAATTGCAACTAAGTCCCTAATACTAAACTAATTGATGCTTGGGCCTCAAGCAACAATATTTACATATTGATCATAAACATAAGTGTTAGACACACTTATATCCTAACATTCCCTATGCTTGATCTTGTCTTTGAAACTTGATCTTTGGTCGCCAAAAGCACTCGTGGTCGCCAACTGAACTTGATATTGTTATTGTGGTCGCCAAATGAACATTTGGTCGCCAAATGAACATTTGGTCGCCAAATGAACATTTGGTCGCCAAATGAACATTTGGTCGCCAAATGAACATTTGGTCGCCAAATGAACTCAATCTTGTCATTGTGGTCGCCAACTGTACTCGTGGTCGCCAAATCTTCAAAGTATGAGTGATGTGAGCTGATCCGAAACTTGATTTTCCCTGAAATTTGACAGTCTGCAGTAAATCCATTCTCTGGAACGAAGTACTTGCCTGTTCCTTATTGACACATCTGAGCAGAATACGTAGTATGGCTGAGTTCTCCTAGCTGAGATGCACTATGCAATTTTTTAGCATCTGTGCTGTCTTTAGTATGGGTAATCAGAACTCTGATCATAGGGAGATTAATGTCTGTAATCTAAGATCATGAACAAGTCTGAAAAAACACGAAAAACAGTACCAAGTATTCACAATCATATGCATGATTCTCTCTATTCCAGATCAGTAAACTGTTGCCAAAGTGCATCAGACATACTAATATAATCATTTTAACTGCTGCTTTATTCATTCATTTGGAATGTCTTGAAAAATTGAGAGATTCATAACATGACAGAGGAGTTTGAGTTCCTATCTTACCAGTATGACTGCAAGGTTTGAGCCTTGATCTTTTCATCCTCAAGAGTGAAAACCTCAGTATGACTTTGTCATTTTATTTTGGATTTCACTCTGTTTTTGGACTCAAGCCATACCCTATGCCATGGTTAATGCAGCAGTTTTGTTTCCTTTTTTTTCAGAGATATATTCAGTGATGCACAAAGGCAAGGCTTATGATCAGAGAAGAGAGAAATGCACACATGACAGGCGATACTCAGGTATATGCTAGACATGGAAATCAGACGAGAACATACCAAGATTACAAGCACTAATTGAAACAAGATAGAGTTGATCAGTCATGCATAAGGATAGACAGAGGTTCAAAAAATTACAGAGGTGCAGTCAACAGGAAAACTCAGATAACAAACATATGTCTGTCCCAAAGCTCATAGGACAAGGCAAGTTACTAAGTAAACAGAGAAAGAATAAACGTACAGACTGTGTGGGAACTTCATTGAGCAGTGGAACCAAGCTGAAGGAATGGGGAGACACCACGATCCTCCAGTTCCTCCAATGAGAAGACTCCAAGTTTTTTTCTGCAGGGAATGAAATTTTTTTCTGTCAGAGGCTTGGTCAAGATATCAGCTGTCTGTTCTGAAGCTGGAATAAAGTTGACTAAGACATCCCCATTTTGAACTTTCTCTCTGATGAAGAAGAGATCAATCTCTACATGTTTCATCTTGGAGTGATGGATGGGGTTCTCAGACAAAGCTACAGCACTTGTATTGTCTGTCCAGATGACAGGTGCAGTGGGTGTGTGAAGTCCAATTTCATTGAGAAGGGATTGGACCCACATGATCTCACACATGGCATTGGCAATGGCCCTAAATTCAGCCTCTGCACTCGACCTAGAGACTACTGTCTGTTTCTTAGAGCTCCATATTATGGGATTACCATTCAGGAGAAGGTAATGCCCTGAGATGGAGCGGCGATCAGTTTGATCACCACCCCAGTCAGCATCAGAGAAGGAGGTAAGAGTGATGTCTGTGACAGGCGAGGGTGTTGGTCTGAACAACAGACCATGATTGAGAGTGCCTTTGAGGTATCTCAGCACATGAATAACAGCCTTCCAGTTGCTGTTATTTGGTGCCTGCATAAACTGACTCAGTTTGTTCACTGAAAAGTGAATGTCTGGTCGAGTGACACAGACATGTTGCAGAGCACCTATTGTGCTCCTATATAGAGTTTCATCATGAAAGAGATCAGAACAGGAAGACATACCTGACTTAGACAAACAAGTACCTGTCATTGGAGTGGGAAATTCAGATTCATCTTTCAGACCTACCTTATCCAGGAGTTCCTGAATGTACTTTTTCTGATTTAACAGAATAAAGTCATCACCTGAAACAACTTCCATGCCAAGGAAGTAGTTTAGGTTTCCCAGATCTTTCAGCTGAAACTGAGCATTTATAGAGTCAACAATTTTAGAAACAAGATTAACAGAAGTGCCAGTTATAAAAATGTCATCCACATAAACAAGAAGTAACACGAAAGAATCAGAGGCAGATTTGATAAAGAGGCAACTATCTGAGGTTGAAACATGAAAACCAAGGGAGTTCAGGAGATAAAACTTCAGTTTTTCAAACCAGGCTCTGGGAGCCTGTTTAAGACCATATAAAGCTTTTTGAAGTTTGCAAACCAGGTTAGGAGTATTAGAGTGAACCTCAAAACCAGGAGGTTGTGTCATGTAGACCTACTCTTGGAGGTCACCATGAAGAAAAGCATTGTTAATATCCACCTGTCTGATACACCATTTATGAGTGAGAGCTAAGGATAGAACAATACGAACAGTGGCAGATTTAATGACAGGACTGAAGGTTTCCTGAAAATCAAAGCCTGGTTTTTGGGAAAAACCTTTGGCAACAAGACGGGCCTTGTATCTGACAACAGCCATATCTGCATTTCTTTTGATTTTAAAGATCCATTTACAACCTATAGGTATACGACCTGTAGGTAGGGAAACAAGAGTCCAGGTGTTGTTGGCAGTAAGAGTTGTAAGCTCTTCCTGCACAGCCTTAAACCAATGAGGTGACTGAAGAGCTTCGTGAATGCTACGAGGCTCAGAGTTAGTCAGGTCTGTGGATAGGGCAAATGAAGTGGACATCTCATGAAGGGAAGATTTAGACCTGGTCTGCATAGGATGTACATTGGTGGAAGATTTGGGGCGAGAGGGTCGAGAGGATGAGGGTGGATGGGCTTGTGGGGAGGTGGGGAAGGACTGATCAGAGTGAGCTGGTGGTGGTGGTGCAGAGGAAACCGGGTCAGAAATGGGAACAAGGGTAGAACCAGAAGGGACATATCTACAGACCTCCGTAGGGGAGCTAAGGTCAGGAGCAGGAACAGGTGCAGAGGGAGGCTGAGTAGAAGTGATGTTTTGGGAGGGTGTGGTGGAGGGTAAGCTGGACTCCCCCGACGTGTGGGCATGCACAGGAGGTCCTGAGGAATGAGTGATAGTAGAGGGAACAGAGGTGGGTTGTTGGAAGAATGGGTCACAGGGTATGAAAAATGGTTTGGAAGGAGTGGAGGCTTTTGGTGTGTTTGAAGCATAGAAAGGTCCTGTGGTGTCACTGAAAGGAAATGTTGTCTCATGAAAGACAACATTTCGTGACACATAAACTCTTCCTGATGAAGAGAGACACTTATAGCCATGGTGGTCAGAACAGAACCCAATGAATACACAAGGTTCTGATCTGAAGGACAGCTTGTGAGACCTGTAAGGTCTCAGGTGGGGAAAGCATAAACAACCAAAGACTCTCAGAAAGGAGTAGTCAGGCTTGGTATTGAAAATAAGCTCATGAGGAGAACAGTTCTCCAGAGTCTTGGAAGGCAAGCGATTAATTAGGAAAACAGCAGTGGAGAAGTCATTCGTCCAGTAGTGAAGAGGGACGGATGACTGTGCAAGCAGTGTCAGACCCAATTCAACAATATGGCGGTGCTTACGCTCCACCATGCCATTTTGTTGGCTTGAATATGGGCAGGTGATCCTATGAACTATGCCATACTGAGCTAAGTATGTAGTAAGAAAGTGGAACTCACCTCCTCCATCAGATTGCACAGCCTTGAGCTTCATGCCAAGCTGCTTTTCTGCTAAGAGATGAAACTCACAGAAGGCTTTAGTAGCATCAGACTTACGGTTCAGAAAGTAAATCCAAGTAAATCTAGAAAAGGCATCAACAATACTAAGATAGTAATTGCAGTTACTAGAGGAGAAAGGGGCAGGACCCCAGAGATCTACCTGAACCATTTCGAGTGGACGAGAGTAGACAGTTTCTGAAGGTTGATAAGGGAGGGTCTTACTCTTACCCACTGCACATGCAGCACACTCAGAGGATATGTGTTTAGTGGGCAGATTTTGTAATCTCAAGAAGTTAACAAGAATATTCCTAGATGGGTGGCCTAACCTCATGTGCCATAGGTGAGAAGGATCAGTTGTTTTCAAAGAGCTGAGAAAGCAGCTTATTTCAAAATCAGGTAATGCATTAGAGGATGCACTATTAAAGCAGGTGACAGCAGAAGAATCATCAGAAACATCATCATTATAAGCAGGAAGAGAAACAGAGGTACCATGATAAACATCACATGCAGTAGAATTGTCATTACTAATAACCAGAAAGGCAGAGTTTTGAGCAGATAAAACTGCATTATTACAAAAAGACTGAAATTCAGTAGAAAGGTTCAAACACTGATCTGGACTAACAGTAGCAGACTTAACTAAATTATTAGACTTAGACCTAAAACTAGAGAAGTCTAAATGATAAAGACCCCCAGACTCATAACCCTTGAGCAACACCTTGTTGGAGAGTGAATCCTTGATCAGGTAATGCGATGGGTGAAATTCAAAATAAACCTGATTATCCTTTGAAAACTGAGATACAGAAAGCAGGTTTTTAGTGACAGCAGGAGTGTAAAGTAAGTTATTTAAGAGTAATGGTTTTCCAGTGGAAGGTAAAGTTGAAGAACCAATAGCAGAAATATCAAGAGTAGAGCAATTTCCCACTAAGACCTTACCTGGGCCAGAATAAGGAGAAGTCATGTTCTGGAAAGGCTGAGCATTCGTCAGGTGGTTCGTGGCTCCTGAATCTGGGAACCAGCTGCCATCAGAGGTGGCTGGGTTATGGCTGCTGGATAACAGGTGATTGGCTTGAGGGGGTTGAGGTGATGCTGATTGAGTAGGGATGGGGTTCAGTTGAGGCTGAGGATTTGGAAAAACTTGATATGGATGAGGTGGGTAACATGGGGGGGCCATCATGTAGGGGTAGATAGGTGGTAAGGGTGTTGGATAGGGTGAGTACTGCAAGACAGAGTGTGTTTGGGTGTTAGGAGGATGGATGGTTGTGGTCTGAGGTGGTTGAGATTGATTCTGAACTTTGTGCAGCTGAGGTGGAGGGTAGGGTTGGTTCAGTTGTTGATGTTGGTAAGGGTCAGGCTCAGTGTCATAAGCAGCCAGGTTTGCTGAAGGTGCAGGAGAGTTGGACTGAGGATCAGTCACACCAGTAAATTGTACATTAAACCTGTGGAAACATCTGTGCACCAAATGCCCAAATTTTCCACACAGCTGGCATTGGAGTCTGCTATTTCCAAAGCCCCTACCACGCCCCCTACCCCTCCCAGATTGTTGATTACCAAATGGTGGGGGACCATAGGAAAATGACTGAGCATTTTGGTTTGTGGGTTGGGGTGAGGGGAGGAGACCAGACATGCTACCAGAGTTGTTTTCAGCATACGACACAGGGGGCTTACTGAGGTTGGGAACCTTAGCAGAAGCTATGTTGACACTAGCACTAGCATCAAATAAGAGGTCAGACTGCCTAGACTCAGCATCTAATAACACAGAACTCACAGAAGTGATAGTGTAAGGATTTTGGCTAGCATGAATGACAGCAATGACATTATCATATTGACCCTTTACCCCATTCAAAATAATCGAGATTTGTTGCATCTCTTCTATAGGGTGACCACAGCTAGCTAAACTATCACATGTGGCTTGTATTTCAGTGAGGTAGTCTCTCATAGGTTGATGCACATGCTTCCTAACCTTAAGTCTATCATATAAATGCATGATTCTGGTGGTGGACGATGATGAAAAATCTCTATGAAGCTTTTGCCAAATGGCAGCAGCTGACATACACCCTATAAGACCCCTACTGACCTGAGAGGAGACAGAGGCAAGAAGCCAAGACGCGAGGGAGCTGTCCTGCTGGAGGAACTTCGTGTATGCAGGATTTGGGACAGCAGCCCCAGTTTCATCTTCCAGAAACTGAGGTAAGTTAGCTCCATGGAGATGGCTTTCCAGGTTATACCCTCTTACAGAGAGTAGAACCTGCTGTTTCCATTGCTGGAAATTCTCCTCACCAAGTAGCTGAGCTACTTTCTTGTTGGCGAAGGCAGGGCTAGATTCTTCCATGAATCAAGAAGGAAGGTTGAAAAGAGAAGATTTCAGGCTCGATCGAGCTCTGATACCATGTTTGGATTTAGGGTTTGAGAAGAAGAAAGGTAAGGCGAGGAAGAAGATGAAGAATGCTCTCTGAATCAAAGATGATAACTTGATTGATCAGAATCATTCAACAGTGCAACAGATATAAGGTAAAGTAGGCGAGAACAGACAAAACAGTACCGACCGAGAATTGCAACTAAGTCCCTAATACTAAACTAATTGATGCTTGGGCCTCAAGCAACAATATTTACATATTGATCCTAAACATAAGTGTTAGACACACTTATATCCTAACAAGAAGGAGGTGTTGAAGGAAACAAATCTGCAAAAGAAAGGGAAAGGCAGAATCAAAGCAATGAAAATAGTGAATTACTAAGGAAACGTATAGGAAGAAAGAAACAACCAATCCAATCAAGTGCTGAAGATCATGTTGAAGAAAAGGGATCTGGTGGCTTTCCACAAACAGTCACACAAGACCAATGAGTACACTCGCATGGAACTGTTAGGGTTTGGGGTATTCGCTGATAGTTCGTCACCTAAAAGACCTCAATGGGAGGTATCACTCGAGTATCATTTTCCTTATGGAAACGAAGAATGGTGATGCCTTTTGTGAGCGGATAAGAGATCAAGTTGGTAGGGAAAAATCATATTATGTAGAACCAAGAGGTATAGTAGGAGGACTGGCTTTGTGGTGGAGGGAAAATGTAAACGTGCATATAATCAGTGCAAATGGGAACATGAACGATACAAAAATGCAGTTTCAACAAGACAGTGAGTCGATGCACATTACATGGATCAATGTGGACACGGATGACAATAGAAGGAGCCAAAACTGGGAAGCTTTGAAAATGATGGGCAGAGGTCAGTTTGGGATGTGGGTATACCAAGGCAACTTCAATTCGATTACTCATCCCCATGAGAAAGAAGATGGGTGAAGGAAACCCCAAAGGAAACTTGACAAATTCAACGAGGTTATCCATGATCTAGGCATGGAAGACCTGGCTTGAAAGGACAAAGGTATACTTGGAGCAACAATCGAATGGGGGAGCACCGGGTTTACGAGCGGTTGGATAGGGTCCTAATAAATGCAGATTGGGGAGTAAAACACACAAATGGTATGTGTAAAAATGAAGTTTCTATAGGTTCAGATCATTCGCCCATAATCCTCCTTTTGAACCAGGATGTGCGGAGAAACACAAAGGGTTTCGGTTCAAGGAAATGTCGCTAGAGAACCCCGAAATAATACGTGAATCTTAGGGTGGAAATAACACTAGTGACCGAAATCAAAATTTGTGGCCAAACTTGGGTAGATGTCGAAGGGAACTAACATAATGGAGCTACAGAAGATTTGGCCATAACATGGTTGAAATAAGAAAAGCTATGGACAGATTAAGAGTTTTACGACAAAATCAGCCAAGTAAAGCAACACAGGATGAGGAGATGATCCTTCAAAACCGAATTAGAGATTTGTGGAAAAGAGAGGAACTATATTGGAAACGAAGGTTGATGGTGAAATGACTGACAAAAGGAGACCGTAACTCAACTTTTTTCCACCAAACAACATCATCTCGAAGAAGACGAAATAACATAATCATAAATTTTACTTTTCTGAAGAGGAAACAACCCGTTCGAACTTGTGTGAAGTACAACAATTGAACCACAACCGTAATTATAAATATAATTTTTCTAACCTTAATATTAGAGTTACTGCCCTAAATTCACTTTACCGAAAAGTTTCATTGAAATTGAAAAAAAAGACTTACAACCACTCGCCAAAACTCACTTGATCGATAATCTTCATTCAAGTTGGATTTAGAAAAACTTACTACCGCTAATCATGACTAGATTTGTTGTTTCCTTTTCACATTAAAAGTTGTTCTATTTTTCTCCTCGTGAAACTTGACATAACAATCAAATGCATAATGCCCAAATTTATGATATGAATTTCTCATAGTATCGTTATTTTCTACTTTTTTGGTCACCCCGTGTTTTTACAATCATTTCTATTTTCACGATCTTCAATTTCTATGTTTCACCTAATAGTAGAAGTCTTCAAACCTTGCTCCTTAGTTTTGAACTTTAATGCATCTTTTGTTCATGAACCAAAAAAAAAAAAAAATTCCAATTTGTTAAGCCTGATCAAATCAATATCTGTGCATTCAACAATTGAGGAGAGAACATAATTAAATTTAGGGTTAATTGCATAAAAGAGATGGAAATATGTATTATTTCACCTAATATAGTTATTGTAGCTTATGATGACATCCAAATACTTGTATCAAGTAGTTTAGCATCTTGCGCAATCATGAGTAGATTTTTTATTTCCTTTTAACGTTAAAACTTGTTCTATTTTTCTCCTTATGCAACCTGGCATAACAATCAAATGCATAAGGCCCAAATTTATTGTATGAATTTGTCATAATATCGTCATCTATTACTCTTTTGGTCACCCCATGTGTTTGCCATTTTATATTTTTACGGCCTTCTATTTCAATGTTTCACTTAGTTGTAGAAGCGTGATAACCTTGCTCCATAGTGTTGAATTTTAATGCTTCTTCTGTTCATGAACCAAAAAAAAAATTTGCAATTTGTCAAGCCTAAAGAACTTACAGGATTGACAAATTGCAACAACTGAGGAAAGAAGATAATTAAATTTAGGGTTAAAAGCCTAAAAGAGATGGAAATATGTGTTATCTCACCTTAAGATCGTTTAATTTTTTATCTGACAAGTTCGCTTTATATACCTCTACCAATGTGTACCTTTGATTAGTTGTTAAATTCACAATTGAACGACATGCCAAAGTTCCGTTGCTTTTGAAAATGAATTAAGGGTAAAATACGACATTGCCTCTAATGTTTGGCCAAAATTTCAATTCCCCTTCCCTTAAAGTTTAAATCGTAAAATTTATTTCCCTCATGTGTTGGAGAACGTGCAATTTTCCCCCTCCGTAAACATTTTCATCCAAATTTAACATAATAACATAAAATATTCAAGACATTCACAATTTAACCCTTTCAAAATATTCAATTGAGTCCCGATTCGATTGGGGGTCGATTGAGCACCAATCGAGGGGGCTCGGGTTTGGGTCTTGATCCAGACTGACACCCTAAGGGTAGGGGACCAAGTTTGGTGTCAAGAACTAGATTTGAGTTCTTCCGATTAGGGTCAAACCAACCCCTAATATGACTGGGTCTCGGGTCTGAGTCTTAACCCAGACTTGGTACCCTACTCATGGGGGTCAGTCTATGTCAAGACCCAGACCTGAGCCCCCTCAATTAGATCTCAATCGACCTTCAATTGAATCAGGACTCAACTATAACATTTGAAAAGGTTTGAAAGGGTTAAATTGTGGCATATTTGAATATTTTCTTGTATTTGAATTAAAAAATTAACGGAGGGGGCAATCTTGTAGTTTGACCAAACATGAGGGAAGAAAGTTACGATTTAAACTTTAGAGAGAAAACTAAAAATCTAGTCAAACATTATGAGCAATATAATATTTTATCCATAGAATTAATTCACACTTGTTTTCACATTTTTCCTTTTGTATTTTATGTCTTTCAATATATATAGAAATAAACTATTATTACATTTATAAATTAATTCACTCCTCATTAGCACCACAAACTAGTGATTACTAATTCAAAAATAGGAAAATTTATTTAAAAAAACGATATAATTTCTAGCATGCCCAATGCACCTTCAGTCCAACTGTCCAAATCTCGTCCATTTGCTAGTCAAGTAATGTTATTTTTTAATAAAATAAAATAAATGTTGTTTTTGTACTCGTGTTCTTGATCTACGTTACTGTGGGAACATGATCTCTGAGGTGTTTATTGGATGCTGAGTTGATAGTCATTTGGATGCCAAGTGATTGATGACCGCAAACTTTCGCTAGAGCTCTGATGAACCTGCAAGAGGGGGAGTGCAACAGAAGGGTTACTCTAGGTCCCACTTTGATGCTTAAATGAGTATACTGTATGTATTAACTGAGAATGTAATGTAGCATATGTAAAGTAGGAGTATTTATACGTATGGAAGACTAAACCATTTTTAGTAACCGAATATATCCGTAAATACTGTATCATTGCAAATAACGATAGTAGATATTACGGTTAACATGTAATATTGCAGTTGCTTTATGTAATATTTGTAGAATATGCGCCTGAGATATGTGGAACATATTGGTCGTATATTCGGAGTCCGTTGTGGGACCAGAGTTGAGAGGTTGGTCTCTCTTGGTGAGCGCTCCCATGGCGAGCAGTAGGAGGCTTTGGCCTTGTCCTTGTCGACTAGTAGGGTCTTTGGTGACCACCTTGATATTGGGTTTGATACTGGACTGGTCTTAAGGGTTCCAGCTTACCCTTAGTGCGGGTCGACCCAGTCTCGTATGATTTGGATTCTACCCCTTCTGAAATGACATTGGGTCTCGGAGGCCAGATGGGCTTTGAGCCGTATTGGGTCATCAACATTGATACCCAACATTTGCCCTCGAAGCTTGAGTGAAGTTTCTTTATTCGATCTTGGTCTGAGAGGAAGGGTTGAGATAGTGACTTCTTGATTGGACATTTGATTTCTTGCTTAATCTTTGCGCCTTTTGATTATTCGTATCCTTTGGTGAACGATTTTGGTTTCTAGCATTTTGGAATGTTGATCCTTTACCCTTTTGGTGAAATCTTTCGTCACCAGGGCTTGTGGATGCTAATTCGCTACTCTTTTGGTGAACACTACCGTTGCTAGGGTTTTAGGAGAGACTTGTTTGAGCTCTTTGGCAAACACTTTTATTCGTAGGGGTTAGGGCATTTAACGAATGAACTGTTTTTAAACGAGAAGTCGAAAGGACGCCTGTTGCATGCGCGTCTCTTTGACTACTGTATTAGGGGATAGGCTGACAGTTTTTCATACCGTTCCGACCCTTTGTCTCCCCGGTATAACCTTTTGGGTTCTGACGTTGCTTTGGTGTTACCCAAAAAAGGTGTAAGTATTGCGTGAGTTTCTTGAAGACAATCGTTCGGTTTACCCACATTTGGATATAAAAAGCCAACATTCGTCACTTAGCAATTTATGCGTCACAAACTTTCATATTCTTAAACTTTCATATTCTTAGCAATTCACTCGCCAACATTTTTCTGCTCCTTTTTGTGCCTTCATTCTCTATTCAATCGTTCCCTAAAGCTTTTTTCATCCATAGTTAAAATCTTTCTTTTACGATCATGGTTGGCAACAAGAATCAAATCTTCAGCAAGGGTTCATCCTCTAAGCCTTCCCCTGCCCATTCTTCATATGGAAAGAAAGTTGCTCCTAGGGCTTCCAGTGTCCCTATTTCTATCAGGGATTCTTCCACTCCGGTGCTAGACCAGAGGGTCTCTGTGCCGAAACTAACCTCTAAAAGGCATACTGTCACACCGAACATGGTAGACGTGCATGAGGTCAAGTTTTCTCTTTTTCGAAATTTTAGTCTTGTTCTCGCCTTGCCATGATGTTTTTTAGATATTAAACCCAACGAACTGAGGTCGTCTCAGTTCAAGGTTCTGGGTGCCTTGACAGATTTAGGAGAATCAGATACACCTAGGCATCTGGCCTAGAGTTGCATTACCTACAGGAAGAAGAGATTTACATTTATGCGGCACACATTGATGATGGGTTATGTTTTCTTCTTTGCTAAGACTTAAGGGAGTTTTGTTGCTATTACAGGATAAGTCCCACGCAACTAGTACCCAACGCCATCCGAATGTGGGTTGGGTTTAAGTTTATGTGTTTGCATTAGGGATGGACGGATTCACTTTCTCCTTTTCGGTGTTTTTACAGATTGGCCGTTGGGGCTACGCACTTTCATCATTTCCAAACTCGTTGGCCGAAGTTTGAGGGATGGAGGGGCCATGCATGGAACTGGAATGTTCACTTCCGGCTGGTGGACGACTTCCGGGCCACTAACTCAAATTATAAGAAGTATTATTTCTTCTAGAAGGGTTGTATGCCTTGGGACTTTTATCAGCTGGAGTGGGATATTCCCCCGAGCTTTGGCGAGCTTTCGGGGAGTGATAGGAATGCCATTTATCATTTGATCCAGCGTCACAAGAAGTTCGGCTTCTGTTAGGTACGCTCGGTCGCAGAGACTTAGGAGTCCATGCTTAGGCTGGCGGGTATTCAATATTCTGCGCCAGTCTCTATTGACTAGGTAATTTTGCGTTTTGTGTTGTAGGCACTCGGGTACCTAAGCTTCTTATTCTCTTTTCCAAGTAGGCTAAGACATGGTTATCTGCTGCCCAGGTGACCTTGAGCCCTCCTCATTCTCCTTCCAAGCGCGCGACCAAGCGTAGGCCTGAGGAGGAGCATCTCGGGGCTACCTCCGGCGATCGCCCACGAGGTATTTTTTAGGTTATAACCTTTGCTTCCCATGAATTTTTCTACGTTCTTTTAGGATTGACATCTTCATTTGCTTGTTTTCAGAGAAGATCACGGGTGAGGAGATTTCTGCTTCTGCTCTATCCATGATGGTGAAGAGTTCGGGCGAGGACCGTCCTTCTGTTGTCGAGGGATCTTTTACTTCCTGGATCGAGGCTCCTGTCCCGGGGCCGGTTAGTGCCCTAGTGGGCGATCATGGTGCTCCCAACCCCTCTAGGGGCTGGTGCTTGGAAGAGGGTCCCGATCCGGGGCTCTACAATGGCCACTTCTTCGAAGACTCTCTTCACTAGGAGTACTTTCCTTTGGTGGCTCTCTACCATCCGCCGAAGGAGGCGAATCTGTGGGGTCTCTGGGGCCCTTGCCTCAATCTCCGAAAGGTGGAGATTTATGATATGACGATGCTGAGGGGTAACCCAGACCTCTGCGTGCATCTGTTGAATGAGATCCTTCCCCCTTAGGAACGAGTGAACGTCCTCTATGATTTGAACAAAATTGAGGTCGTGATGAGGACATGTTTTGAGGTTCTGACCCATGTAAATTCTTTCTCACTCTTGCTCCTTTATATACCTCCCTTTTTATCCTTATTGTTTTCTCTTTTACTCCCTGGTCTCTTTAACTTGGCCCATTTTTCCTGTTGTCATCTCGTTCGTGAAGAAACGGTGATCATGCGGATTGTAGAGGGCCTTGCCAATAAGTAGGTTGATCTACTTATTAAGCTGGAGCAGTTTCGGAGATTGGGGTATACTCCTGAGCACATGGAGGAGCTAAAGCAGAGGGTCGAAACTTCAACTGAGTTGGTGGAGTAGGCTCGGTGGGAGTCTGTGGAAAAGGAAAAGTAACCGCTTGCCTCGATTAATGTGTGGGAGGATCAGGTGGCCCTCGCCGAGGATGGTAGGCTCCGGGCTGAGCTTCAGACCAAAGATGCTGAAAAGTACACCGCTCAGTTGGAGGCGGAGGTCACTCTCCATCAGGGCGAGCTGAGGGAGGCTCGGGCTCAAAGGGATGCCTTTAAGTATGAGAAGAAGCAACTCAAGCTAAGGCTCAAGGTTGTCCCATCCCCCAGATCATGGTCGAGGACTTTAAGAAGTCGGAGGAGTTCATAGACTGCGCCTTGGAGGTGATGAATGTTGAAGTGACTACATGTCTCCAGTTTCCTCTCCGGGAGGTGAAATCTCCTGAGGACTTCATTGAGAGTGGCTACACCAAGGTCTTGATGTTGCAGGCCCCCAGGTGACTGAGTTGATGTGGAGCTTCAAGTCGAAGGAACCTGATGTGCTAAGAAGGATTACAACCTTGCAAAGTGACCTGACCTACTTGTACTTTTTGCATTTCCTGCTTTTCTATATTGCCCTCCATTTATGAATGAGGATTGGTTTATTTTCCTTTTTTTTAGGAATCTTGTAATTATTGTTTCCTTTGAATGTTGACTCATATATTTTTCTTGAATATAATGCATATCTTTTCATTTCGTAAGCGTTTCCTCCCTTTGACTTTGAATATACTTGGTTGTTTTCTGATGTCGAACATGCTCAAAAGTTTTAGGAAGTGTTACCATACTTGTTTTCAACTTCGCTTTAGCCTTTATTAAAATAGTCTCGCCTTTTTATTTAAAGGGTCTTGGACTTTAGAAGGAAATGTTACTTTTTAGAGGTTCTGTCGCTCTTTTAGACTTTTGGGGAAGGACTGTTGCTTTTTATTAGCTTGCCCGTTCTTTTCTCCAAGTTTCTTAAGGGAACTATTACCCAAAGATTAGGCTTTTAAGGAAACTGTTATCCTTTATGGATTCGTTCACCTTTGGTGTGAGGAACTGTTACCTAAGATTCACTCACCTTTAGGGGAGTTGTTATCTTAGATTCGTTCGCCCACTTAGCTTTTCAGAGGAACTGTTACCCTAGATTCACTAGCCTATATGAAGCTGTTACCTAAGATTTGTTTGCTCTCTTAAGCTTTTCTTTGGAGATACTGTTATTTTGTCAGTTCGTCTGCTTCATTGTGCCTAACTTAAGGGAATCGTTACCCTTGAGATGGGTTCGTTCGCTTTTTGCGTAAGGTCTTTATTTTGCCTAACTTTAGGCAACTGTTACCCTTGATGTGAGTTCGTTCACCTTTTCTCTTAGGTCTTTGTTTTGCATGGCTTTAGGGAACTGTTACCCTTGATGTGGTTTCGTTTGCCTTTTTTCTTAGGTTTTTGTTTTGCCTAGTTTGGGGGGGAACTGTTACCATAATGGTTCGTTCTCCCCTCGTTTTAGGTCTTGTTGGGAGAGGAACTGTTACCATTGGAGGTTCGTTCGCAATCCTCTTTTTGCCTCACTGAGCAGACTGTTACCTTGACTGGTTCGTGTGTTTGTATGCATTATGTCTTATTGTTAGAGGGATTATTACCATGTTGGTTCATCCGCTCTTTGGAACTTGTTTCGTTTTCATTCGAGTGGCTACGTTGTATACGACAAAATGGTTTGTTTTAGTGACATAACATTTTGATTACAAGCTATATATAAAACCTCCGTAAATGTTCGGAATTGAAGGGACGAGCTAGCCTTACACCCTCAATCTATTCCAAGTTGTACGCCCCCGGTGTGGCGATCTCTACTACCTTATATGGGTATTCCCACAGGATTTCTTAGGTGTTGACTGAATGCTGATTTGACAGTGATTTAGATGTCAAGTAGTTGATAACCTCAAGCTTTCAACGGAGCTCCGATGAACCTGCAAGAAGGGGAGTCCAACAGAGGGTATTTATCTGGGTCTCACTCACACTGTATGTATTAACTCATAATGTAATGAAACATATGTAAAGCAGGAGTATTTATATAGATGGAAGACCAAATCGTTTTTGGTAACCGAATATATCTGTAAATATTGTGTCGTTGCAAATAATGATAGCAGATATTACAGTTATCACGTAATATTGCAGTTGCCTTATGTAATCTTTGTAGAATATGCGCCTGAGATATGCGAAACATAATGGTCGTATATTCAGAGTCAGTTATGGGACCAGAGTTGTTGGGTTAGACTCTTTTGGCGAGCAGTGAGAGGTTTTGGCATTGGTCTTGGCGACCAGTAGGGACATTGGCGACCGCCTTGATTTAGAGTTTGATATTGAATCGCTTTTATGGGTTCTAGCTTACCCTTAGTGTGGACCGGCCCAGTCTTGAATGATTTGGGTTTTACCCTTCTTAGATGACATTGGGTCTCAGAGGCCTGATGGACTTTGTGTCGTATTGGGTCATCGCTATCGATACCCAAGAGTTCCGAAGTTCAAGAGAGATATACTGTTGTTGATGAGGTCAGAGCGGTGCCACAAACCCCGAAGAAGTCAGAGCACTTTTACAAGCGGTTTGTTAAGGAGATGAACATGGAGGGTCGTGGGAGTGAGCAGATGTAGCGTAGTTGTCTTGTCAGTAAGGGAAGAAAAGGTTCAGATGAAGTCTTCTTCATTTGGTTAAAAAATAAGACTTCTTCAAGGAAAAGATGTTAACAATTGGACACCATTTTTTTCAAAACATGCACGACATAAAAAAAATGAAGGAAACGGCGATTGCAGTTTTACCGACCCATCAAGGAGGCGGTGAGTTCACCAGATGAAGCCCAGGCGTCTGCATTGTCCTTGGAGAGGAGTTTGTGGCTAGGGTCGGGGTCGGGAATGCTGTAGGTAAAACCTCAAAACTGTGGTATTTTGTACTATATTTTATAGTTAATTACATTATTTTGTTACACATAGTAGCTCTTTCAAAAACGTATTTATATTAGTTTTGTTATAATTTTGCACGCCATCCACCCTTGTATTTATTTCACAAGTATGATGTTATGTATTTTATTCTTTCCATTTCAGTTACTTAATGCTTCGAGACACACATCATTACGCCTGGAAAAAAAATGGTCGCTCACGATCCAATACACTCGCGTTAAAAAAAACAAATACAGTGGCATTACCGAATGGCGCCACGACGGATCCACCAAACACTAACATAAACTTTGGTCGGTTTCCAATATTTTTGAAACATATTCCATTTAAAAAACAAATTAATCAATTTTTAAAATTATTTATCAAGTTATACCATTTCATGACTATCATCTAAAATACATGCTATTTTAAAATCAAAATAATCAGTTTTTAAAACTATTTATCCAGCTATATCAATCCGCAACGGACAATTGCGGTAGAATTTATTTTAATACTAACCGTGTCTGTCAGTTGCGGGTGTACCCAAAATATTAATTGTTATTCCTAAATTAACTAAACCTTGCCTGTAAGTGAATACTAATCGTGTCTCTCAGTCACAGGTAGAGTTTATTTTTTAAAATAAATATAATTATTTATATGAATGGTTAAATACCAATGAGTTACCTGAACTTTGGACGTTTTGCAACGAGCTACCCGAACTTTGAAAAATCAAAACGGGCTACCTCAACTTTGGATGAAGGTGTAACGTTGGAAATTCGTCGGAAATTCGTCAGAAATTGGACGGAGGTAGCTCGTTGCACATTCACCAAAGTTAAGGTAGCCCATTTTCATTTTTCAAAGTTGTGGTAGCTCGTTGCAAAACGTCCAAAGTTCAAATAGCTCCTTGATATTTAACCCTAAAAAATATACTTCTATTTTGTTTATCTATTTAACCTAGAATTTTCCGATATTTTGGGAGATGGTGAAAAAATATTCACTTTATAAGTGCTCATTTGGGTACCTTAAAACCATATAATTTAGAATTATTATTTTTTTCGGACCATCTGCAAAAAATTAGATTGAATGGATAAAAAAACGTAAAAGTCTATACGAATGAACGTCGTTAAGTTTTAATTTAAATTAGGTTTTAATTTAAATTAGGTTTTAATTTAAATTAAGTTGTAAAACACTAGTATTTTTTCCCATATTAACTCAATATCTAAACTAAAATAAACCAAATAGGAAATTAAATAGTGTTATCTAAAGATAATACCTCCACCCCTACCACCCCTATCTTGATCACCGTCTATCTCATATCTCTAACTCAACCTCTATCTCGCCCCTGAATGTTTCTTATCTTGGTGGGTCTGGGTGCTTCAATTACATCTTCTTCGACTTCAGTAGGTTGGGTCACTGGTTGTTGAACAACGATTACGTCAAATTGTCAGTCAGATGATCTTTCTCGGAACTCGACATCACTGGTTATGCCATGAGATGATCAAACTGGTCAAGTTCACCAATGAGTTCATCACTGTAATGACAAGTCTGGATTAATTCTTCTGCATATTTTTTCAACCGACCGGTTGCTTTCTTCAACAACTTTCTTGCCAATTCAGATGTTTTCAACCCTGCATCTTAAGTATGAAATGAATTATGAAAATGAAACAATTAAAAATATAACTCACAATTAACATGGATTGGTTTCCATGTGGTTGAAACTGCACAGGGGGTATGATATTTGACTCTTCTTTTTCTGGGTCCATGGGGGAGGAAAGGGACTCGTGGATCATCGTCACCGTATACGTATGGTACCACACTATGTAATCGAAGGTGGGTACTTCAACATGTACCGATATCGGAAGTCTGATCATGTTCGCCCACATTTCTATGTAGAAAGCAAGTTTGGTGATCCATGACACACGTGACGACTTATCCCACCACAGTTTATGCAGCCTATCCCATTCTTGATGGTCTTCAACTGGGTCTCCCATAGTCTGTTGGAAGTGGAATTGGCGATAAACGTGGTCTGACATGTGTCACTCAACATTGTTGAAGTGAATCAGTGGCAACCAGATTACGCTTAATCAACCCATGTCCTTGCAAATGGTTGGGATGTTCTGGATACGGTATAGGTTGTAGGGGTTCCAATCTATCTGAAAATATAAAATGTATGTCCTATTGCTATAAATGTTATAATAATTCTAATCACGTCAAATTCAAATGAAATGTACATGAGCATCTCAACTCATCTCGATAAACTAACGGTTGTGGGGTGTTAAATTTTTATTTGGCGTCTTCTGTTCTAGCAACCTAATTTAGAATGTTAAACATTAGAAAATGTACTCTATATAATTAATTTAAGGATAATTGTTTTATATGTTTTCTTACCAGGTCTCCATCGGTTGATGTGTAGAAAGCGCGGGAATAAAGTAGATCATGGGTCTACTTACAGATAGACACTCCTAACACTATACCTACAACACATTATTAGGTAGAATTAGAAGAAAAACAACAACTTGGGCACCTATAGTAGTACAACACATCTCGTGATACTTTTTTTCTTAGGATAACGTGGACACGACTTGGGCACGGGGACGCACAGTTTGGGCACAGTGGCTCATCACTATGAGGGTTGGTGAAGAGAAGTTGTTCTGCAATTTTAATTCCCCCCCACCGCGACGGGAAGTTGCAGGTAAGATTTTTTATCCTATCCCCGACTGACAATTATGGGTAAAACTTAACATAAATTTCACTCGTGACTATCAGCCACTGATATGAGTAAATGTTCATTTTAATTCTAACTGCGACAACCAATTACGAAATTAGTATAGCTTGATAAATAATTTTAAAAACGGATTATTATAATATTTATTTTTCTAAAATAAACTATTTTGAAAATAAATCTCGGTTTCCACACATGACTCATGTAGAACATGCGAACTAAAAGAAAATATAATTGCTATTGAAAAAAAAAAAATCAGAGTTGGAACTCACCGCCCATTATTTTGTTTCTTACAAAATCTAGATACCTCCAATTGTATAAACATTTTGCGCAGCAACAAGTCTAAGTCAAACTTTTGGTTTTGTCACATGGTACCTGGACCTTGGCACAGCTGTAAGATTGAATGAAATCCCATAGAAAATGAAATTCACCAACTCTGAACCTGTCCCTTAAAATAACCCCAAAAAACAAGGAGACGAGTTGAGGATTATTTGACAAGATGTTTATGTAAACCATTATGAATATGAGTTTCGAACACGACCGACCAAGATGTTCAATCAAAATAAATAATAGATATGCCATATTACTAGATGACACACATGCACCTACTCCCCCATATATGCCCTCGAATTCAAGAAAACTATATCGTCAAAGAGAATGAATCATATGATGTATTAATATTATATTATAATCAAATACAAAATACATGTTGGTACCATAATTGATTAGACACTTATATGTTAAAAATATTAAACAAATGAACTGTAAAAAACATATTACAAAACACGCCATATGTTATTATCCATCCATCAATAGTGTCGGATTAGATTTTTAATTTGGGTCAATGAAATGAATATGAGGTGGACGGGAAATTAGTTAGGAAAAACACGGGCTCAACTATCTATCTATCTATATATATTAATTTGGCTAAATATTCTATAATTTTGATATGCAAACTTTTAATACAATTTTCCCTATCAGTGTGTCATAATAATTTAATTTGATTGATCCATATTTAAAAATTGAAGTTATCCCCATGTCATCATTTATGTATTTATAATTATAAAATTAAATTAAAATGATGCTTTTCATAAATATTTGTAAAATAATTATTTAATATTGCTATTTAGCAATTATTATGCTATTTGGAATAAATTTTTATATATTTAAAAAAAACGAATAGTATTCTAAATAGTGTATATCCATATATAATTTATCAAATTATGTTTGTGTATATAATTTTCACATATTTTTAACTAAGAAAACAAATAAATAAAAAATAAGAAACAATTAACCATTACTAAATAAAATGTTTATAAATAACTTTTTTATAGTGCTATTACTAAATGAAATAGGGTTAAATACGATAATTCTCCCTAAAGTTTACGCCGATTTTAAAATTTCTCCTTAAAGTTTAAAGTTCCCCTAATGTTTAGAAATTATTAAAAATCCGCCCTAAAAGAGCATTTGACCAGAAAAGAATTTTCATCATTTCCAAACATTAAGGGGAGTTGAAACTTTAAGGAGGAATTTTAAAATCGGCGTAAACTTTAGGGAGCAATGTCATATTTTACCCATGAATTTAATATATATTTAATGAATATACTATAAATAATAAACGTTATACATAAATATAAATTGAATAATATTATATTAATAACAAAAATAAAAATATTTTCATGAGTTAATTATATCAATAATAATATAATAAAAAAGTAATTTGGTTTGATTTAGTATTATTCATTAATATAATAATTTAACTTTTACATTAAACTATATTTATATAATGATAACTTAAATAATTATTTTTTATATTTTACGCAGTCAGTTCTATAGTTCTTATATTAATCCAAACTCAATTTGAAAACTTGGTGAGTCAAGATTGTTGATCTTTTTCAAAAACTATTCACTTTTCAAAAAATATTTGAAAAAGTGTATATCGAAATTTTTTTTTTTAGAAAAGTATGCATACGCGCGACGCGCCTATTGAATAGGCGCATCCCAGGGGTGCGCCTACTGCCTAAATTTTTTTTTTTCGCAAAAACACCATCAGAAACCACGTTGATTTTAAGTCTGCTTATGGTTTTCCTCCTAAATAGAAATTGAGAGATAGTCTCACGCGTATTCATAGGTCCAAACTACAAATTTTCCAACTTGTTCTGAACAACAATGAAACAAAGTTGTTTATTCACAAGTTTCTGAATGAGACTTTTCTTCAGATACACTAGCTAGTTTGACATTTTCAGGCATTACTCTTGCAAAAGAGCTCTTTGGGGTTACTTTAGGTTCCTGTCCTAAATTTTCCAACTTGTTCTGAACAACAATGAAACAAAGTTGTTTATTCACGAGATTCTGAATCTTCCGAATATCTTCTGTCGTACGGTGAGGACAGAAGAAAACTGATCCCCTTCCAATGGTTAGGAAGGGTCTTGGATCAAGAGGACAGAAGATCAATTTGTTAACAAAAGGGTCTTGGATCAAGAGGACAGAAAATCAATTTGTTAACAAACCACCGAGATGATTGTCTCACGCGTTGCTTTATCCCAGTATTCACAAGTCCAAATTCCTCTACGCGCACCAAATTCCTCCATGTATGCTTTTTTTCCTACTATATGCTTACTTTTTGAAAAACATCTGATTTTGAGCCTGTTTATACGGTTTTCCTCCTACATAGAAATTGAGAGATAGTCTCTCCAATTAAGAAGAAAGGAAGTTCTCAGAAGTTAAATACTTTAGGTTCCTGCCCTAGATTTTCCAACTTGTTCTGAACAACATCCGCGAGGTAAAACATTGAAACAAAGTTGTTCATTCACAAGTTTCTGAATGAGACTTTTCTTCAAATACACTAGCTAGTTTGACATTTTCAGGAATTACTGCTGCAAAATAACTCTTTTGGGGTTACTTTAGATAAATTTCAAAAAGTAACTATGTCCGTTAGGCGCGACCCCGGGGTGCGCGTATACATAGTTTGCTAAAAAACCATTTCTTCTTAGAACTTCCTTTCTTCTTTACTGGAGAGAGTATCTCTCAATTTCTATTTAGGAGGAAAACAATAAGCAGGCTTGAACTCAGATAAAAAGCTATAGTCATTGGAGAAGCTTTACAAGATATTCGGAAGATTCAGAAACTTGTGAATAAACAACTTTGTTTCATTGTTGTTCAGAACAAGTTGGAACATTTAGGACAGGAACCTAAAGTAACCCCAAATAGCTCTTTTGCAGGAGTAATTCCTGAAAATGTCAAACTAGCTAGTGTATCTGAAGAAAAGTCTCATTCAGAAACTTGTGAATAAACAACTTTGTTTCATTGTTGTTCAGAACAAGTTGGAAAATTTGTAGTTTGGACCTATGAATACGCGTGAGACTATCTCTCAATTTCTATTTAGGAGGAAAACCATAAGCAGACTTAAAATCAACGTGGTTTCTGATAGACCGGTGTTTTTGCGAAAAAAAAAAAAAATTTAGGCAGTAGGCGCACCCCTGGGATGCGCCTATTGCAATAGGCGCATCCCTAGGACGCGCCTACTGAATAGGCGCGTCCTAGGGATACGCCTATTCAGTAGGCGTGTCGCGCGTATGCATACTTTTCTAAAAAAAAAATTGCGATATACATTTTTTCAAATATTTTTTGAAAAGTGAATATTTTTTGAAAAAGTTCAAGATTGTTCTATTCAAATTTAACTTTTTAGGTTTGCGAATTAACTGACTTAATCCATAAGACTAAATGTTCAATCAATTGTTTGATTGAGCTAGAATTGTAAATCGAGAATATTCATTCTAACTTCGGTTTACTAATCAACTCATTTGATAATAAGACTTGTAATATATATAATTTGTTTTTTGCCATAACTTGTAATATATATTATTATGTATCCAATTTCAAGACTAAGATATTAACGAAGACAGCGATAGGTGTTAGGTAGAGTTGATATTTTTTTTGTATATAAAAAAATATAAATAATTTTACTTGATTAAGTCAAATAAAAGCGGTAGTTCATGAGGATTTAAACCAATTTCACACTTTCTATGCACTAATTTGTTAGTAATATAGGATAATTTATTTGTAATATAATAATACTTTTAGATAAAACTGATAAAAGTTGCATAAACTCTAGAATACCATGAAATATTACAAAATGACGAAATTGCCCGTATAAAAGATAAACATATTTACGTTTAATTGAGTCCCGCTAAAACACGGTCTCCTTAAGAGGATAAACCATGTCGATTACATCTCATGATAAAACAGTGTCGATAAGACGAAACAAACACAGTGTTTCTCTTAACTGAATCGAACAATACTTGAAATCGAACTTAGATGGAAATTCGGATACGAAACTCAGAACTCGAATGTGACAAATTTTTAGGATTGATACTACAACAAATTGACAATCTAATTTTGGATATTCAAGTGTGTTAAAGTGAAGGATGAAAACCCTATTTATAGGGTTTTCACCCTTCAAGCCTTAATTAAGGTACTTAATACCATAATTAAATTTTTAAAAAACTGGAGAAAATTTATAATATAAAAAAACAAAAATTACAATAGTCATGTTACTCTAACACTCACAAAAGTTAATTAAACTTACAACAAATGTGTTTAAGTCGGGTCCAAATCAGGTTGAAATAAAAAAAATACCCCAGCTAGCACAAGGCAGGCACTACAAGAAACTCGTGCATTAGCGTCAGCGAAAAATCGTTGTTAATATGTGAATTGGCACTGCTATCACGTGGCAGCAACGAAATCTCTGTCAGTGTAGCCTCCGTCGCTAAATCGTTTAAACATCGCCAATTGATCGTTGCTAAGATGCTACCGCTGCTAAGATGACATATCCCAAAACGACTTTACAACCAAAGAAGGTTGTTGTTAAACACAATAAAAAGGCGACGAACACATTTGCGATGTTATAGATGGGCTCTACTGATTAAAATATTTCATTGTTGAATTGCATTTTTAGCCGTGACATTGAAGGGTTTTCTTTTATTCAAAACAACTTCCATTTACTTGTTGTAAATACACGTTTTAGTGATAACAACCACTAATATCTGTTTATGTCGCTGCTAAATACATACTTTTTGTGTCAACAACCACTAATCATTGTTAATGACAAACTTTTATGATGTGTTTTTATTAATTATGTAGTTATTGCTATATGATATGAACTACACAATACATAGTAAAAAATATAATATATCCAAGTATATATATACATCTTAATAAACATCCAAACTACAAACTTACAACAATTTTGAATGTAAGAGAACAAGTCATAATTCATAATTCTTAAGACTGGGTGGAGATCAAGCGCCAAAATATAAAAGTAACATACTTCCGTAAGATGATTGTCCCATGATAACTCCATCATGTCCATGTGGGATACTATATCAATAGTTTCAGGTGCCTCCACTTGGAGAGGATACACATGTGACTTGTTGTCTCTCAAAAACCGCACTGCATAGCCTTGAATGGGACCTGTAGTATTTGGGTCAGTCTGCAATTTTAGAGAACGAAAGCTAAAGTAGAAATTTAAAGAGAACAATTAGGCTAAAGAGGTGAAATAGGTACAAGAGTACTATAAATATCAATGTACATGAGTTGTAATGAAGGAGCACATTGAATTAAACAGCAAGATAGTGTACACCCATAAGAGGCATGCATTAGCAAACTACTGGAAAAAGACACCAATACTAAAGTTCTCATACAAAAATACCCACAGATATGCCTATTAGATCACCATTTTAATCATAATAAAACTTAGACTAATATATAAGCTAAAAGCCAATCATACCACACATATGACTCTCATACAGCTACACCTACATAAAGCAGTGGGTCTAAGTCTAAAATTAACATTTCTCACGAAAAATAACATCTGAAGCAAGAGGACCAGAGACATATAACAAGACTAACTACCATGAATATGTCAAACAAAAAACCATGAATATGAGTCCACCGAAGAATGAAACTTGCAAAGCAATTCCCCTGAAAAATATGAATCTATTAGGATCAGATCAAGAAACCCACATAATTTTCTCTCCCCTTTTCTAGATAATAGAAAACCCAAAGGCTGCAAGGGAAACTTAGCAAGAAAGTAAAGTATTTTATCATTGGAAGAAACTGTTGATTATCTCACGCAAACAACAAAAAAGGTAATTTACAATCAACCCAGATGAGACCATAATGAAACATAGGTAAGTTATGAGTGGTTTGAAAAAAAACCCGGCTAAACTTAGCTTTTTAGTTTCACTATGTTCCTGTCTTAACTTTCACATGTTGTAGAATTTTCATTTTACGTAGTTAACCTAAATTAAATGAGAGGCTTATTTAAGTTCACCTAACTTTTCATTTAAGTTTCGATAATAAGAGAAAACAATACTTGCATAGATAAAAAGGGTCCGTTTATAAGAAAGGGAGATAGGCCTCCGTAGATACAACTGCAACAAGAACTCGGAATGAAAAACGATTCAGAAATTTGTAGAATCCAAAACGAGAAAAACCTACACAGCAGAACTAAATCCACAACGAATGATGCAGCTGATGGAGGAGGCATAGAACCTAGTTAAAGTGTATTTCCTCAATCGATCGAACCTTGATCCACGACAGAACTAAATCCACAACGAATTTGTCATCGCGAGAAAGATAGAAGATACTTCCATTTTTTCCAATCGAAAACCTCAGTTTCGCTTCCTCTCCAAAACTCAATTTACTTCTTACCTATAGCCGTTGTGAGCCACTCCCGTCGTCTCGGTCCTCGCCCCTTCCAAGCCGCCTTCAGTTCGGCCATACATTGCCTCGTCCACCTTTCCTTTGTTCTGGGATGATCCCCTCACGTAGCCTCCGTTTCAGCTCCCGTCGCGCAGCCTCCGTCCGCAGTCTTCCTCGGCCTCGTCAGCTTCACGTCCCTCACCATTCGCCTCCTGCTTCACCAAGGGTGCCTCTCACAATCGTCGTAGGGCTTGCGCGTGCCTCCCCGAGGAGAATGGAGTTCCTCTGCTCGTGAAACAACTGCTGATAGAGAGTTAAGCCACATAAGTGATAGAGTTAAATTAAATTTTTATTTTAAATTAAATTGTGGTTCAATTCGGTTTAGTGGCGGTTCTATCAGTTTAGTGGGATTTCTTAAGATTTACTGACGACAACGACTAATGTTAGTTGACAATCTGTCATAGTTGTTTGTGCATTATTGACATCAACAATAGTCGCCACTAAAGAAATTATTTTACCATTATAATTGAATCTGTTGCGGTTGTAGCTACATCAGCGACAACACATTCCATTGTTTTACCAAACACAACTGTTGCGGTTGTAGCTACATCAGCGACAACAAATTCCATTGTTTAATACTTATTTTATCTTCAGATTAACTAGTTGCAACTAATGGACTCTTTTAATATCAAATTTTGATTGTTGTAACACTTTCATTTATGTTAAACGTTTAGTGATGCAAAATGCCGACGGTAAATGTAGCTTATACTGATGGAAAACACATTGTGTCTAATACGTAATAATAACAACACCAATTATGACACCATATCCATAATTTTAACTACAACTGTTAGCGTCAACACAAAAGTCTCGTCGCTGATGCAACAGATTCTTGTAGTGAGGCTTTTCGCACCAACAATCGTGTTTGCATGATGTGAGTGCATATGTGGATTGACCCGAACCGGGGTGTGCCAATTCGGATGATTCGCACCCGTGGACGATCGAGAGGGTCTTTCTTCTAGCAATTGTTACACTTGTATGTAGTGAAAATCAATCTATATTGTCCATTTTTCACACTTCCAACCAGTGTGGCACTCCAAGAATACAAGAAAATATGATTTCCCATTCAACTAATGAGCTTGGTCTAAAAGATTTGGGCTTGACCAAATTCTAGCCTAGAAGGCCAACAATCGCTCACACGAATGGAAAAATGAGAAAGCTCTTAGACACCGTAGACTCGGATTAAGAGTTCAATAGTTGACACCTGTATAGGATAGGTAGGTGTTGCCCTTGGAACCTTCCTTTGTGAAATTACATCGACTTTACTTGCTAGTATGTGGACGCGATGTCCTAGAAGTGTTCGTTGTTGTTGTAAATGTTAACACAACTCAGGTATCTTTCTAGTATTCTTCAACTCACGCATTCATGTATGTTCTGGCCATGGAGATTGCCTGGTTTTGCAAGCGTTTCTAAGAATTGTGCCCTCAATAATTCTTTTCGAAGCGTCCCCTTTTCTCACTTGCATAGGTGATTCCTTATCTCAAGTGTTACTCCAACACATTATCGAGGTATCTTAATCATTAAAAGCATTATCTTAACCTCATCGACTATCATAACTGTTTCTCATCATAAAGGACTCAAGATTTAAAATCCCCCACAATGATCTAACCTCACTCTTATGCTTAGGTTGTCCCTTTGAACCTAGATCTTGGGATATCCAGCCAACTAGGTTGAGTTTTCCTTCTCAAAAGTGTTTACTGTACGGACTTTAGTCCCATTTATCTCGATGATTGATCAATTTTATCTTTATTTAACCCTTTGGTTAACGGAACCTCTATATTATCCTTCGATTTTACGTAATCAATCGTGATAATTTCAGTTGACAGCAAGTATTGCCTAATGGAATTATGTCTACGATGAATATGTCTAGACTTTGTGCCTTGTCAATCATATGTATGTTGATTTTGTGCCTTGTCAATACATATGACTTTGTGCCTTGTCAATCATAATGTATGTTGATTACAGACATTGGTCTTGTCCATCTAAGAATATCCTAAAAAATTGGAGTAGTCATTCAACCTCTTCATCACATTTATCCAATGTTATAAACTCAGACTCCATGGTGGATCTAACAGCTATGACTGTTTACTTTGAGGATTTTCACGGCATGGCTGCACCCCCTAGGCTAAACACTAATTCACTAGTGGAGTTTGAGTCTCTTGATGAAAATATCCAATTAGCATCACTATATCTTTCTATAACAGTTCGATATCTCGTATAATGCATCCCATAACTACGAGTATATCTGAAGTACGTGAGTAATCTTTTGATTTCATCCCAATAATCAGTACTTCGATTACTTGTATATCTACTCAACACACCAACATCATGTGTTATATCAGGTCTAGTACATGTCATCAAGTACTGAACACTTCCAATTACCCTAGCATACTCTACTTGAGAGACACTTTCTCTAGAATTTCTTGATAAATACTTGTTTGGATCTATTGGAGTGCAAACCTCCTTTTTATCATTCTTATTGAATTTTTATAATATCTTGTCAATATATTAATATTGAATTAGAGCAATTTCTTTTAATGTTCGATTAATATTAATTCCAAGAATTACATCAGCAAGACCCATGTCTTTTATGTCAAGTCTCGAATTCAACATATCCTTCGTGAATTTAATCATTTTATTGTTACTTACAACGATAAGCATGTCGTCAACGTAAATACACAAAAGGACATAACCTTAATTTGTAACTTTCACATAGATACATTGCTCATATTCATTTATTTTAAGTCATTTTTCCAGGATGACATTGTCAAATTTCTCATGCCACTTTTTCGGTCTCTGTTTCAGACCTACAGTGATTTCACCAGTTTACATACTTTATTTTCTTGTCCTAGCGCAATAAAACCCTCAGATTGTTCCATGTAGATTTCTTCCTCTACATGTCCATTTAAGAGAGTTGTTTTTTTACATACATTTGATGTATTTCCAAATTTCATAACGCCGTTATTGCGAGTATCATCCTTATGATTGTTATTCTCGTCACCGGAGAATATGTGTCGAAGTAATCAAGGTCTTCTCTCTGTTTGTAATCCCTAATTACAAGTCTAGTTTTATACTTGTTAATTAGCCCTTCATTTTCCTTTCGACAAAATCAGTTCAAAAGAGGTACGATTCACATGTGGTATTGTTAGGTTCGACCGAACTATTTTTATTTTTTTTCCCAGGCTTTCTAGCTGCACCAAACTAGGTTGTGGTAGAGACACAACTTTTCCAAGTTCGGCACAAAGTGAGTCACAACACCGCGTGAATCTGTACATAATAAATATATGCCTCAGACTCCTTAGGGTACTGCAACCCCATCCCAGGATACATAGGACTCTCAACTTCACACATACCTCCTAAAACTACAACCCTCTTGAATGGAGTTCCCCTCAACTTGTTCATATTCACATCTAATACAAATGGATGACCTACTTATAACAAATGTATTGTTGGAATATGTACGAAACATGTAATCGTCTAGGACACAACATTAATACATATTTAAGTTACCTCCTTGAACGATCGACTTAGCGGAATCAGAAGCGGATCTGCCTGAGGTTGGGATCACGGTCTGCCGGACGGGAGGTCATGCCACGGGTTAACGGGCAGTGACCTAGGTTTCCACAGTTACTTACCTCAGTCTAAACTATAGGGCGGCAAGTCATAACTGTCATCATTAGGTTTTCCAACCCTGAGCATCCCTATACATAAAGGGAACGGTTTGGGCCAATATCTAATACTGGGCTGATTAGAATGGGCTCCCACTAACGGGCGACCCAATCCCCCAAAACTAACATCTCCCACTCGCACAAAGTGGGGGGCTCTCATTCATTAAGCCAGCACTAGGAGAACAAATTTCCCTTATAAAGTAAAGTCACATACGAGGTAGCAGCTATGCGACCGGCCGGCACAACGAGCAAGGTGCTGCGCATCTGTTAGGAGTTGCAGCGACTCGCGGATCTCACACCAGCAGTGGAAATGTGCCCTGCACCCTTGGTCATGTAATTTTCTCCAGGTCTGACCGCACAAGGATCTTTCAGACCTATATATGTATTGCGCCCACAACCGCAGCCGACGCCGCGGTTCGTGGCCACCTAGTGGACACAATATCGAGAAGATCCCATAATGACCATCCTCTTCCCACAAAACCATCATCACAATTCAACTCGCTTTTCTAGAACCAGGTCCAAGGTACTTATGAGCGCACCCATCGAGCACGGACTAAGATAGCAATCATTGAACCGGACCTCAAGTCTCTGTTCAGAGTAATGAGGGTACGTACGCGACTCTTACGCAAAGAGCTCTGGGTCTCACACGACTCCGAGTTAAGATCACATCTCGGGTCATACCCATGGTCGTTTTGGGTGCGCCGCGGTATGGAACGCGCGCTACAGCATATCTACTCTCCCACGGAGCATATGTCCTAATGTTGTACAGATGTCCATCAGGCACACAGAGTACCCGAACCAAAAGTCACAAAGACTCCCATCCGACCCCTGAGTGGATTGAAAAACCATAATCTGTCGTAGTGCGAAATCAGATAGTTCCCAACACAAAGCCCTTTCCGGTCATCCCAACAGACTTCTAGAACTAGGAACTATCACCAACCTCACCTAGCCACAAAGGCATAGAAGATATCACCCGTGTGAGAGGGTGATATAATCCACTTGGACATATTTCAATAAACAATCACAGTAAGAACACACAAAACACTCAAATTGTGAAAACATGCATACTCAAATATATTTTAAGTTAAAGAACATTGTATGAGAAATAAAACCAATGAAGTTCATCAACTAAGTCTACACATTCCTAGAGACTACACATGCCTCACTAAAGACTACCTCTTCAAGGTCGGAGAGACGGTCCACAACCATCTCATCCGTAGACAAGTACTTCAAACTCATCACCTTGTGTCTAACCACGTCTCTAACATAGTTTTGCTTGATATCTACTTGCTATGACTTATTATGATACTTGGGTTTATATATCACGGAGATTGCGAATCCAAAGACTCAGCAATCAATCCAGAAGTCTCTTCAGCCATACAACCAACTGAGTGGTCCACACAAGACCCACAAATTTGGCTTCAATGACGATCAACACAATGTGCGACTGCTTCTTGCGTATCCACGATATGGCGCCATCAGATAGCAGAGCATATCCGAGGTGGGTTTTCTCTCATCAAAGTTACCACCATAGCCCGCATTGTTACACCACCATAGAGATTCTCGGATCTCTAGCAAGTCTCTAGCAGAGAGCATGACGATGCCCTTAAGATATCACATGATCCTATTTAATGCATGCTATTTATTCAATCCGGGTTCAACTTGGTACCTATATACCATTCCGACTGCAAGACAAATATTAGGACGAGTACACACTATTGCGCACATCAGGCTTCCGACTGCACTTAGCTACATAATTTATTATCTGGTCCATATATCCATTTTGAGAGGTTGATCAACGTAAACTAGAATTTCAATTGGTTCGCAGTTACGCATGTTGAACATTTCCCACACTTTGTTTATGTAGCTTTCCTGTGAAAGCCACAACTGCCTCCTACGACGATCTCTCGAGATCTAAATCCCAAGGATGTGCGCCGCCTCACCCATGTCCTTCATCTTAAACAGAGAAGACAATCAGACCTTTATCTATGTGAGGAACTCCAAGCTATTTACAGCTATGAGTATGTCATCTACATATAGAATCATAAACACAAAGTTCGGTCCAGACCATTTTGGTGTACACGCAATGATTCTCATCCATCAAGAGAAATCCATTTTCCACGAACAAATCATGAACTCTGCGGTATCACTGCATAGCAAACTGTTTCAGACCATAGATCAATTTGTAAAGTTTGCACACTAAGTGCTCATGGTCTTTCTGCACAAAGCATTCAGACCGCTCCATATAGATCTCTTCTTCTAACTCACCATTGAGGAAGACGGTCTTAACATCTATCTAGTGCAGTTCCAAGTCTAGACTCACTCCAATAGCCATAATCTTAAGAACCCATTTAGCTCTATTGCTATGTGTCCTATCGAAGGTCGACCAGTGTCCAAACACCGTTCTTCCTTATAGATTCTATCTAGTATAAAGTGTTCATCTCATCTTCCATTACTTTCATCCATTCTTCTTAGAAGGTTCCACTGAGATTTTCTCTAACGTTTTACGGCACAATAACCATATCGTCAGATATTAGAGTGTTTAGTTTTCCATCACCTTTGAATGCATATCGTCGGGAGGAAAACTTATGTTCTAGCCCACGGCCTAACAACTCACTACTACCAGGGTATGACCATGATCACTCCCATTGAGAGATCCCTAATGCTCCCAATGTTAACAAGATCATCAGGAGCGGAATCTGTTCCAATCGCTTCAGCAGGCGATGAATCCGGTAGATGACGAACTGATTCATCATCTGCGGTTTCAACTCTCCTACTCGAATTAACAGGTGTCTGCTCAACTTGATCTTGAATCTCATATAGAGATCGATCCAAATCAATCTCTCCCTTCTTAGGAAATTCGTTCTCTACAAACGTTACGTCTCGTGATTCGATCACGCTAACACTCCTACTGTCCTGCTCGGCTATAAACACATAACCCTTGGAGGTATCAGAGTAACCAAAAATACTATTCTTTATTCTTTCCTCTAGGTCCAATCTTTCCCAAACTTATTTGAGAAATCATGGGTGTAACCGGCACACCCCAATGGGCGCATATGGTGAAGGTCCAGAACTTATTCCAGTCCAAAATTCATATGAAGTGGAGTTAACCGTCTTCGTCGGCACATGGTTTAGGATGTAGGCAGCAGTCTCCAAAGTGTTTCCCCATAAGGAAATCAACAATTGAGTATGGGTCATATCGACCAAACCATTTTAAGGAGTGTTTTATTGCGCCTCTCTGCAAAACTAATTTGCTGAGGGGTATAGGGGATCGTCAACTGATGAATGATCCCGTTTCATTACATAAACGGTTAAATTCCGCTGAAAGGTACTCTTATTCCACAATCAGGGTGGAGGGTCTTTACCCTCCTATCTAATAGGTGTAATCATCTGTAAATGTAATGAAATTTTGCGCGCTGTACCGAACCCTAGAACTAAGAGGGTCACTGACATCGGAATGGACTAATTGCAAATGGAAATTCAGCACTAGGTGCCTAACCAAAAAGGCTTTCTAGTGGAATTTTCTGCTAGACAACTTACACAAGTACACGACTCCACTTGTGGAATGTAGGGCAACAAACCCCAATGGGCTAGCCGCTGCATTCTATGTTGACCTCTGTAGTCAAGTCTATTTTGTCTTTCATTCACATCGCAAACATATCCGCGAGTAGAAGAAAAATCATGAAATTATTATTGTTGCCTGAATCCAAATCCGAAACAATAAATCCACCAGAAATAATACTAAAGCCAAACAAAGTTGAATCTAAAAAACAATTGGACAGAAGATTCATGAAAAGATAATATAAAACCGAGTTTCATTAATCCTAAGACTGAAATAACATATCAGCGAATTTGTGGAGCATAGAGGATATGACATCAGACTAAAACTGTACCGCCGCGCAAGCGCAGCTCACAAGTTATAATTCCTTCGACTTCAACACGAAAGTTGTCGTCAATGTACATCCACCTAATTTTACGCGGGACTCTGGCACCCTACAAAAACATTACTATCCTTGGCTATGTGATTTGTTGATCCTGAATCCAAAATCCACAAAGGATATGACTCAGTCAACATATCTGTACTATAAACACAAAGTTCACTAAGTAGCCAACAAGACATTTAGGTCGGATCGATTTAGGACATGCCTTCACAAAGTGTACCCACTGGCCACAGTTGGAGCATTTCCTGTATTTAGGCTTCTCGGCCTTACGCGAACATTTTCGCGATGTTTTTTTCGGAGGAGTCCTTGAGTTCACCTAATTCTTTGTCTATTTTGCCTTCAATGCATTTGCGTCATCGCGCTGTGCATTACTCCTTCGCCTTCATCGACTCTTCTTAGGTCTAGAAGATGGCGTCACACGCACCTCAACGTTAGGTCCAGTGACCTTGGGTCTGTCTTCTTCAACTCAAAGTGCATTCGAACGTGTTCGAAGGTAGTGAGGGCCTTAAAATGAGTTATTTAGATTTTTATCTGTTTCTAAGAGTTAGGCAAAAAGCGGATTACGTCCTGGATTTGCTTCTCATCGGTCACTGACTGACCGTTCTGCTTGAGTTTTACAATCATATTGGCCACATGCCTCAGATGCTATCTCGCGGAGTGCTGGGGACTCGTTTATGAATCAAACTTAATGTTGAGTGAGCACTGCCGAGCAGTCGTATAGAATGATTTCTAGCTTGCAAAGTATCTCACAGCCCTTTAGCTGTGTGTTAAGCTCAAACTCATCCACCGTACTCAGCATCATTAACCTCCCACTCAAATGGAAAGTCTTCTGCTGATTCGTTCAGAATCGGGTCTTTTCATAATCTTCTTGATGGGGTTAATGGATTTCTACTTAATCAGGACCATCTTTATATGCTTTATCCGGATTTTATAGATGTAATTGTTAAGTCTAAGACCTTTGTTCAACTAAGCGATGGTGTTCTACATGGCAGACTAATTTCTCTAACTAGAGGAAATTCTAATAGGATCATGGAGACACAAGGAACAATGTTCTATTGCCTGTACAAAGACAAGTCTCAGACCGATAAGACAGACTTGAGAACATACTTAAATCCGGAGGACAACTCTAGCTATGCTGAGAAGCACTCCCCATCTCTAAGCATGTCCTAAAGTCACTACTATCAATCGAAACACAGTCTATACCAACAGTCCTCAAAGGACCGGAGTCGAACATATCGCACTAAACCAAAGTGTTCGACTCTTACACAAAACAATTGTCCTAGAATTATTCAAGGAAATTCGGAGAACCTCGCAGACTACCGACCGATTCACACTCAGGAACATTTTCTTAGGTGTAGTTCGTACTCATCCAAACTTCTGAAAGGTTACTAAGGACAATCCTAAAGGTTTGCTTTCTATGCTAAGCGAAAACTAGATCTACCTATCTAGGTAATCTAATACATGCAAACAAAGAAACAAACCATACATTTCAATACACACATATATATATTGATACCTTTCAAAAATAAAATAATTTGGGGCTAATTTGTAATTTTTAAAATTTTGAGGACTAAAGTCACCCTAACCAAAAGTTGGGGATCAAAATCACCATGAATCAAAATTTGGAGACCAAAGTCTCAACAAATAAAAATTCAAGGACTAAAGTCTCAACAAAAAAAAGTAATTAACATGTTAGACCAATTTCACACACTATGCTGGGATCTCAACAATCACAACCTTGTCAATTCTACCAGTCATGGAGTCAAGAGTCAATCAAATAAAGTAAGACAAAATTATCTACCCTGCAGAAAACACAAAGTAATCTAGGGATCTAAAGGAACTCACACAGTGTTCTACCTATTCAGACATGCAACATAAAACAATATAAGACTCTCCCAGCAATTTAAATTGGTCCAATAATTAATTAAATTAACCCAAAAATTATTTATGAAAGGGTCCAGACACATTTACCGGACAGAAATAAACCACTAGGACCCACAGGGGTTCCAGGATCGACACCAAATTTGTTTCGAGTCAATTTAGGTGGCCCAAGGCCTCCGAATTAGCTCAAACCGGTCCAAACAACACGAAACCATCTGAACCGGTCCAATCAGTCGGTCTGAACCGAACCGGTTCAGTCAGATCAAACCGACCGAATGAACCGAACCAGACTGGTTTACACATTCGGTCAGATCAAACCGACCGAATGAACCGAACCAGACTGGTTTACACATCCGGTCAGATCAAACCGACCGAACGAATCGAACTGGTTTACACAGAACCAGTCCCTTCGAACAAGACCGATTCAGTTAAAGAGAACCGGACCGGTACTGTTCTTCTTCTCCACGGAGAAGCAGAACAATGGCGGCTAGGGTTATGAAACCCTAGTAGCCACCAGTGGCTGATGTGGCAGCTGATCGGCCACAGAGGCTGATCAGCTGCCATGGGGCTAGCCACGGTAGCCAGCCCCCTTTTGCTTAGGGTCAGCCACGTTCGGCCGACCCCCCATCGCTCAGGGCAGGCCAGAGCCGCGACCACCACCTCACTACCTCGCAGGTGGGGCTGCGGCCACCACGCCAGGGCCGCGGCCACCGAGGATGCGACCACCATGATGGCGGGCTTGGTTTCTGGGCGTAAGGTTCGTCGTAGTGGTTGTTTTAACGTGGTTCGACAATTCGGAAACCAACCTGGCTCTGATACCAATGTTGGAATATGTACGAAACATGAATCGTTTATGACACAACATTAAACACATATTTAAGTTACCTCCTTGAACGATCGACTTAGCGGAAGCGGATCTGCCTGAGGTTGGGATCACAGTCTGCCGGACGGGAGGTCACGCCACGGGTTAACGGGAAGTGACCTAGGTTTTCACAGCTACTTACCTCAGTCTAAACTGTAGGGCGGCGGGGCATCACTATCATCATTAGGTTTTCCAACCCTGAGCATCCCTATACATAAAGGGAACGGTCTGGGTCAATATCTAATACTGAGCTTATTAGAATGGTCTCCCACTAATGGGCGACCCAATCCCCCAAAACCAACATGTATAAAATATGAAAAAACATACCCTCTAGGACGAGAAAAAACTACCTAATCTGGAGTATGGAGGTACAATGAAAGCGGGCCTAATCGTAGAACATGAAGGTTTTCCATTGCTGGCAAACATCGTCGAACAGAAAAGGTTTGAAACAAAAAAAAAACAATAAGTTGAGTTTGAATGCAAAGAACTCAAAAGGTCTCGGGAAGTATAGAAGCATAAAAAGATTGCAATCCCAGGAAAAAGCGAACTTGATCTAAGAAAATAGGAAAAACAGCCAGACTTTAAGACACACTAGTAATTTTGATCAATTACTGTGAAGGAGACAACCATCATTAAAATGATAAATCTCTAATGATGAGAGAAGTAATAAATAATTACAGTCATTAATTGATGAAAGAGAGGTCATATGGACACACAACAGTCTTATGGACATGTCCTTACTACTATAAGTAAGTCCAACAATGGATAATCCCTAACCAGTTACGTTACTGCACTTAAAATAAAGTAGTAATATTGTAGATTTCAGCAAGTTCAACATCCTTCTCCTAAGATGATTAAAATACATAATCATTAGGGATCAGAGTATGATCCTCTATTTCACTTTCATCTTCTGCATCAGTTTCTGCATCTTCTTTAGTCTTCATACTTGTCTCCAAACAATGACTTCGGGATGGAATACAATGTACAAGTATCAATGGGAAAACTATACTAGTCCCATATATCTACATACTATTCTCACACATTTCTAAAATGTCTTTCAATGCAGCGTCATTATTTATTGGAAAAACACTGTTATCCAACTTTCAGTGAAGTTCAAAGTCATTATATTCTCTAATTTCACAACAGTTTTGACAGTAAAATACTTCTTTAGTTTCAGCAAAATATCTCGTAGTTGATGACACTATTCAGTGTCACAGAATTTTCCATTGTTGAAACTGAATTTTAGTATGTACTTTTGTCGCTGCAATTTGTTTTCAAATAGTGACCTCCAACATTAAAGTCCATGGTAATTACCAAGGGAACTAACACACATGTACATTTTATCATAGCTTATACTTTTATACATAACAATTTGAAATAGTAAAGTGATAAAAATATAAAATTGTGAAATGACTACAAATATATATTATATATTTATAGAGATAAATATAAATTTATAGATCTATATAATATACAAGTACACCGTATACAATAATATATTATATAATTTAGTATAACCTGTGAAGAACCTGATGAGGAGCAGAACCGGTCTGGAAGAAGTGTCTGCTTGGAGGTTTCTGTCGAGAAGAATGTAGTAGGGTTTTCATTGAACACTTCCTTATATAGGGAAGGAAGTTACCAATATTATAAAAAGACCCTAACAGAAAACTAAACAGCAATACACTCTTAACTAATTAAAACATACATAATAGTCCTTAAACTATCAAATCATCTTGTAATTTAACACTCCCCCTCAAGCTGATATTATGATAAATATCTTTCATCCCTAATTGATTAAGTAAATAATAATGTTGTTGACTCCCCAAAGCCTTCGTAAATACATCCGCAAGCTGCACATTCGTCCTCACATATTTGGTCTTTAAAACACCTGCATTAATTTGCTCTCTAACAAAATGACAATCAATTTCAATATGTTTGGTTCTTTCATGATACATAGGGTTAGATGCAATCTGTATGGCAGCTTTATTATCACAAAACAACATAATAGGAGATTTAGAAGAAAAATTCAGTTCCTTTAATAAACCTCTTAGCCAAATAATTTCAGAAACTGTAGATCCCATACTTCTATATTCAGCCTCAGCGGAAGACCTAGAAACTGTCGCTTGTTTTTTTTACTTTCCATGAAATTAGTGAATTTCCTAATTTAATGCAGTATCCAGTTACAGATCTTCTACTTTCTAAACAACCACCCCAGTCTGAACCACAAAATGCATAAATATCATTATTATTATCAGATGTAAGTAAAATCCCTAAACCTGGTTGGTTCTTGATATATTTGATTATCCTGTAAACAGCTTCTAGATGTGATTTTTTTGGTGATTGCATATACTGACTTAAACACTGAACAGAAAAAGCAATATCTGGCCTAGTAACAGACAAATATAATAGCTTTCCTATTAATTTTCTGTATATACTGGGATCAGAAATCAATGCATCATCACTATTCAACAGAAAATTTTCATCATATCCCTTACTTGTGAGCTTCAGATTTTGCTCCATTGGAGTCTTGCTTACCTTACCACCTAACATTCCAACTTCAGAAAGAAGTTCAAGTGCATATTTTCTTTGGCACAAAATGAGACCTTTATCAGATCTAGCTATTTCTATACCAAAAAAATATTTTAAATCACCCAAATCTTTCATTCTAAAATTGGTTTGTAGAGTGTTTTTTAATTGTTCAATCAATGATTTGCTATTTCCGGTTATTAGCAGATCATCAACATATACTAGCAAGACAACAATTTCAGACCCTTTTTTTTTTGTAAATAAGGAATAATCATGTAAACTTTGAACGTAACCATTCTTTACCAACGCGTCGGTGAGCTTGACATTCCGCTGTCTAGATGCCTGTTTAAGTCCATACAAGGACTTCTGCAAACGACATACTAAATGACTCTCCCTATGTTTGCAAAACCCCGGTGGAACCTGCATATAGACCTCTTCATCAAGATCACCTTGTAAAAAAGCGTTAAAAACATCCATTTGATACAAATGCCAATTTTGTTTAGCTGCAATAGCCAAGAGTGTACGAACGGTGACCATTTTTGCAACTGGAGAAAAAGTGTCACTATAATCAATTCCCTCCTTTTGACTATATCCCTTAGCAACTAACCGGGCCTTGTATCTTTCTAAGGATCTATCAGAATTATACTTAATCTTGTAAACCCATTTGCAACCTATTACGTGTTTACCTGTAGGAAGTGGAACTAAAGACCATGTTTTATTTTCTTCTAAGGCTTTGATTTCATCTTGCATGGCCAAAACCCAATGCTCATTTTTAGAAGCCTCGAAAAAATTAGTTGGTTCAGTGACTCTATCCATCTTATTAAGAAAACACTTGTAGGCAGGATGAATTGAATCATAACAAACATGATGCTGTATAGGATGCATAGTGGAGCAATTATTCGACATTTCATAATCATTGTGCCAAGAAGGTGTTTTTGTGGGTCGGGATGACCGACGTGGCATGTCCATATGAAGATTTGGGGATCCTTCAGTGTCATTTGAAGGAGCCTCAGAAGTTTCTACATCTCCAACTGATTCATCATAGTGCATATTATCAAGTGTAGTATCAGTAACATCAAGCGCAGTATCAGTAATATCAATATGCTCATCTCGAAATAACCTATCACCATCAATTGAGGAAGCTTTAAATGGATATGTATGCTCAACAAATCGGACATCACGACTAACAAAAAAAACTTGAGTTGTCAAGTTATAAAGTCTGTACCCTTTTTGGGTCAAGGAATAACCTATCATTACACATACAACAGATCGGGCAGCAAATTTGTCTGTATTGGGCAAGACTTTCGCATGTCAAAGGGAACCAAACACACGCAAATGATTAATTGTAGGTTTCTTACCATATAATTTTTCATAAGGTGAAATACCATGCAAAACAGTGGAGGGCATCAAATTAATAAGATAACATGCAGTGAGAATACAGTCCCCCCAAAATTTAGAAGGAATACCAGCTTCTAGTTTCAATGCCCTAGCAACTTCCAACAAATGTTTGTGTTTTCGTTCAACAATTCCATTTTGTTGTGGAGTATAAGGACAACTACTCTCATGAATAATCCCTCTGTTTAAAAAAAGTGTTTTACACTGGTCATTAAAAAATTCGCCTCCATTATCTGATCTTATCCTTTTAACAGTAGTGTTAAATTGATTCTGAACTAAGTTCAAAAAATGTTGTATGATTACAATAACATCAGATTTAAAACTAAGTACATAAGTCCAAGTAGTACGGGAAAAATCATCGACAATGGTAAGAAAAAAACGTTTGTTATAATATGTAGGCTTTTGGTATGGCCCCCATACGTCCACATGTAACAACTCAAAAACAAACCGAGTTTTAGAAGTGCTGGAAATGAAAGGTAAACGATGTTGTCTAGCCATTGGACAGATCGCACAGTCTATTACATTTTTGTTTTGAAAAGAAACTGATCTAAGAGAGTCTAATTTGCTTAGGATCTGCATGGGTGCATGACCAAACCGTTTGTGCCATAAAATGGATTGAGGATTAGGAGGTAAGGAAACATGTAAAGCTGATGGTCTTGCCGGAGTATCAAAAAAAATAAAGACCACCAGATTCTTTACCAATCCCCAACACCATTCCATTGCAGAGATCCTGCAATAATACAAGTTTCGGAAAAAACGTCACAGAATAGGACAAGTCTTGCGTTAATTTTGAAATAGACATCAGGTTATACTTAAACTCGGGTAGATACAACACATTTTTCAATTTGCTTGAATGGTTAAAGGGAAAATTCCCAATACCTGAAACCATTGAACGAGAACCATTTGGCAATTGCACATGAGATTCAGTTTTCTTAAAATCAATTAAACAGTCTGATCTGAAACTCATGTGATTAGTTGCTCCCGTGTCAAGTATCCAGGTATTGTAATTCTGTAAAGAAGAGTTGAGAGATATACCTGCGGCATTAGCCATGGCATCGGAGCCCGCGACTTGCTCATTCTGTTTTCTCAGGAGTTGAGAAAGTTGTTGAAGTTGCTCCATGCTTATCATTGTAGATCCAGAATGAGTAGACTCGAGTGATGTCGAACAGCCAGAATTAACATGTTCAGGTGTTGAACAAACAGAAGAATTGCCTGTGGGATGATACTAAAACCCTATGGCATTGTTGGCTTGAAATGGTTTCCTTTGGGGGTTAGGATTAGCTACCTTCCAACCAGCAGGGTACCCATGTTTTTTATAGCAACGATTGACAGTGTGACCATTGGTTTTACAGAATTCACAAAACAGGTTTCTCCTAGGTGGTCGAGGCTAATTTACAACATTGGCCATATAGGTACTAGAAAGTCCTCTTTGTGTTTCTTCTTGAATTAAAACAGAGTATGCTTGGTTCAAACTAGGCAATTTGTCTCTCATCAAAAGGTTAGAACGAACGGCTGAATATGAGTCATTCAGCCCATTGAGAAATTGGAACAGTTTTAAATTTGCAGCATGCTCAAGATGTTTTTGGAATTGTTCGCACTCACAATTTGGAAGACCACAAATGACATCGAATTCATCCCACATTAGTCGAAGCTTAGAAAAAAACTCAGAAATAGGCTGAACACCTTGCTGGGCAAGGGAGATATCTCGGTGTAATTGGAAAATTCGAGATCCATTGACCTTATTAAACCTTTCTTTTAAATCCTTCCAGACCTGAAACGCACTAGTGGAATAGACTATTCCGTTCATTAATTCACGGGACACAGAGTTCATGATCCAAGCAAAGACAAGAGCATTGCATCTTTTCCTCTGATGCAAGCTAGGTTCAAAATTTTCTTTGATACACGTTCCATCAATAAATCCAAGTTTGTTTTTAGCGACAAGAAAAATGTGCATAGCACGACTCCAAAAAGCATAACTATTAGAACCAGATAGCTTTTCAGAGATTAAGGAAAGACCTGGTGTGTCTGAAGGATGAAGATAAAGAGGATGGTTACTATCAATTGTTGACTGAATTGGTGCCACCATGATCACTGTATTGAGACCGGTGACATCCAATCCAGCTTGGACAGTTGTAGAATTGGATGAGGATGAGGTAGAGGCCATAACTTGGACCATGGTAAGAAAAGGTTAACAGAGGTTGCGAGATTAAAAAGGATGAAAACAGATCTGCAACCAGAATTTAGAAAAGAAATAACAGTAAATAATACTAAGATTATGTGGTTATGCATGTCATGCAGTAACAGATCTAGAAGAAAAAAAGATCACAGATACATGAATCCAGATACAAGTCAAAAAAGAAACATCACATATGTTATCATGGAGATTATATGAATTAGGCTTGAACAGATCTTAAAGGAAACGTCTAAAAGAAACGTCTAAAAACACAGATCTGCAACATATGAGGTTTGCACATCCATATTAAGAAGAGGTCTTAAAGAAAACGTCTAAAGGAAACTTCTAAAAATACAGATCTGCAACATATGAGGTTTGCACATCCATATTAAGAAGAGATACATATGTTTGTGCCGAAAAACAAGTAGATCTTCAACGAATATCACATGCGTGTTAATATTTCAGTCAATGGATAATAAATCCATGAAAGAAACGCATGTATCGTGAAGATACAACTTTATGCACAACAAACGGTTTTAACGTTTCAACAAAAGAAAGTAGAATAGTGAAACAAGAAAAAAACTATGTCAAGAACTTACAAATCTTCAAAGAGATATTCAAATATGTAAGTATAATATAAAGAAAAGATAGGTTTTGCCCATTCACAAACAGATCAAGGGAAGTAACGTGTATATGCACCATAAACACATAGATCTGCAAAGAAATGAAGCATGCACGCCAATATCTCAGTCGACATAGAAGATATCAAAGAGAACCTTGCAGTCGAGCATACTTTGGTGCAGTTTTAAACCAGAAAACAAAAAACCGAATGCTGTAAACTTTGGCACGGTTCAAAGACCAGCACCAACCGAATGTTGAACTTCGGTATAGTTCAAAAAACAAGCATGAACTGAATGCTAAACCAGTTCAAGAAGCAAGCAAACCGAATGCTGAACTTCGGTACCGTTTGAAACAAATGCTGTAAACAAACCGAAAGTTGTTTCGACAGAACCATCAAATGCTGTAAACGTTTTTCTTTGAAAAATGAAAAGAGAATGCTGAACCATCAAATGCTGTAAACGTTTTTCTTTGAAAAATGAAAAGAGAATGCTGTAAATTTCGACAGAAACAAACCGAAAGTTGTAAACGTTTTTCTTTGAAAAAAGAAATGCTGTAACTTTTAAACTGAATATAATATGCTGCAAACAAAATGACTGTGAGTAAATGAAATGGTGTTTACGTGAGTAAATCAAACATGAAAGCTAATATAGAACATAAAGCAGCTAGCAGATTGCATTTCACGTGAGGTTCACCATATACTATCAGTATATAAGCAACGAAAGAACAAGGGACATGGAAGAGATGTACCTGACCGATGCAGAAGCACTATGAGGATCGGAAGAAGCTATCACAGCCTTGATAGCTCTGATACCATGTGAAGAAACTGATGAGGCGCAGAACCGGTCTGGAAGAAGTGGCTGCTTGGAGGTTTCTGTCGAGAAAAATGTAGTAGGGTTTTCATTGAACACTTCCTTATATAGGGAAGGAAGTTACCAATATTACAAAAAGACCCTAACAGAAAATTAAACAGCAATACACTCTTAACTAATTAAAACATACATAATAGTCCTTAAACTATCAAATCAACTTGTAATTTAACATAACCAACTACCAATATATATTATATATTTATGCGGTTTGTACTATAATATAAGGTATAAGTAATAATATATTTGTAATATAATATATAAAATAACACATAATATATTATTTAATTTAGTATAACTAATAATCAATATATTGAATATATTTATACTATAGCATATCATATACTTGAGTAAGCAGTCCAGTTCCAAAATTTGAACAACACTTAGCGGCATAACTCTAAAAACTTAAAAAGACAGAACTTTTCTATTGTATCTACTACTATCTCTACTGAAAGCCTTCATCCTCTCGTTCTCTCCTCACCGACCTATGCGTTCTCTCCTCACCGACCTATGCGTTCTCTCCTCACCGTGGTCGTGGTCGTGATCGCACCCGGTGACACAGAACCCAGACTTGCATTCCTGGTAGTCGAAGACTCCCGCGAAGAGGAAGCTCCCCTGGTCGTCGGCGATTTGGCGGTCGAAGCGGAAGAGGAAACTTCCCTCGTCGTCGACGATTTGTCGAAGAGAGCTGCTCAAAATCTCGGAAGTTTCAATTGAGGTGCTTGTGTTTCAATTGAGGTGCTTGGATAATTCAGAATTGAACATGAAATCGAAGCTAGATACATGATTAGGGATGATGTCGTTGAAGTCGTTTGGAAGAATTTATCTTGTTCTTTTTCCAGGCTGGGAATATGGGAACAATTTAGCTTGTTCTTTTTGTTGCGGCCAAGCATATGGCGATTGATCTTGAGGAATACTCAGGGTTTTCAAATCCGCATGAAAGAACTTAATTTGGGGGAACATAGATTGAATTGAAGATGATAGTGACAACTAGCAATGTGGGGAAAGATGGGAAGGTGAATATAAAGGGGGTTAGCTTTTAAGACAGCAGGCGTATGGATGGGAATTGGACGTAGGAACCGAGAGCTAACTAGATTTTGATATTTTTTAGGATACTGGCTCTGTGTCATATTGCTATCCCTGAAGTAAACAAAGAAACTGGTGATATTTCGTATGAGGCTGAGTCCCCTGACGAAATCACATTTTTTGTTGCTACTAAAATCTTTGGGTTTGAGTTCTACAGAAGGAATCAATCAAGTGTTTTTTGTACGGTAACGATATCCTTCTCATGGAAACCCAACTGAGAGGTAATTATGATTTTTTTTAGATACACATTATCATTCATTATGCATACTTTCTTTATGTTTTTCATTAAGGCCTATAACAATTCGTTGATCTAGCACCGTCACGCAATTCACAAAATTGCTACGTTGGACAAACTAAGGAAAATATCATCTTCAGTTGTTATTCATCACAAAACCCAAAAAATTATTATGTTTGTCCTATTAATATCTATGATGTTCTCGGACTTTGATAATTAGGTATGGAAACTAAGCAGCTGCCGCATAACTAAATTCTCTTTATGGAGAATGACGAGGTCATAGGTTATAGTACTTAAAAGTTGTAAGTACTCCTGAAAAGTTGTAATGTCCTGGGGTCATAGATTGTAGTCTTTGAACAATGTTAACTTAATTTTGTGGACGATTGTAGACCATGTTCTTGAAATGTCAGTGTTCTGTGTTTTGGATATGGTTCTTTGTAGTTGCAGGGTTTATGTATGCTTTGTTTTGGTATATGGTTATAAAACTGATTTTTCCATTAAACACAAATTGATGCAATATTAAATGAAATAGTGACCATGATACCCTGACACTAATGCATTCAATTTTACATCGGAGGGTTGTCGAAACAAAACACTCTTTTCAGCATCTAATAACGCTGACGGTAATTGCACGTAAACCATATCGACATATTGACGATGCTAATGGTCAGACTAACTGTTCATTCCAGCAACAGGAAACCTTTAGTGTCAGCATATTGTTGTCGTGGAAACCTTTAGCACCGGGGCCTATTGGAACGACTCTTAGCATCGACACGGGGTATTATCAGTGCCAACAGTGCTTAGAGCAATAATTATTTACCGTCGCTGTAAAGCAACTTTCTTGTAGTGTAATTATATCTACTTTTATTCAATTTTATAATTTACCCAAAATAGAAAATTAGGGTTTTGGATACCTTGTGGGGTTGCACAGGACCGGTTGGGATGTGACAACGGCGGGTGTGGTGGTGACGAAGTTGTTAGCGGTGGCGGCGACGGAGGTGGGGTTGGCGACGATGACGTGTGGCGTCTGGGCAACAGGGCGACGAGGCTGGAGAAAAATTAAAGTGCTCCTAGACTGCTGGCTGGAGAAAATTCGAAGTGCTGGAGAAATGAGTTTGACATTTGCGTTTTTTTATTTTTTTAGTAAAAAACACGAACAAGGTTAACGTTTAGGCTTATTTTAGAAAATTTAAAAATTGGAGGGTTATTTTGGTAATTAATTATTAAATTAAGGTTAAATTTGAAAAAAACAAATCGTGTTTCTTCTTACAATTCTAGTTTTGGAATTGACTTTCATGATTTTGTATCCATAATTTACTTCATGGTGAGTCAAAACGATGAATTTATATTAAACGTTAGGAAACATTTTATTCGGTATAATTTTTAAATTTAAGCTAAGCTGTTGAGACATCTTTATCAACTTTTGTTCTTGGGTGTACATATTCCTTATCCTTATCCTTATGTTCTTTTCCTTTTTTCCCGTTGAATGTAATCAAAAGTGATCCAGTTCGTGAGCCAGACTTTTATATCTATTACTGCATTTAATTTAATGTTAACTTCAGATTAATATTTTCCTTTGAGTAACCCATATTTGGAATTTTAAGAATTCACATCTTGTATAGGAAAGGAACCATCAAATAAGCCTGTTTTCTATTTTAACATTCGTTAAGAAAAGTTTTTTATGGTTCAAGTTGGAATTCAATGACCTAAATTTGTCAATGCCGACCAATTTTGGAGACGGGAAGTGGAGACATGAATTTTGTTGTTCGACTTTGACAAACAAGAGGTGACCGACCAGATTTTGGATCGCTCACCATGGGCAGTCAATGGTCACATCATAAACATCAAAAGATGGGACCCGAGTGTGGGAGTAAATGAGATTGAATTCCACAAGGTAACATTCTGGATACAAGTGCATGACCTAGGGCCTGAGAAATTTAGCGATGCCTATGCTCATAAGATAGGCAAATGCATTGAAATTGAGAAGCATGATGGGAAGTTAACTAGAAGCTATATGAGAATCAGAGTAGAAGTAAATGGGGAGGTGCCACTAATGGTGAGATTTTGATGGAAGAACTGACAAGGGGTGGAGAGATGGGCCTTGATAAAATATGAACGACTATTATATTATTGTTATGTGTGTGGCATTTTAGGCCACACAACTCAGTCATGCAAGAAGGATGTTCAAATGGCGGAGAACGACCACAGTATTCCAATGTATGGGTCGTGGCTCGTGGGAGTTCGACCAAAACAAACCACAGTCAAACAACATGTGGGAGGTGAAGAAGGACAGGTACCAACCAGAATCAAGGAGCAAGGAGATCATGGTTCGATATCATGGCCGAGGTAAGAACGAGGGACTCGGCCGAGGCACAAAACCAAGAGCAAAACATGACTAGGGAAAGGACCAAAGAAGGGGAGGAGGACATTGAACGAGACCGATAAGCAATGGACACCGATATTGATCCGGAAGAGGCTGAGCCAACCAACCAACCGCCCCAAGCACATGACCCCAAGACCGGCGAAACACCAATGTCGACAGCCCTAACCATCCATATACCACTATGCCGAGCCAAAACAAGTCCAATGTCGAACCCTATAACACTACCTAAGAGCCGAACTGTACCAAGCCACCTAGACCAAAACATTTTGCCAAACTTAGCCCTAACTAGACAATACCGAACCGAGACAACCAAAGCTGGGACCGACCAAACCACCAAGCCTCCAACACCAAACCAACTCCTGATCACATAACTTCCTGACAATCCCACACCCATGGACCTGATTGACATCCTTATAACCCTTCAAACATACATAGTAGAAAACCCACCCGACTCACCACCCGACACCCCACCACCAACTCACTGAACCACAACCCACCTTCTGGATTGAGCCCTTACTTGAACAAGATGACACTAAAGCATACTGGTGATGAGATGGAAGAACAACCGGGGACTAAATGAATCAAGAGGCAAGAGGGGAGGCCGAACATATAATGGTAAAGACAAGGAAGAGCCCGAGGAGGAAGCCAAGTAAGAGCACCACACAAAAACACAAAAGGGCCAAAAGGAAGAAGATCACAATGAGCACAAAGGAGGAATCAGATGAACTGAACAAGAGTTCTGGTGGCTGTCCCGAAACAGCCACAGATGTCCAATGAATATACTATCATGGAATTGCCAGGGTCTGGGGTCTGCCCTGACAGTTCAACATCTACAAGACCTCAATCAAAGGTATCGCCGAGCAATATTTTATGAATGGAGACAAGGAATGGGGATACCTACTGTGAAAGGATACGAACAAGAATGGGAATGAAAAACACATACTATGTTAACCAAAGTGAGACAGCTGGTAGACTAGCTCTATGGTGGACATCAGAGATTAGGATCGTGATAACATATGCCGATGCAAACATGATAGATTGTGAGGTTAAGTTTGCAAGAGAAACCGAGGTCATGCATGTGACATGGGTACACGCGAGTACGGAACCGCAGGAACATACATAAAAGTGGAGTCTCCTACATACCATAGGAGTGGGCTGAAATGGGAGTTGGATGGTGCTCGGAGATTTCAACACGATATGTCACCAACATGAGAAACAAAGAGGGAGGAGGAAGTCACAACGGCAAATGGACGAATTTAAGCAAATGATCGAAGATATCAATATGGAGGATATGGAGGAACATGGGAGCCCGTACACATTGTGCAACAACAGAAGTGGACCGCACCAAATAAGTGAACGACTTGATAGAGCCCTCACGAATGCGGCGTGGATAATGAGTCACCAACAAGGGAGATGTATCAATGAAGTAGCCATTGGGTCAAACCACTCACCAATGGTGGTCCAACTCAAACAACCACCCAAAAGGGCAAAGAGAAGATTCAAGTTTGAGGCGATGTGTCTAGAAAACCCGACATGCAAGGATGTGATAAAAAATGCATGGGAAAGACCAAATACAAGGAGGGAGGCGCAAGGGGTACAAATAAAACTGAACAAGCGCCGAAAGCAACTCATGGTTTAGAGCAAGACACAATTCAGTCATAACATGGCCGAGGTAGAAAACATAAAGGTCGCCCTAAGGAGAGTCGCCCAAGGGGGCATGGACGAGAGGGCGACCCAGGAGGAAACTAGACTTAGTTAAAGGAAAGTTGAAATCAATTTGGTTGAGAGAGGAAACATATTGGAGACAAAGATCAATGATCAAATGGCTAAAAGAGGGGGATCGCAATACCACATTCTTCCACCAAACAACCATTGCGAGGAGGAGGCGAAACCACATATTCCGATTGAGCGGTGCAACGGAGGACTGGATCGAGAATGATGGTGCAATTGTCGATGAGCTATATAGGTACTATAGGAACATGTTCAAATTGGAACGGACCGAACCGGGTAAGAACCTTCTCCGATACATACCGAACCAGGTGACTGCCGAAATGAATGGACAGTTAACAAGGGAGGTAACGGATCTAGAAATCAGGGCGCCAACGTACCAAATGGGAGGATCACGAGCGTCGGGTCCGGACGACTTTCCAGGTCTGTTCTACAAACGGAATTAGAATATCGTGGGGACGGATGTCATCACCGCGGTCAAGGATTTCTTTTGAACAAGTATAATCCAAAACCCCTTCAATAATACTGATATTGTTCTCATACCAAAAATCCAAAACCTGATCACACCTAGTGATTTTCGGCCCATAAGTTGTTGTAACTTCATGTACAAGATCATCACCTACAATCAGGCCGAACAGGGAACAAGGTCGAATGTGCACTTAAGATTGACATGAAAAAGGCTTATGACAGAGTCGAATGAGACTTCTTAATCGATACCCTTAGGCGTGGGGGGTTTGCGGAAAGATGGGTCGAATGGATTAGGGCATGTATATCAACAACCACATATCAGGTGGTCGTCAATGGGAACCGAACGGACACAATACGACCAACATGAGGTTTACGCCAAGGAGACACCTATAACCTTACATGTTTATATTACCTGTGGATGTACTCTCCAGGCGTATGTTGGCTACGGCTAGGGACAAGGAGATAGAAGGAATCACACTTAAAAGAGAATGCCCGGAACTACACCACATGTTTTTCGCAGATGACTCCCTATTTTTCATAAGGGGATCAACCGAAAATTCCGAGCAATTGAGGAGGATTCTGGATAATTATTGCAAGGTATCGGGGCAAAGAATCAATAGGGAGAAATCAACTCTGTTTTTCAACAAAGGGGCAAACATCACTGAACGACAATGAGTGGAAATGACGCTCAACATAAAATGCACAAGTGATCCGGGGAAGTACTTGGGACTACCCTCGATATGGGGACGCTCGAAGAAGGAGGCCTTGGGGTCCCTCAAATCCAAGGTCAAGGACAAACTCAATGGGTACCGACCGAAAACTTTGAACCAAGCCGGAAAGGAAGTCCTCATTAAGGTGATCATCACCGCCATACCAACATATGTAATGAGTATATTTCGATTACCAAAAAGATGGTGCTCGGAAATAAATGCTCTCATTGCTGACTTTTGGTGGGGTCAAACCGTGGATGGCAAGAAAACGCATTGAAGAAGATGGGAGGTCTTAACAAGGGCAAAGGATTCAGAGGGCCTAGGGTTCCGGGAACTACAAGCCTTCAACACGGCCCTACTCAGGAAGATGGTCAACCGTCTAATAACCGAACCGAACAACCTATGTGCGAAGGTCCTAAAAGGTCTATATTTCCCGAGGTGTACGTTTCTAGAGGCGAAAAAAGGAGGTCGAGCTTCATGGGGTTGGAGTAGCCTAATCCATGGCCGAGAAGTGTTGATAAGCGAAGGGATATGGACGGTATTAGCATATATGACTCAAGTAGAAGAATGAGGATCGTGTTTACATATTACTCTTGTCCAAGGACTTACTAGCTATTATTATTTAAGGAGCCAGTTGCAATTTCTTAATTGTTGTTTTTTCTATTTAAACAACTCATGCGTCTACTGTTCAGATTAAGCTGATTTGGTAAAGCAATGGAATGAATTTCAGTATTTACTCTTCCTTGGTTTAGTAATTTCATTTCTGTTCTCTCGTCACTCTCTATCTTAGGTCGACTTTACTCTCATGGCATCAGAGCTCTTGCTTCGATCCTGGTATGCATTCTTGTTGCCTTTGTGTTCTTGAGCTATTCCTTGGCTAAGTAGCAGCTCCTCTTATGCTGTCTTACTTAGATACGGCTGCTTCTGGTTTCCCTTGCTGTTAATCGATTTCATGTGATTTTCTATTCTGTCTGTTCTCGTCTTCGAAAACGTGTTGCTTATCCGCTGCTTCTATTGGCTACACCTTCGGCACCTTGCTGAGACAGACTTCATGTAGGTTTCTGTTCTTCGCAGTGTCTGATTTGGTGTTGGTGGTATTCTACACTTGTGTGCTGCAATATCATGATTTTGTTTCAGCTCACTCTTATATCTACTTATGAAGTCTGATTAAGTTAGATTATTTCTGGCTCCTTGCTGATTCTTGCTATTGAAGCTCTTTGTTTCTTTGTTTTTTTTTTCTGTTAAGTGTTTTTGTTTCATCGGTTCATTATGGATGATACCTCTCCTGTTTTTACAAGTAAAAAAATCTCACTCCTTACAGGAGATGAGAATTTTCAATCCCGGAAACAACAAGTTTTACTCACTGTAAGGGGTTTCAACCTTGAACCACATCTTTTCGGCACTCTTGCTGTGCCCAATATCTTGTTGATGCTGCTGGTAATAACAGTCCTAACCCTGAATATAACAAGTTTATTCAGCGTGACAACTCCCTTGCCTCCTGGCTTCTTGCATCTATTTCTCACTCCGTGAATCGATGTCTCCTTGGTTGTATGACCGCTTGCTCCATCTGGCAAAAGCTGCATTAGGTTTTTTCCTCTTCCTCCACTACTAGAATTATGAGTCTTTATGATCGTCTTAAGGTTCGTAAACTTATTCATCAACCTATGCGTGAGTATCTTACTGAAATTCAGTCCACTTGTGACAGCCTTGCAAGCTGTGGTCACCCCATTGAGAAGATTCAATAGATTTCTATTAATATCAATGGGGTTAAGGGCCAGTTTGATAATGTTGCTGCTGTTATTCATGCTAGTCGCAACCCATATGATATTGCTTCTGTTTGTTCGGTTTTACTTGATACTGAAACTCGTTAAAGGGACCTGCTTTTTGACATCCCTCCCTCGGCTAATGTTATGACTAATAAATATGTTTCTGATGCTTTCATTGATAACACTACTAAGCTCAGCCAGAATCCTTCACTCTCGGCTGCCTTACCTCAATCAGGTGGGGTACCAGATTCTCGACAGTATCAGCCATCCAACCTTTAGCATCAACTTCAGTCATCTACTCCTCAGTATATTGGTCGTGGTCGAGGTAGGGGTCGAGGAAATTCAGCAAACAAGCCACAATGCCAGCTGTGTGGCAAGATCGGACATCTTGTGCATCGATACTATCAAAGGTTCAACATCAACTACTCGGGTGTTACAACTCACATCTGGTCCTTCTCCTGGAGGACCCATGATTGCAAATGTGTCCAGCTGGTCTGACCCCTGTGATGCTGCTGCTCATGTGCCGATCCCACCTGCTGCACCTCCTTATCCCACAGCTTCATCCCACATGGCTCCCCTGGCCTCCCTAACACCATATCCCCAAATGTTGATTCCTAGGTTCTCTGTTCCAACCCCTTCCCACCCGCCCCTGCAATATGCCTCTCCAGTACCCCCTCCGCCCTTACCCCAGTACCTAACTTATCCACCTGCCCCAGGTCACCCCACACTATCAGTCCCTCACATATCGGCTTATCTTGTTCAACAATCTGCCACCTTTGGACTGGTGCCTTCTGGACCTTCTGTCTCAGTATCCTCAACCCCACAAGCTCACATAGCACATATGGATCATCCTACTCTATCATCGGCTCCCTCATATCCTGATTCTGGGGCCACCAATCACCTAACCAACACAGCACTGAATGCTGATTCCATCCCGTATTCTGGCCCAGGTAAAGTTATTGTGGGTAATGGTACTTCTCTTCATATTTCAAATATTAGCAATTCGGTTATTCCTACTTCATCTAGAACACTTATGCTGAATAACTTATTGCACACCCCTCATGTGACAAAAAATCTTGTTTCCGTTTCTCAGTTCTCCAAGGATAATAATGTTTACTTCGAATTTCATCCGACATATTCTGTGGTTCGTGATTCTCTGTCTCATCATATTCTGCTGCATGGAGTAGCAAGTGCTGGATTATATTGCCTTAATCTCTCCAAACTTGACACAAGTCTCTCGTCTAGTTCGACGTCTAGTTCTAGTTCTAGTTTAAATCAGTCTAATAATTCTGTGTGTTTGTCTGATGGTGTTTGTTTAGCTGCTAGTACTTTGTTATCTTCTAATATCTGGCATATGAGGCTTGGGCATCCCTCCTCTCAGTTATTGTCTCGAATTCTCAATATCAATAAAATTTCTGTTTTGAAATCAAGTGATCCTTGTGCTGCGTGTGCTATAGGGAAAAGTAAGAAGCTTCCTTTTCAATCTTCCACTTCTAAATATGATTGCCCTCTTGAACTTGTTGAAGTTGATCTCTGGGGTCTTGCACCATACATGTCAAATGGTAATGTTTATTATATGAGTATTGTGGATGTTTACAGTAGATATACTTGGATCTATTTTCTGAAAAATAAGAGTGAGGCAACCAAACACTTTATTGATTTTCACTGTGCTGCAGAAAAGCAACTCGGTTTCATCATTAAAGCTGTTCAAACAGACGGTGAAGGTGAGTTTAAACCACTCTCCGTCTATTTGAAACAGCTTGGGATTAGTCATCGAATTACTTTTCCGCACACGTCTGAACAAAACAGGATTGTGGAACGAAAACACAGGCATATTGTCGAACTTGGTCTTACACTTATGGCACAAGCCTCCATGCCATTTCACTATTGGAGTGATGCCTTCTTTACAGCTGTGTTTTTTGTTAATAGACTTCCCTTGACTGCTTTGAATAATATTTCACCTCATCAAATGCTATTTAAAAAACAGCCTGATTACTTGTTCCTTAGAGTATTTGGTTGTCTCTGTTTCCCCCACATTCGGCCATACAATTCTCATAAGTTTGATTTTCGGTCTACTCCATGTGTATTCCTTGGATATAGGTGTTTATATGCTTCGGGTAGAGTTTATATTTCTAGGCATGTTTTGTTCCATGAATCGGTTTTTCCTTTCACTGATCATGCTGGTCCTTTTAGCATATATGACTCAAGTAGAAGAATGAGGATCATGTTTACATATTACTCTTGTCCAAGGACTTACTAGCTATTATTATTTAGGGAGTCAGTTGCAATTTGTTAATTGTTGTTTTTTCTATTTAAACAACTCATGCGGCTACTGTTCAGATTAAGCTGATTTGGTAAAGCAATGGAATGAATTTCAGTATTTACTCTTCTGTGGTTTAGTAATTTCATTTATGTTCTCTCGTCACTCTCTAGATTATGTCGACTTTACTCTCAGATGGTAGGATCGGGAGAAAGTATACGTGTGTTAGATGACCCATGGATTTATACAAAGGAAACCAAGCAGGTGAATGCCGATCAAGGGTGTAGAATGGAGGAAACCTACTAGTTAGAGACCTAATCCATCTGAATGGTGTATGGGATACCGAACTCATCTGAAGCATTGTGGACCACGAGGATGCCGAGCATATTTTACGCATACCATTACCGCATGAAGGAGGGACGGACCGTTACATATGGCCCCACATGAGGGATGACGCACCCATGGTCTGATCGGTGTACCACAAGATACGACAAGATAACCAACCGAGACATAGGACCAAACCCAACCGGCAGTGGCGAAGCATGGAAGGGCATGTGGGCAACCAAGGTAATACCTAAGGTAAAATACTTCGTTTGGCACCTAGCAACGAATGCAATAGCCGTCAAGGCGAACATGGTTAGACGGGGAATGAACGTTGGCTATGGATGCCCTATATGTGTAGAAGTTGAAACAAGGGAGCACATGATACTAGGCTGCGAATGGACCGAACAGGTATGGCATGGGATATTAGGGCTGCGAGTGAGCCGACCAAACAACATGAGCATGGTCGATTGACTCGAGGAAAGAAGAACAGAACCAATGGGACAAGGTGTGGCGAGCGACAAGAGATGGATACTCACAATGATCACATGTTGGCAAATATGGAAGACGAGATGCAAGGTGGAGTTTCAAGATAAGCAACCTTGTCTGAGGGTCGCCATTGAGGAAATCAAGCAAATATAAGCGGACCAAAGCCAAAGCGGCTGAGCTAGGCAAGCCGAGAACACCGATGATCCAACTAGGGGTGACCGACCAGAACAAGATTGGAGACCACCGATGGCGAGTACAATAAATATTAATTATGACGCATCATGGTGTCAACGATCAACACGAGTCGGTATAGGGGTGGTTGCGCGGGACAAGCACGACAAGGTTGTTGGTTGGCTAAACCGAAGGTACCAGAGTGAAGACATCGAGACAATGGAGGCCATGGAAATCCACGAAGGTGTAAGACTAACGATACAAGTGGGATGGCCTAACTCTATTGCTAGGCTTTTTTTTTGTTTTTATTTTTGGCCTGACTTTGGCGTTAGGGTTTTTTGGCCTATCTTTGGCGATAGGGCTTTTTGGCCTACCTTTGGCTATAGGGCTTTTTGGCCTGACTTTGGCGTCAGGGCTTTTGGACTGACTTTGGCGTCAGGGTTTTTGGCCTAGCTTTGTTGCTAGGGCTTTTGGCCTGACTTTGGCGTCAGGGCTTTTGGCCTAGCTTTGTTGCTAGGGCTTTTGTCCTGACTTTGGCGTCAGGGCTTTTGGCCTAGCTTTGTTGTTAGGGCTTTTGGCCTGACTTTGGCGTCAGGGCTTTTGGCCTAGCTTTGTTGCTATGACTTTTGGCCTGACTTTGGCGTCAGGGCTTTTGGCCTAGCTTTGTTGCTAGGGCTTTTTATGCCTGATTCGGTCATCAGGTCTTCGCCTGACTCTTGGCGTCAGGTCTTTTTTCTTCGATTTGTTTCGAGTGGACATGCTTTATGAAGGAATGGATTTCTTTTATTAACATAACAGTTTGATTAAAAGCTATGTATGAAATCTTCTTAGATGCTCAGAATTGAATGGTCGGGGTAACCTTTCGCCTTCGGTGGTCTCCAAATAGTAGGATCGTGGCGCGGCAATCTCTATTACCTTGTACGGTCCTTCCCATTTGGCTGAAATTTTATTCTGACTGTCCAGCCTTGTGAATTCATTCCTTCTCATAACCATCTCCCCCACGAAAAATTGGCGAGCGCTGACTTTTCTGTTGAAATATCGAGCGGTCGCCAGGCGCATCTTTGCTTGTGTTTTTTCCGATAGCCATCTCTTTTCTTCTGCCAAGTCGAGGTCAGTTCTGCGCTCGACCTCGTTTGCCTCAGCGTTAAAATGTAGGATTCTATGGGTGGGCACTGCTATTTCGGCGGGTGCTACTACTTCTGATCCGTACACTAAGCTGAAAGGTGTTTCTCCTGTGGCCGCCTTAGGCGTTGTTCTGATGGCCCATAATACGTTTTCCAGCTCTTCTGCCCAATTCCCTTTGAATGCTCTAACCCTTTTCTTGAGTCCTGCTAACACAACCTTGTTGGCTGCTTCAGCTTGCCCATTCATTTGCGGATGATGCACTGAGCTGAAACGATGGTCGACATGATATTCTTTACAGAGCCATTTTAGCTCTTTCCCGATGAATTGCGGACCATTATCACTGATGAGTACTCTAGGAATGCCAAACCTGGAGAATATGTTGATCTTCAGGAACTTGATGACTTGAAATTCTGTCGTAGAAGCCAGAGATTTCGCCTCTATCCACTTGGTGAAGTAGTCGATTGCCACTATAATGTGAGTGTGTTGACCAGTGCTAATAGGGAACGGACCTAATATATCGATCCCCCATTGAGCGAAAGGCCAGACACCCGCCATTGGAGATAATAATGTGGGTGGTCGACCTGATCGTAGTGCAAATTGCTGGCAAGTCTCACACTTCTGCGTTAATTCAGCCGCATCTTTTCCCAAGGTTGGCCAATAGTATCCCAACCTGAAGATTTTCCTTGTTAACGATCGAGTACCTTCTTGTCTGGACCATCGACCTCGACCTCTTCTAATTCCTCCATGGGTGCTGGCCGATCCAAATCCTCGTTAGGGTCAGCCTCTGTTTCAATGGTGAGGGTCTCCATTTGGTTCTTCCTGCGCAGACAGTTCACATAGCATTGCCGCAAGGAAGGCTGGTCGCTGAGCACTTCTCCGATCCCGTTGGGAGTGGGGAACTTCATCTTCTGATAGACCGTGGAGGCCACAATCTTGTTCGGATTGATCGTGGTCCTCCCTAGGATGGCGTTGTAGGATGTAGGTGAATCGACCACCAGGAAAGTGACCGATACCTTGATGCTCTTCCATCCCTCGCCAAAAATCACTGGCATGGTTATGACCCCTAGTGGATAAGTTGTCCTTCCCGCAAACCCAATCAGCGGAAAGTCGACCCTCTTCAGGTCACGCTTGGACTTGCCCATCTTCTCAAAAGCGTCCAGAAATAGGATGTCTGTCGAGCTGCCTCCATCGACCAGAATCCTTGCAACGTCACAGCCGTCAATATCTTATGTTATAACCAAAGCATCGTTGTGGGGGGTTGTGACATGTGTTAAATCATCTTCAGAGAATGAGATGACAATGTTCTCCTCAGGTCGGGGTCGCTTTCCCAACTGAACTGCTGTGGAGATCTAAGTGGCGTAGACCTCCCTGGCGTGCGACCCCTCGCCACCTGCACCGAATCCTCCTGCAATCAAATTTACTCTTCTCTTGCTGGCAGACATATCAGTTTGTTCAGCAGGGGCTGGTGAACGAGTCTTCTAGGGGGCGTTCGACTCCTGTCTCGCTCTGCCACGAATTCCTTCAGCATTCCCCCTAAATCAGCTTCTCTATGTCTCACTTCAGAATATGGCAGTCATCCGTCTTGTGGCCCTTGCACTTGTGGTATTTGCAATAGCTCTCGACGTCCTTTCCCATGGGCTGACCACCCCGACGAGACATCGGTGACCTCGCCAAGGATCTCCTCTCCATCTCGACTAGTACCGCTGAGATCTGCCTATTTAAAGGCGTAAAATACTCAGGGACCTCTGGATGGTGAGGCGCTGGATTAGGCTCAAGTTGGGGCCTGCCGTCTCTCCCTTTCTTCTCCTTCTTTACCTCCTTCTTACCCTCGCGTCGGGGCTCATGGACTACCCTTAGCGAGGTCGTCAGGAAGTTAGCTTCTGTATTCGCCCTTTCAAGGTCTATGAAACCTTTTGCTCTGGACGCCAACTCCTCCAATGTTTCGATCTCCTTCACGTGGTAGCTGTTTCGCAGCTTCCTCGAGGCGTTGTTGGCCACATCCAAACCTCGGTAAAATGCTCGAATGATTTCCCCATCCGAGATTCGGCAATCTATCTCCGTGACGTTCTGGTGGAAACGCCCGTAAAAATTGGCCAGCGACTCTCCAGGCTGTTGCTTGACCGCATCCAGGGCGACCACGCTCTTCATCAGCTGGCGATCGCCCATATATCTCTCCAGGAACTTGCTCCTTAATTCTGCCCAAGTTCCTATAGACCCTGCAGGGAGGCCGAAGAACCAAGACGAAGCCGAACCCGAAAGAGTGGATGGAAATAGTAAAGCCAAGTGATTGGGATCATTTGACTTACCCAGGAGAGAAGCCTCATGCTTGTTGACGTGTATGGTGGGATATCCTCCACCACTGTAATCAGGTATGGCCCGAGAAACTACGTCTTTAGGGATCTTGATGGCGACAAGCTCGTCGGAAAAGGGATGAGCAGATTGCTCCTTGAAGGGAGCTACGACTGTCAGTCGTCTTTCTTGTAGCCTTTTGTTGAGGAGATCATCCATCTGGTCCACAGTGCAGTACCTTGGCTAGGTCCCTGATGGAGGAGGACCGAAAGGTTTGGCAGTGTACGTAGCCGCCGGCTCCTTGGTGTATGCCGGAGGTATGGACTGTTGTCCTGATGTAATCTCCTGATCCTCCGGAGGCGCGGTTGTGCCAGGATTTTCCGTTTCAGACGGTGGGGGCCCTGTGGCAGCAGGGCGATCGTTTCCCTGGGGCGCAGGGTTATTGTTTCCTTGAGGAGCAGGGGCTTGACGACGAGCCTGTCCTAGGATGGCCTCCAGCAGTGAAATCATCTCTGGGGTTAACTGGATGTATTCCCTAGCGTTGTGGACGGACTGTGGTGCTGGAGCTTCGTTGTGGTTGGCCGCTGGGGGCGGTCTGGAATTCCCGACGTGCTCTCGGACCGTCCTCAGAGGAATGGCATTGGGAGCTGCCTGTCTGGCAGGCTCTTGTTGAAGCGGTGAAGCGGCGGCGGAATCAGAGCTATTTGAGGATCGCTCGCGAGTCTGGTTCCGACGGTTGTTTTGGGATCGAGTTCTCATGGTTGAATCGCTCGTTTCCCACAGACGGCGCCAAATGTTGGATCGTGAAATCCTGGATGCTGATCTGACAGCGAATTGAATGCCAGACAAGGGTGGAAAGATGCTTCTGCTCCAACTCCAGTGAACCTGCAGGTAAGGGAGCGCAACAGAGGGGTGTCTCTGGGTCCCTCTTCGATGCTTAAATGAGTATATGTGTGTGTATCTCCAAAACGTAAGGAACGTATGCAAAGCAAAGGTATTTATAGGGTAGGAGAGATCAAACCGTATAAGGCAGCTGAATATCTTAGTGTATATTGTGTTGCTGAAGATTCGGATCATAAGATATGGCAGTTACTGCGAGATATTACAGTTACCATATCTAATCTTTAGTGAATATGTGACCGAGATACGCGGGATATCGTGGCCACTTCCTTATTAACGGTTTAGTGGGACCAGAGGAGAGAGGCAGGACTCTCTTCGGGGCGAGCACTCCCATGGCGAGCAGTGAGAGGTCGCGGCCTGGTGAAGAATGGCGAGCAGTCTGGGAGACTTTGGCGTCCCTAGAGACTTTGGGCTTGATTCTGGGCCACTCGACGGTGGGCCAAGTTGACTTGTACTTACGCCGATCCAGTTTGAATATCTTGGGTTTACCCCTCTAGGGTTATTGGGCCTTCGATGCCTTTTCTTTAATGGGTTGTCACTATCGATACCCAACATATTCTATTCAACCACTTAAATTTATGTGTTACTAACAAAACTGCTACACGAACTTTGGACATTTTACAAATTGATACCTAAACTTTATCTTTTTAAAAACTTCTACTTAAACTTTGATAGTGGGAACAATTTGCCACCACAGTTAACTTTTCCGTTTAATATGGACAGAAAATGACTTGATACCTGATTTAAAAATCTAAATGATTTTTTTTAAATACCAAAAATATCGGGAAAATTAAAAGGGAAAATATTAATTTTTAATATAATACTTTTATTACAAATATGAAATAAAAAATAATTAGTTTTTTTTTATATTTTGTTTCATATTTTCAATAAAAACATGATATTATAAACTCTTATTTTATATATTAATTTTCCAATATTTTTTTTCGTATTTTTAAAAAAATATTTAGTTTTTTAAATCAGGAACCGATCATGTGTTGTCACGTAATTTTCCGTCCATATTTAACAAAAAAGTTAGCTGAGATAACAATTTGTTTCAACTCCAAAAGTATACGTAGTAAAATTTTAAAAAACAAATTTTAAATAGTAATTTATAAAATAGTCAAATGGGTAGTAACACCTGTTAGCTAGCTAGGTAGATCATGTATTCTTTTGATGCTTATTATTTATGATACAAAATTGTCAAAATAGGACTCAAGTGTAGATGATTTGTAATCATGGTCAAACCATTATTAGAATTTTAAAATAGTGCATTATTAATTTTGGCAAAGTTTGATCAGGACTAAAGTTGAGAACGAATGATGGTGTTGTTCTTGTTCTAAGATATTCTTAAATAGGTAATTAATTAATAACATTATATTGATTCTAGCCTTATAAGTCTTTCACTAAAGACCACTACTAGCTATTTGAATAATCATGATCTTCTGCTTCTCTTTATATATTTATTATTACTAATGGAGTGACATTTCTTGGGTAGTGTGCGTGTTTTGACGTTGAAGAATCAAAGAGACACCCAAACTTAATATCGTAAATGTGGATATTATTTAAAAATTAAACACTAAATTAAGTATTAATAATTTAATACCAAGGAAGAAGTACCCTAAACATCTTAGTGGAAGGAGATCTGAAAAAGATAATAGGTATGATTATAAAGGAACCAATTTTTGACACACCACTGATGGCACGAATCTACTTTTGGAATATACATACTCAGACACCACACGTGTTAAGCTAACGGTGTTACGGACATGCTTGCTAAACCGACAGTTAGAATGGAAGAAAATTTTGTGTTACTATTTGACCCACTCTTGGGAGTGTTTTCTATAATGAGATTAGAAGTATTGGGCTTATCCAATATCAAACTCATAATACCTAACTAAGTCTATATTTTGTTACTGTTAAATAATTTTACCAAAAAAAAAAGTACCCCGATTGTTCACGTTAGTTATTTATCATAGTACCAAACAAACTGCCCCTAGCAAACAAACAAACAATGTGCCTCCAAGATCTCATTTAATTTAGAAAATAATATGAAAATAGTCCAATATATTTATATAAAACTTTAGTTGCACCATCATATTTGTTTTGTGATGGTTAATACTCCAACATGTTTGAAAATGATAGTAATTGCCACCTCCGTTAATTTTCTGCTAAAAAATTCCGTTAAGTATTTTTTATATTTGCAAGATTAACCAAATATTTTTTTAAATGTTACAAGTAAAACCTATTACCTTACACAAATGTTACAAACATGTCTCAACTCGATTCGAGCCAAACCGGGGGTCCCCTAGCCATGGTCTGAATCCAAACTAGGTCACCCACCCCTGAAGACCTTGTATGAGTCTGAACCCAGACCAGGTCACCTAATCTTGGGGACCTGGTCTGGGTTCAGACTGAGACCTTAATTGGAGCCTCAATCGTCTGAACCGAACCCAGCGAGGTTTGGGCCAAACCGATTGACACTCCAATTGAGCCTGAAGCGGGGATCCTATGGTATGGGTCTAAAACCAGACCAAGTCGCTTAACCTTGGAGACTTAGTCTGAGTTCGGATCCAGACCATAGGACCCTCAATTGAGGCTCAGTTGAAACCCCAATCGGTCTGGGGACCCCGGGCTGCCTCGAATCGAGTCGGGACTTGTTTGTAACATTATTGTAAATTTGTATGGTTTAGTTGGAACATTTAGAAAAATATTTGGTTAATTTTACAAATATAAAAAATATTTAACGACATTTTTAACCGAAAATTAACGTAATTACTAATTACCATTTGTAACATGTTAGACCATTCAAAACATTTTGGGTTGAAAAACTGTTTTATGCAACCATGTTGACAATTTTCAGATTTTTTCCTTTAAATTATTAAAAATATAATATTATTAAATGTAAGAATTATGTACACAAACAGTATTTGATTTTTATATGGTTAGAATTGCATTTTTTTTTTGATAATTTAGAATTGTATTGTTGCTACTACCATGACGTCTTCTTCCTCTAGTGGTTATCGGGTCTGTCTAATCAGCGCCATGGCTATTCTTGAGTAGTGACTACCACGTCAAGTACACAGAGTGAGCTAAGTGAATATCTGGTTAGCGTGCGGCGTGTGTCCATGGTTGTTGTAATAATGTCCATTCTCTACTGTTGCACGTCCTGTGTACAAAAGTAAATGTATTTGCCTCCATCCTACGAGAAACTTCCTATGTAGATACCAACGAGTCTCTTTATCTTTTTTTTTTTTTTTTTTTTAAGTCAGTTATGTCCAATCGTAGAATTTCACTGATATTGTGCTGGACGGTCGACAATGAAACGGTTTATCCTCGTAAATGTAATTTCTCAAGGGTGAAAATAACCATTAAAATTTGAACTTCTTCATGACTTGGAATCTTCTGGTCCAGTGAGATGTTGGCAATAAAGAATTATCAAGATGCATCCTCAAGGGTGAGAAGTCTGGATTCTAGAAAAGACGTCAAGATCGTCAAACTTCTCGTTAACCGTGGATTCAATATGCTAACTGCCGCGCCGGATCTGAATTCCTATTCGGTAAGACTCCGACGGAATTTTTTGTTGAGTGACATCAAGAGCGTGAACATACACCCAGGAGAGATCCCATTGGCTCAGAATCTCTCCAATCTAATCATACTTGCGAGTTACGATACTGTACAAGTATGAAGTCGTGTATTTGGACAATGATTTCATCTGATTGAGGAATACCATCAGAACACTCAGATTGTGGATATAGCATATGAAAAGAGGACCAAAAACAACAGAGTGATGATGGTTTTAATGTCGGACACCTTATTTTGTAAATGTTCAAGGAGAAGATCGCCCTCACCGTTGGGGACAGTAAGTAAGGCCACAACGGGCCCTACCTTGTAACCAGAGTAGTCGATAAAGTCCAAAGATACAACTACAAATGTTGCCGCTACAGATCATGTAGTTGATGTGATGTTTGAACCGCAAGTTATAGACCACAACCATCCTCTGTTCCTGCATCTGTCTGATACGCCCGGTACATCTCTTATCATTGAGAAACTTACTGGACTAGAAACTTATGAATTTTGGAGCAGAGCTAAGCATATTTCATTGTGGGCTAAGAACAAATTAGGTTTTATTGATGGAACATGCATAAGGGAGGGTTATGATCCCAGTCTTCATCATATATGGGATAGGTGCAATGCACTAGTGTTCGTCTGGATCATGAACTCAGTTTCGAGGGAATGAATGTTTGGAATCATATAGTTTAATATTGCTCAGTTTGTTTGGAATGATTTAAGAGAAAGATTTAACAAGGTTAATTTTCTCGTATTGCATCGTGAGATTTGTGTGGCTCAATAGGGAATCGATACCATCTCAGTATATTTCACAAGAATCCGAACCATGTGGGATGAGTTTGATGTGATTTGTGCACTTCCTTCTTGTGGGTGTGAATCATTTCAGAAACACATCCAACATGCAACTCATTTGAAACTATTTCAGTTCGTTAATGGTTTAAATGATTCTTACTCTCAAGTTCGTACTACCTGGTTATGCGTGAACCTCTTCCTACAGTTAACCAAGCGTATGCAGTCTTGATTCAAGAGGAGAATCAAAGGGGGATATATGGTAACATTTCGAGCAACTTGGTTGAAGGAAATAGGTTTTCTACTCTTGGAAATAAGAAAACAGTAAATAAAACATCTAACCTATTTTGTGAATATTGTAAGAATAGGGGTCATGGCTTTGATCATTGGTTCAAGAGAAAGGCTTATCCGTATGGCTGGAAGTTTATATCTAGCAATAGCCAGGGAAAGCCACCTCAAGTAAATAAGAGCACTGAGTACAACAATGATAGAAAGAATAGTTATACTGCTTGCTCTATACCTAAGTTTGTACCATCTGGATGTTCAACCCCCTTAGGTTCTGATTCCACTCGTACTAATACCTTTTCTTCTGAGCAGGTTGACCAGGTTGCTTGTTTACTTAACAAAATGCAGCAATCTGATACTCCAACAAAGGCAAACACCTCAGGTATATGTCTGAATTCATTTAATTTAAATAGAAGTAAATACTACATATTAGACACTGGTGGAACAAATCACATGAGCTATACTTTTGAGTGGTTATCTGATTTTAAAAGGGTTAGCCCTAAAGTTCAATTGCATGATGGTTCTAGTTTGACTGTACATGGTGTTCGAAATTTCAAAGTGTTTCAAAATAGGTGTTTGCAGGATATTCTGTTTTTACCATATTTTAAGTATAATCTGCTTTCAATCTCTAAATTGACAAAAGATTTATCATGCTCAGTTTCATTTTACTGCAAATTGGTAATTATGCAAATGGGTAATTATGCAAATTGGAGCGGTGTTGGGGATTGGAGAGAAGCCAGAGCATTACATTTTTTTGATGCTCATTTTAAGCCTTCTATAGCTATTCGATCCAGCATTCTGCCATATCCCAATCCCGTCCTTTGGCATAAAAGATTAGGGCACACATCAGTTCAGGCTCTTAGTCAAATTGATTCTCTTAAGTCAATTGCGTTTCAGAATGAGAATGTTGTTCAATGTGATGCATGTCCCATGGATAAATAACATAGGTTACCATTTTTATATAGTGATTCCAAGTCTGTTGCACCGTTTGATTTGATTCATATGGATATTTGGGGACCGTACAATAAGTCAATTCGTAATACTTGGATATATCTTTTGAGTTTTAAATCATATGTTATTGTTGTGATTAAACATTTTCTTGCATTGATTGAAAATCAGTTTGACATAAATGTTAAAGTGATTATAAGTGATAGTAAATGTGAGTTTTTTAATAATCAATGCAATGATCTTTTTAAAACAAAAGGCATTAGTCATCAAAGTTCTTGTGCTTATACTCATTAACATAATGGAACAGTTGAACGAAAACACAGACATCTTTTAGAAGTAGCAAGAGCTTTGAAATTAGAAAGTAATTTCCCATCAAAATTTTGGGGAGAATGCATTATGACAGCATGCTATCTTATAAATCTGATGCCTACCACTATTTTACTTGGATTGTCTCCTTATGAAAAACTGATGAAAAGGAAACCTAAAAGAGACCATTTAAAAGTTTTTGGATGTCTCTATTATGCTAAAGTGCTTCCCAATACTGATATATTTCAATCTCGGTCTATACCTTCGGTTATGATGGGTACTCTAACACAAAAAGGATAGGTTGTTGAATTTGGAGAATCACGCCTTTTTTGTTAGTCGGGATGTGTTGTTTGTTGAAAATGTGTTTCCCTTCAAACATCTTGATCATGATGATGGAAACCTATTTAATGATGCGAGAATTAATCCGTTTGATGATGATAAGTTCATAGATATGATGAGATCCTCTAACTCAGCTGATCCTAATTAGAACAATGCAGAAAATGATGAGGACACCTCTTGCTAATTCAGGTATCCTCTTTTCACGCATCTCATACTTTGACTTCGTAGCCTCTTGTTACAGGTTCAACCACTTATTCTCATACTCCTAAGTATCATCAATCAAACACTGCTATAGTTGTGGCAGAGGGAGAGGATATGGTGGCAATAAACCACAATGTCCGTTGTGTGACAAGTTTGACCACCAGTTTAATCACTGCCATCAAAGGTTCAATGTGATTTTTCAAGTAGTTACACGTTTAGCATCAAGTGTCATTAGTTAGAATTTGTGCACTAGTAACTCGAATAATGTTTTTGATGGATCTTCATTTTCCTATTAGTCTCAGTGTCAATATGTTTCCTCTTACCGTATTATAATTCCTATTTCCTTGCATGTGCCAGCACAAGTGTTTCCATTTGTGTATCCTTCTCTTGTTGTCTACCCATACTAACCACATCCTCTATGTCTAGTGACACCTCATATAATGCCATATCCTATAACTTCCCCTTATTATTTCACAGTTATTGTTGCTCCGCATTCACTTCCTTTTTTAAATCAACTCACATATTAAGCTTCAACAACCTATTCCTACTCATGTCAAGCCCTTGGATACTGAATTGAATGAAATTTTTCCACAAGAAAATTGTTGCTCATCCTCATATTCCTGACAAGGCATGGTATCTTGACTTTGGAGCAACCAATAACTTTACTCATGCAGTACCTTCTGTTGGATCGTGAAATCCTGGATGCTGATCGGGCAGTTAATTGAATGCCAGACAAGGTTGGGATGACACTTCAGCTCCAACTCCGGTGAACCTGCAAGTAGGGGAGCGCAACAGAGGGGGTATCTCTGGGTCCCTCTCCGATGCTTAAATGAGTATATGTGTGTATAAAACTCAAAACGTAAAGAACGTATGTAAAGCAAGGGTATTTATAGGGTAAGAGAGATAGAACCGTATAAGGCAGCTGAATATCTTAGTGTATATTGTGTTGCTGAAGATTCGGATCGTGGGCTATGGCAGTTACTGCGAGATATTGCAGTTACCAAATCTAATCTTTAGTGAATATGTGACCGAGATACGCGGGATATCATGGCCACCTCCTTATTAACGGTTTTGTGGGACCAGAGGAGAGAGGCAAGGCTCTCTTCGGGGCGAGCACTCTCATGGCGAGCAGTGAGATGTCGCGGCATTAATGAAGAATGGCGAGCACTCAAGGCATTCTCAGAGTCCTAAGGCTCGGTTCTGGGTCATTCTATGGAGGCCGGTCCGGTTCGAATGTTACGGGTTTACCCCCTCTATAGTTATTGGGCCTTCGAGGCCTTTTCCTTAATGGGCTGTCACTATCGATACCCAACATTTTCCCCCAAAGCTTGATTGAAGTTTCTTCAGGCGAGCTTTATTCCCTGGTAGGGTTTTAGATAGTGAAGTCTCAGATTCGATTTTCCTCGTTTCTTGTATTGGTTCATGACCTTTGAGGCATTTTGAGCTCGTTTGGCGAGCGGTTTTTTCTTCGTTCAAAGCTGAAAAAATATCCTTTCTTTTATTCCCCTTTGGGGATCACTCGAGGTAATATAGGTTCATGAAAGTCTATTTTTCTCGATTTGGGCGATCACTACTCGCCTGAGGCATTTCTGGTAAAGTCTCTTAGTGCGCTGGCGACCACCTTGTCTCCTTAGTGGACTTTTAGCATTTAATAACTGCACAGTTGTCCAGAAATCGAACGGTCACTTGAGACACGCCTGACATTTACTTTTCCGTAAACCTAGGGTAGTCTGACAGCTGTCCGTGTCAGCCAACCGTCTGTCTCCCCAAGGTGTCTCTTGGGATTCTGACATTGCTTCGGTTTTTTCCAAAAAGGTGCAATTATTCATCTGTGTCGCTTCGATTTGCTCATGGCGGTTACTCCCTTCTTGGTCTATATAAGAAACGTTAGTTTCTATATTTTGTTTTTTTACGCTTATCCACTCCCTCAGATTTCCAGAACTTCGTTGCGAACCTTTCTTCTTTCTTTTCTAATCTTCTTCAGCCTTCTTCATCCATTTCCATGGCTCCCCGAAGTCAGAGGGTCAAGCATATGGCGTCCAAGGGCACTAGCAAAGACAACGCTCCTAGGAATGCCAATGCCCCCTTGACCATTCGGGATGCTGCCGTGCCCCCCTCAGTGGGGTAACCGACTGATCTGGGAAGGTCTGCAACCGCTCCCCTCAGTGGACGCCTATTTTTTCACCAAAAGGTAAGCTTTCACCCTTTTACTGCTCTGTTTTGGCAATATCCTCTGTTTTCCTTTGTTTTTTATACTTGCTGTGCCATATTTGAACCGTTCTGAGTAGATGTCAAGCCTAACGAATTGAAGCCGGCTTACTTTAAGACCATGGCGGCGCTTGGTGGCTTCAGTGTGGAGGATGCTCCTAGGTATCCTGGCTTAGGTCTGCATTTTCCTCACGATGGAGAGGTTTACATTTATGCGGCCCAGATCGATGCTGGGTTGCGTTTTCCTCTCTGTGAGGATTTACAGACTTTATGTCAGTTTTACGGGATTCACCCCATGCAGCTTGTTCCGAATGCACTCAGGATGTGGGTCGGTTTCAAGTTCCTGTGCATACGCCATGAATGGGTGTATTCACTGGCCCTGTTCCGGTGTTTCTTCCGACTGGCAGCAGGAGCCAACTACCTCCACCACTTCCAATCCCGTTGGCCGAAGTTTTCAGAGTGGAGAGGCCCTCAAGGATGGGCTTGGAACGTCCATGTCCGCCTGGTCGATGATTTCCGGGCCACTAACTCTAACTACAAGAAGTTTTACTTCTTGTACAAGGGGGGTGTACCCTGGAAATTGTTTGCTCCGGACAAGGATTTTCCTCCCTCCTTTGAAAAATTGTCAGGGAGTGACCGAAATGCCATCGACGATCTGTATCGGCTGCATCGGTCATCTCAGTTCAAGTCCATTCGCTCAGTGGCGGAGACTACCGAGAATGCCCTTGAGATGGCGGGCATTCATCAAGCCACGCCAATCTTTGATGATTGGGTAATTTTCTAACTCTTATCTTGTTTTATTACTTGTAGGCAAGGTCGTAAGCAAGAGCCGAAAACTGATAGGTCTCTTTGATGACCAGGGATCGGCGGGATTGTCCTCCGATCAGGCGCTGCTAAGCTCTCCCCCTCCTCCCTCTAGGCGTTCGTCCAAGAAGAAGCCTGAGGAGATGCTTCCTTCGGCCACTACTGGCCCTCGCCAACCAGGTATGTCACCCCCCCTTTCGTGGATTTAATGTTTTCACATTCTGCGGTTCTTTGACTTCTGACTCATGGTCTTGTTGTCTTGCAGAGGAGTCCTCGGCTGACGTGGCCCGGGACCCTCCTCCTCCTCCTTTTAAGAAGGTAAGGAGTGAGGAGCACCCTGAGGTCGACCAGCATCCTCATCCTCCCCCTCGTAAGGGTCCTTCTGCCAGCAAAGGGAAGGGTTTGGACACGGCGCCTCCTGCTCCCTCTCCTCAGGGGCCCTCTGCCACTAAGGAGAAGGCCTTGTCTTTGGCGCCTCCCGCCCCTTCAGTGCCCATGGCTCCTCCTAAGGAGTTTGGGGCCCAGAAGAAGGGGCCTGCTGCTTCCAGCTCCTCGAGGGCTCCCGCCGAGGAGTACTGCTCCATGGCGAGCTTGTTCCAGCCTTTTAAGGCAGTGGACTCTCGGAGGCCTTGGGTCCCTTGTGGGGACCTTGCCAAGAAGGGGTACCCTGCCCAGAAGAGCCTCCGGGGTAGCCCGGATATGTGCATGCGGCTCCTTGATGGGATAATTCCCCCCAAGGACCGTTCAATTGTCCCTACGGAGCTTCCTCAGATCGAGGGGTTCTTACGGACCCACTTCGAACGAGTTGCCCTGGTATGATCTCGCCTTCTTTCCATCATTTCTTCCTTGTCATTCCTTTTTATTTTGATGACTTGACCTTTTTCCTTGCGTTTTTGTTGTCAGCTCGTTCGGGAAGAGGTGATCCTTGTCCGCATCTTCGGCGAGCTCGCCGACAAGCACTCTGATCTGCTTGTCGAGCTGGAGCAATATCGAAGCACGGGGGTCACCCCCGGGCAGTTGGAGGCCATCAAGAAGACCGCTGACATGGCCATCATCTTGGTGGACGGCGCCCGGGAGGAGTACTTCAGGAAGGAGCAGCGCCTCCTTGCTGATGTCAAGAAGAGGGAGGCTGATGCTGCAGCCTTCCTTCAAGAAGCTGAGGCCCTTCATCGGTGCCTTGATGAAGGGGAGGCGGTCCGTGCTCGCCTGGAGACCGAGTTGAAGGAAGCTTGTGCCCAGGTGGTCGAGTCGGACGCTCTTAGGGTCGCCGCGGAGGCCCAGAGGGATGCTGCCGAAGCTAGGGGGGTCGCCCTAGAGGAGGAGAAGAACCGGCTGGCTGATCAGCTGAAGGCGTTCCTTCACCCCAAGCCGTGGTTGAGGAGTTCAAGGCCTCCGAGGACTTTGAAGACCAGGCCTTGAAGGTGATGAAGTCGACCATCGCCGATTTTCTCCAAGACCTGGTGGAGGAGGTCCAGGCGGTCGAACCCAACTTTCCCCTTGGGGAAGTTGCATCCTTGAAGACCTTCCTGCGGAGTCGCCCTTCGCAGCCCTCTGTTGCTGAAGAGGCTGCTCCTGAAGGCGAGCCCAGTACTTCTGCCCCCGAAGGCGAGCAGAGCACCCTTGCCCCCGAGAACCCCAAAGCTTGAAGTCCCCAACTCCTTGGCGACCGTATTTATCTTTTTTAGATATCTATTTTTGTATTTTCTGTTTTTGGTTTGTATTTATTTATTTAAGACTTGGGTTTTTCTATTGAATGCCTTTATATTCTTGAGCCTTTAATCGACTTCGAACATATTTGGCTATCCAATATCTTAATCATAATTACTTTCCGCTTTTTCTTCCTTTGTAATGTTATGGACCCTTAAAGCCTTAGACCAATCATAAGTCAAACTTTCTAAGGATAATACTTTTGACACTTAAAAGCATAAACTTCTAAGTTCAAAGAGATATTACCTTCTTTGAAGTTTAAACCTTTGAGGTGTTGGCATAATAACCATATACTTTGAGGGGATTTGTAATTTTTCAGGCTTTATCATCGATAGTGATCGCCTATACTTTCTTTGGCGTCAGGGCTTTTATTTTGCCTAACGTTTTGCTAGGTCTTTCGGCCTGACTTTGTCGTCAGGGCTTTTGGCCTAGCCTTGTTCCTAGGGCTTTTTTGTTTTGCCTAACTTTATTGCTAGGTCTTTTGGCCTGACTTTGGCGTCAGATCTTTTGGCCTAGCTTTGTTGCTAGGGCTTTTGGCCTGATTTTGGCATCAGGGCTTTTGGCCTAGCTTTGTTGCTAGGGCTTTTGGCCTGACTTTGGCGTCAGGGCTTTTGGCCTAACTTTGTTGTTAGGGCTTTTGGCCTAGCTTTGTTGCTAGGGCTTTTGGCCAAGCTTTGTTGCTAGGGCTTTTGGCCTAGCTTTGTTGCTAGGGTTTTTGGCCTGACTTTGGCGTCGGGGCTTTTGGCCTAACTTTGTTGTTAGGGCTTTTGGCCTAGCTTTGTTGCTAGGGCTTTTGGCCTGACTTTGGCGTCAGGGATTTTGGCCTAACTTTGTTGTTAGGGCTTTTGGCCTAGCTTTGTTGCTAGGACTTTTGGCCTGACTTTGGCGTCAGGGCTTTTGGCCTAACTTTGTTGTTAGGGCTTTTGGCCTGACTTTGGCGTCAGGGCTTTTGGCCTAACTTTGTTGTTAGGGCTTTTGGCGTAGCTTTGTTGCTAGGGCTTTTGGCTTCGGCTTGCTTCGAGTGGACACGCTTTATGAAGGAATGGCTTTCTTTTATTGACATAACAGTTTGATTACAAGCTATGCATAAAATCTTCTTAAATGCTCAGAATTAAATGGACGGGGTAACCTCTCGCCTTCGGTGGTTTCCAAATAGTAGGATCCTGGTGCGGCGATCTCTACTACTTTATACGGTCTTTCCCATTTGGCTGAAAGTTTGTTTTTACTGTCCAGCCTTGTGAATTCATTTCTTCTCATAACCATCTCCCCCACGAAAAATTGGCGAGCGCTGACTTTTCTGTTGAAATAACGAGCGGTCGGCAAGCGCATCTTTGCCTGTGTCTTTTCCGAGAGCCATCTCTTTTCCTCTGCTAAGTCGAGGTCAGTTCTACGCTCGATCTCATTTGCCTCCGCGTTAAAGTGTAAGACTCTGTGGGTAGGCACTGCTAATTCGGCTAGTGCTACTGCTTCTGATCCGTACACTAAACTGAAAGGCGTTTCTCCTGTGGCCGCCTTAGGCGTTGTTCTGATTGCCCATAATACGTTTTCCAGTTCGTCTGCCCAATTTCCTTTGAATGCTCGAACCCTTTTCTTGAGTCCTGCTAAGACAACCTTGTTGGCTGCTTCAGCCTGCCCATTCGTTTGAGGATGATGTACTGAGCTGAAACGATGGTCCACATGATATTCTTCACAGAGCCATTTCAACTCCTTTCCAACAAATTGCGGACCATTATCATGAACTGATTTTGTCGCCTTTATTGAATGATTGATTTTGTTGTTTTAATTAGAATGAACGGATGTGGCAATAAAGAGCAAGATGATTTTCGTAGTCTAGGGAATTAAAGGCAGCCGTACCTGAACATTGGTAGACCAAGTTAAGAGGAACCAGTTGTGTCCGAACAAGTTGGTGAAGTTGAACATGAAAGTGTTCAACGAGATGTAGTCTACCTAGTTACTATTGAATTTGAAGGGGGTAACTAGACCAGATGTAGCCGAGTAGAATGGGCACCATGAACTGATTTTGTCGCCTTTATTGAATGATTGATTTTGTTGTTTTAATTAGAATGCACGGATGTGTCAATAAAGAGCAAGATGATTTTCGTAGTCTAGGGAATTAAAGGCAGCCGTACCTGAACATTGGTAGAACAAGTTAAGAGGAACCAGTTGTGTCCGAGCAAGTTGGTGAAGTTGAACATGAAAGTGTTCAACGAGATGTAGTCTACCTAGTTACTATTGAATTTGAAGGGGGTAACTAGACCAGATGTAGCCGAGTAGGGTGCTGCTGAAGCTGAAAGTGTTGAATGAGATGGGGTCGGGACAACTATAACCAATTATTTTGTAGTTGAGTTTAATATTCATAACTTTCAATTCTTATATACTTATGTATGGACCACCGTTTTGTGCATGACGACGGTGCAATGCCAATTAACAAAAGTAAGTTATAAATGAGAAAAAAACACTCACACGTGACTGATATTCGATCTTTGTAATTCCCTTATTATTTTGAATACGTATTCTGGATTATGCTAACACCACTTCTCAAATTATTGTATTTATAGGTTTAACAACCAATTGAACAAACATTAGTTCTCAATAATAAGGGTAAAAATGTGGGGTTACTTATGTGCTCGCCAATTGTCTCAGTGTAGTGATCTTGTAGAATTACTCCAAACTAGGAATTAAAGGATTTTTTTAATCCAAAGCAGACTAAGGCACTAACTGAGAATATAAACAGGTTTAGGACAAAATAACTACGCATGGATTGCCACAATACAACTCATTATGTTATATATTTTAGTGTAATTGGATTGACTAGTTGACCAATATGATCATAATATTTCATTAAACAAGTGAGGAGGGTGTGGAGTGCACACTTGTTTGAGTATATTATGATTCACTGTATCAGAACTTCATTGGTTGCTTCGGGGCGAGCAATGCTGGTCAAAGGCGGAAACACCCCCTTTGCATGGCTCCGTGGGCCCCTAGGCAGGGGCAGGATCCCCTCGCCGGGTCCACAAGGCAGAGCCCCTGACTGGGGTCGAGTTTGGAAATTTTTTATTTATGATAAAGTTATTATTCTAAATTTGAATTTTTAGAATTAATGACTTGCTTTGGTGCCAAGTTTCAACCGAAGTGCTGCAAGTAACTTCGACGCCAAGATTTGAACTGAAGGGGTTCTTCTGCTTTGGCGCCAAGTTCGACTAAAGAGGTGTAGTTCCTTTGGCGCCAAGTCTAATCCAAAGGAGGTGATAAACTCTATAAATTGGCTAAGGTTCAAGTTCGAAGAGAACATGAGAAAAACAATACATTCGTTCTCAAATTCTTGTTCAGACAGATTCTGATTTTATCCGATTGAAATTTTGGATGAACCACCAAATAGTTTCAATCTGAAAGTGTAGTCAGGACTTCAGATCAATCCAAGCAATCCTTTCGAAATTCAACAAAGATTGAAACTATTTTCTATGAAGATGACGAATGGAGAATCTGCTAGGGATATGACCAACAAGTTTACGAAAATGGATACGTTTAAAGGCAATGATTTTCGAAGATGGCAGAAGAAGATGCACTTCATTTTGATACATCTGAAGGTTATATACGTGTTGAATACTCCTATGCCAGAACTGTTCGAAAATGAAACGGTGGAACGGACTAGAAGACGCTGCAAATGGGAGAACGATGACTACATTTGTCGTGGTCACATCCTGAATGGTATGTTTGATTCCCTATTTGATATATACCAAAATGTAGAGTCTGCAAAAGAGTTGTGGGATTCCCTTGAATCCAAGTATATGGCTGAAGATGCTTTAAACAAGAAGTTTCTGGTTAGTAATTTTAATAATTACAAGATGGTTGATACTAGACCGGTCATAGAACAGTATAACGAACTATTAAGGATTCTGGGGCAGTTTGCTCAACATAACATGAAAATGGATGAATCCATCTTGGTTTCTAGTGTTATAGACAAAGTGCCACCATGATGGAAAGATTTTAAACATACCCTAAACACAATAAGGAAGAGATGTCTCTTCTTCAACTTGGAAGTCACTTCAGGATTGACAATAACCTTAAGGGTAAGAACCAAGTTGGTAACTCTTCTGTAAACATGATTGAAGAGGGTCGATTGTCAATCTGGAACAAAGACAAGGGTAACAAACGAAAGTTTAAAGGAGATGACAACAAGTCTTCCAACAACAAGCCTAAGGTGGCATGTTGGAAGTGTGGCAAACCTGTTCATTTCAGGTTTGCCACCAAATGAAGGAATAAGATTACCCCATAAGGAATTAAGTTCATAAGGAATAAGATTACCCCATATGATTTGTGGTATAAAAAGCCACCAAAATTAAGTTTTCTGAGAGTTTGGGGATGTAGAGCAATTGTAAGGCTAACTGAAACCAAAAGGAGAAACTTGGGTGAAAGAGGTATAGTTTGTATCTTCATTGGGTATGCTGAGCATTCCTATGCATATAGATTCTATGTATTAGAATCTAATGACTATGTGTGTAAACACAGTTATAGAATCAGGAGATGCAAACTTTGATGAAGATAGATTCACATATATACCTAGACCAAGACACATGATTCAGAATTCTTTCAGTTGAGATGCATCTGGTAGTACTGTTTCTGTACCTGGACTGACTGAACCAAGGAGAAGCACTAGAGCTAGAAAAGCCAATTTTTTTGGATCTGATTTGCAACTTTATTTGGTTGAAGCATCAAAAGATGATATTGAGTTTCAGTGTCAATATTGTTTTATAATTTAAGAGGATCCAAGAACAATTTAGTGAAAGCAATCTTTTCAGTGTCAAGAACATTTAGTGATATTGCATTCTGGAAAGAATCTATCCAAGAAGAAATGGATTCGATCATGAATAATAATACATGGAAATTAACTAATTTACCTCCTGACTGTAGAGCTTTGGGAAACTGATGGATCTTCAAAAGAAAAATAAAAGTAGAGGGTACCATAGATAAGTATAAAGCAAGATTGGTTATCTAAGGCTTTAGACAAAAGGAATGGATTGATTACTTTAATACTTATGCTCCTATTGCTAGGACCTCCACTATTACGTTATTAATAGAGCTTGTAGCTATACATAACCTTGTAATTCATCAAATGGATGTGAAAATCGCATTCAAGAATTGATTTGGATGAGGATATTTATATGAAACAACTAGGAGGGTTTGTTATGCATGGGTATGAAAACAAGGTGTGCAAGTTGGAGAAGTCATTGTATGCTCTTAAACAAGGACCAAAACAATGGCATCAAAAATATGATGACGTGGTATTGTTTAATGGTTTTCTTCTTAACTAAGAAGACAAGTGTGTATATAGCAACTCTGATACTTCTGGTAAAGGAGTTATCATTTGTTTATATGTATATGACATGTTTATTTTTGGTACTGGCCCAAATCAAGTTGATAAAACCAAGAAATTCTTATCATCTAATTTTGACAAGAAGGATTTGGGGGAGACTGAGGTGATTCTTAGTATAAAGATCAAGCAAAAGATCAATGGTATTTCAATCTCTCAATCCCCATATATTGAGAAGATTCTGAATAATTTTAATTTTAAAGATTGTTCTCCATTTAGCACTCACATAGATCCTAGTCTTAAGCTTCTACCTAATAAAGGTGTCGCAGTATCTCAACTTGAGTACTCAAGAGCTATTGGTTGTGTTATGTATGCCACGATTAGCACTAGACCAAATATTGCATATGTTGTTGGAAAGCTTAGTAGGTATACTAGCAATCGTAGTTCACATCATTAGCAAGCCTTAAATCGAGTATTCAAGTATTTGAAAGGAACCATGTATTATGGTTTGACTAATACTGGAGTCCCTTAGATTCTTGAAGGTTATTCAGATTCAAGTTGGATTTCCAATGTGGAAGATCATTCTTCTACAAGTGGATGGGTATTCCTTCTTGGGGGAGGTGCTATCTCTTGGGCATTAAAGAAACAGAGTTGCATTACTAACTCAACAATGGAGTCTGAGTTTGTGGCATTAGCATGAACTGGTAAAGAAGCTGAGTGGCTAAAAAACTGATTTATGAAATTTCATTATGGCTTAAACTGATATCTTCTATATCTAACAGTTGTGATACTAAGTCTTCCTTGGCTAATGCATATCAACAAGTGTACAAAGGCAAGTCTAGACACTTAGGTGTTAGACAGATCATGATTCGTGAGATCATCATGCATGGTGTTATATCAACGGAGTTTATAAAAACTCAACATAGTTTAGCCGATAATTTGACCAAAGGGTTAAGAAGAGATCTTGTGCACAAATTGGCTGTAGGGATGGGTTTAAAGTCCATTTGAAATTTCTCATATTGAGATACTCAATCCCTACCTAATATGACATTAGGTGTTGAATTCAATGTGGAAATCTCAACATCTAGAGATTGAAACACATTGGTTATATCTTCCTAGGGTATGTGTTCAGACCTGCAAGTAGAGGAGGTTGAAGTTTAACTTCTTAATAGTTATTTTGAAAAATTGCATATGCAGGTGCAAGCGTAAAAGAGCTACCTATATGACCATGAAGTTTAACAGGTTCAAGAAGCTAGGACTTTGCTTTGATATGTTTATGAAGAATTAGGACACACGGCTAGTAAAATATAGTGTTAAGTAAGAACATTTGAGCATGTTAATTTATGTGTATATTATCTTCACGTATTCACAATGAATAACAACAGTTCAATCCATAGTGGCACCTTGATATTCGAATATTTGAAATGTTTAATACACTAAGATGAAAATCAATCGTCCTGATATTTAATTTATGCATAAGTTTGTTGTGATCTTGTTTTCGTTAATCAAGGATTACACTAAAATGGGGGAGGATTGCTAGATATTTTAGTATAATTGGATTGACTAGTTGACCAATATGATTATAATATTTTATTAAACAAGTGAGGAGGGTGCAGAGTGCACATTTGTTTGAGTATGTTATGATTCACTGTATCAGAACTTCATCAGTTGCTTAACGGTGAGCAATGGGGGTCAAACGGGGCGTAGGGGCGGGAGCCCCTGGCGGGATCCAAGGGGCAGAGCCCATGACTAGGGTCGCGCTTGGAAAATATTTTTTATGATAAAGTTACTAATTTAAAATTTTGAATTTTTGGAATTAATAACCTAATTTTTTTAATTCAAAATTCTCGGTTATTTGGACATTTGCTTTTTACGCCAAGTTTCAACCGAAGTGGTGCAAGTAACTTCAACATCAAGATTTGATCTGAAAGGTTTCTTCTGCTTTTCGACTGAAGATGCGTGGTTCCTTTGGTGCCAAGTCTCATCCAAAGGGGGCAACACACTCTATAAATCGGCCAAGGTTCAGGTTCGAAGAGATCATCAGAAAAACAATACATTCGGTCTCAAGTTCTTATTCAAACATATATTGATTTTATCCGATCGAAATTTTGGATGAACCACCAAATAGTTTCAATCTGAAACTGTTGTCACGACTTCAGATCAATCCAAGATATTCGCTTGAAGCTCAACCTATTATGCTGTGATATTGGTCATATAAAATAAATTGTCACAAAAAGGCAACAACATTTCAGTCTTAGTTAGCTTAGCCATTTAAACCATCCTAGAAATGTGAATCAAATGCATCTCAGACGAGATCAATAGTTGCACAACCAAAAGTAAAACAATTGTTGTAGTCTAGGCAGGTAAATATGGAGTTGATCATTGGTCAAAGAATTGAAGATGAACCTTCTAACCTAAGGGCATCACAAGTATCACAAATGAGATCAACAGTTGTGCAATTTAGAGCATGATGCTCATCGTATTCTAGTAAATTGAAGAGGATCATGAACATTGGTAGAACAAGTGAAAAGAGACTAGTTATGTTCGAGGTGAAGTTGAACGTCGAAGTGTTCAACCAAATGTGGTCAACCTAGTTACTAGTAAAGTTAAAGGGGTAACTAGATATGATGTAGCTGAGTAAGGTGTTGCTGAACCTGAAAGTGTTAAATCATATGGGACTTATAACCTAATATTATGTGCTTGAGATAAATATTATTAGCTTTCCATTTTTATATATTTATTTATGGACCACCATATATCTATTTATTTGTGCATGAAAAAGATACAATGCGAAATAAAAAATATTGAGGGTCCAATTATAAGCCAGAATAAAACACTTAAACTTAACTGTTATTGAGAAAATGAAGGAATGAAGAATTGGGAAGTATGGTTTAGTGTAGTTATAAGAAAGGAAGAAAAAATGCTACAGGTATTTCACAATCCTTTTCTCTTAATTTTTTGAAAGTCATGTGCATCACACTCGACCACTTAACAAACGTTTTGGACGGCATATGACATAATTGATCTCAAACCAATAAAAGCAAACATGTTTCGTCTCAAACAAACAGTGTTTATGCTCTTACCACATTATACAAATATGTTACATTTTTTTCATACTTTTTCCCCACTACGGGAGAATAAATTTTTAACGGCTCAAATTTGTTTCATTAACGGCTCATTTATTGAGCCGTTAATGAAAGACGGCTCAATGAAAAACGAGCCGTCATAATAAGAGTCGTCTTATATATGACGGCTCAATATGAATGAGTTGTCCTTCTAACGGCTCAATATGAATGAGTCGTCTAAATTAATTCGTATTATTTTGGACGGCTCATCTAGTTTGAGCCGTCAAAATTAGATTATATTTTAATTGTAATTTATTTTTGACAGCTCAACCATATCCAGCCGTAATAAATTGAATTTTTAAAAATAAAAAATTTGAATGAATACACACCCATAATCATAAATTTGCAACCTGCAATCATTTGGGCATGCATGTATCTTATCATACCCAATGTTGGGTATCGATAGTGACAGCCCAGTCAGAAAAGGCCTCGAAGGCCCAATAACTATAGAGGGGGTAAACCCATGACATCCGAACCGGATCGGCCCAAGTACAAGCCAAACTTGGCCCACCATCGAGTAATCCAGAATCGAGCCCAAAGTCTATAGGGACGCCAAAGGCTCTGGGACTGCTCGCCATTCTCTACCAGGTCGCGACCTTCCACTGCTCGACATGGGAGTGCTCGCCCCGAAGAGAGCCTTGCCTCTCTCCTCTGGTCCCACAAAAACGTTAATAAGGAAGTGGCCACGATATCCCGCATATCTCGGTCACATATTCACTAAGGATTAGATTTGGTAACTGCAATATCTCGCAGTAACTGACGATCCGAATCTTCGGCAATACAATATACACTAAGATATTCAGCTGCCATATACGGTTCTGTCTCTCTTACCCTATAAATACCCTTGCTTTACATACGTTCTTGACGTTTTTGAGTTTTATACACACACATACTCATTTAAGCATTGGAGAGGGACCCAGAGGCACCACCTCTGTTGCGCTCCCCTACTTGCAGGTTCACCAGAGTCGGAGCTGAAGCGTCATCCCAACCTTGTCTGGCATTCAATTCACTGCCAGATCATCATTCAGGATTTCACGATCCAACAATAGGCGCCGTCTGTGGGAACGAGCAATTTAGCCATGAGAACTCGATCCCAAAGCAACCGTCGGAATCAGACTAGGGAGCGATCCTCAGATAGCTCTGATTCCGCCGCCGCTTCACCGCTTCAACAGGAACCTGCCAGCCGAGCAGGAGTTAACGCTGTTCCTCTGCGAACAGCTCGAGAACATGTCGGTGATTCAAGACCGACCCCAGCTGCTGATCAAAACGGAGCCCCTGCACCGCAGACAGTCCACATTGCGGGGCAGGATATTAATTTAACCCCCGATATGGTCTCCTTGCTGGAAGCCATCCTAGGACAGGCGCGTCGCCAAGCCCCTGCTCCTCAGGAAAACAATCCCTCTGCTCCTAAGGAAAACCACCGCCCTACTGCCACAGGGCCTTCACCTTCAGAAGCGGCCAAACCTGGTCCTGCTGCGCCTCAGGAGGATCAGGAGATGACGTCAGGTCAGCAGTCCCTACCTCCAGCACACACCAAGGAGCCAGCAGCCGCATACACTGCCAATCCTTCCGGTCCGCCTCCACCCGGAGCCTCTCCCATGTACTACACTGTGGATCAGATGGATGACCTCCTCAACAAAAGGCTCCAGGAAAGACAGTTGACAGTCATAGCTCCCTTCAAGGAGCAGTCCTCTCATCCTTTCACCGACGCGCTCGTCGCTATCAAAATCCCGAAGGATGTGGTTGCTCGGGCCATACCTGAGTATAGCGGTGGAGGAGATCCCACCGTACATGTCAACAAGCATGAGGCCTCCCTTCTGGGTAAGTCAAACGATCCCAATCATTTGGCTTTGCTATTTCCATCTACTCTTTCGGCTTCGTCCTGGTTCTTCGGCCTCCCTGCAGGATCAATCGGAACTTGGGCAGAGTTGAGAAGCAAGTTCCTGGAGAGATATATGGGCGAGTGCCAGTTGCTGAAGAGCGTGGTCGCCCTTGACTCGGTCAAACAGCAGCCTGGAGAGTCGCTGTCCAACTTCTACGGGCGTTTTCATCAAAACGTCACAGAATTAGATCGCCGAATCTCGGATGGGGAGATCATTCGAGCATTCTACAGAGGTCTGGATGTGGCCAACAAGGCCTCGCGAAAGCTGCGAAACAGCTACCATGTGAAGGAGATAGAGATATTGGAGGAGTTGACGTCCAGGGCAAAAGATTTCATAGACCTTGAACGCGCAAACATCGAGGCTAACCTCCTGACGACCTCGCTAAGGATAACCCATTAACCCCGACGCGATGGTAAGAAGGAGGTAAAGAAGGAGAAGAGGGGAAAAGAAAGTAAGCCCCGAGTCGAGTCTCTTCCAGCGCCTCGCCATCCAGAGGTCCCTGAGTACTTCACGCCTTTAAATAGGCAGATCTCAGCGGTACTAGTAGAGATGGAGAGGAGATCCTTGGCAAGGCCACCGATGCCTCGTCAGGTAGGCTACCCATGGGCAAGGATGTCGAGAGCTATTGCAGATACCATAAGTGCAAGGGCCATAAGACAGACGATTGCAAGATTCTGAAGCGAGATATAGAGAAGCTGATTCAGGGGGGAATGTTGAAGGAATTTGTGGCAGGGCGAACGCCCCCCAGGAGACACCGTTCACCAGCCCCTGCAGATCAAGCTGAGCCTTCTGGAAGCAAGAGGAGAGTGAATCTGATTGCGGGAGGATTTGGCGCAGGCGGCGAGAGGTCAAGCGCCAGAGAGGTCTACGCCACTCAGATCTCTACGGCAGTTCAGTAGGGGAAGCGGCCTCGACCTGAAGAAAACATTGTCATCTCATTCTCTGAAGATGATTTGGCACATGTCACCACGCCCCACAACGATGCTCTGGTCATTACGGCAGATATTGACGGCTGTGATGTTGCAAGGATTCTGGTCGACGGAGGCAGCTCGACAGACATCTTGTTTCTGGACGCCTTTGAAAAGATGGGCAAATCCAAACGCGACCTGAAGAGGGTCGACTTTCCGCTGATCGGATTTGCGGGAAGAACAACTTATCCACTGGGGGCTATAACCATGCCAGTGATTTTTGGCGAGGGGTGGAAAAGCATCAAGGTGTCGGTCACTTTCCTGGTGGTCGATTCACCTACATCCTACAACGCCATCATAGGGAGGACCACGATCAACCCAAATAAGATTGTGGCCTCCACTGTCCACCAGAAGATGAAGTTCCCCACTCCGAACCGGATTGGAGAAGTGCTAGGAGATCAGCCTTCCTCGCGGCAATGCTATGTGAACTGTTTACGCAGGAAGAACCAAAGGGAGGCGCTCGCCATCGAGACAGAGGCCGATCCCCGCGAGGACTTGGCTCGACCAGCACCCATGGAGGAATTGGAGGAGGTCGAGATCGATGGTCCAGACAAAAAGGTGCGCATTGGGACCACCTTGAAAGAAGATCAGAAGGAGGCCATGACCGCCCTCCTCAAGGAATTCAAAGAGCTCTTCGCCTGGCAGCCGAGCGACATGCCAGGAATCAGCACAGATATTATCTCTCATGAGCTCAGGATAGACCCCTCCATCAAGCCGATCGCCCAAAAGAAAAGATCATTCGGGACTGATAAGCGTTTGGCGATCAGGCAGGAAGTCGGCAGGTTGATTGAAGCTGACTTCGTCAGAGAAGTAAGATTCCAGAGCTGGGTCGCCAACCCAGTTTTGGTCAAGAAATCTAACGGCAAGTGGAGGATGTGCGTCGACTTCCGCGACTTAAACAAGGCTTGCCCCAAAGATTCATATCCCCTTCCGAGAATTGATCAGCTGGTCGATGCTACCTCGGGTCATGAGATGCTGAGCTTCATGGACGCCTATTCAGGCTACAACCAGATCAGAATGCATCCAGAAGACGAGGCCCACACTGCTTTCTATGCTGACGGGGACATTCTATGCTACAAGGTGATGCCCTTCGGTCTCATCAATGCCGGGGCAACTTATCAGCGGATGGTGAACCGACTGTTCCAGGACATGCTGGGAAGGAACATGGAGGCCTACGTAGATGATATGCTCGTCAAATCCATCAAGGGCAATCCTTATACCACCGACCTCCGTGAAGCTTTTGAATGCATGAGGAGACACAGCGTTCGCCTGAACCCGGCAAAATGCGCCTTTGGAGTCAAGTTCGGGAAGTTCCTTGGTTTTATGGTCAGCGAAAGGGGCATTGAAGCAAACCCGGAAAAGCTAAAGGCCATAGAAGAAATGAAGTCGCCAACCTGGCATAAGGAAGTCCAGTGCCTGAACGGCCGACTAGCTGCTCTTAACCGCTTCCTTTCCAAAGCAAGCGACAGGTCCCTCCCGTTCTTCAAAACCTTGAGGGCCAACCGCAAGTTCGAGTGGACGCCAGACTGCGAGGAAGCATTCCAGTCCTTCAAAAGGCATATTCAAACACTCCCAGCTCTGGCAAAACCCGTTCCAGGCGAGCAGCTTTTCCGCTATTTAGGCATTAGCGATGTGGCAGCCAGTGCTGTCTTAATAAGGGAGGAGAATAATGTTCAAAGTCCAGTGTATTTTATTAGCAAAATGTTCAACTCAGCAGAAATAAAATATGTCCAAATTGAGAAGTATCTCTATGCCTTAGTTATTGCTGCTCGGAAGCTGAGACCTTACTTTCATGCACACGACATCACGGTCCTCGCCAATCAACCTCTCAAAAACTTCCTGATGAAGCCAGATTCTTCAGGAAGAATGGTCAAGTGGGCGATCGAGCTCAGCGAGTTCAGGATCAAATTTGCGCCAAAAACGGCCATCAAAGGTCAAGCACTAGCTGATTTCATAGTGGAAAGCACGAGTAACGGTCAAACAGAAGCAGAGAACAGGCCAAGTCAGTCAGCAGACGACAATCAAATATGGGAACTCTATACGGATGGATCTTCATCAAAAGAAGGCTCGGGGGCAGGTTTAATTCTTATTCCTCCTGAGGGCGAGCCTCTGAAGTGCGCGATCGCCTTGACATTCCCGGCGACGAAGCAGAATATGAGGCTCTTATCACTGGACTCAGACTAGCAAAAGGAATGGGTATAGCTGCGCTTAAAGTAAGAAGCGACTCAGAGCTCATTGTCAATCAGGTTAATGGCGCATACGAGGCAAAGGGAGAAAAGATGAAGAAATATCTCGGCATTGCCAAAAAGCTGGTCGCAGAAATCCCAAATTTCGCGATTGAATTCATTCCTCGCCAAGAAAACCAGATGGCAGACTCTTTGAGTAAACTAGCCTTCGGAGGGGCGACAGTCCAGGATGTACAATTTCTGGAGAAAGCCCTATGTTCAGTCCTTGAAAACAGAGCGGAGGTCTTCAACATTCAAGAACGGGTCACCTGGATGACCCCATTCCAGAATTATTTGAAAGAAGGCATCCTCCCAGAGGACGAAGGCGAATCCACTAGGATTAGAAGACTCGCAGCCAGTTATCTAATCATCGATGGAGAACTCTACAGAAGAGGTTATTCGACGCCTTACTTGAGATGTGTTGCTCTGCCCGAAACAGAAAAGGTTCTTCGAGAAGCTCATGAAGGGGCAGCAGCATGTCATGAAGGCGCTCGATCGCTAAGCAGGAAAATATTCAGATTGGGATATTACTGGCCGACCTTGGGAAAAGACGCAGCCGAATTAACACAGAAGTGTGAAATTTGCCAGCAGTTTGCACCACGATCGGGTCGACCATCGACATTATTATCCCCAATGGCAGGTGCCTGGCCCTTCGCTCAATGTGGAATCGATATATTGGGTCCTTTTCCCATTAGCACTGGTCAGCGTACTCACATCATAGTGGCAATCGACTACTTCACTAAGTGGGTAGAGGCGAAAGCTCTAGCTTCAACAACGGAATTCCAAGTTATCAATTTCCTGCAGGTCAACATATTCTCCAGATTTGGTATTCCCAAAATACTCATCAGCGATAACGGTCCGCAATTCGTTGGAAAGGAATTGAAATGGCTCTGTGAAGAATATCATATCGATCATCGTTTCAGTTCAGTACATCACCCTCAAACGAATGGGCAAGCTGAAGCAGCCAACAAGGTTGTCTTAGCAGGACTCAAGAAAAGGGTTCGAGCATTCAAGGAGAATTGGGCAGACGAACTGGAAAACGTATTATGGGCAATCAGAACAACGCCTAAGGCGGCCGCAGGAGAAACGCCTTTCAGTTTAGTGTACGGATCAGAAGCAGTAGCACCAGCTGAATTAGCAGTGCCTACCCACAGAGTACTACACTTTAACGCGGAGGCAAATGAGATCGAGCGCAGAACTGACCTCGACTTAGCAGAGGAAAAGAGATGGCTCTCGGAAAAAACACAGGCAAAAATGCGCTTGGCGACCGCTCGGTATTTCAACAGAAAAGTTAGCGCTCGCCAATTTTTCGTGGGGGAGATGGTTATGAGAAGGAATGAATTCACAAGGCTGGACAGTAAAAACAAACTTTCAGCCAAATGGGAAGGACCATACAAAGTAGTAGAGATCGCCGCACCAGGATCCTACTATTTGGAAACCATCGAAGGCGAGAGGTTACCCCGTCCATTTAATTCTGAGCATTTAAGAAGATTTTATGCATAGCTTGTAATCAAACCGATTATGTCAATAAAAGAGAGCCATTCCTTCATAAAGCGTGTCCACTCGAAGCAAGCCGAAGCCAAAAAGCCCCGACGCCAAAGTCAGGCCAAAAGCCCTAGCAACAAAGCTAGGCCAAAAGCCCTGACGCCAAAGTCAGGCCAAAAGCCCTGACGCCAAAGTCAGGCCAAAAGCCCTAACAACAAAGTTAGGCCAAAAGCCCTAGCAACAAAGTTAGGCCAAAAGCCCTGACGCCAAAGTCAGGCCAAAAAGCCCTAGCAACAAAGCTAGGCCAAAAGCCCTAGCAACAAAGCTAGGCCAAAAAGCCCTGTCGCCAAAGACAGGCCAAAAGCCCAAACAACAAAGTTAGGCCAAAAAAGCCCTAGTAACAAAACTAGGCCACAAAAGCCCTAACAACAAAGTTAGGCCTCAAAAAACCTGACGCCAAGAGTCAGGCAAAGCCCTGACGCCAAAGTCAGGCCAAAAGCCCTGGCGACAAAGCCAGACCAAAAGACCTAGCAAAACGTTAGGCAAAATAAAAACCATGACGCCAAAGTCAGGCCAAAGAAAGTTTAGGCGATCACTATCGATGATAAAGCCTGACAAATTACAAATCCCTTGTTATTATGCCAACACCTCAAAGGTTTAAACTTCAAAGAAGGTAATATCTCTTTGAACTTAGAAGTTTACGCTTTTAAGTGTCAAAAGTGTTATCCTTAGAAAGTTTAACTTATGATTGGTCTAAGGCTTTAAGGGTCGACGACATTACAAAGCAAGAAAAAGCGGAAAGTAATTATGATTAAGATATTGGATAGCTAAATGTGTTCGAAGTCGATTAAAGGCTCAAGAACATAAAGGCATTCAATAGAAAAACCCAAGTCTTCAATAAATAATTACAAACCAAAAACGGAAAATACAAAAATAGCTATCTAAAAAGATAAATACGGCCGCCAAGGAGTTGGGGACTTCAAGCTTTGGGGTCCTCGGGGGCAAGGGCACTCTGCTCGCCTTCGGGGGCAGAAGTACTGGGCTCGCCTTCAGGAGCAGCCTCTCCAGCAACAGAGGGCTGCGAAGGGCGACTCCGCAGGAAGGTCTTCAAGGAGGCAACTTCCCCAAGAGGAAAGTTGGGATCGACCGCCTGGACCTCCTCCACCAGTTCTTGGAGAAAATCGGCGATAGTCGACTTCATCACCTTCAAGGCCTGGTCTTCAAAGTCCTCGGAGGCCTTGAACTCCTCAACCACGGCTTGGGGTGAAGGAACCGCCTTCAGCTGATCAGCCAACCGGTTCTTCTCCTCCTTTAGGGCGACCCCCTAGCTTCGGAAGCATCCCTCTCGGCCTCCGCGGCGACCCTAAGAGCGTCTGACTCGACCACCTGGGCACGAGCTTCCTTCAACTCGGCCTCCAGGCGAGCACGGACCGCCTCCCCTTCATCAAGGCACCGATGAAGGGCCTCAGCTTCATGAAGGAAGGCTGCAGCATCAGCCTCCCTCTTCTTGACATCAGCAAGGAGGCGCTGCTCCTTCCTGAAATACTCCTCCCGGGCGCCGTCCACCAAGGTGATCGCCATGTCAGCGGTCTTTTTGATGGCCTCCAACTGCCCGGGGGTGACCCCTGTGCTTCGGTATTGCTCCAGCTCGACAAGCAGATCAGAGTGCTTGTCGGCAAGCTCGCCGAAAACATGGCCGAGGATCACCTTTTCCCGAACGAGCTGACAACAAAAGCACAAGGAAAAATGTCAAGTCATCAAAATAAAAAGGAATGACAAGGAAGAAATAATGGAAAGAAGGCGAGATCATACCAGGGCAACTCGTTCGAAGTGGGTCTGTAAGAACCCCTCGATCTGAGGAAGCTCCGTAGGGACAATCGAACGGTCCTTGGGGGGAATTATCCCATCAAGGAGCCGCATGCACATATCCGGGCTACCCCGTAGGCTCTTCTGGGCGGGGTACCCGATCCTAGCAAGGTCCCCACAAGGGACCCAAGGCCTCCGAGAGTCCCCAGCCTTAAAAGGCTGGAACAAGCTCGCCATGGAGCAGTACTCCTCGGCGGGAGCCCTCGAGGAGCTGGAAGCAGCAGGCCCCTTCTTCTGGGCCCCAGACTCCTTAGGAGGAGCCGTGGGCACTGAAGAAGCGGGAGGCGCCAAAGACAAGGCTTTCTCCTTAGTGGCGGAAGGGCTCTGAAGAGAGGGATAAGGAGGCGCCATGTCCAAACCCTTCCCTTTGCTGGCGGAAGGGCCCTTAGGAGGGGGAGGGGAAGAATGTTGGTCGACCTCAGGGTGCTCCTCACTCCTGACCTTCTTAGAAGGAGGAGGAGGAAGGTCCCGGGCCACTTCCGCCAAGGACTCCTCTGCAAAACAACAAGACAATAAGTCAGAAGTCAAAGAACCGCAGAATGTAAAAACATTAAATCCACAGAAGGCAAGGTAATATACCTAGTTGGCCCCTGCTGCCAGTCGAAAGAAACACCGGAACAGGGCCAGTGAATACACCCATTCCTGGCGTATGCACAGGAACTTGAAACCGACCCACATCCTGAGCGCGTTCGGAACAAGCTGCGTGGGATGAATCCCGTAAAACTGAAATAAGGTCTGTAAATCCTCACAGAGAGGAAAACGCAACCCAGCATCGATCTGGGCCGCATAAATGTAATCCTCTCCATCGCGAGGAAAATGCAGACCTAAGCCAGGATACCTAGGAGCATCCTCCGCACTGAAGCCACCAAGCGCCACCATGGTCTTAAAGTAAGCCGGCTTCAGTTCGTTAGGCTTGATATCTACTCAGAATGGTGCAAGTATGGCACAGCAAGTATAAAAACAAAGGAAAACAGAGGATATTGCCAAAACAGAGCAATAAAAGGGCGAAAGTTTACCTTTTGGGGAATAAATAGGCGTGTTCAGCTCAGGCCCGTCCACCACTACGGGAGCAGTTGCGGATCTTCCCAGATCAGTCGGTTCCCCCACTGAGGGGGGCACGGCGGCATCCCGGATGGTCAAGGGAGCATTGGCGTTCCTAGGAGCGTTGGCTTTGCTAGTGCCCTTAGAGGCCATATGCTTGACTCTCTGACTTCGGGGAGCCATGGAAATGGATGAAGAAGGCTGAAGAAGGTTGGAAAAGAAAGAAGAAAGGTTCGCAGCGAAGTTCTGGAAATCGGAGGGAGTGGATAAGCGTAAAAAACAAAATGTAGAAACTGACGTTTCTTATATAGACCAAGAAGGGAGTAACCGCCACAAGCAAATCGAAGCGACACAGAGGAATGATGGCACCTTTTTGGAAAAAACCGAAGCAATGTCAGAATTCCAAGAGACACCTTGGGGAGACACACGGTTGGCTGACATGGACAGCTGTCAGACTACCCTAGGTTTACGGAAAAGTAAATGTCAGGCGTGCCTCAAGTGACCGTTCGATTTCTGGACAACTGTGCAGTTATTAAATGCTAAAAGTCCACTAAGGAGACAAGGTGGTCGCCAACGCACTAATAAGGCTTTAGCAGAAATACCTTGGGTAGGTAATGATCGCCTAACCAAGAAAGATAGACTTCCATAAGCCTAGGTCACCTCGAGTGATCGCCAAAAGGGAATAAAAGGAAGGATATTCTTTCAGCTTTGAACAGAGAAGAAACTGCTCGCCAAATGAGCTCGAAGTGTCTCAAAGGTACTAAACCATTACCAGAGACGTCACTATCTAAAACCCTACCAGGAAATCAAGTTCGACTGAAGGAACTTCAATCAAGCTTCGGGGGCAAATGTTGGGTATCGATAGTGACAGCCCAGTCAGAAAAGGCCTCGAAGGCCCAAAAACTATAGAGGGGGTAAACCCATGACATCCGAACCGGATCGGCCCAAGTACAAGCCAAACTTGGCCCACCATCGAGTAATCCAGAATCGAGCCCAAAGTCTATAGGGACGCCAAAGGCTCTCGGACTGCTCTCCATTCTCTACCAGGTCGCGACCTTCCACTGCTCGACATGGGAGTGCTCGCCCCGAAGAGAGCCTTGCCTCTCTCCTCTGGTCCCACAAAACCGTTAATAAGGAAGTGGCCACGATATCCCGCATATCTCGGTCACATATTCACTAAGGATTAGATTTGGTAACTGCAATATCTCGCAGTAACTGACGATCCGAATATTCGGCAATACAATATACACTAAGATATTCAGCTGCCATATACGGTTCTATCTCTCTTACCCTGTAAATACCCTTGCTTTACATACGTTCTTGACGTTTTTGAGTTTTATACACACACATACTCATTTAAGCATCGGAGAGGGACCCAGAGGCACCCCCTCTGTTGCGCTCCCTTACTTGCAGGTTCACCAGAGTCGGAGCTGAAGCGTCATCCCAACCTTGTCTGGCATTCAATTCACTGCCAGATCAGCATTCAGGATTTCACGATCCAACACCCAAGACCCAATTTTGTAATCAATTTCTTTGCATCATAATAAGAAATCGGAAAAGTTGCTGAAGGAAATGCAATTCTTAATACTTCAAACAACATATCAACTGATTTCCGAGACCAACCACCAACTGTTTTTATATTCCATATGTGTAAGATGAATGATATCACTGTGAATGATTCACAATTGGAATATAATGGTTTTTCACATTCACTCATTAATTTTTGAAGAGGTGAAATTTTTTCAGGGCCAGCATTCTGTTGTTCTGAACCAGCAGCGTTATTATCACCATCAACTTGCATACTATCTTGCACAGTGTTTGACGAACCAGATCCCATGGCAGCATGAAATAAATCTCGCAATTCACCTTGTACATCCAAATCACTGTTAATTTCACTGTTGCTTATTGGACTATTCATTTCTTGGTTCATAGTGGGCTGAGTTTGTATAAAAGATTCACCATGAAAACACCATGTTGTATAGTCAACTAAGAAACCATTCCAAATCAAGTGACTTTCTACTTCTTCTGCCACGTGATATTTTCTATTATTGCATTTACGGCAAGGACATGTCATTTTCCATTGACCAAACCATTTGTATTAGCAAATTCAATGAACGTTTTGACACCGGATTGATACTCTTCGCTAATTCTTGGTTTTTTTATCCAACTTCTATCCATGCCGAATTTTAAAGTTCCTAACAAAAAATGTGAATATTAAAGTTAGGAAGGTGGGGCAAACTTAGTGTATTAACCTAGGAGCAAACTTATTAAAATATATCCTTTAATATGCTTATATTAAGAGTCATAACCACTTATTAAAATCCATCGGACACACCCTAAGTACATCAAATTTATTTGTTGAAAATAATGATACCATGGGTTGGTGTGATATTGTTGTTTTACACAAATACAATTCACATCCCAATATCAGAAAAAATAGAAATGAAAACTTTAAAAAGTATTTATAGTTTTTTAAGAATCTCTCTGTTGAACATCTTAATTTTTATATATTCTATTGTTTGTACTGAACTTTCTGAATATACTTTTATTTATGTAAAGTCAAGTATTCTAACCATGATCTTTGCTGTCCATTTTAATGGAAAGATTGTTTCCTTTGTAATAGTAGCGCAAGAATGTAGAACATCAACCGTAGTGAAGAAATGTGTACTGTGCTTAGCCTTTTCTAAAAGTATGCTCACCTCTTTGTGCTGAAGCAGAACTATATTATAAATAATAACCTCCCAAATTTAAACCCAACGTTCTGATCAAAACTGTCAATGAGCAATGAGCAATAAAACCCACGGTCATGACCTCTACCAGATTATTTCCTCCATTTCTTTTCCAAAACCGTGTTATTCCTCAACAATGAGCAATAAAAATCGACAGAACACACCAATGAGCAATAAAATCCCGAAACTGACACAACACAACAACAAAAGTCAACAGAACACACCAACCACAAAACTCATAATCGAAGCTTACACCAACAACGAAACTTACATAAAGAGATAGAGAGGGGTTTATTACCTTAAAATTGAAGCTTGATGTAGAAATTAGTGTTTCCGAAATTGGTGATTGTTGATGTTTTCTCTGAAAATTGAAGGAAGGATAACATGTATAAGACTTGGGAATGTAGAATCCTTGAATGAATTGAAAAAAAAATGAAAAAAACTTATCCATTCGGACAGAGCTGCTGCGCGCGCTGAGGAGTCTGTTCTACTCGGTGGTGTTTTGCAGAAATGAAGTGTGCGGAGGCTGTTCGATTCTATGAACTAAAGCCTAATTGGGACTGCTCAATAGTGTCGAGCCGTCCAGCCTAATTTTTTTTTTTTAATTGGGACGGCTCAATAGTGTCGAGCTGTCCAACTGTTTTTCTGATTCATAAAATAGTTTACTTTGGACGGCTCAACAAAACTGAGCCGTCTGAAATAAATTTCGAAGGAAAAAATCGGTTTACGTGACGGCTCAACAAAAAGGAGCCATCCAAACTATTTTTTAAATCATTTTAACTGACGACTCAACACAAATGAGCCGTCCAAAATAATTTTTGAAAAAAAAATCGTATTTTACTTGACGGCTCAACAAAACTTAGCCGTCCAAAATAATTTGGATTAAAAAAAAATTTTGACTGACGGCTCTACAGTATTAGAGCCGTCGAAAAGAATTTAGATTTAAATTAAAAGACTTTTACCGTCAAAATAATGACGACTCAAGCAATTGAGCCGGTAAATCAATTTATGGACGGCTCAGTAATCATTAAGCCGTTAATAATCATTATATTAAATTTTCCACGGCTCAATTATACTTGAGCCGTCCAAATGAGCCCCTCCCTAACTCAATGTTTTCCCGTAGTGCCCCTAATTTACCTCTAGGTATACGAACTTCCCCACTTAGTGAAGTTGTACCAGTAGAACAATATTGAAACACTTGAACTAAGTTTAAACATTGTTATTTTGTATGTGTTATGTTATTACGACGATTTGTGAAGTATATTGCAACATCTTGTTGTTGTGTGTTAGTGGAACAATTTATTTGACTTGAGCAAATTTTCTAGGATGTTTTTGGTGTAAAAATGAGAGTCGGTTGAAGGCTTATTCATTATTGACAACTTATACTATTTTATGTAGAAGGATTGATGGTGTTTTAGGGATATGCTATTGCAATTTATCTTAAAAATACAAGAGTAAAAAATAAACACCACTAGTACATATTTTATAAAATACAAACGTGATGTTATATATAAAGCAACTACAATATATAATTTAACTACATAAACAATCAACTTCTAACATAACAAAATTAAATTGATAACTGATTTGAAAAGAACACCAGACAGGACATTATTAAGCATTTCAACTGCAACAATTAGCACCCTTTCCCTTTGACGCAATACAACGACTTCATATTTCATTGCGTCATGCATTTTATGAATATATTTACGACGCACCTTCCATAAATGCACGTTGGTGGATCACCCCCACTAAAAATACTGGCATGCCTTAGGAGACAATCAACGTAATTAAGATCAAACTAAGGTACAAATTTATAGTTTCTCAAATTAAAATTATGTTGAACTGATTAAAAATTAGTTGTTGTTAAGTTAGAATTACGATTTTCATATTATTTTAAATGTAAGGGTTTTGAATTTAAAAATTGTGAGTTTTAAATTTTTTAGATTCCACTCAACTAAGAGCAAAAAATTAACTTGAAGGAATATAAAAAATCAGTAAACAATTGTTTATGCCGTAGCTGGTTTGGCATGAGTTGTCGATCCAAACTTGCAAACAAGGTTTGGTCGTCTTAATGGGACGTGTAGGGACGGGATTTCCCGGATGCTGACTGGATGCTAATTCTACGGTGATTTAGATGTAAATTGGTTGATGACCGCAAGTCTTCATTAGGCATCCGATGAACCAGTAAGAAGGGGAGCACTATAGAGGGGGTTGTTCTAGGTCCCACTCCGATGCTTAAATGAGTATAATATTTGTATGAACTCAGAATGTAAAGTAACATATGTAAAGCATGAATATATATAGGGATGGAATATCAAACCATTTTTGGTAAACGAATATATCTGTAAATATTGTGTCGTAGTAGATAAGGATAGCAGATATTACGGTAATAACGTAATATTGCAGTTGCCTTATGTGATATTTCTAGAATATGTGACTGGGATATGTGTGTCATCGTGGCTGTATATTCGGTGTTAGTTGTGGGACCAGATTTAAGAGGTTTGAATCTCTTGGTGAGCGCTCCCATGACGAGCAGTGGGAGACTTTGGCATTGGTCTTTAGCGACCAGTAGGGACTTTGGCGACCACTTTTATTTCTTGTTGAACACTGGACCGCTTTATGGGTTCCAGCTTACCCTTAGTGATTTAGATTATGCCCCTTAGCTTACCGCTTTATCGGCCCAGTCTTAAATGATTTAGGTTTTACCCCTCTAAAATGTTATTGGGCATCGGAAGCCTGATGGGATTTGTTTCGTATTGGGCAATCACTATCGATACCCAATATTTGCGCCCGAAGCTTGAGTGAAGTTTCTTCGATCGAGCTTGATCTTGTGAGGAAGGGTTTGAGATAATGACTTCACGATTGGACATTTGATGTCTTGCTTAATCTTTCTGCCTTTCAATGCTCTGTATCCTTTGGCAAACGGTTTTGGTTTCTACATTTTTGGAATGTTGATCATTTACCCTCTTGGGCAAACGCTTTGGTTGGTAGGGTTCGTGTGTACTCTTTCGCTACTCTTTTGGGGAACGCTACCGTTGCTAGGGTCTTATGAGAGGATTGCTTGGGATCTTTGGCGAGAACTTTTATTAGTATGGTTTTGAGCATTGAATGAATGCGCTATTCGTAGACGAGAAGTCGAAAGGATGTATGATGCATGCGTGTCTCTTTGATAGCTTTTCGTACTGTTTCGACCCTTTGTCTCCCTGATGTAACCCTTTAGGTTCTAACATTGCTTCGATTTTACCCCAAAATGTAAGTAATAATTGTCTGATTTTCTCGAAGACAAACGTTCGGTTTCCCAAGATTTGTGCATAAAAAGCCAACCTTTGTCAATTAACACTTTACGCGTTCAAGTTTTCTCATTCTCAGAGTTCAAGTGTTTTTATGCACCATTTCTTGTGCCTTCATCCTCTGTTGAAAATTTTCTCTTAAGCCTTTTTACCCACAGTAAAAATCTCTATTTTACGTTCATGGTTGGCAACAAGAATCAAACTTCCGGCAAGGGTTCATCCTTTAAACCTTCTCCAACCCATTCTTTGCCCGGGCAGAAGGTTGATTCTAGGGCTTCCAATTCCCATCTTTCTATCAAATATTCTTCCACCCCAATGCAGGACTAGATGGCCTCTATGCCGAAACCAACCTCCGGGAGACACGCTGCCGCACCGATTGTGGTGGACATGTTTGAGACCAATGTCCTAGCCTTTTCTCTGACATGTAGTTTTTTGCCTTTTCTTTTTTCGTTTAATCGGTAAAGCTTCCTCTTTTTAGCTATTTTAGTCTTGTTTTTGCTTTGCCATGATGTTTTCTTAGATATTAATCCCAATGAACTAAGGTCGGCTCAGTTCAAGGTCGTGGATGCGTCAACGTGTTTAGGAGAAACAGATGCACCTAGGTATCCGAGCCTAGGGATGCATTACCCGTAAGAAAGAAATGTTTACGTTTATGTGGCCTAGATTGATATTGGGTAGTGTTTTCCTCTTTGCAAAGATTTGAAGGCTTTATCCTGCTATTACGGGATAGGTCCCATGCAAGTGGTACCTAACACCATCCGGATGTGGGTTGAGTTTAAGTTTATGTGTTTACGTCACGGATGGACGTATTCACATTGCCTTTTCCGGTGTTTCTACTCATTGGGTGTCGGGGCTAACCACCTTCATCACTTCCAAACTCGCTGACCGACGTTTGGGGAATGGAGGAGCCAAGCAATGAATTGGAATGTTCACTTTCGACTGGTGGACGACTTCCCGACCACCAACTCAAATTATACGAAGTACTATTTCTTCTGTAAGGATGGTGTGCGTTGGGACATTTATCAGCCAGAGCGGGATATTCCCCCGAGCTATCTGGGAGGGACAGAAACACCATTGATGACTAGTTCCAATATCACAAGCAGTCATGCTTCTATTCGTTCCGCTCGGTCGCGGTGACTTCAGACTCCATGGTTAGGTTGGCGGGCATTCAACAGTTTGCGCCAGTCTCTATTGATTGGGTAATTTTCTGACCATTTTCTTTTCTGTTTTTTGTGTTGTATGCACTCGGGGGCCTAAAATCCTCAGTCTCTTTTCCAAGGTGTCTAAGACAGGGTTGTAAGCTGCCCATGCAACCTTAAAACCACTTCCCTCTCCTTCCAGTCACGCGACCAAGTGTATGCCTGAGGAGGAAGATCCTGGGGCTACCTTCCGCGATCGCCCGAGAGGTACTTTTTAAATATAACCTTTGCTTCCCTTTTCTCTTTTTGACTTGCCTTTAGGGTTTACACATTTGTTTGCTTGTTTTCATAGAATGTCACAGCCGAGGTGGCAGTTCCGGAGTTTGGGGTATACTCCTGAGGACATGGAGGAGTTGAAGCGGAGGGCCAAGGCTTACACTGAGCTGGTAGAGTAAGCTCGACGGGAGCCTACGGAGAGGGAGAAGGAGTTGCTCGCCTCGATCAAGATGATGGACGATGAGGTGGCGCTCGCCGAGGATGCCAGACTTCGAGCTGAGCTTTAGACTAAGAAAGTTGACAAGTACTCCACTCACCTGGAGGCGGAGGTCACTCGCCATCAAGGCGAGCTGAGGAAGGTTCGGGCACAGAGGGATGCCTTCAGGGTTGATAAGGAGCAGCTCGAGCTAAGGATTAAGGTTGTCCCATCCCCCATAGAGTGGTCGAGGACGTTAGGAAGTCTGAGGTGATGAAGACTGAGGTGAGTGCCTATCTCCAAGTCTTGGTCGACGAGATCCAGGGGATAGATCCAAAGTTTCCTCTCCGGGAGATGAAGGCTCTTCAGGACTTCAATGAGAGCAGATACACTAAGGAAGCTCCGCCTGCTGCTGTTAGTGAGGAAAAGTCTGCTCCTAGGGCCGAGAAGAACACGGCAGCGCCTAATGAGCCGAGGCCATGATGCTTCAGGGCCCAAGTGACCGAGTTAATGCATAGCTTCAAATCAAAGGAGCTTGATGTGTTAAAAAGGATTACAACCTCGCAAAGTCAGCTGGCGTCATTATGCTTTTGCTATTCCTTCTTTTGTATGTTGTCCCCCATTTATGAATGAAAGTTTGTTCATTTTTCTTTTGTTTCAGGTATCCTATAATTATTTTTTCCTCTGAATGTTGACTCATATATTTTTCTTGAATATAATGGATGCATTTTCATTTTTTAAGCCTTCACTCTTGCTTGACTTCGGATATGTGGTTGTTTTTCGATGTCGATCTTGTTTGGAAGCTTTAGGAAGTTTTACTATTTTTGTTTTCAACTTCGCTTGAGCCTTTCTCAAATAGTCTCGCTTTTTTATTCAAAGGGTCTTGGAATTTTAGGAGGAAATGTTACCTTATATAGGTTCTTTTTCACTCTTTTAGGCTTCTAAGGAAGGAGTGTTGCCTTTTGTTTGCTTATCTGTTCCCTTCGCCAAGTTGTTTTTTACGGGCAATGTTTCCCTAGGACTATACCTCTAAGGAAATTGATATCCTCGATGAATTCGTTCGCCTTTTAGGATTTGGGCCTTGGATTCATTCGCCTATTTGTGGGGAAATGTTACCTTAGATTCGCTCACCTTTGTGGGAGTTGTTACTTAAGATTCGTTCTCTCTCTTAAACTTTTCTTTGGAGAGACTGTTACCTTGTTGGTTTTTCCGCTCCATTGGGCCCAACTTAAGGGAACTGTTACCCTTAAAATGTGTTCGTTCGCCTTTCACGTCAGGTCTTTCCCCTAATATTGAGGGAAGGATTACCTTGATAGTTTGTTCGACTTTTAGTATAGATCTTTGTTTTGCCAGGCTTTAAAGGAACAGTTACCCTAATGGCTGGTTCGCCTTTTAACTTAGGTCTTTCTTTTGCGTAGTTTTGGGAGAACTCTTACTTTGGTGGTTCGTTCACCCTTCGTTTTAGATATTTTTGGGAGAAAGACTATTACCTTTTAGGGTTCATTCGCAATCCTATTTCTGCCTAAGTGAGGAGACTGTTACCTTGGTTGGTTCGTCTACCTATATACGTTTATTCATATCTTGGGAGGGACTGTTACCGTGATGGTCCGTCCTCTCTTTAGAGCTTGTTTCGTTTTAGTTCGAGTGGATATGCTTTATATGAAGGAATGATTTGTTTTATTGACATAATGTTTTGAGTACAAGTTATGCATAAAACCTCCATAAATTATCGGAATTGAAAGGACGAGATAGCCTTCCACACTCTATGTTTTTCAAGTAATATGACCCTAGTGCAGCGATCTTTACTACTTTGTATGGGTCTTCCCACTTGGTTAAGAGTTTGTTGTGGCTTCCCAAATTTGTGAACTCATTCCTTCGCATAACCAGCTCCCCCACGAAAAATGAGCGAGAGCATAACCATCAGCCCAAATATTTAGTCCCCAGTCGCATTTTAGCTTATGCTTTGTCTGATTGCCTTAAATTTCTTCAGCAAGATCAAGGTCTATAAGTCGCTCGATGTCATTAGCTTTGGCATCAAAGTGTAGGATCCTATGGGTAGGTGACGTTATTTCGGGGGGTTCCACTGCTTCAGATCCGTACATTAGACTAAATGAAATTTCCCCTATTGTTGTTTTAAGTGTCGTTCTAATAGCCCGCATCACGTTGTCCATCTCATCTACCCAGTTTCCTAAGGCTTGAACTATTTTCTTGAGTCCTGCCAAGACAACTTTGTTGGTTGCTTTAGCCTGTCCGTTGATATGGGGATGATGCACTGAGCTGAATCTGTGATCACTATGGTACTTTTCATAGAGTCATTTGAGTTCTTTCCCAACAAATTGTTGGTCATTATCACTTATGACTATCTTGGGGACGCCAAATGGTGAAATTATGTTGATCTTTAAAAAATTGATCACTTGGAATTCAGTTGTAGAGGCCAGTGCTTTCACCTTTATTCACTTGGAGAAATAGTCGCTTGCCACGATGATGTGGATTCTTTGCCCATTGCTTGTGGTAAAAGGTCCAAAGATGTCTATTCCCCATTGGGAGAAAGTCCATGCGCTCGCCATTGGAGATAGCAATATTGGTGGTCGCCCGGATCTTGGTGCGAACTATTTACATGTTGCACAGTTCTTTGTTAATTCTGTTGCGTCTTTACTCAAGGTTGGCCACTAATAGCCTAGTCTGATGATTTTGCGCGTTAATTAGCGTGCACCTCCACGGCATGCGACAACTCCTTCATGAGCTTCACACAAAACTCTTTGTCTCATGATGGGAGGTGTACTTTAGATAGGGAGTTAAGTATCCTCACCCACTGAGTTCTCCATCTATGGTAAGGTAGTTTGCGGTTAGGCGACATACCTTTGTAGCCCCCCTTCATCTTCTGAAAGAGTTTCTTCTTTCAGAAAATTCTGGAATAGAGATATCCAGTTATCCTACTCTTCAATATTAAAGACTTCAGCTCGGTTTTCAAGAATCGAGCATAGTGATTGTTCCATGAAGCGTATTTCCTGCATTCTTGTTCCTCCGAACGCCAACTTGCTTAGGGATTCTGCTAGTTGGCTGTCTTGGCGAGGAATCGACTCGATCGCGAAAGTTGGAATATTGGCGATGAGTTTTTTTGGCAATGTCGAGGTACTTTTTGATTTGTTTTCCCCTTGGCGTCATAATTTCCATTAATATGGTTGACAATTAGCTCTGATTCATTTTTTGCCTTTAGTGACATTATACCAATTCCCTCAGCGAATCGCAGTCCAGTGGTAAGCGCTTCATTAAGCTTCATTGTTGGTCGCCTTAAATGTGAGGGTGATCACATACTTTAGGGCCTCGCCCTGAGGAAGGATGAAGACTAATTATTACCCTAGACTTCCTTTGAAAATGATCCATCGGTATAGAGTTCTAAGCTTTTTTCTTTAGCCTTTGGTTGCTCTTGTTCTTTTTCTGCTTCAATAAGACCGTTGTTGGTAGTTTCCACTATAAAGTCTGCGATGGCTTGACCTTTAATTGTCGTTTTTGGCGCAAATTTGATTCTGAATTCAATCAATTAAATGAGCCACTTGACCATCCTTCCTCAGGAGTCTGCTTCATCACGAAGTGCTTGAGGGGCTTGTCGGTGAGATCTATTATTACATGGGCGTAAAAGTACAGTCTGAGCTTTCAGACAGCAATAACCAATGCGTAAAGATACTTCTCCAACACGATATATTTTATTTTGGCAGAATTGAATAACTTGCCTACAAAATAGGTTGGACTCTGTTTCCTACTACTTCTTTAACTAAGACTGCACTGGTTGCGATTTCACTAACTCTTATACAAAGACAAAGTGGCTCATTGGGAATGGGTATCGCCAAGGCCGGGAGTGTAGGCCGGGAGTGTCTGCAGGTGCTTCTTGAGTGATTGTAAAGAGGCCTCGCACTCTGGTGTCGACTCAAACTTGCGGTTTGCCCTGAGAGTTTGGATGAACGGGTAGGACCTGTCGCACTTAATCGCCCTTTAGAGAAAGCGATTAAGTGCGGCTAGGCGACTATTCAGACTCTAGGCTTCTTTGTGGCAAATCGGGGACTTCATTTCTTCTATAGCTTTGAGTTTTTCGGGGTTTGCCTCAATGCCTCTTTCGCTGACCATGAAGCCCATAAATTTGCCTAATTTCACTCTAAAGGCGCGTTTTGCTGGGTCTAGGCGAACACTATGCCTCTGCATGTATTCGAATGTTTCTCGAAGGTCTTTTATGTGAGGGCTCCCATTTATGGAATTTACATGCATGTCGTTCACACGGTCTTCTATATTTAGACCATTCATCTCTTTGAGCAGTCGATTCACCATTCGCTGATAGGTTGCCCCCGCATTTATTAAGCCAAAGGGCATCACCTTATAACAAAGGATATTGCCGTCAGCGTAGAATGATGTATGAGCTTCATCGTCTGGGTGCATTTGAATTTGATTGTAGCCTGAATAGGCGTCCATGATGCTTACAATCTTGGGATCAGAGGTTGCATCCATCAGCTGGTCAATTCGTAGCAGGGGGTACGAGTCGTTTGGACATGCCTTGTTTAAGTCGTGGAAATTGACACACATTTTCCAATTTCCGTTCGACTTCTTGACCATTACTGGGTTTGTGACACAACTTTGGAATCATACCACTCTGACAAATTTCGCTTTGCGCAATCTTCCTACTTCTTGCCTAGTCGCCAAGCGTTTGTCTGATATGAATGACCTCTCTTATGAGAAATGGGTTTGACCGAAGGGTCTATCCCTAGCTCCTGACAGATTATGCCAGTGTTGATGTATGACATGTCACTGGGCTTCCAAGCAAACAATTCTATGTTTTCTTCTAATAGGGAGGTCAAAGCGTCCCTTTAGTCTTCGTTCAAGGTGGCTCCAACGCGCACCTTCTTTTATGGACCATCTATCTCAACTTCTATCAGTTCTTCCATTGCGGTCGGTCGAGATTTATCCTTACATGGATCCTCTGTCTCGATGGCGAGGGACTCACTTTCGCTCTTATTGCGAAGTAAGTTCACAAAGCATTGGCGTGAGGATGGCTAATCTCCTAGAACTTGTTCGATCCTATTCGGTGTGGGGTACTTCATCTTCTCGTGGACTATGGAGGCCACGATCTTGTTTGGATTGATGGTGGTCCTCCCTAGGATGGCGTTGTATGATGCAGGTGCGTCGACCACTATGAAGGCGACCGACATCTCTATGCTCTTCCATCCATCGCCCAAGATTACCGGCATGGTTATGGCTCCCAGCAGGTATGTTGTTCTCTCAGCAAAGCTGATGAGCAGAAAGTCGACTCGTTTGAGGTCTCTTTTGGATTTGCCCATCTTTTCAAAAGAGTTTATAAATATAATTTTTGTGGAACTTCCTCCATCGATCAGAGTTCTTTTCATATCACACCTAGCAACGTCAGCTGTGGTGACTAATGCGTCATTGTGTGCAGTTGTGACATGTCTTAGGTCTTCTTCGGAAAATGAGATGGCAATGTCCTCATCGTGACGAGTTCTCTTTCCCAGTTGCGCAGATGTGAAGATTTGTGTGGCGTATACATCTCTTGCATGAGACCACTCGCCTCCGGCTCCAAATCCTCTGCAATTGGGTTTATTACCCTCTTGCCCTGGGATGGGCCAAATTGTTCTTGATGAACTGACGAGCATGTTCTACGTGGAGGCGTTTGAATTCATTCTCTTCCTGCCACGAACTTCTTCAGCATGCCTATCTAGATTAGTTTCTCGATGTCGCACTTGAGAATTGGACAATGATTGGTCTTACGGTAGCGACAGTAGCTCTCTGTATCTTTGCCCATGGGATGAGCATTCTTCCGATGTATTGGTGGTCTTGCTAGGGACCTTCTTTCCATCTCGACTAGTATCACTGAGATCCACCTGTTTAAAGACTTAAAATACTCGGGAACCTCTCGATGGCTTGGCCTGGGGTCTTCAGATATAGGCTTTTCCCGGTTTCACCTGTCCTTCTTTTCCTTTGACCTTGAAGACGTTGATACCAGGAAATTAGCTTCAGTGTTTGCCCTCTCTAGGTCTATGAAACCTTTGGCCTTTACTGCCAGCTCTTCCAGTGTATCTATTTCTTGAACATGGTAGATGTTGCGCAGTTTTCACGAGGCTTTGTTCGCTACATCCAACCTTCCATAAAAAGCTCGAACAATCTCTCCATTTGTGACTCGGCGATCAATATCTGTAACGTTTTTATGGAAACGCCCATCGAAGTCAGCCAAGGTTTCTTCTGACTGCTGCTTGACAACATCTAAGGCAATCACACTGTTCAAAAGTTGACGTTCGCCCATGTATCGCTCTAGAAACTTGTTCTTTCATTCAGGCTATGTCCCTATTGATCTCGTAGGGAAGCCGAAGAACGAAGACGATGCCGAACCCGAGAGGGTTCACGTAAATAATAGGGCTAAGTGGTTATCATTGTTCGACTTACCCAAAAGAGAGGCTTCGTGCCTGTTGACGTGGATCACAGGATCTCCTCCACCACTATATTCAGGGATGTGTATTGCCACCACATCCTTTGGTATTCTGACCACTATGAGGGCGGCAGTGAATGGATATGAGGATCATTCTCTGAAAGGGGTCATGACGGCTCTGCGTTGTTATTTTATCTTTTTCTTTATGAGATTCTCAACTTGGCCAAGAGTGATTTGAGGCTATTGTTCTCCGGTCAGTGAAGCACTCGACGAATTGACAGATTAAGTGATTGTTGGCACTATTGTGGAGCTTGGAGGCATGGACTGATGTTCAAAGGTCATCTTTTGGTCTTCTTGAGAAGCGTCGACACATGGATTTCCATTTTATGTTTCTGGTGGCCCTGCGGGACAAGGATGTTCATGAAGAGCATGGGCTTGTTTGTGGGCCTACCCTATGAGAGGTTCCAAGAGGGATATCATCTCCGCAGTGACCTAGATGGTTTCCCCATACACTTGGATAATTTTCCGAACTAGGAGCTTGGTGGGAGGAGGATTTAGAGCTGATCTCGAATTGTCAGTGTGTTCGTGTGCCAATCTCGAAGGAACGACATTGAAAATCGTCTCGCTAGATGGTTTTAGTTTATGGAGCGTTGAAGAGGCGGTGGATTCGAATCTATCCTAGTATTGCTCGTTCATGGTCTCTTTACGACGTTACAGTTTGATAGAGTCTACATGACTGTTTGCTCATTCCCACAGATGACGCCACATGTTAGGACTGGATTTCTCTGTAAGCCTTCGACGGTGCTCCGATGAACCTACAAGAAAGGGAGCACAATAGAGATGGTTCCTCTGGGTCCTACTCCGATGCTTAAATGAGTATATTGTTTGAATTAACTCATAATGTAAAGTAACATATGTAAAGCTAAAGTATTTATAGGGATGAAAGACCAAACCGTTTTTGCTAACCAAATATATATGTAAATATTGTGTCGCTGCAGATAAGGATAATAGATATTACGGTTATCATGTAATATTGCAGTTGTTGTATGTGATCTTGGTAAAGTATGTGCCCAATATATTTGGGACATCGTGGATGTATATTCGGTGTCGGTTGAGGGACAAGAGTTGAGAGTTTTGACTCTCTTGGCGAGCGCGCCCATGGCGAGTAGTGGGAGAATTTGGCTTTGGTCATTGGCGATAAGTAGGGACTTTGGCGACCACTTTGATTCCAGGTTGCACACTGGACCGCTTCATGAGTTCCAGCTTACCCTTAGTGTGGGACTACTCAGTCTTGAATGATTTGGGTTGTACCCCTCTGAAATGGTTTTGGGCCTCGGAAGCTGATGGGCTTTGTTTCGTATTGGGTTGTCACTATCGTTACCCAACAAGACATAAAGCTTCTAGAAAAATGGAGGGGGTACGATGTGGTGATCTAGCAGGCAACAATGACGTGAAGAAAACATGCATGCAAAAAATAAGAAAAAGATAGAGAAAACGTGCCTCAAAAGATGGGAAGCAGATAATATAAGAAGAGATAAGTATCAAAAACAAAGAAAACAAATGCTTAAACTGTGAAATACATAAAACGTACTTGTTGTTTTTTCTTTTTATCTCACATGCAAGTTAGATGATGAATTATCAGTCACTAACGGACTGAATTCATCTAAGACTAATATAAAAAAATGTGTTACTCTAAAACAAACTATGTTTACTTTATTACAAGCGAAAAGTATGAAAAAAATATAAGATGTTTGCCCAAAGTGGTAATCGATATAACTTGTTTTGGGCTGCAGGTTTTTGATGTACGGTGTTGTATTTTGTTGGTTTTTTAAGAAACGTTAGTTTTTCCGTCTATTTATCCGTTAAAATTTGACACGTGCAGATCACACGCTAGATCATTTGAACGTTAAAATAAGAAAAAATTAAAATGCCAAAGTACCCTCTAATTGTTTTCCCTCCAATACCAACATCTGAACCGGTTCCCTCCAATACCAACATCTGAACCGGTTCCCTCCATTAAACCGAACTGGTCTCTATTCTCCAAAAACCCATTAGCTGCCCCTTCCCTTGCAACTCCTTCCTACGTTTCCTGTCAACCGAAGACCTCTATCACTTCCCTTTGCTGTTGTGGAACCCTAATCGGAGATCTACCTGCGGAACCGAAGACCGTAATCGGATGATATTTTCATATTATGCGTACTTTAGGAATATGATTCATGTAGGAGATGCTCTGTGAGGCTCAATCGGCATCCTCAGTCTCTCAGTGACCCAAATTTTGTTTTTAAAATAAATATGAAATCGATCTTGCCCCTGCCTTCTGTAAATACTCCGCTTTATATTTTGATTATATTTTCCTTTTAGGAACATTTTAGGCTCCGATTCAATATCTCATATGGGATTCTCTACTTACGTGATTGAAACTTGGTCCTCTTACATTTTTATTTATTTTCTACTTCATAGCTTATTGTGTAATTTTTGTTGTATCTTTATGTCCATCAAAAAATAATCTTCTCTCTTCTTTCAGTTGGTGCCTGCAGTGACTGAACTAGTTATTGCACAATTGGTCTACCTGGCATATGATGGTTCACTAGAACCTATTTATCTATACATCTCGTGACGATGGTCAAAGGATAAGGTGTCATATTTTTTCATATTGAATCTGGATAAAATGGTATAGGACCAGCCTTAGCAAGACGAGACTTGAAACCATAGTTCTTTTAATCTTGATATGGGTTAGACTAAATATATTTGTTCTACTTGGATCCAAGGTAATGATGCATATATGTTTTGATGTTATGTCGTTAATTAGTATGTTCTGCACTTGGTATCTGATTGGCATCAACTAGGCTTGATTTATAAATTAGAGATAATAGAATTAGAGTTGTTGCAAAATTTATTCAAAGAGATGGTAGGTTGACAGGCTTTTACTTTTATTGAATTAGACATTGCTAAATTATTTGAACCTAGGATATATCGGCTGGGACAAAGCCAGAAATTTGTGTTTATGCAGTCAAAGAAGGACTCAAGATACCGAAACAAGTACCCAAGAGGATTCCTAAAACAAGAAGGGCAAAACTGCCGACTAGAATAAAAACACACGTTTAACTCTTCACGACTTATCACATTTACACCAATTACGATTTGTAATTCTAACTTTTGTAGTGTCATAGGGTCAAAATGCCCCTGAAAAGGTTGTAAACCTGGAAAGTTCGCCTGAACGCGTTCGAGTAACTTCAAGTGCACCACAACTTTCTGATTATCGAGCTCTCGTGCCAGCTGATATGTCGTTGCAGACCATCACACCGAAGAAGAAGACTATTCCTAAGAAGTCGACAATGTCGTCAAGGAGCTCCCCTCGTTTCAAGTCAAGCAAATACAACACATATCCGTCTCAATGAAGATATTCCGTATGCAGGGCATAAAGTACTATAACTTATTTTGGATGCCATTTTGGAATGACGCATACTGTTGGTTATGCTATCAATTTGAGGTGTTAACTTTCGTTTTGTGTTTATGCATTAGGTTTCGTTTTATGTTTAGGATGAACTTGGTATTGTAAGTTGGTAATTTCTAAAACTGAATGACAGTTAACTATGGAAATAGTTGGTTCTGTGGAGGTTGTCTGGATTGTGTGTGTGTTGTGGGATAGGTGTTTAATTGCAGGTGGAAAGTCGTTGGGATTTAGTCAATGACTTTTTCTCCAGTAAGTCAAAACATAGTACATCTATTCCCAACTTGTGGATAAACGTGTTTCATCAAATACCAACAATTACAAAACATATGTCATCTAGGATTAACACAACACAAACATACTTAACTAAAAACACTCTGACCCGCAAACATAAGTACTTAAAATACAAATCCTAAAACACGTTCACCCAATCACCAATTTTAGGATTACAACAAACAGCAGTACCGCAAGAACACCAACAACAGTAATCAACATCCTTATCCTCCTTCGTACAAGAACCATTTCGCTTTCCATCTTGCCATGCATATCCCGACATTTGTTTACGACCCTCCTTCCATATATGCACATTTGCGGGTCACACCACTCAAAATAACTACAACCGTGGTTCTGCAACCGAAAACACAAAATTAGGGCTTCGAAGATTGGACAGTGATTTTCAAGACTAGGGCTTCAAAATTAAGCTTCAAAACCAAACAAATCGGCAAACAAACCTTGTAATTGGGACACCAATAAAACATTCGACTGAAATTCTTCCATGTGGAAGCGGATTTAGCATGTGTGGTGAACCCATAGTAGCAACTCCACGGCGGCTACTCTACGGCTGACTTCGAGCTGGATGAAGTGTTGCTTGAGTAATGTGGTTGCATTCTTCCTCGGCGACCAGGAGATCCGATAATGACGGGCCGAAGACTTCGGGAATCGACGGACGAACACCTTGGAGAAGACTCTTGGAGAAGAAACCGTATGTATGCTTCAATGGAGGAGAAATACTGCATATAATAGGTGAAGAAGTCAGGGACATCTTTGGAATTTCACACATACAAAAGTAACGTGCAAGGCATGGATGCTGTTAACGGAATTTTTTAACAGAAACAAATGGAATTCATGAAAAACCTACACCACCAAACATATTACATCAAAAACAAACATTGGGCCGCCTTTACCACCGAGGGCAAACATGTTACATCTTTTTCATACTTTTCCCTTATTACAATGATGGTTAAGCATAATACTTATTTTTCATATTTTGCCATAGAACATGCATTCGACCATACAAAAGAAATTGGTACCACCCAATTACATGATTTAAAGTTTAAAGTGTATTTGAACTATCTTTAATCAATATAGATCATACCCTATAGTTAGAATATTGCTTAAGAATATACTTGTCAAAAAATAGTATAATTAAGTAGGGTTGTATAAGCCCTTTTTTGTGGTTGTCTAGAATGATATTTATATTACGGTAGTGTTCGGAGTACAACTACGAAAAATTGTAAGTAACGTTCAAGCTAATAACGACATAACAGATGATAGGGGGTTATAATACCCTAAATTCAAATTGCATTTCCTTTCTGGTTTGTCGAGCAACTCAATTTGCACTTTTGTTTGCTTCGCACCGTATGTATCTCCACCCTAATTGGTCGAAGCGGACTTTCGAGGCAAGGATGTCATCTAAAATCGGTGTGATTGTCCAACGGTTTCTCAAGTATCCATCGTGCATGTGATTTTCAATGATCACTCCATTTACTCCCCCTCTCGTTTGGTAGCGATCCTTGACCCCTCCAATATTGTCATCGCCAGAAGTAGTTTGACCTCTAGAAGTCTTATTCTTCTATTAAGTCATCATTCCCCATTACATGTGGTGACAGCAATACCTCCGAGTTTAGTTTCCATATCCCATGAGACATCGCAATTCAACTTGATCAAGCCCTACAGTGGCCTTTCCCATTCGCTGATTTCGGCATCCCTCTCGATTATGTGACTCTTTAGGTTCAGTGAGGTGGTAAAATGATTCAACATATGGATTAATTGGTGGTAGCTCTTTATCATCAGTCTCGGTTTATGCGTGGCTTTGTTAAATAAGGTGCGCCACCTCTCTTTCAAAATTGCCCAACAAGCTACTAACGTCAAAATTGCCCAACAAGCTACAAAATTCCCCTCGAGTACTAACGTCAACCAACCAATCACTCATAGTATTTGGACGTAACCCATCCATTCAGAATTAGAAGGCTTGGAACCAAACGGTTCTCGTCCATGAAAAACTGAAAATCATATGTTTGATCTTTCGTCCTTGTCGCAAAAGGGGCATTTGGTATTGATTAGCATTCCTCGAGTTCGAAGGCTGGTCTAGACTGCCAAAGAATTAGATACGAGACGCCACATGAATGTGTTCCGTCTAGTACCTTTGGGGTTCCATTTGGGGTTCCATCCATGGACCAAATCTTCCTCCACATCTCGGCTAGTACCACGGTTGGGTCAATGTGTCCCGCAATGTGTACATTGTGCCTTAGGTGCCAATATACTGATTTAAGTGATACCTTGCTCGTAGGGTTGTGAGATTGAACTAGTACATCCTGCCTTGGTGTCAAGCTGATCTGAATATGACTGACGTCTTCTGCCTAGAACCAAGTGAGATTTTCTCTTAAGGCTTCCAACTCCCACCTATTTGGTCTAGTTTTATTAGTTAGCTCACCATCGCGTTCTTGATGTCCGACGGATGTTACGATAGTCAGTCTTTTGGTATACCTGTATTCAAGGATATTCAAATATTTAAACGCTTTTCCCATCACTAATAAACCATATAATGTGTCCACTAATCTATCCCTCTAGGTAAGTAAGCTAGCCCACACCCCAAAGGTTGAGTCCCTATAACAACATGCAGAAAATCTTCAGAAACAAAGTGTATTCCTTTGAGAATATGTACGTAATATGCACCATCATTCTCTTTCAACTTGTATGCCATTTTGGTAAGTAGTAACGTTATGTTTTGCTTCTCGATCTCTTTGAATCTTATCCATCTTCCCTTTATGTTTCGGCGTTGTCATAGTGTCCCAACTGTTTCAATGTATTTTCCTTTCTCCTTTAGAGTATCGCCACCAAATTTTTGTTGTAAGTGCATTGATTTTCGAACACCATGTTTTCGTAAATAAGAAGACACTCATGGGAAACATCGAAATTGTCGCCACTACCGCCTTGATAATAATTTCCCTTCCCGCATTTTTTGAGGTGGAGATGTTTCCACCTATCAAGCTTGCCTCAAATTCTATCCTTGAGTAATCGCAATGCTTCCCATTTAAACCTTTTCCAAACACTTAGCATCCCTATGTATTTACCGTGATTCTCCACCTCTCTGATTCCCTGAGGCAATTATACATCTCTTCTTGTTTGGGGCTTTGCATTTGAACTGAAAAGTACACTTGACTTCAACTCATTGATTGACTAATCCAAGGAATTTCAATAAAGGTTAAGTATATTCTTCAAAATCCTAACTTTTTCAGGTGTGGCTCGTAAAAAATAGCAAGTGGTGGAGTGTTGGGCGCATTCTTCTCATTACTATACCCTCATGTTCCCTCTCGATAACAGCTCTAGATACCATACAGGAGAGCACGTCGAATACTAATATGAAAAGGTAAGGCGAGATTGGATCCCCTTATCTAAGTCCTTGATATGTCATAAAAGGGGATGATCTTCTACCATTTAACACCACTTATGCTCTCCTATCGATACATACGCCACTATCCACATGATCCATCTCTCATGGAAGCACATCACTGCCATGCGAAAGCCCCACTCAACTCAATTATATGCCTCTTGAATGTCTAACTCAATGGCGCATTCCTCCCTATTTGCTTACTTCTCCAATCAGAGGTAAGGCTTCATGAGTAAAAGGGATGTTATTTTGGATTTTTCTCCCTACGACAAACACACTCTGAAAAGGGTGATTATATCACATAGGTACAGTTTCAAGATGTTGGCCAAAAACTTTGAAATTATCTTGTAAGAGAAATTATGAAGGCTTATAGATCAAAAGTGGCTAGGGAAAGTGTCATTGGGTATTTTTGGTACCATAGTAATATTAGTGATTCCTAATGAAAGGGGAGAATGCATATGTTTAGAAAGGACTTGACCAAGGTGACGATGTATGGACCGATTATGCTCCAATACTTTTGATAGAACATATCGGGAAATCCATCCATCTGATAAGTTGAAAGACTGTTGTTTGAACCTCATCTGCGTTGGCTTCTCTCAATAGATCCATGTTCGTGTTGTCTGAAGTCATCCTCGGCACTTTACTCATAATCAGCTCTCACCTTCCCTACTCTCGGCTTTTATGCTTAGAATTATATTGCGTGTTCTTCGGCAAGCGTTCTGAGGTGAAATTTTTGTGTTCCGATCACCATTCTTTAGACATTTCACACAAGCCCGTTGGTGCCAATATATTTCTTCCCTTTTCCAAAGGTTCTTAGAGCGAGTTTAACTTCAGTCTAATCAGTTTGGTCTTCATCGATATTGGCACAATCTTGGATTTCCTAGAGTTGCTCTTGCATCTCCAGGATGTGGCATATTGAAATAGGACTTGTTCCATCTCATTAGGCCCTTGCGGAAATTGTCCAGTTTTATCTTCAATCCCAATCAATGGTTCCCTCTGTCTAACACCTTGGGCCATGCATGTTTAACCACTGCATCACATCTCGGATCTTCAGTCCATATATCCTCCAATCTAAAGGGTTTTCGGTCTCCCTTAAATCTTGCTTATTGTAATGCAAATTGGGCAATGATCTAACATGACTCGTGTTTTGTGATAAATTCAGGTGTTTACCAATGAGTGTGTTGAAAGAGTCAATCTTATATTCAACTTCTAGACCTCCTCCCTCCCTTTCCGTTTTGACACCGGTTATCGTTAAAGTCTCCAACACACATACAAGGATCCTTTATTCCTTTATCATGACTCCTAATGCGGTCCCAAAATTGTTTCCTTCTTAAGAATTAAGTATCGCCATAAACTAAACTAATACTAATATTCGATGACGCGAGTTTGATCGTGGTATCGATGAAGTTGGTTTCCGAGTGAATATATGACACATCCACCTCCCTTTTCCACCAAAGGGCTAGGCCTCCGGAAATGCCTCAAGTCTCCACGTAAGTAGCATGCTCCATTCCCACTAGTTTTCAAGGGATCTTTGAATCTGAGTCTTCCGCCACAGATTTCAGCCCAAGCTTGCTCAAGTACGGGTTGAGTCATTGGATCCATGCTCAGGTGGAGGAGGGACTCTTCCGGTGGTAGTTCAACCGTCTGAGTACGGATTCAAATCTTTAACCTCAAATGGTCTTTGTTCCTAAGTTCTTTCAAAGGGTACCACGTTGAGGGTAGGGTAGAGCATCAATTCTAGATCAAAATCCATGGCTTCATTATTCATGTGTGTCATTGTGGGTAGTTCAATGGACTCCATACCTTGCTCAAGTTGGTACAGGTGGGATGCAATGTCTAGGGACTATGAGGGGCTAGGGAAATGTGGGTAGGTGGGTCTATGTAATTGTGTATGGTTGGGTCAGACATGGTACGGTGGTCAATGTGGGTGGGTGGGGCTATGGGAATGTGTGTGGTTGGGCCAGGTCTGGAGGGTTGGTATAACCGCCCTTAACATAGTATTAGCTCTGTCACAAACTGAAATCAAAACCTATTTTACAGTAATATCAAAACATCCTATGTGAATCATATGAAGAGAACTTCTTGAATTTATTAGTCATCGAAAAAGATGTGTTATTCTACAAAGGATATCTTCCTATTTATATATAACTTCTAGCCACTAACTAATTATCTTAATAGACTAACTAATCTTATTAAATATATATCTAAATATATATAATCTGTACATTGTTCTTCATCCTTCTTCTTCTTTCGAGTCTTGAAAAACATCTTTAACATTGTAATGTTGAAGAACTGCTTCATGTTGGTGTCTTCCAAGAGCTTTTGTGAGTAGATCGGCAGGTTGACCTTTGGAGGACACAAAGTGTGTACTCACGGTTCTATCAACAATTCGCTCACATATAAAATGGCAATCTAATTCAATGTGTTTTGTTTGCTCATGGTACATTGGATTCTTTGCTATTTGAAGAGTTGTTTTACTGTCACAATGTAGTTTGGCTGATTCGGTGAAAGGGTGACCGAGGTCTTTCATTAATTGTCGAACCCATATTATCTCTGCAACCACATTTGTGATTCTTCGATATTCTGCTTCTGCGCTGGAACGAGAAACTGTGTTTTGTTTTTTTACTTTCCATAAAATTCCTGCATTTCCTATCTTGACGCAAAATTCACTAATCGGTCGTCGAGTTAAAGGGCAAGATCCCCAGTCTGAGTCGCAATATACCGATAAATCCATCGAATTTTTCGATGGGAAGAGTAAGCCTTGTCCCGGGCTACCTTTTATATACCGAACAATACAAATGGCCACATCGAAGTGGGATTTCTTTGGATTATGAACGAACTAGGTGAGGTGTTGTACATCGAAAGCGATGTATGGTCTAGTCGTTGTATGATACAACAATCTTCTTATCAAATGTCGATAACGTTCAGCATCTTGAAACAGGGGATCATATCCATGAATTCCAAACGCTGAGTCATATTAAGGTGTAGTCAGTTTGAGGTTCAACTCCATCAGCGTGGGAATTGGTTTAACAGCTGATAATCTTGTGCCGTTAATTATTTCCAAGGCATACTTGCGTTGATTCAACACAATTCCCATCGTCGATCGTTTAACTTCTAGGCCAAGAAAGTATCGAAGAAAACCAAGGTCTTTTAGCTTGAAATTTGATCGTAGCATGAGTTTTAATTTCTCAACGATGATCGAATTTGTGTCGGTGATAAGGAGATCATCTACAAATACAAGTAGGTATACTCGTTCTCTACCTATTTATTTGGATAACAGTGAGTAATCAACCTTGCTTTGGGAGTATCCATTGTCGAGTAATGGTTTTGTTAATTTTATGTTCCATTGTCGATAAGCTTGCTTCAAACCGTACATACCTTCTTTGTTCCTCTTTGTGAAATAGAATTGTCATGAAGTCCTTGTGGTATGTCCATGTCGACTTCCTCGTAGATATCGCCTTGCAAAAATGCATTATTTATATCCATATGATACATTTCCCAAGAATATGTCGCAGCTAGAGCCAACAAGGTCCTAACTGTAGTCATTTTGGCAACGGGATAAAACGTCTCGGTGAAATCTGTGCGAGGAACTTGAGTGTATCCTTTCGCAACCAAGCGTGCCTTGTAGCGTTCAAGAGAGTCGTCTGAGTTATATTTAGCTTTATACACCTATTTGCATCATATGGCTTGTTTTCCTGGTGGTAAATCCACAATCATCCAAGTGTTGTTATTTTGTAGGGCCATAATCTCGTCTTGCGTAGCGGTAACCCAATGCTCATTAGTAACAGCTTCTGTGTAACTCATAGGTTCACTGATCTTAGAGGAGGCACTCAAAAAGCATTTAAATTTGGTTGACAGGTTGTTGTAGCAGAGAAATTTTTCCATTCCAAAAGCAGCATTTGAACGTGTTTTATGGGTAGCGAAGTCATTCATCCTCGAGGGTGGTCGAATTGTGCGTACGCTTCTTCGTTGTACAACAAGATCTGAATCTGAGGTTGTGGGTAAGGTAGTATTATCTGTTGAAGAATGTTGTGGCTAAGATGGTGGTTCTGGAAGATTACTCAAATCAGGAAATTGGGTCGACTCATCCCTAACGAATATTTGTAGATTGGGTTTTGATGGAGTTACAGTATCAGCAAGTGAGTTAGTTAAATCATTGAGGACCTCCAGTGATGTAGAATGTGAATGGTGATGAGGGAGAAAGTTTAGGATGGCTTCGCGAGACATGCTGAAAGGGAATACTTGTTCGCGAAATATCACATCTCGACTGATGTGGAAAACTGAATCAATCAACGTCATTACTGGATACCCCTTTTGGGAGGTGGAGTACTTGAATAACACGGATGGTTCCGCACGAGTAGCAAATTTATCCTTATGTTGAAGCGTAGTTGCAAAAGAAAGACATCGAAAGACCCCAAGGTAACTTAGGTAAGGTTTTTTGTTGTATAACAATTCTGAAGGGCTTTTGCCTCCTAGAACAGAGGAGGGAAGAATGTTGATCAAGTGACAAGCTGTGAGTATGCAATATCCCCAAAAACGTATAGGGATCGAAGCCTGTAATCTGATGGCTCGAGGGACATCAAGTAAATGTCGATGCTTTCTTTCAACTCTCTCATTTTGTTGAGGGGTGAAAGCTCAACTCGCTTGATGTATGATGTCGAGTTCGGTGAACTATATCCTGCACAAATTGTTGACAAACTCACCACCATTATCGCTCCGAAATTTCTTTATATTTCGACTGAATTGTGTTCGGATCATCAAGACATATTGACGAATATGTAAAACGACTTCGCTTTTACAACTAAGCAAGTAAACCCAAGTACTCTGAGTATGATCATCTACAATTGTGAGAAAATATTTGTATCCCTTTATGGTGGAGACATGGTAAGGTCCCCACAAGTCAAGATGAACAAGATCAAAAGATGCCTTTGATTGAGAATTACTTCGTGTAAAAGGTAAACGATGTTTTTTTGCTAAAGGACATACAATGCAATTTTGAGCATCAGATTCTTTGCAATATATAAACGACAAACTAGACATCTTTGATGATGAGCAATGACAAAGCCTTCGGTGCCAAATGTTCCATTTTTCTGTAGGATTATTGGTATCAACTGTAGCTGCCACATCGATGAACTACTGAAAAGACGGGCTCTTAAGGATGTAGAGTACGTGTGTATTAGTGCTAACTTCGAGAATCTTCCCATCGGCTAGGTCCTGGATGATCATATTGTTAGTTGATGAGACAACACGACAACAGAAATGGCTGGAGAGGAAGTTGAGGCCAGAGGAGATGCAACAGAAATCATGTTAGCAGAATCTGCATGGGAAACAGGGCAAGAAGCGGGATATAATTCTGGTGAGATCTGTAATGGATCATTCTCAGTTTCAGGGGAAAAGTCTGAAAAACATTCATCATGTTTGACGAAAATGGTTTTCCAACTCTCACGATTGTTTTTAGGTACAACATGATTGTAAATGATTGTTTCTGATACTTCCGTCTAACTATCGTTCAATTTAGACGCTAAACTACCATGTGCAATGTCACGTGATCCAACTAAAAAAATTATTATTTGTAATTCATTTTATGTCCTTATCTCTTACGTCTTCTTCCTCTGTACGTCTTATCCTCTTCCTAAAATCCTGTCCTCTTTCCAGACCCAAAACCACAAAGCCGGACCCTAATTCTTAAGCCAACTACTGCTTCGGTTCTTCATTCTTCACCCAATTTACGCTTCTTTTCTTTTCTGGCTAAGTTCCTCTACTTCTCTAAGTAACAACACATCAGTTATCGTTTCTGGGTGTCCGTCAATTTCACCACCACGGCTAATTCGTAGCCAAAGATACAGTTTAGACTTGGAAGTTTGCATTTTGAGCCGTATTTGAAGATGAAGTTGGTTGGATATTTTCGAGGTGGTTGATGGGTAGTGAGGATTTAGGGCAAAGATGGCGTCTTTGGTTGGATTAGTTGTCAGGTTGGCCCAGTTTGGATATGTCTTTTGCTGCCTAATGTTGGCTCCAGTCGCAGAAATTGTACTATCTTCTATCTTGGAGGAATCGAGATCCAAAATGCTACGTTGAGGAAGAAGGTGACATCAGCAGGTGCCATGGAACAGACGTTCTGATACTCAACTGCTTGAAGAAACCCACTGTTATAATAGGCTATTATAATAAGCTATACGAGTTGCGACTAGGCTGGCCATTTTCGCTCTCCTTCACCACTGTCAACGACGAAGAGTCGGAGTATGAAATTGTGAAGGAGCCGTCCTCAACGGGGATAATAAATCGGTTTGGAAACCGAGCAAGTAAAAATGCATGGCCTCGCCGGACCTCCGAGGTTTCTGTTCACGATCAAAGAGAAATATGATTGTTTTGTTCTTAGGTATATAAAAAACAATATCTAAGTAAAGGGTTGTACTCATTTGCTGCTCCGAACATTGCTCTTATGGCATCGTTTCTAGACTTCAAAGGAACCGATCTCAATCTATGCATCGTCGGTTTTGAGAAGTGAGACCAGCTCAGAAGCCTCCTCCATGATGCTTCTTTTTTGCTCTCCAGTTCCATAACTGCAATGCTCGGTCCGTAATTTCCCTGGAAAGACATAGCTTGCTTTACTGAAGCCATGTGTGTCCTAGGAGTTACAGTTCTAGCCATCCTTAAACTATGAACTGAAAATAAAAAAGAACATAAAAGAATATTAGAACTTCACATTATACAGAATCCACAGAAATGATATTTTTCTTTCCCTATGAAGTTCCCAGTAACCCACGAACCGGTTAGGCACATGCTTCTTTATTGTCAAGAAATACGATCATATCCAAATACTATTACAAAAGATAAGCCAGTAGAGGCAAGATCATTCAAATTAAGTACTTCAAATACAGATTCAATACACAGATAGCTCTTACACCATCGAATCAACGAGAAACGCAGTATTATATAAAGTGATAAACAAAAACAATGATTTGAGTGAAACGACGGAAGCGGAGCAGTTATATTCTTCCCAACTGGAATGAACTCCGATCAGGTTGAACTGAAACGACGGAAGCGGAGTGCAACAGTTAGAAGAGAAGAGTGACAGAGAGGAGACGAAAAGAACTAACTTCAAAGGAGGAAGGAACGGCTCAAGTAAGGGGTATTTAGGTATTTTGATAAAAAAAACGAAAATAAAATAAAATGTTCAAGGCCACGTGCCCCAGTTTCAGTGATGTCGTTCTCAACTGTATTGACTGCCCATTTCTTCTTCATGTGTTTTGGTTTTCCATGCTTCTTCCAGCAAGAATCCACACGATGACCTTTCTTCCCACAAAAACGACATAACCATCCAAATTTGTCTATGCGACGAGAACCATAATCTTGAGGTTGTTTGTTGTTGATAGAACGGGTTGATGTATACATTGCAATTGTGTTATCAAACAATCCATCAGGGATTGAGCTTGAATCGATCGCTGATTTTCTTCTTGTAAGAGTACCGAATAGGCAATATAAAGAGTAGGGAAAGGTTGCTTCATCAAACGGTTGGTGCGAACCGAGGCATAAGGTTCATTCAAGCCTAGAAGGAATTGTATCGGCTTTTGTTTCTCTTTACTAGCAGCAAGCAAGGCGTTATCAGCTTCGCAAACCAGAACTAAATCATCAATGGCAGCTAATTCGTCCCACAACGTTTTCAATTTACCAAAATAAGCCGTGATGGAGAGAGTACCTTGCGTAACATGATAAATGTCACGATGGAGCTGAAAAATTTGTGTGCCTTCCACCTTGTTATACATGGCTTGCAGGTCTTCCCAAATGGATTGTGCGGTTGAATTGTATACAAGTCCACTCACTAAGTCTTTTGCAACCGCATTCCGTAACCATGCCTTCACGATCGCATTGCATCGATCCCATTTATGTCGTAAATTGGTCGCAACCGAATCTCTTGGATAAGTGTCGTCAATGAAACATACTTTGTTCTTGACAATTAATCCTTCTATAATGGCTCTACTCCGAATTTGATAGTTTTCAGTTCCAGTTAAATGGAAGGAAATCAGACTGCTTCCCGTTGTGTCGGCAGGGTGTAGGTATAGTCGATCATCTACTTGAACCCATTCCTGATCCATAATCGATGGCCAAGGATTTCTTGCATTAAAACAGATAATCCAATGACATAAAACCATAATAAAATCACAGCAACAGAGACGCAACAATAACAGGTATGACAGTAGGAATTATCGCAACAAGAACAATCAGATGTGCAGTATAATTGTCGCAGAAAAGAGAGTGGCCCAAGGAAAATATACTCAGGATACCTAAGATGGACAAGGTCGGTATAAACAAATACCCAACGTGAATCTTGTTGCGGGATGTCAGACTAATAGCAGCGGCGGCGAACAAAGCATGGCGAACACAGCAGCGAAGGAGCAATTAGATCTTCCGCTCTGATACCATATGAAGAGAGCTTCTTAAATTTATTATTCATCGAAAAAGAAGTGCTAATCTACGGACGATATCTTCCTATTTATATATAATTTCTAGCTATAAACTAATTATCTTAATAGACTAACTAATCTTATTAGATATATATCTAAATATATATAATCTGTACAAATCATACTATTTTGGTAGGCCTAATAGAGATTTGTTTTTTGGTCACAGCCTAATAGAGATGGAGTGAAGAGTTTCAGACGTTATGACAAGAAATCTTAAAAAAAGGGAAAAAAAAAATTGCCGTCCAATATGAAAGGAAAGCGTGAGTCCGTCTTCCCGTCTCTCCTTTTCATTCATTCTCTCTCGCTATTTAAACTCAAGCTTTTCCATTAAGAATTTAATTAACCAAAAATCTTCTCCAATCTCAGTCATTCAGCTGTTCTCTCTAGAGCGAGAGGAAAAGAAAGTAGAGTAAAATAGTACGAATGGGTTTGCAGGGCCAACTAAACGACATTTCCTCCGACTCCATCCCTCTCCTTTTGGTAGCCCTCATCGGCACAGCCGTAAGACATCTCCGCTCATTCATCTTCTCCGTCTTCCACTGTCTCGGTCTCTTCTGCTCATTCCACTCCAATGCCTCTTTGGACGAAAGCCTGCTCGCTTTCCTAGGCTCCGGCCTTGCCAGCCTCGTGTTAGTAACCGAGCAGCGCCAACACGATGGGACCCTGCTCTCCTCAGCCTCCTCCTCGCGAAGGTCTGAAGATTGTGTGGTGTGCCTCTCTCGTCTCAGGGAAGGAGACATCCTGACAACGCTGCCGTGCCACCACGTATATCACAAACACTGCATCGACGGGTGGGTGGATCGCCTCAACTTCACTTGCCCTCTATGCCGCTACTCGGTGATTCCCGTGGAGCGTGTGCAATTGATGGGAAGGCGCGTCGGTTCCAATATAGTTGCCTGGTTCTATCGTATCGATTGAATCGCAGGCTGCTGTCCCTCGGAGTTGGATAGATAACAATGATGATGGTGATTAGCCCGACCAACCGAATAGACACTAGACGACGATATGCAGTCAGTGTCGTTTACTTTTTTTTTATGATTTTACAGTTTTAACCGATGGTTGAAATGTTTTTATTTTATTTTTTTTAATGATCTTTTAGAAAGATAGATAGATATAGATTTGGCCTCCTGTAATTTATGAAGAGACCCGCGGTTAGTTACTCATATTAAAAAATATGATTAATTCACCACTACATGTCATTAATAATGTAGTCAGAATAATATATTAGTTGGTCACGGGAACGATACGAAATACTTTTTATTCTAATTTCTTAATTATTAAATAACAATTATACTCTTCTCAATTTTTGTTCCTCCCTCTTTTGTGAAAATGGTTTCGTGATCAAAAGCATTCCACCATGATCTACTCCATCAGTTTGCTCCTTTCTTCTTGACCACATCAAGGGGCTAGAGATCCACACCAAAAGTATAGAACTATGATTGAATCAATGATTCAATGGAGAGTTCAAGGATTTGGTCCTTCGACAGGAGCTTTTTGTCACTAAGCACAGTTCTCCGCAATCCGAAACTATCAAGACGGTCGAGAGAACACGCAACGTATGCAATCGCGTGTTCTCTAATAATTGATATTAATAACAAGGGTTCATAGGTACAATGATATCATATGTTTGAGTAATGTGATCGGATGGTGCCCTATATTGTTTCTTGGTACCTTATGTTTTCAGAGTGTTGTTATATAGTCCAAATTACTGTTGACATCAAGTTAATTAAACTGAGTGTTAATGTGGCACTGACGTGGCAATGATGTAGCAGATGAAAAATAAAAATAAATCGAAAAATTAAAATTTGGACAAATCGGGAAAAAATATAAAAAAGTTAAAAAAATATTTTAAAACTTTATGTATTAATAAAAAAAATTATCAAATTACTATTTTTTTTAAAGCGAAAACTGGAAAAAACAAACTAGGGTTCAACCATTGGGGTCCAATTGACCCAGCCTAGGGTTACCCTTGGGCTCCAATTGACCCAGCTAGGGTCGAACCCAGGGTTCGGTCCGACCCAGACCTGGTCGCCCAAGTCAGGCGACCTGGTAAGGGTCCAACACAGCCCAGGGTTCGACCCTAGGTTAGGTCAATTAGACCCAAGGGTCGAACCCTAGTTTTGTTTTTTATTTTAAATAAATTTATAAAAAAAAAATTATTATTAATATATAAAGTTTTAAAATAATTTTTTTAATTTTTTTATTATCTTTTCCTATTTATTTTTAAAATTAAATATTATATTATATATATATGTGGCGTTGATGTGGCGCTGACGTGGTGCTGACATGAACTATTTAACAAAACAATATAACGGTTGACTAACAGAATACCGTAGGACAACATCCTACAAACAGAACAGACCATTTGACCACATCAAAAAACATATGGTATCATCCGATCACATGACCCAAACATATGCTACCATTTGACCTAATAACAATTAATAAACACAAAATACAAGTTGATCATTCATCTATCTAATAATAAAAATTAACTTTTGTTTAATTGAAAAATATACTTTGAAAGTTTTGGATATCTTGATAGTGAGACGAGATAACTTATATACATTATCTCCAGCTTTGATCATCTTAATCAAAGACAGTGATGGATTCCTCATGCACGTTGTGTTATTCTTCTTCAATAAGTGACTATTTTCCACTAGTCTGATCATTTCCTTTAACGACTATAGTTTACATAGCTAATTATGACTTAAAATTGTTTTTAAGTACTTTAGCTGCCTTTGTAAGTGTTTTTTTTTTAATTGAGTATCTTGTTTTCATTACCTTATCATTACTTTAGCTAATTATTACAGGGTATTTCTTTCACAGAATTCAGAATAAGGAATACGTAATAGGAGTAGAGAATAAAAAATAGGAGATACGAATGTGAAGTTTTTTCTTTGGTAGAATGAAAATGAATGAAATAATGAATTTTGTTGTTTTTTTGATGAAATTGGAAATGGAATAGAATGTGGCAAAATAATATATTTGCCCCTCTTTATATATGTTTAATATATAATACTTTTAATTTATATTAATTAATTAAAAAAACAGAATAATAAAAACTTAAATATAATTAATTAATAATTTTAAAAAATAAATAAATAATTTATTTAATTATTTTTAAAGGACAAGCCCTTGACTTTTTTTAGTACATTTTTTAATTAATATAAATTATAATCTAAATTCATTATTTTTTCCACGATCCATTGAGATCATATTTATCTGAAACATAAAATCTTTAATTACACTATTCACAATATAACATTTCATTACTACACGACAATACACCGTCCGAAAGTTATAAACTTGTATAAGGAAATAATCTGCTCAAGCATTTATTCCATTACAAATATACTGACATGTCGTGGTTTCAAACATCTGGAAGCAACCTCAGCATTGCAGTTCCTCCACTTACCAACTTGGTGATTGAGATTCCGACCGTGATTACCAGGAACACCTTCATGGTGGATTCAATCGATGTGTCGAGTCGATATCTGAATTAACAGCCATAATTAATATATGGATTCAATCATTTCACGTAAATTGTTGCACAACCATAATTTTAATACCATGATTCCAAGCATGATTCGACACAGCATGACCTGAAACCAACCATAATTCTAACAACATGATTCGAACAACATAATCCAAACCAGCAACACAAAACCCAGGAAAAAAACAGCATAATCAACATCACAATCTAGGATAATCAATAACATAATCAAGCAGCACAAAACATCATACAAAACCTCACAAATTTGCACGATTTTTGGGTTCCCCCGAACTAAGAATTCGTGATTTCTTGGTTGAGAGAACCCAGAATAACAAGAGAAGAAGAATATCATGGGGGCAAAGGGAGAACTTACCTGTTGTTCTTCTCCAATCGATGGATTGAAGCTCCGTTGCCTTCGGATTGCGGAGGATGAACTGGGCAATGAATAAACTGGCGACTTCAATTTGTTGCAGGAGGAGGGTAATTGGGCATCATAAACACAATTGGAAAAGAAATAACTGAAGGGTAGACTTGGAAATAAGTAAAGATAGTAAGGGTAAAATAATATTTTACGTGTCTATTCCGGATTCCTTGCCCTCTAGGCTTAGGAATTCTTAGGTTTCCTTACGGAATGTCTAAGCCTCCCCGACCGGAATGTCTAAGCTAAATTTTTCCAATTCCGCAAAAAGAACAACTTCTTAAGGAATCCGTAAGCCAAATTCCTTTTTCTTTCCGCGAAAATAACATGTCATTAATCTCATAATCGAAAAACCATCAACTAATTATCTACACATAAAATAAAATAGAAGTAGGAAACATTTTCAAAATTTACTAGCAACATTACTTAGTTCCATGTGACTCGAATTGTTTGGTCGGTTGCATCTCGACCCAGTTGGATCACGTTTTTTAATAAGACTCGGTTCGGTGCGTCCCGGGCCAGACCTCCTGCTACTCCGATAACCTGAACGGAAGGAAATCTCGTTGTTTCCACTCCGACGATCAAGTCAGTCGAAGGATCGTTGGTTGGGGAGAGTAAATGCAAGAGAAAATATAGAGAGAGTATTGAATGTGGAGTTAAAGATGTAAAGGGATAGTAGGTGAGGGTATTTATAACCTCTCACCTCTAACCTTAGGTGTCACCTGTCGAGCTGACTCTGGTTGGGTGCTCATTAATGCGTCGAATGACAGCCTGTCTTTTCTGTTCTTTTGTGAGGACTATCCATTTAATTTTGGCAATTTATATTTTTTTTAATTCACAAAAAAATAGAGTGGTTCATAGTCCTCACCCTTTCAATTGACTACAGGTAAATAAAGTGTATGTTCTTATGAGATAATTGGGTCAAAGTCACCCTTAAATCGACTACCTACAAAAGAATTTCTTAGTGAGGTGAGAATCGAGAGAGGTCACAGTCACCCATAAATTGGCTACCTACAAAAGAATGTCTTTGTGATGTGAGAATTGAGAGAGGTGACGACCACCCATAAATCGGCTACTTGCAAGAGAGTGTCTCTGTGCGGTGAAAACTGAGAGGGGTCACAGCTACTCATAAACAAGCTACCTACAAGAGAGAGTTTCCACGAGGTGAGAATTAAGAGAGGTTACTACCAATAAATAGAGTGTTTCTATAAAGATGAAAAACCATAAGGGCTATATTTACCCTCCAATTGACTACCAATATATATAGTGTTTCAATAAAGATGGAAAATCACAAAGGTCATAGTTACCCTCCAATTGACTACCCAAAAACAGAATATTCTCATGACGATGGAAAATTCACAAGGGACATAACCACCCAAATATACAGTCTTCAACCATGGTCATCGGTGCAGCGCTATCCTAGATACTCTAGTCACCAGATCATAAGCACGTCAACTGATTTAGAAACTTTCTAGTCCAAAATCGGTGTCACCTTATCTTTGGACAAACACTCCTCAAATACGTTATGGATGTCCAAAAAGGGGCAAACTGTAGACAGTGGATTTTGACCTAGATGCGACGCGTTTAGGATCGTGACATGTGGCGAATCATTATGAAGATTCCATATATGACACGTTGTGGAGTTTCCAAAAACATGTTTAGTGCAAATTTAGTAGATTAATATATAGAGTATATTGTGAAATATTTAGAGTATATTGTGGAATATTTAGATAATATTTTATATTTTATAATATATTTTATTGCATATACACTTCCTAGTTTAGAGAACCCTAGGAACTTGTATAAATAGGAGTGTTATGCATTATGTAAGAAGGTGGCAAGACGAATAAAATAAAAATTCTGGTTGAAATAAAGGGTGGTCACGCCACCGCTGCAAAGAATAAATAAAATAACTTTCATTTGAAACATGGTTTGAATTTCATATCTTAATTGTTCCATGTCATTACTCATACATACTTGTGCGTATATACATTATATTTGAATACTTACACATTGACCTTTATATATATATATATTGTGTATTATTCTGAAAGTATATGTCTAGTTGTTATTGCATCCATTCATTCTGTAACCAAATTTGATCTGATTTTGTCTTTATTTATTTTTATTTTTTTTCCATACCTTTTGTACATTCTTATACATTGGTACACATTCATATATACTCATAAAAATTAACATTTTTGTTTTGATTTACTCTTTTTTTTGCTTGATATTTTTATTTATCTATCGATACGCATGTAGATATACTATTATTGCACATAATTATATAGGGTTAATAGGTCCAATGGTACCATAAGTTTGGGTCATGTGATCGGATGGTACCCCTATGTTGTTTTATAGTACCATAAGTTTCGCAATGTTGTTATTTGGTCCAAATTACTGTTGCCGATGTTAACTAACAGAATGCTGACGTGACATTCATGTGGCACTGACGTGGCGCTGACGTGGCACTGACGTGGCGCTGACGTGGCACTGATGTGACAATTGGAAAATACAGATAAATAGGAAATATAATAAAAATAGGGGAAAATCGAAAAAAATTATAAAAATATTTTAAAACTTTATATATTAATAAAATCTATTTTTTATAAATTATTTTTAAAAAAATCGAAAATTGAAAAAACATATGAAAAAGTATGGAAAAAATTGGAAAAATTATAAAAAAAATTTTAAAACTTTATATATTAATAAAATGTATTTTTTTATAAATGTATTTTTTAAAAAAAAATTGAAAATTGAAAAAAAAACCAAAAAAACTAGGTTGGACCCTTGGGGTCCAATTGACCCAACCAAGGGTCGAACCCTGGGCTGGGTTGGACCCCCACCAGGTCGCCTGACCTGGGCGACCAGGTCTGGGTCTGACCCAGCCCTGGGTTCGACCCTGGCTGGGTCAATTGGACCCCAAGTTAGTTCGACCCTTGGGGTCCAATTGACCCAGCCAGGGTCGAACCCAGGGCTGGGTCAGACCCAGACCTGGTCGCCCAAGTCAGGCGACCTGGTGGGGGTCCAACCTAGCCCAGGGTTCGACCCTTGGCTGGGTCAATTGGACCCCAAGGGTCCAACCTAGTTTTTTTTTTTTGTTTTTTTTTCAATTTTCGATTTTTTTTAAAAAATAAATTTATAAAAAATAAATTTTATTAATATATAAAGTTTTAAAATATTTTTTGAATTTTTTATAATTTTTCCGATTTTTTTCAAATTTTTTAAAAAACAATTTATTAAAAATACATTTTATTAATATATAAAGTTTTAAAATATTTTTTGAATTTTTTTATAATTTTTCTGATTTTTTTCCGATTTTTTTTCATATTTTTCCCCTATTTTCCCCTATTTTTTAAAATTTTTCTATTTATTTTTATTTTTTAAATTAAATATTATATTATATATCTACGTGGCGCTGATGTGGTGCTAACATTGACCATTTAACAGAAAAATCTAATGGTTGACTAACAGAGTACCATATGACAACATGCTCCAAACATAACAGACCATTTAACCACATCAAAAAACATATGGTACCATCCGATCACATGACCCAAACTTATGGTACTATTCGAACTATTAACCCAATTATATATGGAACCTAGATCTTCATTTTTATGTCTTTCACATTCTTTGAGTACTCAAAGAGTGGCATATTAATTAAATTATATTTTATAATAGAACTCCATAACCTTAATATATGGACGTAGACCGTTCCAAAAACCTAGGTTTCGACTTAATTATTTTCCTAGGTAATCAAGGTTTTTAGTGAGTCGTAATTAACTTGTGGCAACTCAAAAATATTTTTATTCTAATATCGCCTTTGAGTTAGATTTTAGATGTGACAAAGTACAACAAGGATATAAGCTCTTCTCATAATCTGCTAGCATCATATAGAATGCCATATCCTAAATTCAGTTCGTCACTATTGTCCATATTTTTACCACCCAACCCATCATCCACCATATTGTCCCTCTCTTACCTAGATATTATATTACCTCTGTTAGACATAACTTGTTTGTATTCCTCACCATGGTCAATCTATATACGTAGGTATTATTCTGAATCTTTACATATGCAAATTCAAAGTATTTATTGTCATTAACGAACAACCATTACAGTTTATGCACGAACAATAAATGTCCCTTTTCCCAAGACAAACAAGCATAAGCAAATTCAAGAAATACACTTACATCTTCTATTGGAATTCGAGATTCACATGCACGAGAAATAGCATGTTAGTAAGACAAATAATGTAATACGAGAACTATACTTACATCGGTCGATCTATCGATCTGTGATAACGAAAGCGTGTGAGATCGCCGGCGGTTCAGAATCACAATGAGGTGTGCTGGTCGAAAGGACGTGTCAATAGATAGTATCACTCCTTAGGTTTTCACAGTGGATTCCGTACGACGAACTAGAGGTCATCTGATATTGTATATTGAGTGTGTGAGAGTATAGGAGAGTGTTTTGGTATCCGCCCTAGGGGTCTATTTATAGACCCGAGGGCAATTAAAATGTTTTGTAAGTGTTCACTTTGGTCCCCGAAGTTTTCATAATTTACATGAGCACCCCTTATGGGAGCATTTTCCTACACCTTCCTTATACTATAAACTTTGCTAAGGTTTGGTCATGCAACTCTTATCCATCTCTTAGTTATTTCTTCGTACGAATATTTTCAGATTGTTAAAATGCTTTTACATTCTATGAGAGTTCAATTGATAAGACATTACTCAACTATATACCTGTTCCTAAATTCACAATGTAACATACACTTGACTTTCTTCAAGTTTACTATATTACGATAGTAAAAGTACACGTTAAATACTGGGTTTATCGTGGGTAAATTTGACGACACTAAATAGTGTATATAGTTACAAAATATAATGTCACCACAAAAGAATCTATTTAGTGTTAGATTCTCAATGAGAAGAGTTAATTTTCGTCACTACTGATCAACATTCTTGTAGTGAATTTTAATTATGTAAAACAGACTAATAATTTAATTAAAAACTAGACTATGACATGCGCTACGCGCGTGCACGTCCTCGTCGTTGGTCGTGTGTGAGGTGTTACGAAGATATGATTCAGTCGTTCTGGCTGCAAGGATAATACAACAATAGTATAAGAATTAAGCGACCAAGATTTCCTTTAGAAATTTTAAAAATAATTATAGTTTTTAAATTTTATTTCATGTGATTTAAGTTCAGTTTTAAATCAATAATATTTTAATCAAATCTTTAATTCTCGTGCAATTTTTTCGTTAATCAAATCAGTTTCAAATCAATAATACCCTTTAGTGAATTAAAAAGTTTTCACTTCAAATATGTTTCCAATTGTATATGTATAAGATATATATCTACATGTTATGAAGGTACAATCCTTTAGTTACTATTGTAAATGATATGTATATATATATATGTTGATTCAAATTTTTCTATAACTGTAGACTAAATTTCGGGTATTCATACCTATAATGCCTTCGAAATCGAATTTCTTAACCAGAACTTTTGTTATTGACTGCGTGGTGTCACGTGATAAAATAATATATAATTGACCGTGACTATAAACATGGTTAAAAAATTATATGTCGACGTTTGACAAAATTTGATTTAGCGATTTGTTTATAGTCATCATAATATTAAGTCGTACTGAAAGCAATTTACGAGACATTTGAAAATGTAAGTGAAGGTTTTTGTGATTTATTTGATATCTTGACATAAATGTTTTGATTCATTTAAATAGTCTACGAATATTTCTGCATAAAAGCAATTACAGATAAAATCCAAACATATCTGTCTTGTGTCATTACAAAGTACATTAGGCTTAATCAACTAATTTCTTTTCGACGTCACCAGGATTTGAACGTCGACTTAGTAAATACCATCCAAATATTTTTTTCCTGATGTCCCCAGGATTTGAACCTACGCACTTTGATACCAATCTTTTTCGATGAACACTGGCCTCAATCTTTGACTGTTGCCTTAGACAATACTGACGTGTTGATCTCCTCGCGTTGATGCCGACATTTTTTTGCTTGAAACAGGGCACACTCTGCTATTAACATTTCCCGACAACTTTTTTCCAACGTCTCCAGGATTTGAACATTGGTAATCTATACCGACCTCAATCGTAACCATCGTCTTAGTCAATACTGACCTCAATGAACCCTCACTCTAAGAGTATTTCTCTTCGGAGTCGGCAAGATTTGAACCTGGGCACTTTGATACCATATAAGATTTCAAACGTAAGCATTAACCAACTGTCTCAACAATCTGAACTTGTGAGAGAATGCATTTGGTATACATTTAAGATATCTTAACACGCTCACTACAATTTCTATGAAACAACTATTACAAATATACCGTGGCAACGTGAAGAAAATTTAGTAATATTTTTTAAAAATAAAATAAAATTAGATATTTGATTAACTTATTCTGTATTTGTTAAATATATGTTAAAATTTGGAAAAAAAGAATACAATTTATAATTTGTTTGAGTATTGATGTGCAGGTGTATTATAGAGATTTATTAACCTTAAAGTTATTAGATTAAACAATGCAATGCTCATACACTCTAAAATTAACCAATCCCCAAAAATCATTAAATTATGTAAAGATTATTAATAACAATTGTAGAGAATATATAAAAGTGAAAGTATAGTAATAAAATATTGTATTCTTATAGCATAATCACAAATATAATTTTTTTTTGAGACAAAATTTGTAACAAAAAAAAAATCACTTGAGTAGTTAAAACAATAAATATAAGTTAGGTGTATTAAAAAGTATTTGAGCACTACTAATCTAGCGGAAAAATGTGTTATTGTAATAGTGAAAGGTCTTAGGTTCAAACCTTTGTTGGAATTTTTTTAAAGAGATTTCCTATCCATAAATTACATTTAAGAAATAGGTGGAGAGAGAAAATATAAATGACCAAAATAATCATGATATGTTTAAATTAGTTAAATTTTTAAGAGATAATCATGATATGTTTAAATTAATTAAATTATATTGACGGTTAAAAATACAACTTTGTATTTTATAAATAGTATAGATAAACCAAATATAAACTTTCTGCTAAAAGTACAAATTATTATTTAGTGGAGACTTTTATTTAAGTAAAGTCTTAAGCAAGATGCAGATCAATAGCCACAGTTTTGATTACTGATCAATTACCGATTGAGCGGAGGTTTTGCCTCTAGAACCTCGTACTGCCCCCAAACTTTCTCCATCACTTTAGCAATTAATATCGTCTTTGTTCCCGCAATATTGATTTCCCATAGAATGATATCCTTAAGAGTATTGAGATTACAACATGTTGTCTCCACGACCAAATGTAAAAGCAAAGTGGGGTCTAGTAGGTTATTTATTTATTTATTTTTCTAAGAGTAACAACCTGTGGATGTTGACACAAAAATAGGCATAACAGTTTTTATAAGGTACCTGTAAAATCACATTTTACAAATAGGTATCCATTTTTGTTTTATTTGTAGGTATATGAGTTTTTCATGGTGATTTTGTCTTTTGAACCGATAGTTTTGAGGTGAATGTGAAAATATGTGTGACACTAATGCCTATATTTTATCTTATTATTTCAAATATAGTATATGTATTTTGTCTTATTGTTTAAAATTTGTAGATATTGTTTTAATATGGTATTTGTACTTTATCTTAATTGTTTACATTTCGTCCAAAACTTACGGGTCAAAACACAGAGTAATACTTTAGGAATGTCAAGTAACTAAGAAAAGAAATACGTAAGTACATATTTATAAAAATGTAATATCTAAGTACCTAAAATATAATTAACGTAGTAGATCATTTTTTGGTACCAATGAACAATAATGTGATTATCTGAAATGGAAGCCCCATGTCCACGCGAAATGTAATAACGGATGTTCAGCAGTGTTTTGTTTTTGCATAAAAAGGACATGCAGTGTTTTGTTTTTGCATAAAAAGGACATGTTGTAGGCATCGCCATGCTTTCCTCCTTGTAATATTGAACATTGATGTCCATGTTCTTTGATCTTCTGTAAATAAAACATGTTGATTCATTTAAAGAACCCATCCTCTCCAACTTCATCGTAGTTTTACAAAGTGTATTACTACTTTTTTCCATCCATTTTAAATATTTAGGTTAATTAGCAACTTTCTATCTAAATTTAAGAGTTTGAACATTTTGCTAACATAATATTTTTCCAGGATAAATTGGTAGTTAAACTTATATATAAAGTTGCACGCAATACATTAACTTCGATGCTATTTAATGATAATAGAAATTGTTAGTTGAACTTCTAAGGAATATACAATTTATGAATTGAATTTTGAAAAAAAAAATACAATTTGTAAGCTAAAATTTTAATTAATTTGGTAATTAAACTTTGATAACCTGGATGAGAATGGAAATAATAAACTAAAAACATTGCATAAATTTAACTAATGTTAAACAAATATAGTATTAAAATATCTAAATCCCCAAATTCAGCTAATAAATAGCTAATTACCTGGAGCATACCGAACCGGGGATGAGTTCCTTCTATATATACCAAAACAAGTGACAGTCGAGATGAATGATGAGCTAACACGGGAGGTAACGAACCTAGAAATCTGGGCGGCCACATATCACTTGGGACGATCACGGGCACCGGGTCCGGATGGCTTTCCGGGTCTGTTTTACCAAAGGAACTGGAACACCGTGGGGGCGGATGTCATCACCGCGGTCAAGGCTTTCTTCAGAACATGTATCATACAAAACACCCTTAATAATACTAACATTGTACTCATTCCAAAAGTGCAAAACCCGACCAAACCCACTTATTTTCGGCCTATAAGTTGTTGTAACTTCATGTATAAGATTATCTCAAAAGTGTTGGTGAACCGATTGAATATATATATATCAGAACTTATAACTCATTTTCAGAGTGCATTTGTATCAGGTAGACACATTCAGGATAACATCATGGTGGCACATGAAGTGTTCCATCATCAACAAACGAGCCGAAATGGGAACAAGGTGGAATGCGCTCTGAAGATCGATATGCAAAAGGCGTATGACTGAGTTGAGTGGGACTTCCTACTGGACGCGCTAAGGCAAATGGGGTTCACAGAAAAGTGGGTAGGATGGATAAAGGCTTGCATATCAACTGCCACATACCAAGTGGTGGTGAACGGGGTGCGCACCCATCGATCTGCCCATCACGGGGTATCCGCCAAGGTGACCCACTATCACCTTACTCGTTCATATTACTTGCGGATGTGCTATCCAGGAGGATAATTGGGGCAGCTAGGGAGGACCAGATCAAGGGCATAACACTGAGAATACAATGCCCAGAACTACACTACCTGTTCTTGACGGATCACTCGTTGTTCTTTATCAGTGGCTCGCCTGAGAATGCCGAACAACTCAGGAAAATTATGGATGCATATTATCAGGTATCAGGACAATGGATAAACAGGGACAAGGCGACCCTTTATTTCAACAAAGGGGCGGGGCTAACTTACCCAACCGCATTTGAGGCGGCCCTAGACATACATAGCACGAGTGACCTGGGCAAGTACTTGGGGCTGCCTTCAATATGGGGACACTCTAAGAAGGAGGCATTGGAATCTTTAAAAACGAAGGTCAAGAACAAGCTCCAAGGATGGCGACCGAAGACACTAAACCAAGCGGGGAAGGAAGTCCTCATTAAGGCCAGCATCACCGCAATCCCAACGTATGTGATGGGTGTATTCCAGTTACCAAAAACATGGTGTTCGGAAATAGATGCTCTCATTGCGGATTTTTGGTGAGGACAAACCGTGGAGGGTAAGAGGACACATTGGTGGAGATGGGAAATCCTAACAAAGGCAAAGGGTACGGGAGACCTAGGGTTTTGTGAGCTACAAAATTTCAACACGGCATTACTCACAAAGATGGCGGGGCGCATAACGACCGAACCAACAAGTCTACGTGCGCAGGTCCTCAAAGACCTATATTTCCCAAGAAGCTCTCTCTTAGAGGCGAAAAAAGGAGGCCAAGCTTTGTGGGGATGGAGTAGCATCTTGCATGGTCGGCACGTGATGAAACACGAGGGCATATGGAAAATGTCCGAGTTTTTGGTGACCCATGGATCTACACAAAAGAGAATATGATGGTGGATACCGAATATGGTGTAGAGAACGGAGAAGAATTACGGGTGCGGGACCTTATAACACCGAACGGAGCATGGAATGAGTAACTAGGGAGGAGTATCGTGAATCGGGTGGATGCCGAGCATATTCTCAACGTCCCACTACCGCATGATGGGGGAACGAATATATACATATGGCCACATACGAGGGACGGAACACCTATGGTCCGATTGCTGTACCACAAGATTCGTGAAAGGGTCGATCGAAAATGAGACCAAGCATACCCGACCTTAGTGCGTTTTGGAAGGGAATTTGGGTGACAAAGGTAATGCCCAAGGTAAAGAACTTTATTTGGAGACTTGCAATGAATGTCATCGCCGTTAAAGCGAACATGGTAAGACGAGGTATGAATGTAAACCATGGATGCCATATATGTGGAGAAGCGGAAATAAGAGAACACATGACCCTTGATTGTGCTTGGGCCGAACAGGTATGGATTGGAATACTTGGGCTACGAGTAGAGAGAGCAAACAGTATTGATGTGGTCAAATGGCTCGACGAGAGGAGATTGGATCTGAGGGGTCAAGGTGCGGAAAATGACCGAAGATGGGAGCTCTCTTTGATGACATGTTGGATCAAATGGAAGACAATATGCAAGACGGCCTTTGAAGCAAAACAACCGAATGTAAGGGCAACCATCGAGGAGATCAAGCGAATCTATGCGGAGGACCGACTGGACCGAGATCAACATGTTGAGACCGAAGACCGACTGGACCGAGAATGGCGACCACCAACGGCGAACAAGATCAAGATCAATTGTGATGCCTCATGGTGCCAAACTCGAGACGAGCGGGGATAGGAGTCCTTGCAAGGGGAACACACGGAAAAGTTATTGGGGGACTTAACCGGCGCTACTGGAGTGATGATATTGAATCAATGGAGGCTATGGCAATACATGAGGGGGTCAGCCTAGCGATAGAGTCGGGATGGCAAAACATCATCATCGAGACAGACTCGCTGGTGGTTCACCAACAACTACAAACTGACCCGACGCATTGGAGGGTGACGAACATCATCACAAATACCCGAGCACATCTGCCAAGAGACTTCTTAACTATTCAGCTTCATGTCCTGCCAAATCAATAACAAAGAATTCAGATTCCATGCTGGAGCGTGATATGCATGTCTGTTTTGAAGACTTTCATAATATAGCACCTCCACCAAAGTAAACCCATAACCATTAGTAGAATTTACCTCATGATTATCTAAATAGAATTTGCATCAAATTCTTCCAAAACGACATAAAATCTACTAAATTGCAAAACTCCGATTTACAGTACCTTTCAAGTATTTTAGTTAATGATAAAAAAACATTTCAATGATCACCACACAAGTTATGAGTGTACTTATAGTGTATGCAGTGTTCATGTCGAGTGTAGTTCATTGGAAACATCACCCTAATAATTTAAGCTTACTTCTTTTGTAAATCACTGAAATATCTATTTTCTTGAGTAAGAATTAATTATAAGGAATACTCATGTGCAATACTTTAAAATAAGCAAATGTTTCTCAACATCTTTGTGATTAAATGAGATTAACTCAAACAGCTAACATTCCCAGTCCTCTCAATTTTAACACCTAAATCTACATCAACGTTTCTAAGATCTTTTATTACAAGTTGAGAAGACAAAATGCTTTAGCATGTTTCACAACTTGCACAATAGTGTAAAAAATACGCCATTGACATTCAAACATATGGTAGCACATATGGTTTAATCATAAGTGAACTTGTCGAACGTCGTATCCGACTTTCTCCGACCCTTTTTGGAAAATATTTTTTTGGGTTTTCTCTCTAAAATGTCAAGTATTGGCGAGCGACGAGTCCGGTCGAGCGGGGTCCATCAACCACACCGAAAAAATGAAAGAGTCGCCAACGATTAATTAAATAATCGAAATCTTAAAATTTGCCTAGGGTACATGGTGTTAACATCCTAGGACTTGGAAAGGTCTACGCCCATAGAATAGAGTTCGGGGGTTTGATTACGTCTTAAGGGCTTGTGAGCCCATAATCCTCTCTTTCGGTACTTTAGTTTTGCATTTGAATTTTTTTTTTTCAATTTACCCGAATTACCCGTTTTGATCATGCTTGGCCAAAGAGTTTACATGCATTTTTTCAAAAAATAAATAAACCATATACAAACATTTTTTATGTATGAGTTAGTTCAAAATAAATACACAAGAGGAGAATGAATTTAATCGAGCTCAAAAAATGTGGTTTAACTTTGGGGTCATTTTAAAACGTCAAACGTATACAAATGATTTTAAAGATACAAAGCATGTTTAACTAATTTGTAACACTTTGACAAGTCATGGGATGTCCCGAAATGTTTAGGGACCAAAATGCAATTATTTAAAATTCGAGCTGAATCGAATTTTTTTTTTTTTTAAATGACAGAATTGGCCTTAAACTATTATGGACTTATTTGAAACAATTAGTAAAGGTCCACAATAACCAGAAAATTATTCTGGACATGTTTGTAACACTTTAACAAGACATGGAATGTCCAGAAAAGTTTAGAAAACCAAATGTAATTTTCAAAAAAAAATCAAGCTGAATAAAAAAATTCAAAAATTGCACAAATGACCCAAAAACTTTCTGGTCTGGTTTATAACACTCGATAAAATCTCAGAATGAACCGAGAGTCCAAGGATCGAGTTATTACCTTCATCAAAGTCTAGGGACGACCTAAGTGAGTTGTGAAAATATATCTTTTTTTTTTTATTTCACACACACACACATATATATATATATATAGTATGACATATACATAATATATAGATATTATACATATAGAATTAATATCACACACATATATATAGATATAGTATCACATATACGTAATATATATATAACAACAAGTATATTATACATTAATATATAATATATGTATATAAACTCTTTTTTTTATAACATAAATTTTATTCACATTAGAAAATACAAATACAATATTAAATACGAGAGAGATAAACCTAAATCGTTCGGAGCTTAAATATTGTACGAGAAATGAGACAAATAATTGCCAATATTTTTTTCACTCTCACTTTCTATTTATTTTTGTTCTCTCACTCTTTTCCTTCGACCTTCACCCGTTCTCCTTCAACCTACTGCCCTTCCTTCTATTTATAGAAGAATTGCTTCTTATTTTATTATTATTATATTTAATAAATAATAATAAAAAATAATCGGTGGAAAAGAGGAACATGGCCATGTGGCCATGTTTCTCATGCGTTGACCCTTCTTTTTTTAATTTTTTTTTTTAGTTTTCATATATATATATATATATATCTTTTTTCAATATGATTTCTCTCAGCTCGGTTCTTCGCGTATAGATTTTTGATCTCGGGACAAAATCAAGTGTTTACAGTTGCCCATGTTTGAACATACACTCATGGAGTTGATATCATGAGTGTGTGTTTAAAGACAAAAAACTGATTTTGGCTCCTCTCGATTTATTATTTACTTAGTAGACAAACATTATCGTGCAACTTTTGGAAGTTGGACATCTACAAGTCTTGATTGTTGACGGTGATTTGAGGAGATTGAGCGCCTAAACGCTCATCGACTTGTGATTCCTAGAAGGTGGACACATACAGGTCATGGTCGTTGAGATGACTTGCGTATACCAAAAGGCTCCGTTCGTCGACTTGTCACTCGTTGGAGATGACTTACGGAGTCTAAACACCTAAAGGCTTTGCTCGTCGGCTTGTGACTCTCAGGAACTGAACAACTACAGGTACTAGTCATCGAGGATGATTTGCGGAGGTTTAACACCTAAGGGATCCGGTCATCGGCTTGTGACTCTCAGGAACTGGATAACTACAGGTATTAGTTGTCGGGGATGATTTGCGGAGGTTGAACACCTAAAGGCTCCCGTCATCGGCTTGTGGCTTACTTTAGAGCTCAAAACTCTTGTAGAGACGTCCGACTGCTTGTGCGAAATTCTCAGATTGTTTCCTCACTAGTCGACCATGGAATCCTTCTTAATGGAGTTCCCTAAATCCATTTATGCTACGTCCACCTGTCTTGGGGACATTCTCAATTGTGAAGCTGTCTTGGGGACATTCTCAAATGTGAAGCAATACATGTTTATGCAATTTTCTCTTTTCCATGAATAAACACGTTTTGAAAAAATATGTAAGGATCTTAAAAACTTTCTTGTAGCCGGTTATGGGTGGATATGACCCCTTTAGATTATATTTTTGACATGGAAATTCTCTTTGAAACAAGCCTTTGAGACCATAAAGGATACACATGATTCATTCATGTACAAGGTGTATCCACGGGAGTTAGTCGAGGCAGCTCAGACTAATGCCATTCACCGCTTCTCTTTATTGTGACCATGGGGGAAACAATGTCGTCTACTTTTGAGTAGTAGTGTATTTCATCTCTCGATTTCCTTTCCTTTTGCTACGGTATATTTTTAGCGCACCTCTCGGTTCCCTTAATTTTTGCCTAGGTCACCCTTTCGAGTTTTCAACCTAGCATGGATTCTCTCCTTTTGTCACGATTGCCTTTTTAGGAATTTTCAATCATGCCCCTCTTCCCTATATTTTGCCTAAACCGCCCTTTCGGGTTTTCAATTTAGCATGAATTTTCACACTTTTGGAGGTTCGTTTTCTGGTTACGAGCTCCTTAAGATAGTATTTTCTGACTTCGTCCATATCTATTGGACTGGGGATTTCTTAGTCGTCCATATAGGTGATGATCATGACTCTTCCACTGAAAACCTCTTTGACGACATAAGACCCTTCATATTTAGGCACGAACTTACCGCAAGAGTCTGGATTGACTCGAAGGATTTTTCTGTGAACTAGATCGCGTGCATGTAATTCGCTTGAACGCTTCTTTCTACTAAATGCACGAGCCATGTGTTGGTAGTACAATTACCCATAGCACAACGCGAAGAAACGCCTTTCATTTATGAGGTTTAACTTCTCATATCTGCATCTTGCTCATTCTGACTTGTCCATCTCTAGCTCAGCGAGGATCATAGCTAGCAGAATTTCTACTTCATTTGGCAGCACGACTTCGGTCCCGTAACCAAGGGAGAATGGGGTTGCCCCTCTTCATGTTCGTATTGAGGTCATGTATGCCATGAGTGCCTAAGGCAGCTTGTCGTGCCAGTCCTTATAATTGACAGTCATTTTCTCTTTGATCTTCTTGATATTTTTATTTGCTGGTTTCACTGCGCCATTCATTTGTAGGCGATATGAAGATGAATTTCTATGCTTGATCTTAAATTGATCACACAACCCATCAACCAATTTATTATTAAGATTGTTTGCATTGTCTACGATGATTGACTTTGGCACCCCATAACGCGCGATAATATCCTGCCTAATGAAACGATTGAAAGCCTTTATAGTTACTGACGCCAGGATGATAACCTCTACTCACTTGGTGAAATAATCTATCGCCACCAATATGAATTGATGACTATTGGACGCTTTTGGAGAGATCATGTTGATTACATCGATGCCCCACATTGGGAAAGACCATGGGGAAGTCATGGGATTGAGCTCGTGTGGTAGCATGTGGATTTGGTCTACTTACACTTGACCGAGGTGACAATGTTGGACGTGTCTCGCACAATCAGACGTCATGGTGGACCAACAGTATCCAAGTCTCATTATAATTTTGATAGCATTCACCCGCCCATGTGTGGTTCGCCACAACCTTCGTGGATTTCTTCTCATCAAATGATCTTTTGTATAAAGTCGGGCGACTGAGAAAATAATTACAAGTCATCCTTCGTACGACCTTCCAGCCATTTCTTGTGGAACCTTCTCGGAACGCTCTGAACTCCAGGTATATTTTTATGTTAGTGAACCACGGCTGACCGTCTATCTCTTTGACTGTACAAGAATAGGTTGAAAACTCTTTGCTCTTAATCTCCACTAGCAGTACCCACGTTTCCCGGTAAAAGTTTACTCACTGATGCGAGTGTTGCCAATGCGTCTGCAAATTGGTTCTTATTTCTTGCCATATGAGTGAAAGTGATGTCTTCAAATTATGCCACTAAATCCTCAAGGTGCTCATGATATAGCTGGAGTTTGGCATCCCTCGTTTTCCATTCCCCTATCGTTTGGAGGATGATTAAAATGAATCTCCGAACACTTCTAGTTTCTTCAATTCAAGGTCTAGTATGATGCGCATGCCGAGAACACATGCCTCATATTCTGCGATGTTGTTGGTGCAGTGGAAGGTGACCTTGACCGCTACTGTAAAAGGTTACCCCTTTGGAGAGATGAGCACTACCCGGATATCCCATCCGACTGAACTCACAGACGTGTCGAAGTACATCCTCCAATTTTCCTTCGGCCAACAAAGATATATGCGTTGGGGTTCTGCGCAACTAGTCCACGACCTTGTACTCAACATCTTTTACAATTTTCATGAAATTACTCGCTTCTTCTTCAATTACCTTCTTCTTTTGGGCTCCCTCCACCTCGTTCTCCTTGGGTGGTAATAGGGCTGGATATAGCAACGTACTGATCGAGGTTTACTGAAAATGCATTCGTTTTTCACGGATCCTTCCGTGTGACCCCCATAGCTCCAAGGTACCCTTTTGTTGCTCTTACACTTGAACGGTGCTGGTCAAAGCGGTACGTAGTCACTGATTAGTGCGGTGATCATCGAAACATAAATTTTTAGCATCTCCTGACCCATAGGGCCGACCAAAGAGGTTGGTCATTCATCTCAGAAGATCATGTTGACTTGGCCTGAAGCGTGGTTGGGTAGTGGATTGGTATTGACATTCAGTGGCGAAATGAGATTCAAGACCAGGTACTTATGTTCGATAAGGCCTTGGATTCAGTGCTTCAGGCGAGGGCAAATTTTAGTGGTGTGCTCAGGTCCTCCCATGTGAAACTCGCAGTTTGAATTTGGTTCATGAGTTGAAATTCTCGTTTCGAAGCTCAAAACCTCGGGACCTATGAGCCCTTGAGCCAAAGTCTTTTTTACAATTCAACCAACAGTATTTGAAGCGGGGTAAATTGTTGGGGCTCTCGAAATCTCCTTTGGTTCCCGCCTCGGTTGACAGAATCTTGTGGGTTAGGCAAAGAAGCTATTCCTTGTGGGGCTCGAGGAGCCTGAGGCGTCGGGACCACCAGTGATGGTTGGTATTGTTGATAAGAAGACGAGTAAGGAGCCTCGTAAGGGTTCAGATAGACCGTACCTATGGTCGGGGTAGACTTCTTTAGACCAGTTTTCTTAGGATCCGTTGCACTTTTGTACGAGTCTTCAATCTTTCTGGACCGAAGGCCTCGCTCGATCAATTCGCCTATCATGATGAGATTTGAAATTATGCAGTGGATTGATTTATCATTTGAGGGTACTGATTAAAATTGGGCCCGCCTCATTCTACACCAGAGGCGGGTTCATACAGTTCGCATTTCCCCTTCACTAAGTCACGTAGTCCTTGAAAGATTGACCCTCTTTCATCTCCATAGCCTAAAGATTAAAGCGAGTAGGAGCGTTATCCAGATTGTGATTATATTGGTGGTGGAAAAGATTGCCCAGCTCCTCCATATTTGGCACTTGCTCTATCCTTAACCCTACAAACAAGACCAGTGCCTCCCCTTTCAAATTTCCCTGGAAGGTTTGGACCATCAACTTGTTATACTGCTGATATGGAGTCATTTTCGCCATGTAGATCTTGAGGTGAACAACCAGGTTCTATGTTCCATTGAACCTTTCAAAGTTGGGACTATTGAATTTATCGGGCATCAGGATTTCCTGAAATAGAGCCACATCAGAGAAGTCCAGGTCTCCCAATCAATCTACTCCTTAAATAGACCACATATTTTCTTCAATATGATTCAACCGCTTGTCTTGTTCGGGAAAGAACGAGACGACTATAACAGAGTAATTGGGGGCCCAAACGCGGGTCGTGCGACCTAGTTGGGGTAAAGAGGTACCAGAGGTGCAACCCGATCATGCTGAAGAGGAAAAAATTGTTCATCAGAGTCATGTACAACCAGTGGAACTTCATTAGGACATTCGTATGTAGGAGGTGAAGCTGGGATGGGATGGCCATATGTTGGTGGTGAAGGTGAAGCTTGGACAGGGTGACCATATATAGGAGGTGGAGCTTGATCAGGATGACCATATGTGTGAGGTAGAGCTAGGTTGGGATGGCCATATGTGGGAGGTGGAGCTTGTTCGAGGTGACCATATGTGGGATGTGGAGCTTGGTCGGGTAAGACCAAAGTACTTGGCATGGATTGATGTGGTGCTACAAGTGGGGGTGTTGCTTGGGAAGACGAAGTGGCTGCTTGGGCGTTTAGAAAAGTCAAAATATGCTTGAACCGAGACGTCATGCCAGCCATGCCAGAATTCATGGTGTGTATAGTCTGTTCTAGCTGAATGATCCTCTCTTCGTATTCTTGATGTGCATGAGTTGTCAAATGTCAAATGGGTTCCGGGAAACCTGGTGGAGGACTTTGATTTTGTTGCTCCATTTGCTTCCGTTCAACGAAACCGCGAGTGCGTATCAGGATTGTTCTTGCCAGATGTGCCTAAATGATTCAAATGCCATAGTAAGAATGGTAAATACACAATCGATCATGCATGTTTGGTTTTTAAAAATTCTGCATGTTCTGTTCATTCCATTCATAGAGTTTAATGACATATACGACAAATGTTGTTTTCAACAATACTCTAAAAGGAGTTGGCCAATCAAAGTCTAATTCTTAAGACGATTCACATGTGGGTGTAGCTCGTTGAGTGAATTTGTCTCTTGCTTCTTAGTTCGAAGGAAGGTCGGGGACATCCATTTCAAAAATCTTTTAATTTTCCTTGTCTTTTGTTTGGACTGTTTAAGGGTGTCATTCAACTCAATTATTTTGCCCTCACATTTCTCCAAGCTGCGATCTCGACCTCTTACTTCATTTCGCACACACCATAACTCGTTGCGGAGATGTTGAATATCTTTGTTGGATCTAGAGTGTTCATCAGCCCAAACAATACTTTGAATTTTCACCTTAGCTTTCATGATCGCGTATATGTCCTCATAAGATGATGGTTGTAGCTCGAATCTATCCCCGCTTATCTCCTTCGGATCAAAAGGCGGACTTGCTTGTGCCAAGTAGAACTTGTGAACGTACTCCGTTGTCGCATGGTATTCATTTTCCTTTGTCGTGGAGTTTTCCGTCGGATTTATGAATAGTAGGACTCGGTTTTCACAATCATTATTCACTTGTCGGACTAAGTCTCGAAGTAAGTTTTCAATATCCGTTTTGTTGTGTCACTTGTACGCTCTTGGTGATCCATCAACGTGCATCGGGATTTCTTGGAATCCACCGAATTGTCGAACAACTCGGAAATGGTAGGTGGTCATGGATCCTCGATGGCTGAGAACTGGAACTACCTCGAACGTTTTGCACCTAAGGATCATGGGGCGGTGGATGGGTAACCATCTAGCCGTCCATAAAATGTACTTATGCGTTATTTTCGAAGTATAGATTTTCCAATCGAGGGCTTTCCTTTTCTCAGCTTCGAATAATGATTGACCTAACATTTTCGAGATGACCATAAACAGTTTGCCCGGGGAAACTTCATGCAAAATTCTTTCAGAAGTCTTGAGAACCAAATTTGAAGTAAGGTTGGGCTTGCTTTTAGTTCTCCTTTTCGTTTTTTTTTTTTTAAATGTATAGAGATGTAATGGTTTCGGCGGGCAACACCGTTACGAAACCTTTCTCTTCTATTATTTGGATGATGACTTTGGCCATAGATGAGTCGATGAGACCATTAAAAAAGGGGAATACGACCGTTCCCAAAACAAGTAAAGTAAAAGCATGGCATTTCCTGAGAGCATTTGTTTTATCGGCTATTCAGTGCTCGATTCAATATACCAAAAGTTCAATGAATAAGTCATGAGCCCCATTCAACCTGAGCTCGGTGGACATTTTGTTTGTTGTGACTTTGAGCAGTTTGGCCAAAGTACTATCTTCGCCTTTTTGTTGGAGGTCGGGTTGAACAATACCACGATCCCAATCTACCCCTTGAATGAGTTGACGGTATTCTTCGAGCGTAGGTGGGAGTTCATTGTGATTTATCATGAAGACGACATTATTTACATCCCAGAAATCAGACAAAGCATAGAGGAGAGACCAGTTGATTTTGTCGTTTGCGAGCTCATGAACCTCGTCAATCTTCTCATTCACGCACTTCTGATTCTCTATCGTCATGGCTTTCCATATTCAGACAATTTCAACCGTGGGGGGCTGGATGGAGTTGGTGCGAGGACAGTGATTTGTATGCTTAGTCCTTAACAAAGATGACGTGTGAAACGTCCTAAGGATACATGACAGAATGAACGGAACTTACATTTTTTTTATAGAAAAATGCAATGCAAGTGCGAGTAAGTAAATGTCACTAGTAAGTTAATACATTTACAGAGGTTTATGGAATACAAAAGGCCCAATCCTATACATGTCATGATCTAGGGCCAAAACAAAACACGAGAAATGGAACAAACATGAAACTAGTAGAATGTTAAGTGCGGTGTTGAGCTTTTGTTCTAACATGATAGAATTTCAAGAGCATAACATGCCCATTCCGATCACGGAGTTGAGTTTTTTGGGTGCGTGTCGGCGGTCCAAACCGCTCTGGCGCATTCTCATACTAAACTCCCTAAGATCATAATGTGCTCCACGTCCGAGCGGGTAAGAGTAATCAACGTGGTCTGTGCAAAACGAGGATTTACATCATTTTTGAATTATTACATTTACATTACTTTTCAGGCAAAAATTAAAACTGCAAGTACGATCAAACGGTCAAAATAGATAGGGCAAAATATAGCATGGCAAAGTAAACATGACAAAGCCTAAACCCTATAAGTTTTTCATCCCCAAAAGAGTCACCAAATTGTCGGACATCGGAATTGAATTTCCCCGACCCTTTTTGGAATTTGTTTTTTTTTTATTTTCACTCTAAAATGTTGGGTCATGGCGAGCGACAAGTCTGGTCGAGCGCGGTAATCAACCAGAACGAAAAAATGAAAGAGTTGCCACCAATTAATAAAAGGCTAATCAGAATCTTAATATTTGCCTAAGGTATATGTTGTTAACATCCTAGGGCTGGGAAAAGTCTACGTCCAGAGAATCGAGTTCGAGGATTTGCTTTTCTGTACGTGAGCCCATAATCCTCCCTTTCAGTACTTTAATTTGCTTTTCAATTTTATTTTTTCAATTTACCTGAATTGTCAGTTTTGATCATGCTTGGTTACATGCATTTTTTCAAAAACAAAAACAAACATATACAAGCATTTTTTATGTACGAGTTAGTTGAAAATAAATACACAAGAGGAGAACGAATTTAATCGAGCTCTAAAGATGTTGTTTAACATTGGGGTCATTTTAAAACGTCAAACGTATACGAATAATTTTGAAGATATAAAGCACGTTGGACTAATCTGTAACACTTTGACAAGTCACGGGATGTCCAGAAAAGTTGACGGGCCAAAATGAAATTATTTAAAATTCGAGCCAAATTGAAATATATTTTTTAAAAATGACAGAATTGGTCCTAAACTATTTTGGACTTATTTGTAACACTTGGTAAAGCTCCAAAATAACCCGAAACTTATTCTGGACTTATTTGTAACACTTTGAGAAGTCATGTGATGTCCAGAAAAGTTGAGGAAACCAAATATAATTTTCAAAAAAAAATTGAGCTGAATAAAAAAATTTGGAAAATTGCACAACTGACCCAAAATGACCCAAGAGTTCTCTCACTTTCTTCCTTTCTCTTTTCTTTCACCCGTCCCCTTCCGCCCTTCCTTCTATTTATAGAAGAATTGCTTATTTTTTGGTTTTTATAAATAAAAAAAAAAATCGGTGGAAAAGAGGAACATGGCCATGTTCCTCATGAGTTGGTGTTTCCCTTTCTTTAATTGTTTTTTTACTTTTTCATATATATGTATATATATATATATATATATTATGTTTTTCAATTTCGATTTCTCTCAGCTCGGTTTTTCACGTACAGGTTTTTGACCATGGGCCAAAATTAGGTGTTTACAGAACTATTTCACTTTATACACTTTATTTTACTAACATGATATCACAACATCACTAGATGCAACATATAGTTCTTCACACCCAAATCACCATTCAAAGATACAATTTTTACATCTATTTGATAAAGAATCAAATTAAGAATGGTTGCTATAGCAATAAGGCTTTTAATAGTTGCAATCTCAGTTACAGGAGCATAAATATCAAATTATTATATACCTATTCTTTTGGGTGAGACATCTAATTAGTAACCTAACATTGAATTTTTCTATTGTGCCACAAGACCTCAATTTTTTCTTAAAAACTCACTTCACTACTAATTAGTTTGCATCCTACAAGAAAATAAATCAAGCTCCAAGTATGATTTGACGTGATGGATTCACATTCACTATTTAATTTTTGAACCGGAACCTACCTGTTTAATTTTGGAACCGGAACCTACCCGGAACCTGTTTGTACAAAGGTTTCGGGTACCCTATTATGAACCTATTTCTTTGCGTTTCCGATTCAGTTCCGGTTACACAATCCATTTCAGTTCCAAAACACAAACAATTCCAAATTAAAGGACAAACCGGATAGTTCTCAAATATACAATTTCAAATTACAGTCCAAACCACAATTTCAAATTACTAAATTGACTCATACTAATATAACAAAACATACAATTCCAAACACAAAACATATTTCTTCATGTAGCAATATTTTCCACATTGTCCATAATTCCACTAAGATCTGTGAAAAAGAACAAAACAAATATATGTTAATAGTTAATACTATGTGATATAAAACCAAAATGAAGTAAATAATTTATGAATATTGAATAATGAATACCTTGTTTGGACAAGTTTGAGTCTCAGTAGGTTTCATTTCAGTTCCTATCTCAAGGATCTTACCGGTCAAGTTTGGAATTCTATCACCCTCCTGAAAGTGTTATTTCGTCAAAAGCATCTTTCTCAATAATAACCATCTTGGTTGCAAGCTTGTTTAAATGATAGGTGGTAGCTGGATAGAGAAAACAATCACGGTATTATCATACCTCAGGAAGGTCAATCTTGTCCAACCCCACAATGTATGGCCTCTCTAGGTATCTCAGGTTGTACATTCCCAGTTCCTACAAAAGAAACAAACCCATAATTTTACAATTTAGAACCGTAAGGCATGATAACCAAATGAAAACTTAGTATGCAATCCAAAACATTGCCTCTTTAACAATTCTATAGTCATTAACTTGGTCCATACCAGCAGCATCAACAACATGCACCAACAGCCTTGTCCTTCTCAGGTGCCTTAAGAAGTTGCTCTGAGACCCTAATATGAAAGAAACTTACTTACAAATAGCATCTATGAGTGAAGATTAAATTGCAAAAATAGATAGCAGAATTATTTCCCAAGTTTTGGCCAAAACAAAATACCTTCCCAAGATGAGCGCCTTCTATAAGACTAGGCAGATCTGCTAATGTTGTTTTAGATGAATCCAATTGCAGAGTATGATAATTACTACTAACAATTCGGTCAATTCATTCAATCCTAAGGAAAAGAGACAGATATACTCAACAATTGTGGATTATGAAGCAACTAATGATGTATCGCTAAATCGTGGAGAGACACCGTCGCGAAAAAACTTGGATATGAAAAAACCATTTTCAAATAAATTACTCCAGACTCTTGTTCTTGCAACACGAAGCAATGTCTCCTTTCCACACACGTCCCTCATCAATCTATTGCTTCGATCACTTGTACAATGAGGTGCAGTATCTTCCTAGTAATCAGTCCTTCAAATTAAGAGACGATAAGTAGCTTGCATATATATTCTGTAACCAACATCTTGCAATGAGAAAAATATAGGCATTACTTTGAGGGATACAAACCAGAAGACATATATTCGCCGAGTAAAGGTTTAAGAGATTCATAAAGCTCTGCTATACCATGTCCAGTCTCTGCAGAAATTGTCTCTGAAGAAATTGCATTGGGCTCTACAAAGCCTAACCTACCAGCTTCCATAGCTACTACAGTAAGAGAGCCTGTGATAAGCAGAACATTACGTAGCGGAGTGAGCTTTGGTCGCTACTACTAGCCCATTCCTTTTTTTGTTGGCAAAATAATGATACAATACACAATTCTATCATAGGCATAACTAATAAAAGCACATTGAACAGTTATAGGTCCAATAATAATCTTTTTAAAAATCAGATAATGCTACTTTTGTCAAACACCCTCCCATTTTTAAGTATTTCATATTATAAGCTTTTCGACACTTGATGGGATCCTATATAAGATTTGGTGAAGTATCTTAGTTATTTAACAAACAGACAAAATAAGTCCCCACAAGTTGTTAGATAAGTTTGAACAATGAAGCATAACGCTCATAAACTTTTTGAGGACCTATTTATCCTTTCAATCATTCTATTTTGTTCAGGTATAATACTTGATCTATTATTCCCATAAAGAATCTTAAGGGAATTAATGTTTTATTCATATCATATATCATACCTGATTCCATACATGTTCAGGTTTAATTATCATCTCCAATTGATTGGATGCACTATCTCTTTTTGTGTAATCGTTCCATTCTCCTTAATTCCATACATGTAATCAGAACAAGAAAAAAGTGTTGTTAAATTGTAGGAAAATAAGGTATGATAAATGTATAAGTAAAAAAAGGAATAAAGAGAGAAATAAAGAAAAGTTTCACTATCGTAAGTTCAATTGCCTTAACAACGAATTTGGTGGACCGGGGTGCAAAATCCTTATTTCGATCGTTGCCCAAGGTTAACATAGCTAGACCTTCGATTACGTGCACTTGCAATTGATGCTCAAGTTTTGATAGATTTCTAGATGATTAAATGAGTTAGGACTGACCTTTATTTATACATATAAAATCCTAACCCAATATATTGGACACAAGTATATTTACGAATATAATCCGCCAGAGATAAATATACATAAGTATATGTGATAAGTGATCAAAGATGGATATGTGTATACTTTATCCATATAATCCTTTAAAGATAAATATACATAAATATATTTGATAAGGAATCAAATATAGATGTATATTTTATGGGTATAATCTATTGGAGATAAATATGCATAAATATATTTGGTAAGATTTTGAACATAAACTAGGTTGTATCCAAAAATAGCATTAAGATGAGTCATTATCCAACACTATATAACTTATTTTTATAGAAAATTAGAAGTTGATGCTCACGTAATGTCTAAAGACTATTAAGAGTGCTGCGAGTGTTCCACTTCGCGTTTTAGCTACATATAGTAATAATGATTACATTATCAATGTGTGTGTTGGTTTAAAATTTAAGTTGTATCAGTTGATATGTATGAGTTAGTAAAAGATAATATATACTAATTAATTATTGTCGGTTACCATCTACATCAATTAGCATAAGGAAAATATTTATTCATTTATCCTTTTATCCGTTCTCTACTACCCTTTTAAGCAACCAGAGGTCGGACTCCGGCGACCCACGACCGACTTCAATTACATTTTCCGGTCCTTGGCAACCTACGACTGGCCTTTCAACATTTACCATGGTATCTATTAATTGCCCATCTACAATGCCATGGAGGAGGCAAGGTGCATGGTGTTATAATGCAGTAACAAACACTTCAATGATCATTAGGGAAGCTACTGGAGGCATAAGCAAAACGGTTGGTGTTAGGTACGGTGGCGGTGGATATCCGGTGAATACTCGGTCCAATCAAAATTTATCCTGGGGAAATTTCTTTAGAGTGTTATTTGTCCTCACTCGGTTAGAGTTTGCTAACGGACATATGCGACAAGTCACTCTCAGTATACAACGACTCCTTGAAGAGTTTGAATAGCAATTTTAAAATCCCCCTCTCAAACTCTTAAGTTATAATAAATACTAATGAGGAGAAGACTTTCTTATGATCTTTTAAGGGAGGAGAAGGATTGATGATTTTGGATTATATGTTAGAAGCGATACCAGTTCTACTGTTCATATAGGTGAAATTTTTATGTGTCCCTGTCCCTTAGACACTATAACTAAATAAAAGGGAAAAATACGACATTGTCTCCTAATGTTTGGCTAGATTTTCAGTTTTCCCCGTAAAGGTTAAATCGTAAAATTTCTTTCTCTCATGCTTGGCCAAAGTGCAATTTTGCCCCCTCCGTCAACTTTTCCATCCAAATTTAGCATAGTAAGTTTTAAAAATTGAAAATATAATAGAAAACTTTCAAAAATGTCACAATTTAACCATCCCAAACTTTTTCAAATATTACAATTGAGTCCTGATCGATTCGGAACTCGATTAGACGCCAATCGAGTCATGATCGAATCAGGACTCAATATAAATTGTGACATTTTGAAAGTTTTCTGTTATTTCGTCAGTTTGAATTCCCTAAAATCAACTCAAACGAGAGTATAAGTTTTCTATTTTAACCATGATATCCAATAACATCTCACTCATGTATTCAGTACTAGCATCCCCTTCTTTTCCAATTCAAGTTCCAGATTTACTGTTCTGCTCGTGGCACGCAAAATGAGACAAACCATGATATCCTATTATTCACTAATTTTCCGTTCACCTAAAAAATCCTCAACTTATCGTAGGTAAAGGGTTGAATTACAAGCCAACGTCATGAACAACATTGTGTTTCAACGTTGGGGTGACCCATATCCGTCACTCAAAGATGTTCAGACGTGGTTAACTTCATCTTCAACCTAGGGACAAATAGTGCAAATTAGAAATTCGACTATGAGAACTTCGTTCTCTCTCGTCCGAGCTCCATTTGGGGTGTTTTTGATGTATGTGGAAATCCCTCACAATGAGCCACAACATAGATGCTTCCGTTTTGTGAAATAACCATTAAGAATGTACCTTTTGAGGCCTCAAAGTATCGGTTTAAAATTGTTCATACTTGATATCTAATAAATATCTAAACCAAATTTAATTTAGTCACTTGGGTTAGGTTATTTAGAACCCCAGAACTTAACCATGACCCGAAACAATAATAAAACAACCAACTCGAAATACACCGTTAATGATCCTCTAAGGTTTCTCACTCTAAAATTAATCTTTCATGGAGAAGGAAACTAGCATAGCTATGAAGTATTACCTTAGTCTTGACACGTGCATCTGTTGGTGGCCTGTGGATGCTTAATTTCGTCCATTTCCATGGGTGTTCGATTGGATATAAAATTTTCATTGATTTCTCTCTCTAGACTTCTCTTGTGTGTTCCAAGCTCTCTAAGGTTTGCTAGGGTTATGAAAATACAATGCTACCAACCCTAAGATGCAGCCCTAAACAGAATATCTCCTCCAAATTTTATTCTTTGGAGATTTTCGGTTGGTGAAAATATGCACATGGAAAAAATATGGCTTCCAATAGAAAATATTAGTTTTGTCCTTAAACTTGACCATTAAGTGTCATTTGATCCAGATATTCTTAACTTGCAAGGTTTCGTCCTGAAGAACTATTGCGAGCTTTACAATCTATCCCCCTTAAGAAAATTTCATCCTTGAAATTTAAACTTTACCTGAGTTCTTGAACTGTTGGATGATACATCTACCTCATATCCTCTCTAGATCCCAAGTAGTTTCCCTTTTGGTGTGACGTTCCCATGAACTTTTCACATCTACAAACTTTTCACATCGTGAATAACACACCGTTCATGGAATACATCTGAAATCAAACACACAAAATCTAATACATTTTTGGGTTATCGAATTGCCTAATCCGATTGACTGGTTGTTTGTTTAAGGATGGAATGAGTACTAAAACTCAACTCCAGCCCCAAATACTTGATAGTTTTCCAATACATACTCATGTTCAATGAGAATATGGTATACTTACAATCCAAGATGTCACAAATCATACCAAATACATTATTGGGTATTAATAGTGACAGCCCAATAAGGGAAGGGCCTCTAAGGCCCAATAACCTTGGAGGGGGTAAACCCAAGATATTCGAACTGGACCTGCCCATGTCAAAGTCAATCTGCCCAGACTGATGTGGACGCCAAAGGCTCCATAGCTGGTTGCCATTCTTCATCAAGTAGCGACCTCCTACTGCTCAGCATGGGAGTTCTCGCCACGAAGAGAGCCTAGCCTTTCTCCTCTGGTCCCACCAACCGTTAATAAATAAGTGGCCACGATATCCCGCATATCTTGGGCACATATTCACTAAGGATTAGATATGGTAACTGCAATATCTTGTCGTAACTGCAATATCTACTATCCAAATCTTCAACAACACAATATTCACTAAGACATACGGTTACTTTATACGGTTTGGTCTCTCCTACTCTATAAATACATTTGCTTTACATACAGTCATTACGTTTTGAGCTATATACACACACATATACTCATTTAAGCATCGGAGAGGAACCCAAAGACACCCCCTATGTTGCGATCCCCTACTTGCAGGTTTACCGGAGCTAAGGCGAAAGCACTGTTCAACTGTCACCTGGGATTCAATTCACTGCTAGTTCAGCAATCAGAAGTTTACGATCCAACATTTGGCGCCGTCTGTGGGAATCGAGTAATACAGCCATGAGAACTCGATCACAAAACAACCGTCGGAACCAGACTCACGAGCAACCCCCGGACAGCTCTGATTCCGTCGCCGCGTCGCCGCTCCAGCAAGAGCCTGCCAGCCAGGCAGCACCCGATGTCGTTTCCCTGAGAACGGCCCGAGAACATGTCGGTAATTCCAGACCGACCTATCAGTAAACTGGAATCAAACCAGATTTGAAACGAAGAACATAGAAGAAGACTTAGAAAGCAAGTAACTGTACTAGAGAACAATAACAGAAAACTGAACTTTGAATCTTAGCATTGAATCAAGTTAAGTTTACATTTGAGATTACACCTATATTTATACTAATCACAATGCCTAAGCTAGCCTTGATAATCTAGGAACACTCAAGACTCTTCTAGAGAAATCTTGAATCGCAAGTAATCTTCCTTAATCTTCCTTGAGCTTCCTTGAGCTTCCTTGATAACTTGCAATGTACGTAACCACAAAAGTGGTCTTCATTCATTAAACTCATACATCCTAACATTCCTCTAAAAAGATCTTTTCTTAACATCTCTTTCAAGCTTGCGAATCATCCTCCTGATAACACTGATTATCAGCAGCTTATCACCTATCACCGTAGCAGCTTTGCAAGTTTACCATTCTGCTGTCAAACAATCTCTCAGAACTTTGATCAGATCAACAATAAGATAACCACACGTTCATCATATCAAACAAGATCTGATCATCGATAAAACTCATCACCAATTAATCAGGATGATCAAATAATACCCAGCTTACCAAGAACACCACAGAACATCAGATTCAGTTCAGACTCAGACCGATCCCCTTTTTTAATCATACAACCTTTTCATTTTCATTGATTAACAGATACTTCTTTTATTTTAATTCTGACAGGAAGGTTTTCATTTGCCTCCATCTTACCAGTGAAGCTGGGAGGTTTTCAATTTTCCTCCATCTTACCCGCCTCAAGTATTGACAGAGTATCTTGACGTTATCTCTGCAACATCTGTTTTTGGCATCTAAGCTTCACCTTATGCCAGATAAAACTCTTGATATTATAAGATTGATTTTTTTTAACAAAGCTGATCATTCCTGAGGAACTGAAAGAACTGATGAACTGCATGTTCTGAGAAAAGCAAGGACATATGAAAACATCACTGATTAACAGAGAGTTTACCCGAATGATAAGAAAGTTTGATGCTGACAAACGAACAATCATCTCATTGCAGATCTGCACTCAAAGAACTAACAGATCATCATATTCAGCAGAATGAAAACCCATAAATTGCATGATGGATAGAATTATAAGCAGCAGATAATACAGCATATCAAGAAGAAAGATCGAAGGCAAAACAGATGTTTAAAAAAAAACAGAGGAATGCCCGAAGTAGAGTAAGATAATGAATTACCAATTTTGATATACGACATAGCAAGTAATCATTAGATTCATAGCTCATCATTGTTACTTAGATCATCAGCACTACCATCATCAGAACTACTGCTGAGAACACTTTTGGCTTCATCAGAACAAACATCATCAGGAGCTGCATCAAATGTCAGGACTCCAAGCTTCTTTCGAAACTGAGAAAACAGCTTCTCAGTCAGGGGTTTAGTAAGAATATCAGCTACTTGATCAGCTGCAGGTACAAAATTAACAATTATCTGTCCATTTTGAACTTTTTCCCTCACAAAACACAGATCCAGCTCAACATGCTTCATCTTGGAGTGTTGGATTGGATTTTCAGTGAGGGCAACAGCTCCTGTGTTGTCACACCAGATAATAGGAATGGACGACAGCTTTACACCTAACTCAGACAGCAGTGAGACTACCCACATTACTTCACACATGGCATTTGCCACAGCTCTATATTCAGCCTCAGAGCTCGACCTGGAAATAACAGATTGCTTTTTAGAGCTCCAAACAATTGGATTGTTATTTAACAACAAGTAGTGGCCAGACACAGATTTCCTATCAAGAGAGTCACTACCCCAGTCAGCATCAGAGAATGAAATCAGACTTACCTCAGATGAAGGAACTGGAGGTGCTCTAAACAACAAACCATGATTGATGGTACCTTTAAGATACCTTAAAACCCGTAACACAGCCTTCCAATGATGTTGAGTAGGATGTTGCATAAACTGACTAAGCTTGTTGACAGCAAAGCTTATGTCAGGTCTGGTGATGCAAACATGCTGTAATGCCCCGATAGTACTTCTATACAAGGTAGGATCAAATGGTAAAGAAACAGCACCTGTCAAAGATTTACCAAGAAAATTGCCCGACATTGGAGTCGGCAAAGCAGAGGCATTGGACAGCCCAACTTTAAGGAGAACCTCATTGATGTACTTCTTCTGAGAGAGTAGCAAGCAGTCCTCACCAACCTGTACATCCATACCCAAAAAATAGTTAAGTAAACCCAAGTCTTTTAGTTTAAACTCACGATTGATCTGCTCAATCACTTTTTCCACTCCTGATGAATCACTACCTGTGACAACAATGTCATCAACATATACTAAAAGATATATACTACCATGATCAGTATTTTTAAGGAACAAACAATTATCAGCTAGAGATGTAGTAAATGACAGAGAATTGAGCAAGAAACTTTTAAACCTCTCAAACCAAGCACGGGGGGCTTGTTTTAACCCATAGAGTGCTTTGTTGAGTCTGCACACTAGCACCCTTCCTTGATCATCTCTTTGTTCAAATCCTGGAGGTTGCGTCATGTACACATCCTCAGCTAATTCACCGTGAAGGAACGCATTATTGACATCAACCTGTCTCAAGAGCCACTTATGTGTTAGAGCTAGAGTAAGTATAATCCTGACAGTGGGGGACTTTACCACAGGACTGAATGTATCCTGAAAGTCGAACCCTGGTTTTTGAGAAAACCCCTTTGCCACCAAGCGAGCCTTATATCTAGCTACTGTGCCATCTGGATTTTTCTTAACTTTGAACAGCCACTTGCAACCTACTGGTATTCTTCCACCAGGTAATTGAGTGAGACACCATGTATTGTTGATCGCCAATGCCTGTAGTTCGTCTTGAACTGCTTGTTTCCAATAAGGAGACTGCATAGCCTCATAGATGTTTTCAGGCGGAGAGTGGCTAAGCTCTTCAGAAGGCAGAACACTGGTAGTCAGCGCATTAAAAGACTTCTCTTTAGACCTGGTGATCATGGGATGAATGCTCGGACGAGCAGAAGAAGAAGGAATAACAATCACAGATGGATCAGTAATACTGGATTCATTATGCATAGTTGAAGCTGCTGGGACAAGATCAGAGTTATGTGGCACATACCTGACTGGTAGTTGATCACTAGCAATATTATTAAACTGTGAATAACCACCTGCTGAATCAGTACCTGACTGGTCGACTGGTCGACTGGTCGACTGGTTGACTGGTCGACTTGGCGACTGGTTGACTAATCGATCACATACCTGACTGGTCGACTGGTTGACTGGTCGACTTGGCGACTGGTCGACTAATCGATCACATACCTGACTAGTCGACTGTTGAGGTGTAGTGACGGATGGCAGCAATTCTGAGCCATGGGGCACATATCTGATGGCATGAGGTGGGATGGGAATAGAACAGACAGGTGATGACAGCTCATGAACAGAGGTAGTTGGGGGCGATGTCTCGATTGCTCTATCAGTAGAACTGATATATCCTGAGCTGGTAGACACAGGTGAATCCACTGGTGCAGAGGTAGGTGTGGCAACCTTCGAATTTACAAGATCAATATCAGCGTGAGGCTGAGATATAGAAACATCAGTATCAGACACATGATCATCAGTAGGACTACACATATTTGAATTGAATGGTAAGAAGAAAGGGATGGAAGTAGCTGTGTTCTTAACAGCCGATGACTGCATAAACTCTCCCTGTTTGTTAGCAAATGGAAAAACATTTTCATGAAACTTAACATGTCTTGAAACATACACACGACCAGATGAATCAAGGCACTTGTAACCATGCTGATTTGAGCAATAGCCAATAAACACACAAGGTGAGGAACGAAAGTCCATTTTATGTCTGTTATATGGTCTTAATAATGGGAAGCAGAGACACCCAAACACTCGCAAGAAATCATAGTCAGGTGGGGTAAGGAACAACTTTTCATGAGGAGATACACCCTGCACAACTTTAGAAGGCAGTCTGTTAATCAAAAACACAGCAGTAAAGAAAGCATCGGTCCAATACTGCATAGGTAAGGATGCATGCTTCATTAATGTCAAACCTGTTTCGACAATGTGTCGATGTTTTCTCTCAACTATGCCATTCTGTTCTGATGTATATGGACAAGTGAATCTGTGTTTGATGCCATGATGAGACAAATATGAAGCAAGAGCACGAAACTCACCTCCATTGTCAGTTTGGATAGCTTTTAGTTGCATGCCAAGTTGCTTTTCAGCACACTTGTGAAATTCTGTAAAAACTTGCGCAACATCACTCTTTTTCTTCAAAAAATAAATCCATGTAAATCGAGTGAACACATCAACAATACTTAGATAGTAAGCACATCCATTTGACAACAACGGAGCTGGTCCCCAAAGATCCATCTCAACAAGTTCGAGAGGACTTTGATATACAGTTTCAGATTGTTTGAAAGGTAATTTGCAGCACTTACCTATGGCACACGCAGTACAAGAAACAGCATCATCAATCACAGCAATGTTATTATTCTTAGCAACTAAGGTAAGAGTTTTGATCGAAGGATGTCCCAATCGTTGGTGAAGAGTGGACGATTTCATTTTAACTTTTGTAGAAAAACAGAACATACCAGAATCACATGCTTTATTAAACTGATTGTTGTCAGAAACCGATCCATACAACACAGAATTCTCATTAACCGATTTGTCTAATAAGGTGGACTGATTACACACAGCTCCAACATGTCCTATCTTGCTAAAATCAAGCTTATACAGACCATTGCATTCTACTCCAGACAGAAGAACCTTCTTTGACACAGCATCACGAATAAGACAGCAAGTCGGATGAAATTCAAAGAAAACCTCATTGTCCTTTGTAAACTGAGAAACAGAAACAAGATTCTTTGTTATTTTAGGAGTATATAACAGGTCTTTTAAGATAAGAGACTTAGAATCAGTATTAATAACCGAAGTACCAACACTAGCTATGTCAAGATAGCTCCCATTGGCAACCTGAACTTTTCCTAAACCATGATAGGGATAGAGAGTAGTACCTGGAGGAGGTCCTTGAGCAAAGTGATTGGTGGCTCCTGAGTCTGGATACCAGGCTTTTTCCGAGACTTGTATAGGACCAGAATTGGTTGTCATGTGAGCTTGATTGACAGCGTCTAGTGTTGGAGCTTGAGGAGCTGGAGGAGCTGTAGGAAAACCAGGTGAAGACTGAACAATATAGTAAGGTGTAGGAGAGGAGGCATACTGATTAAACATCGAAGCACACATCATAGGATTCTGAGGTTGTTGAAAGAACTGAACCGGAGGAGGTTGAGACAGCTGTTGTATTGGAGGCATCATCGATTGTTGATATTGTTGCATCTGCTGAGGTAGTGGCTGTGGCTGTTGTCCATCAGAATTCCAAGGCATCGTGGAGACAAGATTAGCACTCATCTCGCCTGCAGGAGCTGTCACGCCTTGAAAGTGCACATTGAACCTCTGAAAGCATCTGTGGACAAGGTGTCCAAACTTGCCACATAGCTGACATTGTGGCTTGTTTCCATTGCCTCTGCCCCTACCTCTTCCTCGGCCATATCCTCCTGTGGAGTTGGCTTGATACTCCGGAATCAATTGTTGTCCTGAATTAGTATTTTGCAGACTTACATTTTGAGGATTCGGTTGTCCTAGACTTACTGGTGACTGATCTGAACTTGATTTTTCAGCTATATTTGCAACTGTAAATGAATTATCGAAGGCTATCTCCTTCTGTCGAGCTTCGGCATCTAACAGCACAGAGGATATAGAGGACAGATCATATGGATTTCTGCTGGCATGGATGACAGATACAACGTTATCATACTGTCCTTTTACACCATTGAGGACAATAGAGATTTGTTGCATCTCTTCAATAGGATGACCACATCCAGCAAGGCTATCACATATCAGCTGTATTTCTGTAAGATACTCCCTCATTGATTGATTGTAGTGTTTGCGTACCTTTAATCTGTCATACAGATTCATGATTCTGGTTGTGGATGATGAGGAGAAGTGATGATGTAGCTTTGTCCAGATTGAGGCTGCAGTCATGCATCCAGTGAGCCCCTTGCTGATTGGAGTGGAGATGGAAGCTAGGAGCCAAGAAGCTAACGAACTGTCCTGTTGATTGTGCTTGGCAAAATCAGGATTCACAATTTTATTACCTTCTCCATCATCGATCCAATGAGGTACTAGGATAGCACCAAACAGCAGATCTTCAAGATTGAATCCTCTGACTGCTAAGAGAACTTGTTGTTTCCAGGACTGGAAGTTCTCTTCTCCAGTCAGTTGACAGATGCGTTTGTTGAAGAAGGTTTGCTGATTGTCTTCCATGGCCAACTCTTCAAACAGAATGCAGAATGAATCGATAGTTTCAGAAACAGAGACAGTACCAGAAACTGAAGAACAGAGAATGACTGATCTTCGCAGAACGAAATCACGACAGGAAGAACAAATGCAGCGATCAATCAAGGCTTCAGTCTTCACGGAATGACAGCGGAATCTACTGATGAAAGCTCTGATACCATATCAGTAAACTGGAATCAAACCAGATTTGAAACGAAGAACATAGAAGAAGACTTAGAAAGCAAGTAACTGTACTAGAGAACAATAACAGAAAACTGAACTTTGAATCTTAGCATTGAATCAAGTTAAGTTTACATTTGAGATTACACCTATATTTATACTAATCACAATGCCTAAGCTAGCCTTGATAATCTAGGAACACTCAAGACTCTTCTAGAGAAATCTTGAATCGCAAGTAATCTTCCTTAATCTTCCTTGAGCTTCCTTGAGCTTCCTTGATAACTTGCAATGTACGTAACCACAAAAGTGGTCTTCATTCATTAAACTCATACATCCTAACACGACCCTTGCTCCCAACCATACCGAGACTCCAGCACCACAAACCGTCCACATCGCTGGGAAAACATCCAGTTAACCCCAGGCTCCCCGACAAGCTCCAGTTAACCCCAGGCTCCCCAGGCCAACAAGGCCTCGAGAAAGCTGCGCAACAGTTATCATGTGCAGGAAATTGAGACCTTGGAAGAACTGGCGTCCAGGGCGAAAGGTTTCATAGACCTTGAGAGGGCAAACGCCGAGGCTAACTTCCTGACGACCTCGCTAAGGGTGGTTCCCGAGCCCCGACGCGATGGTAAAAAGGAGTTTAAAAGGGAGAAAAAGGGGGGAGACAGCAGGACCCAGACTGAGCCTAATCCAGCGCCTAGAAATCCAAAGGTCCCTGAGTATTTTACACCTCTAAACAGGCAGATCTCAGCGGTACTAGTCGAGATGGAGAGGAGATCTTTGGCGAGGCCACCAATGACTCGAAGGGGTGGTCAGCCCATGGGGAAGGATGTAGAGAGTTACTGCAGATACCACAAGTGCAAGGGCCACAAGACTGATGATTGCCGCATTTTGAAGCGGGACATCGAGAAGCTGATTCAGGGGGAATGCTGAAGGAATTTGTGGCAGAGCGTGATAGGAGTCGAACCCCACCGAGGAGAAATCGTTCGCCGACTCCTACTGAACAAACTTATCCATCTCAGGGCAAGAGGAGGGTAAATCTGATTGCGGGAGGATTTGGCGCAGGAGGCGAGGGGCCACATGCAAGGGAAATCTATGCGACTCAGATTTCTACAGCGGTCCAGCTGGGAAAGCGACCCCAACCTGAGGAGGACATTGTCATCTCATTCACCGAAGATGATTTGGCACATGTCACCACCCCCCACAATGACGCTCTGGTTATCACGGCTGATAGCGACGGCTGTGACGTGATGAGGATTCTGATCGACGGAGGGAGCTCGACAAATATTTTGTTCCTGGACGCCTTCGAGAAAATGGGCAAATCCAAGCGCGACCTGAAGAGGGTCGATTTTCCATTGGTCGGTTTTGCTGGGAGAACGACTTATCCACTAGGGGCAATAACCATGCCAGTGATTTTGGGTGAGGGATGGAAAAGCATAAAGGTACCGGTCACCTTCCTAGTGGTCGACTCACCTACGTCTTACAACGCCATCCTTGGAAGGACCACAATCAACACCAACAAGATTGTGGCCTCCACAGTCCATCAGAAGATGAAGTTCCCCACACCCAACGGGATTGGAGAAGTATTTGGCGACCAGCCTTCCTCGCAATAATGCTATGTGAACTGCCTGCGCCGTAAGAACCAAAGGGAGGCCTTCGCCATCGAAACAGAGGCCGACCTTCGCGAGGATTTGGCTCGACCGGCGCCTATGGAAGAGTTGGAAGAAGTCGAGCTCGATGGCCCTGATAAGAAGGTGCGCATTGGGACCACCTTGAATGATGATCAGAAGCAGGCCATGACTGCCCTCCTTAAGGAATTCAAGGAGCTCTTCGCTTGGAAGCCAAGCGACATGCCAGGTATTAGTACAGACATCTTCTCTCATGAGCTCAGGATAGACCCTTCTATCAAGCCGATTGCTCAGAAAAGAAGATCGTTCGGGACAGACAATCGACTGTCGATCATACAAGAGGTTGGCAGGTTGATTGAAGCTGACTTTGTCAGAAAGGTGAGATTCCAGAGCTGGGTCGCCAACCCAGTTTTGGTCAAGAAATCAAACGGCAAGTGGAGGACGTGCGTCGACTTCCGCGACCTGAACAGAGCTTGCCCTGAGGATTCCTATTCCCTTCCCAGGATTGATCAGTTGGTCGATGCAACCTCTGGTCACGAGATGCTGAGCTTCATGACGCCTATTTAGGCTACAACCAGATATGGATGCACCCAGATGATGAGGCCCATACCGCTTTTTATGCAGACGGGGACATTCTTTGTTACAAGGTGATGCCCTTCGGTCTAAACAATGTCGGGGCGACTTATCAACGGATGGTGAACCGCCTGTTCCAAGACATGCTGGGGAGAAACATGGAGGCTTATGTGGACCACATGCTCGTCAAAACCATCAAGGGCAATCCTCACACAACAGACCTCCGTGAAGCTTTCGAGTGCATGAGGAGACACAGCGTTCGCCTAAACCCTGCAAAGTGCGCCTTCGGAGTCAAGTCTGGTAAATTCCTGGGATTCATGGTCAGCGAACGAGGTATCGAGGCGAACCCGGAAAAGCTCAAGGCCATAGAAGAGATGTAGTCGCCAACATGCCATAAGGAGGTTCAATGCCTTAATGGTCGCCTAGCTGCTCTCAATCGCTTCCTCTCCAGGGCGAGCGACAGGTCCCTCCCATTCTTCAAAACTCTAAGGGTCAACCACAAGTTCGAGTGGACTCCAGACGGTGAGGAGGCGTTCCAATCCTTGAAGCAGCACATCCTAACACTTCCAGCTCTGGCAAAGCCCATTCCAGGCGAGCAGCTCTTCTTTTACCTGGGCATCTGTGATGTGGCAGCCAGTGCTGTTTTAATAAGGGAGGAAAATAATGTTCAGAGTCCGGTGTATTTTTTTAGCAAAATGTTTAATTCGGCAGAAATAAAATATGTCCACATTCATAAGTATCTCTATGCCTTAGTTATCGCTGCCCGAAAGCTGAGACCTTATTTTCACACACACGACATCATGGTTCTCACCAATCAACCTCTCAAAAACTTCCTGATGAAACCAAATTCTTCAGGAAGAATGGTCAAGTCGGCGATCGAGCTCAGCGAGTTCAAGATCAAATATGCGCCAAAAACGGCCATCAAAGGTCCAGCACTAGCTGATTTCATTGTGGAAAGCACATGTAATGATCAAATAGAAGCAGATAACAAGCCAAATCCGTCAGCAGACAACAATCAGATCTGGGAGCTTTATACAGATGGATCTTCATCAAGAGAAGGCTCGGGGGCAGGTTTAATTCTCATTCCTCCTGAGGGCGAGACTTTGAAGTATGCGATCGCACTAACATTTCAGGCGACCAATAATGAAGTAGAATATGAAGCTCTTATTACTGGACTCAGACTGGCAAAAGGAATGGGCATATCTGCGCTTAAGGTGTAAAGTGACTCACAACTTATTGTCAATCAGGTCAATGGCACTTACGAGGCAAGGGGGAAAAGATGAAAAAGTACCTCAACATCACCAAGAAACTCGTCGCAGAAATTCCAAATTTTGCGATTGAGTATATTCCTCGCCAAGAGAACCAGATGGCAGACTCCTTAAGTAAGCTGGCATTTGGAGGAACCACAATTCAAGACGTACAATTCCTGGAATAGGCCTTATGTTCAGTTCTTGATAACATAACTGAAGTCTTCAACATTCAAGGACAGGTCACATGGATGACTCTGTTCCAGAATTTCGTAAAAGAGGAGATCCTCCCAGAAGACGAAGGCGAATCTACGAGGATAAGACGACTTTCAGACAGTTACTTGATTATAGATGGAGAACTCTACAGGCAAGGCTACTCGACTCCTCACCTAAGGTGTGTTGCTCATCCAAAAATAGAAAGAGTTCTTCGAGAAGCTCATGAAGGGGTGGCAGACTGCCACGAAGGTGCACGGTCATTAACAAGAAAGATCTTCAGGCTGGGATACTACTGGCCAACCCTGGGAAAAGATGTGGCTATATTAACGCAGAGGTGCGAAACATGCCACCAATTTGCACCGCGATCAGGTCGACCGCCAACACTATTGTCCCCAATGGCAGGTGCCTGGCCTTTTGCTCAATGGGGGATGGATATATTGGGTCATTTTCCTATTAGTACTGGTCAACGCACTCACATCATAGTTGCAATCGACTACTTCACAAAGTGGATAGAGGCGAAAGCTCTGGCTTCTACAATGGAATTTCAAGTCATCAAGTTCCTGAAGAGCAACATATTTTCCAGGTTTGGCATTCCTAAAATACTTATCTATGATAATGGTCCACAATTCATAGGAAAAGAGCTCACATGGCTCTGTGAAGAATACCATGTCGACCATCGTTTCAGCTCAGTGCATCATCCTCAAACGAATGGGCAAGCTGAAGCAGCCAACAAGGTTGTTTTAGCAGGACTCCAGAAAAGGGTTCGAGCATTTAAAGGAAATTGGGCAGAAGAACTGGAAAACGTATTATGGGTTATCAGAACAACGCCTAAAACAGCCAATGGAGAAACACCATTCAGTTTAGTGTACGAATCAGAAGCAGTGGCACCCGCCCGAAATAGCAGTGCCAACCCATAGAATCCTACACTTTAACACTGAAGCAAACGAAGTCGAGCGCAGGACTGACCTTGACCTGGTAGAGAAAAAGAGGTGGCAATCAGAAAAGACACAAGCAAAGATGAGTCTGGCGATCGCTCGATACTTCAACAGAAAATTCAGCTCTCACCAATTTTTCGTGGGGGAGATGGTTATGAGATGGAACGAATTTACAACACTGGATAGTCAGAATAAGCTTTCAGCTAAGTGGGAAGGACCATACAACGTAGTAGAGATCGCTGCCCTAGAATCATACTATTTGTATAGAGACTTATCCTTTCAAGCCTAAGAGAAGGGTCCAACGCTTTAAGAGTCAAGACCATTATAAAGCAAAGAAAAGTCGTGGGTAATTATGATTAAGATATCGGAGAAATAGCCAACACGTTCAAAGTCAAGCAACGGATTATGAATATAAAGGCATTCAATATAGAATAACCGAGTTTTCAATCAAAAAATAATTACAAATTAAACCTAAAATACAAAGGAAGATAAGAAAATCCATAATCTAAAAAGGATGATCGTCGGAGAGGTGGAAGCTTCAGTCCTTGGAATCTTCAGGAGCAGGACTACTTGGCTCGCCTTCGGGGACAACCTCCTCGATAGCAGCAGCTAAGTCGACCTCTTCAGCAACGGTTGTGGGGGTTTCCTGAGGAAGGGAACTCCGGAGGAAGGGCTTAAGGGACTCAACTTCTCGAACAGGGAAGTTGGGATCAATCGCATGGACATCCTCGACCAGGACTTGGAGGAAGTCAGCAATCTCCGACTTCATCAACTCCAAAGCACAGTCAACGAACTCTTCAGAGGCCTTGAAGTCGTTGACCACACTTTAGGGGGAAGGAACTGACTTCAACTATCCAGCCAGCTGTTCCTTCTCCTCCTCCAAGGCGATTCCCCTGGCTTCAGCAGCAGCCTTTTGGGCCTCAACAGCCACCCTCTCAGCCTCAGCGGCGACTCGTTGAGCTTCTGCTTCTACCCTTTGGGCTCGGGCCTCCTTAAGCTCAGCCTCACCTTCATCCAAGCACTGATGAAAGGCTTCAGACTCTTGAAGGGCGACCGCTGCATCAGCCTCCCTCTTCTTCACATCAGCAAGGAGCCTCTCCTCCTTCCTGAAGTACTCTTCAAGGGCATTCTCCACCAGGAGAACTGCCGAGTCGGCAGTTGCCTTCATGGCCTCCATCTGCCCAGGGGAGAAACCCAGAAACCTGGTGTATACACCAGGAGTACCCAACGCCATCATGTACTAAGGATGAGAATCTGGCCCATATCCTAATGGCGTTGGGTACGAGCTAAGTGGGATGTATCCCGTAAAACCGGCACAACAACTACAAATCCTCGCAGAGAGAAAAACGCAACCCAGCATCGATCTGGGCCGCATAAATGTAGACCTCTCTGTTGCGAGGGTAATGCAGACTCAGGCCCGGGTATCTAGGGGAATCCACTTCACCAAAACCACCGAGTGAGACCACCGTCTTAAAATAGGCAGGCTTCACTTCGTTGGGCTTGGCATCTACTTAAGCAATTCAGATATGGCAAGAACAAATATGAAAATAAGGAAAATAGGGGATACTCTCAGAACAGAGCAATAAAACAGAGTATTTACCTTTTGGAGAAAAGAGGGGCGTATGGACCTCCGGCCCACCCACCACCACAGGTGTGGCTGCGGACCTTCCAAGGTCGGATTGCCTCTCAGCTGAGGCTGGTGTGGAACTGTCCCTTATGGATAGTGGGGCGTTGGCATTCTTCGGCACCTTAGGGGCCGAAGAAGAGGGTCTATTGGCCGTCTACTTTGTCTTGCCAGAGTGGCTGCGGGTGGCCATGGATTTTACTAGGTGGTAAGGTTAGAAGATAAACAGAAAGAAGGAGAAGATTGTAGAAGTTGAAATCGGAAAACAGAGGATGCTCTAGAGTCTGAAGGAATGAAAGCGTAAAAAACAAAATAAGGGAACTGTTGTCCCTTATATAGACAAAATAAGGAGTAACCGCCACATACAGAATCGAAACGACACAGAGGAATAATTGCACATTTTTGGAAAAAATCGAAGCAATGTCAGAATTCTAAGAGACACCTCAGGGAGACAAACGGTCGGCCAGTGCAGAAAGCTGTCAGACTACCCTTGGGCTACAAAATATTAAATGACAGGCGTGCTTCAAGTGACCGTTCGACTTTTGGATGACTGTGCAGTCATTAAATGCTAAAGTCCATCAAACAGACAAAGTGATCGCCAGCGCACTAATAGGCCTTTTTAGGAAATCCTTTTTATAGGCAATGATCGCCTAACAGAGAAAGGTAGACTCTCACAAGCCTAGACAGTCTTGAGTGATCGCCAAGAAGGGATAAAGTAATGAATATTCCTTCAGTCATGAACAATTAAGCGACTGATCGACAAAAGGTCATCAAGAGTTCATGAAGGTATAAACCACAGAAAAAGACAAGAAAAACCAAATCCGAGTGTCACTATTGCAAACCCTACCAAGGAATCAAGCTTGACTGAAACTTCAATCAAGCTTCGGGGGCACATGTTGGGTATTGATAGTGACAGCCCAATAAGGGAAGGGCCGCTAAGGCCCAATAACCTTGGAGGGGGTAAACCCAAGATATTCTAACTGGACCGGCCCATGTTAAAGTCAATATGGCCCACCATAGAGTGGCCCAAGATCGAGCCCAAACTGATGTGGACGCCAAAGGCTCCATAGCTAGTCGCCATTCTTCATCAAGTAGCGACCTCCTACTGCTCTCCATGGGAATGCTCGCCCCGAAGAGAGCCTAGCCTCTCTCCTCTGGTCCCACCAACCGTTAATAAGGAAGTGGCCACGATATCTCGCATATCTCGGGCACATATTCACTAAGGATTAGATATGGTAACTGCAATATCTTGCCGTAACTGCAATATCTACTATCCAAATCTTCAACAGCACAAGATTCACTAAGATATACGGTTACCTTATACGGTTTGGTCTCTCCTACTCTATAAATACCTTTGTTTTACATACATTCATTACGTTTTGAGCTATCTATATACACACACATATACTCATTTAAGCATCAGAGAGGGACCTAGAGACACTCCCTCTGTTGCGATCCCCTACTTGCAGGTTCACCGGAGCTAAGGCGAAAACACTGTTCAACCGCCACCTGACATTCAATTCACTGCCAGATCAGCAATCAGAAGTTTACGATTCAACATATATCACAAATCGTTTCTTGACTTTAAATTTCCATAGTACTCCTACTCGTCGAACGACCATTTATCTTTGTGACACAATTGTCTTTCAACTCCCATACAGCGAACTCCGTAACCTTGAACTTCATATTTATTATTTCACTAGAATATCCATTTCAAAATTCCCTATTCGAAATCCACATTATTTTTACCTTTATGTAGCGATAAAATTAGTATCCATTAATAAATTACCACTTAACCTTTTACGAAGGCATTAAACCATCTTGAATAATTTATTACAAGATCTTATCTTCAAATGACACGTTCATTTTTCTTAGCCCTATTTTACTAAATATCACTCCATCAATTAATTAGCTTACCCTTTTCAAAAGTCACGATCCTTCTTATCTTGTCGTCGAAATATACTTCTTTTTTTAAAATAAATTGACTCATTCCAATGAGTTAATAATTTATTCACGTATTATGTCCTTCTAGAGATCCCCCAATTTTCGATCTTAGGTCTTAACTTAACATCAACGTTCATTTTTTTCTCAATGTATGACAATTGTTCTTCCTTTTTTTTTTTTTGCCAAATTACTCGTTTTATTTGATAAAATAAAATGGCTTGTTCTTCCTTTCACTTCCGGAAGTTCAGAATTCCTTTTTCTTCTTACCATTATTTTATCATTCCTAGCTTTCACTCTTTTTCATCAGATTGGACATCTTGAAACAAGCTCATCCAATTACACAATGATCCCTTAATAAACTTTGACAATAAATATCTAAGAGGTGATCTTGACTCCATTTATCTGCGTATTATTAAACAAACCTTGGTCTTCGCAACTTTGATAGTCAGACTTCCTCCTTAAATACACTATTTATATTCGTCAACATTTTCATTTTACGAAATTGGTCATCTTGATTAATTTTTTCATCGAAGCACTTCTTACCATGTCACAATGTAAACTTCTTCACTATTATCATACCATTCGCTTCAATTTCTTTACTTGTTTACATTCTTCACAATAGATTTCATCCATGAAAATTATTATATTTTAAATCCTTCATAACTTGATAAGGCTTTGCATCACCCTTCGAAAATGGGTGTGTTTGCCTATATGAGAATCCTCCATAATAAACGTTTACTCCAAGATCTTCCACATAGCATAACCATGTGAATTCTTAAAAATTATATATCCTAATGGTCTAATCCTATGTCCTTACTTGACTAACATTCTTCACCACGTGGTTATGGGTTTAGGGATCACTCTGACACTACTCTGTCATGCCGTAAAATCTACTCCGGAAGTTAGGGGTAATGGTCGTTATTTACTAGTAATAAATCGGTAAATAACGAAAGCGGAAAATCCTTTAATGAAACATACCTCTAACAACGATCATGTTCTCACATAAAGAACCATGATACTTACATAATCAATTAGCTTCTTATGTCATGCTTCGGTTGCGCACTGTGAAATCCTCTGGAATCCAGCATCCTCAAATACCAAACATCTAACACAAATCAACTTCCCCTGAAATTGCGGAGTTGATTATGGGTAAATTGTTGGGGAGCAACTTATCATATGGGGAAGTATCAGACTTTCTTAAAGATATTCTATTATGCAAATGACATGTTGCCAATAATGCCTTAACACAAATATGTAATGTTAATTTTGCATTCAAAAGTATCACATTCACCATATCTACTAGTGTTATATTCTTACGCTCAACCAACCCATTTTGTTGTGCGGTATAAGGAGCATTAATTTTATGAATTATACCAATTTCTTCACAAAATAGACAAAAATCGATGGGAAAATACTCCATGTCTATTGGTTCAAAGGGTTTCCTTCCCTTTTATTTTCAATAATGCGTTTAAAATGTTTAAACATTTCAAAAGCCTCAATCTTTTCTTTACATTAAGAAAACAGGTATGAATCCAAAACATTCATAGATAAAGGAAGTAAAATATATATTTCCTCATCTTGTTAAAACGCCGTTTAATTCACATCGGTAAGAGTGAATAAGTTGTAAAACTCGAGTATTTCTTTATGCTTCTGGAAAAGGTTTTCTAGTCATCTTTGCTTGAATACAAGTCTCGCACTTTGAATTCTTATCAGACTTAGTAGAAATCAAACAATGATTATACATGTACTTTATTAAATTATAGTTCAAATGTGGAAGATGAGAATGCCATAATAAAGTTGAACACTGAACGGTATAAGCAGAAACATAAATCATTTTATTAATACTTAGCTTTAACATACCATTCCAAGCATAATCTTTCCCCACAAACGTAACAACACCCTTGGACAAAATGAGTTTGTCAAACTCCATTGCAATCTAAAATCCGTTCTGGCTTTGCAAACTACCCAAGACAAGGTTCTTTCGAAGTTCTGGAATATAAAGTACATTCAGAAAAGTAAATTTCTTCCCAGAAGTAAAGTGAAGTTCTTCACTTCTTTGACCAAGAACATTTGCATCATTAAAGTTTCCCTTAAGCACCTCTTGCTCCTATGCAATGTCTTCATAGCTTATGAATATTTCTTTGTTATTGCAGACATGAATTGCGGTTCCATAATCTAAGAACCAATCTGAGGCGGTTGTTGTCTCAATAGTCATGTATAATTCAATGTCATTCTTACTTGAAAATTTTGGAACTTTTTAGTGACCATAGTCACTATAATTTTTCTTCAGTGCTTGCTTGCGGTGTTTGTATTGTCGAATGAGATGTCCTTTTTTACCGCAGTGGAAACAAGACTTGTCAAATTTTCTTAGTGGTGTCACTAGGGATGGTATCATCATGCTTTCTCTTTTGCTTTGTTCCTTTTTGAATTTTGGTCTCCTTTTCTCCACTAGGTTCACTCTGTTATCCCATTGAAAACCTCACTTACCTAGAAGGGTGCAAGTTTCTTCCTCAATCCGCAAATGCTTATGCAATTGCTCCAGAGTGAAGTTCTCATATAGGTGGAGAAGTTTATTTTTATAATAGGTCCAACTGTTGGGAAGTTTAACAATTATCACTTCAACCTGAAAAGACTCAGAAATATAACCTTTTAATTCTTTTAACTTATCATAATCTCCAACTTATGCACTTCATCCATGACAGATATACCATCAACAATTTTGAACTCCAGAAGTTTTATTGTAAGGTGCTTATTTGTCCCTTGCTTTTTCCGCTAAATACTTGTGTTCTCCAATGCATGCCATATTTTGCAAGGTGATTTTATTGATGTGAAGAGGTCATATAATCTGCCATAGAGGGTGTTGATAATATGAACTCAACAAACCAATTTGGCTTCTTCGCTTTAGTCACTGGTTTTTGATTTCTTCACTTTCACTTTTAGTCGACTCGGGGATCGGAGGAAGGAATCAACTTAGCACATTAAAAATCTTCAAAGTTGTTAAAAGGAGTTTCATATTGTCGTACCAATGAGTAAAATTGGTTCCATCGAACTTGTCCAATTTCACAAAGTCCTGACTCATGACTTTCAAAGTCGCACCCGAAGTAGGCTTCATCGCGAATATCATTCTAAGGTTATTAGGAATGGTGGCGGTGGAGATCCAAAAAATACTAAGTGTGGTCAAGGCTTATCACGAGGATAATTTCCTTAGAATGATATTTTTCCCACTTGGTTAGAGTTTACTAATGGGCTTATGCGGCAAGTCACTCCGAGGATACAACGGCTGCTTGAAGATTTTGAATAGCAATTTTAGAATCTCCTTCTCGGACTCTCGAAGAAACTCTTCAGATGTAATGGACACTAATGAGTAGAAGACATTCTTAAACTCTTAAGGGAGGAAAAGGATTGATGATATAATTGCCTTGTTTATGCAATCCTATTAATAAAGAACATAACACCCTTCAGATTTGTCTGAATGGTCACACCCCAAAATGAAACAATGCATCCCTAAGTTAAACAATGCATCTGGATGATTCTCAATACATCTAGATCTCCTCGTATTGGTCTCCACCATATATATATATATATATATATATATATATTACAATTGATTCAACAGCTGGCTCCTCAAAATTACTGCGACTCCTACAGCAGGACGTAGTTACCCAATCCGTTTGAGAAGTCCCAAACTACGAATTGGTATAAGTGTTGGCAGAATCTCCAAAGTCTTGATTTGGGTAGGAGATTTGTTTATAAAACAGGTAAGATTTGCTGCTTCGTGAACATTCCTCTTCAGAGTTGTCGCCAAATCTCGCATCCTTAGACCCTTCCTTTTGATGTCTGTGCGAACCATTTGGTTACCCTGGCTGATCGTGGTTAAGATAGACACTCAGATCCTCACCACTCTAGGTTCCTTGGAAGTTGACATCGTTGGTTAAAGTTGGTCTTCTGCAAAGCAACAAGTAGAGTGACAAGTTTGTAGCACTCAATGTTTTTCATAAAATAAGGCCAAAAAAAAAAAATATTTTTCATAAAATTCTTTGCACTTCGGCATTCTCGCCTTCAACCCGAGCCATCTCAGCTTCCGCTTGGACTCTCTCTCCCTCAACCTGAGAAATCTCAGCTTGAAGACACTGATTTTCCCTTTGGAGGATGTGCACTTGATCCTCGTGGATCCTCTCGAGAGTGGTCAATTGGTCTTTCAATTCGGCTAATCCGTCTAAAGGCCCCCTCTCGAGAGCATCTACCCTATTCTTTAATCAAGACAGGTTGATGAGAGACCTCAAGTTCATGATGTCTTCAAGATGAGTGGTCGCCACTCGATGCGCATGGACGAGATCGCCTACAAGATGACCTAGTATGGTCTCTTGGCGAACAAGCTGAAAAAATAAGAATGAGAGAAGGCGGGATACGAAACAAATAAAAGAGAACAAGAAAAATACTTAGATGAATTCTAATAAAATAATAAAATAATTAGAAATCTACTAAATGAGCCATAGGGGTTTGATGTGCTTTTTATTTTCCTTGTATTTAATAAAAACTTAACTTGGAGTTTTGGAAGATCAAAGAACACCTTAGAGAAACTCATCACTCGACAGGTACGTAATATAAGCATTCTTGGTTATCTTTTACAGCACCTTGTAGTTCTTTGGTTGCAACTTTGAATTCACGCAACTAGAAACTGTCGTTTTGCAACAACGCCATAAATTTATACTCGTACTTACACTGTAACTCTCTACGATGATTGTTGATTACCCATTTGTATCTTTCATCGATCTGCTCCAGCTTTTGACTAATGTGTGCTTGTATTCTCAGTTTCTCACCACTTCCCCTGAATTTCAAGAATAACCCTTTTGCTCACATAAAACTACACTTTTTAAGATTGACAAACATTTCTAATACACGCAACACCATCTTGACCCTTTTAAACTTCCAAGTTCTCAAAATGTTCCTCTTTCGACCTATTATACCCGAATTTATTGTCAAAGTATATAATTACAACTCTACCAATAAGAGGATTATGTACTTGGGTATTATCTACGTTACTACTTGTGAATAACATCACGAGTCACTCGTACATCCCTTTTTTTTTCTTTGCCCCTCATACAACTCTACCATTAAGGGGATTTCTTTTTCATCACCTGACCTGATTTAAATTTATGATAGTCGTTGTTAAGGTTAATTAACATCCTGGTTTGGCAAAAAAAAAAACAGCTTGGAATTTAGTGAGTAGAGGTTGCTTTGATTATCCATAAAACTACATTTCTTCAGTATCATTAATCAAAAGTGGCCTAACAATTCGGACAAGCACATATTCTATCTCCCTTACTGATTGATGCATTTATCTATTGAATTGATGCAGTAAAAGAGAATATTTTTTGACTACTCAAAGCTTTAAATGCTATCTTCCATATCAATAAAAGCACATGCATATACATTAACCTACCTTTCAATATCGCCCACAAATTGGCCAAAAAAGAATATCGCCCACACTTCCGATCTAACCTATCGTAAAAAGTTGGGAATTCTTTTTATCAGAATATGGAGAATGCAAGAAGACGAGAGAAACTGCTAGGGTTTCTTTAAAGGATCATTTGGGTTCTGTGCATCTTAGGCACCCCATCACCGTATTATATATTAATACTGATAAAAAGTATTTACATCAAGGTCCTCAAATAATGACATAATAGAAATAACAAAATAACAGATAAAACCTCAAACAATGATAAAAACAGAATAACACTTTCTATTTCAGATTTCTTTAACTTGATCCTGAAGAGTTGATTGATTGATCTTCAACACTCCCCCTCAATATATCAACTCCATATATGTCTTTAAGTCCAAGCTTCTTTATCAAATATCCATGTTGATTTCCACCCAATGCTTTTGTAAATAGATCAGCAGCCTGTTCTCCAGTGCGAACATGATGGGTCTTAATAATACCTGCACTGATTTTTTCTCTGACAAAGTGACAGTCTATTTCTATATGCTTAGTCCTTTCATGGAAAATAGGGCTAGAAGAAATCTGAATTGCAGCCTTATTATCACAAAACAGCAAAACAGGATCAGAATGAATAATGCCAAGTTCAGATATCAACCCTTTTAACCAAACAATTTCAGCAACTGTAACTCCCATACTTCTATATTCAGCCTCGGCTGAAGATCTAGATATTGTATTCTGCTTCTTTACCTTCCACGATATCAAAGAATCTCCCAATTTTATACAGTAACCAGAAACAGACCTTCTTGTTTCTGGACATGCAGCCCAATCAGAGTCACAGAAAGCACTGAGATTAAGAGAACTAGAAGCAGATAAGAATAAGCCAAGACCAGGTTGAGATTTAATATAACGGACAATCCTGAAAGCAACATCTAAATGAGACTGGAGCATGCATAAACTGACTTAATTTCTGAACAGCAAAACAAATATCAGGTCTGGTAACAGACAGATACAATAACTTATCTATAACCTTCCTATAAAATGTTGCATCAGATAGTGTAGTATTAGTAGAAATATCATTTTTTGACTCATCATATGCAACGGAGGTTAGAGATAAGTTTAATTCCATAGGGGTTTTACTAGGTTTAGAACCTAGCAAGCCAACCTCTGAAATTAACTCAAGAGCATACTTATGTTGGTTTAGAACAATGCCTTCTCGAGATCTAGCTATTTCCAAACCCAAGAAATACCTTAGATCTCCCAAGCCCTTCATTTTAAAGTGAATCTGCAGAACATCTTTCAGTTCACCAATCAAGGTACTGTTGTTACCTGTAATCAGTAAATCATCCACATATACTAACATAACAACAATGTCAGCTCCTTTTTGTTTTGAAAACATAGAATAATCATGCTTGCTTTGCCGAAAACCATGGGAAACTAAAGCATCAGTCAGCTTGATATTCCATTGTCTAGGAGCTTGCTTTAAGCCTTACAAGAATTTTTGTAATCTGCACACTTTATTCTCCCCCTGATTACAAAAACCTTGAGGAATAGCCATATAAATTTCTTCTTTTAAATCTCCCTGAAGAAAGGCATTATATACATCCATCTGAAAAATAGGCCAGTTTCTTATAGAAGCAATGGCTAAAATAGTTCTTACTGTAACCATCTTAACAACAGGAGAGAAGGTGTCTGCAAAATCAACTCCTTCCTGTTGACTATACCCTTTAGCAACCAATCGTGCCTTGTACCGTTCCACAGAACCATCCGACATGTATTTAACCTTGTACACCCACTTACAACCAACAACATTTTTATTTTCAGGTAAAGGAACAATAGTCCAGGTCTTATTTTCCTCAAGGGCCTTAATTTCATCTTTCATTGCTTCTATCCACCTGCTATCTTTTTCAGCCTCTTTAAAATTAGCAGGTTCCACTATCTTTCCAACATTTCCAACAAAATTTTTGTATCCATCTGACAGATTTTCATATGATACAAAATTGCTAATTGGATATAAAGTAGATACCTGTCTTACTGAATTTGAAGAGACAATATAGTCTTGATGCCAAGAAGGAGCTCTACTTATCCTTGATGACCTTCTGAGATCAGTACTTTGCGGGACATCATTTCTCATAGGACTATCAGGTTGCGAAAACTTCAGATGTGCTATCAGAACTTATTGGAACATATAAAGGGTCATCATCTAACACATTAGCAGGTCTATTACCAAACACAGGAGGCTCAATATTATCTTTCAATTTAAAGGGGAATACATCCTCTTTAAATTGAACATCACGGCTAACAAAGAAGGTTTTTGTCTCTAGATTCAAGAGCTTATACCCTTTTTGAGTAAGACAGTACCCCATAAACACAGAAGTAACAGATCGAGACTGAAACTTATCATGACTATTAAGAACCTTAGCAAAACACAAACAACCAAACACTTTCAAGTGATCAATAATAGGAGATTTCCCATTTAATTTCTCATAAGGGGACATATTATCCAGAACCACAGTAGGTAACAAATTTATTAGATAACATGCAGTCAAAATACATTCACCCCAATATTGAGATGGAACACCACTTTCAAGTTTCAAAGCACGAGCAATATCTAAAAGATGACGATGCTTTCTTTCAACAATTCTGTTTTGCTGAGGAGTATACGGACAACTAGTTTCATGCACAATCCCATTTTCTTTAAACAAATTCGAACAATTTTCATTCAAGAACTCTCTACCATTATCAGATCTAATTCTTTTTACAGAGAGATCATGCTGATTTTTTACTAAGACCAGAAAATGCTTGATAATCACAATCACATCAGATTTCAGAGATAACAAATAGGTCCAGGTATTTCTAGAGTAATCATCCACAATGGTTAAAAACTATCTTTTGTTATCATATGTACACACACTATAAGGACCCCACACATCCATATGAATCAAATCAAATGGCCTAGAAGTAGAACTAATACTTCTAGGAAAAGCAAGTCTAGACTGCTTAGCCATAGGACAAATCATGCAATTAGAAAATTTTCTATTGGAGATATCATCAAGTTTCAGTAAAGGAACTTTACACAGCACTTGCAAGGGTACATGACCAATTCGTTTATGCCACAACAGAGGAACAGAAAAATTACAACTATTTACAGAAGAATCAAAGAAAAACAATCCAGCTGCTGCTTTACCAGTCCCCAAAACTACTCCACTGGAGAGGTCCTGCATAACCACATGATCCGGGTAAAAAGTGACAGAGCAAGATAGATCCTTTATCAATTTACTCACAGATATCAGATTGTATTTGAACTCAGGCACAAATAACACATCAGATAATTTCTGATTTTTTCCAATCACAAAATCACCAACAGCATCAGCATTTGACAGATTTCCATTAGGCAAATGAATTTTTGTCATAGAACGTTTAACATTTGATGGCCAATCTATCCTAGAGCTCATATGATTACTAGCACCAGTATCAATAATCCAAGAATTATTAAAGGAAGAAATGCTTTTCATACCTGCTGCTGCTGTGTTTGCCTTTGCCTCAGTTTTAGAATCCTTTGAAAGCATTTCCACAATGTGATCCAGGTTTTCTTTAGTCAACATCATAGGCTTATCTTGCTCATCCGGAGTTGATCAATTTGACGGGACATAAGAAGGCGTAGATGAACCTGAAGACATGGGTGTCTTAATAGCAGAGTTAGCTTGATCAGGTTTATTTCTAAATTTCCAACCATGAGGATATCCTTTTCTTTTAAAGCATCGATCATAATCATGACCTTTACGCTTACAGTAGGTGCAGATCAAGTTCCAGTTTCTCCTGTTTGGCGGCTTACTTGAATCTGAACTAGAAAAAGCAGCCAAGCCATCGACAGATGAAACTGAGGAACTAGAAGTGATACCTCTCTGATTTTCCTCTTGGATTAAAACAGCATATGCCTGATTTATAGAAGGAAGGGGTTCCTGCATAACAAGATTTGCTCTAACAGTGGAATATGACTCATTTAATCCATTCAAAAACTGAAACAATTTCATATTATCAGCATGCTCAAGATGTTTCTTAAAAAGCTCACAACCGCAGCAAGGAAGGCAAGTAATCGCAGCAAATTCTTCCCACATCATACGAAGTCTAGTAAAGTAAACAGATATAGTGTCAACGCCTTGTTGAACCAGACAGATTTCCCTATGTAATTGAAAGATCCTAGAGCCATTCACTTTGTTCAATCTTTCTCTAAGATCAGCCCACACAAGAAAAGCGTTTGTAGAATAGAGAACAGTACTCATAATATCCTTTGAGACATAACTCATAATCCAGGACAGAACAACCGCATTGCATCGTTCCCACAGATGATGCATAGAAGGATCGAAAGAATCCTTTGTCAAGGATCCATCTATAAAACCCTGTTTGTTCTTGACAACAAGGGAAATATACATGGCCCGACTCCAAAATCCATAGTTTTCAGGGCCAACAAGTTGAAAAGAAATCAAGGAAGCACCTGTGGTGTCCGAAGGATGCAGAAATAAATGGTGATTCACATCTACAGTTACCGTGGTTGCAGGATTCACTTCTTGGGCAGGATCCTTTACCTCTTCTTCTTTAGGGTTTGTACAATCCATCAGAAGAACGGCAAGAATCAATCGCAGTCACAAGGGGAAAAGCAACAGACAGAAGAACGGAAGCAGGAATCGAAACCGATGGAGGGACGCAGTCAGAGCATCAGAGGCTCTGATACCATATCAGAATATGGAGAATGCAAGAAGACGAGAGAAACTGCTAGGGTTTCTTTAAAGGATCATTTGGGTTCTGTGCATCTTAGACACCCCATCACCGTATTATATATTAATAATGATAAAAAGTATTTACATCAAGGTCCTCAAATAATGACATAATAGAAATAACAAAATAACAGATAAAACCTCAAACAATGATAAAAACAGAATAACACTTTCTATTTCAGATTTCTTCAACTTGATCCTGAAGAGTTGATTGATTGATCTTCAACACTTTTCCACTTACAATTTCAATTGCCTCATTGTTTTCTTACTATTATATTCTAAAATAAAACCAGTATCCGTAATAACATCCAACCCCAATTGTGTATCGTGCATCTTGTCCCGATTAGTTGTAACGTTGTGAATTACCCCTTTTCTTCGTTGTCAACAACTACTTCAAGACAAAATAACATTCATGTTCATCATCTCAACAGATACTACCTCTTGTTCATTCTAGTTGTAGCAAAATTCTTCAGTACACCCTTTATATCCACCAAGTATACAACTTTTTAAGAGAAAAATAATTTTGTATGCCATCTAGATTTCCTGATGGATCTTGATTTCATGAATGCTGATCTAGCAGCGAATTGAATGCCAAAGGATGGTTGAATGATGCTCTCGCCTTAGCTCCGGTGAACCTGCAGGAAGGGGATCGCAACAGAGGGGGTGTCTCTGGGTCCATCTCCGATGCTTAAATGAGTATATGTGTGTGTATAGCTCAAAACGTAATGAATGTATGTAAAGCAAAGGTATTTATAGAATAGGAGAGACCAAACCGTAGAAGGTAGCTGTAAATCTTTGTAAATATTGTGATGTTGAAAATTAGGATAGTAGATATTACAGTTACCATATCTAATCTTTAGTGAATATGTGCCTGAGATATGCGGGATATCATGGCCATATTTTTATTAACGGTTGGTGGGACCTGTTGGGTATAGGAAAAGGCCTCGAAGGCCCAATAACCCTAGAGGGAGTAAACCCAAGATATTCAAACTGGATCGGCTTAAGCACGAGTCAACTTGGCCCACCATCGAGTGGCCCAGAACCGAGCCCAAAGTCTCTAGGGACGCCAAAGGCTCCTAGACTGCTCGCCATTCTTCACCAGGCCGTGACCTCTCACTGCTCGCCATGGGAGTGCTCGCCTCGAATAGAGCCTTGCCTCTCTCCTCTGGTCCCACTAAACCATCAATAAGGAAGTGGCCACGATATCCCGCGTATCTCGGTCACATATTCACTAAAGATTAGATATGGTAACTGCAATATCTCGCAGTAACTGCCATATCCCATGATCCGAATCTTCAGCAACACAATATACACTAAGATATTCAGCTGCCTTATACGGTTTGATCTCTCCTACCCTATAAATACCTTTGCTTTACATACGTTCCTTACGTTTTGGGATATACACCAACATATACTCATTTAAGCATCGGAAAGGGACCCAGAGACACCCCCTCTGTTGTGCTCCCCTACTTGCAGGTTCACCGGAGTTGGAGCAGAAGCATCTTTCCGTCCTTGTCTGGCATTTAATTCACTGCCAGATCAGCATCCAGTATTTCACGTTCCAACATTTGGCGCCGTCTGTGGGAAACGAGCGATTCAGCCATGAGAACTCGATCCCAAAACAACCGTCGGAACCAGAATCGCGAGCGATCCTCAGATAACTCTGATTCCGCCTCCGCTTCCCCACTTCAACAAGAACCTGCCAGCCAGGCAGGAGCCAATGCCGTCCCCCTGCGGGCGGCCCGAGAGCATGTCGGTAATTCCAGACCGACCCCAGCTACCAACCCCGTCGAGACTCCAGCTCCGCAAACCGTCCACATCGTCGGGGAAAGCATCCAGTTAACCCCGGAGATGATATCATTGCTGGAGGCCATCCTAGGGCAGGCCCGCCGTCAATCCCCTGCTCCTCAAGGAAACACTCGTCCTTCTGCCACAGGGCCCTTACCGTCTGAAACCGCAAATCCTGCCACCCCAAGAGGAACAGTAGATGACGTCTGGACAACAGTCCTTGCCCCAGGCACGCACCGAACAGCGGGCGGCTACATATTCGGCCAATCCTTCTGGTCTTTCTCCATCCGGGACCTCACCAAAGTATTGCATTGTGGACCAGATGGACGACCTTCTCAACAAGAGGCTCCAAGAAAGACGGCTGACAGTCGTAGCTTCCTTCAAGGAGCAATCTGCTCATCCCTTTTCTGACAAGCTCGTCTCCAAGGACGTGGTTGCTCAGGCCATACCTGAGTACAGTGGCGGAGGAGACCCCACCATACACGTCAACAAGCACGAGGATTCTCTCCTGGGTAAGTCAAATGATCCCAATCACTTGGCTTTACTATTTCCATCCACTCTTTCGGGTTTGGCTTCGTCCTGGTTATTTGGCCTCCCTACAGGATCTATTGGAACTTGGGCAGAATTAAGGAGCAAGTTCCTGGAGAGGTATATGGGCGAACGCCAATTGATGAAGAGCGTGGTCGCCCTGGATGCGGTCAAACAGCAGCCTGGAGAATCGCTGGCCAACTTTTACGGGCGTTTCCATCAGAACGTCACGGAGATAGATCGCCAAATCTCGGATGGGGAGATCATTCGAGCATTTTACAAGGGTCTGGATGTGGCCAACAAGGCCTCAAGGAAGTTGCGAAACAGCTACCATGTGAAGGAGATCGAAACGTTGGAGGAGTTGGCGTCCAGAGCAAAAGGTTTCATAGACCTTGAAAGGGCGAACACAGAGGCTAACTTCCTGACGACCTCGCTAAGGGTGGTTCCTGAACCCCGACGCGATGGTAAGAAGGAGGTGAAGAAGGAGAAGAAGGAAAGGGACAACAGGCCCCGAGTCGAGTCTAATCCGGTGCCTCGCCATCCAGAGGTCCCTGGGTACTTCACGCCTTTAAATAGGCAGATCTCAGCGGTACTAGTCGAGATGGAGAGGAGGTCCTTGGCGAGGCCACCGATGCCTCGTCGAGGTGGTCAGCCCATGGGGAAAGATGTCGAGAGCTATTGCAGATATCACAAATGCAAGGGCCACAAGACAGATGACTGCCGCATTCTGAAGCGGGATATAGAGAAGCTGATTCAGGGGGGGAATGCTGAAGGAATTCGTGGCAGGGCGAGACAGGAATCGAACGCCCCCTAGGAGACATCGTTCGCCAGCCCCTGCTGAACAAACTGATCCGTCTGCCAGCAAGAGAAGAGTAAATTTGATTGCAGGAGGATTCGGTGCAGGTGGCGAGGGGTCGCACGCCAGGGAGGTCTACGCCACTCAGATCTCCATAGCGGTTCAGTTGGGAAAGCGACCCCGACCTGAGGAAAACATTGTCATCTCATTCTCTGAAGATGATTTGGCACATGTCACGACCCCCCACAACGATGCTTTGGTTATCACAGCAGATATTGACGGTTGTGACATTGCAAGGATTCTGGTCGACGGAGGCAGCTCGACAGACATCCTATTTCTGGACGCTTTCGAGAAGATGGGCAAGTCCAAGCGTGACCTGAAGAGGGTCGACTTTCCGCTGATTGGGTTTGCGGGAAGGACAACTTACCCGCTGGGGGCCATAACCGTGCCAGTGATTTTTGGCGAGGGATGGAAGAGCATCAAGGTATCGGTCACTTTCCTGGTGGTCGATTCACCTACATACTACAACGCCATCTTAGGGAGGACCACGATCAATCCGAACAAGATTGCGGCCTCCACAGTCCATCAGAAGATGAAGTTCCCCACTCCCAACGGGATCAGAGAAGTGCTCGGCGACCAGCCTTCCTCGCAGCAATTCTATGTGAACTGCCTGCGCAGGAAGAACCAAAGGGAGGCCCTCGCCATTGAAACAGAGGCCAACCCTCGCGAAGATTTGGCTCGGCCAGTACCCATGGAGGAATTGGAAGAGGTCGAGGTCGATGGGCCGGACAAGAAGGTGCGCATTGGGACCACCTTAAAAGAAGATCATAAGGAGGCCATGACCGCCCTCCTCAAGGAATTTAAGGAGCTCTTCGCCTGGTAGCCAAGCGATATGCCGGGGATCAGCACAGATATCATCTCCCACGAGCTCAGGATAGACCCTTCCATCAAACCGATCGCCCAAAAAAGAAGATCGTTCGGGACGGACAAGCATTTGGCGATCAGGCAGGAAGTCGGCAGGCTGATTGAAGCTGACTTCGTCAGAGAAGTAAGATTCCAGAGTTGGGTCGTCAACCAGTTCTGGTCAAAAAATCAAACGGCAAGTGGAGGATGTGCGTCGATTTCCGCGATTTTAACAAGGCTTGCCCTAAGGACTCATATCCCCTGCCAAGGATTGATCAGCTGGTCGATGCCACCTCTGGTCATGAGATGCTGAGCTTCATGGACGCCTATTCAGGCTACAACCAGATTAGAATGCATCCAGACGATGAGGCTCACACAGCTTTCTATGCAGATGGGGACATTTTGTGCTACAAGGTGATGCCCTTTGGTCTCATCAATGCCGGGGCAACTTATCAGCGGATGGTGAACCGCCTGTTCCAGGACATGCTAGGAAGAAACATGGAGGCTTATGTGGATGATATGTTGGTCAAAACCATCAAGGCCAATCCGCACACAACAGACCTCCGCGAAGCCTTCGAATGAATGAGGAGACACAGCGTTCGCCTGAACCCTGCAAAGTGCGCCTTTGGAGTCAAGTCCGGCAAATTTCTGGGTTTCATGGTCAGCGAAAGGGAAATCGAAGCAAACTCAGAAAAGCTAAAGGCCATAGAAGAGATGAAGTCGCCAACCTGCCACAAGGAGGTCCAATGCCTGAATGGACGCCTAGCTGCTCTCAACCGCTTCCTCTCCAAAGCGAGCGACAGGTCCCTCCCATTTTTCAAAACGCTGAGGGCCAACCGAAAGTTTGAGTGGACGCCAGACTGCGAGGAAGCGTTCCAATCCTTGAAGAGGCATATCCAAACACTCCCAGCTTTGGCAAAGCCCGTTCCAGGCGAGCAGCTCTTCCTTTATTTAGGCATTAGCGAGGTGGCAGCCAGTGCTGTTTTAATAAGGGAGGAAAATAATATTCAGAGTCCAGTGTATTTCATTAGCAAAATGTTCAACTCAGCTGAAATAAAATACGTCCAGATTGAGAAGTATCTCTATGCCTTAGTTATTGCTGCTCGGAAGCTGAGACCTTACTTTCATGCGCATGACATCACAGTCCTCACTAATCAACCACTCAAAAACTTCCTGATCAAGCCAGACTCTTCAGGAAGAATGGTCAAGTGGGCGATCGAGCTCAACGAATTCAGGATCAAATTTGCGCCAAAAACGGCCATCAAAGGTCAAGCACTAGCTGATTTCATTGTGGAAAGCACGAGTAACGGTCAAACAGAAGCAGAAAACAGGCCAATGCAGTCAGCAGACGACAATCAAATCTGGGAACTCTACACAGATGGGTCTTCATCAAGAGAAGGCTCGGGGGCAGGTTTAATTCTTATCCCTCCTAAAGGCGAGCCTTTGAAGTATGCAATCGCCTTAACATTCCCGGCGACCGATAATGAAGCAGAATATGAGGCCCTTATCACTGGACTCAGATTAGCAAAAGGAATGGGTATAGCTACGCTTAAGGTAAAAAGTGACTCAGAGCTTATTGTCAATCAGGTTAACGGCACCTACGAGGCAAGAGGAGAAAATATGAAAAAATACCTCAGCATCGCCAAGAAGCTCGTCGCGGAAATCCCAAATTTCGCGATTGAGTCTATTCCTCGCCAAGAAAACCAGATGGCAGACTCCTTAAGTAAACTGGCATTCGGAGGGACAACAATCCAGGATGTGCAATTTCTGGAAAAGGCCCTATGTTCAGTCCTTGAAAGCAGAGCCGAAGTCTTCAACATTCAAGGACAGGTCACATGGATGACTCCATTTCAGAATTATTTGAAAGAAGGGATCCTCCCGGATGATGAAGGCGAATCCACGAGGATAAGACGAATCGCGGCCAATTATTTAATTATAGATGGAGAACTCTACATAAGAGGTTACTCGACTCCTTACTTAAGATGTGTTGCTCATCCTGAAACAGAAAGGGTTCTTCGAGAAGCTCATGAAGGGGTAGCAGCATGTCACGAAGGTGCTCGATCATTGACAAGGAAAATCTTCAGGTTGGGATACTATTGGCCAACCTTGGGAAAGGATGTGGCTGAATTAACGCAGAAGTGTGAGACTTGCCAGCAGTTTGCACCACGATCAGGTCGACCATCAACACTATTATCCCCAATGGTGGGTGCTTGGCCTTTCGCTCAATGGGAGATCGATATATTAGGTCATTTCCCTATTAGCACTGGTCAACGCACCCACATTATAGTGGCGATCGACTACTTCACTAAGTGGATAGAGGCGAAAGCTCTAGCTTCTACAACGGAATTTCAGGTCATCAAATTCCTAAAGATCAACATATTCTCCAGGTTTGGCATTCGCAAAATACTCATCAGTGATAATGGTCCGCAATTCATTGGAAAGGAGCTCAAATGGCTCTGTGAAGAATATCATGTCGACCGTCGTTTCAGCTCGGTGCATCATCCTCAAATGAATGGGCAAGCTGAAGCAGCCAACAAGGTTGTTTTAGCAGGACTCAAGAAAAGGGTTCGAACATTCAAAGGGAATTGGGTAGAAGAGCTGGAAAACGTATTATGGGCCATCAGAACAACGCTTAAGGCAGCCACAGGAGAAACACCTTTCAGCTTAGTGTGTGGATCAGAAGCAGTAGCACCCGCCGAAATAGCAGTGCCTACCCATAGAATCCTACATTTTAACACTGAGGCAAACGAGGTCGAGCACAGAACTGACCTCGACTTGGCATAAGAAAAGAGATGGTTATCAGAAAAAGCACAAGCAAAGATGCGCCTGGCGACCGCTCGATATTTCAACAGAAAAGTCAGCGCTCGCCAATTTTTCGTAGGGGAGATGGTTATGAGAAGGAATGAATTCACAAGGCTGGACAGTCAGAATAAACTTTCAGCCAAATGGGAAGGACCGTACAAGGTAATAGAGATCGTCGCGCCAGGATCCTACTATTTGGAAACCACCGAAGGCGAAAGGTTACCCCGTCCATTCAATTCTGAGCATCTAAGGAGATTTCATACATAGCTTGTAATCAAACTGTTATGTTAATAAAAGAAATCCATTCCTTCATAAAGCATGTCCACTCGAAGCAAATAGAAGGAAAAAAGACATGACGCCAAGAGTCATGTTAGAGTATTATGTAGTCTAGATTAGTCTTTATCTTTAGTTTATCTATATTAGTTAGTTTATCCTTTTAGATTTAGTTTATTATATATATATATAGTTAGATAGATAGATAGTATGAGTATCTTTATAGATAGAATAAATATATATTGATAGTTTTCTCTATACTATATATATATCTAGTTCTCTATGTACAAAAGCATAAGTTTCTCAATAATGGAGTCAGGCGTTGTTCTTATTCATCTCCTTCACGTCTTCATGTTCTTTTAAATCTAACAAGTCAGGCGAAGACCTGATGACCGAATCAGGCACAAAAGCCCTAACGCCAAAGTCAGGCCAAAAAGCCCTAACAATAACGTTAGGCCAAAAGCCCTAGCAACAGAGTTAGGCCAAAAGCCCTAACAACAAAGTTAAGCCAAAAGCCATATCGCCAAAGATAGGCCAAAAAGCCCTATCGCCAAAGATAGGCCAAAAAGCCCTGACACCAAAGTCAGGCCAAAAGCCCTAACAACAAAGTTAGGCCAAAAGCCATATCGCCAAAGATAGGCCAAAAAGCCATATCGCCAAAGATAGGCCAAAAAGCCCTGACGCCAAAGTCAGGCCAAAAGACCTAGCAATAAAGTTAGGCAAAATGAAAGCCCTTACGCCAAAGTCAGGCCAAAAAGTCCTAACAATAGAATTAGGCAAAAACGGAAGAGCAGACGCCAAAGCCAGACAAAGAGATCTGCTATCAACCCATTAAACAGCGAATAAGGAATTTAGGCGGTCATTATGGATGATAAAGCCTGAAGTTAACAAATTCCCTGTTATTATGCAAACACCTCAAAGGTTTAAACTTCGAAAATGTAATATCTCTTTGAAGTTTATGCCTTTAAGTGTTAGAGTATTGTCCTTAGAAAGTTCGTATAGACTTATGCTTGGGCCAAGACTTTAAGAGTCGAAACCATTACAAAGCAAGAAAAGTCGAGAGTAATTATGATTAACATATTGGATGAATAGCCAAACACATTCAAAGTCGAGCAAAGGCTCATGAATATAAAGGCATTCAATATAAGAAAACCAAGTCTTGAATCAAATAAATAATTACAAAGTGAACAAAAATTACAAAGGAAAAACAGCTATCTAAAAAGCAAAGAAAATATGATCGACAAGGGAAGTGGAGACTTCAAGCTTTTGGATCCTCGGGGGCAAGGGTGCTTTGCTCGCCTTCGGGGGCAGGAGTACTCGGCTCGCCTCCAGGGGCAATCTCTTCAGCAGCAATAGCGGGCCGAGGAAGGTGACTCCTCAAGAAACCCTTAAGGGATTCAACTTCCCCAATGGGAAAGTTGGGATCGACCGCCTGAACGTCATCGACCAGGACTTGAAGAAAATCAGCAATCGCCGACTTCATCACCTTCAAAGCGTGGTCCTCAAAGTCCTCAGAGGCCTTGAACTCCTCAACCACGGTTTGGGGCGAAGGGACAGCCTCTAGCTGATCTGACAGCTGTTTCTTCTCCTCCTCCAAGGTGATCCCCCTGGCTTCAGCAATAGCCCTCTAGGCCTCAGCAGCTTCCTTCTGGGTCTCAGCGGCGACCCGAAGAGCGTCCGACTCCACAATTTGGGCTCGAGCCTCCTTCAACTCGGCCTCTAAGCGAGCCCGAACCGCTTCTCCTTCATCTAGGCACCGATGAAGGGCCTCAGATTCTTGAAGAAAAGCTGCAGCATCATCCTCCCTCTTCTTAACATCAGCAAGGAGACGCTGCTCCTTTCTGAAGTAATCCTCCCAGGCACAGTCCACCAAGGCGATCGCTGCGTCAGCGGTCGACTTGATGGCCCCCAATTGCCCAGGGGTGACCCCCGTACTTCGGTACGGCTCCAGCTCGACAAGCAAGTCAGAATGCTTGTCGGCGAGCTCTCCGAAGACGCGGCCAATCACCACCTCTTCCCGAACGAGCTGGCAACAAAAACAGAATGAAAGTTGTCAAGACATCAAACAAAAAGGGAACGACAAGGAAAAAAGAAAAAACGTAAAAGAGACGAGATCCTACCAGAGCGACTCGTTCGAAGTGGGTCCGCAGGAACCCCTCGATCTGAGGTAGCTCCGTGGGAACAATCGAGCGGTCCTTAGTGGGAATTATCCTGTCGAGAAGCCGCATGCACATGTCCGGGCTACCCCGGAGGCTCTTCTGGGCGGGGAACCCCTTCTTCGAAAGGTCCCTGCAAGGGAACCAAGTCCCCCGAGGGTTCGCAGGCTTGAGTGGCTGGAACAAGCTCGCCATGGAGTAGTACTTCTCCGCAGGAGACTTCGAGGAGCTGGAAGTGTCAGTCCCCTTATTTTGGGTCCCAGACTCCTTGGGAGGTACCGTGGGCACAGTAAAAGGAGGGGGCGCCAAGGCCAAATCCTTCTCCTTGGCGGCAGAAGGACCCTGAGGAGATGGAGAAACAGGCGCCACGTCCGGACCCTTCCCCTTGCTGGCAGAAGGGCCCTTAGGAGGGGGAGGAGTAGGAGGCTAGTCGACTTCCGGGTGCTCCTCACTCCTGACCTTCTTGGAGGGATGAGGAGGAGGGTCCCGGGCCACGTCAGCCGAAGACTTCTCTGCAAAATAACAAGGCAAGATGTCAGAACCCAAAAACTGCAAAGTATGAAAACGTCAAATCTACAAATGGCTAGGCAACATACCCGGTTGGCGAGGGCCAACAGTGGCCGAGGGAAGCACCTCCTCATACTTCCTCTTGGACGAACGCCTAGAGGGGGGAGGAGGAGAGTTCAGTAGTGCCTGGTCAGTGGACAGCCCTGCCTTTTCCTGGTCATCAAAGAGACCTATAAGTTTTCGGGCCTTGCCTACAAACTGTAAACAAGAAAAGGGTTAGAAAGTTACCCAATCATCAAAGATTGGTGTGGCCTGATGAATGCCCGCCATCTCAAGCATATTCTCAGTAGTATCCACCACTAAGTGGATGGACTTGAAGTGGGACGATCGATGCAACCAGAATAGGTCGTCGATGGAGTTCCGATCACTCCCTGACAGCTCTTCGAAGGAAGGAAGGAAATCCTTGTCCGGGGTAAACAATTTCCAAAATACACCCCCCTTGTAAAAGAAGTAAAACTTCTTATAATTGGAGTTGGTAGCCCGGAAATCGTCTTCCAACCGAACGTGGACGTTCCAATCCCACGATTGAAGGCCTCTCCACTCTGCAAACTTCGGCCAGCGTGGTTGGAAGTGATGGAGGTGGTTCGCCCCAGCTGCCAGTCGGAAAAAACACCGGAACAAGGCCAGTGAATATGCCCATTCCTGACGTATACACAGGAACTTGAAACCGACCCACATCCTGAGGGCATTGGGAACGAGTTGTGTGGGGTGGATTCCATAAAACTGGCACAACGTCTTCAAAAATCCTCGCAAAGAGGAAAACGTAACCCAGCATCAATCTGGGCCGCATAGATGTAAACCTCTCCGTCGCGAGGATAGTGCAGACCTAGGCTGGGATATCTAGGAGCATCCTCCACACCAAGATCACCAAGCGCTACCATTGTCTTAAAGTAAGCCGGTTTCAACTCATTAGGCTTGACATCTACTCAAACAGTTCAGATATGGCAATGGCAAGCATACAAATAAGGAACAGCAGGGAATATTACCAAAACAGAGCAATGAAAGAACAGAAGTTTACCTTTCGGGGAAAAGATGGGCGTCTGAAGCTCAGGCCCATCCACCACCACCGGGGTGGCTACAGACCTCACCACGTCAGTTTGTCCCCCCGTTGAAGGGGGCACAGCACCATCCCTAATGGTTAAGGGGGCATTGGCGTTCCTGGGCGCATTGACGTTCTTGGATGCCTTAGTGGCTGCGTGTTTGATCCTCTGACCACGGGTAGCCATGGAAGCAGTTGAGAGAAAGGTTGAAGAACATTGAGAAAAGAAGAAGGGTTCGCAAAGAAGCTCTGAAAGTCTGAAGGAGTGAATATGCGTAAAAAACAAAACAAATAAACTGACGTCTCTTATATAGGCCAAAAAGGAGTAACCACGACGGACGAATCAAAGCGACGCAGGAGAATAATTGCACCTTTTTAGAAAAAACCGAAGCAATGTTAGAATTCCAAGAGACACCTCGGGGAGACAAACGGTCGGCCAGTACAGACAGTTGTCAGACTACCCTTGGTTTACGGAATAATAAATGACAGGAGTGCCCCAAGCGACCATTCGATTTCCGGATGACTGTGCAGCCATTAAATGCTAAAGTCCACTGAGAAGACAAAGTGATCGCCAGCACATTAATAGGCTTTATCAGAAATACTTTTGGTAGGTAATGATCGCCTAGCAAATAAATATAAAAAATTTCAGGCTTAGGTTACCTCGAGTGATCGCCAAAAGGGAATAAAAGGAACAATATTCCTTTAGCTTTGAACAGTGGAGGAACTGCTCGCCAGACGAACCGGAAGTGTCCCAAAGGTCATGAACCATTACAAGAGACGAAGAAAACCGAATTTAAGGCGTCGCTATCTAAAACCCTACCAAGAAATCAAGCTCGACTGAAGAAACTTCAATCAAGCTTCGGGGGCAAATGTTGGGTATCGATAGTGATAGCTCAGTAAGGAAAAGGCCTCGAAGGCCCAATAACCCTAGAGGAGGTAAACCCAAGATATTCAAACTGGATCGGCTTAAGCACGAGTCAACTTGGCCCACCATCTAGTGGCCCAGAACCGAGCCCAAAGTCTCTAGGGACGCCAAAGGCTCCCAGACAGCTCGCCATTCTTCACCAGGCCGTGACCTCTCACTGCTTGCCATGGGAGTGCTCGCCCCGAGGAGAGCCTTGCCTATCTCCTCTGGTCCCACTAAACCGTCAATAAGGAAGTGGCAACGATATCCCGCGTATCTCGGTCACATATTCACTAAAGATTAGATATGGTAACTGCAATATCTCGCAGTAACTGCCATATCCCATGATCTGAATCTTCAGCAACACAATATACACTAAGATATTCAGCTGCCTTATACGGTTTGATCTCTCCTACCCTATAAATACATTTGCCTTACATACGTTCCTTACGTTTTGGGATATACACCAACATATACTCATTTAAGCATCGGAGAGGGACCCAGAGACACCCCCTCTGTTGCGCTCCCCTACCTGCAGGTTCACCGGAGTTGGAGCAGAAGCATCTTTCCGTCCTTTTCTGGTATTTAATTCATTGCCAGATCAGCATCCATGATTTCACGATCCAACAGGACCAAAGGAGAGAGGCAATGCTCTCTTTAGGGCGAGCACTTCTATGGCGAGCAGTAGGAGTTCGCGACATGGTGATGAATGGCGACCAGCGATGGAACCTTTGGCATCCGTACTAGCTTGGGCTCGACCTTAGGCCACTCTATTGCGGGCCAGATCGACTTTAGCATACGCCGGTCCAGTTCGAATAACCTAGGTTCACCCCCTCCATGGTTATTGGGTCTTCGAGGCCTTTTCCTTATTGGGTTGTCATTATCAATACCCAACATTTGCCCCCGAAGCTTGAGTGAAGTTTCTTCACCTTCGTCTTCTGGGAGAATTCCCTCTTTCAAGAAATTCTGGAATGGAGTCATCCATGTTACATGTCCTTGAATATTGAAAATGTCTGCTCTGTTGTCGAGAACTGAACATAAGGTTTTTTCCAGGAACTGTACGTCTTGAATTCTGGTTCCTCCAAATGTCAGCTTACTTAAAGAGTCGACCATCTGGTTCTCTTAGCGAGGAATAGACTCAATCGCAAAATTTGGAATTTCTGCGACGGGTTTCTTGGCGATGTCGAGGTACTTCTTCATCTTTTCCCCCCTTGCCTCGTAACTGCCATTGACCTGATTGACAGTAAGTTCAGAGTCGCTTTTTACTTTGAGTGTTGATATACCCATTCTTTTTGCCAGTCTGAGTCCAATAATAAGAGCCTCGTATTCTGCTTCATTATTGGTCGCCTGAAACGTTAGGGCAATCGCATACTTCAAAGCCTCGCCCTCAGGAGGGATGAGAATTAAACATGCCCCTGAACCTTCTCTTGATGAAGATCTATCTGTATAAAGCTCCCAGATTTGACTGTTGTCTGCTGATGAACTTGGCCCACTATCTGCTTCTGTTAGACGATTACTTGTGCTTTTCAAGATAAAATCAGCTAGTGCTTGACCTTTGATGACCGTTTTTGGCGCAAATTTGATCTTGAACTCGCTGAGCTCGATCGCCCACTTGACCATTCTTCCTGAAGAATATGGTTTCATCAGGAAGTTTTTGAGAGGTTGATTGGTGAGAACTGTAATTTCGTGCGCGTGAAAATAAGGTCTCATCTTTCGAGCAGCAATAACTAAGGCATAGAGATACTTCTCAATCTGGACATATTTTATTTCTGCAGCATTAAACATCCTGCTAACAAAATACACTGGACTATGGACATTATCTTCTTCCCTTATTAAAACGGCGTTGGGTGCCACATCACTGATGCTAAGTTAAAGGAAGAGCTACTCGCCAGGAATGGGTTTTGCCAGGGCTGGGAGTGTTTGAATGTGCTGCTTCAAGAGTTGGAATGCCATGAATTTACCAGATTTACCAAGTTTGAATGTGCTGGGAGCTGGGAAGTTTTGCCTCACTGACCATGAATCCCAGGAATTTACCAGATTTGACTCCAAAGGCGCACTTTGCCCGGTTCAGGCGAACATTGTGCCTCCTCATGCACTCGAAAGCTTCGCGAAGGTCTGCTGTGTGAGGACTGCCCTTGATTGTTTTGACGAGCATGTCGTCCACATAAGCCTCCATGTTTCTCCCCATCATGTCTTGGAACAGGCGGTTCACCATTCGCTGATAGGCCGCCCCGGCATTGATTAGACCAAAGGGCATCACTTTGTAGCAAAGAATGTCCATGTCTGCATAGAAAGCGGTATGGGCCTCATCATCTAGGTGCATCCGGATCTGGTTGTAGCCTAAATAGGCGTCCATAAAGCTCAGCATCTCGTGACCAGAGGTTGCATAGACCAACTGATCAATCCTGGGAAGAGGGTAGGAATCCTTGGGGCAAGCTCTGTTTAATCCTCCACTTGCCGTTTGATTTTTTGACCAGAACTGGGTTGGCGACCCAGCTCTGGAATCTCACCTCTCTGACAAAATCAGCTTTGATCAGCCTGCCAACTTCCTGTCTAATCGCCAAATGCTTGTCTGTCCCGAACGATCTTCTTTTCTGAGCGACCGACATGATGGAGGGGTCTATCCTGAGTTCGTGAGAGATGATGTCAGTATTGATACCTGGCATGTCGCTCGGTTTCCAGACAAAGAGCTCCTTGAATTCCTTGAGGAGGGCAGTCATGGCCTGCTTCTGGCTATTGTTCAAGGTGGTCCCAATATGCACCTTCTTATCCGGGCCATCAACCTCAACTTCTTCCAACTCTTCCATAGGCGTTGGTCGAGCCAAATCCTCACGAGGGTCAGCCTCTGTCTCGATGGCGAGGGCTTACCTTTGATTCTTTTTGCCCAGGAAGTTCACGTAGCATTGTCGCGAGGAAGGCTGATCGCCAAGTACTTCTCCAATCCCGTTGGGTGTGGGGAACTTCATTTTTTGATGGACTGTGGAGGCCACAATCTTATTGGGATTGATCGTGGTCCTCCCAGGATAGCATTGTACGATGTAGGCGAGTCGACCACCAGGAAGGTGACCGCCACCTTGATGCTCTTCCAGCCTTCGCCCAGAATCACGGGCAAGGTTATTGCCCCTAGTGGATAAGTCGTTCTCCCAGCAAATCCGATCAGCGGAAAATCGACCCTCTTCAGGTCACGCTTGTACTTGCCCATCTTTTCAAAGGCGTCCAGAAACAAAATATTTGTCGAGCTCCTTCCATCAATCAGAATCCTCTTCACGTTACAGCCGTCGAGATCAGCTGTGATAACCAAGGCATCATTGTGAGGGGTGGTGACATGTGCCAAATCGTCTTCAGAGAATGAGATGACAATGTCTTCTTCAGGTCGAGGTCGTTTTCCCAGCTGGACCGCTGTAGAAATTTGAGTCGTATAGACCTCCTTTGCATGTGATCCCTCGCCTCCGGCGCCAAACCCTCCAGCAATCAGATTAACTACCCTCCTACTCTGGGATGGGCCAGCTTGCTCAGGCGGAGCTGGCGAGTGGTTTCTCCTTGGTGGCATTCGACTCCTATCTCGTCCCGACACAAACTCTTTCAGCATCCCCCTCTGAATCAGCTTCTCAATATCCCGCTTCAAAATGAGGCAATCATTAGTCTTGTGTCCCTTGCACTTGTGATATCTGCAATAGCTCTCTGTATCCTTCCCCATAGGATGACCACCCCTTCGAGGCATTGGTGGCCTCGCCAGAGATCTTCTCTCCATCTCGACTAGTACCGCCGAGATCTACCTGTTTAAGGGCGTAAAATACTCAGGGACCTCTGGATTTCTAGGCCCTGGGTTCGGTTCTGCTCCGGGCCTGCTGTCTCGTCCCTTCTTGTTCGTCCCTTCTTGTCATTCTTGACCTCCTTCTTACCATCGCGTCGGGGCTCAAGAACCACCCTTAGCGAGGTCGTCAGGAAATTAGCATCGGCGTTTTCCCTTTCAAGGTCTATGAAATCTTTCGCCCTAGCTGCCAGCTCCTCCATCGTCTCAATTTCCTGCACATGGTAACAGTTGCGCATCTTTCTCGAGGCCTTGTTAGCCACATCCAGACCTCGATAGAAGGCTCGGATAATCTCCCCGTCTGAGACTCGACGATCTATCTCTGTGACGTTTTGATGGAAACGCCCATAGAAATCAGTCAGTGACTCTCCAGGTTGCTGTTTGACCACATCCAGGGCGACCACACTCTTCATCAGTTGGCGCTCTCCCATATACCTCTCTAGGAACTTGCTTCTCAACTCTGACCAAGTCCCTATGGATCCTGCAGGGAGGCCGAAAAACCAGGACGACGCCGAACCCGATAGGGTTGACGGAAATAATAAAGCCAAGTGATTTGGATCATTTGACTTACCCAAAAGAGAGGCCTCATGCTTGTTGACATGTATAGTGGGATCTCCTCCACCACTGTATTCAGGGATAGCCCTAGCGACGACCTCTTTCGGGATTTTGATGGCGACGAGATCATTGTCGAAAGGATGAGCAGATCGCTCCCTGAAGGGAGCTGCGATTGTCGTTCGCCTTTCCTGGAGCCTTTTATTGATAAGCTCGTCCACCTGGTCCAGGGTGCATTGGTTAGGCGAAGCCCCATTCGGCATGGGACCAGACGGATTGGTGGGATAGGTAGCCGTCGGCGGCTCAGTGGACGCCTGGGGTAGGGACTGGTGTCCCGATGTCATCTCCTGATCCTCCTAGGGGGCTGTGGTGCCCGGATTTCCAGTTTCTACTGGCAGGGTCCCAGCGACAGCGGGGCGAGTGTTTTCCTGAGGAGTAGGGGCTTGTCGGCGAGCCTGCCCTAAGATTGCCTCTAACAGTGATATCATCTCCGGAGTTAACTGGATGTTTTCCCCGGTGATGTAGACGGTTTGCGGTGCTGGAGTCTTGGTGTGGTTGGGAGCGGGAGTCGGTCTGGAATTACCGACGTGTTCTCGGGCCACCCTTGGGGGGGCGGCATTGGGTGCTGCTTGGCTAGCAGGTTCTTGGTGGAGTGGCGAAGCGGCGGCGGAATCAGAGCTGTCAGATGACTGCTCATTGGTCTGGTTCCGGCGATTGTTTTTGATCGAGTTTGCATGGCTGTATTACTCGATTCCCACAGACGGCGCCAAATGTTGGATCTTGATTTCCTGAATGTTGATCTAGCAGCGAATTGAATACCAAAGGATGGTTGAATGATGCTCTCGCCTTATCTCCGGTGAACCTGCAGGAAGGGGATCGCAATAGAGGGGGTGTCTCTGGGTCCCTCTCCGATACTTAAATGAGTATATGTGTGTGTATACCTCAAAACGTAATGAATGTATGTAAAGCAAAGGTATTTATAGAGTAGGAGAGACCAAACCGTAGAAGGTAACTGTATATCTTTGTAAATATTGTGTTGTTGAAGATTAGGATAGTAGATATTACGGTTACGGCGTGATATTGCAGTTACCATATCTAATCTTTAGTTAATATGTGCCCGAGATATGCGGGATATCGTGGTCATATCTTTATTAACGGTTGGTGGAACCAGAGGAGAGAGACAATGCTCTCTTCAGGACGAGCACTCCTAAGGCGAGCAGTAGGAGTTTGCGACTTGGTGATGAATCGCGACCGGCGATGGAACCTTTGGTGTTCGTGTTAGCTTGGGCTTGACCTTGGGCCACTCTATTGCGGGCCAGATCGACATTAGCATAGGCCGGTCCAGTTCGAATAACCTGGGTTCACCCCCTCCATGGTTATTGGGTCTTCGAGACCTTTTCCTTATTGGGTTGTCACTATGAATACCCAACAAATTCCACTTATGTCGTACGTTAACGACATTATCAAAAGTTTCTTGAACAACAATCAACACTCTTCCTCTCCTTTAGAACTGCAGACTCCGGGTTTTGATCGTAGTTCTTTGAACCTTCTAAAATGAAAGTTGTTTGGTGAAGATCTCAGCTAATTGATCCTAAGTTTTGGAAAACGCAAGAACTATATCTCCTTTTTGTTTTACCTCAAGAATGTGAAATAGTTTGATTTTGAAGTGTTTTGTCTTCCTGTGGAACACTGGATTTTTCGCAATGATTACGATCAACTAAATGTTTACACGTAGTTGTACTGGATCATTTTGTGGTTGTCCAATATTTGTTATGATTTTTATCACCTAGATTACTTGGTTTATGGTTGTGATTACTACTTCTGTATTGAATCAAGTTACAAAAGTATCCATAAGTGTTTCTCATGTGTTTGGTTGATCCACCCCAGTGACTGTCAAAGAAAACTCCGAGCTTTCAATCCTTTACTTTCTAGGATTTGAGTCCAAAGTCAATTGTGCCCTTAACCTATCTCACAACTCTCTTTGTTGCATTTAGATGATTTAAGTTTACACAATGCATAAATCTTGATAATATGCTTACAAATTGTTGGATATATGGTTTGGTTGCATTCAGATACATTTGCATCCCACAAGACTTATATAGTGTTCTTTGTTTACTCTTTTAGTTTTATCAGCCTTCTGTAGCTTCTCCTTGTAATTTGTGGGAGTTTTCATGGCTTTACACTCCTCCACTCTGAATTTCTGAAGTATTTCTGAACATATTTCATTTGACTTAAGAGGATCTCACCCTTTTATTTGATAATCTCCATTCCTAAGACGAAGGACATGAGTCAGAGGTCCATAACTTCGAAAGCACTCATCATCTCGTGTTTGAAGTGGAGGATATTTTCTATATTGCTTGCTATAATGAATAAATCATCATAAAGTATTCTATTTTTTGCAATAGAGTGTCGCTTCGGACAAGATCGTATCGAATCCTGCTCAGTACATGATCATAAATCTTGTTGTACCAGCCCTTCGGGGTCTGTTTTAAATTGTAGAGTTCCTTACATAAACGATAAACCTTATTATCTTCTCCTTTTGCTTTGAATTCATACAGTTATCCAACAAACAATTCTTCACGCAATTCCCCATTTAGGAATGCATATTTGACATCCAGTTGACAGATGTTCCATGCTTGATGATCTAAGATGGTTAGGAGAAGTGTGATTGTATCTAGCCTTGCAACAGGAAAAAAAGCTTCAATGTAGTCAACGACATAGACCTGTGAGTAGCCTTTCACTACCAATTTGGCCTTTCGCTTGTTTACAGAGGAGTCAGCATTGAGTTTGGTCTTGGAGACCCATTTCCCCCCCCCCCCCCCCCCCCCCGCCCCAATAACTTGTTTGTTTGGGGTCTAGGAAACAAGGTCCATGTTCTTTTTTTTGTATCATATTTACCTCCCCATGCATTGCACTTTTCCAATGAGGATCTGCAAGTGTGTCTTCAGGTCGATTAGGCTTACATATGGTTGTACTGGATCTTTCGTAGACTTCCTTCAAGGATCATGTTCCCCTCACTGGTGGCTCCTTTGTATCTTCATTAAGTGAAGCATATTGAAAGGCTTTTGTGTAATATGTTGGCTTATACCAATTCCACTTTTGATCTCCTAGGAAGTTTACGTGTCTAGAAACCATCATCTTCTTTGATTTGGAGAGATAGACAGACCTTATACCCTTTGAAGTTGGTGTTGTAACCCATTAGAATTCCAAAGATGGCCTTGTTGTCCAGTTTGTCTCTCTTAACTTGAGGAACATAAACAAGACAAACACAACCAAAAGCTCTGAGGAAATTCAACGATGGTTTTCACTCATACCAGATTCCATATGGAGTGAAGTTTTCCAGGGCCTTGGTGGGTAATCTGTTTTGCATAAAAACGGTAGTGCTGCAAGCTTCAACCTAGAACTCATTTGATAGCTCCTGATTGTGGATCATACAGCTTTGCATCTCCATTATAATATAGTTTATCTTTTCACTAACTCCATTTTATTTTGATGTGTATGGAAATGTGAGTTAATTCTTAATTCCAGCAAGTTCACATAGAGTGTTGACGTGTGAGGAGGTATATTTTGAGCCGTTATTTGTTCTTAATGCCTGAATTTTGCATCTGCTTTGAATTTCAACTAGTTTCTTGAACCTTGTGAAAGTTGTCATCATCTTGTATTTGTTTTATAGAAAATAAATCCAACACATTCTACCGAAGTCATTAATGATCAGGATTAAGTATATGTTTCCTTATAAGGAGAGAGTGCTTTATGGACTTGCTAGATCTTAATGGATCAATTGTAGCTTAACTGTTGCATTCCAAGTTGTTACCTTAAAAGGTATTTTGTGTAGTTTTCAAAGTTTATAGAAGATGCATTCTGCAAGTGCTACAGGAAACCTTGGTAATACTGTGGAGAGGAACTTGTTTTTTAGTGTCATCATTAGGTTTGGGTTGTTTTGCCCTAATCGTATGTTCTAGAGATTGCTTGGGTGCACTTGTGTAGTGCTTCCAAGATGTTCTTCAATGGGATTGAACATGAAGCTTCCCTCACATTGCCTGATCTTCAGAATCTGGTTTCCAGGTCCATTGGGGATTATAGAATGTTGATCTTTGAATACACATCAATTTGGTATTTGTAAGCTCTATTTTAGTTAAAGAAATGGCGCTAGAACAATCATAGAGCTTGATTCATTAATTGGTTATTCTGAAAGAGAGCATACATATTACATGACTATGATTTGACGCACATTATCGTGTATATTTTAATAATTTCATTAGTTGAGATAATAATGCTCTCTTCATGTTTAAATTTAGCTCAAATGCTTCCATGACTTTCCGCTCTTATTTATGATGAGTTCTACTTTTAGTTACAATGATTATTTTGTGGATATATCAATTGGTTTCAAATGTTTATATTTTATGTAGATGTATGTAGAACATGCATGTAAATTGCTTTAAAATGATTATTTTGTGGTTGAGTGTTCAACAAATGATCAACTGGGACTCGTAATGCCATATTAATTATACTCTCATATATTTATTAGATATATTTTAATAATGTTATACGAGCAAAAGAATGATCTACGATTTTGATGAACTAAATATTTTTCTATTGTTTTCTTGCAGATCTTTCGGAGAAAAACGTCATTTGCAACTATTTTTCACTTCACAACTCATAAATAGCATTGCATGTACGTTTAAGTTGTCTTTATAGTTGCAAAGTGTCTTACCAGCCTCATGTGTATTCCAAATTTTTAATCAAGAAACAAAGTTGAGATAGCATTATATTTTAAATGAATATTATTTGAGTTAGCTAAGTGTAAAAAGTTTTGTGGACTAAGATTATTTTCCCACTTCTTTATCAACTCTACCATTGGTTGTTCACTGGGGCCAAAAAAAAAAAATGGGTTGTTCAGGATAACATGCTTCTAAAATCATGCATGCTTAGAGTCAAATGAGGTGAGAATTAGGCAAACAATATACAGATATAGATTTTAAGAGCTATAGATAAGGTCTATAGAAAAATCTCTCGCTAATTTTGTATAAGCTACTTTTGTTAGTGACAAAAGAGGAAGAAGTATATTTTTTAAAATAAATTACGAGATTAAGTTTTGTAAGTTTTTTTGCATAATTTAATGGGACGATGCTCAAAAAATTAAAAACCTTGAAGGATAATACATGAATGTGTTAATTTTTTTAAAAAATAAATAGTTTTGGTTTGTTCTGTTGGAATATGAAAACTGGAAAATTGGAGTTTTTTCTGAATGAATTTCTTGTATCTTTAGCTCTATGAATCTGCAGGTATATAGACTATTACAATGCTAAGAAAGGTAAATACTGTTTTTGGCTACTTTACAATATTTCCTAGTCTAGCCTATATTTAATCTAATTTCCTTGTTTAGCTCATATACAAATGGTAATTAACATATTGCTAATTCTAACACTTTCCCTCAAGTTGAGTAGTAGGATCGTTGATACCCAACTTGAAAAGAGTTTTTTGAAATACCCTCGCGTTAACTGCTTTGGTGAGGATATTCGCGAGTTGATCTTCTAAGCGAACAAAGGACAATTAGATAACTTCACCTTCTAGCTTCTCATTTATGAAGTGTCTATCTACTTCCACGTGTTTGGTTCTATCATGCTGGACTGGGTTCTCAGATATGCTTATTGCTGCTTTGTTGTCGCACATAAAATCACATACTTCAGTTGGAGGAAAACTGATATCTGTTAGTAGCTTCGTCAGCTAAAGTATCTCTGTAACGCCTCTTGCAATCCCTCTAAATTCTGGCTCGGCACTAGAAAGGGCTACTACCTTCTGTTTCTTACTCTGCCATGTAACAAGGTTATCTCCTATGAAAGTGAAATACCCTGCTGTGGACTTTCGATCATTAGGATTTCCTGCCAAATCTGCGTTTGTATACCCTTTTATCTTTAGATGTCCATTGCTCCTGAATAACTTTCCATGTCCCGAGGTACCCTTAAAGTACCTTACAATTCTCCATGCGACTTCCATGTGATCCTGTTGGGGTTGGTGCATAAACTGTCTAACCACACCAACTGCGTAAGCAATATCAGGGCGAGTGTGAGAGAGGTAGATAAGTTTACCTACCAAACGTTGGTACTTTTCGTTGTCTGCCGGTATTCCATGTTCTCTTATTTGCAGGCCATGATTTACAACCATAGGCGTCTCCGTAGGTTTACACCCTAACATTCATGTACTTGCTAGTAGGTCCAGTACGTATTTCTGTTGTGCAATGAAGATTCCTCGTTTAGATCTTAGCACTTCAATACCAAGAAAGTACTTCAAGACTCCCAAGTCCTTCATTTCAAACTTCATAAACAGTCTTCTTCTCAAATTTCTCATTTCATCTCTGTCGTCTCCGGTAATGACCATGTCATCCACGTATATAATTAAGCATGTTATGCCCCTATATATCTTCTTTAGGAACAGAGTATGGTATGAGTTACTCTGTGTATACCCATATCTTCTCATAGCCACCGTGAACCGTCCGAACCAAGCTCTTAGAGATTGTTTTAGTCCATACAATGCTTTCTTTAATCTGCAGACATTTCCCTGCTCTGACTCCTTCTCATGCCCAGGTTGGATTTCCATATAAACCTCCTCCTGTAAATCTCCATGCAAGAAAGCATTTTTTACATCGAACTGTCGAAGCGGCCAACCCTTAGTTGCGGCTACAGATAACAAAACTCGGATCGTGTCAATTTTGTCAACCGGGGAGAACGTCTCTGAGTAATCTATTCCATAGGTCTGTGTGTATCCTTTGGCTACTAACCTCGCCTTGTGTCGTTCAATTGTACCATCAGGCTTGTACTTGATGGTATATACCCACATGCACCCTACTTTTTTCTTTCTAGTAGGCAACTGCATAGCTCACATGTTTCATTCTTTATAAGAGCATTCATTTCTGTATATATAGCCTGCCTCCATAGTTTTGATTGTTGCGCCTCCTTCATAGAGTTCGGAACACTCCCTGAATATATCGCCATGATGAACGCTTTAGCCTGATTGCTTATTCCTCCCCTTCGTGACATTTGCCACTGGATACACATCTTCCCTGGTTTCCTTATCTGGTGTGTACCGTTTCGGTGGTTTTCCCTGATTGGCTCTCGGAGGTAGTACATATCTCCCCCTCTCCCAGTTGCTTCGTTCTCTGCCTGACTTCCTGCTTCCTATATGATACGATACACAACTTCATTATGAAAAGACTGGGAAGAATTGCTTACCTCGGATACCTTAGGAGACGGATCGAGGGTCATGTCATTTGGCTCGTTGTCATGTACTATTGTGTTAGTGATCGGTCTAGTAGGCCGGCTAACTGACTCTGGAGGACCGACATAAGATAGTTATGGTTGGCCAACCCAATCTAGTGAATCTTGTGTAATCGTCGTCCCCTGATCACTAGATTGGGAATAGTAAAATTCAGACTCAAGGAAATCACAATTCATTGTGGTGAACATGTGACCCCTTTTGGTTAACTCCATATCCAAGAAAAACGCATTTTACCGCACACAGATCTACTTTGGTGCGGTCGATTTTTGGTATATTAACGAAAACAGAACATCCAAACACTTTAGGAGGTAGGCTCAGTGTCGGGGGTATTCTACTATGTGACTCTAGGGTTTGAATGGGTATTTTGACGCTGAGGATCTATGTTGGTAGACGGTTTAGTAGGTAAGTGGCGGTTGCCACAGCTTCTGGCCAGAAAGTTTTTGGTACTTTTGACTCGATCAAAATAGACCGAGTCATTTCTAGAAGAATCCGATTTTTTCTTTCGGCGACTTCGTTTTGCTCGGGGTATGTGGACAGGAGGTTTGTTGAATAATTCCTTTTTCGAGAAAGAAATTCTTCATGTGAGTATTGATCAAACTCTGATACCATGTTGGAATATGAAGTATTGATCAAACTCTGATACCATGTTGGAATATGAAAACTGGAAAATTGGATTTTTTTCTGAATGAATTTCTTGTTTCTTTAGCTCTATGAATCTGCGGGTATATAGACTATTACAATGCTAAGAAAGGTAAATATTGTTTTTGGCTACTTTACAATATTTCATAGTTTAGTCTATATTTAATCTAATTTCCTTGTTTACCTCATATACAAATGGTAATTAACATATTGCTAATTATGACATGTTCATGGTCATAAAGGAGAGACTATTGACTCTAGAGTCTAGAGTGTAAGGTTATCTCTATGGTTTTGATGATAAAGACACGTGATTAAATAAAATATTTTGATTTTTTTTACGGAGTTTTAATTTGTGTGTCTAAGTCACTAAGTGAATTGTCTTACGGTGCGTTTGTTTGACGGAATTCGGAATTCGGAATACGGAATACGGAATAGGAATTGGGAATAAGGAATAGGAGTTAAGAATATGAAGTTTTTTTGGTGGAATTGAATAGAACGGAATAAGGAATTCTGTTGTTTCTTTGGTGGAATTGTGTACGGAAAAGGAATGGAATGTGGTAAAATGACATATTTGCCCCTCTTTGTATATGTATAGTATATAATAAAAATAATTTGTATTAATTAATTATAAAACTTTAAAATATTAAAAACGTTTATTAAAAAAAAAAAAATTAAAAACGATTTTTTTTTTAATTTTTTTAAAAAGACCAATTTATTAATTCTATTTAAAAAAAATAAAGAATGTAAACATGACCACATACATAATACATCTTACATACATAATACAAAATGTTGTTAGTCACCACATACATTATACAGAACGTGGGTTTGTCATCAATCAGTTTAGTAAATCATTATATAAACATTGTTAAATTGAATTGTTTTATTATTTTAATTTAATTTTAAATACTAATTTTGATTTTGATTTTGGTATTTTTTTTGAATTTTCAGTTTAAATAAAAATAACACTCAAAACTCTATAGTACAAATTAGGGGTGATAAAAAACATAGTTGTTGATATGTCTGAGTGGTTAAGGAGACAGACTTGAAATCTGTTTGGCTATGCCTGCCCAGGTTCGAACCCTGCTGTCTACGTTTTCAGAATTAATCAGCTGATGGCACGCTCGTAAATTCTTCAAAATGGCGAGGGCAATTTGGTCTTTTGGCAGCTGATTCCGGATTCCGACCCGTGTGGGCTTAGGAAATCCGAGGTTTTTACCCGGATTCCCTAAGCCCGGACCGCCCGGAATCCATTTTCAAGGAATGGCCAATTCCACCAAACGAACATGGGCTTACGGAATCCGTAAGCCCAAATCCGTGGTCATTCCTTGAAACGAACGGGCCATTAGACTTGATGGGGCCAAATCTTGTGGTGGTGCTTTCTAGGTTCGAATGAGACTCTAGGTTGGATGGACTTGTAAGTTAGTTTCCGAGTAGCATCTAAATTTTGTTACGAGCTTAAGTTTTCTTCTAGAACTATGCTATTTTTTGATATATGCATGGAGGTACGTACATGTGCGTCTCAAATACCCCAGGTTGAAATCTAGATTCAAGCATGAGTTTATTATGGTTGGGCCAAGAAGGAGTTCAACAGTGAAAATCTAGGCCTTGGTAGAATCTAGTTCATTATTCTTGGAGATCTTAGGTGTTGAAATTCTAAACTCAATAGGAATTTAGTCCATTGAGCCTGTACTGTAGGGCTCAACATCAGTTAAAAATCTAAATTAGGGTAGTTCTAAAGGGTTTAGTATTTAAAATCTAGACCAGAAAAATTAGTACGTTAGGCCTGGAGTTCTTATGGTTCAAATGAGACGGGTAGTCTCACATCTTGAAAACTAGGTTTATGGAAATTTAGAGGTGTGTAATTTGAGTAGTCATACCACTTAGAGTTCATAGAAACATTGCGCTATAAGACTAGATAGTTGCAATACTTTGCTAGAGAATGGATGAAAATCTGTGGTGAATTACCCTGAGTTGAATGTGTAAGTCAATAAGTTGAGAATGGGTATGTTTTATTTAGTTGCATACCTATAAGTAAGGTTGTAGGCTTGTCATCTTAGTGTTTTGTATGTAAATGTGCTGTAAGAAATAAGGTTTGTCGATAATGCGTTAGCCAGTTCGGTAGTTACCATGTTGTTTGAGCTACCAACTATTATTATCAACTATATATAAATAGGTCAATAGTGCATACAAATTAATTAGCAATTCTCTCCATTACTAAAATCTCTTTCTTAGTCTGTAGTTGAAGCTGGAATTGCTCCACTTTTACTGAATCATAGTTTGCTTCGTCTTGAAACTATTGTCTGTATTATCTTCTTCTTCTTGATCGGCCTTCAGTTCAATTTTAATGATATAATACCTTCAAATCATATATTTATTCTGGACTCAATCTAAAATTATGGGTTCTTCTCCGTTAATGACAAAATCAGGCTAAAGTTATATATATAAACTAAGAAGCCTTATAAGTTGTAACTGGAGGATCATTTTGGTCCTGAGTCGGTACTTCGATACCAATAATCTATGCATACATATAAATCCAGTTTATGGGATGCATAATCTATGCCTGAGAAAGTGTTGATATCTGGGACTAACGCTTTCACTCATAAATGTGAAAATAAACAAAATCTCTAGCTTTTCTACCGTTTCTCCTAATAAAACAGTGCAAATTTGAGAGTAAATGTTAGAATGTTTTACCTTGATTTGGATAATGACTTTTTCTATTCATTGGTTACTTTTTATCTATATTATTAAGGCTCAACATGTTTATGTAACCGCCATCAGTTTAAATTACTAAAATACCCTTTAATTGCATTAAACGGTTAGAAACATACATTATTTAATAAACTGTTTTAGTCATTTCACATTTTATTATTTTATTATTTATCCACCTCACTCTCTCTCCATATTATTTTATTATTTTTCTTTCACCATTCACCTCCATTTTTTACGATAAAATCTCTCTCATTATCCATCTCTCTCTCATCTCTTCCACTATCCCACCAACCACCATCTCTCTAATCTCCAACATAATTTTTTATCTCACCATCTCTCCAATCTCCAACTCCATTATCACACTATCTCTTCAATTTCCAACTGAAAAGCATAGCTGTTTACAACAATCGTTTGCTCAAGAATAAAGAATCAACATCAATCGTTTGGATCCTTAAAATGTAATATTAAGATTATAATATTATTGTTAATAATACGTATTATACATAATGTTTTTAATATACCATTAATAACAATTACCAATCATATACTAATAATTTTACCTTCAATTATTAATATCAACATAATGGTATATTATAGGTATACTTACAATAATTTTAATATTATAATACAAATATGTTACTAATTTATTATGTATTACTATTATAACTATATTTGCTAATAGTATGCATAACATCTATATTATTAAGGCATAAGTGGTTTTTGTAACCACCGTCTGTAAATTGACACAAATACCCTTTAATAATCTACTTAGTTTACATTTATCATGACTATTTTGGTTGAACCTATAACCTTATAATTAAAGACATACGTATTAACCAGCTACACCCTTATCACTATCTCTTTCTTTTTTCTCATGCACCATTTTTTTTATACATCACTAACAAATGAAATTATATTTTCACTTTATTAAACATTAGGAGAACAGTGAATCTAAAAACTTAAATCACTTATAAAAGTTATAATATCATCTACAACTGATAAAAATTAGATTGAATTAATATTTCAAATATGCATTATCTATTATTTGAAATTTAAAATGTACAATATAATCAAGTTTGAAATTTAAAATGTACAATATAATCAAGTGTGAAATTTAAATTCGAGTAGAAGAAGAAAACTCATTTATTACTTATCCAATTTTTTAAAAATTATTTTATTTAATTTAATTACTATATTTGTTATTTTATATAACTTTACAATTTTAAATAATAATGATAATTGTATATTATGTTCTCAAGTCGTCATATTTTTCTTTTGATAATTGTGACTTTTTTAATGTTTGTACAATTAATTATATATATTTGTTTCTTCAAAGTATTCTCTCATCTTTCCAAGAAATTAAACTGTTTTTGAATTGTGAACATTGTCGTTATAAAAATACATTTCATCTATAAATTAAAATAGAATTATAATCGATCAAAATTTACTATATTTATATGTTGAATATACATAATCTATCGCGTGAAACAATAAATACAAAAAAAAAAAAAATTTGAAAGGAGATATTTGATTAATGTATATATTTTTTTATATTGATAATTACAAATTATATAGTATTTTCAAATAATGATATTATTAAAATGTTTAAAAAAATATATATTTTTTAATATTATTAATATTAGTGCATAAATGATTCCAGCTACCCAAAGTTGTTAATATGTTATTACTCCAAACTAATATTATCCAAAATTTAGGTATTACATGTCGAGAAAAAAGTAACAACAAATATTTTACTACAAAATTAAAATAACTCCGGTGATGTGTTGAAATAATATTTTACGAATTACTGAAGTATAAAAATCAATATTAATTTTCAGTGTTTATTATTTATTATATTTATAAAATATTTTTGGGATTGGTCAAATTTAGATTCTATGAGTATTTCTTTACTTAACTCTACATTTCAAATATATCTAAAATTAACATATGAATTTACCTAAATCTCAACTCTACTTTATGAACTCAGGAAATATTAAAGTAAAATAACTCTGAAAATATCAAATAAAAAAATAAGTAAAAAGTTAATCAAATATATCTAATTTTATTTTTTGGGTAAATTTTTCTGGTAATTTCTTGATGTTGTCACAGTATATTTTTGATAATCGTCGTTTCATAGACATGATAGTGAGTTTGTTAAGAGATCTTAAGAGTATATTAAATGTATTCACTGACATGTTCGAACTTATGAGACAGTTGGTTAAGGCGTGCGTCTTAAATTATACATATTGATAGCGCCCAGGTTCAAATCCCGGGGATATCGATAGTATAATAACTAAATAAAGGTTGGATGTCGGGAGTATAATACTCAAACAAAGGTCGGATGTCGAGAGTATAATACTCAAATAAAGATTGGATGTCAGAAGTATAGAACTCAAAGAAATGTCGGATGTCAGGAGTATAATACTCAATAAAATGTCAGATGTCGGAAGTATAATACTCAAAGAAAGGTCGGATGTCGGGACTATAATACTCAAACGAAGGTCGATCGGATGTCGGGAGTAAAATACTCAAAGAAAGGTTGGTTGGATGCCGAAAGTAAAATACGTATTTTGTCCAAATATCGACATATATTTTTTTGATCATATTATTAGAAACAAATATTATAAATATTTATCATGCTTGAGGTGTTGATATGAGAATTAAACATTTGATAAATATATCTGAAATTAAAATATAATTAAACTTAACTCTGAAAATATCAAAGTAATAAACACAAGAAATAAATTGATCAAATATATAATTTTAATTTTTTGTGCAAATTAGTGGGAATTTCTTGATGTTGTCATGGTAGTTTTGTAATAGTCATTATTTTATAGACATGGTAGTGAACATGTTAAGATACCTTAAGAGTATATTGAATGCATTCATTGACGAGTTCTGACTTATGAGCGTACGTCTTAAATCTCAAATAGTATGAGCGCATAGGACTGAATCCTACGAATGTTGTCTGAGTGAAAATACTCATAGAAAGTTCGAGGTCGGTATGAATACCCATAGAAAGTTTGAGGTCAAGCATTAGCGATAGTTGGTATGAGATAAGATAGTATGACATGATATATGAGTGAAAATTACTCATAGAATGTTCGAATAATTTTTTAAAAATATTTAAAATAGATTTAATTATATTAGGTCATTTAAGTTTAGTTTTACAATTCAAATAATATTTTTAATCATGTGTTTAGAGTAAAATTGGAATAAACTCAACGATATACCTTCATAATATGTAGATATGTGTTGCGTATATATATAGATATATCTAATTAACTACTAAACTATACTGAAATTTTTGTAATCCACTTAAGTGTATTTCCCTAATGGTTATACTAGACCCCGGCACGCGCTACGCGCGTGCACGTTGTCGTCGTTGGTCGTGCGTGAGGTGTTACAAGAACATGATCAACTCGACTCCTAGGATAATACAAGAATTGATCACTTCATAAAAATATTATTAATGTAAAACTAAACTTAATTTGCATAAGATAATGAAATAATAAGATTTAAAAACTCTTAAATATTTTTAAAAAATTGCTCGAGCGACCGGGATTCCTTTTGATAGTGTTATATGCTCCCGGTCGCTCGAGCAATTTTTTAAAAATATTTAAGAGTTTTTAAATCTTATTATTTCATTATCTTATGCAAATTAAGTTTAGTTTTACATTAATAATATTTTTATGAAGTGATCAATTCTTGTATTATCCTAGGAGTCGAGTTGATCATGTTCTCGTAACACCTCACGCACGACCAACGACGACAACGTGCACGCGCGTAGCGCGTGCCGGGGTCTAGTTAACATTGAATGTGACTATTGGGAGTCGTATTTTTAATGTTGTTTCCTTACGGTGAACACAATTATCATGTGCTGGATTTCTTGAGCGTCAACTAACACTCCTATTCTCTAGAAGTTGCATACACTTAGCTTTTTACGAAGTGATTTGAATCTTTCGGCTAGGAAAGGCTTAGTGAGTATATGGTGTCGCAGTAGACTAGAGTGAATTCCCCTTTTGGTTGCACTTCTCTTACAAAGAATAGTTAGATGTTGACGTGCTTGATATTTTCATGAAATATTGGATTCTTAGAGATAGCTATAACATATTGATTATCTACTAGCAAATGTGTTGGCTCGGTTTGTGGTAATGATACATCAGTTAGCTTATTTTCTCAGTGAAATGATTTGGTTCACTATTGTTGTTGCAACTACAAGCGTAGCTTTTGCGTGACAAAGTTTTGCTTTCGTGAACCCCATAAGAAGAATTTATTTCCAATATATGGTGGAACAATACCTTGATGTACTTCTTAGGTCATTAGTTGCTCCTTCCCAATCACTGATTCTAGACAATACACTCACTGAGTATTGAATGTTGGGCTTTGTGGTTGATAGGTACATCAAGCATCCAACTACAATGATGGAGTGTTCTTCATCGACCTATTTGTTAGTAATATATAGGAGAAATAAATAATAATTTTCGAAATTAAAATTACATAAAATTATTGAATGACATGCAAATTGACGAAATGACGAAATTGCCCAAAAAATTGGATTTTGCAGAAAGTTACTAAGTCCCGTATCAAAACGGTCTCCTTAAGGCAATTTCGCCCCCCTCACCGTAAATGGTTTGTGTAAGAGGAAAATTAGGACGATTACCTCCCAGGATAAAACAGTGTCGTCAAGGCGAAACAAACACGGTGTTTCCCTTAACCGAACTGAACAATACCTGAACTCGGACTTCGACGGAAATTCGAACACAACTGGAAACTCAGATCTGACTTAACTCTTGAGCAATATATTTGTTGGTAATTTTTGGGAGTGTATGAGATTGTTTTTAATTGAGAAGAACCAACCCTATTTATAGGGTTTATGGTACTCCTTGAAATCAAAAATACCAACAACTACATTACAATAGGAAACACTCCATTAGAAAATATATTATTAGGAAATATTTTATTAGGAAATATATTAATAATATTCTCTTGATAAAAAAGATAGTAACAACATTCCACATATATTTTGCAATATTGTGAAGAATATTAAGAAAATATTTTCTATTATATTATATCAACAGTAATATTTCCTAATATATTATACCAACAATCATATTTCCTAATATATTACTTCCTACCTCATTTACCATTCATAAGAAAATTGGGTCGGTTCAATCCTAAACCGGCCCAGGTTGAACCAGACCGGTCCAAGGGCTCTGCCACAACCAACAATCCCCCACATGAATGGAGAAATGAGAGAATTCCTAGACGATCTAGACTCGAAATAGGAGTTCAACGGTCGACACCTGCATAGGATAGGTAGGTGTCACCCTTTGAACCTTCCCTTGTGAAATTACATCGACTTTACTGGCTAGTCAGTAGACGCGATGTCCTTGAACTGTCTGTCGTTGGTGTAAATGATAATATAACTCACACAGGTATCTTCCTAGTATTGTTCAGTTCACGCATTCATGCCTGTTCTGGCCATGGGCATTGCCTGGTTCTGCAAGCGTTTCTATGAATTGTGCCATCAACAATTCCTTTCGAAGCGGACCATCTTCTCACTTGCATAGGTGATTCATCATCTCACGTGTTACTCCAACACAAAACACTTCTGAATCATTAAAAGCACTTGTTTAGCCTCATCCACTGTCGTCACTGTTTCTCATCATAGGAATGGACTCGGGGTTAAAATCCCCCACGGTGATCTAACCTCACTCTTGTGATTAGGTTGTCCCTTTGAACCCAGATCTTGGGATCTCCAGTCAACTAGGTTGGGTTTTCCTTCTCAAAAGTGTTTACTGCACGGGCTTTAGTCCCATTCCTCTCGATGATTGGCCAACTTGCTCTTTATTTAACCCTTTGGTTAACGGATCCGCTATATTATCCTTCCATTTGACATAATCAATTGTGATAATTCCTATCGAGAGCAATTGTCTAATGGAATTATGTCTACGACGAATATGTCTAGACTTACCATTATACATATGACTTTGTGCCCTACCAATTGCAGATTGACTATCGCAATATATGCTTATTGTAGACACTGGTCTTGGCCACCTAGGAATATCCTCAAGAAAATGGTGTAGCCATTCAGCTTCTTCAGCACATTTATCAAGTGCTTTAAACTCAGATTCCATGGTGGATCTGGCTATAACTGTTTGCTTAGAGGATTTCCACGATATGGCTGCACCCCCTAGAGTAAACACGAATCCACTTGTGGAGTTCGAGTCTCTTGATGCTGATATCCAATTAGCATCAGTATATCCTTCTATAACCGTTGGATATCTTGTATAATGCAGCCCATAACTACGAGTATATCTCAAGTACCTAAGTAATCTTCTGATTCCATCCCAATGATCAGTACTTGGATTACTCGTATATCTACTCAACACGCCAACAACGTGTTATATATCAGGTCTAGTACACGTCATCAAGTACATGACACTACCAATAACCCTAGAGTACTCAACTTGAAGGACGCTTTCTCCTGTATTTCTTGAGAAATACTTATTTGGATCTATTGGAGTGCAGACCTCCTTTTTGTCATCCTTGTTGAATTTCTCTAATATCTTATCGATATAATGAGATTGACTTAGAGCAATTCCTTCTGATGTCCGATTAATTTTAATTCCTAGAATTACATCAGCAAGGCCCATGTCCTTCATGTCAAATCTCGAATTCAACATATCCTTCGTGGATTGAATCATCTTATCGTTACTTCCAACGATAAGCATGTCATCAACATAAAGACACAAAATGACATAACCTTCATTTGTATCTTTCACGTAGATGCATTTGTCACATTCATTTATTTTAAATCCTTTTTCCAATATTACAATGTCAAATTTCTGATGTCGCTGTTTCGGTGCGTGTTTCATATCGTATAGTGATTTAACAAGTTAAAGACTTTCTTTTCTTGCCTTGGCGCAACAAAACCCTCAGGTTGTTCCATGTAGATTTCTCCCTCTAAATCTCCATTTAAGAAAGCTATTTTTACATCCATTTGATGTATTTCCAAATTTCGCAATGCCGCTATTGCGAGTACCATTCTTATGGAAGTTATTCTCGTGACCGAATAATATGTGTCAAAATAATCAAGACCTTCTCTCTAATTGTAACCCTTAATTACAAGTCTAGCCTTATATTTATCAATTGATCCATCTGTTTTTATTTTGCTTTTGAAAATCCACTTGTAACCTAGTGGCTTGGATCCAGGAGGAAGATCCACTAGTTCCCACGTGTGATTTTACAAGATGGACTCAATTTCACTATTGATTGCCTCTTTCCATAGAGGTCATTCTGAAGAATTTACGGCTTCTTGAAATGTTTGAGGTTCCGCTTCAAGCATATAGGTGAAAAAATTTGGACCAAAGGATTTTTCACCCCGAACTCGTTTACTTTTCCTAGGTCCTACCTCAACATTTTCTAGGTCTAGACCATTATTTTCAATAGTCTCATAAGTTCGTTTCGACGAACTTGCATTCCCCCTAGATTTAGCCGGAAATACTTCTTCAAAGATATATGTGTTTCTTGATTCCATTATCGTATCTTTATGTATATCAGAAATCTTAGAATCATGCACAAGAAACCGATAAGCATTGCTATTTTGAGCATATCCTATGAAGATGCAATCAATAGTTTTTGGTCCAATCCTAACCTTTTTAGGAGGAGGCACCATCACTTTAGCAAGACACCTCCACACTCGGAGGTGATTGAAATAAGGTCTTCTACATTTCCATAATTCGAAAGGTGTTTTCTCTTCTTTCTTTCGGGGTACCTTATTTAAAAGGTAATTGCTACTTAAAATAGCTTCCCCCCACATGTTCTGAGGTAACCCAGGACTTATCAACATTGAATTCATCATCTCCTTCAATGTTCGATTTTTCCATTCCGACACCCCGTTTGATTGGGGTGAATAGGGAGCGGTGACCTCATGTATGATTCCATGTTGAGCACACAACTCACCAAATGGAGCATCATACTCACCACCTCTATCACTACGCAACATCTTGATTTTCTTGTTAAGTTGATTTTCAGCTTCTTGTTTATAAGGCATGAACTTTTCTATAGCTTAATCTTTACTCTTCAACAAGTATACATAGCAATATTTAGTAGTATCATCCACAAAAGTGATAAAGTACTTATTTCCGCCTCTCGTTTGGACAAACTTTAAATCACAAACGTCGCTATGTATTAAATCAAGAGGTTTTGTATTCCTTTCAACTGAATGAAAGGATGACCTGGTTAATTTAGTCTCAACACATATTTCACACTTATGTTTGAGATCAATTTGAAGTGTAGGGATGTGATTCATGTTAATTAACCTTCGCAAGGTATTATAATTAACATGTCCTAATCTACCATGCCAAAGATTAGGAGACTCAATCACGTAAGCGGAAGAATTAGTTTTATTCTTGTTTGTCTTAGGCTTAATAGCCATTACATTGAGTTTGAACATCCCCCCACATTCATAACCCTTACCCACATACATCCCATTTTTTGTGGGTACAAATTTATCCGACTCAAATACAAGACGGAAGCCATGCTTGTTGAGGAGAGATCCTGACACCAGGTTCCTGCGAATGTCTGGCACATACATCACATTCTTCAATGTTAGCTCTTTTTCGGAAGTCATCTTCAAAATGACGCTTTCTTTGCCCTTGACCTCGGATTAGGCGGAATTGCCCATGTATAAGCTCTCCCCAGAATCAACTTCTTCAAAAAATGAAGAATATTCATTTGTCCGAACAGACATACTTGGTGGCACCTGTGACAACCCACCACTCCCGGGGGTTAGAATCAGCCATGCTCACCTCAGACACCACCGTAGACAAGTTGATGTTGTCAAGGTCTTCGGTGATTTCCTGGATCATGTTGGTCTCCTTTTTCTTAGGAAACCTGCAATCATTATATTTATGGCCAGTTTCACCACAGTTATAACAGACCCCAATAAATCCTTGTGGTTTGGATCCCGACTTCTTCGAGACTCCCCCCTTAGGGCCCAGAATGGATCATTTTTGCTTCTTCTGCTTGCCTTTGGCAGCATGTCTGCTCTGCCTATGCTCCACCACATTTGCCTTGGCGGAGGCCATCGTGTTCATGGGACCGATTGGAATTCCTCATGCAACATTCATGTACTGCTCTTGCACATTGATCCTTTCAAGCAGCTCGACCATGGTCATCTCCTTCCGCTTGTGCTTCAGGTAGCCCTTGAAGATATTCCACGCTGGGGTAACTTCTCAATTATGACGGCTACTTGAAACGACTCCGCGAGTTCCATTTTTTCGGCATGGATACTCTGGAGAAGGAGCTGTAGATCTATCACATGTTTCATACATGGTTTGTTATCTACCATCTTATAGTCAAACAGGCGACTAACTAGGAATTTCTTTTTCCCGGCATCCTCGGACTCATATTTTTGTTCCAAGGCATGCCACAACTCTCTAGTGGACTTTTTTTTACTATATACATCATACAATGAATCAGACATACAGTTCATTACATAAATAATCTGAGTGATTCCAAGCTTCTAGAGCTAAGAAGAACCCTTGATTATCATCATCCTCGCTTTGAGTTGGTGGTTCTTCGGTCAGGAATCGAGCCAAGCAAAGCGTGGTCAGATAGAACTTCATCTTCTCCTGCCACCTCTTGAAGTTTGAGCCGTCAAATTTCTCGGGCTTCTCAGCATGCACAAGTCCAGCCGGACGAGTCATGGTTATCCCCCCAGTCGGCGCAACGACGGGCGCGTTCGACGACGCATTAGGGACTTCAGTCTAAACCATTGCTCCAGCACTGATATCAAACTCATTGTTGATTGCATCCATAATTCTGAAACAGAAAATGCTGAATTATTTTACCGAAAATTATTATTTCAGATTACACAAATTAATGAACCGAGTCGGTTCTTTGTCTCCTGAAATTACTAAAACACAGAAGTTTCCTCAAGATTGTTAGTAATATATAGGAGAAATAAATAATAATTTTCGAAATTAAAATTACATAAAATTATTGAATGACATGCAATTTGACGAAATGACGAAATTGTCCAAAAAATTGGATTTTGCAGAAAGTTAATGAGTCCCGTATCAAAACGGTCTCCTTAAGGCATTTTCGCCCCCCTCACCGTAAATGGTTCGTGTAAGAGGAAAATTAGGATGATTACCTCCCAGGATAAAACAGTGTCGTCAAGGTGAAACAAACACGGTGTTTCCCTTAAGAGAACTGAACAATACCTGAACTCAGACTTCGACGGAAATTCGAACACAACTGGAAACTCGGATCTGACTTAACTCTTGAGCAATATATCTGTTGGTAATTTTTGGGAGTGTATGAGATTGTTTTTAATTGAGAAGAACCAACCCTATTTATAGGGTTTATGGTACTCCTTGAAATCAAAAATACCAACAACTATATTACAATAGGAAACACTCCATTAAAAAATATATTATTAGGAAATATTTTATTAAGAAATATATTAATAATATTCTCTTGATAAAAAAAAAAATAGTAACAATATTCCACGTATATTTTGCAATATTGTGAAGAATATTAAGAAAATATTTTATGATGTATTATGTCAACAGTAATATTTCCTAATATATTATACCAACAATCATATTTCCTAATATATTACTTTCTTCTTCATTTACCATTCATATGAAAATTGGATCGGTTCAATTCTAAACCGACCCAGGTTGAATCAGACCGGTCCAAGAGCTCGGCCACAACCAACAATTTTCCTCCTTCAATTATTTGCAATTTTTTCCTTTTGAAAATTGGGTGTATTTTTGGCCTTGCATTCATTCATTTGAAACTTCTTCAAAATTTTATTGTCATACTTTGTTGAACTTCATCTCTTTGTGTTGAATAAGATTTTCATTGCTTTCGGTCACTATAAGATCAGCAACATAAAGAGAAACAATCAGGATTTGTTTTATTTTGGTGTTCGATGTACAAGGTGGCTTTAACGAAGCTTTTTTCAAATCTATTTTTCAACAGAATCATCAATTTTGTGTACCAAAACTATTAGAATCAGTGTTATCAGAACCGAACCGGTGGACGAACCCGGTCGGATCGTGAAGCGCTCATAGTGAGTCTGATTCTTTTAAAAGATCGAACTCGAAGTGCAAAGTGAAACCGGTTCGAAAGTTAAAAATCGAGTGATTCTCCGGTCTAAGGAAAAAAGAAAAAAGAGAGAAGGGAAGGGAGGGGAAGAATGTGTGATGGGGTGGGGGAGTTGAGGCAAACTCGGAGTCGTCGACGTCGTGAGAATCGTCGAAGGAAGAGGAATTGTCGGAGAAATCGTAGGAGGATCGGAGGTGGGAGGCAGGCGGGCGGGAGGTGTGCGACTGGAGGTTGGAGAAGGAGGAGGGAGGGCTGGAGGGGGGCGACTTGAGGTGGCAGGCAAGAAGGGGGAGGAGGGGGGCGAGCGGGAAGCAGAAGGGGGAAGGTGCCGGCGTACTGTTGGTGGCTGGTAGGAATGGGAGGGCGGAGTGCGGCGATTGGAGGGGGCGGCCGGATTGTTGGTTGCAGATGGCAGGCGGCTGGTGGGGAGGTAGCAGGCGGTCTGGTGGTGGTTGGCGGGAGGTGGATGGCAGAGGGGGCGGATGGAGTGAGGGAGGAAGGGGGCGAGAAGGGAAGAATTGCAAAAGAATAAGTGGGCTATATGGTAGAAGGATGAGTGGGTTAGGGTAGAAGAAGAGTATAAATGGATTGTAGAATAATCAGTTAGTTCATTTGGCGAACCGGTTCTGACACCTCTAGTAGGGCCGGCAATGGTGCGGTGAAAAACCCATAACCACGGTTATAACCGTTACTGTTTAATATGGTTAACCGTACCATTATGGTGCGGTGCGGTTATGGTGATGAATTCTCTACCCATAATGGTTATGGTTATGGTTATGGTATTTGAGTTATACCCATGGTTATAACCATGGTTATTTTATAAATATAATAATTATTTATTATTAATAAACTAATATATATATATTATACTAAATATAAATTACAACATAAAAGTGAAATCAATTGATGATATTGAGAAGATGATGATTGATAGAAACAAATACGACATGTGTGAAATGATTAAGTGTGTTGAATCATTACTCGTTATGGGTGTTTGTTAAATTTTAATGTTAATTCAGTGGTGTGAATGTTAATGTTAAATAATGTTAGTGTTAATGTTGAATGATGTTAGTGTTAATGGTGAATGATATTAGTGCTATATATTTTTATTGTTGGTAATATAGATAGATGTATTTTTTAAAATTAAATTTTCTGTCTTTTATTATATTACATGTGGAATAAATATGGTTATATGGTTAAAACCATGGTTAATAACCACGGTTATTTTGATGGTTATGGTATTGAAAATTGTACCCATAATGGTTATGGTTATGGTATGTGGTTTAAAAATATGATATGGTTATGGTATTTGGCATACCCTGACCATACCCTAACCATTGCCAGCCCTAACCTCTAGTTAAAGTTTTATTTAGTCCACAGTGTATCTTTTTCAATTTGTTTTTTTTATCTAACATTCCAATCATATAAAAAATTTAGACCATAGAGCTCAAGATAGAGATGCCTAGCTAGGATTTGACAAGTCAGATGGAGCACTCATAACCGTTTTCCTTTTTTTTTCCTTCTTTTTTCCTTTCTTTGCTTAGTAAGATTCACACTATCAAGTGAACTAAACTGATTGGTATTATGCTAACGTATCGTAGCCTCTTTGACTTCAAATCTAATCTCAATAAAAAAGTGTGTAGATACCTAGTAATAATAAATACTACATCACCAGAAAGAAGGTTTCGGTTTTTGGCAAGAATCAATCTCTGAAGATTTCCATTTTTTGGTGAAATAATTGTTAGGGCTTCTGGATGTACGTTAAATTTCATTATTGATCCATACCCATTCAACTTTTGATGTAATTATTGGATATAAAGTGACACAATCTTGGACTCCCAATAAAAGACATCACGACGAAAATTAAATATAGGTAGGAAACAAAAACCAGTTTCATTTTAATTTCCTCTATGTATAACCAATTCATTTGATTGAGAAGAAGCACATATATATATATATAGGGTGTAAGTGAAGATGAACATTCATATGCATAAACACACTCCACAAAAGGGACCAAAACTTGGACTTCTGAAACCCGTATTAAGCAAGCAAGCTAGGTAGGTAGGTAGCAGCTCAGTATGCATGCATTTCGTACATCCAAGTAAACATAAAATGAAAGGACCCTATAATTATATCATATATATATTATTTAGTACAGATGATAGAACACCTACTTAATGAAATAGAAAATTCGGACCGATACCCTCAATTCCCCTGCGATGCAACGATGCTGCTCTCCCGATTCTGCTCTTCGATCTATTTCAAAGGCTAGAAACTCAGGAGAGCGCAATTGCAAAGCTTTTTCAATACATGTGTTGTTGTCGGCATACTACGGCCATGTTATGGCTTCGACACTATGCCAGGAGGAGGAGGACATCATCAGGCCGACACTTGAAACATCCAAAAAACAACCACCACGTAGGTTCTTCATGTTGACTCAAAAGGATATAATGAGGAAGCTCAGTTGCTGTCTCTAGGGACAAAGAATTTAAAGGAAGAAGGAGGAGGGGGAGTCTACAGACTGTGTGAAGCGATGGATGGTAAGGTAGTGAGAAGGGACACCATGGGGTCGTATATGAAGGCGAGATTATTGCTTTATGTCGGGAGAGAGGGTGTGATTGGGTGTTTTATATATATATATATATATATGTGTGTGTGTGTGTATGTATAGAGAGAGAGTCAGGATTAGTATGCGCATTAAGCATAGAAAGAGAGTCAGGATTAGTACTGTAAGTCTGTAACTAAAGAAAGAGAGAAGACTTTCAAGTAATAATGTAGAAATATACGCATTAAGCATAGAGAAAGAAAGAAATGTAGAACCGGAAAGATTTGTTTAATTAAAAGAGATAGGAAAAGTAATAAAATAATAATAATAAGATCTCCTTTAAATACTTGTGATTCATAATTTGTGAAGAGTTGTAGAATTTTTAATATTATTAGATACATGGGTGAAATTTTGTGACATATAGAAGAAAGAGAGATGTTGTAATCTTTTTGTTATAGTGGTATATAATAAATAATAATAATACTCTAAAGGAGCTCATAATGAAGTACTGCAGAGTTTCGGGCAAACGAATAAATGAGTCGAAATCTACCATTACTTTTAATAGGGGTGCGGATCCGAACAGATGTGAAGAGATGGAGGAAGTCTTACAAATATCAAGCACAAGCGAACCAGGGAAATACCTAGGCCTACTAGCGGTTTGGGGGAGATCAAAGAAGGAGGCACTGGGATACTCAAAAGAAAGAATCTGGGACAAGATTAGTGGATGGAGAGTGAAGAATCTTAGACAAGCGAGTAAGGAAATACTCATTAAATTAATGATAACAACGATTTCGGCATATGTGATGAGTATGTTCAAATTACCCAAAACATGGTGTGTGGAGATCAATTCGATGATTGCGGACTTTTGGTGAGGCGAACAAATGAGGGAAGGAAAATCCATTGGAGAAGATGGGACGTTCTCACCAAGAACAAGTACAAGGGTGTTTGGGTTTTAGAGAACTAGAAACTTTCAACACATCCCTCCTTGTGAAAATGGTCGGGAGAATGATATCTTAACCCAACTCGTTATGGGTCCAGGTAATGCGCGACATATACTATCCGGGGAGGGAAATATTCATGACACGAAAGTGTGGGAGAGCCTTGTGAGGATGGACAAGTTTGTTGAGCGGACGAGATCGACTCTTGAGCGAAGGATTGTGTAGGATTGGAGATGGGACAACCATCCGAGCGTTTGGAGACCGTGGGTCTACACGGTCCCACGTTTCAAGATCGAAATCAGAACAAACTGTCAAATGAGTCGGGACATCATGATGGTGGAACTCCTCAACTAGGACAGGTCCTGGAACGCCGAACTCCTCAGGACCATCGTCGAGCCACAAGTAGCAGCGAAGGTGATGCATGTCCAGGTGCCGAGAAGGGTAGATGCAGACCGGCTGATCTGGTCATACACCAACGACGGAAGCGTGACAGTTCGATCGACATATCATCGGATGAGGAAGATATCCAAGACTCACCCAACCACCACCAACAGCACCAGAGACAGCATCGAGTCCGGGTGGCGCGCCATATGGGAATGCAACATGATACCAAAAGTCAAGAATTTCATGTGGCGAGTTCAATCGAACTCTTTGTTGGTCATGAAGAACCTCCAAATGAGAGGGATGAATGTGTCGGTAAGTTGCCTGTTATGTAGAATGGAAGAGGATAGGGAACGTATGTTGTATAAGTACAGGTGGACGGAAGGGGTATGGTCCGAACTACTAGGGCTTGGACCGCAACATCACGTCAAACACAACGCAGGGAGAGCATGAACCGAGGGAGACCGAGAGATGGTGTGCATAGGAACAAAGAGTAATCAAGGTAAATTGTGATGCGTCATGGTGTAATCGAACAAAGACGAGAGGGATCAGTGTAATCGCAAGGGACGGGGAAGGCCGAATGAAAGGAGAGGCGAAAAGGACAATGCAGGGACGAATGCAATGACGTTGGAGACAGAAGTCATCATGCTCGGGATGAAACTGGTAATAGAGAATGGATGGAACAAGGTAGTGATCAAATTAGACTCGGAGGTGGTGATCAACCAACTAAACAACAGGGCACACCACTGGAGGATCAAAACGATATGCGAGAACATCAAAATTTTAGCGGGAGGAGTTGAAGTGATTGAATGGAATAGGATTCGACGATCAGTGAATGAAAACGCTAATTGGATCACGAAATAAGCTAGATTGGGAGTGCGACTAAATGATTGGGTTGAAAAACTCTCACTCCTACTTATTTTCATTTTGAGTAGTTATTGTAATAACATTGATACTAGTCTTATTCAGGAATGAATACAAGCATATATTGACAAAAAAAATAGTTTTGAAATAGTCATTCCACATAAAACACAGTAATAATTATTTCCAGACTTCTTGAAACTATGATTTCATATTTTGAATTCGTTGTCAGCCAAATAATAGAATGACGGTATGAACACCCTTAAATTAGGATCGGGGTGGGTGGTGGCGAATGGTATGGATATTAAATTCTGGCACGATAATTGGGTGGGTAATCAACCTCTGCGAGCTGCTATTTATGGTTCACTGAACTATGAGGAAGACAAATTGATGGTAGGAGATGTCTTCCACAATGACAAGTGGAATCTAGATAGAACTTCTTTTGGCTTCCCAAAAAATATTTTGGATATGTTTAGAGGTACTCCAGGGGACAAGACCAATGCCTCCTTGGACACTAAAATTTGGAATGCCACACACTCGGGGAATTACACCACAACATCGGCATACTCTCTTTTAGCATGGTCATGACACAAATAGTCAAGTACTTAATTAATGGGATTGAGTTTTGAAGATTCAGTCTATTCCAAAAATTAAGTATTTTATCTAGTTGTGCCTTAAAGATACACTAGCCACCTGCAACCTATTGAACCATAGGGAGTGTAATTTGAGTTCTCTCTGCCAAATTTGTTATTCTGGGTGGAGGACATAGATCACATATTGCGTGGGTGTGAGCATGCTAAAGAGATGTGGAATTCAGTCACTTGGCCGCCAAATATGGGGCAATCGTTCCACTACCCTTTGAATGAATGGATCAAGTATGGATGTCAGGAATCAGGAGTCAATATTCAAGGAGTTGAGTGAAAATTCTTTTTTTCTTATGCTCTATGGAACATTTGGAAAAATAGGAACTCACTTATTTTTAATGATAAACCTGCTTTCTCTTCTATTTTTAATTTATTTTTATCTCAGGCAAAGTTTCACCAAATTGTTTATCTTGAGATTGACATTGCTAATGTGTTCATTTCCATTTATATTAGTTGCGTTCCTCCAAAAGAGGATTGGTTTAAAATTAACACAGATGAGTCTGCTAAGTGAAATCAAGGATTTGCAGGAGTCAGTGGGGTCATCCGAGACTACAGGGGTCAATGAGTTGCATGATTCTCAAGGAATTTGGGTTGCTCAAACAGTCTCACTACGAAATGATGGGTCATCCGAGACGGGCTGCTACTGGCAAATTGTAGGAAGCTATTGATGAAAATATGTCAAATAAAAAATTAATACCCATTATTGCATATTGTAGGAAGCTATTGATGCACTTCGAAAGAATGAAGTTCAGACATATTTTTCGAGAAATAAATGCGGTAATGGATATGGCGCTCAACCAATGACATGTGTTTGAAATCCATAGCTCACCTCCGAAGGAAACTACTAACGCGCTCCAAAAAGACGTTGATTCTTCTGTTTCGAAAATTGTTAAAGTTAGCTAGTTTGGTTGTGTAATTTTGAACTTCGGGAATTAGTTTGTCACCTATAGCGATTTTTTAATTCATAATAAAAAAAAAAAAAACTAAACATGCTAGAAATTTTCTTTTGTAAAAATAATAATTTAAAAAGCTATTTAATTCTTACAATTAAAAATGAAAAGAAAGAGAAAAACGTGATGTCTAACTTTATAGTTTTATTGCGCTATTATTGAGGGATAGATGGGGATGTATGTTTCGTGCGGTCACCTCACCCACTGCTTTGCTTGATATTTGTGCAAATTTTGAGCCATGAAAAAGAACAACTGTCTTTTGTATAACTCTTTTAAAATATGAAATATAGATATATAGATAGATATGAATCGTAATCCTGTAATTGTTTTGTTTTAAACTATAAAAAATATTTTTTTTTAGAAAAGTAAGTATAGAAAAAAAATATTTCGAAAAATAGGTATACGCGCACTTCCAGGACGCGCCTTTTGGCAATACGCGCACCCCAAGGCGCATGTTGGGGAACTGGTGTCTTTTTTTTTTTTTTTTTTTAAAAATTGTTCCATAATGACGACTCGATGTTTAATTAAAAATAAAATTATATATCTATTAAAAAAATTTAAAAAAATTATAGTAAGTAGATATTTTAATTGCGATTCAAATTATGCAAAAAATATTAAATTTGGATTTACGGATTGCCTGTACGGCATGCCGTAAGTTGAGATATGAAAATTTGACATAAAAAATTATAACTTGAACCATGTAAGTCCAAACTCAACACGGTTAACGTCATTTAGGTCGTAAATCAATTATCTACATAGGATAATTTTTTTGATTAAAAATATAGTGATTTTGTAACCTAACATCGTTTACACCCAAATTTGACCTAAATAAGTAAATGCATTAGGTGAGAAATTTAATTATATACTTACTCAAAAAAAAATAAAAAAAAATTACGGTGTGTAGATAATTTAATTACGAATTAAATGACGCTAACTATGTGTTAAATTTTGACTTTTAGACTGACTGTATAATACGGTACGTAAAAAACTCTACATACGATAAAAAAACTTCCAAATAGTAACTTTACTATTCAAAACCCTATTTGGAAGTTTTTGTATCGTATGCAGAGTTTTTTACGTACCGTATTATACAGTCAGTCTAAAAGTCAAAAATTAACACATAGTTAGCATCATTTAATTCGTAATTAAATTATCTACGCACCGTAATTTTTTTGATTTTTTTTGAGTAAGTATATAATTAAATTTCTCACCTAATGCATTTACTTATTTCGGTCAAATTTGGGTGTAAACGATGTTAGGGTACAAAATCACTATATTTTTAATCAAAAATATTATCCTAGGTAGATAATTGATTTACGACCTAAATGACGTTAACCGTGTTGAGTTTGGACTTACATGGTCTGAGTTATAATTTTTTAAGTCAAATTTTCATATCTCAACTTACGGCATGCCGTACAGGCAATCCGTAAATCCAAATTTAATATTTTTTGCATAATTTGAATCGCAATTAAAATATCTACTTACTATAATATTTTTAAATTTTTTTAATAGATATATAATTTTGTTTTTAATTAAACATCGAGTCGTCATTATGTAACAATTATTTAAAAAAAAAGAGACACCCGTTCCCCAACATGCGCCAATTGCATAGGCGCGTCCTGGGGGTGCGCGTATTGTCAAAAGGCGCGTCCTGGGCATGCGCGTATACCTATTTTCGAAATATTTTTTTCTATACTTACTTTTCTAAAAAAAAAAACTAAAATGTATAGTTTTTGAAAAAAATCGAAGAACTCTTCCAAATTTATTGTTGGACATGGACATGTTCGTATTTTTATCACATTATAAGCAAGTTACGGTTCGACCCATTCATTTGAATCACTCCATATTTTTTTATGATTTACCGTACTTCTTCTGAACCAATTCTAAACCGATTCAACCGATTTTTTTATTTTTATTTTAAAAGACAACCAATTTGATAATACATAAATAATTCAATTTGTTAATACATCATCAATTCCAAATAAAGTTTAAAATCAAAAGTGTCTTAATATTGTTATATTCTTTACTCGATCCAAATATGACATCTTGTTTGATGTAAATATGATGCTCGTATCATATACTTGAAAAAAGAGATGAAACAAAATAAGACGTATTAATGCAAAGTACATAATTTTAGAAACTAAAGTGCAAGATTAACTCTTACTTGGTTGATTAGAGATTTTATTAAATAATAATATATTAAAATCGAGTCTTAAAGAGATACAGTTTACCATATGTGAACCGTTTTTTTGTAGTTCATCAGAACCATTCCATATTTTGACTTAAAAATCGATTGTTTTGTGAACTGGTTCAGCCGAACTAGTTAGGAAAAGGTTCTGTTCGATTCAGGCGAACCAATTTTTTTGCCCAGACTTACATGTAATATTATTTTTTCATGGTTATTTCATATTTAAATTTATTACGCACACTGTGATAAGTTCATCTATACTATTTATAAAGGACGAAGTTGTTTTTGTAACTCTCAATATAATCTAATTAATTTAAACATATCATAATTATTTTGGTCATTTATATTTTCTCTCTTCAGCAATTTCCTAAATGCAATTTATAGATAGGAAATCTCTTGGAAAAAACTCCAACAAAGTTTTGAACCTAAGATCTTTCACTATTACAATAACACATTCTTCCGCTAGATTAGTAGTACTCAAATATTTTTTATACACTCCACTTATATTTATTGTTCTAACTACTCAAGTGAATTGTTTTTGTTATAAAATTTTATCCAAATCAAAAATTAAATTTGTGATTATGTTATAACAATTAGGGCGGGGCAAAAATAACTGGTTCGGTCGAACCGTACCTGAACCGTACCGGTTCCGAAACGGTTCACAAAACAAATATTTTTTCCAAAAAAATCTGGAGCGATTCAGAATAGGTACAGAAAACCGGTTCAAAGCCGGTTAACCGAACTTGTTTTTGTATCGGTTTTAATCTTAAAATACTACTAAATACTAAACCAGACCATTTTAGACCAGACAAAATTGGGTTTTATTCACTTTAGAGCAGACCTAATTGAGTCTTCAATAATTCAGTCATTCTTCACCCTCACGCCGTTTGTCGCCTCGGCATTGTTGAGGAAATCGATTCTGCTCAGATCCCATCCCAACTCAGCTCGAGCAAGCTCCCATTCCAACTCACAGAGTCGTCACCAGTCAAAAAGGTCGCTTTCTTTCTGAATGGAGTCCCAGTCCGCACGTACTGCTGCTGAGTTAGTCTAGTGCCGAAAGAGGTTGCTGCAGCTACAAGAAACCCATTAATGGCATCGGATTACGACATTAGGGTTCGAAATTAGTGTTACAGTCTGCACGAGTTGGAGATCTCACATAAGTGAAGGTTTTGAGCTGTCGCGTAAGGAGAAGCAGAGTGGAGTGACGATCACGAAGGACTGCAGCGAGAGAAAATGAAGGGATATATAATCCAAGACAGCATAGGTAAGGAAAGACAAAGAAATACAAAGTGAAAAAGGGTAGAAGAATGGGAAAAAAGAGTACCTTTTAATTTTATTTTTTTTATCCAACGTTACAAAATACAAACATAAATAAATAATACTCTAAATAAATAGACTTTTTTTTATTATTATTATCATTTCCGACTCGGATAGTTAAATTCGAAAACTACTACAGTAACTTGCAAGAAGGGAAGTATGAATTTATGCTTGTTATTCTCAATGATAAAGTCACTAGGAGTGAAAAGAGAATAAATAAGTATGATTTTTGTTTTTGGTATGAACAGGTATGGTAAATCGGCCAAAATCTGGAGCGGCAAAAAACTGGAGCGGTAAACCGTACCGGTTTTAAAATGTGGTAAATGTTCGGTTCTGAACCGGTTCGGGGTCGAACCGGTTCATGCCCAACCCTAATAACAATACAACAGTTTATTAGTATATTATCACTTTTATAGATTCTCTACAATTGTTATTAATTATTTTTTCAGAATTTAATGATTTTTCAGGGTTTGTCAAATTTAGAGTGTATGTATATTTCATTATTTAATCTCATAACTTGAAGGTTAATAAATCTATATAATATACATGCACATCAATACTCAAACAAATAATAAATTGTATTGTTTTAATCAAATATATTTGAACTTAAAATCTAAATAACACTTAACACATGAAGAATAAGTTAATCAAATATTTAATTTCATTCTAATTTTATAAAATATCATTAAAATTTTCTTCATGTTGCCAAGGTTGATTTGTAATACTTGTTTCATAGAAATGGTAGTGAGTGTGTTAAGATATCTTAAATGTATACCAAATGCATTCTCTAACAAGTTCGGATTAATGAGACAGTTGGTTAATGCGTTTGAAATCTTATAAGGTATTAAAGTGCCCAGGTTCAGGTCGGTATTGGTTAAGAGGACGATTAAGATTGAGGTCGGTATTAGATTAGCCATGTTCAAATCCTAGAGACGTTGGAAAATATTTGTCGAAAAATGTTAGTATCACAGTGTGCTCTGTTTCAAGCCAAAAAATGTTGGTATTAGCGCGAGTAGATTAAGGTCGGTATTGGCTAAGGTGACGATCAAAGATTGATGTAGGTATTCATCAGAAAAGATTGGTATCAAAGTGCGTTGATTCAAATCCTGGGGACGTTCGAAAAAAAATAGTTGGTCGGGATTTGCTTAGGCGGCGTTCAAATATGGTGGTGTCGAGAAAAAATTAGTTGGTTAAGCCTAATGTACTTTGTAATGACACAAGACTGATATGTTTTGATTTTATGTGTCGCTTTTATGCAGAAGTCTTGGTAGACTATTTAAATGAACCAAAATATTTCTTTCAAGATATCAAATAAATCACAAAAAAATATTCACTTACATTTTCAAATGTCTTGTAAACTGTTTTCAGTACGGCTTAATATTGCGATGACTATAAACAAAGCGCAAAGTCAAATTTTGTCGAACGTCGACTTATATTTTTTTAACCACGTTTTTAGTCATGGTGAGTTATATATTATTTTATCACGTGACATTACGCAGACAATAACAAAAGTTTTAGTTAATGTTGGATCGTGAAATCCTGAATGCTGATCTGGCAGTGAATTGAATGCCAGACAAGGTTGGGATGACGCTTCAGCTCCAACTCCGGTGAACCTGCAAGTAGGGGAGCGCAACAGAGGGGGTGCCTCTGGGTCCCTCTCCGATGCTTAAATGAGTATGTGTGTGTATAAAACTCAAAACGTAAAGAACGTATGTAAAGCAAGGGTATTTATAGGGTAAGAGAGATAGAACCGTATATGGCAGCTGAATATCTTAGTGTATATTGTATTGCCGAAGATTCGGATCGTCAGTTACTGCGAGATATTGCAGTTACCAAATCTAATCCTTAGTGAATATGTGACCGAGATATGCGGGATATCGTGGCCACTTCCTTATTAACGGTTTTGTGGGACCAGAGGAGAGAGGCAAGGCTCTCTTCGGGGCGAGCACTCCCATGTCGAGCAGTGGAAGGTCGCGACCTGGTAGAGAATGGCGAGCAGTCCGAGAGCCTTTGGCGTCCCTATAGACTTTGGGCTCGATTCTGGATTACTCGATGGTGGGCCAAGTTTGGCTTGTACTCGGGCCGATCCGGTTCGGATGTCATGGGTTTACCCCCTCTATAGTTATTGGGCCTTCGAGGCCTTTTCTTACTGGGCTGTCACTATCGATACCCAACATTTGCCCCCGAAGCTTGATTGAAGTTCCTTCAGTCGAGCTTGATTTCCTGGTAGGGTTTTAGATAGTGACGTCTCTGGTAATGGTTCAGTACCTTTGAGACACTTTGAGCTCATTTGGCGAGCAGTTTTTTCTCTGTTCAAAGCTGAAAGAATATCCTTCCTTTTATTCCCTTTTGGCGATCACTCGAGGTGACCTAGGCTTATGGAAGTCTATCTTTCTTAGTTAGGCGATCATTACCTACCCGAGGCATTTCTGCTAAAGCCTTATTAGTGCGTAGGCGACCATCTTGTCTCCTTAGTGGATTTTTAGCATTTAATAACTGCTGAGTTGTCCAGAAATCGAACGGTCACCTTAAGCACGCCTGTCCTTTACTTTTCCGTAAACCTAGGGTAGTTTGACAACTGTCTGTACCATCCAACCGTTTGTCTCTTGGAATTCTGACATTGCTTCGATTTTCTCCAAAAGGGTGCAATTATTCCTCTGCGTCGCTTCGATTTGCTCGTGGCGGTTACTCCCCTTTTGGTCTATATAAGAAACGTCAGTTCCTGTATTCTTTCTTTTACGCTTATCCACTCTCTTAGATTTTCAGAGCTTCATTGCGAACCTTTCCATTTCCTTTCCCAACCTTCTTCAGCCTTCTTCCAATATTTCCATGGCTCCCCGCAGTCAGAGAGTCAAGCACATGGCTCCCAAGGGCGCCAACAAAGCCAACACTCCCAGAAATGCTGATGTCCCCTTGACCATCAGGGATGAGGTCGTGCCCCCCTCAGTGGAGGAACAAACTGATTTGGGAAGGACTGCAACCACTCCTGTGGTGGTGGACGAGCCTGAGCTGAACACGCCCATCTTCTCTCCGAAAGGTAAACCTTCGCCCTTTTATTGCCCTGCTTTGGCAATATCCTCTGTTTCCTTTGTTTTTTATACCTGCTGTGCTATACTTGAACTGTTCTGAGTAGATGTCAAGCCTAACGATTTGAAGCCAGCGTATTTTAAGACCATGGTGGCGCTTGGTGGCTTTAATGCAGAGGATGCTCCTAGGTATCCTGGCTTAGGTCTGCATTTTCCTCACGACGGAGAGGTTTACGTTTATGCGGCCCAGGTCGATGCTGGGTTGCGTTTTCCTCTCTGTGAGGATTTGCAGACATTGTGCCAGTTTCACGGGATTCATCCCACGCAGCTCGTTCCGAATGCCCTCAGGATGTGGGTCAGTTTCAAGTTCCTGTGCATACGCCAAGAGTGGGAGTATTCACTGGCCTTGTTCCGATGTTTCTTCCGACTGGCAGCAGGGGCGAACCACCTCCACCATTTCCAAGCACGTTGGCCGAAGTTTTCAGAATGGGGAGGTCCTCAAGCATGGAGTTGGAATGCCCATGTCCGTTTGGTTGATGATTTCCGGGCCACCAACTCCAACTATAAGAAGTTCTACTTCTTTTACAAGGGAGGTGTGCCCTGGAAATTGTCGGCTCCGGACAAGGATTTTCCTCCTTCTTTCGAGGAGCTGTCCGGGAGCGATCGGAACGCTATCGACGATCTGTACCGGTTGCATCGGTCATCCCAATTCAAATCCATTCGCTCAGTGGCGAAGACTACTGAGAATATGCTTGAGATGGCGGGCATTCATCAGGCCACGCCAATCTTTGACGATTGGGTAATTTTCTAACCCTTTTCTTGTTTTATCATTTGTAGGCAAGGCCATAGGCAGGAGCCAAAAACTGATAGGTCTCATTGATGACCAGGGATCGACAGGGTTATCCTCCGACCAAGCACTGCTGAGCTCTCCTCCTCCCCCCTCTAGGCATTCGTCCAAGAGGAAGTCCGAGGAGGTGATTCCTTCAGCTAACACTGGTCCTCGCCAACCAGGTATATCGCCTCGCCATCTGTGGAAGCAATATTTTCATACTCTGCAATTTTTTGGTTTTTGACTTATTGCCTTGTTGTTTTACAGGGAAGTCCTTAGCTGATGCGACCCGGGACCCTCCTCCTCCTCCTCCTAAGAAGGTCAGGAGCGAAGAGCATCCTGAGGTCGACCAGCGTCCTCCTCCTCCCCCTCTTAAGGGTCCTTCTGCCAACAAGGGGAAGGGTACGGATGCGGTGCCCCCTTCTCCTTCTCCTCAGGGTCCTTCTGCTACTAAGGAGAAGGTTCTGACTTTAGCGTCTCCCGCTCCCACTGTGCCCACGGTTCCTCCCCAGGAGTCTGGGACCCAGAAGAAGGGGCCTGCTACCTCCAGCTCCTCGAGGGCTCCTTCAGAGGAGTACTGCTCGATGGCGAGCCTGTTCCAGCCTTTTAAGGCTGTGGACTCTAGGAGGCCTTGGGTCCCTTGCGGGGACCTTGCCAAGAAGGGGTACCCCGTTCAGAAGAGCCTCCGGGGTAGCCCAGATATGTGCATGCGGCTCCTTGACGGGATAATTCCCCCCAAGGTCCGTTCGATCGTCCCCACGGAGCTTCCTCAGATCGAGGGGTTCCTAAGGACCCACTTCGAACGAGTTGCCCTGGTATGATCTAGCCTTTCTTTCATTCTTTCTTTCTTGTCATTCCTTTTTTGTTTTGATGACCTGACATTTTTCTTCATGTTCTTGTTGTCAGCTCGTTCGGGAAGAAGTGATCCTTGGTCGCGTCTTTGGTGAGCTCGCCGATAAGCACTCTGATCTGCTTGTCGAGCTAGAGCAGTACCGAAGCACGGGGGTCACTCCCGGGCAGATGGGGGCCATCAAGACGACTGCCGATGCGCCTATCATCTTGGTGGATGGCGCGCGAGAGGAGTACTTTAGGAAGGAGCAGCGTCTTCTTGCCGATGTTAAGAAGAGGGAGGCTGACGCCGCCGCCTTCCTTCAAGAAGCTGAGGCCCTCCATCAGTGCTTGGATGAAGGGGAAGCGGTCCGAGCTCGCCTCGAGGCCGAGCTGAAGGATGCCCAGGCTCAGGTGGCCAAGTCGGACGCTCTGCGGGTTGCTGCTGAGGCTCAAAGAGCTACTGCTGAGGCTCAAAGAGCTGCTGCTGACGCTCAGAGGAAGGCTGTGGAGGAGGAGAGGGATCGGCTAGCTGAACAGTTGAGAGTTGTCCCTTCGCCCCAAAGCACAGTCGAGGCTTTCAAGTCCTCTGAAGATTTTGAGGACTGTGCTCTGAAGGTGATGAGGTCGGTGATAGCCGATTTTCTCCAAGTCCTGGTGGACGATGTCCAGGCAGTCGACCCCAACTTTCCCATTGGGGAAGTTGGGTCCTTGAGGAGCTTCCTCCGGAGTCGTACCTCTCAGTCTACCCCTGTTGCTGAAGAGGTTGCCCCCGAGGGCGAGCCAAGCAATATTGCCCCCTAAGGCGAGCAAAGCGTCCTTGCTCCTGAAGGCGAGCAAAGTGCTTCTGCCCCCGAGGATCCTAAAGCCTGAAATCTTCCCCTCCTTTATCGACCATATTTGCCTCTTAGATAGCTATTTTTCTTTGTAATTTTTTGTTTTCCTTGTAATTATTTATTTGATTTAAGACTGGGTTTCTTTTATTGAATGCCTTTATATTCATAAGCCTTTTATTCGACTTTGAACATGCTTGGCTATTTATCCAACGTCTTAATCATAATTACTCTTCGACTCCCTCTTGACTTGTAATGTCTTCGACTCTTGAAGTCTTAGACCAAGCATAAGTCGAACTTTCTAAGGACAATACTTTAGATACTTACAAGCATAAACTTCTAAGTTCAAAGAGATATTACCTTCTTTGAAGTTTAGACCTTCGAGGTCATTCTAAGGCTTTGTCATCCATAGTGATCACCTAAAATTCTTTGTTAGCAGATCCCTTTGTTTGGTTTTGGCGTCTGCTTCTCATCTTGCCTAACTTTATTGCTAGGTCTTTTGGCCTGACTTTGACGTCAGGGATTTTTTGTTTTCCCTAGCTTTATTGCTAGGTCTTTTGGCCTGACTTTGGCGTTAGGGCTTTTTGTGCCTGATTCGGTTATCAGGTTTTTGCCTAACTCTTGGCGTCAGGTCTTTTGAGGCCTAACTTTGTTGTTAGGGCTTTTGTGGCCTAGTTTTGTTACTAGGGCTTTTTTGGCCTAGCTTTGTTGCTAGGGCTTTTTGGCCTGTCTTTGGCGACATGGCTTTTTGGCCTAGCTTTGTTGCTAGGGCTTTTGGCCTAACTCTGTTGTTAGGGCTTTTGGCCTGACTTTGGCGACAGGGCTTTTGGCCTAGCTTTGTTGCTAGGGCTTTTGGCCTGACTTTGGCGACAGGGCTTTTGGCCTAGCTTTGTTGCTAGGGCTTTTGGCCTAACTTTGTTGTTAGGGCATTTGGCTTGACTTTGGCGACAGGGCTTTTGGCCTAGCTTTGTTGCTAGGGCTTTTGGCCTAACTTTGTTGTTAGGGCTTTTGGCCTGACTTTGGCGACAGGGCTTTTGGCCTAGCTTTGTTGCTAGAGCTTTTGGCCTAACTTTGTTGTTAGGGCTTTTGGTCTAACTTTGTTGTTAGGGCTTTTTGGCCTGACTTTGGCGTCAGGGCTTTTGAGGCCTGACTTTGGCGTCAGAGCTTTTTGGCTTCGGCTTGCTTCGAGTGGACACGCTTTATGAAGGAATGGCTTTCTTTTATTGACATAATCAGTTTGATTACAAGCTATGCATAAAATCTTCTTAAATGCTCAGAATTAAATGGACGGGGTAACCTCTCGCCTTCGGTGGTTTCCAAATAGTAGGATCCTGGTGCGGCGATCTCTACTACTTTGTATGGTCCTTCCCATTTGGCTGAAAGTTTGTTTTTACTGTCCAGCCTTGTGAATTCATTCCTTCTCATAACCATCTCCCCCATGAAAAATTGGCGAGCGCTAACTTTTCTGTTGAAATACCGAGCGGTCGCCAAGCGCATCTTTGCCTGTGTCTTTTTCGAGATCCATCTCTTTTCCTCTGCTAAGTCGAGGTCAGTTCTGCGCTCGATCTCATTTGCCTCCGCGTTAAAGTGTAGGACTCTGTGGGTAGGCACTGCTAATTCAGCTGGTGCTATTGCTTATGATCCGTACACTAAACTGAAAGGCGTTTCTCCTGTGGCCGCCTTAGGCGTTGTTCTGATTGCCCATAATACGTTTTCCAGTTCGTCTGCCCAGTTCCCCTTGAATGCTCGAACCCTTTTCTTGATTCCTGCTAAGACAACCTTGTTGGCTGCTTCAGCTTGCCCATTCGTTTGAGGGTGATGTACTAAACTGAAGCGATGGTCGATATGATACTCTTCACAGAGCCATTTCAACTCCTTTCCAATGAATTGCGGACCGTTATCGCTGATGAGTATTTTGGGAATACCAAACCTGGAGAATATGTTGACCTGCAGGAACTTGATAACTTGGAATTCCGTTGTCGAAGCTAGAGCTTTCGCCTCTACCCACTTAGTGAAGTAGTCGATTGCCACTATAATGTGAGTACGCTGACCAGTGCTAATGGGAAATGGACCCAATATATCGATTCCCCATTGAGCGAAGGGCCAGGCACCCGCCATTGGGGATAATAATGTCGATGGTCGACCTGATCGTGGTGCAAACTGCTGGCAAATTTCACACTTCTGTGTTAATTCGGTTGTGTCTTTTCCAAAGGTCGGCCAGTAATATCCCAATCTGAATATTTTCCTGCTTAGCGATCGAGCGCCTTCATGACATGCTGCTGCCCCTTCATGAGCTTCTCGAAGAACCTTTTCTGTTTCGGGCATAGCAACACATCTCAAGTAAGGCGTCGAATAACCTCTTATGTAGAGTTCTCCATCGATGATTAGATAACTGGCTGCGAGTCTTCTAATCCTAGTGGATTCGCCTTCGTCCTCTGGGAGGATGCCTTCTTTCAAATAATTCTGGAACGGGGTCATCCAGGTGACCTGTTCTTGAATGTTGAAGACCTCCGCTCTGTTTTCAAGGACTGAACATAGGGCCTTTTCCAGAAATTGCACATCCTGGATTGTCGCCCCTCCGAAGGCTAGCTTACTTAAAGAATCTGGCATTTGATTTTCTTGGCGAGGAATGAATTCAATCGCGAAATTTGGGATTTCTGCGACCAGCTTTTTGGCAATGCCGAGATATTTCTTCATCTTTTCTCCCTTTGCCTCGTATGCGCCATTAACCTGATTGACAATGAGCTCTGAGTCGCTTTTTACTTTAAGCGTAGCTATACCCATTCCTTTTGCTAGTCTGAGTCCAGTGATAAGAGCCTCATATTCTGCTTCATTATTGGTCGCCGGGAATGTCAAGGCGATCGCGTATTTCAGAGGCTCGCCCTTAGGAGGAATAAGAATTAAACCTGCCCCCGAGCCTTCTTTTGATGAAGACCCATCCGTATAGAGTTCCCAGATTTGATTGTCGTTTGCTGACTGACTTGGCCTGTTTTCTGCCTCTGCTTGACCGTTACTCGTGCTTTCCACTATGAAATCAGCTTGTGCTTGACCTTTGATGGCCGTTTTTGGCGCAAATTTGGCGCAAATTTGATCCTGAAGAATCTGGCTTCATCAGGAAGTTTTTGAGAGGTTGATTGGTGAGGACCGTGATGTCGTGTGCATGAAAGTAAGGTCTCAACTTCCGAGCAGCAATAACTAGGGCATAGAGATACTTCTCAATCTGGACATATTTTATTTCTGCTGAGTTGAACATTTTGCTAATAAAATAAACTGGACTCTGAACATTATTCTCCTCCCTTATTAAGACAGCACTGGCTGCCACATCGCTAATGCCTAAATAAAGGAAAAGCTGCTCGCCTGGAACGGGCTTTGCCAGAGCTGGGAGTGTTTGAATATGCCTTTTCAAGGACTGGAATGCTTCCTCGCAGTCTGGCGTCCACTCGAACTTGCGGTTGGCCCTCAAGGTTTTGAAGAACGGGAGGGACCTGTCGCTTGCTTTGGAGAGGAAGCGGTTAAGAGCAGCTAGTCGGCCGTTCAGGCACTGGACTTCCTTATGGCAGGTTGGCGACTTCATTTCTTCTATGGCCTTTAGGTTTTCCGGGTTTGCTTCAATGCCCCTTTCGCTGACCATAAAACCCAAGAACTTCCCGGACTTGACTCCAAAGGCGCACTTTGCTGGGTTTAGGCGAACGCTGTGTCTCCTCATGCATTCAAAAGCTTCACGGAGGTCGGTGGTATGAGGATTGCCTTTGATGGATTTGACGAGCATATCATCTACGTAGGACTCCATGTTCCTTCCCAGCATGTCCTGGAACAGTCGGTTCACCATCCGCTGATAAGTTGCCCCGGCATTGATGAGACCAAAGGGCATCACCTTGTAGCATAGAATGTCCCCGTCAGCATAGAAAGCAGTGTGGGCCTCGTCATCTGGATGCATTCTGATTTGGTTGTAGCCTGAATAGGCGTCCATGAAGCTCAGCATCTCATGACCCGAGGTAGCATCGACCAGCTGATCAATTCTCGGAAGGGGATATGAATCTTTGGGGCAAGCCTTGTTTAAGTCGCGGAAGTCGACGCACATCCTCCACTTGCCATTTGATTTCCTGACCAAAACTGGGTTGGCGACCCAGCTCTGGAATCTTATTTCTCTGACGAAGTCAGCTTCAATCAACCTGCCGACTTCCTGCCTGATCGCCAAACGCTTATCAGTCCCGAATGATCTTCTCTTTTGGGCGATCGGCTTGATGGAGGGGTCTATCCTGAGCTCATGAGAGATAATATCTGTGCTGATTCCTGGCATGTCGCTCGGTTGTCAGGCGAAGAGTGTTGGGTATTGATAGTGACGACCCAATATGGGAAAGGCCTCGAAGGCCCAATAAATTTGCAGGGGGTGCAACCCATACCATTTAAACAAGGCCAACCCACAGAAAGGTTACTCTGGCCCTCATAAAGTGGTCTAGTATCGAATCCAAACTAAAGTGGACGCCAAAGTGCCACTTCAGGTCGCCATTGGCCAAGGCCAAAGCCTCCCACTGCTCGACATGGGAGTGCTCGCCAAGGGAGTGCCCAGGGAGTGCTCGCCAACAATCAAGGTCGCAGCCATAGGAGTGCTCGCCATAGGAGTGCTCGCCTTGAAGAGAGCCTTGCCTCTTTCCTCTGGTCCCACCAACCGTTAATAAGGATATAGCCACGATATCCCGCATATCTCGGGCATATATTCACTAAAGATTAGATACGGTAACTGCAATATCTCGCCGTAACCGCAATATCTACTATCTAAATCTTCAACAACACAATATTCACGAAGATATACAGTTACCTTATACGGTTTGGTATCTCCTACTCTATAAATACCTTTGCTTTACATACATTCAATACGTTTTGAGCTATATACACACATATACTCATTTAAGCATCGGAGAGGGACCCAGAGGCACCCCCTCTGTTGCGATCCCCTTCTTGCAGGTTCATCGGAGCTCAGGCGAAAGCGCGCGATCACCATCTCCTTGGCACTCAATTCATTGCCAGATCAGCATTCAGAAAATCACGATCCAACATTTGGCGCCGTCTGTGGGAAAACGAGCAAAACAGTCATACATACTCGCTCTAACCGCAATCATCGGAAAGAAGCTAACGAACAATCCTCAGATAGCTCTAATTCCGCTGCCGCTTCGCCACTCCACCAAGAACCTGCAAGCCAAGCAGTTTGTGATGCCGTCACGTGGCACATTGGCAATTCGAGAACGACCCCTGTTCCAAACGTCGCAGAGATTCCAGATCGACAAACCATCCAAGTGGCTTGGGAAACCATTCAGGTAACCGCAGAGATGATATCCCTCTTGGAAACCATCATAGGACAGGCCCGCAGAAACCCCCCTGCTCCTCATGAAGATCCTCGTCCTACGGGGCCACCAGAATCAGAAACTGGAAATCCTGGCACCACATCCCTCAAGAAGATCAAGAGATGACCTTTAGACACCAATCCTTACATCCGGCCTCCACTGAGACGCCGGCGGTCACTCACTCTGTCAATCCATCAAGTTCTGCACCGACTGGAGGACAGCAGCCCCAATGCACTCTTGACCAAGTTGAGGAGCTTATCACTAAGAGACTCAAAGAACAACGCGAAACCGTCATGACTCCCTTTAAGGAACGATCAGCTCATCTCTTCACCACTGACCTGGTCGTCATCAAGACCTCAAAGGATGTCGTCGCCAGGGCCATCCCCGTTTATAGTGGTGGAGGCGGCCCCATTATACATGTTAATAAGCATGAAGCCTCTCTATTGGGTAAGTCGACTGATCTGAATCACTTAGCCCTGTTATTTCTGTCGACCCTTTTGGGTTCGGCGTCGTCTTGGTTCTTTGGTGTCCCTGCAGGATCAAGAAGGGTAAGAAGGGTCGAGAAAAGCCTAGATCGGAAAACCCAGGACCAAGATATCCAGAGGTCCCCGAGTATTTCACGCCTTTAAACAGGCAGATCTCGGCGGTACTAGTCGAGATGGAAAGGTCTCTGGCAAGGCCACCGAGACCCCGCAAGAGTGGTCAGCCTATGGGGAATGACACCGAGAGCTATTGCAGATATCACAAGCGCGACATCGAAAAGCTGATAAAGAGAGGAATGTTGAAGGAATGAATTCACAAGGCTGGACAGTCAGAATAAACTTTCAGCTAAGTGGGAAGGACCATACAAGCAAGTGATTCCTTCATAAACATGTTCACTCGAAGCAAATCGAAGAAAAAATCCCTAACAACAAAGTTAGGCAAAAAGCCCTATCACCAAAGATAGGCCACAAAAAAGCCCTGACGCCAAAGTCAGGCCAAAAGCCCTAACAACAAAGTTAGGCCATAAAAGCCCTATCACCAAAGATAGGCCACAAAAAAGCCCTAACAACAAAGTTAGGCCACAAAAGCCCTGTCGCCAAAGACAGGCCAAAAGCCCTATCACCAAAGATAGGCCACAAAAAAGCCCTAACAACAAAGTTAGGCCACAAAAGCCCTGTCGCCAAAGACAGGCCAAAAGCCCTATCACCAAAGATAGGCCACAAAAGCCCTAGCAACAAAGTTAGGCCAAAAGCCCTATCACCAAAGATAGGCCACAAAAGCCCTAGCAACAAAGTTAGGCCAAAAAGCCCTATCACCAAAGATAGGCCACAAAAAGCCCTAACAACAAAGTTAGGCCACAAAAGCCCTATCACCAAAGATAGGCCACAAAAAAGCCCTAACAACAAAGTTAGGCCACAAAAGCCCTGACGCCAAAGTCAGGCCAAAAGCCCTAATAACAAAGTTAGGCCACAAAAGCCCTGTCGCCAAAGACAGGCCAAAAGCCTTATCACCAACGATAGGCCACAAAAGCCCTGTCGCCAAAGTCAGGCCACAAAAGCCCTAACAACAAAGTTAGGCCACAAAAGCCCTGTCGCCAAAGACAGGCCAAAAGCCCTATCACCAAAGATAGGCCACAAAAAAGCCCTAACAACAAAGTTAGGCCACAAAAGCCCTGACGCCAAAGTCAGGCCAAAAGCCCTAATAACAAAGTTAGGCCACAAAAGCCCTGTCGCCAAAGACAGGCCAAAAGCCTTATCACCAACGATAGGCCACAAAAGCAGCCCTAGCAACAAAGTTAGGCCAAAAAGCCCTATCACCAAAGATAGGCCACAAAAGCCCTGACGCCAAAGTCAGGCCAAAAGACCTAGCAATAAAGTTAGGCAAAATAAAAGCCCTGACGCCAAAGTCAGGCCAAAAGTCCTAACAATAGAATTAGGTAAAGACAGGCCAAAAATCCTGACACCAAAGTTAGGCCCAAAAGCCATGTCGCCAAAGACAGGCCAAAAGCCCTAACACCAAAGTCAGGTCAAAAAGTCCTAACGCCAAAGTTAGGTCAAAAGCCCTGACGCCAATGTAAAAAAGCCATGTCACCAGAAGTCGAACGCCCCCACGTAGAAACCACTCTCCAGCTCCGCCCGAGCAATTTGGCCTATCCCAGAGCAGGAGGGTGATAACCCTGATTGCTGTAAGGTTTGGTGCCGGAGGCGAGAGGTCCAATGCAAAAGAAGTCTATGATGCCCAAATCGCTACAGCTGTCCAACTGGGAAGAACAAAGACCTACACTAAAAGGCGAACGAACCCACATTAAGGGTAACAGTTCCCTTACAAATTGAGCACAACGGAGCAGACGAACCAATGAGGCAACAGTCTCTCCAAAGAAAAGATTGAGAGAGCGAACGAATCTTAGGTAACAGCTTCCTAAAAAGGCGAGCGAATCTTGGGTAACAGTTCCCCAAAAAGGGCCAACGAATCCGAGGCAACAGCTTCCTAAAAGGCGAGCAAATCTTAGATAACAGTTTCCTACAACTAGGCGAACGAATCCGAGGTAACAACTTCCTAAAAGGCGAGCAAATCTTAGATAACAGTTTCCTACGACTAGGCGAACGAATCTAAGGACCAAAATCCTAAACGGCGAACGAATCCATAAAGGATGACAGTTTCCTTAAAGGCATAATCCTTGGGTAACATTTTCCTTAAGAAACATGGCGAAAGGAACGGACGAGCCGATAAGAGGCCACAGTCCTTCCCCCGAAACCTAAAGGAGCGAAAAGAACCTCTAAAGGGTAACGTTTCCTCCAAAGAAAGGTCCAAGACCCTTTGAATGAAAACAAAAAGGCGAGACTATTCTACAAAAGCTTAAGCGAAGTTGAAAACAAGTATGGTAAAACTTCCTAAAGCTTTCAAGCAAGATAGACATCAGAAGAACAACCAAGTATACTCGAAGTCAAACAAAAACCAAGGCTTACGAAACAAAAAGACCCGATATCAAAATTGGGCGAAAGACCTAACGCCAAAGTTAGGCAAAAAGACCTAACGCCAAAGTTAGGCAAACCAAAAGACCCGAAAGACCTGATGACTGAATTAGGTGAAAGACCTAGCACCAAAGTTAGGCGAAAGACCTGATGCCAAAGTCAGGCACAAGACCTGTTATCAAAATCAGGCGAAAAGACCTAAGGAAAAAGTTAGGCAAATAAGGCCTAAATATAAAAATCAGACAGAAGTCCTAGCGCAAAAGGCAAGCAATCCGTCAAGGAGTCCGTTCTCTTATAAGTTGGGCAAAAATTGAGAAGTAACATCCAAAGCGAATGAATCCATATCAAAGGTAACAGTTCCTTTGCGAAACAAACACAAGACGAACCTAGGGCGACCACTTACTAAAAGATGAATGAGCCTCGGGTAACAGTTCCCCATGATTAAACGAACACTCCAAAGGTCTAAAACCTTAACAAAGCGAACACATCTACAAAAGATGATAGTTTCCTTAAAGGTATGATCTTCGAGTAACAATTCCCTTAAGAAACTTTGGTGAAGGGAATGGATGGTCCAAGATCCTATATGGCGAGACTATCCTACATAAGCTAAAGAGAAGTTGAAAACAAATATGTTAAAACTTCCTAAAGCGTTCGAACGAAAAGATATCGGAAGAACGACCAAACACATTCGAAGTCGAAAAAGAGTAAAGGCTTACGAAATTAAAGGCGTTCATTATAATAATATCCGAGTATGAAATCAAAAGAATAATTACAACTATCCCAAAAACAAAGGGAAGTAAAAGTGATTATCGATAAAAAGAAGGATGAGCAAAAAGTAGGAGGATGAACAGTCTCCCTTGACCTGAAACTCTGCATCGACTCGGTCGCCTGAAGGCCTGAGACCTCAAGGTCTGGGTTCATCAGGGGATGCAGTCTCCTTCTCGGCCCCGGGGGCAGCCTCATCGCCAAGGACCTTCCTTGGTGTAGCCGCTCTCAATGAAGTCCTGAAGAGACTTCACCTCCTAGAGAGGAAACTTGGGATCAATCCCTTGAATCTCGGCGACCAAGATCTGGAGGTAGGCAGCAGCCTCGACCTTTATCACCTCCAAGGCGCAGTCAGAGAACTCCTCAGACTTCTTAAAGTCCTCAACCACGCTAAGGAGGGATGGGACAACCTTAAGATTTAAGGAAAGATGCTTCTGCTCAGCCATCGAGGCATCCCTCTGCACCCAGGACTCTTTCAGTTGAGCCCTAAGGTCACCATTTTCTGCCTCTAACCAAACAGAGTACTGGTCGACATCCTTGATCCGAAACTCATAGACGCCTAGGCAGCTAACAACCTCGTCTTAGCCCGCTTGGAAAATAGACTGATGAATTTAGGTCCTCAAGTGCGGTCAATGAATTTAGGTCCCAGACTGATGGGTCAGAAATTTATCCAATCAATAAAGACTGGAGCGGAATGATGAACCCCGACCTTGAGCGTCAGTTGTACGAACTGATGAATGCCCGCTAGCCCAAGCATCGACTCTGAAGTTTCCGCCCCTGAGCGGATTGAACAGAAGTTTGGTTGCCTATGATGTCGGAAGAAGTCATCAATGATGTTCCGATCACTCCCCGACAGCTCTCCAAAGCTCGAAGGAGTATCCCGTTCTGGCTGAGAAAGTTTTTTCGAGGATAAAAAGAGAGAAAGGAAAAATTGAAACAGAGGGCTAAAAGAAGATATGAACTCTGGAATGCAAATGAATTGAGTGCGTAAAAGACTAAATGCTAAAGTTCAGCCTTTTTAGCCAAAGGAAACCGAACGGGCACGTAAGAAACGGCTCAGATAATGATTACACCTTTTTGGGTAAAACCGAAGTAATGTCAGAATTCCAAGGGTTACATCGGGGAGACAAAAGGTTGGAACGACACGAAAAACCTGTGAGTCTGCCGACTGGCTACGGAAGACAAAGAGACAGACATGACTCAAAAGTCCTCTCGACTTTCGCTAACTATCCATTCATTAAAATGTTCGAAATCTCGCACAAAAAAGGTGATTGCCAAAAGCTATACCAGACCTCTCCTAACACCCTCGCAACGATAGTGTTCGCCCAAAGAGTGAAGAATGAGCATCCATAAACCCTAGAAACCCAAAGCGTTCTCCTAAGGGGGTAAGGTATCACACATTCCGAAAAACTCTACGCAACCAAAATCGTTCGCCAAAGGATATAGAGCATCAAAAGGCACAAATAGCAGATAAGGAAAGCAAAAGATCCAGTCCAAAAGTCACTATCTTAAACCCTATCACGGAATCATGCTCGACCGAAGAAACTTCACTCAAGCTTCGGGGGCAAATGTTGGGTATTGATAGTGACGACCCAATATGGGAAAGGCCTCGAAGGCCCAATAAATTTGCAGGGGGTGCAACCCATACCATTTAAACAAGGCCAACCCACAGAAAGGTTACTCTGGCCCTCATAAAGTGGTCTAGTATCGAATCCAAACTAAATTGGACGCCAAAGTGCCACTTCAGGTCGCCATTGGCCAAGGCCAAAGCCTCCCACTGCTCGCCATGGGAGTGCTCGCCAAGGGAGTGCCCAGGGAGTGCTCGCCAACAATCAAGGTCGCAGCCATAGGAGTGCTCGCCATAGGAGTGCTCGCCATAGGAGTGCTCGCCTTGAAGAGAGCCTTGCCTCTTTCCTCTGGTCCCACCAACCGTTAATAAGGATATAGCCACGATATCCCGCATATCTCAGGCATATATTCACTAAAGATTAGATACGGTAACTGCAATATCTCGCCGTAACCGCAATATCTACTATCTAATCTTCAACAACACAATATTCACGAAGATATACAGTTACCTTATACGGTTTGGTATCTCCTACTCTATAAATACCTTTGCTTTACATACATTCAATACGTTTTGAGCTATATACACACATATACTCATTTAAGCATCGGAGAGGGACCCAGAGGCACCCCCTCTGTTGCGATCCCCTTCTTGCAGGTTCATCGGAGCTCAGGCGAAAGCGCGCGATCACCATCTCCTTGGCACTCAATTCATTGCCAGATCAGCATTCAGGAAATCACGATCCAACAAAGAGCTCTTTGAATTCCTTGAGGAGGGCGGTCATGGCCTCCTTCTGATCCTCTTTCAAGGTGGTCCCAATGCGCACCTTTTTGTCTGGACCATCGATCTCGACCTCCTCCAATTCCTCCATGGGTGCTGGCCGAGCCAAGTCCTCGCGGGGATCGACCTCTGTCTCGATGGCGAGGGCCTCCCTTTGGTTCTTCCTGCGCAGGCAGTTCACATTACATTGTCGCGAGAAAGGCTGATCTCCGAGCATTTCTCCAATCCCATTGGGAGTGGGGAACTTCATCTTCTGGTGGACAGTGGAGGCCACAATCTTATTTGGGTTGATCGTGGTCCTCCCTATGATGGCGTTGTAGGATGTAGGTGAATCGACCACCAGGAAAGTGACCGACACCTTAATGCTTTTCCACCCCTCGCCAAATATTACTGGCATGGTTATAGCCCCCAGTGGATAAGTTGTTCTTCCCGCAAACCCGATCAGCGGAAAGTCGACCCTCTTCAGGTCGCGTTTGGATTTGCCCATCTTTTCAAAGGCGTCCAGAAACAGGATGTCGGTCGAGCTGCCTCCGTCGACCAGAATCCTTGCAACATCACAGCCGTCAATATCTGCCGTAATGACCAGAGCATCGTTGTGTGGCGTGGTGACGTGTGCTAAATCATCTTCAGAGAATGAGATGACAATGTTCTCTTCAGGTCGGGGCCGCTTCCCCAACTGAACTGCCGTAGAGATCTGAGTGGCGTAGACCTCTCTAGCGCTTGACCTCTCGCCGCCTGCGCCGAATCCTCCCGCGATCAGATTCACTCTCCTCTTGCTTCCAGAAGGCTCAGCTTGATCTGCAGGGGCTGGTGAACGATGCCTCCTGAGGGCGTTCGACTTCGGTCTCGCCCTGCCACAAATTCCTTCAACATTCCCCCTGAATCAGCCTCTCTATATCTCGCTTCAGAATCTTGCAATCGTCTGTCTTATGGCCCTTGCACTTATGGTATCTGCAATAGCTCTCGACATCCTTGCCCATGGGTAGCCCACCTCGACGAGGCATCGGTGGCCTCGCCAAGGATCTCCTCTCCATCTCGACTAGTACCGCTGAGATCTGCCTATTTAAAGGCGTGAAGTACTCAGGGACCTCTGGATGGCGAGGTGCTGGAAGAGACTCGACTCGGGGCTTACTTTCTTTTCCCTTCTTCTCCTTCTTTACCTCCTTCATACCATCGCGTCGGGGTTCATGGGTTACCCTTAGCGAGGTCGTCAGGAGGTTAGCCTCGATGTTTGCGCGTTCAAGGTCCATGAAACCTTTTGCCCTGGACGCCAACTCCTCCAATGTCTCTATCTCCTTCACATGGTAGCTGTTTCGCAGCTTTCTCGAGGCCTTGTTGGCCACATCCAGACCTCTGTAGAATGCTCGAATGATCTCCCCATCCGAGATTCGGCGATCTAATTCTGTGACATTTTGATGAAAACGCCCGTAGAAGTTGGACAGCGACTCTCCAGGCTGCTGTTTGACCGAGTCAAGGGCGACCACGCTCTTCAGCAACTGGCGCTCGCCCATATATCTCTCCAGGAACTTGCTTCTTAACTCTGCCCAAGTTCCGATTGATCCTGCAGGGAGGACGAAGAACCAGGACGAAGCCGAACCCGAAAGAGTAGATGGAAATAGCAAAGCCAAATGATTGGGATCGTTTGACTTACCCAGAAGGGAGGCCTCATGCTTGTTGACATGTACAGTGGGAATCCTCCACCGCTATACTCAGGTATGGCCCGAGCAACCACATCCTTCGGGATTTTGATAGCGACGAGCGCGTCGGTAAAAGGATGAGAGGACTGCTCCTTGAAGGGAGCCACGCCTGTCAACTGTCTTTCCTGGAGCCTTTTGTTGAGGAGGTCATCCATCTGATCCACAGTGCAGTACATGGGAGAGGCTCCGGGTGGAGGAGGACTGGAAGGATTGGCAGTATATGCGGTTGCTGGCTCCTTGGTGTGTGCTGGAGGTAGGGACTGCTGACCTGACGTCATCTCCTGATCCTCCTGAGGCGCAGCGGGGCCAGGATTTTCCGCTTCCGAAGGTGAGGGCCCTGTGGCAGCAGGGCAGTGGTTTTCCTTAGGAGCAGAGGGATTGTTTTCTTGAGGAGCAGGGGCTTGGCGGCGCGCCTGTCCTAGGATGGCTTCCAGCAGGGAGACCATCTCGGGGGTTAAATTAATGTCCTGCCCTGCAATGTGGACTGTCTGCGGTGCAGGGGCTCCGTTTTGATCAGCAGCTGGGGTCGGTCTTGAATCACCGACATGTTCTCGAGCTGTCCGCAGAGGAACAACATTAACTCCTGCTCGGCTGGCAGGTTCTTGTTGAAGCGGTGAAGCGACGGCGGAATCAGAGCTATCTGAGGATCGTTCCCTAGTCTGATTCCGACGGTTGCTTTGGGATCGAGTTCTCATGGCTGAATTGCTCGTTCCCACAGACGGAGGCAAATGTTGGATCGTGGAATCCTGAATGCTGATCTGGCAGTGAATTGAATGCCAGACAAGGTTGGGATGACGCTTCAGCTCCAACTCCGGTGAACCTGCAAGTAGGGGAGCGCAACAGAGGGGGTGCCTCTGGGTCCCTCTCCGATGCTTAAATGAGTATGTGTGTGTATAAAACTCAAAACGTAAAGAACGTATGTAAAGCAAGGGTATTTATAGGGTAAGAGAGATAGAACTGTATATGGCAGCTGAATATCTTAGTGTATATTGTATTGCCGAAGATTCGGATCGTCAGTTACTGCGAGATATTGCAGTTACCAAATCTAATCCTTAGTGAATATGTGACCGAGATATGCGGGATATCGTGGCCACTTCCTTATTAACGGTATTGTGGGACCAGAGGAGAGAGGCAAGGCTCTCTTCGGGGCGAGCACTCCCATGTTGAGCAGTGGAAGGTCGCGACCTGGTAGAGAATGGCGAGCAGTCTGAGAGCCTTTGGCGTCCCTATAGACTTTGGGCTCGATTCTGGATTACTCGATGGTGGGCCAAGTTTGGCTTGTACTTGGGCCGATCCGGTTCGGATGTCATGGGTTTACCCCCTCTATAGTTATTGGGCCTTCGAGGCCTTTTCTTACTGGGCTGTCACTATCGATACCCAACAGTTAATAATTTCGATTTTGAAGGAATTACACGTATAATACTCGAAATTTAGTCTACATAAATGTTTCATTACCTACATCAATGAACTCTTAAATTATTAAGGACGTAATTGTATATCTTAATTTTTTGCAATAGTGTTTCTTAATTTAAATTGTTTTTTCTGTTGATTATTAATGTTCTTTTGAATCAGTATATCTAATTATATTGTCGTTTAAGAGACTATTTACACTCATTGAATAATTATAGAAACTTTGAATCAACATATATATATATATATATATTATTTACAATAGTAATTAGGGTTAATTACCTCAACAATTACTTATGTTTGATCTATGTGATTAAAAGGTTACTCATCTTTTTTTGTGTAGCTGAAACGTTACTTAAGTTTGAAGATGTGACTGAATGATTACTCCGTGAAGTTTTCGTCACATCTTACCGTCTAAATGTCACGTGGAAAGCACATGACCCAATTTAAATGATTTGAAGTCAATTCAAAGTACGATTATACCCTCATGTCACCTTTGTACTGTTTCCCCTCGTTTTATAGTCATCAACACACTCTAACTTCCCATCAACTCCCATTTTCCTCCAACCCAACCTTTCAGACCTCATTCCGCCCAGAGTGTGCCGATTTGCAGCATAAAACTCCCATTCATCAGCGACATTGCGTTTCGGAACCTACATCTGGAAGTAAGTTTTGGTTTTCGCTTCGATTGAACTGCAACTTCATTAGCTTTTCACATTCTACTGTGTGCTACGAGTTCGGTTTGTGTTCGTCTACCCTATTATCTGCGTTAATGCTCGATTTGCTTGAAGATTAGGGCTTTGCTTTTGCTGTGCGGTACGAAACGTTGAAATTGCTGCATAATATGTTCCTATTTTTGTGTGATTGTGCTATTTGCTGCAGATTTATGTTGAAGTTCGGCTTGTAGATTAGGGTTTTCTATTGATATGCTTCGTACGTGTTGTAGCTTGTCGATTTGGTAACAAAGTTTTGATTTTTATTGTGAAAGTTTGTTTTTATACCTTTGTATATGCTGTATTTGGTTTGATTAAGTGATTTTGGTGTTTGTATATGCTGTTAATTGTGTTTATGCTGTGTGGTTTTGTGTGTTGTGGGTTACGTTTGTTCCGCATTATGTGATAAATGTGTTATCTATGTTGACATATACCTTTATCCGTAGGAATGTCAACCAAAGACTACCTTTATACGTTATACATTAGGCACGGTGGAAACAGGATTGACAATGGGGGAATTCATACATACGAAGGTGAGGAGAAGCGATTTGTCATACCGTGGGATAATATGAATTACAAGTATATCTCCGGATTAACGACCATCTGTTGCAATCTCGTAGTTGATGGTGGACTCCTATACCTCCCACCGAACGGAAACCCGAAGACAGATATGAGGGTAATCAGTCATGAGAAAGACATTCCATCACTTTTGGAGTCCCAAGGTACTTGTGAAAAGATTGAAGTTTTTGTGTTTCTTCCCTTAAGCCAAGATGAGTGTGTGAAGGATCCCTTTTTTATGATGGTTCGCAACAAAATGGTTGAAAAGTTGAAATAAGGGAGCCAGAAGGAACCCAACCTGGAAATTGGTAAGAAGCATGTTGTTGAGGATGAGATCAGAGGTAAGAAACCGGTTGGTGACAAAGGTAAGAAACCGGTTGTTGAAGAAGATCACAGTGATGACTCCATATTTGAGAATGATGTAACGCTAGCCGATCTTCTAGACGACTTAAAGAACTTCAAGTTCAAGGGTGAGATGAATGTCAGTTCGGTGGAGGCTGGTCCATCATCCAAATTAGATGCGAAAATGGCGAAAGAATAAGTAAGTAAAAAGCGAAATCACCGATAGAAAAGGAATGGCCCTGGGATGTCCCTAGTTGAGCATACTTAAGCGATTGTAGGAGTGACACGATTAAGCGGACGTACAAGATGACGCCTCAACGTGTGCATTTTTTAAACATTACAAAGACGAAAAACATTCGGGAGATTTCGAGCTTCAACTCGGCATGTTGTTCGTCAGTCAGTTAGCCTTCACGAAGGCCATGAGAGACCATGCAATATTTCATGGATATGACATTGTCATCCCAGTGAACAATAAGATCCGAATGGAAGTATACTGCACCCACTAGTGTGGATTCAGGGTGATTGCCAGGACTATGAACAAAGAAAGCACGGTGGAGATTCCTGATTTGGTGAAGGAGCATAACTGTCCCCGTTCTCACATTAACCATAACGTTGGATACAAATGGGTGTGTGATCACTTCATTGGTATACTTAGGGACGACTCGAAGTTAAGGGTAAGGCTGACGACATTTTTCTGTCCCTTCATTGGTATGTTTAAGGCAATATTACTCTACATGTGGAGAGGGATTCCATAACAAGAGAGGCTGCGATCGAAGACCAACTGACCCAAATGAAGAGGTATATTTTATGCATTCATTGTGTATGACTTCCTTGTTTATGACTACGTTGTTCATGTTCAGGATGTTGAAGGACAAACGTCACAATAAGAGCCACCACCAAAAGAGAAGAGAAGAGTGCGTCACATATTGGACGATGATGTTATCCCGACACAATCAAGTCAAACAGCTACTCGTTCAAGGCGCAAGGACGCTGAAACAGATAATGAAGCTAGAACTTCATCTCAAATCCCATTCCAAAGGTGACAAAGCAGTGTTGACGGAAGCTCCCAACACGCAAAAGCGACCCGAAGGAACCATCCATACAGAAGGAGGAAGTTGCTGCATAACCGAAGGAACCATCCGTGATTTTGACACCAAAGAAGCGTGTTAAAACACTAGCAAAAAGGGTTAGTCAATCTGTCTTTCACATGTTGTCATGTTCGCGTGTTTGTAATAACGATACCGGTATGATATGTAGGCCCACTCAAGCAGTCCGACAAAACTCAAGAAAAGAAGAGAACAACCAACTGTTATAGAAATTGATGATACCGCAGCAACGGAACCCGTCCTTTCAGACTCAAGAGTATTGATTGTTCTGGATCAGCCACTCAAGACATTCCTTCCAAAGAGACGAGGCAATTCTAGCTATCTACACAGTAGAGTCAGGTTCATTTTGTACTTCCATATTTTGTTAGTTATGAAGGTCTGTTTTAACGGAACCTGTGTTTGGGATTATATGATGGATTATGTTTTCGGATGTATTATGGATTCTGGGAAACCCAAGTAACGGTTGGGTAACAAAATGTCCAAACTTAAGTCACCTTTTAATAATAGTTCAGAAAAGATAACACTTCATTTGACAACTTCTCCATAAACATAAGTCACCACCTTCGCAAAATACACATTTTTCTTCATCCTTCAGTTACAATTCATACTTCAGTTACTGACAAAGGTACAACTAACTTCTACTAATTCTTCGCAATTGAACTTAGAACAAAAACAACAACAACAACAACAATTACCAACACTGCAACTAACTTCCGATTGGGTCGACTTTCAAGAGCTCGGGTTTTCGCAACATCCAATTGTTCTTTCAAATGTTTCTCTCTTTGTTGAAATTGCATCACTACAATCCGACCGTAAGGACACATAGCTGGATCTTCCCAATCAAAAAACCCACATCCAGGGTTCTGTACAGACTACAACAGAAGAAACAACAAACATGTACCTCAGACTACAGATTAAGGTTCGAAAATAAGGCATTACAGTTCAAATTACTGCAGCAAAACGAATTAGGGTTGCCAATTAGGGCTACCCACTGTCAAATTACCTCAAAATTGGGACATCCATGGAAACGGCGAGAGAAATTATGCCACGTACCATCATATTTGACGGAGCACACAAGGCCACAGTAGCACATTCTCATACGCGAAGCTCCGTGGTAGGGATTTGGAGAAGAGATTGACCGAGATCGAACATTTCTACGGTTGTCAAAACCCATAGGACATCATTCATCCTCAGACTTCATTACTTCTGTGTTCTCACCGTGACTTCGTCAGTTATTCCTTCCTTCTCCAAAATTTTCACGCTCAAACTTCTCCAACACCTAAGGAACAAGCTGATTACAAGTAGACAAGGTTTATGGTAGTTTCAGAAGTTTACAATCTAAGCAGCTCACGTGACAATCACATTACAGTAGTTAACGGTGACAAATAACGACAGTTATAAAACTGAACTGTTCAGTCACATATGGAATCATAAGTAACGGTTGAGCTCAAGTTTGAACGGTCCAGTCACATTTGTCAACATAAGTAACGGTTGGGGTAATTAACCATAGTAAATAAAGAGTTGAACCTTCATAACATGTAGATATATGTCTTATACATATACAATTGCAAAATATTTTAAGTGAAATCTTTTTATTCTACTAAAGGATATTTCTCTAATGATTATACTAGACTGCGACACGCGCTACTCGTGTGCTCGTCGTCGTCGTTGGTCGCATGTGAGGTGTTACGAAAGTATGATTCTACCAACGATGATGACGTGCACGCGTGTAGCGCGTGTCGTAGTATAGTATTTAGTAAAATGTAGATTATAAATATATTTTTTATTATCAGAGTTTGAGTTTGGATAAAATATTGAAGCATTATACTATATTATATTATGATACTTATTCCTATGGATGAGTATGGCCATGCCATTACAGAAAGCTTCAGAGTTATTGCTGATAAGTTAAGATTGAGAAGATTTCTAATTTCTATCTAGTTGTCCAGAAAAGGAAGAAGGTAGATAGTTATATTTATACAATTGTTAGCAGAACCAGACCGACCCTCGAACCGGTGAGGGGCCGGTTCCCGGTTCGACAGGTCCCACCTAGTTGGACCCGGTTCGACGTGTGGTTCACTATTCATAAGCAAAAAAAATTAAAAATACAATTATAAACTACATAGTCTCAAACACACACATAATTACCTCAAACACACACAAACTACATAGTCTAAAATATACACATTACTCTCAAACACAATATAATACAACATAATTACCTCAAACTTTGAACATACATAACACAATAGTCACAAAATCAAACACAATAGGTCTAAACTTTAAACATAACTTCAACTCCGAAGAAGTTGTTCGGTCGAACCGAAGAAGTCAGTTTAAACCGAAGAGAACCACCCAAAAAAGTTACCCCCCCCCAAAAAAAACTAGAACCGGAAACCAGTTGGTTTTAGTAAAACCGAATGGTTTTCCAAAAATCGTTCAGTCCAACCCGGTTCAAACACTGTTATTATGCATTTCAATATTTTAGATAACCAAACCGGATAGGTGTCTGGTTCCCGGTCGGACCCGGTCAGACTGTCGGTTCGATCCAGTTCTGATAACAATTATTTATACTAATAAATGAATTGAATAATGAAAAAATATCATAAAATTTATCCTTTTAATATTTATAGAAATAATTTGAATGCATTAATTTATATGCATATCTAATTTTTTATTTTATTTTCATTAAAAAGAATTTAACATAAACTTTAGAGATTTTCAATTAGATTATTATCATAAAATATTTCACCTACAAATATTTACATAAGTGTCAATATTCATTTGAAAATCAATATATGTATATTTTTAGAGATATTTGATTTACGGGAAATGTAATATTATTGTTGAAAGGTTTTTTTTGGCGAATATAATTGTTTAAAGGGTAACTTTGATAATTGGATGCTTTTTTCATAAAAAGAAAGAGATTCTAGTTGCACTTTATTGACTACTTTCTACATACCAATTTGGTTAAAAGTCTATAATGCTCCCATAAATTTTTACATATTTGTATTTACTAATTTTAAGGAAATTAATTATAAAATCGGCTCCATTTTTCGTAGTTACCAAACTACAATCCAAAATTGTAAAACATTCATGCTTCTAGCAAGTTTTGAACCATATACCTCTTACATACTAACTTAAAGTTTTATCAGTACACTACTAATTCCAATTGTTATTTTTATATGCTTCAAATATAATTATTGAAGCAACTCTCATATTATGGTATTAAATATCCCATGTTTATTTATTGATGTTCTTTAGTAATTAACCTATTGTTCAACGTCGTTTGTTTAATTATAGTTTTATTGTAATTATGTATCTACTGTATTATTTTTTTGAAATGGTTGAAAAATAAGTAATTTTCTAAACTTAGTGTTTATAGGCTACCGAAATACTCATTTTGAAATATCGTTTTTCAAAAGTCTTAAAACAAAATAAGAAAGACTAGTATGTATATAGTTAAATTAGAGCTATAACGACATATATGATGTTAAGTTTTAATTTTCACATCGATCATAAAATTAGTTAGAATGCTCTTGATTTCTGCTTTTTGTTGTGTTTACTAGTAATTACAAATCAAATGGATGTTGGAATGCTCTTTATGTAGAATGTTGTGCTTATTTAGTATGGTTGTATGAACATATACTTCTATTTCAATAAAGCTACTCTTCTCATATGAATGTTACATTAAGGTATCGATGGTTTATTGTAACGTTACTTTCAGGTACATCTAAGTTTTTTAATGTAACAATCAGATATCCTTACTTTTTTTTTTTTTTAAATAATGTGGTATATATATAATATGTGTTAGTAAACAGAATATATATAGAACAATCTTAAATACATAAGCATCCATGTCTATTTTTAAAAGTGAATTATTAAGCAAAGATCAAAGTGTGATATTTTATCCCTTACATAAGCAGCAACAACACTAATATAAACAAAACCTAAAACCTTTTTAAGGACAAATCAAAATGTGAATATTGTTCTCCCTTCCATGACAACCTAATATGAACATAAACGCTTCTTTGAGTTCTAATGTCTACAGTAAGTTATACAAAAAAAATCCATGCAACCAACTTTTTCTTTGTTGGGCAGTTCATTGCAAGCATCTTGTATTTTGTTAGGATATATGTATGATTACATATAGATGAAGGACTGATCTGCAAATATCAGAGGACCGAGATGTAATTTTCTATTCTTCATGTCTATAAATAGAGACGATGTATACCGGATTTAACTAACTTGATGAAATGAATGATTTGATTTCTTCACAATCAAGTAAGTCTTCTTTCTGCTTTTTCATTACATTTTGAGATTCCTATCATGGTATCAGAGCTGCTGTGATTCGGTGGCCTGCGCAAGTCGTATTCTTTCTATCCTGTGTTCCGCTAGTCGCGACTCTGTTCTAGCTGAGTCTCTGTCTGTCTTGCTGCGATTCTGTGAAGTTTTAATCTCTGGATTGATTCCTGTGATTCTGTGATTCCGTGAAGTCTGTATTACTGCGATTCTGTGAGAATTCTATATTCTGTTGATTATCTGTGTCTGATAAAAGCAATGGAAGAGATATCTGCTTCATTTTTCAATAAAAAGGTATGCCAATTGGAAGGGGAGGAGAACTTTCAATCTTGGCGTCAATTGGTTCTTCTAGCTGTTCGTGGCTACAATTTGGAGTCACACTTGTATGGAAACAATACAATTCAGCCACGCATCCAAGGTCCTGATGGAGAAGACGAACCTAATCCGGATTATCTCAAGTATGTGCAGAAAGACAGCTCCCTTGCTTCATGGATGCTTGCATCTGTGACATCTCAGGTAAGTCGTGGATTGATAGGCTGCATGTCTATTGCATCGATTTGGCAGAAATTGCGTAGAGACTTCTCTTCCTCATCCACAACCAGGATCATGCACCTATATGACAGGTTAAAAGTTCGAAAGATGCCTCAACAGAGCATGCGCGACTATCTAACCTGCATTCAATCGGCCTGTGACAGTCTTGCAAGTTGTGGACATCCGATTGAGGAAGTGCAGCAGATATCTATAATACTCAATGGTGTCAAAGGTCAGTTTGATAGTGTCGTATCTTTCATCCATGCTAGCCGTAATCCCTATGACATTGCATCTATTAGTTCAGTTTTATTGGATGCGGAGGCTATGCAAGTAGATTTGCTGTTTGATACTAATGTCACGGCTAATGTGGCTGTAAGCAATGGTTCATCTGCAGTAATGAAATCGAATTCTGATAAATCTTTGGCTGATGATGTGAAAACTGGTACTATGACTGCTAATTCAACTTCGTCGAATATGGTTGAAAACAGTTTTCAGTCACAGATGCTGCCTTCATCTACTCAACCTCAGCAGTTCAATAATGGCAGAGGTAGGGGTAGAGGAAGAGGTTATGGAAGTAATAGACCACAATGTCAGCTGTGTGGAAAGTTTGAACACCTTGTCCACCGCTGCTATCACAGGTTTAATGTGAACTTCACCGGTTTAACTGATCCAGGAAGCTCAAACTCTCCATCTGTCAATATAGCGTCTGCTCAGTGGGATGATCCTTGTGAGACAGGTTCATCTGTGCCATCTTATTCTGCAGCTTCGACAGGTCATACAACTCCATCATTTCCATCAGCACCAATGCCACAATCTCATTACAGTCAACCTCAGCAAACACAACACTTCAACAACAACTCTGTTTCTCAAGCTTTGGTGCCTCCTTTATCATCATCTATGCTGTATTCGCCCATGGCGTATGCACCATATCACATGCCTATACATTCACCTCAGTTCCATCAGTTTCAGCTTCCTTCACATAACTCGTTTCCTTCATCACCGTATGCTCCATCAGTGGCAAGCTTTAGCCAATCAAATGTGGACAATCAGTCTGTCTTGAGCAATGCTCAAGCACATATGGCGTCAATTGCCCCTGTGGTGCAAAATGATTCGAGCTGGATTCTGGATTCAGGTGCAACGAATCATTTAACCAATGATGTCCCTTCTTTATACAATGCTTGTCTTCCGTATAATGGCCAAGGTAAAGTAACAGTAGGTAATGGTTCATCCTTAGATATATCAGCTATAGGTTCTGGGGTTATACCTGCTGCTTTAAATTCAAATGGCTCTTATTCTAGACCTTTAGTTTTACATAATATGTTATATACTCCATCCGTAACTAAAAATCTGTTATCTGTATCTCAGTTCGCCAAGGATAACAACGTCTTCTTCGAGTTTCATGCGTCTCATTGCATCATTAGGGATTCGCAATCTAGTGAAGTATTGTTACGGGGTCATGAAAGTTCAGGTCTTTACAAACTGGATCTGTCTAAATTAAATAGGTGTTCGTCTGTTAAGTCTGGTAGTTGTGCCTCTGGTTTAGCATCTAGAGTCTATGTTGCTGATAATTCGCCCTTGTTTGATTGTAATAAAACATCTTGTGATAAAAAGATGATCTGCATGAATAAAACTGGTTATGTTGAGTATGATACGGATACTATCTGTTCTGATTCAGAAGAATGCAACACCATCTCAATTCGTATTGATTCTGCTTATGATAATTCCAGCTCTGCTGTCATATGTTGTGATCCTATTGATAATAAAGAATTTGAATGCTTTGTATCTACTCTGAACACAAATGATTCTGCACATCTGTGGCACATGAGACTAGGACATCCATCTAATAAAATTCTGTTAAATTTCTTACGAATTCATAATCATCCTGTGTCTCATTCAGCTCTACAATGCTCGACATGTGCTGTTGGAAAGAGTAAGAAACATCCTTTTCACTAATCATCGACGGTTTACTCTCATCCTCTTGAGCTTGTACAGGTATATTTGTGGGGACCTGCAGCTTGTTCATCCAATGGACACCGATACTACATGAGTGTTGTGGATGCGTTTAGCAGGTACACCTGGATTTATTTTTTAAAACAAAAGAGTGATGCTTCCAAGTGTTTTGTAGAGTTTCACAAGCTTGCGGAAAAACAACTCGGGCATTCACTTAAAGCAGTTCAGACCGATGGGGGTGGTGAATTCGCCTTCATGTCATCATACCTGTCTTCATTTGGCATTCTGCACAGGATTACATGTCCATATTCGTCTGAACAGAACGGCATTGTGGAGAGAAAGCATCGACACATCGTTGAACTGGGACTAACTCTCCTTGCTCAAGCTTTTGTTCCGTTGCATTACTGGTCTGATGCATTCTTCACAGCCACCTTCCTCATTAACAGGTTACCATCCTATAGCTTGTCAAAATTATCTCCTCATGAAAAGCTTTTTAAAGTTTCTCCAGATTATGTGTTTCTTAGAGTGTTTGGATGTTTGTGTTTTCCTCATTTAAGACCATACAACAAACACAAATTAGCTATGAGATCTGAACCGTGTGTGTTTTTGGGGTATTGCTCCAAATATCATGGTTACAAATGTCTTTCTGCTACGAGTAGAGTATACACTACTAGGAATGTAGTCTTTCATGAGCAGGTCTTTCCATTTACGGATAAGAAAGGTAGTTTCAGCATCTCATCTCATCCAACTCAGAATTACACTTCACTTCCGTTTTTCATTCCATGTGATTCTAAGTTTGTTGATTCTGATATTCAGGATGTAGGCACTGGATCTGATTCTGGTCTTGGTGCTGCGTCATTTCCTGAAATTACACCTCCTGCTACTACTAGGAATTCATCAACAACTTCACCTGTTATCTCTGCTCCTAATGTTGTTTCTTCTTCTCTTGCAGTTCCTATTTCCACTGATCAGCCTTTGCATGCCTCTGGCTGCTCAAACCCAATTCACGTAGATAGTTCTGTTCGACAGACTCATGATGATCCTATTACTTCTTCTGCAGCTGCTCCTACAGCTGAATCTCCAACTAAATCTATCCCTACGATTACATATATGCTAAGAAACTCTTCTCTAGTTCCTGTTTTTCCGAATGTATCTGATTCTGTTACTTCATCCTCTCATACATTGGCCAAGTCTAACAATATTCATTCTATGATGACAAGGTCTAAGACTCAGTCTCAGACTGGTCAGCCTGCTTCTCTTCATGCCTTACTTACTTCTGCTGATGATTTTGATGCATTGTTTCAGGAGGAACCTAAATCTGTTCATCAGGCTCTTCGAAGTCCTCACTGGAAGGCTGCGATTGATGAAGAGTACTCGGCACTTCAGCAAAACAACACTTTTCCGTTGTTGATCTTCCTCCAGGCAGGACTCCAATTGGATGCAAATGGTTGTTCAAAATCAAGAGACATGCTGATGGATCGATTGCTCGCTATAAAGAAAGGTTGGTTGCTAAAGGATTCTCCCAAAAACCAGGTTTTGATTTTCAAGAAACATTTAGTCCTGTAGTTAAATCTGCAACTGTTAGGATTGTTTTATCTTTGGCTTTATCACATAAGTGGAATCTAAGACAAATAGATATTAACAATGCGGTTTTACATGGTGAGTTAACGGAGGAAGTTTATATGGTGCAGCCGCCCGGTTTTGAAGTCAAAACCAATTCTGATACTCCACTTATTTGCAGGTTGACAAAAGCTTTGTATGTTTTAAAACAAGCTCCTAGAGCTTGGTTTGAAAAGCTTAGATGCTTCCTTTTGAAAGTCTTGCAGTTTCAGGCATCTGTAGCCGATAGTTGCCTTTTCATAAAGCATACTAATGAAGGCTCTGTTTTCTTGTTAGTTTATGTAGACGATATAGTTGTGACAGGTCCATCTCAGTCTGAGGTTGCTAAGGTAATACAGTTGATTAATTCTGAGTTCAAACTTAAGGATCTAGGGAGCATTAGCTACTTCTTGGGCATGGAGGTAACAGCTACGGATGATTTTTTGTTATTAAATCAAAAGAAATATGTTCAAGACTTGATACTTCGGTTAGGATTAACTGATGCTAGTGTGTTTCCAATACCAATGACTGGCACTTGCTTATCAAAAACAGGTGTTGTTACATGTGCGGAAAGTTTTGATGATGTGACCTTGTATAGGAGTACAATTGGGGCGTTGCAACATATCTGTGTCACGAGGCCAGATATCAACTTTGCTGTTAGCAAGCTCAGCCAGTATATGCATACTCCATCTCTTGGTCATTGGAAGGCTGTGTTACATGTGGTTCGATATTTGAAGGGAACCTTAGATCATGGTATCATGTTTCGCAACAATTTATTTCCTGTTAATGATATTTCGTTAACGTCTTACACGGATGCAGATTGGGGTGGAGACATATTAGATAGGAAGTCTATATCGGGACATTATCTGTTACTGAACGGTAATCCAATCATTTGGAGCTCAAAGAAACAATCTGTAGTGGCAAGGTCAAGTGCGGAAGCTGAGTTTAGGGCGATTGCAAATGCTGTATGTGAACTCATGTGGGTCAAATCTCTGCTTTTGGAAATGGGACTTCAATTATCCTCGATCCCTACGGTGTGGACAGACAGCACAAGTGCTGCTGCTATTACGGAAAATCCTATTCAGCACTCAAAAATGAAACATGTTGAGATCGATATGTTTTTTGTTAGGGAGAAAGTCAATTCGGGTCATGTTATAGTTAACTTTGTGCCATCTTCTGAACAAGTTGCAGACATACTGACAAAGCCTTTAACTGAGAAGCTCTTTGTTCCTTGCAGGAAGAAACTTGGAGTTTTTTCTGTTTCAGAGGTGGACAATGACAAATCTGTGCTGGTTTGCTCTCTGGAAGGGTATGCTGTATGATTCTATACTCTCTGTCTATGCCAGTTCAATATGCGTTATATGCTTAGGTTGAGAAATATCCTACATATCTTAGTCATCATCAGGAGTGTATTCAATCAAGAAAAAAATCAGAGCTGTGTCTGGCTCGGGATGAAAAAAAAAAGAGGAAGAATTCATGATTCTGATGATGATTTATAATGAGGACAGTAAGATGATGATCATGAAGTGCATGCCTTAGACTGAAATGATATGCTTCTGGTTATAAAATCCATTGAGTAACTGTGGTGTATTCGATGGGTGTTTGTCTGGAAAATGTGATTGTACTACTATGGGATAAAGAGCATGATTGAGATATACTGAGAATGATCTACATGCATATATGCTTGGATATATATGATAAGTAAAGTAATGCTGTCATTATATGGAAGGAAAGATTGTTGAGGATATGATGAGAAAGCTGTAGCCATATGATTGGAGTACTTTTCTCTTGTATGAGATCTAAGTGGTAAATATGGGATAGTTGTTAATCTCAGTGTATATGCAGCTATTGATGTGTATAGGCTGAGATATAGCTTGCAGTAGTATCCTTTCTTGATTGCAGATTGCAGGTTTGCGAGTTTTCTGTGCAACTGCAAATTCTGACTTCAATCTCGGAAAAAAAAAAACAAAGAGCATGAAATTGAATCAAGAAGGTGGATCTTGATTGGGGAATGTTAGGATATATGTATGATTACATATAGATGAAGGACTGATCTGCAAATATCAGAGGACCGAGATGTAATTTTCTATTCTTCATGTCTATAAATAGAGACGATGTATACCAGATTTAATTAACTTGATGAAATGAATGATTTGATTTCTTCACAATCAAGTAAGTCTTCTTTCTGTTTTTTCATTACATTTTGAGATTCCTATCATATTTGACCTTCCTAGGGGAAGGAACAAAGCCAGGAATTTGGTTCAGTGGGGGCAAGAATTAGTCTAAGGCAAACAGTTGAACATTTCACCACACGGAGTATAGACTAAGAATCTGTCGAGTGACTAAGTGTTGGATACTTGCATGATTCTATCTATAGTTCTTACCGTGTAGTAAAATCAAAATTCGTTTACTTTCACTGTGACCTAAGTAGTGAAACACTCAATGGCTCTTGACAAGTGGAACACTCAATGGTTGTTACCTATCTGATGCAGTATTACTTACCTTGGGAATGCTTAATGCTTCTTTTCTGTACTCAAATGTTGTACATGTTCTGTCACAGTTGAAACCAACAATGAAGAATTTCTGGATTCTGGTTCTTGCGGGTGGAGAAATGCGGTCGGTTTATTGGTATATCTAGTATATTTTTATATGTATGTATGTACATGATTTGGAGGGAGCTCGGGCCTAGACTAGCTCCGTCCCTGTATATATATATGTACTAAAAGTAAAAAAAAAAAAATCAATGTAGAAATCAAACACATGAGAAGTATCTATCAAATGTTTCCTTTAGCAAGTTGTGTCCATAAACAGCAACGATAGATTTTGGAAACTAATTGGTATGTATACTAATTACCAATGCAGTGAAAATCAGCAAACAAAAGGACTGAAACAGCCAAAAAGACTCGCTCTTTGGTGGGAGAAGTTTGATTGCCTGTGGAGATGATTCTTGTACTAAAGCCAACTGAGGTTCTGCTTTATTGAAACAAGATGGCCATGTCGTTAGCAATTCCGGGCCCCAAGTTTCCCCTGATGCCATCAACTGAACAACTGAACTCAAGAACAACACCAAAATCACTGCGTAAAATCCACAGCTGTGCCCGGAATTTTGAAGCCACGGAGTTCTGAATAACTTTACCCTCAGACAACATAAGCAAACTCATTCTACTCAATTTGTGTCTAAAGCTGCAGTTTTTATCAGACCCTTCTAATTTACACATCTTTACACCATTCCCTAATTGCGCATTTGATAATTCTGGATAATGGGTTTGTGCCTCTTGATTGATGATCACACTGATAGACAGATAAACGTGTTGGACTATACCACTAACTACTCTTGTGATACTCCGCACGAGGCAATTTGAGAATTAAACAAACTGACCTAAATTGCGACAGAACAGTAAGTACGATATTATGAATGAACTGCCTCCCTCCATCTCCATTGACTACCCAAAAATCCGAAGTGGGTTTGTCGCTTTCACTTCACAAGAGAGACAAAACCCAGAAAGAAAGTGAAGGAATTTTGGCCAAAGCCTCGTCAAAAAGGAAAATTTTGGCTTATTCTTGAAGAATTCTGATGACTTTTGTCTGAATCAAGAACTGGCCAGAAGCACATTTGATGAAATGTGCATGGAGAGTAGAGATTATTGTGAGTTGTAAAATGATGGAGCTGAAAGTTGAATGGTGACCAGATCTTCAATTTCTTCCTTTGTACCTATCTTCAATTTTTCAGTAGGGGAAAAACTAAAATTTTACACTTCACTTGAAAAGTCAGTGTGGGCAATTGCACCCCTGGACCTAGAGTAGCTCCGTCCCTGCCTAGGGGTGTTTGTCTCTACTGTAACTTGGGAAGCTTAAGTACAACGTTAAGTTGCACTTGTCTCCTTTGTGGCACCGTGCTTCAGTTTCTGCATTTTTTGCAAAAACAGTTTTAAACCAACACTAAACCCTAAAGTATATGTCTCGACTTGAGTTTTCCATTTTTTTACCTGTGATGCATGCTATAGTTTTGTACCTCTTCTTTCTGTGCAGGTGCTGGTCTTTCTGGTGCAGGTGCTGATCTTTCTGGTGAAGGTCCTAATCTTTCTGGTGCAGGTGCTAGTCTTTCTAGTGCATTGTTTTTCTCGTGTATGTGTATGTCTTCTTACATAATCTTTTTTATATTGTTGACCCCGAAATAGAAAGTATGTCTTAGAAAACTTTGATTCCCTTCAGTCGAGATGTGTTCTCATTGGTGAATTCGTAATGAGAATAATGAAAACATTAACACATATGAAAATTAGAATACATAATGAGCCAAAAAAGAAACAGAATGATTGGTAACCTGATTCGATGAAATTGATGCTTTATACTAAGGGTGAGCAAAAAGTGGTCTGGTTCGTTCTTGAGACCGGGACCGAAAATTTCGGTCTTGAGACCGGAACCGGAACTGTTTGGACCGTTTATATGATCTTGGTATTTTCAGTTTTGGTTCGGTCTATACCATTTGAACCGTTTGGACTGTTAGACATAATGTTTTGTATATTTTCTATTAGGCATGTATATCGATCTACAAGAATACAATACAATAAAGTAATTAGTACAAAAACTGACTTGTACTGAAATGCAGCAAAAATATGCTTTTTCTAGGTTAGCATTGTTCTATTACAACCAAGACCTAACCTATAAACCTCCACAACTTGGCTACTGCCATCCTAGTGAGAACTAAAACAGACTTAGCAGAAAATGACTCTTCAGATGAGAGTACCTTTTATGAACTGAACCGTTACCAAACCGGTTCACAAAACCAAACGGTGTTTCAGTGAAAATATGGAGTGGTTGTGATGGACCACAGAAAAACAATTCACTTATGGTAAACCGTATCACTTTTTGAACTGATTTTAAGTAATCTAAATGAGTAAATTATAGAGCAGAGGCGAGCAGTGGAGTAGCTAAGCAGCACATTCCCGACATTATCCTCTCTAATTTGGAGCAAAGTAAAGCAACCCAGCTGTTAGAGAGATGATCAACAAAGACTTTAATGTGGTTCGTCTGAACCAGTTTTTGAACCGAATTATATAAGGTTTGGTAAATCGGCAAAAATCTGAAGTGATTCTCTTGAAGTGGTCGAACTGTACCTTACCTAAAATGTGGTAAAGGTACGGTTCTAAACCGGTTCAACCATGGACCGGTTCGTTCCCAACCCTAATTTTATTACATCTTTATAAAATATGTAATATATCAAAATAATATTTTATTCAATTGACATAATTTCATTCTAAATTGAAATCAACAGATTAGACCGACTTTTTAAAACTCATTTCGAAATCAAAATAACTATACTATTGAATATAATTTAATATCATAATATAGAATTATATAAGTTAATATAACAGGATAATATTTAATATAATTTATTATTGATAAAAACATTTTTTATTCAAATTATGTTATTATTTTTTCTCAAGCGTTCTTTCATAATTAATTCTATCAAAATAAGAGATATATAATAAGTTCACTAAAAAATAATTAACGGTCTCTAATGGCCCCCATGGTTTTAATGGTCTAGGACTGAAATAAGACCAATACCGCAAAGGCCATACGCAAAGACGATTGGTTTCAGTCCACAAATGGTCCGGTCCTTTTGGTTTGGTCGCGGTCGGTCGCGGTTTGGTCGCGTTCTCTAACCCCTACTTTATACCTCTGACAAGCCTTCCTATTATGTCCTCTTTATGTACATACCGAACATTCTGCGTTTAATCATTTCCTCAGTGTATTGGCTTGAGGTTCATGCTCAGTTGTTTTCCCCTCCGTCTTATTTTTTTCTAGGTTGGTCCATGTAAGGGTGCCAATATTGGAAGGTCATTAGCTTGTACCCAATTTTCTTTGCTTGGTACATGATGGATAACACCATCATAACATCTCTTGATTGTTTTTTTGTGTAGTATTCACGAATGTAGTCTTTCACATCCAATTTATCCTTCCATATAGAATCTTGAGCATGAACACAAGGCAATCCATATAACTTATACTGACTGTAACTACACTATCTTTTGTTCATATTCACAATGAAAACTCTACCTAAGCATTCAATTTCAAACTCATCTTCCCTAACATAAATTGTGCGACAATACTACATCACTACAAGATTAGGCTAGTTTCTTCTTAATTCGTGGACATAACAAACCTCGTTGCCTCTTTCTTCAACTGCATATTGTCTATCATCTTTCTTCGTTAAATATGATTAGAAAAATGTTCTTAAAATACAAAAAATAACAAGCAAACTTCTTCATATTGAACACAATCAGCTTACTCCTGGACTTAAATTCAATCAAAGAGCTTGTTGGAGGTTCGAATTCACCCTCAAACCACCTTTTACGTTCAAACTTCACCAATTTTTTCCCCCAAATAAATGAAGATAATCCTTTTTATGTAAATGAAGATGATGAATACAAGACATCGGAAGTTCTCATATGTTATGTTTCGTAAGATTTTATTAATTAATGACCAAATTATAACTTTGTAAAACATGCAATACTAAAAATAAATCAAATATGTAATTAACCCGTATATATAGGGAAAAGACTGAAAATGACCTAGCGTATTTCCACAAAACTTTAGTTGGACCAACATGTGTTTTTGTGTGTGATGGTTAATGGTTCAACATGTTTGAAAATGATGTTAATTGATACCTCTCTTACCTTTCTATTACAAAATCATGTTAAATATATTTCATGTTTGCAAAATTAACCGAATATTTTCGAAATGTTACAACTAAACCTTACAAATTTACACTATGTTACAAACAAATCCTAACTCGATTCGAGTCACAAAAGAGGATTTCCTAGCCAAGGTCTGAACCTAAACTAGGTCACCTAACCCTAGGGAACTGGTCTGGGCTCATACCCAGACCATGTCGACCAACTTTGGAGATCTGGTCTGGGTTCGAACCTAGACCATCAGACCCTTGATTGGGGCTTAATTAGAGCTCCAATTGGCCTTGTCCAGGTTTAGTTCAATTGGGGCTTGATTGGAGCCCCAACCAGTCTGGACCAGATTCGGTTTAGACCGATTGAGGCTCAATTGATCCCCAATCGGGGGTCCTATGGTCTGGATCTAAACCCATACCAGGTCGCCCAACTTTGGGGGCCTGGTCTGGGTTCTGACCTAGATCAAAAGACTGTTGTTTTGGATCAGGATTGGTTCATACTGATTGATGCTCCAATTGAGCCCCAATCGGGGGTCCTATGGTCTGGATCCGAACCCAGACCAGATCCCTAGGGTTGGGTGACCTAGTCTGGGTTCGACCTCTGACTAGGGCACCTCTTGTGTGGATCGAATCGAGTTGGTACTTGTTTGTAACATTAGTGTAAGTTTGTAGGGTTTAGTTGTAACGTTTAGAAAAATATCCAGTTAATTTTTCAAATATGAAAAACATTAACAGAGAGTTAATGGAAGTACCAGTTACCATTATTTTCAAACATGTTGGACCATTCAAAACATTTTGGTTTGAAAAACCATTTTGTGCAAACATGTTGGAAAATTTTCAGACATTTCCCTTATATATATCACAATCGGGGGCTCGGGTCCAGGTCTTGACCCATACCTGGTTCCCCACCCATGGGGGTTAAGACCCAGACCTGAACTCCCTCGATTACTGTTCAATCGAGTCCCGATCGAATCATAACTCTATTGTTTGTTGCCCGATAAGAATTCCTCGAGCGATCAAAAGTCTCCTTTATAATGTTTGTTGCCCTTGATTGCTCGAGCAATTTCTTTAAAATCTTTTTTTAAAAATAAAATTATATTTCATTGTCTTACATAATTTAAGTTTAGTTTTACATCTCAATTACTATTTCAAAACAACTATTTAGTTGTGTTACTCTTCTTGTATAATCCTAAAAGTCAGACCGATTGTACCTTCGTAACACCTCACACACAATAAACGATGATGATGCGCACTCGCGTAGCGCATCTCAGAGTATAGTACAACCATTAGGGAAACTTTGTAAATTAAAAAAAAATCCTTTTAATTGTGTTCTCGATTCTATAAGAAATATATATGTTTTATTCAGTTTTTATGAATCGCTATACATTGGGCGGAAAAAGACTCGGAAATGATAATATATAAGTTATGCTATCAGTAGTAAATGAAAAAAATCTTCTCAAATTATCAAAAATGAAATTAGAACTTTAACAAATAAACAATGTTTGTTTCAACTTTTCAGTGACCAATTTTAATTAACTTTGATTGTGACCATTTTTTTGTCAATGGAAAAGTAAAAAAAACTCAGTGTAGTTTGATTTGTTAGAACTTTTAATTTTAATTGTCTACCTAGTATAACGTTTTTGTATTTCTTAACATTTTGTTGAAAAATAAGTAATTTTCTAATTTAAATGTTTATAAGCAACTAGATACTAATTTCAGGTTGTTCATTTTCTCCAACAAACTTTTAAAAAAATATTGTAGGTAGATATTTATATTAGAACTTTAACAAAACATACTATATTGAGTTTTGACTTTTCTACTGATAATAAAATTCCATCAAAGTTGCTTTCATAATGTTTGAATAATTTTGACCGAATTTTATGGTCGATGAAAAATACGAAACTCAACAACATATAAAACTAAACTCAACAACATATAAAATTATTTGAATTTTTTTAGTGAATCTAAAACACATATGAATATTTTAAAAATGAATATTTTGGTAGCATATAAACACTAAATTTAGAAAAATTACTTGTTTTTCGACTGTCTCTTTAAATGATTCAGCAACGACACTTGATGGAGCTCGTGGTAAAGTTTCACGGTATTTCAATTATTTGGAGTTCGCAACAGAATTTATCTTAGTCCTCTCGTGGGTCGAGAACACTCACTGAAATCACTTATCACGAGCTTGGAAATTATGAAGAGGCCAATAGATTTGGCATGCTCAACATTCCCCTCTTTGAGGTTGGATGAGAATTCTTTTTAAGGTCGTTCTTGATAACTCACATTCACACTGCATATACGAACAACAAATGTTCCCCCCTCCATTGAAAGCGTATTGACGTTAGGGTGCCCACTAGGGAAGTGTCACACCTTAACGGATGACACCACCACCTTCTCGTTTACGTACATATATAGGAAAGCTAGCTAGTTGAATCCAATAGTCGACACTCTCCAAGGATAGACGTCGCGTTTTGAGGGATGGAAATACCAGGACTATGACACATATGTAACAAGTTAGGTAAACTACTTTAAGATCTTTTAAAGACTCTTATTCATTCTACGTTACAAAATTTTAAACATCTCTGCTTATTTCACATTTATAATTATAAATATTTTGTAAGTATCTTTTATGCAAAAAATATATTATATTTTATGAAAAGTAAGTCATGTAAATTTAAAAAATTATACAACAAATTAAATTTAATGATAAATTCGGAATATTATATATTACATTCATAAAAATAATAGTAATATCATAACCTAACTAGAATCATGCATGAGATTTTTACATTCAAAAATATTAAAATACGAAAAAACAATAGACCTCATAGAAACAAAAAAAATCAACTTACAAGTATTAATTGCCATATAATAATATTTATTGATATTGATATGTTTTTTTTTCTCAATTGTTTTCATCGATTAAATATCATGTTGTATAATATCATTCGTAAAATTGAAACACTAGTGAGACCATTACTATTACAAAATAACTATTGTATGTTTTATCTATAGTTTTTTACATGGTATATTAATTAGTACGTTTTCATAATTTAAAGAAATATTGTATAATTTATAAACTGTTTTATAAATATTACTCTGGTAGGCAATATAGGCATGCACGTTGTCGTCATTTATCGTGCATGAAGTTTTATGAATGCATGATTCACGTGACTCCTAGTATAATAGAAAAATTGTAGAAGAACTATAGATTTTATTAAAGATATTGATTAAAGAAATTTCTCAATCGACCAAGAGAAAGAAACACTACTAAAGAGACTCTCGATATATCGAGCATTTTCATAAAAATGTTTAGATATTTTTAAATTTTATTCCATTATCTTATGTAATTTGGTATAATTTTACATCTTAGTTATATATTTTTAATCAATTGTTTACTTTACTATCTATCTATCTACATTTTAATTTGACTAAGATGTATATAATGCTGACAAGTCAGCGAAATAAAATTTTCCAATGAATTCTATTGGTCCACCTAGATTATATGCTACAATTGTCTACGTGACATCATATTTTGGTACATGTGGATACTTTGAAATTGATCCAAAGCACCATATTGAACCTTAAAAACCGTTTCAAGTTATGACATTTATTACAAATTAATTAGTTAATATTTTCATTTTTTCTAGCTTATTTTTCTTTGCTTTTAAATTAAAAAATCTATTAATAATTATAGATTTTTAGTATATTTTATTCACAAATCTATATTTGTAAGGTTTAGGGTTGTTATTCAAAATTAATTAATTAGGGTTTTATTAATTTCAATATATTAAAATTTCGAATTAAAAATAATAAACTACACAAATTTATGTATGGGTATGTTTAAAATATACATTTTATCACATGAACCAAAATTATAATTATTGTTACTGATTGTTTTAAATATATATATTTTTTATATGTTCATACTTGGTAGAAAACATAGACAACAATTAATATCAAAGTAGAGTAGTTAGAATTATTAAAATACGTATATTCAATTTAATGTTCCTTAAAAATACAGGATAATAATAAAGAACATAAACACTAATTTGTAATGTATGTATTGACAACATATTGGTAAATGCTTATACAATTTTTAATATATATAATTAAAATACTTTAAATTTAAAAAATTAAAGAACATTTCATAGATAAATGCATGATAAATTATATTTATTATTTCCAGAAAAAATACCAATATATTTATACAACAAGTTAACTAAATCGCAAATTATGTTGAACTTAACTATAAAAACATAATAAAACTTTAATTATTTTTTAGAAAAAAACACTAAATAACATCTAAAACTTCAAACAGAAAAGGAACATGTAAAAATAAAATTTTATTTATACTATCCCAAAAAATATTTTAAATTAACACATAATATCATAATTAATAAATATAAATATAAATATTCAAAAAAATCATTTATTAGTTAATATAATATATTATTCAATGCTCAAATGTTTATTATGTGTGTCTTTGAAATTTTAATTTCAAATAAATCTAATTACCTTTAACATAAAAAAAACTAAAAATATATTTATTTAATATATATTTTGAAATATTTTTCCACTAATTTCTCTTCATTAGTAAATTGTTATGATAGTGCTAGAACTTGCAAACTCAACACATTAATCAAGACAAATATAAAATTATATCTTTATTATTAAGAAAAATCATATATAAAAAATGTTTATTTGATATTTCAGAACTAATATATATATATATATATAATTGTTTTATACATTTTATATATTTAATATTTCCCTTCTTATAAAATATAATTTAAATTAAATAAAAAGTAATATATTTAACTTACTGCGCAAAGCGCGAACCAGTTATCTAGTTTTTATATTATTCAAGAAGTCATGCAGATAATGTATTTGTAACAACTCACACTTGACAAGGACGACAACGCTTAACGCTTAGCCTGTGTGAGAGTAGAGTGTAATCATTACTTGAATAGTAATACAATAAAGTAGATTTAAAAATACCTATTTTAATTTTATCATCAATTATATGTGACATATATATGTTTTGATGGTAGTGCTTTTGTTTACGATTAGATGTATATATTTTTATTCAATTTTCTTATTATTAATATATATATATATATAAGGTATATTATTATTAGTAAATAAAAATAATTACTCAAATTATCAAATATAGTTAACAAATATTAAGATATACAAATATGTCGTTAATATTACAAAATTAGACGGTTAATTGATCACACTAACAACATATGTTTATAGACGACGTTTCGAGTATGTATACAAATAATTCTAAAACCTTTGTTCTTAATTGCACAATACGATGTGATAAAATAATATATATGTGACCCTCACTTAAAACGTGCTCAAACAAACATATGTCAGTTTTTGACAAAATTTTACCTTGCACCTTTCTTATAGTTATCACAAAATTCAAACGTATTGGAAATTGTTTACGGATCATTTGAAAAGAATCAAAGATAAGTGAACATCATTTGTTAGTTTCATTTATATTATTGGAAAAAACATTTAGTTCCTTTAAATTTTCTACTAAGAACTTTCTCATGATTGTGATTACGCATAAAATCCAAACATATCCAATCATTACTATAATGTTTTTTTTAATATTTTAAGAGATTACTGAAAAATAAATTAGGTCTATAAGACACTGAAATACTCATTTTGAGGATATTAATTTTTTTCCAACCATTTCTAAAGAATTCAAATATATATTAAGTAGATAACTAATTTAGAAATTTAACAAAATATTCGGTGTTGAGTTTTGAATTTTAATAGACTATAAATTCGGTCAAAGATGTGCTCCTAATGTTTAAACATTTTTTTTACAAACTTACCGGATATGATCGAATGAAAATTCAAAACTCAGTGTTGTTTGTATTATTAAATTCCTAATACCATAATAGACCTGATATAGTTTTTTATTTTTTTATTTTGGTCAGAAAAATGACTATTCTCAAAATGAGTATTTCAATAGTTTATAAACACTAAATTTATAAAGTAACTTCTTTCTCGATCAATAAGTTATTAAGTTTAAAATATTATAGTAGGTAGATAATTAATTTATAATTTTAACAAAACAAACAACATTGAACTTCAACTTTTCATTAATCATTTTTATTAACTTTGATCGTATTTTATGTCTGATACAAAAGTCGAAACTCATTGTCGTTTTTTTGTTTAATTCAAATTAAATTATCTACCTAAAATAATTTTTTGAATTTTGTAAGAGATGATTGAAGAAAATGAATATTCTCAAAATTGGTATTTGTGGTGGACTATAAACATCATTTTTAGAAAATTACTTATTTTCCGATCATTTAAAAATATGTTATAATAAGCAGATAATTAAATTAAGACTCAACAAAATAAATGATGCTCAATTTGTATTTTTCTACCAGGTATAAAACATGTAGACTTGGGGGAAATTGCCACCTCCGTTCAGTTTTCTGTTAAATATGGGCGGAAAATGTCGTGGCAACACATGATTCATAATTTAGAAAACTAAACAATTTTTTAAAAATATCAAAAAACTAAAAAATTTCCAGTTTTTTTTTAAAAAATTTTATGATTTGTTTTAGTATTTTTAAAAAATAATATAGTTTTTAAAATTATGAATTAATCATGTGTTGTCACGTCATTTTCCGTCCATATTCAATGGAAAACTTAACGGAGGTAGCAATTTGCCCTAAGTGTTAAAGTTTAGGTAGCACATTTTGAAAAATTAAAGTTCAAGTATCAATTTGTAAATAGTCTAAAATTGGAGTAACAATTTAGTTATTAAAAAAACAAAAACGTTTCACACCAATGATACAGTGATAGTAGAGTAGTATGCGGTCGCGAAATGGAATGGAGAAGTCAATTTTTGAGTACCCAATATCAAGCTAGTGACAAAACAACTTTGCTTTAGCTTTTTTTTTTTAATGGAGAAGTCAATTTTTGAGTACCCAATATCAAAGTGACAAAACAACTTTGTTTTAACCATTTTAATTTTATTTTTTTAATACGAAAATATTTGTAAGATCGCTTATAAAAATATATTATTTTTAATATATATATTTAACTTATTAATATATAAAAAGCGGTGGGTGCTCTAGTTGTAATTATAATGAGAAATTTTAGTTTTGGGAAACATTTTTCAACTCCATTAAGAACCGAGATTATTATATATTTCATTTATTTGTTTTGTTTCCAAAGTAAATAAATCACTTTCCATTTTTCCTTTCCTGTTGACAAAAGTAAAATCCCTGAAATTACGGATCTGTTCCGTCCATCCTGTTATGTTGATCTTATGGTCCAAATACGTTCATGTGTTTGTTTAAGAATATAACGTTGACGATTGATCATCTTTTGGCCGTGCAGGACAGTTGACTCATTAGATTTGTCTTTCTCCACCCATCATAAAGCAATTATATGCTTTTTCATAAACCTCGCTAATGGAAGGAAGACAAGGCAGTGCATGCTTTTTCAGTGTGCTGTCCTCGACTTCTCTCAACAGGGTTAAGAATACTTATGATTTTAGGATTAATTACTTATTAAATTTTTTTTTTTGCTCATAATAAGTACTTCTATTTCAAACCCGGTTTCCATTGTTTCCGATACTATTACAATCATTACTCAAAATACTACGAAGTAAGAGTAGGGGTCTTTCAACTCAATCACTTAGACACACTCCTACTCTTGCTTGTTTTACGATCCAATTGACGCTTTCGTTTGCGGTTTGTCGGACTTTTCTCCACGTGATCCCGTTCACTTCCCTTGCTAATGCTTTGATGTTGTCGCACACGGTTTCGATTCGCCAATGGTGTACCTGGTCATTCAATTGGTCGATCACTATCTCCGAATATGATTCGACCACCACATTATTCCATCCTTTCTCTATTACCAATCTCAAACCGAGCAAAATAGCTTGAGCTTCCATAGTCGTGGCATCCGAACTCGACAAGGTTCTGTTTGCCCCTCCCATGACGTTCCCTCGGTCATCTCTTGCTATTACTCCAATCCCTCCCATTCTCACCGGGGACACCAAGCAGCATCACAATTAATCTTGATTTCACCTTGAAATTGCGCCACCCACCCTTTGGTTACATTCTGGTTCGGTGGTTCTTGGTTCATTGTTGGTTCGGTCATTTGTTCATCTCGGGTTCGCCTTGCTTCCTCGATCGTGTTCCTTGGATTCAACATTTTTCCTTCAAAGGCCGCTCGACATCTTGCTTTCCATATGATCCAACATGTCATCATACAAAGTCTCCACCTCGTTTCTTGGTTATGCCTTGTCATCCCTGTTTCCTCTTGATGTGTCCTTACCCATTCATTGAAACATTGCGCACTTTGTTGGTTCGGGTCAAGCCCTAATAGGTCGGCCCATACCTCCTATGTCCACCTGCATTTATATACCATATGCTCCCTATCCTCATCAAGACCACATATTGGGCAACTTACCGATACATTCATACCCCTTCTTTGGAAGTTCATCATAAGTGGTAGGGAGTTCGATTGGAGCCTCCACATGAAATGCTTGACTTTTGGTATTATGTCGCTCTTTCATATTGCTTGCCACCCTTCCTCGTATCTAGCTCCTTGGTGTGCCGTGATGGTTGGGTTGTGTTCGGCCTGATATTTCATTCAGTTGTAGACCGACCGAACCATCACGGTTCCTTCTTTTGTGTGCGGCCATATCATTTGGTCTTTCCCTCCTATTTGTGGTATTTGGACCTGCAGTACCTATAAAGCCGTTGTCGGTTCAATTATGACACGTATCAACTCGGCATTCCACGTTCGGCCCTCCTTAGTCAACTCAACCACTATGACTCACGGTTTATCTCGCATTTCGGTCGGTCGGATGTCTATCTTGTAGTCGTCGATTGTGTCTACCCACGAGTCTCCAAATGCTCTAATGTTCTTCCCGTCACCTATACTCCATAGTCCTTCACTCACTAGCTTATCTCGTCCACTCAAGAGGCTTGTCCAACTCCATGAGGCTCGCCCTCCTTTCCTAGCTGTGATGATGTCTCTTCCCGGATAGTAAATCTCTCGCATTACCCGTATCCATAAAGCATTTGGTTCGGTTTGCATCCTCCCAACCATCTTAACAAGCAATGCCATGTTGAAAGTTTCCAATTCTCTAAAACCCAAACCACCTTGAGTTTGTTCTTAGTGAGTATATCCCACTTCCTCCAATGGATCTTTCGGCCCTCATTTGATTGTCCCCACAAAAAATTCGCTATAATCTCATTTACCTCCACACACCATATTCCCCCTCATTCAATTTCCCCACATGTTGATCAGTTTGCTCCCCTATTGAATGTGAGGGTGGATTTTGCCTCGTTTATTCTTTGACCCGATGCCCTACAATACTGCATTATAATATCCCTTAGGTGCCTTGCATTCTCTATTGAACCTTGAATGAAGAATAGCGAGTAATCTGCAAAGAACAAGTGATGAAGTTCCGGGTAACCCCTTCCCAAAACTATCCCTTTCAACTTTCCCTCCTGTATGTCTCTCTCTACCATCCGTGATAGAACATCTGCCAAAAGAATGAACAAGTAGAGTGATAGCGGATCTCCCTGTCTGATTCCCCTGCTTGGTTGAATGCTTGTGGTTCGGTTCCCATTCACTAACACCCTGTATGTTGGTGTTTGTACTCACGCTCTCATCCACCCAACCCATTTAGTGCCAAATCCTTTCTTCTCCATACTCTTTAGCAATAATTCCTATTCTACCCGATCATATGCTTTCTGCATTTCCAGCTTTAGAGAGCATTCCACCCTATTTGGTTTTCCTTTATTTTCCAGATAGTGGAAAACCTCATGTGACACCATGATGTTGTCCTGTATAAGGCGATCTGCTATTAAAGCACTCTGGAACGGGGTGATAAGATCTGATAGATATACTTTCAATCTATTCACCAATACTTTAGATATCACCTTATACACAAAATTACACAAACTTATGGGTCTAAACTCAGATGTATGTGTCGGGTTTGGAACTTTTGGCTTCAAGGTTATATCAATTTGAGTTAGGGATGTAGGAAAGATACCTGTTTCGAGGAAGGCTTTGTCCGCGGTGAAGATATCTGGGCCCACTGTGTTCTAGGTCCTCTGATAGAATAATCCTTGAAATCCGTCTGGCCCTGGCGCCTTTAATCCCCTTAACTGAAACACCGCATATTTAACTTCCTCCATTGTCACCCTCCTTGTCAAGTCTGAGTTGATCTCCTCACTGATCTGGTTTGGTAAGCTATCCAGTATGGAATAGTCAGGGTTTACTGATTCCGTGGTAAATGCCTTTTCATAGTAACCCCTGACCTCCTCCATGATCTCCCGGTATTTCGTGATCCACTCTCCCCTTTCCCATTTGAGACGGGTTAGGCGATTTCTCCTCCTTCTCGAGTTTGTTGTGAGATGAAAGAATGTTGTGTTTCAATCTCATTGGGTAAGCCACTTAACCCTTGCTCTTTATTTCCAATAGAGTTCCTCCCGCTTCCATAGTTCCCTGATATGACGTTTAAGCTTAATTTCGTCTTCCTGAGCCTCTATGTTTTGAGGACCTCTCCCAATTTGTTTTAGTATTTCTTTAGCCTCCCTCATTTGTGCCATGTTGTTCCCAAATCTGCTCTTACTCCATTCAATGAGACTCCGCCTACATTTGCCCAATTTCGACCAAAGTGGTGTTTGGTTCGGCCGGTTCAACACATTTTCCCCCCATACGGTTCGGATCACCTCCTTGCATTTTGATTTTTCAAGCCACATTTCTTCAAATATGAATTTTCTTGGTCCCCTATGTGGCTCCCTCCATTTCGTGACTATCAACGGAGAATGATCCGATACTACCGCCACTTCATTCACACATTCGGCATTTGGGAATAAAGATACCCACCCCGCATTTATGAGAACCCTATCCAATCACTCATACACCCGTTCCAATCCGCTCCTATTATTACACCAAGTATACAGTTGCCCTTTTGAGCCTATATCCTCCATCCTTATGTCTTCTATCAAGTGATTAATGACATCTATTTTCCTTTGCGGTTTCATATAGCCACCCTCCTTTTCATGATGATGCATAATTTCATTGAAATCACCTTGACAACTCCATGGCTCATTTCGTCCCCTCCCCACATATCGAATCTCTTCCCAATTTCTATACCTCACACCTTCATCCGTGTTTGCATGAACCCATGTGGAAAAAGACGGATTTCCTGACTGGTCCACCACCCTTGTGTCTATCATGTGTGGATTCGACCCTAGGACTTGTATGTGGATATTTTTGCTCCACCATAGAGCTAATCCTCCCGCTCTCCCGACTGGTGGTACATAGTATGCCTCCTCTAACCCAATTTGTTCACGTATTCGCTCACAGTAAGCATCACCATTCTTTGTCTCCATTAGAAAAATTATTTCCGGGTGATACTTTCCATTGAGGTCTTTCAAATGTCGAACCGTCAAGGAAGACTCCAATCACTGACAGGTCCAAACGATTGTGCTCATTGATCCCGTGTGGCTAATTTGGGACAACCACCAGAACCCGTATCAACATCTTGTATCTCATCATTCATAATAATTGGGACATCAACTAGTACCTCCTCATTACGTACTTTTGGTACCCTTTTCCTTGCCTGTACGTGTTTGGCTAGGTTATTCTTTCTTTCCCTTCCACTGCATGTCCTCTTCCCCCCTTCTAGCTCTTTTCGAACCAAACTCCTCTTCCTCCCCTTCCCAGTTTCTCTTGAGATTCATTTTGTTCATGAACGGGCTTAAATCCGTCTCCTTTTCCCTTTGCATTCGCTCGCTCCTAGATTGTGGTGACTCAGGTAAAGTCTCCACTATATATGCTTGAATCCCCGTTGTATCCATCAGATCTATTTTGTGCTCGAAACCGTCCGGCATTTGGATAATTATTGGTGAGATGAATGAGTGGACGGGGAATGTGTTTCTGTTCATTTGTTTATCCATTGCAGCCTCATGCCCTTGATGCGGTTGTGTTGGTTGGTTTCTCCATGCATAGCTCTTAAGTTTACTTCGAACACTCGATTCAACCATATATTTTGGTTTTGTCAATTGAGGCAAATGGTTTGTCACGGTCGCCTGGGTGGTTTGGTTTAGGGGGGGGGGGGGTAACGGTTCTTTATCATGGAGGTTACGGTCGGTTCTGGTGTGGCCTGGTATGGTTTGGGTGGAAGGCTGGTTATGTGGGCTATGTGGTTCCATGGTGGTTTGTGGCTTGGTATGGTAGTGGGTTGGTTCAACCGAGGTCTTGTTGGTGGGGTTTGTTTGTCTTGATAAGGTTCAGTGGTGATCATTGGTTGGTTGTGGTCATAATATGGTTTGGTTCGGTGATCATATTGAGGAGATATGGTTTGGTGACTAGTTTGGTTGGCTTGGTTCGGTCTAGGTGCATTTTCTATGCCTTTGCCCCTCTCATATGGTATGATGGTGGCATTGTCGCATATATATCTCCCCTCCTCGGTTTTGTCCTCTCCATTCGGTATGCTCTCATCCCGATCCATCGGATCATCCTCTTGGCCTTGTTTCTCCCCTTTTTCCGGCTTTGTCTTCTCCCTCTCATGCTCTTTGAAGTCATTCATTATATCAAACCATGACCTTCGGGCACCACTCTATCCCCCTTTCTCACAACTCCTTGATCCCCTATCCATTCTCCTTTCCCTTCTCATCTTTGGCCTTTGGACTGACATTCATGGACCGTACATCGATTGCCCTAATATTGCTTCTGACATAATGACTACCTCCTTACACACCTGAGTGGTGTGTCCCAGCTTCCCACACCCATAGTAAAAGTCTGACAGTCGTTCGTATTTGATGGATGCCCACTGTTTTTCACCCGTAGAATTGCTCCACCAAAAACCTGGCATCAACGACTCATCCACTCTCATTTCCACTTTTACTCTCATGAAAGTTTTTTGGAGACTTTCCATCTCCTCTTCCACCTCTATGACATTTCTGATTTTTCCACCAATGAACATCGCATTTTCCACACTATATTTCTCAAGTCATAGATCATGCATTTGAACCCCGAATTGAACTTTCTTGAAATCAACCAGTGCTAGACCTACAATGGGACTCCATTTTTTCATGCTCATACAATGTCCTTGGACTGACCAAGGTGACATATCAAAAATTTGCTTCCTATCATCCTCATTCTCGAACTCAAACATGACAACCCTATCAGATACATCAGATATAACAATTGATCCGTACCTCTCCATGCTAGTTTGAGTACGGTATGAATTGCACCCGCCTTGATCGGCTTCTGGGATATGATCATTCCCACATATATATCACTTCTTTCCAGTCTGGGGTTGGACGGCAGTTCCAGTTCGGGATTTCTTGGGATTATTCTATCGGTCAGACTTTGACTATGATCACTCATCGTGTGAGAATCGAGTCCAGATGTCGTCACCGTCGTCGCACCTAATCCTACAAAAACAAACACGAACAGAAGGCTATTATGGTGGCTCTCGGTTTTATTCTCACTCGGGTACACACAGGTCTTGTTTGCTGCTAGTGTCACGGGGTTGGAGAAAGTCTCTCGCTCTCACCTCGCTCGTGCGGCCTTAGGTTGGATTCCTAAGCAGCCTTTCCCTCAAAATCCCGAAGACACTAGAATATGAGAGGAATATCTCTACTTATATTACTCTCGAGTTTTCCAATGTGTTTACAAATGAATATGGAACCCCCTTATATACATGTTGAGGGAACCCGTAAAGGAAACTACGACAATTAATGGGGAGCTAAATATGGCAAAGAATATATACTCCGATACAACGAATGTGGACTCGTACAACGAATCTGGTCGATGTGAATATTCCCTTCCCTTGTTGCCATATTTGCACGGAACATTCTAGAGCTTCCCATATGTAGGCTTCGCCATGTGTCGCCATGCGTCGCCATGTGTCGATCCCAGTCACCCGAATGGCAGGTCCGTGACATTCTCCCCCACCCAATCAAGCGACGCCCTCGTCGCTTCCCCCGCATGGAAGGCCTTGATCCGGTCTTCCAATCTTGTTCCCGCACGTCCCGACTTACCAAGATCTTCCCGCTGTCTTGGTTGTGTTTTCCCTTCCTTGCTCGTTCGATACTTGTGTCCTTTTCTCGACGAGTCAAGTCCTCATGGACGTCCTTTTGTTGAAGAACGTCGTTTCTTCCCACCGAGGAGTTGCCCCGTGTCCCCTCGGTTAGGCTCCTTGTTTCCCTTGCGGCATGCTCCTTTTGGACTTGGATCGGTGCGCTTCGTAAGGTCTTAGGAGGTCGATGATGTTATTCCTCGAGAAGCTCCATTAGTCTGTTGAAGTTTGCCCAATTGGCTCGGTTCTCCTTTGCCTTTGTCCCTCCCTAATGGTGCACGGTAAGCCATTGTGCGTTCTTGAATGCCTCCCCTTAGTTGCATCGATGATAGCGTGTGGTTCCCATCTCCATTCGAACGCTTGATCGGCACAACACATTGACACTTCGCATCCAAGATACATATACAATCCTCGAAAGGAACTATCATAGCATTGATCCGATCGAGAAAGTCCATTCCGATAACAAAATCGTAGTCATCGAGAGGAACTACCTCAATCGTTTCTATACTGCTCCATAAGCCCATTTTAATGCTTACCTCGTGCATGACACCGTATGCCGGTATCGCTTCTGAATTCACCGTCTTGAGGCGCGCACTCGTTTCTTCCACACGGAACTTCATCCTTTTTGCAAACGCCTCAGACATGAAGAGGTTAGAAGCGCCCGTATCAACAAGTGCTTGCATTGGTTTGCCCGCGACTTCCACGTCCGCGAACATCAGCCCCTTTGTCTTGGCTCTCCTGCTACGGATTGCGTTAATCGTCCGCAAGGCCCCGATTCGAACTTCCTTATGCTGCTCCTGTTCCTCCCCGTCCTCCAAGCCAATGAGAGCTGCAAGTTTGTTCCGCATTGGGCACTCCCGAGCTAAGTGAGGTCCTTTGTATAGGAAACACTCTAATGGACCTTTCTCGCCTTTCCACCTTGGCGAGTTCTTCCCGTTAGTCCGACTTCCCTCGGCTCTCTCGTCGTCGGACTTGTTGCTTCCTCCCCTATCCGACTTGTAAGATCGGCCTCGATCTCCCCTATCGTTGGACTTGTTGGATCGGCCACGATCCTCGGCGCCGTTTGAATAGTAAGAGTTGTCATGACCCCCTTCGTAATTGGATATGTTGGATTTGTCATGCTCTCCCCCGCCGTTGTACTTGTCCTTCGGTTTGGGCTTGTCTGGCCGAAATTCAAGTAGGGCTTCAGCCGTGGACATGGCTTTGTCCACGTTTTCCACACCTCGACGCTGCAGCTCCTGTTTCGCCCATGGCTTGAGTCCATCCATAAATTGGAAGAACGCTTCCCCCTCGGACATGGACAGAATCTGCAGCATCAACTCCGAGAATTCCTTCACGTACTCTCGAAGTTCTCCTCTATGTTCCAACCGACGAAGCTTCCCCTGCGCCTCGTTCTCCGCATACTCCGGGTAGAATTGCTTATGTAATTCTACCGTGAACTCCTCCCAAGTTCTAACCGGCTCTCCCATCCGGTTGTCTCGTTTTCGACGCCACCACAGTAAGGCCGTGTCCTGCAAATATGAGGAGATCATACCTAATCACGACATGTCGTCGTCTACTCCCGTTGCTTGGAAGTAGTCCTCAATGCTGAACAAGAAGTTGTCCACATCCTTTGCTACTCGCGACCCTTTGAACTTCTCAGGGCGAGGAACATCTAGACGGGCCCCATGTTGGATTGCGCCTCCCCCTTCGATGCGCATCCTCCGTACTTGGTTGATCTCCCTTTTAAGATCTTCCAATTCATCTCGCATACCCATAAAATCAGCAAGTTGATTTTTCATACCTGCGAATTCCAGCATCTCCTCTCGCATTGCTGCGATGACAGGTTCTATCGACTCATCCCGCTTGGTGAGTTCATCAACTGCTATGTTCAAAGCGCCTTGCATGCCCCCTCGAAGCTCTTCCAATTCGGAACGCAGCTCATCCACCCCATTGGATGCGTCCTCGGCCCTCCCTTGGACATCTGCTAACACGTCTTGGAGCTTCACCATGCGTTGCTCTAAAGCCCCCAGTTGATCCCTTGAACTCTCACGGGTCTTCTTGGACTTCCCATGTCCTTCAACGTTCGTCGCCTCCACTTGGTTGCTAGAAGCCATCGAGAGATCTGAACTTTGGCTTTGATACCACTTGTCACGGGGTTGGAGAAAGTCTCTCGCTCTCACCTCGCTCGTGCGGCCTTAGGTTGGATTCTTAAGCAGCCTTTCCCTCAAAATCCCGAAGACACTAGAATATGAGAGGAATATCTCTACTTATATTAATCTCGAGTTTTCCAATGTGTTTACAAATGAATATGGAACCCCCTTATATACATGTTGAGGGAACCCGTAAAGGAAACTACGACAATTAATGGGGAGCTAAATATGGCAAAGAATATATACTCCGATACAACGAATGTGGACTCGTACAACGAATCTGGTCGATGTGAATATTCCCTTCCCTTGTTGCCATATTTGCACGGAACATTCTAGAGCTTCCCATATGTAGGCTTCGCCATGTGTCGCCATGTGTCGATCCCAGTCACCCGAATGGCAGGTCCGTGACATTCTCCCCCACCCAATCAAGCGACGCCCTCGTCGCTTCCCCCGCATGGAAGGCCTTGATCCGGTCTTCCAATCTTGTTCCCGCACGTCCCGACTTACCAAGATCTTCCCGCTGTCTTGGTTGTGTTTTCCCTTCCTTGCTCGTTCGATACTTGTGTCCTTTTCTCGACGAGTCAAGTCCTCATGGACGTCCTTTTGTTGAAGAACGTCGTTTCTTCCCACCGAGGAGTTGCCCCGTGTCCCCTCGGTTAGGCTCCTTGTTTCCCTTGCGGCATGCTCCTTTTGGACTTGGATCGGTGCGCTTCGTAAGGTCTTAGGAGGTCGATGATGTTCTTCCTCGAGAAGCTCCATTAGTCTGTTGAAGTTTGCCCAATTGGCTCGGTTCTCCTTTGCCTTTGTCCCTCCCTAATGGTGCACGGTAAGCCATTGTGCGTTCTTGAATGCCTCCCCTTAGTTGCATCGATGATAGCGTGTGGTTCCCATCTCCATTCGAACGCTTGATCGGCACAACACATTGACACTTCGCATCCAAGATACATATACAATCCTCGAAAGGAACTATCATAGCATTGATCCGATCGAGAAAGTCCATTCCGATAACAAAATCGTAGTCATCGAGAGGAACTACCTCAATCGTTTCTATACTGCTCCATAAGCCCATTTTAATGCTTACCTCGTGCATGACACCGTATGCCGGTATCGCTTCTGAATTCACCGTCTTGAGGCGCGCACTCGTTTCTTCCACACGGAACTTCATCCTTTTTGCAAACGCCTCAGACATGAAGAGGTTAGAAGCGCCCGTATCAACAAGTGCTTGCATTGGTTTGCCCGCGACTTCCACGTCCGCGAACATCAGCCCCTTTGTCTTGGCTCTCCTGCTACGGATTGCGTTAATCGTCCGCAAGGCCCCGATTCGAACTTCCTTATGCTGCTCCTGTTCCTCCCCGTCCTCCAAGCCAATGAGAGCTGCAAGTTTGTTCCGCATTAGGCACTCCCGAGCTAAGTGAGGTCCTTTGCATAGGAAACACTCTAATGGACCTTTCTCGCCTTTCCACCTTGGCGAGTTCTTCCCGTTAGTCCGACTTCCCTCGGCTCTCTCGTCGTCGGACTTGTTGCTTCCTCCCCTATCCGACTTGTAAGATCGGCCTCGATCTCCCCTATCGTTGGACTTGTTGGATCGGCCACGATCCTCGGCGCCGTTTGAATAGTAAGAGTTGTCATGACCCCCTTCGTAATTGGATATGTTGGATTTGTCATGCTCTCCCCCGCCGTTGTACTTGTCCTTCGGTTTGGGCTTGTCTGGCCGAAATTCAAGTAGGGCTTCAGCCGTGGACATGGCTTTGTCCACGTTTTCCACACCTCGACGCTGCAGCTCCTGTTTCGCCCATGGCTTGAGTCCATCCATAAATTGGAAGAACGCTTCCCCCTCGGACATGGACAGAATCTGCAGCATCAACTCCGAGAATTCCTTCACGTACTCTCGAAGTTCTCCTCTATGTTCCAACCGACGAAGCTTCCCCCGCGCCTCGTTCTCCGCAAACTCCGGGTAGAATTGCTTATGTAATTCTACCGTGAACTCCTCCCAAGTTCTAACCGGCTCTCCCATCCGGTTGTCTCGTTTTCGACGCCACCACAGTAAGGCCGTGTCCTGCAAATATGAGGAGATCATACCTAATCACGACATGTCGTCGTCTACTCCCGTTGCTTGGAAGTAGTCCTCAATGCTGAACAAGAAGTTGTCCACGTCCTTTGCTACTCGCGACCCTTTGAACTTCTCAGGGCGAGGAACATCTAGACGGGCCCCATGTTGGATTGCGCCTCCCCCTTCGATGCGCATCCTCCGTACTTGGTTGATCTCCCTTTTAAGATCTTCCAATTCATCTCGCATACCCATAAAATCAGCAAGTTGATTTTTCATACCTGCAAATTCCAGCATCTCCTCTCGCATTGCTGCGATGACAGGTTCTATCGACTCATCCCGCTTGGTGAGTTCATCAACTGCTATGTTCAAAGCGCCTTGCATGCCCCCTCGAAGCTCTTCCAATTCGGAACGCAGCTCATCCACCCCATTGGATGCGTCCTCGGCCCTCCCTTGGACATCTGCTAACACGTCTTGGAGCTTCACCATGCGTTGCTCTAAAGCCCCCAGTTGATCCCTTGAACTCTCACGGGTCTTCTTGGACTTCCCATGTCCTTCAACGTTCGTCGCCTCCACTTGGTTGCTAGAAGCCATCGAGAGATCTGAACTTTGGCTCTGATACCACTTGTCACGGGGTTGGAGAAAGTCTCTCGCTCTCACCTCGCTCGTGCGGCCTTAGGTTGGATTCTTTTCCCTCAAAATCCCGAAGACACTAGAATATGAGAGGAATATCTCTACTTATATTAATCTCGAGTTTTCCAATGTGTTTACAAATGAATATGGAACCCCCTTATATACATGTTGAGGGAACCCGTAAAGGAAACTACGACAATTAATGGGGAGCTAAATATGGCAAAGAATATATACTCCGATACAACGAATGTGGACTCGTACAACGAATCTGGTCGATGTGAATATTCCCTTCCCTTGTTGCCATATTTGCACGGAACATTCTAGAGCTTCCCATATGTAGGCTTCGCCATGTGTCGCCATGCGTCGCCATGTGTCGATCCCAGTCACCCGAATGGCTGGTCCGTGACATTAGGCAATGAGGACACAGAATCGGTTAGGAGCTGTGGAAACACTACTCCCTCTGCTGTTACTGAGAGCTTGGTTTTTCTGCAGCAACTCAGTTTGCTCGCCACAGCTTCTCTTTCCACGTCGCCCGAGCTTTCCAGATGACTTTGCTCACCAGGACAGACCCCTCGTAGTTCCCTTCCCTTGCTTCCGGTCCGTCCTGTCCGCCGATTGCAAGAGAAATTAAAGCTTGAAGATTCGTGTAGGGTTTGAGCTAAAAAAAAGTATGCAGTTCATCTCGTTTCTCTTGGTTGCATGGGGTTGTTCATGGAAGTTGTTTCCATGCAAGGCAACTTCAGATTAATTGCGTCTTCAATGCCCACTGATTCCAAAGAACTGCAGCTCCGCGGATCCGACAGAGAAGTGACTTGTCCTGTTCTTCTCTGATTTTCGCACAAATCCAATTGACCACCGATTGACCAAAAAAAAAATTGACCACCGACAAAATTGGGAGAATATTCTCTCACTACAGTTGAGGAGAGAGAAGTTTTTACTTATTTATAATGATTAATAGAATTTTGGTTCAAACTTATATTATTGCGATCACTTATATTTTATTATACTACTCTTTTTTCTTCAGTTAGTATCAACATATTCTTGCATACTATATTTTGATGAGTTAAACAAACTATCCAAAATGTCATTTGTCAATTACATTTACATATAAAATTTATCTTTATTATTTAAAATTAACTCAACAACGATATAATTCAAAGAACCATTTTCTCTATGTCCACCGCATTGACTTCAATAGTGAGAGACCCTTATCAGAGATTAATCCTACTTGCATCATAACGCCTTGGCATTGAATAAGGAGTCATTACTACCACCAATCAAAACATTTTTTTACCGTAGCGTATAGTTGAAAACGCTAACCCCAAATTTCTTTGTTTTTGTATTGTAGGTTGGAGGAGACAATGGTGATCACATGTTGAAGCACACTCCATGCGAGCATAAGTACCAATTCCGTAGATATGGATTCGCCTCGTCTTGTTAAGTTGTCTCTAAACTCTCGAACCCTCATCTGAGCGAAAATGATTGGTATGTTGGTATGGTAGTGACATAGAGATTTATCAAATTTGTTGTCTTCTGCAACGTATCGAGGTTCGTATGGGCAAAGTACATACTGGTTAGCATCACTGTTCTGAACAAAAAAGTTATGTTGTTTGACTTTGAAGACGAGCATGATAGAAAAATAATATTTTATAAGACCCCATGGGCAGTCAAGAGACATTGTCTTACTCTAAAAAAAGTAGGAATCCAATCTTATTTCGGAGGAGGTGCAGTTAAACTGGATTTAATTGTAGGTCCGAATTGGCCTGAAATTGAAACAAAATAACGAGATAAGTGCATGGACGATAGGAGATAACATAGGGAGATGTATTGAAATAGAGGATTTCAGTGTCGAGGTTGTGAGGAGTTTTGTTCGAATACAAGTAAAGTGGATATCGATAAATCACTCAATGGGATTTTGGTGGATAAACTCGTGTGGCGAAGAAAAGAGGCAGACGTTAAATACGAGAGACTGATGCACATTTGCTATGATGTTGTAGATTTGGTCGAACAAAATAAGGATGGAAGGAAGAAGTTGTGATGTCCGAAACAAGATATGGATTCCCCATGTATGGTCCTTGGGTGGTTAGGACCAGACCAAAAATTAACAATACTAGCTATAAGGAAGGAGAAAGTGGGACAAATAATTAACCTATAGAGTCGTTACGAATATCATGGAAATATATAATGAGAGAAGACGATGAAAAAGGTAGACTAGAAAAAACAAGGAATAGTGATAGTAGCCATGAATCATAGGAAGGGAAGTTGCCAAAGAACTAGGTGAATCTGCAATCCTCACCTAGTGAACGGTCTGCGCGAACCGAGCTTCCACCCACAAGTTCTGATAACCAATCCCAAATGTTGAAACATCTAGAGGATGAACCCAATCCACTCATATAGGATCTACAACTTTTTATCTCACCCCCATATTCATCCTACAATGAGACAAAAGGAACCAAACCAAAGGATCAACCCAATACCCCATCAAAGTCGTATGCCGAAAACCCAAATCTACCCACAAGCCCTACCTATGCTAAAGATGCCCTTACCCCAAGACTACACAAACCCAAGACAACCCATTATCCATCCTATTACCTTATGTCCCGATACCCCACTTTATATGACACCTAGAACCATGACCACAAGCATCACCCCTTACTCCATTGAAATCCTTATGGACAATCACAACTCGATGAATGTTGATCAACTATCCCTTGCACCATCCGACCTCAGTTCTTATATGAAGATGATATCCCTCAAAAGGCCCATCGAGGATACTGATGACCACCACTCAAGACAACGAGTAAAATAGAACTCTCTAGGCCTAATAGGGAAAAATTGAGACCATGCGGGGGGAGCTACCAAAAAAATGAAACAAACCAAAAAAAAAAGAGAAGAAGATGAGAGTAAATTGTATTGGTAATAATGGAAGAAAAGGCGTACGCATGAAGATGAGTAAGAAAGAGGTACGCCCCACTTATGTCGACCGTACAGGTTCAAATGGTCATTCTGAAACATTCACAGGGGCATAATGAGAGTGATCTGGTGGAATTGTCAGGGTTTGGGATCCACCTTTACAGTTCACTATTTGAAGGATCTTATGCAAAATGTTCATCCACACATGGTCTTCTTAATGGAGACAAAAAATTCTAATCGTTTTTGCGAGAAATTAAGGAAAACGATTGGAATTGAGTGTGAGTTTATGTCCCGTCAGTTAGAAGTGTTGATGGCCTATCAATTTGGTGGAGGAAGAAGGTTGATATGAAATTTTGTACAAGGATCACAACTTCATTGATTGTATTGACAGTTTGGATAAAATTGATGGCCTCACAAACCCTACCTGTATCTAATGTTTGATTTTCAGTTTATACAAATTATTTAAACATTTCACTTGGAGAGTTAATACAATAAGTATAATTTAAGTGCATAAAAAATCAATTGACATCAGTAACATAGTGGTATAAGGCTGCAACTCCCAAATGAGCGGTCTTTAGCTCGAGTCACTAAACAAACAATATTTTCAACAAAAAAAGGTTGTATGCGCGCATAGAATGTCCATTTCACGGACGTCCAAAACGCGAAATTTTTTTTGGGGTAAAATTAGTATCAGAGTTTTTGGTTGGCGAATCGAAAGCACGAAAGACGTTTACGAAAATTACTATGCGAAATAATTTTTGTATTCATCCTATTTGTTCGGGTGGGAGAAATGACGTCAGAGAAAGAGTCCAAAATTTCTCATTTTGATGCCACAAGTTTTGGATTCTGGTAAATGCAAATAGAAGACAACTTGTACTAGAAGGATCTTTATTTACCTTTGGGTGACAAACCAGAGGAAATGAAAGATTCAGAGTGGAAACTGCTGGACCGGAAAGCTCTTGGAACCATAAGGCTATCACTTTCAAAGTCAGTAGCTTACAACATAAAAAATGAAAAATGATCGCGTATCTCATGGCGGTCCTCTCCAGTTTGTACTAACAACCTTCTGCAGCAAATAAAATTCATCTGATAAAGAAGTTGTTCACCATAACGATACTAGAAGAAGCACAATTTAGAGAGCATCTCAGCAAGTTCAAAGAAGTGACAGACCAGCTAGAAGCATAGGACATATCTTTCACTGAAGAGATACGTGCCTGTATAATTATTGGGCAGTTGCCTAATAGTTGGAAAGGCACAGTCACTACAATCACCAGATATGTAGGAAATACAAAACTGAAGTGTTATGATGTAGTCAGCACCATTATAATTGAAGAAATTCGAAATCGGTCAAATATTCTTCTAGCTTAGCGTCAACTTTGAATGTAGAAAGAAGAAACAGAGATTCAAGCAAGAGTAGAGAGCGCAATAAGTCCAAATCCAAAAATGGCAGGTCACAATCTCAAAATCCCAAAAGTTCCAACAATCAAAATCAGAACCAGAAGGTGATCGAATGTTGGAACTGCGGCAAAATCGGGCACTACAAAAATCAGTGTAGATCCCCGAAGAAAGAAAAAGAGGAAAAACATAAGCAAACATCGCAGCAGAAGAGGCAAATGATGTATTGATATGCTCTTTGGAGAGCAAGTCGGAGTCACGGGTGCTAGACTCCAAAGCTTCCAACAAAGAACTCGTAGTGAGTTAATCATCAAGGAACCTTGGTAAGGTATATCTTGGTGATGATCAACCCTGCAATGTGGTTGGCAAGGGTCATATACATATCAAGTTAAATGGATCCGTGTGGAAGTTAAGGGATGTGAGACTTAAGGAAGAATTTCATCTCGGTGGGCCATGTAGCAACTTAAGGTTACGTCACAACCTTCAATAGCTATACTTGGAAGTCTTCCAAGGTGCAATGATAGTTGCTCGTGGCCAGAAGAGTGGTACACTCTATACAACGACGAACACTTGTGGGTCAAGTACAGTTGCAGACAACAAAGATGATCCAAAACTATGGCACCAGAGACTTGGTCATATTAGTGACAAGGGTCTCAAGATCATCCTTTCCAAGTAAAAAATACAAGACCTACAATTAGTGGACACTGACTTGTGTAAAAGCTGCATCTTTGGGAAGTAGAAGAGAGTTAGCTTCATAAAGAGTGGCACATCATCAAAGTAAGAAAAGCTTGAGCTAGTTCACACGGATGTCTGGGGCCCAACTACTGTCTCATCCATTGGCAGGAAATCATATTTTGTGACTTTCATTGACGATCATTCCAGGAAGGTATGAGTTTATTTCTTTAGACACAAATAATAAGTGTTTGAAATGTTCAAGATGTGGAAAGCCATGGTGAAAAATGAGACAGGGCTAAAGATCATGAAATTGAGATACGACAATGGTGGCGAGTATGATGACATGGAGTTCAAGAAGTTTTGTTATCAAAATGGCACCAAACTAGCAAGGAATATGCCAGGGACACCACAATAGAATGGCATAGCAAAACGGATGAACCAAACATTGACTTAGAGAGCCAGAAGCATGTGTATACATGCAGGATTGCCCAAGTAGTTCTTGGCAGAGGCAGTCAATATAGAAACTAACTTGATTAACTGAGGACCATCAGTGTCAGAGCATACAACATGAAGAAAATGAAGAACTAGGGTGTATGTGAGAACACCACATAGATTAGCTTAATGTTTTCTAGTTTAATCATTATTAGTCTAAGTGTTTTATCTAGTATCTTGTCTAGGGTTTTACTCTTGTTGCTCTATATATAGAGCCTTACCTTGTATTGAACAAGTTAACCTATTATCAAAGATGTTCTCTTTAATCAAAGCCTTATCTTCATCCTTTACACCTCATTGTTCATTATTCCACCGATTGTTCTTCATTCATCCAAGCTTCACCGTGAGTTCAATCCAAGCTAACATGGTATCAGAGCTTGTCGATTAGGGCTTCAATCTTCGTCTTCTCCGCTGCAAATCCTGGTCTCCGCTGCAAATCCACGCTCGTCGGTCTTCAATCTCCTCAATATAATCTCGACAACATCCTTCAAGCGGCATCTCCAATCTGCTCGTTGCAATGTTAAGGATTTTCATTAAATAAGGCTGGTGCAGTATACAATGCTTTGATTAAACAATGCTTTGATGATGGTGAGTTAAACCTTTGATTAAACAATGATGGTCCGTAACAATGTTGTGCATTAACAAATGCTGGTTTGCTGCTTTAAACAACTTGGTGACCGACATATGCATTATTCAATAGGGAACATGAGCATTATTCATTATGGAGAAATGAGGCTGGATTAAACAATGCCTTGATGCTGGTGATTAAACTGAAATGGTGCGTGACACTACTGCTTGGTCACTGAAATGGTGTGCTACCCTGTTTCTTCGGCTGTTTGGAATCTGTTTGGAATCTGTGATTTTTTGTATGCTGCTGGATGGTTTTCAAGCGAAGTGTCACCAGATAGTAACAATAACTGGTGTGGAGATTGTGAAGCAATCAAGAGCTTAAACATGCACCAGACAGTAACAACAGTTGTGGAGATTGTGTCTGCTAGTATGATTTTGCGAACCTGAAATGCTGCTTGATAAGAAGTCGAACCTGCAATGCTGTTGATTGCGTGGTTGTTGTGGTTGTGCTGCCCTGTTTGCCTTGTTCTGAAGATAGGTACCCCAGTTCTTTGCTGAAATTTACTGAATGATATGTTGTTTGCTGAGCTGAAATATGCTGAAATGCTGAAGTTTACCCCGGTTCATGCTGAAATTTGTGGATTAAAACCCCTGCAACCAATACTGAATTACTTGTTCTCGAATTTCTGGATTAGTAACGTGAAGATGTGTAATCCCGTTGAGTTTGGACAACCAAGTTTTGATGACTACAATAGATTTGATACAAGTTTGAAGTGTTGAAGTCAGATTTTAGTAGTAGTTTCTTCTTTAACGGCATGACCACGACGAGATGACCAAGATGGCACCGCGATGGCATGACCGATTCCTCCCTCTTCTCGTCTAGATATCAACTTGAAGATCTTGTGTTTGAATGTGGAGTATCTCATTGAAGATGAAGGTGTGTAAGCTCAATTAGGTTAGAGGTTTGATCAGGATTAAACTTGGGATTCGTCACGAGCAAAGAGCATTGGAAGTTTGGGGTCGAAAATTCAGCAAATCAAGAGAAAAACAAAGAACGTGGATGAATGTCAGAGCATACAATATGAAGAAAACGAAGAACTAGGGTGTATGTGAGAACACCACATAGATTAGCTTAATGTTTTCTAGTTTAATCATTATTAGTCTAAGTGTTTTATCTAGTCTCTTGTCTAGGGTTTTACTCTTGTTGCTCTATATATAGAGCCTTACCTTGTATTGAACAAGTTAACCTATTATCAAAGATGTTCTCTTTAATCAAAGCCTTATCTTCATCCTTTACACCTCATTGTTCATTATTCCACCAATTGTTCTTCATTCATCCAAGCTTCACCGTGAGTTCAATCCAAGCTAACAATCAGTACCGCTAGAGTACGGAATACCAAAGGGATATGGAGCGGAAAAAAGGTAAAACTTTCTCATCTGAAAGTTTTCGGTTGTGTATCATATGTGCATATTAGTGATCGTGACAGGGGAAAGCTTGACCTCATGCACCTTCATCGGATATGGTGGAGATGAGCTTGGATAAAAGTTCTAGGATGACCAGACCAAGAAGTTGATTAGAAGTGGAGATGTGATATTCAATGAAAAGGTGATATACAAGGACAGAAATACACTACAACCTATTAGTGCAACACATGGTGATCCTAGGTACATTGATCTAGATGATGTCTCAGATAGAAGTATAGTGCAGCAAACAGATGAGAGTCCTCAGTCAGAGAAACAAACATCGCAGAGTAGCACACAACAGACTGATCCATCACAGTCCCCATCTCCTTCTCCTGTACTAAGGATATCTTCATGACCTCCTATACCAAATAGAAGGTACATGAATTATTTGTTGCTTACTGATGCAGGAGAACCTGAATTCTATGATGAAGCATGTCAAGTGGAAGATTCTAGCAAGTGGGAGCTTGCAATGAAAGAAGAGATGAAATCCCTTATTTCTAACAAGACATGAGAGCCAGCTGAGTTACCCGTGGGAAAGAAGGTCTTACACAACAAATGGGTGTATCGAGTCAAGGAGGAACATGACGGTTCCAAAAGGTACAAGGAAAGACTTGTAGCCAAAGGATTTCTACAGAAGGAAGGTATACACTACACCGACATATTTTCACTAGTTGTGAAACTAACTACCATTCAGTTAGTTTTAAGTATTGTTGCAGCAGAAGACCTGCAACTTGAGCAGTTAGATGTAAAACCTGCTTTCCTCCATGGTGACCTTGAGGAGGAGATATACATTCAACAAACGGAGGGTTTCTCAGAACGTGGCAAGGATAAACTCGTGTGTAAATTACAGAAGAGCTTGTATGGACTGAAACAGGCTCCAAGACAGTAGTACAAAACGTTTGACGGGTTTATGCAGACGAACGACTATTTTAGATGCAATTTTGACCATTGTTACTACTTCAAAAGGTTTGAGTCCAACTATATTATTTTGCTACTTTATGTCGATGACATGTTAGTGGCAGGTTTAGATATGGGTGAAATCAAGCAATTAAAGAAGCAATTCTCGAGTGAGTTCAACATGAAGGACTTCGGCGCAGCAAAGCAGATTCTTGGGATGAGAATAAATAGAGACAAGTCAAAGGGTACTTTGGAGCTATCTCAAGCGGAGTACATTGGGCGTGTTCTTAAAAGGTTTGACATGAGTGGTGCTAAACGAGTTAACACACCATTGGCTAGTCACTTTCGACTATCCAAGGAACAGTCATCCAAGATAGAAGATGAAAGGAACTTCATGGCTAAGGTTCCATATGCCTCAGCCATTGGAAGTCGCAAGATATTTATCATGCAGTGGGAGTTGTGAGCAAGTTCATGACTTATCCTAGAAAACAACACTGGGAAGTAGTCAAGTGGATACTAAGGTATCTGAGAGGCATAACAGATAGATACCTGTGTTTTAGAAGAACGAGTTGAGACTACAAGAATTTGTAGATTCAGATTTTGCTGGTGAGGTAGACAATAGGAGGAGTACTACTGGTTATGTATTCACAGTGGGCACTACTGTAGTCAGTTGGATTTAACAGATACATAAGATAGTAGCGTTATCCACCACAGAGGCAGAATACGTAGCAGTTACTGAGGCAAGCAAAGAGATGATCTGGTTACATGGATTGTTAGCAAGATTGGGTCTAAGCCAGAAGAAGAATGTTTTGCACAGTGACAATCAGAGTGCTATACAACTGGCATAGAATTCAACATTTCATTCAAGGTCCAAACATATCAGACTTCGTTATCACCCAGTCAGATCTTTACTAGAGGATGAATTTTTAACACTTGAGAAGATCTAGGGAAGCAAGAACCGAGCTGACGTGTTAACCAAGACATTCACTACAGAGAAACTGAAGTTGTGCTTAACTTCAGTGGCTCTTCAATGATAGAAGACAGGAAAGCCTCACACTCAGTTCACTCATGGATACATTGGTGGAGTTTTAAAGCCTCCAAGTGGGAGATTGTTAGGCAATGGAGACTTTCGGGCCACCACCACCACTCATCAACGTGGGCAAGCCACTCATCAAAGTGGGCAAGCCACTCACCAAAATGGGCAAGTCACTCAGCAAAGTGGCTAAGCCACTGAAGATGGTCATCCTTTTGACAACTATGAAGGAAAGATAGAACAAGAAAGAGAGAAAAGTAAGAAACGGTTGTTGGAGTGTTAAGTCTGTAGGAGAAAAATAGTGCTATGTATGTGAGCCAAAAATACGGAGTGAGAATTTTAGAGTGTGAGTGATACATATTGTATGTTTGAGTGATACACTATTTGTGACACTATTTGTCTATAGTGAAAGTGAGTGTGAGCCGTGGACGTAGACAAATTGGTGAACTACGTAAATTATTGTCTCTTGAGCCATTGAATTCTAATGTCTTGTGAGACGGAAATTAGCAGCATCTAATTTTCAACACCACTTACAAATAACAATAAAAGAAAGAAGATTTTCAACTTGAAATCAAAATGATGGACAGTTATTGAGCAGTAAAAATTCAACAGCTTCAGAAATAAATGGTTAAATCACTAACATCGTTGGGAGATCACCATGATGATCCATTTCAATTTCTCGTACCTCCTCTGAGGATCAATGGAGTTACAAAAGCTACCCGGAAGGAAAAGTCAACAAATACATTCAAAGAAAATATATTTATTAATCCAGATCAGTGTCTGTTTGACTTTACATCAAACTGAAGAATGCATAGCTGCTACATTGTACAACAACGGAGCGGAATGGCGAAATTACCCCAATCAAACAGTTTCCCCTCAATTTAAGAGACAATTAAGAACAACCCTCCAATTAAGAAAAACAGAAATCCTACTCGAAGATGCCTCCCCCTCAGCAATGATTTTAGCTGACACTACTCAAGTTTATTCTTGTAGTTTTTTTTTATATGAAAAAAGTATGAAAAAGATGTAATATGTTTGACCAAAGTGGTAAGAGCATAAACCTTGTTTGTTTCAGATGTAATATGTTTCATTTTGTTGGTTTTATATTACTTTCGTTAAATAAAAAAACGTGTGATGTTGTGGTAGGTGGAATGATAATGTGACTTTTAAAATAATTTACTTTAATGAAAAAAATAATAAGAAATTAAAAAAAAAAATAAGAAAAAAATTTAAATATTTTTTTATAAAATAAAATTATTTTAAAACAATTTATAGAAATAGAGAAATACTTTAAAAAATCAGAAAATATAAATTTTATTTATTTCATAAATAATAAAAAGTATGAAATAAATTAAAGTATACTTAAAATTCAAAAATATATTTCTAAAAACTATTTGTTTGGATAATATACTTCATGTTTTTAATAAAATATAAAATCTAAATATAGGAAAACAATTAGCAAATCTGTTTTGTTCGTATAAATAGTTTTTATTAAAATAACAAAATATTGGAAACCATTTTAAAAATTATTTTTTTATTTGTAGAATATATTATAAAAATATAAGATCTAAACACATATTTTCCCAATTTTTTAGAATAATTTAAATTTATTTTTATTAATAATATACAAAACAATGATGACTTTTTCTTCATATTATATTTATTTTTTTAATAAAACAAGAAATATATAAAAATAATATTTTAGTATTTTCTTTTTCTGATTTTCTAAAAAGAATCTAAGTTTTATGCATTTATTCATGTTTTATATAACATATTGTTATTTTTACGGTGTAGTCCAATCATATGTCATCACGTGTACAAAATTTATACAGTCATCAAAGTTAACATGACGTTGGACGTAAAGTTAACGTTTCGTCTAAAACCAACCGAAGGAAAGGTAATTTATCATAAATCAGAGGTCCAAAATAAGTTGTATTCAATAATGATTTTGTCAAACATATTACATATTTTTCATTCTTTTTTTTATTGAAGTAACTTTTGGCTCCTGACAATCTGTTATGCTAAGTTGAAGAATGAAAAACAAGTTTTTTTTTTTTTTATAGATAAGGTAAATTAAAAATAACAAGTTGGGTGACGAGAAACTCGCACCCTAATCCTTGCTACACACATAATAATTAGCTAAACTTTGAATAGACAAAACTCACAACGTCCTTTAGGATAGCACTTTTAGTTTCTATCGGTGGATTTCCATAAGTGACGTAGTTTTGTCTCTGGTTAATCCCCATAGTTGCCATGATTTCAGCAACCTCATTTGCTTCTCGATAGATATGTCGGAACTTTACTCTATCGAACTGCAGCATGAATTTCCTACAATCCATAATGATGGGAATTAGTTTAAGATTTGAAGAATTTTCATAAGAGATAAGCTTATGGGCTCACTGGGCATCTGTTTCTAAGTGAATTGATTTGAAACCGAGATATTTTTCCAGCATTAATCCATCTCTGATAGCCCAACATTCCGCTACGAGACTATTGGAGCATCCTAGTTTCTTAGAGAAACCAGTTGTCCATTGACCCATATTATCTCTTATCACTCCTTCTGAACCCGCATGATTCAGATTTCCCTTAGATACTCCATCTGTGTTGATTTTCACCCACCCTTGCTCTGGAGGGAGCCATCTATCATTAATAGAGATAAGAGGCCTAGAGTTATCAATCAATTGAATAGCATTTTCATGAAACCTGGCCCATGACAAGGAAAGCTCGAAAATGGAAGTATTTAAAATTTTATCTTTAAAAATGAGAGAATTTCTATTTTTCCAAATATTCCAAATTGCATAGGGAAAATACAGGGCCCATTCAATTCCTTGAATAGAAGCCCCTGATACCTGACAACCAAGCTTGATCCAATCGTTCAAAAGTAGTTGAGCTGCTTGAGCCACTTTTGGTGGCATAATAAAAGAGTTCCACATTTTTTTTGCATGCTCACACCCACGCAAAATGTGATTGATGTCCTCCATTTTGTTTGACAGATTCTACAAATAGCGCTAATATTGGAACCCCTATGATTCAACAATTTGCAAGTAGCTAATTTGTTTTTGAGACACATCCAAATGACATATTGGATTTTCAGAATTGTTTTAGTTTTCCATATCCAATCCCATTGCTCTTGAATCTGGTTATTACTATCGTGTCTCGCTAAAAGAGAATAGGCAGAAGCAGTTGTAAAATTACCTGACCTAGAGCAATTCCAAATTTGTCTATCCAAAGATTGATTTGTCCGATCACCCAAAATGCTCAGCAACTGGTCCAACATGTTTTTTCGAAACTCAAATGTAGTTCTAGCTATGTTCCACCCGGTATTAAGGATTACATCCCCTACCATTAGGTTGTATTCCTCATGCGAAAGTGGACCATAGATAGAAGAACGCAAAGTTTTATCACCCACCCAAACATAATGCCAAAATTTAATGTCCCTACCATTAGCCACCGCCCAACCAACTCCTAGTTTAAGAGTATTCTTACCTTCGTTAACTGCTTTCCAATTACAAGGTGTTTTGTTCGAAGTGGTCAATATCGAATCATTTTTCCTCAAAGTTCGTTGTCTAAGAATCGTGGTCCAGAGGCTCGTTTCCTTTATCAATCTCCAAACAAAGCTACCCAACAGAGCTTTGTTTCGAATTATTGCTGATTGAATTCCTAGCCCCCCAAGCTTTTCGGTTTTGTAATTTCTTCCCAACTAATAAGGTGAATTTTTGTGGTCCGTGGATCCCCAAAGTTCTTGTTTATCCTGTCCAGTTCTTTGCAAACTGCAATAGGAAGCATAGTAAATTGCATATATTATGAAGGAAAACTAGACAAAACCGACATCACCAAAGTGACTCTACCTGCCATTAATAAAAGATTAGCCATCCACCCCGAAAGTTTGTTCCTCACTTTATCCAGGATAAAGTTAAAGGAATTAACTTTAGAATTGGATAGTTCAAGGGGAAGCCAAGATAAGACCCAAAATTTTCCACCATCTTGAATGATAATGCTTTTGATAAATCATTTCTTTTAGTACATGAAACATTTTTAGAGAAGAAAACTGTGGACTTACCCTGGTTGACTTTTTGGCCCGAAATTGCACAAATATTTTCCAAAATCGAGTTGATGCAATTACAATTTTCAAGAGTAGCCTCTCCTATGAGGATTCAGACTACCTCTTCCCACTTTTATTCTTTTCCATTGACCGTACATCACTTTTTCATCAATAAGAAAAGCCAGATATTCCATGCACAAGATGAAGATATAAGGGGATAAAGGAGCACCTTGTATAACTCCCCTTGTGGGGTAAAATGTATATAGTTTACCCCCATTAAAGAAAATTTCAATCGAAGAAGTGCAAATACAATTCATGATCAACCTAATGATTTTATCAGAAAATTTAAAATATTCAAGAGTATTTCTGATGAAATCCCATTCAATTCTGTCATAAGCTTTTTCAAGGTGAATTTTAATGATCATGCCACTTTTTTTCACCTTTTTATGGTTACAAAAGTGGAGGACCTCTCTTAGTAAAATCACATTGTCGGGCCTTCTTTTTCCCAGGATAAAACTAGTTTGGAAAGAAGAAATAATATTTTCCAGGCAATGTCTAATTCTGTTTACAAGGATTTTTGTTCCAATTGGTAGGAATGATTCCTTTCTCAAACACCTCCCCAACAGCTATAATTAGAGAATTACCCGTACAATTCCACAACTTTTGGAAGAAAGCTGGGTGTAGACCATCCGAACCCGGAGCTTTGTTGAGAAGAAAACTGGGCCTACAAGCCCAACAACCCAAGACCGAACTAAGAGAACCTAGTGATCCATCTAAGTCCAATCCGGAGGTATAAGCGACGTTTTCTTCCAGAGTCTTCTACTGATGTTCGTTGTCTTCTTCTTGCAGGATTAGTGCCCTAGAATCGGTACGACATATGCTTGATCTCCAAGTCAGGCGGCCACTATATCTAAGAGGGGTTAACCGATGATAAAAATGATCGATTTCTCTAGACAACCTTTGTCTTAGATGAAAATCTTGAGGTCTATACCCTCGCCCATCCTCCCATCGCTAGTATCCTGGGTTTGGTAAGCCTTCTATTCCATTTTTCATCATGGTATCAGAGATGGGCATATAGTGTTCGTCAGTTTTCCGTTTGTTTGTTGCGTTGGTGGTATCTGGTTTGTTGCTGGTGTTTGGCTTGTTTTTAGTTTTGGTCCTTGCACAGATGAATCCTGCTGAAATCGAAGGAGTTGAAGTAGGCTCTGATGACCGAAGTGGTCTGATGGGTGTGGAAGGATATGTGGTTCGACTCTCCTCAATGATAGACCAGTATCACCCGCTGTATCTGCATGCCAGTGATTTGCCAGGTTTGAGTCTGGTTTCTTTTCCTCTCACTGTGTCCGATAATTACACCCTCTGGAGCAAATATGTTCTTATGTCCCTGTTAGTGAAAAACAAGATCGGGTTTATTGATGGTAGTTGCCCTAGGGATGCTGTTGAACCTGAATTTCGACATGTTTGGGATTGATGTAATGCCATGGTCACGTCTTGGATTATGAATAATGTGTTTAAGGATTTAATGAGTGGAGTTGTTTAGTCTAGCAGTGCTTAGTTGGTTTGGGAAGATTTAAAACAGCATTTTGATAAGGTTAATGGAACTAGGATTCTTCACTTGCACAGAGAAATCTGTAACTTGAGGCAGGGAAATGTTTCGGTTTCAGTTTATTTTACCAAACTGAAAATGATGAGGGATGAGTATAACTCGATTGTTGAACTCCCTCAGTGTGAGTGTGATAAATCTAAAAGGTATATTGAGATGTAGGAGATACAAAAGCTCTTTCAGTTTTTGATGGGTCTAAATGATAGTTACTCGAGTGTCAGAACTTAGATTTTGTTGCGGTCCCCTCTACCTAGCGTGAACGAAGCCTATGCGTTAGCTCAACTAGAAGATAGTCACAGAGACCTCATCAGCCCTGTCAGTTCCGAGAGCAGTATGGAGCCTACGGCTCTCCTCACGGGTAAGTCTGAAGCGTGGAGAAGAAACCCAACAAACCCGGACATCATCTGCAACTATTGTAAGAAGGAAGGGCATGTGAAGGTACACTGCTTCAAGTTGAAAAACAGACAAAAGTATGAGGGTCAAGCGCATGGAGCAGCTGCTGAAATGTCGCATAGCCATACTGTGTCTACCCAAGGTGATAATTTTGTTTTCACTAAAGAACAGTTGCATGATCTTGTACAGTCTCTAAAGAATGCACATGAAGGAAGGGGTGGACAGAGTTCGGGTGTTGTGGGATCAAAGAAGACTGGAGAAGGAGCTGCTAATTCAGTCATGTCAGGTTCGGTTACTGCCCTATCTCAAATAACAGATTTTGATAAAACATGGATTGTTGACACCGGTACTCATCACATTGATTGGCTAGAAAGCATGCAAATTAGTCCTAAATCTTCATATGTTAAGTTTCCTAATGATGAAGGATGTGAGGCCACACATTTTGGAACACACAAAATAAATGAGAAAACTATTTTGCATTATGTCTTGTATGTTACTGAGCTGAAATTTGATTTGTTGTCACTTTCTAGACTGACTAAGGATCTGTGTTGTGCTGCTATTTTTTTCCTGGATTTCATTATATTACAAGACCTTTACAGTGGGAGGGTTATGGGGACTGGTAGAGAACAAGGTTGTTTATATTACATGAAGTCAGAGTTTCAAATAAAGCTTTGCATAGTGTTGCTGAAAGTATTTCTGCTTTGAAATGGCATAGAAGACTAGGACATGTATATGTTCAGAGATTGAGAAAGTTTAACACAATTAGTATAAATAATGATGATGTTGGTTGTTTGACTCATTGCACTGTGTGTCCTATGTCTAAACAAACCAGATTTCCGTTTCAATCCAATCAATCTAAAACCAATGGGTTATTTGATCTTGTCCATATGGATTTATGGGGTCCTTATAAGCATTGCACTCATGACAAATTCAAGTATTTTTTTTTGACTATTATGGATGATTACTCAAGATGCGCTTGGATTTATCTTATTCGAAATAAAGAAGAAACCTTTATCCACATCAAGAATTTTATGGCGCTTATTCGGAATCAGTTTGATATTACCATAAACAGAGTGTGAACTGATAATGGTTCTGAGTGTGTGAATAACATGTGTGCTAAATTTTTTGGAACGAATGGGATAGTTCACCAAAAAGGTTGTGTATATACGCCACAACAAAACGGGGCTGTTAAAAGAAAACATGGGCATTTGCTTGAGGTAGCTAGGTCATTAAAATTTCAGTCTGGATTGCCATCCAAGTTTTGGGGGGGATGCATTCTCACTGCTTGTTACTTAATAGACCTCATGCCGACTGAGATTTTGAGCTGGAAATCCCCTTTGGAAGTATGTATAAGAAACCACAATCAATAGATCAATTGCTTGTTTTTGGTTGTTTGTGTTGCAGGACTAAAATGAACAGTCATGACAAGTTTGGACCATGTGGTATTTCGTCTGTTTTTTTTGGATATTCCTCTGATAAGAAAAGTTATAAGCTTATGAGTCTGTAGGATCAGGTTTTTATATAGTAGATATGTCTCGTTCAAGGAGGACACATTCCCATTCAAAAACGGTGAGAATATACCTGCCATAGAAGCTTCGTCCCTCGAACTAATTGATGATGAAGAAGTCCCTAATCCGGTTGAGGAATCCTCACCAGTTGCCGAATCGCCTGAGGACAGTGAATACCAAACATCCCTTGGACAGGATGCATAAATGCAAGTTACTTTTTTTGATGAATTGCAAAATGAAACAGAAATGCTGGATGACTGAACTTGACACCTGACCCTGAAGATGTCCCTAGAAATCCAGTCGACCAAATAAACCACCCTTGTGGCATACATACTATATCATGAACACCCAGAGAAATGCTAAGTTTCCTATTTGTGATTATGTTGATTACTCTCATTTGTCGTCTAATTAACAATTTTTTATTGGAAATATTTTTATATAAATTGAACCCACAACTTATGTTGGGGCAGCAAAGGACCCACGGTGGGTGGTAGCAATGAAGGCCGAGATTGAAGCCTTAGAGCAAAACAACACATGGTATCTCACTTCTCTCCCTAGAGTTAATTAAACATTCTATCGGATGTAAGTGGGTGTTTAAAATGAAGTATAAAGCTGATGGTTCTATAGAACGATTTAAAACTCGTTTAGTTGCTAAAGAGTATAATCATCTTGAAGGAGTAGACTATAATGAAACTTTTTCCCCTGTTGTTCGCATGACTACTGTTCATACTGTTTTTGCTATTACTTCAATTCAATCTTCGCCTTTATATCACATGGACGTATATAATGCTTTTTTGCAACAGGATTTAGATGAGGAGGTTTATATGACTGTTCCACCCAGGTTTGGTGGAATAGGGGAGAATAGGGTTTGTAAACTAAATAAATCATTGTATGGCCTCAAACAAGCTTCCAGTCAATGGAACCTTAAACTTACTAATGCCCTTGTCCAATTTGGTTACACCCAGAGCAAACTCGACTACTATCTGTTCAGTAAGAATGAAAACGAGAAAATTGTTGTGATTTGGTGTATGTTGATGATATAGTTATCACTAGCAATGATAAGCAAATGATAGATAAGTTAAAAAGGGATTTGAAAGTCAATTTTAGGATCAAGGACCTAGGTGATTTGAAATATTTTCTTGGATTTGAGATCCTTAGATCAACCAATGAGATTGTTGTGAACCAAAGATAATATTCCATTGAGCTCATATCTGAAATGGGATTGGGAGGATCCAGACCTATCACTACGCCTCTTTAACAAAATGAGAAATTTACTTCATATGAATTTGATCAGTCTTTTCCAGGAGAAAAATAAGATAAATTGCTCAAGAATGTCACTCTTTACAAACGAGTGATAGGAAAGCTCTTGTATTTGACTAATACAAGATCGGATATTGCCTTTGCTATTCAAACGCTCAGTCAATTTATGCAAAATCTCAAACACTCACACTTTGAGGTCGCCATGAAGATAATCAGGTATGTGAAAAATGAATCTGGTCTTGGGATTTTCTTACCTAGCTCAAGTAGTACCAACATGATAGCGTTCTGTGATGCTGATTGGGCTTCATGCATTAATAGTAGAAGATCATTTAGTGGGTACTGTGTGAAAATCAAAGAATGTTCGGTGTCTTAAGAAAGTTAAGAAACAAAGCACTGTGTCTAGATCATCGGTCGAAGCTGAATATAGGAGCATGGCTGCAGTTGTTGCGGTGATAATTTGGGTAAATAGATTGTTAGAAGAATTCAATATCCAACAGACAAAACCAGTGTTAATTTATAGTGATAGCAAATCAGCTATACAAATTGCATCGCATCCGGTTTTTCAAGAGAGAACAAAACACATCGACATAGACTGTCACTTCATCAGAGAAATAATACAAGAAGGAATTGTTGAAACAATATACATGACCACCAAGGAACAGCAAGCAGACCTCCTTACAAAAGGATTGAGTAAAAAGCAACATCATTACTTGATTAGCAAGTTTGGATTAAAGAACTTGTATTCCAGAGTTTGCGGGGGAGTGTTGAGAAGCAAACTGGGCCTACAAGCCCAATAGCCCAAGACTGAACCAAGAGAACCTACTGATCCATATAAGTCCAATCTGGAGGTATAAGTGACGTTTTCTTCCAGAGTCTTCTGCTGATGTTCGTTGTCTTCTTCTTGCAGGATTGGTGCCCTAGAATCGTTACGGCATATGCTTGAACTCCAAGTCAGGCGGCTACTATATCTAAGAGGGGTTAACGGATGATAAAGACGATCGATTTCTCTAGACAACCTTTGTCTTAGATGAAAAGCCTGAGGTCTATACCCTCGCCCATCCTCCCATCTCTAGTATCCTGGGTTCGGTAAGCCTTCTATTCCATTTTTCATCAAGCTTTAAACAGTTTAAGGTCCCAAGTAGCTTTCCTAATTTCTTCCAAAGTGATAGAATTTTTTAACCGACGAACTTGGAAATCTGTTAAGCAAGTTCTCCAGTTGTCGGTCAATCGTCAAACATGGAAGAACAAGGTTACCACTAGAGAGATGACAACTAAAATAATAAAAACTATATATATAAAAAAAAGGTCGCAAGAAACAACTTAGTGACGAGATCTGTGGCAAATTGATGCATGAGATGAGGATTTGCAAAGAATCGATGTGTGAGCTAAGGATTTGAGATGAATCGATGCGTACTGGGGATTTGCAAAGAACAAATGTGTTTGAGTTGAGGATTTGCGAAGAACAGATGAGATATGTGAGAGTGAAATTGTTCGGCACCAGCTATCCACCCTATTTCGTTTTCTGACCAACTTCTCGAGATTGTCCTTGAGAACGTGCTCCCGTTCCTCATTGCACTGCTAACATGAGCGACAGAGGAGGTTGTGCGGTCTCTACATGTCTGAGTTTATTCTTACCGGTTTATAATTAAAAGCTCTTCATAATAACTATTTTAGAAATATTAGTGGCGGTCAAAGTGTTGCAATGTCACTAAAGAACATATTTTATGACGAATATAATTGCAATTAAAAATACTCTTCAGCAACAACTATTGTATGTAGGGTTGATCATGGGCGGGGCGGACCGGTCCTGAAGGCAAGACCGAGACCGAAATTTCGGTCTTGCCTTCTGGAGGACCGAGACCGACCTCGGCCAAAAAAGCCCGCCCGAGTCGGTCTTTCTTGACTCGGGCCGGTCTCGGTCCTGGACCGAATCTGCACCAAAAAAAAATTATGAGAGCACGGTATTCGTTAGTAAAAGGAGAAGGAATAATTAACCTCTCAAAAAAGCACTATGAACTCACTATATTCTTTCGTAAATTTATCAGCATGCAGCTTTTATAGAGATAGAAAACCTCCAAAATCCACATTCATTTCGGTGTGGTATTATGATAATCCCAAATCCACATACCTTCGGTCTGGGCCGGTCCTAAATGGGCTTTCGGGAAAAAAGCCCGAGCCTGAGACTGGCCTTGAAGAAAAAAAACCGCTCGCTCCGTCTCGGTCCTAGTCGGTCTCGGTCCTAGTCGGGCCGGTCTTGTCGGGAATTCGGTCCTACGGTGTTTTTTGATCACCCCTAATTGTATGTATTTTTAAAAAATGTTACTGGCGGTAATGACACATTATCACTAAATAACATATTTTAGTAGCAACATAGTTGTCACTAAACAAACTCATCACCGACAATCATTCTCTTGTTGTAAAAGTTTTTTTTTAAAGACAAGATATTATTATTACTAAGTTGTATTATTTCTAGGGTTAATTACTTAAATGGTTACACATATTTGCCCAATGTTCAGAATAGTTACATATGTTTCAAAATGTGACTAATTGGTCTTGTTACTGTTCATCGTTAAAAATCACTGTTAGTTACTATTCTAACATATGAAATGACAAAATTACCCTTTTTAATGAAAAGCTTAACACAATCAAAATTACACATGATCTTCCTGTTCTTGGAGAAACCGGGTTGTTCTTGGAGAATGCAAGCTCACCTCGGCTTGGAGAATCCAATCGTCGGTGACAGGAATTTCGACGAATTGCTTTGATTTTGCTGTTTGGGTTTCAAAAGTCATCCGGCGTCTCACTCGTCTGCTCCTCATAAGCAGATCCCGCTCACGGGTTGTTCATCTGCGACAGGTAATCGCATCTATTGTTACTTTTCTGATCAATCACCATCCCTAGATGAAGCTAAGAAAGCATGCTTGGACTCCGATGATGAAATGCACGATGCCAAAGATCTGGTGGGGGGCCCTCTTATGCGTGAACTTCGACGTTATTGAAGCTCATCGCAATCAGGTGGGGAGGACCCTCTTATGCGGCTTGATTACTAGAATTTGTTAGTTTAAACCATATTCTTGATTTAATGCTCGATAACTGAGCTACTTTGTTCTAGATTATGCTTCTTATTTGGAATTTCACTTCGCTCAAAAGGTTACAGAAGCATAGCAAATGCAAGATTATAGGGATTTGCAATTCCAGCACTCAAAATAAACATTTTGAAGATCAATGTCAGTACTTATTACTGGATATATAATCTTTGAAATGAATTTTGAAATTTACGGTAAGCATTTTTTTGGTTGTACTGTCTGGGTTTCATTCGAATTGCTATGGTTCTACTCTGACGAAATCTAAATTCCTCTGGTTCTGTTTCAATCGAATCAACACATCGGCACCGTAGAAGACACTCAGTCCCAGGAACCAATCAACTAAAAATCTATACGGATGGACAGATTGATCGACACCCTCGAGCTTCCCACACTGAAGAACAACAAGAGTCAGTTCTTAAGGAAGAAGATAAATAGTAGAAGGGCAGACTAGTCATTTAATAATTCAAAAATATCTTAAAAATATTACTAGAGTAACCAATTAGTTATATTGAGGAAAAGATGTGTAACCATTCAGTCACGCACAAAAACCAATTAGTCTTATTTTGAAACATATGTAACCATTCTAAACATTGAGCAAACATGTGTAACCATTTAAGTAATTAACCCTTATTTTTATGGGCGAAACTAACCTACCACTAAAGAAATCTTTTAATAGCGGTAAATGCTTCACATTTATATACCTCTTATAGTGACAAATTATTTATTGTTGCACACAATATTATTACCGATAAGTTTAGTGATAATATAAAGTTATTTGTTATAGGTCGGATTTCTTATGGGAAAAGTATGAAAGTGCACCCGGATGTTTGCAACAATTGGTAGTTGGACCCATGATGTTTGTTATCACAACCCGAACGTTTCTGTTTGTTAGTAATTGGACTTTTCCGTCCATTGTCGTTTGTTGTCCGTTAAATTACACTCACGTGTTGTTCATGTACTTTAAACATAACCTGATATACCTAAAATACCCCAGCATGTGCATTGTTCATTTAATGACTCACCTGTCGGTTTCCTCAGCTTCAATCGTGGAGAAGGAACAAAACCAATGTGGTGTCGGTCACCACGCCACCCAATGGATGGCTCTCGTTTCATGTCCTTACCTTCAGCCACCGCTGCTATAGCCGCTCGAGTCACTCATACCCACTACGTGGACCTATTATTCTCTGGCAGTCACCGCAAATCGAAACTTCCAGCACCTTCATCATCTTCCTCCTCCTCAGGCGGACGGAGGGACTTGTTCTGATATCGACATTTGTGCCATGTTCCGATATCTTGTACGGAGGGACTTGCTCGGACCAACGGTGCATATATTTGGGCACCCATCAAAGCTTCATCATCCACTTTTCCTCGACCTGAAAAGTCGCTCTCTCATTTCAATTGACAACAAGATATTTGTCCTAGCATTGTGTGAGAACTGATGAAGTTTCTGATTTTAACAACAGAAAAGACTGCTTCAGGTTCAGAGTATCTGCTTCGGGATGGAGAATATGATTGTAAGAATAGATGTTATGGATGATGGAAGGGGGATATATCTGTAAAAGCAAGTTCTTAGGCTTCTAAATTTGCACAATACTCTGATGATGAGGGATTATTATGTTGATGATAATTCAATGAAATTGCATTATAAATGAGTATTTGTATTTGATAAAGGAAATCCACATATGTGCGTGTATGGAAGAGAGATATTCACTTGTTTCTGCAACTAAGACACATTAGCTATTTTTGTAGATTGCTGAGCGTACTAGACTGTACTTTGAGGCAACACTTAAGTTTCTTCATGGGGATTTCCTACTAGAATCTAGCTACAATGCTAGTTTGAAAACTTAAGAATTTGTTCGTTCAGCAGCTACATATGCTGATACTGCCTACTAAATGGTGTCTCTATATGGTTCTATTATGCAAAACCCTATTATGTATATTTGTAGAATCTTACTAAAACCCTAAGCTTCATATATATAGTAATAGAAAATTTCAGATAACTACACTTAGGTCCCCTTTCTTTTAGATGCACAAAACACCTCATAGAAGCAACTTATATTGCAAAATCCTACAGTTTATCATTCAACGATCAAAATACACCTCAAGAAAAAAAAGTATTAGCATCTCCCAAATATGTATGCATTTTAGAAACAAGATACATATAAAAAAAACAATCATTATTGTTGAAGTTAATTGCTCAATAAACCACATTTATATAAACAAATGAAATCAATGAATAGAAACACTTTTTTAATGTTAACACCATTTGATATATAAATCAGTTTACAAATATTATCCTTCGTGGGTCAACAATTACAATTAAAATTAGAACTTATGTACATATGCATGACTATATTTTATTTCTAATAGACATAAAAATAATTTTGTAATAAGACATCCTTATCTTTAGAGATTAAATTACATAATATCATGTGCATCAAATCATAGACTTGCCAATGAGTGTACTCTTATAATAAGAATACTCAATATGGATGAGGAGGAGACACAATGTATCAAGCTTATCATTATACTTTCCAAACAAAATCTGCAATAAATTATTATCACATTTTAGTAGTACTACTCAGTTTTAAGAAAAGGGTATTATAAAAGAGGGATGAGACTAATTAGTAAGTGCGAGAATGCAGAGACTTATTCCTCTTTCTAAAATATATGTAACATAACATAAAGGAGGGATGAAGTATGCATCGAATCAAATAGGATGAATTAACACTATTCTCAATTCTAACGTCCACTACCTCATAAAAGTAACATAGTCATGCATATTGATACAGAATACATTCACACATGGCAACTATTCCCCCCTCCCCCCCTCCCTACCCCTAAAATAATCTAACATTATAGTATATAAAAATTACATTGATGAGGTTGACTTATTAGGTATTGTGTCACATTATCCGCATAGGCTGCAGACCGGCCATGCTAACCAGAATGAGATACACACTCGACAGGACCACTTGGTGGCCGATAAGGAAAAGCGTAGAGCCGAGAAGCTTAAACTTGAATATTAGTTGAAGAAGGCTCCTACTCCAACATCGGGGATGATGGATTATAAGAAGTTCTAGAAGTTTATTGACGTTACTCTGGACGTGATGAAGGAGGAGAAAGAAGGATATATCCATATGGTGGTGGAAGATAGGGTTAATTATCAAATAGGTATCCCAACTTTACATGGTTTGGTAAATAGGTACCTAAATGATTTTTTCCGCAAATAGGTTGCCCAACTTTGTGAAATTAGCAAATAGGTACTTACCGTTAATTTTATGTTAATAGGGTTTATGGGATCCTAAATTTATACCATAGAATTGAAATGAGAACGGATTGTACGGATTAACCCGTAAACCTACATATCGTGATCGTGTTGTTGAGTCTTTCAAATTTATAGTATATACATTATAAGACGATCAATATATTCAATATAAATTATCGGTCTGAATATTCTTTGCAAAAAAATATCCTTCTACATACAAGTTCCTTCTTCAAAGGCTTAGATTCTAAGTCGGGTTTCTCGACGATGCCCATCTCCTTCTACATAATGCACTGAGAAAGTCTAGAGTTGAGTCATGCATGTGTTTGGTATATAAACCCTACTTAAAAAAAAGTGGTTCGATCGAACCAGTTCAGGTATCTACTTGCTAATTCGTGTAAGTTCAGGTACATGTTTGCACCTCACATTATTTTCTATTTATTCTTAACGGAAAATTAATGGTAGGTAGCTATTTGCTAATTTCACAAAGTTGGGAAACCTATTTAGAGCAAAAAAAAATTTCGGTACATACTTACCAAACCATGTAAAGTTGAGATACCTATTTTATAATTAACCCTGGAAGATATTAAGGAGGTTAACCCTAAGTTCCCCTTGAACGAGGTCTTAGCACTCAATAACTTCTTGGCCTACTTCTATATCGCTCCTGAGTCCTTGGACGAGGTCTCCCCAGTTTCTCATCACGAGGATATTGCTGATAAAGGCGAGACTTTGAGGGAGTGAATGTGCCTTTAACTTTCCTTGTTGTTTTTAGCTTTACTTACTTTTTTGTGGCTGAAAACTACTCTTACGTGTTTCTTTGATCTCTGAGCGTGCTTGTCTACTTGATTGGTATTCGTTTCGATGCATCCTGATATCGGTTCATTAAAGAAGGATTTAGCACAGGTCAACGTATTAACACTAGTGTTTATACTTGGTTATGTATGGACCTTAAATCAACCTCCATAACAAAAATTTAACCATACTCGGTGCTAGGGTGATCCTAAGTCGACCGCTATAACAAGTTTTTTCTTGGTTATAGGGTGATCTTAAGTCGACTACTATAACAACTCTTTTGTTGCTTGATTATAGGGTGGTATTAAGTCGACCAATATAACAAATATTTTGTTTCTTGGTCATAGGCTAATCTTAAGTCGACAGTTATAATGAGTTTTGTTGCTTTGGGTGATCTTAAGTCGACCACTATAACAAGTATTTTGATGTTTGATTATAGGGTGATCTTAAGTCAATAGCAATAACAAGTCTTTTGTTGCTTGATTATAGGGTGATCTTAAATCGACTGCTATGACAAGTTTTTTGTTGCTTGGTTACATGGTGATCTTAAGTCGACCGCTATAACAAGTCTTTTGTTGATTGGTTATAGGGTGATCTTAAATCAACTGCTATAACAAAGTTTTTATTGTTGGGTTAAAGGATGATCTTAAGTCAACCACCATAATAAGTCTCTTGATGTTTGGTTATCGAGTGATCTTAAGTCGACCACTATAACAAGTCTTTTGTTGCTTGGTTATACAATGATCTTAAGTTGACCGCTATAAAAAGTCTTTAATTGCTTTATTATAAGGAGATCTTAAGTTGACCTCTATAACAAATCTTTTGTTGCTTGGCTATATGGTGATCTTAAGTCGACCGCTATAACAGGTATTTTGTTGTTCGGTTCTAGAGTGACCTTAAGTCAACAGCTATAACAAATATTTTGTTGCTTGGTTATTGAGTGATCTTAAGTAAGACCGCTATACCAAATATTTTGTTGCTTAGTTATAGAGTGATCTTAAGTCGACCACTATAACAAGTCTTTTGTTTGCTTGGTCTTGAGGTGAATTAGGTCAATAATTATAAAGAGGTTTTTACTTATATGCTCAGTTATAAGATGACTTTAGTTTGATCATCATGGTGAAGTTTTGGGATTTTGGCAAGAAGTCCATGACGAGTCATTATTTTAGCATACATGTTTTTGGAATTTTGGCCATGAGGGGCATTCATCAATGGTATCTTGTACATGTTTAACATATGGATGTCCGTCCTGCGGTTACGAGGATCATTAGTTCATGGTTGGGGATGAGGGCTTGGACGCCTAATGTGTCCTCTTTTTTTTTCAAACAGGATCATTTGCCTCCAGCTATGGTGGACAAGTAGTTCCCTTACTTGATAGGCTTGGCGTTTCGCCTGGTCCAATAATGCTTTCATCATGGTTATCCCCTCAGGGGAGAGAGTTTAGGCTTCAACACCATTATGAGGGATGGTTTGAACAGTGGAAGCTGCCATAGAGTTAACCAGAGGTGCAAGCAAAAAGTAAACGTTAGTGGGTCTGCAAGCATGTGCCAACGCCTTAGGGCTCAATCATCGGAGGATGTAGTTAAGGATGAACCCTGGACCCATGCCAGCACCTTGGTGATCAATTATCGGGAGAGGTGACCGTGTGTGGACCATGGTTCCTGGCCTCCTGCCCAGGTGTCTTGGGGCTCTATCGCTAGGGGTAGGGTTGGACCCGTGGAGATTGAGGGCATTTGTCGGTTGGCTGAAGAGACGTTTCGGGAGTGTATCGCTAAGGTGGCTGACAAGTCGCATGTCCGTAGGTTGCCTAAGATGTCTAATCCATGACCTGTTTTCCCCGACGGGGGCTTTAACGAGTCTGTTTATTATGACTTGGGAAAAGTCTAAAACTACACCAAGATATTTACCGGTGTTGGTAATTGCACCGATGATGCGTTTTTCTACACCCCCAATAATTTTTATTATTTCTAATTACTCGTTTCCGCCAGTTGTCGTTCCAAGTTCATTAATTGCAGCCATGTGTCTATCATGTGACCTGATACTAAATAATTATACTTGAAATACCCTTAACCGTTTTCTTTATCCCTTACTTTAACATATCTTTCTCGATCCGAAACTGTATACTTTGTAACCAAAATAAAATCATCATCAAACCAAAATTTACAAAAAAATAAAAAAAATCATTCAATTATGGTGTTTGTGTTAGTTGAGTTTCCTCAGCTCATTGATGTGTCTGAACCCTGCAATCTTTTTGTTTGGTGTCTATTGGTTCAGAAAAAATTCGCAATGGCACTGAAGGTGATATTCGAGGAACAAATTGATAAGTACCTGATTCACCATCAGTGTTGCTATTCAATATGGCAACATCAACTTGTTAACCTTTCTCTATTAATCAGTCAGCAGCTTAATTTTTTTGTTTAGAGCATAGCCCATGTTCACCAATTATTAACTACAACACACAATATCATGTTTTCTATCAAGTTCTAGTTCTATTCAGTTTCCTTAAAAGAAATTCAGGATAGTTATAGGGATAAGTTTGATTCACTTCTTTAACATTGACACAAAAGTAGCATCCACAGCTTATATCTTCTAGTTTAGACATTTGTACATTTTGTGTAGCATGAATGCTCTCTTAATCGTCAAGTTCATTATTCTACTACTGCTGATGCTTAAAGAATACCCAACTCTCTGAATTTACCAAAACTTATAAATTTCAGTTGATTTTTTACTGCTTGGTGGACTTGTAGAAATATATATATCCTGCTTAACCTTTCAGTATAGTCCACTTTAGACTCGAGTTCACGCAACAACTTTGCCCCTTCGGTTCCTACTCTTTGAAGCTCATCGCGAAAAATTAGCATATTCTCTCTTGGTGCCTACAATTGAGAACAATGTAAGGTGGTCTTCATTTTGGACGAACAAGGAAAACGTTATTGCAAAGGGTGAGGATGCTAAGGTGATGGAGAGACGCTCATTGAGGCTGAGAGTGGGACTGATGCGGGCCATGCTGAAGCCTGCACTAATGCGGTCGAAGGTAAGGTTTGTGAAGCTAAAGTCCAAGTCTGTCTCAGAAGGAAAACAACGTAATCTCCATTGTTGTTGGATCTTGAAGTTACCACTTCGTTCTCCGAAATCGCGTGTTGGGCGCTCCATAGACCTGCAGGAAAGGAAATCCCGGGTGTTCCCGTCGTTTCCTCTCTGATGCTTAAGTTAGTCAGAGGTTGTGTTTAATAGAGAGTGTATGTAAGGTGAAGTATATATTGTCACATTACCTTTAGAGTGGAGATGGGTGATGGCATTTAGAACCCTCACCCTAACCTGAGTTGAGTTACTTTCTACCACAGTTGTCCTAGGTGGCGCCTGGTTAAGTGACTGGGGTTGTCTTGAGTCATGTGCTACTTGGTGTCCCGTGCATAGTGGCATTGTGCCCCGTGACTCTATTCCACGCCTGGCGCTTTCGGACCTCGAGCCTTGTGCTGCAGAAAAGGAATCTAAGGGAGGATGTTCCCTAGTGGCGCGCCTTTATGATCTAGGCACGCCCTTACATGGTGGCATCCGAGAACTTAGCCCTAAGTGTTGTAGTGGCGGAGATATGTCCTTGAGTTCGAATGGCGCGCCAATTACGGGTGGGCCTAATTCTTGGGCATGATCCATAAGTGTCAGGGCCCAAAGGCCAGGATCCATCATCTGCCCCTGAAGCCCTATATAAGTGTAGCTCATGTTGGGTTTGATTGGTGCTATTTGCCAAGGTTATGGCGTTCCTCTTATTAACAACTAGTTTGGCCTGGTGTTTCGTGATGGTACTCAGAGTCAAGTTTGGCGCACCTCTTGTTGGTAATAAGGCGCCCAAATTCAATATTCAAATTTGAATTTCAAACAGAAGCGGGAAAAATATAAAGAGTCTCGACTGAATCGTTAGAAACTCTTGGGTTTCCCGAGGGTTTTCGACCAATGATTGCCCCTAGGGGTTGTCTGACCGTTGATCTCCCCTAGGGAGGTACTCTATAAAATGGTCATTCCTCCTTCAGTGGTTTCACTTCTACCTCTCTGACATTTTCTCTCTCTAGAATTTGCTCTGTCATTCTCTCTAGAATTTGCTCTGCCATTCTCTCTAGAATTCCAGCAATTCTTTCGTGCCTTTTCCGATCGCCCTAGATTCTCCGGTCGCCCAAAGTTGCTTGATGCACCCCTTTAGAGTCAAGCCTCTCCCCGACGTGAAAGCCTTCTATCTTCATAGGAGAGTGATTTGGCAAGAGGTGAAGCTAATGTGTTCTTTTCCCCTGGCTTTCGCGACCCAAAACCCATTATAATCTCTAAGTCTATCCCCAATAAGCCGGTAGAGGAGACGTGTATGGGCAACACTTTTCTTCGCATTTTCCCATTCCAGATGAGAGCGACCCATAAAACACCCATCCTACTTCTAAGTCGGGTCAGGGTGAGGAAGGCATCTATCACCTACAGATTGATGCGGGTTGAGGTTTCCTATATGCCCAGGCGTGGCAGAACCGTGTCGGTATTATGGCGTCTCCCCCACCCAATTTTCCCCCAATTACATTCGTACCTTGGTAGGCTTTAGGGTGTTGAGTGAGAAGAGGGGATATACATATTCCTTAGTTTTGTTCCGTTATTTTATAGGATAGATTTGAATCGCTTCGGTGTATTCAGTTTTGTCAGTCGATTTCCTGATAATAAATATCATAATTCGCGCTCTGTTTGGCCCTTAGTCACGGGTTTTAGAACAAGGAACTCCAATTGGAAGAGTTCCCACTTCTTCTTCCAAAGGGTGTTCCTTAGTGTATTACCTCCAAGGCGCTTCGTGACCTGGTGCCTTCCGACGATGAATTATCCCCCTGGGATAAGGAGTCTCTCCACCTGGTGTATGCTGATCATATAGATGGACGCGCTTCGTGGATATCTAATGAGACCACAGAGGAGGATTTATTCAACGTTGGCATCTCTCCAGTACAGCATCGCTCTTCCACTTCACGGGTAATAACTTGTTTTATTTTTCTTTGCTGAAAACACTATTTCGCACGATGACATTGCGTTCGATCTACCGATTGAATAGGAAAAGGATAAAGGCAAGGCCCCCAGCGACGCTACTGTGGGTTCCAAGAAAAGGAAGAGACACTACTCTTCTAAAAAGAAGGCGCCCCACGAAGATGAAGTGGAACCATTGCCAGCGGATCCTTCAACGCGGAGTCCTGATTCCCGAGAGGCGGCTGCTCTTTTCAAAGGTTCAGTTCCTTACTCTCGCTATTGCAACGAGTCCTTCTTAGATATAATATTAAATGTTCTCCACACTAAGAGATAGCCCGTCGTGACAGATTCGTGGATAGCCTGGACTTACCATGTGTTTCCTGATGGCACTTCCATAGAAAAAAGCGTCAAGGACGACGGACCCGTGTATATCGGGAAAAATCTGAGCGCTCCCTCTTCCAGGAAGAAGAAGACTCCAGCGAGGGAGTCCTCCTCTTGGTGGATAAGGTGTTGCCTCAGTCCACTTATTTCAACCAGGAGGCACCTTCGCTCCTGTCGGGTAACCAAGAGGAGCGATACGCTTCCAATACGGGTCCGGTGTTTGGCCTACACCGGGACCTTAAGGTGGATAGCGTTCCAGAATGGATCGCTCACGAGAACCTTGGCCAAGCGCCTTGGACTCCTTGTGAGCGACTCCAAGATGTTCCCTTTGTGAGGGGGAACACTCTGCTGGATCTAATCATGGGTCTCCATCTCCTGATTGGCGTCTGTCCTCCTGCCAATTGATAAGTGGGGTGGCGCTCTGGACAACCTTGTATGCCAAGGTCTCACCTTATTTTCACAGGTATCACTCATATCCATATGTCTTCCAAAATGTTGTAAGTGATTTGTTCTAACAGTTTATTTTTAGCTCCTCCGGCTGCAACTCCAAATGGGGAGCGCTGTTGTGGAGCTTTCTGAGGAGAAGGAGGCCACCGCTGGGGAACGCAAGCGGGTTAGGGAGCTTGAGCTTGAGCTCAAGTGCACCCAGCGTCGCTTGACGATTGAGAGGGCCACTAGGGATGAGCTGGACCTCGAGACCTCGAGGTACGCCTAGGAGATTCAAGGGGTACATGTAAAGTTGGTTGAGGCGGCAAAGGTGCATAAGGCGATCGACAAGGTCATGGATATTCTCCAACAACTTGAGTTGGAGAAGGGTAAATCCGCATGCTTTGAGCATTGCAAAGTCAAGACGGAGAAGGAATTCTCGCTTATCAAGAAGGAATTTCCCAAATGCCTTTCTGAAGTGTTTGAGGCATTCAAAGGTAGCGAGGCCTTCGATAAAGAAGCGGCGCTATGGGGTTGGGAAGCCTTAGTTAATGCCTTCACGGATATTCGTAAGGATATCTTGCATATTGATTCCTCCTTTCCTATTACAGCGTTTCCCTCCTTCACCAAGTTTTTGAGCTATGAGGCCAGAGTGGAGGCATCCAAAAAGAAGGCGGTCGAAGAGGAAGATGACACTTGGGATGAAGAAGAAAAATCTCCTGAACCCTCTCCCCTTTGTCGTTCCAAGCGCGTCCCTGACTCTGAAGCTCTTCCATCGGGGGATTCAGTAGGAGTGTCGCCTCTGCGTGACATGGAGGCGCCTCGCCAACACTCTACTCCTAAAGAAGATCCCCTTCTATCGGAGTTGTAGATGATTGGCGTTTTGTAGTCTTCATTTATATTTTTCTTTATCTTGTTAAGTCCTCCCACCGGGACATGTTTGTAATGACAATGGAGTTTCTTCTTATGGATTTATTTTGACATTTCCATTTTACTTTTGACTAAGTGTTAATATGGCTTTTGGATATCCAAGCGCATTAGCACTTGGATCGCTTTAGCCTTAGTATTTCCCTTCATCTGAAACACCTTTAATATTCCAGTCGCTATTATGAATCAATGTTATTTGCATATAATCCATCAATCTTCACAAATTTGACTAAATACCAATTTTTTGGTAGTATAGTGATGCCTAATAGTAGGACTCCGTCAAACTTCACAAATTTGACTAAGTACCAATTGTTTGGTAGTATAGCGACGCCTAATAGTAGAACTCCATCAAACTTCACAAATTTGACTAAGTACCAACTGTTTTACAATATAGCGATGCCTAATAGTAGAACTCCATCAAACTTCACAAATTTTACTTAGTACCAATTGTTTGGTAATATAGCAACGCCTAAGAGTGGAACTTCTTCAAATGATCCGCATTGAAGGTGTTCTTCAAAGTCTTTCCTTCTTCATTTTTAATATGTAGGCGTTTGGATGGGGAATGGCAACGAACTTGTATGATCCTTCCCAATTTGGTTATAGCTTGTTGAGTTTGTCTTGATGGGTGAACTCATTCTTTCTCCATACTCTTTCCCCCACGAAAAATTGGTGAGCATAGACTCGTCTATTGTAGTATCGCGCAGTGGCGGGGCGCATCCTCCCTTGGAGCTGTTTAGATGCCCATCTCTTCTCATTCACCAAATCTAATTCCAAACGCCTTTGGGCCACATTTGTCATCTCATCAAAGTGTTTGACTCTATGCGAACTAACCGCTATTTCTGTTGGTGCGACTGCTTCTAAGGCATATACCAAGCCAAAGGGCGTCTCCCCTATCGCTTGTTTGGGTGTTGTTTGAAGCGCACAAAGAACGTTTTCCAGCTCTTCTGTCCACTTCCCTTGTAAAGCGTCTAATCTCTTTTTCAATCCGTTTAGAACCGTTTTGTTGGCCGCCTCAACCGGTTCATTTGCTTGTGCATGTCTGACTGAGGTGTGCCTGTGTTTTATTTTCAACCCTTGGCAAAACCATTTCAACTCTTTGCTAGCGAATTGAGGGGCATTGTCAGTCACCGGTACACTTGGAATCCTATATCTAGAAACAATTCTAAATTTTAGGAACTTGATAACTTGAAACTCTGTAGTCGACGCTAATGCCTTCACCTCAATCCATTTAGAGAAGTAGTTGATCGCTACAATGGCGTATGTTCGTTGCTTCGACCTAGGAAGTGGTCTAACCAAGTCGATTCCCCATTGTGCAAAAGTCCAAGCGACGCTAATTGAGGTTAAGTCTGCAGGGTGACACACTATGTTTGGACTATATTGTTTGACAAGATTCGCATTTCTGAACCAGCTCCTTTGTCTCTCTATTCATAGTAGGCCAATAATACCCTTGGTTGAGGATTTTTCGAACAATGGATCTTGCCCCTTCATGAAAAGCAGCGTACCCCTCATGCACTTCTCTAAGTATTGTGGTTGTTTCCGGTTGAGCGACGCATTTAGGAAAAGGCGTGGAGAATCCATTCTTGTATAACGTCCTGTCGATGATCTTACAACTTGGGGCCAACCTCAATATTCGCTTGGATTCAACCTCTTCCTCTAGCAGCTCGCCATTTTCCAAATACATCCTGATGGGGGTCGCCCAATCCACGACTTTGTCAATGTTAGCACAAAATTGACTCGCCCCTTTTTCTATACTTTCCATGAAATGCCCCTGAAGAGGCGTCGCCTGCCATGCAAATTTACTTAATGCGTCGATTTCCTTGTTTGATTACCTAGGAATGGCATCTATTTGGAAGCTTTTGAATTCCTCTACTAACGTTTTGCCTCCTTCAAGTATACCTTCATCTGCTCGCCCTTTGCAGCATATTCGCCTCTGACTTGGTTTACCACCAGTTGTGAATCGCAGTGAACGTTGAGATGAACGACACCTAACCCTTTGGAAAGTCTGAGACCTGTAATCAGCGCTTCATATTATGCTTCATTGTTGGTGGCCTTGAAGGTGAGTATCAAGGCATATTGCAAAGGGGTGCCACCATCTGGAGGTGTTAATACCAATCCTGCCCCGAGACATCGACTAAAGATGATCCATCTGTATGAAGCGTCCAAGTTTCCTTTACTTCTTCAGGTTCTTGTGGCGGCACTTCGGGTGGAAATGTGGATTCCACAATAAAATCAGTTAGTGCCTGCCCTTTTATAGATGTTCTGGGTCCGAACTTAATTCAAAATTCACTTAGTTCAATCGTCCATTTAATCATTCTTCCTTAAACGACTGGTTTTTGCAGGAAGTGTTTTAAAGGTTGATTTGTTAGAATAGTGATTTCATGTTCGTGAAAGTAGGGGCGAAGCTTTCTAGCCGAGATTATTAGCACATAGAGATACTTTTCAACTTCTAGATAATTCATTTAAGCCTTTGCAAGGACCTTTGAAACATAATACACGGGCACCCTTGGCAATCTCCTTGACTAATACAGAGCTTACAACTACTGGACTGATGCCTAAATACAGGAAAATGGTGTCCCCTTTCTTTGGTTTAGCATGTGGCAGGAGCGCCTTAAGATAAGTCTTCAAGTCCTAAAACACCTGCTCACATTCTAGGATCTACTCGAACTTCTTGTTTTCCTTAGAACTTGGAAGAACGGAAGGGATTTGTCCTCCGCCATCGCCAAAAAGCGACTGAGTGCTGCCAGTCTTCCATTCAAGATTTGGACCTCCTTGTGACATGTGGGACTTCTCATCTTCTTAATCGCCTATAGCTAGTCTGGATTGACTTCAATCCCCCTATGGTTTACCATGTAGCCTAAGAACTTTCCAGAGTGTACGCCAAAAGCGAAATTGGCTGGGTTAAGGCTAACTTGATGGAGACGCATACACTCGAATGTTCTCATCAAATCCTCCACATGATCAACGCCCTTGATGGACTTGACCAATATATCATCCACGTACGCCTCCATGGGTCCCCTCTCATCCCAACGAAGAGTTTGTTCACCATCGTTTGGTAGGTCACTCCCGCATTGAGCAAACCAAATGGCATCACCGTGTAATAGAAGACGTTGTTATCTGCATAAAACGTTGTGTGTTGGGTGTCACCCTCAACCATCTGAATCTGGTTATACCCCAAATAGGCGTCTATAAAAGTGAGCAGCTCATGGTCGGACGTAGAGTCCACTGGCTGATCGATTCTGGGTAAGGGGGAAGATCCTTGGGACACGCTTTGTTCAGGTCTCTGAAGTCTACGCACATGCGCCATTTTCCATTCCTATTTTTACCAAGACTGGGTTCGTGACCCATGTCTGGAACCAATTTTCCTTCACGAAGTTGGCATCTACCAACTTTCATACCTCTTGCCTAATGGTGATTGTCTTCTTTTCTCCCACCGGGCGTCGCTTTTAAGTGATCGGACAGATGTTAGGATCAATGTTCAGCCCGTGGGTGATAATTTCTTTGTTGATGTCTGACATATCACTAGGCTTCCAAGAAAATATGTCCTTGAACTCTACCACGAGCATTGACAACACCTTGGCTTCTTATTCTAGAAGTGACGCCCTTATCTGCAGTTCTTTTCTTGGGTCCTCCACTTCTACCTTGCTTAAGCCATCTACTGGTTGTGAGCAACTCCTCTATTCCCGAGGATCTTCCTCCATTTGGATTGCCAGGAGCGTCCCTACTGGTCTTCCTCCATCTACTGGTCTTCCTCTATTCCTGAGGGTCTTCCTCCCTACAATGGCGTTGTATTATGCAGGAACGTCCACCATGATGAATGTGATGTCCATACTCAATGACTTCTAACCTTCACCTATCTGTACCGGTAGGGTGACAGGTCCTACTGGATATGTAATAAGCGAAGCGAATCCCATCAAGGGAAGATTGACCTTCCTCAAGTCTTTTTCCTTCTTTCACATCCTTTTGTAAGTCTCAATAAACAAGACATCCGTTGAACTTTCTGAGTCGACCAAAACCCTCTTCACATCAAACCTATCAATTCCCATTGTAATAACGAGGGTGTCATCATGGAGCGAGGTGACATGTCCCATCTCCCTTTCAGATAAAGAGATGACCATCTTCTCTTTATCTCTAGGGCGCTTCCTAGCCTTAGAAGTTCCCAATATTTGAGTGGTGTATACTTCCCTAGCGGCGTCTGTTTCTCCTCCTGAGATGAAACCACCACTGATCACATTTAGCTCTTCCCTAATAGATCCAGATGCCACAGATTTCCTCTTTGGCGACGCTCTCCTTTCTCTTCTATGACTCCTACTCCTTTCATGGCACGCCAGAAAAATTTTGAGAAACACTCTTTGGATGAGGTTTTCTATATCCCTTTTCAAGATCATGCGGTTTTCTGTAACGTACCCTTTACAACGTTGATAGAGACAGTAAGCCTTCTTATCGCTACTCAACTGCGTGACGCCGTTCCTCATTGTAGGAGGCGTTGTCAAACCTTTCTTCTCTATATCTGCCAAGATAACCGAGATATCCTAGGTAAGTGGTGTGTAAGTCTCGTAAACCTCTCTATTGGCGTGCGGGATCATCGGGCGGCGCCTCGTGTCATCACTTCCTGCCTTTTGAAGATGCAGATCCACCCTATTTCCTTCTTGACTGTCACTTTTGGATTCTTTCTGAACCACTATTCTTCTCTCTTTGGCGATTTCCAGGTAAATGTAAGATTTGACCCTGGTCGCCATATCATCCACCGTATTGATAGGGATCACACTCAGGCTATCATGCAGAGCATTTCCTTTGGGTACCAGAACTCGTATAAAAGCATGGGTAGTTTCGCCACCCATATTGACTTGGCCAATCCCCGTCAATTATTTACTAAACCTCATCTAGAAATCACCTAAGCTTTCATCATTTTCTTGCTTAATGTTGTCCAAAGTTCCTACACTTTGAGCAGTTGTCGCCCGCCCATGTACTGAACAATGAACTTCTCCTTTAACTCGCTCCAAGTCCTGATGGAAGCTTTGGGGAGTCCAAAGAACCAATACGAAGTAACGCCTCCCAGAGTCGCGGGGAAGAGGAGCGCGAAATGAGTATCATCGTTCGTTCGCCCTAGAATAGAGATTTTGTGCCTTTGTATGTGCTCCACCGGATCTCCTTCGCCTTTGTAGCACTCAATCTTGGAGGGTCGCACGTGGTGCGGTATAATTAGAGACAGTATTTCGGGGGCAAATGGATGCGATGCTCTATCTCGGAGACGAGGCATGACCCGACCCTTTTGTTCCTTCACCTTCTAGGAGATCATCTCTTCAAGTTCCTCCCTAATCAAGCCACCGAGAAGTGGTGCCAATGAAGTAGCGTCGCTCATGGGAAGAGCGGGTTGTTGTGCCGGGTGCGAGGTTTGGAGGCGCGGTCTAGAGGTGGCTTCTTCTGCCCTCGTGGCCTCTACATGGCGAGCAGAGGCTCAAGAAGTGGCTCTTTTTCTCTAATTTTGAGAAGTTCTTCCAGGGCCGCGATGAGCACGAGTGTCAGGGCGGTTTCTAGTTGTATTTCCGCCCTCAGAGGCTCTCTCACAGAGAAGACGATCCGAGAGTGCGCTTGCTTGGAAGTTCGGCTCCTAAGACAGTAGACTGTCTGGACGGTGCGCCTTGGGGGTTAAATCTGGAGGTTTGTCCCTCCTGAAGTACCTTATTTTGAGGTATAACAGCGGTTCCACCCAAGTGTTGTTGCGGTATGTGGAGCGAGTCATTTTCAATGACTTCTCGGTTGTTCTTTGCTCTAGTTGTAGGGGAGCCATGGCTTATTTTGCTTAAGCTTCCCACAAACGGCGCCAATTGTGGATCTTGAAATTACCACTTCGTTTCCGGAGTCTCATGTTGGGCGCTCCAGAGACCTCGGGGAAGGAAATCTTGGGGTGTTCCCGTAGTTTCCCCTCCGATGCCTAAATTAGTCGGAGGTTGTGTTTAACAGAGAGTGTATGTAAGGTGAAGTATATATTGTCACATTAGTTTTAGAGTGGATATGGGTAAGGGTATTTATAATCCTCACCCCTAACCTGAGTTGAGTTACTTTCTATCACAAATGTCTCAGTTGGTGCCTGGTTAAGTGACTGAGGTTGTCTTGAATCATGTGCTACATTGTGTCTCGTGCATACTAGCATTGTGCCCCGTGCCTCTTTTCCACGCCTGGCGCTTTAGTGCCCCATTCCCTTGTGTCAGACCTCGAGCCTTGTGCTGCAGAAAAGGAATATAAGGGAGGGTGTTCCCTAGTGGCGCGCCTTTATGAGCTAGGCGCGCCCTTACATGATGGCATCGGAGAACTTGTCCCTAAGTGTTGTAGTGGCGGAGATATGTCCTTGAGTTCGAACAGTGGGTCAATAAAGGGTGGGCCTAATCCATAAGTGTGAGGGCCCAAAGGCCAGAATCCATCAATTGCCATTGTTTCCGAGTGTCAAGCTGTGCAATAGAAGGTCGTGCTGAAGGAAATATATTGTTTGGTTAATGAACAGAAGTGAGACTTTCACACAATGGGAGAAAGGTGAAGGGTGTGAATGGTGGAAGATAATGATTAAAGGGAAAGGAATTTAAGGAGATAAGGGGAAGGGGAGAGACAATGAAAGTGGGGAGGGAAGAGGCGAACAGAGAAATAGAAAGATGGTGAGTAAATGAAAGGCATAATAGTCATTTCAATTTTGTTTTATTTTTCAATAAACTATCGATGTGTCCTACACGTGTTTAATTAATGGAATGATATAAGATATTCAAATGAAAGGTGCAATTGCAAACAACATGAAGCATACGGGTGGAATTAATAACGTTTAAAAATATGTTGGTGCAACGATAAAAAATGTAAACATTTGGGTGCAGTTTTAGACTTTTCCCATTATGAATTTTTGTCGTGTTTCCAAAGAAGAGGTCGATGTTGGGACAAGGTTGATTTGAGTTGGAAAAATTCGTGGGGAGTATTAGGAAACATGTCAATTATCGAGACTCATCGGAAGACCGGACTGAGGGCTCCTTGACCTCCAAAAAGGGACTGTGGGAGTTGTTACTCTGGATCCCTCTTCGATGCTCAAGTGGGTATAACGTTTGAATGTATGTAAATCAAAAAATAAATCCTATTGTAAAGAGGATAAATGTGATGTATTTATACCCGAGACGATATTTTACTAACCATTAGCTGATGGTTAAGATTTCGTGTTAAGATTTCACCGAGGATCATGGTCAACTTTAATGATATCTTAATTGTTTTTGTGCGCTAAGATTCAATATAACTGCAAAATTTGGGTTTGGAAGAATAAGAATTACATAGTCAAACATAAGTGATTAAATATGTAGTTAACTCCACTACGGGAGAAGCAACGTTTACCGACTCAAAAAAAAACGTTTACCGTTACATTACCAAGACTCAAATGAAGTTGAGTTGTGACATGAAGCGTCAAGACAATTATCACGGCTCAATATATAATGAGCCGTGATAATTCCCGGCCCAAATTAGTTGAGCTGCGAAAATTATTATTTTTTATTTTTGGCGGCTCCTCTAAAACGAGCCGCGAAAAATACATATATTAAAAAAAATATAATTCACTTTCTCCTCCATGGTTCCACTTTCTCCAAGCTGGAGGGTTCAATGCGGTTTCTTCCATGGTGAAGTTTCTCTAGAGCTCGATGTGAGGAGGTTCTCCAACGTGAGGAGGTTTCTCCATTTCAGCAATCTCACACCAAACTAGATGAATTTGAGAGAGAAAGATAGAATGAAAAAGATGAACAAAACAGAATTAACAGAATTACTTGCTTATCAAGTTATCACTCAAAGTTAAGTTTACATATGCCGAATGATCCTATTTATATAGGATTTACAGGACTTCAAGACTCCAACTAACTCTAGACTCTTCTATAATCTTCTAAACCAATCTACAAGCTTCCTTGTATCATACGGTTCAATATCTTGGAGACTAAGCTATCGACACTACTCACTTATTCATACATCCTAACATTCCCTTAAGAAGTTTAATTTTGAATTTTGATTTTCAGCTCCACTTAGCATACATCCTTCATCTTGAATCTGACAACCAAACAATCTTGATCAATCTTGAATTTCTATCTTTCAATTATGCATCTGCATTCAGTATAAAACTCCATACAAATGAGAACATCAATGAAACTGATAGATTTGCGTAACAACATCTACTGAATCAGTTCAACTCCATGATAATCTGCTTATTAACTAAACAAGCCTTTAACAAATCAACCTTATCAATACTTGATCATTTGCCTTTTTAGATTATTTCAATTACATATAATGCTCACAATTCATGTCCCAGATCAATCAAACCTTATCAGAGACAGACTTACAGACTTTTCTTCATCTTTTATTTCATACACTATGTTTTCTTTCAAATTTTTTCTTGATTCATCGACATATTATTTCTTCCTGAGAGAGAGGTTTTCATGTGCCTCTATCTTACCAATGAAGTTGGCAGGTTTCCATTATCCTCCATCTTTTCATCCTCAAACATCTACTCAAAGTTGCTTGAATGTTTTCTTTGAGAAGAGTTATTTTTGGATTCAAACTTCACCTTATGCCAGATTATGAAGTCTGTCTGTGCTCATGACAACTGAGATCCAATGACAGAATTGTTAGAAAATATGTAACTAAATCACCAAGCAGACAAACACCAATATTGCAAGGCAGAGTGAGAAAGGCTCCATCTGAAATAAACTAACCATCATAGAGATGAAGCAACATTAAGTAGATTACTGAAAACACCAAAAAATTAGATATCCTCAATGTTCAACACATGTATATGTTTTATACGTAAATGAAGAACAAACAAAAGACAGAATGCCATGACAAACCAGACTATGAATAATCAGACTGAAGAGAAATCAACACATCAAGAGAACCAGATAATCAAAATGCAAAAAAAACAAAAAAACTTCACACACTAAAAAAAACTTAACACCTACCTAATATTGTTCTAAATTAGACTCATCCATCACAGATCCTGCAACACACTGAGTACTTACAGAACTGGGCATCAATTCTTTGAATGACATCACTCCAAGCTTCTGTCGAAATGATACAGATTGCTTTTCTGTAATTGGTTTCGTCAATATGTCTGCAACCTGTTCTGTAGCAGGAACATAATTGACTAAAACTTGCCCATTTTGAACTTTCTCCCGAACAAAACACAAGTTTATCTCAACATGTTTCATCTTAGAGTAATGAATTGGATTTTCAGACAAGGTTACTGCATCTGTATTATCACTCCAAACAATAGAAACATCTGTTAGTTTGACATCAAGTTCAGATAACAAAGACACAACCCACATAATGTCACAGACAGCATTTGCAATGGCTCTATATTTTACTTCTGTAGATGAACGAGATATAACTGGCTGCTTTTTGGAACTCCAAACCACAGGATTACCATTAAGAAGCAAATAATGGCCAGACACAGATTTTCTATCAACCAAGTCACTACCCCAATCAGCATCAGCATACGAAATTAAAACTACCTCAGAAGACGTCACTGGATTAGCTCGAAACAACAGTCAATGATCAATAGTGCCTTTAATATAACGAAGAACACAAAGAACAACTTTCCAATGACATAAGAGAGGATGTTGCATATATTGGCTCAATTTATTCACAGCAAAGTGAATATCAGGTCTTGTAACACATACATGTTACAGACAACCCAAAATACTTCTATATAAATGGCCATCAGCAGGAGGAGACTCACTGTGATCTTCAGCAACCTTAGTAAAAAAATTACCAGACATAGGTGTAGGCATATCTGAGGCATTATTCACTCCTACTTTCGCAAGAAGTTCTAGAATGTACTTTCGTTGTCCTAATAATAGACAATCATCCAAAACCTGCACATCCATCCCAAGAAAGTAGTTAAGTGACCCTAAATCTTTCAATTTGAATTCACTATTAATCCTACTAATAACTAAATCAATAGAATTCTCATCACTTCCAGTTATTACAATATCATCAACGTAAACAAGTAGAAAAACAGAGCCTCCATTAGACTTACGAACAAACAAACAATTATCAGCTAAAGAAACAGAGAATCCAAGATTGGTTAAAAGAAAACATTTAAGTCTCTCAAACCAAGCTCTCGGAGCTTGTTTGAGTCCATACAACTCTTTATTAAGCTTGCATACCAGCACATTGCCATCCTTATCACACTTTTCAAACCCAGGTCGAATCATGTACACATCCTCTGCAAGTTCTCCATGTAAAAACGCATTATTCACATCAACCTGTCGAAGTTGCCACTTGTGCGTCAGAGCCAAGGTAAGTATAATTCTGACAGTTGGTGCTTTAACCACCGGGCTAAATGTATCCTGAAAATCAAATCCAGATTTTTGTGAAAATCTCTTAGCCACAAGTCGAGCCTTATGTCTAGCAATAGATCCATATGAGTTTCTTTTAATTTTAAAAAGCCATTTGCATCCTATTGGTATTCGACCACCAGGTAAAGAAACCGTATCATTGGCTATCAAGGCATTTAATTCATCATGCACAGCAGATGACCATACACTTAACTGCAAAGCAGTATGAATGTCTTGTGGTTCATGCTTATCGACTTCAGTAGAATCAACCAAGAGGTAGTAAGAGCAGCAAAGGTCTTTGTTTTAGACCTTGTTTGCATTGGATGACTATTAACCTAAGATGAAGAACTAGAATTAGGCACATTTAAACCAGATAAGCCCTCAGGCCTATGTATATCCTCAGTAGTTGAATGAGGTAACTCATTAACATCAGAGGTAGCTTGAACTAGATCAGAATCATTAAGGACATACCTCACAGTAGGTTGTACCTCAACATCTAAAGATAGACCAGTAAGAGATGTATTACCATTTTCTTGTCTAAATGCAATATCTTCATTAGGTGATTTTACCACCGGATTTTGAATAGAAACAACATTTGATGGATCAGACTCAGATTGTCAAACACACCCCGAGAGATTTTGAATACTGTCAGCTGAACAATTAACCTGAATAGGTATAGTATCATTATGCACAATATCATCATCCAAGGCATTACATAAAGCGGAATTGAATGGCAAGAAAAATGGAAGAGATGTTGCTGTATTTTTAACAGCACCAGATTACATAAATGATCTGGTTTTATCTGCAAAAGGAAAAATATTCTCATTGAATTTAACATGTCTAGAAATATACACTCGGCCAGAATCATCTAAACACTTATATCCATGTTGATTTGAGAAGTAACCAATGAAAACACATGGAGTTGATCTGTAGTCCATTTTGTGTTTATTGAAAGGGCGAATCAATGGAAAACACAAACATATAAACACTCGAAGAAATTCATAGTCAGGAACTTTGAAAAATAGCTTCTCATGGGGAGAAATGTTTTGCAATGCTTTGGTTGGAAGTCTGTTAATAAGAAACACGGACGTAAAAAATGCATCGGTCCAGTATTGAAAAGGAAGAGCAGCTTGTTTCATTAACGTCAGACCCATCTCAACAATATGTATGTGTTTTCTTTCTACAATACCGTTCTGTTCAGACGTATATGGACAAGTAAACCTGTGATTGATGCCGAACTGACTTAAGTATGCTGCCAAGGCTTTGAACTCTCCACCACCATCTGTTTGAATAGATTTGATCTTATGTCCCAGCTGATTCTCCACGGCTTTGTGAAACTGAGGAAAAACAACAGAAACATCACTCTTTTTCTTGAGAAAATAGATCCAAGTATATCTAGAACACACATCAATGATACTCAGGTAATAGAGGTTTCCATTCGAAGAAACGGGAGTTGATCCCCATAAATCCATTTCAAGCAGATCCAAAGGTGTATTATATTCAATTATTGAATCATAAAATGGCAATTTACAGTTTTTGCCAACAGCACAAGTCATGCTATGAGGAATTTGAGCATTTATATTCCAGTTAGCATGCTTTATTATTAACGAAAAAACATGTTGTGATGGATGCCCAAGCCTTTGATGCAAAACCACAGGAGAAATTTGTATTCGAATCATATTACATATCATGCTTGAGTTCATCATCTCAGTAGAATTACATTGTAATGCGGGCAAACAATTTGATTTACTAACTAAAGACTTCCTATTATTATTGTCAAACGAACTGAAATCAAGTCTGTAGAGTCCTTGATGTTTCTGTCCACGGAGAAGTACAGTATGAGTTTCAGAATCTTGAACCAGACAATGAGTATCATGGAACTCAAAATATACCCGATTATCCTTGGTAAACTGCGAAACAGAAACCAAATTTTTAGTAATCTGAGGAATGTATAAGAGATTGTTAAATAAGAGAGGTTCAGACGCAGTATTGATGACAGAAGTGCCAATACTACATATATCTAAGTAACTACCATTCGCAACTTGAACTTTACCTGATCCTGCATTGGACAGATGATTGGTGGAGCTGCATTGGACAGATGATTGGTGGCACCCGAATCTGGATACCATGCTTTGTCCACCATATGTGTTCCAACAGCAGATGAAGTGGAAGTCAAATGCACTTGACTTGGGTTATCCAGAGCTATAAATGCTGCAGATACACTTGGAGCATCAGAATAACCACCAGTCTGAAATTGTTGGATCGGAGGGGCAGATGCACTACCAGAGTTCATCGGGAACATTGATGGAATAAATGTCACATGAGAATACATTGAAGAAGAGTTTTCCATGTATGGATTGAACATAGGAGGAGTAAACACATGTTGAGGATAAGCACCAGGAACAGATTGATTTATAACATGAGGTTGAGTAATATATCCAGAACCAATCGAAGCATTGTTGCTATGATTCTTTACTACTTCAGACGAAGCATATGAAGATCCATCGTCATCATGCCATTGAGTAGAAACCAGATTTGCACTCATGTTTTCATTAGCAGAGGATGTAACCCCCTGGAAATGAACATTAAATCTTTGATAGCATCGATTAACCAAATGACCAAACTTACCACAGAGATGGCATTGTGGTTTATTGTTTGAATAGCCACGGCCTCTGCCTCTACCTCTCCCATATAAGGTATTGTTTGGTTGGTAATCTCGTGTTCACTGAGCAAAGCTGTGCTGATTCTATGACTGTCCAGAATCAATAGTATTCACCTGACCTGAATCCACCTGAATTGGCTTGTCTTCAACATTCTTGACAACTACATTGGACGCGGATAAGGACGTATCAAAGATAGCATCTCTTTGCCTTGCTTCTGCACCAAGAAGAACAGAAGAAATAGAGGTAATATCATATGGATTTCGGCTAGCATGGATTACAACAACAACACTGGCATACTGTCCCTTTACTTCATTCAATATAATTGATATATGTTGCATCTCCTCAATCGGATGCCCAGAGCTCAATAGACTATCACATGTAAGTTGTATTTCAATCAAGTAGTCCCTCATAGACTGGTTTAAGAGTTTACAAAACTTGAGTCTGTCATATAGACTCATAATCCTTGTCGTTGACGATGGTGAGGATTTCTGGTGCATTCTATTCCATATCGACGATGTTGTTATACAGCCAACCAGTCCTTTGCTAATCAGAGAAGCTATGGATGCCAAAATCCATGATGCCAAGGAGCTGTCCTGCTGAGAGTACTTAGGAAATTCAGGATTCAAAATCCTATTTCCTTCTTCATCTTCAAGGAGACGAGGAACTACCAGCGTGCCAAACAGATATCCTTCGAGATTAAGTCCACGAACAGCTAACAGCACTTGCTGTTTCCAAGACTGAAAATTGTCCTCCCCTGTTAACTGACAGATTCTCTTGTTGAAAAATGCAGGTATCAACTCATCCATGGCAGTAGACAATATCAGCAGATAATGCTTTACAATCATACTGAACAATATGCAGAACTGAGATTTCAGACGAACAGAGTACCTTCAACAGATTACCAGACCTTCGAATGATGAGCTGATCCTCTCGTTGATGATGACAATCGCAGCAATTCTTGATGAATTAGTATAGCTCTGATACCATTTCAGCAATCTCACACCAAACTAGATGAATTTGAGAGAGAAAGATAGAATGAACAAGATGAAAAAAGATGACCAAAACAGAATTAACAGAATTACTTGCTTAGCAAGCTATCACTCAAAGTTAAGTTTACATATGCTGAATGATCCTATTTATATAGGATTTACAGGACTTCAAGACTCCAACTTACTCTAGACTCTTCTATAATCTTCTAAACCAATCTACAAGCTTCCTTGTATCATACGGTTCAATACCTTGGAGATTAAGCTATCGACACTATTCACTTATTCATACATCCTCACACTCCAGAGCTCGACGTGAGGAGGTTCTCCACCGTGAGGAGGTTTCTCCAAAGCTCGATGTGAGGAGGTTCTCCAGAGCTTTACGTGAGGAGGTTCTCCAGAGCTCGACATGAGGAGGTTCTCCAGAGCTCGACGTGAGGAGGTTCTTCCACGGTGATGTTTCTTCCAGCTTCGGACGTGAGGAGGTTCTCCACCATCGAGGTGGTCGAGTCGAGGTTATCCACCGTCGAGATTCTTCCAACTCCGGACGTGAGGAGGTTCTCCACCATCGAAGTGGTCGAGTCGAATCGAGGTTCTCCGCCGTCCCGCTTCTTCCAGCTCGGGACGTGAGGAGGTTCTCCACCGTCGACGTGAGGAGGTTCTGCACCTGAAGAAGAATAGCACAAACCTGAAAAACACAAACTGACGAACACAAACCTGAAGAAGAAGAAGAGCACAACTTGGAAACATAAGAAGACAAACTGACGTGGAGAGCACAAGAATTGTTTGAAGCGGGAAAGTGAAATTGTTTAATTTTTTTTTGTCACGGCTCAATTACTATTGAGCCGTGAAAAATTGCAAAAAAAAAATAATTCCTTAAAAAAATGACGGCTCAAAAAAAGAGCCGTCAAAAATATATTTTTTTTAATATCGCGGCTCTGAAATATGAGCTGCGACAAATATTTTTTTAAAAAATAAAATAAAATGATGGCTCAATAGTATTTGAGCCATGAATAATCAGATAAATAAATTATTCACGGCTCAATAGTGTTTGAGTCATCCCTTTGGGCCGTTAAATCACTCTTCTCCTGTAGTGCTCTATTTTTTAAACTAAACACCATAATCATTTTGAGTAGAATTTTCAATATCATAATTTTACTAATAAATGTGGTTGGTAACCACAATTTTACTTGTATAACCATATTTAGATTACTTATTTTTTATTTGTCTATGTAAATTATTATTTTTTATTCTTTTGTATTATAAAGAGTAACTTAAGAGTTGAGATTAATACAAGTTTGAAAAATAAGAAATTCAAACCATTACAATCTAGAGAAGATGATATTGATGCGAGGAGAACGTTAGACAGACTAGATAACAAAAAAATTTTAAGTCGTTGAGACTGATTGTGTGGATGTTAAAATACCAATTTAGAATGCGAAGCAAGGACAAAAACGAAAATGACCACTTAATTGAATATTGAATGGAATTATGAAAGGTAACAGAAATTTTATAAAAAGTAACCACTGTGAAAAAATATTTAAAAAAGTAAGTATACTGAAAAAATATTTAGCAAAATGTATATAAGCGCTACTAGGGTAGCGTTTTTCACAAAACGCCACTAGGGGTAACGTTTTTCATAAAACGCTACTTGGGGTAACGTTTTTATGAATTTCACTACCCCTAGTGGCGTTTTTTTTTATGTTTGTTTGACGATTCGATGTTTAATTAAAAATAAAATTATGTATTTATTAAAATAAAAATAAAAATTTTAGTAAGTAGATATTTTAATTGCGATTCAAATTATGCAAAAAAATATTAAATTTGGATCTACGGATTGACTGTAGGCTCTGCCGTAAGTTGAGATATGAAAATTTGACTTAAAACAATATAACTCATACCCTATAAGTCTATATTGACCACGGTGAACGTCATTTATGTCGTAATTCAATTATGTACCTAGGGTAATGTTTTGATTAGAAATACAGTGATTTTGTAACCTAACATCGCTTGTCTTAAAAGTTGACTGAAATACTTAAATGCATTAGGTGAGCAATTTAATTATGTACTTACTCCGAAAAAATTAAAGTGCGTAGATAATTGAATTACGAATTAAATGACGCTAACTAGACGTTAATTTTTTACTTTTAGACTGGCCGTATAATACGAAGTAAATTACTTATCATATTATACAGTCAGTCTAAAAGTAAAATATTAATGTCTAGTTAGCGTCATTTAATTCATAATTAAAATATCTACTCACTTTAATGTATTTTTTTGAGTAAGTACATAATTAAATTGCTCACCTAATGCATTTAATTATTTCGGTCAAATTTTAAGACAATCGATTTTAGGTTACTAAATCACTGTATTTCTAATATAAAAAAATTACCCTAGGTAGATAATTGAATTACGACATAAATGACGCTCAGCGTGGTCAGTTTAGACTTATAGGGTATGAGTTATTTTTTTGTAAGTCAAATTTTCATATCTCAACTTATGGCAGAGCCTATAGTCAATCTGTAAGTCCAAATTTAATAATTTTTGCCTCATTTGAATCGCAATTAAAATATCTACTTACTATAATTAAATAAAAAAAATTAATAAATACATAATTTTATTTTTAATTAAACATCGAATCGTCAAAAAAACGTAAAAAACAAAAAACTACCCCTAGTGGTGTTTTCTTAAAAACGCTACTCAAAGTAGCTCACGTTGTAAACAGCGCTACCTCCAGTAGCGCTTATATACATTTTGCTAAATATTTTTTCAGTATGCTTACTTTTTCAAAAAAAATTTGCACAGTGTCTACTTTTTAAAAAAAATTCAAGGTAACGTTCATTTGCTTCAACCTTCAGGAGTATGTTCATCTACTCCCCAAAATACGGATACACCCCGTAACTTTAGCAATATTGTTGATTAATGATACAAATAGATTGTGTTAAACTATATATAATAGATGAGGAGATTAAAGTTTGGGCGATTAAGGATAAAACATAAACTCAAATTATATATATGATTATAGTTACGATCATGTAAATATCTTATTTTGTATCATGATAAAAAAAATGGGTTAATTACTTAATTGGTTACACATGTTTGACCAATGTTCAGAATGGTTACACATGTTTCAAAATGTGATTAATTGGTTTTGCTATGTGACTAATTGGTTACACATGTTTTTCCCAATGTGATTAATTGGTTATTCCGTTAGTAAACCGTTAATTAATTTTTTTAACATATTATTGAATTGTGAAATGACTATTATGCCCTTAGTTGTATTGAAGAACACATGGAAGGATTGAAGAACCAGAATCAAATCAAATTTGATTCGATGTTCTTGAGAACCCAGAAATGTTGTTTCTCGGTTCTTCAAGAACCCATAAATGCTGTTTCTGGGTTCTTGAAGAACCCAAAATCGCAGAAACAGCATTTCTGGGTTCTTCCCATTGTGGGTAACATGTCGAACCTTTTAATCACATCATTTCAAACAACAGTATCCATTTAATCACATTATAGAGAAACATGTATGACCTTTTAATCACATTATAGAGAAACATGTATGATCATTTAATCACATTTGGTGATAACATATACTGCAATACAGAACTTCAAGAACCCAGAATTGCGATTCTAAGTTCTTGAAGAACACATAAACGCGATTTTGGGTTCTTGAGAACTCAGAAATTGCAATTCTGGGTTCTTCGATTCTTGTTCTTGAAGATGATGATGTGTTCTTGAAGATGATTCTAGGGGTAATTACGTCATTTTGCGTATCTAAATAGTGACTTAATTGTGATTTTTAACTGTGAACAGTAAAAAAAACAAATAGTCACATTTCAAAACCAATTAATCACATTTTAAAACATGTGTAATCATTCTGAACATTGGTCAAACATGTGTAACCAATTAAGTAATCAACCCTAAAAAAATATTATCATAAGTTTCGCATTATTATAATCTTTCCTTATTTCAAGTCAAGATAATAAGATTTGGGTCATAAAACATAAATTAATTATTAACATTGTTGATCTCTCCTCCGAAATAAACTATTAACGTGCTCTGAAAATATTCTGTGGGTATTTCTGTTTCGGGAATTGTGAAAGTTAGCTAGTTTTGATTGTGTAATTTGAACTTCGGTGATTAGTTGTCACCTATAGCGGTTATTTTAATCCATAATTTAAAAAAAAACATTGTTGTAATTGATGTCATTATTTAGCTTAGTTAACAGAATTATATATGTTAAGATAAGGTCAGAGTTCTGCCTACAAATCTCATCTAATCTAACTACGTTGATTACAGATTGATCGATCGATCACGTAGAAATGCAAAGATTAGCCTACGTTATCATGACATCATTTTGATGTCATAAAAACTTCCCTGGTGTCTCGTAGTTCGGGACTTCGGAGGCTTCAAAGCTGGTGGCAAATAAAATGTTACTGTAGTTTGTCGGGTGATTGGTGGACAAACGACTGCGCCGTTGAAACTCGAACCACGCCCGCAAACACTTTTGACTTTCAAATTGAGCCGTTTCAAACCGTTGTGTCGGTGATCAAATCAAGGCGTGAAAATACCTCTTTAGAATTAATTTAATTTGTTACAGTATTATATATAAAAACATAATTACGAATATATAATATCATAGAAAATTCTTATCCTCCTCCTCTTTTTACTTTTTTTTTTCGCTTGTTTTATTGAAATCTAAAAAGCGTGGTCAGTTAATTAGTTAATTACGGAGATTCATTATTAGAATCAAATGCTAAAGGAGTCCTGAGTTGGGATAGGGGTTTTGGACTCAATTATCCAGTCGCACTGTCATTCTTACTTGGATGGTTATTCATTTGGCGCTCTTGTTCGCTGAACGCGGATTGCTTTCCACCTGACTTGCCGAAATTGTATTGTCATTGCATTGATGTTGTCACAAACTACCTCCAACCTTTAAGAAATCATTTAACCTATCGCATTCTGGAAGTCTGTTTCCACTTCTACATCATCTTTCGAGTGTCATACTGAATCCTTTCATTACGGCTTGGGCTTCAAGGCTCTCAGTAATATCACTTCATGTCATTCGGTTTAACCCACCCACTAGTTGCTTTTCCACATTTCAAGCCACCACACTGATACCTCCACGTCTCGTCTGGTTGCACCATGAAGCATTGCAGTTTAGATATATAGCTCTCTCGGTCGGTTTAGTCCACCTCATGGCATGTTGTGTTCGTGTTTCTATTCCTCCTCTTGGGCTGGCCCGTAGCAGCTGCATATGTGCTCCTTTTATGGCGAGCACTGTTTCTATTCCTCCTCTTGGGCTGGCCCGTAGCAGCTGCATATGTGCTCCTTTTATGGCGAGCACTGTTTCTATTCCTCCTCTTGGTTCGGCCCTTAGCAGCTTCATATAGAAACACCAAATTCTATCACATTTCTACTGTTGTTAAAAGGATAAGAAATAAGATTTTGGTTATTCACGACTTAGTTGGAAGTTAGATTTTTTATGAGGGACTTATACAGGAGAAATTTAAAAAATTATTTTCAAATCTCTTCACAACTTCAAAGGTTGCCTCACCTTGGTTGGTTGATCGTCCCGATTCTTGGAGAACTGCTTTATCTGAAAATCAAATCCGTCGCCTAAACAATTTTATCACTTGGGAAGAAATTAGGAAAGTCACTTGGGATCTTAAACCTTTTAAAGCTTCGGGGACTGATGACCTCCATCTGACTTTCTTCCAAAAGTTGTGGAACTGTACGGGTAGCTCTCTGACTAATGTTATCAGTGAGGTGTTTAAAAGTGTGTATGTCCCTATAAGTTGGAACGAGACATTTATTTGCCTAATTCCAAAATGTAGTCATCCTAATTCGGCATCCCAATTCACACCTATAAGTTTTTACAATTTTATTTATAAGGTCATTTCAAAAATTCTAGTGAATAGAATCAGATCAGTTCTGAACAATATCATCTCTCCTTTTCAGACTAGTTTCGTCCCAGGTAGAAGGGGTTCTGATAATGTAATTATGCTTAGAGAGGTGCTTCATTTTTCAAAGCATAAACATGGCAAAACAGGGTGCATGATCATTAAAATAGACCTTGAAAAAGTCTATGATTGAATTGAGTGGTACTTGTAAATTCCCTGGTAAAGTCATTAAGTTGATTATGAGTTGTATTTCCACGTCTTCAATTGAAAATTTGTTTAATGGGGGGAAACTAGAAAAATTCTATCCGTCTAGAGCATTAGACAAGGTGATCCTCTATCTCCGTACATCTTTATTCTATGCATGGAATATCTGACGTTTCTTATCGATGAAAACGTTATGCAAGGACAATGGAAATGAATAAAGTGGGAAGAGGTAATATGACTTTATCCCATATTTTTTTGTTGATGACCTCATTCTAATGGGAGAGACGACACCTGAAAATTGTAACTGTATCAACTCGGTTTTAGAAGAGTTTTGCGCCAGTTTAGGACAAAAGGTAAATCAAGGGAAGTTGATCATGGTTTTCTCAAAAAATGTACCTACAATCAAAAGAATAGAGATCTCAACGATTTTAAAGTTTAAAACAGTTGAGAACTTTGGCTCTTACCTCGGTTTTCCGTTAGAATTGTCAAACTTGGAAGTTAACTACTTTAACTTTGTTTTGGATAAAGTTAGAAATAAAGTTTCGGGTTGGAGGGCAAAGCTGTTACGTTGGACAAATCGGTCTTGTCCACGATCCCCTCCTACTATATGCAATGTACTATGTTTCCTAATTCAGTGTGTAAAGAACTCGACATCATTAACATAAAAGTTTTGTTTGGGGATCCACAGACCAGAAAAGGAAAATCCACTTGAGGAATTGGGAGTAAATAATAAAGCCGAAAAAACTAGGGGGCTTGGTATTCAATCGGCGATGTATCGAAACAAAGCGTTCCTGGGGAGTTTGACATGGAGATTGAAAAAGGAAACGACTCCTTGGGTTGTGATGATTAGAAACAGAACGTTTAAGTAAGATGAAACTTCTCTCACTACATCAAACAAAACTCCATGTAATTGGAAAGCAATTAATGAAGGTATGAACACCCTTAAATTGGGATCGGGGTTAGGTGGTGGCGAATGGTAGGGATATTAAATTCTAGCTCTATAATTGGGTGGGTAATCAATCCCAACGATCTTCTATATATGGTCCACTGAAGTATGAGGAAGACAAATTGCTGGTAGGAGATGTCTTCCAATATTACAAGTGGAATCTGATAGAACTTATTTGAACTCAAATATGGAATGTCACACACTCGGGGAGTTACACTACATCATCTACATACTCTCTGTTAGCAGGTCATGATACAAATAGTTAGGTACTGAATCAATGAGATTGGGTTTTGGAAGATTTAGACTACCCCAAAAGTTCAGTATTTTATTTGGTTGTGCCTTAAAGATAGACTAACCTCTTGCAAACTATTGAACCATAGGGGATGTAATTTGAGTCATCTCTGCCAAATTTGTTATTCTGGGGTGGATGAAATAAATCACATATTGAGTGAGTGTGAGCATGCTAAAAATATGTGGAATTCAGTCACTTGGTTGCTCAATCTGGGGCAATCTTTCCACTACCCTTTGAATGAGTGAATCAAGTATGGATGTCAGGCATCGGGAGTTATTATTCAAGGAGTTGAGTGAATTTTTTTTTCTTATGTTCTATGGAACATTTGGAAAAATAGGAACTCACTTATTTTTAATGTTAAACCTGCTTCTTCTTCTATTTATAATCTATTTTTAATGTTTATGTTCAGACTGTGACTACTAATGACTTTATCTCCATAGATATTAGTTGGGTTCCTCCAAAAAAGGATTGGTTTAAAATTAATACAGATGGAGCTGCTAAGGGGAATCAAGGTTTTGCAGGAGCGGATGGGGTCATCCGAGATTACAGGGGTCAAAGGGTGGCAGAATTCTCAAGGAATTTGAGTTGCTTAAACAGTATCACTGCGGAATGTTGGGTCATCCGAGACGGACTTCTACTGACAAAGACACTCAGATTAAAATCTATTCACTTCGAAACGGACGCCCTCTCAGTCCATAAGTTAATCTCTGATGAAAACATGTCAAATCTAAAACTAATGCACATCATTGCGGATTGCAGGAAGCTCTTGATGCAGTACGAATGAAGTTCATACATATTTTTCGAGAAGCAAATGCGGTAGAGGATATCATGGCGGGTATGACGATCAACCAACGACATGTGTTTGAACTTCATATCTCACCTCTGAAGGAAACTACTAAAGCGCTCTGAAAATATGCTGTTAGTTCTTCTGTTTCGAGAATTGTTAAAGCTAGCTAGTTTTTGTTGTGTAATTTTGAACTTCGGTGAAATGTTTGTCATCTATAACAGTTTTTTAATTCATAATTATCAAAATAAAAACATAATAGGAATTCGCATAAACTCTATTTTATAACTCTATAACTTAATCAAGCAAAATTATATATTTTTCAGATGAAGACGATTCAATGGCGAGCTACAAATTTAAGGTAAATTAGAAAGCTTTCTAACGTGTTGTATAATCACAATGTTTAGTCTACCTAGACTAATGTAAAGAAGCATAATTTCATTTTGATTAAGTTTGATAATAATTTGTGCCCATTAAAGCATCAATCTCTATTTCGCATACAATCAACAAATTTAGGGATCTAAAAAAATACTTCATGGAATAATATTATACTCTTTTAATATATAAGTTTGTTCAATTTTACTAATATTATATTATTTTTCTATTTATAGATTTTATTATATTATATATTTTAAATTTACATATACTGCTGTAACAAATTAATAAGAAATATAAATTTTAGTATACTCAAATAAAGTTTTTGCCCAAATAGTGAATTAATTAATATTACAATATAAATTCTTATATGCGTAATAGTCTATCTTATCTATATAAAAATTTCAAGTTGATATTAATTATAAAGATATTTAGTTTTAAAATAATAGTAGATACAAATTATTTAATACAAAGAATGTTACTAATATAGTGGGGAAAAAACTAGAATGCATAGTTAAGGACCACATTAGAGAAACTCAAATTTGATTTATATAGTTTCTTCCTAGTTAAAAGATGAATTTAAGAATGAGAGTCAATTTGAGGATGAATTTTCGTTAAATTAATAAGGAATAAAATCTGATTGGAATTGAACGGTTCATTTTTTATTTTCAACAAATAAGAATGGGCTAGTAATAGCAACCTGAATTTTTTTTTTTTCGTCTCGTCGCCTTCGAGCTTGGGAACGTAGCCCCACTAGCAGCCTATAATTAAGGTCAGCCTGTTATTTTTTTTTTTGATCACTAAGGTCAGCCTGTTAGACTCAAGTGGTAATCATTTCCCCAAACCAAAGCTTCTTCTTGCACTTGAGAGATTCGAACTCATGACCCTGGAGTTAAACCACTTGGGAGGCGTTCTCAACTACTGTAAGTGGTAACGGTTCATAAATTTGACAATCAAAGTAAACAAAGTAAAAGTTAATCTTGACATTGAATAGTACAACGTTATACTTATTTTAATAGAGAAAAATATTACATTATCTTTTAATGTTTGATTAAATTTTGAATTTTTCCCTAAAAGTTTAAATTGTAAAATTTCATTCTCTCATTTTTGGTCAAAGTGTAATTTGCTCAAACCGTTAAGGAATTGTACTTTGGACAAACACGAGGGAAATAAAATTTTAAGGAAATTCGAAATCTAATCAAATATTAGTGTAATGTCTATTTTCCCCTTTTAATTATTTATATATATTATTAAAACAAACTGCTTATTAAATCTTCCAAAATAATTCTTAACTATTTAATTAAATTTATTTTGATTATTCACATATTTTCCTGCTTACAACTTGTTTCTACGATTACCTCTAATTCTAACTTTTCTCACTATTATCTTCATCCACCATTGTCTCTCCTTTTTCTTTTCCCTTCCAAAATATTGACTTTATGTTCTCTTATATCATTTTTATTTATACACACTTATTTAATCTATTTATATACTATTAAGCATAAACACATTTTTAAGACCATCATATTTTAATATCATTTTAAACTATATGATTTTATTTATATGCATTTATCAAACAATATAATTTTTTACTTATATGTACTTAAATGATGGAAAAATCATAAAAACTTGCGTTAACTATTTGCACCAAGATTCAAATAGGAAATCTAATCTATTAATCAATTACGCAACTAGCAATTGTTACTCTAAACTTCATTTATTTTAAATTATCTTAGTATGTTATTTGTTAGGTATCGATAGTGATGACTCAATATGGGTAAGATCTCGAAAATCCAATAATTTTGCAAGAGATAAAACCAACATCATTCAGAACTGGGCCGACCTACATTAAGGGTAAGTCGGTACCCATAAATCGGACCAACACCAAGCCCAAAATTAAAGTGGACGCCAAAGCCCTATTTCAGGACGCCCTTGGCCAATGTCAAAGTCTCCTACTGCTCGTCATAAGAGCACTCGTCAAGAGAGTCAAACCTCTTAAACTCTGGTCCCACAAACCGACACTGAATATATAGCCACGATATCCCGCGTATATCTAACACATATTCTATAAAGATTGCATAAAGTAACTGCAATATTACGCAATAACTGTAATATCTACTATTATAATCTTTACTGGCACAATATTCACAAATATATTCAGCTGCCTATAACAGTTTGGTCTTTCAACTCTATAAATACTCTTGCTTTACATACGTTCATTACGTTATGAGTTCATACACACAGTATACTCATTTAAGCATCAGAGTGGGAGCCAGAGGTACCCCCTCTGTTGTGCTCCTCTTCTTGCAGGTTCATCGGAGCTCAGGCGAAAGCGTGCAGTAATCAATCCTTTGACATTCAATTCACTGTCAAGTCAACACCCGGGAAATTCAGACCCACATTATTAATATTAAATGTTCTTAATTAATTTAAATTTTTTTGTAATTGTTAAGTAGCATTACATCTTATAAGATTGATAATTATATATATATATGATTAAGTATGAATATATTCTTAAAACTATCATATTTTAATATCTACATTATTTCATGTACTTTCACAAGTGAAGTAAACTAATTTTCAGAGTTCGTTATTTATTATCTTTTAAGAATTTAATTATATTTAAAATGTATGAGAATTCAATACTTAATTCTAAAACTTAAAGGTTAATAAATACCTAATATTTTTTTTTTGGAAATTTCATTGAAATTTATTGGATCCGCTATAATAAATTTATAGTAGTCGTTGTTTCATTGACATGTTAGTAAGTATGTTAAGATATATTAATAGTATATTGAATACTTTAACTTACAAGTTTGGACTTATAAGACAGTTGACTAAGTCGTATGTTTTAAATTTACCACGGTATCAAAACACACATGTTCAAATATTGAGAACGTTGGAAAAAAAAAAATTCTAACATAAAGGTTGACATGGGACATTAAGCGAAGATAGTTGACTAAGTCATATATCTTAAATCTAACATGATATAAATGTCGAAGCTCTAATCCTGTGGATGTTGGAAAAAATTACTCCCATAATGTATAGATTGATGTTCACAAACATTCGTAGAAGAGAGTGTCTTAAGATATAAACTAGTGTCGTAACACTCATGTTCAAATCGAAGATATCTTCAAAGCATGTTGAATGTATTTACTCACAAAGTGTTGGATTGGTCATCCACATATTACTGACTTATAAAATCAATTATATAAACTTTATAGCAATCTAATCCTCTAAGTATTTTAAAATATATATATATGTTGGGTGATTTTATAAAATTATTATAGGAAAAAAAATACATTAAGTGGTCATGATGATTTAACATATATTTTATTCTTAGGATATACTGATAACGAATTTTAGAATTTACATCAAAGTGAGTACGTAAACTTCATTTCCCCATAAGAAATGTATCTACACTCTAAAAGTAAAAACAAAAGGTGCACCCATAATACCTTTTAAGAGTTTCGAGCTTAAAGATGAATTTTGTAATGACACAAAATTGATATATTTCGATTTTAGTTTTAATCTAATTTCTGCAGAAGTTCTTAGTGAACAATTTAAATGAAGTAAACATTTATTTCAAAGATATCAAAGAAGTCCACATAGATGTTCACTTACCTTTGTAGATACATTGTAAACAATTTTCAATTTATTTGAGTTTTGCAGTGAATATAAACAAGGTGCACATCAAACTTTGTCAAACGTAGAAATATATGTTTCCACCATTAGTAACAAATATTTATATGTTACTTTTTCACGCAGTACTACGTAGTTACTAACAAAAGTTTTAGTTAAGAAAATGGACTTTAAATGAATTATCTGTATATATAATCAAAACATAGTCTGCACAAATTATTTGTTAATTTCCTGTAATTGTATTTGATAATTTTTGTATACTGTTTTCATTTACTACTAATTATATTGCTTATGTATTTATATAGTCCTCTGCAAGTCCATTTTCAATTAATGAATAGTGATAGAGATATTGAGTGTATATATATATGTGTCTTATAGAAAATAAAAATGAAATTTATTGAATTCACTTATGTGTGTGGTTATATTAGACTATGGTTTGCGTTACACGCGTTGTCATTGTTTGTCGCGCGTAAGCTATTACGAAATCATAATGTATCTCGCTACTATGATAATTAATATAAGAAAAATATGAGAATTAAACACTTATTAAATATATTTTAAAATAAGATAAAACTAAACTTATTACGTAAGATAATAAAATAAAATTTTAAAAAAGCTAAATATTTTTAAGGAAATGCTGGAGCGATCAAGATTTTCTTTAGTAGTATGTTTTGTTTTTGATCACTTGATGAGTTACTTAAAAATATTTATAATTTTTAAATTTTGTTTTATTGTATTAAATAATTTAAGTTTAGTTTTAAATTAATAATATTTTTAATAAGTGTTTAATTCATATACTATTTGGCCAAAAAAAAAATTCATATACTATTTTTATATTCATATACTATTATAGTAGTCACACACAGTGTACGAATGTAAACAAATGAATACAACATATAGGGGAAGGCTAGTATATATAAAATCCAAAATTTGAACTAGATTCCCTCTTCTGAAAATATACCTTACACTAGTTCAATTATTATTTTTCTAGAGTAGATTATTGTTTTTTTTTTTATCATAAAGAGTAGATTATTGAGTTGTAAAATATTTGGTTATGCGCGCGTACATGGACGCGTTTCTCCCAGCTGGGAGTCACCTGAAACCTAGCGACTGACTCGCTTTTGGTTCCAAGGCAACCTCCAGCTCTAGGATCGGTCTCCGCCAGCTTGCTTTTACTACGCGCGATCACTCCTGGAAGTCATCGCTTCAGTTACTGCTATCTTAATTGCTCGCCTGCTGCATCCCAAAACGTCCTGCTGCTGCTTCCACTGTGCAGGGGTGCTGCGATCGGGAGAATCATCGGGCGATCGCCAATTGTCAATTGCCTTGGCATCTTCTGTGAGTTATAACCCTTATCTGTTCCTCCCTTTCTTCGCGTCTTCCTCTTGTCTGCAGGTGGTCAAAACTGCTGTGAGCTCGTCCGGTATGGCTGCGCCCAACTCTTTAGGTGAATCTGACCCGGGTATGTCTCTCCTGAACTTGGTGGCTTCTGGTAATTTGGGTTTGAATGATACACCTGAGATTAGGGCTCTAGGTATGCTGCTTTCCGATAGACAAGTGAAAAATAATGTTGTCATGAACGTTCTTAGAGATGCCTGGGCTCGTTTCGGTACTGTCAATATTGCTGAAATGAATGACTCGACCTTAGTGTTCGACTTTGCCTCCTTAAAGGACAAAGAACAGATTATGGACCTCTCGCCGTGGTCCATCCACGGCCATTGCCTCAATATCAGATCATGCCCTGTGAACAGAGCTGTTACAGATGTGGACTTCTTCAAATTACAGGTTTGGGTGCAAATTCACGGTCTAAGCTTGGAAATGATGAACACACCTAACGCACAGAGTATCGGAAATAGCATTGGAGTCTGTCTAAGAACGGAGGAGGATAGAGTCATGAAACAAAGAACCTTCCTTAGAGTGTTGGTGGACCTGCACATTGCTGCCCCTCTCATGCCTCGGTTTAAATGGATCGATTCGAGTGGCAATGAGCAGTGGGCATCGGTTAAGTACGAGAGGCTCACGGAACTTTGCTACGGATGTGGTCTAATTGGACATTCAACTAAGTCTTGCTCGGGACCTGTTATTATGGACACATCTGATGGATCACCATTGTATGGTCCTTGGACCATTTGCGATCGCCCCAAGACGAACAACCGTTGGGTCTGTGTGGGGGGTGGTGCACGGCAGGCTACCTCCAGAGATCCACGGTTCCAGTCTTGGACACAGGTCATGCAACAACAGGGACCGAAACTCCAACAAGAATCAGGATTTAGGGGGATGTCTAATGCTAGGATGCAGAATGGGAGGTCGGGTTGGAGAGCTTGGGCTGATCAAAGGAGCCATGTGTCTAGCTACGGCTCAAGCAATGCCCCTTCCGTGACGAACAATCAAAACCTTGCGACGCATGTTCAGGAGGAGGCTGAGTCATCGAAACAGAACAAGATCGTAGCCACAGCACCAGTTATGCAGACTGGGAATATTGTGACTGCTATAGGTGGAGGACAGGGGAATTGCAACAAGGATACGGTCGAGGAAGGGGAGTTGCCTTTGGAGGAGATCGATCGGATCCTCGCTACTGCTACTCCCTTAACCCCGATACACGATGAGGATTCGCAAGGAACCAGCATTTTCGATAAAAATGCAGTCCTGTATGGAGGCCTGGAGGTTGTGCAGTCGGGTACTGGGGGAGTTGTATCTGATGTGGTCAATAAGGAACCGGGCCTGGACGATCAAGACCTGGACGATCTGGTTGTGGATAGACCTCGGATGGATCGGCTGGTAACTGGAAAGGAGCTCGCACCGATGGCCACGCCTGGCCTGACTGACCCGAAAAAAGGAACTGACAGCTCGTGGAGAATCTCTCACTGGTTGGGGGCTATCACTTAACCACCAGAACAAAAGAGAAGGGGACCGACCGACCAGAAGGAGGGGCCAATGAAACGTAGGAAGACACAGAGTGGCCCCTCAGTTATGGGAACTGCAGGTATGATCTTTTTCACATCGGGGGGGGGGGGGGGGGGGGGGTCACCCAAGACACGAACGACAGGATTGAAAAGATTGTGGAAGGGAAACCAGAGAGGAGGAGGACGAGGCAATCGGAGAAGGCTAAACTGTCCGGTGGCTGTCAATCGACAGCCACTGGGTCGAAATGATTTACATCAGTTGGAATTGTCAAGGGTTAGGGTCTCCCTTGACAATTCGACATCTAAAAGACCTGGTGAGGGGCTCTCATCCGGCTATTGTCTTCCTCATGGAGACGAAGAAGAATGAGGCCCACTGCGAGAGGGTGAGACGGGAAATCGGTATGGAATCTGCTGCGTACGTGCAGCCGATTGGTGCGAGTGGGGGTTTAGCTCTTTGGTGGACGAAACAGGTAAACCTCAAAGTTATTTCGAATGATAAGAACTTCTTTGAAACGACGGTTACGAGCTGTGAATTCAGAGGTATGACTAGGGTCACCTGGGTCTATGGTGACTCGGTTTTTGCGAGAAGATCACATAATTGGGCAGCCTTGAGATGTTTGGGGCTTAATAGGCGGGATCCATGGGTTTGCATAGGCGACTTCAATGATATCTCCCACCAAAGGGAGAAGGAGGGAGGAGGCCCGAAGGACCAAAATAAAATTGACGGCTTCAATAATCTCTTAGACGATCTAAACCTTGAAGACATGGGCTACAAGGGATCCATGTTCACTTGGAGCAACAATCGGAGAGGGGGAGATAGGATAAGGGAGAGGCTGGATAGGGCGATTGCTAACCCAGAATGGCTTACACTGTTTCCATCGGCACAATGCTCACATGGCCTCATGATCGGATCCGATCACGTCCCAATCTCTATACAACTTCGGACCGACGAGACTAAAGGGAAAAGACAATTCCGGTTCGAGGACATGTGGTTGGAAAATGATGAATGCCTAGACATTATCAACTCGGCTTGGCATAGAGGAGGTCCGGTGGTCCATGGTCATGAGCTGAAATTGAAACTGGATCGGTGTAGAGTGGCTTTGACCGAATGGAGCTCTAAGGAGTTCAAGCACAACCTCGTGGAGATTTCTAAGGTTAAGACACAAATTCGAAATGTGTCGACCGCGCAAAACAATGGTTCGGTTGTGGACGTCAAAAGGGCCCTAAAGTCAAAGCTTCATGCGCTTTGGAAGCGGGAGGAAATATATTGGAAGCAAAGGTCGAGGATTAAGTGGTTGGGTCACGGGGATAGGAACACCAAGTTCTTTAACCAAACCACACTCTCTAGAAGAAGACGGAATAAAATTACACGTCTTAAGGACGTGAATGGGAATTGGATCGAGGGGGACAAGAAGGTCAAAGCTGAATTATATGGTTTCTTCTCGAGCTTATTCGAATCGGATAGGGGGGGTTCGGCCGACATCAGATTTTGGTCAGATTCTAAGAAGTGTGCCGATTTCGGTCACATCGAATATGAATGATGGACTTACAGCTTTCGCAACGTATGATGAGGTTAAAAGGGCGTGTTTTCAGATGGGTGGTTCTAAAGCACCGGGTTCGGATGGTTTCTCAGGGACGTTCTACCATAAGAGTTGGGCAACGGTCGGAACGGACTTGCTCACTTCGGTTAAAGCCTTCCTTGCGACAGGTATTATGCCTTCATTTCTTAACCATACACATATTACCTTGATCCCAAAAAATGCTAGCCCCGTATGTGCTTCAGATTTTAGGCCTATTAGCTTGTGCAACTTTGGCTATAAAGTTATCTCTAAGGTTCTGGCGAATAGGTTGAAAACCTATTTGCCAGAACTGGTCACCCCGTTCCAAAGTGCGTTTGTTTCGGGGCGACGCATTCAGGACAGTGTTATTATCGCGCATGAGATGTTCCACTATCTTAAGACAAGAGGCAAGCCAAGAACGCCGTCAGGGAGGTCGGAATGTGCGCTTAAAATTGACATGCAGAAGGCCTATGACCGCGTTGGATGAGATTTCCTTCTTATGAGCTTGAAACAAAGGGGATTCAATGACAAATGGATAGCTTGGATTAAGGCATGCGTGTCAACGGTTACATATAAGGTTCTGATCAACGGTAATCGATCGGACATCATCCGTCCCTCGAGGGGACCAAGACAGGGTGACCCTCTTTCACCTTACCTTTTCATTTTGGTCGCTGATGTCCTGTCTAGATTACTTGACGACCAAGTTATGAAGGGTGCATTTAGAGGTATCCGCCCGAAGAGGCATTGTCCAGAGATTCAACACCTATTCTTCGCGGACGACTCCATTTTCTTCCTCAAAGGCTCGTTGGCACAGGCAACGAACCTTAAGGATACTCTAGGTGCCTACTGTTCGGCATCAGGACAGAAGATCAATTTCTCCAAGTCAACGCTTTATTTCAACTCAGGAGCTCAAGATGCGTACAAAAGGAGCATATCTGATCTTTTTGGGGTAACACATTCGAGTAACCCGGGGTTCTATTTGGGCCTCCCGACCATTTGGGGAAGATCAAAGAGGGAGGCTCTCAATTATCTTAAGGAGCGGGTTCGTGACAAGATCCTTTGTTGGCGGAACAAAATGCTTAACCACGCGGGAAAGGAGGTACTCATCAAATCTGTCCTCAGTGCTATCCCAATGTATGTAAAGCATATTTTCAGGATCCCGACCACTTGGTGTAATGAGGTTGATAGCCTCATTGCCCGATTCTGGTGGGGGACGAGAGAGGGCAATAGGAAGATGCATTGGAAGAATTGGGGCTCCATGGCGATGTCTAAGTCAGTTGGTGGCTATGGTTTCAGAGACATGAACAACTTTAACCGTGCGATCCTTGCAAATATGGCCTCCCGGATCTTACAAGAACCGGACGCTCTTTGGGTAAGGTTTCTCAAGGGACTCTATTTCCCGAACGAATCCTTTATGCAGGCCTCGGCGGGTGGGAGGGCCTCGTGGGCTTGGTCGAGCCTCCTAGAGGGCCGGGATGTAATTAAAGACGAAGGTGTGTGGATGCTTGGGGATGGACGATCCATCCGCCCGTTTGCGGACTCGTGGGTAACAAACAGAACCGATCTAAGGATCAGACCAGCCGCGGCCGATGATCAACTACCCCAACAAAGGGTAGTCTCATGGTTCAATCAAGACGTCCGGGGGTGGAACGAGACATTAATACGGGACGTTGTGCACCCGGACGATGTCCACGCTGTTCTGCAGGTACCTATTCCGATCGGGGAGGCCACGGACACTCTAAGATGGCCACACACGAAGTCGGGAACCATTTCAGTCAAGTCAGCGTACCATGTACTCCACACCTCTCAGGCTCGGCGTCTCACAGTAAATGCCTCTATCACGAGACAACCGAGGGTGAGCCCAATTGTATGGAAGGCGGTGTGGGCGGAAAACGTTTAGCCAAAGATTAAGGCATTTGTTTGGAAGCTTGCACATGATATCATTCCGACGAAGGCTACCATTGCTCGACGAGGGGTGAACATTGACGGACTTTGCTCGATTTGTCTTGTTAGCGATACTAGAGAACACATGTTGTTCGGTTGCCCATGGGTGAAACAGGTGTGGACTCCTTATCTGACACAACCAGATGCTGATGTGGGTGCTCAATCGGTCGACGAATGGCTGGGTATGGTTTCTAACTTTTCAGGACCGCGTGGAAACCATAGGGCACGGTGATGGAGAAACCTCATGGTGGTGGCGTGGGTCATTTGGAAGGCGAGGTGCAAGCTCGTGTTCGATAATGCTCAACTGTGCACTACCGCGATTCACATGGAGATCAACCGAACCATTGAGGAGTTGGGGTCGGCAAAACACCATACAAGAGCCGACAAACAGATCCAAGCTTGGCTAGGGCCCCCTCGGGGAGTCATCAAGATAAATTGTGACGGGGCTTGGTCGACTTACTCTATGAAAGGAGCCTTCGGGGTTATCGCGCGGGACGACATGGGGGTGGTTCGCGGGGGATCAACCGGGACCCAACTAGTCGGCTCGGTGGACGAGATTGAAGCCTTGGCGGTCCTTCACGGGGTACAACTCGCGATCGACAAAGGTTGGCCTCAGGTAATCATTGAAACGGATGCATTGAACATCATCAACCATCTTCGAGGGAAGGAATATTCCTGGAGGATGGATCCGTTTTTGTCGAATGCGGTAAACCTTTCTCGTTCGGTTGGGGAGATTGCTTGGGAACATGTTCCCCGATCCGCAAACTCTTGTGCGGATTGGTTGACAAAGAATGTATTAGCGGAGTTGTGTCCTTTGGATTGGGTGTCCTCACCCCCAACCCCTTTATGTCGTTGTATTATTGCGGATGTCATTTTGTACTCGAATCCGGTTTCGGACGTTGTTTAATTAATGATGTTTATTGGCCAAAAAAAAAAAAGAGTAGATTATTGCGAATATGAAAGTGAGATAATTTCAATAATTTACATGCATATACGAATATTTTTTGAAAACTATACATTTTAGTTTTTTTTTTAGAAAAGTAAGTATAGAAAAAAAATATTTTGAAAAATAGGTATACGCGCACCCCCGGGACGCGCCTTTTGGCAATACGCGCACCCCCGGGACGCGCCTATTGCATAGGCGAATGTTGGGGGTATCTCTCTCTCACTTTTTTTTTTTAAAAAACATTGTTCCATAATGACGACTCGATGTTTAATTAAAAATAAAATTATGTATCTATTAAAAGATTTTAAAAAATATTATAGTAAGTAGATATTTTAATTGCGATTCAAATGATGCAAAAAATATTAAATTTGGATTTACAGATTAACTGTACGGCATGCCGTAAGTTGAGATATGAAAATTGTACTTAAAAAATTATAACTCGGACCATGTAAGTCCAAACTCAACACGGTTAACGTCATTTAGGTCGTAAATCAATTATCTACGTATGATAATTTTTTTGATTAAAAATACAGTGATTTTGTAACCTAACATCGTTTACACCCAAATTTGACCGAAATAAGTAAATGCATTAGGTGAGAAATTTAATTATATACTTACTCAAAAAAAATAAAAAAAATTACGGTGGGTAGATAATTTAATTACGAATTAAATGACGCTAACTATGCGTTAATTTTTGACTTTTAGACTGACTGTATAATACGGTACATAAAAAACTCTACATACGATACAAAAACTTCCAAATAGTGTTTTGCATAGTAAAGTTACAGTTTACACAGTAAATTTCACTGTATAAATAGTAACTTTATGTGGCTCCAACTGAAGCCGTTGATTACAACAGCGATGAGCTTAGAACTCCATGTGGTTCTGAAAATGAAGAAGTGAACTTGCCGAGAATGCCTGAGTTCAATGCCGAAGAATCAGCCCAGGAACCGACTCTTGGATTAACATTCCCATCAATGGTCGCCTTACGGAATTGCATTCGCAATTGGAGTGTTCAAAATGGGATTGAAATCAGATGGGTTAAGAATGACCCCAACCGAGTGTTACTGGAGTGCAACAAGGGTTGCGACTGGAAGTTGTACGGGTCGAAGGTCGGGGATGAGGAGACGTATAGAATTAAGAAGTTGACTGGGAAACACGTTTGTCCAAGGACCCACAAGTCAACATCCATCACAATTGACTGGATAGTGGATAGATACATCCACAAGTGGAGTGTTGATGCCACGATGTCGTGGAAAGTGATTGCGGAGGACATGATGAAGACTTTCGGTATGGAGGTTAGTCACTATAAGATTGGAGTCGCCCATAAAAAGGCATTGGAGAAGCTGCATGGTGTGTCATCCAAGCAGTTCGAGCGACTGTGGGATTATACGGAGGCCATATTGAAGTTCAACCCCCGGTCCACGGCTGTTATTGCGGTTGACCAGATTGGTACGTCATTGACACCAACTTTTCAACGATTTTATGTCTCGTACAAGGCCATGCACAAGGGATTTCATGTCTAGTTCAAGACCCTTTATATGCCTGGACGGATGCCATCTAAAGGGTGCAGCAGGTGGGCAGCTTCTTTGTGCAGTCACCCGAGACGCGAACAACCAGTTGTTCCCAATATCGTTTGCATGGGTTGAAGCCGAGACAAGGGCATTATGGGTGTGGTTCTTAGAGGTGTTGGCTAGAGATGTAGGAACCAACCTCAAATGGACCATAATGTCAGACAGACAGAAGGTGCGTACTTATGTTTCATTTTTTACATTTGCATGTTTACTAATGTGATTACAATCTCTTTTGGGCAGGGTTTGATGCCTGCAATTGATGAGGTGTTCGAAGGCTCTGAGCATCGCTAATGTGCTAGGCATATATGGGGCAACATGCAGGCGAAACAATGGAGAGGGAAAGCTATTAAAGACTGCTTCTGGGGTGCTGCATCTAGCTACACCGTGACTTGGCACAACCATTGGATGAATAAACTGAAAGACGTTAACCTTGCTGCGTATGAGTACCTGATGGACATTCCTGTCCAGTCGTGGGCAAGGTCACATTTTCAGTGGTTTTCGAAGACGGATCTTATAGTCAGTAACATTGCCGAGAGTATCAACGCCAAATTCTTCGACTTCGTGACAAGACGGTTATTACGTTGTTTGAACAGCTGAGGTGGATTTTCATGTTGGAGTTTGCGGAACGGAGGGACAAGGGGGAAGGTTTTAGCCAAAGGGTCTGTCCAGCCATCAAAAGGAAACCGGACAAAGTGGCGTTAAAGGCTCAGGACCATATTGTAGGACATGCCGGTTTAGGCATCTATGAAACTAAGAACCCGCATGGTGGATCTTGTATCGTCAACTTAAGGGAGTCGTCCTGCAGCTGTGGTCAGTGGCAGCTTTCGGGAGTACCTTGTCCGCATTCGTATGCGGCAATCCTGCACCATCGGATCGACGTCCTGGATTACGTATCTCCTTACTACAACAAGGAGTCGTATTTGAAGACATACGAGGATATCATCCATCCTATTCCAGGTAATATCACATTTGAGTCGTATTTTGGACTGTTACTGTTGCTCTTTTGGTTGATTTGGGTATGTTGGATTGTTACTGCTGCTCTCGGTATGTGGGTATAATTGGTTGTTTTGGGTATAATTGATGTTTGGTATAACTATCTGTTTTGGGTATAATTGCTGTTTGGCTGTTGTTGCGGTTTTGCGTTTTTGCTATTTTGGGTGTTGGTGTATAATTGTTGTTTTTATTGTAGGTGCTGACGAGTGGGTGCCCAGTACGGCCTGACCCTTAAACCCACCGGAATTGAGGAATGCACCGGGCCGACCGAAGAAGAAGAGGACATCGTCTGCCTGGGAAGCCACTGCGGGAAAACTAAGAAAAATGGGGGACCTACAACATTGTGGAAAATGCAAGCAAATTGGCCATAATGCTAGATCATGCGGAAAGGGAACCAAAAAGTCCAAAAAAGGGACCCAACAGGAAGAGCAAAGTCAAGGAACAGGAGGTCCTCCTTCCACACAAGATAGTGCACCGAGTCAAGGAACCATGTCTAGGAAAGGAAATGAAAAGATGTACATTTACGAAGTTGGTGTCATTTTAGGTTTTTCTATGTGTTATGCGGAAACAGACTTCGAACATGTTACATTTTGGTTTGTGTTAGCTTTTGAGACATGTTAAAACATGCACATTTTGATTATGTCGGATATATTTGAAGGATTTCGGTTGTATAACATCAATCTGCTCAAAAGGTGGTGCTGGATGAAAAATGATTAATTTTACAAACTTTAGGGGGGAATATTAAACAGGTTCACCATATTATATTTCAGACAATATTACATGCAGTTACGTTCTTCAGGAACTGCTTTAAGGGTATTTTGGTCTTTAAAATTTATGTGAAGTCACGTGCCAAGCACATGGTTCTTTTTCCGTTCCAAATTAACGGACATAGGACAGAAAGGGGCGATTTTTGAAATCGTCCAAACTTTAGGACTAATATTTAAAATTTTAAACTTTAATGGGCAATCCTAAATTTCGCCCAAACTTTAGGGGGCACTGTGACTATTAACCCTTGAAAATATGGAAACATTTACTCACAAATTTATATCTATTAAAAAGTTGGTGAAGGTGTTAGTCCATTTCTAATAGGGGGTCGACAAAAAAATTGTTTGACCAAACCGTACACTTACCATTTTATCACCGTATATCTTTAAATCAATTCAATCAAACCAATTTCAAAAACACTTTATAATGACAATATGGAGAAATTTAGAACAACAATTATAAAATAAATTTAAAATAGTATATATAGAATTTGTTTTACCTTTTATATATTAATTATAACTATAATATAGTAAATTATATCAAGTATATTTTGATTTCAATTCTCTTCTTTTGAGTCATCCTCATTTCATTCGACAATCCCATTCAACATATACGATTTTTTTTTTAAAACTATGCATTTTACTTTTTTTTTTTATTTAAAAAAGCAAGTATACAATTTTTTTTTTTAGAAAACTAGGTATACGCGCACCCCGAGGTAGCCCCTATTCATTGACGCCAAAAGTGGCGCCTGAGGCACAAATCTCTTTTTTTTTTTTAAATTATTTTGTTCAAAAATGAAGACTCGATGTTTAATTAAAAATAAAATTATGTATCCATTAAAAAAAATTAAAAACAAATTATAGAAAGTAGATATTTTAATTGCGATTCAAATGATGCAAAAAATATTAAATTTGGATTTACGGATTGACTGTACGGCATGCCGTAAGTTGAGATATGAAAATTGTACTTAAAATATTATAACTCGGACCATGTAAGTCCAAACTCAACACGGTTAACGTCATTTATGTCGTAAATCAATTATCTACGTATGATAATTATTTGGATTAAAAATACAATGATTTTGTAACCTAACATCGTTTACACCCAAATTTGACCGAAATAAGTAAATGCATTAGGTGAGAAATTTAATTATATACTTAATCAAAAAAAATCAAAAAAATTACGGTGCGTAGATAATTTAATTACGAATTAAATGACGCTAACTATGCATTAAATTTTTACTTTTAGACTGACTGTATAATATGGTTTTAAGACGTTGGATGAATAGCCAAACATGTTCAAAGTCGAATAAAAGGCTCATGAATATAAATGCATTCAATAAAAGAAACCAAGTCTTAAATCAAATAAATAATTACAAGGAAAACAAAAATTACAAAGAAAAACAGCTATCTAAAAGGCAAATATTGTCAATAAAAGAGGTGCAGATTTCAGGCTTGGGGATCCTCGGGGGCAGAAACGCTTTGCTCGTCTTCAGGGGCAGGGACGCCTTACTCGCCTTCAGGGGCAGGAAGGCTTGACTCGCCTTCGGGGGCAACCTCTTCAGCCATAGCTGGAACAACCTCTTCAGCAACAGAGGTAGGCTGAAGGGTACGACTTCGGAGGAAGACCTTCAAAGAATCAACTTCCCCAATGGGAAAATTGGGATCTACCGCCTGGACATCATCCACCAGGACATGGAGGAAATCTGCGATCGCCGACTTTATCACCTTCAGAGCGCAGTCTTCAAAATCCTCAGAGGCCTTGAATGCCTCGACTACGCTCTGGGGCGAAGGGACGGCTTTCAACTGTGCAGCTAGCCGATCCCTCTCCTCCTCTAGGGCAATCCCCCGGGCCTCCGCAGCTTCCCTCTGGGCCTCCGCAGCTTCCCTCTGGGCCACCGCAACTTCCCTCTGGGCGTCAGCAGTGACCCTTTGCGCCTCGGCAGCGACCCTGCGAGCCTCCGATTCTGCCCCTTGCACTTGAGCTTCCTTTATCTCAGCCTCTAGGCGAACTCGGATGATCTCCCCCTGATCTAAACATAGGTGAAGGGCGTCAAATTCCTGAAGAGCGGCAGCGGCTTCAGCCTCCCTCTTCTGGACATCAGCAAGGAGGCTCTGCTCCTTCTTGAGGTATTCCTCCCGCGTATCGTCTGCCAAGGCGATCGCTGCATCCGCAGTCGTCTTGATAGTCCCCAATTGCTTAGGAGTGACCCCCGTACTTCGGTACTGCTCCAGCTCGACGAGCATGCTGGAATGATTGTCGGCAAGCTCCCCGAAGACACGGCCAAGAATCACTTCTTCCCGAACGAACTAGCAACAAATATAGAATAAAAGCTGTCAGGACAACAAACAAAAAGGGAACGACAAAGAAAGGACTCTACGAAATAAAAATACGAGATCTTACCAAAGCTACTCGTTTAAAGTGGGACCGAAGGAACCCCTCGATCTGATGAAGTTCCGTGGGAACAATCGAGCGGTCCGTAGGGGGGATTATCCCGTCCAGAAGCCGCATACACATATCCGGGCTACCCCGGAGGCTCTTCTGGGGAGGGTACCCCTTCTTCGTAAGGTCCCCGCAAGGGACCCAAGGTTCCCGAGAATTCGCTGCTTTAAGCGGCTGAAACAAGCTGGCCAGGGAGCAATGCTCCTCCGCAGGAGCCCTCGATGAGCCGGAAGCAGCATGCCCCTTCTTCCGGTCCCAGACTCCTTACGAGGAACCGTGGGCACAGTGGGAGCGGGAGGCGCTAAGGTCAAAACCTTCTCCTTGGTGGCAGAAGGGCCCTGGGGAGAGGGAGAAGGGGGCACCACGTCCAGACCCTTCCCTTTATTAGCGGAAGGGCCCCCAGGAGGGGGAGGAGGAGGATGCTGGTCGACTTCTGGGCATTCCTCACTCCTGACCTTCTTGGGGGGAGGAGGAGGAGGATCCCGGGCCATGTCAGTCGAGGACTCCTCTGCAAAACAACAAAACAAGATGTCGAAAACAAAAAACTGCAAAGTATGAAAACGTTAAATCTACGAATGGCGAGGCAACATACCTGGTTGGAGAGGGTCAGCAGTGGCCGAGGGAAGCACCTCCTCAGACTTCCTCTTGGACGAACGCCTAGAGGGGGGAGGAGGAGAGTTCAGCAATGCCTGGTCGGAGGACAGTCCCGCCGATCCCTGGTCATCAAAGAGACCTATCAGTTTTTGGCTCTTGCCTACGACCTTGCCTACAAACGAAAAAACAAGAAAAAGGTTAGAAAGTTACCCAATCATCAAAGATTGGCGTGGCTTGATGAATGCCTGCCATCTCAAGTATGTTTTCAGTAGTTTCAACCACTGAGCGAATGGACTTGAATTGGGACGACCGATGCAACCGGTACAGGTCGTCGATGGCGTTCCGATCACTCTCTGACAGCTCCTCGAAAGAAGGAGGGAAATCCTTGTCCGGGGTCAACAATTTCCAGGGCACCCCCCCCCCCCCCCTTATAAAAGAAGTAAAACTTCATATAGTTGGAGTTGGTGGTCCGGAAATCGTCAACCAGATGGACATGAGCATTCCAACTCCATGCATGAGGGCCTCCCCATTCAGAAAACTTCGGCCAGCGTGGTTGGAAATGGTGGAGGTGGTTCGCCCCTGCTGCCAGTCGGAAGAAACATCGGAACAAGGCCAGTGAATACTCCCATTCTTGGCGTATGCACAGGAACTTGAAACCGACCCACATCCTGAGGGCATTCGGAACAAGCTACGTGGGATGAATCCCGTGAAACTGGCACAATGTCTGCAAATCCTCACAGAGAGGAAAACGCAACCCAGCATCGACCTGGGCCGCATAAATGTAAACCTCTCCGTCGTGAGGAAAATGCAGACCTAAGCCAGGATACCTAGGAGCATCCTCTGCACTGAAGCCACCAAGCACCACCATGGTCTTAAAATAAGCTGGCTTCAATTCGTTAGGCTTGACATCTACTCAGAACGGTTCAAGTATAGCACAGCAAGTATAAAAAACAAAGGAAACAGAGGATATTGCCAAAACAGAACAGTAAAAGGACGAAAGTTTATCTTTTGGGGAAAAAATAGGTGTGTTCAGCTCAGGCCCGTCCACCACCACAGGAGTGGTTGCAGACCTTCCCAGATCAGCTTGTTCCCCCACGGAGGGGGGCACGACCTCATCCCTGATGGTCAAGGGGGCATCGGCATTCCTGGGAGCGTTGGCTTTGTTGGCGTCCTTGGGGGCCATGTGCTTGACTCTCTGACTACGGGGGGCCATGGAAATAGTGGAAGAAGGCTGAAGAAGGTTGAGAAAGGAGGAGGAAGGGTTCGCAATGAAGCTCTAAAAATCTAAGGGAGTGGATAAGCGTAAAAGTCATAATGCAGAAACTGACGTTTCTTATATAGACCAAAAGGGGAGTAACCGCCACGAGCAAATCGAAGCGACGCAGAGGAATAATTGCACCTTTTTGGAAAAAATCGAAGCAATGTCAGAATTCCAAGAGACACCTTGGAGAGATAAACGGTTGGATGGTACAGACAGCTGTCAGACTACCCTAGGTTTACGGAAAAGTAAAGGACAGGCGTGCCTAAGGTGATCGTTCGATTTCTGGACAACTGAGCAGTTATTAAATGCTAAAAGTCCACTAAGGAGACAAGACGGTCACCTACGCACTAATAAGGCTTTAGCAGAAATACATCGGGTAGGTAATGATCGCCTAACTAAGAAAGATAGACTTTCATAAGCCTAGGTCACCTCGAGTGATCGCCAAAAGGGAATAAAAGGAAGGATATTCTTTCAGCTTTGAACAGAGAAGAAAATGCTCGCCAAACGAGCTCGAAATGTCTCGAAGGTCCTGAACCATTACAAGAGACGTCACTATCTAAAACCCTACCAGGAAATCAAGCTCGACTGAAGAAACTTCAATCAAACTTCAATCAAGCCTATATGAGGATGAGAGTAGAAGTGGATGGGGATACACCATTGATGGCGGAAATTTGGTGGAAAAACTCCCAAGGAGGAGATAAATAGGCGTAAGTTAAATATGAAAGATTATCGGATTACTGTTATAGGTGTGGCATGCTAGGCCACACAACTCAAGCATGCAAAACAGATGTACAATTCGCGGAACATGATCAAGGTGTGCCAATGTATGGACCGTGGCTTGTGGGGGTGAGACCAAAACAAGCCACGGGGATACAAACTGTGGGAGGGGATGAGAAACATGGATCACCACAAGGACAGGGCGAGAGGAGATCATGGTTTGATATAATGGCAGAGGTGAGGGAAAGGACCCGGGATAAGGCTCACACATGTGGGCAACATGGTGATCCAAATGCCGAGTCCAAGGGTGCCAAGGAGACACCCATAAACCGGTCGAATGAAAACATGGAGGCCGAACCAATGAAGACAGAGGCAACCAAAGAACAAGGGCACACCGAACCACTACATGAAGAACCTCCCAACACGAGAGCCCTAATGCTCCTTAGTAGTCAAAGCCAAGAAACCCAAACACCACCAACCAACCATGTACTCGAACGAACACCCCCGTGGGCCTCAACCAATTCGAACCGACTGAATCTAAACATACCCTCACTCAAAAGCGAACCATACAAACCAATGCTTACATACCAACCTATCCCATCACACCAAGCCACCCTAACCAAACCCACCAACATAACCCTAACCCCTACAGCCGAGAACCCACAACCACAACCCACCGCCTACCCCACACAACCAAACCAACTCGTGATCACATATCTACCCGACAACCCAACCCAACACCACATAACCGATCCCACCCAACCCTACCCGACATAGCTCACCATACAAATCCAAACTTACATTGTGGAGAACTCGCCCGATACACTCCCTAACTCACTCAACACCATGATACTAAACCCCACATTTAGATTGAGTCCCTACCTCGATAAGATGACACTAAAAAGGACACCGAGGGAGGTGACCGAGACAAGTGAGCCAAGGGTGCAAAAGAGCCCCTAAGAAAAGAACAGTGAAAAGGCTGAATGCGACTAAGGAGAAAGAAGGGGAAAACAAGAGCATGACGGGTTTTGATGGCTGTCCCGAAACAGCCACGGGTGTCCAATGAGTGTCATCTAATGGAATTGTCAGGGTTTGGGGTCTGCCTTGATATTTCAACACCTACAAGACCTCAACAAAGGGTATCGCCCAAACATCATATTTATAATGGAAACAAAGAATGGGGATACCTACTACGAGAGGTTACGAAGACAGATGGGGATGGACAACAACTACTAAGTTAGCTTGAATGGTACGTCAGGAGGGCTAGCATTGTGGTGAAAGGAGGGAACAAGGGTGTCGGTTTTTTATGCCTACCTGCATTGAATTGATTGTGATGTGAAAGTTGAGCACCAAGCCAAACCAACCTTTGCCACTTAGGTATATGCGAGTACGGAAGCGCGAGAACGAACACAACTTTGGAATCTCCTAAGATCAATTAGGAGAGGTCGAAGGTGAGGATGGATGATACTTGGGGATTTCAACACCATATGTCACCCACATGAGAAACAAGGTGGTAGAAGGAAATCCCAAAGACAAATGAACGAGTTTAAACAAGTAATCGATGACCTAGGTATGGAGGATATGGGAGCAAAGGGGAGCTCGTTCACATGGTGCAATAACCGGAGCGGAGCGGAGAGAATAAGCGAACGCCTAGACCGTGTATTGATAAACACGGAATGGGCGACAAGGTACCAAAAGGCGAGATGCATAAACGAACTATCCATTGGGTCGGACCATACCCCAATGGTGGTTCAATTCAAGCAACCGAAAAAGAGAGATACGAAACGGTTCAAATTTAAGGCTATGTGGGTCGAAAACCCGGAACGCAAGGACGTAATCAAACAAGCATAGGAAGGGCAAACAACAGGAAGAGAAATCCAAAAGGTGTACAAGAAATTACATAGATGCCGAACCAAACTGAAGGAGTGGAGCAAGAAGAGTTTCGACCATAAAATGCATGAGATTACAAAAATGAAGGAGGAATTAAGGCGAAACATGCAAGGGAGGATGAACGAGGATGAGGTACGAGAAGAGAAAAGGTTGAAAGGCAAACTCCAATGGATTTGGACGAGGGAGGAGAAATATTGGCAACAACGGTCGAGGGTTAAATGGCTTAAAGATGGGGACCGTAACACAATATTCTTCCATCATACCACCATAGCAAGGAGGAGACGGAACTAAATATGCAGATTAAAGGGTGAGAACGGGGAGTGGATTGATGAGGAAGGGAAAATAGTCGATGAGCTCCATAGATACTTTGGAGACATGTTCACCTAGCAACAAACCGAACCGGGGGATGAGTTCCTTAGATATGTACCGAACTAGATTACACCCGAGATGAATGCCGATTTGACGAGGGAGGTCACGGATACTAAAATTAGGGCAGCTACGTACCAGATGGGCAGATCACACGCACCGGGTCCGAACGGGTCCCCGGGTCTGTTTTACCAAAGGAATTGGAACACCGTGGGGGCAGACGTCATCACCTCGATCAAGGCTTTCTTTAGAACAGGTACTCTTCTAAAGCCCCTAAACAATACAGATATAGTTTTGATTCCAAAAATGCCAAACCCGATGAGACATGCTGATTCTAGGTCGATAAGCTGCTAGAATTTCCTTTATAAAATCATATCAAAAGTGTTGGTGAATAGATTAAAATGTTATCTATCAAAGCTTATCACTCCTTTCCAGAGTGCATTTGTATCAGGTCGCCACATACAAGATAACATAATGGTAGCTCACGAGGTCTTCCACCACTTGAACATGAACCGTTACACGAGTAAAGCCGATTGCGCACTCAAGATTGACATGCATAAAGCTTACGATAGGGTGGAGTGAGAGTTCTTAATCAACACATTAAGGAAACGGGGCTTTGTAGAGCAATGGTTGAGATGGATAAGAGAATGCTTAGCATCGGCCACATACCAAGTGGTGGTGAATGGGGAAATGACGACCTCCATACGACCAACACGGGGAATAAGACAAGGTGACCCTCTACCCACCCTATTCATTTTGATTGCGGATGTGCTATCACGAAGAATGGAAGAGGCTGCTAGGGAAGGTGCTATTCAGGGGATTACCCTAAGATGGAACTGCATGGAACTCCACCAGCTGTTTTTTGCAGATGATTCACCGTTCTTCATAAGAGGATCACCCGAGAATGCAAGAGGTCTTTGGAGCATACTAGACTCTTATTGTCAGATGTCGGTCCAAAGGATAAATAGGGATAAATCAACACTATTCTTATTGTCACGTGCAGGTCTGAATGACACAAAGGGAGTGGAGGATGCGTTACATATCAAAAGCACGGGGGACCCAGGCAAATACCTAGGCTTGCCATCGATCTGGGGATGGTCAAAGAACGTGGCATTGGGATCCTTAAAAACAAAAATCAGGGACAATCTAGGTGGTTGGAGGCCGAAAACCTTAACCCAAGCGGGGAAGGAAGTGCTAATAAGGGTGATCATCACGGAGATCCCCACGTACGTAATGAGCGTATTCCGTATCCCAAAAACATGGTGCTCGGAGATAGATGCTCTCATTGCGGACTTTTGGTGGGGGCAAACATCGGAGGGGAAGATAACACATTGGAGGAGGTGGGAGGTCCTAACAAAACAAAAAGAGGTTGGGGAACTAGGCTTCCAGGAACTCGAAAGTTTCAACACGACACTCCTAACCAATATGTGCGCAAGTCTTAAAAGGACTATATTTTCCAAGGTGCTCGTTGTTAGAGGTGAAAAAGGGAGGCCGAGCCTCATGGGGATGGAATAGCATCCTACATGGCCGAGATGTGATATAAAGGAAGGGTTATGGACAATTAGCTCAGAAGAAAATATCCGAGTCTTCGAGGATCCGTGGATTTATACGAAGGAGACCAATAGGGTGAACGGTAATGTAATGCTGGAGTACAGAGGTAACCTAAGAGTAAGTGAGCTTATATACCCAAATGGTACATGGAATGAGACCCTAGTGCGGAGCATAGTAGATGGATAAGATGCAGCCCATATACTTAATATACCCCTACTACGAGACGGGGGAAGAGACCGGTACATTTTGCCACACACAAATGATAGCAACCCACAAGTCTGATCGGTCTACCACAAGCTAAGGAAGCGGTGCGAACAAAGGCCAATGCCGAACCCAATCCATCGAGGCACGTTTTGGAAAGAAACGTGGAAGGCGAAGGTAATACCAAAGGTGAAAAACTTCATATGGTGGCTAGCAACGAATTTGATAGCCGTTAAAGCTAACATGGTGTGTAGGGTGATGAATGTACCTCCGAACTACCCTATATGCGGTGAAGTTGAGACACAGAAACACATGATCTTGGAGTGCGAATGGACGGAGCATATTTTGAGTGGGGCGCTAGGGATCCAAGTTGGTACCAATCTTAACCTAAGCTAGAGAGGATATCGAAAGCAACTAAATGAAGAATAATCAGAAATACTGAAATTCATTTCCACTGAATGATCAAATCTGCTTGTCTTGAACAGTAGACCCATACAGTATTAATAGAAAACATACAACCTTCTAATTACATAATGCCCCCTAAATAATAATAACATAGAAGACCCTAGACAAGGCTAATATTGAAGACAGATCCTCATTCTTGTACTTGAGCATATATGCTAACATTTCCCCATGAAGATCAGTTTGGTGAAGCCAAGTCCACTGCATGAGCTAACCATTCAATTAGAGGAGGCCAAAGTCAACAAGAGACCAAATAGTTAAAAAAAAACTGAGCATGAGGAAACACTGGAATAGCACGCAGCATCATGAGCATCATTCAACCAAGAACCAGAAAAAAACAAGATCATCAGACGACCAGGCTATTGAAAAACAGAACAAGGATGAAAATGACAGACAGGTTTGAGGCTCTATCTTACCAGAGTGATTGGAAGGTTTTAGCCTTCATCTTGATGTCCTCAAGAGTGTGATCATGAAGTTATTTATTTTATTTTTCTCGAAACTTCTTTAAGGATCAGCAATTCTGTTTTCAGACTGAAACCACTCCCTATGCCAACTGATGTGGTTGGAAGGGTTTAGCCTTCATCTTGAAGGTCTCAAGAGTATGACAAGCAAATCTCTATTTTTTTTTACCATAAGCCACACATTCAATGACAAAGAAGAAGCACATGTCATAAAGAAATGATCATTGAAATAAACAGGTAGGAATGAAACAAAACATATGCTGCACACTAGAGCTAAACCTGGTTTGATCAGCATAGAGCCGCAGGAGCACATACAGAGAATAGAGACTGAGAGTGCACTCAGATTGAATGGAAGCACCTCATGAAGGACAGAGCATATTCCTAGCAAACTGAAAAATAGACAATAAAAAACACCTAAGGGATTACGAAGCAAAGATCAAGGAAGAATGCGTATCTGCTTCAGATTATGAATCCAAGAGTAAGTCAGTATCCAACATATGATGATTAGTATAGTCATCTACTTAAGCAATTTCTCGTAGGCACGTGACTCCAAGCTTCTTGCGGAATGGAACAAATAGTTTTTCTGTGAGTGGCTTAGTAAGGATGTCTCCAAGCTGCTCAGTGTCTGGCACAAAATTGACTGCAACCTGTCCAACAACCACCTTCTGACGCACGAAACATAGATCGATTTCCACATGTTTCATTTTTGCATGCTGCACCAGATTTTCAAACATAGCAACCGCACTGCTGTTATCAGTCCAGATGGTTGAAGTGCAGGATAGGTGAATATTCAGCTCAGCAAGCAGGGAGGTGATCGAGAGGACTTCAATGGCGGCGTTCGCTAGGGCACGAAATTCAGCCTCTGCGGATGACCTGACAACAACCGACTGTTTCTTGGAACTCCAGACGACTGGGTTTCCATTAAGCAGTAAGTAGAGAAGATCATCGGAAAAGGGCTCTGAGGGTGCAGGAAAACCAGACTTAGATAGACACCTACCTATCATAGGTGTTGGTAGGGGTTCAGCCTTAGACATACCAGTTTTGTCAAGTAGGTCTCTGATATAATTCTCCTGACCAAGAAGAAGATAGTTTTCACCTCGGTTCACTTCCATACCCAGAAAATGATTGAGAATACCAAGGTCTTTGAGTTGAAACTCCTTATTGATTTGTCTAATGACATCATCTATGATGGAAGGAGAGCTACCTATGATGACAATGTCATCAACATAAACCAGGAGAAACACAGAACCAACATTAGTAAATTTAATAAACAAGCAATTATCATAAACGGAAACAGAGAAGGATAAAGTGTTTAGAAGAAAGAACTTTAAACGCTCAAACCAGACCCGAGGTACTTGTTTTAACCCATAGATAGCCTTGTGCAATCGTCACACAAGGGCAGTTCCATTATTGTCGCGTTGCTGGAAGCCTAGAGGTTGAATCATCGGAAGAGAGCTCCGAGGGTTTAGGCAAACCAGACTTAGATAGACACCTACCTATCACAGGTGTGGGTAGGGGTTCAGCCTTAGACATACTAGTTTTGTCAAGTAGGTCCCTGATATAATTCTTCTGACCAAGAAGAAGATAGTTTTCACCTCGGTTCTTTTCCATACCCAGAAAATGATTGAGAATACAAAGGTCTTTGAGCTGAAACTGCTTATTGATTTGTCCGATGACATCATCTATGATGGAAGGAGAACTACGTGTGATGAAAATGTCATCGACATAAACTAGGAGAAATACAGAACCAATATTAGTAAATTTAATAAACAGACAATTATCATAAACGGAAACAGAGAAGGATAAAGTGTTTAGAAGAAAGAACTTTAAACGCTCAAACCAGACCCGAGGTACTTGTTTTAACCCATAGATAGCCTTGTGCAATCGTCACACAAGGGCAGTTCCATTATTGTCGCGTTGCTGGAAGCCTAGAGGTTGAATCATCGGAAGAGAGCTCCGAGGGTTTAGGCAAACCAGACTTAGATAGACACCTACCTATCACAGGTGTGGGTAGGGGTTCAGCCTTAGACATACTAGTTTTGTCAAGTAGGTCCCTGATATAATTCTTCTGACCAAGAAGAAGATAGTTTTCACCTCGGTTCTTTTCCATACCCAGAAAATGATTGAGAATACAAAGGTCTTTGAGCTGAAACTGCTTATTGATTTGTCCGATGACATCATCTATGATGGAAGGAGAACTACGTGTGATGAAAATGTCATCGACATAAACTAGGAGAAATACAGAACCAATATTAGTAAATTTAATAAACAGACAATTATCATAAACGGAAACAGAGAAGGATAAAGTGTTTAGAAGAAAGAACTTTAAACGCTCAAACCAGGCCCGGGGTGCTTGTTTTAACCTAGAGATAGCCTTGTGAAATCGACACACAAGGGCAGTTCCATGATTGTCGCGTTGCTGGAAGCCTAGAGGTTGAGTCATGTACATTTCTTCAACAATGTCACCATGAAGAAAGGCGTTGTTGACATCAATCTGTCGAAGAATCCAATGATGGGTCAAGGCAATGGTTAGTATGATTCTCATGGTATGAGGCTTCACAACCGGGCTGAAAGTGTCTTGGAAGTCAAAGCCAAGTTTTTTAGAGAATCCCCGGGCAACAAGACGTGCTTTACAACGGTCAACTGAGACATCATGTTTCTTCTTAATCTTAAACAACCATTTGCATCCGATTGGGTGCCTGCCACAAGGAAGAGGGACAAAGGACCATGTATTATTGTTTATTAAAGCATCTAACTCTGCCCGAACCGATGTAGCCCAGCAAGCTTTTTCCATGGCTTCATGAATATTGGATGGTTCAACAAGCGAGGATTGGGAAGGGTCAGGGAGATATGAGAGAAGGATTTGTTGTGACTTGGTCTTGTAACGAGTTTGCATAGGGTATGAAGGAGGACGGGAGCTGGTGGTACTTTGAAAGGGAATCAGAGTTGAGGCATTAGAACTCTCAGGTACATACGAAACGGAAGAGTTAGGGAAGGTAAAGTCAGTTGAGGGAGGGATGGTGTAGGTAGGATGAGGATCTGAGACTGCCTGAGCTGAAACTTCTTGAGGCACACACGAAGGAACCAAAACACAAGTATTATCATAAGCAACTGAGCTGGACGGGACATACCTGACTGAGGTGTCTGTTTGAGAAGGAACCTGAAGACCAGACTGAGGTGACCGAATAGAGGAATCCTGAATGGCAGTCAGATCCTCAGAAGTAGATACGACAAGGGGAGCATCCATCTGAGCTGAAGTTGTAGGTGAGGATTGCTGAATTTGATCACGTTGTTGTGACGAAATGGAGGAAGGGTTACAAACAGAGCCAGACAGTTGTTGCGTGTCTGGATGTAGCAGATCAGCTGAACCTGCATTGGCTAGTAAGGAAGCATCAAATGGCATAAAAAACGGAAGAGGCGTATCAGTGTTCTTGACAGCTGCAGATTTAATGAAAGGACCAGTTGTATCAGCAAATGGAAATACAGACTCATGAAAAGAGACATGCCTAGAAATATAGATTTGACCCGATGCATCTAAACACCTATATAAATGTTGAGTAGAACAGTGACCAAGAAACACACATGTAGTGGAATGAAAATCCAATTTGTGGGAGTTATAAGGCCAAATGTGCGGAAAACAGAGGCAGACAAATACCCGAAGGAACAAGTAATCATGTGTTTTTTTAAGCAGCATTTGATGAGGTGAAATATTATGCAGAGCATTCAAAGGAAGTCTATTGACAAGAAAGACAGCTGTAAAAAATGCATCACTCCAATAGTGAAACGGCATGGAGGCTTGAGCCATGAGTGTAAGTCCAAGTTCAACAATATGTCAGTGTTTTGGTTCTACAATCCCGTTTTGCTCATACGTGTGCAGACAAGTAACTCAGTGACTAATTCCAAGCTGTTTCAAATAGAAAGAGAGAGGTTTATATTCACCACCTCCATCTGTTTTAACTGCTTTAAGGATGAAGCCGAGTTGCTTTTCTGCAGCACGGTGAAAATCAATAAAATGCTTGGTTGCCTCACTTTTGTTTTTCAGGAAATAGATCCAAGTGTATCTGCTATATACATCCACAATACTCATGTAATAGACATTACCATTGGAAAGGTACGGAGCAGGCACCCAAAGATCAACTTCAACAAGTTCCAGAGGGCAATCATATTTGAAGACGAGGAATGAAAAGGAAGCTTCTTACTCTTCCCTATAGCACACGCAACACAAGTATCATTTGATTTCAAAACAGGAATTTTATTAATATTACGTATTCGAGACAATAACTGAGAGGAGGGATGACCAAGCCTCATATGCCAGATACTAGAAGATAACATACTACTAGTAGCTAGACAAACCACATCAGACACAAGCACTGAATTATTATGCTGACTCAATCTAGAACTAAAGCTAGGAACCAAACTAGAAGACAAACTGGTGTCAAGTTTGGAGAGATCAAGGCAATACAAGCCATCACTTTCAACTCCATGAAGTAGGACATGATGTGACAGAGAGTCACGCACCACACAATATGTCTGATGAAATTCGAAGTAAACATTATTATCCTTGGAGAACTGAGAAACATAAACAAGATTTTTTGTCACATGAGGAGTATGAAGTAAGTTGTTCAGCATAAGAGATCTAGAGGAAGTAGGTATAACTGAATTACTGATTTTTGAAATATGAAGAGAAGTTCCATTACCCACAAGAACTTTACCTGGCCTAGAATACGGAATGGAATCAGCAGTGGGAGCAGAGTTGGTGAGGTGGTTGGTGGCCCCAGAGTCAGTGTACCAGGCTTCCGAAGAAAGAGTTGGATGAGCCAGATGTGCAACATGAGCTTGCGGATTCCCAAAGGTAGAAGCTGGTGGTGCTGAAGCCGCAGGACCATGAGAAGTAATACTAGAGTTGCTGGACTAGTGAACAACATAAGAGGGCATGTTGGGGACCGAAAGAATTGGATGGCTTGGGGCAGGAGTATAGGTGATATACTGAGGCAAAACTGAGGTAGGCATTTGGGAAACATACTGCAGAGGTGCATGAGTAGGAGACTGGAGCGAATACTCAGGAATCAACATCTGTGGTATTTGAGGTAATGAGGCCATGTAAGGTATGTGAGATGGTGTTGCATGGTAAGAAGAAACAGATGTAGGAACTAAATGGATGGTGTTGCTCTGATACCATGTTAACAATCTTAACCTAAGCTAGAGGGGATATCGAAAGCAACTAAATGAAGAAGAATCAGAAATACTGAAATTCATTTCCATTAAATGATCAAATCTGCTTGTCTTGAACAGTAGACCCATACAATATTAATAGAAAACATACAACCTTCTAATTACATAATTCCCCCTAAATTATAATAACATAGAAGACCCTGGACAAGGTTAATATTGAAGGCAAATCCTCATTCTTCTACTTGAGCATATATGCTAATACAAGTGGATAGGCCAAACGAGCTCGATATGGTAGAATGGCTCATGAGGAGAAATCGGAGCTGCATGTGGGAGGACCACTGAGCGACAAGAGGTGGGCCCAGATTCTAATCACGTGTTGGCACATATGGAAGGCGAGATACTCGGTGGCGTTCGAATCAAAACAACCAAGTCCGAGGGTCGTGACAATGGAGATCAAGCAAGCCTTCGAGGAGCAACTAGGGCCACACCGAACAACACAACCGATGCACATACATGAGGAGAGGCCAATCCAACAATGGCAACCCCTGACGGGTGATACGATCAAGATAAATTGTGATGCATCATGGTGCAAGGAAACGCAAAGAGCGGGCATACGTGTAGTGGCACGTGACAAAACGGGCAAGCCAGTGAGCGGAATGAACCAGAGGCAAATGAGCGATGACATAGAAACGATGGAAGCTTTGGCCATACACGAAGGAGTACGTATAGAAATTGAAGCGGGTTGGCACGACATCATCGTAGAGACATACTCACAAACGGTTCACCAACAAATCATGGAGGGTTCGAAACATTGAAGAATAGTAACAATTATACCGAATATCCGAGCACTAGCAAGACAAGTTGAGCAAGTGCAATGGCGAACTATACCAACGACGAGCAACGAATGTGCAAATTGGATAGCAAAGTAAGCGAGGATGGGAGTGTGTCTTAATGATTGAGTCGAAAGATCAGCACTACCATTTGTATGTTTAGTAGCTAATGCTATGATGTACGAACTCCCGTGACCCCGTGTCACGACATTTTATTTCTTAAAGTAAAGCGGTATTCATGATAAAAATATATATATACATATATATATATAAAATAACTTATCATGTAAGTTTTTTTTGAATATGTATGTCAAACTTGAATTAATCTTAACTTGTACTTTAATAGTTAATTTAATATTTTACGACAATCAAATAAAATTTGGATACTTTAAATATGAGTATACAGGTAAAAAACAATTACGAATATGTTTATGGTATTCAAAATTGTACCTATTATGCTAACAGTTATGGTTATGGTGTGTAGTCAGAAAAATATGATGCAGTTATGGTATTTACTATACTCGCACTATTGTCTTACCATCTTACAATACATAAGAAAATCACTTAAATTTATCATAGGAACCGAAATTACATAAAGATTTTACAAACTAACCTCTTCTGTGGAAGTTTCTTTAGGGCGAAATGTAACATACGCAATAATCTCATTTTGTACAAAAGAAAATGTTGTATTAATTAATATTAGCAACAAGCTTCAACTATAATTAAATTACATGCAAGTCAAAGTTTGCAAAAAGGTTGATAATAATGAACAACTAACCTACTTGACACAATCTATATTATTATATATTAATTTGGCTAGGTTATGTAGAATTGTGAGAAGTAAGTTTCTTAAGACATTTTCTCATTCCTAATGCCAATTTTATAACTTCTAATTGGTTCATGTCAAATACACACACACACACACACACACACACACACACACACACACACACACACATATATATATATTGGTCAATAACTTCAATACATCTTATTCAAAAGAGAAACACGCAATCAAAGCGATCATAGATGGTCATTATTACAATCAACCAATAATAAACTACTAAATTGGGAACGCGGTACTAAGACCTAATTACCTAAACACATACCTAATCTGGATTGCTTAGCTATCCAATTTGCACTCTCATTAGCTCAACGTGGGATTGCCTTCCAACTGACATCTGGAATTTGTTGCGCCATGACCTTGATGTTCTCACATATGATGTCCAGTCTCCAGTAGCTCGTCTCCCTTGAATTTTCTCCACGACCCTCAAGGAATCTATTTCTACTTCAATCTTCTGTCAACCTCTCTCAACTACCATCTTGATTGCTTCCAATATCGCTTGAGCCTGTAAAATTTCCACTTTGTCACTTCAAGCTCTGCGGTTCAGTCCTCCCACAAGCTGACCATTCTCGTCATTTACCACCACGCCATTGCCTCCTCGTTTCGTTTGGTTGCAGCATGATGCATCGCAATTGATTCGGGTTACTCCCGCTCCCTGTTTGGTCCATCTTTATGTTCAGCTCTCCCTCGTTCTAGTGCTGCTTTGAGTCTCGGTTCTGGACAACTCCGAGTGTGCTCCTTTGATGGCCATAACCTTCTCAATTGGGTTCGGTCTTATCCCCTCAAAGGCTTCTTTGCATCGGACTTTCCATATATGCCAACAAGTCCACATACATAGACTTTTTCACTCTCCTCTAGCTCTGCCCTTGACTCCCCCTTCTGTCATTCGATGCTTGATCCACTCATTAAGGACTGAAGTCTCACTTTGAGACTGTTGAATTCCCAAAACACCGAACCACACTGCCTCAGTCCACCCACAACCACTGATCACGTGTATTCCTGTTTCCTCGAGCCCACAAATTGGACATTCCACTTCCACTATCATCTCCTTTCGCCTGAGATTTTGTCTAACCACAATTGCATTTGAAAGTAAATGCCACATAAAATTCTTCACCTTAGACAAAGTGTTTACCTTCCATATCATTCTCCAGGCATCATCATCAGGGACTAACTCTTGCGTCGTGGCTCTGTCATTCTCTTTCAACCGGTGATAGGCTATCTTCACCGTAACACGTCCATCATTTGTATAGGGCCATATCATTCGGTTCGAGCATGATTCAGATCTCAGTGGCATGTTAAGAATGCAGCGTGAATCCGTGTCGTTGAAGCTGCTCTGAAGGATTTCCTCATCCCAAGTTTTATTCGGCCCAAATAGTTCATGAACTCTCGTGTCAGGAGGATGCCCACCATCACTTAGCCATTTCAGTCTAAAACCTGGCTTCGTCACCACTCACGGGTCCACAAATATTTTCACATCCGAGCCATCTTCAATTTGCGACATCCTCTCCGTAAACAAGATATCACTGTCATGAACCAGACTCGTCCATTCCCAAGAAGCTCGGCCACCCTTTCTAGCCGATCTGAACTCAGCATTGGGGAAGTAAAGTCCCTCAAGGGTTTAGAGCCATAGTGCTTGTGGTCCATTTAGAATTCTCGTAGCCATCTTTGCGAGAAGAGTATCATTGAAGTTTTCAATTCCCGGAAGCCAAGACCCCATCAACGTGGATCTAGAAGCACCACTCATCTCTTCCAATTAATTTTCTTTCCTTCATTTGACTCACCCCACTAGAAGTTTCCGATCATGGTATTAATTTCCTAGCACCACGTCCTAGGAAGTTTAAAGACATTCATCACATACGAGGCAATGACCGTGATGATTGCCTTTATAAGAACTTCATTTTCTGCCTGGTTCAGGATTTTCGACCTCCAACCTTGGATCTTGTCTTAGATTCTACTCTTGATATAGCCCAATGCTTCTTTCTTCGATCAACTCCAAATGTTGGGAGTCCAAGGTATTTATTAGGCTCCGAAGTGCCTTGAATTTGCACCACCCCTTCGATCTCCCAATGTCAAACGTCGGATTCGACATTCCTCGTTTCTCTTTTTTTGAAAAAGAAATATTTTTTTGTTTGCTAAAAAATGTTGAGTCTTGGTGAGCGGTGGGTCCAGTCGAGCGGGTCCATCAGCGGGGCCGAAAATAATGAAAGAGTCTCCACCGATAAATTAAAGGCTAATTGGAATCCTAAAATTTGTTTAGGGTACATGATGTTAACATCCTAGGGATTTGAATGGTCTACATCCATAGAATTGAGTTCGGGGTTTGATTACGTCTTAAGAGCTCGCGAGCCCATAATAAGATCTTTCGGTACTTTAGTTTTCGTTTGAATTTATTTTTTACCGATTTACCTGAATTGACCATTTTGATCATACTTGACCATGGAGATTACATGCATTTAAATAAAATAAATTATGTACAATCATTTTTTACCTTTTTTACGAGTTAATTTCAAATAAACAAACAAGAGAATAATAAAGTTAATCGTGCTCAAAAAACGGGTGGTTTAACTTTGGGATCATTTTAAAATGTCTCAAACGTATGTGAATGATTTTGAAGATATAAGGTACGTTGGACTAGGTTGCAACACTTTTGAAAAGTTCATGGACCAAAATGAAATTATTTAAAAATTTGAGCAAAACTGAAAGTAAATTTCTAAAAATTGCATAAATGGCCCCAAAGTCTTTTGGTTTGGTTTATAACACTCGATAAAGTCCCACAATGACCTGAAAGTCCAATGACCGAGTTATAACATTCATCAAAGTTTGGAACTGACATAAACTTGTTTTGATAATATATTTTTTGTTTTTAGACCGAAACCCCAATCACTTTCACAAATGTATAAAATGACCCTAAAGTTATACCGAGTACAGTTCTTATACGAAATATAATACGAGAGATATATACTTAAGTTATCCGGAGTTTAGATATCATACGAGGAACCGAGACCGATAATCGCCAATATATTTTTTCACTATCTTACTTTTCTTTTATACTAAATCTCACTTTTCCTTTTTTTTTTTTTCGTTTCCTATGTGGCATCCCTTCGTATTTTCCGTGGCCTATTCTTCTTCCTCTTCCTATTTGTTCTCCTCGTAGCCTTCATCCCTCCTATCTTCTATTGTGTGTCGAATGCTATTTATAGGAAAATTTACAATTATTTTATTCCATAATTATTAGAATGGCATGAGCATGGACGAGAAACAATGAATGGGCACAGCGTATCTCTCTGCCTCACTGAGGATCCTAGCATACAATATTTCTAATTCAATCTGCAACACGACTTCAGTCCCGTAAACAAGGGAGAATGGGGTTTCCCCTCTTGACGTCTGTATCGAGGTCATGTATGCCATAAGTGCCTAAGACAGTTTGTCGTGCTAGTCCTTTGACAATCATTTTCTCTATGATCTTCTTACTGTTCTTATTTGCTGCTTCCACTGCAACATTCATTTGTGGGTGATATGGAGATGAGTTTTTATGCCTGATCTTAAATTGGTCACATAACTCATCAACCAACTTTATTATTCAGATTTATGGAATTGTCAGTGCTGATTGACTCCGTAACCCCATGACACGCGATGATGTCCTGCCTAATGCGACGTTCGATGGCCTTTGTCGTTACTGACGCCAGGGTGATATCCTCTACCCAATTCATTAAGTAATCAATCGCCACCAATACGAATCGATGACCATTACACGCCTTTGGAGAAATCATGTCGATTACATCGATGCCCCACATTAAGAAAGGCCATGGGGAAGTCACGGGATAGAGTTCCTGCGTGGATTTGGTCCGCGTACACTTGACAAAGGTGGCAATGCTGGACGTGTCTCACATAGTTAGCTGTTATAGTATAACAAAATTATCCATGTCTCGCCCGCTCATGTATGGGTTGCAACAACCTTCGTGAATTTCCTTCATCAGACACTCAACATATGACCAGGCGCAGATCTCCTAGTACTTTTTCAGTTCGCGTGGTTCCTCGAGAGTGTCGTTGTTTATGACCTCAGTGACTTTCGTTGTTTGGAGCTTTTCTCTCTCTCGTACATGTCCCAGCTTTCTTCAATTTCCTTCGTGACACCGACCTCACCAGATCCTTCTCCATAATGTATAGAGTCGGATTCTACAAGGGTGCCCCCTGAAGGCCTGTACAAGATTGAAACATGGTGCCCCTGTATAAGTTTTAAACATGGTGCCCTTTGTGTTCTCTAGAGGTATTGTTCCTGAAGAAGGAAGCAAAAGAGGGGGGGAGATTAATGTCAGAAGTAGGTAGAATGAGATATAATACTGAAAACACGATAAATTAACAAAAGAATGGATTCATTTGATGTGTTGATGACAAATTTTCCCTATTCCAAAAATGCGGGGCTCATGACCTATGCCTTACGCGGAATACATCCTTTTTCGAAAAGTATTACTCATTATTACTAAGAGAAAGCGCATATGCAGGTAAGGTCATCCAGTTTGTAATGTTCTCACCACTAGCGATGGACGGACGAAAAGGCCTGAGGGGGCTTCATCAAGAAGAGTTCCAAAGGTGACACCGAGTGAAAACATGCATGATGATCCTTAGTGAACATCAACGTTGCCGGGTCTAATCACTTCTGGCATGCCATGGAATGAAACAGCGAGCGGAGGAAACAACAATGTCCCTAAATTTTTGGCTAAATGTTTCCTCCGGGGGACTTCGTATTTTTTGAAATTAGGACGGACATTTATCCCAAAAGTTCATTTGTTCTTCGTCGGTGCTACCGTGTGTGTGATGTTCATATGTGGGAGGTGGAGCCTGGTCGGGATGGCCATATGTGGGAGTTGGAGCTTGATCAGGATGGACATATGTGGGAGGCGGAGCTTGGTCAGGATGACAAAAGTACCCGACATGGATTGATCAGATGCTCCGAGTGGGTGTGTTTCTCTCGAAGACAAGGTCTGGGATACTGTGGTAATCATGTTTGTCTGGCGATCGACTTAGGAGGTCATGCTAACGATTGACTGATGTGTGCGGGAACTCATGGCGCGCATTATCTTTTCTCACTGGGTGATCCTTTCATCAAATATCGCACAGATTCCGGGAATCCTGGTGGAGGACTCTGATTTTGTTGTTCCATTCGCTCCCGTTGAAGGAAATCGCGAGTTCGTATCAGGCTTGTTCGTGCCAAATGTACCTAAGTTCAAATATTGTAGTTCGAAGGATAAATACACAATTGATCATGCATATTTGGTTTTGAAAATTCCGCATGTTCCGTTCATTCTATTCATACACTTTGACTACATATACAACACAAGTTTTTTTTTAAGGACTCAAAAAGGAGTTGGCCAATCAAACTCTAATTCTTAATACGTTTCACAAGGCATCGTAGGTCTGGAATGCATTTGTTGCTTGTTCCTTGGTTCGAAGAAAGGTCGAGGACATACACTTTGAAAATATTTGTATTCACCTCGTCCTTCGTCATAAGTGTTCAAGGGTTTCATTCAACTCAACTACTTTGCCCTCACATTTCTCCAAGGTGCGATCTCAACCCCTCAGTTCATTTCGCACACACCGTAACTCATTGCAGAGGCGCTGGATCTCTTTCTTGGACCTAGAGTGTTCATCAAGCCAAGCATTACTTTGAATTTTCACCCTAGTTTTCATGATTTCATAGATGTCCTCGTGAGATGACGGTGGTTTCTCGGGCCTATCCTCGATTATCTCCTCCAGGTCAAAGACAGACTTGCGAGTGCCAAGTATAATTTGTGAACGAACTTCGCTGTTGTTAATCACGAAGACGATGTTTTTAACATTCCATAAGTGAGATAAATCATCAAAGAGAGCCCAAACGACTTTGTAGTTTGCGAGCTCGTGAACCTCGCCAATATTCTCGTTCACGTATTTATGAATCCCTCTTGTCATGGCTTTCCACATTCAGGCAATTTCGATCGTGGGGGGATAGATGGCCTTATTGCGAGGGCAGTGATTTGTCTGCTTTATCCTTACTAAAAATTTTGTGTGAAGCGTCCTAAGGATACAAGAATGAATGAACGGAACTTACATTTTGTTTAGAAAAATGCAATGCAGGTGCGAGAAAGTAAATGTCACTACTAAGGTTTGTATCACATTTACAGCAGTCTGGGAACGTGGAATACAAAAGGCCCAGTCCTATACATGTCATGATATAGGGCCAAAAGAAAACACGAAAAATGGAACAAACACGCGACTGGAAGAAGGTTAAACCTAGTGTGGAGCTTTTGTTCTAAAGGGATAGAATTTCTAGATCCTCTGAACCGGCAAAACCTCAACCCCTATAGAGGATTAAGGGCCCATTATGATCATCGAGTTGAGTGTTGTGGATGCATGTCGGCGGTCCAAACTGCTCTGGGCGCATTCCCCTACTAAAGTCTCTAAGCTCTTAAGGTGCTCCGGGTCCGAGCGGGTAATGGTAAACTGCGTGGTGTGTGCAAATAAGAATTTAAATCTTTTTTGAATTATTAAAATTACATCGTTTTTGGACAAAATTCAAAACTGCAAGCACGAGCAAACGGTCCAAGCGGATATGGCAAAATATAATATGATAAAGCATATTAAATTGGTGATACTACATTTTTCGGTACTTACTCAGAAACAAACATGTTAAATTGTTCATTACAGAATTGGTTTTACCGAAGATTCAATTAGTTGAACAAGTTCATTCCCTACTCATTCTACCATCCCGGAGATCACATAAACTGTAAAGAGAATACCATTCCCAAGCAGATCTATACCATGACACTAATGTACTAAACATTAGCTGAAACATTTGCAAATAGCTCTCCTACAGGTGGTTCAGCAATTCCTTAGTCTGCATAATCGCAACATGACTAAGATTGAAGAGGTAAGGTCTTCTCTTCGCTTTTTTTTTTCCTTCCCTTGAGCTGCCGAATTGTTTGGCCTTTAACTTCTGCAAGTTCAATTACTATCGAGCTTACAAAATTCCATACTTAGAAAATTTGAAATGGTGGAGCCGATTTGTTAAGAGTCGTTAGTTAATTCAATTATACTATTTGAACACCCAAATTGATGTAAGCTAAGATCAGTTCTGGAACTGCTTAAGGAAGCTCAAAACTGCAGCTGGCAGAGAAGGAGGCATCTGAACAAAAGTGTTACGGGACTTCTGGATGTGGATAGCTAACTTCCAAACACTAACCGTTAATGGAGACTCTATGAGGAAGAAGTTGAGAAGAGAGCTGCTGAGTTGGAAGTGGAGGAGGATCAACCGGTCGACATTGACGTACTTTATGAATAGGTTACTAAGTCGAAGTTCCATCGATCTTATGTATCTAAAATTGTACGAATGGTGGATTCCGAGCAGTTGAAGACAACTCAGTAAGAAGTGGCCAAGGTAAGAGCAAAAAATGCGAAACTGAAAACGTCCTTCGAGGATCTTAAGCAAAATAGGATCGCTTTTCAAAGGGATGTGGATGAGATTAGAAGGTCCATGTGAGCCACCTATGGATTGCCCAACGACTCCGAAACTCAAGGTACGAGCGCGCAAAACAAATCTTTCTTGTAATGGCATAACATGAGATGGTATTGCATTTCCATGTTCTTTATCTACTTCATTATTGGGTGTTCGCAGATCCAAATGAATGATAATTGGGTGTACGAAGCAGGAAACTCCATTTTGTGGAAGACCGGAAAACTCTATTTGTCATTGTGGATGTGGTGTGTATTTGAACTTATATGTGTTGCCTAATACTTTCGTAGATATAATGTCTGACATTTTGTGCTTTGGATGTGTTTCTATGTAGGAACATTAGTTTTATATGTCTAAGTTATGCTTGATGTTGTGTGGATTTAGTCTGAAAGTGAGTGAGGATGGTTACCTACGCAATGTGCATCTCATTGAAGCAATACAATTCAGTCCATTCACAATGATGACGGTAATCACTATATGTAACAAACCTCGCAGACGCCATTGACATGTTTTAGCAACGACAATTGGTGCCGCTAAATATACACAACATCCATAATTTGAGACAAACAATGAATTTTGTTCACACGTGTGGCAGACATCGACCAATTATGATAGATGATAATACGATCCACCAGTATTAATCATTAGTCGTTGATATTCTACTGTAATAACCAACGGATCAACTTCTTTGTTAATTAAACATTAATGCAACTAGAATCTTAGCACAAAAACAAACTAACAACTATGAAAATAAGCGTTGAAGATGGGTCTAATTTGCCACTAGTATATGTTCTAGTTTTAGGTTAGTTGTAACATCAACCACGTGTCGATGGTTATGGGTTTTTCACCGCACCATTGTCGTCCCTAGTCGTATCATCGACTTGGGGCATTAGCAGCAGCAAATGACCACTGAGCAACAATTTTACTATGTCGCTATAGGGGCAAATGACCACTTAGCACCCTGTTAAGGTCTTTCAGATGTCGAATTGTCAGGGAAGACCTCAGACCCTAACAATTCCAACAGATTGTATTCATGGACCTCACGTGATTGTTTCGGAACAACCACCACAACTCGTTTCCGCAACTTGTGATTCTCTTTCCTATTTCTACTTATCCTCATTTTCTGTGTTTCTTTTGCCCTTACCGAGTTTAATTTACTTCCCTTCTTCTGAGGCTTCCCTCTTGGCCTGCCTACCTTTCCTTGCCCACTCTCCGATTCTTTCCCTTCTTGCGTCATGTCATGTCAAGCCTCAACTTCTTCCTTATATTTCGACCTTCCTCCTCCTCCTTCTCAAGCCTCTTTTACATAGACATCCTGGTCAGAATGGGGATAAAACCTGTTATCTAGAAGATTGGATATGGACTGGGGGTTTGACTTGTTTTTTTTTGTTCTTCAATAGGAATATGCTTATTAGGGATGTTCCTAACAGGAATGGTGATGGTTTCTATGTGTTGATTGTAGGCAGGTTCTAGATAGATAATTGTCGGTGGGCAAGGTGTGTCCAGGAATGCGTGAGAATATCATGGTGAGTGGTTGAGGGTTCGACTCAGGCTTCTTAGTTGTGGTAGAGGGTTTTGGATGAGGGTGTGTTGTATGGTAGTCAGAAGGATCATGATTCGGTTGTCGTCAGTGGATTCAGGTGGTAAGGATAGGGTTTCATTCATCTTCGTACATCTACCATAATTAGTAATCTCCATATTTTCCATTCGATCCTGGCTCATCGATTCTGTTTCATCTAGCTGTATAGTCTGATTCCAACTCCCTTTCTATCATCATCATGTGATTCAATGCAACTTTTCACATCTTGATCCATTCAGTTTGCCCCAGTTCTTTCTTCTTCAGTCTCATTAATTTCGGCAGCCTTCATACCCATATCATTGTCCTTGTTTTTTCTCATTGTTCTTGCCTCATTCATTATTTGATACGAAGACGTTTTCCTTGGGGGGCTTTTATGAGATGGTCCTTCTTCCTTTGATCCATCTTGCCTTGATTTCCTATGTCTTTTTCCATTCCACCAGAGACCATACATAGGGTGGCTCGACTTCTCCTCAGACATTTGGACATTCGCCTTGCAGCCTTGTGTTGTGTGACCAAGCTTTCCACAACCATAGAAAAAATAAGACAATATCTCATATTTAATCGAGGCCGAAATTTCATCCCCTTCAGAGTTCTTCCACCAAAAACAAGCCAGAAGAGACTGGTTCACATCGGCCTCAACCTTCATTCTAAGATTGTAATTGGTTGCCTTCTCAGTATCCTTTTATGTCTCTATAAGTTTACCATTCTTGTTCTCGATCTTTTCTGCATTCCCAACATTGAACATCTTCAACCCTAGATCAGGAATTCGGACCCAGAATTGAACCATTATGAGTTCGACTCTCCTAAGTCCCTTGATCGGCTCCCATTTTTTAATACTCAAACAATGACCTTGGACAAACCACGGGGACATGTTAAATATCTGTTTCCTTATCTCCTCGTTCTCAAATTCTAACATCACAACCATGTTCGATGCCTCTGTGAATTTAACTGAATTGAAACTTTCCCAAGCCTTTTGTACATTGATGACTGCCACATTTTTCACCTACTTCTGAGCGATGATCACACCCACATATCATTCAATCCCATCCTCCCTTTGCTGCCCAGAAGTCCTCATGGCGATTGAGTCTTCCTGCAAGCACATGCAAAAACGAAAAAGGGTAAGACAATCTCACTTACAATATATATGCACCCGACCCTAGCAACCCTTGGTGATGCTCGAGGAGATACATCACCAAGATTCATTGCGCACTTCCACCCCACAGGTCTATTCTCGCTGCTCTTCATGGCTTGTAGCATATATAGAGTGGGGTACGTGCACCGACTTGGACACGCGAACGAAGCTTTTCCACGCGGCTATGGTTTGGTTCCTTTAAGGTGACGACTCTTAGGGACACCAAATTGGACGTAAAAGTGGAATATTTGAGACGTCTCCTGATCAACAGGTCGCACGGAAGAAGAAAATCTAGAATTTTCGTATAGTAACAAGTGCATAAGTTGGCTCCCGGTGATTGGCGTTGGGTGATCTTCTTGTTTTGAGTGCTACAGACGGGGTTTCGAAGATCGGGGTAACCCTAACACTCTAAGACACCATACGGAGGGTTATACAGTGGCTTAGGGTCAGGGAATCCACTAGTGAGGGTTCCGACGAGGTTGTGCCATAAGTATCTCTCACACGCTAGAGAGAAAAAGTTCACCAAAAATTATATGGAATGGAGTTATATAGAGATATTTAATTTTCATGTAAAATATATAATCTATATATATATATATATATTAATTTGGCTAAATCACATACAATGTTGACAAATAAGCTATTTGTTGTATTTTCTCACTCCTAATGTTAAATTAATCTCTTCTAATTGGTCTATGTCAATCATAAATTTCTCATTCCTAGGTGGCATGCCATGTAAATCACTCTAAAATCCTTCAAAGTCTCTCATTCATTCTCAAGATAAGTTACAAAACTCATATCATTTCTCATTCATTCATAAATTGTGTTTTTTCATTAAATATATTTTATGAAGTGAAATTTATATAATAATAAATACATAATATTATAGTTTTTAAAATTATTTTACATTATATTTATTTAAAAATAACTTATATATGTTATACTATGTACCATAAAAAATAAATTCTAAATATAAAAAATTAAAATATTAAGAAACAAATATACTACTAATTGCGCAAAGCGCATATCGGATATCTAGTATATATTAATTTGACTAAATTGTATGGAATTGTGACAAGTAATTTTTTTATGCATTTTCTTACTCCTAATTTCAAATTAATTAATTATAATTGGTCCATGTCAAACATACAATTCTCATTCCTAAGTGACATGTCATGTACATCACTTTAAAAACTTTCACGATTTCTCATTCATTCTCAAGATAAGTTACAAAACTTTAATTAATTCTTTTTATTTCACATGTATATATATATATAATATATTTTATGTACTGGAATTTATACAATACCAAAATACATAATATTATATTTTATGAATATAAATTATGCACATAATAATTTTAATATTTCAAATTAAATAAATTAATTAAGAAACATCTCATACCTTATTATAATTTCATTTTTAATATAAAATGAAATTCAATTTTACCAATCTTATAAAAATATATGTTATATATTTATAGACTCAAATATATATTTTTTCAACTAACAAAGCATTAAAATAAATAAATAATTAAATGTCATTTTTTCTATACATTTTTATATAAGTATGTGACTCTAATAGAAATCATAAAATTTAAGTTAAAAGTTTTATATGAATATTAAGATATTGTTTTGCAATTTTATGATAACTATCTCTTAATATATTTTGTGAGTTAAGAAAATACAATAGTGTTTATATTATTAAAATTACTAAAATGAGTAACTACTAATGATTCTAACATTTTTCTAAGCATATAACACTAATAAAAGTCACAAAAATATTTTACAAAACACGTTAATTAGCATTGTATCAATATATTTTATTATTTATTCATGTATTTTCAATTATTTTTAAATAATTAGACTTAATCATTTTATTCTATAATATACATTGTAGTGAAGAATATGAAGTAGATCATATTACAAAAAATACTAATAGTTTTAACATTGTTTTAGAAATATGTATAATTTTTATTATATAATATTAAATTAATTTTATCCGTAATAATTTTTAAAAAATGAAAATTTAATATATCACAATAAATTTTAACAATGTCAAAATTTATTTTTCTATACGTGCAACTAGGGCTGGGCATAAACCGGTTCAGAACCGAACAGGTTCAAAACCGAACCTTTACCACATTTTAAAACCGGTACGGTTAACCGCTCCAGATTTTTGCCGATTTACCGTACCTGTTCTGAACCGGTTCGGCCGAACCTGTTCATACCAAAAAAAAACTGGGCTTTCATTACATTCTGCCAGAGCAGTAAACAAATTGATGACTTCCCCTCTTAGCCTTTGAGAAAGAACCTGTAGAGCTTTCAGCAGTTCTTGATGACTGGTTGTTAGAGAACTTGGTGGAAGAGGAAGACGATAACATTGGCTACTCGATGGAGACTTTAATCTCGAGTGAAGAGGTGATGTAGGGCTAGTGGGGCCCTTCGAACTCAGACCAGGGCTTCTTGGCAGCTCAGTAAAATTTGAATCACTGAGTGCCCTATCATTTAAATGTTGAAGACATATCAGCAATTGGCTAACACAATATGTACATAATTATATTATTAAAAAAACACGTAGTGAGTGAGATAAATAAACATGGATCTTTATGCCTTTTGGGCTTGATTGTTATGTAGTGTCTATTTTTGTATTGTTGTACCATGATTCGGACCATAGAAGATAAGTATGTTTGTGGTCAAAGAGGAGCTAGGTCGTGCTTCTTATACCGGTGAAGGAGAATGCTGAAATTGCTGTATGGAAATGGACAGTTCAGTATATTTTTGGTGCAGAGGCAAAGCACAAGTAAGGACAGAGCACCCAGGAAGCTTGAGATACCAATTAGTGAGACATTACATGACAGCATGTCTGTGGGTGAGGTCCAACAAGCTAAAGAGAAAGAAACCCGATTAGCTGAACAGGACAAGATTGTGGAACAAACAAAAGAAAAGAAGAATGCTTTAGAGTCTTATGTTTACGAGACACGGAACAAGGTACCATCTGATACTACATTATACTTCGTTTGGTCTAACTTAATTATCAAGTGTTTATACGCATGACTTTAAACATCTTAATTTTCTAGTAACAATAACTTTGCCTCATTAGTTGCAACAATATGTTTAAAAGAAATAATGAATTGGCTACTCACTAAATTTACATGTTAATAGCTCTGGAACACATACCGGAGCTTCACCAATGACTCTGAAAGAGAAGGGCTTTCCAGAGGCCTACAACAGATAGAGGATTGGGTTTACGATGATGGTGATGATGAAACTGAAAACGCCTACAATTCAAAGTTGGAGGACCTTAAAAGGGTAACTTCAACTTTCCCCCATTTGTTGTTTAAAGTTTATCCTTGTTCGTCTTTCTGAGTTCCCCCATTTAACCCAGAAGAGGTCACGCTCGACACAGATACCGATCCGTTCTCTACTCTGAATGCTGTTGGAAGGGCCAGAGGAACGTCCCTCTTCTCCGCGCAGTCACTGGAGAATCCTCCAGACGATCCGCCGTCCAAATCTCTGTTGTTCCAAGGCGATTTATTGAGGAAGCCACCGTCGAAGCTCTTGTGGGGTTTAGGCTCCATGAAATTTCCGACGGGGGATTTGGGGAAACTGTGGTGGCGGTGGATGGTTTTGGGGGAGGGAGTAGCTTCCTCTCTAGTGAACTGAAGACGTTAATTAGGTCCGGTCTAAAAGTGAAGAAAAAAAAGTTTTGTTTGGTCTTGTTTGAAAGTGGTCTGGTCTGGTTTAGTATTTAGTAGTATTTTAAGTTTAAACCCGGTATAAAAAAAGGTTCGGTTAACCGGTTTTGAACCGGTTTTCTGTACCTATTCTGAACCGCTCCATAATTTTTCCAAAAAAACGTTTGTTTTGTGAACCGGTTCAGCCAAACTGGTACGGTTCAAGTACGGTTCGGTACGGTTCAGCCGAACCAGTTATTTTTGCCCAGCCCTACATGCAACACACGTATCCTTTTTTCTAGGGGTTAGGATTTGGCTAAATCACATACAATGTTGACAAATAAGTTTTTTGTAGTATTTTCACTCTCCTAATGTTAAATTAACATCTTGTAATTGGTCCATGTCAATCATAAATTTCTCATTCCTAGGTGGCAGGTCATGTAAATCACTTTAAAATCCTTCAAAGTCTCTCATTCATTCTCAAAATAAGTTACAAAACTCATATCATATCTCATTCATTCATAAATTATGATTTTTTATTAAATATATTTTACGAAGTGAAATTTATATAATAATAAATACATAATATTATATTTTATGATTATCAAGTTTGCATATATTAAAATTTATTTTTACAAATTAATAAATAGATTAATTAAGGATTATTTCATATATAACATAATACTCTTATTAAAATAAGACATAAGTTAAATTTAAACATTACCTACTTCATTGCAATAATATCACAATAAATTTTAACAATGTCAAAAAATTACGTAATATATATTTATAAAGTAAATATAATTTACAGTTAACAAATAGAGAAAATATAATATGTATACTAAACCATTAGAGATTGTTACTATTACTAGAAAAATACTAATATTTTTATATGAACATTGATAGAAGTAATAAATTATAGAAAATAAGTCCAAGAGTATTATATGGACTTTACCATATTTTTTTACAGTTTTGTAAAAAAATATGTTTTATATATTGATAACTCAACTAATTTTTGAATTATTAAAATACTATTTATATAATAATAATATAATATATTATTATTACTAAAATAAATTAAAAATTACTAATGATTTTAATAGTTTTTGTAAACATATTCACTTTCTAATATTAATTTTTATTTTTGATTCATGCATTTTAACTAATTTTATGAACATATGCACTTAATATATTATGTAATTTTTGTATTTTATAATATAATTTATAATAACTTATCTATATAATTAATTATTTCATGCATTTTTAAGTTTTAATATTTATATTGTAAATAATTAAAACTTACAACAATGAACTTCATAAAAACATACTGTAGTGTATATTCACTGAAAAAAAATAACTTTTTAAATCTTATAACAGTAAACTTATTATTTTATTTTATAAAATTATTTTACACTATATTCATTTAAAAATAATTTAAATATGTTATACTATATGTATCATAAAAAATTACTTATAAATATAAAAAATAGAAATATTAAGAAATAAAACATACTACTAATTGAGCAAAGCACAAATCGGATATCTAGTTTTCACTAATATGTGGCATGTCATGTAACTTAGTTTAAACTCTTCCAAAGTCTCTCATTCATTCTCCCAATATGTTCCAAAAAATGTCATTAATATCTTCTTATTTTCCATGTGCATTTATGTTTTTTCTTAAGTTTATTTTATTTACTAAATTTTATATTTTATGAAAAGCAAGTAGGTGCTTCTATTAAATATTTTTATTATAAGATAATTTAAGATGAAATTAAGAATTATTATGTATATTATATATCAATTTTATGAAAATTATAAACACATGTTAATTTTATGAAAATATTTATAATTATATATGCAACATAAAATTTAGAGTATGAAAAAATAATCATAATTTTAATATAATTTCTTCCTACTTTTCTTAGAACTATTTGTTTTAATATCATTGTTATATTCTATTAGAATCAACATATATTACTATAACTAATATATATATATATTCTAATAGTTTGTATTCATTTAAATATATATATATATATATGAAAATAATAGATGTCCTAAAATGAATTTTAAAATCATTAGTTAACAACATATTCATAATTATTGTCATTTGTTTTTATTATTTACTCATTAATTTTCAAATTTTTTATAAAATATAAATAATCGTTATATTGTATAATATTATAAAACACTAAAAATAAGTTTAACCATTTTTCATAAATATAATTAATTTTTTGTTGTGTAATTGAAGTAATATTAATTAAATGTACTTTAATAAACTGTAAATAATTATGTTATATATATATATATGTATATTTATTTAAAAAATATTATTAATTTATAAACTAAAATAATTATTATATTGCGCAAAGCGCGAATAATTTTTGGTGATATATATATATACTCAGAAGTACCACGATGACAACATTAACTAACACTGAAACAAGATATCCCGATCAATAACTCTTTTTTTTTTTAAATAATGTATATATAAAAATTATATAAATAAATTAAAGAGATAAACATTAGTATGCAATCCTAAGGGCACACACCATAAAACAAACTAATAACAGACACAATTGTTGGTTTGAGTCTTTCCGACATTGAAAAAATATCACATTTTCGCAAATATAAATGATGAAACAATGGTTGTCATTATGCAAGTACTCATACTTACAATTGCACGAAACCAAAACTGTGGTGCTCAACTGTACATGTCAAGTGCTGGGATTAAAAGTAAGGGCAAATCAATACCTTTCTCGTTTAGAGAAAACTAAGCATGGATGACTCTGTTTTGGGAAACTCGGGACCGACAAGGGGTGCGGGAGTCCTGATAAATGAGTTGAGAGGTTAGATTAAATGATTTCAAATAAGGATCGGAATCACAACTAGTATAGCGATTGAATTGTGGACTATTATGAATGGACTATTTGGCCACCAACATGGGGGTTCAAACTATTCATGTGGAATTCGATGCTCAGGAAGCAATCAACTTAACTGTGGAGGACAATGTCCATGATAGACCACTAATGTCTTTAATTCTTAATTGTAGAAAACTACTTTTGGGTTTTAAGAGGTTCAAAATTCGACACGTGTTTAGGGAAACGAATGTTGTATCATATTTTTTTTGGCAAAGGAAGTAGTCAATTTGGAAGATTCATTATGTATTATTTTAAATCCGCCTACGGAGATTCTAAAGCTCCTTGTATTTGATGAAGAGGGTCGAAAATCCTATAGATTAGTCCAAGACCACGCTAGTTAATCAATTGTAGTTGGCGTTACTTATTTACAAAAAACAAATACTAAAAACACACTTTGGGGTTCGCCGAAAACAAAGAACTGAGTCTCTAGGTTCTTAGCTAATCTAAAATTCATTTTTCAGTTCTTGAGGAGATTCTACTTTCCTGAGTGCTAATTTTTGGGGTTTGGACTGAACCCAAAAATATGACCTTGAAGAGGAGATTTCCTCTTAATTGATGTAGCGACTAGAATATTAATGGTTACAACAGCTGAATCACACCTCAACCTCCGTTTTTTAAATGTAGAGTCGATGATGTTAGGTAGAGAAATGGAAGATATTCTCTGAGGTTAAAGGTTATTCAGATGCTTCAAAGTATTTTTGTAACGACCTCATAATTTTGTATGAGTGTAAGACATTTCAACTAACAAACATTTCTCGTTAGTAAAAAAATAAAACGCTAGTAAGATATTTTAGTTTTACTGGTAATTAATTATTTTTTACTAAAAAAGAATTAATTATCTTATCAGTAATTGTATACTTTTACCGATGAAATATTTTGCTTCGCGATCAAAAAAACAAGAATTATTTGTGAAATATATTGACTTGCCGGCTAAAAAAAATATCAGCTAGTTTTATTTATTTGTAAGTATTTTTGTAATTTTACCGGCCAAAATATAGTAGTCGGTAATACATTGCTTTGTTTTTTTTTTCTTTCCCTTTAAAAATACTTTTACTAACTATTTTGTGCTGATCAATACAAGTTCAAAGTATTGTAGTGATTCTTCTTATTTTTGTGAGCTTCTCGGTTTTGAGACCTTTAATCTGCAGAAAGTGCTTGGAGGCTCGAGGTGGTGCTTTCGAGCAGAGCTGTACAAGAATTAAGTTTGTGAAATGTGTATTTGAAGGGTAAAAAAAAGTTATATTTTTCTTGCCTCTTGAAACTTCCCGAAATGTCAAATTTACCTCTTCAATTTGTTTTTTCTCATATGTTTGATATTGAAATTTCAATTTGCGCACTATTAGTTGTAATCTAACTATGTTAACCTATGTTACGTCCATTGTTCTTGAATGGCGTACGAAGTGCTCAACCATTTTGGGTACTAAGTTTCCAAGAGTTACTACTAGCCACAATGATTGTAATAGACCTTCTTGATGTTTCACTACCTACACAATGATCCAACAACAATATACACGGAGAAAGTAGACCGAATTGCCTATTCTAGATCCTCTTATTACGCAATCCATACATGAGTTTGTTCATGTCGGTATAAGGCAACACTTCTCTAGGGAATATTTGTCTAACTCAGATCTTGTTCATGATAAATGGAGAGGATTGAAAAAAAAGTATGAAAAATATATAATATGTTTACTTATTGTTGTAAACGCGACACATTGTTTAGTTTTTATGAAATATGTTTGTTGTTGATTTTGGATAAAGTCTTTTAGTTTCCGTCCAAAACTTCCATTAACTCCTCACGTGACATTTGTGTGTAATTCAAAGTGTGGACGGTTCAGACGATGGATTGAAGAGCAATTCTGAACCAAGATGTAATGAAAAATTACGGATATGTAGAAGACAAGGCAACGACTGATGAACTTGAGGTATCGACCGATGAGATTGAGGAGGCGTCTCATCCTGTTGGCGAGGTTTCTAGGACCAATGAGCTTCTACTGAACAACAAAGACGAGGTTGTTCGATTTTTCTATTCATTTGAATTGGTATGTTCTTACTTCTTATTGAATCTGATTACTAATTGCTTATTCCGTCGATTAATTGCAGTCTGATTCTGTGATCTATGAATCGTTGAGGTGACTTATGTTGAATCGGGAAAATTGTGAATCATATAAGGAAACACGGGTCAAAACAAATTTTGAATCTTGCGCAGTTTCTCGTCCTTTTAGATAAACCCTTTTGATTTGCCTCCTCCTCCTCCTTAAAAACAAATACTCGTTTGTGCTTCCTGGAAATCTAAGCGATCCATCATGTATTTATTTATAGTTCATGATCAATTCCAAGAACCCTAATTGGAAATTGTTGAATTGCAGTGAATGGAAGACCATAGTAGATGAATGGTTCAGGACTGCCCATGTTGTTGCACATGATGGTTCACGTATTATTGGAGTGTTTGATTTATTGGCGCGTCTGATTGGGTTCCAGTATTATTGGAGCGTCTGATTGGGATTTTCTCTTAGTTGACTACATGAGTGATCCTTGGTGCTGAAAGTGATCACTTGTAGTTGTTGATGTGGCTTTCGATGTAGGCATGGTATTTATAGAAAGAGTCTACTGTTCTTCCAACTAACTGTGGAACTAGATTAGATAATTTGTCATTCCAGCATAAGATTCTGATTTGTCCAGACTTTGAACATTACAAGAATCCCAATCATGTCTCTCAGTTTCTAGTTTCTTGAAATATCTTTCGTTTTTCTCATCAATAGAAGATACATTATCATGAGGTTCTTGTGTTCTTTTAGTAGATCGATATGATCACACTTAGTCTTGAACTATTGGAATCTTAATAAAAGTATAATGTTGCATTTCATTTTATTCACCACAAAATACACAATCTAATTTGTTATATTAATGTTAATAGGGAAACAATATTTGTTACAACCGTATGTATATACTAGTTTGTGAGAGACCTATGCAGAGACTTGCCAATTATGCGAGAATACTATTTCAATCCAAACCCGAGTTTTTGTTTGCCCCGAGTTGATCGACACATTCTTCATTTCCAGATTGAATGGAACCATTTGCATGTGAACCTCATATTCAGTCTTTGGTAATTGACTCAATGAGTAAGGTTGAAGCATCTGTTGTTCAATACAGAGAAGTTGGACATGAATATGCTATCACAGATGAAGGATCAAAGACAAATTTCTTCGTCGTCTCCAAGAGTGTGAGTATTTCCCTAAAGTTTGAATTCATTGCCATGTTATGGAGAACCAAAGATGCACAAAGTGCAAAACCAAAAAATCAAAAAATTTCATAATGCAATACTGCCTCCCAAATCACTAAAACCCATTGCTCTGGCCCACATTAAGCTACTGTCTCCGATTAAAAGTCTTCGTTTTGTACTGCCAATGAATGCCAGTCAAAAAATGCAGTCTGCTTCCAAGATAATGGAAGCGGGTCCCGAAGCAGTTCATATAGGCAAAGTTGGGTCTAATAGTTCAACTTATGTTCCTTTTAGAATAAGGGAGTTGCAACTATGATTGGAGTCTGAAAGTGAATCCCCGAAGATTCAACAATCTAAAGAAACCGGACATCAGTGGAAGATAGAATATTGGAAAGGAGACAACAAGATTGAGTCTGGTCTTAGAACAGAGGAGAGAAGAACGGAACCATAACTCTAGTCAAGATTCTGGTAAGGAGATGCAGGCTAGCTCAAATCGACATCAGGGTTATTCTCAAAGCACGAAAATACCCTCGACTCGGACAAGCAATGCTTTGAGACAAAATACTCTAAAGCAGAATTCGTCTGGATGATCTGATTCAATTTCGAATAATCGGAATACCCTGAAGGAGAATCTGATTCATCGTGTGGAAGAAGAAAGAAGGAGTGCAGGGGGAGACTTCTAGCAGGACGGAAATACAGGTAAGGGTAATTTTGAAATTTCGTTTTTTTTTTTTTTCTGTTTAACAGGTCAAATAATGGAAAAAAAAAACATTTCATATAAAACCTACAAAATAAAACATGTTAAATCATAAACCAACGTCTCAAAACAAGTTTCATCACTTATCTTTTTCATAATTTTCCCTGGAAAAAAAAACACACTAAACTAGCTAGATAATGGGATTTCAAGCACAATAGTCATGGGGACTTACTTTCATAAACAAGGCCACTACAGAGAGATATGATATTGTATAAGGAGGCACATTCATGACTACACAACTTGAACAACCATCACTTCAGCAACCACATCTAAATAAATACCCATTAACCCCCACACAACATGGAATACCTTATATAATGAAGTGGATGATAGTGATGATTTTAACTACGTTGAGAAAAAACAATCAAGCAGGAATTCAATAAAAATAATACTAAAAAAAGATTAAAAGACAACAAACGATAATAATCCGAAAGAATAAAATAACCTCAAGTTAAGTTAAAAGATCCTAACCACTAGGTGCCCGCACAAATGGCCAATTTTAGATGATTAAACTTGGTAGACTACTCGCCTCCACCAGTGACACTCAGAATGAGTCAGGTTGAAGAGTTGATAAACATAAAGCTCAAAGTGTGAAAAGGCAGAAGAATGTCCACTCTGCGTGATGGAGTATCACACCCTTTCATACCAAAGATGATTTCAATGATCGTTCCACGTGACGTGACTACTTTATCCATATCTTACTCTATGGAGGAGGAGGATCCCATCCAGCACATCCAAAAGCACGAATACTCCCTCCTGGGAAGGACAAGCGACAATATCTATTTCACCCTTCTGTCTGTAAAGATGGGGTGCAATTTTGTCAAAATAAACTGAACTGATAATAGTATAGTCCTAGGAAATGAAGAAAACGTCAAGGTGGAACCGAGGAAAGGCAAAAAACGAGGGTAGAAATATATTTTGGTCCATATTTTTGACATATATGCTTGAAGTTGAATCTCAAACGTTTCAAGAAGTGGTGAATTATTCTGTAGAGAAAATAGACAATCAATAGTTAAATTAAACTCATCCTTCAAAATCATACTTGAGAGTTAGTTGATCTTCCTCCAGGATCCAAACCACTAGGCTACAAGTGAATTTTCAAGAGAAAAATGAAAACGGATAGAAAATTGATAAGTATAAGCCTTAACTTGTAAATGAATGTTACAAGCAAAGAGGATGTCTTGATTACTTTGACACGTATTTCCGGTAACAAGAATAACATATATAGGATGATATTCGCAATAACGGTATTGCAAAATTCGGAAGTAGTTCGATGGATGTAAAAAAAACTTTCTTAAATGGAGATTTAGGGAAAGAAATCTACATGGAATAGCCTGAGGGCTTTATTGCATCAAGGCAAGAAAAGAATGGTTGGAAACTGGTGAAATATTTATAAAATCTTAAACATGCACCAAAAATAGTGGCCTAAGAAATTTGACAATGTCATCGTGTAAAAAGGATTTAAGAGAAATAAATGTGACAAATGCATCAACGTGAAATATAGATATGGAGGTTATGTCATTTTAGGTCGTTACGTTGATCGCATTCTTATCGTTGGAACTAACAATAAGAAAATAAAATCCACTAAAAGGAATAATAACTAATCGAACATCAAAAGGATTCATTCTAGGTCAATATCATTATATCAATAATATATTAAATAAGTTCAACAAGGATGACAAAAAGGAGGTTTGCACTCCAATGGTCCAAATAAGCATTTTTTAGGAAATCCAGGAGCAAGTGTCTCTCAAGTAGAGTACGCTAGGGTCATTCGAAGTGTGATGTACTTTATACATGTACTAGACCTAATATACCACACGTTGTTGGTGTGTTCAGTAGATAGACGAGTAATTAGTACCGATCATTGAAGTGAAATCACAGGATTATTTGGATACTTGAGATAGACTCAGAATTATGAATTGCATTATACGAGATATCAAACACTTATATAAGGCTATAATGATGCTAATTGGATATTTGCAACAAGAGACTCAAACTCTACGAGTGGAATAATGTTCACCCTAGGGGATGCAACTGTGTCCTGAAAATCCTCAAAGCAAAGAACTATAGCATGATCCATCATGGAATCCGACTTTATAACACTAGATAAATGTGCTGAAGTGGATAAATGGATATGCCAATTTCTTGAGGATACTCTAAAGTGGCAAAGACCAGTTACTGGAGTCTGCATACATTGCTATAACTGATCTTCAATTAGCAGGGCACAAAGTTATATGTGTAATGGTAAGTCTATACATATCTGTAGAAGACATAATTCCATTAAACAATTGCTCTCGACTGGAATTATCACGCTCAACTATGAAAAGTCGATGAATAATATAGTGAATCCATTAAACAAAGAGTGCAAGTTGGTCAATCATTGAGAGGAATGAGTATGAAGCATGTGCAGTAAACACTTTTGAGAAGGAAAAACCAACAAAGTTTACTAGAGATCCTATGATGTAGATTCAAAGGGATAACCTAATGACAATAGTTAGTTATACCATTGTGAGGGATTTTAAAACCTTAGTCCATTCTTGTGATGAGAAACAATGGTATTAGTAGATGAGGTTAAGCAAATGTTTTTAATGATTCAGAAGTTAAGAAATCTCAGTAAAGTGTAAGAGTAACACTGGAGATGATGAATCAACTATGCAATTGAGCAGAGGGGTCACTTTGAAAGAAACTATTGAGGGAGCAATTCTTAGAAATGCTTATAGAACCATGGAAAGTCCATGGCCAAAATGAACATGAGTGCATTAACTGACAATACTAGGCAGATACTTGTGTGGGTTATCTCATCATTTACACAAATGACAGACAATTGGCAAATACTTCACGTCTACTGACGAGACAGTAAAGTTGATGTAACTTTACAAGGAAGGTACAAATGGTAACACCTATATATCTTATGCAGGTGTTGACCGTTGAACTCAAACTTCGAGTCTAGAGCTACCTTTAGATAATCAATCAATTTTTTTATTCATGTGGGGAATTGTTGGAAAAATGAAAATTTTGTCAAAATTTTGTAAGTTTGGGTTAGTTTTGTAAATATGATAAACTTACACAAAACCCTAAGGTGAATGAAAATTGTAACACATTGATTACTTTCACTTACTACTCAAGTTTCTCACTCTATAAAATACAATAATAAGAAGAGAATTCTAAAAAAGTGAGAATTTTTCTTTAGTTATATTTTCAGTTTCTTCTCCAACGATCGTGTTGACGTTCACCAGGAGCTTTTCAATAGTCGTGTTTGAACGTTCTTTCGGGTTAACCATTATGTTTGGTCGAGTCTGTTTATGCTTAGGGGTGTTTCAATTCACTCAGGAGAAATTTCGTGTTACTTTCTGCCTCATGACACTGTTGTATTCTGGGTGGTGTTCATCTAATGAATCTTTGAGTACGAACCTGCATGTAAGGGGTTTGAAATTTTCTTAGGGAGGCTGTGCACCTCACGAGCTTTAGTTTGAAATTTTCTCAAATTTCGAGTCAATTTCAATGATATGCATGATTATCTTGAATGGTGGTTATTTTGCAATTTGGTTCTTATAATTTCATAATATTAAAATTTAGTCCAACTCTCCTTATGTATAATATTTTTCCTCGACACCTTACCATCTATGAGGGGAAAAAAGAGGGGCCTGAAGACGGTGGACTTCCCTTTGAATGGGTTAGCAGGAACGACCGCCCACCCCTTAGATGTGATACGTGTCCTTGTCACACCAGTCGAAATGCTAGAGATCATTGAGCACGAAGATCAGTTTCATAGTGGTGAACGCTCTAAATTTACACAACACTATCTCGGGCATACAAGTTTGCACCCAAACAAGATCATAGCCTCAACCTGCCCCTAGAAGATGAAATTCTCGACTTTTCACGGGGTTGTGGAAGTAAAGGGGGATAATCCCACGTTGAGACATTACCATCTTAATATCCTTTAGCACCGCAACCATAATGTGATGTATTATGTTCATACAGATGAAGACTCTATGAAGGACATGTGATGCTCTTCCCCAGCGGAGGAGCTATTGGAAGTAGAGGTTGACAAACCATAAAGAGAGTGAGGATAGGGGCGACGCTCCCTAAGGAAAAAGCTGTACCCTTGACCGAGTTGTTGGTGAAATATAAAGAATTGTTTGCATGGAGACCCAATGGCATGCCAGGAATCGCCGCCTCAATGATCACCCATGAGATGACTATCTACCCTCTAGTTAAGCTTATTTCTCATATATAAAAGGCCATGGCTGCTAGAATAGGTTGACCATTAGGGCATAGGTCATAAAGTTGGTTGATGTCAATTTTGTAAAGGAGATTAGATTCCATAGTTTGGTGGCTAACCCAGTTCTAGAAACAAATTCGAATGACAATTGGAGGATATAAGTCGATTTTAGAGATCTGAATAGGGCTTGCCCCAAGGACTGCTACCCTTTTCCCGGTATTGACCAATTTATCATCGCCGCTTCTGCCTCATACAACGATATATATATCATTATACAATGATGCCCTTTGGGCTCATCAATGTTGGAACCATCTATGAGAGGATAGTTAACAAACTATTTGTAGACATGATCGGGGACACAATGGAGGAATATGTCAACGATATGCTGGTAAAGTCACAAAAAGGCACCATCCATTTAAGAGATTTAGAACAAGCCTCCGCCAAAATGAAACTACACAACATTCACATGATCCCCTCTAAGTGCACTTTAGGCGTTAGTTCTAGAAATGTTTTTGGCTTTATGATGAGGCAAAGAGGGATTGAACTCAGCCTAGAAATATCTGCGTTATAGAAGGGATAAAATCGTTGAGGGGAATGCATGAATGAATGTATGACTGCCCTAGGAAGATTCCTTTCGAAATTAAGGGAGAAGTCGTTCCCTTTCTTCCATGTGCTTTGAGCGAATAAGAAGTTTGAATGAACGCCTGAGTTTGAGGACACCTTCCAACTTCTGAACATACACTTAAGGAATTTGTATCTCTCATGAAACCTATTGATGGTGGGTCCTTGTTCTTATATTTGAGCATCAACCCTGTCGTTTTAAGGTCGTTGTTAGTAAAGGAAAAGGCTAAGGGCCAAGTGCCGGTCTACTATGTAAGAAAAATCTTCTTCAAAGTAAAATATTTGGAAATTGAGAAGTATTTTTATGTGTTGGTTGTTTCAGCTAGAAAACTCCATCTTTATTTCCCTGTGAATGACATAATAGTCCTTACAAATCAACCCTTGAAACATATTTTGCAAAACCTGACTCCTCACGCAATATGCTAAATTGGGAAGTTGAGTTAAGTGAATTCAGAATTAACATTCCCATCGCACCACCATAAAAGGTTAAGCCCCCGTTGATTTCATTGTTCAATCTACTGAAGTAGTGGCCCAAGAGGTGCCACTTCTAACCAAAATGGAGGAAACTTGGGAACTATATTCACATGGATCTTCCACCGCGAAGGGGTCGGGGTAAGCGTAGTATTAATTCCACCTAATGGTGGCGAACCGCTGAGATATGCCTTCTCATTAACCTTCAAGGCTACGTACAATGAACCGGAATATCTACCCCTAATCACTAGTCTACGCCTTGTTTGAGGACTAGGCGCTGCCTCCCTTAGGGTAAAGTGTGACTTCCAACTGGTGCTTAACCATGTTAAAGGGGAATCTACGACGAAAGGAGAAAATGAAGAAAACAAATTGGGTTGAGGTCAACACTTTGATAGTGAAATCAAACACTTCAAAATTCAAGTCATCCCTTGGGATGAAAATCAAGAGGGCGGGACTCTTAGTAAATATGTCCTAACGGCGCAACTATTGAAATAGGTGCATTGAATCGAAATAAAACGTTGGCTCCACCATTGAAGAAGAACCATCACCCTAGAATGACGCGGATACATGGATAACGTCCATATAGTATTTTCTTTATAAGGGGGAAGTACCTGATGATGAAGTCGAAGCCATGATAATTAGGGACGTTGCTATTAATCACTTAATAAAAATGGATACTCATCTCCTTATCTTAGGTGTGTTGTTCACTCAAAGTCGAAACATATCCTCAGAGAATTGCATTAAGGCTACACTATTTGTCACGAAGGTGCTAAATCTATCATAAGAAATCACTGTGACAAGGATATTAATAATTAACAATGAATAAATAGGCATCGTACATGGTACGAGCATGAGAGTATTTCCAAAAATACTCACCAAAAATAGGGTGTCCACCAACTGAACTGGCCTCGATCCCAAGCACTTAGCCTTTTGCAAAATGGGGCATCGACTTGTTCGGGCCCTTACCAGGATCAACAGGCCTACAGAAATACATAATTGTTGTCATTAACTACTTCTCAAAGTGGGTCATAGGGAAGGCGTTATCATGAACGACAAAGTTCCAACCCATCAAGTTCCTCACATCTAGGATTATAATAAAATGCGGCTTCCCAAGCATTTTAGACAGTGACAATGGTTCATAATTTGTAAGGTGGGAGATAAAATGCTCATAGAAACACTTAGGATCGAGCATTGTTGCGCATTTATCAGACACGCCTAGACAAAGTATTAATCGTCGGATTAAAAAAAGAGGCAACGCGTTGGGAGGAAAATGACCAGCTGAGTTGGAAAATGTCCTATGGGAAGTAAGAACTACGCCTAAGAAATCAATAGGGGAAACACCTTTTAGCATGGTCTATGGATCCGAGGTGGTGTCACTGGTGGAAATTGTTGTAGCGGCGCAAAGGGTTTGATACTTCAATGAGGTGGTTAATAATGACGAGCGAAGCCTCAAGATGGATTTATATGACGAAAAACCCTGGACATTAGAAGAGACTCGGGGAAACATGCAAATCGCCATGGCTCGTAACTATAACCGTTGAGTTCTTTCTCGCCAATTTTTGGTGCGGAAATCGTATGACGAAGGAAGGAAGTTTTATATCAAGACATGATCGACCAGCTATCCATAAAATGTGAAAGACACAAAAAGTTCATAGCTATCGCGCATCCCAACGCATACATGTTGGAAGATATGTACGCTAAGGAGCTAAATAATACTTATTATGTGGATAAATTGAACAAACAATATGTAGAAAAGGCAATGCCTTAATTGTAATCCTCAAATGATTCAGATTATAAACGAAATAAATGAAACGAATTATTTCAAGTGATCGCTTACGCATCTCCAAAAGGATCACTAGAAGAATGTTGTTCTATAACATCGACGTTAAATAGCTGCTAAATGGGTATTTGTCATCACTAATCTTTATCAGTGGGCTAAGTCTCGTCAAGATAGGTCTTATGGCTTAAGGTTACTCCGACGGTAAAATATCGTCAATAAATGGTCTGCCACCACTAAAACCTTGTCGCCACTAATAGGTCGACGACATTCAGTGACAATAATTGTCGTCACTATATACACTTCATTAACAATGGTAATAATTGTCACTATATAGTGTTATTAAAATCATAATTTGTTGTTACTAAATACGGGCATTTAGTGACTACATATCCTCCATTAAAAGCACTTGATACTGTCAAGTAATGTTCCTGTTAAACACATGTCTTTAGTGATAACAAGTCCACAATTGATAATATCAGTTTATGTCGCTTCTAAACACAAGATTTTTGTGGCAACAACCACTAATCATTGTTGAATCCAAACTTTTGTGGTGTGTTCTAATAATTATCTAGTTATTGCTATATGATAAGAACTACACAATACATTTTAAAAAACATAATATATTATTTATCAAAGTATATATATATATACATCATAATAAACATACAAACTTATAATACATTTGAATGTAAATACATAGTTTTCTAAATCAGATAAAGACCTAAAACTAATATGCTTTTATACTTGAGATGGTTCTGAGGCGTGAGAGATTTCCAGTATCCTATGGTATAGAAGGTCGTAGATTTTTTGCTAGTACATGAAAAATGTACAAGAGAGATCAAATTTCAATTAGAATAAATAAAATTAATATTAATAGAGATTAAGGTATACACTTACCTGCATTAAGTTCTTTCAGCATTGACTATGATCCAACCATGTTGGCGGAGACACTATTAGCTTGTTCCCATAGCATCCATAAACGATTAGATTAAGAAAGATGACAACTGCAACTCTTAATAGATAATATACTGCATCCTACAAGTACATTGACTCATAACCAATCGATGGTTCAAACATTTACCCGCTCGTTTACAATTACTCATCAATGTAGATTAAGATTAAAAAAAAAGTTTCAAGTGAAGCTAGGAAGGTCATGGAATAAGAAAGGGAACAAGTTCTAGTTGTCGCATCCTTTGTCTTTATAGGATTTTCTTTACAACATAAGCCACCAAAATGAGTGAAAGAGAAAGCACATTCTTCAGCAGAGCTATTAGCAGATATAATAGTTAGAAAAACCAGCAATAATGATTCATCCATATAACTTTGCATCAAGAGCCTGAACCATAACGTGCAACAATCAGAAAAACTAAAGATTCACAACAGCACCGATACTACCTAATGTATTCATGCTCAAAATATGTTTTCAATGGAAAAGTAATTATATAGGATGCAAACATCACTTTCAGATCTCAGCCGTATACATATCCAATTTCTGTGTATTTTTGTAGTCATTGGTAGGGGTGTGCTCGGGGGAGATGGGTCGGTCTTTTAGTCAAGACAGCCTGAAATTTCAGTCCTCACTTGTGGAGGACCGAGACTGAATTCGATCCAAAAAAACAACCTGAATCGGTCTTGCTTGACTCGGGTCGGTCTCGGTCTTGGACCCAAATTTTGGTCAAGGTCTCATCGGTCGTCGGTTTCTCCCTGCATACGTCGTCACCATCGCAGGGAAGGTGGTTATCGTGCTCCATGAATGGAGTCCAGGATAACCCCGATTTGAAGAGAAAGATAGCACAAATCAAGTCGTGACAGATATACACAGTTGCTAGATATTCGAAAACCATGGTAGATTTCAATGATGAAGACGAAAATCCATGGAAGTAACGGCAGGATAAGTGAGTAGAAACGATACTGACCGTGGAAGTAACGACATGATAAGTGAAAGGGGTCCGCCACTGGTGTTTGTCCATTGGAGCTACCATGCAGCTTAAGTTTCCACTGCAATTTCCCTACGATTGTCCCTTGGCAGACTTGAAAGCGCGGAGAGGGATGTTGTCTGATGCAGCTGCTAACTCGTCTGAGGAAGGATGTTTTTTTTTGCTTGAAAGTGCGGATAAGAAAAAGGATGATGTCAGGGGCTTCTTCTCGTGTAAGGGTGTTGGGGTTCTGTCTGATGTTGAGCATTCTGGCTTCGATGTAGGCTTCTTCTAGGGATTTCTGCTGCATGGCTTCTATTTGGGTTTCCTCAAGACCGGGCCAGTCCTAGTCAGGATTTTGGTAAAAAGGACCGAGCTCGGCCTTGAGAAAAAAGTCCGCCCGTTCGATCTCGGTCCTAGTCAGACTAGTCTCGGGTCGGTTTTATCAGGAATTCGACTAATATTCTACTTGTACTCAAATAAGGAAGCATGAGGTGGAATTTGTAGTTTAGAACAAAATGAAGTGGAGTTAGCACAACATGAGGTAGAATATGTGATGCTAAATATAAATATGCAGAATTCAGATGAAGTTATGAACAATGAAAGAAAAATCGAACCCAACATATCCACTGAAGCGCTAGAGCCACGCGTCTCGCGCCTTATGGTGAGACGCATGAGACGTAGGGAGGCGCACTTATCCAACAAGCTAACACATTAACCCCTCTACATCGTGGATTCTTCTAATATAGCAAGGAAAATACCATGGCAGTAGTATGCAATCAATGGAAGACACATTGAAGCAAAGGAACTCAAGATTGAGGAAGCACTGCTCCAAGCCTACTTATACAACCCAAATTCTCAACATCTTTCTTAAACAATTACAAAAGTATAACTGTTGCATTCTCTTTCTTCCTTGGAAGCAAGGGTGAAGGTATTAAGGAACGATGGGGGTTGTCCCCCATCAACTTTTGACTTTGTGTAAATTTGACCCTAAAAAATGTAATCATTTTCAATTTAACCATTTTTAATTATACATTTGCCTGCATGGATTTTTTTTTATTCAACTATGTGCCCTTAATCTAATAGTTGCCCCCACTGAAGAAATTTCATGGCTTTGTCCCTGCTTGGAAGCCCTAAATTTTCTCAAAATATTGATTAAAAACATAATGGTTCTTCCCTTCACCATTGCCATCTTACCTTCATGGCAGTTCACCAACAGTGGCAAAACCGTCAGAGCTTCATCTATCATGCACTGGCTTGAATTCATCAGAATCTTCAATAGGGCACTTATGATTCCGACCCTAACCGCACAAGCAATGTTTCGTAAGAACTTACGAAAGAAATTGAAGCAGAAACCAAGTTTAGTAAGAACTTACGAAGGATGTGGAGGAATCAAAATTCCAAGCAGAAGAAAGGAGGTTCTTAGCGGACTGAAAAGTAGCGATAAGATCCAAAGACCAGGAGCTGACCGACCAAGAGCGAGAAGTAGAACTGCAGTTTAAATATTGATTCTCCTTGAGCAAGTGAGTGAGCGTCGAGATCTTCTGCACTAGACCTGCACAGTTGAGAGTTGAATTAGGTCTACAGGGTTAAAAGTTGAACGGTAAAGTACATAAACAAGAAGAAGACTCTTTAGGGTTAGAGAGATAAATTTACTGAAACAACATAGTTTTTTAGGAATGTTTCATTTATTTATTAATTAATTATTTAAAAGATATATTCTCCTATATTATCTATTATACTATATTAATATACTAACTATTATTTCTTGTACTATATTAGTATCTTATTGATTATAAGTTTATAACACTTACAATATTGTATAATATTTGTATATAAATATATAGGAACCATAAAACGAATTACGATATGAAGTATTGAATCTAATGAAACTACCCCTCAAACCACGAATATATAAATGTATCGATTTTTGTTCCTTTATCCGTTCCAGTACTTAAACAAACCACGAATTAGTCAACCAATGATTATCAAACCTGCAAACAAAAGGAGACCTAGCAAATGCTCCAAATGAAAAAAAATGTAATTAAATTAATTTTCAGATTTAATTTAGTGACAACAAATTGATAACAGTGATGGCTAGAAACCAAAATTGTTTATATATAATTTACATCAAGTATAGTCGACACTAAATAGGTGTTTTAACAGTAAACCTTATGTTTGTTACTGATTACTTCTATTAATGTCAACGATGTCTTGACACTAGATTTTTTTCAAGCTGGACTACTCTATGATGGAAAACAAACACACAAAAATGAGTATTAACTATGGTAACTTATTTGACACTAAATCAGTTGTATAACTATGGCATTTAATGTCGACACAAAATATTTTATGTAGTGATATTATTTAGTGACAACAAATTTGGTCTGTGGATGTAGAGCAACATTCTTATAGTGGCTAGCGCTTAATGGTTGTATAAGGTTTACCAATACGTGATGGCAGGTCATATACAAGAGGTGAATCTCTAAAGCTTAAGTGTGGATTAACAAAAAATTGAATGAAGTATAGGTAGCATCGACTTTATATAATCTGACATTATTTACAAAGTAAATAAGCTATAACAATTAAGAAAAAAGTGGTTACATCAACTACAAACAAAGACTAAGCGGTAGAAGGCGACACATTTTCTGGTTAAGGAGAGCTTAGCCGCAGAAGAACTACTGTCGATCTCCCCTTCGGACTCTTCTTTGACAATCTTGGCTTTAGCCATCTCTTCACGAGCCTTGTACGCCAGAAAATCTTTCAGGGAAGGGAGTTTCTCCAATGGAAACTGGGTGTCGACCGTTTGAATGTCCTTGTAGAACTCACGGAAAACGACCAGGATGGTATCCCTATTCCAAAGGGAGACGGCAACTCCAAACTTTAGGCTATCCTAAAACGTCTCCATGTCTTCCTTGGCGCTATGTTTAAGCCTCTTTGGACACTTCTCCTTGAGAAGTTCCGCCTCCTTCTCTAAGGCCTCCAACTATCGATTGAGGACCTCTAGCTCCCCCTTAAGGGCACCCGGCTTTTCATTGAGTGTGTCAACTTGTATGTCTTTCTTGACAGGAAATGACAGAAGGGCCTTCTTGTTCTTGGATGCGTCTTGTTCAATCGCTTCCCAGAATCTCCTCTCAACCTCCAAGCGTCGCTTTATTGTTGTTGTTTTAAGCTAGTTGCTTACATAACTTTGTTTGTTTTGTTTTGTCATAGTTTTAGATAGTTAGTTACGTTCGTAGCTAGTTACAAAATTTATAGTGAGATTTATGTTTTGATTTGGAAATATAATGATAAAACTCAGAAAATGATGTTGTTCAGTTAAGCATCGAAAAAACGTGTCTCATGTCGAATGCTTTACTGTGTTTGATTGTTGTTGGTAGTATACTGGTGTGGTTGCTAATTGGAGTGATTGTGCAAGTGATCCAACAGAGCAAGGTTGAGAAGAAGATGGTCGATCACGAAGGAACAAACGCAGCCATGAAACCACGAGCCTCCATCCTGATCCAATATCCAATTCTCAGTGAGACGAATTACGGCATATGGGCTATCAAGATGAAGATAATCTTGCGATCACTTGGTGTGTGGTCAGTGATTCAAGGAGGATACACGAACGAAAACAAAGATCAAGGCGCCATGGTAGTCATTTCTCAAGTCGTGTCAGATGACGTGATGATCGCAATCGTGGAAATTGAGACGACAAAGGAGGCTTGGGACGCACTCAGGGGGATGCGGGTTGGTGAAGATAGCGTCAAGAAGGCCTGTGTACAAGTACTGAAATGGTAACTGAAAAAGTTACGAATAGAGGATTCAGAGACGATAAATGAATTTTCCATGAAGCTCACTACGTTGGTGGGCAAGATTCGTTCTCTAGGCAGAAATCTTGACGACGGTGAAGTTGTTGAGAAATTGTTTAGTGCGGTTCATGACAGATTTCTACACATCATAGGAAAAATTAAGCTGTTTGGTGACATTGAGAGTGTGTCGATTTCAGTGGTGATGAGTTGTCTCACAACTTTCGAGAAGGGTCTCAAAGGCTGAATGCACTCAAACGGGGGTGGAGATCATTTGCTTCTCACTCAGAACGAATGGGAGGCAACGTGTTCAAAAAACAAGTCGCGTGAAGGTTCAAGTATTAACAAAAGAGGAGGTTTTCATGGTAGAGGGCGTGGGCGTGGAAATGGCGGAGGTCGAGGAAATGGTGACCGAAATTGTGATGACCGAAAGTCACGTATGTTCGACAAGTCCAACGTTAAGTGTTACAATTGTAATGAGTATGGTCATTTTGCAAAGGATTGCTCTAAGCCAATTCGAAGAAGAGAAAGGGTGAATTTGATTGAAGGAGAAGTTGATTAGGAACTGAGTGAATTTGATTGAAGCAGAAGTTGATTAGGAACTGACATTGTTGATGGTTGAAGTGTGTTCTAAATCATGCAATACAAAGTGAAGATAAAGTGTTATTACATGATGACGAGGGAATACCAAGGGATACAAACAATCCAGACAAAGCGTGGTATTTAGATACTGGGGCGGGTAAACATATGACGGGGTTCATTGATCATTTTACTGAAATTGATACAACCGTTAAATTGTCCGTCAAGTTTGGAGATGGGTCGGCTGTAAATATACAAGGAACCGGTTCGGTTTTACTCGAGTGCCTCATCAAGGGAGAGGTTTGGTATTATATACCGAGTTTGAAGAGCAACATCATTAGTCTTGGTCAATTAGATGAAAACGGATGCAAAGTCGAGATTGAAGGTGGAGTAATGTCTATTGTGGACCGGTCGAAAAGACTACTAGTGAAAGTAGGTAGGTCAAGGAATCGGTTATATGTGTTTAACATAGCACAAACTTTACCTGAATGTCTTCTAACCGGAAGTAAGGATGATGCTTGGCGATAGCATGCAAGGTACAGGCAGGTGGATTTTCATGCCTTGAAGTTACTAAACCGGCAACAGATGGTTCGTGGCTTACCAATCAACGAGCATGAGGATTGCATTTGTGATGGTTGTTTGGTAGGGAAGCAGCATCGAACTCCTTTTTCAGCAATGGCACAATTTCAAGCAACTTCACCTCTCGAATTGTGGAATGGAGACTTGTGTGGGTCAATCACTCTCGCCACGAACGGAGGCAAGATACACTAGATTCATGTGGATTGTACTTATCCAAAGCAAGGATGAGGCATTGGAGGCATTTAAGAAGATCAAAGCCTCAGCTAAAATAGAGAGTAATAGGAGGTTGAAGGCTTTCCGAACAGATCGTGGAGGCGAATTCACTTCAAACAAGTTCAAGACGTATTGTGAGCTGATGGGAATTAGGCATTATCTCACGACACCTTATTAACCGCATTAAAATGGGATTGTTGAAAAACGAAATAAGACGATAGTTGGTATGGCAAGGAGCTTGATGAAAAGTATGGGAGTCTCGGGTGAGTTTTGGGGAAAAGCGGTATCATCGGCCGTGTATCTCCTAAACCGAACACCAACAAAAAGTGTCATAGACAGAACACCTTACGAAGCATACTACAACCAAAAGCCATCCGTTCGTCATTTTCGTGTTTTTGGATGTGTAGGTCATGTGAAGAACGTGACACCTTACCTATCGAAACTTGTCGATCGAAGTAGTCCAATGGTATTTATTGGGTATGAGTGGAATACAAAAGGCTATCAGATGTTTAATCCAAAGTTGAGACGAGTAGTGGTGACATGCGACGTCGTGATCGAAGAGGATAAGAAGTGGGATTGGATTAAACACACAGAAAAGGGAATGGGATCCATAAGGAACACTAATCTCACATACTATTTCACGTTCTGTCTCCCACAACCAATGGAGGAGCAAGCTGAAATGAATTGTCAACATGTTACTCCAATGGATAACTCGAACTCCATAACGTCAACTTAGAGTTCACCATAAACTCCAGTCGAAAATGTTGAAGGAGGATCAAGAGAAGATTCGGCTGAACCCTCACAACTCTTGGCATCTGGAGAAAGTTCGTTAGAAGGGCCACAGGGTAAGTGTGATACTAGTAGACTTTATGATGACACTTTCCCGATAGAGTTGGAATACTCGAGGCTGTGTTTTCTAGGAGAGGAGGAGTCATCTTCCCTCGAAGTGGCTAAGGCAGGCCCGATGTAGAAAAGAGCAATGGAGGAGGAGATTACTTCCATTCAAGACAATGGAACTTGGAGACTTGTTCCACTACCCGAGAGTCACAAACCGATCGGTCTTAAGTGGATCTTCAAGTTGAAGAAGTACACTCAAGGTAAAGTGGTGAGGTATAAGGTGAGGTTGGTAACTAATGGGTACGTTCAAAGATAAGGTATCAACTTTGATGAAGTATTCGCTCCAGTTGCTTGGTTAGAAACGGCTCGGTTGTTACTTTGCATTGCGGCACATTGAGAATGAGAAGTGCATCATATGGATGTGAAGTCAGCTTTCCTCAATGGGGTTTGGAAGAGGAAGTGTATGTCATTCAACCGCCGGTCTTTGAGGTGAAAGGAGAAGAACACAAGGTGTTAAGGTTGAACAACGCGTTGTACGGTTTGCGGCAAGCACCTCGAGCTTGGAATTCAAAGCTACACAAATCAATGAGGACACTTGGTTTTGATAGATGCTCCTTAGAACCTGTCGTGTATATGAGGAGCCAAGGTAGAGGAAATTTACTTGTTGGTGTCTATGTGGATGACTTGGTTATCAAGGGAGAGTGTGTTAATGATATAGACGCATTCAAGACACAAATGAAGAAATTGTTTAGCATGAGTGACCTTGAGTTACTAAGTTACTAACTTGGGATTGAAGTTTGTCAAAATTCTCAAAGGATCACACGAGTGTGGGATGAAAGATTGTAATCCTTCGCACGTCCCGATGGAGCCATAGTTGAAGTTGAGCAATGAAAGCAAAAGTCCACCCGTAGATACAACTATGTACCAAAGTATTGTTGGAAGCTTGAGATATTTGCTGCATACACGGCCAGATTTGGCGTTCTCCGTCGGTATGGTAAGTAGATACATGGAAAAGCCTACAACCGAGCACATGGCCGCAGTGAAACACATATTACTGTATGTGAATGGTACATTGGATTTCGGTTGTGTTTATGAGAGGAAAGAAGGAAGTTTAGAGCTGGTCGGGTACTCCGATAGTGATCTAGTCGGTGATACCAATGATCGGAAAAGTACAACAGGTGTAATCTTCTTTCTTGGACCGAATCCTATCAGTTGGAGTTCACAAAAACAGAAGGTTGTTGCTCAACCATCTTGTGAAGCAGAGTATATGGCAGCTTGTGCAGCAGCGTGCCAAGGAGTGTGGTTGGCTCGTATACTAGCAGATATGATGTGGTCCTAAATGAAGAAAGTGGTCCTAAAGATTGATAACCAGTCTGCAATTGCGTTGAGCAAGAATTCGGTTTATCACGAGAGGAGTAAACACATTGACACCCGAATCCACTATATTAGAGATTGTGTGGAATGATTGAAATTGAGCACGTTTGCACAGAAGAACAATGTGTTGATATATTGACGAAGTCACTAGCAAGATTGAGAGAACAATGTCTTGGAGATGCGAGAGAAACCCAGTCCGCGAATCATCAGTGTAGGACAACAAGCTTAAGGAGGATATTGTTGTTGTTTTAAGCTAGTTGTTTACATAAATATGTTTGTTTTGTTTTTTTCATAGTCTTCGACAGTTAGTTACATTCGTAGGTATTTACAAAACTTAAAGTGACAATTATGTTTTGGTTTGGTAATATAATGATAAAACTCAGAAAATGATGTTGTCCAGTTAAGCATCGAAAAAACCTGTCTCCTGTCGAATGCTTTACTACTTTTGTTTGTTGTTGGTAGTATACTGGTGTGGTTGCTAATTGGAGTGATTGTGCAAGCGATCCAACAATTAGTATCATACCAAGGTTGGGAAGAATATGGCCTATCACGAAGGAAGAAACGCAGCAACGAAACCACGGGCCTCCATTCCGATCCTATATCCAATGCTCAGTGAGGCGAATTACAATATATTGGCTGTCAAGATGAAGATAATCTTGCGATCACTCGGTATGTGGTCAGTGATTCATGGAGGAGACACAAACGGCAACAAAGATCAAGGTTCCATGGTAGCCATCGCGGAGAAGGAGAAAGCAAAGGAGGCTTGGGACGCACTCAGGGGAGTGCGAGTTGGCGAAGATCGCGTGAAGAAGGCTCGTGTACAAGTATTGAAACGGCAACTGGACAAGTTACGAATGGAGGATTCAGAGACGATAAATGAATTCTCCATGAAGCTCACTACGTTGGTGGGCGAGATTCTTTCTCTACGCACAAAGCTTGACGACGGTGAAGTTGTTGAGAAATTGTATAGTGTGGTTCCGGACAGATTTCTCCACGTCATATGAACGATTGAGCGATTTAGTGACATTGAGAATATGTTGATTTCAAAGGCGATCGGTCGTCTCAGAACTTTCGAGGAGGGTCTCAAAGGTCGAATGTAGTAAAAGGAAGGTAGAGATCATTTGCTTCTCACTCGGGCCCAATGGGAGGCAAGGTGTTCAAAAAACAAATCGCGTGAAGGTTCAAGTAGTAACAAATAAAGAGGTTTTCATGGTAGACGTGGGCATGGGCATGGAAATGGCGGAGGCCGAGAAAATGGTGACTGAAACAGTAATGACCGAAAGCCACGTACGTTCGACAAGTCCAAGGTTAAGTGTTACAATTGTAATGAGTATGGTAATTTTGCAAAGGAATGCTCTAAGCCAAATCGAATAAGAGAAATGGCGAATTTGATTGAAGCACAATTTGATGAGGAACCGACATTGTTGATGGTCGAAGTGTGTGTTCTAAATCATGCAATACAAAATGAAGATAAAGTGTTGTTACGTGATGACGAGGGGATACCAAAGGATACCAACAATCGAGACAAATCGTGGTATTTAGATATGGGAGCGAGTAATCATATGACGGGGTGCATATATGCTTAACATAGCACAAACTTTACCCAAATGTCTTCTAACCAGAAGTAAGGATGAAGCTTGGCGATGACATGCAAGGTATGGGCATGTGAATTTTCATGCCCTGAAGTTGCTAAACCGGAAACAGATGGTTCGTGGCTTACCAAGGTGATGGTTGTTTGGTAGGTAAGCACCACCACACTCTTTTTCCAGTAGTGGCACAATTTTGAGAGGCTTTACCTCTCGAGTTGTGGCATGGAGACTTATGTGGGCCGATCACTCCCGCCACGAAAGAAGGCAATAGATATTTTCTATTAATAGTCGATGACTACACTAGATGTGTGTGGCTTGTAGTTATGCAAGGATGAGGCATTGGAGTCATTTAAGAATATCAAATCCTCAACTAAAATGGAGAGTAATAGAAAGTTGAAGGCTTTACGGACAGATCGTGGGGGCGAATTCACTTCAAACAAGTTCAAGACGTATTGTGAGTTGTTGAGAATTAGACATTATCTCACAATGCCTTATTCACCGCAGAAAAACGGGGTTGTTGAACGACGAAACTTGGTATGGCAAGGAACTTGATGAAACGTATTGGAGTCCCGGGTGAGTTTTGGGGAGAAGCGGTATCAACGGTCGTGTATCTCCTAAAAGGAGCACCAACAAGGAGTGTCACAACGAGAACACCTTACGAAGCATACTACAACCAAATTTCGCATGTAGGTCATGTGAAGGACGTGACACCTTACCTATCAAAACTTGGCGACCGAAGTAGTCCAATGGTATTTATTGGGTATGAGCCGCATACAAAAGGCTATCGGATGTTTAATCCAAAGCTGAGAAGAGTAGTGGTGACACGCGATGTCGTGTTCGAAGAGGAGAATAAGTGGGATTAGATCAAAACACACAGAAACATGAATGGGATATATAAGGAACACTAATCTGACATACTATTTCACGTTCAGTTTCCCACAATCGATGGACGAGCAAGTTGAAATGAATAGTCAACCTGTTACTCCAGGACGTCAACTTCGAGCTCAGCATAAATTCCAGCCGAAAATGTTGAAAGATGAGCAAGAGAAGATTCAGCCGAACCCTAACAACTCTCGACATCTGGAGAAAGTTCGTCGGAAGGGCCATATGGTAAGTGTGATACTAGTAGACTCTATGATGACTCTTTCCAGATAGAGTTGGAATTCACGGGGCTGTGTTTTCTAGGAGAGGAGGAGTCATCTTCCTTTGAAGTGGCTAAGGAATACCCGATGTAGAAAAGAGAAATGGAGGAGGAGATTACTTCCATTCAAGACAACGGAACTTGGATACTTGTTCCACTACCCGAGAGTCACAAACCGATCGATCTTAAGTGGGTCTTCAAGTTGAAGAAGGACACTCAAGGTAAAGTGGTGAGGCATAAGGCGAGGTTGGTGACTAAGGGGTATGTTCAGAGACAATGTATCGCCTTTGATGAAGTATTCACTCCAGTTGCTCAGTTAGAAACGGTTTAGTTGTTACTTGCCATTGTGGCACATGGAGGATGGATGTGATGTGGCACAGGGAAGTGCATCATATGGATGTGAATTCGGCTTTGCTCAATGGGTTTTTGTAAGAGGGAGTGTATCTCATTCAACCGTCGGGCTTTGAGGTGAAAATAGAAGAACACAAGGTGTTAAGGTTGCACAAAGGGTTGTGCAGTTTGCGGCAAGCACCTCAAGCTTGGAATTCGAAGCTAGACAAATCAATGAGGACACTTGGTTTTGATAGATGCTCGTTAGAACATGTTGTGTATATAAGGAGCCAAGGTAGAGGAAATTTACTTGTTGGTGTCTTTGTGGATGAGTTATTGGTGTCTATGCTTGAAGATTTTTATGTTGCGGTGTTGTTTCTGAAGATTAACCGTTGGAAAGAAAGATAAAATACAAGTTATTATTTATGTTGCTGGGATTCGATCTCGTATGCTGGAAGTGTTTTGTTTATTGTTTAAAATCAAAGTGTTTAGTATAGATCCTATATTTTAGTCATTGTGTAAATTAGGTCCTTAGTTCATTATAATATGGAACTGTAAACAGATTGAATCGTTGATTATTGAGTATAAATATACTCATTGTGAAGGATGTAGTCAATTGAATTGAAACTCCAGATGATGCACGAAATGTTTTTTTGATTTTCTAACATGGTATCAGAACATCAGAATTCCTCAAAGAATTCTTGAAGTTTATGGATTGTTGTTCTTCGATTCCCTGTACATTTTCTGATAATCGATCTTGTTATGTGAACTCTTGGGAAGCATGGTATATTATTCCAGTCCTTTTCTTGTTTGGAAAGATTTCAAGGAAAGGTTTAGCAAGATTAATGGTTCACGCATATACTAGTTACACACAGAGATATGTTTTACCCAGCAGAACCCTGATCCAATTGCCCCATATTACAGGAAACTCAGGCTATTATGGGATGAGTTCGAAGCTATATGTGCACTCCCTAACTGTGGATGCGATTTATTCAATGATCACGTTGATCATTCAAATAACCTCAAGCTTTTCCAATTTCTCATGGGTCTCGATGAAACATATGCCACTATTAGAAGTAATCTACTGATGAGAAAACCTCTCCCAAGCTTGAATGAAGCCTATAATGCTGTGAATCAAGAAGAGAGTCAGTGTGGAATCGTTGGACTACTGACAGTCAATTCAAATGCATCTGTTAGTTCATATACCTCCTTCAATTCCAATTATAGCTTCCCAACCACTGTCAAAGGATCAAAATGCAATTCATCTGTGTTATCCTCCAGCAGTTAATCTAGTTCCAAATGGAACCCATCCATGAACGATAAAAGAAAAGGAAAAAAGATTCTCCAACCTTGCACATTCTGCCACATGAGGGCGCTATAAAAAGCATGGATATCCACCAGGCTATGAACCAAGAAGAGATAGTAGAAGCTCACAACCTCAAGCCAACAATGCAGTCAGAAATGGAGTAGAAGCTGATAAAAACAAATTAGAATCACAAACATCATTTGCCACATCCACTCAAGATCAAGTGAATCAGCTTATACAATTGATACCGCAGAACACAACTACAGATGCTCAGGCAAATGCAGCAGGTATGGCCTTTTTATTTTCAATAAACAGACATGATAATACATGGATCCTTGACACTGGTGCTACAAATCACATGACTCATAATAAGAATTGGTTATCTAAGATACAGAAAGCTGGTAATGCAAGAGTTCGACTGCCTAATGGAAAGTTTTATAATGTAGAAAGCATTGGACATTATAAGTTTCTTGATAATAAGGCCTTAGATATTGTGCTTCATATACCTAATTTCAAATTTAACTTGTTACTTGTGTCAAAACTAACGAAAGATTTGTCATGCTATGTTATTTTCTTCCCCAAATTTGTAATTTTGCAGGATCTCTTAAGTGGGAAAGTATTGGGGAATGTAGAGAATCATCAGGGCTTTATTTGTTTGATCCTTTGTTTCATAAGAATGACCATGCTGTGAATCCTGTTTTTTTCGCATAAAAGTTGTATGACTGGTTTGCTATGGCATAACAGATTAAGACATCCTTCTGGTCAGGTTATGAAATTTGTATCTGGACTAAAATGTGATTGAACTAATCTTCATAATATTAGAAATGGGAAAAGTCTGAAAAACGTCCATCATGTTTGACGAAAATGGTTTTTCAACCCTCACGATTGTTTTAAGTACAACATGTTTGAAGACGATTGTTTTTGGTACATCTGTCTAACTGCCGTTCAATTGAAACGTTAAAATATCACGTGTAAGGTCACGTGACCAACCTGAAATTTTTTTTATTTGTAATTCCTTTTTTGCCCTTACCTCTTCCTTTATGTTCCGATGAACAAAGACTCCATAGTTAACCTTGCTTCTGCAAGCTCAGACGGAAGTTCAACATCCATCACTCCAGAAGCTTCTGGTAATGCCTCACGCATCCGTAGAATAATTCTCTGAATGCATTCGTCTTTGCGGCTCCATCTCCGTCTGCGAATGCTATGATTCCGCCACCGTTGATTGATCTTCATCTCCTCCACCGTCAAATCAACCCCAAGGCAGCGGTGACCAGGTCGCCGCCGATGTATAATTTACCGATGATGGCGTAAGAACGAGGGCGAGGATACATTTGCTTTCCTTTCCTCACGCCTGTCTATGAAAGTGCTGGATTCTCCCTGTAGCTCGAGTCCTGACCCAAGTCCTAGATTCTCCCACATCTTGACGATGCTCTTGCTGGAAGCGAGCTCCGAAAGTTGCTCGCCAAAGCTCCACCACTCCCGTAGGTTGGAGCTGCGGTTCTGATTCCACTGATTTCGGAAGCCTTTCACGGTAAAAACCGCAACACCTTTTTGTGCTTATACTTATATTAGAGTTCATCATGCTAACTAAGAAGACTCACTTTTCCCTCTTCCTCAAATGATCAGTAGGCGGTTCAATTTCTGCAATTTTCTTTGACCACTTCTGGTATGCCTTTGTTTCCCTCAGCTTTCCTGAATGTCAGCAACAAAATATATAGAGGATTATTTTAATACAAAAAGTAAAGACAGTCCCATCTATCAAATTAATTGATCAGTACAATTGACCTCAATTGTATGCTAAACAACTCTTTAATTACAATTGTAAACACAAATGGGGTTGCACATACTGATTATTGCAACAAAAATGTAATTGCTAACTGTATTACACTATCATAATAACCACAACTACAAATACCAGACATTATTGCTTCTCTCAGAGCCTAGCAAGCTTTCAGAGCACTACTATACCTGCAGCACATCCATCAACAAGAAACAGTTAAAGGCCATAATCATGTCATTCTTTTCTGAATCAGATCCTTTGTAGTTTTGCTTCAAACTCTTCAATATCAACTTCAGTAACCTGAAACCCAGCTTCAGAACAAGATTACCACAAGAAAACTCATAGACATGCAACAAATCTTTATGACAAATATGTAAAATCCATAGAAAATGACCTTCTTGTAAACAACTTTGAAGTACTCATGCAAATTCTGACCAACTTCAGCTGCAAATCATGGTCTCCATCTCCAATTTTTCAGTTGCTCAGCACTAAGAGAGGAATGGAAGGAAGGAGAAGGTGAGAAGATTTGGGCGTTTGCTGCGTTGCTGAAGAAGGATTAGTGACGGCTGATTCAGATCTCAGGGAAGAGCTCAGACTCCATTGCGCTTCTCTTGGAAACAGCTCCGACCTAATGTCCTCCACCATTGCAGCAACATATTAACATGAATGATGAGGGAGGAGAAGGGTATTATTGTATTTTATTAATTGTTGTTTAAATACATAAGGAAAATTGCAGATCACGTGACAAACACGTGACTACTTAACGTGACATTTAAACGACATGTGAACGGAAGGTCCAATTATCATCAATTGCAACATGTTATACCAAAAACCATCGTCAAAAAACAAGTTGTACCAAAAAACATTTTCATCAAACATGATGTCCTATGGTTAAAATGCATAGGTCACCTTTGACTAACAAGGGGACTCGAGCCTCTACTGTTTTTGAATTGATTCATGCAGATATATGGGGGCCCTAGCAGACACCTTCACATGATAATAAGAGGTATATTTTTTACCTTGGTTGACGATTACTCGTGGCATACTTGGATTTTTCTGATGCAACACAAAAGTGATGTCATTATAGTGATTAAAATGTTCTTTAATCTAATTCGAAATACGTTTTAAACATCCCTAAAAAGGTTTCGAACAGACAATAGGGGGAATTCTTTAACAACCAATTAAAACGTTTTTTTTATGAAAATGGAGTTGTTCATCAGAGCAACTGGCCCACACACCGCAGCAAAACGGTTTAGTAGAACGAAAACACAAGCATCTTCTTGAAATTGTAAGGGCACTAAAAATTCAATCTCACTTGTCGAATATATAGTTTTTGGAATAATTGTGTAACTGCTGCTGCATATCTGATCAATTTTCTTCCAACACCTGCATTAAAAGGTAAAAGTCCTTTTGAAATTTTGTATGGGCATCCTCCTTCTATTAGCCATCTTCGAGTATTTGGTTGTTTAAAGTTTGCTAAAAGTTAGACTAACGTTGATAAGATGTCTCTTAGAGAAATAATGTGTGTGTTCTTAGGATATGCACCAGATCAAAAAGGCTAGAAGTTATATGATTTGCAGAATAAAACATTTTTTGTGTCGATAGATGTGGTGTTCTATGAAAATGTATTTCTCTATAAAGGGTATTGTGATGATGAATCTCCAATATTTGTTCAAGATGTTATTCCTGTCTTTGATATTGAACCTGTAAGTAACGATGATAATGATGGTACTAATGTTGATGTTCAAAATCCTTCTAACGATAATGTTGATGAGCATCAGTTACGAAGGTACTCCAGAAGAACAGTTCCTCCCTATTTGGCATATGGACTATGCGATGAAAGGATCAGGCACACACTATCCTATTTCAAACCATCTGAACTATGCTAAGATTTCCAAGTAATTTCAGTGTTTCTTGTCTAACATACCTAAAATCATAAAGACACAAACTTTTAATGAAGTTGTAACAGATTTGAAGTGGATATATGCAATGCAGGAGGATCAAAGCCTTAGAAGAAAACCACACTTTGACCCTTGTTCCTCCTCCACAAGATAAACGAACTATCGGGTGTAAGTGGGTATATAACATTAAATACAAATTTGATGGCACAATTGAAAGATAAAGGACCCATTTAGTGGCCAAAGGGTATAACCAAGTAGAAGGAATTGATTATGTGGAAACCTTTAGTCATGTGGTTAAAATGATAACAGTTCGAGTGGTTCTTGCTCGTGCTGCTAAACAGTAGTGACCACTTTTCCAGATGGATGTGCACAAGGATATTTTGCAGGGAGACTTGAACAAGGAAGTCTAAATGGAGTTGCCACAAGGATTTTGCAATCAGGATGAGCATGTTGTTTGTAGATTGCAGAAATCCTTATATGGTTTGAAGCACGCAAGCAGACAATGGAATGTTAAGCTTACCGATTCTCTCATTTCTCACGGTTATTCTCAATTGAGGTTTGATTACTCATTATTTACAAAATGTGTAGGAAATACAATTATTATTGTTTTAGTCTATGCCGATGATCTTCTAATAATAGGAAATGATAGAGTCCTAATTGGTGAATTGAAGGATGTGCTGCATAATTGTTTCAAAATGAAAGATTTAGGTGAGCTTAGGTATTTTCTTGGAATTGAATTGGCTCGATCTAACAAGGGAATCCATTGGAGTCAAAGAAAATATGCTTTAGAACTCATTTATGAGATTGGTTTATCATCTGCAAAACCTTTTAATACTCCAATGGAGATCAATTTAAAACTGACCAATGTTAAGTATGATAAACAATTTAAAGTGAATGAGTCTGATAGTTTGCTTAATGATCCAACCTCATATAAGAGATTGATTGAGAAATTATTGTATCTGGCAATTATAAGACATGATATAGCATACTTTGTACAGTATCTTAGTAAGTTTTTGCATAACCCAAAGGTGTCTCATTACAATGTTGCATTGAGGATGGTAAGATATGTAAAACAGGAACCTGGTTTAGGTATAGTGTTGTTGTCTGTAAATTCGGATACTAGTCATTTTGCATATTGAGATTCAGATTAGGCAGGTTGTGTGAAGATTAGTGTCCCGATATTGTGTAAAGTTTGGAGATTCGTTAATCTAATGGAAGGTGAAAAAGTAGCAAACTATTTCTAGGTCTTCTGCAGAACCAGAGTACAGATGTATAAAATCAACAGTGTTTGAAATTATTTGGATTCAAGGCTTGTTGGACGAATTAGGTGTAAAACGTGATGAGCAGCCCTTCTTTACTATGACAATAAGGCAGCCCTGCAAATAGCCTCAAATCCAATGTTTCATGAAAGGACAAAACACATTAAAATTGATTACCATTATATTAAAGAGAAATTGCAGTTGGGTATAATCTAAACCAGGTATGTCAAATCACAAGATCAATTGGCTGATGTTTTTACTAAATATTTGAGTAGACTGCAACATAAGAATATGGTTAGCAAGTCTGGTCTGAAGAATATTTTCAGTCACAAGCTTGAGGAGGAGTGTTAAACTTGAAGTTGCAGATGCTGGAAGATTCTTATGTTGCGGTGTTGTTTCTGAAGATTAGTCGTTGGAGAGAAAGATAAAATACAAGTTATTATTTATGTTGCTGGGATTCAATCTCGTATGCTGGAAGTATTTTGTTTATTGTTTAAAATCAAAGTGTTTAGTTTATATCCTAAATTTTAGTCATTGTGTAAATTAGGTCCTTAGTTCATTATAATATGTTATAACATAATTATGGAATTGTACACAGATTGAATCGTTGATTATTGAGTATAAATATACTCATTGTGAAGGATGGAGTCAGTTGAATAGAAACTCGAGATGAATTCACGAAATGTTGTGTTGATTTTCTAACAAAGGGTTCGTTAGGATCCTTCACCCTTTTCTTCTCTTTTTGGGAGGAAAAGTTGTGCTACCTCTTCCATTTCTTGGAAGTCCCTCCCAGAGTGTTGGAAGTCCCTCCCGGACGCGACACCCGCTTGTTCCAGCAGTTTGAGAAGAACATTGAAAAGATGATCCCAATTACCTACCATTCAAAGGTAAAGGTAAGTGCTTCTTTAACATTTATTACACTTACACATATTTACTCTCCCAATTACCTTCGTCTGACTTTATCATCAGATCGGAAATAACAGACAAAATTCGGACTTTCCTTCCCTGCAAGTCGTGGAACAATACTCGGATCAGACATCAACGACACTGAAATCCAACATTCTTATAAATGAGTTGATATCTTAAAGATTCCTCCAAGGTCTTCTGAGCTGAGTATTATGATTCTCCTGCAAAAGCAGTGGAGTACATTCCAACTTAACCGATTACCTGGGCTGCTCATACGTGACCTCATAAGACGCTTTCTTGGACATGCTATTCATGTGAACATATATGTATGCTCTTTCAGTGCACTTGTAAGTCATGCAGCAATTAATTTTAGTAATCATTCTAGTGCAATCTTGCAGTGAATCAACTACAAACAAAAGGTGAAAAATATACAATATACTACTCAGTTCCAATAATACCAATTCTGCAAACTTGAGTTATGTCTTTCTGAAAATATGTACATGAGATTAATAAGAAACAGAACAAATAAACTTTTAGCATTTGGTCGGCCTCACGTTACTTCCCCCCACGCGACACTAGCTAATGGTATCGGAACCGCTGCATTCTAACCTCCCCTTCCATTGCCCTCTTCCTCACATCTGCATTCTCTATGCACGGCAATGCTGTTGATGCGTGTTGTGTCTTCTTCTCATGCCTGCAATCATGTAAATGCTCCTCAGTCCCACACAACATTATCATATATAGGGAACGTAATTATGTGCCACGAACCAAATAATCCTTGCCATTACGAAATATGATGAGTCAAAAACGGCTACTTACAAACGGACTTTCTTCTTGTCTTTGTATACCTTGGTAGCATCTTTCCTGTTGGTGTTCAAGGTTACAGCGGGTCCTGCATCGATCTCATCATGAAAATGATGATCGTGAGAAACAGAATATGGAAACAAGCAGCTTCTTGCAATATTGTCATTAGATTGACCACTTGAAGAACCGAAATCAGTTCGTGCAGAACAGATATTACAGTAGGATGCATTCCCCTGATGATCAGAAGACGACAAGCTAAATGAGTCATCATATATATTAAATATTTGCAATTTTTACATATATGTAGGAATAGAGAGAGATGAGAACAATCTAAACCTCTTCTAGCCCTGCAATGATGGACGACAGTTTCCGATCCACAGAAGAACACGACAACATGTCATTAATATTATTACTATCTCCTCCAAAGAGTTCTTCATAGTTCTGGAATGTGACATCAACATCTGGGATGTTGAAATCGTCACGGGAAAGGTCTTCACAGACCCCTAAATCTTGCATGTTTTGAGACAGAAACTGCTTTGAATGAAGACAACAACTAGATCAGATCAATGTAATTTTGCACAAACTAGAACTACTAACTATAGAAGAACTAAGCAGAGAATACTTAGGGTAGTTTTGTTAACCTGGTTCGTTTGAATTCTACACTGCCAAAAAGAATCTCCTTCAACTGTAGATTGTAAACTTTCTAGCGTAAATGGGGTGGTAGGAAAGGGTTCATCATTGAGGTCCTTCTGATGAAGTGGATGATTTTTGACAACGTGGGGATGAACTGTGTCCTGCAGCCGTGCGATGTTATCAGTACAAGTCTCTTCAACGATCTTCTTCCTCATAGCAGCATTGGTCAATGAAGAAGAAGATGACATGCCGTTGTCCTCTTTCCCATGCACTAAAGGAGCAGAATAGAAGCCACCATTTGACCCGTCTTGATCATCTAGCTGAAGCTTCTTCAAGTCCATTATCTGTTGCACCAGAGACCTTGTCGGCTGCTGTTTTCGCTGGATTTTCTCCAATATCTGTAACCACAAACAGAGGAACTTAGCAACATTAAACCCATTGAAAAAGACACTACAATCGTTTTTGCAACTAGGAAGAAATAAATTATTTGTTTACCTTAGTATTAGCCTGATGATGATGTTTGCTGGATCCAGCCCCGAGATGTACAGAAGCGGTGCAGCTCATAAAGGATGATTTAGCAGCAGCAGTTACGTCGTCCCTGATCCATTGGTTCAAGTCCAAATCCCACAAAGCAGCAAAGTCCTTTACAGAGGGACACCCAATGTAGCTGTCGATAGGCCGCCTCTGGTGTTGTGGAAGATCGCTGTGGAGAGCCTTATCGCAGCTGGTGCAAGTGTAGATGTTGTGGTCAGAGGACGAGCAGTGTAATAAGGCAGGTCGGAAGCAACACGAATCACAGAGGAGGGAGCGGAGGTGTCGGTTTGATAATGCATTTGCTGAATGCACTTTTGCGTCACAAGATAAGCACAACTGTGCTGCATCGGCTTGGCAGTACACTACCGGCCTCAACACTCTGCAAAACTCGCATAATTTCTCCATTCGAAATAATTCTTGAATACCCTTGTGGCGTCGGTTACATTTCAATGCTAATCTCTATTCTTCAATCAAACTGAGATATTACGATACCTGCTATATATGAAGACAATCTGCAATCGTAACAGATATATTCAAGTCAGATCTACATTTCAGTAATACATATCAACTTAATATATAATCCACAAACACTAATCAATGGAGAAGCCTACATCGTTATATCGTCAAAAAAGATAGTACCAGAATTAAAGCAAATCAATTGTAAAGGATCTATTCATCCTGCTCCTGCTAAAAGAAATACACTGGATTCGTCCGTCGCAAGTAATAATAAATGAGAAACGAAACAACAGTCAATCGCGCAGAAGATAAATATCATCAAACGCATTCTCATGGAGAATGAAAGCGACGCTTACTTACAATATACGAGCACCCATTCGGCCGAAACCCAGAACAACTCATCAACAGAAATGAATGGTGGCCTATTGCTAAAGGAAATTTCTACGAAGATACATACCTGTTTGTTTCATAGGAGAAGGAAAGAAAGGAGAAGAATTTATTTTTCCTCTTCAATCCAATAAGAGTAACTTCATCTTCAGTTATGCAGACTATACTATCCAATTATAATCTATATCGACCTTTTTCCTACAATTGGGTTGGGGAGGACTCCTACGTGGAAGGGGGACGCGTGGATTGTTGGTCCCGCTGACGTTATCTCTCTGCACATGTGAAACCTGTTCTCTTTATCCAAAAGTTGGCAGTGCTCACCAATGGAACAATGCCACATCGTGCCATATAGTGGGAGAGGGAAACTGTACTTGTCAACTCTTGCCAAGGTAGGCAGGTCAACCAGCAATTATCTATCTATATCTATATCTATATATATTATATATTAATTTGACTAAATATTCCATACTTTTCATAAGTTTTTAACACAATTTTTTCTATCAAAATGTCATAATAATTTAATTTTATTGGTCTATGTAAAAAAAAGAGTAAGAACCAGCTATTATCTATATATCTATATCTATCTATCTATTATATATTAATTTGACTAAATATTCCATACTTTTAATAAGTAAGTTTTTAACACACTTTTCTCTACCAAAATGTCATAATAATTTAATTTTATTGGTCTATGTAAAAAAAAAAAAGTAAGTTACATCCATGTCATCATTCTCATACATCCGCATGAACACTCAAAATTAATCCAACACTCCATATTCAATTTCAAAATATGTTACATTTATAAGTATGTCAAATTAAATTTTGCCTTGAAACAAAAATAAATTGCAAGTTTTGCACCTAACAATTTACTTTGTAAAATTACACAAAAATTAAGAGTGAAATAAATAACTAAGATTGAAAACACAATATTTTTAAAAAAATAATTGTAAAATAATTTGAATAGATAAATGATAAACAAGACTTATGATATAGATATTATATTGAAATATATTTAAGCCTAATCTATCTATATTATATATTAATTTGACTATGCATCCTATAATTTTGACAAGAAGCTTTTAACACAGTTTTCCCTATCATAGTGTCATAATAATTTAATTTGATTGGTTCAAGTAAAAAAAAAGGTTACATGTTCCATGTCATCATTTTCTCACATCCACGTGGGCACTCTAAAATTAATCAAAAACTCCACATTAATCTAAGTATATTAATCTATATTATATATTAATTTGACTAAGTATCCTATAATTTTGACAAGTAAGCTTTTAACACAATTTTCTCTATCATAATGTCATAATAATTTAATTTGATTAGTCTATGTAAAAAAAACGTAAGTTACATCCATGTCATCATTCTCTTACATCCACATGGACACTCTAAAATTAATCAAAAGCTCCACATTCAATTTCAAAAAATGTTACATTTATAAGTATGTCAAATTAAATTCTACCCTCAAACAATAGTAAATTGCAAGTTTTGCACCTAACAATTTACTTTGGAAAATTACACAAACATTAAGAGTGAAATAATTAAATAAGAATGAAAACACAATATTTTTTTAAAAAGAAATTATAAAACAATTTGAATAAATAAATGATAAACAAGACTTATGATATATAAATTATATTGATATATATATACTTAAGCCTAATTTATCTATATTATATATTAATTTGACTATGTATCCTATAGTTTTGACATGTAAGCTTTTAACGCAATTTTCTCTATCATAGTGTCATAATAATTTAATTTGATTGGTCCAAGTAAAAATAAAAAGTTACATCAATGTCATCATTTTCTTACATCCATATGGACACTCTAAAATTAATCAAAAGTTCAACATTCAATTTCAAAACATATTACATTTATAAGTATGTCAAAATAAATTTTGCCATCAAACAATAGTAAATTGCAAGGTTTGCTCCTAACAATTTACTTTTCAAAATTACACAAAAATTAAGAGTGAAATAAATAACTAAGATTAAAAACACTATATTTTTTTTAAAAAAAAGTTGTAAAATAATTTGAATAAATAAATGATAAACAAGACTTATGATATATAAATTATATATATATATATATATATAAGCCTAATTAATGTATATTATATATTAATTTGACTAAGTATCCTATAATTTTGACAAGTAAGCTTTTAACACAATTTTCTCTATCATACTGTCATAATAATTTAATTTGATTAGTCTATGTACAAAAAAAACGTAAGTTACATCCATGTCATCATTCTCTTACATCCACATGGACACTCTAAAATTAATCAAAATCCCCACATTTAATTTCAAAAAATGTTACATTTATAAGTATGTCAAATTAAATTTTACCCTCAAACAATAGTAAATTGCAAGTTTTGCACCTAACAATTTACTTTGGAAAATTACACAAACATTAAGAGTGAAATAATTAAATAAGAATGAAAACACAATATTTTTTTTAAAAAAAAATTATAAAACAATTTGAATCAATAAATGATAAACAAGACTTATGATATATAAATTATATTGATATATATATATACTTAAGCCTAATTTATCTATATTATATATTAATTTGACTATGTATCCTTTTAACACAATTTTCTCTATCATAGTGTCATAATAATTTAATTTGATTGGTCCAAGTAAAAATAAAAAGTTACATCAATGTCATCATTTTCTTACATCCACATGGGCACTCTAAAATTAATCAAAAGTTCCACATTCAATTTCAAAAGATATTACATTTATAAGTATGTCAAATTAAATTTTGCCATCAAACAATAGTAAATTGCAAGGTTTGTGTTTTGTGTTTATTATCCTTTACTTCAAAATGCATGTATCTACATGCTTTTGAGCTTAGTACAAGTTTTCAACAATTAAAACTAGATAGCATCGATGTAAAGCAAACCATATAAGGATCCCTGATGATGTAAGTTAGTAACCCAACTAGAAAGCTCAAGATTGTGCTTGATTTAGACATTAATTTTTTTTTTTGTTGTTGATTTCAGGAAAACGAGCATATGCCAAAAATAACTCAACTTCGTTTAAGGTCCCAATGTATACTAATGTATGTTAAAGATTTATCTATCTTCTTTTGTTATTTTTCATTAGTAAATCGGGAAAATGGCAGTCCAAAAATCTGGAATTGCAAAGGATGTAACTAAAGTGAGTATGTCTAGTGTTTCATACTGAATCTTTAACTATATTTTGTTCTTTAGGAAGATCCACATATTCCTTATCAGAAAGATTCATCATGTATGGAGTAGAAGTTTTGCGACAAATACTATCATCATTTTATATAAGTTAATAGAGTCTCAAAGTTGTGCACTTATTCTATGTTCTTTCAAATATGCATTAAGATAGAAATGTAATTTTTTGTTATTCTACAAGTAAATTTTATCTGCAAATTTCACGTTTCATCTCTATGTTGCCATTTTTTCTCTCCAATTTCAACTATTCCCTTTTTCCAGCTTCATGTCTATCTGAGGCTTTTAAATCTGTTGTTCTGTTATTTATTGTTGGTGAATTACTATTTTTGTAACCCTAAATATCTAATTTAAAGGGCTTCTCGTTATGCATTCAGTATGCTCATAGGAGTTGCGTTCAACAAAGGTGTGAAGAAAAAAGAAGACTTAAACTGTGAAATCTGCCCCATGGTTGGACCTTAAATTTGCTTTCTCAGGGTGGATATATACTTAGTCTAACATATCAAACATGAACCAGCATGTATGGGTTTACTCTAGGTCATGGTGGTAAATGGATGTAGTGTAATTTATTACAACTGCATAAGTTCTCTTTGAAATGTGCATATTGGAAACGGAAATCTTCTCAAACAATAACGTAATTTCCATATAACCGCAATATCTATTGCTTTAATATTGAGTGTTGTACTAAAAGAATTGCACGGTCTATTGGTCAACATCTCCTAGCATAGAAATTTGTTTTTGTAGGTAAAATGAAATGCTTGTTAAATAAGTGACCAGTTATTTATTTATCCTATTTTTGCAGGCGATGACATATTTTATAAGGTTAGTTGAATGTTCTTAACTTCCTTCGGCAGTCTCATTTTAAAAGTCATTTAAGAATTGAGCACACCAACCATGGGTGTCCGTGCTGCTGTTGTTTGTGCAATGTGAATCTATCTATGAATACAACTTTTTGTTTAGAAACTTTGACTCTACTGCAGGTATCCTTCTCTTTAGGAAGGAGATTTTGCTAAGAAGTGCCCTTTTTGTTGTTAGAACTGCATTTGTAGAGACTGATCGCTAGGAAGTGTTAATTTTATTGTAACTCTTGTTTATTGTAAATTTATTATTTGGATTTGTATTAAGATGTATAGGTATACTTTTATATGTAATGTATTATGTTTTTTTTAATATATTGTATAACTCATATCTTATAGCAAAAACAAGATAATTAATAAAAACACTCAAAAAAAGATTGTATTTAGCATCTATCTATCTATATATTAATTTGACTAAATCACATTCAATGTTGACAAATACGTTTTTTGTTGTATTTTCTCACTCCTAATGTTAAATAAAAATTTTCTAATTGGTCCATGTCAATCATAAATTTCTCATTCTTATGTGGCATGCCATGTATATCACTTTATAATCCTTCAAAGTCTCTCATTCACGATAAGTTACAAAAACTCATATAATTTCTCATTCATTCATCAATTGTGATTTTTCATTAAATATTTTTATGAAGTTAAATTTATATAATAATAAATACATAATATTATATTTTATGAATATCAAGTATGCTCATATTAAAATTTACTTTTACAAATTAAAATATAGATTAATTAAGGTTAATTTCATATATCACATAATACTCTTATTAAAATAAGACATAAGTCACATACAAACATCACCTACTTCATTACAATAATATCATAATAAATTTCAACAATGTCAAAAAATGAAGTATTATATATTTATAAACTAAATATAATTTACAGTTAACAAATAGATGAAATATAATCTTCATTACAATAATATCACAATAACTTTAAACAATGTCAAAAAATGAAGTATTGTATATTTATAAACTAAATATAATTTATAGTTAACAAATAGTTAAAATATAATATGTATACTAAAACATTAGAGATTGTTACTATTGCTAAAAAAAATACTAATATTTTTATATGTACATTGATAGAAGTGATAAACCATAGAAAATAAGTCAAGAGTTATATGGAAATTAACATATTTTTTACAGTTTTGTGAAAAATATATTTTATATATTTATAACTCAACCTATTTTTGAATTATTAAAATAATATTTATATAATAAAAATATAAGTTATTATTATTACTAAAATAAATAATTAAAATACTAATGATTTTAATAGTCTTTTGTAAACATATGCACTTTTTAATATTAATTTTAATTATTGACTCATGCACTTTTAACTAGGACTGGGCAAAAATAATCGATTCGGCCGAACCGTACCGGTTCGACCCAACCAGTTTTACAAAACAAACGATTTTTTTCAAAAAATTAGGAGCGGTTCAGAATAGGTACAGAAAACCGATTCAAAATGGTTAACCGAACCTGTTTTTGTACCAGTTTTAATCTTAAAATACTACTAAATACTAAACCAGACCAAACCACTTCAGACCAGACAAAACCGATTTTTCACTTTAGACCAGACCTAATTGAGTCTTCAGTAACCTCACTCAATTCAGTCTTCATTCTTCAAGTTCATGAATCACGTCGCTGTCTTCAAACTTCAATACGTTCTCTCGTCGCCTGTCGTCTTCGCCTCTCGTCGCCTGTCGTCGTCACACCTCGGTCGTCGCTTGTCTTCACTTTAGATCAGGTTCGTTTTCACTCTTCTTCGTTGGATTAGACCGTCGCTCGTCGCCTATCTTAGTTGCTGATTAGTGATTAGTGATATGTTGGATTGGATGCTGTCTTATATTATACAACATGAGTTTGAATCAGAAAACTTAGTTGCTGTCGGATGTTGATTAGTGATTAGTTGCTGTCCAATCAAACACTTAGTTACCAATCAGCATGCTGTCTTAGTGATTAGTGATTACGAATGAGTTTGAATCAAAATTTATACATAAATCTTACTCCATTAATTGAGATTCAATTGCACCCTGATTGATAAAATATTAAAGATATAAATACATTAAAGAGAATTTTTAAAATATGTTATGACTAGTGTATCTGGGGGTATCTGTGAGATTGATAATGATAATGTAACGTCTCCTTATTGTATCTTGGGTTATCTGTTGCTAGTGCTGACTAAGTGATTAGTGACCTAATTCCAATTTGGTTCCAATTTGGTATTTGTTACGAATGCAACGGAAACTTGTATCATAAGGACACACTAACAATGATTTTCGTTGTCTTTTGGATGTTTGTTAATCGTTAATTTTTCTAGGTTTGTTACCCAAACCAACATGCTCTACTTTGTAAAACAAGAACAGAGACATCTCTAGGTTTGTTAAAAATCATAATCCTTATAGCAAGAAGTGGTTCCCATTGGAAAAGCTGCTATCAACCTCAAGAGAGCTATCAACCAATCAAGACCCATCACTGCTCAAGAATCAGACACTCCTCTTGTTCACAAATCCTTCAAGGTCAGCACTCCTCAGGTATTTTCCCAGAAATTCGTACCTTTTATCGATTTACAGAGAGAGAAATTTTCTAATCTAGAGTTTCTTTCTTACTAATATAAAACCAGAAATTTGTTGGTATTTATATTGCAGAATGAAGCAGGGGCATGTTCTTACACCGTCTCAGTGAATGAAAGGAATAGTCTGTCTCCAACAATTTCACTTGTACTATCAATTTGGTGTTTGCTTCCAATTTCGTTGTGTAATCAGGAATTTGTTTGTCTGGTTTTATTTATTTGTATTAATAATTGATATATTTAAGTCAACTAAATGTAAAAGGATAATTGGATGGGATGCTGCTTGCCCATTTAAATGGAACCTCAGTTTTGTTTTTGTTTTTTATGAAGTGGTTCGGCCTAACCGGTTCAGAATAGGTAGGGTAAATTGGTCAAAATCTGAAGCGGCCAAAAACTGAAGGGGTAAACCGTACCGGTTTTAAAATGTGGTAAAGGTTTGGTTCTGAACCGGTTCGACCCCATACCGGTTCATGCCCAGCCCTACTTTTAACTAATTTTATGAACAAATGCACTTAATATAATATATAATTTTTTGTATTTCATAATATAATTTGTAATAACTTATCTATAAAATTAATTATTTCATGCATTTTTTATTTCTAATATTTTTATTGTAAACAATTCAAACTTACAACAATGAACTTTTTGAAAAATTATTATAGTGTATATTCGTTGGAAAAAAAAAATATTTAACCTTATAACAGTAAACTTACTATTTTATTTTTTAAATTTATTTTACACTATATTCATTTAAAAATAATTTAAATATGCTATACCATGTACCATAAAAAAATAACTTATAAATATAAAAAATAAAAATATTAAGAAATAAAACATACTACTAATTGCGCAAAGCGCATATCAAATACCTAGTTTAATAATAGTTGTTGTCACAAAAAGTTTTTGTTTAACAACAGTATTAACTAACATTATCAAGTGATTTAATTGTGGAATTATTGTCACTAAATACATTTGTTTAACTGCGACATTAATTGAAATTATCAAGTTTTTATATTGGTGGACTTAGTGTCACTAAATAACCATATATAGTGAGAACAAATTATGTTGTTGATACCATAATGACAATTTTGGTCGTTGTTAATAGTGTATATAATGACGATATTTATTGTCACTTAATGTCATCGACCTATTAGCTGCAGCAAACCTTTTGTGGTGACATTTGACTGTCGGAGATACTTTTAGGCACATGATCTACCCCGACGAGACTTAGCCCAACACTAAAGGTTAGTGACGGAAAATGGACATTTGGTGACTACTTTTTATCATGGTTGTAGATGTACATTATTGTATAAAGGGATTCCGTTCTCTTAGTGCTCTCTTAATGAATGAACGCCTCTAATTTGTGCAGGATGTTGTAGATGTACATTCTTGTATAAGGAGATGTTGGTTTTGGGGGATTGAGCCAACCATGAGTGGAAGTCAATTCTAACAAGTCAAATATTGATTACTGACCCAACTAATTCCATCTATTTATGACTATATATAAGAGTGCTCAAGGTTGTAAAACTTGATGATGTTCTCAGTCTCACCCAAACCAGAGAAACCCTGCCAACCTATAGGTTAACTGAGGTAAGTAGTAGTAGAGACCTAGGTCATTGCGCATTAAACCGTGTCGTGTCCTTCCATACGGCTTACCGGGATCCCAAGCTATGACAGATTTGTTTTGGCTAATGCAATCGTTCAAGGAGGTATCTTAAATATGTGTTTATGTTATGCCCTAAACCATGGCATGTTTAGTACATTTTAATAAAGAAAATTGAGAATTGATGTCTAGAAGGACGTGGGTTGCCGAGCTAGGAATACTAGTGGACGAGAGAGAAATGATGGAGTAAATGACATAAGATGGGTTAAAGTTTTTAGCGGTTGCTGCCATGGACTCATGTGGACCAGTGGTTGGACAAGGTGAATTGGGAGCTGTCTTCCTTGCTGATTCGATATGTTGAAGAAAAAGTACGTCTCGTACTAAACTACAAGATCAATATGGCTGCAACACCAAAATGTTTATGCTCCATAAAAAACATCAAATTTTTGTATAGGCAAGATATGTATTTCATTAAGAATCAAATTTTGAAAAACTAAAAACATTTTGGGGTATGTGCAATCACATTATCCTTCATTATTGTCATTGTGATAATCTCATTCACTAGAGTAGTCACTTAATGACTCTCTTCGAGTTCGAGTTAAGACAAGGAGGGGATGGGTGAAGTTTTGGTGACCCGTCAACAAATTAATTCAAGTCATGAAATTGGTTTCGTACTGACCTGGCGCTACAAAACCTAGCACAAAAGCCCAGGCCTGCGGTTCATTCTAAATTAGTGAGGGCATCAACTAGGTCAGCGTTTAGAGAGATGATATATGCAATGTCGTGAACATATTGAAAAAGAATGGCAAATTAGTTGAGAAAGCAACTAACTTTCTGAAATAAGGTTGTTTTCAACCTTACTTTGTATGTAGTATTTAATTTAAATTAACCATCGTTAGTTTGGTTAGACTTTTCTAATTTGATTATTTATTGAATATAGTTTTTCAATTTTTGTTAGATGGTCCAAAAAATATTTTCTTTCAAAGATGTTATTCAAGGTATGTTGGAGTTTTTTTTCTTTCCAAAATGTACCTCATTTAAAAACCAACTACCAAAATGAACATCTTCCAAAGCTACTTACCAAAGTATACATAACCGTAACTGCTCACGGGTAGGAGTTAAGTTAACTCATACATGTGACTGTTAATCGAGGGTGGAATGTTCGTCAAGTTCCACCCGCGGCCAGCAGTCACCTTCATGATTTTTTACACTACCTGCTGCTAGTCACGGGTAGGTGTATGAATTTTTTAGCAACTTTTTATATTTTAAAATTGCATTTAAATTGAAATTTAATTTTATAAGCTATGTAGTTATTGAATCTAATTTTTTACATTTTCTCAATTTGTCCAAAAACAAATTAAAAAATGCAATTTGGTACCTAAAAGACCATTATTTTGATATATAATTTTTTCCCAAACCATTTAAAAAATTACAACTATAAAATAACGGTACATTCCGAGTTACACGACAGTATAAATAAGTTCTGAAACAGTTGTTATTTTACATCAAATTTAACGTATCTTCCATTAATTGTAGTATCTTCATCGAATAGGTAGTTCTTCTTTTGGGATAGACATGTTGGTTCTTTATTACTGGTAACGACATTTGTAGATGTTACATTTAAAACATTAAACATATATTTAGTCGATTGTAGGGCCCGGTATGAAAAGTAGGAAGACATGGTAAATGACTTTCTTACGAAAGTGAGAAAATTATTAACGACCACTGAAGACGTTGCTCAACGTTTTGAAGTAGATACTTACATATAGAAATAGTATGAAGTAAGAATATTTGTTGATTACAACCATCGTGTAAACATGCAACGAATGTCATGTGGTTATGGTGAACGGATGTTGTTTGGATGACAATGTAAAAATGTCATGGCAACGATTTGATTCTCAAATATGGACTTGAAACCGTACGTTGATCCACATTTTAGTATTGATTACTACATGCAGACATACCTTCCTAAGTTCCACCATATACCAGAACCATAATGGTGGTTATAGTGGAACAGTCCAACAATAAGGTGTGATCCGCAAATATTAATTTTCCATGTGGGCGCAGGAAAGTGAAAAATCGCAATGATTGGATTTTAATCGTACACCAAGACAAAACAAATGTAGTAATTGTGGTCAAACAGACCACAACAAAAGAACTTGTAAGCAGTAACATAAATAATGTATTTTTACCAAAATATACTCCATTTGAAAACCAAATAACAAAATAACCAGTTTTCAAAACTAGTTACTAAACTATGTCTTAATGTTGGAAACTGATTAATCTTAGTATGTTTTAGTTGAATTAAAATGACTTATTTGATTAATTTTGAAACCCTAATTTGTGGATTCGGGGGGGGGGGGGGGGGGGTTAATTGTTCAATTGAGTGTAATTGGATAAAATTAGTATTTAGATGGCCTAAATGTTAGAAACTTATCAATTTTATTTGAATTAAAATACCTTATTTGATTAATTTTGACACACTAATTTTTGGATTTGGGGGGTAATTGTTAAACTGATTGTAATTATATATAAGTAATATTTAGATTGCCTAAATTTAGAAATCAGACAATTTTAGTATGTAATTTTGTAATTAAAATGTGTTATTTGATTAATTTTGAAACTCAAATTTTTCTATTTGCGAGATAATTTTTAATTTGAGTGTAATTACGTAAATTAGTATTTGGGTACAAAAAATGCATCGTGGTCAAGGAAACTCATCCAAACAGTCATTTGGTTCACAATAGGAACCGATTGATCCAAACAGTCATGTCACTGCGGATACGGTAAACCTAAATTTCTATACGATTAAATTGTATTATTATATAATTAATTACTATTGTTAAATACTTAATTAAAAATACATTATAGGTCCATGCTAGTGTTATACGGAGCCGATGATAAGACTCTTTGGGAAGGCAAATGTTGGGTTTGGATGAGTTACAAATATATCCCAGTTGAAAATCGATAAGGGATTGCTGCATACTCTTACAGAGAGGTGATGCATAAAGACTCATACATTTCACCTCCTTAGAGGTGAAATAACTGTAACTCTACAGTATTTCCAAGTGATATTGGGTTTATAGATAAACGTTCCACACATGATTGATGACTACAAACTGCGTGATGAAGAGGTAGATGTGGTTGACTTATGCCCACAAGTACTCGGAGCATCCTCGTCGCATACACTGATAGAGATAACCAAAACCGATGTGCATTTATCTTGGTTGAATGTGTTGTTTTAGAGGGTACCCATGACTAGGATTGAACCCCAACGACTGGAAAAGAAAAAAATAAAGTCATGCAGAGAGCGAGAGCGTATATTTTATACCTTCTTCGTGCATGTTTTTCTCGAACACAAGCAGAGATAAAGTGGCGCGTGAGTACCTCCATTTTCTAGAGTACTTGCAACAAACAACTCAATATAGTCGAGGCTCTGCTATATTGAGCTTTCTTTACGTTGGTATGTGCATATGTGTGGCCACCAACAGAAAAGTATCACTGAGTATGTTGTTCTACTATACATACATGCTATTAGAGAGCGTAGTTTCACTTAAAAAGTATGTTTTTCTTCTAATCCTACTTAATAATTTGTTATATATATGGTGTTGGGAGCATCTATCGTTAGGTATACCAATGATCTACCGTTGCGCTTCCTGCACATCAAACGGTTGGGACTGGGTAAGGAAACACAAACATACAGCCTTAAATTAATTATATATAGTATAATTTCTGATGTGTAACATTCTAAATTAGGTGGCTAATACAGAATACGTCAAAAACAAAATTCAATACCCCATAACCGTAAATTATATCGAGATGTTGAGGGCAATTAGTGATGCCCATGTACGTTTCACTTGAATTTGACATAATTATATTTATTGTACTACTCATTAAGCAGTAGGACATACATTTTATATTTTCAGATATATTGAAACCCCTAAAACCTTCACCGTATTTAGAACCTCCCACCAGTTTGTACGGACGAAAGTTGGCTAAGCGTGCTTTGGTTGCCACTGATTCACTTCAACAATGTTGAGGGGAATAGGGGTGGCAATTTCTGGCACGACACAATTAAACGACACGACACGATATGCTTTAAAGCGTATATGGGTTTGACCTTAACAAATCCCATGTCTAAACAACTCTTATACGTTTAGACACGATTAATAATCGTGTCTAAACAACTCAGATCTGCGGATATCTGTATAAACACGATAAAACACAATTAACTAATCGTGTCTAATCGTGTCATGTATACCTGTGACACGAATAAAGACACGGTTAACTAATCGTGTCTAATCGTGACACATTCAAGACAATATATAAAATTAATGTTTTTTGTGTTAATCGTGTTGTGTAACGTGTAGTTTCGTGTTTAATTATGGAAATTCGTATCAATCATGTCGTTATTAATCGTGTTGTGTTGTATCGTGTCGTGTTAATCGTGTCATATCGTTTCGTGTCTATCCGTTATGTTTTTCGATTTTTAATTTCCAAGAAAGTTAATTGTGTCCCGTGTCGTGTCACGTGTGATCTGCTACTTAATCGTGTTGTGTTCATGTATGATGTTTTGAGACACATTTAGAAATTATCCGTTTAGACACGAAACCTGTTAAGACACGACACGATTAATAACACGATAGGATTAGATACGACACGACAAGATTGCCACCCATAGAGGGGAACATGCCAGACCGCATTTATCGCTAATTCAACTTTCAACATCTTATCCCAAACCAAGTTGAATACCATCGAGAATGGGATAGTCTGCATAAACTTCGGTGGGATAAGTCATCATGTGTTTCGTGGATCACCAAGCTTGCTTAATACATAGAGTTGTAGGCAAGCAGGGTCGGGCTTCTGATACTGGAACTTATCGGAGTACCCACCTATGACTACATAGCATGGTACCATATGTATATGTTGATGATGAACCACGAGAACCTATCCTCCTCCGTGGTTCTGGTAGAAGATTCGTTGATTATGCCCCCAGTGCAATTTGATTCACATGGAACCCAATCCATGTTAATGGCGAGTTACATTTTTAACTGTTTGATTTTCCATAATTGGTTTGTTCTTTCATTAATTTTAAATCAATTTCATATCACAGATGCGTAGGTGATGTCATGTGACCAAACTAGCGAAAACGTTATTGAAGAAGCACCATGTCAGTCGAAGAAACATGCAGAGGAGGTGATGTCATGTAATTTGTCTAGATATTGAACCTAATTTTTTTTTTAAGATGCTTCAAAAAATTATATATGTAAATGAGGGCATTTAGATGGTATCCTCGAATAGCCTTTTTGAAAGTTTTTTTTTGACAAAATTAAAAAAAAAAAAATTAGATTTAACAACTAAATAGATTATTAACATTAAATTTTAACCTAAATGCAGTTTCAAATATAAAAAGTTGCAAAACAAATATATACCTACCTGTGACTAGCTGTCACAGGTTGAGTTTTTTATCCTATCCGTCACTGTTAGTCGCGGGTGGAGCTTAATGGATTTTCCACTCGTAACTGTCAGTCGTGAGTCGGATTACATTTTATCCTTACCCGTAACTGTCAGTCTCGGGTGGGTATAATTTGGTAATTAGTTTCCAAAGTGATTATTTTGGTATTTGGTTTTAAAAAATGGGCATATTTATGGGGGAAATTGAGTATATTAAACCCTTTAATTTAAAAATAATATTGCTTTTGGACCATCTTCAGAAATTGTAAAAAACATATTCAATATATAAAAAAAGTAGAATTCTAACCAAATAAATGACGTTCAGTTTTGACTTATATTGTTCTCTTTGTTACCTTCTACTGTCATCAGGTCAGTTTTCTATAACAACTAAACGTTAGACTTTGAACTACCAGTTCTACTATAGTAACGAGGTATTCGGTTTGTGGAATAGAATAGGAATAGAGAATATGGATTCTGTCTGAAGTTGTTTGTTTCGCGGAATTGAAAATTCTCGGAATACGGATTCCATGAGAAGTGGTAATATGGTTTCCGTCCAAAACACTCGGAATTCGTATTACTAGCTCTCCAGGTATACGGAATAGCATGTCAAATTACCAAAATACCCTCATCTATTCCTTTTATTGCCCAAACTACCCTTATTAATTTGCTTACCTGTTACCAGACCAACCACATTCAACTCCAAAGTTGTTTCCCCAACACTCCCAAATCGGCAAAGCTTGACTCTCCAATTGGCTAAGTTCACTTCCGTCCCCATTTGACTCCAAGCTTGACTTCCGTTCCGGCTAAGTTCACTTCAGTTCCGTTCCGGCGAAGCTTGACTCCCCAATCATCTCATCCTTATCGAAGTAAACAATTTAATGTTATGAGTTTTTGGAACAATTTTGATTGAAATTTCATATCGTTGTAAGTCGAAACTGACGTCGTTTGTTTGATTAGAATTGTAATTTATTTATCGATTGAATATAATTTTTTTAAAATTTATTTGGAGATTTTTCAAAAAAATATATTTCTAAATTAGAGGTTAAGATACCTCTAATAGCATTTTTGAAATATAGTTTAAGTACATAAAAAACTATATTGTATTAGTCGTGGACATATTTGTAAAAGACTGTAATATTATGACATGGTCACGAGTCTGATTCTTAGTTGGAACAAAATTTTGAAGGAAAAAAATATTCACTTGTGGAGTTGATGTAATAACTATAAATTAAGCACATAAAAAGTTAATTAAATAGTGTTGCTGTGAGGTAAGATCTCGAGTTCGAATTTCGACAATGTTAAAGTTTCACTATACTTGTTTAATTTCCAAATAGTGCAATTACGAAAGAAATCATGAAGTATTTGTGAAGACAATATTTATTCGATCCAAAAAACAAAACAATATTTCTTAGAATTTGAATAAATTCTCATCCACATGACTGTAGAAACGGGGGGAATTTGTACACCTTGGTGGCAATACAGAATTAGAGTACAGAAAGCTTTCACCAATCCCTATTATGAACACTAATAACAAAGTAAATGCATAGATAGTGGATGCAGATGCTGTGTTCTATATAGATGTATCTATAGGTTGATCGGTCAGATGTAGGAGCCACTTTCTCTTGCCCTGGAGGCAGCAAACTTGCTATAAATCGCCATGACTGTCCTGCTATCAACCTCCTCACCCGTGGATCCAACCGAAACAAGGTGAGCATTCCTCTTCCCATTGAGTAAAGCCTTTTGGCCAAAGAGACCAAACACCATCCCCATATACCCGCCTTTGCTCCAGGCCTTGACGGCTGAAATAGAGTCGGCTGCAGTGGTAGCAGCAGCTCCTGCTGTTTGTCTAGTGCCTCCGAGTCTCACTATCTTCAGCTTCTTCCGGAGAAGACGACTGCCGTGAACTCTCTGGTACTTTCTCCTCCTCCAGTACCTCTTTACACTCTCGTAGCATGTTGTCGGAAGGACATCCATGTTATAAGTATCAAACTGCGTTGGTGTCTCAGTAATTTATTACAAGTCCCCTTCCCTTACAGATCATATGCAGTGGGAGAGAAAGAAGGCTTAATGATGAGCACAATCAAGTAGATTCTTATATATATAATGAATGCTCGCTTCCATTGTTGACTTGGCCAAAGCTGCAGGAGGATTGCATGGATTCATATGCCCCGGCCGGTCAACTTTGAGCCGAAATAATTAATTGGGTCAATGTCGATGTGCTATCTGGCTAAAATATCGGAGGCGTTATATGTTGCTTTCCTGAAACATAATGTTTGACCAACTGTAGGGTTCTGTTCATTAAAGAAAGTTGATGAGTTAGATCCAATTGTTAGTACACGCTTATGCAGACAATTACCTGAAAACTGGAATTTCAGCGCAGCAAAAAGTTGAATATCTATGTGCGTTTGTGTTGACAAATGGGGATATTGTTTATAAAAATGTAAAAAGTATGTAAGCACATAAGTCAGTCAGTCAATGTAGATTCTAGAGCCTCTTCTAGAGTAGTAGGTCGGTAGCAAATATATTTACCAACACGTTTGTTTTTCCAGATGTTTCTATTTCTATTCTAATTTAGCACGTGATGTATGTTGGTCCACCGTGTCGAGCTCAGTCTGGGTTTTCATTACGGACCGTACTTGGTTCCACCTAGGGTGTGGAAGGAGGATGCGTTCCACTAACATCCGATAAAGTACGTGTGTGGGCCCTAACCTGCTAGCATAAATAGTGTTGGATTTCATACTAATACTCTCACTTGGAGAAATGTTTTACTATTTTATATCGGATAATAAAGTCAGACCGAGTTTTAGAGAGCAATAAGTATTTGACAAAATGTGTTATTAATGAGATAATAGTGAAATATTTATAGAAAAACCTTAACCTGAGTCAAAAATTAGTTTTATATATACCTTAGTCAGCCCATACGTGACTTAACCACAATAACTTCTCAATGTCTTCCCATTTTTTATGATCAATAAATCTCTTGATTTTCGGATTGGAACAATTGCATACATACGTGGTGACACACTTTTAAGGGTGTCACTATGTAAATAATTGCTGCCTTGACTTGTTAACTGAGCACCCTAGGGTAACGAGTCAAGAAGTCATCATCTAGTCATCGTAATGCTAAAGTATGATACCCATCATCCGTCTTGAGCCTGATAAGGGTGTTACCCCTTTTAGATTCATAAATACCTTTTTTAGATGCAAACATTACTTCTTTTTACAAAGATCGTTACCTTATATCTCCTAATTTCTCACATGAAATTCAAAATTCAAAATTTGAATTTTGGTGGGCTTATTTGAGTGTAGGCGGGAAAGTATTCCGGGCAATTGAACCATTAAGATTTGACAGTGAAGGTTGAATGACTTTTCATTTCTACTGTCCTTACTACACCTTTTTACCTCCCATATATAAACCTTTTTTCCATTCATCTCACTTTTCACTGACATCTTCTCTATCTATAATCCTCATTGAAGTTGTTGAACATCATGACGGATGTTTGAGGGAAGGCCAAGAACATGTCCATCAGTATGGTTGAACTATGTTGTGAGATGGAGGAGCCTTAGTAAAGGAATGTATGGTGCTTTGAGCATGGAAGATAATAAACTCAACAAGTGGAGTGGTTAGCTGAAAGATATTATTGTGCTCATGCGAGAAGAGGTGATAGAGGTCGTAGGTATACAAACAAAGATCATCGAGCTTACGGGAGTGTGAGTTGATATGAATGAGCATAAGAGGGAGCTCAATCAAGTGTGGAGAGCTCGTATCGAAAAATGATGTGAGATTCAACATGGCCCTTGTGTGAATGTTCCCAGGACCTAATAGTTCATAGGGTTGCGGGTGGCTAATGACATGGGCAACTTCTTATTCAGCATAGACCAACTACTTCCAAGCAACGGGATAATAGTACGAGTTTGTCTCAAAATGGGGCATTACTTCCTAATAGTTGCAAAAGAATATATGTTACTTTGGTTGAATTGTAGGTGAGACAACCAGATTAGTAGACTGGTTAGGTAATGAAAGGAATGTAAATTTTGTTAATAGTTCTATCCGAACTATGTTGGAAATGAGGTAGGCACGTGGGAAGCTTCATTGCTTGTAACATAAACTTCAATAGTACATAAAGCAATTATGTGAGTTAATATAACAAATTTTGCCCATAAGCAAAGGGAAACGTTATTCAAAATCATGAATGGACTTAAGCCATGAGAAAATCAGGTGATCAAGCGTCGAGTGGAAAATATTGAAAATACAATGTTGACTATTAATGTCCCACTCGAGTTTCAGTCAGAGAAGTACAAATTAAAGAAAACGATAAGACAAATGGTGAGGCATATCATTGGAGATTCCTCCAATCTTATGGAAGGATTTTAATCAAATTTTTTTTCATGGACAAAGGTAGATTGAGAAAGAAGACTCCTAATATGGTGAAGTACTTCTTATGCAAATGGTCTTGCTTAGCTCGTGATTGTTCTAAATGGGAGAATCTTTCGACACTCATGAGATCCAATAATGTGGAAGAAAAGGATACATTGTTGGATCCAATAATGTGACTTATAACGTTAAATATAAGGAAGTCCCAGCATGTGGTATTGCTGACGAAATAAAAATTAACGTGGATCATTGGTGAGGAAAGGAGATGGTTAATGTTTCTCCTTTCAACAACTACAAATTTCTTATCGGGATGAACTTTCTTGATCGTGTTTATGTGATGATTATCCACTTTGCAAATATTATATGTACCTTGGATACAAAGTAACAATACATTATATTGGTCAAGTGTTCAAAGAAAGATAGAAAGAAGACGTCATTGGTCATGCAACTAAAGGTCCTGAAAAAACTATCTTTACTGACGGAAATATATACAATCGATAAAATGTTGTTGATAAAGTTTACTTTTACCGACATAAATCTATTATTGTGGCCAAAATTACGTACGTTTTACCAACGATATAAAATTTCTTTGGTAATGTTTTTTTTACTGACAGAAAAGACAGATGTTGTCACAAAAAAATATAATTACAAAAATATGCCGTGTTCCTCTTATTTCGTCGTCAAATAAATGAAGGTCAACTAACACTTTTTTTTTTATCACAAAGAGTTAAACATTTCATTCCTCAATACTGTTTCCATCAATCGAATTACAATCATTCCTTAAAATTAAAACTAGTGGAAGTGGGGGTCTCACTCCCAATCTCGTGACGCATGACAATTTATACGGCTACACCATGATGCATCACAATTTATTTTAATGTACCCTTGGTTCGATATCCTCCAAGCTTTCGGATCCCTGGGATTTTGATTCGCTTCGGGTGTGGTTTGAGCTCGTCGGAATTTGTCGTAAGCCTTCCTCCTTTGCTTTACCATCTCCATCGGGTTTGGCCTCTTATTTTTTAACACAGCCTTGCACCTCTCTTTCCAGATGTTCCAGCTCGTCGTTAGGCACATCCACCACCTGGTCTCCTTCGTTTCACGGTTTGTACTCGGTTCAATTTCTCCTTACTCGGATCGACTCCTTGACAGATGGGCAGTCGTGCAAAGTATCATGCAGCCCTAGGCACTCCATCCATACCAACTCCGTCCATCCGCACTTTAGTAACATATGTTGGACATCTTCTTCCCTCCCGCGCACCGGACAGTTCGGCTCTACATTCATCCCCCTCCTCCTATGATTTTTCATCACTGGTAAAGAATTGGGAATGAGGTTCCACATGAAAGTTTTTACCTTTGGCATTATGTTAGTATTCCACACGGCGCTCCATATAGTCGCAGGTCTATTTCCATCGTGTTTGATCTCAGTCATCCTCTCCGTTTCCGCCTCCCTTAGTCGATGATAGTTCATTTTGACCGACACCCTTTCATCATTCGTGTATGGCCAGATAAGTTGATCCAGTGCTTAGTGTGTGGGTAGTTGTATTTTCATAATTTGTACAACATCATTCGGTGTGGCCAAGTCATGGATGAGATCCTCGTTCCACCTCCCATTGGTTCGATTATATAGGGAACCCACCTTCAATTATGGATTGTCTCTCCACCCCTCTATCGATTCGGGTCTGAATCCCAGCTTGGTATAGATCCATGGTTCGGTTCCCGCGCTTATCGTGGCTTCATTCCCTATTGTCCACAAACCCTCCCGAACTAGGGTGTCTCTTCCCTGTAACATACTCGCCCATCTCCATAATGTTCTCCCTCCTTTTCCGGCTTTCCTAAAATTTTCATTCGGGTATTAGAGACCTTTTAGTACCTTCACCCAGAGCGAGTTTGGTTCCGTGTTTACTCTGTCTGCCATCTTGGTTAGGAAGGCTATATTGAATGTTTCCAGTTCTCGAAAACCCAACCCACCATCTTCTTTTGTTTTTTTAGGTCATCCCATTTCTTCCAATGTATTTTTCTACTCTTACCCGTTTGTCCCCACCAGAATACCGTTATAAGCTCATTAATATATTTGCACCAGGTTTTTGGTGATTTGAAGATACTCATCATATATGTCGGTATGACAATTATAACTGATTTGATCAATACTTTCTTTCCCGCCTAGTTTAGTGTCTTTGTTCTCCACCCTTGCAATTTGTCTCGGATTCATGTCTTAAGATACCTCAACGCCTCCTCGTTTTGATCTTCCCCAAACCGCCGGTAGTACCAAGTACTTTTATGGATCGCTCGTACTTGGTATACCAAGTAGGTTTTCAATAGCTCTACATGTGTCCCCATCGGCCCCTTAGTTGAAAACGAGGCTTGATTTTACCTCGTTAAATTTCTGTCCCGAGCTCCAACAATATTTCATTATCACCCCTTTTAAACGACAAGCATTTTCCACTGTTCCCTTTATGAAGAATAGAGAGTCATCTGCAAACAGTAGGTGATGTAGCTCTGTACACCCTCTTTTGAGGATGATCCCATGTAGACGTTTTTCTTTCACTTCCTCCTCCAACTGTCTATATAACACATTCGCCGTAAGAATAAAGAGGTATGAAGAGAGAGAGAGAGTCTCCTTTCCTTAGTCCCCTTTTTGGCCTGATGTAATTTGTCCTCTCCCCGTTGACAAGAACACGGTAACTAAGCGTTGTAATGCATGCTCTTATCCATGAGATCCATTTTTGCCTGAACCCTTTCTTTTCTAGAATCCTTAGTAGGAAATTCCACTTCACCATGTAATACACTTTTTGCATGTCGATTTTGAGTGCACATTCCACTTTAGTCGATTTTGAGTGCACATTCCTTAGTAGGAAATTCTTCTAAAGTCTATGGATGTCTATTTCAGGTGTTTCAGGTTTTGAATGGAACATGTTTATGCAGATCTGTTACGTCTGTTTAACCTTTTAATCACATTTATATGAAACATGATGTACTATTTAATCACATTGTGGGTAACATGTTAAACCATTTAATCACATTATTTAAAACATCAGCATCCATTTAATCACATTATAGATAAACATATATGACCATTTAATCACATTTGATGATAACATATGTAGAATATACTATTTACTTTAGATATTTTGCAATTGAAAATCAGCTTATTAACAACTGAAACATAGATGCAAAACAACTGCAATACATAACATATACAAAACTGCAATACAGAATTGAAATCTATTTCCACAAAATATTGATCAACTAATTCAAATACACCTACTTGTTTAGTACATTGATCAAAAGTAAACAACACAGAACGACAATTGCATCATACAACTTCCAGTGTTTTTGTTTCGCAGTAGCTTCGGCAGCATGTGCAGTCGCAAGTTCTGATCGAAGTTGTCCCTCTACACCTTCAAACTTAAACACGACGTTTCTTCCATATTGACACATCAGTGGATCTTCCCATTGGAAAAATCCGCACCCAGGATTTTGTACAGACTAGACAACACAAAAATGGAACAAGATGTTAAAATTAGGGTTCTTACCAAAATTAGGATTTCTAACATAACAAACTAATAAGGACAACATGGTACCAAAAACGTGCAATTACCTCAAAATGTGAACACCCATGAAACCTACGACCAAAATTATTCCAAGTACCCGCACATTTGACCGACGAAATCTCACCGCAGAAACTTAATCGGGGCGTTGACACTAAACGGGACGAATCTTGGATTCTAGAGTGGGAACGCACAGACGCCGAGTGCTCTCGCTGAGGGGAGGGGCCGAACCCAGTCCATGGTTCCTTCTTCATCTTCGAAGGAACGCTCTGCTGCTTGAAGAATGCAAATGTCTTCTAATATAGAACATCAAGGACATTTTGGGAAGTTAAGGTTGGAAGTAACTCACGTGCACGACACATGGAAATACTAACGGTGAACATTAAAAATGACCATTTAGTCACGTGCTGAAACATGTGTAACCATCTTGCACAAGTTATAACCTATTAGTCACTTGCGCAAACATGTGTAACGTTTCAGTTAATAGAAACATATAACAAATTTTATTTAAGAAACAAATCTCTTACAATATACATTTCTTATGATAAACATTTCTTTTCCTAGACACTATGTATAGTATAAGCACAACCTTTGTAAATTAAATTGATATATAGAAGAAATTAATGAAATTATCTTCTAGATTCATCCCTCTTTCAGTCTATTCATCATGGTATCAGAGTTAGACTTCTCAATCAATTAAAAGATCGACCTTTCTCGGCGTTCATCATCTGCCAGATTGTCATTGCAACCATGGCAGTCTAAAGATGGTAGTGTCGATTTCAGTGAACCTGCTACAACGGAGACCACGATGGAAACTCAGTTGGCCGCACCCGCTCTCAAATTTGTCACAATCGAACAATAACACACATAAACAATCAATATCACTCACTACGATTAATTTTAGTGTAAAACTCAATGAGAATAACTACTCTTTGGGGTCTCAATTAATTCGTATGAAAATTGACAGACAAATGAAGCTACACCATCTGAGAGGCGTTCCGGAGCCACCTGCAACCAAGGATCAAAATTACCTACAGTGGTAACAAGAGATTTAATTGTTTGTTCATGAATGCTTTATAATATGGAGTTGGATCTGGTGCACCAGTATGTTGAGTTTCCAACTGCAAGAGAACTGTGGAAATAACTATTCTCAACGTACAGTAAAGGGAAAGACAGTGTTCAGTTGTTTGATCTAATCGTTCGAGCAAATAACACCAAATAGGACTCAGACTCCCTTGAAATGTTATATAGTATAATAAAGAAGATTTGGAAAAATATCAAGCTACGGGATGCTAATCCCATGAAGCATCCCGAATTCATTACGATTTGGAATACAAAGAGGGCAGAAACCAAGTTATATCAATTTCTGAATGATGTTAATGATGAGTTCGACCAAGAAAAATGAGACCTGCTCCGAGAGAACCCGTTACCTGAGGTGGAGTCGGCATACGCCAACAACTAAGTGATAAACGCAAAAAAAATGAAACATATAACTAATGAATGATCCTTCTGATATCGGAATCAAGCCCGATCTTTCAGTCAGAGCCAATTTCTCGGTCAAGACTCCTCGATTAGAATAATGGATGTTCGATTCCTCCATGAGTCATGCCACCAAGTCGCAATCAGACGTCGAAATAGAAAAATCACTTCGCAGCCAGTGAGTTGACCGGAAAAACATGCGGTGCAGTTACTGTGAGAAATTTTGTCATAGCAAGGCCGAGTGTTTTCAGATTATTAGTTTCCCCGAAGGATGAAGAAGCAAACGTAAAGACGGGATTGGCGCAGTAAACATTGCCACAACATTACAAAGGTCAATCCCTCCCCTACAAAACCCCCCCAAAAAAAATTGGTAACCTAATAAAACTCAAAACCAATTTTTTTTTCTTACACTTTCCTAGGAAAACTAGGTTTAGTTTGGCTTTCAACATGCCATTTGTTACATGTTTAACACATGTACTTGATGGTCCCTTTTGCGGAGAATGCCATGTAACTCTTTGGACTGGGTGAAATCACTTTATCCTGCGTATACGAGGTTTCGATGCCTCTCGTTTTTTCTTGTTCCTGTTTGTAACTCCTCCCTAGGCAGTTCCCAATGTTTAGCATAGAAGCCAAGGTAATCAACGAATGACACGAGGGCATTTTATGGTGTAGTGTGATTATGATGTAGTGTAATACAATTAGTGGTTATGGTTACCGTTTGATTCATAAGCATATATATAAAAACTTATTATGTAAACAAATTTCAATATGTATGTCGAATTTTAATTAAACTCGATTGTGTTAAAATTATAATATTTTAATGTTAAGTTAATTTTTAGGACCAAAATGTGCAAAATTTGGTTTACAATGACTAGAATAAAATGTGTATCTTGAATATGGTAAATGAAAAAACTGTGATTAATAACCATAATTATGGATACAGTTACAATATTAAAAATTGTACTTGCAATAGTTATGATTAAAATTAAGGCATGTAGTAAAAAAAAATATATGAAAAGGTTATGACAAATATCATAACTAAACTATTATGAGACATAATCATGGAACGTTTCCACCCTATACGATTGACTATAACAAAATATCGAGTAAATGGAAAATACAAAATATTTAAGTCTAACATTATATAACAAAATTCTAATGCAAATCTATAATTTGCTAGCTCTGTTCCATTTTCGAATAATTTTAGAAGGATTCTTTTTGTACATGCCACGTGATGCCTTTGTGCCTTTAAATGTATTTTTTTTTTAATTTACATATGGACTTACTTGTTGAACTTTCAAAAAAAAAAAAAATTGAACTTTTGGGGTATAAATAGTGTACTAGCTAATTTTTTTTAAGATACTAATTAGATCTGACGCTGGATTACGAATTCAGTTTTTTGTTAAATTGAGCTTTAAATCAAGTCATAATTCAATTTGCGTTATGTTCAAGACCCAATTCGATTGGTGCTAGATCGAGCTTCAATTGAGGGGATTAAGATATGGGTTTTCATCTAGACCAACTTGCCCAAGAGTGGCGAGGTGGTATGGGTCGAGCCCCTATCGAATCAGAGTTTGATCGAGTCACAATTCAAGGGACTCGGTCTAGCTCGTGATCTTGGCAAGCTAGTCTTGGTTAAGACCCGGACTTTAACTCACTCGATCTGGTGCAATCGAACCATGCACGATCCAGTCAAGGCTCAGTTGTAATACATATACGTGTTTTTACGAGTCTAACAGTAACATTTGAAAAAGTGCTATGTTTTTTGCAAGTTTTAAAATGTATATCATTAGGTTTGGGTAGAAAAATGGATGGAAGTGAAAACAACAAAAAAATCAAATTTACAAGAATGAAATTAAAGACAATTATTTTAAGGGAACTGCAAAATTCTTACAAATACATCACAAACATAAAATTAAATACTATGAAGGATAAGATAACCCTGCAGTGGAAGAAATAAGCATAAAAACTAACAAGTTGTTTGGTCTTCGCCAGAACGAGCTGGTGACGCATCTACCAAGGAGGCTACAGGTGTGAGAGGACTAGGACTAGGAGGAACCGACTCGTCAGTACTAGGGGTCGACTTATACCATCGCCCCATCAGCGAGGATATGCTTGTCGTCTTCAACAACGTTGAAGGATATGCTTGTCTTGTTCACTCGGGCTGGCGTGATCATATTCACGTGATTCATACTGAGTCGTCATGAAATCCTTCTTCAACTTTATCTCCCTCAAAGGGAATGTGTAATCAATAGACTTGGTGTCATCCTTAAAGAACTCAGACACAGAACTTCACAAAATTCATACTGATCTCCATGAGTTCCATCGACTTTTTGTAATACTCGACAATCGCGTCGCGAGAAAGTCTAGCGTCCCAGCGTTGTGATTGATAGTCTCGCTGCCGAGTAAGGGCCTGAACGACTTTCTTTAGACGATCAAGTTCCTCCCGTTCCATTCTCTCCACCCAATGGCTTGTTCAAGATCACTATATCTTCCCAGGCACGATCCAATTCCTCCCTTGACTCGGAGGCCTCTTATTGTTGACCACTCAAAGCTTCTATCTTGCCTCGCGCCTGTGCCAATTGCTCGGTCAATGCTGCAACCCCATTAAGCTCACCATGAACCCTGCTAAGCTTCCATTTACGTAGCCATTTATTCCTTCGTATCCCCTCAAGGTAAGCTTGGTGCCCTTCACCTTCTCAAAAGGCTCCTTTCTTGCCTGTTTGCCCTGCGCAAGAAGAGCTCGGAAGGTCGCAGTCTCCTTAGCATTCCCCTTTAAAAGGGTGTGGAGCTCCTCATTTGACCTCCAAAGTGCAGACCCTAGACTGGCTCTGCTGCAGGTCATCCTTTAACTTCTGCAGGATCTAGGAAAAAATGTCGAGGTCCTTGAAGATTTCAATCTCCTAACCTATTACCACATTGGTAGGGTAGAGGTCCCTGATGTCGTGCAAGGGTGGTCTAATACCAAAGCATCTGAACAAAGGTTAGAAAAAGACAACGACACTTACAAATGGACTGGAAAGTCATCACACACTCATAGTGCCTAAGTTACAAAGTGATCTCACACCAGTTGCTTCATGTTGTGGTAAAGAAGTCACTTGTCCAAGACCTTACTTTATCAACAAGAGTAGAACTCGTATATATATATAGCACATCTCAAACTTTGTGGTGATTGGTTGTATACATGACACACTACTCCTATTTATACTAACATATAGAAAGCTCTAAATCGAAGACTCTAGATTCTAAAGTATCTATAAAGATACTGAACAATTCCTGAATCATCTAGATACTAGATAAACTCTTAATCTCTTAGATTATTTTCCTTGGTCAAATCTTGTTAAATCTTAACCCATAAAACTTTATTTTAGACCATGAAAGTCAATGTTGTAATTTAACACTCCCTCTAACATTTCTTCTCGTCAATGTTTTATTATGATACATGTTGCTCTAGATTATTCATTCTCACTTTTTCGCTTTAATAACATGGTTTGTTGTCATTGATTCTAGTGAAACTTCTATTTCTTAACTCGAGTTATCAGTCTCGGTATATCTTCGTACTTTCATATCTTTCTTTTCTCGAATTCTTCATTTTTCGTGCATTGTTACCTTCACCACTTGTCGATGAACAACAATGTATTCTTCCATTATTCTTTTGAGGCATCAAAACTCTTTCTGTAACTTTCCTTGGAGACTTATCTTTTCCCTCGGTTGAAAATCTGACTTCTAACAAAGGGAAAAGTCTGAAAAATGGTCATGATGTTTGACCCAAATGGTTTTCCAACCCTCGTCATGGTAAATGGTACAACATGTTTTGAAAAGATGGTTTTTGGTCCTTCCGTCTCACTTCCGTTCGAATTAGACGTGATGTCATCACGTGCGATGACACATGTTCCAATTTGCTGACATGTTATTTGTAATACCTATTCTACCCTTATTCCTCCTTTTAATCCCACCAGAAATCCTCTCTTCACACAATACGTTGCCAACTTTGAAGAGTAACGAACGGAGGAATATGTGTATTCTATCTCTTGCAAATGACTCCACGACCATTTTCTTCGCTCGCACATTTGAGGTCAAGGTTCTTAAAACTGTCGGAGATGGATAAATGATTTTGTGCAGCAAATTGTCCGACAAACCTGGAGGCAGCACAGTCGGTGACGAATAGACCAGACGAAGCGAACTCCATCTCCCCTCCCAACACAGGCATCTCAACTCCCATCTTCACTCTGCTCTTGTAGTGGGCTCCATAAGTTTGCCCTAGAACGCCATTAACCTCTCCACTTAGTGAGTAGAACTTAAAGCTCAAGTCAAGATGCGCAAAACAGTCCTCGGAGGTCACACCATACTTCTGGATGAGTGATTCCTTCTCCGTGACTGGGACAATAGTTGCCTTGATCAGGAAATTATCCTCCACCTCGATTTCCACAGAGTTTGTCTCCTGAATCCTCCTCAAGTAGATGGCTGGTGAGGAAGACAAAGTCCACTTACCACCCTCGATTTGGGGTAGGTCGATGGATTCTCCATCTAAGTGTAGGGCAAGGTGGTCGACAGAGTCATCCCAAGTTGATGTTTTCTTGGCGCCGATGAAAAGATGGTGTGTGTCGAAGAGGACTCCTAGAGATTGGACCCATGTGAAGTCTCTCTTCATGTCCGCGTTCCTTCTTCCGATGAAGTGAGCATTGATGTGGAGGTTAGAGTCGGATACGATGCAGAAGTCTCCTTCTTTCTTTCCATGGAAGTAGAAGGTAAGTCCATCACCGCCGATGAAGCGTGGATCTTGACATACAGCCCCAGGCTTATCACAGTCTATTCATAGATATATTGAAGAAATTATATAGGTAGATATATACATTTCAAATCTTGAAATCCTAAATTGATATAAAATTTAGCTAGATATGTTGAAGAGAACTCAACTCAGTAAGCATAACATATTCTATCAATATATATATACTTATATTATTAGGGTTGATCTCATAACTGAGATCTATAGCCATATCCGATTGAAAAATCTAATAAGCTAGCTAGTTATACCACACTCCGACTTGGTCTCTAGTTAATGTGGGAAAATAATGAAGATACGACTGTTCTGTAAGTAATGGGAAAGAGATAACTTACTACAAACAGAGCGGCACGTGACACAATCAACTTGACATTTACTAGGGCAAGAGCTCGGACAAGCTAAGGATAAACTGTAACTTGACATTTAAGGAGGGCTTGGAGTGGGAGGAGTTGTCGGACAGACAGGTCGGCATCTTTTACAATCCATGGTACAAGTACTAGGGCAAGCAGGGGGACAGTATAAATCGCTTGTCCTAACACAATAAGGATAGCGCGTGTCTATACAGCTGACTATTTTTGGAAATTGCTTCTTAGCTGCTTCTGTTGAAGCAACTGAGCGGAGAAGATGTGCAGAAGAAACCAGAAGTCGCCAGAAGTCGCCAGAAGTCGAACGGAACCGAACCCTCAGTCTGATTTGGAGAAGATGTGCAGAAGAAACTGATTATGGGAGTTGAAATGGGGCCACATGGAGTGAAGAGGGTAGTGTCGTCTTTTCGCCATACAGAGTACAAAATGGGTCCCCACGTGACAGACACGTGACTAGTAAACGGCAAAAAATAACGACGGGTCGACGGAAGGTTCTGTTACCATCCTTTGGCAACATCATGTACCATTAACAATCACAAAAAAACATGTGGCACTGAAAACCATTTTATTCAAACATCATGACCCTTTTTCATACTTTTCCCTCTAACAAACGACGAAGTATCCCTTGATGCTTATCTTCTAGTGTAGGCATCACCGTTCTGACTTTATCAATCATCTTGAAGTTCCTATTCTATTTCTCGTTCTTATTACGAGAGAAATTTTTTTCCTAAACTATCGGACTTACAACGAAGCAAAGAATAAGTTGTACCAATATTTTTATCCCGATAGTGAGATGACTTAATGATCGATTTTTTCTGATCCTTGATTCACCATGGATGTCTTCGTGATGGTTCTAGCATGCCCTTTTCCATGAAGTTTCTTTGAAGAGGTTTATTATTTGAAGGCGATATGACGTACATGTCTTCTAAATCAACTGCATTCGCCACCAAGAGAAGTTCCTATTCTATTTCTCGTTCTTATTACGAGAGAAAGATTTTTCCTAAACTATCGGACTTACAATGAAGCAAAGAATAAGTTGTACCAATATTTTTATCCCGATAGTGAGATGACTTAATGATCGATTTTTTCTGATCCTTGATTCACCATTTTTTTTATCATCGACTCCTCTATGGATGTCTTCGTGATGGTTCTAGCATGCCCTTTTCCATGAACTTTCTTTGAAGAGGTTTATTATTTGAAGGCGATATGATGTACATGTCTTCTAAATCAACTGCATTCGCCACCAAGAGAAGATTTTGCTTTACTCCTAGAACATGGCAGACTCTATCAAGCTTGATTGGTGTCTTACCTCTACTGTTGATCAAAACATTACCTTCTTTCTTGACTGGGTCAATGGTGTTATCTGTCATAACTATAACTTCTTCTCTTCCATGGTTGTGAATAGGACAGAATTGCTCTTCATCTCCAGTGAGATGGCAACTGCACCCGGAATCTACAATCCACTCATCTCTTGAGTTTCTGGCAGCAAGAGCAGGAGTGTTCTTGGCTAGAAAACACTTCACTCATTCTTCATCTTCAGTTGAGATCTTAGAGCCACCATGTTACTCTTCTTCAATTTGGTCCAACAATTTCTTTATAAATGTCTAAGCTTACCTCATCGATATTACTTGAAGTCTTTGTTACAATATGACTTTGCACTACCAACAACCTTTTTCCTAGCGTCATTCTACTTCACTTGAGCCATGAGCTCACATTGATCTTCTTCTAGCTTAATCTCAACTATTTGCTTAGCAAATGACTCCGGTGAAGCTAGAAGACTCTCAAACTCCTCAAAGGACAGTTGTTGAATTAAACCTTGAATTGAAGTAACAAACATTATATGATCAGGACGTAATCCTCGAATAATGCACTACTTTATTCGTGCCTCTAAAATCAGATCCTCCGGGTTGAGTAAATTAATCTTTGAACACAAGTTCCTAACCTTAAGAAAGAACTGTGAAATTGAAGACTCACCTTATTTTGCATTTGCCAAATCAGTCTCCAACATCTGTAATCTCGCCTCATTCTTCTTATTGTAGAGTTGGTCTAGCGTTTTTCAGATCGAACTTGCGGAGGTGCATCTTGAGATATGCTCAAACACCCCTGATGATATCGACATTTTAAAGGCAAATTCCGCCTTGACATTCCTCCCTTTCCAACTCTAGATCTCCTCACTATTGGTGTTGATCCCCTTCAGGAATGTAGTGTCCCTCCCTCCAATGACATCCTACAAGTCTTCGCTTATGAGATAGGACTCCATGCAAGACTTCCAAATTCGGTAATTGGACGAAATGAGTGACTTCATACCTAATCTAATCACATGACCACCATCATTATATTTAGAGTGACCAAGTTCTTGAATCCTCGATCTTGACTCAAATTGCACCACCACAAGAGTGACTCTAATACCATATAAATAAACGAATTGCTAATGCACTTGCCCAAGACCGTACTTTATCAACAAGAGAAGAACTCGTGTATATATATATATATATATAACACTCTCAGTCTAAAAATAATATTTTAGATACTCTTACACAACTCAAACTTTGTGAGAGTTGGTTTTGTACATGACAAACTACTCTTATTTATACTAACCTAAAAAAAATTCTAGATCCTATGAACGCTCTAGATTCTCAAGTATTTAGACAGATACTAAACAATTCTAGAACATTATTAGAATTTCTACAAGTTTCCTACTCCTAAAACCATCTACATACTAGATAAACTCTTAATCTACTAAGTTTTTTAAGATTGACCCAATCTTGTTAAATCTTAACCCATAAAACTTTATCTTACCAAATGAAAGTCAATGTTTTAATTTAACAGTTGTTAGAATTCAAAGTCAGATCGATGCAATCCCTAGGAAGAATGATACTGTTGAGAAGGTGCATGACCATGTCGGCGTTGGTCTCGAAGGACATCCCCTCGTTAAGCCTTGTGTCCCCTAACGAGGAGTAAGGAAACCAGGGTTAGTGAGGTTCATAATCCATGACTCAGTTGAAGTCAGAGAAGTGGAAGTAAGGGCTTGGGAAGAGCACCTACAGGGGATATTGCCCCATGGGAGTGGATATGGAAGGACACACATGGTGAGGCGTGTTAGAAAGAACCCCCCAACCCCCGAAAACTCTTGTCAAAGGGAAGAAGGAGACCTTCGGTCCTCATTGGAGCGACGGTAGGAAGCTCGCTGTGAGGCTTCACCGAAGAGGGTTTCCCGATGCTGGGACCGACACAAGTGCAGGCGCCAACGTTGGAATAACCAGAAGGCAATATCGGCTCGCTCAGGATACCATCCACTAGAGAAGGCGACGATCGTAAAAGTGTCGGCGCCAACATGAGAATTTCGGAATTAGTGAAATGTCACTCGACAACAAATGGAGGACTCGTAACATCAGCCTCCCTTTCTGATAGATCTATCACAAGTGCACGCCTCTCATCTGATCGCTCCATTGTCAAATGAGACCCTCGATCAAGCCTGATCGATCGATTCTTGGCTTCCTCGCCATGGACTTCATCTGATTAAGTCGAGGTTCATCTGCAAAAGAGAAGTTAAGATGGAGCAAATGATCTCAAGGTTGGTCGAGTAGAAAAAACATACAAGAGAAGAACAACAAAAGAGTATACCTTGAAGTAGGGTATCCTCTTCAGGAAGAAGGTTAGAAGCAGGCTCCTCTTCAAGGAAGAGAAGTTGGAAGACCTTTTTGAAATTATAAAAGATGGAGGATATCGTAACAATCAGACTGGCGGTTACAACAAAAATATCTAAGAAACTTCTTGCAGAAAACGAACAGTCACACGCAAGAGAGGACTGAGGAGAAAGGCAAAAAGCATGCATCATTAATGACCCTTGGAAACAGATAATTGGACGCCATGAGAGAAAAGGGAGAAGGGAACACACATTAAGAAACATTTTGAAGCTCAAAACTGGCCTATCATGCGTAACAGACACAAGGAGAGAAAATCAGTCGAGCTATGCAATGATAGAGATTGCCCCGAGGCGTCACGGAAAGGGAACGACAGGTTGCATAATGCATACTAATTGTATAGCGTTATGGGAAGAACCCGATGCGCTGTGTAAAGTGTATTGTGTACGAACCAGGAACCAGAAAATTAATCCTCACACAAATTAATTGGAAAGAGGAAAGCTCAATTTGACATATTTATTCGGTCTTCCAACCAAAAAACAATATAGCAGAGGATGATGTAACTAACAAGAAATCAACACAAAGCAAAATTTGTTACATATGGAAACAACAATCGTAGAAACGTACAACAAATGAAGAGAATGTTCGTGGTCATCTTTATAGATCAGCCTCTTGCCGAGGAGGAAAACTGTAGTAGCTCAGCTCCTAATCCTAATTCTTGGCCCCCACCAGAGGTTCCACCAGATGGGTTGAGTTTTCATATGAGTGTTGTGTCTGAGATACCACTTCAGATACTGTTTGTGTTCCTCCATTTGCATCCTCTCTATTTCAACTACCAGTGCTGCTGTTTGGCTGCGGAGTAATAACACGTTGCAAGAATCGGTGTATCATCTCATAACTTGTGAAGGTTATGACAGCAGATGGAGTTGTCCTTAGTAGATTGGTAGCACAGCCTCTGTAAAAACCCGGGATCCCTTCCTTCTGAAACACCTTCTTGATGCAATCAAACACTCCTGTGTATTTGATCTCTGAATTCCTCGCCTGGCCCTGCTCTTGCAGACGTGATCGAATCACCTCATGGGGATATGTTATTAAGGAGGCAGACACTTTTGAGATGGAGGAGGCAATCGCCACATCCACTGAGCTAAGCTCTTCCACGGTCATGTTACCCTTCTTCGCCATGTATTGCTTGATATTCTCGTATGCTGGGAACTGAATGGCTACGTGACTTACTCCTACCAGGGATGGTAAAATTCCACTGTCCCGACAGAAAGACCATTAATTTACACACACCAACATTACTATAAAGGTGGCGTTGAAGCACAAGTTTATAAACAGAATGGCAGCAGCAAGGAAACGTTTTTTTTATATATACCTATATAGACCTCTAAAGCCTTCTTCGTGCATGATCCGTTTTAGAGCAGGAATCACTCCTTTATAAGGAACCACATCAGGCCTCATGCTTTGTGTCTACATCATTAAAAAGAAACAGACTATAGAAGCCAAGAAGCATAACAAATTCATCAAGTACTGCATTTTTTATTTAAAAAGTGTCTGGGAGGAGAGCTGTCTTAGCACTGTGGATATATCCATAGATCAACGCAGAGAAGGAGGGATAACATTCCTGAAAAGACTTTCAACTTACTTGGAGTCGTGTCTTCACAACCCAAAGAGGGTTTGTGACGATAGCTGTAGCAGCCCCAGCGCCTGATGCTGCTATCATGTGTGACCCAGTACCTAGTTGCTTATCATCATCACCATCTACATTATTGCATTGAACCATGCCACATCAACAATATTTGATAACAGCATCATATGTTTTCAGTTGAGAGTATATCCTATAACTCCAAACCAATCAATGAACACTATATATATCAAGTATGTATGTATCAATACCATCTGAGTGGAGCATCCCTTTGAATTTCTCGTAAACAGTGAAGTACACCTGCATTTCAATGCATCATTTAACGTTGCTCTCTTCTAACTAACTAGTAAACACTAAACAGCTGGGATATATCATCATATCATGCATTCTGTCAAACGAGAGACTGCCTCATCTACAGCAAAAAAATAATTTTCAATGAAAATCATTGGTTCTTGCATTACCCCTTGTTCAAATAAATGAAAAGGCTAAAATCATACTTGGCTTGAAAAATTACATATAGAAAACAAGCAACAGGCGCAGAAAGCAAAATAGTAACCCAAAAAAAGCAGTACTCACAGCCCAGTTTGGAAGAAGTGCCAGAATAGTTGGTGAAAGGCCACGATACATACCCTTCAAACCTTCTCTTTTTATTATGTCTTGTAGGGTTGTAATTATTATGCTCCCTGGTAATTTTAACAAGAGATAATGAGATACACTCAGAGTATAAAGATTTGACACTTGATGTATGTAAACTAAACCGTTCGAGAAATATGACTATTGTAAGTAAAGTCTTCAGAAAGATAAGCCCTTACAGTTATTACCAGCTAACAAAGATTAGTGTTACGTTTGAAAGTAATTTCCTATAGCTACCTTTATTCTATTAAATGCAGAAATCACAGATTAATAAAATAAACATGGATGGTTAAGACTAGTACATGGATGGTTAAGAGCATTAATGTGTTCTAAATTGAAATTTGAAAAGGGAATTCAACACCCTGAAAACTGAAGACTATCACATACACAGTTACATACCATAAACTCCAGTTAAAGAGATATAAAATAGACCCTTTTTCTGAGATTTTACACTTCAATCCAAACTCGGGCCATCAATATCATTCACTCAAACAATTTAATTTTACTGTTTAAATCTATCATTGGGGCTATTTTTCTTTTCTCATCCCTACTACTACTCACATGTGGTACATGTAAGTATCTCTTACCACATGTAAGTATCCCTTGGCAATGTATTCAGTAGTTGATGATGCACTGTTTTACAAAGTTTTCTTAACAGTATATTTTCCAAATAAAATATACTAAACAATTATAATGTATCTAGCATGAAAACACAAAGCTTTTATACTATCTTTCATTAGGATGTAACAGCAATATAGCAGAAGTAACCAACTCAAAGATACCACTAAAGTAAATGAAAGTATTTTAACTCTGTCTTATAGTTCATAATCGGATTCTCTCTAAAATTGAAGACAAACACGGTATATAGCCCAATAAAGAAAAATAGATCTGATATTCATACCACAAATTAATATTCAATATTTTGGTAGTAGTAATTGATGATTTTACTTGACACAATTAGATATGTTAGCTATGTCTGGATCATGTTATATAGTTCGTTCTCTGTTCTAGAAACATGGTGCCGTGTCCATATCATCAGCTGGGGCATGGGTCTATTAAATTCTAGATGTCTAACTGCGTTTTTTATTGATCCAATGACTCAATTTCATTTGGAACATCACATTCTTCACCAGAGACAAAATGTCAACTTCCACATTTCACCAAGACAACATATCAACTGTGTTCATTGGCTAACGACTTTTTTTTTTGGCCAACATTGGCTAATGACTTAACCAAGATAAAGATCACTCAGTTCATGAGCAACCATTACTTTTTCTCCTTATTAACCAGGATAGAGATCATGTAGTTCAATACGTGATTTCATCTCAATCACGCTTACCATCGTAGATGGAATATACAGAAACATACCTTTATGACCTGGAGGAAGACCATGGACCTGTAATCTCGTCTTGATGACATCTAATGGACAAACAAATGTTGCAGCCATAGCACCTGCATATTCAGATGTAACTCACAAAAAAGTTTATCCTCAAATTCATCAATCAGGCACCTAAAATAAGCAACTCATACTTTTAGTCATCCAACAGACCAAATAAGCATTCTAGCAATTACGGTGCAACTACTAGTAAAGACATCCCAAACCCACATTTACCCGGTTCATGTTATTTTATTTCATCATAAGGCAGCAGCAAAATCCACCTCCCCACCCCACACGAAACTGAGCTGAAGTCCTACTATGAATTAGAAGCACCAGAATCATAGCAAACTAACAACTTATTGGACAAGATTAACAACTGCGGCAGCCATTCGAGGGTTGTAAGCTAACCTGCAGCCCCGCCGGCGCCAGCGTTGCAAATAAAATCTCGAATGTTACTGCTTTCAGTAGATTTCCGCCCCCCAACCATCTCTTCGATTCAACTCCTGAAATTATGGTTCAGCAATTCGAACCTAAATCGCGTGCGAATTGTTGTTGCTGCCGCCTAACGTACCTTCTTCCTCTGTTTCACTGATCTTCATGTATATATATAGTGGATAGGAAGGAAATAAGTTCTTGGAATCTAAACTGCAAACTTGTTTGAAGGATTTGACGCTTTGAATTGAGTTTCAGTCTTTCAGAGCAGGATAAGACCTGGACGAGAAGACATTGAATTCGGAAGGAAATTGAAAAGAGAAAAAAAAAAAAAAAGAAGAAGAAGGAGGGCAATTTGTGGAGAAGGAAGAAGAGTTCGGTGCTTTTGCTTTTGAAATTAGTATATACTATATAACTATATACCATTGTTATCAGAACCGGACCGGCTCTCGAACCGGTGAGGGGCCGGTTTCCGGTTCGGACGGTTCAACCCGATTGGAGCCGGTCGACATGCGATTCACTGTTCATAAGGAAAAAAAATACAATTATAAACTATATAGGTTCAAACACACACAAACTAGCTAGTCTAAAACATACAAATTCATCTAAAAACCAAACAGGTTTGAGGATTGGTGCCGACAGTACTATTTTGAGAATCGAAAGCTACAAGCCTACAACTGACATCTGATTTCCAGGTATCTTCAATGACTCCATTTCTCGAATCCCACCAGAACTTCTTCGCACAAATCGTCGGGGTCTTCATAGTAGAAGATCGTATTATGCGAACAAGTGGTGGGTTGATTTCCAAATTAGAGGTAGAGAATCTGTGGCTGTGGAAGCTTGCTGTTAGCAAAATGTGTTATGTATTGGAAGACCAGTTCTCTAGAATGCAAACAACCAATCATCTCCTGCTCATTAAAGATTATGTCAGTTTGTTGGGTGTGACACTCCGTAGCATAGTTATCAGAACCGGATCGGTCATCGAACCGGCGAGGGGCCAATTCACGGTTCGGCCGGACCAACCCAACCCAACCTGGTTCAGTGTGTGGTTCACTGTTCACAAGGGGAAAAAATTGAAAACTTAAAATACATACATAGTTTCAAACACAAACATAATTACCTCAAACTACATAGTCTCACACACACACAAACTACATAGTTTCAATATCAAACACACATTACTCTCAATTTTCAAATACAATACACAATAGTAGTGAAACGGTTTAACCAATTGGGTTAAGCCAATTTTTTTTTGCAGAACCAAAAACCGGAAACCCAAAACAAAAAACGGCCGAAAAAAACCGAAAACCAACAAAACATTCAGCTAAAAAAGGAATCGGAAACCGATCGGTTTTTTAAAAACGCATGATTCAACCCGGTTCAAACACTGTTCATTTGTAAAACAATCTTTTAACTTAACCAAACTGGACAGGGGTCCGGGTCCCGGTCGGACCGCCGGTCCGGTCCATTTCTGATAACTATGCTCCGTAGGTACGGGTACCCTGTCGATCCGCTGCTTGATGTGTTGAGCAAGCACAGAGACAAGTACCATGAACTGTTGGACTTTTTTCAAAAAGTATTTGTTTTAGAAAAAAAATTGAAAAAGTATATATGTAAAAAACATATTTCGCAAAATGTGTATCTGCGTAGGTGGTAGTAGCGATTTTCAGAATTTGTTTTCCTAAAATATACACTTTTTGAAAAAAATCGCTCATTCACCACTACGTGGCGTTTTTCGATGGACAGGGACTTTGCGTTGCTCCATCTCAGTATTCATAGGTTCAAGAAAAATCACATGAATTATTAAAGAAAGTCTGTGAGACAAAGAATGTGTCAGTGATACAATTTCAATTTCAAGTGAAATGATGCTTGTTCATTCTCTAGGCTAGTCTCACCTAGAGAAAGGAAGGAAGTTAGAAGAAGTTAAATAATTTTTCCCTAGGCAAATATTACGTGTCCTAAATTTTCCAACTTGTTCTAAACAACATCAATTTCAATTTCAAGCGAACTGATGCTTGTTCATTCTCTAGGCTAGTCTCACCTAGAGAAAGGAAGGAAATTAGAAGAAGTTAAATAATTTTTCCCTAGGCAAATATTACCTGTCCTAAATTTTCCAACTTGTTCTGAACAACACCCCTTAGGTAAAACATTGAAACAAAGTTGTTTATTAACAAGTTTCTGAATGAGACTTTTCTTCAAATACACTAGCTAGTTTGACATTTTCAGGAATTACTGCTGCAAAATAGCTCTTTGGGGTTTCCACTGCCTTTTTCTTCGGCATCTGAAAACTCTTGATTTTCTGCATAGTGTACTCGTTGATTTTAAGTCTGCTTATGGTTTTACTCCTAAATAGAAATTGAAGTCTTTCATCACAAACTACTATCTTCCTCGTAGGGTGATTCAGATTGTTGTCATTGATATACTGTGCTATAATTGCTCCAACATCTTGCTGAGAGATCTAATCATGCGTCTCTACACCAACCGATTTGAGAAAATCGATGAGATTACTCGATCCCCACCTAACAAATTCCATTTTCCTTGATTGATACTTCCTTTTTGGTTGTGAATGAGGTTACAATTCCGTATCTTGCTCCTCCACCCACTGAAAATCCATTTACACTCTAATGTGTCTTCTCAAAGTAATCAAAATTGACTCATTTCTCTTGATCAAACCTTCCATTTTCCTTGAACTTTTTCAAAAAGTATTTACTTTAGAAATTTTTTTGAAAAAAGTCATTTTCCTTGTTTGATACTGCCTTTTTGGTTGTGTCTTCTCTGATGTGTCTTCTCAAAGTAGCGATTTTCAAAATCCATTTACACTCTGAGCTAAATATTTTTTATATATATATACTTTTTCAAATAAAAAATCGAAAATAAATACTTTTCGAAAATCGCCTGAACTGTTGTTGTCTGATTGGAAGAAGCAAATCTCAGAAGCACTTGCTGCTGATAAGTTTGAGCATATGCTGATGAAGAAAGAGTATCAGTACTCCATGAATGTGCTCTCTTTTCAGCTGTAGACCTCGTACATTGTTCTAGCATTTCCTTATGTTGCTCCATTTTCATCAACTGTCCCTGATTGTTGTCGCATTGTCCGGTCCTTCATTGAGGATTCTGTCAGCTTCATGTCATATGGAGGACAACTGGATTTCTACGATGTTATTAAGAAGTATTTGGACCGACTTTTGAGTGAGGTTCTTGATGGGGATCTGTTGAAAATCATAAGCACATCCATCCATGGAGTATCGCAAGCCATGCAAGTAGCAGCCAACATGTCTGTCTTGGAGCGAGCTCGTGATTTCTTCTTCCGTCATGCAGCACAACTTTCGGGTCTTCCTCCTAGAATGGTGGAAAGGAACAGAAGACAGTTTCCTCTCAATAAGGCCCGTGATGCAGCTGAAGAGATGTTTTCTGGTTTGCTCAAGACAAAGGTCAATGACCTATGGGTAAGCTCTGCAACTACAGCACGCCACAATTCATTCTTTCTTCTTCATAGTTTCACTTTTCTCCCTTGGTCTACGAAACACTTCCAAATATCTTCAATCTTGTGTATAAAATATAATGGCATGTTCTTTTCACGAAATGGAAAAGTAATTCGGCTTACGGATTCCGTAAGAAGTTGTTCTTCTCGCGGAATTGCAAAAATTCGGCTTACGGAATCCGGGCCCTCTAGTGTTAGACATTCCTGGTGAAAAGCAAAGAATTCGTAAGGAGTCCGGGCAAGGAATCCGGAATAAGTGAACAAATGACTCTTTTGCCCTCATGAATTTTTCATAAGGTCCAAACTGCCCTTATAACCAACCGAACCAACATAAAGAATCCTCCGTTCGATGCTCTGCGTTCGAAGAAGCCTCCGTCCCTTTCCTCAGGTATGTTCGAAGCTCCTCAGGTAAAGTTAAACGTCTTCGCTATCTCCTCCATTGTTGATTGCGTTATCAGCACTGAGGTGTCTGTTCTCTATCTATGATCAATCAGTTAATTTGTATCGATTTATGCTTTTGCTTTGATTTCTTCATGCTTCACGTCTCCCTCAGCATTTTTCCTTCCGTGCTGTTTTTTATTTTCCCCTTTTGTATATCTACTGCGCAGCCGATTGGATTCACTGGGATTCGGTTAGGGTTTTTACTTAGTAAAATAGGGATTTCTATCGATTACTTGAGAATGCGGCTGCAGATTTGAAGTTTCACTTGGTTAGATTTCCACGAAAGTGAATTCAATTTCGTAAGTTTCGTTTTATTTATAGTTTAGAGATTTTTTTTATGGCATTTGAAAAATCATGGAAGGAGATGTTTGTGGAGAGAGTTTAGGAGCAAGACATTTGTGCGTCATCTAGGTCTCTTGGCTGCACCATTAGGGCAGTTGCTGCTGACACAAAGCTCTTAATTGCTAGGGGCACCGATTAGTTCATTCACTGCTGGAGGGTTGTTGATGGGTTTCCTCACTTGTTTGATTTGAAGGGGTTTCAGCATGAGAACTTTGAATTTCGACTTTGGGAACACGAAGGACCCATCCCTAATCATTTCACTTGCATTAGATAATATCAAGATGTATATCGGGGCATAGGACATGACTGTCCGTGTGTGGGACCGTTCTTCCTTGAAATGCATCAAAGTTCTGAGACACAACGATTTGGTATGGGCACTTGAAATTGGTTTGATTTTGTGAGGAAGCTTAGTGAAAATGGTACTTTGATACTGGTTATGTTTCTCTTGCTGCTGCAGTTGTCTGAAATTGCAACTTTGTTGGATTCGTATATTGAGCTATTGATTGCTAATTGAGAGATTAACTAGTCCCTTAACAGGCGTTCATATGATTTGCAGAAGTATGGAAAAATTGATGTTGTTGTATCGAATGCCACTGCTAATCCATCTATTGATCCGATTCTAGAAACACGAGAATCTGTGCTTGACAAGTTCTGTGCTGCAGGAAGATGAAAAGGTACTCTATCCATCTGTGCTTGACAAGTTCTGTGCTTGACAAGTACTGTGCTTGACAAGTTCTGTGCTAATCCATCTGTTTGAGGCTTGCTACTCTAATTTGCAGACAGTAAAAAGGTAATTTGCCTACCATTTGTAAACTTGTGCGCAAATTTCAGGTGTGCACAATTAGGGTGATAGTCATGGTTCTGTTTACAGTTAATGTGTGGTATCATTCAACATTTTGTATGGGTTTAGAGATAACAGTTTCGTGTTCCTTGTATTGTTCTTGGAGATCGAACATACTTTGTATATGGATAATGTTCTTTCTGCGTGTATTGTCGTGTAGTAATGAAATGTTATGTTACGGAGAGTGTTATTAAGGATTTTACTGTTCAGATAAATATGATCTCAACGAATTGTGTTTAAAAAAATGAATTTACATTATAATTTACATTAATTACAAATTTTACTAAAAATAAGTCAAGGAATTGTCATTTAAAATTAATTAAATTAATTATTTAAAAGTTTTTTTTTAATTAATAATTAATTATATTATAAGTTTTTATTATTCTTAATTTTTAAAATTAATTAATACAAATTATATTTATTATATACTATACATATATAAGTAGGGGTAAATATGTCATTTTACAACATTCCATTCCATTTCCATATACAATTCTACTAAAGAAACAACAGAATTCCTTATTCCATTCCATTCCACCAAAGAAACAACTTCATATTCTTATCTCTTATTACTTATTCCCTATTCATTTTCCCTATTTTGTATTCCTTATTCCGAATTCCGTGAGAGAAACGCCCCGTAAATGTTTGCTTTAGGAGCTTTTTACTTGCTTTTCTTTCCTTATGCTTTTCCGTTTGGTTTGCTTTAGAATAATTGATAATCTCGCATTCCCAATCTTTTTTTATTGCTACTATTCTATGCTTTTGCTTTATCTCAAAGTCGACATCTCAAAGTGGACAGGTAGTTTTTTTTTTCCTTTATCTAAAAATGAGAACCGAATATTTTTTTTAAACAAAAAAACTCACCCCTAAAAAATGAACCGAAAATCGAACGGTTTTAAAAAAACGACCGGTTTTGCAAAAACCGTCCGGTTCAACCTGGTTCAAACACTGTTTATATGCATTTTGTTTTTTTAGCTAAACTAGACCGGACAGGGGTCCGATTCCCGGTCGAACCACCGGTCTGATCCGGTTTTGATAACACTGGTATATACTAACTATAAAGTGATAGCCAATTTAATTTATTCTTCATAATTCATATTACAAAATTTATTTACTTTAGTCTTTAAATAAATATAGACTACAAAAAAAAAACTGTTATAGAGTTTAAATTTTTTATATTAAGCCAAATTATAAATATACATGTGAAATAAATGGAAATAATTAAGATTTTGTAACTTATCTTTAGAATGAATGTGAATATTTAGATGATTCTAGAGTGACTTATATGACATGTCACTTATGAATGAGAATTGCATGTTTGACATTGACCTATTAAAATAGATTAATTTAACAATAGCAGTGAGAAAATGTATCAAAAAACTTATTTATCACATATGTAATTCTAGCCAAATGAATAGATAGATAAGTATAGTCTTATAGATTACAATTGAGTTTGTGAATAGAGTTAGCCAAATTTACTTTTTAATAAATTTTGTTCAAAATATTAGACTTATTAATAGAGTGTTTTTTGACAAATATAAAATGAAAACTTAGAGAACTAAGTTTGTGAGAAACAAAATGTTAAACAATTTTTTTAAAAGAAAAAAAATGATAAATTAAGATAAAACAAAATAGTTTTTAAGATTGAAAGAGGGTTTTTGGAGCAATTTAAACTTGTCCACCTAAGTAATAATGTGATGCCACACAAGTATTTGTAACATATGCTAATGTTGGACCAGTCAAATTTAAAAAAAAAAAAAAACGTTTTGCTTACTTGTCAGCATATTATGTGTCTTAACCAAATTAATATATATATATATATATATAGATAGATAGATAGATAGATGGGTGGATATATATAGATAGAATATGGATATAGATCCGTCACAACTAGAGGTGTCAATTTCGAACCTGACTTGAAAATTATCCGAAATCGAATCGGGTTCGGGTCAGGAAAATAGGATTGCGGGTCATTTTTCGGGTTGACCCGTCTGACCCGCCTAAAAACATGTTGGGTTCGGGTTTGGTCATCTGACATGCCCCCGACCTGTTTGACCCGTAAAAAAAAACTAATTACTAGTTGAACTATTGAACTTGAACGGAAGAACAGAGTCGACACAAAAGTTACTGAATTGAAGGCTCTACAACTCCACTCCTCTGCATCTCCCGATCTCGAGTCCTGTCTGGTCGTCCAGCACTCCAGCATCTTGCGTCTACATCTATTGGGATATTAGACGCTGTTAATTTTCACCTTGCAGGACCTTGAGATTTAATGGATCAAAATAATGCACACGACACAATGATTTACGTGGTTCACCAATTTGGCTATGTCCACGACTCACACTCACACTTTCACTATAGAATCACTCAAGCATACACTATATATCGCTCGCACTCTAAAATACTCACTCCGTATTTTTGGCTCACAAATACAATACTATTTTACTCTCACAGACTCAACACTCCAACAACTGTTTTCCTACAATTCTCTCTTTCTTGTGGTTGTTTTTCTTTCCTCCAACAATATTGGCTTCTTATAGACCAGAAAAGATGACAATCTTCAGTGGTCTGGCTACTTTGTTGAGTGTCTTGCCTACGACTGGCAATGGTTAGAGTATGGTACGGGTATGACAAATGTCATAACCATATCATAATTTTAAACCACATACCATAACCATAACCATAACCATCACGAGTACAATTTTCAATACCATAACCATTAAAATAAGTGTGGTTATTAACCATGGTTTTACCTGTATACCCATATTTATTCCACACATGTAATATAATAAAATACCGAAAATTTTAGTTTAAAAAATACATAAATCTATATTGTCAACAATAAAAATATATAAAACTAACATCATAGTTATTTAGTACATGTATGTACATTAATTTCCATTATTTAGTATATATTAGTTTATTAATAATAATTAATTATTATTATATTTATATAATAACCATGTGTATAACTCAAATACCATAATGGAAATAAAAGGTGAGAATACTCAACTCCCTATCTAAAATAAAAGGCGTTCATTATAATCAAAGTAATATCTGAGTCTAAGGTCAAAGAAAAATTACAAGACTCCTGAAACAAAAGAAAGTCAAAATAAATTATCATTGATATGAGATAAGAGGAGAAGGAGCAAAAGCATAAGAAGACCAGGTGACTTTGCAAGGTTGTAATCCTTCTTAGAACGAACAGGCTCCTTCGACTTGAAGCTCTGCATCAACTTGGTCACCTGGGGGCCCAGGACATCAATGTCTGGGTTCACTAGGGGATGTAATTTATTTCTTGGCCCCGGGGACAACCTCCTCGTCATCAGGAGTAGAAGGAGCTCCCTTGGTTTAGCCACTCACAATGAAGTCCTGAAGAGACTTCACCTCCCGGAGAGGAAACTTGGGATCTATCCCCTGGATCTCGTCGACCAAGATCTGGAGATATGCATCTACCTAAACCTTCATCACCTTCAAGGCGCAGTCGAAGAACTCATCGGACTTCTTAAAGTCCTCAACCACACTCTGGGGGATGAGACATCCTTTAGCTTCAGGTCTATCTGCTCCCTCTGAGCCCAAGACTCCTTTACCTCACCCTTGAGGTGAGCGATCTCCACCTCTAGCTGAGCGGAGTACTAGTCGACCTCCTTGGTTTGAATCTCAACCCTAAGCCGTCTGTCATCGGCGAGAGCTACCTGATCCTCCCTCACCTTGATGATGGTGCGCAACCTCTTCTCTGTCTCCACAATATTTGTTAGACCGATGTAGCGGAGATTAAGAGTGGTCTTGATCCATACAATATTTGTTGGAATGCTTATCAACCACTTATATAATGGGTGTGAGGGTGATTTTCTTTCGTTCTGGTCATTCATGTTATTTGGGACTATTCCAAATTTGTTGAGGATAATTCTTTGCATGCATAATTTAATTGTCGGGTTAAATACCAAATCGCTACCCCAATGTTAGCCGTTTTACAAATCGTTATCCTCAACTTTGAATTTTAAAAAACGGCTACCTAAACTTTGGACAAAGGTGCAAATAGCTACTTCCGTTCAATTTACCATCCATTATGGACGGAAAACACCATATGTCTCTCACGTGTTTGTGTTTTGGCGGTAAAATGAGTCGTTTCATCCAAAATGCCAATAATACCCTTTTTCAATTCTGCTAATGATGAACTCAGCTCTGGTGCGATCCTTGATGCAGCACCTGGCCAGAAGTTCTCACGGCGGAAGATGCATTGATTAACGATTGGGTTGCTTCTCTACTGACATGGAGAGTCCGTTGGACAAGGGAGTTTGGAGCGGAAATGGTGCGTCACTCTACTGGATGAGGAGGATGAGTAGGCCGCCGGAGGTGGCGGAGAACGGGAAGGTCGTGGAGGGATTGGTGGTGGAAGAGAAGGATAAGAGGAAGGAAAACAATGAAGTGGAGGTGTCGAGATATTGGGGGATCATGAGGCCGAAGATTACCCGAGAGGACGACACCGAGTGGCCTTGGAATTGCTTCACAATAAGAATCTCAATTCACTCGATTTCTCCTTTTTGTATCTGTCGCTGTATTTCATAGCTCGTGATTGTTACGTTTGCGTAGCTCAATAACTTTCTCTGGATATCGATCGTAGAAGGATCTTACGTTTCCTCGTCAATTTTATTTTTTTCCTAAGCATCTGGGCTCGAATTTTTTGAAATTTACAAGATTTTTGGTCTTCGCTCCAAAAATTGATTATTTTTTTTCCAATGATGAAATTGACGAGCACCGTGATCAATTGATCCTCTTTGTTCATTCCATTTGAATGGATTTATTAGCTGTATGAATCTAGTTTGACATCTATCTGGTGATTATTGTTTGTTTGGAGTCTACTGACTGTATCTATTTTCCTTGTGGAGCCATGAGAGACTTACATGGCGGATTTGTCCATTGACTTGAAGAAGCATCATGCGCCAAAGACATTTCTTGATAAATTTGCATTTAGAACTGTTAAGCTGCTTCAAATTCCAACTGATATATTCTTCCAGGTACTTTGCTTTTGTGAGTATTTATTTCCTCCATAGCTGATAGTGACTGTCACAAGCTGAGTTGGGATATAACGTCTGAAAATTATCTAACCATGCAAAAATGTGGATTTTGCTTTCGATTGTGTTAAAAGTTGTTCGACCGTTATATACCAACTCGTATATATCATGCCCATACCGGACTTAGATGTCATTCCATATAGTTGTGATTTGCATTGTTGGCGTTTTTCCCATGTAGGATATTCATTTTCAGGGAAAGGAGTTGAAGTCTGCACCAGCTCCGCTCGGATACAATTAATGCATCCATGAATACGTCGTACTAGAGCTTTCTATCTACACTGCAATATTATTATAGCGATTTGTTGTATATTAAAAAACCAAAACGTGAGCAGAAGACATTGACAACAAGAACGTGAGGAGTTGCAACTTCTTCACCTGCAAGGACGAGCAATTTCAAGGGACAAATAAGCACTTGCAAATGACTTCCAATTGAAAAACCTATGTTTTTTTATAAATGGAATAAAGAACAGAACATGGATTACGTTGAAGAGGAAGGTTGTATAAGTAACTGACTTTTGGGGGTAATTTCGACGTTTCCCGCGAAAAAATGAACACGTTAGCCGCACATGACAACTTTCATCCAGAATTGACGGTAATTGGACTGACATAACCATTTGCACCTTTGTTCAAAGTTGAGGTAGCCGTTTTTGAAAATTCAAAGTTAAGCTAGTGATTTGTAAAACAGCCAAAGTATTCTCTCTTCTGATTAAGGATGATCTGTTGTTGAACTAACAACTGGTAGTGAGGGTTTATCCTTAGGACTTTGTGTATCATCAAATTGTTTCCTTTCTATGTCATCGTTTAACGACTGTAATGCTTTTTTTATTTTTTGGTTCATCTTCCCAGAAACTTCATCATTAGAGGTCTCGTTTTATAACGGTAGTTAATTTACCCGTATTGGTAATTACTACTCGTTCATGTCTTCATGCTTGTCCATTTTCTCATATTTTTCTGTTTAAGGTTTGTTGTGGCTCTTCGTGTATAAATACCCTCCACCTAGGATTTTTAACTTTTTACGCTTTCATACTTTCCAAACTCTCTAAGTTCTTTGCATTCAAGGTTTCCAGAATTTTCTATTTTCTTCATCTGAAACCTTTCTTGCTTGAGTAATGCCTGTTAAGATTGACATTCTAGTTATATGGTGGGTCACGTTGGGTGTTGCTGCATCGTCGACTCAGACACCTACATCGTAGAGGCCCGTTTGCAACATGCATCCATACTCCCGATCAAGTAGTTTTTCTTTCCTTAGAGCCTCATTTTTTTTACCTTTCATACTTTTGTTATAGCTAGGTCATCTTTAATGATTAGATGTGAAGCCGAACGAATGGGGTCAACTCAATTCAAAGCGGTTGTATCCATGGGAGGTCTCTGTGACGCTGAAGTTCCTTGGTAACCGTGGTTGCACTACCCTCAAGCGGGTGAGGCGTATATCTATTATGCATAACTTGACGTGTGACTGAGGTTTCCTTTTTGACCGGATTTGGAATATTTGTGTTAGTATTATCACCTTATTCCAATGCAGTTAGCTCCCAATGCTCTTAGGAGTTGGGTTGGTTTTAACATATTGTACTCACTTAGGGCCAACAATGGTGTGACGAAAAACTCATAACCATGGTTATAACCATTACTGTTTAATATGATTAACCGTACTATTATGGCACAGTGGAGTTATGGTGATGAATTTTCTACCCATAATAGTTATGGTTATGGTATTTGAGTTATATCCATGGTTATTATATAAATATAATAATTATTTATTATTAATAAACTAATATATCCTAAATATAATTGAAGTTGTTGTTATTATTAATATACTAATGGTGTTACTGTTACATCGGTGTTAATGTTGAATTTTAATGTTGAATGATGTTAGTAATACATAAATGGGTTAATAAAAGAATAGAAAAAAGTTTTATTGTAACTTAAGTTATATAGGAATTCTTGCATCCAAGAGTTAAAAATGAGAAGTTCTTTATTACCCAGAATAGAATAACCGCGGAAAAAGGAGTGTTACTTGATCTTTCAAGGGAGGTGCCGTGGGTCCTGCTCCTTCCTTTAAGGGACGTTCCTTTCGGGTTTAAAGACCTCTAGTGATAGGAACGTTATTTATATCATCTACAAGAACCACTGATTGAAGTCTTTCGAGCCTTATTGTTTTGTTACCCAAATCGTTGAGCTTATGCTTGGCGAGCATTTAACCTCTTGCTTTTAGTTTTGTCGACTACGTAATTGTTCTGATTTGTCTTTCTTTATTTTACTTTTGTAGGTGTTGTGTTTGCTCTTTAATATGTTAGATATTTCACCTGAAAACCAGAGCAAGTCTGACCATTGAGGAGGCATATCTCCAACCTCCCCATCCCATACTAGACGACAAAATCAGAGGGGTGCCTCAAGCATTGCCACTGAAACTACGACTAGGGAAGTTCCTGGAGACTTTGCCACTGAAACTACGACTAGGGAAGTTCCTGGAGACTTTGAGGGCCTCTGCCATACTAAGGCGATTGTGTGAGGTATAAACTTTGAACCTTCTAGAGTCTGATCCAACCTCGATGAGTCTGATCCAAACAATTTGCTTACATAGTAAATAAGGAGTTGAGCATTCGCCTAATCTGTCACAAGAGTCTCGTTAACCGCCAAAGTGCTAATGCTTAAGTACAAAATTAGAGGCTCGCTTGGTATAGTTTTTGCAAGGTAAGGAGTGCATTTGTTTTTTTCATATCCTAGAAGGTCGTCTTGCATTCACCTATCAATTCAAACTTCTTATTTGCTGGTATAATTTGAAACAATATGAGTGCTCTACTGTTTGCCTTGGATAGGAAGTGGTTCATTAGGAAGTCGATCTCCTTCAGTTTATCTAGGTTAACATCTTCTCCACATTCGCTAACAATGAATCCCAAGTTTTATTTCATGACTTCATCTCGAATGTACATATTGAGGGGATGAGGTAGACTTTGTGTAGGCGCATGCATCGAAGGTTCTCATAGGTCAATTACATGTCGTTCAACTTTTTTTGTTGATTAACATGTCATCCAAGTAAACCTCCATATTTTGTCCCAACATGTTTTCAAAGATCTTGTTGACTATTCCATGACAGATTGCACACGCGTTGACTAGTCTAAATGGCATGACTTTGCAATAGAGTATGTCACTGTCGACATAGAAGGAGGTTTGGGATTTGTCAACCAGATTCATTTTGGTCGGATTGTAACCTAAAGAGGCATCCATGAAGCTTACCATCTCATGTCCACATGTTGCAATTACCAGTTGGTCTATTTGGGGCAGTGGGTATGTGTCCTCCGGGCATGCCTTGTTGAGGTCTCGAACGTCCATGCATATTCACGAATTGCCGTTGTATTTCTTCACCGAGACTAAATTGGATTCCTAGGTATACAAGCCAGTACAAGAATCTCGAGCATAGACATCGGCAAAAAAACGTTGCTAAAGACATAAATACTGTTGTTAACTTTTAACAACGACGAGATCTTCGTGACGGTAGCCCCCGTTGTTAAAGGTTTATAGGTCGAAAATTTGTCGTTGTCAAAGGCTTTCCGCTGTTAACATGACACTCCCCACTTCGGGTTTATAGTGGCATCCGGTTGTTGTTAAACACAGATGAAATGCGACAACACCTTGTCGATGTTAAAAATGCCTCATACTCAATGGTAATTGTCTCTCATAAAAGCAATGTTTTAGACACGATTTCTAGTTGCTGCAATTGATAATAAACAATTTCCATTAACTTTGTCGTTAAAAATGTAAATCTGCGATAGGTTTACATTTGTGACGATACTTTATTAATGTCAACTACATTTGTAATGAATCAAGCTTCTATATTTTCACTCACACATTGTTATTGTCAGTTAATGTATCTGAAGGTTGGTATTGGTGTCTAAAAGTTGTCTTTGTTACATGTATGTTTTCGTGTCAATATAAATTCATTGCAAATTGTTATAATTTGTGACCATAATAATTTATCGGCGCTGCTAATTGTATAAGTCAACAACAGTAAATCCATTATGTGCTGCTCTAAGTGCATTCGGTCAACCACCTTTCCTGACATTAATCTACCAAGACAGTAACCATAATTGATTAAAATTCATAAGCCAAATACACATGTCCATTCAAAAAGACAACAACCAAGTACATGTCCATTCCGTGATGCCGAATACATATCATGCATAACCAAAAAACCATTAACCAAGTATGCATCCACACAGCCACAAGTTGATCCCAAAAACATATACATCATCTAAAACATGGCCTATCTAACAGTCCAGTTACACCAAATGCCACCATGGTGATAAAAAGCTTAACTGTATGTTGGTTTACCTTGTGTTTCTGAATTCGGAATGCCGGAACTACGAACTTCATCCCCGTCTCTAATTTACGATCCCCTACAAGCTCCAACAATATCATGTGATTATATAGAAAGAAAACACAATAAATACATTAACAAAATCATTTAACACAATAATCTAAAACACACTACATAACACTAGATATCTTAACACAATAATTTAACCACAGCATAACATAAGACACCTCAACACAATAGTTCAAACACACTACATAACACTAGTTCATACTGATTACAAATTAACCACACCAGTTTCAATCAAAAGGTTGTAACAGAATTCAAGAGAAAGTAGCAGTTAACTCACACAAACTCGAAGTATGTTTAGGCTAAGTACCTTTTTAACTCTAATAACTTATAAAACTTGTTGACAGCTGCAATGCATAAGTAGAACTCACATATACAACCAAAATTTGCTAAATACCCTTTATACTAACTCAACTACTTGATACAAGCTCTGCTACTTGTTTCCATCATAATACACAAGTAAAAGTTCATCCATAAAATTGCAACTTGTCTTCAATCATCATGATCAATCCATCCATAAATTTGATTCAACAATTGAAAGTTACTCATGAACAACAAATAATGATGGAATTCGAGATTGATTCAATTACCTTGAACCAACAATTCGAGATTGAGCACCACCAGCACAACACAACAAATGATCATACTGAACCTCTGCTCTTGGCCCTTGCCTCTGTTTGTCGTCCAGTTTATTCTCCTATGTTCGTCCGCTGCTCGTTCCTCCTCATTGCCTTGCCTCAGCTTTTCCTAGCCCGCTCGCCTCATCTCGTTCGTTTTTCTTCGCCTCACTTTGCCTCGCTTCATCAGCTCGACTCGCCTCAGCTGCTCCGCCGATCTCTTCCCGATAACCTCCTACTCTCCTTCTTTTGCTTCGCCGCTTGCCTCCTGCTGCCCGCATCTGTGCATGTCTCTCCATCGGTTACCACAACATGTCCGCTCTGTCCGTCATCCTGTCGTCTAATCGCTGCCAACATGTTCTCAGCAATCCGTTCATTTGTCCGTGTTCCAGTCGATGTCGCTTCCTTCTTCTCTTCCTGCCGCCTACGTTCGCGGTCCTCCATTCGCGTCCTCGTCTCAGCTTCTTATTCTTTGGTCTCTTCAACAATTTCTTCAAAGGCAGCAACTTCCTCCGGCAAGAGCTCAAGGAAGGCGGAGGAATTCAAATGAGTGTATGGTTTGGTTTAAATTTGCTGCTTTAATCTGGTTTTCTGTTTCGATTTTGATACTTTGATCCGTTATGTTCAAAGATCTATGCATTGTTGATGATGCATTCTTGGTCAACTTTCCAGAGTCGAGGCAACTTTCCAGAGTGGTGCATTCTTGGTCGACTCTCCAGAAGTCGAGGCGACTTTCCAGAGTCGTGCATTCTTGGTCGGAGTCGGAGTCTGTTTACCTGACGTGTCTGTTGGTCGGCGTCGGAGAACCACAGAATCACCACACGTCTTTATTTATTTATTTATTTTTAAATTAAATGGTGGTTCAATTAGGTTTAGTGACGGTTCTATCAGTTTAGTGAAGGTTCTTAACATTTAGTGACAACAACGACTAATGTTAGTCGACAATATGCCATAGTTGTTTGTGGAATATTGACATTAACAATAGTCGTCACTAAATAAACTATTTTACAAAAACTATTGAATCTGTTACTGAATGGCTATACTAATGTCGACAATATATTGACACGTAAACCTATTCTTACATTTTTCCGGTACTTATGTTTTAATGACAACAAAATTTATTAGTTACAACATACATCCGTTGTTGTTATCGCTATATTTACGACAAAACTTTTCGCATTTGAATATGTACATTTACAACGGTAAAATTATCTGCTACTGATGGAGTCATTTAACATCAAGTGTTGTTTCGCCATTGCACATTCATCCATGTAAAAAATAAAGTGACAGCAAAACATAACACTAAAAGTATCTTATAACGGTGGAAAACATATTGTGCTTAATAAGTCATAATAACGACAACAAAAGTTGCTGACAGAATATACATACATTCCACATCAATTCGTAGCGTCAACACGAAATCTCCGTTGCTGTTACCATATATTCTTGTAGTAAGCGGATCTCTTAGCCAAACCCGTGTCTAATAGTTTTCCCACTTTTTCCTCACTATTAGGTATTGTCCTCTCACGTAGAACCCTTCTCTTCTGAGCGATCAGTTTTATGGTTGGGTGGATCTTTAATATGTGATATATGATGCATGTATTGATGTCTGACATGTCACTGGGATTTCAAGCAAAAATCTCCTTGAGTTCCTTGAGGAGTGTTGTCATGGATGTGCTCTATTCGGTGGTGAGTGTGGCTCCAATCCTCACTTTCCTAATAGGGTTATCCACCTTTACCTTGACCATGTATTCAATCGGACATGGCTTTGGATTTTCCTCCCTCGGGTCGACTTCAACCTCAATGAGGGTTTCCTACTGATTATATGACAATTTACGTAGAATTGTCTTGAAGCACTCTAGTCGTTTAAGATCTCATTAATTCCATGAAGAGTAGGGAACTTCATCTTGTGATGTGCAAAGGGAATCATCTTGTTGGCATTGATGGTGGTTCAACTTAGGATGTCGTTGTTGGAGGAATAATCATGTATTTCCCTCTATGTTTTTTTTTGTTTTTTTTTTTGTTTTTTTTTTTGTTTTGGCTCTGGGGCTCCTTTGTTTTTCTTGTCCCCCCCACTTTTGTTCTTGTGTCATTGCGGGAAGGTTTCCTACCATTTATGCCTTTTCCAGGTCTATATATCATTTGTTTCTTATTGAGAGTTCTTCTGAGGTATTGATATACTTTATGTGATGGATGTTTCTCAGTTTCTTGGAGGTCTTGTTCTGGAGGTTGAGGCTATTCTAGTTGTTGTCTCTTCCTCTACCACATGAAGCGACGTATAAAAGTGGAATATTCATTGTTGTACCTTTGTGGCTTTCTTGTTCTCATGTTGGCTAAATATGATGTTAATTGCGAGACGTATCTTCTTAGATTGGATGACGTTGTCTTATCTCCGAGATGAGGTCGACACTAAGGTGAAGGGTTTGTTCCCTTAATCAACATGGATACCCCCAAGTGACAACTTGGATTAACCCATGGAGTTACATGACCTGATTTGGATCTCAAGTTTCATACAAAATATCCATCAACATTAGTTTTAGGTCACTGTGGTCACCTTCCATCTCGGTCGAATTCTTAGTTGAAATGGAAGATACTTTTGAATGAATGGGAAATTATAAGGTTTATTATGTTTGATATATTTGGTAATTATCTTAATATATTAGTATCATGTATATTATGTTTTATTTTGTTAATAACTAGTTCTTTTCGTTAAAGGTTAATTATCAATTAGGTAGCCGAACTGTTTACACTGATCATTATTGACAAATTTTTAACTAAACTTTTTTTAAACAAATATGGAGCTAAACTTTTTAAAGGGTTAATAGGTCCAATGGTACCATATGTTTGGGTCATGTGATTGAATGGTACCCCTATGTTGTTTCTTGTTACCTTATGTTTTCAGAATGTTGTTCTTTAGTCCAAATTACTGTTGCCGGTCAAGTTTAACTAACATAATATTAACATGGCGCTGACGTGGCGGATGGAAAATAAAAATAAAATAAATGGGAAAAATAAAAACAAATCTAAAAAATTAAAACTAAATTAAAAAACTAAATATAAAAATTTTAAATATAAAAAATTATTGTTATAATTTTTTTTAATAAAAAATTATTGTTATAATTTTTTTTAATAAAAAATCGAAAACATAAAAAAAACTAGCAATTGGACATTGGGTCGAATTGCTAGTTTTTTCTTTCTTTCGTTTTTTATTATTTAAATTAAATATTATATTATATATCTACGTGACACTGATATGGTGCTGACGTGGATCATTTAACAGAAAAATCTAACGGTTGACTTACAGAAGTACCATATGACAACATCTTCCAAACATAACAGACTATCCGACCACACAAAAAAAACATTTGGTACCATCCGATCACATGAACCAAACATATGGGTCCATTAGAACTATTAACCCTTTTTTAAATAAGAAAATAAAAACCTGCGTATAAATTGTTTTGTTGAACAAACAGAAATATACACGTGTCTAGCATGTGATAAAGAGATTTAATGTTAATGAAGTCTCTTGACGTAACTACCTTTGTCTCAAGTATATTAGGGTTTCTTTTTCATCATCAAGACAACAAAGAGGGAGAGAATTTCAAGAAAGCAAGGTGCATGAAAGAGAGTTGCAATACAATGTTGTCGTCTTTCTCTGTTTCTCGATCATCTCGCAATAATGCAGTGAAGTACTATAAGTGTAGGCTTGTTGTGTTAGTATATAAGTGTAGGTATGCCGAAGGTTAAGGATATATATATATATAGTCAAAGTTTAAGGATATATATATATATAGGAAGTTACCAACGACTAGTTTTAGGATATATATATATATGCATTTTGTGTAACAATATGTTAAGTAGAAAATATATCTATTTCAGTTTTATCTATTTTTCTCTAAATCTTTGATCTAAAGATCTTGACATGGTATCAGAGCAAGGTTGATTCTGTGTCGCGACAACCCTAGGCCGCGTCGTCTTCCTTGCGGTCATCAATAAAAGACACTACTCCACCGTTTGCAAACAAGAAGGTTGTGCAATTGCTTGGAGAAGAAAACTTTCAGTCCTGGAAGCAACATGTTCTACTCTCGGTGTGTGGATACAATCTTGAAGCATATCTGCATGGAACCGTGGATGTTCCATAATTTGTTTGTGACAACAATGGTCATGATCAAGCCAATCTAGCGTATGGAAAATCGATGCAGCTCGACAGTTCGTTAGCGTCTTGGTTGTTGGTGTCTGTATCTCCTTAGGTTAGTAGAGGTCTGATTGGTTGCATGAATGCATCATCTATTTGGCAAAAACTGCACAGGGATTTTTCGTCTTCATCAACCACTCGGATTATGCATTTATACGATCGTCTGAAAGCCCGGAAGCTACTTCATCAGTCCATAGGTGATTACCTAACCGACATTCAGACTACTTGTGATAGTCTCGCAGCTGTGGATATCCAATTGAGGAGATGCAGCAGATTTCGATCATTCTTGAAAGGTCAGTTCGATAATGTGATTTCTTTAATACATGCAAGCAGAAATCCTTATGATATAGCATCTGTGAGCTCGGTTCTATTAGATGCCGAAGCTAGGCAGTCTGATAAGATATTTGATTCGGTTGTTATGACGAATGTTGTGGTAAATCACACTACTGGTCCAAAAACTTATGATTTTATGCACTCTATTAATGCTTCTCCTGTCACTGGTGAGGGAAATACTTCGCATCATGTACGATCGCAGCATCAAAGACAACAGCACTCTAGTTTAGGAGCCTATCAACAAGGTAATTCTGGTAGAGGACGTGGCTGTGGCAGGGGATATGGAGGAAACAGAACACAATGTCAATTGTGTGGAAATCTGGACATCTAGTGCATAGATGTTATCAACGATTCAACGTGCACTTTACTGGAGTCACCGATCGTGCTCATTCATTCTCTTCCACACCTTTTGCAAATCTGTCATCTGCTCAATGGGATGGTTCAGTGGATGATGCCTCTCCATATCAAAGTCATGTTCCTGCATATCAACCGTCTCCAGCCTCTGCATATCTGCATCAATTAGTTCCACCGATCGCCCCATCTCCTGGTGTTGCACATCATACTCCGGTTATTCATCCATATATGCTTTCGGCTGCACCTCCTATGGTTTATCATCCTCCTTATCATATGCCTACACCAGCTGTATATGGTCATTACCTTCCATCAGGTTTATATGCCTTTTCTCCTATGGTCTCAACCAACTTATCAAGTGGCCAACCCAACATATTGCCATCGCCGCAAGAAAATCTTGCATGTATTGCTCCTGTAGTTCATACTGATGCAAAATGGTATCCTGACTCTGGAGCGACAAACCATCTTACCAATACTCATCCTGTTCCAAATGTGACATCTCCGTACATAGGTCCAGGTAAGGTACTGGTAGGTAATGGTTCATCTTTACGTATTTCTGCGATTGGTTCTTCCATGATTCTCACTCAGTCTAAGCATCTTATGTTAAATAATATGTTATATACTCCCAGTGTTACTAATAATCTCCTATCTATTTCTCAGTTTGCCAAGGACAATAAAGTCTACTTTTAGTTTCATGCATCACATTGTTTGGTTAGAGATTCCATGTCGCACAGAGTGTTTCTTCGCGGATTTGAGTGTGATGGCTTATATCAACTTGATCTGTTAGCTTTTAGATCTGTCAATTCAGTTTAGTTTAGTAGTTCTTTTATTCATAATAATGTTGCAGTGTCTCGTCAATTGAATTCTACTCTAAATGTTATTCCAAGTGGGGTTACATCCTCATACACTGAAATCAATAAAAATATTTTGGTTGATAATGATTCTTTATATGCTGGACCTACAACTAATTCTGATTGTGTGAATGTTGATAGTGATCTAATGAATGATGATCTTTCTTCTTCTTTTAAATGTTTTGTTGCATCCTTAAGTCCCAAAGGTTCATCTCAGTTGTGGCACATGAGACTTGGACATCCTTCGAATTCCATTTGTACAAAAAAATTGCGTCTTCATGATGTTCCTGTTAAACACATTTTCTCTGAATGTTCGGCTTGTGCTATAGGTAAAAAAGTAAACATCAACCTCATTTTTCGTCTGAAACTCAATGTAATGCTCCTCTTGAACTGGTTCGGACTGATGTTTGGGGACCCTCTCCCTACACATCCAGCAATTCTAACTACTATCTTAGTGTAATTGATGCTTACTGTAGGTATACGTGGATTTATTTTTTGGCCAAGAAGAGTGATGCTGCTCAGGTGTTTCAAGAGTTTCATGTACTGGCCGAGAAGCAGTTTGGTTGTTCTCTGACAGCTGTTCAATATGATGGTGGTGAGGAGTTTCAGTTCTTGTCCCCTTATCTTGCTTAACATGGAATTATGCACCGTGTCACCTGTCCCTACACTAGTCAACAAAATGGTATGGTGGAACACAAGCATCGTCATATTGTGGAGCTTGGCATGACTCTTCTTGCTCAGTCGTCTGTTCCCCTTCATTACTGGACAGATGCTTTCTTCACGTCTGTCTTTCTGATTAATCACCTACCTTCATCTTCCATTAAAAATATTTCTTCCCATGAGGTTTTATTTAAAACTAAACCTGATTACTCTTTTCTTCGTGTCTTTGGTTCATTATGTTTTCCTCATCTCAGACCGTTTAAGAATCACAAATTTTCTTTCGTTCTGAGGCTTGTGTTTTTCTGGGATATTGCTATAAGCATCATGGGTATAAATATCTCTCGTCGTCTGGTAAGATCTATGTCTCTAGAAATGTTGTTTTTCATGAAATGACATTTCCTTTTGTTGATCCTCATGGTGAGTTCTTTGGTTCTCTTTCTCCAAAATATGTTCCAGCTTCAAAACCTTTTTTTTATTCCTATTGATTCTATATTTCAGTCTGACGGGTTGTCTATAGTTTTTACTGATATTCCAACATCCCATGACTCTCCTCCTTTTTGATCGGTGGTATCCCCATCTTCATCTGCTTGTTCTCCACCTCAAACTCATTGTGTGGACACTTTTACCTCTGCACCTGCTTCTGTGCGGTATGTTCCTCTTCATGACTCCTTAGTCCCTGCATCTCAGTTAGAATCATTACCCTTTTTGATGCCAAATCCACCTGCATTTGGTTCTTTATTAAAGGCTCAATCATCTGCTCATGTACTGAGCGCTCATCCAAAGATGACACGGTCCAAGGCATCTTTACAAGCTCTTACGTCTAATTGTGTTTCTCCTGAGGATTTATCTTCCAGAGAACCTCTGTCCATTCATGAAGTCTTGCTTTCTCCACAGTGGGCCAATGCTGTTGTTCATGATGAGATGAGTGTCTTGCTAGATAATAAAACATGGTATGTGGTTTCTCTGCCTCCTGGAAGGATTCCCACTGGGTGTAAGTAGTTGTTCAAAATTAAAATACATGTCGATGAAAGCATAGGTAAGCACAAGGCTCGGCTAGTTGCTAAAGGTTTTTCCTAGAAGGCTGGATTTGATTTTCAGTATACTTTCAGTCCTGTTGTAAAGGTTGCAACTGTTCGGATTGTATTGTCTCTTGCGCTAACTCATAAGTGGTGCTTACGGCAGGTGGACATCAATAATGCATTTCTTAATAGAGATCTGACCGAGGAGGTTTACATGGTGCAACCGCCTGGTTTTGACCAGCCTTCGTCATCTGGTTCTGCTCTTTTGGTCTGCAAGTTACAGAAAGCCCTGTATGGTTTGAAGCAGGCTCCGTGTACCTGGTTTGAAAAATTGAAATCATATCTTCTTCAGTCTCTTTGCTTTCATGTTTCTACTGTTGATAGTTGTTTGTTCATTAAGAAATCTGATCATGGTTTTGTTTTGTTAATTGTTTATGTAGATGATATTGTCATTACAGGTTTCATCTTCTTCAATGGTTGAACAAGTTATCTGTTCTATCAATGATCACTTCAAGCTAAAAGATCTGGGGAATCTCAATTATTTTCTAGGAATGGAAGTATCCACTGAAGAATACTATTTGCTTCCTAATCAAAAGAAGTATATTCAGAAGTTGATATCTAAGGTTGGTTTGTCTGATGCAAATGTTTTTCCTACTCCTATGACAGGTACGTGCATCACTCACTCATGTATGGATCACTGTACTGAATTGTTTCATGATGAGTCTCTCTATAGAAGTAGTATAGGTGCATTGCAGCATATATGTATCACCAGGCCTGACATTAACTTTTCTGTCAACAAGTTAAGTCAGTATATGCGGGCACCGCGTTCTAGTCACTGGTCTGCTGTTATTCATGTCATCCGAAAGGCACATTGGATCATGGTATGTTGTGTCGCTCAGTACCTTGTTCCTCTACTGATGTGTCACTGGTTTCTTTTGCAGATGCTGATTGGGGAGGTGATGTTCTTGATAGGAAGTCCATCTATGGCCACTATCTTCTTCTCAATGGCAACCCCATCATCTGGAGCTCCAAGAAGCAGTCAGTGGTTTCTAGGTCCAATGTTGAATCCGAATTCCGTGCCATTGCTAATTATGTGTGTGAAATCCTGTGGGTGAAGTCTCTTCTTCTGGAAATAGGTTTGACTCTGCCATCTCCTCCAGTGATACAGAGTAATAATACCAGTGATGTAGCATTTTCAGAAAATCTGGTTCATCATTCAAAGATGAAGCATGTGGAGATTGATATGTTCTTCATCCGAGAAAAAGTTCAATCTGGGGAACTCATCGTCAACTTTGTTCTAGCAAATGAGAATGTGGCTGATGTGTTAACGAAACCATTAACAGAAAATACATTTGTGCCATGGAGAAAGAAGCTTGGTGTGTTTTCGGTTCAAGAACTTCGGGAGTTGTCTTCACCTCTACATTGAGCACATGAATAGGTTCAGGTAATTCTTGTATGTCTCTATGACTTGATATGTCCTCTCAGCAGCTTGTATCGTTTGTAGTCTTAAAAGTACCTTGTTCTATTCCATTGAATGATCTTATTCAATCAGATTTAAGGCATCATGATTATTTCATTATGCAGTTAATAGTTCATGATCATTGATGTCATCTAGATGAGCATTACATTTGTTGTCATTATTCTGTTTTCCATAAATCCTCCTTATTATGCATCGGTGAGTTCCATTGAATTTTCTTTATCCTGTACTGGTATGTAACTTCTTTTCTTTTAGTTTTCTCATTATTTATATTGTCATTTATACATGTTCGTCCTCTTCTCTGCACCTCAATAAATATCAAGATCACTTACTTGACATAGGGTACAGTTTGATTCCAAAAATAGAGGTATGTGCACAAGAGAACGACAAGATACTTGTGTTCATACTCTTGAGGAAGAAAAGATGATGGCTGAAACCATCCAACTGTATTGGTAATATAAGAGCTAAAACTCTTCTGTCAAGGTAAAATAATTGCAGTGAAAAAATATATATATATATATAAAAAGAGATAAAGAAGAAATCAAACTCTCAATCAAATAATTTGGAAAAATGATAGATAAAGCAGAGAAAGGAAGACTAGTGTTAGGTTAGTATGATGATGTGATGAATATCAAAGAAATTGTTCAGATATGTTAAGTACATGTGTGAGATATATTTGATGTATCTATGATACATCTGCAGGAGTCTTTATAGTGAAAACATTGAGTGAATGATTCATGATGTGTGCGTATGATAATATCATATGTGAAGGTTCTAATATAACTGAATTATGAGTATAAGATTGTACTTTTCTAATCTGTTTGATATGGATACATTTCTGTGTGAAGAAAAAGTAGTGCTTTGGCTTGAATGATAGATAGCTAGAGACACTGGTCAATCAGAGAATATGCATTCGGTGTAACAATAAGTTAAGTATAATATATATATATATTTCAGTTTTATCTATTTTTCTCTAAATCTTTGATCTAAATATCTTGACATATTGCATCTATAATTTGAAGTTACAGTTGGGATAATTTTGCGAGGATAGATTGTATGGGAGTGCTAAATTCGACAAGGTATGCCATTTGAACTGTTTAATTGAGTATTTTTTTAGTTTATTTCTCGGCAATAACCCGTGCATGCAATCATGCCACTTCATTGGAAATTTTCGACGAAGTCTTCATTTTGGAGTGGGTACTCTTATGATTTCATTATTAACCAACCTTATTCTTAGCTAATGAAGGAGGAAGGTAAGATGTTTTATTCGAGAGGGTACTCTTATGATTTCATAATTAACCAACCTTATTCTTATATAGAGCAGTTATCACATGTTATATATGCACATATCTGTTGGATATCGAGATACATGCACGAGAAATAACACGTTAGAACGACAAACAACATTATACGAAATTATACTTACATCGTTCGACGCGTGATAGCGGAAGCGTGCGAGATCGACGGTGGTTCGGAGTCACGGCGGGTGTGTGCCGGTCGGAAGGATACGTCACGTGATCGGAGCGCACCTTAGGTTTCCACGGAGGATTACCCAAAGATCGGACTAGAGCAACTTCGTAGGATTTTCGGAGTGTAACAATCTATTGTATATCTTGTATATGTAGTGATGTATATGTTAATATGTGCAGCCATAGTGATCCTTTTATAGGCACCCGGGAAGTTACAATGTTTGTAACTTTACACTTTAGTCCCTGATCTCTTTACGGCTTGCACTTAACACCCCATATGAGTGCCAATTTCCTACATCTCCCACTCACACATAATGTGGGTGCTCATGTGTGCAAGAAGACATACTCCATACACATCGTCCGTCTTTCATACAGGGTCTCCTCTGTGCGACCGGCATACTTCGTGAGAGCTAGTTGTTGTATATCTGTTAGGAGTATACAACCTCTCATTGGGATCAACCTGCAATAATAAAGTATGCTTGTACCCTAGATAGTCGAACCTCATTTAGGTATCTTTAAAGATCTCATTAGTCATACCTTGTATTCACAATCATAATGCTAAATCATGATTGGTTAACCGGTGAACACAATTCTTAAAAGAGATTCCGTTGACAATCTTCCTCTTTTCACGATCCTTCAAACACTAACTCGACTCGCTTTTCTAGACATGTTCCACCCGGCCGAATCTGTGAACATGACCATCGGGCAACATACTAAGCTAGCGAACATCGTGTCAGGTCTCAAGTCTCTGATCGGAGTCCTGAGGGCACATAATTTGGAACCTTTCAAGGATCCTTGGGTCTCACACTACAACAAGCTGAGATCGTGTTTTTGCAAACCCTGTGGTCGTTTAATAGCACACGTAGTATGAAATACGTGTCATAACACCCTTCTCCTTTTCTCATGGAGTGTATGTCATTTGTCATAAAGACGGTGTTGTGCAGATGTTTGTCTAAATACCGTATGCATCTTAACCAGAGTTCATCAACTCCCATCCTGCTCATAAGTAAACTACTTGGAAATAATATTCCTTTAAAATTACCAATGACCTCATATCAATGACCATAAATTTTATCGATGATCTCATTTCAATGGCCGACTTATGAATTCAAGTAGTTAGCTCTCAAATCATCCATTTGACGATTTTCAACTCGAAATCCTGTCTCATCTCCATTTGTCACATAGACGCGGCATTACTAAAACACGGAGGCGGTTACTCGTGTGAGTGAGTCAACCTAAAGTTTACTCGACATACATTTCTAATACAAATCATGAATGCACTAAGCAATCATTATAAACAAGTGTGCATTCAAATCAAACTTATTGATAAAAAAATGAACAATGTGATGTGATCAATCTCATTTGTCTATGCAACGGTCGTTACCATTTGCTTTATCAAGACAAAAATATTGGATGAATGCATTCCTACATAAGGGTTTTCATGGGCTTATCCGTTTAATACGTCTTTTGTCGATTACCAATTCACATCCTTTTTCTTGCATGTCACCATGCTTTATGCATAGTAATATTGGTCTTTTGAATGGTCTATCATCAATAGGATCCTTTTCGAAATATATGAAAACACGATTATCAGTAGACAAACACTGGATAATTAATGTGCATCATCTACAATACTTGTAGGAACCCATTGGACCAAACTAAATCCAGTTGTTGGTGCGAGAGCCACTCACTCAGCCTCTATCGCCTATAGTGAAGTTCTTACTCATTATCACTTATCGAATTAGATGGCCATCTCTAGTAAGAAACCTTATCCCGAAAGGTCTTAACTCCCACTAGAAAAAATAACTTCACAACATTCTATTACATGCATATACATAATGCTTCAACAACGATTAATTATGTGATCCTTGAGCATCATATCAAGTCGAGTCGTATACCCGATTTGGTAGTTGGTCTAGTACATGTCACAACATGCATACAACTGCTAACTTAGCTCATCTTTAAGACACTTGGTGCATTACGTCATGAATTTTAGATACACGAGTTTTAAACGAGTAATACTTCAATTGATCACTTAGGGACTCAATTTTCCAAGATACCTCTCTCAGAATTTTAATTCCAAGAATATATTACTGTTTACTCTTTAATCATCAATTAGGTCTTATCCTTCATTGATCAACTCAGTAATTTCCCAGCATATACTATGTGTCATGACACTTGTACATTGCAAGATCTTGTGGATATTTCACTAACGAACTTATTCCATAGTGTCTATTCCATTCCATATGAACTAATCTCGTTTGACATGTATAATATTGCCTCAAGAGAAAACATAGAGTTTTAAGGATCACTAAAGTCCTAAAGTTGCATTCTCATACTCAATATAGAGAAGCACTTCACTTTATACTCCTAATATTTCTTGAGCAACATTTATATCCAAGATCCACATCTGGGTGTATACAAAACTGATATTCGTAATCAATCGAGACACAATTCTCAAGATGAGTCATGACATCTAGGATCCATTTGATCCATTTATGCTTGACATTTTTTTTCTTATCCTCCATTTTGTTTTATCAGGGTGAAGTATAAGAACCCACAAAGGCTCCCACTGAGATCAAGAACATTGTACACGCTCCCACTGGAACGATATCTTTTGATTACTAACTTAGAGTAACATCATCTTGCTCCCACTTGAACTAAGGTGGTATACCAAGATCATTTGTATTCGCACTTGATGATGAAGACGGGAAGTTGTGATGAGAAACTAATTAAACATCTACATAAATCTCCTCCCACTCGAATCAAGTTATCTTGGTGGATCTAGACGAGAAACTAATTCATCATCTGGTAAATCCTCCCACTCGAATCAAATATCTTGGTGAACCTTAGCGCAAGAACTCGAAAATGGGCGTAATCCACTTTTTACCCTTATAAACATATATTTCACTTTGACACATTTCATTGACTAACATTTGTAAACCCCCATTCAGACTTTTCAGTTCATAACTTATATGAAGGGGTATGTGATTGATATTTTAGGCACTCGATTAAGTTGATAAACACGTGTCCCGAACATAGTGGGTGCTGTGAATAGAGCGACCCTTGCATTACCGTGGGCAATGTACAATTGGACAATGTTATCACTTAACTATCTGTACAAGTTTTGCTCACAACTTCTAACAACAACACTTAGTTGTATGGTGCAAACATATAGTCAATAAATGAGTTATCCTTTTTATATCGTATCTTATTAAGTCGAGTCGATGATCTTAATCAATGTCTCAACTTATCTACGATATGTAAGTGAATTATTTATTGAATTTATGCACAAGACTCGCATAGCCATTGTAGAAAAATCAAATAAATATGACTGATACGAATCATAAATATACTTTTCCATAAGAAAGATGGAGTAGTACATGTCTAAGTGAATTATTTCTGGTTGCCTACGTGAAGGCTTCCGGTTAAATGCACAAAATAGCGTAAATGAAATATACAAATATATTGATATCATAGCAAGAACAAATCATGTAATGTTGATATTCAATAAATTCACCGGAACTGTCCATATATGACAAACTCAATAACATGAATACAATAAATGAAAAACTTAGGTTTAATAGAAACAATATAGTAATGATAATGTTTCATGTCTGTGGCTCAATTCCGACGTTTCGGTGCAGTGCAATCTTTAGAGTTGTGACCCTTCCGGTTACAACTATAGCACTTTCTTTTAGCCAACTGAACACGAGGCGGTCGTTTCCGCTCACCAATATAAAACAATGTTAAACTTATTTTTATTTTTATAATATTATACAATATAACCATAATTTATATTTAATAAAAAAACTTGATAATAATTGAGTAGATAATAACAAAAAAGTAACCAATTGTGAATATGGTGCTCATTAATAATTTTCAAATTAATTTCATGACATCTATTATTTTCATATATTTTTAAATAATTATTAACTATTAGAATATATATATATATGTGTGTGTGTGTGCATATTAGTTATAGTAATTATAAATTATTTTTAAATTTTGTAATATATGTTGATTCTAATAGAATATAAAAATGCTATTTTATAAAAATAGTTTTAAGAAAATTATGAAGAAACTATATTAAAATTATTATTATTATTTTTCATACCCTAAATTTTATATCATAATTATAAATATCTACATAAAATTGATATATAATATACATAATAATCCTTAATTTCATCTTAAATTATGTTGTAATAAAAAAAATTAATTTATACATCTTCTTGGTTTATCTACGACAATCAAATTTTGACATATGAATCAATAAAGACATGATTTCCTTTTTACAAGTCATGGAAAGTAGTGAGATGAATAAATGGATCGATGCCATGAAAGAACAATAAAGTCAATGTAGTATAAAAAATTATGGGACCTCATTGAGTTGCCAGATGGATGCAAGTTGGTCGAATGTAGTAAGTGGGTCTTCATGATCAAGCCCGAATTGTTGCTATAAAGGTTATACCTAGAAAGATGACATTGATTATAAAGATACATTTTCACCAATCTCTAAGAAAACTACTTAAGGATGGTATTGGCTTTGGTGACTGAGTATGATCAAGAGTTGCACAAATGGATGTGAAAACAACGTAAAGGTTTCTCAACTGAAGGTAAATGCCACATGGTATGTAAACTTAAGAAGTCAATATATGTACTGAAGCAAGCTTCCCGCCAATGGTATTTTAAGTTCGGTGATACCATACCATCTTTCAGGTTTCAGGAAAACACCGTTGAAGGTGCATATACCGAAAGATAAGTGTGAGTAAGTTCATATTTTTTGTTATGTACGTTGATGATATTTTATTTCAGGGTTTGAGGTTGTCGACACTATTACCAAGTCGTTGAAAATATATTGTGATAACTTTGCAGCAGTCTTCTTCTCTAACAACAATAGATACTCAAAGGTTGCCAACCATATGGAATTAAGTATATTGTCGTTAAGGAGGAAGTTCATAAATAAAAAGTGTTCATGTAACATATAAGTATCGGTCTAATGATAACATATTCGTTGACGAAAGGATTGCAACCAAGGCATTTAAGGGGCACATAACAATAATGGGTCTTGGTTGTAAGGATCGTACTTATCAGAACCGGTTCGAGTGGCGAATCAGTTAAGGTGGCGAACTTGTTAGGGTGGTGGTTCCCGATTCATCCAGATGGACTGCGGTCCGTCATTTGGATCGACTGGTTCTCTAAATATGTTATAAAAGAAAATCTGCAACATAGTAACCCTACACCCAGAATATGCATAGCCGTCTTCTTTTGTATTCCCGTTCACCTTTCCTTTTCTCTTAGATAATTCTGTAGAAAGAGCGAGAAGTGAAGATACCTCCATCACTGTTAGGATTAATAGAACATGAAGACGTGAAGGAGATGAACAAGAAACACAGTTGACTCCGTTATTGTGAAACTTATTTTGTATATAGAGAACTACGTATATATAGTATAGAGAGAACTAACTATATATATCAATACTATCTATAAAGATACTCATACTATCTATCTAACTATTTATATATTTGTAAATAATAAATTAAATATAAAGGTATAACCCAATTAATATAGATATACTAAAGGATAAAGTCTAATAGAAGGATAATCTAGACTAGACTACATAATATTCTAACATTCACCCATGTTATTTGCTTTTCTTGATTCATATTACTCTAACATTCACCCATGTTTTTTGCTCTTCTTGATTTTGATCCTCAAATTTTAAAATTTTCTGATTTGGTCCCCCAAATTCCAATGCTTCATTGCTTGTGTCGGATCCCAAAACCAATCTCGATAAAATCCCCAATCGAATTCAGCTCGCACATCTTCATCATTGGTGAGATACTCCACATTAGGATACAAATTTTTCAAGCTAAAATCCATATGAAAAAAAAAAGACTCGGTCACGCCATCGCGGTGTCATCTTGGTCATCTCGTCGTGGTCATGCGGTAAACGAAAGAACGATCATCGCGGTGCCATCTCGGTCATCTCGTCGTGGTCAGGCCATAGTGACTAACAAACTAATCTAAAATCTGAATTCCAGCACAGAATCGCAGCAACAACCATGTAATCCAGCACGATCTGATAAGGAAGATGATCAGCAACTGATGATGAATAGCAATAAAGAGCTGGAACTGATCTCAGAGTCCACAAGTAATGTTGATGCTAAATTGAAGCGGCAATATGGATTGACAAATTGATGATTGAATTGAAGAATCAATGGAGTTGTTTGATGCCGAATTGGAGCTGTAACTGGAACAAATTTGGCCCTAGGATAGACTAAGTTGTGATACCATGTTAGGATTAATAGAATATGAAGATGTGAAGGAGATGAACAAGAAAAACATTTGACTCCATTATTGTGAAACTTATTATTTTGTACATAGAGAACTACGTATATATAATATAGAGAGAACTAACTATATATATTGATACTATCTATAAAGATACTCATACTAACTATCTAACTATATATATAATTGTAAAGAATAAACTAAATATAAAGGGATAACCTAACTAATATAGATAGACTAAATGATAAAGTCTAAGAGAAGGATAAACTAGACTAGACTACATAATATTCTAACAATCACAATTAGGATAGGGCCAACTACATTGCCATGTCTATGGCTCGTACAACCACATGTTATCTCCACAAAGTGTCCACCTTTCTTCACACAGCTCATCTCCTTCAGCTCCTCCTGAGTTGATCAATCGGCTGATCCCGGAACATGTGAGACGTCAAACTGGTACTTGAGTAATATCATAGTAGTTGGTGTAACAGTTTTCTCACCGATCGACCTTTCATTTCTCGTTCAATTGTCATCATCTTCATTATAAGTTATATGTCAATTTAGCTTCTTTTTTAATGTATAATCTTAAGATATGGTTGACGTTTTAGCAGTAGAATGTTGTGTGGGTGTATATGTCTATAAGACTGAAGAAAATGAAAGAAATGTCATGTAGAGAGGAGGGAAGCATATAATGAATGTATATGGATATATAAATAGAGTATTTTCTTCTACTTTGTTCCATCTTTTATTATCTACCCAAGTCTTTACAATATTTGACAGCAACCAATATAGGGCAGTGTTTTTTAGCAGCAAACCCAATTGCAACCCCACCTCAAATCGAAATTATCATTCTCAACGCCTTTTTGTCCTCCCTGTCAATCGGTGAATTTTCAGGTGCCTAGGATTTCCTCCAGCAAATGTGAGATGCAGCAGCAGCTCTTCACAATGGTTTTGTGTAGGGTTTGTGAAGTTCGGTTCAAAATGAGTGAATCGATGAATTGCTCGGTTCTAAAAAAGCTGCTCGGTTCACTGAAAATCATTCGATTTTCACTTATTGAAACTAGTCCGTCGCTTTGTATTTTGGTCCTTTAAACAAACCAGTCCGGTCGTGTGACTGGTTCACGGTCTAACCAGGTCCGACCGGCGGTCCGGGGTGGTTCTGATAACCATGGTAAAGATGAATGACATTTATGATGGTAATGACAATCTGAGCTCTATGATATGTTCTTCCTGTTAATTATGATTATGTACACATGATGTCATTATAATAGGAAAACTCTTATTGAAAGTCTAAATGAACCTTGATGAATTTATATATTCCTTATAGATCTCTATTTAATAAGTCGTAAACGTCGTGGTATATGGAAGGAAGTGTGTTGCTTAAATAAATGTATGACCCCCATATTTCGCATTTTTCAAATTATTACATATAGGTAATTAATGTACATAAAGATTGGATAATTTATGTGCACCTTGTGATATTGCAATGAAGATATAGAATTAGGTAATTACGTGAACAAGTGGTAAAATGCTAGAATATATATATTTAAGTCATATCATATGCTAATATTAGTTATAGTATTTGTATATATGTCTTGATGGCTAATATTCAATCTTGATTGTTCGATTGGTTACTCGATGTATGTATCAAATTAAAAACATAATATATATATATATATATATATAAACAAGATCTCTCCCTGCCCATGAAAGAACATACAGTAGGAATTCCATCACATTAGTTCTATGCGAAACTGAGGGTTTAGGGAGAAAAACCAATTATCATCAAAGAAAAATCTAGCACTCTGTTTAAGGCTAATGGATACATCTATCAAATCAGTTAAGTTCTCTTGTACTAACATAATCTCATAATTAAGGTTTTGGAATAAGCTTCAATATGAATAAGATGATAACTTTATAACCAAAAGCCATGATAGTTAGATATTTGACAATGAGATCTTGTAAACACCCATATTAAGTAAAAAAAAAATAGTTTAATGCATAAGCGGTTAAATTTTAAAATTCGAAAGATGTATGATGCCTAAAATTGAATCGGTTATTCATGGAACCTACATTTTCTCATAAACCCCACAAAAATGTAATTATTAAAATGTCCCCTATCAAAACCATTCTCCTATGTGCGGCAAGAGAGCTCCATCCGAGAGAACCCTAGCCATGTGCGTGAACCATCCTCCGCCTCTTCAGAACTCCTCCCAACCTACGAGAGCCACCATCACGTCCTTGTCGGACTCCCTCCCTTGGTCGGTGCTGTTGGCGATCTGCAGGTCTCCCCTCCCTTGTCACGTAAACCCTACAACAACAAGGGAACGCCCGTCGTCTAGGAAGCCTGGTTATCAAAGTCAATAGCTTCCTTCCTCGTCGGAAGTTCTTGTGGGCCAAGACAGCATGCCTTTGAGAAGGAGAAAGAGAAATTGGTTATTCTAGACCAACAACCATGGTCAGTTAGTTCAAGGACACTGTCTTAGCATAGAAAATGGGAAACCAATATGATCATGAATGATATAGAGTTTGAGAGGATACAATTCTGGATTCAAGTACCCGACCTAGAACTCTGAGTCTTAACTGTTGTCAATGCACGTAAGATTGGGGAAGGAATCGGAGAGTGCATTGAAATAGAAGAAACCACGACCATGATCAAGCGTGGAGTTTTTCGCATAAAAGTGGAGATTGATGCAAGTCAACCCCTAACATCTGGTTTTTTGTGGAAAAACCTAAGGGAAAAGGAACACTGGGCAGATGTGATATATGAAGGCCTATCAGATATGTGTTATGAATGTGAAAGATTAGGATATACATCCTATCAATGTAAGATGGATACTGTTATGTCAGAAGTGAAACCGGCTTCCCCAATGTACGAACCCTGGGTTACAAGTTCCCGGCCACACACTATGATCACATAAGACAAGTTAGGTAGGGGGAATTCACAAAATTCCTCCAACTCAGATGGGAGGAGAACATGGAAGAACATAATGAAAGAAGCAAGAATCCCGAAGGAGATGGAAAAGAATCAAATAGATGAAGCTCATCAGTCGAACCAACCCACACCCAGACTATCCCACCCCCAAACCGCGCTCATATTGCTGACCACCCCCACCATGTTCTTACCCTTGCATCCAAACCTCAATGTGTCGAAGTACCCCATCCCATCCATGATCCCTCCCAATCCCCTAGTATCCACAGGAGCAATCACCCATTACATTCCTCACTTCAAATACCATCCACATTCCCAGTTCCGCCATACAAGAAGATCCCAAATTCAATCTACTTACTTCGAGCCTCAACCCTAATCTCACCCGTCATACATGAAAGATCCTCCTACTTTTTCTCACACAAACCTGAAATCTACGCATAAACCCACAACCAACAAAACCTCCCAGAATCTCAGCATGGATAAATCATGCCTACCGCTTTATATGACAGATAGCCCTCCCTGAAACAACCCTAAATCGCACCATGAGCTAAACATATCAACCCAAACTGGCCTCAACCCTATGTTCATCAATATGTCCCTTAAATGTCACATGGAAGATGAAGAAGAAAACCACCCAAGGAAAAAGGGTAAGTTGGAGAATGAGCGTACTAGCCCGATCAAGGGGAAGATGAAAACAAAGCAAATAAAGGCTTGTACGGGCATAAGAAAGGGAATAAGTACAAGAGGTAAAAGAGGAAGGGGGAGATATACCAAGTCCCCGTGAAGAATAAATTTGTGATGAACCACTCCAAAAGAGTTCTGGTGGCTATCCCGAAACAGTCACACGAGACCAATGAGTCTACTCAGTTAGAATTGTGAGGGTCTAGGATCTTCCCTAACAATCCATAACCTTAAAGATCTCCTCAAAAGGCATCAAGTCTCAATTGCCTTCCTAATGGAAACAAAAAACTCGGATGCTTTTTGTGAGAATATTAGAAGGTCAACTGGAATGGAGAAGAACTTTTATATCAGACCTCGAGGACGATCAGGGGGATTGCAATATGGTGGAAGGAAGAAACCAAGCTAAACATTACCTCGCCCTCACCAAACATTGTTGATTGCCAAATTGAATGGAATGGTTTCAATACATCAACACAAATTACTATGGTATATCGGGACCCGGATGAGCGTAATCAAAGAAGGAACTAGGATGATTTGAGAGACATATGCAATGGTATGAGGGAGCCTTGGACCTGTATTAGTGACTTCAATAATATACGGGATCAATATGAAAAGGCGGGTCGGCTCCCAAAGGACTATAGGAATATCGACAGATTCAATGCTCTCATTAACGACTTATCCCTCAAAGACATGGGGTTGAGGGGTCCCAAATTCACATGGTGCAATAATATACAAGGACATGCAAGGATCCGCGAGTGTCTCGATCATGCAATCACAAATGCCGAATGGATTACAACATATCCCACATCCCAGTTCATGATAGAGTCCGCCATTGGATCAGACCATAATCCGATTATTCTCGAGCTAAGCCACAATGACATGAAGGGAAGAAAGAGATTTAGATTTGAAGAGATGTTGTTGGAAACTATGATATGCAAGAAAGTAGTCCAGAACGTGTGGATAACGAATGACAATCTCCTAGGAACGCTCGAACGATGTAACTGTGAGCTTATTAAATGGAGCAAGTAGGAGTTTGGAAATAATCGAGCCAATATCCGAGAAACCAAAGATAAAATTCGAAAGTTGCAAGTTTCTTCTAGCCCAAGAGCTGATGATGATCAAGAAAAAGGGTGGAAAAATGAATTGGAAGAACTATGAAAAAGGGAGGAAATCTATTGGCACCAGAGATCTTGGGTAAAATGGCTAAAACATGGTGACAGAAATTTAAAATTATTCCACCTAACCACTCTTAGTAGACGAATACAAAATAAGATCCTTAAATTGAGGGGTCCGAACGGAATTTGGATCACCAATTAAGGGCGGATTCGAGATGAACTGTCTGTTTTTTAATCGGCTCTCATCACTACGGAGAGGAGGCGATATTGGGGAGATATGTTGAATTTTGTGCTGAAACAAATCAATAAGGAGATGAATTGTAGCTTAATGAGTATGGTAACAAATGAGGAAGTGGAGCGCGCTGTGTTTCAGATGGGGGTTCTCGTGCGCCAGGTCCGGACGGATTTCCTGGTCTATTCTACCACCAGCTATGGGGTGTGATTGGTACAAGCGTGATCACTGTGGTCAAATCCTTCTTTAGCACATGTAAGCTCCCTGAGACTGTTAACTATACATTACTTTAATCCCTGATGTGATTAACCCTATTTGTCCTAGTGATTTTTGGCATATAAGTCTTTGCAATTTCACCTATAAGATTATCTCCAAGGTGCTTGCTAATAGACTTAAGCCTTATATGTCACACCAAAGTGTTTTTATGGCAGGACGAATGATTCAGGATAATATTGTGATCGCTCATGAAGTCATCCATCATCTGCGTAATTGGAAGAAAGGAAGAATAGTAGATTGTGCGTAAAGTTAGATATGCAAAAGGCTTATGATTGGGTGGGATGAGACCTTCTCCTTGAGGTGATAGCAAGTAAAGGATTCAGTCTCACATGGATAAGCTGGATCAAAGAGTGCATATCAACGGTGTCCTACTCGGTTATCGTTAATGGGAAGCGTTCAAGACAGACTAAACCTACACATGGCCTGCACCAAGCTGATCCAATACCACCATATCATTTTATTATAATGGTTGATATTCTTTATAGACAGATTGAAAAACTGGTCACAGAGGAGAAGCTAGTAGGCATTCACATTAAGAGGGAGTGTTCTATCCTTCACCACTTATTATTCGCGGATGACTCCCTTTTTTTGTGAAGGGAACACAACCGAATATGCAGGCCCTCCAAACAATCTTCGACGAATATTGTTGTGCATCGGGTCAAGGCGTGAATATGGGAAAATCAACTATCTTTATGAGTCTGAACGTTCAGGAGGAAGAAAGAAGACCCTTGGAAAAGACTATGGTCATTCAGAGTGTCCAGAACCGTGGCAAGTACGTTGGTCTTCCATCAATGTGTGGGAGCTCAAAGAGAAGCACTTAGTTTCTTAAAGAAGTGTATCCAGGATAAGCTGGAAAGTTGAAAATCCAAAATTCTCAACAATGCAGGAAGAAAGGTCTTTATTAAAGCGGTAGTGCAGGCTATCCCGACATATGCCATGAGTATTCTCAACTTACCTACCACATGGTGCTCTGAGATAAATGCACTTGTGGCAGATTTCTGGTGGGGACACTCCCAAGCGGGGAAAAAGATTCATTGGAGGAGATGAGATGTACTCACAAAGCCAAAAATGGATGGAGGATTAGGTTTCAAATAACTTCAAAGCTTTAACCTAGCATTCCTTTCTAAAATGATTGTGGGGGTTATAGTTGAACCGAGTGCTCTATGGGTGCACGTTCTAAGAGAAATCTACTTCAACAATAGGGACTTCTTTGGAGCGGCAAAGGGAGGACGTGTCTCTTGGATATGTTTTAGTTTGATTGATGGTCGAGACATAGTAATGCGCGAGCGTCTTTGGATAATTGGAGATGGTCAGTCAACTCATTTCTATAAGGATGCTTGGATACTAAACATGAAGACCCATTGAATTACAGCTGTACCAAATAATGACACTGCGGCTAATACTAAGGTGTCAGAATTCATTGATTCGGGAAGGAGATCGTGGCGAGAAGACGAAATCTGACTTGCTACATCGGAGGAGAAGTTTCGTGATATTATAAAATTGTTGATCCCATCGAGCCCATACCAAGATAAGTTTGTCTGGCCACACACAAGAGATGGAGGTGTCTCTACTAGATCCTCTTACCGGATCATCCGACAAAATCAAAACCATGACCCACCTGACAGTGACCCGAATAGGTAGACGTTGTGGAAGGAAGTCTATAAAAACTGTACCCGAAAAAGGTAAATAATTTTATGTGGAGACTACTAACGAACTCCATTCAAATAACACAAATCTTGGTCGTCGAGAGATTGACACTCCGCCTACATGTCCCATATGTGGGGGAATAGAAACGAGAGAGCATATGTTGTTTCAGTGTGAATGGGTCAAACAAGTATGGTTCGGCACCTTAGGGATGAAAGTCAATCTATCTATGACAAATACGACTGAGGCTTGGCTAATGGACATCAGGAAGGACGCTGGACTGAATAGATCATCCATCGAAACCAGGTGGGCTATTTACACGTTCATGGCATGGCACATCTGGAAAGAACGTTGCAAAAAAGCCTTTGAAGATAAGAACCCTAATTCTGTTGAGGTCACTAGACGTTTGTTTGAACTATGGGTTGAATGTAGACACAACCATGCAATGTACACAAGGAGACCGAACCAATCAAAAGGGACTAGTTGGACGAGACCGCCGACAGGCACAATACAGTTCAACTATGATGCCTCGTGGAGTAAAGAAACCCGCATGGGTGGAATTGGACTCATTAGCAAGGATCGTCCAGGCCAAGTGTTGGGAGGAATGAATAGAAGAATATGTGCATATGAAGTGGAATTCCTAGAAGCAACTACCATCTTGAAGGGAATAAAGCTGGTCATTGAGCACAACTGGAAGAGATTGAAATTGAACGCCATCAATGTAATTCGACAACTCAGTAAAGAAGACTACTACTAGAGAACATAGACCCTGACATCCAACATCTTACATTTGGTTGTCTTTCGGAGGAAGGTTGCATGGACTGCAATTCCAAGATATGCAAATAAATGTGTCAATTGGATTGTAAAAAAAAAGAAGCTAAATTAGGAATGTGACTTCATGATTGGGTTACTAACCCCTACCTTCTCTTTTATCTCTTATTAATGTTGCTAGTTTAGTTTGTTTACTCTTTTTCAGTTTCTAATAATAATCAATACAAGAAGTAAGTCTTTTTTTGTTCAAAATAATAACAATAAAATAAAATGTCCCCTATCTTCTAGCATGACATTAAATTATTAAAGGTGGATACAAAAAATTTATAAAAAAATAGTCCCCTCACCAAACATGCACAAAAATTGGATTAATATTAAATTAATAAGTACATGGTCTACACTTTACACAATAAATAATAAACCTACTTTATAAATAAGCATTTTTAATTGTCATTTGTGAACAACAGACTCATTTATCTTGAATTGGGATAATGCCACTGGGATGTGGAGCTTTAACTAAACTTTAGCAAATGACAATTAAATATCAGTGTCTTAACTCCAATGTGTGGTAACTGGATGTTATCCATCCATAGTCAGTGTTAATTGATGCAGATACACTCAGGCTTTCATTCGCATAAAATATAATGTTATCTGCATCAATTACTTAACCTTTATGTAATTTTAAACTACTAAATGAATAGGGAATTTGTGCTCCTAAGTCGAATTCAAGTTAGAAACTACTGTATATTAGATTCGTTTACTCTACCGCATACTCATTTAAGATTAAGAAAGAAACGTAAAGACATAACATTGGTTTCCTCTTTTACAATCGAAACCCTCCAAGAAACAACTCTAGACAATCGAAACTCTTCAAGAAAAACAACACTAATCTAGTCTGAAATACATGTAGCATTTTGTTTTATAAACCGAACATCGTCTAATTTAACTATTAGTGTACACCTATAGTTTAGTATATGCCTAAATGAACCTTTGAGACAAATATGCCTTAATGCTGTAGATAATGAGGTAATAGATAATACATGAAAGATAATTAATACAACTCATTTTTCCAGCAAAATCTGTGGATTAAATTATACACAGTCCCAAGGTAGTTAGTCGTTCAGACAAACACCATCTAAGATACTATCTTTTTAACATAACAGAGACAACAAAAAGTAAAGAATGATACTACTACACTATACACTATGCTGTAGTAAGAAACATTAGGAAGCAATCCAAATTACTGTGTCAGAAAATGATATCATTCATTTCAACGTAAGCATGAATCATTTCACATAATTTGACCAACCAACAACAGCGAAAGAGTAAATATACCAAGAGATCATCAAGAGATGTTTTACTGAAGGATGAAGATTTTGGACTCATCCCTGCAATACCAATTAACCACCTAGGATACAATAAACAAGTATACGCCTTGGATTCCCTTCCCATGGACATATGTTCTCCATTCAAGAGGAATTGGAGGAAGTGAGTCTAATTAAGTAAGTCTTATTTCATCATGTAAAACGAAGCAAAGCCGGCCACCAAGACAGCAATAATAACAAAGTTCAAGCTTTTGCTAATGCTACTCATCAAAGCATTACCAACCATAGATAATGCCCATAACGTGAAGAAGTGCACATAACAACTCCTTTGGAACCGCCTCATCGAAAAATCCTGCATCAACAAAATTAAAAATAGATAGATATTACAAAATCAGCAAGTTATGAAGTATGATAATAATTTGATAAGTAAACCGACAACAACAACATTCCTGTTCCGTGCCACAGACATTCCATTGCATTGCACAGCTTTGCATAGGGTAGACTAGTAATTGAACAGAATACAGAACAAGCTTTCCAAACGGAAATGAAGTGCAGATGAATATTTCGTTGCTAAGAGATATTTGTCACACTATACAAGTCAAAAATCACAAGTAATCCTTAATATATAAAATCGGTGTTTTGCTATGTTGAAGTCACTTCTTGAAATGTGTGTAGTCTCCACTCCTGCTTCATTCTATCATTTTATTTTTCAGTAAGCAGCACTACATCTCTTTCCTACTCTTAAAAAAAAAAATCTAGAGACCAACAGTATAATAGTGATAAACAATTAAACTTAAAAAAATTTAGGGGGCAAATATAAGAGTTTAAAGTATTAAATTGAAAATAATTATATTTTTTGGATCTAAATTTACTCAATGTCAAAGTTGAGGAGGACAATTGCCCCTTGCCCTAACATAGCTCTGTCCCTGACTACAGACATACGATGCGAGAAGAAAAATAGAAAGATATGGAAGTGTAAAGTCATATTTCAAAGTGGGAAGTAAAAGGTTTGCAGGTTAACTTCCATAGTAGTTCTATTTTGTATAACAATGACTTCTAAGATTAGCAGTTACTTTGAAAATAATAATAAAGATTGTTCAAGTTACTTTTTAACACCCAACTCTTTATTCAAAGAAAACTTTCAGTTTAGGATTTCAACTTTAATTCTCTTATGAGTCTGTTATGAATCTGTTATGAGTCGGGTTAGGATTAGCTACAAGTCGGGTAGATTCTGTTAGTTATTTCTGTTATGGGTAGCTAGGCATGTTGAACCGATCCGATGCTGTATAAAAACAGGTCGGGGGACAACAATTATGCAGATGAAATAAACCTATTCCTCTAGCTTTCTCTCTCTCCCTTCTGTCCCTCTCTTCCTCTTGTCGGATTCCCGACAAACAACCGCAGGTACAGATCCCTAACGGATCTGTCCCCTGTCCACTACACCCCAACATTGTTTGGAGTGTAGCAGTGGTATCAGAGTCACTCTGTCCGCCGCGTCTGTCCGCCGCGTCTGTCCACCGCCCACCACCACACAACCCACCATGTCTTCCAACAACCCGCCTGCTGAAACCAGGGCCCAGCGCGATGCCCGGGTCGACACCACCATCACCGAGCATCACCAAATCTTGACGGAGCTGACCAGGCGCATGGCCACGGTCGAGGAGAGGACGACAGCTTTTGAAGACTACTCACGTTCGGCCTTCGCAGAGATGCGACAAGGCTTTGCGGATCTGAAACTTATGATCGTCTCTCAAGCAGCACAACATCCTGATGCTACGCGCAGTGCAGCTGGTATACTAGGCTCGGGCTCAAGCCTCTCTCAAGCGACCCCAACGCACGTTCAGCACCACCAGGGACCTCAGACGCCACACACCACCATGCCCAGTACACCCACAGGACAAAGAACAGAGGAGCGAGACCAGGTCAGCCAAGAGAACCGCGAAAACAGGCACCTTTACCGGATTGGCCGACTGGACTTCCCTCGTTTCGCCGGCACCGATGTTGCAAGCTGGCTCATCCAATGCGAGCATTATTTCGAAGTCGATGAAACCCCCGAAGAATCAAAGTTGAAGGTGGCAGTCATACACCTGGACGGGGAGGCGCTACAATGGCACCAGGGGTACGTTCGAATACAAGCAGCAAAAGGGATCCCGTTGTCGTGGTCCAGGTACGTCGAGGCCCTCAAGGCTCGGTTCGGGGATGAGCTATTCGGAGACCCGATGTTGGAGATGCGGAACTTAAGGCAGGACGGTTCCCTTGCTGAGTACCAAAGAAGGTTTGATGGTCTCTTACACCGATGGCAGCTGGTGGAGCAAGTGTCGGAAAAAACTGCCATCAGCCAGTTCGTAGGCGGTCTGGAGCTTCAGCTGCAGGGCCAAGTTCGTCTCCAGCGAGTACAGACCTTGCACGAGGCCTTCGCGGTAGCTAAGCTTCATGAGTCGGTTTTGGCGCCTCAACGAGCCTACAAGGCAGGTAACACTACGTTCAGTCACAAGGGTGCTAGTAATGCCATGACTTCTAAGTTTACTGCCCAAGCCTCTAGTATGCCTAGGAGTGCCTTTACTTCAACTGCAAGTAGCCAAGCCAGGGGTAGCTCGGTAGGGGGTAACAAGCCAGGAACCGAGAGTAGGAGCTCCCGGGTGACAATCAGTCGGGAAATGGAGGCTCGACGGGCGAAGGGGCTTTGCTACTGGTGCCCGGAAGTGTATGTCCCGGGACATAAGTGCAAGGGAAAGCAGCTCTTCGTAATCAAAGTTGGGGAAGACGAGGAAGAAGAACCTGAAACAGAGGAGCCAGCCGAAGGAAGAACAGAGCTCGCTGCGGCCCGTGAGGAGACTCCCGAGCTTTCTCTCCACGCTATCTCGGGCCAAGCCAACTGCTCAACCATGAGAGTGGAAGGCCGAGTGAACAATCGCACCCTCCAGCTGTTGATCGACTCGGGAAGCACCCACAACTTCCTAAACGAGTCGATGGCCGAGCGTTTGGGATGCATAACTGAATCAGTCCCCTCCCTACGAGTATTGGTGGCCAATGGGAACGAGATGAGGTGCCATAAACGATGCAAGGAATTCCGGTGGAGCATGCAGGGACATCAGTTCTCCATAAGTGTATACCTGGTCCCGTTGGAGAACTATCATGCAGTCTTGGGAGTGCAATGGTTGGCTACACTAGAGGACATCTTGTGGAATTTCAGGACACTCACGATGAGGTTCAGGTTAGGCTCCAAGCAGTGTGAGCTTAAGGGAACTATGTCGGGATATATACGCATGAATGGCTCGGCCAAACTTGACAAACTGCTGCACAAAACGGGAGACATCGCTGCTATACAGCTCTGCAACATTTCGGGCGTGAGTAGTGGAGGAGCTTGCTCACACGAGCTGTCAGCTCAGGTCACCAAAGGAGAAGGTATTCCTCCCGAGATCAATGAAGTACTCGAGCTGTACGGAGACGTGTTCCAGGAACCGCAAGGGCTGCCACCACCTAGAGAGATTGATCATAAGATACCTCTCAAGGAAGGGGTCGCTCCGATCAGTCTCCGACCCTATCGCTACCCGGCCCTGCAAAAGGACGTGATGGAGAAGTTGATTGAGGAAATGCTGGGTAATGGGATCATACGACCAAGCTCGAGCCCGTTTAGCTCCCCGGTGGTTCTCGTCAAAAAGAAGGACCGATCATGGCGTCTATGTGTGGACTATCGAAGATTAAACGAGGCAACCATCAAAGACAAGTTCCCCATCCCCTTAGTGGACGAGCTATTGGATGAGCTCCACGGCGCCACCATCTTCACAAAGATCGACCTGCGCTCGGGCTACTACCAAATAAGGATGAACACCGACGATGTATACAAGACCGCTTTCCGTACACACGAGGGCCATTACGAATTCCTCGTCATGCCATTCGGTCTCACCAACGCACCGGCCACGTTTCAAGGGTTAATGAATCTGGTCTTTAAGAGGCAGCTAAGAAAGTTTGTTCTCGTATTTTTTGACGACATCCTCGTGTACAGTCGAGATGTGTCACAACACCGGGAACATCTGAGGACCGTCCTGGAGTTGATGAGGAAGCACACATTATTTGCGAAATACAACAAGTGCAGCTTCGGTGGTGTGCAGGTGGAATATCTCGGACATGTCGTGACTGCCCAAGGGGTATCAACCGATCCAACCAAGATTGCAGCTGTTAAGGAATGGCCCCAACCCCGTAACCTCAAGCAGCTCCGAGGGTTCCTAGGCTTGACGGGCTACTATCGGAAGTTTGTTCAAGGATATGGAGCTCTGAGCCGACCTCTAACACAATTGCTCAAGAAGGATGCCTTCCTATGGAACCCCGAGGCAACTCAAGCTTTCGAGACACTCAAACATGCGATGATAACAACTCCGGTTCTGTCATTACCAGATATGACTGAGCCATTTGTGATCGAAACCGACGCCTCCAATAGCGGGATAGGGGCGGTGCTGATGCAGAGAGGGCATCCGGTAGCCTTTGTTAGTAAGGGACTGTCAGCTAAGCAACAACTCCTATCGGTTTATGAGAAGGAACTCTTGGCAATCCTGATCACGATCAAGAAGTGGCACTACTACCTCATCAATCGGAAGTTCATGATAAAGACGGATCACCGGAGTTTGAAGTTCCTCTTGGAACAGAAGCTGTCAACCCCACTCCAACACACTTGGCTCGCCAAATTGTTAGGCTACGACTATGATATAGTGTATCGGAAGGGAGCTGAAAACGTGGCAGCTGATGCCCTCTCGAGGATACCAGGAACCGAGTTGCTCACCATGACCTTGAGCTCGGTTTCTTCTGAGCTGCTGAACAGAATCAAGGACAGTTGGCTAGGCGACTCCTCCTGCCAGCAGCTGATACAAAGCATGGAGAAAGGAGAGGAAATGCAGCGCTTTACTTGGAAGGATGGGCTGCTCAGGCGTAAGGGAAAGCTTGTGGTAGGTGCTGATGCTGAGCTCAGGAACGATATATTGGTGCTGTTTCATGCCTCTGCAGCAGGGGGTCACTCCGGGGTCACAGCCACTTTGTCAAGAGTTGGCTCGGTTCTCTATTGGAAGGGCATGAAGAGACACGTACGAGAGTTTGTTCGTTGCTGCAATATATGCCAAAGGCACAAGTATGATCGCTCGGCCACGCCAGGTTTGCTGCAGCCCTTGGACATACCCGAAGGGATCTTCTCCGATATCACTATGGACTTTATAACCGGAATTCCCAACTCCAAGGGAAAGGATGTGATTTTCGTGGTGGTGGACCGACTCACCAAATACGGGCATTTCATGGCTCTAAGTCACCCGTACTCCGCAACCACCGTCGCGCAGACATTCATCGATAACATCTATAGGCTGAACGGGTTGCCAAGCACCATCGTAAGCGACCGAGATCCTGTTTTTATCAGCCTGTTTTGGAAGGAGCTCTTCAAACAATTGGGCGTCTCAATTTGTACTTCCTCAGCATATCACCCGCAAACGGACGGCCAGACGGAGGTCGTAAACCGCTGTCTCGAGACCTACCTTCGATGCATGGCAGGCGAGAGACCAGCTACTTGGCCGAAGTGGCTCCCTCTTGCAGAGTGGTGGTACAACACCTCCCACCATTCGACTATCCGAATGACACCTTTTGAAGCCCTGTATGGGGTCGCCCCGCAACTCCATATACCATACTTGCCCAAGGATTCGAAGGTTGAGGAGGTTGATCGGATGATGAGGGACCGAGAAGAAGCTGTCAACCTCTTAAAGTTCCATCTTAGACGAGCACAAGACAGGATGAGGCAAGTCGCGAATCGAAAGAGGTCCGATAGGAGCTTCGAAGAGAATGAATGGGTGTTCCTAAAACTACATCCATATGGGCAGCATTCACTAAGAATTAGCTACAAGTCGGGTAGATTCTGTTAGTTATTTCTGTTATGGATAGCTAGGCATGTTGAACCGATCCGATGCTGTATAAAAACAGGTCGGGGGACAACAATTATGCAGATGAAATAAACCTATTCCTCTAGCTCTCTCTCTCTCCCTTCTGTCCCTCTCTTTCTCTTGTCGGATTCCCGACATTCAACCGCAGGTACAGATCCCTAACGGATCTGTCCCCTGTCCACTACACCCCAACATTGTTTGGAGTGTAGCAAATTCTTTTAGTTAACTCCTATTTTTGGAAGTTTACTTCAGATCCATTATTCTTTTTAAGTATTTTGGGGCCTCCTAGAATGGTTACTGCATAATATGATTTTTCACTTAATATGCTTAAACCTCAGCGATGAGGAGTTCTCGTCCTCCTTTTCCAACTAATCTTCTTAGTCCTTAATTCAATAAATTTTATTAAATGTTTCCTCATAAATTATATGGTTTTTAAGATATAGAATAACCTAGATCTCGGCAGGTAGGCATGAACCAGCATCTTCATTTAGCATAGAATTCGTCAACAAACTCATCGACACTGCGATTGAATGTCTCAAAGGAGAAGGCCTGCAAATTCCCAAAAGCGTTCGGTTAACTTGTTCAAAGAAGCTTTCACTAATTGCAACTCAATATGTACCGTCACATTACTTATCTTAAGGTGGTGTTAAACACTAAATGAAACTCAAATAATACAAATACTATTGTGTTTCTTCACGTCCAGAGGTAACTTTTCGAAATTTGAATCTCTATAGAAAGGTTAATGATACATATATAGTGTTTCCTTATAAGTTATTTCCTTGCAATTAGTTTCCTTAGTGAATAAGAATAGTTCCCTAAGTGAATAAGAATAGGAATTTTGACGGGAAAACTTACATGGTATCAAAATCTTATTGAATTAGGGTTTTGACCACCGACAGTTGTGGTCTAGTGGTTGAGAGCGTTGACTCCCAAGTGATTTGGTTTTAGGGTCACGAGTTCGAATCTCCTAAGTGTTCTTGGGAAAGGTCAACCTGTGTCCGAAGGGCCGGTCTCTCAACTCTAGGCAGTCGGTGGGGCTATGTTGACGGAGTCAGTGCAAAGTGCTGGAAGTTCTCAGATGTGGTAGAGGACGATGGAACTCACAAATGTTAACAGGAAAGCCCGAACATTATGTAGCGGGATGGCCCTAGGGTCGCCACTACTAGCCCCATTACTTTTTTATGATCAAAAAAACAAAATTAGGGTTTTGAATTGAGTGAGGAAGACTCATGGGTCAATGTAAGGGTGACTAGGTTCACTATTACAAAAAACCAATTCAATTATCACCATTGTCGAGTCAGACATATTATGTCTTTTATCTTCTTCAAATACACATGGATCTATTTTCTAAATCAGAAAAGTGATGTTGCCAATCTGTTTATTTAGTTCCATAATTTGGCTGAAAGATAATTATCATGCTCTTTAAAAGATAATTATCATGCTCTTTAAAAGATAATTATCATGCTCTTTAAAAGCAGTCCAAACTAATGGGAGTAGAGAGTTTAAATCACTCTCCTCATATTTTGCTCAACATGGCATTGCTCATAGGCATTGGCATATTTTAGAAATGGGTCTCACTCATATGTACCAAGCTAGTTTACCTATACAATATTGGAGTAATTCTTTTTATACATACGTGTGTTTTATTAATAGACTGCCCACTCAAGTTCTTGATGATGTTTCTCCTCATGAAAAATTGTTTGGTAAGGTTCCTGATTACTCTATGCTTCAGGTATTTCGATGTTTGTGCTTATCTTTCATTCGACCTTTTAATAAACACAAATTGGATTTTCGTTCAACACCTTGTGTATTTTTTGGATATTGTTCTCAACAGCATGGCTATAAGTGTCTAGATTGTGATGGTCAAGTGTATGTTTCCAGACATGTTCGTTTTCATGAACATGTGTTTCCATTTGCTGATAGAAACGGCAAATTTATGTTGTCCTCTGCTCTGAAAAACACTTGTACTAGTGCACCTTTCTTCTTACCTTTTGGATGTATTGATACTCCTTCAGATAATTGTACTATGTCTGCTATGTGTCCTATATCATCTCCTAATACCTCTGTTTCTTCTCATTCGGATGCTTCTCCTGCTGGTGTTCTTCCAAATCAGGTTGACAATCAGCCTGCTGCAGTTCCTACTCAATCCTCGCCTGGGAATACTTCTGTTCAACCTGCCACTGATCCGTTAGCTCAGCATGATGTTGTTATCAGGTATGTTCCTTCCTCAAACAATGAATTAATTGAGTCAACAAGATTTAAATCAGCAGGTACTAATGATCCTATCTCAGCCCCAGTAGTTCAGTCTAGGCAACTTTGCGTGATTTCATCTGGTAGTATCAATGCTCCAAGGAATATTCACCCTACGCAAACTCGATCCAAGAGTGCATCTCAATCTTCCGCTCAATTTTTAGCGTTGACTGCACTTGGTGTGCTCTCATCTGATCCAAGTGAGTCAGAACCAATCTCTATTCACTCAGCTCTTCAAACACAGCATTGGACTCAAGTTGTTCATGATGAACTGCAAGCTTTGTCAGACAACAAGACGTGGTCCATTTTCCTCTTTCTTAAGGACGAATACCAGTTGGGTGCAAATGAATTTTCAAGATCAAATGCAACTCTGATGACTCTGTGGCTAGGTACAAAGCACGGTTGGTTGCAAAAGGGTTCTAACAGAAGCTTGGTTTCGATTTTTCTGAAACCTTTAGTGAAGTTGTTAAGTTCATATTATTATTTCTTTAGCTCTAACCAATAAAAGGCAGCTCAGGCAAATTGATGTTAACAATGCCTTTCTTCACGGTGATCTTACTGAGGAGGTTTTCATGCTTCAACCTCCTGGATTTGAGTAGTGTGATTCAGCAGGTAATTTCTTGGTTTGCAAGCTTCATAAAATTTTGTATGGGTTGAAATAGGATCCACGAGCTTGGTTTGAAAAACTTAAGCACTTTCTTTTATCTTAACTAATGTTTCATGTCTCATAATCTGATAATTGTTTGTTCATAAAGCGATCTACTGCAGGTTCTGTTTTTCTTTTGGTTTACGTAGATGATATTGTTGTCACGAATAGCAACTCTCATGATGTTGAGGAAGTCAACAGTCGAATTAACACTGAGTTTCGACTAAAAGACTTAGGAACACTTAACTACTTCTTAGGAATGGATGTTTAGACTATAAATAGGAGTAGCTTATCTTCATCTTCTCGAATCAATGTGAAATCACTTCCTCTGTTTTCTGTTAACTTTGTTATAACATAATTCTGATTCCTTCTTTCTCAAGTCTTCAATCCTTCGATCCCAAGCAATAATTTCTTCATGTTCTCCTTGACAATCTTGGTTGCAATCGACTAAAATCATGCACCTCTCAATGAGACACCGGAGAGCAGCCTCCGACCGGAAATTCCAAGCCGAACCTTTTGAAGGTGACGGTGAGAAAAACGGTAACTGTAGCAGTGACCTACAAACCTTCCCTCAAATCTTTAATTTCAAATCTAATGCTTTGATACCATGTAAATTTTCATATTTAGATTTCTTACTACTTTTCATTAAGAGAATTATACATATATTACAACTATATAAGGAAACTAGCAATCTAAGTAAACTAGTTATCAAGGAAATAACTTATAAGGTAAACATATGTTTCATAACACTATCTATAGTTAACAGAATATGTTTTTGAAATTGTAAAATTAACAAAATACTCATAAAATATCACAATTAAACTCTTCAAAAAAATATCATATGTTACAATTAAGTTTCAAATCGAATTTGGATTCGATTGAGCCCCAACTGAGGGGCTAGAGTCTCGATTTTGGTAGGGGTTGGTTTGGTTCAAGATCTAGACCATAGAGACCTCAATTGGGGCTCAATCAAGTTCCGATTGGATCAAGATACAATTGTAACATATAAAAATGTTTTGAAGGATTTAATTGTTATATTATTAAAAGTATTCATTTTTTTCTTAATTTTCAAAACATATCATGTTGAGTTTGGATAGAAAATTTAACTGAATGGGAAGAATTAAAATTTGCCCAAACGTTAAGGGAAATTTTCTAAATGTGTCCAAATATTAATAGGTAAATGCACATTTTACCCTATAAAAAATTATTAGTTACACTTATATAACATGCACTTCAGAAATAAAATAAAGGGCCAATACACGAAAAGATACTGGTTTAGTGCTTCTGTACATGCAATATGTAAACTGTAAAGAATCAGTTGAGAAAGAAATCAGAGCAAACCTTTGGTAACTTATCCAATTGAGCTAAATGCTCCACGTGAACCCTCACATTCCACGATGCCAATACCCACAAACTGCGATCCACCCCAGAATATACATTCGCAACTATGTCATACAGTGTTTTTGCCCCCTCTTCAATAGCTCTCAGGATTGCCTCTTCCCTACTCCTCCGGTTCCTGCATACAAAATGAAAGTGTTTGCTACTAGCAGTCTCACATAAATATGGACTGAGCTTCCAAATAATACATACAAATAGCACATTTACTATTACATCGATGAAACAATTCATATAGGTCATTCTTTGCAGTACATAAATCTGATGTCATTCTGTTCATAATTTTTTTACAGAAAAGTCGAGTGCAAGTAGGGGTTCTTTTTCTAGAAAAGTATATCATACCATCAACATGATTCACAATTTCATAGAAGGAAGAAGAGAAAAGAGTGTAAAAGGGAGAGGAACTGAAACTAGAATAGAGGAAGCATTAAGAAATGACAGTGCTTTATCTATAAAAAACAAATGTTAAAAAAAGGCTGCAAAAGTACTCATGAAATCGGAGAAAAATGAGATGAGTTAAAATGAATGCTGCAACTTAGAGAACCACCCTAACGAGATATATACATGCATCGAACACTAAAGATGTACATATAATAACCACGGATTATCAAGTTCGCAAAGACGAAAACTTAAAAGTACATAAACCACGCATGTCGGTCCCAAGTTAAGCAAAGAAGAAAACCTAAAAATACATAGACCGCCTTAAGAGCACAAGTTCATCAATTTGTTGAACAGTAAGGGCGTATTGGTTCATACCTCAGATATCCACAAAGCAGGTGCTTAGGCCAGAGGTTGAGTCTCCCATGCATAGGGATTACAACATGTGGGGATAACTCCATAAATTTGTAAGTCGATAGATAATAGTCCTGTGGAAAAAGGGGTGGAAAGTAACAGTCGGCCCTTCAGAACATGGTTGAGAATTTATTCATGTGCACTTATACATACATAAATTCATTGCCAATTCCTAAGAGATCCTAATGGTTCTCCAATGCACATTCAGGTGAAGGAATTCTCAAAAGAATTAGGGAGACATAAATGTTGTATGACGTGGACAACCATGTAGTTGATTATGCAAGTGTAAGGAAGATATCATCAAAGAAGATTTTGCAAGATTGCATAGTTGTTGAGCATTTCGTCCACAACTAGATGTCTCGATTTCGAGCCCTGGGCTGGACTCAACCCCTATATGGGCACGCAGTCAGTGCGAGTAAGGGCAATCATATTCAAGACCAATTAGTATGCATCCTTCCGCTCTTACATGCTATATCTAGTAGCATTAATCTCCTTTAATCTTACATACAGGTCCTTTACAAGATTACACATTGATCAATGCTGACATCCAAGAAAAATAACTCTACTTTCATCAATATTGACTTTAAAAAAAAAAAAAAAAAGACATTTTGTTGAACTTTCTGGGCATAAGTAAATTTGGGAATTTACTTTAAAAAAGCATCAGAAGTAATGACACTCAGTCCCATATTGACTAACAAAGAGAGAAATTATGAAATATACATGTCACGTTAAGCTTTTAGGCAAGACGTGAGCTTAATACCTCAGGTGCCCACTATTAATATTTCATAAAGGCATTAAAGTTAATTAAGATTCATCAAAAGAGTGATAAAAGAGTAAAGTCCAGGAAAGAGGACTTAAACACAAGTAGATCAAGCAATGCATTTTATTACTTCATGTTGGTCGCAAAATATAGAAACAGAATCAACGTTAGCTCTAACTACATTAATCCTGGCAAATTCTATTGCTCACATTTTGCTTCCACGAGTACATTATATGCTCAGAATTTACTAATGGCATTTAGAATTCCCAATTCTCAGAATATACACTAGAAGATTGGTATATACTTAGGTAAAAAATAATAATTTCATTCTCATTCTTCTTTAAATTGGTTGTCTTCACTTTGAGATGAAACTGAGACATCAGAGAAGAAATTGAAGTAATGAACTTCTTCAGAATGCATGAAAGAAATAAAAAGTCAAACCACATAAGCCAGCGTGATAATTTAAATTTAGAAGGAAAAAAAGGAGATAGAGGAAGAAAAAAAGTGAGAACGTACTGCAATACTTCCACCAGAATTAATGTCCAAAATCGCACTTCCTTGGCTGACACAAACCATAGATATCAGAAGAGTAATTAGTTAAAGATATAAGCAAATCGCTTGTCAGTCTTAAGCTAAAGAAAGGACTGACTAAACAAGAGAAATCAATATCTATTTATATATTTAAAAGAAAAAACATTAAATTCTTTAGGATTTCTTTTGTTATAAATGTTATCTTTACATATTCATATGACCTAGCAGTTGAATTTGGTCATACTATCAAAACAAACTTCTGAGTAAATCTAACCTTAAGTATTTCATTTAGACAACGCTTCTTTTATCTTTTAATCCACAAAGGGTATATATATCTCCACTCATGGCGCTACGAAAGTGCTAACAGAAGACATCTTTCTATCATCAACTTGCTAGAGTTTCCACCACATCAAATAGTAAGATCGCATTCCAAACACTGTTTCTAGATGGGCATCACCTTCTCTTAAATGACCATCGATGAGATAATTATAAAACCTTAAGTAATGGACTCACAGCATTGTGCCAGCCAAATAGAAACTGCTAAGGATCCTATAATAAATCGACAAAAAACTCACACAGCAACTGACCAGACTATACGTAATAATTAATTTACTGAAATCCTAGTTTCTAATTAGTTTCCAAATGAGATGTGACTGCAATATGAGAACCAAAGAATTGTTAAGTCCACATAGATGAACCTTCCCTGACTCTCTATACTGTTCACTCGCTTTCTTAGGCATGTCTCCCTTGAGGCTTGAGTGGCAGATTTCCATACATCATCTCCATACTCGCAAAAATTGCCTTGTTAGCATGTTTTTTTCATAATTTACTGTAGCCTCTCGAAACACATACATCAAGCAAAGTAACGGGACTGGGATTAACAAAATCGCTCATTATTAAAATGAGAATAACTGCACTCTGCCTAAATTTGTGAGATTCATGACTATGTCAAGAGAGGACTTAACACAGCAGACAACATTTTCCACCTTTCTGAAACTAAGCTGGTTTGTTCTGACAAACTTCTTGTGCTTATCCAACTATTGTCAAGGCAATAATAACCTTGCATCAATCTAATGTTCAGAGGTGGAAAGCGAGTAGCAAACATGCTATGCTCATGTCATGATCAATAGCCACTAACCAGGCTCTAAGTCTGCTCTATTAGCTCTAATTTTACGAGCAGGAGGATAGAAGACAATAGATCGACTGTTATTTTGAACTGACTCCTTGTTACTACGAAAGCTATATAAATCCAACCAAGACATAGATCGACTGTTCCAATTAGTACACGTCCAATTTCAACAGATATTTTTCAGCTTCTTAGATGAGATACAGATATTAGAAGGAAATGCATATCGCATACTTATTTTAATAGTAATTCCAAATATTAAGAAGTTAATTTTCCAAAAATTCAGTAAAGAGACCATATTAATGGAAGTTGGAAAAGGGAGTGGACCGACGGGGACCTATTCTAATAGGGTAAATTGCCCACTAATATTTGGACACATTTTGAAAATCTTCTATTGTATTTTTAAAAGTTTCCATCCTTAAAGTTTAGATAAATTTTGAGTTTCCCACTTCCGTCTAAGATTCAATCCAAATTAACGAAATATGATTTAAATCCGTAAAAAAATGTTACAATAGAATTCGAATTCGATTGGATCAACACCGAACCCCAATTCGATAGGGGTTATTGTCTGGGTCTTGCTCCAGAACCTTAACCCCTTGATTGGGGCTCAATCAAGCCCAGACCGAATCGAGACTTAATTGTAACATAAAATTTTAAAAAAAAAATGTAACATTTGAAAAAATATTGTATTATTTTTGCATTTTTTTAAAACATAATTCGTTAAGTTTGAATAAAAAATTGAAAAGAAAAGGAAATTCAAAATCTTTTCAAACTTTATGGATGGAAACTTTTAGAAAATACTTGAAATTTTCAAAATGTGTTCAAATATTAGAAGGTGAATGAGCAATTTACTTATTCTAATATTTCCAAATTTGGATCAATGCTTTAAAAAATTTAAGGCGCACCGTGAAGCAAAATCCAACTATCACCTCAATTTTGAGGCACACAAAGGCACTCGCCTCATGAATGAGGCACACCTGATATATAAAACCTTATATAATACTTACTAGTAAAGATGATAATAGCATTTACTGCAAATACTATTTATACTAGTCTAATAAAAAAAATTAATCATATAGAATGGTCATAATCTGATTGTTCAAAATGCATTCTAATGACTGCCAATAACAAGACAGATGCAAGGCTACACAATACACATGATAGGAATAGAACACTAGGAAGACAACTACATGGCAAGAACAGTACAGCTACAATGCTACACAATATACTGTCACAGATTACTAGGACAATTACAGGGCAGAAACAGAACAGCTACAGTGTTACACAAATACAAAATACATTTTCACAGAACACTAGGATACTAGGACAGCTACATGACCTGTAACAGAACAGCTACACTTAGAAAAGCTAAGGACAGCTACAGCAAGAGCGAGACAGCTACGATAAGAAAACAGCTAGACGCAAAATAACTATAAACCAAAGCAAAGGGAACTATAAATCGAATATCTATAAACCAAGGGAAGGGATAATGGTCCAGATCTTATTTTGAAACAAAAAGCACCCACCACAACAGAAGGTTGCTTTCTCTGTGTCGCTTGAATCTCTTTTTTGGAGAGGAGAGTTGTTGCTAAAACAGTCGGAGAGGATTATCTTCTTAAGATTCAGGTTAGAAAAGAGTTCAACACAAAGGCGCAAGAGGCACGCACCTCGCGCCTCCGGTTGTGGTGAGGCGAGGCGCAGCAAGGCAAGCGTCTCACAGTAGGATATGCACCTCAGCGTGGTTGAAGCGTAGAGCATACCCCATTGTGCGCCTCGCCTCAAGCGTCTTTTAAAACACTGGTTTGGATACTACAGTTATACACCGTGGTGGTTGCATGCTTAGAATGTCCATTATCAAAAAATTCAACTTTAAAAAATCTTACCCCAAACAGTGATCACCAACAATCAAAGAGTTCGTGCTGTTGTGCAGTAGTGCCATATGACCATCTGTGTGCCCCTGAATGGAAAATATACTTCTCTATAGTTACAAATATAAAATTTAGAAAGCAGTTCCACTGCAGAGGTTGTATTTACAACTTATTAGTCAACCTATGAAAGAAGTTTGACAATAAGAAAGACAAGGCTTTGATAATAGAAAATCATCACTAGATTAGATTGATGTCAATTACGCTTTCCATGAACTTATGGAACAGTAGCACATCCCCATATGTAACTATAACGCAACTCCTAGAAGGCGGCTATTGATATATAAAAAAAGTAAAACAAACTCTCATTAAACTTAATCCATAAATTTCCGAGAAGATATTAGCCATAATCCGAAAGGATTGATCCATAAACAAAACAATTTACCATTATAAGTAATATAACAAAAACATCCGTTTCCTGGCATATAAAATGAAGTAATATGTATCGCATACATTATCAATTGATTCTTTGAAAAAACAACCTTCGGTAAACTTGTTCAGTTCTGAAAAGGGAAAGATTTTTGGAAGAAATAGATTCACTTTGCAGGTATAATCCAATTGTTGGTTTGTAGAAATACGAACTTGTTTTCTATTAACAGGTATCTACCATTTGATTGGCCTCTTTACATGGAATAAATCATATAAAAGCCACAAAAGACAGGAACAACTCAAACACATACTTATGGAAGAAAACAGCCCATGAAAGAAGTTCCACCCAAAACCATAATCGCCAAGGACAAATCTAGACAGCATACAATGTTACTAATGTTGCTGAAAATACAAGAGTACCAGAACTTACTGGTGCAAAAATCAAGCTGAGACTTTGACCACCAATACATATGTCTTCTTCACCAGAAACTAAAACATGGCCCAAAGACCAATCATCTGCAGTAAAAAAGAATCAGCTAAATCTCCTAAACAAAGTACATGAATCTTGAGATAGACAGCATAAATACGAGCAGCAATACATAAACACATATAAGAACGTGCATATATAAATATAGGCTTGCGTTCCTACTTACTATATTTAAAGGCACACACATATTGAGGAGAATAGATAATATATCAAATGACCTCAGAGACAGTAAAATACTATATTTAAAAGACATACACATACTTCGGGAAGGTATGATAAAAGTTTATGTCAAACGGTTTACAACCAGAACCAGAAACTTGTAATTCTAAACGTTCCAACTTTAGTTGTAAACACCTGATTTTGGCTCGGGATCAAAACGTCCGACATTAGTAATCAAAACTGAAAGGGGTCCAAGCTGCTATCACTTAGGCAGAAACTATCAATCCACTAAGCTGTTCAAATGATAAAATAAAAAGAGTTGAAATAAGGCCTGTTAACGCAAAGGTTAAACCACCATCAGAGATGTTTGTGTCTTTTCCGCTTCAAAATAGTCAAATTTACATCGCTGCAGGATTTTAAATAAAATTTCTACAACTAAGCATATCTCTCCAGCTTAAGTTTACCTTACCATGCAGTTACTAAAAAGAATAGTACCAAAACATAGCGCACTCATTGAATCAGGACTCTATATTATCAATATGACATATTAGAGAAAATGGAACTGTAGAACGGATGTGTGAAAGATATAAGCAATAAATATAACCTTTCCTAAGGCGAGCCATAGTATTTTTGTGTGTTAATAGCATAGCATCTGGATTGTACTTCTGGATAGTTGAAAGACCTGACAAGAAAACAATGAGTAAGCATGATATAACAGCAGCAATTAGGATTAGATCCAGAAGCAAAATGATACAAAGTTTGCAAACAGTCAACTGATATAGTAGGGCCAGTTGTAGTAATCATAGTAGTAACAGATGAGAGTGAGAATTCCATGGGACCAGAACATTCTAATATGACACCGCAATGTATTAAAGATTCAGAAAAGTATCTAAGCAGACCCGAAGTAAACTAGGAGAAGAAAAGTTTCAGTTGACACATCTGATTCAACTATACAGGTTCAAAACCAACCAAAAGAAGTGTCCACCAGTCATGTGTCTGCTCACTGCTGACAATTTTTTGCTTGCATAATCATCAACTTCTCAAGTTATTCAATTCAAATCATCTTAAGAATCTCTTCTCAAAAGAAAGAAACTACATAATCACTAAACTACAAGGCTACAGCAGAAAGTTACCATCAACATGATCACGGTGATGGTGGGTCACAAACACAATTAACTTTCTTGGCAAAGCAGACACAATTTTCCTGAGCTGGTGGAATTAAGAAAAAAAATCAATTTATTACGATAAGAGAAACAAAAATATCAATAAAACGATCTCAGTTCTGGAAGTAAAGAGTTTATATCAAATAAAATATATACTTAACTTTCGTGTGTTAAAACTTTAGCCCGTAAACATAAAAGTAATATACCGTCCTAGTAGCGCTGCTAAATGGTGATTCAACAGCAATTAGCAAAATACAAACAATTTCATGAACAAAATGAAAATTACTTGTTGAAGATGTTAAAGTGATGTATGATTTGAAGACATAATTAATTCCAAGCCATACCTCTTCTTGGAATTCAGAACGACATCCAGGATCCACTATCAATGCATCCCCAGAGGCAATGAAATTACCTTCCTGAGATTCATTTACTTTGTTTTCAGGCGCAAAGACAGTCAAGTTTGTGGAGCGGAACGGTTTGGCTGTCTTACTTCCCATTGGTACGACTAGAACACCGGGAGGGTATTCCTAGTAATAAGAAATTATTAATTAATGCCACGAACATTATCTATGAATGTAGTAATCTACTCAATTTCATGATCCACTATAAAGATAAATTCAAGCAGAAGAACAACGAGCAGATATTATTTGTGATAATTAAAATTGAACTTCCTTCTCTTGAAATAAATATCAGTCCATGGTTACTCTAATCATAGATACTACATTTACAAGTAGAATAACGTTTATAGAAGAGAATGTCCACAACAACAAACCTGGTAAATCATGGTTGGTGGAACTTGAAATTGTGCGCGAGGTCTGGAGTCATTTATTAGACTTATAACTACCAAAGGTCCGACACGATCATTGACAGGTTTCACGTTCACAAGGAGGTCTTGACAACTTTGAGCAGACATCCATTTACATGATTCTACAAGCAGGATCCGAGGTAAAATCAGCATTCAATAACAAAACTAACTGAAGCTTCTTACAGCATGACATGGCATAATTATTACGCACTATAGTACCTAATGCAAAAAGTAAACTTTCCATATCTGCGCTAAAATAAGTTTTATCTACTTTGATATATCCATGACAATAGTTTTCCATCCTAACCTTAAGTAATAACTCGTGGTCTTATAAAACAGCCCCCAAACTGTTTTCTTTCCAATGCCACCAAAACTCTACATATGAAGTCAGTGCAACAAGAAGTTTCTGCACCGAGCAGCATATATCCTTATCCTCTAACATGGAAATGGCATTCACTACTGATTTGTGTCTTGATTATTTCATTTTCTGGTACTCAGCCATAATTCATAGGAAGCAGCATCAGTGATAGTAGAACGAAACCTTGTAAAAGCAAGTTTTCATCAAATAATTGTCCTTCAAGGAATACTGTGTCTATAGGCGCTCCAGGTCCAAATGCTGCTTCCTCCACATACTTGTGGAATCTCCAATTGCCTGCATCAACCGAGACACCACCCAGTTCCCCCAAAACCTACGGAACCATCAAATTACTAGTTACAGACCTATAGTTCAGACAGCAATACATAGTTGGTATTCAGTAGATAGAGACTTCAAGTCAAATATTCAAGCCAATTACATGCCGCATTGGCCACATTGGTAGAAACTGCAGTGAGCAACCTTAAGTTCCACGCAAGAACACCGACATAATTAAGTTTATATAGGGTAATCCATCATCAGGTACCTTATTTAACGCGGAATTGAGATCAAACTCTGCCAAATTAATCTTCTCCAAGCACGAATCAACGCCTTGAACAGCGGGATGAGGGTCAGATTCTCCGGCAAGAGGCTTTAACGGAGCAGATGGCAAGTCCCAAACATCGGAATCAACATAAGAATCGTACTCTTCATTGCCAAACTTCGGGGGGCGCGTGTGCTTCAGAAGGAGAAACTCAGCGTCGTTTGAAGGGTTTCTAAGGATTAGAGACAGCTTGTAAGTTGCCATGACCAAACTGCTTGAAGCTGAAGAAGCAGAGGTGTATAGTAGTAGGAGCGGAGAAAGAAATGACAATTGCTGTGGAACAGGCACTGACTTTTTTTTTCGGGGAACTAATGAAGAGAGCCACTGACTGACAAACAGAAATTTATAGAATTTTTTTAAAATTTAACTCTAATTTAATAAATAATTACCAAATCAACACTCTTATTTATTTTTTTTTATTAGCGTTTTTAACTTTAAAAATGAAAAAACACTAACAGATTTAGCGTTTAAAACTACGGATAATCTTGGGCGGGCCGGGCCTGTCTCGGAGGCATGATCGAGATCGAGATCGAAATTTCGGTCTTGACATTTGGAGAACCGATACCGACTTTGGCCAAAAAAGTCTGTTTGAGTCTGTCTTGCTTGACTCGGGCCGATCTGGGTCTTGGACCGAAACTTTTGGTAAAAGATAATCACTTGGATTGGCCAAAAACAATTACCGAAGTTTTGGTCTTGAACTCACTCATCGTCTTCCGTCGCATTTTCCTTATGGAATCGATCAAAGGGTTGTTTAATTTAAGGTCATGAATTACTAATGTTGTAAGGGTTACACCATGAATTTCTACGGTTTTCTTCAAGGTTGGTCTGGTTGAGTCCTAGTCGGGATTTTGGGGGGAAAAACGAGACCAAGACCGACCTTGAAGAAAAAAAACTGCACATTCGGTCTCGGACTGCTCTTGTCGGGAATTCGATCAAATCAGTCTTTTTAATCACCCCTATTTAAAACGTCCATCAATAGAAAAAATCTCGAAACTCCTAAATTATCCTAATCGACATAGTTATCAGAACTGGACTGGTCATCGAACCGGAGAGGAGTCGGTTCACGGTTCGGCCAGTCCAACCCGGTTCAGTGTGCGGTTCACAGTTCACAAGGAACAAAAAATGAAAACTTAAAATACATACATAGTCTCAAACACAAACATAATTACCTCAAACTACATAGTCTCACACACACAAACTATATAGTTTCAATTTCAAACACACATTACTCTCAATTCTCAAACACAATACACAATAGTGTCAAAACCAAACACAATGACACTAGGTTTGTTTAAACATAACTTCTAAACTTCTCTTTGATCACCTCCACTCCAATATGCATAACCACGACGAAAAACTTCTAACTCTTCATTTGATAAGGCTGAAGGCTCATCCTCTAATTAAGAATGCTCCCCTACAGGAATTTCGCGGTCATCAAAATCAAAAGAACATAAAGAAAAAACCATAAAACAACTTAGAAAGGGAATGAATAAAACCACAATACCTTGAAAAAGAAAACTTTTACGAATATTTACAGAAAAGAAGAAAGGGAGAAAACAAACACTTCGATGTGGAGAAGTTCTTTGGAAAGCACAGATTACAGACTAATGAAGAGTGCATAAATTTTAAAATAAGGTCAAAAGATAGTAAGGAGGAATAGAACAATCACGTCAAGTTGGTAGTATGACAAGTATATTTTGTTACTTGTTTCATCATCATGTTTAATTGAATATCTTTGAGCGAAGAAAACAAAAGAGGATCTGCGAGAACTCCTAACCTTAATTAACTATTCAGTGTCTTATATGTTGCAATCTGTTAACTGATTCTAGTTCTACAAACTCACCTCAGTACACTTGCTTCAAGACAAATAATCAAGAAACCAAGCTTACAAAAATCCATAAGAAACCCAGAAAGTGAGTATAAAGATGAAAAAGGCTCAAATCAGAAAATTCCCAGATGCAGAAAACCAGAAGAAAGGCAAGATTTGAGTTAAGTGAAGTTGAGTGCCTGATCCAGCTGGCCAACAAGCTGAAGAAGCTATCAGTGAAAAAAAAAATAAGTCCCCACTCTAGAAGAACATTGCTAAAAGTAAAGCTCTTATAAAAAAAATGTCAGAATCTGCCGAGGGTTTCATGCCACGACGACACCAGGCCTTATGCGAGATCGAGAATGGCTCTTAATTGGAGGGATGCGACAGAGTAGAAGACGGCACACTCCAAGACTTGTTATTTGATCTACAATTAGTATAAACTGCAGAGTAATGAAGTGAACCGAACTGCGACTGCCTTATGTAACTTAACCTAGCAGTGAACCGAACTGTTTTAACATTGCAGAAACAAACCAATTGGTTTAAACCGAAAAACCGATTGGTCAGTAAAAAAAAATCAACAAAAAAGTGAACCGGAAATCGGTCAATTTTCTAAAAAACACTCAGTTCAAACACTGTTCATTTGTAAAACGGTCTTTTAACTAAACCAAACCGGACAGGGGTCCGGTTCCCGGTCGAGACCGATCGGACCGTCGATCCGGTCTGGTTCTGATAACTATGTTAATCGCTAACCACAGGAAAAAAAATCACCCAAACACTTGTATTTTTAAAAGACATTTTACTAATTTCGATACTATAAACTCCACAGTCCAAGGCCCAAGCTACTCTCAAGAGTTAACTGCAGTCTAACGTGTTAGGTGTGACAGAGATTGCTCAACAACCCAATATAAGTATATATATATATATATTATAATAATAATCAAATGTAGAGTTTATAATTTTATACTGTGATTGAAATGACACCAACTATATAACTGCAGGAATTTCCTTTAAAGTTTAAACTCTACCAGCAAGACAGGACGTGAGGATGATGCTTTTTGAAACCATGCAAAAGCCTTGAAAAAATTGTCATAACGCGAACGTGGTTAGTGTTTTTTACTATCCAAAGTTAAAAACACGAATGCGGTTAGTGTTTACGGCAATTTCTAAACGCTAGTGGGGCTAGCGTTTAGTCATATTTTGAAAAATTCAAAAATAAGAGAGTTAGTTTGGTAATTAATTATTAAATTAGGGTTAAGTTTGAAAAAAAAATGAAATTTGGAAGTGGATCGTTAAAGCTAAAATCACCTATTTATTAATTAGCAAATGATTCCTATAATAATTTAATGCAATTAAACTAACAATCATGCTTGGTCAAGTGGTATGGTTGTTTGGGGGGAGGCCAAAATTAAGTGGTATGGTGTGTGTGTTTTTTGCTACTTGTATGGTTTAATTCATCACTTAACAAATTTGAAGGGGGAAGTGGTCTGGCCTAATGGTAACAATGATGAGGAGTGGGAACAATTCCAACGCTTTAGAAACCTTTTTTATTCATACAATTGGAGTGAAAATGAGTTATGTTAATGCGTTCAAACAGTCAGCCCAATGCTTTTAAAACATTGGTGGGTCATACGTGGGTACTGGGAAAATTATCATATGTATAAATACTATAAAACTGATTTGCATACTATTTGTGAACCAACAATTATTTTATATAGACCAATTTTTTTAAAATATTAAATTGTTCTAATAATTTATTTACAGATTTACCCTTGCTAATTTTAAAAATAAGACAAAATTACCAAACAAAATCACTTTTGTTAAAAGACTATAATGCCCCAATAGCTTTTTACATGTTTACTCTTATTAATTTTACGAAAACTAATTATCAAATTGACCCTATATTTTCGTAGTTACAGTCCATATTTGTGAAAAAAATAATAATATTTCTAGCATGTTTTGAACTCTAGATCTCTTACATACCAGCTAAAAGTTTTATCAATACACTACTAATTCTAAATGTTTTTTATATGCTTCAAATATAGTTATTGAAGCAACTCGCATATTATTGTATTAAATACCTCATATTTATTTTTTGATGTTTTTTAGTCATTAACATATCTTCAATGTCGCTTGTTTAATTATAGTTTTATTTTAATTATGTTACTGTATTAATTTTTTTTTTGAAATAGTTGAAAAATAAGTAATATTCTAAATTTAGTATTTATAGGCTACCAGAATACTCATTTTGAAAATATATTTTTTCAACAATCACTAAAAAAATCAGAACTCCCATTGAGGTTGATGCATGGTGGCTACCATATGTTCCTCTTGGGGTTGATGCATGAACTAAATCAGAACTCCCACTGAGTATGCCACATCAGGACGAGTATGTAACAGGTAGATTAACTTCTTTACTAGGAGTTGATATCCCTTTTGGTCAACTGTTTTCGCTCCTTCAGTGATCCTCAAGCCATGATTCAACATAATTGGGGTTTCAGCTGGTTTGCAGTCCGTCATCCCTGTTTCTACCAACAGATCCAAAATATACGTTCTTTGAGAGATAAAAATACTCATTTTCGATTGGAGTACTTCAATGCCTAGAAAGTACTTGAGATTGCCCAAGTCTTTCATTTCAAACTCTTGGAACAAGTTCTCTCTCAACTTTTTTATTTCTTCTGAATCGTCACTTCTCATAATCATATTATCAACGTAAATGATCAGACATGTTACCTTATCGTCTTTCCTTTTTAGGAACGTGTGGTCTGCATTACTCTGCTTGTAGTCGTACTTCTCCATAGATGTAATAAATTGTCCAAACCAAGTTCTAGAAGACTGTTTTAATCCATATAGTGTCTTTTTTAATCGACACACCTCTCCTTTTTTAAAAATTTCCGGTATGCTTGGCGGCGCCTCCATGTACACCTCTTCAGTAAGACCATGGAGGAAGACATTCTTCACACAAAATTTGTGCAACGGTTAGTCCCTATTTGTTGCTATAGAGAACAATCCCCTGATAGTATCGATCTTTGCTACTGGCAAAAAATCTCTAAGTAGTCAACTCCATAGGTTTGAGTATACCCTTTGGCTACTAGTCCTACCTTATATCTCTGGATCAATCCATCTGCCTTGTGCTTTATTGTGAATGCCCACTTGCATCAAACAGGCTTCTTCCCATGTGGAAGTATATATTTCTCCCATATTTCATTCTCCTTTAGTGCTTCCATTTCTACGCTCATTGCTTGACGTTATTCTTCCTTGGTTTGAGACTCATGAATGTTTCTTGGTATATTAACTGAATATATTGTTGTTGAGAAGACATGGTCACCTTGTGACATACTCCCCTTTGGCAGATTCGTGACTGGGTATCTGGATCTCTTCAGCACATACTCAGGTTCAAACCGACTTGGTGGTACTCCCCGGTGAATCTTGGTGATAGTACATATCTGGTCGGCTCATTTGTCTCATATTGTTCCCTTTCTCCTGTACCATTCTCATCAGAGTAACCAACAGAATCATTATATGAGATTTGGGTCTTACCTCAGGAGTATTAGTCGGGATGGATGTAGCACTAGCGTCTGCTTGGAGAGATTGTACTATGTTAGGAGACGACTTGGTGGTATTAGATTCTAGCTCTATTGGAACTATGTCAGACCATATTGGACTTGATACCCAACTTAGTGGGTCTATTTGAATCTCCCCCTGACCGCTAGATTGGGTGGAATAAAAGAATTACATTTCTAGAAAATCACAGTTCATTGTTGTATATATACGATGTGTAGGTGGATGATAAAATCGATAGCCTTTTTGATGGATTATGATTCCTACAAAGACGAATTTTATTGCACATGGATCTAGTTTGAAGCGTTCAGTTTTAGGAACATGAACATAGACGAAACACCCAAACATACGATGTTGAAGTGTTAATGTTGACGGAACACTTACATGGTGTGAAAGCTCTTGAATAAAATTTTTAAGCCCTGTGGCTTTAGTTGGGAGTCAATTGAGTAGGTATAATTAAGTATGTAGGGACTTGAGACTCGATCATAACGGAATGGGTCATTTCAAGAATTATATGATTCTTTCGTTTCGCAACTCCGTTTTGTTGGGGAGTATGTAGACACGATGTTTGATGAATCATTCCTTGTTCTCTAAAGAACTGTTGCATAGTGGAGTTGACAAATTCGCCTCCATTATCAGATGTCAAGATTTTAATTTTAGTATGAATCTGGGTTTGGATCATGTCATAGAAGACAGAAAATTTGCTAGCAACATCAACTTTATTTTTAAGGAAATATACCCATGTCATTCTTGAAAAATCATCTATGAATGACACGAAATATTTAAAATCAATACTATTCATTCAATACCCATAAATTGAAGTAGACCCCCACACATCAGAATGAACTAAAGAAAAAACTGACTTTGCTCTAGTATTCGAGGGTTGATATGACTGTCTATGACTTTTAGTTAACACATACGTCTCACAGGAAAATTTATTATTCTGAGGAAATAAGAAGGGATAGCATGTGGAGATACCTTGTCGACGAATGTCCCTACCATCAGTCCCACAACCATTGTTGTCTGTTGACAGTTCTGTGAGACACCGCTGCAGTTCTGTGTGGTGTTACCTCGTCGACATAGTACAATCATCCACACTTAGTGTCACACTCAATCATATTCTCTGACTGAATATCATGTAATAGACAGAAGTATGGATATATCAGCACCATGTAGTTTAATTCCTTAGTCACATGACTTATAGACATCAGATTGTATGATAGTCTTGGTACATAGAGACAATGTTTTAGTTTGAGTATTGGCGAGATTTCTATGGATCCCGCTCCACAAACCGTTGATATTTCCCCATTGGCGCTTTGAATAGACGCCCTAGTAGGACTTGACCATTCACTTAAGTAATTTTTATCAAACGTTATTGTGTTTGTAGCACCCGAATCAAAAAGCCACTGAGTATTCTTACCTTCCGGTCCATCGACGATGTATACTTCAGACTCATTTGCTCGATTTTCATATTTGTTGGTTCGATTTGAAAAACTGGCAAAAATAGGAGGACCACTTTCGCAAATATTAGGATTTTTACTTAAAAAATCTATACCTAATTGGAGGGCAGTAGCAACATCTTTAAATCGGATTGCTCGATTATTCTCTGTTCCGACCACCTCTAGTGTTCAGAGCTCCTCCCTTTGTCCCAGCCTCTGGTATGACTCTCGGTCCCATCCTTCGATTTGTTACCTCTGAACAAAGCTTACAATCCAACCCCTATGTTCTGATTGCTCTCGCTTCCGACCACCTATGTTGCTCGGAGATCCTCCCTTGGTCCGGATCTTCGATTTGACCTCCATCCTTCAAAATATCCGACGAGTTGGTAACATTACTCTCTTGTATGTCGTGATTTTCAGGAGTAGGTACACTTCAGACGGTTCCTATCGCCAACGCTGCCGCCACGCGAGAATGATAAGGTCAACCATATTCCGGCGTCTGAGCGAGGCCTGGTGGCATAGCTTGTCTCGTTTTCATCCGTGGAATTTGTGGAGGTGTCGACAACCACCGACGGTTTCCTTGGCAGTTTCACAGTCAATCCCGCCCCGATTCCTGAGGCAATCGTCGATGATGATCCATCAGACTAATGCTCTGATTCCATTAAGAGCATTCTGTTCCGTTCCGTGTGAATCACGACGTAGGCTTCTTTCGGCATGGGCTTTGGGTCTCCTTTGAGTAAGTATATTTTCTCTGCATCAAATTTGTCTCCTAATATGGCGAGAAACTGGTATAGCTTTGACTCTGACCGAATTTGATTGTAGATTTTGATATATTTGTTGCACTCCATTGGATTTGGTTGGCGTGTTTCAATCTCCCTCCAAATGAGTTGGAGATTTCTGAAAAACTTCCTCCACGCTATCTGATCATCGATTCATGTTGTTCTCCTTTACTGTGAGATCGAATATTTGAATTCCATCTTGTTTCTTACTATATGTGCTGGAAAGACCATTCCACATATTTCTGGTTGTTGGATATTCACAATAATTCTCCACCAAATATCCTCCATGTTATCCAGCATCCATAAATATGTTTGCTCCCACTATGTGTGTTCTTCGGTTTCTTTTGCAGGTGCAGCCGGTATCCCAATGATGTGGCTTAGTTTCCCCTGCCTCCAATCGTCATTCTCATCAAATAATCCCAAAGGGAGTAGTTATTTTGTCCCAATGTTTCACTGAGGGCTATCGGTTGTGGTTGGTTTTGAAAGATGAACACCAGTTGAGCCGCCAACGTATTTGTTGATGCAGGTTCCTGGCTGGAGTGAACACTTCCTTCTGACATCCTTCAGGTAAGTCACTAGTAAATGATGAGGTTGATTCGTATTCAATCCTAATTGATCGAAAGATTTAGCTCTAAACTCAGCTCTGATACCATGATAGAATGCATAGATATTGGGTTGAATATTCAATTGTAGTAAATTTGATTTACATACAATCTATTTATATACTTATGAGTAACAACTCTATTATTGTTCTAACAACAATATCTAACAACTCTATTACTGTTCCTAACAACTATTGTCTTCACAATGATTGTTGTTCTTGCTTTTACAGCTTGTTTTCCTACAACATGAGGCCCCTCAATTGGGGTTCGATTGAGCCCCAATTGAATCGGAAGTCAATTGTACCATTTAAAAATGTTTAAAACGGTTAAATTGTGACATTTATTTTTAACATTTCTATTATGTTTACAATTTTCAAAACTTATTATGTTAAATTTGGATGAAAATGTTGACGGTTGGGGTAAAGTTTCACTTTCGCCAAACATGAGTAAACGAAATTTTATGATTTAAACTTTAAGGGAGAAATTGAAACCTCTGGTCAAACATTACGGGTGACAATGTTGTATTTTACCCTAGTTTTTATTACTTTCATTTATTTTTCTTCTTTACTTATTAAAATTGAAGAACATGCAAGGTTCTTCTAAGTGTAATAACGAGTTATTATTGGTGGATTATACTAACGAGTATACTACACTCAATGAGAGTACTTGATAATTTTTCTTAATTTATATGGTTATTATTTTAAGGGTTAATTACTAAAAAACAAATTCAACTTTGACCGAAAACCAAAAAACAAACTAAACTTTGTTTTGGAGCAAAAGACAAACTAAAGTTCAGTAATTGAGCAATCAGGAAACCCAGTTCAAATATCCGTTAATTATGGACGGAATTTTGAATAGTAAACAGAATTATGAAGTAGATTACTGTTATACCCTTTCAACTTCCTTCTAACAGATCAACCCTCTCCTCCATCGAAGAATTGAAACGGTCACCTCCATCCTAGAAGTCGAATCCCGTCGCGGAAGCCGAATTCCGTTGCGGAACCCGAATCCCGCATGAGCTGTGAAGGGTATAACAGTAATCTACTTCATAATGCCATTTATTATTCAAAATTATGTCCATAATTAACGGATATTTGAACTGGGTTTCCTGATTGCTCAATTACTAAACTTCAGTTTGTCTTTTGCTCCAAAACAAAGTTTAGTTTGTTTTTTGTTTTTCGGTCAAAGTTGGGTTTGTTTTTTTGGTAATTAACCCTTATTTTAATAATAATTTTTAATGTATCTATATAATACAATATATTATGTAATTGAATGTGCATGAGTAGTTGAAAAACGACATGGACATGCGATGGTAATTAAAATCTCTGATGTCAATGGAATCTGCATGAGACCGCGTGTTTTGCTTACTTGTGAGCGTTTTGGTTCATACAGTTTGTCAGTATCTAATCAAACCGCAAACATTAAGAAAATAAGAAGAATAGGGACAAAAAATGTGGGTATTCGTTCTCATTTAAGTGTGGACTTGAAATAAATGGTTTCGGTGTTGGAAGTAATAAATGAAAAACACAATCATAGCGCTGTTGAGAATTTTGAAGGACATAGTTTTGTCGGTAGGTTAATACAAGTGAATCTAATGTGTAAGTAGAAATGTCCAAAAGTTTAGTTCGTTCAAAAGAAATTTTGAAGACTTTGAAGAATCGAGATTCTTTTAATGCTACAAAGATCAAGAATATTTACGAGCGTACTAAATAAAAGTTCACTGAGAGAGTTGGACGGTTATAAATTCAACATTTATTAGGACATCTTCGCAAACACAATTATTTTGAGCATCACAGAACATCTGTCGATGGTGCAAATATTGTTTCGAACTTGATTTATTCTCATATGATGAGTATGAGCTTGTTGCATAGTTTTTCACGTGTGTTGTTGCTTGATTGTATATACAAGACCAACCAATATTGTTTTCCCTTGCTAAAGATTGGGAATCACATCCACTAATAATACATTTACAATTGCAACTGCATATCTTAGTTCAAAACGACAAAACAACATTTTATGGATGTTGCAAAAATTCCATTCGTTGATGGATGATAATGGTTGTGATATCCCAAGCATCCTCATTATTGATAGGGACTTGTCTCATATGAACACTATTGAAAAAATGTTCCCTACATCACAACACTTGTTATTTAGGTGGCATATTAGTAAGAATGTATTGACAAAGTGTAAGAAAGTGATGGGACATAAGCAATTGCGTGAGGAACTCATGAAATATTGGGGTATTATAGTTACGTCATGTATAAAGAGTGAGTATGAACAAAAATTAAGAGATCTCACGAGAGATTTTAAAGCTTATTCGAATATAGTCAAGTACACGATGGATAATTGATTAACTCCTTATAAAGATAGATTGGTTAAAGTTTGGACAAATACTTATATGCATTTCGGAACCTTAACTACAAACATGTATGTTTATTTAAATGATTATGCAATTATATAATTATTTAATTATAGTGTAATTTATTAGAAATTCTTTCATTTAGAGTTGAGAGTGCTCATGCGAAACTCAAACGACAACTTGGAACCTCACAGAGTGCTTTTCACGTAGCGTGGACCAAAATACATGTAAATTTAGATCTTGAATTTGCTAAAATTAAGGAGTCTTTTTAGAGAAGTATGACCGTTGTGAAAAAACTCATACAATATATCACTATTTAGAGACATTTGTGGTTTAGTTTCAGGTACGACCCTAGAAGAGATAACAAATGAGCACAAGAGTATTGAATATCTTGGTACTGTGAAACAGCTTTGTGGATACTACAAGCAACACACGACCTACCATGCATGTACGAGTTAGCTGAGTTTATTCGCAATGGTGTCTCAATTCCATTAACCTCTTTACATCCACATTGGACCAAGTTGATAATTACTCCTCCCGTTAAAAGTGATACGCCATAATTTATTGTTTTGTTGCAGAATTATGTTGACAAAATCGTTACATTTGATGACTCACAACTATCATACTATGCAAGGAAAATGAGAGAACCCTCAATCAGCTGATTTATGTGAACCTTAAGTTAAGTCTAATATGAAGGAGAGACCACATGTTGAAAAAACACATCAACTCGTTAGAACCCTTGAGCTTTTGAACTAGTAAATGTGTTTTCTCGCACGGATAAAAAGTAAAGTCAGACGAAGAAGAAGTTGTCGATTCGTCGAAAGTGAATACATCTAAACAATTTTATGAACGGATATCATTGTACAAGATAGAAGAATTAAGGCAGCTTAAGACTATTATGAGACTCCAATGAGTAGCAAATATTGGATGACCATGCTGATATGAGACACATCATTGTTATATAAAAACAAATATAGTATAAACTTACAACACCCTCGTATATATTCTGAGCTACATGTTCACTAAAATTTAGAAGAACATCTAGTTCGAGTGGACCTCCTGAAAATGAGATAAATGTTGAGTGATGCGTTGTAGATATATGTGTAAGATTTGAAGAAGGATTAGTATTGGAAGGAGACCATGTTTCTTTAATAGTTGTATATTTCTTTCTTGAATAGCATATTGGTTCTTTGTCGTTGCGTGCAGATGTTATTGGCCTTCTTCGTGTATTGTCATCCATATGTTGATTACAATAAAATTGTAGTAAAAAAGGCATTCCTTGTTGTTTTTTGTGTTTACAATATTTTTGTAAGAACAAAACAACATGAGTTTGATATATATATTTTTTTTAAAATCAGTCGGATGAAAACGGCCACGGACTATCGCTTTCATTATTAAAAACAAATTGTCGATTTATCTGATAAAATATGGCAATGTCTTAACATCTAAAACTTGGTAAAAATGCCAAGATCTTGCCAATTAGAACTTGGTATAAACATCAAGATTTTACCGTTTATAACAGGGGGAAACGGTAAGATCTTGTCGTTGATAACTATTAAAAAGTCAAGGTCTTGTTGTTTACAAATACAAAAAACGGGAAGTTCCGAGCGTTTATTAACAAATATAATGGTAGGATTTTGGTTTTCATGTATAATAAATTGGTATAGTCGTGACGTTTCTGCTTGATAGTTTTGAAATTCTGCTGCAACAATCAACTAAATTAAAAGGTGAATTCCTTAAATGATAGATTACTAATGTTGGCGGTGGAGTGAAAGAGAACGTACTGACACGTTTGTTGAGTTGTTGGGCGGTGACTGCATCTTTTAGATGTGACACGACAACTATAGTGACGACAAAAATGGTACTGACTGCAAGCGGCGATAGAGATTGAGAGCAAGCTGAAAAAGAAAATTAGAGTGAAAATATAGGTTGTGGGGAGTGAAAATAAGTGAAGGTTAAAATGAAGATAAAATAGGTGAGTGCAAAAATTAAGCGATTTTTGTTTAGCAATTTTGTTTTATTTTTAAAATTAGTAAGGGTGAATATGTAAAAAGTTATTAATACATTTTAGTTTTTTTAACAAATATGATGTGTATAAAGTAATTGTTGGTCAATAAATAGAATTTCCCGTTAAAATATTTTATACTAATACCTATATATATATATATATATAGTATATATTAATAATTATTTATTACATATTAGTTTTTAAGTTTATTAACCTGTACTGTACTTCGTTAATAAATTAATTCAATTTCGTTATTAAAACAATATAATAAAAATAAATATATGTATTTATAATATGAACATGAGTCAACAATGGAAGTTTTTTAAAAAGTATGCACTGTGCATTTTTATTTTGAAAAAGTAAATATACTTAAAAAATATTTAGCAAAATATATATAAACGCTACTAGAACTTTTTTTTTTTTACGTTTTTTAATTTTTTTTGACGATTTTATGTTTAATTTTAAAAAAAACAAAAAAATTATTAAACAAATTTTAAAAAATTACAGTAAGTAGATATTTTAATTTCGATTCAAATGATACAAAAAATATTAAATTTGGACTTACGGATTGACTGTAGGCTCTGCCGAAAGTTGAGATATGAAAATTTGACTTAAAAAAATATAGCTCATACCCTGTAAGTCCAAACTGACCACGGTGAACGTCATTTATGTTGTAATTCAATTATCTACCTAGGGTAATGTTTTTGATTAGAAATACAATGATTTCGTAACCTATCATCGATTGTCTTAAAATTTGACCGAAATAATCAAATGCATTAGGTGAGAAATTTAATTATGTACTTACTCAAAAAATAAAAAATAAATAAAGTGGGTAGATAATTTAATTACAAATGAAATGACGCTAACTAAACGTTAATATTTTGGTTTTAGACTGATCGTATAATACAATACGTAATTTACTTCGTATTATATCGTATTATACGGTGAGTCTAAAAGCAAAATATTAACATCTAGTTAGCGTCATTTAATTTATAATTAAATTATCTACTCACTTTAACTTTTTTGAGTAAGTACATAATTAAATTTCTCACCTAATGCATTTGATTATTTCGGTCAAATTTTAAGACAAGCGATGTTAGGTTACAAAATCATTGTACTTCTAATCAAAAAATTTACCCTCGGTATATAATTGAATTACGACATAAATGGCATTCACCGTGGGCAGTTTGGACTTACAGGGTATGAGTTATATTTTTTTAAGTTAAATTTTCATATCTCAACTTACGGCAGAGCCTACAGTCAATCCGTAAGTCCAAATTTAATATTTTTTTGCATCATTTGAATCGAAATTAAAATATCTACTTACAGTAATTTTTAAATTGTTTTTTAATAATTGTTTGATTTTATTTTAAATTAAACATCAAATCGTCAAAAAAGGTTAAAAAAAATGTAAAAAAAAAAAGAATTTCGCTACTAGGGGTAGCGAAATTCATAAAAACGCTACTCAAAGTAGCGCACGTTGTAAAAAACGCTACCCCCAGTAGCGATTATATACATTTTGCTAAATATTTTTTCAGTATACTTACTTTTTCAAAATTGTTTTGCACAGTGCATACTTTTTAAAATACTTCGTCAACAATGATGTAATTTAACCTTATTCTTATCCTCGCCAGCCTTGTTTGCGTGGTCGGTCGTTGACATGATTGATTCAATTTTTACTTTTCTTTTCATCGAAATATTTTGAGGTTCATCCTATGGATTACAATAAATTCCATCAGTCAAGTTGAGGCCACTCTTTAAATTAAAAAAAAAATTGAAAAGTATAAAAAGGTACAACATATTTATTTAAAATATATTTTTAATCCAAAATATTTTGAATAGTCCAACACTTCCGCAAATATTTGTTGAAGATAGATTCGTAGATATGTTTAAATGTATACAAAAATCTTCAGTTATAAATTTATTAAAACAAAATCTTAATTTGGGTATCTTGTTTCAGAACACTGGAATTAAAATACCTAAAACATTTTTCAGCACAACTTAAAAGTGGCAAATCCTTTTAAAGTTAAGGTTATTCTCTTTATATTTTATTATACCAACTATACTTCTGCAATTTTCAATCATCACAATTCTATCAGTAGTCAAACATCACATTACAAACCTCATCATGCAATTATAATCATCATAAGTCTACAATTCTCATAAATCACAACTCTACCAATAGTCATATCTATACAATACAACTTTCTTCATATTTTTTATGTTTATTTTCTCTATAGTACCTAAACATTTTTCTCTTTATTATATTTCCATTATTCTCTTGAAAATTCATCCAAGAAGAAAGGTATTTTACGTAATTTATTACTCTATTTTTTTATTCATTACTAAAGTTATTCATATATATTTTTTAATTTTCACGCGTAATCCATTGATGAATTTATTGTATAAAAATTAGGTTTTGAATATTCGCCCAACATTCAAGTGGGGACAAAGGGAAGACACTCGAGTTTTTGGTACAATCACTCGGTGAATTAATATAATTAATTAATTTGGAAAATTAATTGAGTTTTATTTTTCTTTCCATTCTACCCTTTTTCTATTTGCATGAAAAGTTTTACCAAAATTGCATGCGTTTTTTTTTTGCCAATAAATCACTCCAATTAATCATAATAAGAGTTCTCAATATCCGTTACACATAATATAAATAGTGATCTCGGGTTTCTAGTTATCCAATCTCTTGGACATGCGCCCCACTTTGATTCCGTCGCTACCCAATTGGCCTACCTATTCGCCGATCGTCTTACAAAACACCAATGGACTTGAGGAATTTGCTTGGCTAGCTCGATGATCTCCGTAAGGACATCCCGTAGCTCCCAATCGTTCCCCGAATTACCTCCTTGTAAGAGGTTGATGACATGTTGTGCATCAGATTCAATGGTCACCTCGGACCATGCATGTTGGATTGCCAATTCCGTCGCTTGGAGAATCGCCTTCGCGGGACTTTGCGCTCGTGCCGATGCACTCCATGTTTCGCCTTGCAATGAGCGCTTTCGTACAGTCCCGCGCCACCCCCCCTGTGCCTCCTTTGAATGAGGTTTGGTCCCACGCCATATCACAATTCAGTTTTACAATGCCTCGGTTCGGTCTCTGCCACACTTGTTCCTGCATGCCCCGTGCCCGAGCTTGGGTTATCTCCGTACGGGCCAACACTCGCCATGTTTCATCGGACAAGGTCTTTGCAGCTCGGATTGTTAGCTCCGGTATGGGTTGTTCCTCCTCGTGTATGGCCCAACACCTCTCCTTCTACACCTCCCATGCGATAGTTTCCCCGAGGATCTTACTTCTCCTCCCCACGTCCCCATCTAACTTGCCCAGGTCTTGCATGAACCGAGACCAGCTAGTCCAATCGAACACTCCTTCCATGCCCAACCGAAGCCCCATGGCTCCAAACCAGACCCGCCTGGTCCATTCACACTCAAAAACTACATGATTTACCGATTCCAATTCATCACAGAAACTACACGTTGGGTTTAATTGAATGCCACGTCGAACTAACTCAGTTTTCACACGCAAAGCGCTATGTAAGGCTCTCCATAGAAAGTGTTTTATCTTGGGGATAGTATCCCCGTGCCACAGGTATCGCCACGTCCTATCCATCAGTGTCGTTTCCCCCGCGATTACCGGGATGTCCTCTTAGAACTTCCCCAATTCGTCGGGAGTCCCAAATACTTCCCCGCATCCGGTACGACCTCAATGCCCAAGACCGCCACCACCTTTTGCTTCGTGTCATCCCTCACGACTCTACCGAATTGGATACATGATTTTTCCAAATTAATCTTTTGTCCTGATGCCTTACAGTACCTTTCGATCGTACATTTTAGTGCCCGGGCATTCTCCTCTATTGCGTGCATGCAGAAGATCGAGTCGTCCACGAAGAACAAATGATGTATCTCCGGGCACGCTCGCCTCATTCGGATCCCTTCCAATCTATGCTCTTCTACTTCCTTAACGATCTGTCGGGATAACACGTCTGCCATGAGAATAAATAGGTAAGGAGACAGGGGGTCTCCTTGCTTAATCCCACTCGATGGCCTGACTCTGGCAGTCTTCTTTCCGTTCACCACTACACTGTATTGTACCTTGGATATGCATTCTTTAATCCACTGGCACCACTGATTTGCGCACCCCAGTTTTCTGAGTGTTTGAATCACAAACTCCCCACTCCACTCGATCATAGGCTTTGCTCATGTCTACCTTGACCGCACACTCTTCCCTCCCTCTCGCCCTGGTTGTCCTTAGATGATGAAACACTTCATGCGCAATAAGGATATTATTGTGAATAAACCTTCCTGAGACAAAATAACTTTGAAAAGGTGTTACGAGTTTAGGTAAAATCAGTTTTAGACAGTTTGATAGGACTTTTGAGATGATTTTATAATTGAAGTTGCAGAGGCTAATTGGTCTAAAGTGTGATGTATTAATAGTGTTGGGAATCTTAGGGATTAATACTATATCAGTATAAAAGTATCCTGACAATAGTATACCCGATTCGAAGAACCTCCTTACCGATTGAAATACGTCTTCCCCAAGCACATCCCAGAAGCAATGATAGAACATACCAGGGAAGCCGTCTGGTCCCGAACCTTTGTTTCCACCCAGTTGAAAGACCGCTTTCTTTACTTCCTCTCGATTCACCATCTGGGTTAGGGTCACATTGTCTGAGCCCGTCACCAGGTTCGGCATACCCCTCATTTGTTCAAATATACCCTCCGTCCCCTCTGTTTGAAAGATGTGATGAAAGTAGTTCTCGCATTCGACCATAATATCTTCTTCATTCTCCACCCATATTCCATCCCGCCTTTGCATACGACATACTGTGTTCTTCCTCCTCCTCTCTATTGTTGTTTGATGGAAGTAAGCGGTATTGTGGTCCCCCGTCTTCATCCATTGAATCTGGGACCTCTGCCTCCAGTAAGCCTCCTCCTTAGTCCATGCTTCTTCTAATTCTATTTTTAGAAGCAGCTCTTTGTCCTTCAGATATCTGTCACTTGGCTGTCTCTGTATCACTTGAAGCTCCTCATTCAGGGCGTCGATGACTTTTTTGTTATTCGGTATGGCCTTTCTGCTCCATCGCTGCAGATCCCCTCGGCATCTACCCATCCTACTATGAATGTCTCCTCCATTGGTCCTATTCGGCATCCCCTCCCAAACCCATGTGATCACCTCCCTACACCCGGTATGCTCCAACCAGGTTTTCTGAAATCTGAAGGGTCTTTTACCTTTCGGTTGCTGTCTCTCTACCTGGATTAACAATGGACAGTGATCAGATCTAATCTGCAATTTATGTATCACCATTGAATAGGGGAAAGTTCGGATCCAGTCCAGGTTCACAATGGCCCTATCTAGACGCTCCTGGATTTGGTGTTCACCTTCCCTGTTATTACACCATGTAAACTGATTGCCCTTGTATCCCATCTCCGCTAGTTTCGTGTCTCTCATCATCTCGTTAAAGGCATCCATCTTACACGCATGTTTCGGTCTGCCCCCTTGATTCTCGCCCTCCATCGCGATTTCATTGAAGTCCCCAACACACATCCAGGAGCCTCTCCTCCGCTGGACTATCTGTTTTAGAATCTCCCATAGTCGTAGCTTATCTCCCCAATGTGTACTCCCATATATCTAGGTAACATGTATAGCTCCTCCTCCATTGGTTTTTGTTATTGTAGTGTCCATCATGTACTCTGTTTTTATATGGACAACTACCTTCACCTCCCGTGTCCACCACAGTGCCAATCCGCCTGAAATCCCTTTCGGATTTACATACTCCCCGTTGTTCATCTTCAGTTTCCTCCTTACCGTTTCGCAGTATACCTCCGTGTTCTTGGTCTCAGTTAAGAATATTATGTCAGGTTTGTTCCTCCTTGTGAGATCGGCGAGGTACGAAATTGTCAGGGTCGATATCAACCCCCGACAATTCCACACCAGGTAGTTCATTGGAGTTGGGTAGCTATCCTGGGAAAGGTACCAGAACCCATCTACATAACCGTGCTCCTCACCGATATGATCTTCCTCTGGACCATTGCCCCAGGTTGCCTTCCCCTTCTGCCCCTACCTCTCCCCCTCGACATGCCCTACCTCCCACCGAGCCCTTCCTTTATCCCTTTCTGCTTCATCACCTTCTGCTCCCCCCTCCTCCCCCTCAGCTTCCGATTCTTCTTCATATTTTTTCTTCAGGTTGATCTTCTGAATCAAGGGGCTGAGACATGTGGGTATGGTCGTCCCTTCTTCACTAGTTGCGGGTGAGTGTGGTGGTTCGACAATGTAATTCCACTCGTGCACCCGCACCTCGTGAAGCTCCAGCTCCATCACAACATCCTTCGGGTATCTTTGTTTTGTCGCTATGTCTAAGGCTGTCCCAGTTTCCATGATTCTGTCTCCTCCCATACCCGAGTCATCCTCCATTTCGGGCCACTGCTGGTCCTGAATTGGACCTGCTGTTATTTGGAGCATACTGTTTCCCATGTTGGATGCCACTTCCCCTACCACCATCTCAAAGGTTGCTCTTGAGGGTCCCCCTTCCCGTTTCTTCCGCCCAACCGCTTCCTCCAACGCCTGAGCTACTGTGTATTTGTCGGATTGTTCCCCTAGATCTTTGCCCTTCTCTTTCCAAATTTGTCTGTCTATTATGTTTTTCGGGTACCCTTTCTCCTCTCCATATGACTCAGTCCATTGGCCCTCCTTTTGTGCATACACCACCATATGTGTACCTCCACCCATTTTTCCTTTCGCCTTTGGTTCCTTTTGGGCACCACCCTCCCCTTGTTGCCCTCTATTCTCTTCCGATTTTGTAGAGGGTGGTGTTTTGGAGCCCTCACGTTCTTGTCTTTCTCGCATGAGATCTTTCCAACTCTTGCGCTTCGCTTCCCCCAACATGAGTGCCCGGGCTCTTCCCCACAAATTTACATTGTTCTCTCCTCCGCTTAGGTCGATCCGCCCGAATCCATGGCCCATACATCGGGCCTCCCCGTTCCTCCTCCGACACTGTGATTTCTGTGGTGCAAGCCCTCTCCGTGTGGCCTACCCTAGCACAACCAAAACATAATTTAGGGAAACGTTCATACTTGACTGAGGCCCTCCCTATTTCCCCGTTCCTTCTGGTGTACCAGAACCCCACTTGGAGAGGTTTGGTACTATCAATCTCCACTTTAATTCGAATGAAGTCTCTGTCCAATTCCATTGGTCCCATAATGTCATCCACCTTCATAACTGTACCCAAGCTTGCCCCAATTGCCTCTGAGTTTTTCTTGCTGAATTTATCGACTTCAAGACCATGGATTTGGACCCAGAACTGCACCTTGTGGAAATGCACATCCGTTATTCGCATCCCCTGTTTCCATCTCTTCAAAGATAGGCAGTTGCCTTGTACTGCCCATGGATACAATCTAACGCATCCCTTAACTCTTCAGCCTTTTCGAATTCGAACAAAATGACCTCCCCAGTCATCTCCTAAAATCTAACCCCTGCATACCCGCCCCAAGCTTGGTGCAAAACACTATGGACAACCATAGCTTTCATGTGCTTGTCATAAATTACCTTTCCCACACATAGATTCTCAGCCGGAATGTCCACATTCTCCCGTATGTCAACGAACTTCCCTAGTATAGTTCTATCATCACCTAAACTATGGGTATGTGCTCGGGAAAAACTATCCATCGCTAAAGTACTACGAATTGAAAGTAAACTACTACCAAGATTATGCTACTGAGATAGGATTACCTCCATGTGATTCCCTGGTGGGGGATTTGGGCGTCCAACTCGGTTGGTGGTGCGGATTAGGGTATATCCGAGTCGGGAGAACATGCTTTCTTGGCTAGGGTTAGGCTTCCATCTCAGGCAGATTCCCCGTTTTCAGATTCCACGGTGACATCCTTACCGCCAGTCGCGCCCGTCTCCTAGGTTTCCCTCTCCCTCTCCCTCTCAGATTCCCTCAATTGACGTTGCTCTCCCCCTCTCCTTCTTCCGCGCTATCGATTACAACGAACCCCAGCAAAGATTGCTGTGACAATGGGCAATTGGAGTGCCCGGCGATTTCCTTACTAGTGCCCTAGCGGAGGAAGACTTCGATTAGCAAAAAACAAATTCACTAGTGAACCTGAAATTATTAATAATAATAGATTAAAAAAATCGAAGTAGACTAAAATTTGAGTATTTTTTTAATAATTAATTGTAATTATAACTCATGAGTGTGGTTAATGGGTCACTTACTCTATTAGTAGAAGTTTAAGTCTAACCCAATTCATAGAAGTAACTGTGTACACGATTAGACACGAATAGTTAATCGTGTTTATACAGATATCTACAGATCTGAGGTGTTTAGACACAGTTATTAATCGTGTCTAAACGTATAAGAGTTGTTTAGACACAGGATTCGTTAAGGTAAAACCCATATACACTTTAAAGCAGATCGTGTTGTGTCCGAAATTGCCACTCCCAGTTTGATTAGACTGATTGTATACTAGGCTCAATTTATTCCTTCTTGTCGATTGATATGTTGAGGTGTGGTGGTTCGAGACTAAATAATATATTTTCATTACTTTATAAACATATATGAAATACAAGAAATATAGAATAAACAATAAAATATGTTCGCAGATAATTGTTGAAGATAGATTCATAGATATGTTTAAATGTATACAAAAGTCTTCAGTTATAAATTTATTTTAAAAAAAATCTTAATTTGGGTATCTTACTTCAGAACACTGGAATTAAAATACCTAAAACATTTTTCAGCACAACTTAAAAGTGGCAAATCCTTTAAAAGTTAAGGTTATTCTCTTTATTTTTTTATTATACCAACTATACTTCTGCAATTTTCGATCATCACAACTCTATCAGTAGTCAAACATCACATTATAAAACTCATCATGCAATTATAATCATCATAACTCTACAATTCTCATAGATCACAACTCTACCAATAGTCATATCTATACAATACAACTTTCTTAATATTTTTTATGTTTATTTTCTCTATAGTACCTAAACATTCTTCTCTTTATTATATTTCAATTATTCTCTTGAAAATTCATCCAAAGAAGAAAGGTATTTTACGTAATTTATTACTCTATTTTTTGTTATTCATTACTAAAGTTATTCATCTATTTTTTTTTTCATTCGTAATCCATTGATGAATTTATTGTATAAAAATTAGGTTTTGAATATTCGCCCAACATTCAAGTGGGGACAAAGGGAAGACACTCGAGTTTTTGCTACAATCACTCGGTGAATTAATATAATTAATTAATTTGGAAAATTAAATCGAGTTTTTTTTTCTTTACATTCTACCCTTTTTCTATTTGCATGAAAAGTTTTACCAAAATTGCATTAGTTGAGTAGTACGTATTATAATGTCATGTTATTGTTTTCTTAGGATTTGGTAATTCCATCGATGTGTTTCTTATCTACATTGAAGACAACCGAATCAATGGAAATGTATTTAAGGTATATATGTATAATACATATATATGGTACAATGCATCATTTTCTTTTATTATCCCTTAAAATACAAACGAACAATGTTTAATTAAAATTAGGTTTTGCTGAATATAAGACAATGAACATGAAAACTTGTTACATCCCAATAATATTACTTTAATTTATGCATAGTACAAAATGTATATTTTTATTTGCAGGATATGTATCTGTTCATTTATACAAATTCAGTTTTAATGATTCTTACTAAGTCAACATTAATAATATTAGATATATTGATACAATAATAATTATAAATAATTAAGAATGCGAAAGGTATATGAATACTCCATATTGTCAACAATGTATATGAAAGAAATTCAAAATAATTATTAAGCTTACCAATTAATATATAATTCTATATTTTTTCTAATAAAATTATTATCCTGAAGTCATCATTTTTAAATTAATATTTTTAATTGAATTGAAAAAAATTCTCTTATAAAAAATTAAAAAATATATTTAAGTAAAATACTAATTGATGTCTAATATTATTATATTTAATAGGATAAAATACGAGTTTGCCCCCTAAAGTTTGAGTCGAATTTAAAATCACCCCTTAATGTTTAAAATTTGAAATTTTAGTCCTAATGTTTGGACTCGATAAAAAATTGCATCTTTCCGTCCAATTGCGGTTTAGTTCAAACGGAAGACCCATCATGTGCTTGACATGTCATTGTTTTACATTTTGAAATGACAAAATTGCTCTCTATTACAAACACTCTTCTTCTTCCTCGGTGACATTTAGTTTGGACATGGATTGATGCAAAAGCTGAAGGTTAGACATGGTGATGATCGGTGGATTGGAACGATATTGCGAGAATGAAACTTGTGACCAACTGCACTGACATCCCTAGCAGTCTTCCCTAGAAGCACCGATCAGCTGACGTCCCTAACAGCAACATCCCTAGCACCACTGACCTGCAACATCTCGCACCAACACCAACATCCTAGCAACACCGCCCTAACATCCGTAGCATTCTTCTCATCCCGCACCAGCATCCCTAGCAGCACCGACCAACCAGCCTCCCGCAGCAGATCCAACGTACAGAAGCAATAAAAAATTCTTTCACCAGATTCCTATGTTGGTGCTTCTTTATTTCATAATATGTTTAGGTTATGTTCCAAATTCGTGTTTGATTTTGAGCTTAGTAAACTCTTCAAGGGTTTAGACGAGGGTTCGATTTTCAATTTCTCAAGATGACCTTCTCTTCCATTCTGCATAAATGAAGTCATGGTCTTGGTGATGCTAAATGCTCTATTTTTTTGGGGTAATGAGTGATTAATTTAGAATCAAACATATTCGTAACCTAATTACTTACTTGGAAGCAACATATGAATCTTATTCAATCCAGTTGCATATGTGCTTGAAATTTCGCCGGAAATGTGTGTCTCCCCGAGAACTTCGAATTGCAAAGAAGCAACAAACGACTATGCTGTAAGGAGACCTCCATCACTGTCGGGAAGAATAAGATTTTCAGAAATCTCAACCTTTGGATGAAGATGAAGAACAAGAGGACAATTTCATCACTTACCATTGTTAAAAAATCATGTGTCACGCACATAAAAAGCATTATGTTACAAATAAACGGTCAATTGACGGAAATAGACGATTTTTCATCGAGTCCAAACATTATGACCAAAATTTCAAATTTTAAACATTAAGGGGAAATTTTAAATTCAGCTCAAACTTTAGGGGGGAAACTCGTATTTTACCATATTTAATAAATCCATTCTACCTTTTAACATAACTTATTCTTTTTTAGTAAATTTAGCAAGAAAGATGAACAAATATAATACTATTATTTTTTCTTATGAACGAACAATTATTATGATTTTTTCAAACTAAGAATGTATGTTTCAATTTTAGTTTTTCAATAAACTGTAATTTCCAAACAGATTAATTTAGTCATTTTTCACTACAACTTTTAGTTAATACAATTTAACATTAAATTTATCGCATGTGCAGTGCACATGTCAAATTCACTAGTGTTGGGTATCGACAGTGACGAACCAATATGACATAAAGTTTACAAGGCCTTCTCGACCAATACGATCTTGGGGAAGGGCTACATCCAACATTTTCAGGTTGGGCCGACACATACTCATGAAAAGGGAAACCACAAATCGGTCCAGTCATCAGAGTCTATGCGATCGCCTAAAGCTCAAATGGTCGCCCAGAGCTCACTCAGAGTCCCTCATGCGATCGCCCTAAGAGTGCTCGCTAAACACCTAGCCCTCCACCTTTGGTCCCTCAACAGGTGCGAAATATTTGGTAATATCTTCCTACGTATCTCAGACATATCTTTAACAGAGGTTACATATGGTAACTACAATATTACGTGTGATAATTGTAATATACTCTATCTCGAATATCGCAAGGGCCATTATCCTGAATATTACGTGTGATAAATAAGAAGTTGAAGGAGCAACAATGAGTTGCATTGATCCTTTCATGGAGAGATCTTCACATCATTCACGACCGCCCTCATAGTCGTTCGGATCCCTAAGAATGTGGTAGAATGACCCATCCCAGAATACAGTGGCGGATGAGATCCCATCATCCATGTGAATAGGCACGAAGCCTCCCTCCTGGGTAAGTCAGATGACGATAATCACTTGGCCCTATTATTTCTTTCCACCGTCTATGGTACGACCTCTTCGTGGGTTTTTGGCCTCCCTACATGATCAATATGGTTGTAGGTAGAATTGAAGATCAAGTTCTTAGAGCTCTATATGCGTGAACACCAATTATTGAAGAGTATGATCACTTTATATGCGGTCAAACAGCAGTCGGGGGAAACCTTGACCAACTTTTATGGATGATATCATAAAAACATCACAGAGATTGATTGATGGGTTACTGATGGATAAATTGTTCGGCCTTTTACCGAGGGCTAAACTTGACAAATAAAGCTGCTCGAAAATTGTGAAATAGCCACCACATGCACGAGATAGAGACCCTGGAATAATTAGAGGCACGGGCGAAGGGCTTCATAGATTTGGAGAGGGTAACGTAGAGGTAGATTTGTTTGCATCGTCTTCTCAAAGGACCCATCCCAGAATACAGTGGCGGATGAGACTCCATCATACATGTGAATAGGCATGAAGCCTCCCTTCTGGGTAAATCAGATAACAATAATCACTTGGAGTATTATTTCCTTCCACACTCTTTGATATGGCCTCTTCGTAGTTCTTTGGCTTCCTTGCAGGATCAATAGGGTCATGGGTAGAATTGAAAAGCAAATTCTTGGAGCACTATATGGGAGAACATCAATTACTGAAGAGTGTGGTGGCCTTAGATGCGATTAAATAGAAGTCAGAGGAAACCCTGACCAACGTATCCGTTTGGAGCCATCACCTTACCCGTGGTTTTGGGTGAAGGATGGAAGATCATTGAAGTGTCAGTCACGTTTATAGTAATGGACGCCTCAGCTTTGTACAACACCATATTGGGAAGAACCACAATGAACGCCAATAAAATTGTGGCTTCGACAGTCCATAAGAAGACGAAGTTCCCCACGCATAACCGTATTGGAGAAGTCTTGGGTGATCAACCATCTTTCTGACGGTATTATGTAAATTATCTTCGCAGGAAGTCTATGGCCCTCAAAACAGAGGTCAAATTGTGTGAGGATAAAGCTCGACTTGCACCGGTAGAAGAGCTAGACGAGGTCACCTTGACTGAAGAACAAAGGGATGCCTTAACATCTTTCTTGAAGGAATACAAGGAACTGTTCACCTGGAAACCCAGTGACATGTCAGGGATCAACACTGATATCATTTCTCATGAGCTACGGATAGACCCACCCATTTGACCCATTCCTCAAAAAAGGAGGTTGTTCGGGTCCAACGAACGTTTGACGATTAGACAAGAGATCGGGAGACTACTCGATGCCAAATTTGCAAGGGAGATACGTGTAAACACCTGATTTTGGTTCAGGGTTAAAATACCGTACGCGAGGAACCGAACCGAAAAAATCGATATAGAAATATATATATAATTATATATATATATATAATAATTATATATATTATATATTATATATATAAATATAAATATAAATATTATATATATAATATATAATATATATAAATATTATATATATAGCCGAAAGAAGTAACATGACCACATGGTCATGTTCTTCCTTTTTCTTCAAGTTGCTATTAAAAACAAAGTTTATTATATAATAATAATAATATAATGATGTAATTTTAGTATAAAAGGAAGGTTTATGTGAAGATGAAAGGGGGGCTTGGAGAAGAGAAAGCTACGGTGGTGAGGTGAGTTTAGAGAAAAAAAAAATAGAAAAAAAAGAGTGAAAAATGCCGATAATTATCGGACTCGGTTCCTCGTACGGTATTTTAAACCTCCTATGAGTTAGGTATATTTCTCTCATCTTCAATATCATATTTTGTAATTTCTAAATGTGAAATAAAATTGAGAGTTTATATACATATATTATCTATTTATGTATAATATACTTGTTAATATATATATATATATATATGTGTATATTATATATTTATATTATGTTTATGTATTACTATATATATATCTATATGTATAATATATGTTTATATTATGTTTATGTATTACTATATATATTTATATTATGTTTATACTATAATATCTATATGTATAATATATATTTATATTATGTTTATGTATTACTATATATATCTATACGTATAATATATATTTATATTATGTTTATTACTAAATATATATCTATATGTATAATATATATTTATATTATGTTTATGTTATCTATTTATCTATATGTATAATATCTATTTATATTATGTCTATGTAATACTATATATATATATATTATGTATAATATATGTATATTATGTATATGTGAAAAAAAAAAAATTGACTTAGGTCATTCCCAAACTTTGATGAAGGTTACAACTCGGTCCTTGGACTCTCGGGTCATTTCTGGGACGTTATCGAGTGTTATAAACCAAACCGGAAAAGTTTTGGGCCATTTGTGCAAATTGTTTTTCTTAATTCAGCTTAAAAAAAATAATACAATTTGATTTCTAAACTTTTCTAGACATTCCATGATTTCTAAAAATGTTACAAATAAATCTAGAATAATTTTCGGGTTATTTTTAGAATCTTACCAAGTATTACAAATAAATCTATAATAGTTTAGGGTCAATTCTGTAATTTTAAAAAAATATTTTCAGTTAAGTTATATTTTTTTCGAAAATTACAATTTTTATTCCTAAATTTTTATGGACATTCCATGACTTTTCAAAATGTTACAAATAAGTCTAGAATAATTTTCGGGTTATTTTAGAACTTTACCAAGTGTTACAAATAAGTCCAGAATAGTTTAGGGTCATTTATGCAATTTTCAAAAATATTTGTCCAATTCAGCTCAAATTTTTATAAATTGCATTTTGGTCCCTATATTTTTTTGGACATCCTATAACTTCTTAAAATGGGACAAATTAGTCCAACGAGCTTAATATTTTCAAAAATTATTCGTGCATGTTTTGACACGTTTAAAATGGCTCGAGAGTTAAACCATTTTCTTTCGAGCACGATTAACTTTAGTTCTCTCTTGTTTATTTGAAATTTAAAAAAAAAATAAAAATTGTTTGTACATGGTTTGTTTAATTTAAAGAAAATGCATGTAGTTTTTTTTGGGCCAAGCATGATTAAAACAGGTAATTCAGGCAAAATCGAAAAACATTTCAAAAGCAAATTAAAGTACCGAAAGGGCGGATTATAAGCTCGCGAGCTTTTAAGACGTAATCAAACCCCCGAACTCGATTCTCTGGACGGTGGCGACTCTTTCAAATTTTTCGGTCCGTTTGATGACCCCGCTCGACCGGACCCTTCGCTCGCCAAGACCCGGCATTTTCAAAACGAAAATTTAAAAATATTTTTCAAACGTGTCGGGGAAAGTCGGATCCGACGTCCGACAATTTGGCGACTCTGCTGGGGACCTCTTTTAGAGGGTTTAGGTTTTGTCATGTTTGCTTTGCCATATTATATTTTGCCATATCCGTTTTGACCGTTTGTTCATGCTTGCAGTTTCAAATTTTGTCCAAAAGGCGATGTAATTGTAATAAGTTAAAAAAAAAATAATTCTTGTTTTGCACACACCACGCTAGTTACCATTACCCGCTCGGACCTGGAGCACATTAAGAGCTTAGGGAGTTTAGTAGGGGAATGCGCCCGGAGCGGTTTGGACCGCCGGCACGCACCCAAACAACTCAACTCGATGATCGGAATGGGCCCGTGATCCTCTTTAGGGGGTGAGGTTCCGCTGGTTCAGAGGACCTAGAAATTCCATCCATTTAGAACAAAAGCTCCACGCTGTGTTTAGTCTTCACCAGTTTTGTGTGTATTTCCATTTTTGGGCCCAAGTGATGTAAATGAGAATTCGGCCCAAGTATTTGGATACGAAATTGGCCCACAACCCATGAAGAAATTTGGCCCATGAAGAAGTTTGGCCCATTGATGTAAATGTGTTTTGTTTTGGCCTTAGATTATGACATGTATAGGATTGGGCATTTTGTATTATATATTCCAGACTGTTGTAAATGTAATACGAGTCTTACTAATGAAGTTAAATTCTCGCACTTGCATTGCATTTTTCAAAAAAATAATAATGTAAGTTCCGTTCATTCAATCTTGTATCCTTAAGATGTTTCACGCACCATCTTTGGTAAGGATTAAAAAAAAAAATATTGCCCTCACATTAAGGCCATACAGCCCCCTACGGTCGAAATTGCCAGAATATGGAAAGTCATGACAAAAGAGAATCATAAATACGTGAACAAGAAGATTGACGAGGTTCACGAGCTCGTAAACTACAAAGTCAATTGGATTCTCCTTAACGCCTTGTCTGAATTCTGGAATATGGAAAACGCGTCTGCGTGATTAACAACAACGGAATACGTTCACAAATTCCATTCGACACCAGCAAGTCCGTCTTTCAACCCGGATGAGATAATCAGGGATAGACTCCAACAACCACCGTCATTCTAGCAATGTTGGGGTACTTTGGAAAACTGTGGGGGCAACGTTGCTAAGTTGAATGACACCCTTGAACAGTTCATACGAAGAACAAGGCAAATATATATATTTTTTTTTTCAAAATACGTGTCCTCGACCTTCGTTCGAACCAAGGAACAAGCAACAAATGCACTCAATGAACTATGTTGTTGTGTGAAACGTCTTAAGAACTAGACATCGATTGGCCAAATCCTTATAAAGTATTTTTGAAAAAAAACTTTTGCCATACATGCAATCAAAGTCTACGAATTGAATGAACGGAACATGCAGAATTTTTGAAATCAATCACGCATGATCAATTGTGTATTCATCCTTCTTACTATGGTATTTTGGATTTAGGTTTCCGGAAATCCATGCGACATTCGAAGACTCCAGCACCTCAAGAACACGATGAGAGAATCATCCTACTAGAACAAATCATACACACCATGAGTTCCCACACAGTGCAGTCAATCATTGACATGACCTCCTAGGTCGACTGAATTTTGGCAGTCGTGACTACCACAGTATCCCCGACCTCGTCTTCCCGAGGAACACTGCTGTCGTGGCACCTCATCAATCCATGTTAGACACTATGGCCATCCTGACCAAGGCCCACTTCCCACATATGACTTTACCACACCCGAAAGGACAAATACACTTTTAGGATCAGGTTTTCGTCCTAATTTCAAAGATTATGAAGTCGTCTGGAGGAAATATTTAACCGAAAGTTCAGAGACATTGTTGTGTCCTTTCCTCGCCGTTCATTTCCAGGCCCACCACAAGTATGCTCACGAGGGCTTCTCAGACTTATTTTCAACTGGTATCATCATTGGAGCTCTGCTCGATGAAGCTCCCTCATGCATTTTTGATCGTCCACTCGTTAGTGGAGCACCCTTGCCGAATCTGACTCTATACATTACAGAGAAGGATCCGTTGACCCAGATGACATTGCAATTTGGAACATAAAATCAAGCAGATACCAAATTGTATCAATTTCTGAATGCAGTGAGTGATGAGTATAATCAAGAAAAAGATGATTTACTACGAGAAAACCTGTTATCTGAGGTAAAATCGGCTTATGCAACTATCCGACCAAGAAAAGGACCGGAGACAAGTAATGGGTACCACGGCAAGGAGGGACGCTGAGGTTCTCATCGTCAGAATTGAGTCCGTCTTCTATGTTACACCTCGTTCAAAGGAAGTGGCAATCATAGTCAAACTGACCCACGCCACTAGACCACATTCGACCACCGGAAAATGGAAGGTTGTTTTACAAAGTAAAGGAGATGAGAAAAACAATTCCCTGTCGTTTGATCGAGCTAAAGCATAGGCGACTTAAATAGAGATGAAGAGACGTCATTGTTGACACGGGGAAGACGCCATAAAGATGTCATTGTTGACACGGGACAGACGCCGTTGTTGACCCCTGCAGAAAAGTCGCCATTGTTGACACGGGGAAGATGCCGTTATTGACTCCTGCATAAGAGTCACCATTGTTGACACGGGACAGACGCCGTTGTTGACTCCTGCATAGGAGATGCCATTGTTGACTCTCTCCGTTGTTCACAACAGGGGAGACGTCGTTATCGATGCAGAGAGATGCCATTGTTGGCAGCGTCGATCGGAAAGGCTTGAAATGTAGTCAGTACGAAAAGTTCGTCACAGCAAAGCGAAGTACTTCCAACTGATCGGATTCCTCGAAGGGAGGAAAAACCCATTGAGGGACAACATCGACGCCAGCACCGTCGTCACCACGGGGATGAAAGCTGCGAAGAAGAGAAGCAGACCAACAATCACCTTGTGTTCTTATTTGCGTCTTTGCGTTCAAAAAAATTGGCAACGCTTGCACCCATGAGTAAAATTTCTCCGGGAAACCAAAAACTGCCAATGGAGATCAAAATCAAAGAAGTTTCAGCCTATTGTTGTACAATCAAAGAATCATACAGTCAACCATGACTCACTGATATAAAAAAGGATATCTGGCGTACGGAGTTCCAAGAGAACGCCACAAGAAAATGTCTGAATGGTCATGCGAGGAATGACTTGCAATTAATTTCTCAGTGGCCCGACTATACCCATTTGAGATGCGTGAATGCTAAAGAAGCTGAACATTTAATGGAAGAAATTCATGAAGGTTGTTGCGGCCCACACATGAACGTGCAAGATTTGGGTACTTTGGGGTTCACCATGACGGCTGACTGTATAAACCGTGCCCAACAATATCACCTCTGTCAAGTATACGTGGACCAAATCCACGTGCCACTGCAATAGCTCTATTCCAGGACTTTCCCACGGGCTTTCTCAATGTGGGGCATCGATGTAATCAACATGATTTTCCCAAAGGCATCCCACGGTCATCGATTCATATTGATTACAATCGATTACTTCACCAGGAGTAGAGGTTATTACTCTGGCGTCAATAACGACAAATTCCATTGAATTTTTCATCAGCAAGGACATCATCGTGTGTCATGGGATGCCAAAGTCAGTCATCACCGGCAATGCCAGAAATCTAAATTGGTCGATGAGTTGTGGTGAAGTATAAAAATGCATTTCCGTATCATCCACAAATGAATGACGCAGTGGAAGCAACAATTAAAGGACTGACATGATAAGATGTCATGGGCACTCAAGGCATACATGAACTCAATACAGGCACCAACAGGAGCAACCCCATTCTCCCTTGTTTACGGGATCGAAGTCTTGTTGCCAATTGAAGTAGAATTCCCGTCAGCTAGGATCCTCGCCGAGGCAGAGAAGGACGAGTCAGAGTAGGCGAAATGCAGATACGTGCAATTGAACCTCATGACAAAAGGTGGCTCATCGTGCAGTGCCACAGACATTTGTACCAGCAACGCATGGCTCGTGCATTTAACAGGAAAGTCAGTCCAAGAGGATTACAAGCAGACAATCTAATTCTCAGAAAACAAATTCTTCGAGTCAATCCAGACTCTTGGGCCAACTTTGTGCCTAAATATGAAGGATATTATGACGCCAAAGAGACTTTCAGCAGAGGAGCCATGATCATCACCGACATGGACAACCAAGAACTCCCCAGTCCAATCAAAATGGACGCAGTCAGAACATACTATCCTTAAGGAGTTCGTAACCATAAAGCGAACCTGCAAAAGTGAGAGAAAATTTCCGCTAAATTGAAAACCCGAAAGGGCGATTTAGGCAAAATTTAGGGAAGAGGGGCATGATTGAAAATCCCCAAAAGGACAATCATGGCAAAAGGAGAGGAATCAAATCCCTGCTAGGTGGAAAACCCAAAAGGGCGATCCTAGGCAAAAAATTAAGGGAACCGAGAGGTCCGGTAAAATAAAAAAATACCGTAGCAAAATGATAGAAAAGTGAGAGATTAAAAAAAAAAATCCTTCAAGTCAATCAAGACTCTCGGGGCAAGTTTGTGCCTAAAAATGAAGGGGATTATGTCGTCAAAGAGATTTTCAGCGAAAGAGCCATGATTATCACTGACAAGGACTAGGAAGTCAATATGGATGAAGAAATAAATTCGTAACCAGAAAGCGAGCCTTCAAAAGTGAGAGAAAATTCCTGCTAAATCGAAAACCTGAAAGGGCGGTTTAGGCAAAATTTAGGGAAGAGGGGCATGATTAAAAATCCCTAAAAATGGCGATCATGGCAAAAGGAAAGGAATCAAATCCCCGCTAGGTTGAAAACCCAAAAGGGCGACCTAGGCAAAAAAATTAAGGGAATCGAGAGGTGCGGTAAAAAATAAATATACCGTAGCAAAAGGAAAGAAAATCAAGAGATAAAAAAAAAAAATTAAAAAAAATGCTCAAAAGTGGACGAAAATGTTTCCCACAGTAGCAATAAAAAGAAGTTGTGATCTGCATTAATTTGAGTTGCCTCGACAACTTGCATGGATACACCTTTTGAACAAAGCATGAATGACTTTAGGGAACTCCATCAAGAAGGACTCCAAAGTCGATTAATGAGAAAACAGACTGAGAAGTCCGCACAAGCAGTCAGACATCTCGAGAAGGGTTTTTACCTCCAAAGTGAATTACAAGCTAATGAGCGGTGTCTTTAGGTGCTCAACCTCCGCGAGTCATCATCAACAATCGGGACTTGTAGATAGCCAACTTCCGAGAGTCACATGCCGACAAGCGGAGTCTTTAGGTGCTCAACCTCCGCAAGTCATCCCCAACGATCAGAACCTGTAGATGTCCAGCTTCTGAAAGTTACAAGCCAACGAACGGGGCCTTGAGGTGCTCAACCCCCGTAAGTCACCCTCAACAAAGCTTTTGAAAAAAAAAATCATCGACGACCAAGACGTGTAGTTATCCAGCTTCTTGGAGTCAAAAAAAAAAAAAAAAAAACGACGAGCGGAGCGTTTAGGTGTTCAGCCTTCGCATGTCATCTCGACAACCAGAACCTGTAGTTATCCAGCTTCTGAAAACAAAAAAAAAAAAAAGCGGAGCCTTTAAGTGTTCAGCCTCCGCAAGTCATCCTCGATGACTAGAACCTGTACTTATCCAGCTTCTGGGAGTCACAAGCCGACAAGCGTAGCTTTTAGGCGTTCAGCCTCCGCAAGTAATCCTCTATCACCAGAACCTGTAGTTATCCAGCTTCTGGGAGTCACAAACCGACAAGCGGAGCCTTTAGGTGTCCAGCCTCCACGAGTCATCCTCGATGACTATAACCTGTAGTTATCCAGTTTCTGTGAGTCACAAGCCAACAAGTAGAGTCTTTAGGTGCTCAGCCTCCACAAGTCAACCCCAACGACTCACAAGCCGACGAGCGGACCCTTTAGGTGTTCAGCCTCCGCAAGTCATCGTCAACGACCAGGACCTGTAGTTATCCAGCTTCTGGGAGTCACATGCCGATAAGCGGAGCGTTTAGGTGTCCAGCCTCCGCAAGCCATCCTCAACGAGTCACAACCTCCGCAAATCATCCTCGACAACCAGGACCTGTAGGTGTCCAACGTCTGGGAATCACAAATTCATGAGCGTTCAAACGCTCATTCTCCACAAATCATCGTCAACGATCGGGCCTATAGGTGTCTAGCTTCCGAAAGTTGCGTGATGATATTCGTCTACTATGTAAATAATGAATAAAGAGGAGCCAAAATCAGTTGTTTGTCTTTGAACACACACTCATGAGATCACTTCCATGAGCGTGTGTCCAAAGAGAGGCAACTGTAAACACCTGATTTTGGTTCAGGGTTAAAATACCGTACGCGAGGAACCGAACCGAAAAAATCGATATAGAAATATATATATAATTATATATATATATATAATAATTATATATATAATATTTATATATATATAATATATATAATTATTATATATATAATATATTATATATATAAATATTATATATATAATATTTATATATATAATATATAATATATATAAATATTATATATATAATATTTATATATATAATATATAATATATATATAGCCGAAAGAAGTAACATGACCACTCTTCCTTTTTCTTCAAGTTGCTATTAAAAACAAAGTTTATTATATAATAATAATAATATAATGATGTAATTTTAGTATAAAAGGAAGGTTTATGTGAAGATGAAAGGGGGGCTTGGAGAAGAGAAAGCTACGGTGGTGAGGTGAGTTTAGAGAAAAAAAAAATAGAAAAAAAAAGAGTGAAAAATACCTATAATTATCGGACTCGGTTCCTCGTACGGTATTTTAAACCTCCTATGAGTTAGGTATATTTCTCTCATCTTCAATATCATATTTTGTCATTTCTAAATGTGAAATAAAATTGAGAGTTTATATACATATATTATCTATTTATGTATAATATACTTGTTAATATATATATATATATATGTGTATATTATATATTTATATTATGTTTATGTATTACTATATATATATCTATATGTATAATATATGTTTATATTATGTTTATGTATTACTATATATATTTATTTTATGTTTATACTATTATATCTATATGTATAATATATATTTATATTATGTTTATGTATTACTATATATATCTATACGTATAATATATATTTATATTATGTTTATTACTATATATATATCTATATGTATAATATATATTTATATTATGTTTATGTATTACTATATATATCTATATGTATAATATATATTTATATTATGTTTATGTTATCTATTTATCTATATGTATAATATCTATTTATATTATGTCTATGTAATACTATATATATATATATTATGTATTATGTATAATAAATGTATATTATGTATATGTGGAAAAAAAAAATTCAAAATTGACTTAGGTCATTCCCAAACTTTGATGAAGGTTACAACTCGGTCCTTGGACTCTCGGGTCATTTCTGGGACGTTATCGAGTGTTATAAACCAAACCGGAAAAGTTTTGGGCCATTTGTGCAAATTGTTTTTCTTAATTCAGCTTAAAAAAAATAATACAATTTGATTTCTAAACTTTTCTAGACATTCCATGATTTCTAAAAATGTTACAAATAAATCTAGAATAATTTTCGGGTTATTTTTAGAATCTTACCAAGTATTACAAATAAATCTATAATAGTTTAGGGTCAATTCTGTAATTTTAAAAAAATATTTTCAGTTAAGTTATATTTTTTTCGAAAATTACAATTTTTATTCCTAAATTTTTATGGACATTCCATGACTTTTCAAAATGTTACAAATAAGTCTAGAATAATTTTCGGGTTATTTTAGAACTTTACCAAGTGTTACAAATAAGTCCAGAATAGTTTAGGGTCATTTATGCAATTTTCAAAAATATTTGTCCAATTCAGCTCAAATTTTTATAAATTGCATTTTGGTCCCTATATTTTTTTGGACATCCTATAACTTCTTAAAATGGGACAAATTAGTCCAACGAGCTTAATATTTTCAAAAATTATTCGTGCATGTTTTGACACGTTTAAAATGGCTCGAGAGTTAAACCATTTTCTTTCGAGCACGATTAACTTTAGTTCTCTCTTGTTTATTTGAAATTTAAAAAAAAAATAAAATTGTTTGTACATGGTTTGTTTAATTTAAAGAAAATGCATGTAGTTTTTTTTGGGCCAAGCATGATTAAAACAGGTAATTCAGGCAAAATTGAAAAACATTTCAAAAGGAAATTAAAGTACCGAAAGGGCGGATTATAAGCTCGCGAGCTTTTAAGACGTAATCAAACCCCCGAACTCGATTCTCTGGACGTAGACCTTTTTAAGCCCTAGGATGTAAACTCCATGTACCCTAGGCAATTTTAGGATTCCGATTAGCCTTCAATTAATCGGTGGCGACTCTTTCAAATTTTTCGATCCGGTTGATGACCCCGCTCGACCGGACCCTTCGCTCGCCAAGACCCGGCATTTTCAAAACGAAAATTTAAAAATATTTTTCAAACGGGTCGGGGAAAGTCGAATCCGACGTCCGACAGTATGCTTTCAGAGTTGAGTCGCCAACTCGGTGCTGGTGAAGAAGTCGAACGGAAAGTTGCGCATGTGCGTTGATTTTCGAGAATTGAACAAGTCGTGCCCTAAGGACTCATACCCCCTGCCACAGATCGTTCAACTGGTGGACGTGACCTCTGGCAATGAAATGATGAGCTTCATGGATTCATATTCCGGCTACAACCAAATCTAAATGCACCCGGATGATGAAGCACACACAGTCTTTTATGCAGATGGTGATATCCTTTACGATAGAGTAATGCCTTTAGTACTAATCAATGTAGAGGCAACCTATCAATGAATGGTAAATATAATGTTCAACAAAATGCTGGGAAGGAACATGGAGACCTACGTGAATGACATGCTCATAAAGTCTGTTAAAGGAAAACCTCACACGATAGACATGCGGGAAGCTTTTGAATGTATGCGAAGGCACATCATCCGCATAAACCCAACAAAATGCGCTTTCAGAGGAAAGTTAGAGAAATTCTTGGGTTTCATGGTCAGTGAAAGAGGAATTCACGCGAATTCTGAAAAGGTTAAGGCCATAGAAGAAATGAAGTCCTCAATTTTCCATAAAGAGGTCCAAAGTTTGAATGGTCGCCTGACCGCCTTGAACCGCTTCCTTTCAAAGACAAGAGACCGGTCACTTTCTTTCTTACAGACTCTCAGAGCCAACGGTAAGTTCGAGTGGACCTCGGATTGTGAAGCAATTTTTCAATCACTCAAGCAGCACCTGCAGTCACTCTCGACATTGGCCAAGCCCGTTCCCGATGAACAGTTTTTTCTTCATTTAAGTGTTAGCGGGGTAGTAGCCAGTGCAGTTTTAGTCCAATCTATTTTGTAAGCAAACTTGTCAATGCGCTCGAAATGAAATATATCGAGATTGAAAGGTATCTTTATGCCTTAGTTATCATCGCGGGAAAACTGTGACCGTACTTCCACGCCAATGCAATAAAAGTCCTTACCAACAAACCCCTTAAATAGGCTTGTTCATGAACCGGTTCGTGGTCGAACTGGTTCTGAACTGAATTGGTCTGGTTTGAAAAACCCCAGTACATTTGTTTGTTTCTAAAAAAATTGGTCTAGTTTAAGGAAAAAAGAATTGGTCTGGTTCAAACCGATTCAAAACCGGTTCGAACTATTCTGGTTTGTTTTTTTAAATAACAATTTTGGTTCGGACACATTGAACTTGTCCAACACATTGAACCGTCTGAAAAAATACTGAACCAACTGAAAAACACTGAACCATCTGAAAAAACACTGAACCGACTGAAAAATACACTGAACCGACTAAAAAACACACTGAACCGACTAAAATCCTGTCCAACATCAACATACGAGAGTCCAATATATCTATAGGTTTGGTTTATTGAAGACATCTCTAGGTTTAGTTTAATTTTAGAGAGGTTTAGTTAATTTTGCTTCAAACCGGTTCTAAAATTATATAAGTTTAAAGTGGTTTGATTTAAATTTATGTATTAACTAGTATCAAAAAACGAGTCGAACCAATTCGAACTGGATTTTTGGTACTATTTTGAACTGTTCTATTTGAAGGCAAAAAACACTGGTCTGATTTTGGAACTTGTTCGGTCGAACCGGTTCAAACCAAACCAGTTCCAGATCAAACCAGACCAGTTCGTCTGAACCTGTTCATTTGGACAAGCATACCTTTAAACATTTCCTCATGAAGCATGACTCTTCATGCATGATAATCAAGTGGGCGATCGAATTAAGTGAGTTCAGAATAAAGTTCGCCACGAAAATAGTTTCAAAGGACAAGCTTTGGCAGACTTCATAGTGGAAACCACTGGAAACAGTTGTAATGAGATCGAGAAGGAGTATCCAAAGGCGGAAGAGGAAAAATGGGATTTGTTTACGGATGGTTCCTTCTCAAAAATGGGTTCTAGGGTAGGTTTGGTCCTCGTTCCTCCTTAAAGCGAGCCCCTTAAGTATGCGATCACTCTTACATTTAATGCGACCAATAACGAAGCGAAGTATGAATCACTAATAATCGGGTTACAACTCGTTAAGGTACTACTCACTAAAAATTTGTTACTTTCAGGTACCTTAAAACTCATAAATGTATCTACTTTAATAGAGTACTTGAGAGTAACAAAAAAAACAAATAACAATTCAATAAAAACAAAGTAAATATATTCAATTGTTACAATAAAACAACTTACATATACCTAAAAGTAACAGTAAAATAAAGTAGTTAATAGAACAAAATACTACATACGTAACAGACAAATGATATTAAAGTAGATACATTTATGATTTCTGAGGTGCTCGGAAGCAACAAGTATTTTCTAATGTACCTAATTGTAAAAACGTGAATTCTGAGGTACTTAAATGACTTTTATCCCATTTACTTAAGTCAAAAAGGTCTGATTTACTTAAGTCAAGACCGAGGCTAGGACAAGGTCGAGAGCAAAATAGCAAGACTTCGTGAAAGCCATGATTAATCCGATAATTGAAAAAGTTCGATTTACTTAAAGTCAAAAGTACACTTAACTCAATACTCATGAAGTAATTAAGAGCGATCACATACAATGATTGAATGACGAAAGTGAAGTCAAAACAAAATAGTCAAAATAAAACACAAGTTTTGCAAAAGAAATATACAGAAAAATAACTCTTATTTACAACAATAAGGGTTCATTACCAAAAAGGGATACACTACAAAATATCCAAGAGTAAGGCTGCAATCCTTATTGGCATAGTAGACTCCCTACTTGAAGCTCTGCATCAACTTGATCACCTGAAGATTTGGAACATCAAGCTCGGGGCACTTCAGAAGTCTTGGTCTCCTTCTCGTCAACATGAGCAACCTTCTCCTCACCAATAACAGTTTGAGGAAGGGCAACCTTTGCGTAGGGATTCTCCATGAAATCTTTGAGCGAATTCACTTCCCAGACAGGAAACTTGATATGCATCTCCCGGATCTCGTCGACCAAAACCTAAAGGTAGGCGACAACCTCAACCTTCATCACCTCCAAAGCGCAATTGACGAACTCCTCAAACTTATTGAAGTCCTTAACCAAATTCTAGGAGGAAGGGATCCCCCTTGAGTTTGGACTCAGGCTACTCCTTTTTGCCAACAACGTGCTCGTCAGGACGCGGGTCTCCCTCAGCTCGCCCTGATAGCGAATGATCTCTACCTCTACCTGGCCAAGGTGTCAGTCGACCTCCTTAGCTCAACCTTCATCCCAGGCCTTGCCCTCCTCCGAGATCTTGATCTGCTCCTCCATCATCTTAACTATGGAGAGTAGCTCCTTCTCCCTCTCCTCGAACTCTTGTTTAGCCCTATTGACGAGCCCATACGATAGGCTTGGCCAAATAAACCGGTTCGGGCGAACTGGTCTGGTCTGGAACTGGTTTGGTTCGAATCGGTTCGGCCGAACTAGTTCCAAAACCAGACCAGTGTTTTTTGCCTTCAAATAGAACAGTTCAAAATAGTACCAAAAATCCAGTTCGAATCGGTTCGACTCGACTCGTTTTTTGATACTGGTTTATACTTAAATTTAAATCAAACCACTTTAAACCTATATAATTTTAGAACCGGTTTGAAGCAAAATCAACTAAACCTAGAGATGTCTTCAATAAACCAAACCTAGAGATATATTGGACTCTCGTATGTTGATGTTGGACAGGATTTTAGTCGGTTGTGGAACAGATTTTCAATCGGTTCAGTGTGTTTTTCAGTCGGTTCAGTGTTTTTTCAGCCGGTTCAGTATTTTTCATTTGGTTCAGTATTTTTTTAGACGGTTCAGTGTGTTGGAAAGGATTTTCAGCCGGTTTAGGTTCGGTTTGAACCGAATTATTTCCGAACCAAAATTGTTATTAAAAAAAACAGACCAGAACAGTTCGAACCGGTTCTGAATTGGTTCGAACCAGACCAGTTCTTTTTTCCTTAAACCAGACCAGTTTTTTTAGAAACAGGAAAATGTACTGGTTTTTTTCAAACCAGACCAGTTCAGTTCAGAACCGGTTCAACCCAGAACCGGTTCATGAACAAGCCTACCATACGAGGCCTCAACCTTTTGCTTCATCTCCTCGACCTTAGCAGGATCAAACCCCAGACTGTGATACTGCTCGAGCTTGATAAGCAGGTCACACTGCTTACCGGTGATCTGCATTACCATTTGGTCTCTTTGCAGACGAGCTGGCGAAAGAAGAAGAAAAAATTAGAAGACTCATAATCGTCAGTTGTTCTCCTCGCCATTTTTTGAGGGATACTAGGGGTTGACACCTTCCTTGAAAAGAAGAAAATAAAACATAAGGCGATCAATTATGGTGAATGACAAACCAAGAGGAAAACAACAAAAAGAACAAGGCAAAGTACCTAGAAGGCGATCGCCAGCAGTGGTCCCGAAATCTTCTTCCTCGGGCTTGCGCTTGGTCAAACGCCTAGCAGAAGGAAGAGAAGGACTTAATGAAACTTGGGTCGCAGGCAAACCTGTCTTAGCATGTTTGGAAAAAATGCTAAGAAGTTTAGGCCATCGGGTGCCTACAACACAAAAAGCAACATAAAGGAACAAAATCAGAAAATTACACAGTCAATAGAAAGAGACGAAGATTATTGGATGGTTGTTAATAGCAGGATGGTCTCTGAAGTCTTCACCATTGAGCGGATCGAATAGAAACCCAGTTGTGAATGACGTTGGAACATGTCATCAATGGTATTCTGATCACGCCCCGACAGTTTGCCAAAGCTCGGGGGCAAGTCTCGTCCTGGCTGCTGAAGCTCCCACGACACTCATCCCTTGTAGAAGAAGTGGAACTTCCTATAGTTGGAGTTGGTGGCCCAAAAATCGTCCACTATACCGAAAAAACGTTCCAATTCCATTCATTGGCTCGTCATTATCCAAACTTCAGCCACCAACTTGAAAATGATGAAGAAGCTAGCCCCCACGGCTAGATGGTAAAAGCATTGAAAAAATGGAAGTGTGTACGTCCAACCCTGATATACACACATTATTTTGAATCATCCCCACATTCTGAGGGCATTGAGCACTAGTTGTGTGGAAGTTATTCCATAAAATGGTAAAACTCTCTCAAGATTTCACATATGGGAAAGCGTAACCCAACATCGATCTGAGTGGAATAGATAAATGTCTCTCCTCTCCTAGAAAATACAACCCTAAACCTGGATACCTGAGATCATCAGCCTCCCCTAAGCCCACAATGGCAACCATGGCCTTGAACTGAACCTGCCTCAATTCATTTAGTGTCGAAATAGCATGGCAAAAAGCAAAAAGGGAACAAGGCTAAAGCCATGAAATAAAAAATCATATCGCAAAAAGAAGAGTATGAAGAATCATAAAAGCTATTTGTAGGAGAGAATGCTGGAATGTTGGCCTCTGTAAAGTCCATTACAATGGCAGTGGTGGTATCACCTCCAGGAACGGATTTGGGCACTGGGACCCTTTGACCTGATGTCGGGGTGCCAGAATATGGGGGGAGTCCATCATGGTCAAGGGGCAATAGTGACCCTCGCTGCAGTGGCTCTCTGGCCAAAAGAAGAATGAGTCGGTGAGGGTTTGGTTTAAGAAGTCTTTCCAGATGCAACATTTTGTTTCCAGCCATTGCTTTGCAAGGTGAGGGGATTTTCTCAAGGAAGTCGGAAATAAAAACCGAAGGAGAAAGACTTTCAAAGGAAAAAGATGAACGCTTGAGAGAAAAACTATGAAAGCGTAATGAGGAAAATAACAAGTGAGGTATTTTTATTTGCAGAAGAAAATAGATGAACGATTTCTTGAAGAAAATCTCAGGTAGTGATTACCTCTTTTGGGCAGAATTCAAAGCGACGGCGGAATAGCAAGAGTTGCCTTGAGGAACACAAAGGGGCAGAAACAGCATGGAATAGGCACCAGTAGGTCTCATGTTATCTATCTTGCTGCAAAAGGCGAAGAAACGCGCATGCAGAAAGCACGTTCTACTTTTACAGCTCCACAAAAAGTAGTATCGAACATCTAATCTTCAAAGAAGAAAGGATTTCACCAGACTCATTGTCTCAACCCTTCCTAAAGGATAAATCTCGATCGAACCCTCTTCACTCGAGCTTCGGGGGGAAATGTTGGGTATCGACAGTGACGACCCAATATGGGATAAAGATTACATAGCCTTTTCGGCCCAATACGATCCTGGGGAAGGGCTACATCTAACATTTTCAGACTGGGTCAGCCCATGCTCATGGAATATTAGAAACCACAGATCAGTCCAGTCATCACTCAGAGTCCATGTGATCGCTCAAAGCTCAAATGGTCGCCTAGAGCTCACTCAGAGTCCATCAGGCGATCGCCCTAAAAGTGCTCGCCAAAAACCTAGCCTTCCACCTTTGGTCCCTTAACAAGTGAAAAATATTTGGCAATATATTCCCGCGTATCTTGGGTATATCTTTAACAGAGATTACATATGGTAACTGTAATATTATGTGTCATAATCGTAATATACTCTATCCCGAATATCACAAGGGTCTTTACGCGCAAAGATTCAGTTGCATAATACTGTTTGATCCTCTACATATATAAATGCGTATGTTTTATATACATTAATTAATTAAGAGTATACATAACACAAGTATACTCATTAAATGCTTATGTTTTACATATATCAATTAATTGAGAGTTTACATAACACAAGTATACTCATTTAAAGATCGAACACTACTGAAACTTTAGTCTTTACCGACTAAATAAATTCGTCGGTAAAGACAAACATTCCGTCGGTAAAACAAAATCGTCGGTAAAATGATATTTTCGTCAGTAAAGGTATCGTCGAGTTTACAGACGAAATATGCCAAAAACTTATCGATGGTAAAAACAATTTATTTACCGACAGAATTTTCGTCGGTAAACATGCTTTTTTCATAAGAAAAAAAAAACATTTTTGCTGAAAATATCAATTTTGTCGGCAAAGTCAATTCCGTCAGCAAATAGGTATTTACCGACGAAAATTTCGTTCGTAAAAAAAGAAATTATTTTAAAAATAAATAAATAAATTTATAACAAGAAGAAGAATCAAATATTACGTATACAAGATAGTGGAATCTAGTTCTTGAACATCATTGATATTTGCAAATTCATGGAGAGCATTTGCAAGTTCGTCCACTCATGGAACTAATCCCTCCATTGATGAAAATATATGCTACCATCAAAGAGTTGCATAATGATAATGGACTTCAAAAGGAAAAAAGTCGCAGATTTGATAGGAACTCAATATAATAAAAGGAAGGCCACAAAACCATCTTAAAAACAATCTACACTTTAACCATCTTAACGAAATCCTGACGGCAATGTGACTAGGGAAGTGGATCATCCGATACGGTAAGATCACAAATGGAAAGGTAATTAACATTTTTTAATTAGACTGAAACAATAGTAAGCTACTCAAGGTACAAACCTGACAGAATAAATCATATGTAACCATAAAAACTACTCGTCTTTGGAGACTGACATCCTCTGAATCTTTACAAATAAATATGACTTGATACATCCACTAAAGATGAACATGAAGCTCCTGCATATTGCTAAGTAGTATATACAACACTAATGATGAAAATGAAGCTCATGCACACGACTAAATTAATAAACAAGTAAATCAGCAGCAGCAATACCTTCTAGACTTGCTACGAGCAGTCAAACTTAAGTAGAGATCCGATTTATTTTCTGTTGGTTTTGGGGGATTGGGTCGCCCATTAGTGGGAGTCCATTCTAATAAGCCCAGTATTGGATACTGCCCCAAACCATTCCCTTTATGTATAGGGATGCTCAAGGTTGGAAAACCTGATGATTAGAACAATGATGTATTGTCGCCCTACAGTTTAGATTGAGGTAAGTAGTTGTGAAAACCTAGGTCACTGTCTGTTAACCCATGGCGTGACCTACCGTTCAGCAGACTGTGATCCCAACCTCAGGCAGATCTGCTTTCGCTAGGTTGATCGTTCACGGAGGTAACTTAAATATGTGTTTAGGTTGTGCCCTAAATGATTGCATATTTCGTACATTCCAACATTGGTATCAGAGTCGTGTTAGGTTGGTTTCCGAATTGTCCAATTTTGTAAAGGTTTTCTCACTCGAGTGCGGTCAATCGTGGTCGTCGACAGTCTACTTGCCACGACCAATCGTGGTTGCCAACGACCACTCGTCGTCGGCCCCAGCCAGACGCAACCATGGTGGCTGCGTCGACCCCCAAGCCAGACGCGGCCACTGCGACAGCGTCTACCCAAGTCATACGTAATCACTGTGTCTGCTATCGTGGTTGATCCCAGGGAAAGAGGGTCGGGCCAGCCACCGTGCCTGGCCCTTGCAGTGGCTGGCAGCCTTTATGACTGGCCAACCACTAGGGGCGGCGACTAGGGTTTCAAAAACCCTAGGTGCCCCTTCCCCAAAGAAGAAGAAGGCCAGTTCTGGACCAGTCTGAGTGAACCAGTCTAGACAGTCTGAGTGAATCGGTCCAGACCGGACCGACTCTGATCAGACCGATTGACAGAGGCTAACTGGTTCAGTCCATACCGATTGACATATGCTGACTGGTTCAGTTGGCAGAGCTTGTCCGGTTCGACCCAGTTCAGTCCGATTTGGATGGTTGAATGTTGATCTAACTGGTCTGAGTTAATTCGGAAGCTTGGGGTCGTCTGAATTGGTCTGAAACAAATTCGGTGTCTATTGTGGATCCTCTGTAGGTCCTATTCGTTTATTATTTCGAGTAAGTGTGCATGGACCCCTTTTATAAATAGTATTTTGGCTAATTTAATTAATTGTTAGACCAATTTAAAATTCTGGGGAACCTTGTATTATTTTATATTGCATGACTAGATAGGTAGAACATTGTGTGGGTTCCTTGATTTTTCTGGTTTACTTTGTGTTTTCTGCAGGGTAGATAGTTTTGCCTTACTTTATTTGATTGGCTCTTGACTACGTGACGTGTAGAATTGACTAGGTTATGACTTGTTGAGATCCCAACATAGTGTGAAAATTGGTCTAACATGTTAATTATTTTTATTTGTTGATACTTTAGTCCCTGAAATTTATTTGTTGAGACTTTGGTCTCCAAATTTTTATTCAAGGTGATTTTTATCCCCAAACTTTTGGTTATGGTGACTTTGGTCCTCAAAGTTTTGAAAATTACTAATTAGCCCCAAATTAATTCATTTTTGAAAGGTATCAATATATATGTGTGTGTATTGACGTGTATGGTTTGTTTCTTTGTGTGCATGGATTAGATTACTTAAATAGGTAGATCTAGTTTTCGCTTAGCATAGATAGCAAACATTTAGGATTGTCCTTAGTAACCTTTCAGAAGTTTGTATGAGTACGAACTAGTCGGTTAATCTGCGAGGTTCTCCGAATTTCCTTAAATAATGCTAGGACGGTTGCTTTGTAAGAGTCGAACACTTTGGTTTAGTGTGATATGTTCGACTCCGGTTTGTTAAAGACTGTTGGTATAAACTCTAGTTCGATTGATAGTAGTGACTTTAGGGCATGCTTAGAAATGGGGAGTGCTTCTCGGCATAGCTAGGGTTGTCCTCCAGATTTAAGTATGTTCTCAAGTCTGTCCTATCGATCTGAGACTTGTCTTGTACATGCAATAGAACATTGTTCCTTGTGTCTCCATGATCCTATTAGAATTTTCTTTAGTTAGAGAAATTAGTCCGCCCTGAAGAACATTATCGCTTAGTTGGACAAAAGTCTTAGACCTAATGGTGACATCTATACAATCCGGAGAAAGCGTATAAAGGTGGTCCTAACTAAGTAGAAGTCCATTAACCCATCAAGAACATTATGAATATACCCGACTCTGGAATAACGAATGAACATAGGGCTTTCCATTTGAGTGGAATGTTAATGATGCTGAAACGTGTGCCATGATGCTGAGTACGGTGGATGATGACATCCCTCATGAGTTTGAACTCAACACACAGATAAAGGGTTCTGGTATTCTTTGCATGCTAGACTTGGTTCTATACAACTTGTAAACACCTGATTTTGGCTCGGGGTCAAAATACCATACGCGAGGAACTGAGCCGAAACAATTGAGATATAAATATATATATATATATATATGAAAAAAAATAATATTTGTCTCTCTCTCTCTCTATCTATCTATCTATCTATCTATCTATCTATCTATCTATCTATCTATCTATCTATATAATAAACCGAAAGATGCTTTTGAACCAGGTTGATTTTTATTATTATTAAAAAATAATAATAAAATAACATTGAAATCTTCTATAAATAAATGATGGGTGAAGATTCAAGGGGAGGATCAGAGGGTCTTAGCTTGCGGCACGGAGAGGTTTGAAAGGATAGAATAGGAGATTGAAGAGTGATTGAGTGAAAAATAAAATTAGTAAAAAAAATATTGGTGAATATCGGTCTCGGTTTCTCGTACGGTATTGTAAACTCTGAATGAGTTAGATATATCTTTCTCATATTCAATATTGTATTTGTATTTTCTAATTTTATGAAATTGAGGTTTTATCTATACAAATATTACATATCTATGCAGTATTATATCTATGTATAATATATATGTGATATTATATCTATATGTATAATATATGTGATATTATGTCTCTCTCTCTCTCTCTCTATATATATATATATTATGTATATGTGATACTATATATATCTATATATATCTATATATATATAGTAATTGAGTTGAATGACACCCTTGAATAGTTCAGACGAAGTCGAGGTGAATAAAAAGATTTTCAAAATGCATGTCTTCGACCTTCGTTCGAACCAAGGAACAAGCAACAAATGCACTCAATAAGCTACTTCGTTGTGTGAAACGTCTTAAGAACTAAACTTCGATTGGCCAAATCCTTTTAAAGTATTTTTGAAAAAAAAATAATTCCATACATGCAATCAAAGTCTACGAATAGAATGAACGGGACATGCAAAAATTTTAAAACCAGGCATGCATGATCATTTGTGTAATTATTCTTCTTACTATGTTTATTTTGAATTTAGGTTTCCAGGAACCTATGCGACATTCGACGACTCCAGCACCTCAAGAACACAAAGGGAGCCTTGATTCAAATTTGTATGGGGGAATTCTTGCCGCATCTAACTCTATACATTACATAGAAGGATTCGTTGACCCAAACGACATTGCAAGTTGGAACACAAAATCAAGTAGATGCCAAATTGTATAAATTCCTGAATGCAAGGAATAAGGAGTATGATCAAGAAAAACAAGATTTACTCCGAGAAAAAACTGTTACCTAAGGTGGAATCAGCTTATGCAACTATTCGATCAGAAAGGGACTGTGGACAAGTAATGGGTACCACAACAAGGAGGGATGTTGAGGTTCCCAACACATGAATTGAGTCTTAATTCTATGTTACACCTCACTCAGAGGAATTGGCAATCGGAGTCAAACCAACCCACGCTACCAGACCACATTCGACCACCGGAAAAGGGAAGGTTGTTTTACAAAGTAAAGGATATGAGAAAATAAACTCCCTATCGTTTGATCGAGTGGAAGTAGAGACGAATTAAATAGAGATGAAGTTAAACCATTTTTTACGCAGGGGAGACACATTGTTGACACGGGACAGACGTCGTTGTTGACTCCTGCGGAAGAGTCGCCATTGTTGACATGGAGCAAGCGCCATTGTTGACTCTTGCATAAGAATCACCATTGTTGACACGGGACAGACAACGTTGTTGACTCCTGCAGAGGAGATGTCATTGTTGACACGGGAAGACGGCGTTGTTGACAACATGGGAGACGTCATTGTCAATATAGAGAGACACCATTGTTAGCAGTGTCGATCAGAAATGCATGACAAGTAGCCACTATGGAAAGATTTGTCACATCAAGGCAGAATACCTCCAACTGATTGAATTCCCCGAAGGGTAAAGAAACCCATGGAGGGACAACATCATCGACGCCAGCAATGTCATCACCACGGGTATGAAAGCCGCGAATAAGATAAGCAGGTCAGCGGTCACCTTGTGTTCTTATTTACGTACTTGCGTACAAAAACAATTGGCAACACTCGCACCCATGAGTAAAATTTCTCCGGGAAACCAAAAATTGCCAATGGAGATCAAAATCAAAGAGGTTTCAGCCTATTGTTGTACAATCAAAGAATCAGACGGTCAACCATGACTCGCTGATATAAAACGATACCTGGCGTACGGAGTTCCCAGAGAACGCCACAAGAAAATGACTGAATGGTCATGCGAGGAATGACTTGCAATTAATTTCCCAGTGACCCGACTATACACATTGGAGATGCATGAATGCTAAAGAAGTTGAGCATCTAATGGAAGAAATTCATGAAGGTTGTTGAGGCCCACATATGAACGTGCGAGACTTGGGTACTTTTGGTTCACCATGACGGTTGATTGTATAGAACATGTCCAACAATATCACATATGTCAAGTGTACGCGGACCAAATACATGCGCCACTGCACGAGCTCTATCCCATGACTTCCCCATGGTCTTTCTCAATGTGGGGGCATCGATGTAATCAACATGATTTTCACAAAGGCGTCCAACGGTCATTGATTCATATTGATTGCGATCGATTACTTCATCATGGGGTAGAGGTTATTACTCTGGCGTCAATCGGTCTCGGTTTCTCGTACGGTATTGTAAACTCTGAATAAGTTAGATATATATTTCTCATATTCAATATTGTATTTGTATTTTCTAATGTTATGAAATTGAGGTTTTATCTATACAAATATTATATTTATGTATAATATATATGTGATACTATATCTATATGTATAATATATATATATTATGTATAAATGATACTATATATGTGTATATATATATATATGTGTGTGTGTGTGTGTATGTGTGTATATATATATATATATTATGTATATGTGATACTATATATATCTATATGTATAATATCTATCAATATATATATATTATGTATATGTGATACTATGTATATATATGTATAAGATATATGTAATACTATATGTACATGTATAATATATGTATATTATGTATATGTGAAAAATATAATTTTAAAAAATGACTTAGGTCATTCCCAAACTTTGATGAAGGTTACAACTCGGTCCTTGAACTCTCGGGTCGTTTTGGGACTTTATCGAGTGTTATAAATCAAACTAGAAACGTTTTGGGCCATTTGTGCAATTTTTTTTAATTCATCTTATTTTTTTTTAAAGAAAAATACATGTTGATTTCTAAACTTTTTTGGACATTCCATAACTTCTCAAAATGTTACAAATAAGTCTAGAATAATATTTCGGTTATTTTGGAACTTTACCAAGTGTTACAAATAAATCCAGAATAGTTTAGGGTCAATTCTGTAATTTAAAAATTATTTTTAGTTCAGATAAATATATTTCAAAAATTACATTTTCATTCCTAAACTTTTTTGGACATTCCATGACTTCTCAAAGTGTTACAAATAAGTCTAGAATAATTTTCGGGTTATTTTAGAATATTTACAAGAGTTACGAATAAGTCCAGAATAGTTTAGGATCATTTCTGTAATTTTCGAATTATTTTTACAATTTAGCTCAATTTTTAATAAGTTGCATTTTGGTCCCTAGATATGTTTTTGACATCCTGTAACTTCTCAAAATTAGTCCAACGAGCTTAATATCTTCAAAATCATTTGTGTGTGTTTTGACACGTTTAGAATGACTCAAAAGTTAAACCATTTTTTTCCGAGCACGATTAACTTTATTTCTCTCTTGTTTTATTTATTTGAAAATAACTCATAAATATAACAAAAAAATGTTTGTACATGGTTTGTTTTATTTAAAGAAAATGCATGTAATCTTTTTGGGTTAAGCATGATCAAAGCGGGCAATTCAGGTAAATTGAACAAAAAAATCAAAAGCAAACTAAAGTACTGAAAGGGAGGATTATGGGCTCGTGAGCCCTTAAGACGACATAATCAAACCCCCGAACTCAATTCTCTGGACGTAGACCTTTCCAAGCCCTAGGATGTTAGGTCCATGTACCCTAGACAATTTTAGGATTCTGATTAGCCTTTAATTAATCGGTGGCAACTCTTTCATTTTTTTCGATCCGGTTGATGACCCCGCTTGACCGGACCCGTCGCTCACCATTACCCGACATTTTTTAGCGAAACAAAGAAAAATGTTTTTCAAAAAGGGTCGGGGAAAGTCAGATTCGACGTCCGACAATTTGGTGACTCTGCTGGGGATCGCTTTTAGAGGGTTTAGGATTTGTCATTTTTGCTTTGCCATATTATATTTTGGTCCTATCCGTTTTGATCGTTTGCTCATGCTTGCAGTTTCAAATTTTGTCCAAAAGGCGATGTAATTGTAATAATTAAAAAAAAAAGATTTAAATTTTTGTATTGCACACACTACGCTGGTTATCATTATCCGCTCGGACATGGAGCACATTAAGAGCTTAGAGAGTTTAGTAAGGGAATTCGCCCGGAGCGATTTGGACCACCGGCACGCACCCAAACAACTCAACTCGATGATCGAAATGGGGCCGTGATCCACTTTATGGGGTGATGCTGGTTCAGATGACCTAGAAATTTCATCCATTTAGAACAAAAGCTCCACGTCGTGTTTAACTTGTACCAGTTTTGTGTGTATTTCCATTTTTGGGCCCAACTGATGTAAATGGGAATTCAGACCAAGTATTTGGATACGAGATTGACCCACAATTCATGAAGAAAATTCAGCCCAACTGTTGTGAATTAGATGTCAGCCCAACAAATGTAGATGGAAGTTTGGCCCATTATGTAAATGTGTTTTATTTTGGCCCTAAATCATGACATTTATAGGATTGGGCCTTTTGTATTATATATTTCAGACTTCTGTAAAAGTAATACAAACCTTACTAATGAAATTTACATTCTCGCACTTGCATTGCATTTTTCAAAAAAAGAATGTAAGTTCTGTTCATTCTATTGTTGTATTCTTAGGACGTTTCACATACCATCTTTGGTAAGGATGAAACAAAAAAATCATTTCCCTCACATTAAGGTCATACAGCCCTCTACGGTTGAAAAATGCCCAAATATGGAAAGCCATGACAAAAGGGAATCAGAAATACGTGAACAATAAGATTGGCGAGATTCACGAACTTGCAAGTTACAAACTCAATAGGGTTCTCCCTGATATCTTGTTTAACTTCTATGATGTGGAAAACGCGTCTGCATGATTAACAACAACAGAATACCTTCACAAGTTCCATTATGCACCTGCAAGTCTTTCAACCCGTAGGAGATAATCAAGGATAGACCCGAACAATCACCGTCATTCTAGCAATGTTGGGGCACCTTGGAAAAATGTGGGGGCAACGTAGTTGAGTTGAATGACACCCTTGAACAGTTCAGACGAAGTCGAGGTGAATAAAAAGATTTTCAAAATGCATGTCTTCGACCTTCGTTCAAACCAAGGAACAAGCACCAAATGCACTCAATAAGCTACGTCGTTGTGTGAAATGTCTTAAGAACTAAACTTCGATTGGCCAAATCCTTTTAAAGTATTTTTGAAAAAAAAACTTTTTCCATACATGCAATCAAAGTCTGCGAATAGAATGAACGGGACATGCAAAATTTTTAAAAGCAGGCATGCATGATCATTTGTGTAATCATTCTTCTTACTATGTTTATTTTGAATTTAGGTTTCCAGGAACCCATGCGACATTCGACGACTCCAGCACCTCAAGAACACAAAGGGAGCCTTGATTCAAATTTGTATGGGGGAAATCTTGCTGAATCTAACTCTATACATTACGGAGAATGATTCGTTGACCCAGACGACATTGCAATTTGGAACACAAAATCAAGTAGATGCCAAATTGTATCAATTCCTGAATGCAAGGAATAAGGAGTATGATCAGGAAAAACAAGATTTACTCCGAGAAAAAACTGTTACCTAAGGTGGAATCAGCTTATGCAACTATTCGATCAGAAAGGGACTGTGGACAAGTAATGTGTTTGGATTTAGGGTTTAGATGAGAAAAGGAAAAATGAAGAAGAACAGCTCTGGAATTCAAAGACGATAACTTGATAATCTGAAATGTTCAACAGTGACAAAGATATTAAGAGAAACAGCCTAGAATCTGACAAAACAATACTGATACGGAAATTGCAGCTAAGTCCCTGAAACTAAACTAATTGATGCTTGGACCGCAAGCAACAATATTTACATATTGAACCCTAAACATAAGTGTTAGACACACTTATATCCTAACATTCCCTATGCTTGATCTTGACTTTGAAACTTGATCTTCCCTGAAATTTGACAGTCTGCAGTAAAATTCATTCTCTGGAACAGAGTACTTGCCTGTTCCTAATTGACACATCTGAGCAGCATATGTAGAATGGCTAAGTTCTCCTAGCTGAGATGCACTTCGCAATTATTGGACATCTGTACTGTCTTTAGTATAGATGATCAGAACTCTGATCATAGGTTGATTATTGCCTGTAATCTGAGATCATGAACAAGTCTGAAAACACGAAAAGCAGTACCAAGTATTCACAAATCATATGCATGATTCTCCCTATTCCAGATCAGTAAACTGTTGCCAAAGTGCATCAGACAGACTCATATTACCAGTTTAACTGCTGCTTTATTCATTAATATTGAATGACTTGAAATCTGAGAGTTTCAGAACATAACAGAGGAGTTTGAGCTCCTATCTTACCAGTACGACTGCAAGGTTTGAGCCTTGATCTTTTCATCCTCAAGAGTGAAAACCCAGTATGATCTTGTCATTTTCTTATGGTTTTCACTCTGTTTTTGGACTCAAGCCATACCCTATGCCATGGTTAATGCATCAGTTTTTTTTTTTTCTTTTTTTTTTGAGGAACCAGAGATGCACAGAGGCAAAGTTTATGATCAAAAAAGTGAGAAAATAACAGATGACAAGCGATACCTAGGCATATGCTAGACATGGAAACCAGACATGAGCAGACCATGATTACAAGCACTAATAGAACAAGATAGAGTTGATCAGACATGCATAAAGACAGACAGAGGCAAAAAATTACAGAGATGCAGTCAACAGAAAACTCAGAGAACATACATATGGCTGTTATGAAATGTAGGTCAAGGCAAGTTACTAAGTTAACAGAGAAATAATATTCTTACAGACTGGGTGGGAAGTTCATTGAGCATTGGAACCGAGCTGAAGGAATGGGGAGACGCCATGATCTTCCAGTTCCTCCAGTGACATACACCCTATAAGACCCCTACTATCCTGAGAAGGGACAGAGGCAAGAAGCCATGATGCGAGAGAGCTATCCTGCTGAAGGAACTTCGTGTATGCAGGATTTGGGACAGCAGCCCCAGTTTCATCTTCCAGAAACTGAGGTACGTTAGCTCCATGAAGATGATTCTCCATGTTATACCCTCTTACAGAGAGTAGAACCTATTGTTTCCATTGCTGGAAATTCTCTTCGCCAAGTAGCTGAGCTACTTTCTTGTTGGCGAAGGCAGGACCAGATTCTTCCATGAATCAGAGAGGGGAGGTTGAAAAGAGAAGATTTCAGGCTCGATCGAGCTCTGATACCATGTTTGGATTTAGGGTTTAGAAGAGAAAAGGAAAAACGAAGAAGAACAACTCTGGAATTCAAAGACGATAACTTGATAATCTGAAATGTTCAACAATGACAAAGATATTAAGAGAAACAGCCTAGAATCAGACAAAACAGTACTGATACGGAAATTGCATCTAAGTCCCTGAAACTAAACTAATTGATGCTTGGACCGCAAGCAACAATATTTACATATTGAACCCTAAACATAAGTGTTAGACACACTTATATCCTAACATAATGGGTACCACAACAAGGAGGGATGTCGAGGTTCCCAACACCTGAATTGAGTCTTACTTATATGCTACACCTCACTAAGAGGAATTGGCAATCGGAGTCAAACCGACCCACGCTACCAGACCACATTCGACCACCGGAAAATGGAAGGTTGTTTTACAAAGTAAAGGATATAAGAAAATAAACTCCCTATCGTTTGATTGAGTGGAAGCAGAGACGGATTAAATAGAGATGAAGTGAAACCATTGTTTACGCAGGGGAGACACATTGTTGACACGGGACAAACATCGTTGTTGTCTCCTGCGGAAGAGTCGCCATTGTTGACACGGAGCAAGCGCCGTTGTTGACTCTTGCATAAGAATCACCATTGTTGACACGGGACAGACGACGTTGTTGACTCCTGCAGAGGAGATGTCATTGTTGACACGGGAAGACGGCGTTGTTGACAACATGGGAGACGTCATTGTCAATATAGAGAGACACCATTGTTAGCAGTGTCAATCGGAAATGCATGAAAAGTAGCCACTATGGAAAGATTTGTCACAACAAGGCAGAATACTTCCAACTGATTAAATTCCCCGAAGGGTAAAGAAACCCGTGGAGGGACAACATCATCGACGCCAGCAATGTCATCACCACGGGTATGAAAGCCGCGAATAAGATAAGCAGGTCAGCGGTCACCTTGTGTTCTTATTTACGTACTTGCGTACAAAAACAATTGGCAACACTCGCACCCATGAGTAAAATTTCTCCGGGAAACTAAAAACTGCCAATGGAGATCAAAATCAAAGAGGTTTCAGCCTATTGTTGTACAATCAAAGAATCAGGCGGTCAACCATGACTCACTGATATAAAACGATACCTGGCGTACGGAGTTCCCAGAGAACGCTACAAGAAAATGACTGAATGGTCATGTGAGGAATGACTTGCAATTAATTTCCCAGTGACCCGACTATACACATTGGAGATGCATGAATGCTAAAGAAGTTGAGCATCTAATGGAAGAAATTCATGAAGGTTATTGAGGCCCACATATGAACGTGCGAGACTTGGGTACTTTTGGTTCACCATGACGGTTGATTGTATAGAACATGTCCAACAATATCACCTATGTCAAGTGTTCGCGGACCAAATACACGCGCCACTGCACGAGTTCTATCCCATGACTTCCCCATGGTATTTCTCAATGTGGGGGCATCGATGTAATCAACATGATTTTCCCAAAGGCGTCCAACAGTAATTGATTCATATTGATTGCGATCGATTACTTCATCATGGGGTAGAGGTTATTACCTGGCGTCAATCGGTCTCGGTTTCTCGTACGGTCTTGTAAACTCTGAATGAGTTAGATATATATTTCTCATATTCAATATTGTATTTGTATTTTCTAATGTTATGAAATTGAGGTTTTATCTATACAAATATTATATATATGTATAATATATGTGTGCTACTATATCTATATGTATAATATATATATATTATGTATATATGATACTATATATGTATGTATATATATATATATGTGTGTGTGTGTGTGTGTGATATTATGTCTATATGTATAATAATATATATATATATATATATATATTATGTATATGTGATACTATATATATCTATATGTATAATATCTATATCTATATATTTTATGTATATGTGATACTATGTATATACATGTATAATATATATGTAATACTATATGTACATGTATAATATATGTATATTATGTATATGTGAAAAAATATAGTTTTCAAAAACGACTTAGGTCATTCCCAAACTTTGATGAAGGTTACAACTCGGTCCTTGAACTCTCGGGTCGTTCTGGGACTTTATCGAGTGTTATAAACCAAACCAGAAACGTTTTGGGCCATTTGTGCAATTTTTTTTAATTCAGCTTAATATTTTTTTAAGAAAAATACATGTTGGTTTCTAAACTTTTTTGGACATTCCATAACTTCTCAAAATGTTACAAATAAGTCTAGAATAATTTTTGGGTTATTTTGGAACTTTACCAAGTGTTGCAAATAAATCCAGAATAGTTTAGGGTCAATTCTGTAATTTAAAATTATTTTTCAGCTCAAATAAAAATATTTCAAAAATTACATTTTCATTCTTAAACTTTTTTGGACATTCCATGACTTCTCAAAGTGTTACAAATAAGTCTAGAATAATTTTTGGGTTATTTTAGAATATTTACAACAGTTACGAATAAGTCGAGAATAGTTTAGGATTATTTCTCCAATTTTTGAATTATTTTTCCAATTTAGCTCAAATTTAATAAATTGCATTTTGGTCCCTAGATATGTTTTTGACATTCTATAACTTCTCAAAATTAGTCCAACGAGCTTAATATCTTCAAAATCATTTGTGTGTGTTTTGACACGTTTAGAATGACTCAAAAGTTAAACCATTTTTTTTCCGAGCACAATTAACTTTATTTCTCTCTTGTTTTATTTTTTGAAATTAACTCATAAATATAAAAAAAAAAATGTTTGTACATGGTTTGTTTAATTTAAAGAAAATGCATGTAATCTTTTTGGGTCAAGCATGATCAAAGCGGGCAATTCAGGTAAATTGAACAAAAAAATAAAAAGCAAACTAAAGTACTGAAAGGGCGGATTATGGGCTCGTGAGACCTTAAGACATAATCAAACCCCCGAACTCAATTCTCTGGACGTAGACCTTTCCAAGTCCTAGGATGTTAGGTCCATGTACCCTAGCCAATTTTAGGATTCTGATTAGCCTTTAATTAATGGGAAAAGTAAGTAAATGCACCCGGATGTTTACACCAGTTGGTAATTGCACCCATGATGTTTGTTATTACACCCCGGATGTTTACGTTTGTTGGTCATTGGGCCTTTCCGTCCATTCTGAACGTTTTCTGTTAAATTGATGCTCACGTGGCTGTCATGTGCCTTGCTCATAAATGATAATACCTAAACTACCCTAAGCCATTTCTAATTATTAAGTATGTATTTCTTCCCTTTGTCATTTGTTCTCCCTGCGTCTTCACTTTGTCGTCGGCGTGCTGCGAGCTCTTAGCAAGATGGGCCAATGTTCTCCCTGCATCTTCACTTTGTCAGTCTGCACTGATTAAGAAAGCGGAAGATGTAGAAATGGATACTGCAGAACAAAGTGCACTCAGGTTACGTGCTCAACAACAACGCACTAGTTGTAACGGATCAGCGTCCTCCTAATGGAACTCCACCCCCAGTTAGCCTCGGTCTCGTGAAGGTGCCCAACATGAGCACTAATACGGTTAGTTCTGGCTATCTGCAGTATCTATATTTGTGTTGTCTACCATTAGCATTGACAATATCTTTAGAAGTACCAGACACTGATATTATGCAGAAAATTATTAGGATCATAATTCAGTGGACCAAGAAAAGAATCAGACAAATGGAACTTTGGGCAAAGGGGATTCTGAACCTCCTTCAGCAGATCTCCTTAGTGATCTGTTGGGTCCATTGGCTATTGAAGGCCCTCCAGGCACTAGTCATTCAGAACTGGATGTGGCATCTGTGGTTGAAGATGTCGCAAGCTCAGCAAATGCTTCTGCTCTTGTTCCTGTTGAGGAACAGACAAATTATGTTCAGGTATTAATATATTTCTACCTTTACAGGTAGTCATTATCATATTGGAGAGGATCTATGTTTTGTTCTGAAGTAGTAAATTCATCGGACTATAGTTCCATAAATCTAATGTAAAAATTTAAGTTGATAGTTGGCGCCAACCACCGTTTATATGCTCTTTCTTCTTCACCTTTTTAATGTTGGACTTCTCTTTAATAACTTGGTCTCACGTCCCAAGTCCCAACATGACCCTTACCATTAATAAATATTCTTTGTTGTTGGAGACGTCCGCACCACAAGATATTTCCTATTTAGTTCATTGGCTTGCTTACCATTAACTAGCTATTTTTGCAATTTGGAGTTACAGCCTATCGGAAGCATAGCTGAAAGATTCAGTGCTTTGTGCTTGAAGGATAGTGGAGTATTGTATGAAGATCCTCATATTCAGGTTCTTTTCTTCTTCCTCTCTTTTGTTGGTACCATTTTTATAGGTAGACTTTCATTTCCTATTGCCTGGTTTAATAGTACTCTACTCAGCAGATAAGTAGACTGATATGTTGTCTCATGTACTAGATTGGCATAAAAGTTGACTGGCGTGCAAACCAAGGGCGTCTTGTTCTTTTCTTGGGAAACAAGAATACCTCACCACTGGTGTCAGTTCAGATTGTAATATTGCCTCCGGCCCATTTAAAGATGGAGTACTCAGTAGTACCTGAGACCATCCCTCCGCGTGCACTGGTGAATACTTCATCTTACTGTCTCTTGTTACTTCTTTGGAGCTCCTATTGATTTCTCTCGCATTATAGGTTCAATGTCCCCTTGAAGTTGTCAATCTCCGACCAAGCAGAGATGTACCTGTTCTTGACTTCTCTTACAAGTCTGGTACCCATATGGTAATTCCTCGAAATATGTGCTCACACGCTGTCCTTTTCATATGAGAAATAAGTATCGTAATATCATTTTTCGCTCTTTTAGGTAAACAACAAGCTTCGTCTTCCAGCTGTTCTGAACAAGTTTCTTCAGCCAATACCACTGTCTGCAGAGGAGTTCTTCCCTCAGTGGAGATCTCTATCTGGCCCACCTTTAAAACTTCAAGAATCTTCAACATCAGTTACATCAGAGGCCTTTTTCCTGAGAAATATTTCACCGATAAGTCTGTTCCAGCACTAGGTGAGATTGCCCTCTCCCTGATTTGGCTTGATGAAATAACGATTATTAGTCTTCTCAAAAAATCCAAATGCATTTTCTACCTGATTTGGCTAAACCTCTCCTACTTGATTTGATATCTCTGTTTTCTGACTGAGAGAGGAGAGGATGGTCCGCAAAGACGTTCAATTCAATTTGGAGAGGAGATGGGGTTTTCGGAGATGAGGGAGGGGGTGTCTAAGGGCAAACTTGTCTTTTTACATTTCATTTTTTCAAAATAAACGTCGCACATGGTAGGCACGTGACAGTTAACAGGTATAATTAACGATTGGTCCAATTACCAACAAATTGAAACATACGGGTGTCATAACATACGCCAAAAAACATATGGGTCCAATTACAAAAAAAAAACATTTGGGTGTCTTTACTTACTTTTCCCTTAATTAATCGGTGGCAACTCTTTCATTTTTTCGATCCGGTTGATGACCCCGCTTGACCGGACCCGTTGCTCGCCATTACCCGACATTTTTTAGCGAAATAAAGAAAAATGTTTTTCAAAAAGGGTCGGGGAAAGTCGAATCCGACGTCCGACAATTTGGTGACTCTGCTAGGGATCGCTTTTAGAGGGTTTAGGCTTTGTCATTTTTGCTTTGCCATATTATATTTTTGTCCTATCCGTTTTGATCGTTTGCTCATGCTTGCAGTTTCAAATATTGTCCAAAAGGCGATGTAATTGTAATAATTCAAAAAAGAAGATTTAAATTTTTGTGTTGCACACACTACGCTGGTTACCATTACCCGCTCGGACCTGGAGCACATTAAGAGCTTAGAGAGTTTAGTAAGGGAATGCGCCCGAAGCGATTTGGACCGCTGGCATGCACCCAAACAACTCAACTCGATGATCGAAATGGGGTCGTGATCCTCTTTATGGGGTGAGGTTCTGCTGGTTCAGAAGACCTAGAAATTCCACCCATTTAGAACAAAAGCTCCACGTCGTGTTTAACTTTTACCAGTTTTGTGTGTATTTCCATTTTTGGGCTCAACTGATGTAAATGAGAATTCAGACCAAGTATTTGGATACGAGATCAGACCAAGTATTTGGATCCGACGTCCGACACAACTGCTTAGTAGTGCTCACTCAACATTTAGTTTGATTCATACACGATGAATCCTCTACACTCCACGAGATAGCATTTTAGGCATATGGAAAATATAATCGTGAAACTCAAGAAGAACGGGCAGTCAGTGACCGATGACCAACAAATCCAGGTCGTAATGCGCTCTTTGCCTAATTCCTAGGAACATATGAAAATTTAAATAGCTCATTCTAAAGGCCTCAATACCTTTGAACACGTTCGAAGGCACATTGAGCTTAAGAGGACAGACCCAACGCCGATGGGCCTAAGGCTGATTTGTGTGTAGCGCCATCTTCTGGACCTAAGAAGAATCGATGAAGTCGGAGGAGTTATGCACAACGTGATAGCGCAAATGCATTGAAGGCAAAGTAGACAAAGAATGAGGTTAACCCAAGGACTCCTCCGAAAACAACATTGCGGAAATATTCGCGTAAGGCTGAGAAGTCAAAATACAGAAAATGCTTCAACTGTGGTCAGTTGGTACAGTTTGTGAACGCATGCCATGAATTAATCTAACATGAATGTCTTAATGGCTAATCTAGTGAATTTTGTACTCCTAGTACAGATATGTTGACTACGTCATGTTCTTTGTCGATTTTGGATTCAAGATCGGCAAATCACGTAGCCAAGGATCGTGATGTTTTCGTAGAGTGACATAGAGTCCCGCGCGAAATAAGGTTGATGTACATTGACGATAACTTTCGTGTTAAAGTAGAAGAGATTAGAACTTGTAAGTTGCGCTTGCGCGGTGCTCGAGTCTTAGTCTGAAGTCATATCCTTTATGCTCCGCAGATTCGCTGAAATATGTTATTTTAGTCTTAGAATTAATGAGACTCGGATTTAGATTATCTTTTCATGAATATTCCGTCCAATTGTTTTTAGATTCAACTTCCTTTGGCTTTAGTATTATTTCTGGTGGATTTATTGTTTCGGATTTGGATTCATGCAACAATAATAATTTCATATTTTCTTCTACTCGCGGATATGTTTGCGATGTGAATTAATGACAAATTAGACTTGACTATAAAGGTCAATGTAGAATGCATCGCCTAGCCCAACGGGGCTTGCTGCCCAACAATCCAGAGGTTGAGTCGTCTACTTGTGTAAGTTGTCTAGTAGAAAATTCAATTAGAAAGTCTTTTTGGTTAGGCACCTAGCGCCAATTTTTTTCTCTTTTCGTGTTGAAGTCGAACAGATTAGAACTTGTGAGATGCGCTTGCGCGGTGCTCGAGTCTTAGTCTGAAATAATATCCTCTATGCTCCATAGATTCGCCGAAATATGTTATTTCAGTTTTAGGATTAATGAAACTCGGTTTTAGATTATCTTTTTATGAAACTTCCGTCCAATTGTTTTTAGATTCAACTTTGTTTGGCTTTAGTATTATTTCTAGGGGATTTATTGTTTCGAATTTGGATTCATGCAACAATAATAATTTCATATTTTCTTCTACTCGCGGATATGTTTGCAATGTAAATGAAAGACAAATTAGACTTGACTATAAAGGTCAACGTAGAATGCAGCGGCTAGCCCAACAGGGCTTGCTGCCCAACAGGGCTTGCTGCCCAACATTCCACAGGTGGAGTCGTCTACTTGTGTAGTAGAAAAATCCATTAGAAAGTCGTTTTGGTTAGGCACCTAGAGCTGAATTTCCCTTTGCAATTAGTTCATTCCAACGTCTGGGGCCCTCTTAGTGCTAGGGTTCGGCACAGAGCACGAAAATTCATTACATTTAAAGATGATTACACCTGTTAAACAGGTGGGTAAAGGTTCTCCACCCTGATCGTAGAAGAATAGTACCCTTCAACGGAATTTAACGGTTTATGTAATGAAAAAGGAATCATTCATCAGTTGATGATCTCGTTCACCCCTCATCAAAATGATTTTGCAGAGAGGTGTAATAGAACACTCCTTAAAATGGTTTGGTCGATATGGTGCAGGCTCAATTGTTGATTTCCTTGTGGGGGATACGCTTTGAAGACTGTTGCCCACATCCTGAACTGTATGCCGACGAAACGGTTAACTGCACTCCATATAAGTTTTGGACTGGAATAAGTTATGGACCTTCACCATATGCGCTCACAGGGGTGTGCCGCTTACACCCATTATATCTCAATAAGTTTGGGAAAGATTGGACCTAGAGGAAAGAATTGTATTTTTGGTTACTCTAATACCTCCTAGGGATATGTGTTTATAGTCGAGCAGGACAGTGGGAGTGTTACCGAGATCGAATCACGAGACGTAACGTTGTTAGAGAACGAATTTCATAAGAATGAGAGATTGATTATGATCAGTATTTATATGAGATTCAAGATCAAGTTGAGCAGACACATGTTCATTAGAGTAGGAGAGTTGAAGCCGCAGATGATGAATCAGTTTGTTGTCCATCGGATCCAACATCTGCTGGAGCTAATGGAATAAATTTCCCTCCTGATGATCTTGTTGACAGTGGGAGCATTAAGGATCTTATTCTCGGTGGGAGTGATCATGGTCATACCCTGGTAGTAATGAGTAGTTAGGCGATGGGCTAGAACATAAGTTTTCCTCCCGACGAGATGCATTCGAAGGTGATGGAGAACTAAACTCCCTAATATCGGACGATATGGTTATTGTGTCGTAAAACGTTAGAGAAACTCTCATTAGACCCTTATAAGAAGAATGAATGAAAGTAATGGAAGATGAGATGAACACTTTGGACGAGATGGAATCTATAAGGAAAAATGGTGTTTGGACACTGGTCGACCTTCGAGAGGACATAGAGCAATAAAGCTAAATGGGTTCTTAAGATGAAGCTCAAGGTTGATGAAAAGTTGATCATCACAACTCGATTGAGTATGGCTATTTGAGTGAGTCTAGACTTGGAACTGCACTAGAAAAACGTTAAGACCGTCTTCCTCAATGGTGAGTTAGAATAAGAGATCTATATGGAGTAGTATGAATGCTTTGTGTAGAAATACCATGAGCACGTAGTGTGCAAACTTCACAAACTGATCTATAGTCTGAAATAGTTCTCTAAGCAGTGGTACCGCAGAGTTCATGATTTGGTACTAGAAAATGGGGTGTGTACCAAAAGGGTATGGACCGAACTTTGTGTTTGACTCTATATGTAGATGACATACTCATAGCCGTAAATAGCTTGAAGTTCCTCACACGGGTAAAGGCATGATTGTCTTCTATGTTTGGGATGAAGAACATGGGTGAGACGGCGCACATCCTTGGGATTCAGATCTCGAGAGATCGCCGTGGGAGGTATTTGTAGCTTTCACAGTAGAGCTACCTAAACAAAGTGTTGGAAATGTTCAACATGAGTAACTACAAACCAATTGAAGCTCCAACTTACGTTGGTCAACCTCTCAATATGGATATATGCTCGAAAACTACAAAAAAAAATGGACCAGATAAATAAATTATGTATCTAAGTGCAGTCAGAAGCTTGACGTACGCAATAGTGTGTATTCAACCAGATATTTATCACGCAATTGGCATGGTATGTCAGTACCAAGTTGAACACATATTGAAGAAATGACAGACAGTAAATAGAATCATGTGATATCTTAAGGGCATTGTCATACTATCTACTAGAGACTTGCTAGAGATCCGAGAATATATGGATGACTGTGTATAACGATGCGGATTATGGTGGTGACTTTGATGAGAGAAAATACACATCATACTTTATATTCTGCTCTCCGATAGCGTCATATCATGGATGAGCAAGAAGCAGTCGCGCATTGTGTTGATCATCATGGATGCCAAATTTGTGGCTCTTGTGTGGGCTACTCAGTAGGTTGTATGGATGAAGAGACTTCTGAATTGATTGCTGAGTCATTGGAGTCGCAATTTCCGTGATAAAGAAACCCAAGTATCATAACAAGTCATAGCAAGTAGATATGAAGCAAAACTATGTTAGAGACGTGGTTAGACACAAGGTGATGAGTTTGAAGTACTTGTCTACGGATGAAATGGTTGTGAACCGTCTCTCCAACCTTGAAGAGGGAGTCTTTAGTAAGGCATGTGTAGTCTCTAGGACTGTGTAGACTTAGTTGATGTACTTCATTGATTTCCCATACAATGTTCTTTAACTTCAATTATATTTGAGTATGCATGTTTTCACAGTTTGAGTGTTTTGTGTGTTCTTATTGTGATTGTTTATTGAAATATGTCAGAGTGGATTAGATCACCCTCTCACACGGGTGATAGTTTCTATGACTTTGTGGCTAGGTGAGGTTGGTGATAGTTCCTAGTTTTGGAAGTCGGTTGAGATGACCAGAAAGGGCTTTTGTATTTAGAACTATCTGATTCCGCACTATGACGGATTCTGGTCTGTCAATCCACTCAGAGGTCGGATGGGAGTCTTTGTGACTTTTGGTTCGGGTACTATGTGTGCCTAATGGACATCTTTACAACATTTGCACATATGCTCCATGGGAGAGTAGATATGCTGCAACACGTGTTCCATACCGCGGCACACCCAAAACGACCATGGGTATGGCCCGAGATGTGATCTTAACTCGGAGTCGTGTGAGACCCAGAGCTATTTGCGTAAGAATCGCGTACGTACCCTCAATACTCTAAACAGAGACTTGAGGTTCAGTTCAATTTTTTTTATCTTAGTATGTGCTCGATGGGTGCGCTCACAAGTACCTTGGACCCGATTCTAGAAAAACGAATTGGATTGTGCTGATGGTTTTATGGGAAGAGGATGGTCATTATGGGATCTTCTTGATATTGTATCCATTAGGTGTCCACCAACCGCGACGTTGGCTGCGGTTGTGGGCGCAATACATATATAGGTTTAAAAGATCATTGTGTGTGGTCAGACCTGGAGAAAGATTACATAACCAAGGGTGCATGACACATTTCCACTGCTGGTGTGAGATCCGCGAGTTACTGCAACTCCTAACAGATGCTCAGCACCTTGCTCATTGTGCATGCCGGTTGCACGACTGCTACCTCGTATGTAATTTTACTGTATAAGGGGAATTCGTTCTCCAGTGTTGGCTTAATGAATGAGCGCCCCCACTTTGTGCGAGTAAGAGATGTTGGTTTGGGGGTGTTGGGTATCGATAGTGACGGCCCAATAAGGAAAAGGCCTCGAAGGCCCAATAACCCTGGAGGGGGTAAATCCAAAATATTCGGACCGGATCATCCTCAGTCAAAGTCAGTCTGGCCCATCATAGAATGGCCCAGAATCGAGCCCAGGATGATATGGACGCCAAAGGTTCCCCAGCTGATCGTCATCCTTCCTCAAGTCGCGACCTCCTACTGCTTGCCATGGGAGTGCTCGCCCCGAAGAGAGCCTTGCCTCTCTCCTCGGGTCCCACCTACCGTTAATAAGGAAGTGGCCACGATATCCCGCGTATCTCGGTCACATATTCACTAAAGATTAGATATGGTAACTGCAATCTAGTCGTAACTGCCATATCTACTATCCAAATCTTCAACAGCACAATATTCCCAAGATATACGGTTACCTTATATGGTTTGATCTCTCCTACCCTATAAATACCTCTGTTTTACATACGTTCATTACGTTTTAAGCTATATACACACACATATACTCATTTAAGCATCAGAGAGGGACTCAGAGACACCCCCTCTGTTGCGCTCCCCTACTTGCAGGTTCACCGGAGTTGAAGCAGAAGCACCATTCAATCGACGTCTGGCATTCAATTCACTGCCAGATCAGCAACCAGGAATTCACGATCCAACATTTGGCGCCGTCTGTGGGAATCGAGTGATACAGCCATGAGAACTCGATCACAAAACAACCGCCCGGACCAGACTCGCAAGCAATCCGCAGATAGCTCTGATTCTGTCGCCGCTTCACCGCTTCAGCAAGAACCTGCCAGCCAGGCAGCACCCAATGTCGTTCCTCTGCGGACGGCCCGAGAGCATGTCGGTAATTCCAAACCGACCCCAGCTACCAACCACATCGAGACTCCAGCTCCGCAGACCATCCACATCGCTGGGGAAAACATCAAGTTAACCCCGGAGATGATATCATTGTTGGAGGCCATCCTAGGGCAGGCCCTCCGTCAAGCCCCTGCTCCCTAAGGAAACACTCGCCCTACTGCCACAGGGCCCTTGCCGTCTGAAACCGGGAATCGTGGCACCACATCACCCCAGGAGGATCAGGAGATAACGTTAGGACAACAGTCCCTACCCCCGGCATATACCGAGCAGCCGGCGGCTACATACTCCGCCAATCCTTCTGGTCCCTCTCCGTGCGGGACTTATCCAAAATATTGCACCCTGGACCAGATGGACGACCTTCTCAACAGAAGGCTCCAAGAAAGACGATTGACAGTCGTAGCTCCCTTCAAGAAGCAATCTGCTCACCCCTTTGCCGACGAGCTCGTCGCCATCAAGATCCCCAAAGACGTAGTCGCTCGGGCCATACCTGAGTACAGTGGTGGAGGAGATCCCACCATACACGTCAACAAACACGAGGCTTCTCTGTTGGGTAAGTCAAATGATCTCAATCACTTGGCTTTGTTCTTTCCATCCACTATTTCCATCCACTTGGTTCTTCGGCCTCCCTGCAGGATCTATAGGAACTTGGGCAGAATTAAGGAGCAAATTCCTGGAGAGATGCATAGGCGAGCGCCAGCTAATGAAAAGTGTGGTCGGATGGGGAGATCATTCGAGCCTTCTACAGAGGTCTGGATGTGTCCAACAAGGCCTCGAGAAAGCTGCGCAACAGCAATCACGTGAAGGAGATTGAGACGTTGGAGGAACTGGCGTCTAGGGCAAAAGGTTTCATAGACTTGGAAAGGGCGAACATTGAGGCCAACTTCCTGACGACCTCGCTAACGGTGGTTCCCGAGCCCCGACGCGATGGTAAGAAGGAGATGAAGAAAGAAAAGAAGGGAAGAGACAGCAGGCCCCGGGTCGAGCCCAACCCGGCACCGAGAAATCCAGAGGTCCCTGAGTACTTTACGCCTTTAAATAGGCAGATCTCAGCGGTACTAGTCGAGATGGAGAGGAGATTCTTGGCGAGGCCACCAATGCCTCGTCGGAGTGGTCAGCCCATGGGGAAGGACGTCGAGAGCTATTGCAGATACCATAAGTGCAAGGGCCACAAGATGGATGACTGCCGCATTTTGAAGCGGGACATAGAGAAGCTGATTCAAGGGGGGATGCTGAAGGAATTTGTGGCAGGGCGAGACAGAAGTTGAACGCCCCCTAGGAGACATCGTTCGCCAGCCCCTGCTGAGCAAACTGATCCATCTGCCAGCAAGAGGAGATTGAATTTGATTGCGGGAGGATTCGATGCAGGAGGCGAGGGGTCGCACGCCAGGTAGGTCTATGCAACTCAGATCTCTACAGTAGTTCAGTTGGGAAAGCGACCCCGACCTGAAGAGGACATTGTCATCTCATTCTCCGAAGATGATTTGGCACATGTCACAACCCCCCACAATGATGCTTTGGTTATCACGGCTGATATCGACGGCTATGACGTTGCAAGGATTCTGATCGACGGAGGAAGCTCGACAGATATCCTATTCCTGGACCCCTTCGAGAAGATGGGCAAGTCCAAGCGTGACCTGAAGAGAGTCAACTTTCCACTGATTGGGTTTGCTGGGAGGACGACTTATCCACTGGGAGCAATAACCATGCCAGTAATTATGGGCGAGGGATGGAAGAGCATCAAGGTACCGGTCACTATCCTGGTGGTCGACTCACCTACATCCTACAACGCCATCCTAGGGAGGACTACAATCAACCCCAACAAGATTGTGGTCTCCACAGTCCATAAGAAGATGAAGTTCCCCACTCCCAACGGGATTGGAGAAGTGCTCGGCGACCAGCCTTCCTCGCGGCAATGCTATGTGAACTGCATGCGCAGGAAGAACCAAAGGGAGGCCCTCGCCATCGAGACAAAGGCCGACCCTCGCGAGGATTTGGCTCGGCCAGCGCCCATGGAGGAATTGGAAGAAGTCGAGGTCGATGGCCCAGACAAGAAGGTGCGCATTGGGACCACCTTGAAAGAAGATCAGAAGGAGGTCATGACCGCCCTCCTCAGGGAATTTAAAGAGCTCTTCGCCTGGCAGCCGAGCGACATGCCAGGTATCAGCACAGACATCATCTCTCACGAGCTTAGGATAGACCCGTCTATCAAGCCGATCGCCCAAAAGAGGAGATCGTTCGGGACGGACAAGTGCTTGGCGATCAGACAGGAGGTTGGCAGGCTGATTGAGGCTGACTTCGTCAGAGAGGTGAGATTCCAGAGTTGGGTCACCAACCCAGTTTTGGTCAAAAAATCAAATGGCAAGTGGAGGATGTGCGTCGACTTCCGCGACCTGAACCGAGTTTGCCCCAAGGATTCGTATCCCCTTCGCAGGATTGATCAGCTGGTCGATGCTACCTCTGGTCACGAGATGCTGAGCTTTATGGACGCCTATTCAGGCTACAACCAGATCAGAATGCACCCAGATGATGAGGCTCACACCGCTTTCTATGCAGACGGGGACATTCTTTGTTACAAGGTGATGCCCTTTGGTCTCATCAATGCCGGGGCGACTTATCAGCGGATGGTGAACTGCCTATTCCAGGACATGCTGGGAAGAAACATGGAGGCTTATGTGGACGATATGCTCGTCAAAAACATCAAGGGCAATCCGCACACAACGGACCTCCGCGAAGCTTTCGAATGCATGAGGAGACACAACGTTCGCCTGAACCCTGCAAAGTGCGCCTTTGGAGTCAAGTCTGGCAAATTCCTGGGATTCATGGTCAACGAGAGGGGCATCGAAGCGAACCTAGAAAAGCGAAAGGCCATAAAATAGATGAAGTCGCCCACCTCCCATAAGGAGGTTCAGTGCCTGAATGGTCGCCTAGCTGCTCTCAACCGTTTCCTCTCCAAGGCGAGCGACAGGTCCCTCCCATTTTTCAGAACTCTGAGGGCCAACCGCAAGTTCGAGTTGACGCCAGATTGTGAGGAGGCATTCCAGTCCTTGAAGCGGCATATCCAAGCACTCCCAGCTCTGGCAAAGCCCATTCCAGGCGAGCAGCTCTTCCTTTATCTAGGCATCAGCGACGTGGCAGCCAGTGCTATTTTGATAAGGAAGGAAAATAATGTTCAGAGTCCAGTGTACTTTATTAGCAAAATGTTTAACTCAGCAGAAATAAAATATGTCCAGATTGAGAAGTACCTCTCAAAAACTTCCTGATGAAACCAGATTCTTCAGGAAGAATGGTCAATTGGGTGATCGAGCTCATTGCGCCGAAAACGGCCATCAAAGGTCAAGCACTAGCTGATTTCATTGTGGAAAGCACAAGTAATGGTCAAACAGAAGCAGAAAACAGGCCAAGTCAGTCAGCAGGCAATAATCAAGTCTGGGAGCTCTATACAGATGGGTCTTCGTCAAGAGAAGGCTCGGGGGCAGGTTTAATTCTTATTCCTCCTGAAGGCGAGCCTTTAAAGTATGCGATCGCCCTAACATTTCAGGCGACCAATAATGAAGCAGAGTACGAGGCTCTTATTACTGGACTCAGACTGGCGAAAGGAATGGGCATATCTGTACTTAAGGTTAAAAGCGTCTCGGAACTTATCGTCAATCAGGTCAATGACACTTATGAGGCAAGGGGGAAAAGATGAAAAAGTACCTCAGCATCGCCAAGAAGCTCGTCGTAGAAATTCCAAATTTTGCGATTTAGTCTATTCCTCGCCAGGAAAACCAGATGGCAGACTCCTTAAGTAAGCTGGCATTTGGAGGAACGACAATCCAAGATGTACAATTCCTGGAAAAGGTCTTATGTTCAGTCCTTGAAAGCAGAACAGAGGTCTTCAACATTCAAGGGCAGGTCACATGGATGACTCCGTTTCAGAATTACTTGAAAGAGGGGATCCTCCCGGATGACGAAGGCGAATCTATGAGGATAAGACGACTCGCAGCCAGTTATCTGATTATAGACGGAGAACTCTATAGGAGAGGCTACTCGACTCCTTACTTGAGGTGTGTTGCTCATCCAGAAACGGAAAGGGTTCTTCGAGAAGCTCATGAAGGGGTGGCAGCATGTCATGAAGGTGCTCGATCATTAACGAGGAAGATCTTTAGACTGGGATACTATTGGCCAACCTTGGGAAAAGATGCGGCTGAATTAACGCAGAAGTATGAGACTTGCCAGCAATTTGCACCACGATCAGGTCGACCGCCAACACTATTATCCCCAATGGCGGGTGTCTGGCCCTTTGCTCAATGGGGGATTGATATATTAGGTCCTTTTCCTATTAGCACTGGTCAACGTACTCACATTATAGTGGTGATCGACTACTTCACCAAGTGGATAGAGGCGAAAGCTCTAGCTTCTACAACGGAATTTCAAGTCATCAAGTTTCTGAAGATCAACATATTCTCTAGGTTTGGCATTCCTAAAATACTCATCAATGATAATGGTCTGCAATTCATTGGAAAGGAGCTCAAATGGCTCTGTGAAGAATACCATGTCGACCATCGTTTCAGTTCAGTACATCATCCTCAAACGAATGGGCAAGCTGAAGCAGCCAACAAGGTTGTTTTAGCAGGACTCAAGAAAAGGGTTCGAGCATTCAAAGGAAATTAGTCAGAAGAGCTGGAAAACGTATTATGGACCATCAGAACAACGCCTAAGGCAGTTACTGGAGAAACACCCTTCAGTTTAGTGTATGGATCAGAAGCAGTGCCTACCCATAGAATCTTACACTTCAATACTGAGGCAAACGAAGTCGAACGCAGGACTGACCTCGACCTAGCAGAGGAAAAGAGGTGGCAATCAGAAAGGACACAGGCAAAGATGCGTCTGGCGACCGCTCGATACTTCAACAGAAAAGTCAGCGCTCGCCAATTTTTCGTGGGGGAGATGGTCATGAGAAGGAACGAATTTACAAGGTTGGACAGTCAGAATAAGCTTTTAGCTAAGTGGGAAGGACCATACAAGGTAATAGAGATCGCCGCCCCAGGATCCTACTATTTGGAAACCACTGAAGGATAAAGGTTACCTCGTCCATTCAATGATGAACATTTAAGGAGATTTCATACATATCTTGTAAATCAAAATGTTATGTCAATAAAAGCAAGTTGTTCCTTCAAAAAGCGTGACCACTCGAACCAAATCGAAGAAAAAGCCCTAACAACAAAGTGAGGTCAAAAGCCTTGACGCCAAAGTCAAGCCAAAAGCCCTAACAACAAAGTCAGGCCAAAAGCCCTGACGCCAAAGTTAGGCCAAAAAGACCTAAACAAAAAGAGTTAGGCAAAAAACCAAAAGCCCTGACGCCAAAGTTAGGCCAAAAACTCTGTCGCCAAAGGCAAGCCGAAAAGACCTAAACAAAAAGAGTTAGGCAAAAATCTAAAAGCCCTGACGCCAAAGTCAGGCCAAAAGCCTTGTCGCCAAAGGCAGGCCAAAAAGACCTAAACAACAAGAGTTAGGCAAAACGAAAGCCCTAACACCAAAGTTAGGCCACAAGCCCTGACGCCAAAGTCAGGCCAAAAGCCCTAACGCCAAAGTTAGGCCACAAGCCCTGATGCCAAAGTCAGGCCAAAAGCCCTAACGCGAAAGTTAGGCCATAAGCCCTGACGCCAAAGTCAGGCCAAAAGACCTGACGCCAAAGTCAGGCAGAAAGACCTGATACCATAGTCAGGCAGGAATCTGGACAACGAAGATAAGCAATCCATCAAGGAAACTATCTTCTTATAGGTTGGACAAATTTTAGAAAAGTTATCTTCATGAGTCAAATTATCGAGGATGGATAAGGAATCTTAAGCAATCACTACGGAAAGTGAAGCTACAAGTAACAAGTTCCTCTCGTAGAGGCGAGCACTCCAAAAGGTTTAAGCTTCGGTAAGGTTATACATCTTCAAGCTTAGAAGTCTATACTTTTAAGTCTTAAGATATTTTCCTTAAGGGGCTTATACTTGGCGAAATAAATGGATAATTCTATGAGGTTTTATCAATTTTAGCCTAAATAAAGAAAGTTGAAGGTAATTACGATTAAGAAATTGGAGGGATCGCCAACACATTCAAAGTCGAGCAAACACAAAGGCTTATGAATATAAAGGCATTCAATAAAAACCGAGTCTTTAATCGACGAAATAATTACAGATCAACCCAAAATACAAAAAAGATAAAGAAACAATTATCTAAAAGCAAAAGAAGCATGGTCGCCGGAGAGGTGGAGACTTCAGGATTTCGGGTATTCGGGGGCAGGAGTGTTTGGCTCGCCTTCGGGGGCAGGAGTGCTCCGTTCGCCTTCGGGGGCAACCTCTTCTACAGCCGCAGCTGGGTCGATCTCTTCAGCAGCAGGGGTAGGCTTAGGATGAGAACTCCGGAGGAAACCCTTAAGGGACTCAACTTCCCGAATAGGAAAGTTGGAATTGACTGCATGGACATCCTCGACCAGAACTTGGAGGAAGTCGGCAATTTCCGACCTCATCACCTCCAAAGCACAGTCAATGAACTCCTCAGAGGCTTTGAATTCGTTGACCGCACTTTGGGGTGAAGGAACAGACTTTAGCTGTTCAGCAAGCTGTTCCTTCTCCTCCTCCAGGGCGATCCCCCTGGCTTCAGCAGCAGCCCTCTGGGCCTCAGCAGCTTCCTTCTGAGCCTCAGCGGCGACCCGTTGAGCGTCTGAATCCGCCCTTTGGGCTCGAGCCTCCTTCAACTCAGCCTCCAGGCGAGCTCTGACAGCCTCCTATTCATCCAAGCACCGATGAAGGGCCTCAAACTCTTGAAGGAAGACCGCAGCATCAGTCTCCCTCTTCTTTTCATCAGCAATGAGCCGCTCCTCCTTCCTGAAGTACTCCTCTCGGGCACCTTCCACCAAGGAAACCACCGCGTCAGCGGTCGACTTGATGGCCTCCATTTGCTCGGGGGAGATCTCCGTGCTCCGGTATTGCTCCAACTCAACAAGCAAATCAGAATGCTTGTTGGCGAGCTCTCCGACGATGCGACCCATCGCCACCTCTTCTCGAACGAGCTGGCAACAAAGAAATAACAAAGATTGTTAGGCTATGGAAAAGAGGGAGCAATGCAAAAACATAACGAGGAATCGAAATCTTACCAGAGTGACTCGTTCATAATGGGACCGCATGAATCCCTCGATTTGGTGCAGCTCCGAGGGAACCGCAAAGCGATCCCTGGGAGGAATTATCCCCTCAAGGAGTCGCATGCACAAATCCGGGTTGCCCCGGAGACTCTTCTTGTCTGAGACCCCTTCTTCGATAAGTCTCCGCAGGGGAACCAAACTCCCCGAGAGTTCTCAGCCTTGAGCGGCTGGAACATGCTCGCAAAGGAGCAGTACTCCTCAGGAGGAGTCTTCGAGGCGCTAGGGGTATCGGACCCCTTCTTCTGAGTCCCAGATTCCTTCGGAGGAATAGGGACCGAAGACTCGGAAGGAGAAGGGGCCGCCAAAATCATAGCCTTCTCCCCGGGGGCAGCGGGTCCCTTAGGAGGAGGAGGACTCTGGGGGAGAACCGGGCGATCCTCACTCCTGACCTTCTTGGCAGGAGGAGGAGGAGGGTCCCAGTCCACATCAGCAGTGGGCTTCTCTGCAAAATAACAAGGAGATATGTCAAAACCCGAAGACTGCAGAGCATAAAAACAGCAAATCAGCAAATGGCGAGACAACATACCTGGTTGGCGAGGGCCAACAGCGGCCAAGGGAAGTGCCTCTTCGGGCTTCCTCTTGGATGAACGCCTGGAGGGGGAGGAGGAGGATTCAACGACGCTTGATCCGCAAACAGCCCCGCCTTGCCCTGGTCATCAAAGAGACCTATGAGTTTTCGACCTCGGTTGCCTACATCCAATAAAATAGAAAAAGTCAGAAGAGTTACCCAATCATCGAAAATTGGCGTGGCTTGATGAATGCCCGCCATCTCGAGCATGTTTTCAGTAGTCTCCGCCACTGAGTAGATAGAATGAAAATGGGACGATCGATGCAACCGGAAAAGGTCATCGATGGCGTTCCGGTCACTCCCTGACAACTCTTCGAAGGTAGGAAGGAAATCCTTTTCCGGCGTAAACAATTTCCAGGATACGCCCCCCTTGTAAAAGAAGTAAAACTTCTTATAGTTGGAGTTGGTAGCCCGGAAATCGTCGACCAACCGAACATGGACGTTCCAATTCCACGATTGAAGGTCTCTCCACTCCACGAACTTTGGCCACCGTGACTGGAAGTGGTGGAGGTGGTTCATCCCAACAGCCAACCAGAAAAAGCTCTGGAACAAGGCCAGTGAATACGTCCATTCTTGACGTATACACAGGAACTTGAAACCGACCCATATCCTAATGGCGTTGGGGACGAGTTGAGTAGGGTGGATCCCATAAAACTGGCACAACGCCTGCAAATCCTCACAGAGAGGAAAATGCAACCCAGCATCGATCTGGGCCGCATAGATGTAAACCTCTTCATTGCGAGGATAATGCAGACCAAGGCCTGGGTATCTAGGTGCATCCATCGCACCAAAACCACCAAGCGCCACCACCGTTTTAAAATAAGCCGGCTTCAGCTCGTTGGGCTTGACATCTACTCGAACAGTTCAGATATAGCAACAACAAGTATAAAAAACAAGGGAAAACAGGGGAAACTCTCAAAACAGAGTAACAAAATAGAATGTTTACCTTTTGGAGAAAAGATGGGCGTCTGAAGTTCAGGCCCATCCACCACCACAGGCATGGTTGCGGTCCTCCCAAGGTCAGACTGCCTCTCCGTCGAGGCGGGCAGAGAGCCGTCCCTAATGGTCAGGGGGCATTGGTGTTCTTCGGCACCTTAGGGGTTGAAGAAGAAGCTTTGTTGGCTGTCTGCTTGATCTTCCCGGATTGACTGCGAGTGGCCATGGAGTCTGTTGGGATGAGGTTTGGAAAGATTGACAAGGAGAAAGAAAGAGTTTGCAGAGAAGGATCTCAGGAAACGAAGAAGGTTCTGAAAGTCTAAAGGAATGAATGCGTAAAAAACAAAATAAAGAAACTACTATTTCTTATATAGGCAAAAAAGGAGTAACCGCCACAGACAGAATCGAAACGACGCAGAAGAATAATTGCACCTTTTTGGAAAAAATCGAAGCAATGTCAGAATTCTAAGAGACACCTTGGGGATACAAATGGTCAGCCAGTACAGACAGCTGTCAGACTACCCTTGGGTTACGGAATATTAAATGGCAGGCGTACTTCAAGCGACCGTTCGACTTCTGGATGACTGTGCAGTTATTAAATGTTAAAGTCCACTGAACAGACAAAGTGATCGCCAGCGCACTAATAGGATTTATCAAAAATACATTTGATAGGTAATGATCGCCTAGCAAAGAAAGATAAACCTTCACAGGCCTAGACTACCTCGAGTGATCGCCAAGAAGGAATAAGAAGAAGAATATTCCTTCGACCTTGGACAAGGGGATGACTAATCGCCAAACAAACATGAAGTGTCCCTGAGGTCATGAACCACAAAAAGAGACAAGGAAAATCAAATCTAAAGTGTCACTATCTCAAACCCTTCCAAAAAGCAAGCTCGACCGAAGGAACTTCAATCAAGCTTCGGGGGGAAATGTTGGGTATCGATAGTGACGGCCCAATAAGGAAAAGGCATCGAAGGCCCAATAACCCTGGAGGGGGTAAATCCAAAATATTCGGACCGGATCAGCCTCAGTCAAAGTCAGTCTGGCCCATCATAGAATGGCCCAGAATCGAGCCCAGGACGATATGGACGCCAAAGGTTCCCCAGCTGATCGCCATCCTTCCTCAAGTCGCGACTTCCTACTGCTCGCCATAGGAGTGCTCGCCCCGAAGAGAGCCTTGCCTCTCTCCTCGGGTCCCACCTGTCGTTAATAAGGAAGTGGTCACGATATCCCGCGTTTCTCAGTCACATATTCACTAAAGATTAGATATGGTAACTGCAATATCTCGCCGTAACTGTCATATCTACTATCCAAATCTTCAACAACACAATATTCCCAAGATATACAGTTACCTTATACGGTTTGATCTCTCCTACCCTATAAATACCTCTGTTTTACATACGTTCATTACGTTTTGAGCTATATACACACACATATACTCATTTAATCATCGGAGAGGGACCCAGAGACACCCCCTCTGTTGCGCTCCCCTACTTGCAGGTTCACCGGAGTTGAAGCAGAAGCACCATTCAATCGTCGTCTGGCATTCAATTCACTGCCAGATCAGCAACCAGGATTTCACGATCCAACAGGGGGGATTGGGTCGCCCATTCCAATAAGACTATTATTGGATACTGGCCCAAACCATTCCCTTTTATGTCACTCTACAGTTTAGACTGAGGAAAGTAGCTGTGAAAACCTAGGTCGCTGCCTGTTAACCCGTGGCGTGACCTCCCGTCCGACAAACCGTGATCCCAACCTCAAGCAGATCCGCTTCCGCTAAGTCGATCGTTCAAAGAGGTAACTTAAATATGCGTTTATGTTGTGCCCTAAACGATTGCATGTTTCGTACATTCCAACATTTTCAAAGATTAAGCCGGTAAACAACTATTTCTGATTGGCTAGTAAAGATCGATATGATCCCTAACGTTAACTAAGATTACCACGCCGATCACTTTTCTCAAGATGTTTCAGACGATGAGAGCACGCGCCACAATGGAAGTACATCAGAAACGGGAGGACTTAATAAATACATGGATGGAAGACTTAAGGATAAATGTTTTGTCTTTTCGGGCTTCTTTTGTCTTTTCGTCTCCAATTTCTAGCCCAAGAATAAATTCAAAACGTAAGATACTTTTGTCGACAATTTAAGTAATTTCATCGGTAAAACTATATTCAGCTCGGATCGGTTCGACTCGACTCATTTTTTGATACTGGTTTATACTTAAATTTAAATCAAACCACTTTAAACCTATATAATTTTAGAACCGGTTTGAAGCAAAATCAACTAAACCGGTCTGAAATTAAATCAAACCTAGAGATGTCTTCAATAAACCAAACCTAGAGATATATTGGACTCTCGTATGTTGATGTTGGACTCTTGTATGTTGATGTTGAACATGATTTCAGTCAGTTGTGGAACATATTTTCAATCGGTTCAGTGTGTTTTTCAGTCGGTTCATTGTATTTTTTAGTCGGTTCAGTGTTTTTTCAGTCGATTCAGTGTTTTTCAGTTGGTTCAGTATTTTTTCAGATGGTTTAGTGTGTTGGACAGGATTTTCAGTCGGTTAAGGTTCGGTTTGAACCGGATTATTTCTGAACTAAATTTGTTATTAAAAAAACAGACCAGAACAGTTCAAACCGGTTCTTAATCTGTTCGAACCAGACCAGTTCTTTTTTCCTTAAACCATACCATTTTTTTTAGAAACAGAAAAAAATACTGTTTTTTTTTAAAACCAAACCAGTTCATGAACAAGCCTAAAGAAATAGGATATTGTTGGTAAAATAATTTTTTCCCAACAATAATTAAAATTTTGTCGGTACGTTAAGATTTACCGATTGAAATTATTTTTTCCTCGGTAAAAGGTCTAAGTTAACATTCAGGAATATATGTCCCAACAATTAGTATATTAAAAATGTAACAGTCTAGATGGGCCCTTCTAACTCTTTGACTCGTGCTTTGATCTTTCAAAGTCTTGTTTTTTTATCTTTCAAAGTCTTGTATTTTTATCTTTCAAAGTCTTGTTGTTCAACAGCTAATAAATCCAGTGTGGTCCGTGTGGACTTAGTCAGCAGCGGTATATGCAGCAATTGCATGCCTACCAAAAATAATTTCTTTTTCTAGAGTGAAATTTTAAAATGGCCTAAATTGACACTCTATAGTCTATCCGTAATATTTGAATATTTTTTTAAGAGAAACTTGCTAAATTATGTTTTGCAGTTTCAATCTTTAAAGTACGAAAATTTTGTTTAATTTTCATTTAAATTTAATAAAATGTTTTAAAAATACTAAATTGTTTGTTAATTAGTGCATGAATTTTAAAAATTCTTCTTAATTTTTTTTTCAAATTTACATCATTAAAATTTAGGAAGATTTTGAGTTTTCATATTTCGTTCAATTTGTCACCCAAACTTAAAGTAATATTTTTTTTTAAAACAAAATAGAAATAAAATAATTATTTTAAAATGTCACAATTAAACATATTTAAATTTTTATATACGTTAGAATTTTTATTTTTTTTGATAATGTATATACGTTAGAATTGATATCTCTCATCGAACTAGGGTTTGAGCGCCTCCAGGTTAAGGTTAGACCAACCCCTAGCCCCTTCGATTTAGAAACGATTTAACCTCAATTGAGGGGTGTAAAGTCCTGACCCAAATTCACTCACCCATGGGTGACGATGCTCTGGAATAAGATATAGTCCTTTGTTCACTCGATGGGTCATCGATTGAACCTCATTTCTAATGATACACGATTGAAACGCAATTCAATTGGAGATTGGGTCTAGATGGCGCACTGGGTTGGATCAAGACACACATGTCTTAACTCTCTCGATTGAGACTCAATCGAGTACTAATAAGAATAAAATTCAATTGTATATAAAACTTTAAGAGAGTTTAATTGTCATTTAACAAAATATTATGCTAATTCTGAAACATATTCCATGTAGTTTTGGTGGAAAATATGATGAAAAACTGAAAATGAAAGAGGAATTTTAATATGTCCAAACATTAAGAGGCAAAATGATAATTTAATTCTTTATAATTGTTAAAATAACATTATATTTTATGTCATAATTAAACTTGTAAAAAAAATTCCTATAAATTATAATTGTGTTTCGGACCGATTGTTGGGGCTTAGTTTTGGGTCTTCACCGGGATAAGTGCCTCCCCTTCTCCATAAGGAGCCAATCTGAGTCATTTCCCAAACTCGACTCCTATCAACTGAGGCTTAATGTACGTTCGAGTCGAAAATCAACATTAAGATAAAAAAAAATTAAGGATTTAACTCTGCCATTTGAAAAGGTATAGTATTATTTTTACAATTTATATATAAAAAATAATTTTGTATAGTAAATTAGATGAAATAGAGAAAATGAACGGGATATTCTATTATAAGACCATCCATTAATTTATACAGGCCACTTTCATTGAAATATTAAAATGCCTTAATAAATTTTTACATATTTGATTGTACTAATTTTATAAAGAATATAAAATTGCTAAAGAAAATATCATATTTGTTTCTTCAATTTTGACCTATATTTGGAAACTAACTACAGAACTACTCCTGTATCTTAGATGGCAAAAACAATCATGTTTTTAATAAGAATCGACCCTAAATATGGTGGAAAGATGAAACTCAAAGTATGTCCGAACTTTTAGAATAGATACTTGAAAAACATACTTTAAGATGAATTTTACTAATATGCAAATATTAGGGGCAAAAAGAAATTTACTATTTTAAACTTGTTAAAATGACATTATACTTTATGTCATAATTAGACTTTATAATTTTTTCTATAAGTTATCGTTGAGTTCCGATTAGATAGCTACTAGAGTTTGGGTCTTTAGCCTGGACAAGTCCCCCTTCCTTAAGGAGCTATTCTCAGTCATTTCCCAAACTCGACACCCATCAATTTAAGTTGAAACTCAACATTAACATACAGAAAAATTAAGAATTGAACTCCGACATTTGTGTTGGCAAAAAAAAAAACTCCGTGAAAATGTATAATATTATTTTTATAATATATATATATATATATATAATAAGTTTCTATGGTATATGAGATGAAATAAAGAAAGTTGAGGGGATACTCTATTTGTAGATCATCAATTAATTTATACATGTTACTTTTGTTAAAATACTAAATTATCTTAATAGTTGTTTACATATTTGTCCATACTAATTTTATGAATAAAATATAATTGCTAAACAAATACCATATTTATTTTTCAATTTTGACACATATTTGTAAACTAATTATCAAACTGACCTCGTATCTAAAATGCCAAAAAAATCAGGTTTCTAATTTTAAAAAAAAATGAACCCTAAAACCCCTTCAGTTAGTATCTAAGGGTTTTACCACTACACTATTAATTCCAAACAATTTTCCATACACTTCAACTATACTTATTGCAGTAACTCTCAAGTTATTATACAAAAGATCTCGTGTTTATTTATTGGTGTTCTTCAGTAATTAACTTTTGTTCAACATTGTTTATTTAATTATAGTTGTAATTTAATTATATATCTACTATAATTTTTGTAATGATTGAAAAATAAGTATTATTGTTCTAAATGTAGTATTTATAGGTTACCAAAACACTTCTTTTGAGAATATATTTTTCAATCATCTCTAAAAAAATCAGAAAAGCAATTATGTGTCGATAATTAAGTTAGAACTCTAACGACACATACGATGTTGAGTTTTGAGTTTCACATCAATTATAACATTTGTTCAAAGTAGTATTGCTATTTTTTTTTGACAATTTTACTAACTTTAGCCGGATTTTTTGGTTGATAGGAAAAATGAAATTCAACATCGCATGTCTCGTTAGAGTTCTAATTTAATTATCTATTTGCTTTATTGTTTTTTAAAATAGTTGAAAAATAAGTAGTGTTCTAAAATTTAATTATGACATAAATTATAATGTTATTTTAACAATTTTACAAGAGTGAATTGTAATCCCCCCGTAATGTTTGGATATATTAGTATAATTAACTTGACCTTATAGTTAAACAAACGATGCTGAATTAAATTTAATTATTTAAGAGCCTCAATAAATAAACATGAAATGTTTAACACAATAATTTGAGACTTACTACGATAAGTATATTTGAAGTGTATAAAAAATATATTTAAAATTAGTAGTGTAGTGGTAAAGCGCTTAACTACTATGTATGAGCGCTAGATAGAACATTTTATTTTTTTAGCAAAAATGGTTTGTATATATTAATTGATGGTCCACATATACAAAATTTCAAAATGGACAATGGTCGAACTTAAAAAATCAAAATCATATAAAATATCTCATTTAAAAAAAAAAAATAGGATGCACAGTGAAAATTTAGTTATTTACAAATACAAAGACTAAATCGTGTGTGCTTATTAGTCATTATCACTGAACCAGTGAAGCTTACCCGTTCGATTATTACGTCTAAAAGGACAAGATGAGATATCTCATCATCATCAACACATTTAGACTTAACGAACATTATGTTTTTCATTACGACTAAGTACACGGTCATCTTCATCGTCGTCGCCGCCTGCAGCTCCCCAGCTCGTTACTTGGCCAAACCAGAAGGAAAGGACTTAGCCGACGACGACTCTTCCTACTACGGTCTTTGTGCACCCTTCCAGTGCGGCGGCATCAACTTCACTTTCCCCTTCTCCAACTCCACCATCTTCGGCACCGGACCCCGCGATTGTGGTCTCCCTCGTTTCCAGATCATCTGCAACGTCGCCTCCGACGAACCCTCCATCGAGCTCGCTGGCCGACTCTACCGCGTCAAATACTTTTTTCCTGATCCGAGTGAGCGTGCCATCACTCTTGTTGATACTGACCTCGTCAACTACCTCACTTCAGGATCATGCAAATCCCTGCACAATCTCACTATAGATATGATGAGCAGCCCAATCGCCAACCTGAGTCTACCCTCCTGGAATTTGAATGACTTCGCTTTCAATTTCTTCGTCTGCCCTAAGGGCCTATCACTTTCTCAGGAATTTCTCGACGCGGTAACCAACAGATATTGTTGAATTATCTAGTACAATTTGATTGATTAGTAGATTTCTAATTATTTTCTAGATTATTCGATCTGTTCTATCATTTTCTGTACTTAATATTTAATATTACGTCTAGTCTTCATTGGAAAGTAACTATTGAAGGATTAATTAGCAGGCGGTGATAAATCGGAGTTGCGCTGAAGGCGATGATGATCTCTATCTCACTAACAGCACCGACTTCAATAAGGTCGGGCAGTCCGGTGTGGAAACGCCGGAAGGCTGTCGTCGCGTGGAGGTTCCGGTATCCGATGCCATAAGCTCAGCCTCTTTGTGGAACAAGAGTGAACCGTGGGATCTTGTTCTGACACTGCTGGGGGACGGCTTTCCTCTGACGTGGTCAGACATACCGACTTGCACCAACTGCCAAAACAAGGGAGGACGATGTGGCTACGACGACAGCGTCTCTGTGAAAACTGTCTGCTTCTCTAAGGACGCCAATCAGTAAGTTCTACTTCTACACACAAGGAGCATCTTTGATTTAATCTATTTTTATTTTTTTTGGTACAAAATAAAACAGATTAGTTAGTCTACAAGTTTGATTTTGGTCATACTAAATATATTTAATTTAATAATCGAAAAAAAAACTCCGTGTGGAGTATCAAATAAAATAACAAAAGATTTTTTAAGTTTGTCGGATGTCCTGATAAGATGGTCTGCTGCACCATTTACTTCCTCATAAATATGTATGAGTTTGAATCTTCGAAACTCTAATAACAGTTTTCTATTGCCTCTTTGTAGACGTGTCAATACGGGTTGACCCGCCGACTTCGGGTCGGTTCAACCCGACCTGTCAACTTACACGGGTCAACCCATATGACCTGCAACATTTATGTTTTGAAAAAAATTCTAAAATATAAAAAAATATTAAAAATTGTTATATCTTATAATTAACCGGTTTAAAATAACTCTTAGTTTTAATAATGACATCCAAACTAAATTTTATAATTAACAAAATATCTCTAATACTATTATTTAAAAATTATCTATCTCGGTAGACTATCAAACAATTTTTTTTTTCATAATATAATATATTTAGCCTAAGGTAATTTGAGAATTCTTAGTATTAATATGTAGTACCCTAGCAAATAATAATATATATATAAACTTATTTTTTACGAGTCGACGGGTCAGGTCTGAGTCAATATGCTTGAACCGAACCCGACATTTGCACGGGCCAGACGGATCAACCTGAAACTAACCCACAATTCTTATTGTTTTTACTCAGATCCAAATCGGGTCATATTTTGAGAGGTCTGCTTCTTTGGCGTCCGATCTAATCTATATAATCTAAACAAATTTAATTATGACATTGTAATATATGATGTAATTAATAATTAACAAAAATATAATTAATTTAAGAGATTTTACTTTATGACACAATCAACAATTATGAGATTTAAAATGTACAAAAAATTCACATTATTTAGTCCAATTATATTATTTAATGTTTATATATATTATCTAATTTAAATATTGTAATCATAAAATTCACAATATTTTATACGGTACTAATCATTTATGAACGTGAAAATTCATTCGGAGAGTTTTCTAATAGTATATGATATTATATATTTGCACATTATCATAACAAATTATTAAGAATAACACGCATACGTTCTTTAGTATATTATTTAAATATATTTATGTGCGGAAACACAAATTAGTAGCTTATTAAGACATCAATTCTTATTTAAGTAAAATTGTGCATATCATGTGGATTAATGAACAATTTCTAACTAGAAAAAGAAAACTGATACACGCGTTGCGCGATATATAATTATATATATATATAATATTAAATAAAATGTATATAACTTATTTAATATATTTCATTTTTTAAAATAATTAAGGATAAATTTAATTTAATATTATATATTTATTTGAGTAAGACATTTTTATGCAGAATATAAACAAAAATATTTGAGTTATCGTTATATAAATATAGTTTAATATAAAATTTAGTAATGTCAATTTAATACAAGTAAGTTTAGTAAGACATTTTCTCATTTCTAATGTCAATTTCATAACTTCTAATTGATCCATGTTAAACATATAATTCTCACTCATATGTGGCATGTAGTGTAACTTAGTTTAAAATATTTCAAAGTCTCTCATTCATTCTCCCAATGAGTTACAAAATTTCATTAATCTCTTCTTATTTTCCATGTGTATTTATGATTTTTCTTAAGTTTATTTTATTTAATAAATTTTATATTTTATGAAAAAACAAGTAGATGCATATATTAAATCTTTTTATTACAACATAATTTAAGATGAAATTAATGTATATTATATATCAAATTTATGAAAATAATAATCACATGTTAATTTTATGCAGATATTTATAATTATATATGCAACATAAAATTTAGGGTATGAAAAATTTATAATAATAATTTTAATATAATTTCTTCATACTTATTTTAGAACTATTTTTATAAAATATCATTGTTATAGTCTACTAGAATCAACATATATTACAAATTTAAAAAACAATTATATAAGTTATAATTATTATACTAATATATACATATATATTCTAATAGTTTGTATTTATTTAAAAATATACGAAAATAATAGATGTCATAAAATGAATTTTAAAATCATTAGTTAACATCATATTCACAATTGTTGACATTTATTTTAATTATCTACTCATTTATTTTCAAATGTTTTTATAAAATATAAATAATCATTATATTGTGTAATATTATAAAAAAATGTTTAACATTTTCATGATTATAATTAATTTTCACGTTGTGTAATTGAATTAATATTAATTAAATGTACATTAATAAACTGTAAATAATTATGTTATAAATATATATATTTATATTTATTTCAAAAATGTTATTGATTTATAAACTAAAGTAATTATTATATTGTGCAAAGTGTGAATCAATTTTCTAGTATATATTAATTTTGCTACAACTTCTATAATTATGACACATAAGTTTTTGAGTTGCTTAGTTGTCAAAAACACACATTTTATTTGGTTAATTAATATTTTTGGTAACTATCAATGGCATGGACTTGCCACTGGGGGTGTCAAAACGGGTCATGGGTCGTGTCGGCCTTGGGTCGTGTCAGGAATCCCCTGACCCAAACACGACACGTAGAATAATATGAGTCAGGTTTGCAAACCCAAACCTGACCCGCAGGTTGGTTGGTCAACCCACGGGTCAGAATGACCTGTGATGAATGAAAGGGTTGGGTCAGACTGATCCGTTTGATCCCTATGACCCGTGGGTCAGCCTGACCCGTTCGACCCAGGCACACACAAAAAAACACTATGAACTGAGTCATTACCACCAATTTTGTCAAATGCATACAAGATTACAAACCATAATGCATCCAAAATGCATACAACATTCTTGTCAGAATCACAACATAACTAGTTAACTACCAAATTCAAACTAGAATAACAAAAAGGCAACCAACATATATCATCAATGGATAAACCAGAATATTTCCAAATTTAGTTTTGTTGCACTTGCACTTGCACTTGCTCCTTACATTAAGCCATTGCACTTGCACTTGCTCCTAAATTTTCAGTGGTTAAGACCTTGCATTATATACATGAACAAACCAACAATGATATTTTATAGTAAAAGAACATTGCCAAACAAAAATGTATAATTAAAAGTTCATTAAATTAAAAAAAAAAAAAACATAACACAATGCATACAATACGATCAACAAATAGAAAACAACTTAATTTCAACAAATAGAGCCTTGTGACTCTTCTACCTTCGCCTCGGGCTTTCCAACCGAATCAGCATCCATTACCTTCGCCTCGGGCTTTCCAACCGAATCGATCAATTGTTTCTTCATTCACTACTTCACATATAAAATGCAAATAAGTTAACCAATAAAAATATACAATGAAACAAAATTGTAACAACAGAGGTTAAATAGGTTAACATACCTTTACCATAAGATATCCAATCTCTACAAGACATGATCGCTTCAACAGTTTCTGGCTTAAGTGAACTTCAATATTCATCAAGGACACGACCTCCAATACTAAACATACCTTCTGAAGCCACGGTTGTAATGGGGACACTTAGAATATCACATGTCATTGAAGAAAGTACAGGACAACGATTGCTTTCACTTTTCCAATAACTTAAGATATCCAAATGTTCTTGTCCATCAAAGAGCTCCTCATCTAAATAACGGTCTAGTTGGGACTTCTGACAGTGTTGATTGGTCGATCTTAGAGACACAAATTCCTGAAAATATACAAATAACAAAAAAACATTATAATATTATCAAATGAATGTATAAATAAAAGCAAGAGTTGTTGAAATTATTACTTACATTGAACACAACACCTCCCATTTTTGAGTGTCGTAAAATCTGACCCTCAACACTAGAAGAAGAACGCATCCTTTTGGATGAATCTTTAGAAGTCGCTGGTCTTGCAGATGATTAATACACATAAGCCTCGTACACCTCATGCAACTTAGAGTGGATCATCGAACTTTCACATGTCCAATATATTGACCATACAACTTGTTGAATGCAAATTCAACAAACTGAAATTTGTACCGTGGATCCAACACCACGGCAATTGCGAGAATTTCACTAAAACTGGACCAATACTTGTCAAATTTCAGTTTCATCCTATCCACCATACTCTTCATGAAGTAACGTTCACCAACATAATCCTTGGCCAATGTCAAATTAATAACAAATACCAATGGAAAGTATAAATTGACAGTTGGATACTTTGTTCCTGAGAAAATGCAAGTCAGATCATAAAAATCACCCAACTACACTATCAGATCTTCAGCCTTGCATTTCTTACACCGCGACTTACGTACTCCATCAGTTTAAGATAATGGGATAATGTCAAAGTATTGCCAAATTTGTGATTTCAAGATTACTGTTTTTTCTCCACTAGGCTTAACTACACTATCAACCATAACTTCTTTACCTTTACCAGAAGTAGCTGATGTTACACTAAAATATTTTTAGGATTTGAACCCTAAACCACATTCCTAGAAATTCGAATGTTTAACCAACTAAGCTGCAAAATTGATACAGACAAGCGAGGTACTCACATAAGTTTAAACAAGTTCCTAATAGGTACTACAAAAAATATAACTACTTAAAAATATTAAGTGGGGTCATTGTATTTACGACTACCTCACACATTCTGAGTCAATACTCATACCCTATACCACTCATTTCAGGCTAGCGATTGAATATGAAGTCAAATCGTAACATATAGAAAAATTTAAAAGGGTTTATAGTTGTGACATTTGAAAAAGTATTTTGTTACTTTGGCAAGTTTACAAATATATTTTGTTAATTTTTATGAAAAACTAGACCAAACTCAAAAATCTGTTCAAACTTTTAAAAAATTATATTTTAGGGAGATTTTTAAAATGCGTCTAAACATTAGGAGCTAATGAGCAATTTACCCAATATCATATGATATGACGATACATTTCAAATCTTCATACATACAATGTAACATATGAATAATAACAAAAGATGCATATATTCTTTTAGTATGTCAATTTAAATAAATATTTGTGATAAGCGTGGATTATTTACTATTATAATATGCATTTATGCTTTTAACCAAAAAATATATAGATTGTAATACAGAGATCTTTTAACCAAAAATTAAAATATATAATTATTAGTTTGATTTCTAAATTTATAATAGAATAAGTTAAAGAAAACAAATAAGAATTCAAATGTTAAATATGATTTTTAAAATATTTTTATATAAATAATACTGTTAATAAAAGTAAAATATATCCATACGAGGTTATGCCTCTTGATCTATCACAAAAAAAAATAAAGGCACGAGTGAGATTCACTTAAATTTGAGAAGAGTTTGTCTCATATACCCAAAGAATATAAATGGGTGATATTCATGTAATTCAAGGCATAGCAATACTACAAGAAATTCCTCCTTTTGGGAGAGTCAAATTGAAATTTGTAAAGGAATATAAAAATTCCCTTAGAAATATCACTTTCTACAAAAATGTTCGTCAGAAAAATAACAGCTTAAAAAAAAATTATTTACAAATTTTCCTTGCAAAATTCCTAACAGACCTTAAAAAATAAAATCTCTCGCAAATTTACTTAGGAAATGGGATTTTACTTGAGTAAATTATAAAGAAATTTAATAAGGGTTTATCTTTAAGTATTTTGAGGGAAATAGTGAGGATTTTTAATCAATATATTTACAAATAAATTTGCCAAGGGTTTTGTAACAATACAACAAGACTTTTCAAGAGAAATCACTAATAAGTATACAATTATAGAGACAGACACTTACAAATATATATTAAGAATATAGATTAACATATTAATATGTAATAGAATAATCTTATATATATATTATAAAACAAGTTTATAGTTTAAACATTCAAAGTCTATATATAAAGAGGTAGCAATATATTTAATTTGCATAACACATACTTAGATAAGGCATATCTAAGTCATTTTCTTTCAAACAAGATAATAGGAGCAAACATTTCACTCAACTTCAAAGCAAAATCGATTGATACCCAACAATTTCTACCACCACTTCTCCTTTTTCATAGCTTGATACTCTTTAGCAACATAAATAAATACCCAAGTTCAGCACTAATTCACAACCAAAAAAATAAATAAAGATATTTAATTAAAACAGTGCAAGAACAAACCTAATACATCACGGACATGATTAGAAACTCGCTACCACGAACCCAATACAAACGACCACCATCATGGAAACTTGAGGCATGGGTACCATCATGGAACTCTAGCTAATAATTACAACGAGTAGTGAAAAATAGAAACTTAAGCAGTTTGTATATACCGAATTAAGATAAAATAAAGTTGAACTAACCTAAGTAGTGGAACCATATTATCACATTAAGGGGATTAAAATCCTGGCCCTATTTTGTAAATTGCTCTATCATGCCTTACACAATGCTTGCATTTGGTCGATTTGAGATTATTGAGCTGAAATTTGTACTTATTGTAGTGCAACTACATCCTGCAACTTCTTATACTTCTCGTTGATATGAGTATGTCAAATCCTTGAACTCTTTTACCATGTATTTGAGTATAAAGAAGTTCTGGATCTTAATAGGATATTTGGATTCACCTTACGCCTGAAACCATACAACTTTCCTTTCTTAGGTTTTCCAACTGCTTTAATCCATAAATCTTTATCGAACTTAATTTGGGATACACCATCATGACCATATTTTCCACAAATTTGTATCATAGTCCTCCTAAAAATAGAAAAATATAGTTTACACATATGAACTCTCTATTAACATGAAGAAATCCATAGATTCATTCTCCTAATATCATCTATATAATATTAGTAGATCAAAGGAACATATGATAATAAAAAATTGTAAAAATAACACAAAACTTGTAATGATTCTTTTTTTTTTTCTTATCAATGAACTGATCTTCGATTCCCTTCAAACAATGGAGCTTTAAATATAAAACTCTTTAAGTCGGTTCTCAACCTAGTTGTCTAATATATATTAATATTGTCACATTAATACCATTGTTTGCATGTACTCATCAAAAAGGATTAATCCTCCAATGTGTTTGATTGAACCATCTTTCTCTGTCATTCGTTTTTTCGTGCAACTTTTGATTTTGCTCCACTCTAGTATTTCCCATTTTTGAACCAACAAATTTCATATATCCTTCTTATCCATTTAGGGTTATGATTATTAAGGTCAGCAACAAATAAAAAAATCAGGTATATTTATAAATAATATTAACTCCATTAATAAATTATTTTTCATTTTAATATTATACTTCTATTAAATAAAATCAAGATTAAGTCTATTTATTTATAAAACTAATTTAAAACAATACATGAATGATTATTGATAAGCAATAGTGACAATTATTAAGACAATGATAATTAATAATTTCAAGTAATTTTTTTGTGATTTTCTTCTATTTGTTTAATCTAAAATTTTCCAAGAAAAACGTCAATTCCTTCGTTTATGAAGAAGAAAACAAATTCCAACTTTTTGAAGAAGATAATATATAAATTAGGTAAAATAGATTTAATTTATAAATTATTATTATTTTAATTTATTCTTAATAGTAAATTGAATAAATATTATTAAATTATTTATTAATTAAATATAGATTAAAACAATTAAGAAAAACTTAAATTGTCTATGATAAATAATTATAAGTTGCTATGAAAATTAAAAATTATTATTTACATTATACCATAATTATGAGTATAATAATAATAATATCAAAATGATTAAAAGTGAAAACTAAATTAATAAATACTACAAAAAAAAAAGTGTAAGGGAATGTGAGGCTTTTTAATTTTGAAGTTTGATAATATATATCACTACAGGAGGAGTCATTTACCGACTGAAAAATAGTTTTTAACGACTGGAAAATTCAGCTGTTAAATTATCACGAATCAACTGAAGTTGAGCCGTAACATGAAGCGTCGGGGCAATTATCACGACTCAATATATAATGAGCCGTGATAATTCCCAGCCAAAAATCAAAAGTGCCGCAAAAATAATTATGGCGACACTTTTTGTTGAGCCGTAAAAAATATTTTTATTGTTTATTTTAACTGCTCATTTATTTGAGCCGCAAAAACTATATTTAAAAAAAAATATTGAGTCGCGCCTTCTTCTTCCTCTGTGTCTTCTTCTTCTTCTTCTTCTTCTTATTCTTCCTCATTGTCTTCTTCTTCTCTTTCCTTCCTACGATGACAAGTGGATGACATAGCCGCCGCAGTAGTCGATAACTCCCCAGTAGAACAAGAACCCTCCGCCCCAAAGACTGAAGGCTTCGACAGTGTACGCGAATGTCAGCCACAATGGCACGAACATCATCCACGCACTGGAACAGAGTGGTGCACGCGAACATCAGCCACAGAGTGATGCACGCGAACACGTACTTGAACCAAACCACAGTGGCCATGAGGTAAAGCGGCTCCACCCCCCGTTCTGGTGGTACTGCGTTGGAATCCACGGTGGCCATGAGGGCCATGATGGCCTGCTTGATGAGGGCCTGAGGGCATGCTTGAAGAGGGTGAAGCGACTCCACGGTGCGGGAAGCGGCTCCATGGTTGACATGAGGGCCTGCTTGATGAGGAAGCTCTGCCCTAGCGCAGCCCCAGCCCTGCTGTTGTCGGAGGTTCTTCGCCGTCGAGGTTCTCCACCTCCGACACACTTGGTAGTCGAGAGAATAGCGAAAAACGTTGGAAGCTGGAAGAAGAAGAAGAAGTTGGAAGCATGAAAAGTTGATGCCCAAGAGTTGGAAGCGTGAAAGTTTAAATTTTGAAGAAGAAGGAAGAAGCAAAAGAAGCGGCGGAAAAGTTAAAATTTTGATTTTTTTTTCACGGCTCAATAGTAATTGAGCCGTGAAAAATAGCTAAAAAATATTAATTCCTTTAAGAAAAAGGACGACTCAAAAAAACGAAGTCGTAAAAATATTTTAATTTTTTTTACGGCTCAATAGTGATTGAACCGTGAAAAATAACGAAAAGAAAAATATTAATTTCTTTAAAAAAAGGACGGCTCAAAAGTAAGGAGCCGTAAAAAATATTTTATTTTTTAGGGCTCAATATTGTTTTAGCCGTGAAAAATAGCGAAAATAAAAAAATTAATTCATTTAAAAAAAGGACGACTAAAAAAAAAGCGTAAAAGTTTTTATTTTAATTTCGCGGCTCTGACATTTGAGCCGCGAAAAATATTTTTTTTTCCTTTTTAATAAAATGATGACTCAATAGTATTTTTACCGTCCCATTGAGCTGTTATCTCACCCTTTCTCCCATATTGTGTGTGTGTATATATATATATATATATATATATAATGGGTTAGTAATAAAAATTATAAAAATATTTATTAATATACTGTTAATTAAAAAATAAAGACAATAAATATGGAGGTGAGATAAAATATGAAAAACTCCAGAGAAATTTTAGAACTTCTGGAGGCACGCGTGACGAGTACATGTCATTTTCAGTTACAAAAAGTATTAACCAACCAATGAAAATGTTTATTTTTTACTATTAAGCAATTCAAAAGCTTATGTGTCATAAATCATAATTATAGAAGTTGTAGCTAAATTAATATATATATATATAAAAAAGATTGTAATAAGTCTATATTTTAATCAATAAAACTAAAACAATAAATATATAAATTGTAATAAGCCTATCTTTTAGTCAATAAAATTAATGTATATATATCTATTTATTTGATTAATATTTTGTTTTATAAAAAATATATATTCCTAAAGTGAATTTCATAGACAAGTGTTGTACACATATTTATTTTATATTTAGGATGTTTTTTTTATTATGGTTTTATTATATTTCAGTTCTCGACGGTCGACATCTTTAAATGTAATCATTTCTGAAGAAACTTTTATAAAGAAATCATAATATTATATTTTATACAAAATACGTATATATGCACATGTTATCATTTTCATGTGTACATTTATAATCTTAGAATAGTATCTTTTATGAAATTTTATAAAAATAATAATGAAATATTACCTATTATAATTATAAAGTTTTATATATGTAGAGGGATTAAAAATAATACCAACAGTCTTTAGATATTTGCATTTATAAAACTAAAAAAGAAATAAGTAACTACTACTATATAAAGTATTTCCAAATAAAAATTATATGGTTGCATTACTAAATAACTTTAACACATCAATAGTGAATTTACTATAATAAAATTTATAATTACACTAAATTTTTATAATAATAATAACTTAATAAAATTTATGCGGGTCGGTTCTCTAATTTGAAATACAGAGCCCATCAATATATGATGATTTAAGTGTGTCAATTTATAAATTAATTATTGGTGTTTTATTTTTACTAGTACCATCAAGTGTTAAATCTACATTTACTTTTACTTTTAAAGTGTTTTGTATTGAATTGAGTCATGATACACCACAACTCTACCTATTGGTTGTATCCATCTACGTGATGATTCAGTCGACGATCCAATTTTCAGGGAAAACAAGTCTACTAAGCTTAAGCGAGGAGTTGTCATTGGTATGAACCGAACCCCTTCTTTACTACATTCTATTCTTCAACCTTCTCTTGACTGGACGATTTGAATTATTTGCAGGAATCACATCAGGATGTTCTTCTGTGGCGATCTTAGTAGCTTTATCCTTCCTAATTTGTTGGAAAAGAGTGCGATTGATACGGTCAAATAAAGATCAACAACCCACAAGACGGAACAACATCGACGCGGAAAGCTTCATCAAAACCTACCAATCCACCATGTTAAGAAGCTACAGTTACAAAGAAATCAAGAAGATGACGGATTCCTTCAAGGAGAAACTCGGCCAAGGAGGATACGGAAGCGTCTATAAGGGCCAACTTAGTGATGGACGCCTTGTCGCTGTCAAAATTCTCGATCAATCCAACCACGAAGCTCAGGATTTCATCAATGAAGTCTCAACAATCGGTAGGATTCACCATTTCCATATCATTCACTTGCTGGGTTTTTGCTTGGAAGGGTCGAAGCAGGCTCTTATCTACGAGTTCATGCCCAACGGATCTTTAGGAGACATGTTACAACACAAGGAAGGAACCCAATTTTGTAGCCTTGGAATTGAAAAGGTGCTTGAAATTACAATTGGAATTGCACGAGGAATTCAGAACTTACATATCGGGTGTGAGTCCCGGATCCTCCACCTCGATATAAAGCCGCAAAACATATTGATTGACCAAAATCTGAACCCTAAAATTTCCGACTTTGGGTTGGCAAAGATGTATGCCAGAAATAAAAGTACAGCAAGGTTCACCACTGGGGCTAGAGGAACCATCGGTTACATCGCGCCTGAGATATTCATGAGAAACATTGGGAATCCATCCGACAGATCAGACGTGTATAGTTTTGGGATGTTGCTGCTCGCGATTGTAGGAAAGAGGAAGGGTGATGAGGAATGGAAGGATAGTAAATCCAGCGAAGCATATTTTCCCAGTTGGATTTACGACAAATTCATTGATCAGGAACCAGAAGAGGTTGAAGAAGTAGAGGTTTCAGTGTTGAGAAAGATGGCCATGGTGGGTCTTTGGTGCATTCAGATGAATCCTAGAGATCGGCCCTCAATGACGAAAGTGATCGAAATGTTGAGTGGTGGCGTAGAAGCCATAGAGAGTCCCCCCAAACCCCTATTCTTTTCTCCTCCCCCAGTACAATTGGACACTCAAAATCTAATTCCTTCAAACGTAGATAGTACTGATTCATTGCCGTTGACGAAAGTCGATAATTCACTACAAGAAATTTGCTCTACAGCGAGGGTAAATTATCGTTGCTGGAAGCACTGTTGGCGCTGCTAAAACCCATTGCCGATGCTAAGAATCGTGCCAATAGACCCCGTGGCTAAAGGTATCGACGACGACAATATGCCGTCACTAAAGGTTTGCCGTTGCTGGAATGAATAGTGAATGAATAGTCTGTTTGATCATTAGCATCGAAATATGCCGACTCTGTTTACGCATAATTACCGTCGACAGGTATTTGAGGGTAATACTGATTTACAGTGTCTACATATGTGAGATGCAGATTGGAGGCATTAGTATCCACGTATTATTGTCCCTATTTGTATGATATTGTATCCAACTTATGTGAGGCAATATAGTTCATTCAACCACAACATTTCGTTGAAAGTAATTACGCATACTTAGCGACGGATGCATCCAACCTGTCGATGCTCGTCAATAGTATTAAAATATTACCCTGTTAATAATAGTTGATGCTAAAATCGAGTTTCAACTACTGTGAAAGTTGTTGCTATATACAATGTTTTGTTTCTGCGTGTTGTCATGGTTAAATGTTATATTAAGCATCAATTACGGATGCAATTACACTCCGTCGGCAATGGTTTGTGTTGATGCAAATGCTAATGTTTCTCTTTTCGAATTGTTGGTCATGCTAATGCTCGTAGCCAAGCATACCCAAACAGAATACATAAACAGACAATACACAAACAGGTAATACACAAACAGCTACTTATGTAGAACCATTTCCAACAGATCCAAATTTATACATAGCCAAGCATTTCAAACAAATGTATGGCAACCAAAACACAAACATAGATGACATGTTCACATTTACATCATGTCCAAAATATCTATTTACAATCAGTCAACACCTAGTGTACCACCAGTCACTATAACTACTAAGCAGGAGTACTTACAGCACGTTTCCACGGTTCATGCATTTGGATCTGCAAACATAGAAATAACAGCAATCATGGTAGCATCATACTATAGAATATACCCTACAATGACTTAATGGGTGTACACAATGCAATTAAATCAATACTATACGCACCGTTGCCAAACATTGTACTTTTCATGACAGCAATGTCACGTTGAAATTGTTCCATGCTGGCCTGGAACTCCTTGAGTTGATCACGGAGTGACTCACATTCGGCTGCATTTCTAGCTACCTCCTCCCTTGCCTGCTTTAACTGCTCACTTTCCATCATCCGTGCTGCCTTTGACACCCGACTTCGACGACGCTCAGGTTGGCGAACTTCCTCATACAAGACATCCTTGTCAACAACAGACTCCTCCTCCCCAGTTGCCAACTGGGCAGCCCTTTCCTCCACTTGTTCCTATTTTGCAAACAGTGTGCCAAGAACATAAACGAGCAATCAGTTACAAATGTACATCACATGTGACTATATGGGTCGGCAGTACTACTTACCAGTATTGATCTGGTTTTATCATCCAGCGGCTGTCCTTTCTTGTCCACATGGTTCTTCTTGAACATATGATACTCCCCCCGGATGTTTCCCGTTGTTCTTCTCAATCTGCAAGAGTACCATATACTTGTTCAAGGGTAGCTAACTATTTCTTAAACATAACAATTCAATGTTAGGATTACCTCTTCCTGTTCTCTCCTTGCAAATGACGAAGTGCCAGCGGTGTGCCTCATGACTTGGTGAGCTTTGTTGGCTTTGTTACGATCGCTCTTTAACTTCAAACAATTTGAAGTTACAACCAGTTTACGTTAAAAAAGTGCAGCAGTCATTAACGGTACAAAAAAATACAGTTGCAATAGGGAGGAAGGCACAAACCTTGAACTCGTCTGAGCTGAACCAGTTAACAAGCCATACCCAATCCTCTTTCACCACGTCAGGAGGACACATTTGTAGCCTTTCTTCATTCGTAAGGTACTTGTCAAAGTACCTTCTCTTTAGATTCGCCCTGTAGTTTCTGTACTTCTCTTTAAGAGTACAATACGTAGTAGTGAAAAAACAACTTACTTGGGGCAGCCCTGTTTATCTTCCTTGGGGATCTACGGATGGGTAGCTTTGAAGCTACGGTTTTTCCGGCGACCATTCTCCGAGTACCCACCATACTGAGAATATATTAGTAAACACAGTAGCATAACTTGAAATTTGCGCAAGTTTCTGGTGTAAAGTTTCCATCTTTAACAGCACAAGTTTTATTCTCAGCATAACCACCCTTACTGAGCATTCCGTGACATGGTGCACATAAAAGAATAACAACGACATGCATGAAACTACGACTGCTTAGGGACTTGTTAATCGGCCATGGATCATCGACAGAGGTGAATCTTCGCTTCCAAGTAATGTTTTTTAAAACGAAAAACGTTTACAAATTGGTCGCAAATAGACGAGATCCATGGGGAAAGGACAGTAAACATGTAAGAGTCGTGCGACATAGACGAACAAAGGGTTTCCTGAACCATACCTTGCTCAACCATACCTTGCGCGCCACACAACAGAATCATCCAACAGGAAATTAGAACCATACCTTGCTGAGGGAAAGTTAGAAGACCGTCTTGCACAGATGGAAGCGAAGCCTGGAGCTCCGGATGGAGCGAAACTTGGAGAGTGTTGGAACAGACCCAAATGCAGTGAAAATGAGGCGCGGGAAGGAGAAGAGAAGTCCACGAAAACAAGAAAGGACTGAGGCGTCAAATCCGTCTGGCTATGATGATGAAACCTACTGCCTCGTGTAGGAACCGATGCGTCGTAGCTGTTTGACCTGAGGAGACGCTTCAACTTCGTCCTCATCCGTAGCAGCTATTCACCATGGACTGGACTCTGCGCAATTGGGCCGTCTCATTGGATTGGCCCGGTCGAAAATGTAAAGGACAGGGCCGGTTTTGACATGGATTGGCCCGTGTATGCAAGGCCCGTTTCAGTGTTCATCTGATGTATACATCTAACATAACTTGTTTTAATTTTAAATTAATTTTTATAAATTTCTATATACTTATATTATAGCACAATATGTCTAAATCATGTTTAAAATGAAGACCTAATTATCCTTATGTATGCAATTTAAATCATACTCATGTTATGTTTGAAATACAACTTTCTTATGTGTTATATCCATTGATGTGTCAAAGTGTCTTAGTGTATAACATTATAATACTATACTTTATACAAATGTCCACAAATTTATACAAATTTACGTATTTTATGAAAAATATACTTATTATTGCTATTTCCCAATGACATCATATGTATAATAACATCATTTGTATAACAACTCCTCTTAATTATTACAAATTATTATATACTTATCTTATAGCACAATAATTCTACATAATTTTATAAAATCAAGACATATGTATCCTTATGTATTAGTTGATGTATCCTTATTCATTTTAGGTTTCAAATACAACTTTGTTATGTGATAGTCTAGTTGATGTGTCAAAGTGTACTATTGTTTTACTTTATACAAATGTATACAAATTTATACAAGTGGCTACAAATTTAATATCAACTTATACAAATTTTACTTACTTTGTTGAAAAATATAACTTTCAAAAGTGTATGGTGTTATTAATTGATGAAATAAATTTCTACCATGTGTCATGGTGTTATAACTATGTGTCAAGGGGTTACCACTATGTGTCAAAGTGTTAATCACTATGTGTCAAAGTGTGAACATGTGTCTACATGTTACATCTCATGTATATGACAGATAAACAATGTGGACACACAATTCAGTCCATAGTAGACTCGACACATTGCTCCCTGTCATATTTCAACCCGACCTCTACGTACAAATCCACCTCTGTCTACTGCAGTTCTTAAGCAGGCCGAGTGGAGCTTCAAGGAGACCCCAAGTAGTGCAGCTTCCATTTGCAGCAGGAGTTCCAACTTCTGCAGGACAGCCATTCAGCTTCCCCAAGTAGAGTTCTGTCAGTGGCCTGCAGAAGTGATCATGAAAAGTACAGCATGTGTGTGTTGTGTGTTCTTGTTCAGATGCAACACATTTTAATGGCAAGAACGTGCAGATCGTGAGCTTTGGGTTGCATCCCTTCACTGTTTGACAATGTATTCTGTCCACATCGTGAGTTTCAATGTATTATGTTTGCATCCCTTCATTTTGTCAGCACATGCTATCTATTTGCTGATGATGAATTGGATTACATTTTGACAGCACATGAATTGAATTCTTATTCATTTTGACAGCACGTGGATTGGATTAGAATGACATAGATAGGATTATAATGACATAGATTGGATTGGAAACGTTTTTTACAGAGTGTAACACCACCTACAGTCGACAGCATGTTGTGTATGGCAGTGTTGGTCCAAAACATAATGTATGACAGTCTTTTGAAAGTATTAATATATGTCTGTGTGTGAAAAACAACTGAATGTATGTTTTATTGAAGCTTAATGTATGGGAAGAGTTTTATGCTGTCAAGCTTACATTTGGAGGAGTTCTCCATTGATATATATAGCTGCAATTTCATCTGTACAAGGAAGGATTGGATATATATACTGCTGTCATCTTCACTAACATGTTTTGTGAAAAACACCAGGGCACATCACAGTTATTTTCGTTTGACAGCATTTGAGCTGCAATTTCGAGCTGCAGCAGGCACACCTTTTGGCAGCATTTGGACAGAACGAGAACCAGTTTACAGGGCACAAGTGATGAGCTGCAATTGACTGCATTTTTGCCTGCTGTTTTGCCATCTTCCAAGTACAGAGATTCCAGCTTCCAAATGCAGTTTCGACTTACAACAACAGCATGACCAACACTTACAACACACACGTACAGCACAACCAGCTACACAAACACAACCAGATGAGCTACACAACACTTATAGGAAGTACTGATATTTCAACACAACAACTAGTGAACCAAACAATCTCAATACTGAACAATATCAGTATGCAGCACTCAATTCAGACAGAACATACAAATCTGTAAGAAAGATAGCTCAGTATTGAACAATCTCAGTCGAACCATCTCATTTCGGACATAACATACACATTTAGACAGAATAACATCTCAATATTGAACAATCTCAGTAAAACCATCTCATTTCGGCCAGAACATACACATTTGGACAGAATAACAGCACAATATTGAACAATCTCAGTAAAACCAACTCATTTCGGACAGATAATACACATTTGGACAGAATAACAGCTCAATATTGAACAATCTCAGTAAAACATACAAATCTGGACAGAATCTGGACAGAACATACAAATCAGTAAAACCATCTCAAATCTGGACAGAACATACACATTTGAACAAATTAAACAATTCTCACTATTGAGCAATGACAGAATTAAATTCCTAACTATTGAACAATTACCTTAAGAAACATACAAACACTTTTCTATTGCACACGAAGTTACGATGCAGCATCATCATCATCGTCATCCACATCCATTTCACCCTCAAGGCCGTCCTCGTCATCGAACAAATCGTCCTCACATTCTGTATCTGTGTCACTGTCTGTTCCATCATCAGTAATGTCCTCCTCATCTGGCTCAAGAACATCTTCATCGTCAAGGCCTTCAGTTGCTTCTGTTACGACTTCAGTTGCTTCTGTCACGGCATCCGCAACAGATATTTCGAGAGCCTCAATGTCATTTCTACACCAATCAGCCACATCATCGACAGGAACTACATCTGGTACATCAACAACCAGGGCTGATGTTTCCTGATATGGCTCCACTGACTCCCCACTCATTTGACCCCCAATCACAAATCGTTTTTTGGACTCTGCCCTCAGCACAGTGCTCCAATCAGGGTTAATGTTCTCCTGTAAGTAGAAAACTTGGGATGCTTGAGCTGCAAGTACGAATGGCTCATCGGTTGATAAAATTTTTTTGGTATTGACACACACAAATCCGTACTCATCAATTTTCATCCCATTGAAGGATGAAAGTACGTTGTACCAATCGCATTTGAACAACACAACCGATAGGTTACCAAGGTACTGCAGCTCAACCACCTCCCTCAACACTCCATAATAATCAATTGCACCTTCAATGGGGTTGTTATCGGCTGTACTCGCGTAGCACGTTGTGTTAGCTTTGCACAACACACTGCTGTTGTCAAAACTCCTCATTACAGACCGCCCTTTGGTGTGGAAGATGAACCCATTTGCTTTATAACCAGTATATGTCTTAGCTCCATATAACGGTCCTCGTTCCAAAGCCTTTAGTTGGCGACCTCTCGCATCCTCAGCCGATCCAACTATTCGACCAACCTGAGAATGCAAATACTCCAAACGTCAATAACGTTGACATTAACAGGAATACCCATTCCTATCCGTGTCATAGTGTCATACCCTGCCCTCCAACCATGGTATGAATGTTCTATTGTGCATGACATCGATGTTCCGCCTACTCACCCGTGCGCCTAGTAGTTGGCTCTTGTGTTCACTACGTACATGGACAAGACAACCAATCCGATTGTTAGATGTAATGCTGTTAAAAGTTTGAGAATACACATAACAGTAAAGGTGAATGACATACTCGATGAATGGCTTCACTTCTTCAGACTAATTAAGTACGTACAAGTGGCACTGCTCCCATTCCGTGTTTGACAGTTCACGGACAATTGCACGACCTATTGGAGCTCCTACCGGCTGGAAGATCGATAACCCATCTGCCGCCGTTGGAGTTACCTCAGTTACTATAACTGACTCATGTCTTGTAAATTTGGTTTCAATGTCATGGAGATATCTAGAACAAAATGTCAAACACTCCAGAGTAATATAACCCTCCGCTATTGACCCTTCCGGACGATTACGATTACGCACAAACGACTTCATTATCCCCATTATCCTACGATAAGAACATGTTATTAGTGAGACACCTCTTCTGTCAAAGGCATACTTCATAAAAGAGTGAAAAAACTTACCTTTCGATTGAATACATCCAACGATATTGCACTGACCCAGCTATTTTTGCTTCCTCTGCTAGATGGATGATAAGATTGACTATAATATTAAAGAAACTTGGTGGGAATATTCTCTCTAGATTGCACATTATCATGGGTAATTGCGACTCCACCTTCAACAGATCTGACGGGTGCAACTCCTTAGAGCATAGAATCCTGAATGTGTTAGTCATGTCTATCACAGCTTTGCATACATGTTTGGGGAGTAATCCTTTAATAGCCACATATAGGATACGTTGCATGAGAACATGGTAGTCATGACTTTTCAACCCAATCAATTTTCTGTCATGAGAACCGCTAGGAAGTCTCAAGTTATTAAGAAACTCACACAGTTTAATCTTCTGTTCCTTTGATAGGGAAAAGCAAGCTGGTGGTAAGACCAATTTTGTTCCTCTACGGACTGAATGCAAGCTCGTTCTTATGCCTAAGGCCTGTAAGTCGAGCCGAGCATTAAGGTTGTCATTCGTTTTACCGGCAACACCCAATAACATCCCAATAAGGTTATCACACACGTTTTTATCAATGTGCATCACATCCAAATTGTTAGGGATTAAGAGGTGATGCCAATAAGGTAGTTGGTAGAATATGCTTTTTTTTCTTCCAATTTCCAGTAGTTGAGTCTATTCCAACCTGAATGGGCGGTTGAGTCTTACCGAACATGATTGGATCAAGATTCTCTAGCACATGTAACACTTCCTCACCCTATATTCTTTGTGGGGCCATCTGTAACTCTCGTTTCCCATCGAATGAACTTTTGTTTCTTTTCCATGGGTGATCGGTGGGGAGGAATCGTCTGTGTCCCATAAAAGAACATTTTCTCCCATACTTCAATCGACAATAATGGGTGTCCATTTGACAGATAGGACATGCCAAATTACCGTAAGTAGCCCAACCAGACAAGTTCGCATAAGTAGGAAGATCATAAATGGTCCAAAGTACAGCTGCGCGCATCTGGAAGTTTTCTTTCTTGTCTGCATCATATGTGAGCACACCATTCGACCATAACTCATTCAGCTCTTCGATCAACGGTTGCAGATACACATCTATGTCATTTACTGGAGCCTTTGGTCCGGGAATCAACATTGATAGCACGTAGTTTGTATCTTTCAAACACACCTCGGGAGGCACATTGTATGGAATAAGAACAATTGGCCACATGCTATATGGGTGACTTTTATCACTGTACGGATCAAACCCATCCGTAGCTAGGCCAAGCCTCACATTCCGTGGGTCTTCCCCAAATGCAGGTAGTACGTTGTCAAGTTTCTTCCAAGCGTCTGTATCAGCAGGATAACGTAGAATACCATCCTTTAATCATCGTGTATGGTGCCAGGTCATAGAGGAAGCCGTTTTGGGGAACATGAATAATCTTTGCAACCTTGAAGTTAGTGGAAAATATCGAAGTACTTTGACTGGTAGCTTCCCTCTTTGTCGCTTCGATTGCTCTGGTATATCCAGTCCTCCAGTGTTGTGTCGAGGTTTAATCCATCTTGACTCCCCACACGTTGGACACACATCCAAATTGGCGTACTCTTTTCTAAATAGTATACAGTCATTTACACAAGCATGCATCTTTTGGTAGTCCAGCCCAAACCCTCCTATAAATTTCTTGGCTTCGTAGTAGGACTTAGGGACTGTGTTCCCTGGTGGCAATACTTTACTTAACATGCGAAGTAGCTCATCAGCGAACTTGTTTGAAACCTTGTACAATGCCTTGAGATGCAACAATTCAACTAAAAAGGACATCTTCGTGTAGGAGACACAACTGGGATATAAGCTCTTTTCACAATCTTCTAATAGCTTATAAAATGTCCTAGCATCGGCGTTTGGTTCCTCACCTTCGTCCACCCTCGTACCACCGAACCCATCATGCACCATATCCTCCATTTCCCCACGAGAGGATGAATTCCTACCATTACGGATCACATCTTCAAATTCCTCCCCATGATCCACCCATGTAGTATAAGTTGGCAATATTCCCCATTTTTCAAGATGGAGCTTAACAGTACTTCTCCCCATTAAGAAAGCACCAACACAGTTATTGCAAGGACAGTAAATCTTACCATCCCAACTGGAATGAGAGTAGGCAAAGTCGAGAAACGAAGTGACCCCTTCCTTATATTCCCCACTTTGCCGAGGTTTGGTCATCCAACTCTTATCCATCGCACTTCTATTTCTGCAAAGAAATATCAACCCAAATCTTTGGGATTAAAAATACAGCACAACAGTTTAGAAACATGCAGTACATGAAGTAGCATCATCAGTTGTTGACAGTTATCCAGACCGTTTGTAAAATTTCAAATATGCATTTTCGTTTATGTGTGGATCGAACCAAACGGAACCAGAGAGCTGTCCGTTGGAACCGTACGAGCTGCAGCTAGCTTAATTGCTAGTTAATGTATACACAAGAGTAGAACTCCTTCGATTGACTTGTCCAATTTTATCAGCACAGTTGTTACTTGTCTGCAGCAGCACGTTTTTTGGGGCTAAACAGTACAACTCGTGACAATTCAATTCGCACAATTAAGCTCATGACCGTTGGCTATATATAACACACAATTAAGCTCATGACAATTCAATTCGCAATTACAAGAAGCCAAATTCGACTACTCATACCAGCCTACCTGAGGAGAAATGCTTGTCGCGGAATACTGCCGCAAACGACTTCACGATTGATCGGCACCAGCTGGGTTGCTTCCTGGAATGTCTGCGCGCAACCTACGTGCGTCCTAGGAGTCGATCTGAAAGGGAATCCGTTCTTGGCAACGGTCGTTGATGGACTGACGAAGGCTCTGGTTTGCACGGGGGAGTTTTGAACTGTACTGGAAAAAACGGTCTGTTCTGTTATAATTGCGGGTATAGAGTTTAGCAACGGCAATACATACATTACCAATGAAGTTATGCCGATACTGTTTACCCATTTATTACATCAATTAATTTTGAAAGTAAACATACTTTTTTGCAATAACAACATATTCCGTTACTAAATATCACTATTAACCTCGGTTGAGTTTTTGACACATGATTTTGATCGGCACAGACATATTGCGACGGCAAACGTCAATACTAAAGGATTGTTTGTGCTACGACAAATGTGTTGACACTAAAATGTGTCTACTGGCACGTATTAAAATGCCGTCACTTATATACTGTTTTACCAACCCACTCCTTGTGTCGACAAATTAATTTCGTGACTGTTGATACAGATTCTTGTAGTGATTGTTCTGAAAGTTAGGCTACCGAGAAGGAGTGGTCACTATTGAAGTGAATAATATATTTGATATTTATTGACGCTTCAAACTTAAACATTCATTTCAGATTACATAGTATCTCTAAGTGTACATAAGGAATCATGACAGCAAATTACAATGTATAAAGTGTATTCAATGGACACCATGTTTGATGAGTTGTCCACATGCTTGAGTGGTGAAAATACGTCCACATGTTGTCCAATATGTTTTAACACTCTCCCTCAAGTTGAATAGTAGGATCTCTAATATTTAATTTGCACAAAACATTTTTGAAAATCCTTACATTTATTGCTTTGGTAAGGATATCTGCAAGCTGATCTTCAGAACGTATGAATGGAAGAGTGATAATTCTATTTTCCAGTTTTTCTTTGATAAAATGTTGATCGATTTCAACATGTTTAGTTCGATCATGTTGAACTGGATTTTCTGAAATACGTATAGTTGCACGATTATCACACATTAGTTGACATAGTCATTTGACAAGAAAAGCAATCTCATTTAAGAACTTGTATACCCACAACACTTCTGCCAGACCTCGATCTATTCCTCTGAATTCTGCTTCCGTACTCGAGAGTTATACCACCTTCTGCTTCTTACTTCTCCAGTTGACCAAGTTTCTTCCAACCAAGGTAAAGTAACCTGCAGTAGACCTTCTATCTGTCGGATTCCCTGCCCAATCTGCATCTGTACATGTGTTTATATCCAAGTGACCATTCTTCTTGAATGCAATCCCTACTCCTGGAGATCCTTTCAAATATTGAAGGACTCTCATGACACTCTCCATATGACTCACTTGTGGCTGATGCATAAATTTACTCAACACTCCTACTGCGTATGCAATATAAGGTCTTGTATGAGATAAATAAATTAACTTTCCCACAAGATGTTGGTATTGAGTCGTATCCGCTGGTTCTGCATCTTTTTATATCTTCAATCCGTGATTGACCATAATAGGAGTATCTACTGGTTTACAGTCGAGTAAACCTGTCTCAACTAGTAAATCTAGGATATACTTTCTTTGAGATATGAAAATACTTGTCTTCGAGCATAGTACTTCAATCTTCAGAAAGTATTTCAGCTCTCATAAGTCTTTCATCTCAAACTCCTTAAACAAATCCTGCTTAAGTTGTATTATTTCTTCAGAATCGTCTCATGTGATGATCATATCGTCGACATATATAATCAGACATGTCACTCTACCTTGATTTCTTTTTAGGAACAAGGTATGATTAGAGTTACTCTGATGATATTCATACTTTTTTATCGCAATTGTGAATCTCCCAAACCATGCCCTGGGTGACTGTTTTAACTCATACAACGCCTTTTTCAATTTGCATACATCGTTTTTCTATGATGCATCCAAGCCTTTCTTGAACAAGATCGAGTGAGCATCAGTGAAGCTCAAGAGGGGAGCTTTTTTGGATCAGCTGAGGCTATCCGAGAGGGAGTGCCCAGAGATAGTAGTGGTCAAAACTAACTGTGATGCTTTGTGAGATCCTAAGACGCAAACCGGAGGAATTGGAGTGATCGTAAGGGACAGTCGGGGATGCGTTGTCGGCGGCGCAAACAGACGAGTTCGGGTGCAAGGTTCCGAGATGCTTGAAGCTACGATTGTTTTGGAGGTTGTTTCACTTGCGATCGACAAGTGTTTGAAGTCAGTTGTTGCGGAGTTCGATGTGGAGACGTTAATAAAACAAATTGTAAACGAGGAGAAGATGGCAAACCGAACCTATCATCGACAACATCACTTGTGCGGCCAACTGAACTTATCACTTGGAGGGAGACACATAAAGCCTGAACCCAACAATTACGTTGACTGTTTGCACGTCAAACCAGAAAGAGAATGAATCTTCACTACCGAGTGTCACAACCCCCACCTCCTTTATTTTCATTACTTTCCCGTGATATTAATTTCGATCCACCGTAGTGGAATCGGTTTTGGGTATTAAAACAGTAAATGTTGGGTAGAAAATATTGATGAAACAATATGGTGGTAGAGGTGATGTATATATATATATATGAAAAAGTATGAAAATGGTCTAACATGTTTATAAAATGATTTTTCAATTCAATTTTTTTTTCCAATGGTCCAACATATTTGAAAACAATGGTAATTACTACTTACATCAAGTATTCGTTATATAATTTTCAAAATTAATATAATATTTTTCCAAACATTACAATTTTACATTAATATTACTAACAAGTCATGACTCGATTCGAGACACATCGGAGGTTCCCTGACCCAAGTCTGAACTTAAACTAGGCGACCTAGTCTAGGCAGGGGAGCCCAAATCAATCTGGATTGAACCAGGTCCAACCGATTGATCCTTCAATTAAGCCTCAGTCGGTGATCCCCTGACCTAGGTTCGAACTTCGACCAGAAAACCATCGATTGAAGCTCAATTGGAGAGTCAATCATTTGTGACCGAACATGGTCCAGCCGATTGATATTCCAATTGAGCCCCAATTGGGGGTCCCTTGGCCTGTGTTCGAACCCAGACCAGGTTGTTGAGTCTGAACCCAGGCTAGGTTCCCGACCTTGGGCCACTTGATCTGGGTTTTGACCCGGACGAACCCTGGCCAGGGGATCCTGATATGACCTAAATTGAGTCAGAACTTGTTAGTAACATTAGTGCAAGTTTATAGGGTTTAGTTGTAATGTTTGGACAAATATTCAGATAATTTTGAAAAGTATTTAACGAAATTTTTTAATAGAGAATTCGACAGAAGTACAAATAACCATCGTTTTCAAACATGTTGGACCATTTCCCATCGCAAAAAAACATGGTCAACATTGTAAAACATAAGTGACTATATAGTACAGGTTTGAACAAAAAAATAGCATCATCATACGTAAGTGCCAAATAAGTAATTAACCCAAAAATTTACTAAGTAGAGAAATTAGGTTGAAGATATGAGAAATATTTGTTTTGGGATCAAATATTGGATATTGATATATCTAAGGATAAAATCAGTTGGAAATAAATATGCTAGAGTTTTTTTTTTTATCATACTTTGATTGTAACAAATTTAAAGAAAGCTCACAACGTGCAAACCTTTTGACCTAAAAAGAGTTATTATCCAACAATTCTTCATTAATGAAAACATAAGATACAAAAGGAAAACACGAGAGGGAAAAGAAAACATGTATTTAAGTGTTAATATCTTTCAGTTTGAATTAACATGTAGTGATGTGAGGTAACAATATCCAATGAGTGAATGAATCTTGAAAAATGCATCAAATTATAGTTTTATTAAGACTCTCACAACACATATCTCTTCTTAAAATCAAAGTCCAAATTATGCAATGCATATACAACATACACAATAAAAAGTTTGGAATATATATCTACAATACACATATACTAGAGTACCATCTCATACCTTGGTATTCGTGAGTGTTTTTAGAAAAATTTGCCTAAATCATTCCATGAAATTTGTCCTCCCACTTTCACACTCAAATAGATGATTCCATCAAGCATGTCTAAGTAGGACCACCCAAAATAGGATATGAATATCATTAAATTAGTTATTCCATCAAGTCTGTCTTAATAGGACCACTTTAATCATGGTATGAAAATTATAAGATAGGTGATTTTATCAAGTCTGTCTCAATAGGACCATCCAATTCGGGTTATAGATATCATTGATTCAATGATCTTATCAAGTCCGTCTCAATAGGGCCACCCAAAATAGGATATGGATATCATTAAATCACATACTCTATCAAGTCCTTCTTAGTATGGACCACTTTATTCATGCTATTAAAATTATAAGGTAGGTGATTTCATCAAGTTTGTGTCAATAGGACCACCCAAATCGGGCTATGGATATCATTGATTCAGTGATCTCATCAAGTCTGTCTCAATAGGACCACCCAAAATAGGATATGAATATCACTAAATCAATTATTCCATCAAGTCCATCTTAATAGGAACACCTAACTCATGCTATGAAAATTATAAGGTAGCTGATTTCATAAAGTCTGCCTTAATAGGACCATCCAAATCGGGCTATGGATATCATTGATTCAATGATCTCATCAAGTCCGTCTCAATCAGACTACCCAAATCGGGATATGAAAAACTTTAAGAGTATAAAATCAACCTCACACACAACACTACAGGTCATAGGGATGAGAAATGTAGTGTACATCAATTCATGGATTTTAATGTTTAACCCCATCCTACTCGACAATTTCAAAATCAAATTTCTAGTAAACCACTTGGTCAATAGTTTTGCTTCTCATAATTCACATATTCCAAGGCATCCTTTTTTTATTACCTCGATAGCTAATTGTGAATCACAACAAAGAGAAACATGAAGACTTCGTCTCCTCCACATTGACACATCTTCTAAGAGACTTCTCAACCATTTAGTTTCCTATCCAACCAACTCAAAAATAATAAATTCGGATTCCATGGTGGAGCGTGCTATACATGTTTGGTTTGAAGATTTCCATTATATAATCCCTCATCCAAAGTAAACACATAACCACGAGTAGAATTTACTTCATCATTATCTAAAATCCAATTTGCATCACAAAATCCTTCCAAATTAAAATGACAGAAAATTTATTGAATTGCAAACTCCAATTTAGGGTACCTTTCAAGTACCTCAACAAACGATGAAGAACATTTCAATGATCAACACAAGGGTTACGAGTATAACGGCTGAGTCTACTTACAATGTAAGCGATGTCAGGTCGAGTGTAGTTCATCACAGAACATCACACTCCTAATAGTCTTGGTATGCCCATTATTAGAAACGTTGAAATCCATATTTTTATTGACTACCATGGATAAGTCATAAGTAGTAATCATAGGAGAGACACCAAAAGAATTTAGCATTTTCAACATCTTTTCAATAAAATGAGTTTGACTTGTAAAGATACTATTCTTAGTCATCTCAATTTTAATACCTAAAATCACATCAACTTATCCAACATCTAATCATTTCAAATTGAGAAAATAAAAAGGTCTTAACATGTTCATAACTTGCTCAATGGTGCCAAAATCAACATGTTATTCACATACAAACATATGATAACACAATCTGATCCAATCATTTTAGACTAAACACACGAATCAAATCCATTCACAATGAAACCATGTTTAACTAAAGTTCCATTAATGGAATCACAAAACCCAAAGGTTGCAACATATAAATCTCTTCTTCCAAGCCACCATTCAAAAATGCACTTTTCAAATCCATTTGTTAAATTATCTATAGCCTTTTTCTAGGTGAGACCTCTAATTAGTCTAACCTCGAACTTATCCATTGTGCCATATGGCCTCAAATTTTTTTTCTTCTTAAAAATTCACTTTGGTACTAACTGGTTTGCATCCTGCAAGAATGTTAGTCAAGTCCGAAGTATATTTTGATGTGATGAAATCAAATTCACTACTTATAGTTTCTTTCCAAAAACTAATATAAATCATCATTTCATGATAAATTCTTGGACACTCCTCAATTTAATAAATTGACACAACTTATTCTATAAACATAAAGACCCCATACAAGAAAGTAATGATAAAATTTAGGGTTATAGCTAGTTTTGATTCCACACCTTTTACTTGTTTTAGGTTCAAATTCAGCAACATTGTCATTCACGAAGCAAAAAGAAAGAGCAAGGACAATAACAACAACAACAACTTTATCATGCAAGGGGACATATTCAATTGTGTTTTCAGAAGAAAAACATTCTCAAATAATACAATACATTTTAGATTCAATCATGGAAAAATCCTTTAAGGACGTGAGTTCTATGCAATTCTATTATGGGCATAACCAATACTAGGAGAATGTTGCGTTATAACATCGATGTTAATTAGGTGCTAAAGGGGTATTTGTCGCCACTAACATTTAGCAGCGGGCTAAGAGTTTCGACAGGGTCGGTCTCATGGCTAAATGTCACTCTGATTGTAAAATGGCGTCACTAAAAGGCATGCTGCCACTAAAACCTTGCCGACACTAATAGGCTGACGACATTCAGTAACAGTAATTGTAGTCACTATATATACCATATTAACAACGATAAAATTTGTCACTATATAACTATATGAACATCATAACATGTTGTTACTAAATACGTGTATTTAGTGACTACAAATCCACCATTAAAAGCACTTGACACTAGCAATGTGATTAAAGGGTTATATATGTTTTCTTGTGATGTGATTAAATAGTTACATATGTTTGCTTGTAATGTTAAATAGTTACGTTTGTATTCTTAAAATGTGTTTAAATAGAGGAAGCAGAACAACACATATCTTATCTTTCTGCATAATAACCACGCAAACTTTGCAAATTGGCATGCCTTACTCGAGTTAAGATCTCCACTTCCACACCAAATTCCATCTCAACTTTGTTGCTCCATACCTTTAATCAGTTTACTGCAATCTGCAGATTTAAGAATGTAAAATCATGTCTGGTTAATCTGTTGCCCCTACTACAATGACAATTCAGGTTTGGTAAAACACAAAGATTAGAAAATCCTCCAACTTGGTTTCTTCTTTCCTTTACTGCTTTTGCAAAATTATAAATTTTTCTAAACCAAAATTATTCTTGGTTATTTCAAACCAAACCAAACTTATTTGATCTAGGTACAAGACTGAGGTCTGCAGAATGGTTATCTTAGGACATTCTTGTCCTTATGGTCACAGATGCCACTTCTGTCACTCTTTCAAAGAACAAGAAATGATGATGTATCCCCGTTGATTTAGTATATAATGCGACATAAAGAAAGAGTGATAAGCACGAGAAAGAATCAATGGTTGGGTATGGAATAGAGATAAGTTTTTTATTGGACATGCTTACTTTTGCATAGTGTGGTTGTGGTAGGTTTGTTCCGAGTCGAGCATGCTGTTGTTGGTGCCAATTAAACAACGACATAGATTTGTTGGAGGGTGCAATAAGTGTTTTTTTCTTGATGTTTGTTAAATTGTTTCCCTTTAGTAACATTTATGTAATGGTAACCAGACAATGGGCTCTGGAAAATTTGGTACGTTTCTGGGTTTCTGTGATTGTAGAAATTGAAGTTTGCAATTGTTTGTATGGTGTTGCCGAGGTCTGTACAATTGTACATTTCCCAGTGTCATCCTTGAACTAATAGTACCATAGAATGATTCATTCCGCATCGCCAATGCCCATAAGTAGTGATTCAACATTCCAGCAACAACTTCTGATAATCCTTTTCGACTTTCCAGTTTTCAGTTGAAGTGTCTTCAACTGAAAGTTCATCATGTTCTTAAGTTGAAAGTTAATGCACTTTAACCTATTAAACACATTTTAAGAATACGAACGTAACTATTTAATCACATTAAAAGCAAACATATGTAACTATTTAATCACAATCTAGGATTACATACGTAACCCTTTAATCACATTTCAAGTCGAGAATCACCCCTTAAATTTAGATAGTGTTAAGAAAACTCAGGTTCTTAAGAACATCAGTACAAAACACATCTTCTTGCTTCCATTTCAACAAAAGATGCAACAACAAATTCAAATACAGCTACTTGTTTAGTACAGAATACATGTTCTGGTCATCAAATTCTTCAATTTGGTGTCTCTGTTACCAAAATTGGAGTTTTTTCACAATTGAAAGAAAAATTGGGTAGAAGATTATGAACGAAACTGGAGAAGAATAAAAAACACAGAAATTTGGGTGCTATGAACCACCAGATCATTCATGGAATCCGTACGAACATAGATCTCAATTAGAATCATCTTTCTCGAATTCAACTAATTGATTAACAAAAATTTAAATACACAAGAATTTGTGTGACACCCAGGGCGAGAATCGTCTCAAATTCGACGAAAACAGAAGCTCCTCACCGATTCGCCTATTCAGAATCGGTACCCACAAACCACGAACGATGATGCTGCAGAGAGAAAACCCAAAATTAATGAAAAGGGGGTATTCATCTTCTTCTTCCTTTGACAATACTTAATTAATGAAGGTAAGTCATTTTATGTATCCAAATAGTTACTTCACGGTGATTTTTAATTATGAACAGTAAAAATAACCAATTAGTCACATGCTAAAACATATGTAACCATTCTGCACAAGTTATAACAAATTAGCCACATGGGCAAACATGTGTAACCATTCAAGTAATTAACCCCAATATATATACATCTTAATAAACATCCAAATAACAAACTTACAATAAATTTAAATGTAAATACATAGTTTTCTAAATCAGATGAAGACCTAAAACTAATATGCTTTTATACTTGAGATGGTTGTTCACGATCCCCTACAAACCCCAACAATATCATGTGATCATATAGAAAGGAAACACAATAAATGAAATAACAAAATCATTTAACAAAATAATGTCAAACACACTACATAAAATTAGACACATTAACACAATATAGTTCAACCACGGCATAACACAAGACACATCAACACAATAGTTCAAACACACTACTTAACACTAGTTCATACTGATTACTAATTAAATAGACAAGTTTCAATCAATTACAATATATAGCAAACTGTGATAACAATATATGAACACATAACACATCTCACGATATTAAATTACAATAGAACACATCTCGCGAATATCACCTATTGCATTCTCATTTGGTCTTCATGTCCCCATTTGGTTTTCTCATTGAAAAAACCATTTCACTTCTCTCTAAGCAGTTTTCCACATAAAACATTGGATCGATCTCAACTAGTGTTGAATACTGTCAAAATGAATAAATAATTCTCCAATCACAAAGTTAAATAACCCAAGGAATCATCAATTAAGTCTCTATACATTTTAATTGCCTTCAGAGGGGGGGGGGGGGGAACATTAGCAATCTCTTGAGCATATATCGTAGAAATAGATGGGGAAGCTTTGAAAGAAACATTACCGAAAAGGGAACTTAATTAGCTGCAGCGTGCACTTCCCTAGACAATTGTATAATAAAATAAACTTGTTTAGATACATTGTGTCTTAGATTCAATGTATCATCTAGGTCCATTCATGTATCCATAGGTTCATTCATGTATCCATAGATTCATGAATGTATCCTAACATATATGGCCCCCTATAGTACATGAACCTTCTCATTCATTGTATAGTTCATTAGTTGTTTTCCATCTCTTAGGTGTATACAAAGGGATCTCATAATCAGTTGTATTCACCAAGAGAAATCAAGTTGAGTAGACAAACAACAAGTCTCTCATTCCATCTCTCTCACACACTCATATACATATACACCAACAAGTGGTATCAGAGCAATGTTCAAAGATCATGATGGCATCGACAAGTATGCAAGTACCGAGATTGACGAAGGATAACTACGATATTTGGTGTATCCAAATGAAGGCCCTTTTGGGATCGCTTGACGTATGGGAGTTCATGGAGATCGAGTTCAAGGAACCCAATGCGGCGACATAAATGACAAAAGAAGAGAAGGATGAATTGAAGGAGCAGCGGAAGAATGAGAAGAAGACCTTGTTCACAATATATCAAGGTCTTGATGAATCCATGTTCGAGATACTCGCTCCGGCTAGGACATCAAACGAAGCTTGGGGGGGCACTTCAAAAGGTGTTCAGTGGCGTCGAAAAGGTGAAGAAAGTTCTACTACAAGCTCTTCGTGCTCAATTTGAGGTCATCCATCAAGAAAGCTCAGAATCCATCTTCGACTACTTCACGAGGTTTATCTCAATCGTTCATCAAATGCGGGGAAACAGAGAAACATTGGAAGATGTTCGTGTCACGGAAATCTTGAGATCCCTCGATCCTAAGTTTGATCTTGTGGCCGTTGTTGGATCGTGAACTTCTGATTGCTGATCTGGCAGTTAATTGAATGCCAGGTGACGGTTGAACAATGCTTTCGCCTTAGCTCCGGTAAACCTGCAGGTAGGGGATCGCAACACAGGGGTGTCTCTGGGTCCCTCTCCGATGCTTAAATGAGTATATGTGTGTGTATAGCTCAAAATGTAATGAATGTATGTAAAGCAAAGGTATTTATAGAGTAGGAGAGACCAAACCGTATAAGGTAACCGTATATCTTTGTGAATATTGTGCTGTTGAAGATTTGGATAGTAGATATTGCAGTTACGGCAAGATATTGCAGTTACGGCAAGATATTGTAGTTACCATATCCAATCCTTAGTGAATATGTGCCCGAGATATGCGGGATGTCGTGACCACTTCCTTATTAACGGCTGGTGGGATCAGAGGAGAGAGGCAAGACTCTCTTCGGGGCGAGCACTCCCATGGCGAGTAGTAGGAGGCCGCGACTTTATGAAGAATGGCGACCAACTATGGAGCCTTTGGCGTCCATATCAACCTGGGCTCGATCTTGGGCCACTCTATGGTGGGCCAGATTGACTTTGATATAGGCCGGCCCAGTTCGAATAACTTGGGTTTACCCCCTCCATGGTTATTGGGCCTTCGAGGCCTTTTCCTTATTGGTCTGTCACTATCAATACTCAACATTTGGGATGTCACTATTGCAAAGAAACCCACCGCTGACGTGGCTCAGGACCATCCTCCTCCCCCTACCAAGAAGGTCGTCGGGGAGCTCGCTAACAAGCAGACTGACCTGCTTGTCGAGCTGGAGCAATATCGGAGCCTGGGGTTCTCCCCGGGGCAGCTGGAGGCCATGAAGTCAACTGCCGACTCGACAGTTCTTCTGGTGGAAAGTGCTCGCGAGGAGTACTTCAGGAAGGAGGAGAGGCTCCTTGCTAATGTTAAGAAGAGGGAGGCTGATGCAGCGGTCGCCCTTCAAGAGTCTGAGGTCTTTCATCGGTGCTTAGATGAAGGTGAGGTTGTTAGGGCTCGCCTGGAGGCTGAGCTCAAGGAGGCCCGAACCCAAAAGGCAAAGGCAGAAGCTCAACGGGTCGCCGCTGAGTCTCACAGGGAAGCTGCTGAGGCTCAGAGGGTTGCTGCTGAAGTCAATGAAATCGCCCTGGAGGAGGAGAAGGAGTCTGTTCCTTCCCCCCCCCCCCCCCCCAAAGTGTGGTCAACGACTTCAAGGCATCTGAAGAATTCGTTGACTGTGCTTTGGAGGTGATGAAGTCAGAGATTGCCGACTTTCTCCAAGTCCTGGTCGAGGATATCCAGGCAATTGACCCCAACTTTCCTATTCGGGAAGTTGAGTCCCTTAAGCCCTTCCTCCGGAGTTCCCTTCCTTAGGAAACCCCTCCTGCTGCTGCTGAAGAGGTCGACCCAGTTGCTGCTGTCGAGGAGGTTTCCCCTGAAGGCGAGCAGAGTATCCCTGCTCCTGAAGACTCCAAGGCCTGAAGCCTCCACCTCTCCGGCGACCATATGTTTCTTTTGTTTCTAGATAATAGTTTTTATCCTTCCTTGTAATTATTTTTCGAATTCAGACTCGGTTATTATTTTTCTTTATAATATTGAATGCCTTCTATATTCGCAAGCGTTTATGTTTATTTGACTTTGAATATGTTGGCGATTCTTCCGAGGTCTTAGTCATAATGACCTTCGACTTTTTCTTCACTTTATGAGTGTCTCGACCCTTAGGGTTTTTGGACTTTTCTTTAGGCTCAAAATGATAAGACTTCATAGAATTATCCATTTATCTCACCAAGTATAAACTCCTTAAGGAAAATATCTTAAGACTTAAAAGTATAGACTTCTAGGCTTGAAGATGTATAACCTTATTGAAGTTTAAACTTTTGGAGTGTTCGCCTCTACGAAAGGAACTTGTTACTTGAAGCTTCACTTTCCATAGTGACCGCTTAAGATTCCTTGTCCATCTTCCATAATTCGCTTCATGAAGGAATTGTCACCCTTAGTAGATAACTTCTCTAAAATTTGTCCAACTTATAAGAAGGTAGTTTTCTTGATGGATTGATTATCTTTGTCTTCAGGGTTCCTTCCCGATTTTGGTATCAGGTCTTTTTGCCTGACTTTGGCGTCAGGTCTTTTGTTTTGCCTAACTCTGTTGTTAGGTCTTTGGCCTGACTTTGGCGTCAGGGCTTTCGTTTTACCTAACTCTGTTGCTAGGTCTTTGGCCTGACTTTGGCGTCAGGGCTTTTGTTTTGCCTAACTCTATTGCTAGATCTTTGGCCTGACTTTGGCGTCAGGGCTTTTGTTTTGCCTAACTCTGTTGCTAGGTCTTTTGGCCTGACTTTGGCGTCAGGGATTTTTGGCCTAACTTTGTTGCTAGGGCTTTTGGCCTGACTTTGGCGTAAGGGCTTTTTGGCCTAACTTTGTTGTTAGGGCTTTTGGCCTGACTTTGGCGTAAGGGCTTTTTGGCCTAACTTTGTTGTTAGGGCTTTTGGCCTGACTTTGGCGTCAGGGCTTTTTGGCCTAACTTTGTTGTTAGGGCTTTTGGCCTGACTTTGGCGTCAAGGCTTTTTTGCCTACCTTTGTTGTTAGGGCTTTTGACCTGAGTTTGGCGTCAGGGCTTTTGGCCTGACTTTGGCGTCAGGGCTTTTTGGCCTACCTTTGTTGTTAGGGCATTTGGCCTGACTTTGGCGTCAGGGCTTTTGCCCAATTTTTATATCGGGTCTTTTATATTCAATGCCTGATTCAGTCATCAGGTCTTCGCCTGACTCTTGGCGTCATGTATTTTTCTTCGATTTGATTTGAGTAGTCATGCTTTAAAATGACTTGCTTTGATTGACATAACATTTTGATTACAAGCTATGTATGAAATCTCCTTAAATGTTCAGAATTGAATGGACACAGTAACCGTTCACCTTCAGTGGTTTCCAAATAGTAAGATCCTGGGGCGGCGATCTCTACTACCTTGTTTGGTCCTTCCCACTTAGCTGAAAGCTTATTCTGACTTTCCATTCTTGTAAATTCGTTCCTTCTCATAACCATCCCCCCCACGAAAAATTGGCGAGCGCTGACTTTTCTGTTTAAGTATCGAGCGGTCGCCAGACACATCTTGGCTTGTGTTTTTTCTGATTTCCACATCTTTTCCTCTACCATGTCGAGGTCAATCCTGCGCTCGACTTTGTTTGCCTCAGTGTTAAAATGCAGGATTCTATGGGTAGGCACTGCTATTTCGGCGGGTGCCACTGCTTCTGATCCATACACTAAACTGAAGGGTGTTTCTCCAGTGACTGTCTTATGCGTTGTTCGGATGGCCCATAATACGTTTTCCAGTTCTTCTGCCCAATTTCCTTTGAATGCTCGAACCCTTTTCTTGAGTCCTGCTAAAACAACCTTGTTGGCTGCTTCAGCTTGCCCATTCGTTTGAGGATGATGCACTGAGCTGAAACGATGGTCGACATGGTATTCTTCACAGAGCCATTTGAGCTCTTTTCATATGAATTGACGCAAATTTGATCTTGAACTCGTTGAGCTCGATCGCCCACTTGACCATTCTTCCTGAAGAATCTGGTTTCATCAGGAAGTTTTTGAGAGGTTGATTGGTGAGGACCGTGATGTCGTGCGCGTGAAAATAAGGTCTCAGCTTTCGAGCAACAATAACTAAGGCATAGAGATACTTCTCTATCTGGACATATTTTATTTCTGCTGAATTAAACATTTTGCTAATAAAATACACTGGACTCTAGACATTATTTTCCTCCCATATTAAAACGGCACTGGCTGCCACGTTACTGATGCTCAGGTAAAGCAAGAGCTGCTCGCCTGGAATGGGTTTTGCCAGAGCTGGGAGTGTTTGGATGTGCTGCTTCAAGGATTGGAACGCCTCCTCGCAGTCTGGCGTCCACTCGAACTTGCGGTTGACCCTTAGAGTTTTGAAGAACGGGAGTGATCTGTCGCTCGCCCTGGAGAGGAAGCGATTGAGAGCATCTAGGCGACCATTCAGGCATTGGACTTGGCGACTTCATCTCTTCTATAGCCTTGAGCTTTTCCGGGTTCGCCTCGATACCCCGTTCGCTGACCATGAATCCTAAGAATTTCCCAGATTTGACCCCAAAGGCGCACTTTGCAGGATTAAGGCGAACGTTGTGCCTCCTCATGCACTCGAAAGCTTCACGAAGGTCTGTTGTGTGAGTGTTGCCCTTGATAGTTTTGACGAGCATGTCGTCCACATAAGCCTCCATGTTTCTCCCCAGCATGTCTTGGAATAGGCGGTTCACCATCCGCTGATAAGTCGCCCCGGCATTGATTAGACCGAAGGGCATCACTTTGTAACAAAGAATGTCCCCGTCTGCATAGAAAGCGGTATGGGCCTCATCATCTGGGTGCATCCGGATTTGGTTGTAGCCTGAATAGGCGTCCATGAAGCTCAGCATCTCGTGACCAGAGGTTGCATCGACCAACTGATCAATCCTGGGAAGAGGATAGGAATCCTTAGGGCAAGCTTTGTTCAGGTCGCGGAAGTCGACGCACATCCTCCACTTGCCGTTTGATTTCTTGACCAAAACTGGGTTGGCGACCCAGCTCTGGAATTTCACCTCTCTGACAAAGTCAGATTCAATCAGCCTGCCAACTTACTGTCTGATCGCCAGGCGCTTGTCTGTCCCGAACGATCTTCTTTTCTGAGCGATCGGCTTGATAGAAGGGTCTATCCTGAGCTCATGAGAGATGATGTCTGTACTGATACCTGGCATGTCGCTCGGCTGCCAGGCAAAGAGCTCCTTGAATTCCCTGAGTAGGGCAGTCATGGCCTGCTTCTGATAATCATTCAAGGTGGTCCCAATGCGCACTTTCTTATCTGGGCCATTGACCTTGACTTCTTCCAACTCTTCCATAGGCGTCGGTCGAGCCAAGTCCTCGCGAGGGTCAGCCTCTGTCTCGATGGCGAGGGCTTCCCTTTGGTTCTTCCTGCGCAGGCAGTTCACGTAACATTGTCGCGAGGAAGGCTGGTCGTCAAGTACTTCTCCAATCCCGTTGGGTGTGGGGAACTTCATCTTCTGATGGACTGTGGAGTCCACAATCTTGTTGGGGTTGATTGTGGTCCTCCCCAGGATGGCGTTGTATGACGTAGGTGAGTCGACCACCAGGAATATGACCGGTACCTTGATGCTCTTCCATCCCTCGCCCAAAATCACCGGCATGGTTATTGCCCCCAGTAGATAAGTCGTTCTCCCAGCAAACCCGATCAATGGAAAATCGACCCTCTTCAGGTCGCGTTTGGATTTTCCCATCTTCTCAAAGGCGTCCAGAAACAAAATATCTGTCGAGATCCCTCTGTCGATCAGAATCCTCATCACGTCACAGCCGTCGATATCAGCCGTGATAACCAGAGCATCATTGTGTGTGTGGGGGGGGGGTTAGTGACATGTGCCAAATCATCTTCGGAGAATGAGATGACAATGTCATCTTCAGGTCGGGGTCGCTTTCCCAGCTGGACCGCTGTAGAAATCTGAGTCGCATAGACTTCCCTTGCATGTGACCCCTCGACTCCTGCGCTGAATCCGCCCGCAATCAGATTTACTCTTCTCTTGCTCTGTGATGGATCAGTTTGTTCAGCAGGGGCTAGCAAACGATTTCTCCTCGGTGGCGATCGACTCCTATCACGCCCTGTCACAAATTCCTTCAGCATTCCCCCCTGAATCAGCTTCTCGATATCCCCCTACCACAAATGCGGCAATCATCAGTATTGTGGCCGTTGCATTTGTGGTATCTGCAATAGCTCTCTATATCCTTCCCCATGGGCTGACCACCCCTTCGAGGCATCGGTGGTCTCGCCAGAGATCTTCTTTCCATCTTGACTAGAACCGCTGATATCTGCCTGTTTAGAGGCGTAAAATACTCAGGGACCTCTGGATTTCTGGGCCCTGGGTTTGGCTCTGCCCGAGGCCTGCTGTCTCGTCCTTTCTTCTCCTTCTTAACCTCCTTCTTACCATCGCGTCGGGGCTCGGGAACCACCCTTAGCGAGGTCGTCAGGAAGTTAGCCTCGGCGTTCGCCCTTTCAAGGTCTATGAAACCTTTCGCCCTGGCTGCCAGTTCCTCCAATGTCTCAATTTCCTGCATATGGTAACTGTTGCGCAGCTTTCTCGAGGCCTTGTTGGCCACGTCCAGCCCTCGGTAGAAGGCTCGGATGATCTCCCCATCTGAGACTCAGCAGTCTATCTCCGTGACGTTTTGATGGAAACGTCCATAAAAATCAGCCAGCGACTGTCTAGGCTGCTGCTTGACCGCGTCCAGAGCGGCCACGATTTTCATCAATTAGCGCTCGCCCATATCCTCTCCAGGAACTTGCTTCTCAATTCTGCCCAAGTCCCTATAGATCCTGCAGGGAGGCCGAAGAACTAGGACGAAGCCAAACCCGAAAGAGTTGACGGAAATAATAAAGCCAAGTGATTGGGATCATTTGACTTACCCAGAAGAGATTCCCAATGTTTGTTGAGATGTATGGTGGGGTCTCCTCCACCACTGTATTCAGGTATCGCCCGGGCGACTACGTCTTTCAGGATTTTGATGGCGACTAGATCGCCGGAGAAGGGATGAGTGGATCGCTCCTTGAAGGGAGCTGCGACTGTCAGTCGCCTTTCCTGGAGCCTCCTGTTGATGGGGTCGTCCACTTGGCCCAGGGTGCAATTATTTGGCGAAGTCCTATTCGGCATGGGACCAAACGGATTGGTGGAATAAGTAGCCGCCGGCGGTTCGGTGGATGCCGGGGGTAGGGACTGGTGTCCCGATGTCATCTCCTGATCCTCCTGGGGAGTTGTGGTGCCAGGATTCACAGTTTCAGTCGGTAAGGGTCTTGTGGTAGCGGGGCGAGTGTTTCATTGGGGAGCAGGGGCTTGTCGGCGAGCCTGTCCTAGGATGGACTCCAGCAATGATATCATCTCAGGGGTTAACTGGATGTTTTCCCCAGCGATGTGGACGGTTTGCGGTGCTGGAGTCTCGGTATAGTTGGGAGCAGGAGTCCGGCTGAAATTACTGACATGTTCTCGGGCCGTCCTCAGGGGGGACGACATTGGGTGCTGCCTAGCTGGCAGTTTCTTGATTGAGCGGCGAAGCGGCGGCGGAATCAGACCTCTCCGAGGGTTGCTCGTGAGTCTGGTTCCGGCGGTTGTTTTGCGACCGAGTTCTCATGGCTGTATTACTCGATTCCCACTGACGGTGCCAAATGTTGAATCGTGAACTTCTGATTGCTGATCTGGCAGTGAATTGAATACCGGTAAACCTGCAGGTAGGGGATCGCAACAGAGGGGGTGTCTCTGGGTCCCTCTCCGATGCTTAAATGAGTATATGTGTATGTATAGCTCAAAACGTAATGAATGTATGTAAAGCAAAGGTATTTATAGAGTAGGAGAGACCAAACCGTATAAGGTAACCGTATATCTTTGTGAATAATGTGCTATTGAAGATTTGGATAGTAGATATTGCTGTTACGACAAGATATTGCAGTTACCATATCTAATCCTTAGTGAATATGTGCCCGAGATATGCGGGATGTCGTGGCCACTTCCTTATTAACGGCTGGTGGGACCAGAGGAGAGAGGCAAGACTCTCTTCGAAGCGAGCACTCCCATGGCGAGCAGTAGGAGGTCGCGACTTTATGAAGAATGGTGACCAGCTATGGAGCCTTTGGCGTCCATATCAACCTGGGCTCGATCTTGGGCCACTCTATGGTGGGGCAGATTGACTTTGATATAGGCCGGTCCAGTTCGAATAACTTGGGTTTACCCCCTCCATGGTTATTGGGCCTTCGAGGGCTTTTCCTTATTGGGCTATCACTATCAATACCCAATAGCCGTGACGATTGAAGAATCCAAGGATTTAGATTCGATGTCCGTGGAGCAGCTTATGGGTTCTCTACAAGTCCATGAACAACGACTTATGAAGAGAGGAGAAGGAAAATCCTTGGAACAAGCATTGCAAGTGAAGTTAACGCTAAAAAATGACGGATCACGAGGCGGCTTCCAAAGAGGAAGTTTTTCAACGCGGAGAGGAAGAGGTGGTCGAACAATAACCACCAATGAAACTGATGTTCGAGAATCAGCTGGACGAGGAGAAAGTCGAGGAAGAGGTCGCGGTCGTGGTCATGGACAAGGCCGTATTGGATGGACAAGTAACAAATCTGAAGTTCAATGCTATGTGTGCAAAAATACGACCACTATGCAGTAGAATGTTGGTATAATACCGACAATGGCGAAGAAAAGGCGAATCTTATGGAAAGACTAACGATGGAGTACTTTTGATGGTGTATGCTAGAGCGGTGACATCAGAATCCACCACATGGTTTATTGATATGGGAGCGTCCAATCATATGTGTGGACAAAAAGATTTATTTACGGAGCTCGGCGATAGGCGAGATGGCCATGTTACCTTCGACGATCTTTCCTGACGACAAATCAAAGAGAAAGGTAATTTTTCCTTTGCACTCAATAATGGGTGAAAGCTCTGTATCTACGATGTCTATTCCAGATATGAAGAATAATGTTCTGAGTGTCGGACAATTCGAGAAGCGATACGACGTCCACATGAAGGATCACGCTCTTAGCATCCGTGATAAGAACAACAAACTTATCACGAATGTGACCATGGCCAAGAACAAAATGTTCCTCTACGGCTAAGCACACATGAGGAGAATTGATTGAAGGTGACAACCCTCGACAACTCAACTTTCTGGCATATCCGGTATGACCATCTCAATTTTGAGGCGTTAAAGCTACTGGAAAGGAATAACATGGTACGAGGCTTGCCAAAGATAGACCGTCCCAATGACGTGTGCGAAACTTGTGTCATCGGAAAGCAACAAAGAAAACCATTCAAGAAGTATATTTCAAAGAGAGCAATCGGTTGTCTCAACTTAATCCACTCGGATGTCTGCGAGCCAATCACTCCCATATCCATTGGTGGAAATAGGTACTTCTTGACCTTTACCGATGATTATAGTGGTAAGACTTGGATTTATATGATGAAGGAGAAAAGCGAAGCTTTGACAAAGTTCAAAGAGTTGATAAACATGTCTGAGAAGCAAAATGGTTGTCATTTAAAGTGCTTGCGAACCGATAAAGGAGGCGAATATACGTCGCGTGAATTTGAAAAATGTTTCAAAGAGAACGGGATTGTGCATCAGCTCACCATGCCTCAAACGCCTCAACAAAATGGTGTCTCCGAAAGAAAGAATACGACCATCTTGAATTTGGTTCGATGCATGCTCAAAGAGAGAGGAGTTCCAAAAGAATTTTGGGGAGACGCGGTTGCATGTGTTGTTTACTTACTCAACCGGTTCGTACGAAGAGGATTGGGAACATAACACCAGAGGAAGCATGGAGCAAGCGCAAGCCAATTGTCAAGCATCTTCGTGTCTTCGGGTGCGTGGCATATGCAAAAGTGCAAGAAGAAAAGTGGACGAAGCTCAAGGATAAAAGTATGAAATGTGTCATGCTCGGCTATGGAGAGAACTCTAATGGCTATAAGTTATACAATCCTGTCACAAAAAGGATTGTGATGTCGCGAGACGTCAAGTTCAATGACGTGCGTGCATGGAATTGGGGAAATATCAACCCTCAAAATGAGATCTTAGATGCGGAGGAGATTGTCTGAAATGAAGAATATCGGGAACCATCTATACCCACAAATGTTGATGCGCAATCAGAGGAAGAAAGCTCGAGTGAATCACCCGTGAGAAAGACAAGGCGAATACAGAACATATATACCTCTACGGAGTAAGTTGATGTAAATGAGGAAGAACTATATGGTAACCTTTGTCTCTTCGTGAGGTATGATCCATTAACTTTTGAGGAAGCGTCTAAGGAGACAAAGTGGAAGAAGGCAATGGAGTAAGAGATAGGAGCCATTAGGAAGAACAAGACTTTGGAGCTTACTACACTCCCTCAAGGTCATGATGCCATCGGAGTGAAATGGGTGTATAATACGAAGACAAAGTCAAATGGAGAAGTGGAAAATAAAAAGTGAGGCTCGTCGTGAAAGGATACAAGTAAAAGTTTGGGGTCAATTATGAAGAAGTCTTTGCACTGGTGGCTCGGCTAGAGACAGTAAGGTTACTCCTTTCACTTTCCGCTCAAAAGAAGTTGAGAATATTTCAAATGGACCTAAATCAGCATTCTTGAACAGGTTTATTGTCAAAGACTAAAAAGGAGGTCTACGTCGAACAACCTCCAGGGTTTATTGTCAAAGACTAAGAATACGGGTTTTACGGGCTAAAACAAGCTCCAAGAGCGTGGAATTCTAGAATTGATGACTACTTTATTCAAATTGGTTTCAGTCAGTGCTCGTACGAACATGCTTTATACTCAAAGACTAACACCCGTGGAGACGTTTTGATTGTGTGTTTGTACGTTGATGATTTTGTGTTCACCGACAACAATCCCGCCATCATTCAAGATTTCAAACAATCCATGGAGAAGGAGTTCGAGATGACGGATTTGGGCCTTATGGCGTATTTCCTCGGCATTGAGGTACAACAAGGAAAAGATGGGATATTCGTCTCTCAAAAGAAATACGCAAAAGAGATTTTGAAGAAGTTCTCAATGGAGGATTGTCAACTAGTTGACACCCTCGTCGAGTATGGAGTACGAGTTACAAAAGAAGGAGAAGGAAAATTGGTGAATCCTACTCACTACAAGAGCCTCGGGGCATGCCTATGTTACTTGACATGTACTCGGCCCGACATACTCTTTGGAGTCAGTTTGGTGAGTAGATACATGGAGACTCCAAAGACCTCTCACATGAAGGCAGCCAAGCAAATCCTAAAGTACGTAAAGGGAACAGTCGATAATGGGCTATTTTATTCATCAAGTGGAGTTTTTTCGGATTCAACGATAGTGATTGGGTCGAATGCTTCAACGATCGGAAAAGCACAACTAGGTTTGTTTTCTACCTTGGAGGTACGACATTTACTTGGTCATCAAAGAAGCAACCAATTGTTGGATTATCTACTTGTGAATCAGAGTATGTAGTTGCATCATCATGTGTATGCTATGCTATATGGCTAAGAAGATTATTGGATTAGCTCAAGGTGCAACAAGAAGGCCCGATCAAGATCTGTGTCGACAACAAGTCAGCTATTGCCTTAGTAAAGAATCTGGTTCATCACGAGAGGTCCAAGCACATCGACACCAGGTTTTATTCCATTCGATAACATGTCAAGGCCAAGGATGTTGAACTCATACATGTGAAGACCAATGATCAAGTTGCTGATATATTTACAAATGCCCTGAAGACCGATATCTTTCAGCACTTACGAAAAATGTTCGGCATCACCGTAATAGAATAAACAAGTTTAAGGGGTAAATGTTAGAAAATAAACTTGTTTAGATACATCGTGTCTTAGATTCAATGTATATTCTAGGTCCATTCATGTATCCATAGGTTCATTCATGTATCCATAGATTCATGAATGTATCCTAACATACATGGCCCCCTAGAGTATATGAACTTTCTCGTTCATTGTATAGATCATTAGGTGTTTCCACCCCTTAGGTTTATATAAAGGTGTCTCATAATCAATTGTATTCACTAAGAGAAATAAAGTTGAGTAGACAAACAACAAGTCTCTCATTCCATCTCTCTCACACACTCATATACATATACACCAATTGTACCCTCTTCCGAACGACCTTGAGGCCTTCGTTAGCCAACTCTAATGTCTGAGGACTGCACACAACACCACATTTGGATTGATAAAAACATAATCCATAAAGATAGATAAGAGATAGACACATCTAATACACCTTGAATATTCTAAAGGATCTTGGCGGTAGTCTCACAAAAGCCTTGCATAGAACAACACACTGGCTCAAAATTATTATTGAGATAAGAAAATAGAAAGGTTCATACTTTCATTGATTCGTTACCGCTTCAACATTTTGAGTTGTTCTTGAAGATTTTTTCAGAAATAGAAGATTATCCCCTTTAGCACTGTTCACTTTCTTCTTTGCTCACTGTTCACTTTCTTCTTTGCTCACATCCCTGCAGTGGGGGAAAGATCATACCTATTCTTAGGAAGTATGACTGCCTTGTTGGGGTTCGCGTGTGGCCTAGCATCCTCTAACCAGTTTGCAAGATGATTAACTGTCTCCCTCCTAAAAAAGATGATACATATGTCTTGTTATAAGAATACAACACCAGGGATTAGATTTAGGTAGAAGGAAGACACCAACATATTGCTTAGAGATTAAAAGTCCTTGTGATTTCAAGTTATGAAATTACTGGGCCCAGTTCGTTTTACTCTACCAAAACGTTTTTAAGGCGTTTTATCATTCTTAATGTCAATTTCATAACTTCTAATTGGTCCATGTCAAACATATAATTCTCACTCATATGTGTCATATCATGTAACTTAGTTTAAAATCTTTCAAACTCTCTCATTTATTCTCTCAATAAGTTACAAAAGTTCATTAATATCTTCTTATTTTCATGTGCATATATGATTTTTCTTAAGTTTATTTTATTTACTAAATTATATATTTTATGAAAAGCAAGAAGATGTATAAATTAAATCTTTTTATTACAAGATAATTTAAGATGAAATTAAAAATTATTATGTATATTATATATCAATCTTATGAAAATAATAATCACATATTAATTTTATGTATATATTTATAATTATGACATAAAATTTAAGATATGAAAAACTTATAATAATAATTTTCATATAATTCCTTCATACTTTTCTTAGAACTATTTTTATAAAATATCATTGTTATATTCTATTAGAATCAACATATATTACAAAAGTTAAATATAATTTATATAGTTTATAATTACTATAACTAATATGCATATGTATACATACACACACACATATAGATATATATTTTAATAGTTTGTATTTATTTAAAAATATATGAAAATAATAGATGTCATAAAATGAATTAAAATTATTAATTAGTATCATATTCATAATTGGTTACATTTGTTTTTATTATCTACTCATTTACTTTCAAATATTTTTATAAAATATAAATAATTGTTATATTGTATACTATTATAAAAATAAAAATAAGTTTAACATTTTTCATAGGTCGTCGCCATCGATTCCCGATCATTAAAGTAAAAATACCTATCTTCGTGTATCGCCACCGTCAATTGCCACCACTGATCAGAATCGTCGATCACCACCGCCACTTCCACACTCATCCCGATCTTGCGCTCACCCTAGTCTTTAACATACATATCCATCGTCTTCCCTTTTGGCCAAACCGTACATCTCACTCTAATCCACAGAAAGTGGCAGAGAAAACACAAACTTATAACAACTTAGGGTTCTCTTTTTCTAGAAAAAATGAACTGGATAACCATCTGGTTTTGCAAAACCGTCCGGTTGTCTTAAAATCGACATATTTTCACTATTCGGTGATGGTAAGAAATCAATGTTGTTTATATATAATTTTCAACAACTATATTGGACACTAAATAATTTTTCTATTGTGACACATTCATTTGTTACGGATTACCTATATTAATTTCGATGATGTCTTGTCCCTGGATTTTTTTCATGCTGGAATATTCTACGATGGAAAAAATCCACACAAAACATGAGTTGTGGTTGCGGCATATTATTTGACACTAAATGAGTTGTATAACCACGATATTACATGTCAACACAAAATATTTTATGTTGCGATAGTATTTAGTAACAAAAAATTTAGTATGCGACTGTAGACCAACATTTTTGTAGTGACAACAAAAGTACATTTGACAATTATAGGTCCTGTATTAAACCCTTCTATAACTAGGTCATGCTACTTTAGTCAAACACCAACATTTGTAAGCATTTCACATTAGTAGAAAAACTTTCCACAATTCATATGGTCTTATGTAGCATTTTGTGAGATACTTGTTTTGTATAACAACTAGACAAACTGACTTCCCACATGTTATTAGATATGCTTGAACAAAGAACCATAACAATCATCATGTCTTTAAGGACATAGGTATCCATTTAGCTTCTGCATTTTGTTAAGGGTTACTAACTTCATTGTTATTTTGACAAAAACTTATAAAAGAATTTGTAGCTACAACTACAAGAATGTATAGCTACAACTGCGGTAAAAAAATCGATACCAAATGCCCATTTGTCGTCACTAACCATTAGATGTGGGCTAAGTCTCGTCGGGATAGGTCATGAGGCTAAAGGTCTCTTCGACAGTTAAACTTTATTAACAACAACTACTATTCAATGTTAAATACGACATTTTGTGGTTATTTTTATTAATTATTTTTTCATGCTATCATATATGCACTACATAACAGATTTTAAAAATATAATATATTATTTATAAAATTATCTATATACATCTTAATACACATCCATACCAATGACTTACAATAAAGTATAAAAGTAACATTACAAGAATGTTCATCAACAACCACGAAAAATCAGTGTTGTCACAACAGTTTTGACAGTAAAAAGCCTATTAGTTTCAACATAATATCTCGTAGTTGATGACACTATTGAGTGTCACCGAATTTTCCATTGCTAAAATTGAGTTTTAGTATGCACTTTTGTCACTGCAATTTGTTTACCCTCCAAAAATGTACTGTTGAAAAGGCGTCTGATACTAATATAGACAATCAGTTATACCAACGTAGTATATTGTAGAAACAAGTTTTTAGTATCAATATTTCCTAATGCAGTAGAACTATAAACATTGGCGACATTAATATGAATGTAATATTACATTTTTCGTCGCTAAATGATACATCAACATATAAACTTAGAGAAAAAACAGGTACTGGACAGAAACAGAATCCGACCAAAACATAGATAGGCAAAAATTACTAAAGAGATAAATATAAATTTATAGATCTATATAACATACAAGTACAACATATAATATAATATATAATTTTGTATAACCAATGACCAATATATATTATATATATACGGTTTGTAATATAATATAAGATACAAGTATATAATATATTTGTAATATAATATATTATTTAATTTAGTATAACTAATAATGAATATGTTGAATATATTTATAATATAGTATATCATATACTTAAAAAAGCAAAGTACAACACAATTTCAATTTTTTTATGTATCTCCTCTACTGGATGACCAACACTTAGCAGCATAATTCAAAATTTGAACTCAAGCCTTAATACTAAAAAATAAACTAAAGTACTTCCACTTCTAATCTCCTTAATCGAGTCTTCAGTCTAAAACAAGAAGAGGTGTTGAGACTTCTAATCTTCTTGAGTCTATCCTCGAGCAGATCCACAAAAAGCCTTCGTCCTCTGCATCCTCGGTGATTTGGCGGTCGAAGCAGATCCGCAGGAAGCTCCCTTGGTCGTTGTTGACGATGATTCATCCTCGAGCATATACGCAGGAAGCTCCCCTGGTCGTCGACATTTAAGCGATCGAAGCGTCAAAGAGCCATACTAGATAGATACATGTTTGACTGGTTTGGTTGAAGAAAATAAATGGAATCTGGTGGTCGGATTTACTCTATCAAAGAGTTCCATTTGGATTTGTGATGGGTGATTGACCCAAATCACCTCTTCATTATGCCAAGATTGGGGAAGGAACTCATGCCAAAGTCTACGAAGGAAAGTAAGTTTAGTGGTAAAATTGTCGGTTGGTGATTCACTTGTCTGCCTTGCGATGCATTGTCTATATATTTGTATGTTCTTGATGTTGTTTCGTATTGCATTGGTTGGGTATTCTGTCGATTAAGCAAATAGTTGAATCGTGTATCAGTTTTGTGCAGCTTTGGATCACACTTGATTTGGACTAAGATATGAACTACACAAATCATTCAATTCTCAAATCATTGATTGATATTGCTTTTATATAATCGTATTCAAACTCTATTTCTATGTAAATAGTTACTTGGTAATTCATGTTCTTTGTATTGTGACACCCAGTGGGATGCGAAGATGAAACATGTTAAAATCGTGTTCGTGCACAGTTTCCAACTTCAAAAACATTCATTTTGAAGCCATTGATTGATATTGCTTCTATAAATCGTATTTGTATATATTTTCTTGTCAAATTTACTTACTAACACAACGTTTTGAAATGTGATTGGATTTGTTAATCAAGTTATGGTTCCTTGATTGAGCTGAGAATTGTTTCAGATATTCACTAGTTTGTCAGGAACAACATCTCTGGAGGTTAACATGTTGAATTCTTGTTTGGTTAACTAAATTAGATGCATCTTAATGGTTGTGATTTAGTCAAGTACGCAAGTGTTCTTCAAGCATGAAATGTTATATGTAGATTGAAAGATAAGATATAAACTATATACTATTTTAAAAACGTATCATCTACTAAAGATTCTTGAATATATATTATTTTCATTACCATCCTTTCGTGTGCACATAAATGCTTATAAATTAGTTATAGAGTATATTTGCTATCTGCTCTCTGAATTTTAGCCTTTTGTTATTGGGACTTAACATAGCTAGGAAAACTAAAGCATGCTCTAAAGCTTCTTTCCTGAGAAATAATTGAGAGTGTCAAATGAGCGGCCAACTTAGTTCACTGCAACTTTGTTACGACTAGGCTCGATTCCATCACCCAAGGGAAGATAGCAAGGTACAAGACGAATACCGTGAGTACTAGTCATTCACTAGAGCCCTTTTGTGTTTCCATAGGCATGATTCAGTTAGTGACTATATTCAAAGTAAATGTATCTCTTTTTGCTATTAGATAATGCCTAATATGTGGTCTTAGATATATGGACGTACATTTTTTTGTTTGGATATTAGACATTGTAGGAACTGTGTTATATATATCAATGTTTGGGCATATGTTATATATACCAATTTTGACAATGACATTTCGTGTTGCTAAAGAAACACAATAACATCTATGACAAACAAACAGTGCATTCTTAGTCGCACGTGTGCCATGCATTGACCATTACCTTTGGCTGGTAATACGGTAATACAGTGTTCTAGCATTAAACACCATTGCCAATATGGTAATTACACATGAACACCATTGACAATATGTTGATGCTAAAGATGAAGACAACTTTTCATTCGAGCAGCGACAAACTTTTAGTGGCGGCATATTTTCACTGCTTAAGCCCTTTAGCATTGGGGCCTACGAGCACGAGTCTTAGCATCAACATGGGACCTTAGCACTAACAAAAGGTCACTTAGCAAAGATTTTCTGTCGTTGCTATAGAATAACTTTCTTATAGTGTAAATACATATAATTCGTCAAATGAATAACTCTTCTTTATAGTCCTCAACTAACTTAAACTCAGTCAATTAGCAAAAAAAAATATTTTTTTAGTAATTTGAAAAAGGAAACTTAGTATGTTAATTAGATTGTGATCAAATTCAACTGCAAAAGAAAGATAACTTTTTATAAGACTAATACATTCTTGAGTATGACGATGAAGAAAGAGATCCTTACCCTAGTTAGCTCTTCATAGGCGTTGATTTTTCTAGTGGTGAAAAATGCAAGTTATTGCAGACATAAAACATGTCATACTTTTTGCAGTTTCTAGCTCCCGTTCATAGTCAGCTGCCAAACGTGGGCGAGGAGAAGCAAACACAGACCCACCTTATCCTCCCAACCAAATTATTTTGCCAAACCTCCTTGCCCAATTGAATTTTCAGCAGAATTAATCATTTTAATTTTTGTAAGGGCAGGTGATGTCCTCACCGTGAAACCGCTCTACCCACAAAGCAGATCATACATAAAATGAACATACAAAAGCAGAGGTAGAACTTACCGAGGCGAGCTCACGCGAGGGTAGACGTGAGCGAGCTTTTGAGACAGCTTACGCGAGGCAAGGTTGAGGGACGAGGCAAAGAGCTTTCGAGACAGCTGACACGGAGCTCCAACATATGTGGGCAAGGGCGACGACAAAGGCGGAGAGCAAGGGTGAGGACGAGATGAAGTTTACAAAGCTTGGCGAAGCTTGAAGAAAATCTTGGTGTAAGTGAAATGAAAATGGTTGATTTCATCTTAGGGTTACGAAAAAGAGTGGTCCGGTTTTGATAACACCGGTGGTCCGATTCAGTATTTTTATATTTATATCACTTTACTTTCTAACTCTTTAACTATAAAATTAATTACCATTAAACGATTGAATTGTGTACTAATCCAATTGGTTTTCATATAGGGCTATCATGTTGTAGAACACGAGTTCGAATCCTGCTGTAGCTAAAATACTTACTTGCTCTTCATTTTTAGTTATTTGATACAATTATATAAATAAATTGTGTACTAAATTAGGTTTAGTTTATATCAGTGTTATCAGAACCGGACAGGCGGTTCGACCGGGAATCAGATCCATATCAGGTTTAGTACAGCTAAAATACTGAAATGCATATGAAAAGTTTTTTAACCGGGTTGAACCGGCCGATTTTCGATTCAAGTTTTTTTTGGGTGGTTTTTTCGGTTCGACTGAACAACTTGTTCACTTTAGAAGTTATATAATTAAAGGTAGTGTGGGCGACTTAGTGGCGGTAACAAACCTTGTTACCAAATAACATATATTAGTGATGCAATATGGATTTTACCTACATACAATTTTGAGGGATATGAGAATGCACAGAAATGATAGCTACACAACACAACTCTACCTATTATAAATAAAATATCAAAATAAGTAATAGAAATAGAGATAACCTAGAAAACAAAACACAATTGAAATAAGGGTTAAATAACAAGTAACTACCTGAACTTTAGACGTTTTGCAACGAGCTACCCGAACTTTGAAAATTCAAAACGGACTACCTCAACTTTGAAAAAGGTGCAAATAGCTACCTCCGTCCAATTTCCGACGAATTTCCAACGACTTTTCGACTAAAGTTGACGGAAAATTGGACGGAGGTAGCTATTTGCACCTTCTTCAAAGTTGAGGTAGCCCGTTTTGAATTTTCAAAGTTCGGGTAGCTCGTTGCAAAACGTCCAAAGTTCAGGTAGTTATTTGGTATTTAACCCTTGAAATAATGAATCCCCAAGCTAGAGCGATAAATTGAAGTTAAGATTCAAACTAATTGTTCATGATCAACACTTGTTGCGTTTCCATACAAGTTGCGGCCCTACTGTGCTATAAAATAACTATCATATTAAGGTTAGTGGCGAAAAATTGACAACTGTGTGAATATTGCATGAGCAGACTCGTCGAGAGATCGTACTAGGAGCTTCTTGACCTGCAAGAAAGGGACAATGAAGGCTTGTTCCTTCAGATTCCTTTATGATATTTAAGTGAGTATAGAGTTTGAATGTATGTAATTCAGAAATTAGTCATACTGTAAGGAGGATAGTCCTGATGTATTTGTACATGCGACAATATCTTAGTGTCTATTACTTGATGGTTAATATTTAGTGTATAAGATCTTGTTTAAGATCGTGGCTAGGTTTATTGATATCTTTCACTGCTGTTGTGTGCTACGATTCAATGTAACTGCCAAATTTGGTATGAGGATCGAGCCTAGTCGAGCATCATTGTTGTGGAGAAGGGTCGTTGAGACTTATAATTTTTTTTCCTAAGTCTTTGTTTCGGGAGGCCGAGCATGGGGTCCTCGCCTCGTCATTGGACATTTAATCTGACACTCGTTAGTTGCGCACGCTCCTTTCCTTATCGAGTGTGAGGATAAAGTACTCACCTCTTTAGAGGGAGTTGCGAACTTTTATAGGTCTTGCCTTTCTGTGTCTGTTTGGAACAATCTAAAGACATTCGACTTGGAGGTTGGCGATAACTTGATCTCGTCACGTGAGTTGTCTTCCCCTGAGGGTGGTCAGGTTTTGTTCCGTTTGTGGGTATTTTCTTGTTTTGAGGTAAAATTGGCGTCTAAGCCCAACATTTGCCCCTAAAGCTTGGGTGATAGGAACTTTCGATCGAGCTTGATTTCGAGAGGGTTGAGGCAATGACCTTTCGCTTAAGAGTTGCGCTAACGTGTTGTGATTTTTGTTTCCTTTGTTTGTCGCGTGAAGGTGCATTGCTTTATTTCTCGTTCCTTTTTCTCTATCCTTTGTGTTTTGCAGAGATGACTGATCATGTTGCCACCTTTGTTGGAAAAAGGTCATCGTTAGTCCTCGAAAACTTCCCAAGGACTATTCACTTTCCCTTATTTTTTAAGTGTTTTTCTTCTAAGTCAGTTGTCATTCTTTCTTACAGATTTCTCTCAAGCTGCAATATTCTAGTGAAATTGGCCTCGGGTCTTTTGTATTCTTTCATTTTATTTAAAACTCCTTTGAAGTCCCCTTTTGTTTATTTGGAACAGATCATATCCTTCTATTTAGTCATGGCCAAGAACAAGTCTGTTGTTGTTTTCAGACTCTCCTCCGTGGGTGCGACTTATTTGTCTTTTGGTAATTCCATGTTCCATGTTGTTTAGAGTTTTTCGTTCTAGTTCTTGTCTACACTTTTGGGAGGTTTTTATCTGAGGAGACGTCATCATTAGAGGACCGGTTTTAAGAAGTTTTATTTGATTGAGGAGACGTCGGAGGCCAACCTTCGACTGTCTCACATTCAAACTACTTTCTATCCTCCCTTTATTGGTTGGGTAATTATAACTTTTTTTCACCGTTTATTCTTTTTGTAAGTACTCGAGGTCCTTGAATTTTGCTCATTTTTTTGAAGTAGGCTAAAGCAAGGCTATCTCTAGCGGAGGCGTCCCTCGATCTACCTCCTCCCTCTGTTCGTCTGTCATAAAAGAGGTAGTATGGGGATCCCCTTCCTCCTGAGTCTGCTTGCCCCAAGAAGAAGGCATGAGCTTTTTTTGCTTCTAGAGAGGTGCCTTTTGCGAAATTGACCAAATCCTCGAGGTCGCCTAAGGGGATATCAAAGGATCCTGCTTCCATATAAAAAAATAGGGGTGACAATCGTGTCGTGTCGTGTCTAAATGGATAAATCTTAAATGTGTCTAAACATGTCTCGTGTCTAGACGTATAAGTCGTTAATCGTGTCTAAACGTATATAGTTGTTTAGACACAGGATCCGTTAAGATCAAACTCATATACGCTTTAAAGCAGATATATGCACAAATTAATATATACAAAGTAATGTCTTCAAAGTTCAATATTAAAAAGTAAGTGGGTATTGTCGGACGTCGGATCCAATTTTCCCCGACCCTTTTTGAAAATGATTTTTAATTTTTGTTTGAAAATGTCGGGTCTTGGAGAGTGACTGGTCCGGTTGAGTCGGGTCATCAACCAGACCGAAAAATGTGAAAGAGTCGCCACCGATTAATTAAAGGCTAATCGGATTCCTAAAATTTGCCAGGGTACATGGAGCTAACATCCTAGGGCTTCGAAAGGTCTACGTCTAGAGAATTGAGTTCGGGGTTTGATTATGTTAAGGGCTCGCGAGCCCAAATCCTCCCTTTCGGTACTTTAGTTCGCTTTTGAAATTATGTTTTTACCGATTTACCCGAATTGTCTGTTTTGATTATGCTTGACTCAAAATATTACATTTGCTTTTTTTTTTAATTAAACATACCATGCACAAACATTTATTTATTTATGAGTTAATTTCAAATAAATAAACAAGAGAGAATAAAGTTAATCGTGCTCGAAGAAAAAAATGGTTTAACTTTTGAGTCATTCTAAACATGTCAAATCATGCACGAATGATGATATTAAGTTCGTTGGACTATTTTGTCACATTTTGAGAATTTATAGGATGTCAAACAAATCTAGGGACCAAAATGTAATTTATTAAAATTTGAGCTGAATTGGAAAATATTTCGAAAATTGCAGAAATGACCCTAAATTATTCTGGACTTATTCGTAACACTTGGTAAAGTTCCAAAATAACCCAAAAATTATTCTAGACTTATTTGTAACATTTTGAGAAGTCATGGAATGTCCAAAACAATTTAGAAATTAAAATGCAAATTTTAAAAAAAAAATCGAGCTGAATTAAAATAATATTTCAAATTTGCATAAATGGCCCAAAACGTTTCTGGTTTGGTTTCTAAATGACCCGAGAAAGTCTCAGAATGACCCGAGAGTCCAAGGACGGAGTTGTAACCTTCATCAAAGTTTGGGAATAACCTAAGTCATTTTTGAAAATATTTTTTTTCCACATATACATATATATATATTATACTTATACATATAGATAGATAACATATACATAATATATATATTATACATATATATAGTATCACATAGATATAATAAATGTATATAAAACCTCAATTTCAATCACATTAGAAAATACAAATACAATATTGAATATGAGGAAAATATAGCTAAATCATTCGGGGTTTAAATACCGTACGAGAAACCGAGACTGATAATCACCGATATTTTTCCACTCTTTTTTCTATTTTTTCCACTCTTTTCCTTCAATCTCTCCGTTTAATTCCTCCTATTTATACACAAAATATTTTTAGATATTATTATTTTTTTAATTTAATATTTTTTTTATATATCGATTTCTCTTGGCTCGATTCCTTGCGTACGGTATTTTGACCCTGAGCCAAAATTAGGTGTTTACATGTATTTCAATATTTCAACATTGATGATTTATATAAATTACCTTACACAACACGATTAATTAATCATGTCTAAACGTGTGTTTGTCGTGTATTTGCATGTTAGATGTGTTTAGACACAATTATTAATCGTGGCTAAACGTATAAGAGTTGTTTAGACACGTTTAGTAATCGTGTTGTGTCTAAACGTGTAAATTGCTGATCGTTTAATCGTGTCGTGTCAGAAATTGTCACCCCTATATAAAAGGGTGGATCTCCTGTATGTGACTCTCTTGCCCATTGTTTTGAAGTCGTGCCTGCTCAGAGAAGAAGGACGAGGTTGACAGGGGCTAACCGTAGTAGATCTGAAGGTGAGGGGCCCGCACATGTCTTGGTGTCCTTACCTGGGAAATATTTTAAACTGATGACTTCAGTAGGACCCCCAATATGGTGGATCCCCAAAGGATTTAGACACCCTGCTCCTCCCTGTGGATAACCCCAGTCTGTGCATGCATCTGTTGAACAAGGTTGTTCTGCTATAGGATACGTTGGGGACGCCTATGAAGATCGATGCAGTTGAGAATGTCGTAAGGTCACACTTTACATGACTTGCCTTGGTAAGTCCTTATATCATAGTTTTCTCCTTTCAATTAATTAGAAATCTACTAATAAAATTCAAATAAAAATGTTCTACTGAATTCTCCTAATCTCATATAATTAGGTTGGGTGTTGCTCTAAATCCCCCTCTGATTTTTTTTTTCCTTTTAAAACTTCGTTATCTTCTTGTGAATCATCTATTTTTGTAACAACCTCCGCGATAACCGTTGGTGCCCCGTCCCTCAAGGACACCTCCTACAGGGGATGTTTTCTCGATCCACCAGTTCCGCGACACGGGTCCCCAACTCGCTGACCTCAGAATGAGTCAACCTGCAACCTTTATAAGTCTAAAACTTGAGGGTCAAATTGCATTGGGCGTGGGCCAAGTGACCCACAATGCAGGTAAGAAACGTCTCCTCGCGAACGAGATGTGCTAATAGGGCATGTGTCAAAAAATAACAAAATAACAATGAAAGGAGGCAACTATTAGATAAATGACCTACTAAGGCAAGTCATGCAAAGTGCGACCTTATGATATCCTCAACTGCATAGATCTCCACATGCATCCCCAATGTATCCTATGGAGGAATAACCATGTTCAACAAATGCATGCACAAGTGTGAGTTATCCTTAGACTTATGTTGTTTGTAGATATCAAATTAATAGATACTTTTTCTTCACTGAAGAAGAAAAATAAGAATTATATAGAAAAAGAATGAAGAAGAAGAAGAACAAGGTGATGGAGATTAGTCAAAAAGCATGAATGAGAAGGAAAAGAATAATAAAAAGAAAGAGAGGGAGAAGGAGAGAGAGGGGGAGAGGAAGATGAGAAGAAGGAGGAGGAAGAAGAAGAAGAAGAAGAAGAAGAAGAAGAAGAAGAAGAAGAAGAAGAAGAAGAAGAAGAAGAAGAAGAAGAAGAAGAAGAAGAAGAAGAAGAAAGGAAAAAATAAAAAGAAGGGAGACGAAAAAGAAGAAGATAATTGTTATTTAATAATTTAGAAATTGAAATGAAAAATATCATGTGATGCTCACGTGATAAAAAAGATGTATGACCAAATATAATTATTAGAGTGACCAAATAACCATATTCTCAAATATAAATAATCAAATAACAACGTCAAAAAGACCAAAAGGTAATACGAGTCAAATATAAGTAACTAGATAAGAAATAAACCCAATATATATATAGGAAAAAAAATAAAAATGGTTCAACATGTTTGCATAAAAGTTAACCTGCACTAACATGTTTTTTTTTGCAATGTTGAATGGTCAAACCTGTTTAAAAACGATGGTAATTGGTACTTCCGTCTATTCTTTATTACATTTATTTGTTAAATATTTTTCAAATTTACACAATTAATTGAATACTTTTCCAAACGTTACAACTAAACCCTACAAACTTACACTAATGTTAGAAACAAGTTCTGACTCGATTCGAGTCATACTAGAGTTCCCTAGCCTAAGTTCAAACTCAAATCAGGTCACCCAAGGTCAGAGACCTACGAGTTCGAACTCAAGCCAATAGGTCCATAATTGGGGATCATTGAAGCCCCAATCGGTCTGGACCGAACCTGATTCAGACATTTTGGAGCTCCAATGAGGGCCTCTAGTCTAAGTCCGAACTCATACCTGGTCGCCTAACCTTCGGGACCTAGTTTGGGCTCAGACCCAAACTAGGGGACCTAGGTGGAGCCCTAATCAATTTGAATCGAACTTGATCCATATCAAACCGATGGGGTCAATTTGTTCGTTTCCGAGCCCAGATTAGATCGAACTTGAGGTTTCGAGCCCAGACCAGGTAGCCCAACTTTGGAAATCTGGTATAGGCTTGGAACTAGACCAAGGGACCCCGATGGAGGCTCAATTGGTGCCCCTCTCGGTCTGGATTGGGTTTGGTTCAAACCGATTTCAACTCTAATTGAGCCTCAATTAGGGGTTTCCTAGCCTGAGTCTGAACCCATTGTTGATCCCTGATCTTGGGAGAATCTAGATCCAAACTAGGGGATCCAGATATGTCTCGAATCGAGTCAGGACTTATTTGTAATATTAGTTTAAATTTATAGAGTTTATTTATAACATGAAGAAAAGTATTCAATTAATTTTATAAATTTATAAAATATTAAAAAAAAACTAATTATTATTATTGGACATATTCTATTTAAACACATTTAAATTAATACTTGAATTTTCCCAAACATGCTAACCGAAATTTAAACAGACATTTTCTTTTTGCCTTGCGCGATTTGGCCTAGAAATTATGGTTACCAGAGCTGGTCGGACCCGGTCGAACCGTGAACCAGTCATAGAGGCGGTCTGATTCCTTTAAAAGACCTAAATGTATTTGCACCAGGTTTAAACCGGACGGTTTACGACCGATTTTTGAAGAATCAGACGGTTTACCGGTTCACAAACTTAAACATTTGAAAAAAAGTCTAATTCCCCAAATTCACTTCACAGCAGATTAACCAAGTTTCGATGGTTGGAGGCTGGTGACGGGAGAGGAGAGGGCGTCTGACGGGAGAGGAGACGACGTGTGACGGGAAAGAGGAGGCGGCGTGTGACAGGAAAATCAGCTTTTCTAGCCACTCAGGCTGCTGGTATCCCGCACGCCTCTGCAAACTTCAACATGTTAGGGAAGATCTGTCTTCCTGAGAAGGGTTGCTACTTGCTATGATATGTGTGAAACCGATCCGACTTGTAAAATCGATCCTCCCATTGTACAACCATACCTAAATGCTGATTATTCAAGAGCAGAATCTTGACCGGAAGATTCTCCACTATGACCGCATCCAATTCTTGAACCTTAAGGATGAAATTGCCGTCACTGATGGGTTAAAAATATTGGACTGGGCTATGGTTAACATTTGGCCCAATAAGTACTTTGGAATTTCCTTTTTAAAGCCCGATTCTATATTGGCGTCGTCCTTGACGTTAATCCCATAAAGACGTCGCACTTAAGGGATGCGCCAAAAGGGAAAATGGTTCAGTTTAAGTGTGTGACACCGCATCCACTGACCACCTCAGATGGTGCGCCTGCACTCCTATGAATTAGGCTGGTTGCTTTTAGCATGCCTAGGATTAAACAAATCCAAAGGATAGTCTACAGTGGAGTATCCACTACAAGAGAATATTCGGTAAAGTAACTATGGTCAACTCGCCTTAGGGACAACTAGGATAACCAGGGTATGTTTTGACTCAACTATGGTTACAGGTATGAAATGTTATAAATAGTTCAATATCACCTTCATTAGAGGGTAAGTATTCTCTGATACCAGAGCATTCCATACACATATTACAAACGAACCTCCGACTTACTTTGTCATCGGAGGGGAAACAACGGGGCATCCCGGGCTTTCCTTTGTACAGGTCAACGGAGCAAACACCTGGAAGGAGAATGCGGTTTATGTGATCCAACACATTGGCGCCGTCTGTGGGAACCTTTGAACAAAAGTCAGACATGGTTTCACCTGCAACACGAGCAAATACCATTCGGGAAGTGAACGATGAAGATTCGCTCCCAAACCTGCAACAGCACTTGGGACAGACATCATACATACCAGTTCAAATAGTGCCACCCCAATCTGCTCAATAAGAGCTCGCTCCTGAGGAACAAGCATCTCCTAAGGAGCAAAGATATAATCATGATGTGCCAAGACCCGCACAGTCTCGTATGGACTCGTCTGTGGTAAGGGTGTCGCCTCGTCGGGTAGAAGTAGCTCCAGAGTTTATACTGACACCAGCGTCCATAATGGCTCTCGACGAGCTTTTGGACAGAAGGGATCAAAGGGCAGCTACTCGTGCATCTCAGAGAGCAAACACTCAGGCAGCGCATGAAGCTACATCTAGACCACGAGATGTACCAGGGAACCCACCCAGAGCACCTTTTCCTACAAGTGCCGCTACGGGAGGCACTGGTGTGACAACAGCTCCTACTCCGGGTGCATTAACCGAAGAGAAGGTCAAAGAGCTCATTGCTCAAACATTGAAGGAACAAAGTAATTGAACCATGCCTCACTTACGAGATAGGTCGTCGCATCCATTCACTCCAGAAATATTGTAGTCGCATTGCCGACTCACGTGCAACCGACTTTTCAGATAGATACATATAATGGTGACATCGATCCTATTTTCCATATACAAAGGCATGAAAATTCTTTGTTAGGGAGGACAAGCGAAGAGATGCATCTTGCATTGCTCTTTCCTGCTACCTTAGGGGATGTTCCTGCGCATTGGTTCTTCAATCTCCCTAAGGCATCAATAAAGTCATGGGGGGAATTGAAGGACAAATTCATCATGCAATACATGGGACGGCGTCGCCTACTAAAAAGTGTGGGAACGCTCGATCACATACGACAAAAGGGGGAAGAAAGTTTGAGTGACTTCTATTCTAGATTCAATAGAGAGCTAGCTGGAATCGATCAAACCATCACAGAGGGGGAGACCATTCACGCCTTTATTCGGGGAATGGGTCCAAAGGGTTCGACTTTGTATGACAGCCTGAGTGTTATACCAGTCAACACCGTAGAAGAAATGGCGGATAGAGTCAAGTCTTACATAGACTTGGAAATTGCAAGGGAAGGGAGGAAGGCTATCAAGGAGGCATTCAAAAAAGATAATGCGGAAGGGAAAATACCGGAGCAGCGCCTCTCAAAGTCAGGACAGGATGACAGGCGACATGATGATAGGCGTCGCACTTTTGGACCTCGACCTCAAAGAGAAGCTTTTCAAAGCTTCACTCCCTTAAATAGGGAAATCTTCATTATCTTGACAGAAATGGAAAAGAAGAATTGGGCAACGCCCCCACCAGGCCACCACCTCGAAAGCCTGACACGGTTATGGGAAGTAATCCTAACCAGTATTGCAGATATCATCGATGTAAGGGTCACCACACGGATGACTGGCATATCTTGAAGAAGGATATTGAGAGGTTGATCCAACCGGGGCACTTGAAAAACTTCTTGGCCCGACGCCAGAGGAGTAGGAGTCCGAGGAAGGTGTCGCCTAAGAATGTTCAAAATGGAGCAGGACCTAGCAGACAAGAGGACCTGAACATGATAAGCGTAGATTTCACCTCAGGAGGAGAAACATGTGCAGCGAGAGAGGTATATGCCTCTCAAATGTCAGGAACCTCCAAGCTAGGAAAGCGCCTAAGGGAAGAAGAGGAAGTGATCATTTCCTTTTCAGAAAAAGAAATGGGACATGTCACTTCCCCGCATGACGACGCCTTGGTGATTACAATGGGCGTCGACAGGTTCAACATGAAGAGAGTATTGGTGGACTCGGGGAGTTCAACCGATATTCTATTTCTAGACGCTTATAAAAGAATGGGAAGAAAGTAAAAGTACTTGAAAAGGGTCAATTTTCCGTTGATGGGATTCACCTCGCATACCACCTACTCAGTAGGGGATGTGACTTTGCCAGTTAGCTTGGGCGAAGGATGGAAGGCATTGATCTTTGAGATCACTTTCATCGTTGTGGATGCGCCTGCATCTTACAATGCCATTTTAGGGCGCTCGACATTAAACTAAAATAAAATGGTACATTCCACGTATCATCAATTGCTGAATTTTCCAACGCCACATGGTGTAGGAATTGTTTAGGGAGATCAACTTGCGGCACTAAGTTGTTATGTCCAGGCGACGCGTCGCCATGTCAAGAAAAAGGAATCTTTGGCGATTCAAACAGAGGAGGATCCTAGGGAAGAAAGAAGTCGTCCACAGCCCGTTGAGGGGTTGAAGAAGGTGGAAGTCGATGGCATAGGAAAGGAAGTACAAATTGGAGCGACGCTCAAAGAAGAAGAGGCTACCGCTCTTTCGATGCTCCTCATCCTCATAGAGTTCAAGGAGTTTTTCGCTTGGAAACCTAGTGATATGCCAGGCATCAGCAAAGATGTCATCGCCCATGAGCTCAATCTGGATTTGAAGGTCAGACCTATTGCCCAAAAGCGACGCCCTGTTGGTGAAGAAAAGGCGATCGCAATCAGGCAAGAGGTGGGAAAACTGATAGATGCAAAATTTGTGAAGGAAATCAGGTTTCAAACCTGGGTGGCCAACCCGGTGTTCGTTAAGAAGAGCAATGGGAAGTTGAGGATGTGCATCGACTATCGCGACTTAAATAAGGCGTGCCCAAAGGATTCCTATCCTTTGCCAAGGATAGATCAATTGGTCGACGCCACTTCGGATCATGAGTTGCTCAGCTTTACGGATGCGTACTCTGGTTATAACCAGATGCAAATGGCGGATGGTGACGCTCAACATACATCTTTTTATGCGGATAGTGATATATATCATTACACGGTGATTCCCTTTGGTTTGTTGAATGCATGAGCTACTTATCAAAGGATGGTCAACAAGCTTTTTACTGGCACGAAAGGCGTCACCATGGAAGCCTATGTGGATGACATGCTGGTGAAATCCATAAAGAGTGCAGATCATGTTGAATACTTGAGGAAAACATTTGAAAGGATGCGCCTTCATCAAGTACGCTTGAACCCGGCAAAATGTGCTTTTGGCGTTCAGTCAGGCAAATTCTGGGATACATGGTGAGCCAAAGGGGAATAGAGGTCAATCCTGAAAAATTGGAAGCAATTGAGGCTATGAGAAGCCCAACTTGCCACAAAGAAGTGAAAAGCTTAAATGGAAGGCTAGCGGCGCTCAGTCGTTTCCTAGCAAAAGCAGGAGACAAGTCGCTCCCCTTCTTCCAGGTGTTGAGGTCCAATAAAAAGTTCGAGTGGACTTTCGAATGCGAGCAGGCTTTTCAGCATTTAAATAAGTATCTCAAGACGCTTCCACCATTGGCAAAGCCTTCCAAGGGCGACACACTTTCTTTATATTTAAGTATCACACCATTGGCAAGTTGCTGTAAGTTCAGTGTTGGTCAAAGAAGTAGGAAAATGCCAAGTGCCAGTGTATTATGTATCAAAAGTGCTCGCCAAATCTGAAATGAATTATCTGGAGGTTGAGAAGTATCTTTATGCGTTGGTAGTATCGGCAAGGAAGCTACGCCCTTATTTTTATGAACATGAAATTACAGTTTTAACAAACCAACCGTTAAAACATTTCCTGCAAAAATCATATGCTTCAGGAAGAATGGTCAAATGGGCTATCGAATTAAGCGAATTTCGAATCAAATTTGCTCCTAGAAATGCCATTAAAGGACAAGCATTGTCGGATTTCATTATAGAATCCACATGTCCTCAGCCAGCAACGCCTAAAGAAAAAGAAAAAGAGGAAAATTGTTGGATACTTCATACGGATGGATCTTCATCAGTCGAAGGCTCGGGGCAGGACTAGTGTTAACGCCACAAGATGGGGGAACACCATTGAGATACGCTCTAGTTCTCACCTTCAAGGCTACAAATAATGAGGCGGAGTATGAGGCTCTGGTTTACAGGATTGAGGTTAGTTAAGGGATTAGGCGTTGCTTCTCTACATGTATATTGCGATTCACAATTGGTGGTAAACCAAATTAAAGGGGAGTATATGGCTAAAGATGAAAAAATGAAGTTGTATTGGAAAGAGGCTATGACGTTAGTAGCAGGATTCAAACAATTTCAAATAGAAGCTATTCCTCGAGAAGCGAATCAAGAAGCTGATACCTTAAGCAAATATGCTTGGCAAGCGACGCCTAAACAGGTGATTTCATAGAAACCAATCATGGGAGTGTCAATATTCATTACGCAAACATAAATGTGACTGTGGATTGGGCGACGCCTATTAGAGCATATTTGGAATCAGGAGAACTCCCTACAGATGAAGCTCATTCTAAAAAGATTATTCGATTAGCTCCTAGCTTTCGAATAATTGATGGTCTACTTTATAAGGGTTTCTCCACGACCTATCTTAGATGCGTCGCTTATCCAGAAACCACTACCATTTTAAGGGAGGTACATGAAGGGTATGCAGCTTGTCATGAAGGTGCGAGTTCAATTGTGAGAAAAATCCTAAACTAAGGATATTATTAGCCTACGATGAATCAAGAGGCGACTGGTTTGGTTATGAAATACGAATCATGCCAAAAGTATAGTCCTAAAATAGTGCGTCCACCAGCAAACCTTACTAGTGTATGTGCAACATGGACATTTGCACAGTGGGGAATCGACTTGGTGGGACCTTTACCGAGATCCAAGAAACACATCTATATAATAGTGGCGGATGATTATTTCTCAAAATGGATTGAAGCAAAGGTGTTGTCATCAACTACTGAGTTTCAAGTTATCAAGTTCATTAAATCGAGAATTGTTTCTCGATATGGAATCCCAAGCGTGTTGGTTAGTGACAATGGTCCACAATTTGCTGGAAAAGAATTGAAATGGTTTTGTGAAGAGTTGAAAATTGACCATAGCCATGCTTCAGTGAAACATGCGCAGGTCAATGGACAGGTGGAGGCGGTGAATAAACAGTTTTGAATGGTTTAAAGAAAAGACTAGACGCCTTGGGAGGAAAGTGGACAGAAGAATTAAAAAATGTCTTATAGGCGTTGCGAACAACGCCCAAAAAGCCGACTGGAGAAACGCCTTTTGGATTGGTCTATGGGTCTGAGGCGATTGCTCCAACAGAAATAGCAGTCGAATCTCATAGGGTAAAGCATTATGAGGCCTTGAATAATGAGGACCAAAGGCGTTTGGAATTGGATATGGTGGATGAAAAGCGATGGGCTTCAGAAGAAATTCAAGGGCGGATGCGTTTAGCTACGGCGAGATACTATAATAGAAAAGTTTCATCTCGCCAATTTTTGTGGGGGAGAGGGTATGGCTTAAATAAGTGGCGTAGATTGTATCAATGACTATTAATGTCGAAGTAATTCTATTCATAATGGCGATGACTTATGTTTGAATTAATGGCGATGGCTTAAGTTTGAATTAATGGCGATGGCTTAACTTTGAATTAATGGCGATGGCTTAAGTTTGAATTAATGGCGATTGCTTAAGTTTGACTTAATGACGATTGTTTAAGTTTGAATTAATGGCGATTGCTTAAGTTTGAATTAATGGCGATTGGTTAAGTTTGAATTAATGGAGATTGCTTAAGGTTGAATTATTGGCGATTCCTTAAAAGGTGAAATTTTATAACTAGTGATGATGTTGTAAATCGACTTAAAACTTATTGGCGTTTGCTTAAGTTTGATTAATGGAACAAAATGGTGATGATATGGATTATATAGGGCTGTCGATGGTTAGGGTATGGTCAGGGTATGACAAATATCATAACCATACCATATTTTTAAACCACATACCATAACCATTATGGGTATAATTTTCAATACCAGAACCATTAAAATAACTGTGGTTATTAACCATGGTTTTACTCGTATACCCATATTCATTCCACACATGTAATGTAATAAAAGATCGAAAATTTTATTTTAAAAAATACATCAATCTATATTACCATCGTTGGACTTTAGCGCCTTCAATTTTCAACAATTTCAAATTTTCAATTATATAATTTATATTTAGTATATTATATAAATTAGTTTATTAATAATAAATATTATATTTATATAATAACCATGGTTATAACTTATAACCATGGGTATAACTCAAATACCATAACCATAACCATTATGGGTAGAAAATTCATCACCATAACTGCACCGCACCATAATGATACGGTTAACCATATTAAACAGTAATGGTTATAACCATGGTTATGGGTTTTTCACCGCACCATTGTCGGCCCTAGGATTATAGACATAAGGTGACTTGTTGAAAGCAACAAGTATGGTAAGCTAAGTAATACTTATACTTAGTCTAAAATAAAGCTAAGTATGGAAAAAATAGGCATATATGGAAAGAGAAATTTATAATAGCAACGGCGAGGCGTTGCAATAAGTTCATACAAAACCAAAAAAGACTAAGACTATGAAAATAAAAAGTCTATGAAGTGGATGGGGGTGGTTGACTTGAAGGGGCGTCGTCAGAAGGCACTTCTAGAGTTGTCTCAACAGGCACAGGGTCAGAAGGCGCTGCTAAAGGGGCGGATTCTTCAGAAGAATCGCTTTCATCTTCAGACTCCTCTTCCCCGACTTCCATCAATGCCTCAGCCTCTTCTTGAGCCTTCATGTCGAGATAACCTTTCAAGAAATCCAACTTTTCTAAAGGAAAGTTGGGGTCGACCTTATGAATGTCTTTGGCCGCCTTATTGAAAATGATTATCACCCCAGTACGGTTCCATTCAGCAGCAGCTTTGGTGAACTCTGGACTAGAGCGGAAAGATTCCACTGCCTCCTCTAATCGCTTAGGGAGTTCAGTCTTGAAGAGTTCAACCTCTTGAGTTGACTGTGACGCCTCTTTCAGGGCTTGCTCAGTTTCTTTTTTGGCTTCCTTGGCGAGCTCCTGGGAAGTCGATGCCTCAGCCTTGAAGTGGCGAGCTCCTTGGCGAGTTCCTTTTGAGTCTTCAGGAGTAAGACCTTCAAGGCATTCTCTTTTTTTTAGCCTCTTTCAGCTGAGTGGCGAGCCGTTCCTTGTTGACAAGGTCATCTTCCATTTCCTTCTGAGCGGCTTCAGAAATGGCGAGGCGCCGCTGCAGTTTCTCCAGCTTAAACTTCTCCTTTTCAGCCTTGCGGAGGATTGAGATGTTGCGCTCCCTCTCCTCGGTTAAACCCAGGATGGTGGCGCCCATCTTCAGAGCAGCAGGAATAATCTACAAGATTGAAAATAAAAGTTAGAAAAAAAATACAAGTATGAAAAGAAGAAAATATAGAGAAAGGCGCATACTTGACTCTGTATTAAAGAAAGGGAATGGCGAACCAATCCCTCTGCAGCTTCAGTTTCCAGGCTCAAGGGCCTCCTGTCAGCAGGAGGGCATGAACTTGATAAAAGGTGAAGGCTCAGGTTGGGGTCAAGGCTGGAGTGACCAGCTACTAGGGATGTTCCCTTTAGTGTGCTCCAGGTCTCCCATGGCGCTTGAGGACTTGGCGAATGAACATTGGTCAGCAGCTCTCGCCTTAGATTGAAAGTGGGACACTGGTAAGGAGGGGGACCGTCATGGCGTTGGTGATCCAACGAGGAAGAGGGAAGAGATGGCGTATCCTCGACATCCGGAAGGTTGTTGACCAAGATCACTTCCTGCGACTCTGAGGGAGGAGTTCACGTGGGAGTTGGTGTCTTTGGTTTGGAAGCTTCAGCAGGCGTCGCTCCTGTTGGATCAAAGGAAGGGTCAAATGGTCCCTTCTTATGGATGCCATTATGATATTCGGTGTAGGTCCACATGATGCCTCCATAGGCCAAGATTGGGGGACCCTACTTTTTTGTGAATAATATGTTATTCCTATTACTAGTGATGCTGTTATTAATCCAGTAAGACTTAGGCATCGCACCTTTGAAAGTCTCCACGGCATCATTGGTGGCGTCGCTGAAAAGTTCAGCTGGAGCCTTAAGAGGATCCAAAGATTCCTCCATAGGCTTCGCCTTTTTCTGTCCTTTGGAGCGTCGCCTTTGGGTTCCTTAACCTTCTTATCCTTGATCTTCTTTTCCTTCAACGCCTTTTTCTGGACAGGCGTTACAAGGTGAGAAAAAAGGGCAAACTCCTTATCTGCAAGAAAAAAATAAAATAAAAGTTATTTACCGGAAATAAGGGCAGAAAGTGACGATCTAAAAGGGACACGCCAACTTCCTCTAAGTCAGACTCACTGATCTCTTTGGAGATTATTTGTGTGCGCCCTCCTTGGTGATCTAAATAGATGGTCGCCAAGGCGTTCATATAGGCTGAGGAAAGTTCCTCGACGCCGGGAATAGGATCTTTGCTGACCTTGGATGACACCAGACACCAGGGAACGTCTCCTTGGAAAAAGAAATAGGCGTTCTTCCAATTCGAATTACGGTATCGAAAACCCGTGACTAAGGGACGAGAAGAATCCCAAGTCCAATCTTTGAAGGGAGGAGTTAATCTAGTTGTAAAAAGGCGCACACCTAAACGATTGCCCTCAAGGCGAATAAAGCTACGAAAGAGATTTAAAGAATAATCCCACCTACGACGAAAACAAAGGACTCGAAAACCTATCTAAGTGCGAAGACCATTTGGAGAAAGTTGGGTGGGAGAAATGCCATAATGGCGACACAGTTCGACTAAGGGAGGGCAATAAAGAAATCTTAATCCCGCCTCAATTTGATGAGGGAAAATGATTTCCTCGCCTTCCCAAGGATGACATATGGGGTGAGGGTTTTCAGGATCCGCATCATCAGGAATGGGATACCTGGGGGCTTGAGCGTCGCTGAGGAATGTTCAAAAGTAGAGAAAGTAAGGAGGTTGGGTTTAAGATCAACAAAAGGCGAGGGAAGGAAGATGTGATTACCAATATCAGAGTCGAACGTCATTCTTCTATATGATCGAATGACGCGGAGGTGATGGGCGTTAAGGGCGAGAGGAAAACACCGAGCAATGATGAAAAGGCGATCGGAGTTTGGCCGGAATTTTATAGAGAAAGTAGAGGATTTTCTAGAGAGAGAAAGCTCAGAAGATGGAAAAGTATTAAATGAAGGAGGGGTGGGGGTATTTATAGGGCTCTAAGGAAGTCAAACTGTTTCCTATGCTAGGAAATTACAGACATACCCCTACAAGCATAAAAGGCGAACAGTTATTAAAGATGAAATTACGATTTTACCCTCCAATCAGAAAGTGTCTCTTCGTTTCCCGAAGCTTCTAGAAGATCCCGCTTAAAATTCAAAATTTGAATTAGCGATAAAAGTGGGATTTATTACTGGTCATGCATGATGGACGCGTGGAAAACAGTTACAAAGGAAGGGATTCAGGCGACGCCTATAAAGGAAGGATTTCTTTCAAGAAGTTAGGCGTCGCCCTATAGAAGATAAATTGACTCCAAAGGAGAAAGCGACTTACAAGGAAAAGTAATAATTCTCAAATGAGCGTCGCTCATTTAAGACTTCAGGGGCAGATGATGGGTTATAAATATTGGACTGGGCTATGGTTAACATTTGACCCAATAAGTACTTTGGAATTTCCTTTTTAAAGCCCGATTCTATATTGACGTCGCTCTTGACGTTAAGCCCATAAAGGCGTCGCCCTTAAGGGATGCGCCAAAAGGGAAAATGGTTCAGTTTAAGTGTGTGACACCGCATCCACTGACCACCTCAGATGGTGCGCCTGCACTCCTATGAATTAGGCCGGTTGCTTTTAGTATGCCTAGGATTAAACAAATCCAAAGGATAGTCTACAGTGGAGTAGCCACTACAAGAGAATATTCGGTAAAGTAACTATGGTCAGCTCATCTTAGGGACAGCTAGGATAACCAGGGTATGCTTTGACTCAACTATGGTTACAAGTATGAAATGTTATAAATAGTTCAATATCACCTTCATTAGAGAGTAAGTATTCTCTGATACCAGAGCATTCCATACACATATTACAAACGAACCTTCGACTTACTTTGTTATCGGAGGGAAAACAACGGGACATCCCATGCTTTCCTTTGTGCAGGTCAACGGAGCAAACACCTGGAAAGAGAATACAGTTTATGTGATCCAACAATCACCTTCAATGTCTACCACAATAGCATTAGGGTTGGCAACGGCTGCTCCGATTGCAGCAGGTAATCCGAACCCCATCGCGCCCAGCCCATTGGAAGTCCAACCATTGTCTCGGCGTCGTGACACCTGGAGGTGGGGTGCTGGAGGTGAACAGAAGTGGAGAGTGGAGCTGCAGAATAAATGAAAGAAGGGTAATAAAGAGGAACCTGCCGGTCCATTTGACGAACCGCGGTCTTACCGGTTCGAATCCCGGTCCGATCTGATAACTATGCTAGAAATTGCGTCATACCGAAAGATTCACTAGGTTTAATTGATGTTAGCAGTCTCTTTCTCTTTCTCTTTCTCTCTCCTCTCCTTGTTCGGCTCTCCGTTTCAGTTCTTACATCTCTGAGGACTGAGGCTCTATTTGTTTCAGTTGCTTACGATGGCGAAGGAGAGCCTTGAATTGTTCCTCAAAATCGGTTTGGACGAGAGAACCGCCAAGAATACAGTCGCCAATAATAAGGTCACTGCCAACCTCACGGCCGTCATTCTCGAGGTATTTGAAAATCCGTTTGCCTATCGGAGATTGATCTACCGATTCAGGTTTATAGAGTCTCATCATTGTTTTTATTTTCATTGTCGGCACGTAGGCTTCTGTTACGGATGGATGCAACAGGACAGTGGGAAATCTTCTCTACACGGTAATGGCTAATATTGCACATTCGCTTCTGCATATTAGCTCAATAGTTCTTCGGTGTCTTTGCCACGCTATCTGATTTCATTTATAGGTCCATAGTTGTTTGAAGTTATCAGTGTGGTTATTCGTGACTTCGGTTGAATCTGCATTTTTCCAGGTTGCTACAAAGTTCCCTGCTAATGCGCTGGTCCACCGTCCGACTTTGCTTTCTTACATTGTCTCATCAAAGGTTAGAAGTTTTGCGTTTGTTGTAACATTCTTTTGATCTTGCGTGCATGCAACTATTTTTCGATCAATTGAGAAGGATTGATGGAAGAAGTAACATTGATTGAACACAATTTTTTGTTATTCTTTGCTAGAGTAACTTTGCTTGATTTCTTACTGTTTTATGTTTTTGCAGATTAAGACCCCAGCACAGCTTGATGCAGCATTTTCGTTTTTTTCAAATAATGGTCCAGAGGACTTCAAGTTAGATGAACTGGAAGCAGCCTGCGGTGTTGGTATGATTTGACTATATCTTTTTGGCATTTGCTATATCTTCTTCTAATATGTTGTGTCTATACAATTTATCGCGTGCAGCATACGTACGTTTTGCTCATTTTTTGAATAAATTTGTAACTCCATCTATTCCTTCAAGTTGTGAGTTAACTTAAATCGGAAAGCAGGCGTTGAAGTATCTTTTGAAGAAATTGAGCAGGCTGTTAATGAAATATTTGAAGAGAAGAAGAGCTCAATTTTGGAACAACGTTATCGAACAAATGGTCAGTTTACTCTTCATGATTGCTTATTAAATGCGTGCCATTCTATTTACTAACAGTAACAGACACTTGAGATTCATTGATGGGATTTTGAACTATTTGTTTTTCCTAAACAAAGAACATGATCTTTGAAGTGCAAGTTTCTAATTGAAAAACAGTCTCTGCCTCTATGTTGCAAATGTAATGCATAAATGGATCCAATGTATAAACGAGAGGATCCATGTTATGTTACCCTGGTAATGGATCGAGTTAAGTGGCGATGAACCGGTCTAGTTAACCCTTTCCTTGTTCTTTCCACGACTTATCTTATTGTCGACTCAAGCTCGTAAAGGGAGTTTGAAACATGTTTGGTACACAGAATATGCAATAAAGAATATGGAGTAGAGAATAAGGAAAAAATAATAGGAATAAAATATAAATGAGAATATGAAGTTGTTGAAAATTGAATATTAATTCGAAATCCAATGTTTGGTAGGTGTAATGATATATAGAAATGAAATTAAATAAGGTTAAATGACATGTATACCCTTTGCATCAATATGTATAATACGTAATACATAAGGCAAATTAATTTGTAAAAATATAGATTCATTATTTTTAATTAAAAATATACTTTATTAATTTTTTTAGAATAAATTAAATTATAGAAAATAGATGAATTAAGTTAAAAATATAATTTATTAGAAATTGTAGAGTAAAATTAAATTATAAAAAATAGATTATTTAAATTAAAAGTATAATTTATTATAATTTTTAGAATAAATTAAATTATAAAAAATACATTAATTAAATTAACATATAATTTATAGAAATTTTACTAATAAGGACAATTTTGTTTCCCTATTTCCTTTATTCCAAGAAAATTCAACATAGTTAATCCAGAGGAAACCCCAATGAGTGTCTATGACAAGTAAACTCGAAATTCCCATTTCCTATACCAAACCATTTTAGCAACCAAACAACTTCATACGGATTCCAGATTCCTTATTTCCACTATATTTCGTGTACTAAACATGTCGTACGTGTTTGATAATCCACTGCTTACCTCTTTATTCATTACTTAGATGATTAAATTGGACCAGAGCTATTAGGTATTAGCCTATTAGGAAACATTTATATAAGTGTTTTTAAAGGCGCTTGAGTCGAGGTTCAAAACAAGGTTTGCGTCTCGACCCATAGAGGTGTGCGTCAGTCGTCTCAGCCCCTTCATTGCATTTATAATTGTATTTACTTCCTAAAAATCTGAACATGCAATTTATTAAACTGAGCATTAGTGGAATCATTAACATCTCTATCTATTTACGTCAGTGAAAAGACATACATCAAGATCTGCAAAAATGTTTGAAACCTGCCTCATCAGTCTCATCTGCAGCAAATAACAAACCTTCAGTTTTATCTTCATTTCTTGTTAAATGAAATATTTATTTTCGGATCCCATATATATGCTTATTTAGTAACTTAATATCGATTATATATTGAACCACACTTTACACCATGGGGAATATGACCATGCGTTTCACTAGTATATGTTATATAACATTATATATATAGGAGTGTTTCATTCAATGAGGCTAACACTTTTAGTGCGTCTCATTTTTGAGGCTATATTTGGCCTTTGCATGTCAAACTTTTAAAAACACCGAGCCTGTCATATCTAATCTCAGAATATAATATCTTATACACTATCTATATTTTTTATAAGTAAATACCCTATCAATAATAAGCAACTAATAATAAGGAGCTAACCCATAATATATAATTATCTGTAATTTATTACTATAGTGTATTTGTAGAGTATATTCGTGATAGTACTACACTTTTGTGTTTACATTTTATTACTATTCTATTATGTGGCTATAAGGTATCAAGCCTTTGTCAATGATTACGCTGAAATATCTTTATGTGCATGAGCATTTATTTATGCCCCATTCTTGGTTTCGTTTTTGTTTGTTTTTCTCTAGTGGGAGAGTTGTTTGGACATGTTCGAAAGAAGCTACCATGGGCTGATCCGAAAATTGTAAAGGTGATTGTTTTATCTTTACAATATGATTTGTAGCTATTGCCATTTCATTTATTCTCACTGATTAGAATTTCATCCACAACCGTAGGAAATAATGGATAAAAAGTTGTACGAGTTCTTGGGTGAGAGGACTGCTGCAGATAATGAAAAACCTTCAAAAAAGAAAGAAAAGCCTGCCAAACTTGAGGTTAGTACATCTAGAAATTAACATTCAGTATCTTTCTTTTGGGAGCTATTTTTTTCTTTGTTGATGTTAAAGGTTATCATATATCATTTAAAGATATCATTCATATTGATTCTTTGTATGTTATTCCATTTGAATAGGAGAAGAAAACTGCTGTAGATGCTCCACCACCTATTTCTGAAGAAGAACTTAATCCTTTCCTTATATTTCCTGAACCTAAGGACAACTTCAAGGTACTCCTTTAAATTAGAGTGAAGTATGGGCTCTTAATCTCTTACCTAGTGGAGGATTTGAAAGAAAGAAGTAGGAGTTTTTTCAAACACTGTTTACTTTCGAAAAAATATTTGAAAAAGTGTATATCAAATTATTTTTTTAGGAAAGTATGTATACGCGCGTCGCGCCTATTGCAATAGGCGCGACCCAGGGGTGCGCCTATTGTCCAAACTTTTTTTTTTTTTCGCAAAAACACCAGTCTATCAGAAACCACGTTGATTTTAAGTCTGCTTATGGTTTTCCTCCTAAATAGAAATTGAGAGATAGTCTCACGCGTTGCTTTATCTCAGTATTCACAGGTTTTCCTCCAAATTTTCCAACTTGTTCTGAACAACAATGAAACAAAGTTGTTTATTCACAAGTTTCTGAATTAGACTTTTCTTCAGATACACTAGCTAGTTTGACATTTTCAGGAATTACTCCTGTAAAAGAGCTCTTTGGGGTTACTTTAGGTTCCTGTCCTAAATTTTCCAACTTGTTCTGAACAACAATGAAACAAAGTTGTTTATTCACAAGTTTCTGAATGAGACTTTTCTTCAAATACACTAGCTAGTTTGACATTTTCAGGAATTACTGCTCCAAAATAACTCTTTGGGGTTTTCACTCTTGCCTCTCGGCTGGTTCTCTAAAAATGTGAAGTTTAGATACTAACATTGTTAAAGCATAAGCATAACACATTAACACTAACCAGTCTAGAGAGACGTACATCTCTGACTCAACATCTTCCGAATATATTGTAAAGCTTCTCCAATGACTATAGCTTTTTATCTGAGTTCAAGCCTGCTTATGGTTTTCCTCCTAAATAGAAATTGAGAGATACTCTCTCCAGTAAAGAAGAAAGGAAGTTCTAAGAAGAAATGGTTTTCCTCCTGAAAATGTCAAACTGGCTAGTGTATTTGAAGAAAAGTCTAATTCAGAAACTTGTGAATAAACAATTTTGTTTCAGTGTTTTACCTCGCGGATGTTATTCAGAACAAGTTGGAAAATTTAGGGCAGGAACCTAAAGTAACCCCAAAGAGTTATTTTGCAGCAGTAATTCCTGAAAATGTCAAACTAGCTAGTGTATTTGAAGAAAAGTCTCATTCAGAAACTTGTGAATAAACAACTTTGTTTCAATGTTTGACCTCGCGGATGTTGTTCAGAACAAGTTGGAAAATTTAGGACAGGAACCTAAAGTATTTAACTTCTTATAACTTCCTTTCTTCTTTATTGGAGAGACTATCTCTCAATTTCTATGTAGGAGGAAAACCATAAGTAGGCTCAAAATCAGATGTTTTTCAAAAAGTAAGCATAGTAGGAAAAAAAGCATACATGGAGGAATTTGGTGCGACTAGCGTAGAGGAATTTGGACCTGTGAATACTGGGATAAAGCAACGCGTGAGACTATCTCTCAATTTCTATTTAGGAGGAAAACCAGTGAATTTGATTCATCTCCGCGATTGATCTTCTGTCCTCTTGATCATCTCCGTGGTTTGTTAACAAATTGATCTTCTGTCCTCTTGATCATCTCCGTGGTTTGTTAAAAAAAAAAGTTTGGGCAATAGGCGCGACGCGCGTATACATACTTTCCTAAAAAAAAATTTCGATATACACTTTTTCAAATATTTTTTCGAAAGTAAACAGTTTTTGAAAAAAACTCAAGAAGTAGGGGTGAGTGGCTCGGGGTACTCTGTATATTTATAAATTCCCTAAACTTATCCGATATAAATCGGTTCCTGATTTTCGTACCTGGACCCTATCCAATTAGTAGTTGAACCGGAACTTGTTGATACCAACAAGTTTTGGGTACCTAGTTGAACCCTATTGAAACTATTTTGTCCTAAAATGAATACTAATATTTTTACAATTGTTTTTAATTATGTACATATAATAATAAAAGTGAAACATATAAATATATAATGAATAAAAATAAAAGTAACAATAGAAAATTAATAAGAAATTATGTAATCAATAAAATATTATTTATGAAATTAATATTTATTTATGTAGATATATATTTGGTTTTGGTTCCAATTCGGGTACCCTATTATTGAAATCGGAACTGATTTAATTGATTTCAATATTTATCTGCCAAACCAAATATCCTACCTGAACCCTACCCAATAGATCAGTTCCAGGTAAGTTTCGGATCCAAATGAGTATTTTGCTCACCCCTAGAAGGAAGTATGCCTTTTGACATTTCGAACCTGTAAGTAAATGTTGCTTTGATGAAAAATTTAAGATATTCTGAGCATGATATTGCGGCAAGAGTTGATAGTTTTGCATGACAGAGTATTCATTTTTACTTGTTTTTTTGCCACCAACGCAAAACTAGTAATGGTTTGATATATACATCATACAAATATACAATTATAACCTGCAATTCCAGGTTCATACTGAGGTATTTTTCAGCAATGGAGATATTCTAAGATGCTGTAATTCAAAGGAGTTGCTTGAAAAACACTTAAAATTTACGTGCGGGAAGGTTTTCACGCGATTTCCTCCTGAACCGAATGGTTATCTGCATATCGGCCACGCCAAGGTAAAGTTCAAATTGATATAGGAAGCTTGCCGGTTTCTTTATTTTTTGTACTTCGTGGTTATGTTTTGACTTTTGATATGGAACAGGCCATGTTTGTTAGCTTTGGTCTCGCCAGAGAAAGGGGTGGATGCTGCTACTTGAGGTAAAATTACACTTAATTTTGCCTTAAGCTACATGCATATATTTTTACCTCATTATGTTGTCAATTGTTGTGGACCAGAGTTGTACTTGACTTTTCTGTTGGCATTTTATCTGGATTTGAAGTTAGAAGAATGTTAAGTTGTCACTTAGCAAATACATTTGTGTTGAGCCTTATCCTTATTGTTCCAACGAGATATGATATTTACTTACTAATCCACGTATGTGGATGTACTTTTGCTTAGAGGATAGGTACCTTGAAGTATCATCAGCATGTAGTTTGATTGATCTATATTCTGCTTGTTCTCTGAATTTACTTTACTTACATTTTGCACAATGAGTTTGAAATAAAATGCACCTTTTTTATTTTTTGTATGTTGCTTATATTAATAGATTTGATGATACAAATCCAGAAGCTGAAAAAAAGGAATACATTGATCATATTAAAGAAATAGTTGACTGGATGAGTTGGAAGCCTTTCAAGGTATGATAGCTTTTACAGATAAATGAATTCCGTCATGAGTTACAGTATTGATTTAGGCACCTGATTATTGTTTGTTTTTTAGATCACTTATACAAGTGACTACTTCAAGGAGCTGTACGAACTAGCAGTGGAGCTCATCCGAAGGGGCAAAGCTTATGTTGATCACCAGGTAACAAATTGGAGGTGCTCTAAAAGTTCCTTCTTTTGCGAATGCTTAATTCTGTTGCACACATATGGAAGGTCTAGGTCGAATAATTGTAATTGCTTAAATTTGGTGTATTGATTCTTATAAACACCTTTGTGATCTGTTGTTATCTGTGTTTTTTTAAAACAAAATTAGTATTATTCTGCAGACACCAGATGAGATCAAAGAGTACAGGGAAAATAAGAAGAATAGTCCTTGGCGGGATAGGCCTATTGAAGAATCACTGAAGCTATTTGAGGATATGAGAAGGGGCTTGATTGAAGAAGGCAAAGCAACACTTCGGATGAAACAGGATATGCAGAGTGATAATTTTAATATGTATGACCTTATTGCATACCGTATCAAGGTAAATCCCTGAAGCTTGGATGCTTGTTTCTTTTCCCTTCTTGTGTCTAACCCCGTGGAGACCCTGCAATCCCAACTTTTGTCTACATGCTGATCAGTTCGCACGACATCCGCATGCTGGAGATAGTTGGTGCATCTATCCAAGTTATGATTATGCCCACTGCATTGTAGATTCCCTGGAGAATATAACACATTCGGTATGTATTGAGAAATTGTTCTCTTTTTAATTTTTGGATATTAATTTGCTTTATGCAATAATAAACGGCAATTTTACTGAGATAGATATGACAGTGGAAGCAATGAACCGGCAGGGATGACAGAACTTCCCATCTTAAGAAATAAAAGGGCACCTGATATTTGGTGAAGAGGCATATGCCGTTTTTACAGTGAACAACTCTGACTCATAATTTTGTCACAACGAAGTGCTAACATTTTTTATTATACACCGTTTCTAATTTATGAAACAAGCAAATAGTTAATTAATAAGCTCTGCTGGTGTCTTTTGCATAAAAAACAGAGTTTTTCACTCTTCAGCAGTCGGAGGTTATGGTTTTCTTTTATTTTATTTACATCTTCCTTGAACCATTAAGCGGGTATTCTGTTCTTATTACTGATTGGATAAATATTTAACTGAACTTTCTTCAGCTATGCACACTTGAATTTGAGACACGTCGGGCTTCTTACTACTGGCTGCTACATGCGCTAGACCTTTATCAGCCTCATGTATGGGAATACTCCCGCTTGAATGTCACAAACACAGTGATGTCTAAAAGAAAGGTGAGACTGTACTCCAGAGTCCAGATAGTTCCTGGAGCATGAATTTGAGAGGTTCTCTGATTATGGTATATGCCTTTGCAGTTAAATCGCCTTGTAACAGAAAAGTGGGTTGATGGCTGGGATGATCCTCGTTTGATGACCCTAGCTGGTTTACGACGTAGAGGCGTGACCTCAACTTCAATTAATACTTTTGTTCGAGGAATAGGAATCACAAGAAGGTTGACTCTGAACTAAGTTTGAGTGGATAGAGGTCTTTTTTATCATAGAGGTTGTTTCAACTTTTTCTATCCTTCTATTGATGTAGTGATAGTAGCACAATACGGTTGGATCGCCTTGAATATCACATACGAGAAGAGCTAAACAAGACAGCGTCTCGCACAATGGTTGTGTTGCATCCACTAAAGGTTTGCACTTTCATTGATTTTTAATTTTAATTTTTCTTGTTCCTTATGATTTTATCTGACCATCCTTTTGTGTCCTTAAAGGTTGTTATTACCAATTTAGAGTCTGGTTCAGTTGTGGATCTTGAAGCCAGAAGGTGGCCTGATGCTTTTACTGATGATTCTTCATCTGTGTATAAGGTAAGCCTGACTTAATAATAATAATAATTAATAATAATAATAATAATAATAATTAATAATAATAATAATAATAACAACAACAATAATAATAACAACAACAACAATAATAACAACAACAACAACAATAATAATAATAATAATAATAATAATAATAATAATAATAATGATAATGATAATAATAATGATAATAATAATTATAATAATGATCTCTGTCCATGGTATTTTATATTTCTGTAAGTAAATCATCCTTGAATAGATTAGTAATTGTATTTGAAAATTTAAACTAGATAAAATTGCATGGTCATATTTGCAGAGTACAGGAAAATTTAAAGGATAAGCTTATGCTATTGATATTAATGAGAATCATATGAGCTTGTCAAGGACAAATATAAGACTCGTATATTTTGCTTTACCCTTGTAGTTTCAAATGATTAATCATTTTACAATTTTGTTGGTTTTGATCTTTCTTGAAGATCCCCTTTTCGAAGACGGTATATATTGAACGATCTGATTTCCGCTTGAAAGATTCAAAAGATTATTATGGTCTTGCGCCTGGTAAATCTGTCCTATTGAGGTATTCTATTGTGCTTTCTCCTTTGCTTAATAAACCATAGGGTTCGTACTGTTCTGAATTTTGTTTGTCTTGTCATGTTACAGATATGCATTCCCAATAAAGTGCACAGAAGTCATTCTAGCTGATGACAAGGATACTGTGGTTGAGATTCAAGCAGAGTATGATCCCTCAAAGACGACAAAACCAAAGGTTTGTCATTTGTGTAATGTTGCCCCTTATTTCTTTTAGCGTATTTGCACCATGTAGCTAGGTGTTTTATAAATGACATTGTCACCTCCTAATCATACCATGAATCATTTAGATAGTTTGACTACATCTATTTATGATAGTTCTTAATTTTCTTTTGAATTTTCTTGTAGGGGGTACTGCACTGGGTTTCCGAACCTTCACCGGGTGTTCATCCGCTTGAGGTGGAAGTCAGATTGTTTGACAAACTATTTTTGTCGGAGGTAGGAACATTATTTCTCATTCCTCTTTTATTATTATTTGTTCTTAGTAAATAATAATGTTGAGGACATTTTAAGTTTATTTATATTTATAATTATGTATGGATATGGAACAGAATCCTGCTGAACTTGATGATTGGCTTGGGGACCTGAACCCACAATCGAAGATTGTTATCCCTAGTGCCTATGCTACACATACTCTTCGAGAAGCAACAGTTGGAAACACATTTCAGTTTGAAAGGCTCGGTATGTACTCTCTTCTTTTTAATGACAGCAATTGTTCTACGTACTGCTGGTTGTTTCAAGTGCAGTGTAATAGTCCTGAAAGATGTCTAGGGAGTTTTTTCAGGACAATCAAATGCTTATTGGCAATTAAGCATCCATCTTCATAATTTCCAGTTTTTCTGGATACTAGAGAATCTAGCTTTGCTTTATTATTACAACGAATGAGACCCTAAGTGGAGGGCATGCCTGTTTTTTGAAATCTTTGGGATCTTCTACAGCGTGTCATTACAATAATATCTGTAATTGCTTGCTGATGCAGGGTATTTCACGGTAGACAAAGACTCTACCCCTGATAAACTTGTCTTCAACCGGACAGTTACACTGCGAGACAGCTATGGCAAGGGTGGAAAATAAGACCCAGACACTTTGTTGATCATGAAATGGTAGTAGTAGTGAAGGTAGTGGTTTCTAGGTGTCTGGTTTGATAGAGTGGATTTTAATTGCTACCTACCCATGTGACGTTTCTGCACATGAATATATGTCAGATATTGTGTTTAATTAATTTGTTTACTTGTTTTGACATGTTTTCTGTTGTGTTATAATAATGCTAATGCATGCGGTGTTGGGCGTTTGGAGAAAAAGTTCAACCTCAACAAAATTGCTACACATGAATGAGATTGACTCTGCAGGCAAGCAAAAGCCTTGAAATACACGCATCACCTTTTGGGTAAAACCACGGTGGTCTTGAGGACCACTTTTTTGGCCAGATACACTCCATCTTTGTTTTATATGAGATGGGTTACGTATCTATATGTTAACTGAAATTTAATATTTTTTTTCCATATTACTCTTTTATTGCTATTTGATCTTAGTACTAATAGTTTCAATTGTTCTATATATATTTGATCCGGATGCATTCTTATGTTTGCGAATGTTATCTTTTAAATTTAAACTCTTATATTTGCGAATGTTTTCTTTTAATCTTTTGTTATTCTTTATTTATGTTAAATGGTAATGTGATATGCATATATCATGCCAAATTAGCATCACATCAACTTTGCATCAATTAAATAAATTTATAATATAAAATTTAATTTATAATAAAAAGTATATGAATTAAAAAACTAAAAATGTATAAAATTAGAAATTATTTTTTAAAAAAGAAAAAACAATTTAAAGATAATAATTATCTGAAAAATCAAGAAGAAAAAATATTAAAATTTTCAAAAATTAAAATATAAAACTATTTTTTTTGTAAAAAAATGAAGAACGGAAAAAATAGGCAAGGACCTTAGGGTTCATCAACCTAGCTAATGCCTAGCCTTAGGCTGGGTCTAACCTAGACCAGGTCGTTTGATCTGGGAGACTAGGTTTGGGTCGAACTCAACATATTTTTCCTATTTTCATTATTTTCCCTATTTATTATTATTTTCATTTGTCATGTTAACGTCACATCACTATTTTGTTAGTCAAACTTGACCGTCATCAGTAATTTGAACAAAATAATATCAATCTAAAATATGAGACATCATCAAACAACACAAGAGTACTAATTGATCACATGAGTTAAATATATGAAATCATTAAAACTAGGGTTAATAGTCACATTGCCCCCTAATGTTTGGGCGAAATTTAGGATTGCCCCTTAAAGTCTAAAATTTTAAATATTAGTCCTAAAGTTTGGACGATTTTAAAAATCGCCCCTTTCCGTCCTCTGACTGTTAATTTTGGACGGAAAACGCCCATGTGCAATTCACGTGCCTTCAGACAAATTTTATAGACCAAAATACCCTTAAAGCAGTTCCTGAAGGACGTAACTGCATGTAATATTGTCTGAAATATAAGATGGTGAACCTGTTGAATATTCCCCCCTAAAGTTTATAACATTAATCATTTGTCATCCAGCACCACCTTTTTAGCAGATTCATGTTATACAACCGAAATGCTTCAAATATATCAGACATAATCAAAAGGTGCATGTTTTAACATGTCTCAAAAGCTAACACAAACCAAAATACCATGTTCGAAGTCTGTTTCCGCATAACACATAGAAAGACCTAAGACATCAACTTCCTAAATTTACATCTTTTCCTTTCCTTTCCGAGACATGATTCCCTGACTCGGTGCACTACTATCTTGTGTTGAAGGAGGATCTCCTGTTCCCTGACTTTGCTCTTCCTGTTGGGTCCCTTTTTTGGACTTCTTGGTTCCCTTTCCGCATGATCTAGCATTATGACCACTTTGGTTGCATTTTCCACAACGTTGTAGGTCCCCCGTTTTTCTTAGTTTTCCCGCAGTGGCTTCCCCAGCAGACGCTACCCTCTTCTTCTTCGGTCGTCCCGGTGCATTCCTCAATTCCGGTGGGTTCAAGGGCCAGGCCGTACTGGGAACCCACTCGTCAGCACCTACAATAGAAACAACAGTTATACACAAACCACCCAAAACAGGAAAACCGCAAACCCGCATTACCAGCCAAACAGCAGACACACCCAAAACATACCCAAAACAGACAGTTATACCAATCAGCAAGTATACCCAAAACAGACAGTTATACCAGTCAATTAAGCAGCAGTAACAGTCCAACATACCAAAAATACTACTCAAATGTGGTATTACCTGGGATAGGATGGATGATGTCCTCGTATGTCTTCAAGTACGACTCCTTGTTGTAGTAAGGTGATACGTAATCCAGGACGTCGGTCCGATGGTGCAGGATTGCCGCATACGAATGCGGACAAGGTATTCCCGAAAGCTGCCACTGACCACAGCTGCAGGACGACTCACGTAAGTTGACGATACAAGATCCACCGTGCGGGTTCTTAGTTTCGTAGATGCCTAAACCGGCATGTCCTACTATATGGTCCCGAGCCTTTAACGCCACTTTGTCCAGTTTCCTTTTGATGGCTGGACAGACCCCTTGGCTAAACCCTTCCCCCTTCTCCCTCCGTTCCGCAAACTCCAACATGAACATCCACCGCAGCTGTTCAAACAACGTAATAACCGGCTTGTCACGAAGTCGAAGAATTTTGGCGTTGAAACTCTCGGCAATGTTACTGACTATCAGATCCGTCTTCGAAAACCACTGGAAGTGTGACCTTGCAATTGGGTCAAGGACGTACCAATTGGGTCCACCGCAATAACAGCCGTGGACCCGGGGTTGAACTTCAATAGTGCCTCCGCATAATCCCGCAGTCGCTCGAACTGCTTGGCTGACACGCCGTGCAGCTTCTCCAACGCCTTCTTATGGGCGACTCGAATCTTGTAGTGACTAACCTCCATACCGAAAGTCTTCTTCATGTCCTCCGCAATCACCTTCCACGACATCGTTGCATCAACACTCCACTTGTGGATGTACCTATCCACTAGCCAGTCAACTGTGATGGATGTTGACTTGTGGGTCCTTGGACAAACGTGTTTCCCAGTCAACTTCTTAATTCTGTACGTCTCCTCATTCCCGACCTTCAACTTCACTAAGTCCTTACTAATGTCCATAAACGGGGGCAAGTAGAAGATGGCATCCCCACTAGAGTATTGATGAACCAGAGTTAAGTGGTTGATCAAATCAGCCAACCTAAATGGGATAGGCCACCTCGGTCTAACATACTTCTGGCCAATGTAGATCTTCTTCCCCTCAACCGTATCCAAACGACCACCGTAGAATGTGTGTAGTGTGTAACTAGGCGGACCTTTGGGGGCATATAACCTGTTGGATACACCTGTAAACAGGAAAACAACACAAATATCAACTCTGCCGAACCTAACATCTAAGCAATTTTCTTAACTGTGAATCGACTAGCAAAGAAACCGAACCTAAATCATCAGCAAAGTCCGTAAAATCCATTGTTTTAGTCGGCAATCCTTCCAATGGTCACTTCCACTGCAATCCCGAACCAAAAACGGGATAAACCAAGCATAAAAGGGTATTCATCAACAGATGTATAACAACTAACAATAAACCCTAAATCTAACCATGGCATAAACCCCTAACTTCGGCTACCGTAACTTCCCCTAAATCTAACCATGGCCGAAACCCTAACTTCGGTTAGAACTTACCTTCCTTCACAATGGCGGGCAGACGAAGCAACGAGGGAAGGCTTGACGAACTGGCGGAGGCGCAGCGTCGCGGAGTGGCCGAGTCGCGGAAGAACAGAAGTCGCCTGAAATCGCACTGCAGTCGCCAAGAAATCGCACGGAAATCGCCTCAGGTTCGCCAATTGCTCTGCTACCGAGGAGACTTGGAGTGTTGGCGTGGGTATGTTGGAGGGAAACCGAAGATCTTCTGTAAACTGCTTTAAGGGTATTTTGGTCTATAAAATTTGTCTGAAGGCACGTGAATTGCACATGGGCGTTTTCCGTCCAAAATTAACAGTCAGAGGACGGAAAGGGGCGATTTTTAAAATCGTCCAAACTTTAGGACTAATATTTAAAATTTTAGACTTTAAGGGGCAATCCTAAATTTCGCCCAAACATTAGGGGGCAATGTGACTATTAACCCTTAAAACTATTAACCCTTGATTTTATATAAAATTGTAATTTGCTGACTTTGTTTAATTTACTATTAAATGGTACCGAGAATTGATATTTTATTTATCTATGTAAATTACTAGTTCATTTTTAAGGAATTTGTAATTTACTAATTTTTATTTTGCGAAAATTTACTTACACTTTGCTAATTGAATTTATAAAAATCTGTATGATAGACGCATACATGTTTTCATCATTATTCAACAACAAATTAGATAGAGTTATCAAATTGTAACTTCAGTTTGAATAAACAAACATTTAAAAAAAAAAAAAAAAAGTTCTTGAATTGTTCCGCCCCTTAAATTTCAGGTGCTACCAAGTAATTAAGGCTTGTGTTATAAGGTAGTGAGTTTTGATGATGAGGGCCTTGCCGGAGTGTTTAGTTGATGTAACGAAACAAGAGAATCTATAGTTGTATCTCCCTCGCAACTCCTACTAACTAATCCATGTCTGTCTCCGGGAGAATGAGATGCTTTGGTATCTGGATGCTAAAAGGTTATGACTAAAACACCTTTTGACCCAACCTAAGAATGGATTGATTTGGTTAGCAGAATCGGGGAAATAGATTTGAGAATATGGAAAGAGGAATATATATGTGGTGGGTTTGGTTCAAAACCAACCTATTCTTACAAATGTACCATGACTTTCTAATGCCCTTATACTACTATTTGACGATCATCCGATATTAATTGCAACGATTTCATCTGAATTCCACACTTGCAGAAGAAATGTTTGAAAGAAATAGGGGGTGTTGCTTTTCCCACGTAGAATTAGAATATGCAGAGTGATTATAGCTAAATACCAAATCACTAGATGACAAACCTTTGTTTTCATTTCGTTATTTTATTTCAACACACCTTTGTTTTCATTTCGTTACCCCCGATGACAATTGCGACATAACTTTTATTGTAGTTACATTCATTAATTTTTTCATTAACATTGGATATAAATATTTTCAGCGTTTGTTAAAATCAATTTTTTTTTTCACAAAAATATACCCTAATTAATAATTAAATATCAAAATTTCATCGATTTAAAAAAAAACTAAAGTATACCTACCCGCGACTGGAAGTCGCGGAATTAAAGCAACCCGCTACTGAGAGTCACAGCTTGAAATACCGTTACAACTGTCGTTCCATTCGCAACTCCCAGTCGCGGGTTGAAAGTTAGGTGGTAGTCCACCAACGACTGAGAGTCGTGGCTTAAAAGAGTTTCTTTCTGTAGTCTGCGGTTTTTGGTCGGATGTAATTGAAATTGACCTCATTTGGAAATCGGGTAATAACATGTATCCCATCACGGATGACGAATCATTGTATGATATGATTCAAGTATGTGGTGAATACATGAAATTATACGTAGTTACAAAACTAGAAGTTGTTGGTGAAGTTGCTTATGAAGATGACCTGTTTGAAGAAGAGGAAGGATAAGATTGTTCTTTAGAAGACGTCATAGAAGTTGAATCTCCTACAAATTTGGCCGACTGTGCACTACCATTTTCCGATGATGACACATGTGTGGATGTACAGTCTAGTCAACCAACGACGTTCAAACACGCGATTGGATGCTCACACGCGGTGAATCATCTTCAGATACAAGTGATTTTCAAGTAGATACTGAATATAAGAGTAAAACTGCACGCCAACAACACGTTAAATTGTGACACATTAATAATGACAGTTAATGCACCACTGCTAGATCTAGTCCCACCGTAGTAACATTTAAGTGTGCAACTAAAAACAACGGTATTTGCTCATAGAAAATTGGCAACTGGGAGTTCACTTAAAAAGGTCATCTACACTTCTCTAGAAATTCCACAACTATACAACATCATAGACAACTTGATTGCAAATTAATTACGGAATTGATATATCCATATGTGTATCATAACACGGGTATTAAAATTTGTGATTTGCAACAAGTAGTAAAAGATAAATACGCGCAAAGTGCGTCGTACCGAAAAGTGTGGTACGCTAAACAATAGGTAATTTAGGGAATGTTTGGGACCCACGAAAGTGCATTTCAACGTATCCCTTTGTTAATGGTTGGTTTATGTGATTTTAATCCCGTGTCCATTTTTTACTACTGTCGGACGTCGGATCCGACTTTTCCCGACACTTTTGGAAAATATTTTTTAATTTCGTTTTTGAAAATGTCGGGTCTTCGCGACCGACGGGTCCGGTCGAGCGGGGTCATCAACCGGACCGAAAAAATTTAAAGAGTCGCCACCGATTAATTAAAGGCTAATCGGAATCCTAAAATTGCCTAGGGTACATGAAATTAACATCCTAGGGCTTAGAAAGGTCTACGTCCAGAGAATCGAGTTCGGGGGTTTGATTACGTCTTAAAAGCTTGCAAGCTCATAATCCGCCCTTTCGGTACTTTAGTTTGCTTTTTAAAATTTTTTCATTTACCCGAATTGCCCGTTTTGATCATGCTTGGCCAAAAAGACTATATGCATTTTCCTTAAACCATGTATAAACATTTTTTTTTATGAGTTAATTTCAAATAAACAAAAGAGAACTAAAGTTAATCGTGCTGGAAAAAAAATGGTTTAACTTTAGAGCCATTTTAAACGTGTCAAAACATGCACGAATGATTTTCTTTTTTGAAGATATTAAGCTCGTTGGACTAATTTGTCCTATTTTGAGAAGTTATAGGATGTCCAAAAACATATGGGGACCAAAATGCAATTTATTAAAATTTGAGCTGAAATGGACAAATATTTCAAAAATTGCAGAAATGACCCTAAACTATTCTGGACTTATTTTTAACACTTGGTAAAGTTCTAAAATAACCCGAAAATTATTCTAGACTTATTTGTAACATTTTTAAAAGTCATGGAATGTCCAGAAAAATTTAGGAATCAAAAATGTAATTTTTGAAAATATTATAACTAAACTGAAAATATTTTTTTAAAATTACAGAATTGACCCTAAACTATTCTAAATTTATTTGTAACACTTGATAAAATTCCAAAAATAATCCCAAAATTATTCTAGAATTATTTGTAACATTTTGAGAAATCATGGAATGTCTAGAAAAGTTTAGAAATCAAAATATATTTTTTTTTTAAAACGAGCTGAATTAAAAAAAAAAAAAAATTGCACAAATGACCCAAAACTTTTTCCGGTTTGGTTTATAACACTCGATAACGTCCCAAAAATGACCCGAGAGTCCAAGGACCGAGTTGTAACCTTCATCAAATTTTTGGAATGACCTAAGTCATTTTTGAAATTATATTTGTTTTTTCACATATACATAATATACATATACATAATATATACATATATTATACATATACATAATATATATATATATATATTGTACATATAGATAGATAGATAACATAGACATAATATAAATATATATTATACATATAGATATATATAGTATTACATAAACATAATATAAATATATAATATACATATAGATATATATAGTAATACATAAACATAATATAAATATATATTATGCATATAGATATATATATAGTAATACATAAACATAATATAAATATATATTATACATACATATATATATATATATATATAGCAATACATAAACATAATATAAATATATATTATACATATAGGTATATATATAGTAATACATAAACATAATATAAATATATATTATACATATAGATATATATAGTATAAACATAATATAAATATATATTATACATATAAATATAATAGTATTACATAAACATAATATAAATATATATTATACATATATATATATATAGTATTACATAAACATAATATAAATATATAATATACAAAATATGATATTGAAGATGAGAGAAATATACCTAACTCATGGGACTGGAGGCTAAAATACCGTACGAGAAACCGAGACTGATAATCACCAATATATGTTTTCTCTTTTTTTTCTCTCATTTTTTTTTATTTCAATCTTCATTTCTTCTCCTTTGAATTCCTCCTCCGTAGCTTCATCCTCCATTTCCCCTTTTATAGAACAAATTGCATCTTATTTAATTAATTAATAAATTTTTTTAATAATAAAAAAAACGTTTTTTTTTAATAATAAAAAAATAAAATCGGTGGAAAAGAGGCAATTTTTCACCGTTGGAATTTTTTTATTATTTTTTTTTAAAAAAATTATTTAAAAAAAAAACAATTTTTTTTTTTAGTTTTCAAATATATATATGTATATATATATATATACTATATATATTTTTCCAATCTCGATTCCTCGCATACAGTATTTTGATCCCGAGCCAAAATCAGGTGTTTACAGTTGCCCCTCTTTGGACACGCATTCATGGAAGTGATCTCATGAGTGTGTGTCCAAAGACAAACAACTGATTTTGGCTTCTCTTTATTCATTATTTACATAGTAGACAAACATTATTACGCAACTTTCAGAATCTAGACACCTATAGGTCCCGATCGTTGACGATGATTTGTGGAGACGCGTCTAAACTACGCTCATCAACTTGTGATTCCCAGACGTTGGACACCTACAGGTCTTGGTCGTCGAGGATGACTTGCGGAGGTTAACACCTAAAGACTCCGCTCGTCGGTCGACTTGTGACTCGTTGGGGATGACTTGCGGAGGCTGAACACCTAAAGGCTCCACTTGTCGGCTTGTGACTCCCAGAAGCTGTATAACTACAGGTTCTCGTCATCGAGGATGACTTGCGGAGGTTGAACACCTAAAGGCTCTGCTCGTAGTTTTTTTTTTAAAATTCTCAAAAGCTGGATAACTACAGGTTCTGGTCGTCGATGATGACTTGCGAAGGCTAAAACCTAAAGGCTCCGCTCATTTTTTATTATTTTTTTTTTTAGAAGCTGGATAACTACAGGTCCTGGTCGTCGAGAATGACTTGCGGAGGCTGAACACCTAAAGGCTCCGCTTGTTTTTTTTCTTCAAAAGCTGGATAATTACAGGTCCTGGTCGTCGAGAATGACTTGCGGAGGTTGAACACCTAAAGGCTCCGCTCGTTTTTTTTCTTCAGAAGCTAGATAACTACAGGTCCTGGTCGTCGAAAATGACTTGCGGAGGCTAAACACCTAAAGGCTTCGCTCGTCATTTGTTTTTTTTGCCATTAACGAGCTGGAATTTGAGGATTTTTCTAGCTAGAAGCATCGTTGAGGATGACTTGCCGGGGTTGAGCACCTCAAGGTCCCATTCATCGGCTTGTAACTTTCAGAAGCTGGACATCTATAGGTAGGTACAAACTTGCCCCGAGAGTATGGATTGACTTGAATATTTTTTTTAAATCTCTCGCTTTTCTATCATTTTGCTACGGTATTTTTTTTTACCGTACCTCTCGGTTCCCTTAATTTTTGCCTAGGTTGACCTTTTGGGTTTTCAACCTAGCAGGGATTTGATTCCTCTCCTTTTGCCATGATTTTCCTTTTGAGGATTTTCAATCATGCCCCTCTTCCCTAAATTTTTCCTAAACCGCCCTTTCGGGTTTTCGATTTAGCGGGAATTTTCTCTCACTTTTGGAGGTTCGCTTTATGGTTACGAACTCCTTAACGATAGTATGTTCTGACTGCGTCCATTTTGATTGGACTTGGGAGTTTTTGGTTGTCCATGTCGGTGACGATCATGGCTCCTCTGTTGAAAGTCTCTTTGGCGTCATAATACCCTTCATATTTAGGCACAAAGTTGCCCCAAGAGTCTGGATTGACTCGAATAATTTTTTTTCTGAGAATTAGATTGTCTGGTTGTAATTCACTTGGACTGGATTTCCTGTTAAATGCACGAGCTATGCGTTGCTGGTACAAATGCATGTGGCACTACACGATGAGCCGCCTTTTGTCACGAGGTTCAATTGCACGTATCCGCATTTTGCCTACTCTGACTCGTCCTTCTCTTCCTTGGCGAGGATCCTAGCTGACGAGAATTCTATTTCAATTGGTAACACGGCTTCGATCCCGTAAACAAGGGAGAATGGGGTTGCCCCTGTTGGTGCTTGTATTGAGGTCATGTATGTCATAAGTTCCCAAAGCAGCTTATCATGCCAGTTCTTTAATTGTTGCTTCCACTGCGTCATTCATTTGTGGGCGATATGGAGATGAATTTTTATAGTTGACCACAACTCATCCAATTTAGATTTCTGGCATTGCCTGTGATGATTGGCTTCGGCATCCCATGACATACGATGATGACCTCGCTGATGAAAAATTCAATGGCCTTTGCCGTTATTGACGCCAGGGTAATAAAATCTACTCTTGATGAAGTAATCGATTGTAATCAATGCAATATGAATCGATGACCATTGGACGGATTTGGGAAAATCTTGTTGATTACATCGATGCCCCACATTGAGAAAGCTTGTGGGGAAGTCCTGGAATAGAGCTCGTGCAATGACGCGTGGATTTGGTCCGCGTACACTTGACATATGTGATATTGTTGGGCATGTTTTATACAGTCAGACGTCATGGTGAACCAAAAGTAACCAAGTCTTGCACGTTCATGTTTGGGCCGCAACAGCCTTCATGAATTTCTTCCATTAGATGTTCAACTTCGTTAGCATTCATGCATCTCAAATGGGTATAGTCGGGCCACTGGGTAATTAATTGCAAGTCATTCCTCGCATGACCATTCAAACATTTTCTTGTGGCGTTCTCGGGAAACTTCGTACGCCAAGTATCTTTTTATATCAGTGAGTCATGGTTGACTGTCTGATTCTTCGATTGTACAACAATAGGTTGAAACCTCTTTGATTTTGATCTCCATTGGCAGTTTTTTGTTTCCCGGAGAAATTTTACTCATGGGTACGAGCATTGCCAATTTGTTTTGTACGCAAGGATGCAAATAAGAACACAAGGTAATTCTTGGTGTGCTTCTCTTCTTCGCAGCTGTCATTCCCGTGGTGACGACGTTGCTGGCGTCGATGTTGTTGTCCCTCCATGGTTTTCTCTACCCTTCGGGGAATCCAATCAGTTGGAAGTACTTTGCCTTGCTGTGACGAAACTTTCTTTAGTGGCTACATTTCATGCCTTTTCAATCGACACCGCCAACAATGGCGTCTCCTCTTCAGGAGTCAACAACGGGGTCTGTCCCGTGTCAACAACGATATCTTGATGGCGTCTTCCCTATGTCAACAATGGAATCTATTCAGCTCTATTTAAATCGCCTCTGCTTCAGCTCGATCAAACGACAGGGAGTTGTTTTTCTCATCTCCCTTACTTTGTAAAACAACATTCCCTTTTCTGGTGGTCGAATGTGGTCTGGTGGCGTGGGCCAGTTTGACTATGATTGCCACTTTCTCTAAGCGAGGTGTAACATAGAAGAGAAACTCAATTCTGATGATGGGAACCTCGGTGTCCCTCCTTGCTGCGGTACCCATTACTTATCTCTGGTCCCTTCTTTGGTCAGATAGTTGCATAAGTCGATTCTTCCTCAGGTACGGTTTTTTCTCTGAGTAGATCTCGTTTTTCCTGATCATACTCCTCACTCGCAGCATTCAGGAATTGATACAATTTGGTATCTACTTGATTTTATGTTCCAAATTGCAATGTCGTCTGGGCCAACGGATCCTTCTCCGTAATGTATAGAGTCAGATTCGGCAAGGGTGCCCCACTAACGAGTGGACGATCAAAAAGGCATGGGGGAGCTTCATCAAGCAAAGCTCCAATGGTGATACCAGTTGAAAATAAGCCTGACAAGCCCTCGTGAGCATCAATGTCATCGAGTTGGATTACTTGTGGTGGGCCTGGGAATGAAACGGCGAAGGGGGGAAACAACAATGTCCCTGAAATTTCGGCTAAATGTTTTCTCTGTGCGACTTCGTAATCTTTGAAATTAGAACAATAATCCCGTCCCAAAAGTGGCTTAGTTCTTTCTTGGAGCTCCCGAGTGTGTGATGGTCATATTTGGGAGGTGGAGCTTGGTCAGGATGACAAAAGTATCCGACATGAATTGATGAGGTGCCACAACAGTAGTGTTGCTCGGGAAGACGAGGTCGGGGATACTGTGGTAGTCACGACTGCCTGGAGCTCAGAAGAGCCAAAATTTGTTCGACCTAGGAGGTCATGCCAACGATTGACTGCACTGTGCAGGAACTCATGACGTGCATGGTCTGTTATAGTAGGATGATTCTCTCATCGTGTTCTTGAGGTGCTGGAATCGTCGAATGTCGCATGGATTCTCGAAAACCTAAATCCAAAATACTGTAGTAAGAAGGATGAATACACAATTGATCATGCATGATTGATTTCAAAAATTCTGCATGTTCCGTTCATTCCATTCGTAGACTTTGATTGCATGTATGGCAAAAGTTTTTTCAAAAATACTTTATAAGGATTTGGCCAATCGATGTCTAGTTCTTAAGACGTTTCACACAACGACGTAGCTCATTGAGTGCATTTGTTAATTGTTCCTTGGTTTGAACGAAGATCGAGGACATGTATTTTGAATTTTTTTTATTTGCCTCGTTCTTCGTATGAACTGTTCAAGTGTGTCATTCAACTTAGCAACGTTGCCCCCACATTTTTCCGAGGTGCTCCCACATTGCTAGAATGCCGGTGGTTGTTCGGATCTATCCCCGATTATCTCATCCGGGTTGAAAGACGGATTTGCAGGTGTCGAATGGAACTTGTGAACGTATTCCGTTGTTGTTAATCACGCAGACGCGTTTTCCATATTCCATAATTCATACAAGGCGTTAAGGAGAATCCAATTGACTCTATAGTTTACGAGCTCGTGAACCTCGTCAATCTTCTTGTTCACGTATTTCTGATTCCCTTTTGTCATGGGTTTCCATATTCGAGAAATTTCGACCGTAGGGGGCCTTAATGTGATGACAATGATTTTTTTTTTCATCCTTACCAAAGATGGTGCGTGAAACGTCTTAAGGATACAAAATTGAATGAACGGAGCTTACATTTTTTTTTTTGGAAATGCAATGCAAGTGCGAGAATTTAACTTCATTAGTAAGAATCATATTACATTTACAACAGTCTGGAATATATAATACAAAAGCCCAATCCTGTACATGTCATGATCTAGGGCCAAAACAAAACACATTTACATCAATGGGCCAAACTTCTTCGTGGGCCAAATTTCTTCATGGGTTCATCTTGCATCCAAATGCTTGGGCTGAATTCTCATTTACACACAAAACTGGTAAAGACTAAACACGGTGTGTAGCTTTTGTTCTAAATGGATGGGATTTCTAGGTCCTGTGAACCAGCGGAACTTCACCCCCTAAAGAGGATCACAAGCCCATTCCGATCATCGAGTTGAGTTGTTTGGGTGCGTGCCGGCGGTCCAAACCGCTCCGGACGCATTCCCCTACTAAACTCCCTAAGCTCTTAATGTGCTCCAGGTCTGAGCGGGTAATGGTAACCAACGTGGTGTGTGCAAAACAAGAATTTTAATTTTTTTTTCGACTTATTACAATTACATCGCCTTTTGGACAAAATTTGAAACTGCAAGCATGAGCAAACGGTCAAAACGGATATGGAAAAATATAATATGGAAAAGCAAACATGACAAAGCCTAAACCCTCTAAAAGAGGTCCCCAGCAAAGTCGCCAAATTGTCGGACGTCGGATCCGACTTTTCCCGATCCTTTTGGAAAATATTTTTTAATTTCGTTTTTGAAAATGTCGGGTCTTGGCGAGCGACGGGTCCGGTCGAGCGGGGTCATCAACCAGACCGAAAAAATTGAAAGAGTCGCCACCGATTAATTAAAGGCTAATCGGAATCCTAAAATTGCCTAGGGTACATGAAATTAACATCCTAGGGCTTAGAAAGGTCTACGTCCAGAGAATCGAGTTCGGGGGGTTTGATTATGTCTTAAAAGCTTGCAAGCTCATAATCCGCCCATTTGGTACTTTAGTTTGCTTTTTAAATTTTTTTCATTTACCCGAATTGTCCGTTTTGATCATGCTTGGCCAAAAAGACTATATGCATTTTCCTGAAGCCATGTATAAACATTTTTTTTTATGAGTTAATTTTAAATAAACAAAAGAGAACTAAAGTTCATCGTGCTCGAAAAAAAATGGTTTAACTCTCGAGCCATTTTAAACGTGTCAAAACATGCACGAATGATTTTTTTTTTTGAAGATATTAAGCTCGTTGGACTAATTTGTCCGATTTTGAGAAGTTATAGGATGTCCAAAAAAATATAGGGACCAAAATGCAATTTATTAAAATTTGAGCTGAATTGGACAAACATTTCGAAAATTGCAGAAATGACCCTAAACTATTCTGGACTTATTTATAACACTTGGTAAAGTTCTAAAATAACCCGAAAATTATTCTAGACTTATTTGTAACATTTTTAAAAGTCATGGAATGTCCTGAAAAATTTAGGAAACTGAAAATATTTTTAGGAAACTGAAAATATTATAACTAAACTGAAAATATTTTTTTAAAATTACAGAATTGACCCTAAACTATTCTAAATTTATTTGTAACACTTGATAAAATTCCAAAAATAACACAAAAATTATTCTAGACTTATTTGTTACATTTTGAGAAATCATGGAATGTCTAGAAAAGTTTAGAAATCATAATGTATTTTTTTTAAAAAACGAGCTGAATTAAAAAAAAATTAAAAATTGCACAAATGACCCAAAACCTTTCCGGTTTGGTTTATAACACTCGATAACGTCCCAGAAATGACCCGAGAGTCCAAGGACCTAGTTGTAACCTTCATCAAAGTTTGGGAATGGCCTAAGTCATTTTTGAAATTATATATTTTTTTCACATATACATAATATACATATATATATATTGTACATATAGATAGATAGATAACATAGACATAATATAAATATATATTATACATATAGATATATATAGTATTACATAAACATAATATAAATATATATTATACATATAGATATATATAGTAATACATAAACATAATATCTATATATATTATACATATAGATATATATAGTATTACATAAACATAATATAAATATATAATATACACACATATATGTATATATATTAACAAGTATATTATACATAAATAGATAATATATGTATATAAACTCTCAATTTTATTTCACATTAATAAAATACAAAATATGATATTGAAGATGAGAGAAATATACCTAACTCATGAGAGGCTAAAATACCGTACGAGAAACCGAGACTGATAATCACCGATATTTTTTTTAACTCTTTTTTCTCTCATTTTTTTTATATTTCATTCTCCATTTCTTCTCCTTTGAATTCCTTCTCCGTAGCTTCATCCTCCATTTCCCGTTTTATAGAACAAATTGCATCTTATTTAATTAATTAATAATTGTTTTTAATAATGAAAAATAACGTTTTTTTTAATATTAAAAATATAAAATCGGTGGAAAAGAGGCAATTTTCCACTGTTGGAATTTTTTATTATTTGTTTTAATTTTTAGTTTTTTAGTTTTCAAATATATATATGTATATATATGTATATATATATATATACTATATATATTTTTCCAATCTCGATTACTCGCATACGGTATTTTGATCCCGAGCCAAAATCATGTGTTTACAACTACGAATGGAAAGGAGTTCCCAATGAGGAGGGTGCCATATTTGGTAAGTGGTTTTGAGCCTATAAGTATGAAGGGACATCGCGAGGAGGGACGACTGGAGGCTGGAAGTGTGGAGGCGGCACAGCTGGATGAAAAATGGGTGGCGACGAGAAATCTCTTGCGGAAGGCTGACGACGGGGCTCCAACGCAGGTGGGGACAAACGAAAACACAGCATGCATGGAGGGGCTTGTTGTGATTTTAAGCTACCCTACCAGTGACGGAGAATAGCGGGTGAGATTTATTGCTCACCCACTCGCGACTAGGAGTCATGGGTGTAAGTGACGTCACAGTTAAAATATCCACCTATGACTCTCAGTAGCTGTTTGCTTAGACTCGTGACTCACAATCACGGGTAGGTATACTTTGTCTTTTTGTTTTTTCAAAATCGATGATATTTTGGTATTTAATTATTAATTCGGGTATATTTAGGTGAAAAATTGTTAAAATCACATTAGAGTTTTGGTATGATGATAAAATTATGCCAAAGTTAGTATCATTTTTTGTTTTGAAAAGAATATAAAATACGTATATTATTTAAATAATAACAAAATTAAAAATTATGAAAATCTAAAAATATCTACAAAACTCAAATTTTACACAAATAAGTTATGTTTTGATATAATTTTATTTCAGCAATAAAATTTGTTAGTCTTGAATTTTCTATTTGTTCGTGTATAAGTTTTAATATTTTTTTCATTACATCCACATTTTACGGTGTTTTTCTAAAGTATTTCGGTCTAAAAGTTTTTTTTTTAACATAGCTATCTTTTTGCACAACTATAAAAGTAGAGCTAATAATTGATTGAAAAGAAAGTTTAATTAAATTATATATTTGACTAAAGTTTCGTTATTATTTTTATTTAAGTTTATAATTATAGTTCTAATTTTATAAGCTTGTTCCTCCAATCTAAGTAAGTAGACTGTTCCCCTCTCTCCTATCCAAGTCTACTAATTCTTGTTTTAGATAGGAGGAAGGAAGTGCAAGCAAAGTGCGATGGGATTGCAGTTGAGGGAAGTATTGTTTCTGACAAGGTTGACTATTGTGTCTTGTCCGTATCATCATTTCTTATTGAAATTTTTTTAAAAGTATTCTTCTCATCCGAAGGTGGAGATGAATCGGTGGTTGACCTTTCCTTGTTTGTGTATTTTGACATTCAGACTTGATTGAAAAAGAGGAATCAACAATCCTTTCAAATAGGTATACTTAACCCACACTTTGCACAATAACAATGGGTAAATTCATAATATTAGTAGGTTCAGTGTATCTGACAAGAAGGGGAAGTCTCTAGGTGCAACCGTGTAAGTACTGGATGTTTGTTTTACGAAATTCAAAATAAATAATAAATAATAGAAAATATAAATAGAGAATAATAAATATGAGATTATATGGAAAGAGAATGTAATGTGATAAATTTGTCCATCCTTATATATGTATAGTATATAATATGTGAAAACTGGTGAAGAGTGGCGGATTAGAGCACAATATCAAACCCTAGAAATGGAAGTTCAGAGGAAAGGGAAGAGGCGCAGCAATTGGGGTTCATCGGGACTTGTTGCTTCATCCGGAAGTCCCTCCCCCTTAAATAAAACGAGTCTCTTAATTACAACTATTGAGAAACTAAACGACGGTTCAAATTACAAAGAAGAAAACGAAACGACAATGAAGAAAATGAAACGACTCGGCCAAGGAGAAGATGGGCTGCACATGAAGATGGGCTGCACAATGAAGATGGGCTGCACAATGAAGATGGGCTTCTGGCAAATAAAAGAAGACCAAGCCCAGTACGAAGCCTTCCAGATTGAATAATAAGCCCATATGCATATCAAATTTCAACACTCCCCCTCAATCTGGAAGAGGTGAAGTGATCTCCCCCTGACCAAAGAACACATTCTTCATTCCAAGTCTACTAGTCAAAATTTGATGTTGTTGTGTTCCAAGAGGCTTGGTAAATAAGTCTGCTAATTGATCACCTGTCTTAACATGCTCAAGCTGCACAACTTTGTCAACCAATTTTTCTCTAACATAATGACAATCTATCTCAATATGTTTGGTTCTATCATGAAAGACAAGATTGTTTGCAATCTGAATAGCAGCCTTACTATCACAATATAAAACAGATGGAACATTTTGCTTAAAACCCAATTCTTCCATTAATTCTCTAAGCCAAATGATTTCAGATAATGAAGCACCCATACTTCTATATTCAGCTTCAGCCGAAGATTTAGAAACAGTAGTTTGTTTCTTAACCTTCCAACTCACTAAAGATTTTCCTATCATGATACAAAAACTAGTAACTGATTTTCTAGATACAATGCAACTGACCCCATCAGAGTCACAACAGGCAACAATCTCAGGTAATGACTCAGATGACATAAGGATACCTTTACCTGGTTCCCTTTTAATATACCTGACAATTCGCATTGCAACTTCTAGATGAGAATTCTTCGGATTTTGCATGAACTGACTAAGATTCTGCACTGCAAATGAAATATCTGGGCGAGTAATGGTTAGGTACAAAAGCTTCCCTATCAGTCTCCTATAAATGGTGACATAATTTAGGGGTTCATCATCAACATTGACATTTAGATGCCTATCATATTCCACACTAGTAAATTTCACATTTTGCTCCATAGGAGTCCTAATTGTCTTAGCACCCGAAAGGCCAACATCCGAAATAAGCTCTAATGCATATTTCCTTTGACAGAGAATCATCCCTTCATTAGATCGAACTATTTCAATACCAAGGAAATATCTCAATTCACCCAAATCTTTCATTTTAATACACGATTCAAGTACATGCTTCAAATCAGATATCAGAACATCACTGTTACCACAAATAAGCAAATCATCCACGTATATCAGAAGAATAACCAATTCAGTCCCAACCTTTTTGGTAAACAAAGAATAATCAAGTTTCGACTGATTATATCCAGCATAAGTAAGAGAATTGGTCAACTTAATATTCCATTTCCTACTTGCCTGTTTTAAACCATACAATGATTTTCCCAATTTGCAGACAAGATGAGTGCCCATTTTATCAACGAATCCTTCAGGAACATGCATATATACCTCCTCATTTAAATCACCTTGTAAAAAAGCATTGTATACACCCATTTGATAGAGAGGCCAATTATAAATAGAAGCAAGGGCAAGCACAGTTCTAACAGTACCCATTTTAACAACAGGAGAGAAGGTATCAAAATAGTCTATACCATGCTTTTGACTATACCCCTTAGCAACCAATCTGGCCTTATGCCTATTCAAAGAACCATCAGAATTGAATTTTAATTTGTATACCCACTTACATCCAATTGCTTTTTTACCGTGGGGAAGTGTCACCAAGTCCCAGGTCTGACTTTGTTCAAGAGCTTCTATTTCATCCTCCATTGCACGTATCCAGGATTCATCCTTGACCGCCTCAGAAAAATTTCTGGGTTCAATAATCCTTGAAATTGAACTCAGATATACCTGATAATTATCAAACAAACCATCATAGCATATAAATCTGCTTATAGAATGCGGACAAGATACATTTGAAACCTGATAGTCTTTCATCCATATATGAGGTTTTACAGCTCTACCTGACCTGCTAAAAACAGGCATAGAAGAAACCTGTGTAATAGGAACAATATTGCTATCAGAGTCATTATCAGACTCATCACTTAGCGTGTTTCCATCAGTGTCATGAATGACATCATCATTTGGACTATCCGCACTAATCTCCTCAGTTCCTACATCACGAGGGATGTTCACATCATAGGAGTCCGACTCAACATCATAATCGAAGAATATGGGCAACTGATCAGTTTTGCTATTCTCAAAGGGAAATAATTTTTCATTGAATTGGACATCCCTACTAATGAAATATTTCTTTTCCGACAAATCATACAATCCCTTTTGAGACTCTGAGTATCCCACCAAAATGGATGGGATAGTCCTAGAGGCAAACTTGTCAGCTACCTGCATATTCTTCGCATAGCAAAGGCACCCAAATACCCGAAGGTGGCTAATCACCGGTTTTTTATTACTCAACATCTCCATAGGAGATTTTCCATTCAGCACCTTAGATGGCATCAAATTGATCAGGTAGCAAGCAGTTAAAACACAATCACCCCAAAACTCATTAGGAAGTGAAGCCTGCAACTTAAGTGCCTTGGCTACTTCCAGGAGATGTCGATGCTTGCGCTCAACTCTCCCATTCTGTTGGGGAGTATAAGGGCAACTTCTTTGATGAGCAATTCTCTTTTCATGAAAGAGAACTTTAATATTCTCATTGAAAAATTCCTTACCATAGTCCGTTCTGAAGGCTTTAATTTTCTTACCGAATTGGGTCTCAACCATGATAACAAACTGTTTCACAACAACATCAGATTTAAACTGCATCAAGTGAATCCAAGTAACTCTTGAAAAATCATCCACTAATGTAAGAAAAAATCTTTTGTTATCATGGGTTGTAGAATGAAAAGGGCCCCAAACATCAGCATGAATAAGATCAAATGTATTATCAGCTCTTGATGCAGATATAGGAAAAGGTTTTCTGGCTATTTTCGCTTTTGGACATATGGAACATTCAGCTATATCAGAAATTTTATTCTTTGGTAAATCAATAGAATCCAAGTGTTCCAATGCCTTTAACGAAATATGCCCAAGACGTTTATGCCACAACATAACATTGGAAACAGCGGAAGAAAGATTACATGGTGTATCAACACAGCCTGTTCTAATGAAGTATAAACCGGATCTAAGCTCACCAGTCCCCAAGACCCTCCCATTTGAGAGGTCCTGCAGGACAGCAAACTTAGGGTAAAAAATCACTGAATAGTTCAATTCTTTAGTAAGTTTAGAAACTGATAAAAGACTGTATTTAAACTCAGGCAAATACAGAACATTCATCAATTTCTTGTCCTTATTAAAGAAATAATTTCCAATGCTTTTAACAACAGAGAAGTCCCCATTAGGCAATTGAACCCTAGTTCCTGAAAACAACTTATTCTCACATAACCAATCATTTCTGTTGGTCATGTGGTCTGTTGCTCCAGTGTCTAGGATCCAATAGTCATTATAGGAGGATATAATAGTGTTTAAAGATATACCTGCTGTATTTACACGATGATCTTCAATAGGGGTAGCACCTGCTGGTTTCGCAGTGCTGCTAACCTGTCCTATTGTTTGTAACAGCTTTTCAAACTGACCATGTGTGAGGGTAATGTTACCTTGAACAGCAGAACTCAAAGTAAGATCATCAGAAAACATTTTTGATAAGTCAGAACTGGTATCATTATTTTCAGAAGTGGCAATATTAACCTTTGAACCATTCTTTCCTTTCAAAAAATCCTTGTATTTAAAACAATTGTCCTTAGCATGTCCATTCTTTTTACAGAAGTCACAACCTCGGGCAAAACACCTTTCAAAAGTATGCCCCTTCTTCTTACAATGAGTACATTCCAAATTCTGATTTCCCTTAGGTCGATCCATACTAAGAGAAGCATTCACAGATACAGAAGAAGCGTTCATAGCAGAAGTAATTCCCCTTTGGGTTTCCTCTTGAATAAGAAGATTATATGCTTGATTTACAGAGGGGAGAGGATTCCAAAGGAGGAAATTACTTCTAACACCAGAATAAGTATCATTCAAACTAGTTAAAAACTGAAACAGACGTTGATTATCTTTGTGCTCAATATGTTTTTTAAAATCCTCACCCTCAATATGAGGTAAGGCACAAGCAGCATCATATTCAGCCCAAAGAAGTCTCAACTTAGTGAAAAAAGCAGAAATGGAATCAAGACCCTGTCGAGTCATAATAATTTCTAAATGCAACTAATAGGTCCTTGGACCACTGACCTTATCAAATCTCTCTTTAAGGTCTTTCCACACAGAAAAAGCATTTTCAGTATACATGTAACCACTAGAAAGATCTTTACAGATTGAATTCAAGATCCATCCCAAAACAACAGCATTGCATCTATCCCACAAATGATGATAAACATGATCATATTTCTCACGAATAAAAGTTCCAGTAATAAAACCTAGCTTGTTTTTACCCAACAAAGTAAAACGAATAGCACGACTCCAAATAACATAGTTTTCAGGTCTAGTCAAAGAAACAGAAATCATGCTAACACCAGGATTGTAACTAGCATGCAAGAAAAGAGGATGATGAGACCCTACTTTAGCCATGGCCTCATCGTCAACATTATCATTTTCATATTTACGGATTTTTTCAACAGGCTTCTCCTCAGCCATCAAAAAATAACAGAGATGATAATATCAAAAACAACAGAGAAGCAACAACAAAATAATACAGAGATAACAGCAGGAACAACATAAAATAACAAAGATAATGCCAAGAAAAATATCAGAGAAGCAGCAATAATACAACGACAGAGGTTACCTTCAGACCAAAAAAATGAAATGGTCAAGAACAACAAACCGTTAGTCGAAGAATAGGAAAGAACTGCAACACAGTCTTTCACCAATGAGGATATCCGGCAAAGGAAGGTCACAGTCGCAAAAGAATCTTAGTCCTCAAGAAGAAGGACCAAGAATCAAAGAACGAACTGTCGCAACAAGGGGGTACGATTCTCACAGACAGAAAATAATCGCCACAAGAACCAAAATCGGATAAAGGAGAAGAAGATGAGCAAGGCTAAAACGCATTTGACTCTGATACCATGTGAAAACTGGTGAAGAGTGGCGGATTAGAGCAAAATATCAAACCCTAGAAATGGAAGTTCAGAGGAGAGGAAAGGGAAGAGGCGCAGCAATTGGGGTTCATCCAGACTTGTTCCTTCATCCGTAAGTCCCTCCCCCTTAAATAAAACGAGTCTCTTAATTACAACTAATGAGAAACTAAACGACGGTTCAAATTACAAAGAAGAAAACGAAACGACAATGAAGAAAAGGAAACGACTCGGCCAAGGAGAAGATGGGCTGCACATGAAGATGGTCTGCACAATGAAGATGGGTTGCTGGCAAATAAAAGAAGACCAAGCCCAATACGAAGACTTCCAGATTGAATAATAATCCCATATGCATATAAAATTTCAACATAATACATATAATTTGTGTTGTTTAATTTTAAAAATTAAAAATAATAAAAATTTATAATATAATTAATTATTAATTAAAAAAACTTATAAAATAATTTATTTACCTTTGTTTTCCTAATAGCAGGAAAGTGAAGAACTTGGAAGATGTTACACTTTTGATTGCTCAAAGTAGATATTCCACTAAGCATGACAAATAGGAAAATACAAATCGCCACACAAAACCGCGCAGGGCCATCTTTCCACCTACTATCTAACTTTTTATGAATCTTCTTACTGATCACTATTCATTTAACTTTTTCTGTAACCTCGCGCACACTTTGACCTAATTCTTATGTTCACCCATCAAATTATTAACCAATAACACCTATCCAACATCCCAAATAGAACTACAACAAAAGCAAACCAAATTCTCATGGCAACTTGGTTTCGACATTAATATCAAACACCTTAGAGGTGCTTTCTAGAATTTTTCACCAAAATATACCATATATACAAACAAAATACCAAAATGACCGAAGTTGGGGTTTGTAGACAAATGTATACCGACCCGCAACTGGGAGTCGCGGATGGAACTCCGTTAGCAGCTGCCTTTCCACCCGCGACTGGGAGTCGCGGGTGGATGACAGATGATTTTTTTCCTAAAAACAATGTTTTACACGTCTATTTTAGTTAACACGTCTATTTTACAAATATACATCTATAGATCAAACACGTCTATTTTACAAACATACATCTATAGATCAAATACGTCTATATTACAAACATACATCTATTTTACATACACGTCTACTTTTCGACAAACACGTATATTTTACAAAAAAACATAAGTGCAGTCGTTCTAGTAGCAGTTGTGTAATTATCTTGACATAAGACAATAAAATAGAGTTACTCAAGATTGATAACTTTTCCTTTCAACTTAAAAAAATGAATGTAAACATGATTTTGAAGTTTTGACATGATTGATTGCATGACCTTTTATTGTGTCCGACTTGTCCACACCTTCGACATTTCTGCAGTTGAGAAGCAGAACCAGTGTCCATCTCATTGTGAATCCTTCTCTTTCGCTGACCACGTTTAGAGATCAACATTTATGGATCACAATATACCATAGGTCCGTTCCAAGTAGGCCACCAATGTGGATCTGGTAAGGTTTGAAATTTAGGTAGGTATGTGCGCTTATAATACTCCATGCGAAAATAGCGATCAACATATGGAGTCAGCTCAGAGTTGCTGAAAAGAATTGTTTCCATTCCATGGGGACATGGAATACAAAATAACGTCCACTCTCCGCAATCACAACTCATTTGTGCTAAGTTTACAACATACGTCTTGTTCATACGCGTACGCACTCTATATACTTCTATGTAGGAATACGTTTCTACTGCTAAAGTGGTTGATTTCTCCTCTGTTAAAGATAAAAGTTCTCTTACTTTAGGTAGAAACACGTTTCCCATTGAAATTTCCCTTTCAGATATTCCTTGTCGATCCACAAAATATGTATTCAATCGTGTGAACGTAAGCTCCACCAATGCTGTAATTGGTAAAGATCAAGCACCCTTTAAAACCGTATTAAACACTTTTGAATGATTTGTTGTCATGACCCCATATCTTTGTCCTCCGTCATGGGCTAGAGACCATAGACTGAAATCACCTAGGTTTGTTAACCACCTCAAATATTTTCCTCCATTCATGGTCGTAAAATAGTGCCAATATCGGTCAAACTTAACATTAGATGGGGTCCACGCCATTTCAACATTTTTTTTCAACTCCCTATTTTTGAAATTTTTGCTGAAGTTGCTAGCTACGTGTCGAGCGCAGTATCTATGAACACCTAGGGGAAGAAGTTGAAATGCAGTTTCGTGGGTCCTAAACATCCCCTCAATTACTTGTTGTTTAGCGTACCAAACTTTTCGGTACGACGCATATTTGGCGTACTTATCTTTTATTACTTGTTGCAAATCACACTCTAATAACCGTGTTCTGATACACATATGGATATATCAATTCCACAATTAATTTGCAATCAAGTTGTCTATGATGTTGTATAGTTGTGGAATTTGTACAGGAGTGTGGTGGACCTAATTTCGTGATCTCCTAGTTGCCCATTTTCTTCTGTATTACTCTCAACGACCATGAACAAATACCTCTGCTTTTAGTTGCACTCATGAATGACACTACGGTGGGACTAGATCTAGCAGTGGTGCATTCACGAGCATTATTAATGTGCCACAATTTAACGTATTGTTGGAGTGCATTTTTACTCTCATATTCAGACCCTACTTGAAAATCAGTTGTACCGGTAGATGATTCACCGTAAGTGAACAACCAATCGGTACATTCAAACCCATCTACCGAATATCTAGATGTAAATTATGGAGGGAATTGTTTTAACGTCATTGGTGGATTAGACTGTTAATCCATACATGTGTCATCATCTTCCGGAGGTAGTGCACATTCAACTAAATTTGTAGGAAATTCAATTTCTGTGTCATCCCTCACATAAGAATCTACTCATTTCTCTTCTTCATACATGTCATCTTCATCATCAACTTCACCAACAACATTTACTTTTGTAACGACGTATAATTCCATGTATTCACCACATACTTGAAAAACATCATACAGTGATTCGACATCAGTTATGGGATACATGTTATTACCCGATTTCCAAATGAGATCAATTTCAATTACATCAGGCGCAAACTCCCGAAACAAGCGCTTTTAGGTAGGTCAAAGTGCTTGTAATTTCGGTGGAACTAATGGCGGACTTACCGTCAATATAATTAATAACTTCCCCATCTACTATAATTCTACCGTCATAACGAAGGATGACATCCACCATTAGTTTAATATTCTAAATACCTAGTTAATATAAAAATATTAGATAATAATATATATTTTTATCTACAACAAAATTATACCATATAACATTATTATTTAATCAACAAAAGTAAAGAACGTACCTGCAAAGGGCTGGAAACGAGGGGTGGAAATTTATAGCCTTTCCACCTGCGACTGGGAGTTGCGGGTGGGTATAGATTTGTCTATAAACCTAAAAATGGGACATTTTGGTATTTGGTTTATATATATGATATATTTTGGTGAAAAATTATGCTTTCTACTCAACTGTTGGGAAGATCGTTTACGGTTCCAGCAAGGCAACTACTTTCTTACTTCAGACGAATTAGCAGCTCACAGATAAAAAAATGGTTAGTGATGAGAAAGCGAAATTCACACGCCCTGAATCTCAAGAAATGTAATGTATCATGTATGGGAAGAACGTGTAGACAGGGACTGAATTGAGTTTGTCCGTCAGTGTCCTCAGTGTCCTTACCGTTGACGTTAGCCGACACAATGTCCAATTTCCATCTTTGATCAAAATATGTAGGAGTAGTGATACAAAAAGGGAAGACTTAGCAGCTTACTTGTGGAAGAAACTGCAAGAGAGGAACAACAAACATAACAAATTCAACATCACGAATCGAATTCAAACAGCAACAAACAACATTCAACAACCCATAATCGAATTCAGCAAAATTAAGCACAAACCGAATTCAACACAATTTAGCAAACCAAATTCAGCAAAAATCGAATTCAACAAACAGAACCTAGAACAAATCAATTATGGGTTCGGTGATGAACCTAGAATCGTTCTGCGTTCATCACGAACCCAGAATTTCTTGGTTCATGCTGAATGGAAGGAGAAGAATCGAACGAGAAGAAAATCATCTAGGCGCATACCTGATGTATCCAAGTAGGCAGCAAACTGAAGGAGATGAATCGAAGAATCAAGGAGAGAAGGAGCAGGGAGGCTTCAGTGAGACTGAATGAGAGGTGAGGATAGTTCCGGCCTTAAGAATTGTTTATGTGGGCATTTCGTCTCCTATTCATTTCTAGGGCGCCCGACTTATGAATTTCGAGATTTTGGGACGAAATCCGTAAGCCTACCCTGCTCGGAATTCGTATGCCGAATATTGTCAATTCTGCGAAAAGAGCAATTTTTTACGGAATCCGTAAGCCGAAATCCATAAGTTTTTCGTGAAAAGAATGGGCCATTATGGATGTACATCATAGAAAATTGGTGTAAGGACTCATTTTAGTATACTTTCCAGTATGTATACTTGTTATTGTTAAATTGAAAATGTAGTGACTTAATCATGGAATAAAAGAAGAAGAATATTTTTTGTAGCGTTGTAACTTCGATTAATTTAATAGAGAATTTAGAAGATCATGATGCAACATTTTAATCTCCATCCCTATCAAGATTAATGTAGACACCCCTTCGATTATGTGCACTTACAATTGAGAACTATGAATTCACACTAAGACACACAAAGTTTAATAGATTTTTTTAAGGGTTAAATACCAACTAGCTACCTGAACTTTGGACGTTTTGCAACGAGCTACCTGAACTTTGAAAATTCAAAACGGGTTACCTCAACTTTGAAGAAGATGCAAATAGCTATCTCCGTCCAATTTCAGACGACTTTCCAACAACTTTCCAACGACTTTCCGACGACTTTCCGACGACAATTGATGGAAAATTGGACGGAGGTAGGTATTTGCACCTTCTTCAAAGTTGAGGTAGCCCGTTTTGAATTTTCAAAGTTCGGGTAGCTCGTTGCAAAACTTCCAAAGTTCAGGTAGCTAGTTGGTAATTAACCATTTTTTTAATGAGTAAACCCTTTTTTTAATGAGTAAAGAAGCTGAGACTAACATCTATTTATAAATTTTAACAATCACAAACGTTAGAAATTTGTTGAGTAGGGCAATCATGTAAAAGATATAGATATAAGAAAAATTCAATATAGATCAGGATATTGAATATAACAATATATATTAAAGTGAAAAATCCGTTAGAGATCAAGATAAAAGATGTGTTCATATTTAGTAGAGTTTTGACAATAAACATATCTGCTAAGATTTTGCTCATAAATATAAGCCCCTAATATAAATAAATTAAAGAAAGCTCACAAATCCACAAAACCGCAAACGCCCAAAGTGTCATCATTATCCAAGAATCCCCACCAGTCTTATTAGAACCAGACCGACCCTCAAACCGGCGAGAGGGCTGGTTTCCAGGTTCGTCCGCTCCAACTTAGTTGGATCCAGTTCAATGTGCGGTTTACTATTCATAAGTAAAAAGAAAACCTAAAAATACAAAGTTACAAACTACATAGTCTCAAACTCTACATAATTACCTCAAACTACATAGTCTCAAACATACAAAAATCATTCAAAAAAAAGAAGCTAAAACCAATCGGTTAAAAAAAGCATAAAAAAAAACGGAAACCGATCGGTTTTGTAAAACCGACCGATTCACACAAGTTTTGTAAAACCAACCGGTTCACACCGGTTCAAACACTGATGATATGCAATTCCGTCTTTTAAATGAACCAAACCGGATAGAGGTCCGATTCCTGGTCGGACCGTCGGTCTGGTCCGATTTTTATAACACTGATCCCCAGTATTGACGACATGAGACACAAAGAAGAAAAACATGGGTTAGTATATTTCAATTAATACATAATGAAGCGATGCAACAATAAAGAAGAAAATGAGTGAACGGATCTTGACCTTAATAAATTATCGTTTTATTGAGACCCTCACAACGGCTACATCTCGTTAAAATCAAATTGTGAATTCCGCAATGTGTATACAACATACACAATAAAAGTTTTAGAATATATGTCTACACAAAAGTACTATTTTCATCTTGGTATTTCTGTTCTAGGAATATTTCCAAATCTTTCCATAGAAGACGGTAATCTCACTCTCACACTCAAATAGTTGATTATATCAACCCATCTATGTAAGACCACCCAAAATGGATTATGAATATCATTAAGCACATAACACTACAACTCTAAATAAACACACAACAACTAGTAAAATCACTTCACCATTATCTGAAATCCACTTTGCATCATAAAATCCTTTTAAAATGGCATAAAATCTACTAAAACGCAGAAACCAATTTAGGGTACCTTTCAATTAGCTCCACATTCGACAAGTAATATTACAATAATAAACATAAGGGTTATAAGTATAACAAATGAGTTTACTTACAATATACATAATACCAGGTCGAGTGTAGTTAATTAGGAATATTATACTCTCAATAAATTTAGCGTATTCGGTCTAAAAAACAGTGAGTTCACAAGCAAGACATCAAAATCACATTAGTTTCTCAATATAGTGAGACTTACTCAAGAGATCTTTGTCCCTTCAATTCTAACACCTAAAAATCACATTAGTTTCTCCAAGATATTTTGTTTTAAATTGAGAAGAAAGAAATCTTTTAACATGATTCACAACTTGTACAGTAATACCAAAAAATATGTCATCCACACACAAACATATGATAATAGAATCTAATTCAATCATTTTGAATAGACACATGAATTAAATTCATTTACATTAAAGTCGCCTTTCACCAATATGCCATTAACCTTTTCATACCACTATTTAAGTGCTTGATTCTATCCATAAAACCGTAGTCATAGTCGAAGTAAGGTCTGCTCAATATTTGAATTTTGCTGTCGATTAGTTAATTTTTTCTTCTTCCGTGATCGACCTTACTCTTGATCTTTGTTCCCACATCACGTGAACTTGGCTTTGTTACACTAGACCTAAAAATCCAACAAGATTATCTTTAGAGGAAATTGTTGGGTAATTAAATGCTGTTAATTTTCGCCTCGCATGACCTTGGGATTCACTGGCTCAAGAGAAATGCACACGAGACAAGGATTTACGTGGTTCACCAATTTGGCTACGTCCACAGGTCACACCCAGTTCACTATACATAAAAAGTGTATCACTCAACCACACAATGTGTATCGCTCGCACTCTAAAATATTCACTCCGTATTTTTGGCTCAACACTATTTTTCTCCCACAAACCCAATACTGAAACAACTGTTTCTTACTCTTCTCTCTCTCTTGTTCTTTCTTTCCTTCGACATTGTTGGCTTCTTATAGTTGTAAAAAAGATGACAATCTTCAGTGGCTTGGCCACTTTGCTGAGTGCCTTGCCCTCTTTGGTGAGTGTCTTGCCCACTTTGATGAGTGGCTTGCCCACTTCAGTTGAGTGGTGGTGGTGACCTGAAAGTCTCCATTGTCTAACAATCTCCCACTTGGAGGCTTCAAAATCCCACTTGGTGGTGACCTGAAAGTCTCCATGAGTGAATTGGCTGTGAGGCTTTCGGGTCTTCTATCCTTGAAGACCCACTGAAGCTGAGCACAACTTCAGTTTCTCTATAGTGACTGTCTTGGGTAACATGTCAGCTGAGTTCTTGCTGCCCTGGATCTTCTCAAGTGTTAAAACCCCATCATCTAGTAGAGATCTGAAGAAGTGATAACGAAGTTTGATATGCTTGATCCTTGAATGAAATGTTGAATTCTTTGCTATATGTATAACACTCTGACTGTCACTGTGCAAAACATTCTTCCTCTGCCTTAATACCAATTATGCTAACAATCCGTGTAACCAGATCATCTCTTTGCTTGCCTCAGTAACTGCTACGTATTCAGCCTCTATGGTGAATAACACTACTCTCTTCTGTATCTGTGAAATCCAACTGACTGCAGTAGTCCCCATTGTGAATACATAACCGGTAGTACTCCTCATGTTGTCTACCTCACCAACAAAATCTGAGTCTACAAAGCCTCGTAATCTTAACTCGTTTCCGCTGAAACACATGCATCTATCAGTGGTGCCTCTCAGATACCTTAGTATCCACTTGACTGCTTCCTGTTGGGTATCGATAGTGACGGCCCAGTAAGAAAAGGCCTCGAAGGCCCAATAACTATAGAGGGGGTAAACCCATGACATCCGAACCGGATCGGCCCAAGTACAAGCCAAACTTGGCCCACCATCGAGTAATCCAGAATCGAGCCCAAAGTCTATAGAGACGCCAAAGGCTCTCAGACTGCTCGCCATTCTCTACCAAGTCGCGACCTTCCACTGCTCGACATGGGAGTGCTCGCCCCGAAGAGAGCCTTGCCTCTCTCCTCTGGTCCCACTAAACCGTTAATAACAGAGTGGCCAAGATATCCCGCATATCCCGGTCACATATTCACTAAAGATTAGATTTGGTAACTGCAATATCTCGCAGTAACTGCCATATCCCACGATCCGAATCTTCAGCAACTCAATATACATTAAGATATTCAGTTGCCTTTATACGGTTCTATCTCTCTTACCCTATAAATATCCTTGCTTTACATACGTACTGGACGTTTTGAGTTTTATACACACATATACTCATTTAAGCATCGGAGAGGGACCCAGAGGCACCCCCTCTGTTGCGCTCCCCTACTTGCAGGTTCACCGGAGTTGGAGCTGAAGCGTCATCCCAACCTTGTCTGGTATTCAATTCACTGCCAGATCAGCATTCAGGATTTCACGATCCAACATTTGGCGCCGTCTGTGGGAAACGAGCAATTAAGCCATGAGAACTCGATCCCAAAGCAACCGTCGGAATCAGACTAGGGAGCGATCCTCAGATAGCTCTGATTCCGCCGCCGCTTCACCACTTCAACAGGAACCTGCCAGCCGAGCAGGAGTTAATGCTGTTCCTCTGCGGACAGCCCGAGAACATGTCGGTGATTCAAGACCGACCCCAGCTGCTGATCAAAACGGAGCCCCTGCGCCGCAGACAGTCCACATTGCGGGGCAGAATATTAATTTAACCCCCGAGATGGTCTCCTTGCTGGAAGCCATCCTAGGACAGGCGCGCCGCCAGGCCCCTGCTCCTCAGGAAAACAATCCCTCTGCTCCTAAGGAAAATCACCGCCCTGCTGCCACAGGGCCTTCACCTTCAGAAGCGGCCAATCCTAGTCCTGCTGCGCATCAGGAGGATCAGGGGATGACGTCAGGTCAGCAGTCCCTACCTCCAGCGCACACCAAGGAGCCAGCAGCCGCATATACTGCCAATCCTTCCGGTCCGCCTCCACCCGGAGCCTCTCCCATGTACTGCACTGTGGAGCAGATGGATGACCTCCTCAACAAAAGGCTCCAGGAAAGACAGTTGACAGTCATAGCTCCCTTCAAGGAGCAGTCCTCTCATCCATTCACCGACGCGCTCGTCGCTATCAAAATCCCGAAGGATGTGGTTGCTCGGGCCATACCTGAGTATAGCGGTGGAGGAGATCCCACCGTACATGTCAACAAGCATGAGGCCTCCCTTCTGGGTAAGTCAAACGATCCCAATCATTTGGCTTTGCTATTTCCATCTACTCTTTCGGGTTCGGCTTCGTCCTGGTTCTTCGGCCTCCCTGCAGGATCAATCGGAACTTGGGCAGAGTTAAGAAGCAAGTTCCTGGAGAGATACATGGGCGAGCGCCAGTTGCTGAAGAGCGTGGTCGCCCTTGACTCGGTCAAACAGCAGCCTGGAGAGTCGCTGTCCAACTTCTACGGGCGTTTTCATCAAAACGTCACAGAATTAGATCGCCGAATCTCGGATGGGGAGATCATTCGAGCATTCTACAGAGGTCTGGATGTGGCCAACAAGGCCTCGAGAAAGCTGCGAAACAGCTATCACGTAAAGGAGATAGAGACATTGGAGGAGTTGGCATCCAGAGCGAAAGGTTTCATAGACCTTGAGCGCGCAAACATCGAGGCTAACCTCCTGACGACCTCGCTAAGGGTAACCCCTGAACCCCGACGCGATGGTAAGAAGGAGGTCAAGAAGGAGAAAAAGGGAAAAGAAAGTAAGCCGCGAGTCGAGTCTCTTCCAGCGCCTCGCCATCCAGAGGTCCCTGAGTACTTCACGCCTTTAAATAGGCAGATCTCAGCGGTACTAGTCGAGATGGAGAGGAGATCCTTGGCGAGGCCACCGATGCCTCGCCGAGGTGGGTTACCCATGGGCAAGGATGTCGAGAGCTATTGCAGATACCACAAGTGCAAGGGCCATAAGACAGACGATTGCAAGATTCTGAAACGAGATATAGAGAGGCTGATTCAGGGGGGAATGTTGAAGGAATTTGTGGCAGGGCGAGACCGAAGTCGAACGCCCCCCAGGAGACATCGTTCACCAGCCCCTGCAGATCAAGCTGAGCCTTCTGGAAGCAAGAGGAGAGTGAATCTGATTGCGGGAGGATTCGGCGCAGGCGGCGAGAGGTCAAACTCCAGAGAGGTCTACGCCACTCAGATCTCTACGGCAGTTCAGTTGGGGAAGCGACCCCGACCTGAAGAAAACATTGTCATCTCATTCTCTGAAGATGATTTGGCACATGTCACTACGCCCCACAACGATGCTCTGGTCATTACGGCAGATATAGACGGCTGTGATGTTGCAAGGATTCTGGTCGACGGAGGCAGCTCGACAGACATCCTGTTTCTGGACGCCTTCGAAAAGATGGGCAAATCAAAACGCGACCTGAAGAGGGTCGACTTTCCGCTGATCGGATTTGCGGGAAGGACAACTTATCCACTGGGGGCTATAACCATGCCAGTGATTTTTGGCGAGGGGTGGAAAAGCATCAAGGTGTCGGTCACTTTCCTGGTGGTCGATTCACCTACATCCTACAACGCCATTATAGGGAGAACCACGATCAACCCAAATAAGATTGTGGCCTCCACTGTCCACCAGAAGATGAAGTTCCCTACTCCGAACGGGATTGGAGAAGTGCTCGGAGATCAGCCTTCCTCGCGGCAATGTTATGTGAACTGTTTACGCAGGAAGAACCAAAGGGAGGCGCTCGCCATCGAGACAGAGGCCGATCCCCGCGAGGACTTGGCTCGACCAGCACCCATGGAGGAATTGGAGGAGGTCGAGATCGATGGTCCGGACAAAAAGGTGCGCATTGGGACCACCTTGAAAGAGGATCAGAAGGAGACCATGACCGCTCTCCTCAAGGAATTCAAAGAGCTCTTTGCCTGGCAGCCGAGCGACATGCCAGGAATCAGCACAGATATTATCTCGCATGAGCTCAGGATAGACCCCTCCATCAAGCCGATCGCCCAAAAGAGAAGATCGTTCGGGACTGATAAACGTTTGGCGATCAGGCAGGAAGTCGGCAGGTTGATTGAAGCTGACTTCGTCAGAGAGGTAAGATTCCAGAGCTGGGTAGCCAACCCAGTTTTGGTCAGGAAATCTAATGGCAAGTGGAGGATGTGCGTCGACTTCCGCGACTTAAACAAGGCTTGCCCCAAAGATTCATATCCCCTTCCAAGAATTGATCAGCTAGTCGATGCTACCTCGGGTCATGAGATGCTGAGCTTCATGGACGCCTATTCAGGCTACAACCAGATCAGAATGCATCCAGACGACGAGGCCCACACTGCTTTCTATGCTGACGGGGACATTCTATGCTACAAGGTGATGCCCTTTGGTCTCATCAATGCCGGGGCAACTTATCAGCGGATGGTGAACCGACTGTTCCAGGACATGCTGGGAAGGAACATGGAGGCCTACGTGGATGATATGCTCGTTAAATCCATCAAAGGCAATCCTCATACCACCGACCTCCGTGAAGCTTTTGAATGCATGAGGAGACACAGCGTTCGCCTGAACCCAGCAAAGTGCGCCTTTGGAGTCAAGTCCGGGAAGTTCCTGGGTTTTATGGTCAGCGAAAGGGGCATTGAAGCAAACCCGGAAAAGCTAAAGGCCATAGAAGAAATGAAGTCACCAACCTGCCATAAGGAAGTCCAATGCCTGAACGGCCGACTAGCTGCTCTTAACCGCTTCCTCTCCAAAGCAAGCGACAAGTCCCTCCCGTTCTTCAAAACCTTGAGGGCCAACCGTAAGTTCGAATGGACGCCAGACTGCGAGGAAGCATTCCAGTCCTTGAAAAGGCATATTCAAACACTCCCAGCTCTGGCAAAACCCGTTCCAGGCGAGCAGCTTTTCCTCTATTTAGGCATTAGCGATGTGGCAGCCAGTGCTGTTTTAATAAGGGAGGAGAATAATGTTCAGAGTCCAGTGTATTTCATTAGCAAAATGTTCAACTCAGCAGAAATAAAATATGTCCAGATTGAGAAGTATCTCTATGCCTTAGTTATTGCTGCTCGGAAGCTGAGACCATACTTTCATGCGCACGACATCACGGTCCTCACCAATCAACCTCTCAAAAACTTCCTGATGAAGCCAGATTCTTCAGGAAGAATGGTCAAGTGGGCGATCGAGCTCAGCGAGTTCAGGATCAAATTTGCGCCAAAAACGGCCATCAAAGGTCAAGCACTAGCTGATTTCATAGTGGAAAGCACGAGTAACGGTCAAGCGGAGGCAGAAAACAGGCCAAGTCAGTCAGCAAACGACAATCAAATCTGGGAACTCTATACGGATGGGTCTTCATCAAAAGAAGGCTCGGGGGCAGGTTTAATTCTTATTCCTCCTGAGGGCGAGCCTCTGAAATACGCGATCGCCTTGACATTCCCGGCGACCAATAACGAAGCAGAATATGAGGCTCTTATCACTGGACTCAGACTGGCAAAAGGAATGGGTATAACAGCGCTTAAAGTAAAAAGTGATTCAGAACTTATTGTCAATCAGGTTAATGGCGCCTACGAGGCAAAGGGAGAAAAGATGAAGAAATATCTCGGCATCGCCAAAAAACTAGTTGTGGAAATCCCAAATTTCGCGATTGAGTTTATTCCTCGCCAAGAAAACCAGATGGCAGATTCTTTGAGTAAGCTAGCCTTCGGAGGGGCGACAATCCAGGATGTGCAATTTCTGGAAAAGGCCCTATGTTCAGTCCTTGAAAACAGAGCGGAGGTCTTCAACATTCAAGAACAGGTCACCTGGATGACCCCGTTCCAGAATTATTTGAAAGAAGGCATCCTCCCAGAGGACGAAGGCGAATCCACTAGGATTAGAAGACTCGCAGCCAGTTATCTAATCATCGATGGAGAACTCTATAGAAGAGGTTATTCGACGCCTTACTTGAGATGTGTTGCTCTACCCGAAACAGAAAAAGTTCTTCGAGAAGCTCATGAAGGGGCAGCGGCATGTCATGAAGGTGCTCGTTCACTAAGCAGGAAAATATTCAGACTGGGATATTACTGGCCGACCTTGGGAAAAGACGCAGCCGAATTAACACAGAAGTGTGAAATTTGCCAGCAGTTTGCACCACGATCGGGTCGACCATCGACATTATTATCCCCAATGGCGGGTGCCTGGCCCTTCGCTCAATGGGGAATCGATATATTGGGTCCTTTTCCCATTAGCACTGGTCAGCGTACTCACATTATAGTGGCGATCGACTACTTCACTAAGTGGGTAGAGGCGAAAGCTCTAGCTTCGACAACGGAATTCCAAGTTATCAAGTTCATGCAGGTCAACATATTCTCCAGGTTTGGTATTCCCAAAATACTCATCAGCGATAATGGTCCGCAATTCGTTGGAAAGGAATTGAAATGGCTCTGTGAAGAGTATCACATCGACCATCGCTTCAGTACATCACCCTCAAACGAATGGGCAAGCTGAAGCAGCCAACAAGGTTGTCTTAGCAGGACTCAAGAAAAGGGTTCGAGCATTCAAAGGGAACTGGGCAGACGAACTGGAAAACGTATTATGGGCCAGCAGAACAACGCCTAAGGCGGCCACAGGAGAAACGCCTTTCAGTTTAGTGTACGGATCAGAAGCAGTAGCACCAACTGAATTAGCAGTGCCTACCCACAGAGTCCTACACTTTAACGCGGAGGCAAATGAGATCGAGCGCAGAACTGACCTCGACTTGGCAGAGGAAAAGAGATGGCTCTCGGAAAAAACACAGGCAAAAATGCGCTTGGCGACCGCTCGGTATTTCAACAGAAAAGTTAGCGCTCGCCAATTTTTCGTGGGGGAGATGGTTATGAGAAGGAATGAATTTACAAGGCTGGACAGTAAAAACAAACTTTCAGCCAAATGGGAAGGACCATACAAAGTAGTAGAGATCGCCGCACCAGGATCCTACTATTTGGAAACCACCGAAGGCGAGAGGTTACCTCGTCCATTTAATTCAGAGCATTTAAGAAGATTTTATGCATAGCTTGTAATCAAACGGATTATGTCAATAAAAGAAAGCCATTCCTTCACAAAGCGTGTCCACTCGAAGCAAGCTGAAGCCAAAAAGCCCTGACGCCAAAGTCAGGCCTCAAAAAGCCCTAGCAACAAAGCTAGGCCAAAAGCCCTAGCACCAAAGCTAGGCCAAAAGCCCTGACGCCAAAGTCAGGCCTCAAAAAGCCCTAGCAACAAAGCTAGGCCAAAAGCCCTAGCACCAAAGCTAGGCCAAAAGCCCTGACGCCAAAGTCAGGCCTCAAAAGCCCTAGCAACAAAGCTAGGCCAAAAGCCCTAGCAACAAAGCTAGGCCAAAAAGCCCTAACAACAAAGTTAGGCCAAAAGCCCTAGCACCAAAGCTAGGCCAAAAGCCCTGACGCCAAAGTCAGGCCTCAAAAGCCCTAGCAACAAAGCTAGGCCAAAAGCCCTAGCAACAAAGCTAGGCCAAAAAGCTCTAACAACAAAGTTAGGCCAAAAGCCCTAGCAACAAAGCTAGGCCAAAAAGCCCTGTCGCCAAAGACAGGCCAAAAGCCCTAACAACAAAGTTAGGCCAAAAGCCCTAGCAACAAAGCTAGGCCAAAAGCCCTAACAACAAAGTTAGGCCAAAAAAGCCTTAGCACCAAAGCTAGGCCAAAAGCCCTGACGCCAAAGTCAGGCCTCAAAAGCCCTAGCAACAAAGCTAGGCCAAAAGCCCTAGCAACAAAGCTAGGCCAAAAAGCCCTAACAACAAAGTTAGGCCAAAAGCCCTAGCAACAAAGCTAGGCCAAAAAGCCCTGTCGCCAAAGACAGGCCAAAAGCCCTAACAACAAAGTTAGGCCAAAAGCCCTAGCAACAAAGCTAGGCCAAAAAGCCCTGTCGCCAAAGACAGGCCAAAAGCCCTAACAACAAAGTTAGGCCAAAAAAGCCTTAGTAACAAAACTAGGCCACAAAAGCCCTAACAACAAAGTTAGGCCTCAAAAAACCTGACGCCAAGAGTCAGGCAAAGCCCTGACGCCAAAGTCAGGCCAAAAGACCTAGCAAAATGTTAGGCAAAATGAAAGCCCTGACGCCAAAGTCAGGCCAAAGAAAGTTTAGGCGATCACTATCGATGATAAAGCCTGACAAATTACAAATCCCTTGTTATTAGGCCAACACCTCAAAGGTTTAAACTTCAAAGAAGGTAATATCTCTTTGAACTTAGAAGTTTACGCTTTTAAGTGTCAAAAGTATTATCCTTAGAAAGTTTAGCTTATGATGGGTCTACGGCTTTAAGGGTCGACGACATTACAAAGCAAGAAAAAAGTGGAAAGTAATTATGAGTAAGATATTGGATAGCTAAATATGTTCGAAGTCGATTAAAGGCTCAAGAATATAAAAAGCATTCAATAGAAAAATCCAAGTCTTCGACAGATAATTACAAACCAAAAACAGAAAATACAAAAATGGCTATCTAAAAAAGAAAAATACGGTCGCCAAGGAGTTAGGTACTTCAAGCTTTGGGGTTCTCGGGGGCAAAGACGCTCTGCTCGCCTTCGGGGGCAGAAGTATCGGGCTCGCCTTCAGGAGCAGCCTCCCCAGCAACAGAGGGCTGCGAAGGCTGACTCCGCAGGAAGGTCTTCAAGGAGGCAACTTCCCCAAGAGGAAAGTGGGGATCGACCGCCTGGACCTCCTCCACCAGGCCTTGAAGAAATTCGGCAATCGCCGACTTCATCACCTTCAAGGCCTGGTCCTCAAAGTCTTCGGAGGCCTTGAACTCCTCAATCACGGCATGGGGTGAAGGAACCGCTTTCAGCTGATCAGCCAGTCGGTTCTTTTCCTCCTCTAGGGCGACCCCCCTAGCTTCGGCAGCATTCCTCTGGGCCTCCGCGGCGACCCTAAGAGCGTCTGACTCGACCAACTGGGCACGAGCTTCCTTCAACTCGGCCTCCAGGCGAGCACGGACCGCCTCCCCTTCATCAAGGCACTGATGAAGGGCCTCAGCTTCATGAAGGAAGGCTGCAGCATCAGCCTCCCTCTTCTTGACATCAGCAAGGAGGCGCTGCTCCTTCCTGAAATACTCCTCCCGGGCGCCGTCCACCAAGGTGATTGCCATGTCAGCAGTCTTCTTGATGGCCTCCAACTGCCCGGGGGTGACCCCTGTGCTTCGGTATTGCTCCAGCTCGACAAGCAGTTCAGAGTGCTTGTCGGCGAGCTCGCCGAAAACGCGGCCGAGGATCACCTCTTCCCGAACGAGCTGACAACAAAAGCACAAGGAAAATGTCAAGTCATCAAAATGAAAAGGAATGACAAGGAATAAATAATGGAAAGAGGGCGAAATCATACTAGGGCAACTCGTTCGAAGTGGGTCCGTAAGAACCCCTCGATCTGAGGAAGCTCCGTAGGGACAATCGAACGGTCCTTGGGAGGAATTATCCCATCAAGGAGCCGCATGCACATATCCGGGCTACCCCGTAGGCTCTTCTGGGCGGGGTACCCCTTCTTGGCAAGGTCCCCACAAGGGACCCAAGGCCTCCGAGAGTCCCCAACCTTAAAAGGCTGGAACAAGCTCGCCATGGAGCAGTACTCCTCGGCGGGAGCCCTCGAGGAGCTGGAAGCAGCAGGCCCCTTCTTTTGGGCCCCAGACTCCTTAGTAGGAGCCGTGGGCACTGAAGAGGCGGGAGGCGCCAAAGACAAGGCCTTCTCCTTAGCGGCGGAAGGGCCCTGAAGAGAGGGAGAAGGAGACGCCGTGTCCAAACCCTTCCCTTTGCTGGCAGAAAGGCCCTTAGGAGGGGAAGGAGAAGGATGTTGGTCGACATCAGGGTGCTCTTCACTCCTGACCTTCTTAGAAGGAGGAGGAGGAGGGTCCCGGGCCACGTCCGCCAAGGACTCCACTGCAAAGCAACAAGACAATAAGTCAGGAGTCAGAGAACCGCAGAATGTAAAAACATTAAATCAACAAAAGGCGAGGTAGTACCTGATTGGCGAGGGCCAGTAGTGGCCGAAGGAAGCGTCTCCTCGGGCTTCCTCTTGGTCGAACGCCTAGAGGGGGGAGGAGGAGAGTTCAGCAATGCCTGGTCGGAGGACAACCCCGCTAATCCCTGGTCATCAAAGAGACCTATCAGTTTCTGGCTCTTGCTTACAACCTTCCCTACAAGTAATAAAGCAAGATAAGAGTTAGAAAATTACCCAATCATTAAAGATTGGCGTGGCTTGATGAATACCCGCCATCTCAAGGGCATTCTCGGTAGTCTCCGCCACTGAGCGGATGGACTTGAACTGAGAAGACCGATGCGACCGGTATAGGTCATCAATAGCGTTTCGATCACTCTCTGATAGCTCCTCGAAGGAAGGAGGGAAATCCTTGTCCGGGATCAACAATTTCCAGGGCACCCCCCCCTTATAAAAGAAGTAACACTTCTTATAATTGGAGTTGGTGGTCCGAAAATCGTCGACCAGGCGGACATGGACGTTCCAAACCCATCCCTGAAGGCCTCCCCACTCTGAAAACTTCGGCCAGCGGGATTGGAAGTGGTGAAGGTGGTTTGCCCCTGCTGCCAGGCGGAAGAAACACCGGAACAGGGCCAGTGAATATACCCATTCCTGGCGTAAGCATAGGAACTTGAAACCGACCCACATCCTGAGGGCATTCGGGACAAGCTGTGTGGGGTGAATTCCGTAAAACTGACACAAGGTCCGTAAATCCTCACAGAGAGGAAAACGCAACCCAGCATCGATCTGAGCCGCATAAATGTAAACCTCTCCATCGTGAGGAAAATGCAGACCTAGGCCAGGATATCTAGGAGCATCCTCCACGCTGAAGCCACCGAGCGCCACCACGGTCTTAAAATAAGCCGGCTTCAATTCATTAGGCTTGACGTCTACTCGAACAAATTCAAATATTGCAATGATAAACATAAAAAGCAAAGAACAGCAGAGGACATTGCCAAAGCAGAGCAATAAAAGGGCGAAAGTTTACCTTTTGGGGAAAAAATAGGCGTGTTCAGCTCGGGCCCGTCCACCACCACAGGAGTGGTTGCAGTCCTGCCCAAATCGGTCTGTTCCTCTACTGAAGGGGGAACGACTTCATCCCTGATGGTCAAAGGGACATCAGCATTTCTGGGCATGTTGGCTTTGTTGGCACCCTTGGGAGCCGTGTGCTTGACTCTCTGATTGCGAGGAGCCATGGAAATGGTCGAAATGAGAACTGAAGAGGATTGAAAGAGAAAGGGAAGGTTTGCAGCGAAGTTCTGAAAATCTGAAGGAGTGGATAAGCGTAAAAAACAAAATGCAGAAACTGACGTTTCCTATATAGACCAAAAGGGGAGTAACCGCCACGAGCAAATCGAAGCGACGCAGAGGAATAATTGCACCCTTTTGGAAAAAACCGAAGCAATGTCAGAATTCCAAGAGACAACGGTTGGCTGGTACAGACAGCTGTCAAGCTACCCTGGGTTTACGGAAAAGTAAATGTCAGGCGTGCCTCAAGTGACCGTTCGATTTCTGGACAACCGTGCAGTTATTAAATGCTAAAATTCCACTAAGGAGACAAGGTGGTCGCCAACGCACTAATAAAGCTTTAGCAGAAATACCTCGGGTAGATAATGATCGCCTAACTAAGAAAGATAGACTTCCATAAGCCTGAGTCACCTCGAGTGATCGCCAAAAGGGAATAAAAGGAAGGATATTCTTTCGGCTTTGAACAGAGAAGGAATCGCTCGCCAAATGAGCTCGAAGTGTCTCAAAGGCACTGAACCATTACCAAAGACGTCACTATCTAAAACCCTACCAGGAAATCAAGCTCGACTGAAGGAACTTCAATCAAGCTTCGGGGGCAAATGTTGGGTATCGATAGTGACGGCCCAGTAAGAAAAGGCCTCGAAGGCCCAATAACTATAGAGGGGGTAAACCCATGACATCCGAACCGGATCGGCCCAAGTACAAGCCAAACTTGGCCCACCATCGAGTAATCCAGAATCGAGCCCAAAGTCTATAGAGACGCCAAAGGCTCTCAGACTGCTCGCCATTCTCTACCAAGTCGCGACCTTCCACTGCTCGACATGGGAGTGCTCGCCCCGAAGAGAGCCTTGCCTCTCTCCTCTGGTCCCACTAAACCGTTAATAACAGAGTGGCCAAGATATCCCGCATATCCCGGTCACATATTCACTAAAGATTAGATTTGGTAACTGCAATATCTCGCAGTAACTGCCATATCCCACGATCCGAATCTTCAGCAACTCAATATACATTAAGATATTCAGTTGCCTTTATACGGTTCTATCTCTCTTACCCTATAAATATCCTTGCTTTACATACGTACTGGACGTTTTGAGTTTTATACACACATATACTCATTTAAGCATCGGAGAGGGACCCAGAGGCACCCCCTCTGTTGCGCTCCCCTACTTGCAGGTTCACCGGAGTTGGAGCTGAAGCGTCATCCCAACCTTGTCTGGTATTCAATTCACTGCCAGATCAGCATTCAGGATTTCACGATCCAACACTTCCCAGTGTTGCTTTCCAGGATTAGTCATGAACCTGCTCACAGCTCCCACTGCATGAGCAATATCTGGTCTTGTGCAAACCATGACATACATGAGACTTCAAATGACCGAGGCATACAAAACCTTAGCCATGAAGTTCCTTTCATCTTCCGTCTTGGGTGACTGTTCCTTGGATAGTCGAAATTGACTAGCCAATGGTGTGTTAACTGCTTTACCATAACTCATGCCAAACCTTTTGAAAACACGCTCAATGTACTCCGCCTGAGATAACTCCAAAGTACCCTTTGGCTTGTCTCTATTGATTCTCATCCCAATGCTTTGCTGCGCCCAAGTCCTTCATGTTGAACCCACTCAACAATTACTTCTTTAATTGCTTGATTCCACCCATATTTGAATCTGCCACTAACATGTCATCAACATAAAGTAGCGAAATAATATAGTTAGACTCAAATAATTTTAAGTAGCAACAATGATCAGCATTGCATCTTAAATAGTCGTTCGTTTGCATAAGTCTGTCAAACTTTTTGTACCACTTCCTTGGAGCTTGTTTCAGTCAATACAAGCTCTTCTTTAATTTACACACGAGTTTCTCCTTGCCACGATTTGAGAAACCCTTCGGCTGTTGCATGTATATCTCCTCCTCAGCTAGCTCCCATGTCTTGTTAGAGATAAAAGACTCCATCTCTTCTTTCATTGCAAGCTCCCACTTCCTAGAATATTCCATTTGACATGCTTAATCATAGCATTCAGGTTCTCCTGCATCAGTAAACAATAAATAATTTATGTACTTTATATTTGATATAGGAGGTTGTGAAGATCTCTTTAGTACAGGAGATGGAGATGGAGACTGTGGTGGATCAGTATGTTGTGTGCTGCTCTGCGATGTCTGTTCCTCTGATTGGGGTTCTGATCTGTTTGTTGTACTATACGTTTATCCGGGACATCATTTGGATCAACGTACATAAGATCGCCATGTGTTGCACTACTAGGCTGTAGTGTATTTCTGTCCTTGTACATCACATTTTCATTGAATATCACAGTTCGACTTCTGATCACCTTCTTGGTCTGGTCATCCCAGAACTTGTATCTGAGCTCATCTCCACCATATCCGATGAAGGTGCATGTTAGTGACTTGGGGTCAAGCTTTCCCCTAGCCTGATCACTAATATGCACATATGATACACAAACAAAAATTTTCAAATGAGAAAGTTTTACCTCTTTTCCGCTCCATACTTCTTCTGGTATTCTGTACTCTAGCGGTACTGATGGTCCTCAGTCGATCAAGTAAGTTGCTGTATTGACTGTCTTTGCCCAGAACTGCTTGGGCAATCCTGCATGTATACGCATGCTTCTGGTTCTCTCAGTCTATGTTCAATTCATCCGTTCTACTACGACATTCTGTTGTGGTGTCCTTGGTACAGTCCTTGCTAGTCTGATGCTATTTTCATAACATAATTTCTTGAACTCCATGTCATCATACTTGTCACCATTGCCGGATCTCAATTTCTTGATCTTTAGACCTGTCTCATTTTCCACCATGGCTTTCCACATCTTGAAAAATTCAAACACCTCTGATTTGTGTCTCAAGAAATAAACCCGTACCTTCCTGGAATTGTCGTCAATGAAAGTCACGAATATGATTTCCCGCCAATGTATGAAACAGTAGTTGGGCCATAGACATCCGTGTGAACTAGCTCAAGATTTTCTTGCTTTGATGATCTTCCACTCTTTATGAAGCTAACTCTCTTCTACTTTCCAAAGATGAAGCTTTCACACAAGTCAGTGTCAACGGACTGTAGGTCTGGTATTTTTCCCTTGGAATGCATGATTTTGAGACTCTTGTCACTGATGTGACCAAGTCTCTCGTGCCATATATTTGGATCATCTTTGGTGTCTGCAAGTGTAATTGACCCACAAGTGTTCATCGTCATATAGAGTGTACCACTCTTCTTGCCACGAGTGACTGTTATTGCACCTTTGGAAACCTTTCAAGTATCGCCATTGACGGTTGTGACGTAACCTTCAGTTGCTAGCTAGCCCACCGAGATTAAATCTTTCTTTCCTCAAGTCAGGAATGTGTCTCACATCCCTTAACTTCCACACATATCCATTCTACTTTATATGTACATAACCCTTTCCAACCACATCACAGGGTTGATCATCACGAAGATATACCTTACCAAAGTTGCTTGATGAATAACTCACTAAGAGTTCTTTGTTGGAGGTCACATGGAAGGAAGCTCCGGAGTTAGCGCCCATTACTCCGACTTGCTCTCCAAAGAGCATATCAATACATCGCATGCCTCTTCTGTTGCGATGTTTGCTTCTGTCTTTCCTTATTTTTCTTTCTTTGGGGATATACACTGTTTTTTGTAGTGCCCGATTTTGCCGCAGTTCCAACATTCGATCATCTTCTCGTTCTGATTTTGATTGTTGGAATTTTTGGGATTTCGAGATTGTGACCTTCCATTTTTGGATTTGAACTTATTGCACCCTCCACTCCTGTTTGAATCTCTGCCTCTGTTTTCTACATTCAAAGCTGACGCTGAGCTAGAAGTACCATTTGACCGATATTGAATTTCTTCTATCATAGTGGTGCTGACTACATCATCAAACTTTAGTTTTCTCTTTCCTGCAAATCTGGTGATTGCAGTGACTGTGCCTTTCTAACTATCAGGCAACTACCCAAGAATTAGACAGGCACACATTTATTCTGTGAAAGACATGTCCACTGCTTCTAGTTGGTCTGCCACTTCTTTGTACTCGCTGAGATGCTCTTTCAATTGTGTTCCTTCTAGCATCTTCATGGTGAACAATTTCTTTATCAGATGAATTTTATTTGCTGCAGAAGGCTGTTCGTACAAACTGGAGAGGGCCACCATGAGAGACACTGTTGTCTTTTCATTTTTAATGTTGTAGGCTACCGATTTTGAGAGTGATAGCCTTATGGTTTCGAAAGATTTTTCGTCCACCAACTTCCACCCTGAATCTTTCATTTCCTCTCGTTTGTCACCCAGAGGTAAATAAAGATCATTCTGGTACAAACAGTCTACTGTTTGCATTACTGAGAATCCAAAATTTGTGCCATCAAAATGAGAAATTTTGGACACTTTATCTGACGCCATTGCTCCCACTTGAACAAATAGAATGAATACAAAAATTATTTCGTAGAATAATTTTTCGTAAACGTCTGTCGTGCCCTCGATTTGCCAACCAAAAGCTCTGATACCAATTGTTGAGAAACAGATGCTGTTAATTTCCGCCTTGTAGGACCTTGGGATTAAGTGGCTCAACAGAAATGCACACGAGACAAGGATTTACGTGGTTCACCAATTTGTCTATGTCCACGACTCACACCCACTTCATTATAGACAAATAGAGTATCACTCAAACACACAATATATATCGCCCGCACTCTAAAATACCCAATTCGTATTTTTGGCTCACAACACAACACTATTTTTTTCCCACATACTCAATACTCCAACAACCGTTTCTTACTCTTCTTTCTTTCTTATTCTTTGTTTCCTTCGACATTTTTGGATTCTTGTAGCTGTCAAAAGGATGACAATCTTCAATGGTTTGACCACTTTGCTGAGTGCCTAGCCCACTTTGGTGAATGGCTTGCTGGCTTGCCCACTTCAGTTGAGTAGTGACGGTGGCCTGAAAGTCTCCATTGTCTAACAAAAATAAGGACACAAAATCAAACTTATCCATGAAATGTTTCAGCTCTTCAATTCTCATGTGGCTATTGAGTTCCTAGAGAGTCATATCCTTTTTCTTCTGATTAAGAATATTCTTGTAATCACTCAAGAAAGGCGGGAATTTCTCTAATACGATGTTCACTTGCAAGATACCACACATTTTCATACCTTTAGTGATAACACCTAAAATTATATTCTTGTAGATGTGAACCTGTTGTATGCTAGGTTTGTTGTCCACAATCTGAAAACTTAGTCAGTTTTCTACCACTTATGTCTTATAGAGAGCATCATAAAAGCCAAAGGTGTCCCTTATCTCCTTTGAAAATTTGTATTACAAGAGCCAATCGAAAAAAACATTCGTCATGTGTTTTAACAACTGCTCCTAACGTTCTTGGTGTCCTTGTTAAAGTCTAGATCAAGCGCCACAAATTTTAAACCTCACTAGATCCTTCATGGAACAACACATAGTTACGTTGAGGTACTAGGAGAAGATCATTCAAGTTAATTCGAGATTAACGTTGTAAGTTGATGCTGTCGAGAGGTTCACGAGCTCATAATCCGCCCTTTTGGTACTTTAGTTTGCTTTTAAAGTTTTTTTAATTTACCCGAATTGCTCGTTTTAATCATGCTTAACCCAAAAAAACTACATGCAATTTCTATAAATTAAACAAACCATGTACAAACATTTTTTTTTATAAGTTAATTTTCAAATAAATAAACAAGAGAGAAAAAAGTTAATCATGCTCGAGAAATGAGTGATTTAACTTTGGAGCCATTTTAAACTTGTAAAAAATACACGAATGATTTTTAAAATATTAAGCACGTTTGACCAATTTGTCCCATTTTGAGAAGTTATAGGTTGTTCAAAAAAATATAGGGACCAAAATGCAATTTCTTAAAATTTGAGCTGAATTGGACAAATATTTTGAAATTTGCAGAAATGACCCTAAACTATTCTGGACTTATTTGTAACAATTGATAAAGTTCTAAAATAACCCGAAATTTTTTCTAGACTTATTTGTAATATTTTTAAAAGTCATGGAATGTACAGAAAAATTTAGGAATAAAAAATGTAATTTTCGAAAAATTTATGACTGAACTGAATTTTTTTTAAAATTACAGAATTGACCCTAAACTATTCTAGATTTATTTGTAACACTTGGTAAAATTCCAAAAATAACTCAAAAATTATTCTAGACTTATTTGTAATATTTTGAGAAATCATGGAATGTCTAGAAAAGTTTATAAATCAAAATGTATTTTTTTAAAAAAATTAGCTGAATTAAAAAAAAATAAAAAATTGCACAAATGACCCAAAACGTTTCCGGTTTGGTTTATAACACACGATAAAGTCCCATAAATGACCCGAGAGTCCAAGGACCGAGTTGAAACATTCATCAAAGTTTGGGAAGGACCTAAGTCATTTTTTAATATATATGTTTTTCACATATACATAATATACATATATTATACATACACATAATATATATATAAAATATACATAATATATATATATAATATACATAATATATATATACATAATATATATATATATATTATATATATATATTATACATATAGATAGATAGATAACATATACATAATATATATATATTATACATATACATATATAGTATTACATAGACATAATATAAATATATATTATACATATACATATATATAGTATTACATAGACATAATATAAATATATATTATACATATAGATATATATAATATTACATAAACATAATATAAATATATATTATACATATAGATATAATATCACATATATATTATATATATATATTAACAAGTATATTACACATAAATATATAATATATGTATATAAACTCTCAATTTTATTTCACATTTAGAAAATACAAATATGATATTGAATATGAGAGAAATATACCTAACTCATTGGAGTTTAAAATACCGTACGAGAAACCGAAACTGATAATCACCGATAATTTTTTCACTCTATTTTTTTTTCACTCAATCACTCTTCTATTCTATCTTTACTTCCCTTCACTCCTTCTTCAACTTTCCCCTTTCACCGTAGCTCACCCTTCCATCATTTATAAAAGATTTGAATCTTTATTTTATTAATTGTTTTTAATAATAATAAAAATCAACTTGGTTCAAAAGAGGAACATGGCCATGTTCCACGTTCATATATTTTTTTAATATAATATATATTTTATTAAAAAAAATTATTATTTTTTAATATGAATTTCTATTGGCTCGATTCATTGCGTACAGTATTTTGACCATGAGCCAAAATCAGGTGTTTACAGTTGCCTTCTTTGAACACGCGCTCATGGAAGTGATCTCATGACTCATGAGTGTGTGTTCAAAGACAAACGACTGATTTTGGCTTCTCTTGCTTCATTATTTACATAGTAAACAAACATTATCGCGCAACTTTCGGAAATTGGACATCTGTAAGTCCCGATTGTTCACGATGATTTGCGGAGACTGAGCGCTTAAATGTTCATCGACTTGTGACTCCCAGAAGCTGGACACCTACAGGTCCTAGTAGTCGAGGATGACTTGAGGAGGCTGAACACCTAAAGGTTCCGCTCGTCGGTTGGCTTGTGACTCGTTGGGGATGACTTGCGGAGGATGAACACCTAAAGGATTCGCTTGTCGGCTTGTGACTCCGAGAAGCTGGATTACTATTGGTTCTGGTCATCGAGGATCACTTGCGGAGGCTGAACACCTAAAGGTTCTGCTCGTCGTTTTTTTTGCCATCAACGAGCTCGAGGTTGATGATTTTTTTTTGTAAGAAGCATTGTTGAGGGTGACTTACGGGGGTTGAGCACATCAAGGCCCCGTTCGTCGGCTTGTAAATTTCATAAGCTGGACATCTACAGGTTCTGATAGTTAGGGATGTTGAGCACCTAAACGCTCCGTTCGTCGGTTTGTAAGTCTCGGAAGTCGGATATCTACATTTCCCGATTGTTGATGATGACTCGCGGAGGTTGAGAACCTAAAGACCCCGCTCATTAGCTTGTAATTCACTTTGGAGGTAAAACCCTTCTCGAGATGTCTAACTGGTTGTGCGGTCTTCTCAGTCTGTTTTCTCATTAATCGACTTTGGAGTCCTTCTTGATAGGATTCCCTAAAGCCATTCATGCTATGTTTACAAGGTGTATCCATGCAAGTTGTCGAGGCAACTCAAATTAATGTCAATCACGACTTCTTTTTTTGCTATTGTGGGAAACAATGTCGTCCACTTTTGAGCATTTTTTTTATCTCTTGATTTTCTTTCCTTTTGTTATAGTGTTTTTTTTCTTTTTACCGCACCTATCAGTTCCCTTATGTTTTTGCCTAGGGTCGCCATTTTGAGTTTTCCACCTAGCAGGGATTTGATTCCTTTCCTTTTGCAATGATTGCCCATTTTAGGGATTTTTAATCATGCCTATCTTCCCTGAATTTTGCCTAAATAGCCCTTTCGGGTTTTCAATTTAGCGGTATTTTCTCTCATTTTTGAAAGTTTTTTTATAAAATCTCTCACTTTTCTCTCATCTTTTTGCTACAATATTTTTTTTACCGTTCCTCTCGGTTCCTTTAATTTTTGCCTAGGTTGCCCTTTCGGGTTTTCAACCTAGCAGGGATTTGATTCCTCTCCTTTTGCCATGTTTGTCCTTTTGGGGATTTTCAATCGTGCCACTCTTCCCTAAATTTTGCCTAAACCGCCCTTTCGAGATTTCAATTTAGCGGGAATTTTCTCACTTTTGGAGGTTCGCTTTATGGTTACGAACTCCTTAAGGATAGTATTTTCTGACTACGTCCATATTGATTGGACTGGGAGTTCTTGGTCGTCCATGTCGGTGACGATCATGGCTTCTCTTCTGAAAGTCTCTTTGGCGTCATAAGACTTTTCATATTTAGGCAAAAAGTTGCCCCGAGAGTCTGGATTGACTCGAATAATTTTTTTCTGAGAATTTGATTGCGTGCTTGTAATTCTCTTGGACTGACTTTCGAGTTAAATGCACGAGTCATGCGTTGCTGGTACAAATGCCCGTGGCACTGCGCGATGAGCCGCCTTTTATCATGAGGTTTAATTGCAGGTATCTGCATTTCGCCTACACTGACTCGTCCTTCTCTGTCTCGGCGAGGATCCTAGCTGACGGGAATTCTACTTCAATTGGCAACACGACTTCGATCCCGTAAACAAGGGAGAATGAGGTGGCTCCTGTTGGTGCCTGTAATGAGGTCATGTATTCCATGAGTGCCCAAGACAACTTATCATGTCAGTCCTTTAATTGCTGCTTCCACTGCACCATTCATTTGTGTGCGATATGGAAATGCATTTTTATACTTGATCACAACTCAATCCAGTTTAGATTTATGGCATTGCTGGTGATGATTGACTTCGGCATCCCATGACACACAATGATGTCCTGTCTGATGAAAAATTCAATGGCCTTTGCCGTTATTGATGCCATGGTAATAACGTCTACTCCTGGTGAAATAATCGATTGTAATCAATATGCATTGATGACCATTTGCCGCCTTTGGGAAAATCATGTTGATTACATTGATGCCCCACATTGAGAAAGCCCGTGGGGAAGTCCTGGAATAGAGATCATGCAGTGACGCGAGGATTTGGTCCGCGTACACTTGACAGATGTGATATTGTTGGACATGTTTTATATAATCAGCCGTCACGGTGAACAAAAAGTACCCAAATCTTGCACGTTCATGTGTGGGCCGCAACAACCTTCATGAATTTCTTCCAATAGATGTTCAGCTTCTTTAGCATTCATGCATCTCAAATTGGTATAGTCGGGCCACTGGGAAATTATTTGCAAGTCATTCCTCGTATGACCATTCATAAATTTTCTCATGGCGTTATCTGGGAACTCCGTACGCCAGGTATCGTTTTTATTAGCAGTGAGTCATGGTTGACCGTCTGATTCTTCGATTGTACAACAATAAGTTGAAACTTCTTTTATTTTGATCTCCATGGGAGTTTTTGGTTTCCCTGCTTCTCTTCTTCGCAGCTTTCATCCCCGTGGTGACGACGTTGTTGGCGTCGCTGCTGTTGTCCCTCCATGAGTTTTCCACCCTTCGAGGAATACAATCAGTTGGAAGTACTTAGCCTTGTTGTGACGAAACTTTCCGTAATAGCTACATTTCATGCATTTCCGATCGACACCACTAACAATAGCGTCTCTCTGTATTGACAACGATGTCTTCTCTGTTGTTAACAACAACGTCTTCTCGTGTGAACAATGGTGTCTCCTCTGGAGGAGTCAACAATGGTGTCTGTCCCGTGTTAACAATGGTGATTGTTATGCAGAAGTCAACAATGACGTCTTCCCCGTGTCAACAATGGCGACTCTTCTGCAGGGGTCAACAACGGCGTCTGTCCCGTGTCAATAATGACATCTTGATGGTGTCTCCCCTGTGTTAACAACAACATCTCTTCAGCTCTATTTAAGTCGTATCTGCTTTAGCTCGATCGAATGACAGGGAGATATTTTATCATCTCTTTTAGTGTGCCAAATAGTCTTCCCTTTTCCGGTGACTGATTGTGGTCTAGTGGCATGGTTCGGTTTGACTCTGATTGCCACTTTCTCTAAGAGAGGTGTAACATAGAAGACAGATTCAATTCCGATGATGGGAACCTAGGAGTCCCTCCTTGCTACGGTACCTTCGATCCCTTTCTTGATCGGATAGTTGCATAAGCCGATTCTACCTCAGGTAACGGGTTTTCTCGTAGTAAATCATCTTTTTCTTGATTATACTTATCGCTCATTACATTCAGGAATTGATACAATTTGGTATCTGCTTACTTTTGTGTTTCAAATTGTAATGTCGTCTGGGTCAACGGATCCTTCTCCGTAATGTATAGAGTCAGATTCGGCAAGGGTCTCCCACTAGCGAGTGGACGGACAAAAATGCCTGAGGGATCTTCATCAAGCAAAGCTCTAATGGTGATACTGGTTGAAAATAAGCCTGGAAAGCCCTTCTGAGTATCAATGTTATTGGGTTGGATCACTTGTGGCAGGCCTGGGAATGAAACGGCGAAGGGAGGAAACAACAATGTCCCTGAACTTTCGGCTAAACGTTTACTCCGGCCGACTTCATAATATTTGACACTAGGACGAAAACCCAGTCCTAAAAGTGCCTTTGTCCTTCTGGGTATGGGAAGGACATATGTGGGAGGTAGACATTGGTCAGGATGGCCATATGTGAGAGGTGGAGCTTGGTCAGAATGACAAAAGTGTCTGACAGGTGCCACGACAGTAGTGTTCCTCGGGAAGACGAGGTCATGGATACTGTGGTAGTCACGACTGTCTGGAGCTTAGAAAAGCAAAAATCTGCTCGACCTAAGAGGTCATGCCAACGATTGACTGAACTGTGCGGGAACTCATGACGTGCATGGTCTGTTCTAGTAGGATGATTCTCTCCTCGTGTTCTTGAAGTACTGGAGTCGTCGAATGTTGCATGGGTTTCTGAAAACCTAAATTCAAAATACCATAGTAAGAAGGATGAATACACAATTGATCATGCATGATTGATTTTGAAAATTTGGTGTTCCATTCATTCTATTCGTAGACTTTGATTGCATGTATGGCAAAAGGTTTTTTCGAAATACTTTTAAAAGTTTTGACCAATCGAAGTCTAGTCCTTAAGACATTTCACACGACGGCGCAGCTCGTTGAGTGCATTTGTTGATTGTTCCTTGGTTCGAAAGATGGTCGAGGACATGTATTTTGAAAATCGTTTTATTTGCCTCGTTCTTTGTATGAACTATTCAAGGGTGTCATTCAACTGAGCTATCCTGCCCCCACATTTTTCCAAGGTGCTCCCACATTGCTAGAATGACGATGGGTGTTCAGATCAATCTCTAATTATTTCATCTGGGTTGAAAGACGGACTTGCTGGTGTCGAATGGAACTTGTGAACGTATTCCGTTGTTGTTAATCACGCAGACGCGTTTTCCATATTCCAGAATTCATAAAAGGAGAATCCAATTGACTTTGTAGTTTATGAGCTCGTGAACCTGGTCAATCTTCTTGTTTATGTATTTCTGATTCCCTTTTGTCACTGTTTTCCATATTTGGGCAATTTCGATCGTAGGGGTCGTATGGCCTTAATGTGAGGGCAATGATTTTTTTTTTCATCCTTACCAAAGATGGTGCGTTAAACGTCCTAAGGATAAGAGATTGATTGAACGGAAGTTACATTTAAAAAAAAATGCAATGCAAGTGCGAGAATTTAACTTTATTAGTAAGACACGTATTACATTTACAACAGTCTCGAATATATAATACAAAAGACTCAATCCTATACATGTCATGATCTAGGGCCAAAATAAAACACCTTTACATAATAGTCTGAATTACCATCTAGAGTTATTGGGATGATTTCTAATTCCCAATAGTTGGGCCAAATCTTCTTCATGAATTGTGGGTCAATCTTGCATCCAAATGCTTGGGCTGAATTCTCATTTACATCAGTTGGGCCAAAAAATGGAAACACACACAAAACTGGTATAGACTAAACACGGTGTGGAGCTTTTGTTCTAAATGGATGAAATTTCTAGGTCCTCTGAATCAACGGAACCTAACCCCCTAAAGAGGATCACGGGCCCATTCTGATCATCGAGTTAAGTTGTTTGGGTGCATGCCGGCGGTCCAAACCGCTACGGGCGCATTCCCCCTACTAAACTCCCTAAGCTCTTAGTGTGCTCCAGGTCCGAGAGTGTAATGGTAACCAACATGGTGTGTGCAAAACAATAATTTACATTTTTTGTTTACTTATTACAATTACATCGCCTTTTGGACAAAATTTGAAACTGCAAGCATGAGCAAACAGTGAAAACGGATATGGCAAAATATAATTTGGCAAAGCAAACATGACAAAGCCTAAACCCTCTAAAAGACATCCCCAGCAAAGTCGCCAAATTGTCGGACGTCGGATCCGACTTTCCCCACCCGTTTTGAAAAATATTTTTAATTTTCGTTTGAAAATGTCGGGTCTTGGAGATTGACGGGTCCGGTCGAGCGGGGTCATCGATCAGACCGAAAAAATTAAAGAGTCGTCATCGATTAATTAAAGGCTAATCGGAATCCTAAAATTTTGCCTAGGGTACACGAAGTTAACATCCCAGGGCATGAAAAGGTCTACGTCCAAAGAATCGAGTTCGGGGTTTTGATTACGTCTTAAACGTTCGCGAGCTCATAATCTGCCCTTTTGGTACTTTAGTTTTTTTTTTTTTTTTTTAAATTTACCCGAATTGCTCGTTTTGATCATGCTTAACCCAAAAGACTACATGCAATTTCCATAAATTAAACAAACCATGTACAAACATTTTTTTTATGAGTTAATTTTCAAATAAATAAACAAGAGAGAAAAACGTTAATCATGCTCGAGAAATGAGTGATTTAACTTTGGAGCCATTTTAAACGTGTAAAAAATACACGAATGATTTTTAAAATATTAACACGTTGGACCAATTTGTCCCATTTTGAGAAGTTATAGGATGTTCAAAAAAATATAGGGACCAAAATGCAATTTATTAAAATTTGAGCTGAATTGGACAAATATTTCGAAATTTGGAGAAATGACCCTAAACTATTCTGGACTTATTTGTAAAACTTGATAAAGTTCTAAATAACCCGAAATTTTTTCTAGACTTATTTGTAATATTTTTAAGAGTCATGGAATGTCCAGAAAAATTTAGGAATCAAAAATGTAATTTTCGAAAATATTATAACTGAACTGAAAATATATATTTTTAAAATTACAGAATTGACCCTAAACTATTCTAGATTTATTTGTAACACTTGGTAAAATTCCAAAAATAACTCGAAAATTATATTAGACTTATTTGTAACATTTTGAGAAATCATGGAATGTCTAGAAAAGTTTATAAATCAAAATGTAATTGTTTTTAAAAAATTAGCTGAATTAAAAAAAAATAATAAAAAATTTCACAAATGACCCAAAACGTCTCCAGTTTGGTTTATAACACTCGATAAAGTCCCAGAAATGACCCGAGTGTCCAAGGACCGATTTGTGACCTTCATCAAAGTTTGGGAAGGACCTATGTCATTTTTGAATATATTTGTTTCACATATACATAATATACATATATTATACATATACATAGATAGATAACATATACATAATATATATATATATATATATATATATATATATATATATATTATACATATACATATATAGTATTACATAGACTTAATATAAATATATATTATACATATATATAAATAGATAAGATATACATAATATATATATATATATGTAATATTACATATATATATTATACATATACATATATATAGTATTACATTGACATAATATAAATATATATTATACATAAATATATAATATATGTATATAAACTCAATTTTATTTCACATTTAGAAAATACAAATATGATATTGAATATGAGAGAAATATACCTAACTCATTGGAGTTTAAAATACCATACGAGAAACCGAGACTGACAATCACCTATATTTTTTTCACTTTTTTTTCTATATTTTGTTTTCACTCAATCACTCTTCTATTCTATCCTTACTTCCCTTCACTCGTTCTTCAACTTCCCCCTTTCATCGTAGCTCACTCTTCCTTCATTTATAGAAGATTTCAATCTTTATTTTATTATTAATATTTTTTAATAATAATAAAAATTAACTTGGTTCAAAAGAGGAACATGGCCACATGTCCATGTTCCACGTTCATATATTTGTTTTAATTTAATATCGATTTCTCTTGGCTCGATTCATTGCGTACTGTATTTTGACTATGAGCCAAAATCAGGTGTTTACAGTAAGGAAGTCCAAACATTATGCATTAATTTATTAGTGTATCGGTACGTCTTAATTTATTATTTTTACAATCACAATTAGGTGGTTACTGCGAAAGACATCGGAAAACAACTCCACAGCCACGCGTGCGACAATTCTATCGAAATGAACTTACAACAATACAACCTAACCAGGTAATTCTATTTATTCTATTTTATTTTTTCAGGGGTAATTTTATGTTATTAAGCACTCCAACATTAACATATTGTATTTGCAGATACTATGGGATTCGTCCACACCAAACCGTCTGGCTAACCTACCCCTTATATATACGGAAGCTGACAGGTGTTGGACGACGAAGGTGCCAATGATCCACTTCAACATTGTGGAGTAGCATATGGTAAATCGAGTATGGAGAAAATTATCCTGTCCACAATCTATCCCAATTCCATTTGAAGATTGTATAGAATGGAATAGATTGCACAAGATACATTGGGAGAAGAATGCACGTGAACCATGGATCACTCGTCACACTCTATATTTGACAATGTGGGAGAGTTAGGATGATATGGGTTTACCTGTACCAGATAGTGTACCATTGACAGAGTATTTAGCATGGTATAACCAAGTGACTGTCACGTTGATCCAAGATAAAGAACCTACAGTGGATCTTTATAGGGACGCTTCAGACGAAGCAACGGTTATGCCCACGGTCTAGTTTGAACCACGCAAAACCAGTCCATGGTGCTGGTGAGTGATATTTAGTTCATCTTAAATATTTATTTTGTTATTACTACTAATTGGTAATTCTGCGTTTAATAGATGAGAAATATCTGTCATATGACCAAACTGGGTAAAAAGTGATTGAAGAATGTAACATAGTGTCTAAAAAGGTATATTGATGAGTTGATTGAAGCTTCTCGCTATTCCTATGGAACAATACGAACAACAAATAAACCAACCAGTGACATCAAGTGAGGATGAAGAACTTCCTGACATTAGGTTTAACGATCCAGATCTCCAACCACCGGTTAAACAAGACCTACAACCTACTCAGGAACATAGTGGATTTGCTAGATCCACTAAGATTAGAAATAATAGAGGTCGAGATGGCGGTATATGGGGTGGTAGAAGGGGTTGGATGTCGTAGTGGAATTGTAAATATTGATATTTAATTTGTCTATGGATATTGATATTTTGTTTAATTGATTCCTCTTTTATCATTACTTTGATTCATTTGTGTATTATTATTAAATAAAAAAATATATAATTGTGGACTAACTCATGGACGACTTCTGACAAATTGTTTTACAATGCTGGATCAGATATATGACCGGGATGCGTGAGAAAATAGCGGATTTCATGAATGAACACCTGAAATACCATCCGTGAATGTCATTCACGTTCGTTGCTAACAGATGTTGCACCCGCGAATTCGCGGGTGGTACCTTTTAATTTCACCCGTGAATGCCATTCACGAGTGCGCTTTTTCAGACATCTACCTGCGAATGACATTCGTGGGAGGTATACATTTTTATTTTTTAAAAGAGTGAGGATATTCAGGTATTTGCTTTTATTTTGAGGTATATTTCGAAAAAATACCCAACCAAGATTAAGTGCACTCAAAACCAACAACTTGGAACTCGAATTATGACACTCAATGTTTGATGATTTTTTTTGAATGATTTAATAAGTTGAGATTAACTTATCTCTAAGGTTAAAAATAATAAACCATAGAGATTTCTTGCGTAAAAAAAATAAGGTTAAAGATATGTAGATGAGAAAAATTCATTAGAAATTAGGATACTGGACATGACTATTGATTTAGAAGAATAATCCGTTGGAGATCAAGATAAAAGCCATGACATATCTGTTATGATTTAGAACATAAACACACCATCTAGGGTTTTGACTATAAATAAATTTGCTAAGATTATGTCTATAAATGTATCTGCTAGGATTCTGACCATAAACATGTCTTCGTGATGAAACTAAATTAAAAAACGCGCACAGTCCTAAGTTATTATACAACATAAAATTTTAATTTGGAGGATGAAATCAAATAATTACACAAAATTGAGAGAACAACCCACTTACTAATCATTTTTTGGAGTGTTATAGATTAAATGTTTAGAAGGCAGACAATATAACTTAAGTGAGATTGGAGAGGATGCACTTGACAGGTAACTTAAGTGGTATACCAGTCCTAATATAACTTAAGACATAGAACGTACGAAGTTTTGATAGTATGGGTCATTCCTTGCCTAAATTCTAGTTCACTAGTATTATAGACCGCCCCATAAATAGATTTTAAGAAAAAAACAAATATTATTTATACGGTAAGTTATTATTTCGTACATTTCAATTGAAGCAATAATTCTAAGATTCAATATTTTCAAAATAGTTATTGTTCAAAATATCATAGACAAAACAAAAGTTATGTACTATTTGAAAGTTGTTCCAATCATGCCTAAAATTAAAAGTAATGGTATATATTTTAGTTATTTTATTAGTGTATATTGATTCTATGATTGAGGTCATATTTAGCCAATACTTTATGGAATGTATTTTTTTTTTTTGGGCCAAGTGATACATACTTCCATCAAAGTTAATAAATCTGTATAATGATGGCCCAAAAAATCTGTATTGATTAGTATGGTTAAATATTCAAATCAAATATACGTATCAATTTATATATATAATTAACTAATTATAATACATATTTATTGCGCCAATCAAATACCTTGAGTTGATGGATATCAAAGTCAAAGTTGAGCCACTCGTCAAGAATTTAGATAGCGATGAATTAAGTAGTGACCACATATGATTCTTCATAGCATTTTAGACAAACAAGTTAATTTTGAATGCACACACCCTTTATTCCATTATTGACCGAATTAGTAAATCCACTGAACATCGTAAATATAGATAATTCGGCTTTTCTAGGGGTTGTCATCTTCATTGCACACTTTTATTCCATTCTTGACAAAATTATAAGGGTCAAATATCAAATTGCTAACAACTTTATATAATTGTGTAATTTGTTAGCTGAAATTTTATTTTTTAAGTAAATTGATAGCTGAACTTTTGGTATGGTACAAAAATTTATCTCCATCAAATTTTCTGTTAAACTTGATAGAAAATACTTTCATAAATAGTCTAAACTTTAATATAATGATAAAATAACCTAAATTTTTAAAAACAAATTCTTAAATTTACAAATATAATTTTCAAAATAAGAGATCTAAAATAACATAACCCGATACTATTAAAAGTAAATTTGGAAAATATTTTTAAAACCCAATGTAAAATTGAAATTAAAGTTTTTAAAAGTTTATTTTAAAAATTGAAAAATAAAATTAAAATCATGTGAATTCTAAGGATTTTATTTTTTTAATATAAAATTGAGTTTTTTTTAGAATCATGTAAAATATTAGTGGTTTTAGTATTTTTTTGAAAGTATTTGCCATCAAGCTTACCAGTAAATTTGACGCAAATAATTCTTTATACAATACAAAAATTTCAGTCAGCATTTTCCAAAAAAAAACTTTATATAACAAATTGCACACTGTCTAAAAATATTGCACACTCGTCTAAAGTTTAATTAACAATTTTGTATTTAACCTAATTTCTTAATATATATATATATATACTAGCTATTATTGGGACTTACTAGTCAATACGATTTTTCTTCATATTTAATAGATGATGATCTAGCATTCATTTTGCAAGTTACTTAAACTTACCCAGAAATGGTTCATTGAAATCTCAATTAGTCTAGCTCATGTATTTAAGGTAAAAATCTGAAAATGGTCCATCATGTTTGCACAAATTCGTTTTCGGTGCAACTTGTTTTTTAGTGATGGTAAATGGTTCAATACGTGATGGCAAATTGGTACCTCCGTTACTTTTCTGTTAAAAACTTCCGTTAAATATTTTTCATAATTGCAAAATTAACCAAATATTTTTATAAACGTTACAGTTACAACCTACAAACTTACACTAATGTTTCAAACAAGTCCCGACTCGATTCGAGCCACACTGGGGGTCCCCTAGCCAAGGTCCAAACCCCGACCAGGTCAACCAACTCTGGGGACTTGGTCTGGGCTCAGACCCAGACCAAAGGACCCCCGATTATAGCTCAATTGGAGCCCCAATCGGTTTGGACCGAACCTGACTGGTTTCGGTTCAAACGATTGGGGCTCCAATTGAGCTCCAATAGGAGGTCCTATGGTCCGGGTCCGAACTCATACCAGGTCTACCAACCATGGGTACATGGTCTGGGTTCGGACCAAGGCCATAGGACCCCCGATTGGGGCTAAATTGGAGCCCCAATTGGTTTGGACCGAACCTGGCTGATTTAGGTTCAAACGATTGGGGCTCCAATTTAGCCCCAATCGGGTGTCCTATGGTCTGGGTCCGAACCCAGACCAGGTCGACCAACCATGGGTACATGGTCTGGGTTCGGACCCAGACCATAGGACCTGGCTGAGTTCAGTTAAAATGATTGGGGCTCCAATTGAGCCCCAATCAGGGGTCCTATGGTCTAGGTCCGAACCCAGACCAGGTCCTCAAGGTTGGGTGACCTAGTCTAGGTTCGGACCCTGGCTAGGGGACCCCTGTTGTGTCTCGAATCGAGTCGAGACTTGTTTGAAACATTAGTGTAAGTTTGTAGGGTGTAATTGTAACATTTAGAAAAATATTTGGTTAATTTTGCAAATATGAAAAAAAATTTAACGGAAGTTTTTAACAGTCTGGTAACGGATGTACCAATTAACATCATTTTCAAACATGTTGGACCAAAAACAATCGTTTGGGTTGGAAAACCATTTTTGTCAAACATGTTGTACCATTTTTAGACTTTTTAAGCATTTGTTGTAAGGCAAGATAAAATATGTTTAAATGCAACATTAACTTTTAAAATCTATTTAAATCAAACATACACACTTGAGAAAAGGTTAACCGAGCAATCCAGAGGACAACTTTGGTGACTCGCCTCTAGCCTTACCACCAGAACCTACCATGCAACACCAAAGTGGTTCGACACATAAGAGGGTCCCCCTTTAAGGCCTCGCCCATCGATTTGATACATGAGTATTCCCCGCACCAAGATTTGCCTAGGTAAGGTCCGAAATCTGAGATGCCACACTTTAGACAACATTGGTATACCTCCTCAGAGCAGGCGCCACGTCCAATGAGTACCACCCCCAAAGTGATTTTTACACTAGTCATGTTGGGAGCACTGGAACAACTTATCGATAGAAAGGAGTGTTGCTCAGCTGGTCGTGCCTACAGTCCTGTGGGTTCCCCCCTGAGAGACACCTTCCACGCGGAAGTGGCCATATCCATCCCACATGAGGCGCTACCGCCCCAATCCGCATGAATCGCCCTTTGCCACCGCCACCTTTGACATTCTCTTGGAACTAGTTGTCAAACTCACCACTCAAAAATTGAAGGAGCGAAAAGGTATGGTGATATCTTCATTACGCAATAGGGAATCCCATCCCTGTACCCCATATATGATGTGTGCTATTTTCTGTCGAGAAGTAATGGCACGGGTTATCCCCGACTACAAAGGAGAGGATAACCCAATTAAAATTATACAAAAGCACGACCTCACTCCTTCGAAGAACAGATGACAACAATCATTTTTGCTTCTTTTCCCGGCAACGATAGGACTGACAATGGTTAGGGTATGGTGCAGGTATGTCAAATACCATAACCATACCATATTTGTAAATACATACCATAACCATTACATGTACAATTTTCAATACCATAACCATATCCATAACAGTGGTTAGTAACCAAAGTTTTACTCGTATACCCATACTCATTAACACATGTGAAAGTAATGGAACACCATGAATGTTATCTTAACAAATACATAAATTTATGTCACAAACAACAAAAATATTCAACATTAACATCATTCAATTTTAACTCTAACATCTAACATCATTCAAAATTAAGATTAATACCATTCAATTAGAGTTCGTTCGGGAATTCTGGAAGCGTAAAATCTGAAAATGGGAAATCCTACTTCTATTATTAGTATAAACCAATATATTAATACTAAATAATTATATTTATATAATAATAATGGTTATAGTCATGAGTTTGACTGAAATAACATAACCATAGCTAACCATTATGGGTAGAAAATGTATCACCAGAACTGCACCACACCACAATGGTATGGTTAACCATATAAAAACATTACAATTATAGCCACGTTTTGTGGGCTTTCACCGCACCATTGTCGACCCTAGTCTGGCAATATGTCCTACTATTTGTTTTAGCTTTCTTAAGGCGTCAATCGTTTCCTAGATAGACCTGAAAGATAAATTTATACAACATTACATGGGTGAGCGTCAATTCCTAAAAAATGTCGGATCCTTGGATGACATCAAACAAGGGTGATGAAACTTTAACAAAATTTTCAACCGTTTCACCAAAAACTTGGTTGACATAGATCAAGTCGTCTCAGACGAAGAGGTCGTCCGAGCATTCATCACGGGTTTAGGTACTAGAAACACCACATTCAATGACATTATATGTGTTATCCCCATCTATAATCCAGAGGATATGATGAAATCTTATGTGGGCCTAGAGCGATCGAAAGATGGATGAAACCCTCACAAGAAAGAAAAGAAAGACCATTTCTAAAGGATGAACAAGGAACAAAGCTCCCATAAAAATCCTAAGGAAAGTAATAGGCATCGACCTGGTAGGAAGGTATTCAAAAACTACACCACCTAGACTACGAAAATATTTTTGATCATGAGAGAAATAGAGAGGAAGGATTTGGAAACTCCACTCATCCCACAAATTATTGGATCTCTCATGGGTGTTGATATCGATCAATATTGCAAATCTAATTGAATAAAGGGTCATCATATAGACGAATGCAAAATCTTAAAGTGGAATATTGAGGCATTGATATAGAGAGGTCTATTTAAGAACTTCATCGCCTTCCAAAGGAATCGAAGTTCCATCTCGAAGCTAAGAGAAAGGAGGTTGTCACCCATGGAGACAAAGCAAACACCAAAAGCCTCCAGGGAAAAGAGGGGAATGATAAATGTCATAAGAGTGGGCTTCGCCTAAAGTGGAGAAATGAGAAATGCTAGGAAAGCTTATGCCACCTAAATCTCAGGCTTTGCCTTTTGGGGGAAACGACCATGTGAGTTGGAAGATATGGCCATATTCTTTTTAAAGGATGACATGGATCATGTCATCAGTCCTCATGACGATGTACTAGTCATCACGCCTGAGATAGATATCTACGATTTGAAAATAGATAGTGTTTGTGGATTCTAGTAGCACGACGAATATACCTTTCCTCGATATCATCATTGCCTTAAGGAAAACAAAGAGCATCCTAATGCATGTGAACTTCCCTTTGATTGGATTTGCAAGAAAGACCACCTACCTATTTGGGGCGATAGCGAGGGGTGAGAGATGTTGACAACCACTGTCGTGGTTGATGGCTAAGCCTCATACAATGACATTTTGAGACACGTGACTTTGAGCGCCAATGGAATCATCACCTCCATAGTCCACTAGAAGATGAAATTTTCAACTCCCCACGTGATTGACGAATTCAAAGATGACTTACCACGACGTTAATGCCACATTACATCACAATAAAAATAAGGCATTGACCATTCAAATACATGACGGTCCTAGGGAAGAGAGGAGTTGCCCCATCATAGTGGAGGACTTGTAGGAAGTATAGATTGATGAACCTTGAAAATTGGTCGAACTAGGAGTGACACTTCCCAACAACAAGTTGCGACACTCGTCACCCTTATACGTGAATTCAAGAATTTGTTCACTTAGAATCCCAATGACATGATAGACATTAGAAAGGGTATTACCACCCAGAAAATATGTATTTACTCGATCATTAGGTCCAACGCTCAAAACTGAATGCCAATGGGGGAGAAGAAAGCCCTTGTCATTAGACATGTGGTAGGAAAGTTCTTCGACGCCAACTTTGTGAGAGAGATCAAATTCTAGACTAGGGTTGCCAACCTGGTGTTGATAAAAGAACAAAAACTGAAAAGTGAAGTATGTGCATCGACTCTAGAGACCTGAACAAGGCATGCCCTAAAGACTCAAACCCATTTCCACAAATAGATCAGTTGTCGATGCTAACTCGGGACATGAACTACTCAACTTCATGGTTGAAACGCCGGTTGAACCTCTTGGATTTTTTTGAACAAGTCACCGTAGACGTTTATGAGCTTTGCGAGATAGTGGTTCTCTACGTCCATCACAAAGTCATCATTTTCCTTTAACAAGTTCTCTCTGTATGAACGTCGCCTCCATTTATGTATTAGTAGCGCCAACTTCCTTTTTTGACGTAACTACCATATTTTTTACGGTGCATGCATTATTCCTGTTTAGAGCGTCTTCCTTAGACGCCGCCTTCTTTGGATCTAGAGGCTAAGGACCGTAGGTGTAAATCGTTTCCCAGTAATATGCGTGCCAATCCTCGTATAAATGGGTGGTTTGTACTACCTCATCGCTAATAAAGTATTTATCCTACAAATTATTCAAGAATTAAGAAAATGCACGTTTATACGCCGCCACACCAACGTTGGTGTCATAATCAAAGTACAATGGATTCGCTTTAAGGGATTCACATGTTGAGGCTTATCCTTTTTGAAGTGATACTTATTTCTCCTCTAACTTAGAATCGCGTCACCAAGAGGATGGACTTCAGTTTACGCTTCAGGAGATTTTTTAGTGTTAGGAACAAAAAATAGTTGGAAACTTAAAAATAGAAAGAATAAAATGTCAGAAAGATACTCAATCCATTGGTGTGGGAGGCTCTAATGATTTGATGGTTGCATTGTTAGAATATTATGTTGTCTAGTTTAGATTATCCTTCTATTAGTCTTTATAGTTTAGTTTATCTATATTAATTAGTTTATCCCTTTATATTTAGTTTATTATTTTCAATTATATATATAGTTAGATAGATAGTATGAGTATCTTTATAGATAGTATCAATATATATAGTTAGTTTTGTCTATAATATCGATGCGTAGTTGTCTATGTATAAAATAACAAGTATCACAATACAATGGAATCAAATATTTTTCTTGTTCATCTCTTTCATCACGCTTTCATGTTCTATTAAATCCTAACATGGTATCTGTTGGATCGTGAAATCCTGGTTGCTGATCTGGCAGTGAATTGAATGCCAGACAAAGGTTGAGAGATGCTTCTGCTTCAACTCCGGTGAACCTGCAAGTAGGGGAGCGCAACAGAGGGGGGTGTCTCTGGGTCCCTCTCCGATGCTTAAATGAGTATACGTGTGTGTATATAGCTCAAAACGTAAGGAACGTATGTAAAGCAAATGTATTTATAGGGTAGGAGAGATCAAACCGTATAAGGCAACTGAATATCTTAGCGTATATTGTGTTGCTGAAGATTCGGATCATAAGATATGGCAGTTACTGCGAGATATTGCAGTTACCATATCTAATCTTTAGTGAATATGTGACTGAGATACGCGGGATATCGTGGCCACTTCCTTATTAACGGTTAGTGGGACCAGAGGAGAGAGGCAAGGCTCTCTTCAGGGCGAGCACTCCCATGGCGAGCAATGAGAGGTCGCGGCCAGGTGAAGGATGGCGAGCAGTCTGAGGAGCCTTTGGCGTTCATATCGACTTTGGGCTCGATCTTGGGCCACTCTATGGTGGGCCAAGTTGACTTGTACTTAAGCTGATCCAGTTCGAATATCTTGGGTTTACCCCCTCCAGGGTTATTGGGCCTTCGAGGCCTTTTCCTTATTGGGCTGTCAATATCGATACCCAACATTTGCCCCCAAAGCTTGATTGAAATTTCTTCAGTCGAGCTTGATTTCTTAGTAGGGTTTGAGATAGTGACGCCTTAAATTCGGTTTTCCTTATTTCTTGTAGTGGTTCATAACCTTAGGGGCACTTCAGGTTTGTTTGGCGAGTAGTCATCCTATTGACCAAGGATGAAGGAATATTCTTCTTTTTATTCCCTTTTGGCGATCACTCGAGGTGACCTAGGCCTGAGAAAGTCTATCTTTCTTTACTAGGCGATTATTACCTACGAAAGGTATTTCTGATGAAGCCTATCAGTGTGCTGGTGATCACTTTGTCTGCTCAGTGGACTTTAGCATTTAATTAATGCACAGTCACCTAGAAGTCGAACGGTCGCTTGAGGCACGCCAGTCGAACGGTAACCCAAGGGAAGTCTGACAGCTGTCTGTACCAGCCGACCGTTTGTCTCCCCGAGGTGTCTCTTAGAATTCTGACATTGCTTCGATTTTTTCCAAAAATGTGCAATTATATAAGAGACATCAATTTATTTATTTTGTCTTTTACGCATTCATTCCTTCAGACTTTCAGAACTTCGTTTGCAAACTTTTCCTCTCTTTCAATCTTCTTCAACCTTTCTTCCAACCGTTCCCATGGCTACCCGCAGTCAGACTGGAAAGATCAAGCATACATCCAACAATGCTCCTTCCTCTTCCTCCAAGGTGCCTAAGAACACCAATGCCCCCTAACCATTAGGGATGGTGCCGTGCCCGCCCCAACGGGGGTACAGACTGACCTGGGGAGGTCCGCAGCAACTCCTGTGGTGGTAGATGGGCCTAAGCTTCAGGCGCCTATCTTCTCTCCGAAAGCTAAACATTTGTTACTTCATTGCTCTGTTTTGGGAATATCCCCTGCTTTTCCTAGTTTTTTATGCTTGTTGTGCTATATTTGAACTGTTTTGAGTAGATGTCAAGCCAACGAGTTGAAGCCAGCGTATTTTAAAACGATGGTGGTGCTTTAGGTCTTGGTGCGGGGGATGTCCATAGATACCCGGGCACAGGTCTGCATTATCCTTGCAGCGGAGAGGTCTACCTTTATGCGGCCCAGATCGATGTTGGGTTGCGTTTTCCTCTCTGCGAGAATTTGCAGGCACTGTGCCGGTTCTACATGATACATCCCACGCAGCTCATTCCCAACGCCATTAGGAAATGGGTTGGATTCAAGTTCCTATGCATACATCAAGAATGGATGTATTCATTGGCCTTGTTCCAGTGCTTTTTCCGATTGCCGGCTGGGACGAACCATCTCCACCATTTCCAGTCCCGGTGGCCGAATTTTGCTGAGTGGAGAGGCCTTCAATCGTGGAATTGGAATGTCCACGTCCGGTTGGTCGATGACTTCCGAGCCACCAACTCCAACTATAAGAAGTTCTATTTCTTTTACAAGGGGGGGGGGGGGGGTTCCTTGGAATATTTCCACCCGAGCCCGAGATAGGGACTTCCCTCCCGAGTTTGACGAGCTATCCGGGAGCGACCAGAACGCCATCGATGACTTGTTCCGGATACATCGATCATCTTCATTCCACTTCATCCACTCTGTGGCAGAGACCACAGAGAATATGCTCGAGATGGCGGGCATTCATCAGGCCACGCCAATCTTTGATGATTGGGTAACTCTTTCTAACCCTTTCTTGTTTACTGTTTGTAGGTAAAGTTGTAGGCAAGGGCCGAAAACTCATAGGTCTCTTTGATGACCAGGGTACGGCGGGGTTGTCCGCTGACCAGGCTCTGCTGAATTCTACTCCTCCCCCCTCTATGCGTTCGTCCAAGAGGAAGCCTGAAGAGGCCCTCCCCTTGGCCACTGTTGGTCCTCGCCAACAAGGTATGTTATTCCGCCCCATATTGTTTCCATACTCTGCCTTATTTCCAAGCTTTCTGAACTTGTCTAACATATTTCCTTGATGTTTTGCAGAAAAGTCCACGGCTGACGTGGCCCGGGACCCTCCTCCTCCTCCTGCCAAGAAGGTCAGGAGTGAGGAGCACCCGGTTATTGACCAGCATCCTCCTCCTCCTCCCTCTAAGGGTCCTTCCGCCGGCAAGGGGAAGGCTCCGGCCTTGGCGCCCATTCCTCCTTCTCCTAAGGGCCCTTCCGCCGGCCAGGGGACGGCTTTAGCCTTGGCGCCCGCTCCTCCTTCCGTGCCCTCGGTTCCTCCCACGGAGTCTGGGACCCAGAAGAAGGGGTCGGACGCCCCCAGCGCCTCGAAGGTTCCTGCGGAGGAACATTGCCCCATGGCGAGCATGTTCCAGCCACTCAAGGCTGCGAACCCTCGGGGGGCATGGTTTCCTTGTGGAGACCTCTCGAAGAAGGGGGTCTCTGCCCAGAAGAGTCTCCGGGGTAGCCCGGACTTGTGCATGCGACTCCTTGACGGGATAATTCCCCCCAAGGACCGCTCGCCCATTCCCACGGAGCTACCTCAGATCGAGGGCTTCCTGCGGTCCCACTACGAACGAGTCGCTCTAGTAAGACCTCGTCCCCTTTTTCTTTTTTCCGCATTGTTCCCTTTTTGTTCGTATCCTGACAATTTTCACTCTTCTTTTGGTGCCAGCTCGTTCGGGAAGAGGTGGTGATTGACCGCGTCTTCGGAGAGCTCGCCGACAAGCATTCCGACCTGCTTGTCGAGCTGGAGCAGTATCGAAGTATGGGGATCACCCCCGGGCAGATGGAGGCCATCAAGTCGACCGCTGACGCGGCAATCTCCTTGGTGGATGGCGCCCGGGAGGAGTACTTCAGGAAGGAGAAGCGTCTCCTTGCTGATGTCAAGCAGAGGGAGGCCGATGCTGCGGCCGCCCTTCACGATTCTGAAGCCATTCATCGGTGCTTAGATGAAGGGGAGGCTATCAGGGCTCGCCTAGAGGCTGAGTTGAAGGAGGCCCGAGCCCAAGGGGCGGAGTCGGAAGCTCAACGGGTCGCCGCTGAGGCGCAAAGGGCTGCTGCTGAAGATAGGGGAGTCGCCCTGGAGAAAGAGAAGGAACAGCTGGCTGAACAGCTGAAGTCTGTTCCTTCACCCCAGAGTGTCGTCAATGAATTCAAGGAATCTGATGATTTCGTTGACTGCGCTTTGGCGGTGATGAAGTCAGATATTGCTGACTTCCTCCACATCTTGGTCGAGGACGTCCAAGCGGTCGATCCCAACTTTCCTGTTGGGGAAGTTGAGTCCCTGAAGGTTTTCCTCCGAAGTCGAACCCTTCCGTAGCCTACTACTGCTGCTGAAGAGGTTGACCCAGCTGTGGCTGAAGAGGTTGCCCTCGAAGGTGAGCCAAACGCTTCTGCCCCCAAGGACCCGAAAGCTTGAAGTCTCCACCTCTCCGTCGACCATATTTCTTTTGCTTTTTAGATAGTTGTTTTTCCTTTGTAATTTAAGTTTACTTTGTAATTATTTATTCGATTCAAGACTCAGTTATTTTATATTGAATGCCTTTATCTTCGTGACCCTCTACTCGACTTTGAATGTGTTGGCTATTCATCCGATATCTTAATCGTAATTACTCTCGACTTTTCTTTGCTTTACAATGGCCTCGACTCTTAAAGCCGTGGACCAAGCATAAGTCTATATGAACTTTCTAAGGAAAATACTCTAATACTTAAAAGTATAGACCTCTAAGTTTAAAGAGATATTAACTTTTTGATGTTTAAACCTTTGAGGTGTTCGCTTAATAACAATGAATTTGTTAACTTAAGGCTTCATCATCCATAGTGATCGCCTAAAATTCCTTATCCACTCTTGATGACTTGTTTCGCAAAGGAGTTGTCATCCTTAGCCGATAATTCTTCTGAAATCTGTCCATCGTATAAGAGGATAACTCCTTTAATGGGTTGATTTATCTTTGTCGTTAGGACTCCTGCCTGATTTTGATAACAGGTCTGCTGCCTGACTTTGGCGTCAGGTATTTTATTTTGCCTAACTCTATTGCTAGGTCTTTTGGCATGACTTTGGCGTCAGGGCTTTTTGGCCTATCCTTGGCGATAGGGCTTTTTGGCCTGACTTTGGCGTCAGCGCGTTTGGCCTATCTTTGGCGATAAGGCTTTTTGGCCTGACTTTGGCGTCAGGGCTTTTGGCCTATCTTTGGCGATAGGCCTTTTTGGCCTGACTTTGGCATCAGGGCTTTTGGCCTATCTTTGGCGATAGGGCATTTTGGCCTGACTTTGGCATCAGGGCTTTTTGGCCTAACTTTATTGCTAGGGCTTTTGGCCTGACTTTGGCATCAGGGCTTTTTGGCCTAACTTTGTTGCTAGGGCTTTTGGCCTATCTTTGGCGATAGGGCTTTCTGTGCCTGATTCGGTCATCAGGTCTTCGCCTGACTCTTGGCGTCATGTCTTTTTTATTCGATTTTCTTCGAGTGGACATGCTCTATGAAGGAATGACTTTCTTTTATTAACATAACAGTTTGATTACAAGCTATGTATGAAATCTCCTTAAATGCTCAGAATTGAATAGACGGGGTAACCTTTCGCCTTCGGTGGTTTCCAAATAGTAGGATCCTGGCGCGGCGATCTCTATTACCATCTTGGCTGAAAGTTTATTCTTTCCTTCTCATAACCATCTCCCCCACGAAAAATTGGCGAGCGCTCACTTTTCTGTTGAAATATCGAGCGGTCGCCAAACGCATCTTTGCTTGTGTTTTTTCTGATAGCCATCTCTTTTCTTCTGCCAAGTCGAGGTCAGTTCTGCGCTCGACCTCGTTTGCCTCAGCGTTAAAATGTAGGATTCTATGGGTAGGCACTGCTATTTCGGCGGGTGCTACTGCTTCTGATCCATACACTAAACTGAAAGGTGTTTCTCCTGTGGCTGCCTTAGGCGTTGTTCTAATGGCCCATAATACGTTTTCCATCTCTTCTGCCCAATTCCCTTTGAATGCTCGAACCCTTTTCTTGAGTCCTGCTAAAACAACCTTGTTGGCTGCTTCAGCTTGCCCATTCGTTTGAGGATGATGCACCGAACTAAAACGATGGTCGACATGATATTCTTCACAGAGCCATTTGAGCTCCTTTCCAATGAATTGCGGACCATTATCGCTGATGAGTATTCTAGGAATGCCAAACCTGGAGAATATGTTGATCTTTAGGAACTTGATGACTTGAAATTCTGTCGTAGAAGCTAGAGCTTTCGCTTCTATCCACTTGGTGAAGTAGTCGATCGCCACTATAATGTGAGTACGTTGACCAGTGCTAATAGGGAACGGACCTAATATATTGATCCCCCATTGAGCGAAAGGCCAGGCACCCTCCATTGGGGATAATAGTGTGGGTGGTCGACCTGATCGTGGTGCAAATTGCTGGCAAGTCTCACACTTCTGTGTTAATTCAGCCGCATCTTTTCCCAGGGTTGGTCAATAGTATCCCAACCTGAAGATATTCCTCGTGAACGATTGAGCACCTTCATGACATGTTGCCACCCCTTCATGAGCTTCTCGAAGAACCCTTTATGTTTTTGGGTGAGCAACACACCTTAAGTAAGGAGTCGAGTAACCTCTTCTGTAGAGTTCTCCATCTATAATTAGATAACTGGCCGCGAGTCGTCTTATCCTCGTGGATTCGCCTTCGTCATCCGGGAGGATTCCCTCTTTCAAATAATTCTGAAATTGAGTCATCCATGTGACCTGTCCTTGAATGTTGAAGACCTCTGCTCTACTTTCAAGGACTGAACATAGGGCTTTTTCTAGAAATTGCACATCCTGGATTGTTGTCCCTCCAAATGCCAGCTTACTTAAGGAGTCTGCCATCTGGTTTTCTTGGCGAAGAATAGACTCAATCTCAAAATTTGGGATTTCTGCGACGAGCTTCTTGGCGATGCTGAGGTACTTTTTCATCTTTTCCCCTCTTGCCTCATAAGTGCCATTGACTTGATTAACAACAAGCTCTGAGTCACTTTTTACCTTAAGCGCGGATATACCCATTCCTTTTGCTAGTCTGAGTCCAGTGATAAGAGCCTCGTATTCTACTTCATTATTGGTCGCCTGAAATGTTAGGGTGATCGCGTACTTCAAAGGCTCGCCTTCAGGAGGAATAAGAATTAAACCTGCCCCCGAGCCTTCTCTTGACGAAGACCCGTCCGTATAGAGCTCCCAGATTTGATTGTTGTCTGCTGACTGACTTGGCCTGTTTTCTGCTTCTGTTTGACCGTTACTCGTGCTTTCCACAATGAAATCAGCTAGTGCTTGACCTTTGATGGCCGTTTTTGGCGCAAATTTGATCTTGAATTCGTTGAGCTCGATCGCCCACTTGTCCATTCTTCCTGAAGAATCTGGTTTGATCAGGAAGTTTTTGAGTGGTTGATTGGTGAGGATCGTGATGTCGTGCGCATGAAAGTAAGGTCTCAGCTTCCGAGCAGCAATAACTAAGGTATAGAGATACTTTCAGCCGTATTTTATTTCAGCTGAGTTGAACATTTTGCTAATGAAATACACTGGAAACTGAATATTATTTTCTTCTCTTATTAAAACAGCACTGGCTGCCACATCGCTAATGCCTAAATAAAGGAAGAGCTGCTCGCCTGGAACGGGATTTGCCAGAGCTGGGAGTGTTTGGATATGCCTCTTCAAGGATTGGAACGCTTCCTCGCAGTCTGGCGTCCACTCGAATTTGCGGTTGGCCCTTAGAGTTTTGAAAAATGGGAGGGACCTGTCCCTCGCCTTGGAGAGGAAGCGGTTGAGAGCAACTAAGCGTCCATTCAGGCATTGGACTTCCTTGTGGAAGGTTGGCGACTTCATCTCTTCTAAGGCCTTCAGCTTTTCTGGGTTTGCTTCGATGACCTTTTCGCTGACCATGAAACCCAGAAATTTGCCAGACTTGACTCCAAAGGCGCACTTTGCAGGGTTCAGGCGAACGCTGTGTCTCCTCATGCATTCGAAAGCTTCGCGGAGGTCTGTTGTGTGTGGATCACCCTTGATGGTTTTGACGAGCATATCGTCCACATAAGCCTCCATGTTTCTCCCCAGCATGTCCTGGAACAGGCGGTTCACCATCCGCTGATAAGTTGCCCCGGCATTGATGAGAGCAAAGGGCATCACCTTGTAGCACAGAATGTCCCCGTCTGCGTAGAAAGCGGTGTGAGCCTCATCATCTAGATGCATTCTGATCTGGTTGTAGCCTGAATAGGCGTCCATGAAGCTCAGCATCTCATGTCCAGAGGTAGCATCGACCAGCTGATCAATCCTGGGAAGGGGATATGAATCCTTAGGGCAAGCCTTGTTCAAGTCGCGGAATTCGACGCACATCCTCCACTGGTTGGCGACCCAGTTCTGGAATCTCACCTCTCTGACGAAGTCAGCCTCAATCAATCTGCCAACCTCCAAGCTCTTGTCCGTCCCAAACGATCTTCTTTTTTGGGCGATCGGCTTGATGGAAGGGTCTATCCTGAGCTCGTGAGAGATGATATCTGTGCTAATTCCCGCCATGTCGCTCGGTTGCCAGGCGAAGAGCTCTTTAAATTCCTTGAGGATGGCGGTCATGGCCTCCTTCTGATCTTCTTTTAAGGTGGTCCCAATGCGCGCCTTCTTGTCTGGGCCATCGACCTCGACCTCGACCTCTTCCAATTCCTCCATGGGTGCTGGCCGAGCCAAATCCTCGCGAGGGTCGGCCTCTGTTCGATGGCGAGGGCATCCCTTTGGTTCTTCCTGCGCAGACAGTTCACACAGCATTGCCGCGAGGAAGGCTGGTCGCCGATTACTTCTCCAATCCCGTTGGGAGTGGGGAACTTCATCTTCTGATGGACCGTTGAGGCCACAATCTTGTTTGGGTTGCCGAGTACTTCTCCAATCCCGTTCGTATTGATCGTGGACCTCCCTAGGATAGCGTTGTAGGAGGTAGGTGAATCGACCACCAGGAAAGTGACCGAGACCTTGATGCTATTCCATCCCTCGCCAAAAATCACTGGCATGGTTATGGCCCCCAGTGGATAAGTTGTCCTTCCCGCAAACCCAATCAGCGGAAAGTCGACCCTCTTTAGGTCACCCTTGGAATTGCCCATCTTCTCGAAAGCATCCAGGAATAGGATGTCTGTCGAGCTGCCTCCATCGACCAGAATCCTTGCAACGTCACAGACGTGAATATATGCTGTGATAACCAAAGCATCGTTGTGGGGGTCTGTGACATGTGCCAAATCATCTTCAGAGAATGAGATGGCAATGTTCTCCTCAGGTCGGGGTCGCTTTCCCAACTGAACTGCTGTGGAGATCTGAGTGGCGTATTCCTCCCTGGCATGCGACCCCTCACCGCCTGAACCGAATCCTCCTGCAATCAAATTTAATCTCCTCTAGCTAGAAGATGGATCAGTTTATTCAGCAGGGGCTAGTGAACGATGTCTCCTAGGGGGCGTTCGACTTCTGTCTCGCCCTGCCACAAATTCCTTCAGCATCCCCCCTGAATCAGCTTATCTATGTCCCGCTTCAGAATGCAGCAGTCATTCGTCTTGTGGCCCTTGCACTTGTGGTATCTGCAATAGCTCTCGACGTCCTTTCCCATGGGCTGACCACCCCGGCGAGGCATCGGTGGCCTCGCCAAGAATCTCCTCTCCATCTCGACTAGTACCGCTGAGATCTGCTTATTTAAAGGCGTAAAGTACTCAGGGACATCTGGATGGCGAGGCGCTGGATTAGGCTCAACTCGGGGCCTGCTGTCTCTTCCTTTTTCTCCTTCTTTACCTCCTTCTTACCATCGCGTCGGGGCTTAGGAACTACCCTTAGCGAGGTCGTCAGGAAGTTAGCCTCTGTGTTCGCCCTTTCAAGGTCTATGAAACCTTTTGCTCTGGACGCCAACTCCTCCAACGTTTCGATCTCCTTCACGTGGTAGCTGTTTCGCAGCTTCCTCGAGGCCTTGTTGGCCACATCCAAACCTCTGTAAAATTCTCAAATGATTTCCCCATCCGAGATTCGGCGATCTATCTCTGTGACGTTCTGATGGAAATGCCCGTAAAAATTGGCCAGCGACTCTCCAGGCTGTTGCTTGACCGCATCCAGGGCGACCATGTTTTCATCAGCTGGCGCTCGCCCATATATATTTCCAGGAACTTGCTACTTAACTCTGCCCAAGATCCTATAGATCCTGCAGGGAGGACGAAGAACCAGGACGAAGCCGAACCCGAAAGAGTGGAAGGGAATAACAAAGCCAAGTGATTGAGATCATTTGACTTACCCAGGAGAGAAGCCTCGTACTTGTTGACCTGTATGGTGGGATCTCCTCCACCACTGTACTCAGGTATGGCTCGAGCAACTACGTCTTTAGGGATCTTGATGGCGACGAGCTCGTCGGAAAAGGGATGAGCAGACTGTTCCTTGAAGGGAGCTACGACTGTCAGTCGTCTTTCTTGGAGCCTTTTGTTGAGGAGGTCGTCCATCTGGTCCACAGTGCAGTACTTGGGCGAGATCCCGGATGGAGGAGGACCGGAAGGGTTGGCAGTGTACGTGGTCGCTGGCTCCTTGGTGTATGCTGGAGGTATGGACTGTTGTCCTGATGTCATCTCCTGATCCTCCTGAGGCGCGGTGGTTCCAGGATTTGCTGTTTCAGACGGCGGGGGCCCTGTGGCAGCAGGGCAATCGTTTCCCTGATGAGCAGGGTGATTGTTTCATTGAGGAGAAGGGGCTTGACGGCTAGCCTGTCCTAGGATGGCCTCCAACAGTGAAATCATCTCCAGGGTTAAATGAATGTCTTCCCCAGTGATGTGGACGGACTGCGGTGCTGGAGCTTCATTGTGGTTGGCCGCTGGGGGCGGTCTGGAATTACCTATGTGCTCTCGGACCGTCCTCGGAGGAATGGCATTGGGGGATGCCTGGATGGCAGACTCTTGTTGAAGCGGTGAAGCGGCAGCAGAATCAGAGCTATCTGAGGATCGCTCGCGAGTCTGGTTCCGACGGTTGTTTTGGGATCGAGTTCTCATGGCTGAATTGCTTGTTTCCCACAGACGGCGCCAAATGTTGGATCGTGAAATCCTGGTTGCTGATCTGGCAGTGAATTGAATGCCAGACAAAGGTTGAGAGATGCTTATGCTTCAACTCCGGTGAACCTGCAAGTAGGGGAGCGCAACAGAGGGGGTGTCTCTGGGTCCCTCTCCGATGCTTAAATGAGTATACGTGTGTGTATATAGCTCAAAACGTAAGGAACGTATGTAAAGAAAAGGTATTTATAGGGTAGGAGAGATCAAACCGTATAAGGCAACTGAATATCTTAGCGCATATTGTGTTGCTGAAGATTCGGATCATAAGATATGGCAGTTACTGCGAGATATTGCAGTTACCATATCTAATCTTTAGTGAATATGTGACCGAGATACGCGGGATATCGTGGCCACTTCCTTATTAACGGTTAGTGGGACCAGAGGAGAGAGGCAAGGCTCTCTTCAGGGCGAGCACTCCCATGGAGAGCAGTGAGAGGTCGCGGCCAGGTGAAGGATGGCGAGCAGTCTGAGGAGCCTTTGGCGTTCATATCGACTTTGGGCTCGATCTTGGGCCACTCTATGGTGGGCCAAGTTGACTTGTACTTAAGCTGATCCAGTTCGAATATCTTGGGTTTACCCCCTCCAGGGTTATTGGGCCTTCGAGGCCTTTTCCTTATTGGGTTGTCAATATTGATACCCAACAGTATCAGAACATAGTCTATCCTAGGGCCAACTCTATTCCAGTTACAGCTCCAATTCAACATCAAACAATTGCATCGATTCTTCAATTCAACCATCAATTTGTTAATTCAGATACTCCAATCTAGCATCAATATTACTTGTGCAGTCCGAGATCAGTTCCAGCTTTTTATTGCGATTCATCATCAGCTGCTGATCATCTTCCTCATCAGATCGTGCTGGATTACCTGATTGTTGCTGCGATTATGTGTTGGATCATTGTTGCAATTCTACGTTGGTTCTTTGCTGGATTCTTTGCTCAATAAAGGTTGGATTTAATCACTAATTTGCTAATCCAATGCATCTACAAACAATGCTGAGTTAATTATGCTGAAATGTTGGTTGGGTATCGTGAAGATGTGTGATCCATTGAGCTTGCACAACTAATTTTTTTTTTATGATTTACAATGGATTCAATACAAGATTGGAATGCTGGAATTCAGATTTTAGATTAGTTTGTTAGACACTACGGTATGACCCCAACAAGATGATCGAGATGGCACCACGATGGAATAACCGGGATGACCCTTCTTTCTTTTTCGACATGACCACGACGAGATGACCAAGATGGCACCACGAAGGCATGACCGAGTCTTTTTATTTTTTCGTCTCGATTTTAGCTTGAAAAACGTGTATCCGAATGTGGAGTATCTCACCGATAATGAATATGTGCGAGCTCAATTCAATTGAGGATTTCATCGAAATTGGATTTGGGATCTGGCACAAGCAAAGAAACATTGGAAGTTTGGGGAGTAATTCAGCAAATTTCAAAGTTTGAGGATCAAAATCAAGAAGAGCAAAGAACATGGGTGGATGTTAGAGTAATAAAAATCAAGAAAAGCAATTAACATGGGTGAATGTTAGACTATTATGTTGTCTAGTCTATATTATCCTTCTATTAGTCTTTATCCTTTAGTTTATCTATATTAATTAGTTTATCACTTTATATTTAGTTTATTCTTTTCAATTATATATATATAGTTAGATAGATAGTATGAGTATACTTATAGATAGTATCGATATATATAGTTAGTTCCATCTATACTATATATACGCAGTTCTCTATGCATAAATAACAAGTTTCACAATACAATGGAATCAAATGTTTTTCTTGTTCATCTCCTTCACGCTTTCATGTTCTATTAAATCCTAACACAAGAAAAACATCTGACTCCGTTGTATTTGTGAAACTTTTTTGTACATAGAGAACTATATACATATAGTATATAGAGAACTAAATATACTTATACTATCTATCTAACTATATATATAATTGTAAATAATAAACTAAATATAAAGGTATAGAATAATTAATATAGATACACTAAAGATAAAGACTAATCTTGATTAATCTAGACTAGACTACATAATACTCTAACATTCACCCATGTTCTTTGTTTTTATTGATTTTGATCCTCAAACTTTGAAATTTGGTGAATTGATCCCCAAATTTCCAATGCTTATTTGCTTGTGTGAAAAATCCCAAATCCAATCCCGATCTAGTGCACATTTGACTTGGGATCACACACCTTCCATCTTCAACTTGAACCTTTGAACCAAACACAAGCACGTGGGTAACCGCATACGGACGAGCATGTAAGTAAACTAAACTAAAGAAATACCACCATAGTCATGTTCGGGGTGCCTTCTTGGTCATCAATCGTGCTGATGTCATTTTAGGCTAAACGAAACAAAGAAAAAGTCCGTCTGAACGACACTTGAACTTCCAGCCAAATCTCAAAGCAATTTCATCAAAGATTTGCTTGTGCAAGCAACTAAATCACACATTGATCAATCTTGAATCAACCGTTTCAGGAACATGTACTCAACATTGTTGAAGAGACATTTTATCAGCAAATCACAGAACAACAACATGAATGATTCGGTCCTTCGAAAGAAGGCTCTGATACCATGATATATTTTAATAGAACATGAAGACGTGAAGGAGATTAACAAGAAAAACAACTGACTATGTATTTGTGAAACTTATTTTTTTTGTACATAGAGAACTCTATAAAGATACTTATACTATCTATCTAACTATATATATAATTGTAAAGAATAAACTCAATATAAATGTATAAGCTAATTAATATAGATAAACTAAAGATAAAGACTAATCTTGATTAATCTAGACTAGACCACATAATACTCTAACATGCATCTACAAGTGACGTATCTGATAGGCTTGTTCATGAACCGGTTCGGGGTCGAACCAGTTCTGAACTGAACTGGTTTGAAAAAAACCAGTACATTTTTCTATTTCTAAAAAAAATGGTATGGTTTAAGGAAAAAATAACTGGTCTGGTTCGAACCGATTCAGAACCGGTTTGAACTGTTCTGGTCTGTTTTTTTTAATAACAATTTTGGTTCGGAAATAATCTGGTTCAAACTGAACCTAAACCGGCTGGAAATCCTGTCCAACACATTGAACCATATGAAAAAATACTGAACCAACTGAAAAATACTGAACCGACTAAAAAAACATTAAACCAACCGAAAAATACATTGAACCGACTGAAAAACACACTGAACCGATTGAAAATCTGTTCCACAACCGACTAAAATCCTGTCCAACGTCAACATACGAGAGTCCAATATATCTCTAAGTTTGGTTTCTTGAAGACAGCTCTAGGTTTGGTTTAATTTCAGACCGGTTTAGATGATTTTGCTTCAAACCGGTTCTAAAATTATATAGGTTTAAAGTGGTTTGATTTAAATATAAGTATAAACCAATATAAAAAAACGAGTCGAGTCGAATCGATTCGAACTGAATTTTTGGTACTATTTTGAACTGTTCTATTTGAAGGATAAAAACACTGGTCTGGTTTTGAAACTAGTTCGGTCGAACCGGTTTGAACCAAACCAGTTCCAGACCAGAACAGTTCGCCTGAACCGGTTCATTTGGACAAGCCTAATATCTGATGTGTTTTTCGATATATAGGGTAAAGATTTATCGAGTGGTCGAAGTAGATTAGGTATAATGAACTTTTGTCTTTTTCGGAGTACACTACTGCAAATTCTCCTTTTGCCAACGAAATATTTTAGTCGGTAAAAAGAAATTTCTTCGGCAAAATAAAAATTTCGTTGGTAAATATATCACAAATATTTTGTCGGTAAATATAATTTATGTACCGATAGAATTTTTGTAGGCAAATATAATTTTTTTGTCAACAATTTATATTTTTGCCGACAAAATAGGTTTGGTCGGCAATGTCAATTTCTTTGGCAAATATACGTTTTACTGTCGAACCATTTTTCGTCGTAAAAGGGTATTTGCCGACGAAATATTTTTCGTCGGTAAAAGGGTATTTGCCGACGGAAAATTCTGTCGGTAAAAGAAGAACTCATTTATTAAAAAAATTACAAATAGAAAAATAATATTATACATTTACAAATAGACGAATTTACATTATTCAGAAACAGGATTTACAAATTTTATAACCAACAAAAGAACATAATAAAATAAACACACACCAAAATTAAAACAAAACAACAAATTGTGGAACCTTCATTCCCCTCTTCCTATTAAACCTCAAATGTGTCACCTGCGCTGTTCATGGACTCATATCTTTGATGATCTGATCTCCGTCAAGTGTTGTGTTGGACTTCTTGTAGTGTTTTTTCTTGATGTATCTTGATTTCAAGATTCAGGAAAGTACTTGAATGAATTCTCTTCTACCAAAAGATTAAACCAAACATAAAACATGAACAAAGAGAAAGAACATGAAATTACCAGTTCGACCAATTTCATGAGACCCTGCTGAGCATTTTTACCAGTTCGACTAATTTCATGAGGTTGTATACCTCATGGTGAGCTTGAGCTGCAGAATAATGGAGAGGCGAATGTCAATTGATAACATCTTATTGCATTCTTCTATTTTCCTTTCATCATCTTCTGAAACAAAATATTACAGATAACAACAAAGCATTTCAATTTAGCTAGTAGATGAGGATTTGCAATTTGGAAGGAGTCAGCAGATGAGGATTTTCAACAATCAATTGTTAATAATGTACACAGGATACCTAAATAGTCATTGACAGAGTGATGTCTAATTGGCGTAGCAGCATTGTATACAAGATATTTAAAAGATATATCATTAAGTTTGATCATCTTTCCCCACTAGTTTATACCGATGAAAAGCAGGTTACAATTGAAAGAAAGCAATGCTGACCTTTCGGCATCAAGCCTAACAACAGAGAGTAACAAATACAAGAAATGCCAAAGTACATTATTTGTAACAATAGATTGTTGGAAAACAATATTTCTTAGAATTAACATACACATAGACATGCTAAGGTAGATCCAAAACACGGTTGACTAAGCCAGAAATGATCTCAGTTCAAACTCAAGAGATAGAGAATAATGCACTGTAACAAACCATCTAACAAATTTGGAATCAGTAAAATACAAAGAACAAGAAAGCCATCTTGCTCTAAGGACAAGAACATTTACAGAATCACTATTTCCAAAACTAAGAACAGTGAATCGCAAAGAGGTGTAAGGTGTCAAGTCCCACATCAAAATTGACACATTGGAGAAAGAGGCTGAAGCACGGGACTTGCCTTAGTGTTTCTTCTTCTGGAGGCACGGGACTGAAGTGATCCTTCTTCTGGAGGCACGGGACTGTGGCACGAGACTGAAAAAAAATGAACAAGACAGAATGTCCTAATTAGGGTTTTTAACATTTCAAATTTTAAATAATATTACCAACGAAAATTAAATATCGTCGGTAAAAATATATTTTTGCAGAGGAAAAATGGGTTTCGCCGGTAAAATTTATAGTTGATGTATTTATTTTCCGACGATATATTAATTTCGTCGGTAAAGACCTAATTATCAACGATAATTGAATTTCGTTGGCAAAGACATGAGATTTTACCGACGAAATTGCTGAATTTTGTCGGTAAAAGTATATTTTATCGAAGAAAGTTTATATTGGCTACAAAATAATTTTTACCGCCGAAAAATAAATTTCGTCGGTAAGGTAAGATTTACCGACGAAATAATTTTTTCGTTTCTAAAGAGAAGAATTTCAGTAGTGGTACTTTAGGAAGAGATGAACAAGATCGTTCTTTGGCGTATTAAGAGGCTTATCAACACCACCCCTAAAAAAACGTACATGCTCTTCCAATTGGAATTAGTGGACTTATAACCATTTACCAACATGTTTTGTGTTCGAGAATCAACTGTCCCAACTTAGGCGATGAGTGTTACAAATCCTTGAATTTGAGAAAAGGTGTTTGAAAAAGAAAAATATGAAAGACATTGATTAGAAGGCGAAACAAAGTACGGAAGATGGTCAAACAATAGAACCAACCTCAGTTATAACACCGGACCTTGAAGCCCACTCACATGAGCAACACATTAGGAAAACAACTGTGTAGGGGAGACACCTTAATAAATGCACACTCATGCAAGGAGTAGTAGTACGAAAGGCAAAAACTCACATATATTTAAGTAACAAAATTCAGTTCCCTCGTCTTTACGAGGATGACATATGGTATCAGGGGAATCAACCCATAAGTCGTGCAGAACTGGATACCTTGTGCAATGAGCGTCGCTCATTCACAAGAGTTCCACGCCCAAAGCAATGTTTTCGGGGGAAAAAGGTTTAGTTTTGGGTTTGATGGAGGAAGAGGATTGTCAAGAGACTTCATTTGGTAAGGCGTCGCTCAAGGAGGCCCTCTTGAGTATTTTGTACTTCTCGGGGAGCTTTGTTGTGGTAAGATAACAATGAGCTATTGAGACTAAATGTAGTAACACTCTTTTTAGGAAGCTAGAGAGAGAGAATGAACAATTCTTCAGAGAAGGCATAGAAAATGGGATAAGAATGATTAAATGGGAAAGATAACCTATTTCTAAGGGTAAGAAATGGTAACTTCCTCGGGGAGGTGAAACGTCACATCATCTCGGTCGTTGGATGAAAGCAGTAAAACATATGATTACGTCAGGCCTAGAATATGTAACAACTATAAAATTCAAATTTTTCTGCCAAGAAGCGCGTAAGAATTTCAAAAATCCCACGAAAAACAAACTTGGATGCCAGATATTAAGGATAGGTGGCACCTATAAAGCATGTTCACCAAACAGGAGTAACATACTTGATTGACTCGGAGGGTGAATGATGGATATATGGAGACGACACATTAAAATATCAAATGACTAGGATACCTTGAGTTTGCGAGTCGGGGGCAACACCCTGACATTGAATATAAGAGGTTTAGCCTCTAATTGAGCTGAAGCCCAAGTTTAGCCCTCAAAGGGAGTTTGGGCAACATCTTAGGACAAAAGGGTACTACTCTTGTTATAATCATGTGACGCTTCTTAATACAGGTTGTCCTATCAGGCGACGTCCTCGAATATGTCATTATCACATCAGATGCTTGAGCATCAGTATGAAACCACCGACCTAGGTGCCCTGGCATTTTATCTCTTTAGAGTGATAATAAGTTACCATGATAAGTTTTCACCACTTAGAAGCGAGTTAACCTAGTCAATGGGTTAACTCCCCCTTCCCCCTACAATGCATTTATGGCACTTAAAACACATTCACAAACAACTTTTATTACTCGTGAGATTATTCGCATTATGTTGTCAAAACTTGACACTTACTTTGTCATTGGACGGGAAACAATCTGGTCAGCCTGAGTTTTCCTTCATGTGGGTCTTGCAGAGCAATGGAAGGACATATCAAATCGAAAGCAGTATAATCAAACATTTGCGTCGTCTGTGGAAAACTAGTATACAAACTATGACTCCACCAAACAGAAGGGCAAATGTTAAACGAGCAGTCTGAGTGAACAACTCTGGTGACCCTCCTCTACCCTTACAACTAGTGCCAAAGTGATTCAGCACCTCAAGGTGGTCCTTTAAAAGATGGAACATGACTTGTTATTACATGTAATATGTTATGCACAAACTTACAGATTATGGCATGCAATGGTACTACCAGCTTATAAGATTATGATTGTAATGGTATTGGTAAAATATGGTGTAAACGTTTTTTTTCTTCAAATTACTATAAAATAACGATTGAGAAAAAACAGACACAAAAATTATTTGTTACTTTTAAATAGTGTCTCAATAAAAAGTACCAAACAATACTTTTGGCTACTCATAACATGGAGCCGCGAAAATTAATAATAATATATAATTTTTCCATTACGGTGTCTTGAAAAAAGTTTTGTGAAAACCATTTTCACTCTATCTTTTTTCCGGTCGTCCAATAATTATGAAATTATTTTTCTTTGAAAATGCTTATTTCCGCGACACTACATTATTTGATCAGTCATAATTCTCAACTACTCACCTTTATATGAGCCATCACTTTTTAAATGCTCTAATTTTTTAGTCAGTTAACGAATTACCTTTCAGGCTTTCACACATTACGATTAACCTATCGCGTAGTGAATCAAACACTGTAACTTGGAGAAATTATTCTACATAAGCGGCATGTTGAAATGGAAGGAAACTGAGTATGGTCAAAATCGTTTTTCACGTTTTAACAGTAATATAATTGACTTCCTTTATTTTCTGTAACTATTGCATGCAAATTACAACAGTGAAGTTTGGGTCTGATTCGGCAGAATCTGGTTGATCATGTAGGCGTTCATTTCTATTGTTCCTTAATTAGGCAACATAAAACAGTAAATTGGCCACAAAAGTAGATGACTCCCCAAACAAACTTATATATAGATGAACTTCATTTTTTATTTTTGCGTGATAAGGATTGGGATTATGTTTTTAATTGTGGGCACAATTCTGGGTAACTCACAATGGTGCCATTATGATAAATACTATAATTGTATCATTTGTTTTTGTTTAATTGTCCAATAGGTACCCTAACTTTACATGATTTGAAAACTAAGTACCTAAACCTTTTTTTTGCCGCAAATAGGTTGCCCACTTTGTGAAATTAGCAAATAGGTACCTACCGTTAATTTACCGTTAAGAATAAACGGAAAATATCACGTGAAGAGCAAACAGATACATGAACTTGACATGATTTGGCAAATAGGTACATGAACTTACACTAAATAGCAAGTAGATACCTGAACCGGTTCAAAATCCGGTTCGGTCGAACCACTTTTTTATATTTAAAAAAGGTAAGGTTTATATATCAAACACATGCATGACTCAACTTCAGACGTTCTCGGTGCATCTAATTAGGGTTTATGGAGACTGAACTAAGGAAATACCCGAACGAAATCGAAAACCACGTATAGGGATCGATGAGGTCGGGATAATAGGGATCGATGAGGTCGGGATGGTGATGGACCCGATCGATGGGTTCATAATGCTTGCTTAATGCACCAAAAACGTCTGGAGTTGAGTCATGCATGTGTTTGGTATATAAACTCTACTTTAAAAAATAAAAAAAAATAAAGTGGTCTGACCGAATCAATTTTTGAACCGGTTCAGATATCTACTTGCTAATTCGTGTAAGTTCAGGTACCGTTTTGTCAAACCATGTCAAGTCTGGGTACCTGTTTGCTCCTCACGTTATTTTCTGTTTATTCTTAACAGTAGGTACCTATTTGCTAATTTCACAAAGTTGGGCAACCTAGTTGCGACAAAAATAGTTTTAGGTACCTACTTGCCAAACCATGTAAAGTTGGGGTACCTATTTGGTAATTAACCATTTTTTTAATACCAAATACCATAATTGTTGCGGTACAATTTTTAACCATGCATGATTTTATTTGTATATCCATATTCGAAATACTCATATTGTTTTTACTTTCTGTAAAAAAATAGAATTTTAATTCGTAAAAGAATAGTTAATTATTAAAACACTCTAATTTCAAAACATAATCTGTTTAATTCAATTTCGACATAAATAATGAAAAATATTCAAATGATAAGTTCACTAGGTAACTTACCCGCGCTTTGCGTAGTAAAAGTAAATTTAATTTATTTTTTATAATATATATTATAAAATTTATTTAATCTTTAAATAAATATAAATTACAATTGTTTTTACTATTATAGAGTTTAAATTGTTTATAATAAGCCAAAATCGTAAACACACATGTGAAATAAATAAAAATGAATAAAGTTTTGGAACTTATCTTTTAAGTGAATGAGTATATTTAGAGATTTTTAAAGTGACTTACGTGACATGTCAATGAGAATTGTATACTTGACATTGATTTATTAAAATAGATTAATTTAACAAAAGGAGTGATAAAATGTATCAAAAAATTTATTTGTGAGAATTGTGATTATAATGAAATAAATAGATATAAATTACAACTGAATTAGTTGTAAAAACGAATATCAAACTGTTTTTAATTTAAAGTATCGTTATTACTATCATAATTATTATAATATCAATTTGATATGTATTAATATTATACCACTTTACTATTTGTCCTTTCACAAAATAATTATGACATGCACTACGGCACTACGGGAGAGGTGTGAAATAGCGGCTAAACATCACGGCCCAATGTGTATTGAGTCGTGATAAATGAAATTAAATTCAATATCACGGCTCAAATGAGTGGAGCTGTGACATGTTATACTTTAGAAGAAGTCAGGCACAGAGGCTTCATTCTGCGCAGACCTTCTTGTTCTTCAAAGAGACTTCCTTGCAGTCGGCGCCGTTCATCCCTTCCACTGCAACTCCAGGTAATTTCTTCTTTTTTCTTCAATTAATCGAATTAATTGTTAGCCGGAAGTCTTATATGTGTAGTCCTTGTTCGATTTGGCAGTATAAAACTGATTTAGCCTTCAATATCACGGCTCGGCAACTCCGATTTAGGTTTGTGTTTTTCGATTTTTTGTTCAATTTGTTTAATTAATTTATCTTCCCAAGTTTTATATGTGTTCTAATTGTTAGATATATCTGTATAATTGACTCAATCGGAAGATTTGAAGAAAAGTTGCAAACCCTAATTTTTCCAAACTAGGTAACCCTTGATCAATATTCGAATTTATCGTTTATAGGACATGTATAGCAGCAATTAGTCATATATTATACATCCTCATGACGAATTTAAGTTGCCTAGTATAAATTGAATGGATGACAATTTTTTTTTGATTGTTAGGAACTTTAAATTTAAGTTGCCTCAATGATGAATTTAAGTTGCCTAAATGTTTTTTTTATGGTTAGGAAGTTTAGAATTTGACATGGATAGAAGTTGGATAAAAAAACCAAGAATTAGCAAAGAGTATCATTCCGGTGTCAAAGACTTCATTGAATTTGCTAATAGAAATGGATTGGTTACTGGAAAGATGATATGTCCTTGCTGTAAATGCAAGAATAAAAAATATCATTTGGCGGAAGAAGTAGAGAGTCACTTGGTTTGGAATGGTTTCTTGGTTGGCTATTTCAATATGGTTTTTTCATGGTGAATCGTGTGTCCAAACTCAGCCAAATATGAATCATGGAAGGAATACTCCTATAAGGAACAGTGAAATAAACGCTCATTTAGAAGGACAAGGTCAATTGCGAGATTTATTTCATGCTGCCATGGGATCTGCTCAATCAAACATTCTAGCCCGTACACCCCTTTTACCAACCTTGTGTTGGGTTCTTCACATTTACCAGTCGAAAATCAAGTAAGTATTACTTTTCACGGTGTTTTTAGTGTTTTGGATATTTTAGTCTTGCCTGAGAATTGGGGTTTAGTTTGCATCTTATAATTTCAGTTAGTTTAATGTTATGATTTTTGGATGTTTTTATAGAATGATCAACCAACTCATCAATCAGCAGCATCTAGTAGTGAACAATCTGCTAGTGGAAGTCAAGAAAACGATGAAGAAAATGAATCGTTTTAGTCACGACAGTGTTATGAATGAAGAATTATTATAAGATATTATGTATGTTTTTGAATTAATGAAGCGAATTGACGGATATGTAATGTATTGTCTGCAAATATTATGATTTTGGTACGTAAACTATTCAGGTTATGCTTATTGTTGTATGATTAGGATTATAATATAAACTATTATTGTTTTTATTAAAAAAAAATATTTTTCATTTTCACGGCTCTTATGAAACGAGCCGTGAAAATATGAATTTAAAAAAATAATAATTCATTTTGCCCGGCTCATTTGCATTTGAGCCGTGAATAATGAATTATTTTTTTAAAAAAATTCATATTTCCACGTCTCAAATCCAAATGAGCCGTGAATAATAAGGGTTTAAAAAAAATAAAAAAATTATCGTGGCTCAACTCAAAAGCGCCGCGATAATTATTTTCGCGGCTGATTTGAGTTTGGGTCGGCAATTATCACGGCTCAAATGAAATTGAATGGTGATAATTGTCCCGACGCTTACTTTTACGTCTCAAATGATTTGAACCGTGATAAATTAACGGCTGAATTTTACAGCCGTTAAAAATACCATTTTTGGCCGGTAAACACCATCTCTCCCGTAGTGATGGAATATATTTAAGAGAGATTATAATTAAAAGTAAATGATGGATGTATGTAAAAAATAATAATTATAAAGTGAATTGTTCAACTTAAATTAACTATTGAGCTAAAAAGAAATAGTTATTGAATAATTGGTTGACAATTCATTTAATAGCCAAATATCATAATAAAATTATATATAATGAAATTATTTATACATTAATTTTATAATTAATTACACGTCTATAGAAAAACAATAATAATACTAAATATTAATTACTATTATTATTATATAGTGATACCTTAATAAAATTGTGATTATATATATATATATATATATTAATCAATTATCAGTATTTTGAATATATTATCAGTATTTTGAATATATATTTTTGCGTTGTTAAAAGTTAGAATTTTTAGATTACTTAAAAAGTATACTGTATTTTAATAATAGACAACAGGAAAAAGATAAATAAATAATATATTTGAAATTTCATAATATTAATTTTAAAATTAATTTAAAGATTTTTGTCAAACATATAACTATATTAAAAACACATTTAATTTATATTTTTTTATTTTATTTTTAATTATTATGAGATAGTTTATATAATTTTAATAAAATTGGCTCAAAATAGCAAACTTATTAATAAAGCTTTTTTTTATAACAAACATGTAATTAAACAAAATAGAGAACTAAATTTGTGAAGAAAAAAACATGTTAACAATTATTTTTTTTGGAAGAGAAATAAGTTATAAATTAAGCTAAAATAAAACGGTTTTCAAGATTGAATGAGGAGATTTGGAATAATTTGAACATGTCCACCTAAGCAAAAGTGTGATGTCACACATCTACTTGTAACATATAGTAGTGTTGGATCAATCAAATTAAATGAAAAATTTCAATTTGCTTACTTGTCATAATATTATGTCTCTTAGCCAAATTAATATATATATATATATATATATATACGGTTATGGGTATAACCATGATTATAAATTAAATGTCATAACTGTTATGGTTAGAAAATTCATTATTATGATCGCACTATAATGGTGCATATATATATATATATATATATACGGTTATGGTTATAACCATGATTATAAATTAAATGTCATAACTGTTATGGTAAGAAACTTCATTATTATGACCACACCATAATTATGCAGTTAACTATATAAAAATAAGGTGCAAAAAATCATAATTTTCAAATTTTCACTATATCCTTATCGGTCATAATTCTTAGACTTCACTTATGCTATTTTTTTTAGTTATAAAAGGGATATGTATATAGACCACATAAATCTGCAACTAGCAGTAGTTCTAACATATAATTTAATTGCATAGTACATTTTACATTCTTAACATAATCATGATAACGAAATTGTTTCCTTTTCCCTTCTTCTAATCAAGGCTTTTACCTTACGTTAAGTGAAAATCCAAGATTAATTAATTCTCTTAAAATGCCCTCTTAATTACACTATCTCTCCTATGATCTATATCCTACCATATCGCATCCATATTGGTCCAAAAGCCATCTCCAATTTCATTTCCACCAAAGTAGTCTCTTTGTTGATCCACGTGGCAGAATCCTGGGCCTGGTGCTGACTTTGCAGCAACGTCGTCCACGTCGAAACTGGTATTGTTGTGTATCAAGTTACAGGTACTGTCATCCAAATTTGGGAAGTATGAATCCATACCAACAATATTATATCCAGTTAGGCTTTCATTATCAGGAATTTCTTCAGGTTGATGATGAGAAAATTCCATGGTTTGAGGAAACACTAGAATAGGGTTTGTAGCAGAGATTGAATCATAAACTGAAGCATCTTGATAAGAAACCGATGACGTTGACACTGTTGGTGAATCCTGGGTAGAGTTGACGACGTTCACCTTCTCTAGCAACCATGGCATCAAGTAGCGACGAACTGTGTCGATGAAGGCGTTGCTATTGGCTTCCAAGTTCAGTTGTCGGGCCTGCTTTTGAACCCTCGTTCTCCAATAGTTTTTGATCTCATTGTCTGTCCTTCCAGGAAGGTACTGTGCGATTTTTGACCACCTGGAATCATTTCTCCCCATTAGTATAAACAAGAAAGTCGGAAACTAATTTTTCAGACCCATCTTGTTCATACATGGACCAGTCAGTCAGACACAGATTGAATTAAAATCCTGCGTAGGAGGTAAGCAAAGGTGTTTTGCATATTGAGCCAGAGAAGTTGACTGACCTGTTGCCCCATTTTTGATGAAGTTGAAGGATCAAGAGCTGTTCTTGAGGGGTGAGATTTCCGCGCTTCACGTCGGGCTTTAAGTAATTCAGCCACCTCAATCTGCAACTCTTCCCGGTTCTCTTTAGGCCTGAGATTACAATATTCAAAGAAAGTACATAGGACTGACGTCATATAGAATGAAGGATTAAATAGAATTTTGATATTTACCAGAATATTTGGCTAAGAGATTCCAACGACCCTCGCCCTGACGAAGAATGGATTGGATGAGGCAGTTGTCTTCTTCACGAGTCCAAGGCCCTCTTCTTACATCACTCTGATCTTTTTCTGTAGAGGAGTTGAACTGCAGGACATTGTTATCTCTTGCTAATCTCATGCTTGTATAAGGAGAGGAAAAGAGAGAAGAAGATTTAAACAAAAAACAGCAGCCGCAGCAAGAAGGAAGAAGACGACTGCAATAGAAGAATGGAGAAGGACAAATGGAGTTTGAGTTATGTGAAGCAGGTCGTTATTGCCCTTTTATATAGAAGGAATAGAAAGCAGTTTGGAATTTTCCAACACGGGATGCTTCTTCAAAGTGCTATCTACCTGGTACATTAGTATTCTGTACAAGAAATTAACAAAAGAAACATTTGCAAAGTCTTGTTTTAGTGGTCAAGTCCACCACTATAGCAGAGCATATATTCCACATGATTTCACTCATTGTTTTATGTGTTCTTACTTCAAATGTCCTCTTAGCAGTTTCCTACAAAGTTCTCGTTAAAAATAAACACAATTTTTTTTTTTTTGGTTAAGTAAAAGGGATGAGTTAGTAGTAGCGACCAAAGCCCACTCCGCTACGTAATGTTCGGACTTTCGTGTTACGCGTTTGACGTAGACCCCTGAACAACCAAGCACATGCATTGACCCCGTCAACATAGCCCCACCAGCAGTCTGCGGTTGAGAGGTCGGACCGTTAGACTCAAGTTGTAATCCTTTCCCCATTTTTTTGGATTCAAATTCGTGACCCCGTAACTAAATCACGTGAGAGTCACTGCTCTCAACCACTACACCACCATTACCGGTGGTAAAATAAACACAATTGATTACATAATTTTTAAAAAATATCTCTTAATCCATCCAATTAAAAAAATTGAGACACAAGTAAAGTTTATAAGTTTTGATCCAAATCTTAAACCTCTTATTAGTTCAATTTGAGTTTTAATAGTCATTAGCCTCAATCAGTTAGGAATATGATATGACACAAAATTAAACGAGACTTAAATTGTGCATCAACTAGTGGTTTTATACTCAACTAGTTAATATTCTCATATCAACACTGTCGGACGTCGGATCCGACTTTCCCGACCCATTTTGAAAAATATTCTTGATTTCATTTTGAATTGTCGGGTATTGGCAAGCGACGGGTCCGGCCGAGCGGGGTCATCAAACGGGCCGAAAAATGAAAGAATCGCCACCGATTAATTAAAGGCTAATCGGAATCCTAAATTGCCTAGGGTGCATGGTGTTAACATCCTAGGGCTTGGAAAGGTCTATGTCCAGAGAATCGAGTTCAGGGGTTTGATTACGTCTTAAGGGCTCGCGAGCCCATAATCCGCCCTTTCGGTACTTTAGTTTGCTTTGGAATTTATATTTTTTTCAACTTGCCCGATTTACCCAAATTGTCCAATTTGATCATGTTTGGCTAAAGAGATGACATGCATTTTTTTTAATTAACAATATACAAGCATTTATTGTGCTAAAATAAATAAAGAAGAGAGAATAAACTTAATTGTGCTAAAACAAAAGAGTGGTTTAACTTTGGGGTCATTTTAAGTCGTGTCAAACGTATACATATGATTTTGAAAATACCAAGCATATTTGACTAATTTGTGACACCTTGAGAAGTAATGGGATGCCCAGAAAAGTTTAGGGACCAAGATGCAATTATTTAAAATTTCGAGCTGATTTGGAAAAATCTTTTGAAAATTGCACAAATGACCCAAAACTTTCCTGGTTTGGTTTATAACACTTGGTAAAGTCCCAAAATGACCCGAGAGTCCAAGGACCGAGTTGTAACCTTCATCAAAATTTGGGAATGACTTAATTCATTTTCGAATTTATTTTTTTTTACTGAAACAACCCCCATAACTTTCACAAATGTCTAAAAATGACCCCAAAGTTATACCAAACTTGTAACCGAGTACGATTCTTATATGAAATACAACTATCACTACAAGAAATTTACTCTACAACGATGTAAATTATCGTTGCCGGAAGCACCGTTGCCGCTGCTAAAACCCCTTGCCGATGCTAAGAGTCGTGCCAATAGACCCCGTGGCTAAAGGTATCGACGAAAATATGCCGACACTAAAGATTTGCCGTGGCTGGAATGAATAGTCGGTTTGATCATTAGCATCGCAAATATGCCGACTCTGTTTACGCGTAATTACCGTCGAAAGGTATTTGAGGGTAATATTGATTTAGAGTGTCCACATATGTGAGATGTAGATTGAAGGCATTAGTATCCGCGTATTTTTGTCCCTATTTGATTGATACTGCATCCAATTTATGTGAGGCAATATAGGTTATTCAACCACAACATTTCGTTTAAAGTAATTACACATACTTAGCGACGGATGCATTTTGATGGAAAAAAAATTAGACCACGTCATAAGTAACCTGTCGATGCTCGTCCAACAGTATTAAATATTACCCTGTTCATAATAGTTGATGCTAAAATCGAGTTTCAACTACTGTGAAAGTTGTTGCTATAGACAATGTTTTGTGTCTGCGTGTTGTCATGGTTAAATGTTATATGAAGCATCAATTACGGATACAATTACAGTCCGTCGACAATGGTTTGTTTTGATGCAAATGCTAATGTTTCTCTTTTCGAATTGTTGGCCATGCTAATGCTCGTAGCCAAGCATTCCCAAACAGAATACATAAACAGATAATACACAAACAGGTAATACACAAACAGCTACTTATGTAGAACCATTTCCAATACATCCGAATTTATATATAGCCAAGCATTTCAAACAAATGTATGGCGACAATTGCAAAACACAAACATAGATGACATGTTAACATTTACATCATGTCCAAAATATCCATTTACAATCAGTCAACACCTAGTGTACCACCAGTCGACATAACTGCTAAGTAGGAGAACTTACAGCACGTTTCCACGGTTCATGAATTTGGATCTTCAAACATAGAAATAACAACAATCATGGTAGCATCATACTATAGAATGACTAAATGGGTGTACACAATGCAATTAAATCATTACTATACGCACCGTTGCCAAACATTGTACTTTTCATGACAGCAATATCACGTTGAAATTGTTTAATGTTGGCCTGGAACTCCTTGAGTTGATCACGGAGTTGCTCACATTCGGCTGCGTTTCTAGCTACCTCCTCCCTTGCCTACTTTAACTACTCACTTTCCATCATCCGTACTGCCTTTGACACACGAATTCGACGACGCTCAGGTTGGCGAACTTCCTCATACAAGACATCCTTATCAATAGCAGACTCCTCCTCCCCAGTTGCCAACTGGGCAGCCCTTTCCTCCACTTGATCCTATTTTGCAAACGGTGTGACAAGAACATAAGCGAGCAATCATATACAAATGTATAGCACATGTGACTCTATGGGTCGGTAGTACTACTTACCCGTATTGATCTGGTTTTATCATCCAGCGGCTTCCCTTTCTTGTCCACATGGTTCTTCTTGAACATATGATACTCCCCCAGATGTTTCCCGTTGTTCTTCTCAATCTGCAAGAGTACCATATACTTGTTCAAGGGTAGCCAACTATTTATTAAACATAATAATTCAATGTTAGGATTACCTCTTCCTATTCTCTCCTCGCAAAGGACGAAGTGCCAGCGGTGTGCCTCATGACTTGGTGAGCTTTGTTGGCTTTGTTACGATAGCTCTTTAAATTCAAACAATTTGAAGTTACAACCAGTTTACGTTTAAAAAGTGCAGAACTCATTAACTATACAAAAAAATACAGTTGCAACAGGGAGTAAGGCACAAACCTTAAACTCGTCAGAGCTGAACCAGTTAACAAGCCACACCCAATCCTCTTTCACCACGTCAGGAGGAATGTTTTGTAACCTTTCTTCATTCGTAAGGTACTTGTCAAAGTACCTTCTCTTGAAATTATCCTGCGAGTTTGAACAATATGGAAATGTTAGAACCAATTCTTACAGCATTTACAAATAGACAGGTGCAATATGTAAGTCCTAGTTCCATTTGAACGATACCGTGTAGGGATTGTCAACAACTGATACTTACCGCAACCAGCATGAGAATCTTCACCTCGTAGTCTATGGGAGACTTTGGAATCTCCTTCCAGTCTTTAACCATTAGAGGTGCATTCGTTCGTTTCCTGACAATGCAACCACACCAACTTGCAAACACCAAAGCATTGTTACTGCAGACTTTACCTCGAGAGTTACACTTCAGAACCTCTTTTTCGTTGATGCCATTTCGAGACAACCTTATGCAACGAGTTCGCCCTCTACGTAGTCTGCCCAATGGTGGCCTTACCTCTTCCTCTTCCGCAGCTGACACGTAAATCAGGTATCGATTAGATAACCAAGTTGTATAAATGCATGCTTAATACTATGAGACAAATTAGAAGTTACCTATTTGTATACCTGGTGGTTCCTCCACATAGGGGCCTCCGGCTGGATTTCCTCTTCAGTAGACACCTCCAAAGGAGGTTCAACAGGCGGAGGGACTGTAGGGATGTTCTCCACAGGCCAAGGACTGCAGGGATGTTCTCCACAGGCGGAGGGACTGCAGAGATGTTCTCCACAGGCGTAACCCCTATAGCAATGTCTAGTGTGTTAGTTACCGAGCACCTAAAACAAAGCAAATACCTAAGTACAAGATGTAGTAGTAAAAAAACAACGTACTTGTGGCAGCCCTGTTTATCTTCCTTGGGGATCTACAGATCGGTAGCTTTGAAGCTACGGTTTTTTCGGCGACCATTCTACGAGTACCCACCATACTGAGAAGATATTCTTAAACACAGTAGCATAACGTGAAATTTGCTCAAGTTTTTGGTGTAAAGTTTCCATCTTTAACAACACAAGTTTTATTTTCAGCATAACCACCCTTACTGAACATTCCGTGACATGGTTCGTGTTGGGTATCGATAGTGACAGCCCAGTAAAGAGAAGGCCTCGAAGGCCCAATAACCATAGAGGGGGTAAACCCATTACATTCGAACCGGATCGGCCTAAGTACGAGTCAAACTTGGCCCATCATCGAGTGGCCCAGAACCGAGCCCAAAGCCTCTGGGGACGCCAAAGGTTCCCAGACTACTCGCCATGAGAGTTCTCGCCCCGAATAGAGCCTTGCCTCTCTCCTTTGGTCCCACTAAACCGTCAATAAGGAAGTGGCCACGATATCCCGCGTATCTCGGTCACATATTCACTAAAGATTAGATTTGGTAACTGCAATATCTCGCAGTAACTGCCATATCCCACGATCCGAATCTTCAGCAACACAATATACACTAAGATATTCAGCTGCCTTATACGGTTTGATCTCTCCTACCCTATAAATACCCTTGCTTTACATACGTTCCTTAAGTTTTGAGTTTTATACACACATATACTCATTTAAGCATCGGAGAGGGACCAGAGACACCCCATCTGTTGCGCTCCCCTACCTGCAGGTTCACCAGAGTTGGAGCAGAAGCGTCTTTCCGTCCTTGTCTGGCATTTAATTCACTGCCAGATCAGCATCCAGGATTTCACGATCCAACATTTGGCGCTGTCTGTGGGAAACGAGCAATTCAGCCATGAGAACTCGATCCCAAAGCAACCGTCGGAACCAGACCAGGGAGCGATCCTTAGATAGCTCTGATTCCGCCGCCGCTTCACCGCTTCAACAAGAACCTGCCAGCCGAGCAGGAGCCAATGCCGTTCCTCCGCGTACAACTCGAGAGCATGTCGGTGATTCAAGACCGACCCCCGCTGCTAATGAAAACGGAGCCCCGGCACCGCAGACAGTCCACATCGCCGTGGAAGACATCAATTTAGCCCCAGAGATGATCTCCCTGCTGGAGGTCATCCTAAGACAGGCGCGTCGTCAAGCCCCTGCTCCTCCAGAAAACAATCCCTCTGCTCCTAAAGGAAACAACCGCCCTGCTGCCACAAGGCCCTTACCCTCTGAAGCGGCGAATCCTGGCCCCACCACGCCTCAGGAGGATCAGGAGATGACATCAGGACAGCAGTCCATACCTCCGGCGTACACCAAGGAGCCAGCAGCCGCATACACTGCCAACCCTTCCGGTCCTCCCCCACCCGGAACCTCGCCAATGTACTGCACGGTGGATCAGATGGATGACCTCCTCAATAAAAGGCTTCAAGAAAGACGACTGACAGTCGTAGCTCCCTTCAAGGAGCAGTCTGCTCACCCTTTTCCGACGAGCTCGTCGCCATCAAAATCCCAAAGGATGTAGTTGCTCGGGCCATACCTGAGTATAGCAGTGGAGGAGATCCCACCGTACATGTCAACAAACACGAGGCCTCTCTCATGGGTAAGTCAAATGATCCCAATCACTTGGCTTTGTTATTTCCATCCACTCTTTCGGGTTCGGCTTCGTCCTGGTTCTTCGGCCTCCCTGCAGGATCCATCGGAACTTGGGCAGAGTTAAGGAGCAAGTTCCTGGAGAGGTATATAGGCGAGCGCCAATTGCTGAAGAGCGTGGTCGCCCTGGACTCGGTCAAACAGCAGCCTGGAGAGTCGCTGTCCAACTTTTATGGGCGTTTACATCAGAACGTCACGGAGATAGATCGCCGAATCTCGGATGGGGAGATCATTCGAGCATTTTACAGGGGTCTGGATGTAGCCAACAAGGCCTCTAGGAAGTTGCGAAACAGCTACCATGTGAAGGAGATCGAAACGCTGGAGGAGTTGGCGTCCAGAGCAAAAGGTTTCATAGACCTTGAAAGGGCGAACACAGAGACTGACTTCCTGACGACCTCGCTTAGGGTGGTTCATGAACCCCGACGCGATGGTAAGAAGGAGGTGAAGAAGGAGAAGAAGGGAAAAGACAGCAGGCCCCGGCTCGAGTCTAATTTAGCGCCTCGCCATCTAGAGGTACCTGAGTACTTCACACCTTTAAATAGGCAGATCTCAGCGGTACTAGTCGAGATGGACAGGAGATCCTTGGCGAGGCCACCGATGCCTCGTCGAGGTGGTCAACCCATGGGAAAGGATGTGGAGAGCGATTGCAGATACCACAAGTGCAAGGGCCACAAGACAGATGACTGCCGCATTCTGAAGCGGGATATAGAGAAGTTGATTCATGGGGGAGCTGAAGGAATTCGTGGCAGGGCGAGACAGAAGTCGAACGCCCCCTAGGAGACATCGTTCGCCAGCCCCTACTGAGCAAACTAAGCCGTCTGGAAGCAAGAGGAGGGTAAATCTGATTGCAGGAGGATTCGGTACAGGCGGCGAGAGGTCGAGCGCAAGGGATGTCTATGCCACTCAGATCTCCACAGCAGTTCAGTTGGGAAAGCGGCCCCGACCTGAAGAGAACATTGTCATGTCGTTCTCCGAAGATGATTTGGCACATGTTACCACCCCCCACAACGATGCTTTGGTTATCACAGCAGATATTGACGGCTGTGACGTTGCAAGGATTCTGGTCGACCGAGGAAGCTCGACAGACATCCTATTTCTGAACGCTTTCGAGAAGATGGGCAAGTCCAAGCGTGACCTGAAGAGGGTCGAATTTCCGCTGATTGGGTTTGCGGGAAGGAAATCTTATCCGCTGGGGGCTATAACCATGCCAGTGATTTTTGGCGAGGGATGGAAGAGCATCAAGGTACCGGTCACTTTCTTGGTGGTCGATTCACCTACATCCTACAATGCCATCATAGGGAGGACCACGATCAATCCGAACAAGATTGTGGCCTACACAGTTCACCAGAAGATGAAGTTCCCCACTCCCAACGGGATTGGAGAAGTGCTCGGTGATCAGCCTTCCTCGCGGCAATGCTATATGAACTGTTTGCGCAAGAAGAACCAAAGGGAGGCGCTCGCCATTGAAACAGAAGCCGACCCCCGCGAGGACTTGGCTCGGCCAGCACCTATGGAGGAATTGGAAGAGGTCGAAATCGATGGTCCGGACAAGAAGGTGCGCATTGGAACCACCTTGAAGGAGGATCAAAAGGAGGCCATGACCGCCCTCCTCAAAGAATTTAAGGAGCTCTTCGCCTGGTAACCAAGCGATATGCCGGGAATCAGCACAAATATCATCTCCCACGAGCTCAGGATAGACCCCTCCATCAAGCCGATCGCTCAAAAGAGAAGATCGTTCGGGATGGACAAGCGTTTGGCGATCAGGCAGGAGGTCGGAAGGTTGATTGAGGCTGACTTCGTCAGAGAGGTGAGATTCCAGAGCTGGGTCGCCAACCCAGTTTTGGTTAAGAAATCGAACGGCAAGTGGAGGATGTGCGTCGACTTCCGCGACTTGAACAAGGCTTGCCCTAAGGACTCGTATCCCCTACCTAGGATTGATCAGCTGGTCGACGCTACCTCTGGTCATGAGATGCTGAGCTTCATGGATGCCTATTCAGGCTACAACCAGATCAAAATGCATCCAGACGATGAGGCTCACACCGCTTTCTATGCCGATGGGGACATTCTATGCTACAAGGTGATGCCCTTTGGTCTCATCAATGCCGGGGCAACTTATCAGCGGATGGTGAACCGCCTGTTCCAGGACATGCTGGGGAGAAACATGGAGGCGTATGTGGATGATATGCTTGTCAAAACCATCAAGGGCAATCCTCACACAACGGACCTTCGCGAAGCTTTTGAATGCATGAGGATACATAGTGTTCGCCTGAACCCTGCCAAGTGCGCATTTGGAGTCAAGTCCGGCAAATTTCTGGGTTTCATGGTCAGCGAAAGGGGAATCGAAGCAAACCCAGAAAAGCTAAAGGCCATAGAAGAAATGAAGTCGCCAACCTGCCACAAGGAAGTCCAATGCCTGAATGAGCGCCTAGCTGCTCTCAACCGCTTCCTCTCCAAAGCGAGCGACATGTCACTCCCTTTTTTCAAAACTCTGAGGGCCAACCGCAAGTTCGAATGGACGCCATACTGCGAGGAAGCATTCCAATCCTTGAAGAGGCATATCCAAACACTCCCAGCTCTGGCAAAGCCCGTTCCAGGCGAGCAGCTTTTCCTTTATCTAGGCATTAGCGAAGTGGAAACCAGTGCTGTCTTAATAAGGGAGGAAAATAATGTTCAGAGTCTAGTGTATTTCATTAGCAAAATGTTCAACTCAGCTGAAATAAAATATGTCCAAATATGTCCAGCTGAAATAAAATATGTTCAACTCAGCTGAAATAATGTTCAGAGTCTAGTGTATGCCTTAGTTATTGCGGCTAGGAAGCTGAGACCTACAGTCCTTACCAATCAACCTCTCAAAAACTTCCTGATGAAACCAGATTCTTCAGGAAGAATGGTCAAGTGGGCGATCGAGCTCAGCGAGTTCAAGATCAAATTTGCGCCATAAACGGCCATCAAAGGTCAAGCACTAGCTGATTTCATAGTGGAAAACACGAGTAACGGTCAAACGGAAGCAGAAAACAGGCCAAATCAGTCAGCAGACGACAATCAAATCTGGGAGCTCTATACGGACGGGTCTTCATCAAAAGAAGGCTCGGGGGCAGGTTTAATTCTGATTCCTCCTGAGGGCGATCCTTTGAAGTACGCGATCGCTTTGACATTCCCGGCGACCAATAATGAAACAGAATATGAGGCTCTTATCACTGGACTCAGATTGGCAAAAGGAATGGGTATAAATGCGCTTAAGGTAAAGAGTGACTCAAAGCTTATTGTCAATCAGGTTAATGGCACCTACGAGGCAAGAGGAGAAAAGATGAAGAAATATCTCAGCATCGCCAGGAAGCTGGTCGCGGAAATCCCAAATTTCGCGATTGAGTCTATTCTTCGCCAAGAAAACCAGATGGCGGACTCCTTGAGTAAACTGGCATTCAGAGGGACAACAATCCCGGATGTGCAATTTCTGGAAAGCAGAGCAGAGGTCTTCAACATTCAAGGACAGGTCACATGGATGACTCCGTTCCAGAATTATTTAAAAGAAGGGATCCTCCCAGATGACGAAGGTGAATCCACGAGGATTAGAAGACTCGTAGCCAGTTATCTAATTATCGATGGGGAACTCTACAGAAGAGGCTACTCGACTCCTTACTTAAGGTGTGTTGCTCATCGTGAAACATAAAAGGTTATTCGAGAAGCTCACGAAGAGGTGGCAGCATGTCATGAAGGTGCTCGATCGCTGACCAGGAAAATCTTCAGATTAGGATATTACTGGCCGACCTTGGGAAAAGATGCAGCCGAATTAACGCAGAAGTGTGAGACTTGCCAGCAGTTTGCACCACGATCGGGTCGACCATCGACACTATTATCCCCGATGGCGGGTGCCTGGCCTTTCGCTCAATGGGGAATCGATATATTGGGCCCTTTACCTATTAGCACTGGTCAACGTATTCACATTATAGTGGCGATCGACTACTTCACTAAGTGGATAGAGGCGAAAGCTCTAGCTTCGACAACAGAATTCCAGGTCATCAAGTTCCTAAAGATCAACATATTCTCCAGGTTTGGCATTCCCAAAATACTCATCAGTGACAATGGTCCGCAATTCATTGGAAAGGAGCTCAAATGGCTCTGTGAAGAATATCATGTCGACCATCGTTTCAGTTCAGTGCATCATCCTCAAAGGAATGGGCAAGCTGAAACAGACAACAAGGTTGTCTTAGCAGGACTCAAGAAAAGGGTTCGAGCATTCAAAGGGAATTGGGCAGAAGAACTGGAAAACGTATTATGGGCCATCAGAACAACGCCTAAGGCAGCCACAGGAGAAACGCCTTTCAGTTTACTGTATGGATCAGAAGCAGTAGCACCCGCTGAAATAGCAGTGCCTACCCACAGAATCCTACACTTTAATGCGGAGGCAAACGAGATTGAGTGCAGAACTGACCTCGACTTAGCAGAGGAAAAGAGATGGCTTTCGGAAAAGACACAAACAAAGATGCGCTTGGCGACCGCTCAATATTTCAATAAAAAAGTCAGAGCTCGCCAATTTTTCGTGGGGAAGATGGTTATGAGAAGGAATGAATTCACAAGGCTGGACAGTAAAAATAAACTTTCAGCCAAATGGGAAGGACTGTACAAGGTAGTAGAGATCGCCGCACAAGGATCCTACTATTTGGAAACCGCTAAAGGTGAAAGGTTACCCCGTCCATTTAATTATGAGCATTTAAGGAGATTTCATACATAGCTTGTAATCAAACTTTTATGCTAATAAAAGAAAGTCATTCCTTCATAAAGCATGTCCACTCAAAGCAAGTTGAAGAAAAAGACCTGACGCCAAAAGTCAGGCGAAAGACCTGATAACTGAATCAGGCACAAAAGCCCTATCGCCAAAGATATGCCAAAAGCCCTAACAACAAAGTTTGGCCAAAAGCTCTATCGCCAAAGATAGGCCAAAAGCCCTAACAACAAAGTTAGGCCAAAAAGCCCTGACGCCGAAATCAGGCCAAAAGCCCTAGCAACAAAGCTAGGCCAAAAGCCCTAGCAACAAAGTTAGGCCAAAAAGCCCTGACACCAAAGTCAGGCCAAAAGACCTAGCAATAAAGTTAGGCAAAATGAAAGCCCTGACGCCAAAGCCAGGCCAAAAAGTCCCAACAATAGAATTAGGCAAAAACGAGAGAGCAGACGCCAAAGCCAGACAAAGAGATCTGCTATCAACCCACCAAACAATGGATAAAGGGTTTTTAGGAGATCACTACGGGTGATGAAGCCTTAAGTTATTGTTACTATGAGAACAAGTCAAAGGTTTAAACTTCGAAAAGGTAATATCTCTTGAAACGTAGAAGTCTATACTTTTAAGTGTTAGAGTATTGTCCTTAGAAAGTTCATACAGACTTATGCTGGGTCCAAGGCTTTAAAAGTCGAGCCCATTACAAAGCAAGAAAAAGTCTGGAGTAATTACGATTACGCGATCAAGATATCGGAAAGGATAGCCAACACATTCAAAGTCAAATAAACATAAAGGCTTGGGAATATGGAAGGCATCCATTATTATAAAGAAAAATAATAACCAAGTCTGAATTCAACAAATAATTACAAAGGAAAATCAGCTATCTAAAAAGTCAAAGGGAAATATGGTCGCTAAGGGAGGTGGAGACTTCAAGCTTTTGGATCCTCGGGGGCAAGGGTGCTTTGCTCGCCTTCGGAGGCAGGAAGGCTCGGCTCGCCTTCGGGGGAAACCTCTTCCGCCGCAGCTAGGTCAACCTCTTCAGCAGTATTAGTAGGCTGAAGGGTGCGACTTCGGAGGAAGCTCTTCAAGGACTCAACTTCCCCAATGGGAAAGTTGGGGTCGACCGCCTGGACATCATCCACCAGGACTTGGAGAAAATCGGCAATCACCGACTTCATCACCTTCAAACTGCAGTCCTCAAAATCCTCAGAGGCCTTGAATGCCTCGACTACGCTTTGGGGCGAAGGGACAGCTTTCAACTGTTCAGCTAGCCGATCCCTCTCCTCCTCCAGGGCGATCCCCTGGCCTCCGCAGCTTCACTCTGGCGTCAGCAACAACCCTATGCACCTCAGCGGCGACCCGCTGAGCCTCTGACTCTGCCCCTTGGGCTTGAGCCTCCTTCAGCTCTGCCTCCAGGCGAGCTCTGACAGACTCCCCTTCATCTAAGAATAGATGGAGGGCTTCAAAATCCTGAAGGGCCGCCGCCGCATCGACCTCCCTCCGCTTGATATCAGCAAGGAGGCGCTGCTCCTTGCTGAAGTACTCCGACCTGGCATTGTCCACCAAGGCGATTGCCGCGTTAGCGGTCGTCTTGATAGCCTCCATCTTCCCGGGGGTGATCCCCATGCTTCGATGTTGCTCCAGCTCGACAAGCAGGTCTGAATGCTTGCGGGCGAGGTCTCCAAAGACACGGCCGATCATCACCTCCTCCCGAACGAGCTGGCAACAAAATAAAAATGAGAATTGTCAGGACATGAATAAAAGGGAACGACTATGAAAAAAGAAAAAGGGATGAGGCCCTTCCAGGGTGACTCGTTCGTAGTGTGACCGCAGGAACCCCTCGATCTGAGGTAGCTCCGTGGGAATGGACGAACGGTCCTAGGGGGAATTATCTCGTCGAGGAGCCGCATGCACAGGTCCGGGCTACCCCGGAGGCTCTTCTGGGTGGGGCACCCCTTCTTCGAAAGGTCCCCACAAGGGAACCAAGCAACCCGAGAGCTCGCAGCCTTGAGTGGCTGGAACAAGCTCGCCATAGAGCAATACTCCTCCCCAGGAACCCTTGAGGAGTTGGGGGCATCGGGCCCCTTCTGCTGGGTCCCAGACTCCTTCGGAGGGACCGTGGACGCCGTAGGAGGAGGGGGCGCCAAAGACAAAACCTTCCCCTGGCCAGCCGTAGGGCCCTAGGGAGAAGGAGGAATGGCCGCCGAAGTTGGAGCCTTCCCCTTATCAGCGGAAGGACCTTTAGGAGGAGGATGCTGTTCAACGGCTGGTTGTTCCTCACTCCTGACCTTCTTGGCAGGAGGAGGAGGAAGGTCCCGGGCCGCGTCAAACGAGGACTTCTTGCAAAACAACAAGACAAGATGTCAAAAACCAAAAAACTACTAAGTACAAAAACGTTAAATCTACAAATGGCGAGGCTACATACCTGGTTGGCGAGGCCCAGCAGTGGCCGAGGGAAGCACCTCCTCAGACTTCCTCTTGGACGAACGCCTAGAGGGGGGGAGGAGAATTCAGCAATGCTTGGTCGGAGGACAACCCCGCCGATCCCTGGTCATCAAAGAGACCTATCAGTTTTCGGCTCTTGCCTACGGCCTTGCCTACAAACGATAAAACAAGAAAAGGGTTAGAAAATTACCCAATCATCAAAGATTGGCGTGACTTGATGAATGCCCGCCATCTCAAGCATATTCTCAGTAGTCTCCGCCACTGAGCGAATGGATTTGAATTGGGACGACCGATGCAACCGGTATAGGTCGTCGATGGCGTTCCGATCACTCCCTGACAGCTCTTCGAAGGAAGGAGGGAAATCCTTGTCCGGGGTAAACAATTTCCAGGGTACACCCCCCTTGTAAAAGAAGTAAAACTTCTTATAGTTGGAGTTGGTGGCCCGGAAATCATCGACCAGACGGACATGAACAATCCAAATCCATGCTTGAGGGCCTCCCCACTCTGCAAACTTCGGCCAGCGTGGTTGGAAGTGATGGAGGTGGTTCGCCCCAGCTGCCAGTCGGAAAAAACACCGGAACAAGGCCAGTGAATACGCCCATTCCTGGCGTATGCACAGGAACTTGAAACCGACCCACATCCTGAGGGCATTAGGAACGAGTTGCGTGTGGTGGATCCCATAGAACTGGCACAATGTCTGCAAATCCTCACAAACAGGAAAACGTAACCCAACATCAATCTAAGCCGCATAGATGTAAACCCCTCCGTCGTGAGGATAATGCAGACCTAAGCCAGGATACCTAGGAGCATCCCCCACACTGAGGCCACCAAGCGCCACCATTGTCTTAAAGTAAGCCGGCTTCAACACATTAGGCTTGACATCTACTAAAATAAGTTCAGATATGACAATGGCAAACATAAAAAACAAGGAACAGCAGGGAATATTACCAAAAACAGAGCATTAAAAGAATGGAAGTTTACCTTTCAGAGAAAAGATGGGCGTTTGAAGTTCAGGCCCATCCACCATCACTGGGATGGCTGCGGATCTCCCCACGTCAGTTTGTTCCCCCGTTTAAGGGGGCACAACACCTTCCCTAATGGTTACGGGGGCATTCGCGTTCTTGGACGCATGGGAATTCTTAGGCCCCTTGGTGGCTGTGTGCTTAACTCTTTGACCTCGGATAGCCATGGAAACAGTGGGGAAAAAGGGTTGAAGAAAATTGAAGAAGAAAGAAGAAGGATTCGCACAAAAAGCTCTGGAAATCTGAAGGAGTAAAAGAGCGTAAAAAACAAAAAAGAGAAACTGATGTCTCTTATATAGGCCCAAAAAGAAGTAACCGCCACGGGTGAATTGAAGCGACACATGAGAATAACTGCACCTTTTTGGAAAAAACCGAAGCAATATCAGAATTCCAAGAGACACCTCGGGGAGACAAACGGTTGGCTGGTACAGGCAGCTGTCAGAAAAGTAAGTGACAGGCGTGACTCAAGCGACCGTTCGATCTCTGGACAACGGTGAAGTTATTAAATGCTAAAAGTCCACTAAGTAGACAAAGTGGTCGCCAACGCATTGATAGGCTCCATCAGAAACACTTTTGGTAGGTAATGATCACCTAGCAAAGAAAAGATAAAATTCCTCAGACCAAGGCTACCTCGAATGATCGCCAAAAGGGAATAAAAGTAAGAATATTCCTTCATCTTTGAACAGGGGAGGAACTGCTCGCCAAACGAATCTGACGTACCCCAAAGGTCATGAACCATTATAAGGGATGAGGAAAACCGAATTTAAGATGTCACTATCCAAAACCTTACCAAGAAATCAAGCTCGACTGAAGAAACTTCAATCAAGGTTCGGGGGAAAATGTTGGGTATCGATAGTGACAGCCCAGTAAAGAAAAGGCCTCGAAGACCCAATAACAATAGAGGGGGTAAACCCATGACATTCGAACCGGATCGACCTAAGTACGAGTCAAACTTGGCCCATCATCGAGTGGCCCAGAACCGAGCCCAAAGCCTCTAGGGACGCCAAAGGTTCCCAGACTGCTCGCCATGAGAGTGCTCGCCCCGAAGAGAGCCTTTCCTCTCTCCTCTGGTCCCACTAAACCGTCAATAAGGAAGTGACCACGATATCCCGCGTATCTCGGTCAAATATTCACTAAAGATTAGATTTGGTAACTGCAATATCTCGCAGTAACTGCCATATCCCACGATCCGAATCTTCAGCAACACAATATACACTAAGATATTCAGCTGCCTTATACGGTTTGATCTCTCCTACCCTATAAATACCCTTGCTTTAGATACGTTCCTTACGTTTTGAGTTTTATACACACATATACTCATTTAAGCATCGGAGAGGGACCCAGAGACACCCCCTCTGTTGCGCTCCCCTACCTGCAGGTTCACTAGAGTTAGAGCAGAAGCGTCTTTCCGTCCTTGTCTGGCATTTAATCGTCCATGGATCATCGACAAAGGTGAATCTTCGCTTCCAAGTAATGTTTTTTAAAACAATAAAACGTGTATAAATTGGTCACAAATAGACGAGATCCAGGGGGAAAAGAGAGTAAACATGTAAGCGTGAGCACCATAGACGAACAAAGGGTTTGCTGAACCATACCTTGCGCCTTCCAGAACAAAATCATCATACAGGAAGTTAGAACCATACCTTGCTGAGGGAAACTTTGAAGATCGTCCTGGAGCACTGGAAGATCGTCCTGGAGCAGTGGTTGGAGGGAAAATCGCAGAGAGTGAGAAGCAGACCCAAATGCAGTAAAAATTAGGCGCATGAAGAAGAAAAGAAGACCACTGAAGGATGAAAGGACTGATCCATCAAATTGCCCTGTATGTGATGATGAAGCCTACTGCGTCGTGTAAGAACCGAGGCGTTGTAGCTGTTTGAACCGTTGAGGTGTCAAAGTGTCTTAATGTATAACATTATAATACTATACTTTATACAAATGTCTACAAATTTTACTTATTTTATGAAAAATATACTTATTATTTATATTTCCTAATGACATAATATGTATAATAACATCATTTGTATAAATTTTTATATACTTATCTTATAGCACAATATTTCTAAATCATGTTTAAAATCAAGACATATGTATCCTTATGTATTAGTTGATGTATCCTTATTCATTTTATGTTTCAAATACAACTTTGTTATGTGTTATATTAGTTGATGTGTCAAAGTGTCCTATTGTTTTACTTTATACAAATGTATAGAATTGTATAGAAATGTATACAAGGGGCTACAAATTTAATATCAACTTATACAAATTTTACTTACTTTGTTGAAAAATAAACTTTCAAAGTGTATGGTGTTATTCATTGATGTAATAAATTTCTACCATGTGTTATGGTGTTATAACTATGTGTCAAGGTGTTACCACTATGTGTCAAAGTGTTAATTACTATGTGTCAAAGTTTTAACATGTGTCTAAATGTTACATCTCATGTTTATGACACATAAACAATGTGTCACACAATTCGGTCAATAGTAGACTCGACACATTGCTCCCTGTCATTTTTTAACCCGACCTCTACATGCAACACAGTTTCATGGCAAGAATGTGCAGATCGTGAACTTTAGATTGCATCCCTTCACTGTCTTTAGTGTATTCTGAACATTTTGGATTATGAACTTTGGATTCTGAAGTTTGGATTGGATTCTGAACATTTTGACAGCACATGGTATCTATGAACATTTTGACGGTATTTTGGTATCTTTGAAAAACAGGGAAACAGAGAAGTGTTTGACAGGAGAATGATATTGAATTGTGTCAGAATGACATAGATGAGGATGAATTGTAGCCGAGTTGATGATCCATTTGCTGACAATATGAATTTACGGTTTTTTCAGAGTTCCGCACCACATTCATTCAACGGCATCCAATGTATGACAGTATTGGTCCAAAACAAAATGTATGACAGTATTTTGAAACTATTAATATATGTCTGTGTGTGAAAAACACCTTAATGTATGTTTTTTAAAAAACACCTTAATGTATCTTATTTTCATCCACATATTCCAGCTTAATGTCTTTGTGTGAAAAACACCTTAATGACAGCATCCACAGATTCCAGCTTCCAAGTGCAGATTCTGCAATTTTGCCAGCACGTCACACTCCACAGGAGTCTGCAATTTCGAGGGCACTGTCTGTTCCAAATGGAGTTTCGACTGCATTTGACAGGATTGCACAAGTGATGAGCTGCAGTAGGAAAACCAGTTAACAACACTCCACCTACAAATTCTGTATCTAATGAGCTGCATTTGAGCTGCAGCAGGAGAACCAGTTAACAGGACACAAGTGATGAGCTGCATTTGACTGTATTTTCGACTGCCATTCAAGTACAGATTCCAGCTTCCAAATGCAGTTTTGACTTACAGTAACAACATGACCAACACTTACAGCACACACGTACAGCACAACCAGCTACACAGCACTCCACAACCAGCTACACAGCAACACTTACAGCAACAACATTCTACTTACAGATAAGTACACACGTACAACACATCAGCTAGGAAGTACTAATATCAAAGTGTAAGGTGAACCAACAGATATTTCAACACAACAGCTCGTGAACCAAAAAATTTCAATAAAACCATCTCAATTCGGACAAAACATACAAATCTGTACAGAATAACAGCTCAGTATTGAACAACGTAAACAATTCGAACATTGACAGAGAGAAAATCGTCACTATTGAACAATGATAGAATTAAATTCCTAACTATTGAACAATTACCTTAAGAAACATACAAACACTCTTCTATCGCACACGAACTTACGATGCATCATCATCATCATCATCATCGTCAACCTCATCCATTGTTCCCTTAAGGCCGTCCTCGTCATCGAACAAATCGTCCTCAAATTCTGTATCTGTGTCACTGTCTGTTCCATCATCAGTAATATCCTCCTCCTCTGGCTCAAGAATTTATATGTCGTCAAGGCCTTCAGTTTCTTCTGTCAAGGCTTTTGTGGTCATCTCCGGGGTGGCATCCTCAACAGATATTTCGAGAGCCTCAATGTCATTTCTACACCAATCAACCACATCATCGACAGGAACTACATTCGGTAGATCAACAACCAGTGCTGATGTTTCCTGATACGGCTCCACTGACTCCTCACTCATTTGACCCCTAATCACAAATCGTTTTTTGGACTCTGCCCTCAACGCAGTGCTCCAATCAGGGTTAATGTTCTCCGGTGAGTAGAAAACTTGTGATGCCTGAGCTGCAAGTACGTTGTACCAATCGCATTTAGACAACACAACCGATAGGTGACCAAGGTACTGCAGCTCAACCACCTCCCTCAACACTCCGTAATAATCAATTGCACCTTCAATGAGATTGTTATCGGATGTACTCGCATAACACGTTATGTCAGCTTTGTACAACACACCGCTGTTGTCAAAACTTCTCATTAGAGACCGCTCTTTGGTGTGGAAGATGAACCCATTTGCTTTATAACCATTATATGTCTTATCTCCATATAACGGTCCTCGTGCCAAAGCCTTTAGTTGGCGACCTCTGTCATCCTCAACCGATCCAACTATTCGACCAACCTGAGAATGCAAATACTTCCACCGTCATTAACATTAACATTAAAAGGCATGGATATTCCTATCTGTGTCATAGTGTCATACCCTGCCCTCCAACCATGATATGAATGTTCTATTGTGCATGACATCGATGTTCCGCCTACTCACCCGTGCGCCTAGTAGTTGCCTCTTGTGTTCACTATGTACATGGACAAGACAACCAATCGAATTGTTAGATGTAATGCAGTTAAAAGTTTGAGAATAAACATAACAGTAAAAGTGAATGCAATACTCGATGAATGGCTTTACTTCTTCAGATTGATTAAGGACGTACAAGTGGAACTGCTCCCATTCCGTGTTTGACAGTTCACGGACTATTGCACGACCTATTGGAGCTCCTACTGGCTGGAAGGTCGATAACCCATCTGCCGCCCTTGCAGTTACCTCAGTTACTATAACTGACTCATGCCTTGTAAATTTGGTCTCAATGTCATGGAGATATCTACAACAAAATGTCAAACACTCCGAAGCAATATAAGCCTCCGCTATTGACCATTCCGGACGACTACGATTACGCACAAACGACTTCATTATCCCTATTATCGTACAATAAGAACATGTTATTAGTGAGACACCTCTTCTGTCAAAGGCATACTTCATAAAAGAGTGACAAAACTTACCTTTCGATTGAATACATCCAACGATATTGCACTGGCCCAGCTATTTTTGCTTCCTCTGCTAGATGGGTGATAAGATGGACTGTAATATTGAAAAAACTTGGTGGGAAGATTCTCTCTAGATTGCACATTGTCATTGGTAATTGCGACTCCACCTTCAACAGATCCGACATGTGCAACTCCTTAGAGCATAGAATCTTGAATGTGTTAGTCATGTCTATCACGGCTTTGCATAGATGTTTGGGGAGTAATCCTTTAATAGCCACAGATAGGATACGTTACATGAGAACATGGTAGTCATGACTTTTAAACCCAATCAATTTTCCGTCTTTCACCTTAACGCAACGTGAAATGTTTGATGAATAACCGCTAGGAAGTCTGAAGTTCTTAAGAAACCCACACAGTTTAATCTTCTGTTCCTTTGATAGGGAAAAGCAAGCTGGTGGTAAGACCAATTTTGTTCGTCAACGAACTGGATGCAAGCTCGTTCTTATGCCTAAGGCCTGTAAGTCGAGCCGAGCATTAAGGTTGTCATTCGTTTTACCGGAAACACCCAATAACATCCCAATGAGGTTATGACACACGTTTTTCTCAATGTTCATCACATCCAAATTGTGAGGGATTAAGAGGTGCTGCCAATAAGGTAATTGGTAGAATATGTTTTTTTTTTCCAATTTCTAGTACTTGAGTCTATTCCAACCTGAATGGGCGGTTGAGTCTTACCGAACATGATTGGATCAAGATTCTCTAGCACATATAATACTTCCTCCCACGATAGTCTTTGTGGGGACATCTGTAACTCTCGTTTCCTATCGAATGAACTTTTGTTTCTTCTCCATGGGTGATCGGTGGGGAGGAATCGTCTGTGTCCCATAAAAGAACGTTTTCTCCCATTCTTCAATCGACAATAATGGGTGTCCATTTGACAAATAGGACATGCCAAATTAGCGTAAGTAGCCCAACCAGACAAGTTTGCATAGGCAGGAAGATCATTAATGGTCCAAAGTACGGCTGCGCGCATCTGGAAGTTTTCTTTCTTGTCTGCATCATATGTGAGCATACCATTCGACCATAACTCATTCAGCTCTTCGATCAACGGTTGCAGATATACATCTATGTCATTTACTAGAGCCTTTGGTCAAGGAATCAACATTGATAGCACGTAGTTTGTATCTTTCAAACACACCTCGGGAGGCACATTGTATGGAATAAGAACAACTGGCCACATGCTATATGAGTGACTTTTATTACTGTACGGATCAAACCCATCCGTAGCTAATCCAAGCCTCACATTCTGTGGGTCTTCCCCAAATGCAGGTAGTACGCTGTCAAGTTTCTTCCAAGCGTCTGTATCAGCAGGATGACGTAGAATACCATCCTTTAATCATCGTGTATGGTGCCAGGTCATAGAGGAAGCAGTTTTGGGGGACATGAATAATCTTTGTAACCTTGAAGTTAGTAGAAAATACCAAAGTACTTTGACTGGTACCTTCCCTATTTGTCGCTTCGATTGCTCTGGTATATCTAGTCCTCCAGTGTTGTGTCGAGGTTTAATCCATTTTGACTCCTCACACGTTTGACACACATCCAAATTGGCGTACTCTTTTCTAAATAGTATACAGTCATTTACACAAGCATGCATCTTTTGGTAGTCCAACCCTAACCCTCCTATAAATTTCTTTGCCTCGTAGTAGGACTTAGCGACTGTGTTCCCTGGTGGCAATACTTTACTTAGCATGCGAAGTATCTCATCAGCGAACTTGTTTGAAACCTTGTACAGTGCATTGAGATGCAACAATTAAACTAAACAAGACATCTTCGTGTAGGAGACACAACCTGGATATAAGATCTTTTCACAATCTTCTAATAGCTTATAAAATGTCCTAGCATCTGCGTTTGGTTCTTCACCTTCGTCCACCCTCATACCACCGAACCCATCATGCACCGTATCCTCCATTACCCCACGAGAGGATGAATTCCTACCATTAGAGATCACATCTTTGAATTCCTCCCCATGATCCACCCATGTAGTGTAAGTTGGCAATATTCCCCATTTTTCAAGATGGAGCTTAACAGTAGTTCTCCCCAGTAAGAAAGCACCAACACAGTTATTGCAAGGACAGTAAATCTTACCATCCTAACTTGAACGAGAGTAGACAAAGTCTAGAAACGAAGCGACCCCTTCCTTATATTCCCCACTTTACCGAGGTTTGGTCATCCAACTCTTATCCATCGCACTTCTATTTCTGCAAAGAAATATCAACCCAATAAAAAGTGGGCTTGGGATTAAAAAGAGAGCACAACAGTTTACTTAATCAAATAACTTCTGAAACATGCAGTACAGGAAGTATCATCATCATTTGTTGACAGTTATCCAAACCATTTGTAAAAGTTCATATATTCATTTTTGTTTATGTGTGGACGGAACCAAACGGAATCAGAGAGCTATCCGTTGGAACCGTACGAGGTACAACTAGCTTAATTGCTAGTTAATTAGTTGTTATACGCAAGAGTAGAACTCCTTCGATCGAGTTATCCAATTGGAGCAGCACAGTTGTTAATTGGTTGTAGCAACACATTTTTTTGCCTCAACAGTACAACTCCTTCGGGTGAGTTGTCCAAAGGAACTGTTGGCTATATATAACACATAATTAAGCTCATGACAATTCAATTTGCAATTAGAAGAAGCCACATTCGACTACTCATACCAGCCTACCTGAGGAGAAATGCTTGTCGCGGGATACTGCAGCAAACGACTTCACGATTGATCTGCACCAGCAGGGTTGCTTCCTGGAATTTCTGCGAGTAACCTACATGCATCCTGGGAGTCGATCTGAAAGGGAATCCGTTCTTGGCAACGGTCGTTGATGGACTGACGAAGGCTCTGCTCTACACAGGGGAGTTTTGAACTGTACTAGAAAAAACGATATGTTCTGTTATAATTGCGGGTATAGCGGTTAGCAACGACAATACATATATTACCAATGAAGTTATGCTGATACTGTTTACCGATTTATTACATCAATTAATTTTGAAAGTAAACATACTGTTTTGCAATACCAACATATTCCGTTACTGAATATCACTATTAACCTCGGTTGAGTTTTTGACACATGGATTTGGTCGGCACATACATATTGCGATGGCAAACGTCAATACTAAAACTTGTCTATTGGGACGTATTAAAATGTCGTCACTTAAACACCATTTTACCAACCCACTCGTTGTGTCAACAAATTAATTTCGTGGCTGTTGATACAGATTCTTGTAGTGTATTAACACATAAAATCAATGAAACGAACTTCATTCACATTAAGAAATACAAATATCGAGCACGATAGGAAATATAAATACGTAATTCGAAGTTTAGATACCTCAAGAGGAACCGAGAACGATATTCGCCGATTTTTCGTCACTCAATTTCTATATATATTTTTCATTCACTATCACTCAAATTCTCACTTTAATTTTTTTTTTCTCTCTTTTCTTTTCTTTTATTATCTTTTCCTTTGTTTTTCTTTCTATTTCTTTGAACAAGCTTAATGCAAGCTTGTTCCAAACTATCTTTTGGTTTCTTCTTTCTTTCTTCAACCGTAGCTATCCCTTGCTTTTGTAGAGTTTTCTCCTCCAAATAGATGATAAACATGGACAATACATGGTGGATGACAAAGGTGATAGCAATTGGACAAAGGTGATTGACAATTGGGAGGTGATTGGTGTTGGGTATCGATAGTGACGGCCCAGTAAGGAAAAGGCCTCGAAGGGCCAATAACTATAGAGGGGGTAAACCCACGACATTTGAACCGGATCGGCCCAAATACCAGTTAAACTCGGTCCTCCAAAGAATGACCCAGAACCGAGCCCAAGGACTCTGAAGAACGCCTTGAGTGCTCGCCATTCTTCACTAAGGCCGCGACATCTCACTGCTCGCCATGAGAGTGCTCGCCCCGAAGAGAGCCTTGCCTCTCTCCTCTGGTCCCCCAAAACCGTTAATAAGGAAGTGGCCATGATATCCCGCGTATCTCGGTCACATATTCACTAAAGATTAGATTTGGTAACTGCAATATCTCGCAGTAACTGCCATATCCCACGATCCGAATCTTCAGTAACACAATATACACTAAGATATTCAGCTGCCTTATACGGTTCTATCTCTCTTACCCTATAAATACCCTTGCTTTACATACGTTCTTTACGTTTTGAGTTTTATACACACATATACTCATTTAAGCATCGGAGAGGGACCCAGAGACACCCCCTCTGTTGCGCTCCCCTACCTGCAGGTTCACCAGAGTTGGAGCAGAAGCGTCTTCCTAACCTTGTCTGGCATTCAATTCACTGCCAGATCAGCATCCAGGATTTCACGATCCAACATTTGGCGCCGTCTGTGGGAATCGAGCAATTCAGCCATGAGAACTCGATCCCAAAGCAACCGTCGGAATCAGACTAGGGAGCGATCCTCAGATAGCTCTGATTCCGCCGCCGCTTCACCGCTTCAACAGGAACCTGCCAGCCGAGCAGGAGTTAATGCTGTTCCCCTACGGACAGCTCGAGAACATGTCGGTGATTCCAGACCGACCCCCGCTGCTGATCAAAACGGAGCCCCGGCACCGCAGACAGTCCACATTGCGGGGCAGGATATTAATTTAACCCCCGAGATGGTCTCCCTGCTGGAAGCCATACTAGGGCAGGCGCACCGCCAAGCCCCTGCTCCTCAAGAAAACATTCCCTCTGCTCCTAAGGATAACCACCGCCCTGCTGCCACAGGGCCCTCACCTTCGGAAGCGGCAAATCCTGGTCCCACTGCACCTCAGGAGGATCAGGAGATGACGTCAGGACAGCAGTCCTTCCCTCCGGCACACACCAAGGAACCAGCAGCAGCTTGTACGGCCAATCCTTCTGGTCCTCCTCCACCCGGAACCTCTCCCATGTACTGCACTGTGGATCAGATGGATGACCTCCTCAACAAAAGGCTCCAGGAAAGACAGTTGACAGTCGTAGCTCCCTTCAAGGAGCAGTCCTCTCATCCTTTTACCGACGGGCTCGTCGCTATCAAAATCCCGAAGGATGTGGTTGCTCTGGCCATACCTGAGTATAGAGGTGGAGGAGATCCCACCGTGCATGTCAACAAGCACGAGGCCTCCCTTCTGGGTAAGTCAAACGATCCCAATCATTTGGCTTTGCTATTTCCATCTACTCTTTCGGGTTCGGCTTCGTCCTGGTTCTTCGTCCTCCCTGCAGGATCAATCGGAACTTGGGCAGAGTTAAGAAGCAAGTTCCTGGAGAGATATATGGGCGAGCGCCAGTTGCTGAAGAGCGTGGTCGCCCTTGACTCAGTCAAACAGCAGCCGGGAGAGTCGCTGTCCAATTTCTACGGGCGTTTTCATCAAAACGTCACAGAATTAGATCGCCGAATCTCGGATGGGGAGATCATTCGAGCCTTCTACAGAGGTCTGGATGTGGCCAACAAGGCCTCGAGAAAGCTGCGAAACAGCTATCACGTGAAGGAGATTGAGACGTTGGAGGAGTTGGCATCCAGAGCAAAAGGTTTCATAGACCTTGAACGCGCAAACATCGAGGCTAACCTCCTGACGACCTCGCTAAGGGTGACCCATGAACCCCGACGTAATGGTAAGAAGGAGGTAAAGAAGGAGAAGAAGAGAAAGGAAAGCAAGCCCCGGGTCGAGTCTCTTCCAGCGCCTCGCCATCCAGAGGTCCCTGAGTACTTCACGCCTTTAAATAGGCAGATCTCAGCGGTACTAGTCGAGATGGAGAGGAGATCCTTGGCGAGGCCACCGATGCCTCGTCGAGGTGGGCTGTCCATGGGCAAGGATGTCGAGAGCTACTGCAGATACCATAAGTGCAAGGGCCATAAGACAGATGACTGCAAGATTCTGAAGCGGGACATAGAGAGGCTGATTCAGGGGGGAATGGTGAAAGAATTTGTAGCAGGGCGAGACCGAAGTCGAACGCCCCCCAGGAGGCATCGTTCGCCAGCCCCTGCGGATCAAGCTGAGCCTTCTGGAAGCAAGAGGAGAGTGAATCTGATTGCGGGAGGATTCGGTGCAGGCGGCGAGAGGTCGAGCGCCAGAGAGGTCTACGCCACTCAGATCTCTACAGCAGTTCGGTTAGGGAAGCGGCCCCGACCTGAAGAGAACATTGTCATCTCATTCTCTGAAGATGATTTGGCACATGTCACCACGCCCCACAACGATGCTCTGGTCATTACGACAGATATTGACGGCTGTGATGTTGCAAGAATTCTGGTCGACGGAGGCAGCTCGACAGACATCCTATTTCTGGACGCCTTTGAGAAGATGGGCAAGTCCAAGCGCGACCTGAAGAGGGTCGACTTTCCCCTGATCGGGTTTGCGGGAAGAACAACTTATCCACTGGGGGCTATAACCATGCCAGTGATTTTTGGCGAGGGGTGGAAAAGCATCAAGGTGTCGGTCACTTTCCTGGTGGTCGATTCACCTACATCCTACAACGCCATCATAGGGAGGACCACGATCAACCCAAATAAGATTGTGGCCTCCACTGTCCACCCAAATAAGTTCCTTACTCCGAACGGGATTGGAGAAGTGCTAGGAGATCAGCCTTCCTCGCGGCAATGCTACGTGAACTGTTTATGCAGGAAGAACCAAAGGGAGGCGCTCGCCATCGAAACAGAGGCCGACCCCCGCGAGGACTTGGCTCGGCCAGCACCCATGGAGGAATTGGAGGAGGTCGAGATCGATGGTCCAGACAAAATGGTGCGCATTTGGACCACCTTGAAAGATGATCAGAAGGAGGCCATGACCGCCCTCCTCAAGGAATTTGAAGAGCTCTTCGCCTGGCAGCCGAGCGGCATGCCAGGAATCAGCACAGATATCATCTCCCATGAGCTCAGGATAGACCCCTCCATCACGCCGATCGCCCAAAAGAGAAGATCATTCGGGACAGATAAGCGTTTGGCGATCAGGCAGGAAGTCGGCAGGTTGATTGAAGCTGACTTTGTCAGAGAAGTAAGATTCCAGAGCTGGGTCGCCAACCCAGTTTGGTCAGGAAATCAAACGGCAAGTGGAGGATGTGCGTCGACTTCCCCGACTTGAACAAGGCTTGCCCCAAAGATTCATATCCCCTTCCGAGGATTGATCAGCTGGTCGATGCTACCTCGGGTCATGAGATGCTGAGCTTCATGGACGCCTACTCAGGCTACAACCAGATCAGAATGCATCCCGACGATGAGGCTCACACCGCTTTCTATGTTGATGGGGACATTCTGTGCTACAAGGTGATGCCCTTTGGCCTTATCAATGCCGGGGCAACGTATCAACGGATGGTGAACCGGCTATTCCAGGACATGCTGGGAAGGAACATGGAGGCCTAAGTGGATGATATGCTCGTCAAAACCATTAAGGGCAATCCTCACACGGCAGACCTCCGCGAAGCTTTCGAATGCATGAGAAGACACAATGTTCGCCTGAATCCTGCCAAATGCGCCGTCGGGGTCAAGTCCGGTAAATTTCTGGGTTTTATGGTCAGTGAAAGAGGAATCCAAGCAAGCCCAGAAAAGCTAAAGGCCATAGAGGAAATGAAGTCGCCAACCTGTCACAAGGAAGTCCAGTGCCTGAATGGACGCCTAGCTGCTCTCAACCGCTTCCTCTCCAAAGCAAGCGACAGGTCCCTCCCATTCTTCAAAACCCTGAGGGCCAACCGCAAGTTCGAGTGGACGCCAGACTGCGAGGAAGCATTCCAATCCTTGAAGAGGCATTAACGATCCTTGAGTGGACACCAAACACTCCCAGCTCTGGCAAAGCCCGTTCTAGGCGAGCAGCTTTTCCTTTATCTAGGCATTATCGATGTGGCAGCCAGTGCTGTCTTAATAAGGGAGGAAAATAATGTTCAGGGTCCAGTGTATTTCATTAGCAAAATGTTCAACTCAGCAGAAATAAAATATGTCCAGATTGAGAAGTATCTCTATGCCTTAGTTATTGCTGCTCGGAAGCTGAGACCTTACTTTCATGCGCACGACATCACGATCCTCACCAATCAACCTCTCAAAAACTTCCTGATGAAGCCAGATTCTTCAGGAAGAATGGTCAAGTGGGTGATCGAGCTCAGCGAGTTCAAGATCAAATTTGTGCCAAAAACGGCCATCAAAGGTCAAGCACTAGCTGATTTTATAGTGGAAAGCATGAGTAATGGTCAAACAGAAGCAGAAAACAGGCCAAGTCAGTTAGCAGACGACAATCAAATCTGGGAACTCTATACGGATGGGTCTTCATCAAAAGAAGGCTCGGGGGCAGGTTTAATTCTTATTCCTCCTGAGGGCGAGCCTCTGAAGTACGCGATCGCCTTGACATTTCCGGCGACCAATAATGAAACAGAATATGAGGCTCTTATCACTGGACTCAGACTAGCAAAAGGAATGGGTATAACTGCGCTTAAGGTGAAAAGTGACAGAGAGCTTATTGTCAATCAGGTTAATGGCGCCTGCGAGGCAAAGGGAGAAAAGATGAAAAAATATCTCGGCATTGCCAAAAAGCTAGTCGCGGAAATCCCAAATTTCGCGATTGAGTTTATTCCTCGCCAAGAAAACCAGATGGCAGATTCTTTGAGTAAACTATCCTTCGGAGGAGCGACAGTCCAGGATGTACAATTTCTGGAGAAAGCTTTATGTTCAGTCCTGGAAAGCAGAGCAGAGGTCTTCAACATCCAAGGACAGGTCACATGGAAAGAAGGAATCCTCCAAGAGGACGAAGGCGAATCCACGAGGATTAGAAGACTCGCAGCCAGTTATCTAATCATCGATGGAGAACTCTACAGAAGAGGCTATTCGACACCTTACTTGAGGTGTGTTGCTCACCCTGAAACAGAAAAAGTTCTTCGAGAAGCTCACGAAGGGGATGCAGCATGTCATGAAGGTGCTCGATCACTAACCAGAAAAATATTCAGATTGGGATATTACTGGCCGACCTTGGGAAAAGATGTAGCCGAGTTAACACAGAAGTGTGACATTTGCCAGCAGTTTGCACCAAGATCGGGTCGACCATCGACATTATTATCCCCAATGGCGGGTGCCTAGCCTTTCGCTCAATGGGGAATCGATATATTGGGTCCTTTTCCCATTAGCACTGGTCAGCGTACTCACATTATAGTGGCAATCGACTACTTCACTAAGTGGGTAGAGGCGAAAGCTCTAGCTTCAACAACAGAATTCCAGGTCATCAAGTTCCTGCAGGTCAACATATTCTCCAGGTTTGGCATTCCTAAGGTACTCATCAATGATAATGGTCCGCAATTTGTTGGAAAGGAGCTGAAATGGCTCTATGAAGAATATCATGTGGACCATCGTTTCAGCTCAGTACATCATCCTCAAACGAATTGGCAAGCTGAAGCAGCCAACAAGGTTGTCTTAGCAGGACTCAAGAAAAGGGTTCGAGCATTCAAGGGCAACTGGGCAGATGAACTGGAAAACGTAATATGGGCAATCAGAACAACGCCTAAGGCGGCCACATAAGAAACGCCTTTCAGTTTAGTGTACGGATCAGAAACAGTAGCACCAGCCGAATTAGCTGTGCCTACCCATAGAGTCTTACACTTCAATGCAGAGGCAAATGAGATCGAGCGCAGAACTGACCTCGACTTAGCAGAGGAAAAGAGATGGCTCTCGGAAAAGACACAGGCAAAGATGCGCTTGGCGACCGCTCGGTATTTCAACAGAAAAGTCAGCGCTCGCCAATTTTTCGTGGGGGAGATGGTTATGAGAAGAAATGAATTCACAAGGCTGGACAGTAAAAACAAACTTTCAGCCAAATGGGAAGGACCGTACAAAGTAGTCGAGATCGCCGCACCAGGAGGATCCTACTATTTGGAAACCACCGAAGGCGAGAGGTTACCCCGTCCATTTAATTCTGAGCATTTAAGAAGATTTTATGCATAGCTTGTAATCAAACTGTTATATCAATAAAAGAAAGCCATTCCTTCATAAAGCCTGTCCACTCGAAGCAAGCCGAAGCCAAAAGCCCTATCGCCAAAGATAGGCCAAAAGCCCTATCGCCAAAGATAGGCCAAATGCCCTAGCAACAAAGCTAGGCCAAAAGCCCTGACGCCAATGTCAGGCCAAAAAGCCCTAACAACAAAGTTAGGCCAAAAGCCCTAGCAACAAAGCTAGGCCAAAAGCCCTGACGCCAAAGTCAGGCCAAAAAGCCCTAACAACAAAGTTAGGCCAAAAGCCCTAGCAACAAAGCTAGGCCAAAAGCCCTGACGCCAAAGTCAGGCCAAAAGCCCTAGCAACAAAGCTAGGCCAAAAGACCTAACAATAAAGTTAGGCAAAACAAAAAAGCCCTAGTGACAAGGCTAGGCCAAAAGCCCTGACGCCAAAGTCAGGCCGAAAGACCTAGCAAAACGTTAGGCAAAATAAAAGCCCTGACGCCAAAGTCAGGCCAAAGAAATTTTAGGCGATCACTATCGATGACAAAGCCTGAAAAATTACAAATTCCTTGTTAAAATGCCAACACCGCAAAGTTTTAAACTTAAAAGAAGGTAATATCTCTTTGAACTTAGAAGTTTATGCTTTTAAGGGTCAGAAGTATTATCATTAGAAAGTTCGACTTATGCTTGGTCTAAGGCTTTAAGGGTCGACGACATTACAAAGCAAGAAAAAGTGGAGAGTAATTACGACATTGGATGAATAGCCAAACATGTTCAAAAAGGCATTCAATAGAAAAACCCAAGTCTTAGATAAATAATTACAAACCAAAAACAAAAATTACAAAGAAAAACAGCTATCTAAAGGGCAAATATGGTCGATGAAGGAGATGGAGACTTCAAGCTTTGGGATCCTCGGGGGCAGAGGCGCTTTGCTCGCCTTCAGGGGCAGGGACTCCTTGCTCGCCCTCGGGGGCAGGAAGGCTTGGCTAGCCTTCGGGGGCAACCTCTTCAGCCGTAGCTGGAACAACCTCTTCAGCAACAGCGGTAGGCTGAAGGGTACGACTTCGGAGGAATACCTTCAACGACTCAACTTCCCCAATGGGAAAGTTGGGATCGACCGCCTGGACATCATCCACCAGGACTTGGAGGAAATCGGCAATCACCGACTTCATCACCTTCAGAGCGCAGTCTTCAAAATCCTCAGAGGCCTTGAATGCCTCGACTACGCTCTGGGGCGAAGGGACGGCTTTCAACTATGCAGTTAGCCGATCCCTCTCCTCCTCCAGGGCGATCCCCCTGGCTTCGGCTGCAGCCCTTTGGGCCTCCGCAGCTTCCCTTTGCGCCTCGGCAGCGACCCTGCGAGCCTCCGATTCTGCCCCTTGCGCTTCAGCTTCCTTTAGCTCAGCCTCTAGGCGAACTCGTACGATCTCCCCCTGATCTAAACACAGGTGAAGGGCGTAAAAGTCCTGAAGAGCAGCAGCGGCGTCAGACTCCCTCTTCTTGACGTCAACGAGGAGGCGCTGCTCCTTCCTGAAGTACTCCTCTCGCGTATCGTCCGCCAAGGCGATCTCTGCATCCGCAGTAGTCTTTATGGTAGCCAATTGCTCAGGAATAACCCCCGTACTTCGATACTGCTCCATCTCGACAAGCATGTTGGAATGCTTGTCGGTAAGCTCCCCGAAGACACGGCCAAGAATAACTTTTTCCCGAACGAACTGACAACAAAGATAAAATGAAAGTTGTCAGGATAACAAACGAAAAGGGAACGACAAAGAAAAGACTCTACGAAATAAGAAACGAGATCCTACCAGAGCTACTCGTTCAAAGTGGGACCGAAGGAGCCCCTCGATCTGACGAAGCTCCGTGGGAACAGTCGAGCGGTCTGAACGAGGAATTATCCCGTCCAGAGGCCGCATACACATATCTGGGCTACCCCGGAGGCTCTTCTGGGGACGGTACCCCTTCTTCGTGAGGTCCCCGCAAGGGACCCAAGGTTCCTGAGAGTTCGCAGCCTTGAGCGGCTGGAACAAGCTCGCCATGGAGCAATACTCCTCCGCAGGAGCTCTTGAAGAGCTGGAAGCGTCGGGCCCCTTCTTTTGGGTCCCAGACTCCTTAAGGGGAGCCGTGGGCACAGTAGGAGCGGGAGGCGCTAAGGCCAAAACCTTCTCCTTGGTGGCAGAAGGGCCCTGGGGAGAAGGAGCAGGGGGCACCACGTCCAGACCCTTCCCCTTATTGGCAGAAGGGCCCTTAGGAGGGGGAGGAGGAGGATGATGGTCAACTTCTGGGCATTCCTCACTCCTGACCTTCTTAGAAGGAGGAGGAAGAGGATCTCGGGCCACGTCAGCCGAGGACTCCCCTGCAAAACAACAAGACGAAATATCAAAAACCAAAAAACTGCAAAGTATGAAAATGTTAAATCTACAAATGGCGAGGCGACATATCTGGTTGGAGAGGGCCAGCAGTGGCTGAGGGAAGCACTTTTTCAGACTTCCTCTTGGACGAACGCCTAGAGGGAGGAGGAGGAGAGTTCAGCAGCGCTTGGTCGGAAGACAATCCCGTCGAGCCCTGGTCATCAAAGAGACCTATTAGTTTGTGGCTCTTGCTCACGACCTTGCCTACAAGCGACAAAACAAGAAAAAAAGGTTAGAAAGTTACCCAATCATCAAAGATTGGCGTGGCCTGATGAATGCCTGCCATCTCGAGCATGTTCTCAGTAGTTTCCGCCACCGAGCGAATGGACTTGAATTGGGACGATCGATGTAACCGATAGAGGTCATCGATGGCATTCCGATCACTCCCTGACAGCTCTTCGAAAGAAGGAGGAAAATCCTTGTCCGGGGTAAACAATTTCCAGGGCACCCCCCCTTGTAAAAGAAGTAAAACTTCTTATAGTTGGAGTTGGTGGCCCGGAAATCATCAACCAGACGGACATGAGCATTCCAACTCCATGCTTGAGGGCCTCCCCACTCTGCAAACTTCGGCCAACGTGATTGGAAGTGACGGAGATGGTTCGCCCCAGCTGCCAGTCGGAAAAAACACCGAAACAAAACCAGTGAATACGCCCATTCCTGGCGTATGCACAGAAATTTGAAACCGACCCACATCCTGAGGGCGTTAGGAACAAGCTGCGTGAGATGAATCCCGTAAAACTGGCACAATGTCTGCAAATCCTCATAGAGAGGAAAACGCAACCCAGCATCGATCTGGGACGCATAAATGTAAACCTCTCCGTCGTGAGGGAAGTGTAGACCTAAGCCAGGATACCTAGGAGCACCCTCCACATTGAAGCCGCCAAGCGCCACCATGGTCTTAAAGTAAGCCGGCTTCAATTCATTAGGCTTGACATCTACTCAGAATGGTTCAAGTATAGCACAGCAAGAATAAAAAATAAAGGACAACAGAGGAATAATTGCACCTTTTTGGAAAAAGCCAAAGCAATGTCAGAATTCCAAGAGACACCTTGGGGAGACAGACGGTTGGCTGGTATAGACAGTTGTCAGACTACCCTAGGTTTACGGAAAAGTAAATGTCAGGCGTGCCTCAAGTGACCGTTCGATTTCTGGACAACTGTGCGGTTATTAAATGCTAAAAGTCCACTAAGGAGACAAAGTGGTCGCCAACGCACTAAGAGACTTTACCAGAAATGCCTCAGGCGAGTAGTGATCGCCCAAATCAAGAAAAATAGACTTTCATGAACCTAGATTACCTCGAGTGATCGCCAAAGGGGAATAAAAGGAAGGATATTTTTTCAGCTTTGAACGAAGAAAAAACCGCTCGCCAAACGAGCTCAAAATGCCTCAAATGTCATGAACCAATACAAGAAACGAAGAAAATCGAATCTGAGACGTCACTATCTAAAACCCTACCAGGGAATAAAGCTCGACTGAAGAAACTTCAATCAAGCTTCGGGGGCAAATGTTGGGTATCGATAGTGACGGCCCAGTAAGGAAAAGACCTCGAAGGCCCAATAACTATAGAGGGGGTAAACCCACGACATTTGAACCGGATCGGCCCAAATACCAGTTAAACTCGGTCCTCCATAGAGTGACCCAGAACCGAGCCCAAGGACTCTGAAGAACGCCTTGAGAGCTCGCCATTCTTCACTAAGGCCGCGACATCTCAGTGCTCGACATAAGAGTGCTCGCCCCGAAGAGAGCCTTGCCTCTCTCCTCTGGTCCCCCAAAACCGTTAATAAGGAAGTGGTCATGATATCCCGCGTATCTCGGTCACATATTCACTAAAGATTAGATTTGGTAACTGCAATATCTCGCAGTAACTGCCATATCCCACGATCCGAATCTTCAGTAACACAATATACACTAAGATATTTAGCTGCCTTATACGGTTCTATCTCTCTTACCCTATAAATACCCTTGCTTTACATACGTTCTTTACGTTTTGAGTTTTATACACACATATACTCATTTAAGCATCGGAGAGGGACCCACAGACACCCCCTCTGTTGCGCTCCCCTACCTGCAGGTTCACCGGAGTTGGAGCAGAAGCGTCTTCCTAACCTTGTCTAGCATTCAATTCACTTCCAGATCAGCATCCAGGATTTCACGATCCATCAATTGGCAATTAGGAGGAGTTTTGATGATAATTGGAGAGAATTTGGCTAAGGATGAGCAAAGGTGATCAAATGGTCAAATGGTGATGACAATTAGGAGAGTTTTGATGCCAATTTGGAGAAATTGTGAGTGATTTGGTATCATTGAATTGAACTAGAACTAGAGAAGTTGAAATGAAGAAGACGATACCCTGGTAAAGAAGAAATGGATAACAGAATCTTGGCTTTCAAGTTTTCATTCAAGTTAAGTTCTAATCAGTCCTACATCCTCTATTTATACAAGAACTAGAGGGAAATCAAGGTAATCAACAACAGAAATAACAACTTCATGAAACTTCTCTAATCTTCTAAACTATTCTAGACTTACAGCACACTAACTTGAATAGCAAGTAATCACTTAACACATACATCCTAACATTCCCTTAAGAAGATTGATTTTCTTCTTTCTAAATTTTGATTTCATTGAATCAATCAGCTGAAAACTTCTACACTGAAATCTGCAATCATATGTTCTGATTATTTCACAATCTTCATCTCTAATCATCATACACCTGTATACACTCAAAACTCTCAAAACAATGATTAGCACACTTACATAGATTCAATCAAAACTTATTCACACACATGATAAACATCTCTTTCATCAGATGAGTGTGAATCAGATCAACATATCACCCATAAGCATATCAATATTAACCTCCACAATACAGCTTCACAAAAGATCTATCTACTTGACGAGTTATTTCATCAACTCAATCTTCCACAGATCATTTAACTAAGATTTTTTTTCATGCTGACATTTATTTTCAACTCTTAATTCATCATTTTATTCATTGCTTGTCTTCGAATTTATTTTACTGACAGAGAGGTTTCACCTTGCCTCTGTCTTACCAATGAAGTTGGGAGGTTTTAACTTGCCTCCATCTTTTCATCCTCAAACAACTTCTCAAAGTTGCTTGAATGTTTTCTTTGAGAAGTGTTATTTTTGGATTCAAACTTCACCCTATGTCAGTTTATGATCACAAAAGGAAGATGAGCTGATAAAATTACCACAACAAATAGAAGAACTCAACACAACATGATATCATAGATGTTAAACATCAATAAGCGACTGGACATGCATATGATGAGTGAACAACTCAATCTGAAAAAGAAACCATCATCATGATAGGAAACAGAATCAGCTGAACCATGCAATGGAAAATCACCATTGGAGAATTTAGGTGTAGACTATGTATGACAGATCATAGAGTAGATAGAAACAACTAGAATGCACTCAGATAGATTAATAGAGAACAAAAGAAACACCAGATTATTCATATTCATCAAAGAGAGAAAGATCAGTCAATCAATCAACGTAAACAGAATGAGACACCAACTAAACTATTGATATGAACACCAAATGAACACCAAAGATACTATCCTTAGTTTGCCTGATTATGACCTTCATCCAACTTATATGCAATACTAAGAGAATCCGTTAGTTCTTGAAATGATAAAACTCCAAGTTTCCTTCTAAATGGAACAAATTGCTTCTCAGTAATGGGTTTCGTAAGTATATCTGCCAATTATTCTGAAGCTGGAAAAAATTTACCAAAACTTGACAATTTTGCACTTTTTCTCTCACGAAACACAGATCAATCTCAACATGCTTCATCTTCAAGTGATGAATCAGATTTTCAGTTAAAGTAACTGCCCCTGTATTATCACTCCACACTATAGGAACATATGTAAGTTTAATATTAAGTTCAGATAACAGAGAAGTAACACACATTACCTCACACACTGCATTGGCTATGGCCCTATACTCTGCTTCAGCTGACGATTGAGAGATGGCGGGTTGTTTCTTAGAGCTACATACAATAGGATTCCCATTCAGCAAAAGGTAATGCCTAGAGACTAACTTACGATCAACTAAGTCACTCCCCCAGTCAGCATCAGCACATGAGACTAGAGTAACATCAGAAGAAGCAACAGAACTAGCTCTAAACACAAGACCATGATCTATGGTACCTTTGAGATACCTGAGCACACGCAAAACAACTTTCCAATGACAAACAACAGGCTGTTGAATATACTGACTTAGCTTATTCACTGCAAAGCAAATATCTGGTTTGGTAACACAGACATGCTGCAATGCACCCACAATGCTTCTATACAGATGCTCATCAACAAAGGAAGATTCATCAGTGATCTCAGCAACCTTAGTTAAAAGGTTTCCAGACATCGGTGTGGGAAGAGGATCTGCATCTTTTAGCCCTGTCTTATTAATCAGATCCATAATGTACTTCTTTTGTCCCAACAACAAGCAATCTTCAGTAACCTGAACATCCATACTCAGAAAATAGTTTAATGTACCTAGATCTTTCAATTTAAACTCTTTGTTGATATCAGTCACAACAGAATCTATACTGGTCATATCACTACCTGTTATTACAATATCATCTACATACACCAAAAGAAACACAGTACCTGAGTCACTTTTCTTCACAAACAAACAACTATCTGGAAGAGAAACAGAAAACTGAAGAGAAGAGAGTAAAAAACATTTAAGCCTTTCAAACCAAGCACGTGGTGCTTGTTTTAAACCATAGAGTGCCTTGTTAAGCTTGCAAACCAAAGCATTACCATTAGCATCCGTTTTTTCAAACCCGGGAGGCTGTATCATATAAACATCTTCAGATAATTCCCCATGTAAGAATGCATTGTTAACATCAACCTGTCTTAATTTCCATTTGTGTGTTAATAATAAAGTAAGAATAATCCTAACTGTTGGAGCTTTAACCATAGGACTAAAAGTATCTTGGAAATCAAAACCAGGTTTTTGAGAAAAAACCTTAGCTACTAACCTGGCCTTATATCTTGCAATCGAACCATCAGAATTTCTCTTTATCTTGAAGAGCCATTTACAACCTATAGGTAGCCTTCCACCTGGTAATTGAACTAGACTCCACGTATTGTTGTTAACAAAAGCATGAAGTTCCTCCTGAACTGCAGATGCCCACACAGAACACTTCATAGCAACATGTATATCAGATGGTTCAGTTTGATCATATTTTGACATATCAATCACAGAAGTAGTCAAAGTAGCTAAATTCCTTGCCTTTGATTTGGTTTGCATATAATGTTTATTATTCTGAGAAACACCACTATTCCCATTATCATTCACAATCCGAGAAGATGATACTAGAATAGATGGATCAGTGAAATCAGAAGCTGAGGAAACAGGAACCATAACCGAGTCCCTTAAGACATACCTGATTGTGGCAGGACTTACCACAGGAGAGGATGACCTCAGGATTTGTTGATTTACCACAGGTTTCTCATGAGAAGAAACAACATTCCCAGGTAAAGAATCCCCAGAAGACATCATATATGGACCTGTTAAATTTGAAGGAACAGACACCAATGGAGTAGAATTTGACATGTCAGAAACATCTCTACAAGCATCTTCAAGATGTACATCTTCATGACTACATAACGAAGAGTTGAATGGTAAAAAGAATGGTGAGGTAGTTGCAGTGTTCTTCACAGCTCCAGATTGCATAAAAGACCCTGATCGATCTGCAACAGGAAACACACCTTCATTAAACCGAACATGTCTAGACACATGGAGCTGACCTGAAATCCATCTTGTGTCTATTAAATGGTCTAACATAAGGAAAGCACAAGCAGCCAAAAACTCTCAAGAAACCATAATCAGGAGCTTTTGAAAACAATTTTTCATGTGGAGACAAGTTATCAATTACCTTAGACGGAAGCCTGTTTATCAAGAACACTGCAGTAAAAAACGAGTCAGTCCAGTACTGCATTGACATAGATGCATGTTTCATCAATGTTAATCTCGTTTCAACAATATGACGATGTTTTCTCTCAACAATCCCATTTTGTTCAGAAGTATAGGGACATGTAAATCTGTGTTTTATTCTGTATTGACTTAAGTATGAAGATAAAACACGAAATTCTCCATCATTTTGCACAGCCTTAATCGAAAAACCAAGCTGATTCTCCACAGCTTTATGAAATTGTGGAAAAATAGATGACACATCACTGTTCTTTTTCAGAAAATAAATCCAAGTGTACCTTGTAGACACATCTACAATACTTAGGTAATAGAGATTACCATTTGATTAAATAGGCGCAGGCCCCCATAGATCCATTTCAAGCAATTCTAACGGTGTATGATACTCTGTGTTGGACTCTGCAAAAGGAAGCTTACAACTCTTACCTATAGCACAAGCAGTACACAGAGATGTGTAAGTACTGATTTTCAAATTTGATTGTTTTAAAACCATAGACAGTGTATATTGGGACGGATGACCAAGTCTTTGATGAAGAATATCATAATTCAACTTTATTTGAACCAAATTGCAATAGTTTGATTGATTAGAACTACAAGTAGACAGATTACAAACCATAGATCTACTAGTAGTATCCTTAGTACCAGTCACAGACAAATCATTTTTGTTTTTCATAAAACCACTGAAATCAAGCTTGTACAATCCTCCACTCTTAGATCCCCTAAGTAACACTTGATGGCTACAAGAATCTCACACCAGACAGTGATTGGAATGAAATTCAAAATACACTCTATTGTCCCTGGTAAACTGCGAGACAGAAACCAAATTTTTAGTGATTTGAGGAGTGCAAAGCATATTATGTAACACCAATGATTTAGAAGCAGTATTGATAACTGCTGTACCTATGCTGTTAATATCAATGAGATTACCATTAGCTACCTGTATCTTACCTGTGCCTGAGTATGATTGAGCACCAGGAGGATTCATCTGATAAAAATTATTCGTGGCGCCAGAATCAAGATACCAAGCTTTGTCCGGTATGTTTTGGACAGAATTTGAAGCAGTAGTAGTCAGATGAGCTTGCGAGTGTGTATCCAGAATTGTTGAATGCATAGATGAATTTGGAGGAGCTGAGGGTTGAACAGCTTGATATGCTGGCATAACCGACTGAAACTGAGGAACAGGAGGCAGTGTAGGTTGAATATTTATCACAGGAGGCATAACAGTGTATGAATGAAATTGAAAACCATGAGCAGGAGCAGAAACAGGTAAAAACTGACTATAGTTTAACGATGGATAAGGATTCATGTAAGCAGAACCAGATGACAGCACATTTTGAGGTTGAGCAGAATTTCCAAAGTTGGATGATCCTGTCATACACTGATGAGGTACATCATTTTGATTATGACTTTTGGTCGATCCAACACTCGAAAATGACATCGCATCTTCATCATTCCACTGAACAGAGGCGAGATTAGAATTCATACCTTCATTCTGTTGAGCAGTGACACCTTGAAAATGAACATTAAACCGGTGATAGCACCAATGCACGAGATGTCCGAACTTCCCACAGAGATGACACTGTGGTTTGTTATTTCCAAATCCTCTTCCCCTGCCTCTTCCTCTACCATAGGCAGGTTGATTTGGTTGATATTCTGGTGTATGGACAAGAGAAGACGGTTGGCTTTGATTCTGTCCTGAAACAATGTGAGTGACTTGTCCAGAATCCATAGGTTTTGCAGCTACATCAGAACTTTTGACAACATTAGTTAGATTTAACGAAGTATCAAACAACATGTCTTTTTGCCGAGCCTCTGCATCAAGAAGAACCGATGAAATAGAAGCAAGATCATATGGATTGCGACTTGCGTGAATCACAGTCACAATACTGTCATATTGACCTTTCACACCATTCAAGATTATAGAGATTTGCTGCATTTCATCAATGGCATGTCCACAGCTTGACAGACTATCACATGTTAATTGAATATCAGTTAGATATTCACGCATAGACTGTGTGAGAGGTTTTCTGACCTTTAAATGATCGTATAGGCTCATTATCTGAGTTGTTGAAGATGAGGAGAAGTTCTGATGCAATCTGTTCCAGATTGAAGCAGAGGTAATGCAGCCAACCATACCTTTACTGATTGGGGAGGAAATGTAAGCCAGAAGCCACGATGCCAGAGACGAATCCTGTTGAGCATACTTCGTGAATTATGGATTCAACACTTTATTCCCTTCCTGATCATCAATGTATCTTGGAATGTCGATTGATCCAAACAGGTATCCTTCCAAGTTTAGACCACACACAGCTAGTAACACCTATTGTTTGCAGGATTGGAAATTGTCGTCGCCTGTTAGCTGACATATCCGCTTGTTGAAGAACGCAGGTCCAAGCTCATCCATGGCGATCAACAGAAATCACACAGATAACAGAAAAGAGAAAGAGTATGAACTGATCTTTTGGAGAAGAGAATCGCAGCAGGTCATGATCGCAGAACAGAAATCAGCACAGCTCTGATACCATATCAATGAATTGAACTAGAACTAGAGAATTTGAAATGAAGAAGACGATACCTTGGTAAAGAAGAAATGGATAACATAATTAACAGAATCTTGGCTTTAAAGTTTTCATTCAAGTTAATTTCTAATCAGTCATACATCCTCTATTTATACAATAACTAGGAGGTAATCAACACCAGAAATAACAGCTTCATGAAACTTCTCTAATCTTCTAACCTATTTTAGACTTATGGCACACTAACTTGCATAGCAAGTAATTACTTAACACATACATCCTAACATTTGGGGCATGGTGGGAATTTGGACGAAAATGGATGCAATGGTGGATGTTTGGCCAAAAATGGGTGTCATGGGTTTAGAGGTTTATGGTTTGGGGTTTATGGTTTATGGTTTGTGGTTTATGGTTTGTGGTTTAAGGTTTGGGGTTTAGGGTTTGGGGTTTTAGGTTTAGGGTTTGGGATTTTAGGGTTTGGGGTTTAAGGTTTAGGGTTTAGAGTTTGAGATTTAAGGGTTAGGGTTTAGTGTTTGGATTTTAGGGTTTTAGGGTTTTAGGGTTTGGATTTTAAGGTTTAGGCTTTAGGGTTTGAGGTTTAAGGTTTAGGGTTTAGGGTTTAGGGTTTGGGATTTTAGGGCTTGGGGTTTAAGGTTTAGGGTTTAGAGTTTGGGATTTAAGGTTTAGTGTTTAGGGTTTGGGTGTTTAGGGTTTGGGGATTTAGGGTTTGGGGTTTAGGGTATAGGATTTATTTTATTTTTGCTTTTTTCTTCGTATTGATTTTTCTCGTCTCGGTTCCTCGCGTACGGTATTTTGACCCCGAGCCAAAATCAGGTGTTTACAATTACTCTTCGAGGATGCGTTCTAAGTTTTAGAATACGATAAATGTTTAAACTTTTTCAGATTTCCACTTGAAAGATTTTTTAAGTTTTACCCATTATATTTCAACGAAAAATTAGCATCGTATCATTTACCCATTTTTCATCTAAACTTAACGAAAATATTTTTGAATTTTGGAAAAATAAATATATTTTTAATTCAATTAAACCCCTAAAACTTTATAAGTTGTATGGGTTCCAAACGTCAACTTTACCTCGAAACAAGAGAGTATCTGCTCTGACACCGAAACCAATTATCCTCGGGGGCAAGACAATCATTTGAGTTATATGTGGCAAGTTCGAATCATTCTTCAACCGCTATGGAGATGTCTTCTTGTTCACCCTAATTAAGTATGCTAAGGTGAGGCCTACAAAGTACGTGGCTCGTTCCTCCTAGGCGAGCGCTTCGGCCTTGCTTGCCTAAGGACGAAGTGAACACCCCATGCTCACCCTCACTAATCAAGGATTCGACACATAAATGAAAACTTAAGTCTCCAAAAGCCTCCTCCACGAAGAAGATGCTCGTCTCGAATCAATTCCCCAACCAAATCGAGAAGTTACACCAATATTTAACGCAAACCATCATAGTAAATATATAAGATAGAACTATCCATGATTCTCAGCGCGATCTCAGACATAAAATCTTAACTGACAGATTAATGGATGGGATCAACACATACATAATCTCCCACAAGTTAAAACTAGACCCCATAACAAATTCCATCATAGAAAAGAAAATTACTTGGTGAGGAAAAAGGTTCGTAGGTCATTAAAAGTTAAACGAGTGATAAGTGGCGAATGTGTGTTGACTCGAGGGACCAAAAGAAGTTGTGTCACTAGGATTCTTATCCCTCCCCAGGATTTATTAGTTAGTCGATACGACCTCCGGGCACTAGACACTCAACTTCATGGATGCCTACTCCAGATACAATCAAATCAGGATGTAGCTAGGTGACGAAGTTCATACATCCTTTTACCGTACATCGACATCCTATGCTCTAAGGCCATGCCATTTGCTGTCATTAATGTGGGGTCAACCTATCAAACAATTGTCAACGAACTATTTAAATAAATGACACGCAGGAATGTGGACGACATACTGGTAAAATCAATGAAGAGGGACCTCTACACCACCAGTCTCAAAGAAGCCTTCGAGTTCATGACCAAATATAACGTTCGTCTTAATCCAACGAAATGTGCCTTAAAAGTTAAATCAAGGAAATTCCAAGGGTTCATAGTGAGCGAACAAGGGATGAGGTCAACCTCGAAAAATTCAAGGTGGTTGAAGAGATGAAAGCACCCACCTACCACAAATAGATCCAAACATTCAATGACCGCCAAGTTAAATCTCTTACTTTTGAAGGCGAGTGATCGATCCCTACCATTCTTTCAAATACTAAGGTGAACAATAAGCTCGAGTGGACTACCAAGTGCAAGGGAGCCTTCTAAGTAATCAAACAACACTTGACAAGTTTTATCGCATTGGCAAGACCCTTACCAGGTGAGTTATTTTTCGATACATCAGCGTCATCCGCGTGGCGGTCACTGCATTGTTGATCATAAAGGTGGAACAAATTCCCAGTTGCTAGTGTACTACATAAACAAATTACTAGATGTTGCTGAAATGAGATATATAGAAAGGGAGAAGCACATCTACACCCTGATTGATGCGACACAAAATTGCGACTATTGTTTCATGCTCATACGATAATGGTACTGACATCGCTTAAACAAATCTTACAAAAATCTAACACATCGGGAAGGATGGTTAAGTGAGCAATCAAGTTCAGGGAATTCAAGATCCAGTTACATAAAAAAAAAGTTGCAATAAAGGGACATGCTGTATCTCACTTGATAGTAAATGGAGTAGGTAGTAACGATATTGCTGACATAATGAAAGCACCTGCAGAGGCCATGACTAAGAACACACCACCACTTTTGGAAATTTACACTAGCGGATCCTCATCTAAAGAGAGCTCGGGAAATCCTATTCTTAATACCCCCATAGGGAGAGCCTCTACGATATGTTATGGTCCTTATCTTCCAAACGACCAATAATGAGGACAAGTATGAAACATTGATCATGGGACTACGTCTGGCGAGAGGTTTGGGCATAAACTCCCCTGCGGTAAATGCAAGAAAATGAACTAGTACCTGACCAGCTTTAAGAACTCATTAAGGAAATCGAACAATTCTACATAGAAGCGATCCCGAGAAAATATTACCAGTTGGTGAACTCCTTGAGTAAGCTCGCCTCCGGGAACAAAAAGACCAAAAGTGCATGTTTAGTGGAGTGATTTCGTTACTCGGCAACCCATGAAGCGAGAACAGTATACAACACTGAGGTAGGTATGAGCAAATTGGATGACTCATTTCCACGCGTACTTGACCAGGGGGAATTACAAGAGGATGAATCAGAGGAAATCAAAACCATTCAACTTACCACCAACTACCTAATTGTATCCAAAGATTTGTACAGGTAAGGGTTGTCGATGCCATACTAAACAACCATTGTTGCACCCTACACAAAGAAAAATTCCAGGGAGGTCCCATGAAAGCATAGTGGGCTGCCATGAAGGAGACCGATCCCTAAGCCAGAAGATATTTAGGTTAGGATATTGTTAGTCAAGTATAAGAAGGGAAGTGGAACAACTAGTCCAAATATGTGATTACTACTAGAAATTCACCCCAAAGACGCGCTACCATTGACGCTATGATGCCTCATGACAAAACCATGGTCATTCGCCCAATGAGGGATTGACATACTGGGTCATTTTCCAGTCAGCACTGTACAAATAAAGTGCATAATCATGGTGATCGACTTCTTCTCCAAAAGGGTCGAACCAAAAGCACTAACCTCCATCACCGAGTTCTAGGTAAATAAGCTCTTGAGAACTAGCATCTTCTCTCGGTACAGGTTTCCCCGAACATTTATCAATAATAACGACCACAATTCATGGAGGAAAAACTCAAATAGTTATGCGAGAAATTGAATTTTTTACCACCATTCGGCTTTGTGCACCACTCGTAGACCAACAGATGAGGAGAATATGACAACAAGGTCATTTTGGCTGAATTGAAAAAGAGGTATAATACCCTAAAAGAAAACTGGGCCGAGTAACTCAACAAAGCACTTTGGGCTATCAAAACAACACCTAAAATTGGCTTGGGAGAAACACCATTCAGGCTGGTCTATATGGCACTGAAGTGGTCGCGCTGGTAGTAATTGTGATCACCTCCTTGAAAGAACAAAATTTCGATCCAGACGCCAATGACATTGAGAGACGAATAGAACTCGACCTGGCGGATGAAAACGATGGAAATTAGATAAAACACAAATAAAATGAGTCTCGCCACAACCTGCTACTTTAACAGAAAGGTAAGTGTTCTGTGGCGCAAAAAAATCACTAACCTGGATTGCCACAACAAACTCTCCACAAAATAGGAAGGAATCTACAAGATCATCAAAATCGCAGTACCAGACTCATATTACCTATAATAAAAAGTCTCGTTATGACAATTGATTAGAATCATCTCATAAACAAGCGTATAATAAAAATTCTTGTTATGGCAATAAATTAAAGGTATCCCCATAACTGAGTGTATAATTAAAAGCTTGTTATGGCGATTGATTAGGGGCCTCGACTGAGCCCCAACCAGTGGCACTTGGGCATATGGCCTCATGTATACAAACTCTTTACTCTTCAACTGGAAGATACAAATTGATAACGTAGAGATAATGAAGGAAAACTCATTGGAGGCGCGAACCGAAAACTCCGAAGTGATAACGTAGAGACAATGGAAGCCACGACAATTTAGGAAGGACTTAGGCGGGCTAGAGAAAAGGGTTGGAGGGAAATTGTTATCAAGTCGGATTCACGAGCCGTAATGCATCAATTACGTGAGGGTCCAACTCAGTGGAGAGTATCCACAATGATACAGAATATTCGAGCACTAGCACGTCAATAAGTGCAAGTGCAATTGTGAGCTATTCCAAGAACGGCAAACGAATGTGCAAACTGGATAGCCAAGCAAGCCCGAATGGGAGTGAGATTGAATGATTGAGTCGAGAGACCCCAATTCCTTTTATATGTTTAGTAGTGAATAATTGTAATACCGAACAAACGGTACACCATGTCGCAACGTTTTATTTAATTGAATGAAATGGAAACTGGGCAAAAAAAACATTGGATACGTAAGTTTGAATGTACTGAATGGGATGGCAGTCATCCTAGGGGTAAAGCATTTTTCGAGAAGAGCATTTACTTCTAATGTTACATAGATATATGCATGTAATAAATTCATACCGCTAAATAAGTCACATACGCATACACATTTACATTAAACATTATAATTCTCTTTTGATAAGATGCCATAATCTAAACAACCACTAGATGATGGTCCAACATAGGCACCATCCCAACTGTCTTATCTCAACGCAGTATATAGCACCAAGATAGAACATTTGATAAGATGGAGGGATGCCTTTTTTTTGTTTTTTGGTTATGATAAATAGGTGCCTAATTTTTTTATTTTTTTTTGAATATATAATATCTGTTTGTTACAATATTTGTATTAAGTATTTTATGTTTAATTATTGTTTCAATCCAGAAAGTTAATTATTTTTGTTTTTCAGGAGATAAAGTACAATGATAAAACAAAGCCACTTACAAGACTTTAGTAATAAAAAATAATTGAAATGTCTAATATAAACTTTTAAAAAACGGTGTAACAATAAATAGTTCAGCTTAATACCAAATTATCATAGCTAGGAAATTTAAATACTGTGAAAAAAAATTATTCCTAAAATGGAAGATAATTTTGATGATAAATTGGATGGTTTTCCCCATGTACCAACTAGTTACAGGGAATAGAGGGTGCTTAGGATTATAGTCTGTAGTATCTAATGATAAAAGAATTCCTAATTCCATATAAGGGTGTAGATGCCTTGACATGACAGAGAGCGGGAGAGAGTTCTTTGTCATGAATCTATTTTTGTGTATGGACTACAATAGTACGTCATTCCTCATATGCATCGTGGAATGGATGATAACATGCATCCCCCCTTCCATACTTGTCAACGGAAATGACAATCAAGGATCATGGGAAAGAGGAGGATCCATATTAACTTTACTCATTCAACTCCAATAGAACTTTGATAATTATAAATACGGTGGATACTAGTAACCGTATTTATGATAAATCGACGTTTAATCTCATAAATATGGGTGAATACTTAAATATTTATCGAGCACATTTTTTTTTATCAAATCACCGCTTTACTTTAGGAAATAAAACATCGTGATTTTTGGTCACGGGTGTTTGTACATTATATCATTAACTACTAAACATACAAAGGGTAGTGGTGGTCTTACGACCCAATCATTAAGGCACACTCCCAATCTCGCTTGCTTTGCTATCCAATACACACATTCATTGCCCGTCCTTGGAATAGTTCGTCATTGCACTTGCTCAATTTGCCTCGCTAGTGTTCGGATATTCGGTATTATGGTTGACAACCTCCATTGTTTCGGCCCCTCTATGATTTGTTGGTGAACCATTTGTTAGTTCATCTCCATGATGATGCTTTGCCATCCTACTTCAATCGCTAGTCGTACTCCTTCTTGTATAGCCATGGCTTCCATCGAATCTATGTCGTCGTTCCTTTATGTCCAGTTCATCTCGCCCACTATCTTTCCGTACTTGTCTCTTGTCACCACCCATATGTCGGCTCTTCGCGTTTTCTTGCACCATGAGGCGTCACAATTTATCTTGATCGTATTGCCCATTCGTGGTTTCCATTGTTTGGTCGGTCTATCCTCTTGCGTGTGGGGTGGTTGGTTTGTTCGGTTGGCCCCTAGCTGCTCCTCATAGGCTTGCTTAATTTCCATTATCACGACCCTCAGACTTGGTTGCTTCGCTTCAAAGGTTTCCGTGCATCTTGTCTTCCATATGTGCCAGCACATGAGTAGGGTTTGAGCCCACCTTTTGTCGGTCGTTGCGCCTCCTCCATGCAGCTCCCCCTTCCTTCTCTCGAGCCATTCCACCATGTCGAGCTCGTTCGGTCGGTCCATTTGTATCCCAAGAATGCCGAATCAAACTTGTTCCGGCCATCCACATTCCAAGATCATGTGTTCCCGTGTCTCGACTTCACCACATATGGGGCAGTTCGTGGTTACATTCATCCCCCTACGTACGATATTCGCTTTAACGGCTATGGCATTTGTTGCTAGCCTCCATGCGAAGTTCTTGACCTTTGGTATCACCTTTGCTCTCCAAACATTTTCCAAAATGTGCCGAGGTGGTTTGGGTTTGGCCTTGGTCCTTGTTCGGTCCTTTCCCGTATTTTGTGGTAGACCGAATGGACTTGTGGTTTTCCATCCTTTGCATGTGGCCATATGTACCCGTCTCTGCCCCTATCGCATGGTAATGGTATGTTGATGATATGGGCTGCATCTTCTTGATCTACAATGCTCCTCACAAGGGTCTCATTCCATTTGCCATTCGTATGAATGAGGCCGCTTACTCGTAGATTCCCCCCGTGCTCCACCGTTATGTCCCCATTCACCATTTTGCTCTCCTTAGTGTATATACATGGATCCTCAAAGACTCGGATGTGCTCTCCTGTGCCCATCATCCACGTGCTTCATTACATCTTGGCCATGTATGATGCTACTCCATCCCCACGAGGCTCGGCCTCCCTTTTTCGCCTTAAGTAAAGAGCACCGTGGGAAATACAATCCCTTAAGTACTTGCGCGCATATTGTATTGGGTTCGGTCATGATTCAACCTGCCATTTTTATTACGAGCACCGTGTTGAAACTTTGGAGTTCCCGGAAACCTAGTCCCACAACATCTTTAGATTTTGTTAGGACCTCCCATCTCCGCCAGTGTGTTCTCTTTCCCTCCATTGTTTGCCCCCGCCAAAAGTCCCCTATGAGAGCATCAATTTACGATCACCATGTCTTTGGGAAGCGGAATACACTCATTAAGTACGTGGGGATCGCAGTAATGATCGCCTTTGTTAGCACTTTGTATGTCGGATACTACGCGTTGGGGATATGGCATATGTTCGTTCTCCGTTGACCACCAATTGGTAGGTGGTTGTTGATATGGATTCTCTTATTCATCCCAACCATTGTTCCGCAAAGCCTCACTTCTTTAGTGTGGTGATTAGGAAGTCCCACTCCACTCTATCATACGTCTTTTGCATGTCGATCTTCAGTGCACATTCCAGTGGTGAAATACTTTGTGATCTACCATGATGTTATCCTGTATGTGTCTACCTGATGCAAATGCACTCTGGAAAGGAGTGATAAGCTCTGATAGATAAATCTTAAATCGGTTCACCAACACTTTTGATATGATTTTATACAGAAAGTTGCAACAACTTATTGACTTAAAATCAGTAGGTCTCATCGGGTTTAGTACTTTTTGGATCAGCACTATATCAGTATTGTTCAGGGGGTTTAGAAGAGTACCTGTTCTGAAGAAAGCCCTGACCGCGGTGATGACGTCTGCCGCCATAATGTTCCAGTTATTTTTGATAAAACAGACCCAGGAACCCGTCCGGACCCAGTGCACGTGACCCGCCTAGTTGATATGTAGCCGACCTTACCTCTATGTCTGTTACCTCTCGTGTCAAGTTAGCATTCATCTCGGGTGTGATTTGATTTGGGATATGATAAAATTTCACCTATTACTCCTCTAAGATGAGATATATGAAAGTGTAAGTATGGTACCTGGCGAAATTAGCAACATACTAAGGTTTCTCTGTTATAAATATGTTACTCCTCTTCTCTTTTATTAAGTCAATATTATTTTCATATATTTAAGGCAACAATCTTTGTACCTCACCTTATTTAAGCCTTAGTGGTAAAATCACTCGGATCCCGCACTCCATTACGATGCACAATTGTTTTTTAGAATACTCACTCAACACATTGTCGGACGTCGAATCCGAATTACCTGACCCGTTTTGAAAAATATTTTTAAATTTCGTTTTTTGAAATGTCGGGCCTTAGCGAGCGACGGGTTCGATCGAGAGGGGTCATCAACCGGACCGAAAAAATTGAAAGAGTCGCTACCATTTAATTAAAGGCTAATCGGAATCCTAAAATTGCCTAGGGTACATGGAGTTAACATCCTAGGGTTTAGAAAGGTCTACGTCCAGATAATCGAGTTCGGGGGTTTGATTACGTCTTAAAAGCTCGCGAGCTCATAATACGCCCTTTCGGTACTTTAGTTTGATTTTGATTTTTTTTTAATTTACCCGAATTGCTCGTTTTGATCATGCTTGACCCAAAAATACTACATGCATTTTCTTTAAATTAAACAAACCATGTACAAACATTTTTTTTTGAGTTAATTTTCAAATAGATAAACAAGAGAGAAAAAAATTAATCATGCTCGAGAAATTAGTGATTTAACTTTGGAGCCATTTTAAACGTGTCAAAAATACACGAATGATTTTTGAAAATATTAAGCACGTTGGACAAATTTGTCACATTTTTAGAAGTTATAGGATGTCCAAAAAAAAACTAGGGACCAAAATGCAATTTATTAAAATTTGAGCTGAAATGGAAAATATTTCGAAAATTGCAGAACTGACCCTAAACTATTCTGGACTTATTCGTAACACTTGCAAAAGTTCTAAAATAACCCGAAAATTATTCTAGACTTATTTGTAACACTTTTAAAAGTCATGGAATGTCCAAAAAAGTTTAGAAAAATCAAAATGCAAATTTTAAAAAACTTTCAGCTGAATTAAAGAAATATTTCAAAAATTGCACAAATGGCCCAAAACTTTTCGGGTTTGGTTTATAACACTCAATAAAGTCCCAGAATGACCCGAGAGTTCAAGGACCTAGTTATAACCTTCATCAAAGTTTGGGAATGACCTAAGTCATTTTTTAAAATAGTTTTTTCACATATACATAATATACATGTATTATACATATACATAATATATATATATAGTATTACATAAACATAATATAAATATATATTATACATATATATATATATATATATATATATATATATTAACAAGTATAATATACATAAATATATAATATATGTATATAAACTCTCAATTTTATTTCACATTTAGAAAATACAAATATGATATTGAATATGAGAGAAATATACCTAACTCATTGGAGGTTTAATACCGTACGAGGAACCGAGACCGATAATTATCGATATTTTTTTTCACTTTTTTTCCACTTTTTTTCTATTTTTTTCTTCACTTCTTCAATCCTCCTTTTCTTGGTTTCATTGAAGCTCCCCTTCTTTCACTAATTTCTCCCTTATTTATACAGAAAATATATGTAGATATTTTTTTTAAATATTTTTAGATATTTTTTAATTTATTTATTTATTTAATTTTTATATCGATTTCTCTTGGCTCGATTCTTTGCGTACGGTATTTTGACCGCGAGCCAAAATCAGGTGTTTACATTTGCCCCTCTTTGGACACGCGCTCATGGAAGTGATCTCATGAGTGTGTTCAAAGACAAACAACTGATTTTGGCTCCTCTTTTTTCATTATTTACATAGTAAACAAACATCATTACACAACTTTCGGAAGCTAGACATTTATAGGTCCCGATCGTTGACGATGATTTGTGGAGATTGAAGCTGGATAACTACAGGTTCTGGTCGTCGATGATGACTTGCGAAGGCTGAACACCTAAAGGCTCCGCTCGCTGTTTTGTAACTTTCAGAAGCTAGACATCTAGGTTCTGATCGTTTGGGATGACTTGCGGAAGTTGAGCACCTAAACGCTCCGTTCGTCGGTTTGTAACTCTCAGAAGTTGGATATCTACAAGTCCCGATTATTGATGATGACTCGCGGAGGTTGAGCACCTAAAGACCCCGCCCATTAGTTTGTAATTCACTTTGGAGGTAAAAACCCTTCTTGAGATGTCTGACTGCTTGTGCGGACTTCTCAGTCTGTTTTCTCATTAATCGACATTGGAGTCCTTCTTGATGGAGTTCCCTAAAGCCATTCATGCTATCTTCACAAGTTGTCGTTGCAGCTCAAATTAATGTCGATCACAACTTCTTTTTATTGCTACTGTGGGAAACAATGTCGTTCACTTTTGAGCATTTTTTTTATCTCTTGATTTTCTTTCCTTTTGCTACGGTATTTTTTTTAGCGCACCTCTCGATTCCCTTAATTTTTGCCGAGGTCTCCCTTTTGGGTTTTCAACCTAGGAAAGATTTGATTCGTTTCCTTTTGCCATGATCGCCCTTTTTAGGGATTTTTAATCATGTCCATCTTCCCTAAATTTTGCCTAACCCGCCCTTTCAGGTTTTCGATTTAGCGGGAATTTCTCTCATTTTTGGAGGCTCGCTTTCTGATTACGATTTTTTTTTTGCATCCACATTGATTGGATTGGGGAGTTCTTTGTTGTCCATGTCAGTGATGATCATGTCTCCCCCACTGAAAATCTATTTGATGACATAAATCCCTTAATATTTAGGTACAAACTTGCCTCGAGAGTGTGGATTGACTTGAAGTTTTTTTTTTGCATCCACATTGATTGGATTGGGGAGTTCTTTGTTGTCCATGTCAGTGATGATCATGGCTCCCCCACTGAAAATCTATTTGATGACATAAATCCCTTAATATTTAGGTACAAACTTGCCTCGAGAGTGTGGATTGACTTGAAGTTTTTTTTTTTGCATCCACATTGATTGGATTGGGGAGTTCTTTGTTGTCCATGTCAGTGATGATCATGGCTCCCCCACTGAAAATCTATTTGATGACATAAATCCCTTAATATTTAGGTACAAACTTGCCTCGAGAGTGTGGATTGACTTGAAGTTTTTTTTTTTTGCATCCACATTGATTGGATTTGGGAGTTCTCTTTTGTCCATGTCAGTGATGACCATGGCTCCCCCACTGAAAATTTCTTTGATGACATAAATCCCTTTATATTTAGGTACAAACTTGCCCCCAGAGTCTGGATTTTTTTAATTTTTTTTTATCTCTCGCTTTTCTATCATTTTGCTACTGTATTTTTTTTTACCGCACCTCTCGGTTCCCTTAATTTGTTTTGTTTTTTTGTCTAGGTTGGCCTTTCGGGTTTTCAACCTAGCAGGGATTTGATTTCTCTACTTTTGCGATGATTGTCCTTTTGGGGATTTTCAATCATGCCCTTCTTCTCTAAATTTTGCCTAAACCGCCCTTTCGGGTTTTCGATTTAGCGGGAATTTTCTCTAACTTTTGGAGATTCGCTTTCTGGTTACGAACTCCTTAAGGATAGTATTTTCTGACTGCGTCCATATTGATTGGACTGAGGAGTTCTTGGTTGTCCATGTCGATAACGATCATGGCTCCTCTGCTGAAAGTCTCTTTGGCGTCATAAGACCCTTCATATTTAGGCACAAAGTTGTCCCAAGAGTCTGGATTGACTCGAAATGTTTTTTTTCGGAGAATTAGACTGCTTGTAATTCTCTTAGACTGACTTTCCTGTTAAATGCACGAGTCATGCGTTGCTGGTACAAATGTCTGTGGCACTACGCGATGAGCCGCCTTTTGTCATGAGGTTCAATTGCACGTATCTGCATTTCACCTACTCTGACTCGTCATTCTCTGCCTCGGCGAGGATCCTAGTTGACAGGATTTTTACTTCAATTGGCAACACGGCTTCGATCCCGTAAACAAAGGAAAATGGGGTTGCCCCTGTTGATGTCCGTATTGAGGTCTTGTATGCCATGAGTGCCTAAGACAGCTTATCATGTCAGTCCTTTAATTGCTGCTTTCACTGCGCCATTCATTTGTGGGTGATATAGAGATGCATTTTTACACTTGATCATAACTCAATCCAATTTAGATTTCTGGCATTGCCAGTGATGATTGACTTCGGCATCCCATGACACACGATGATATCCTCGCTGATGAAAAATTCAATGGCCTTTGCCGTTATTCACGTCAGGGTAATAACCTCTACTCCTGATGAAGTAATCGATTGTAATCAATGCAATATGAATCGATGACCATTGGACGCCTTTGGGAAAATCATGTTGATTACATCGATGCCCCACATTGAGAAAGCCCGTGGGAAAGTCCTGGAATAGAGCTCTTGAAGTGGCACGTGGATTTGGTCCACGTACACTTGACATAGGTGATATTGTTGGGCATGGTTTATACAGTCAGCAGTCATGGTGAACCAAAAGTACCCAAGTATTACACGTTGATGTGTGGGCCGCAACAACCTTTGTGAATTTCTTCCATTAAGTGCTCAGCTTCTTTGGCATTCACGCATCTCAAGAGGGTATCATAAAATGATCTTTTGTGTAAGGTCGAATCCGGCAAGGGTCTTCCACTAGCGAGTGGACGGATAAAAAGGCCTAAGGGGCTTCATCGAGTAAAGCTCCAATGGTGATATCGTTGAAAACAAGCCTGACAAGCCGTCGTGAGCATCAATGTCATCGAGTTGGATCACATGTGGTGCGCCTGGAAATAAAATAGGAGAGGAAACAAACATGTCCCTGAACTTTCGGCTAAATCTTTGAAATTAGGAAGAAAACCCAGTCTTAAAAGTGCCCTTGTCCTTTCAGGTGTGGGAAGGTCATATGTAAGAGGTGGACTTTGGTCTGGATGGCCATATGTGGGAGGTGGAGCTTGGTCAGGATGGAACAAGTGCCTGACATGGATAGATGAGGTGTCACTATAGTAATGTTCCTCAGGATGACAAGGTCAGGGATATTGTGGTAGTCACACCTGTCTGGAGCTTAGAAGAACCAAAATTCGCTCGACCTAGGAGGTCATGCCAACGATTGACTGCACTGTGTAGGAACTCATGGCGTGCATGGTCTGTTCTACTTGGATGATTCTCTCATGTTCTTGAGGTGCTGGAGTCGTGGAATGTCGCATGGGTTTCTGAAAACCTAAATTCAAAATACCGTAGTAAGAAGGATGAATACAGAATTGATCATGCATGATTGATTTTGAAAATTCTATGTTCCATTCATTCCATTTGTAGACTTTGATTGCATGTATGGAAAACGTTCTTTTCAAAAATACTTTTAAAGGTTTTGACCAATCGAAGTCTAGTCCTTAAGACGTTTCACACGACGACGTAGCTCGTTGAGTGCATTTGTTGATTGTTCAATGGTTCGAACGAAGATCGAGGACATGTATTTTGATTATTTTTTTGCCTCGTTCTTCGTATGAACTGTTCAAGGGTGTCATTCAACTTAGCAACGTTGCCCTCACATTTTTCCAAGGTGCTCACACATTGCTAGAATGATGGTGGTTATTGGAGTCTATCCCCGATGATCTCCTCTGGGCCGAAAGACGGATTTGCAGGTGTCGAATGGAACATGTGAACGTATTCCGTTGTTGTTTAATCACGCAAACTCATTTTCCATATTCCAGAATTCAGACAAGGCGTTAAGGAGAATCCAATTGACTATGTAGTTTACGAGCTCGTGAACCTCGTCAATCTTCTTGTTCACGTATTTCTGATTCCCTTTTTGTCATGGCTTTCCATATTCGGGAAATTTCGACCGTAGGGGGCTGTATGGCCTTAATGTGAGGGCAATGATTTTTTTTTTCATCCTAACCAAAGATGGTGCGTGAAAACGTCTTAAGGATACAAAATTGAATGAACAGAACTTACGATTTTTTTTTTGAAAAATGCAATGCAAGTGCGAGAATTTAACTTCACTAGTAAGACTCGTATTACATTTACAATAGTCTGGAATATATAATACAAAAACTCAATCCTATACATGTCATGATCTAGGGCCAAAACAAAACACATTTACCTCAATGGGCCAAACTTATTCATGGGCCAAATTTCTTCATGGGTTGTGGGCCAATCTCGCATCCAAATGCTTGGGCTGAATTCTCGTTTACATCAGTTGGGCCCAAAAATGGAAATACACACAAAACTGGTAAAGACTAAACACAGTGTGGAGCTTTTGTTCTAAACGGATGGAATTTCTAGGTCATCTGAACCAGCGGAACCTCACCCCCTAAAGAGGATCACGGGTCCATTCCGATCATCAAGTTGAGTTGTTTGGGTGCGTGCCGGCGGTCGAAACCGCTCCTAAACTCCTTAAGCTCTTAATGTGCTCCAGGTGTGGCGGGTAATGGTAACCAGCGTGGTGTATGCAAAACAAGAATTTACATTTTTTTTTTGACTTATTACAATTACATCGCCTTTTAGACAAAAAATTGAAACTCCAAGCATGAGCAAACGGTCAAAACGGATAAGGCAAAATACAATATGACTATCAGTAAACTGGAATCAAACCAGATTTGAAACGAAGAACATAGAAGAAGACTTAGAAAGCAAGTAACTGTACTAGAGAACAATAACAGAAAACTGAACTTTGAATCTTAGCATTGAATCAAGTTAAGTTTACATTTGAGATTACACCTATATTTATACTAATCACAATGCCTAAGCTAGCCTTGATAATCTAGGAACACTCAAGACTCTTCTAGAGAAATCTTGAATCGCAAGTAATCTTCCTTAATCTTCCTTGAGCTTCCTTGAGCTTCCTTGATAACTTGCAATGTACGTAACCACAAAAGTGGTCTTCATTCATTAAACTCATACATCCTAACATTCCTCTAAAAAGATCTTTTCTTAACATCTCTTTCAAGCTTGCGAATCATCCTCCTGATAACACTGATTATCAGCAGCTTATCACCTATCACCGTAGCAGCTTTGCAAGTTTACCATTCTGCTGTCAAACAATCTCTCAGAACTTTGATCAGATCAACAATAAGATAACCACACGTTCATCATATCAAACAAGATCTGATCATCGATAAAACTCATCACCAATTAATCAGGATGATCAAATAATACCCAGCTTACCAAGAACACCACAGAACATCAGATTCAGTTCAGACTCAGACCGATCCCCTTTTTTAATCATACAACCTTTTCATTTTCATTGATTAACAGATACTTCTTTTATTTTAATTCTGACAGGAAGGTTTTCATTTGCCTCCATCTTACCAGTGAAGCTGGGAGGTTTTCAATTTTCCTCCATCTTACCCGCCTCAAGTATTGACAGAGTATCTTGACGTTATCTCTGCAACATCTGTTTTTGGCATCTAAGCTTCACCTTATGCCAGATAAAACTCTTGATATTATAAGATTGATTTTTTTTAACAAAGCTGATCATTCCTGAGGAACTGAAAGAACTGATGAACTGCATGTTCTGAGAAAAGCAAGGACATATGAAAACATCACTGATTAACAGAGAGTTTACCCGAATGATAAGAAAGTTTGATGCTGACAAACGAACAATCATCTCATTGCAGATCTGCACTCAAAGAACTAACAGATCATCATATTCAGCAGAATGAAAACCCATAAATTGCATGATGGATAGAATTATAAGCAGCAGATAATACAGCATATCAAGAAGAAAGATCGAAGGCAAAACAGATGTTTAAAAAAAAACAGAGGAATGCCCGAAGTAGAGTAAGATAATGAATTACCAATTTTGATATACGACATAGCAAGTAATCATTAGATTCATAGCTCATCATTGTTACTTAGATCATCAGCACTACCATCATCAGAACTACTGCTGAGAACACTTTTGGCTTCATCAGAACAAACATCATCAGGAGCTGCATCAAATGTCAGGACTCCAAGCTTCTTTCGAAACTGAGAAAACAGCTTCTCAGTCAGGGGTTTAGTAAGAATATCAGCTACTTGATCAGCTGCAGGTACAAAATTAACAATTATCTGTCCATTTTGAACTTTTTCCCTCACAAAACACAGATCCAGCTCAACATGCTTCATCTTGGAGTGTTGGATTGGATTTTCAGTGAGGGCAACAGCTCCTGTGTTGTCACACCAGATAATAGGAATGGACGACAGCTTTACACCTAACTCAGACAGCAGTGAGACTACCCACATTACTTCACACATGGCATTTGCCACAGCTCTATATTCAGCCTCAGAGCTCGACCTGGAAATAACAGATTGCTTTTTAGAGCTCCAAACAATTGGATTGTTATTTAACAACAAGTAGTGGCCAGACACAGATTTCCTATCAAGAGAGTCACTACCCCAGTCAGCATCAGAGAATGAAATCAGACTTACCTCAGATGAAGGAACTGGAGGTGCTCTAAACAACAAACCATGATTGATGGTACCTTTAAGATACCTTAAAACCCGTAACACAGCCTTCCAATGATGTTGAGTAGGATGTTGCATAAACTGACTAAGCTTGTTGACAGCAAAGCTTATGTCAGGTCTGGTGATGCAAACATGCTGTAATGCCCCGATAGTACTTCTATACAAGGTAGGATCAAATGGTAAAGAAACAGCACCTGTCAAAGATTTACCAAGAAAATTGCCCGACATTGGAGTCGGCAAAGCAGAGGCATTGGACAGCCCAACTTTAAGGAGAACCTCATTGATGTACTTCTTCTGAGAGAGTAGCAAGCAGTCCTCACCAACCTGTACATCCATACCCAAAAAATAGTTAAGTAAACCCAAGTCTTTTAGTTTAAACTCACGATTGATCTGCTCAATCACTTTTTCCACTCCTGATGAATCACTACCTGTGACAACAATGTCATCAACATATACTAAAAGATATATACTACCATGATCAGTATTTTTAAGGAACAAACAATTATCAGCTAGAGATGTAGTAAATGACAGAGAATTGAGCAAGAAACTTTTAAACCTCTCAAACCAAGCACGGGGGGCTTGTTTTAACCCATAGAGTGCTTTGTTGAGTCTGCACACTAGCACCCTTCCTTGATCATCTCTTTGTTCAAATCCTGGAGGTTGCGTCATGTACACATCCTCAGCTAATTCACCGTGAAGGAACGCATTATTGACATCAACCTGTCTCAAGAGCCACTTATGTGTTAGAGCTAGAGTAAGTATAATCCTGACAGTGGGGGACTTTACCACAGGACTGAATGTATCCTGAAAGTCGAACCCTGGTTTTTGAGAAAACCCCTTTGCCACCAAGCGAGCCTTATATCTAGCTACTGTGCCATCTGGATTTTTCTTAACTTTGAACAGCCACTTGCAACCTACTGGTATTCTTCCACCAGGTAATTGAGTGAGACACCATGTATTGTTGATCGCCAATGCCTGTAGTTCGTCTTGAACTGCTTGTTTCCAATAAGGAGACTGCATAGCCTCATAGATGTTTTCAGGCGGAGAGTGGCTAAGCTCTTCAGAAGGCAGAACACTGGTAGTCAGCGCATTAAAAGACTTCTCTTTAGACCTGGTGATCATGGGATGAATGCTCGGACGAGCAGAAGAAGAAGGAATAACAATCACAGATGGATCAGTAATACTGGATTCATTATGCATAGTTGAAGCTGCTGGGACAAGATCAGAGTTATGTGGCACATACCTGACTGGTAGTTGATCACTAGCAATATTATTAAACTGTGAATAACCACCTGCTGAATCAGTACCTGACTGGTCGACTGGTCGACTGGTCGACTGGTTGACTGGTCGACTTGGCGACTGGTTGACTAATCGATCACATACCTGACTGGTCGACTGGTTGACTGGTCGACTTGGCGACTGGTCGACTAATCGATCACATACCTGACTAGTCGACTGTTGAGGTGTAGTGACGGATGGCAGCAATTCTGAGCCATGGGGCACATATCTGATGGCATGAGGTGGGATGGGAATAGAACAGACAGGTGATGACAGCTCATGAACAGAGGTAGTTGGGGGCGATGTCTCGATTGCTCTATCAGTAGAACTGATATATCCTGAGCTGGTAGACACAGGTGAATCCACTGGTGCAGAGGTAGGTGTGGCAACCTTCGAATTTACAAGATCAATATCAGCGTGAGGCTGAGATATAGAAACATCAGTATCAGACACATGATCATCAGTAGGACTACACATATTTGAATTGAATGGTAAGAAGAAAGGGATGGAAGTAGCTGTGTTCTTAACAGCCGATGACTGCATAAACTCTCCCTGTTTGTTAGCAAATGGAAAAACATTTTCATGAAACTTAACATGTCTTGAAACATACACACGACCAGATGAATCAAGGCACTTGTAACCATGCTGATTTGAGCAATAGCCAATAAACACACAAGGTGAGGAACGAAAGTCCATTTTATGTCTGTTATATGGTCTTAATAATGGGAAGCAGAGACACCCAAACACTCGCAAGAAATCATAGTCAGGTGGGGTAAGGAACAACTTTTCATGAGGAGATACACCCTGCACAACTTTAGAAGGCAGTCTGTTAATCAAAAACACAGCAGTAAAGAAAGCATCGGTCCAATACTGCATAGGTAAGGATGCATGCTTCATTAATGTCAAACCTGTTTCGACAATGTGTCGATGTTTTCTCTCAACTATGCCATTCTGTTCTGATGTATATGGACAAGTGAATCTGTGTTTGATGCCATGATGAGACAAATATGAAGCAAGAGCACGAAACTCACCTCCATTGTCAGTTTGGATAGCTTTTAGTTGCATGCCAAGTTGCTTTTCAGCACACTTGTGAAATTCTGTAAAAACTTGCGCAACATCACTCTTTTTCTTCAAAAAATAAATCCATGTAAATCGAGTGAACACATCAACAATACTTAGATAGTAAGCACATCCATTTGACAACAACGGAGCTGGTCCCCAAAGATCCATCTCAACAAGTTCGAGAGGACTTTGATATACAGTTTCAGATTGTTTGAAAGGTAATTTGCAGCACTTACCTATGGCACACGCAGTACAAGAAACAGCATCATCAATCACAGCAATGTTATTATTCTTAGCAACTAAGGTAAGAGTTTTGATCGAAGGATGTCCCAATCGTTGGTGAAGAGTGGACGATTTCATTTTAACTTTTGTAGAAAAACAGAACATACCAGAATCACATGCTTTATTAAACTGATTGTTGTCAGAAACCGATCCATACAACACAGAATTCTCATTAACCGATTTGTCTAATAAGGTGGACTGATTACACACAGCTCCAACATGTCCTATCTTGCTAAAATCAAGCTTATACAGACCATTGCATTCTACTCCAGACAGAAGAACCTTCTTTGACACAGCATCACGAATAAGACAGCAAGTCGGATGAAATTCAAAGAAAACCTCATTGTCCTTTGTAAACTGAGAAACAGAAACAAGATTCTTTGTTATTTTAGGAGTATATAACAGGTCTTTTAAGATAAGAGACTTAGAATCAGTATTAATAACCGAAGTACCAACACTAGCTATGTCAAGATAGCTCCCATTGGCAACCTGAACTTTTCCTAAACCATGATAGGGATAGAGAGTAGTACCTGGAGGAGGTCCTTGAGCAAAGTGATTGGTGGCTCCTGAGTCTGGATACCAGGCTTTTTCCGAGACTTGTATAGGACCAGAATTGGTTGTCATGTGAGCTTGATTGACAGCGTCTAGTGTTGGAGCTTGAGGAGCTGGAGGAGCTGTAGGAAAACCAGGTGAAGACTGAACAATATAGTAAGGTGTAGGAGAGGAGGCATACTGATTAAACATCGAAGCACACATCATAGGATTCTGAGGTTGTTGAAAGAACTGAACCGGAGGAGGTTGAGACAGCTGTTGTATTGGAGGCATCATCGATTGTTGATATTGTTGCATCTGCTGAGGTAGTGGCTGTGGCTGTTGTCCATCAGAATTCCAAGGCATCGTGGAGACAAGATTAGCACTCATCTCGCCTGCAGGAGCTGTCACGCCTTGAAAGTGCACATTGAACCTCTGAAAGCATCTGTGGACAAGGTGTCCAAACTTGCCACATAGCTGACATTGTGGCTTGTTTCCATTGCCTCTGCCCCTACCTCTTCCTCGGCCATATCCTCCTGTGGAGTTGGCTTGATACTCCGGAATCAATTGTTGTCCTGAATTAGTATTTTGCAGACTTACATTTTGAGGATTCGGTTGTCCTAGACTTACTGGTGACTGATCTGAACTTGATTTTTCAGCTATATTTGCAACTGTAAATGAATTATCGAAGGCTATCTCCTTCTGTCGAGCTTCGGCATCTAACAGCACAGAGGATATAGAGGACAGATCATATGGATTTCTGCTGGCATGGATGACAGATACAACGTTATCATACTGTCCTTTTACACCATTGAGGACAATAGAGATTTGTTGCATCTCTTCAATAGGATGACCACATCCAGCAAGGCTATCACATATCAGCTGTATTTCTGTAAGATACTCCCTCATTGATTGATTGTAGTGTTTGCGTACCTTTAATCTGTCATACAGATTCATGATTCTGGTTGTGGATGATGAGGAGAAGTGATGATGTAGCTTTGTCCAGATTGAGGCTGCAGTCATGCATCCAGTGAGCCCCTTGCTGATTGGAGTGGAGATGGAAGCTAGGAGCCAAGAAGCTAACGAACTGTCCTGTTGATTGTGCTTGGCAAAATCAGGATTCACAATTTTATTACCTTCTCCATCATCGATCCAATGAGGTACTAGGATAGCACCAAACAGCAGATCTTCAAGATTGAATCCTCTGACTGCTAAGAGAACTTGTTGTTTCCAGGACTGGAAGTTCTCTTCTCCAGTCAGTTGACAGATGCGTTTGTTGAAGAAGGTTTGCTGATTGTCTTCCATGGCCAACTCTTCAAACAGAATGCAGAATGAATCGATAGTTTCAGAAACAGAGACAGTACCAGAAACTGAAGAACAGAGAATGACTGATCTTCGCAGAACGAAATCACGACAGGAAGAACAAATGCAGCGATCAATCAAGGCTTCAGTCTTCACGGAATGACAGCGGAATCTACTGATGAAAGCTCTGATACCATATCAGTAAACTGGAATCAAACCAGATTTGAAACGAAGAACATAGAAGAAGACTTAGAAAGCAAGTAACTGTACTAGAGAACAATAACAGAAAACTGAACTTTGAATCTTAGCATTGAATCAAGTTAAGTTTACATTTGAGATTACACCTATATTTATACTAATCACAATGCCTAAGCTAGCCTTGATAATCTAGGAACACTCAAGACTCTTCTAGAGAAATCTTGAATCGCAAGTAATCTTCCTTAATCTTCCTTGAGCTTCCTTGAGCTTCCTTGATAACTTGCAATGTACGTAACCACAAAAGTGGTCTTCATTCATTAAACTCATACATCCTAACAATGACAAAGCAAACATGACAAAGCCTAAACCCTCTAAAAGAGATCCCCAGCAGAGTCGTTAAATTGTCGGACATCGATTCCGACTTACCCGACCCGTTTTGAAAATATAAATTAAATTTCGTTTTTGAAAATGTCGGGTCTTAGCGAGCGACGGGTTCGATCGAGAGGGGTCATCAACCGAACCGAAAAAAATTCAAAGAGTCGCCACCGATTAATTAAAGGCTAATCGAAATCCTAAAATTGCCTAGGGTACATAGAGTTAACATCCTAGGGTTTAGAAAGGTCTACGTCCAGATAATCGAGTTCGGGGGTTTGATTACGTCTTAAAAGCTCGCGAGCTCATAATACGCCCTTTCGGTACTTTCGGTTGCTTTTTTTTTTTTTTTAATTTACCCGAATTGCTCATTTTGATCATTCTTTGCCCAAAAATACTACATGCATTTTCTCTAAATTAAACAAACCATGTACAAACATTTTTTTTTAGTTAATTTTCAAATAGATAAACTAGAGAGAAAAAAATTAATCATGCTCGAGAAATTAGTGATTTAACTTTGGAGCCATTTTAAACGTGTCAAAAATACACGAATGATTTTTGAAAATGTTAAGCACGTTGGACTAATTTGTCACATTTTTAGAAGTTATAGGATGTAAAAAAAAAAACTAGGGACCAAAATGCAATTTAGAAGTTATTCTAGACTTATTTGAAACACTTTTAAAAGTCATGGAATGTTCGGAAAAGTTTAGAAAATCAAAATGCAAATTTTAAAAAAATTCGAGCCGAATTAAAGAAATATTTCAAAAATTGCACAAATGGCCCAAAACTTTCCGGGTTTGGTTTATAACACTCGATAAAGTCCCAGAATGACCCGAGAGTTCAAGGACCTAGTTATAACCTTCATCAAAGTTTGGGAATGACCTAAGTCATTTTTGAAAATAATGTTTTCACATATACATAATATACATGTATTATACATATACATAATATATATATATATATACATAGTATTACATAGACATAATATAAATATATATTATAGATATAGATATATATAGTAATACATAAACATAATATAAATATATATTATACATATAGATATATATAGTATTACATAAAAATAATATAAATATATATTATACATATATATATATATTAACAAGTATATTATACATTAATATATAATGTATGTATGAAAACTCTCAATTTTATTTCACATTTAGAAAATACAAATATGATATTGAATATGAGAGAAATATACCTAACTCATTGGAGGTTTAATACCGTACGAGGAACCGAGACCGATAATTATCGATATTTCTTTCACTATTTTTCTATTTTTTTCCACTCTTTTTCTATTTTTTTCTTCACTTCTTCAATCCTCCTTTTCTTATTTTCATTGAAGCTGCTCTTGCTTCACTAATCTCTCCCTTATTTATACACAAAATATATGTAGATATTTTGTGGTATTTTTAGATATTTTTTAATTTATTTCTTTTTATATCGATTTATCTTGGCTCGATTCCTTGCGTACGGTATTTTGACCCCGAGCCAAAATCAGGTGTTTACACACATAATCCATTTACTAAATGTGGTGCCATGACTCATAAAAATACACACTCTTATTAAAGGATAAAATTACACCTATTACTCCTCCAAGACGAGATATATGAAAGTGTAAGAATTTTACCTCGTGAAACTAGCAACATACTAAGGTTTCTCTGCTATAAATATGTTACACCTCTACTCTTTTATTAAGTCAATATTATTTTCATATATTTATAATCATTTAAGCATCGGAGAGAGATTCGACAGAAAACCTCCGCTCGCCCTCATTTGCAGGATAATCGACTAAGGTTATGAGTATTATCAGACAATCAGGATTCGACTCCTAACGAGTTAACAAGTAAATAAATCTATGTACCATGTACCAACAACTTCCAATTGTAGGGGTGACAAATTATGCGTACGTACGTGTTATTAAGCGTATCAATACGTTTATCGCGTGACACTTAGCAAATATGAACACACATGATAAACTTAACATGTTATGATACTCAACACGAAAACGACACACAATTTGCAGTGCGTATTCATGTCGTATTGTGTTAAGTTAGTTAGTTATATGTTTACATGCGAAATTTATATAAAAAAAATCAAAATAATGAATGGTTTATCGAAAAATTATCAATTCAAACATTAGATTTAATTAGTTTTTAATGTAGAATTGAAAAACTCTATATATTAAACATTTAAATAGAGTTTTAGAAATTATAAAAGAATAGTTGTTTTAAAAGATATTCAAAATAAAACTTTCAAGTATAAATTTATCGTATTGCCGTGTGTGTCGTATTCTGATACCTAAACATGAACACAAAACAAAAATAGTTTTATATTATCGCATTTGTTTTATTATGTTATACTTTTTTTTTAATCATATACGTGTTATGATATTCCGTAAACAATTATGAGATAAATTTTAAAAAGTATGCATGTCAGAAAAAAAATTAAAAAAAGTATATATGCAAAAAAAAATTTAGCAAAATGTTCATATGCGCAGGTACCACCTGCTTTTTTCAGTTTTTTTTTTTGGAAAACAAATAGAAAAAAATCTTAATTTTTTTTAAAAAAATTACAGTAAGTAGATATTTTAATTTAGATTCAAATGATGCAAAAAACATTAAATTTGGACTTACGGATTGACTGTAGGCTCTGCCGTAAGTTGAGATATGAAAATTTGACTTAACAAAAATATAACTCATACCCTGTAAGTCCAAATTTAATGTTTTTTGCATAATTTGAATCGAAATTAAAATATCTACTTAATGTAATTTTTTTAAAAAAATTTAAGATTTTTTTCGATTTGTTTTTCAAAATAAAAAACAAAAAAAAAAAAATGAAAAACGCAGGTTGGTACCTGCGTTTTTCGTTTTTTTTTTTCTTTTTTTTTTTCGTTTTTTTTGAAAAAATAAATCGAAAACAATCTTTAAAAAATTACAGTAAGTAGATATTTTAATTTCGATTAAAATTATGCAAAAAAACATTAAATTTGGACTTACGGATTGACTGTAGGCTCTGCCGTAAGTTGAGATATGAAAATTTGACTTAACAATTATATAACTCATACCCTGTAAGTCCAAACTTACCACGGTGAACGTCATTAATGTCGTAATTCAATTTTCTACCTAGAGTAAATATTTTGATTTTTTTTGAGTAAGTACATAATTAAATTTCTCACATGATGCATTTCATTATTTCGGTCAAATTTTAAGACAAGCGATGTTAGGTTACAAAATCATTGTATTTCTAATCAAAAAAATTAATCTAGGTAGATAATTGAATTACGACATTAATGACGTTCACCGTGGTAAGTTTGGACTTACAGGGTATGAGTTATATTCTTCTTAAGTCAAATTTTTATATTTCAACTTACGGCAGAGCCTACAGTCAATCCGTAAGTCCAAATTTAATGTTTTTTTTGCATCATTTGAATCGAAATTAAAATATCTACTTACTGTAATTTTTTAAGATGTTTTTCGATTTTTTTTCAAAAAAAAAAATGAAAAACGCTACTGATTTACCTGCGCATATGAACATTTTGCTAAAAAAATTTTTGGCATATATACTTTTAAATTTTTTTTTTTCTGACATGCATACTTTTTAAAATTTATCCAATTATGAACCATATTGAAATGTAAACGTCTAAAGGAACATGCGACAATACAGTTACTTGATTGCTACTGCTAGGTAGCGCACAAGAAACCTAGGGTTAATTAGTTATGTATAGTGCTGAAATTTCAGTGCTTGTCAGATTCCAATATTTTCAACTTAACTATTGATGCACATGCACCCTTATACTCTATTTTTGAAATTGTTGGAATGCTTACATGTAACGAGTACTTTTCCTTCCACTGATTGATTCTATGAGAAATTTCAAATTTTATTATAATACGAGCGCTGTTATGAGGTACGACAGGATTTTTTTCCTTCCAAAACTATACCCCATTCTAAAACACAATACCAAAATAATAACTTCTAAAAATCATTTACTAAACCTAAATGTTAACGACAGGCATAATGCTACTCGTGTCTCTCAGTCATGAATAAGAATTATCTTAACTCCTACTCATGACTGCGAATCGCGGGCACGCGTAAAAACTTCTACTCACGACGTATACTGCAGTTGAGTATAGGATTTCAATTTATTCATACTCTCAACTCACATTGAATGGTAGGATTTAAGTTATTTAAGTTTGATAAATAGTTTTCAAAACTTGCTATTTTCGTTAGGTTCCTGATATTCATAAATTTACAGGATAGCCGAAATCACTCACCCCTACTCAATCACATCACATGTCACATCATGTTGTTAAGAAATCGATAACCCATAACTTCTTATAGAATTAATTGTTATTGTTAATTAGTTTTAGATATTTAATTAAAAATAAAATTATATGATATTGCTTATGTCCACTAGCAAGATTGAGTGATTATGTATTCACTTTAATTTTGTTTATATGTTGGTACAAGTTTGAATTATAAACTTAATTTTCATCGAAACTTCGCGACGCTGATTCGTATGAAATTTTAAGTTATCTGTTAAATCTATTTTTAAGGGATAGTACAGAAAAATTAATATTTCCAAATTAAAAGGCTTTCAAGTACTCTTAATAACATTTCTTAAACTACATATTATTTAAACTATCTACAAAAAAAATAACATGAATAGATAAACAAACTAAAAATATAACCAATCTCAAGGGTGTCACGGGTTGGGTTCAGTTAACGACAATCAGTAATGTCATGCTACATGTGACAGGTAATCGACTAAATACAAATATTTAGGTTACCTCTTTAACTGATTGCACTTTGCGGAAGCGGATCTGCCCGAGGTTGGGATCACGGTCTGCCCGACGGGAGGACACGACACGGTTTGACGGGCTATGACCTATAACACCACATCTACTAAACTCTATCTATACTGTAGGGTGACTATCATATCATTCAACTCCAGGTTTCTCCAAACCCTGAGCATCCGTATATATACTTATATATAGAGGGATAGGTTTTAAGGTCAGATACATAACTGGCTTATGTGAATGGGCTCCCACTTAGGGCGGCCCATTATCCTAAAACTAACATCTCCCACTCGCACAAAGTGGGGGGGAGCTCATCCATCTAGCCAACACCAGGAGAACAAATCTCATAATATAGTAAAGTCACATACGAGGAGGCAGTCGTGCGACCGACCGACACAACGAGCAAAGTGCTACGCAGCGGTTAACAATACGTAGCGACCCGCGGATCTCACACCAGCAGTGGAACTGAGCCCTGCACCCTTGGTCATGTAATCTTTCTCTAGGTATGACCACAAAGGATCTTTCAGACCTATATCCGCATTATGCCCACAACCGCAGCCTATGCCGCAGTTGATGGCCATCTAGTGGACATAATATGGAGAAGATCCCATAATGACCATCCCCATCCCACGAAACCATCAGCACAATCCAACTCGCTTTTCTAGAACCGGGACCCGGGCAGAATACGTCGAAGGCCCATCGAGCACGGACAAAGATAGCAAACACTGAATCGAACCTCAAGCCTCTGTTCAGAGTAATGAGGGTACGTACGCGGCTCTCACACAAAGACCTCTAGGTCTCATATGACTCCGAGTTAAGATCACATCTCGAGTCAAACCTATGGTCGTATTTGGGTGCGCCGCGGTATGGAACGCGCGCTACAGCATATCTCCTCTCCCATGTAGCATATGTCTAAATGTTGTACAGATGTCCAACAGACACAAAAGGTACCCAAACTAAAAGTCACAAAGACTCCCATATGACCCCTGAGTGGATTGACAGACCATAATCTGTCGTAGTGCGAAATAAGATAGTTCCGAACACAAAGTCCTTTCTGGTCATCCCATCAGACTTCCATAACTATAAACTATCACCAGCCTCACTTAGCCACAAAATCACAGAAGCTATCATCCGTGTGAGAGGGTGATCCAATCCACTTTGACATATTTCAACAAACAATCACAGAAATGAACACACAAAATACTCAAACAGCGAAAACATGCATACTCAAATATAATTCAAGTCAAAGAACATTGTTTGGGAAATATAATTAATCAAGCATATCAACTATGTCTACACAATCCTAGAGACTTCACATGTCTCACAAAAGGGTCCCTCTTTAGGCTTTTGGTGAAGGGGTCCGTAACCATCTCCTCTGTAGACAAATACTCCAAACTTATCATCTTGTGTCTCACCATGTCTCTAGCATAGTTATACTTGATATCAATGTGCTTCGACTTGTTATGGTACTTGGGATCCTTTGTAGCGGAGATCGCAACCTGATTATCGGAGTAAACCAGGATCGGATCAACTGGACTCCTCTAGCTCAGCAATCCATCCAGGAGCCTCTTTGTCCACAATACCTCTTGATCGGCCGACGCAACAACCACAAATTCGGCTTCCATGGTGGACAACGCGGTGCATGACTGTTTCTTGCTCATCCATGAAATTGCTCCATTGGAGAGTACGAACACAAAGCCCGATGTGGATTTCCTTTCATCCAGTTCACCACCATAGTCTGCATCGCTATACCCTATTATTGGGAAATCCTCTGATCTCCGCAAGTTTCCTCCATAGCACAAGGCATAGTTGACGGTGCCTTTAAGATATCGCATGATCCTCTTCAATGCCAGCAAATGTTTCAATCCGGGGTCATCTTGGTACCGACATACCATGCCGACTGCGTGACAGATATCAGGCCGAGTACACACCATTGCATACATCAGGCTTCCGACTGCGCTCAGGTACAGATTCTGTTCCATCATGCCTTTTTCTTCTTTAGTCTTTGGACACATATCCTTGTTGAGAGGTTGACCAATGTTAGCTGGAGTATCAGTGGGTTTGCAGTTATTCATGTTGAACCTTTCCAACACTTTATTTATGTAACTCTCCTGAGAAAGCCACAACTGCCTCCTACGGCGATCCCTCGAGAACTGAATCCCAAGGATATATGCCGCCTCACCCTTATCCTTCATCTCGAATAGAGAGGATAACCAGGCATTGGCCTTTGTGAGGAACTCCAAGCTATTTCCGGCTATTAGTATGTCATACACGTATAGAGTCATAAACACAAAGTTCGGTCCAGATCTCTTGGTGTACACGCAATGATCCTCATCTAGCATGAGAAATCCATTTTCCACAACCAAGTCATGAAATCTGCGGTACCACTACCTAGAGGACTGTTTTAGACCATAGATCAATTTATGTAGCTTGCACACTAAGTGCTCATCACCTTTCTGCACAAAACATTCAGGTTGCTCCATGTAGATCTCTTATTCTAACTCACCATTGAGGAAGGCAGTCTTAACGTCCATTTGATGCAGTTCCAGATCTAGACTCGTTGTAATAGCCAGAATCAAGCGAATTGTGGTCATTCGAAAAGTCGGTGAGAAGGTCTCCTTAAAGTCCACTCCCTCCTTCCGTGTATAACCTTTCGCGACTAGTCGAGCTTTGTAACGCTCAATTGTTCCATCGGCCTTGAGCTTTGTTTTCAGAACCCATTTAGCTCCTATTGCTCTGCGTACTGTCGGAAGCTCGACCAGTGCCCAAACGACGTTCTTCCTCATTGATTTCATCTCGTTCTCCATCGCTTTCATCCATTCTTCCTGGAAGGGTCCACTTAGAGCTTCTCTGACGTTTTTCGGCTCAAAAGCTGTCTCATCAGATATTAGGGTGTAAAGTTCTCCATCACATTCGAATGCATATCGTCGGGAAGGAAACTTACGTCTTAGCCCACGGCATAACATCTCACTACTACCAGGGGTATGACCATGATCACTCCCACTGGGAATGAGACCCCCGATGCTCCCACTGTCAACAAGATCATCATGAGCGGAATTTATTTCATTCGCTCCAGCGGGGAGGTGAATCCAGCAAATGACGAACAGATTCATCCTTTGTGGCTTCAACTCTCCCACTCGAATTAACAGATATCTTCTCAACTTGATCTTGCATCTCATATAGAGATTGGTCCAAACCAATCTCACCCTTCTTTGTAAATTCGTTCTCTAAAAACGTCGCGTCTCGTGATTAGAACTCGGAAACACTCCCACTGTCATCTTCAGCTATAAACACATATCCCTTGGAGGTTTCAGAGTAACCAACAAAGATACTCTTCTTTCCTCTAGGTCCAATATTCCCAAACTTGTTCGAGGAATCATGGGTGTAAGCGGCGCACCCCCATGGGCGCATACGGCTAAGGTCCAGACTTCTTCCAGTCCAAAGCTCGTATGGAGTGGAGTTAACCGTTTTTGTCTGCACACGGTTCAGGATGTAGGCAGCAGTTTTCAAAGCATCTCCCCAAAAGGAAATTGGCAATTGAGCCTGCGTCATCATCGACCGAACCATTTCAAGGAGTGTTCTATTGCGCCTCTCTGCAACACCATTTTGCTGAGGGGTGTATGAATGATCCCCTTTTCAGTGCATAGATCGTTGAATTCCACTAAAAGGTACTCTCTTCCACGATCAGTGCAGAGGGTCTTAACCTTCCGATCTAATTGATTCTCAACCAAATTTAGAAAAGATCTGAAGCAACCTATTGCCTCAGATTTATGGGAGATAAAGTAGACGAATCCATAACGGGTATAATCATCTGTAAATGTTATGAAATATCTTGCTCCATGCCGATCCCTAACACTAAGAGGGCCACATACGTCAGAATGAACTAATTGCAAAGGATATTCAGCTCTGGGGTCTTACCAAAAGGTTTTCGGGTGGTCTTTCCTCCTAGACAATTAACACACGTAGACAACTCCACATGCGGAATGTTAGGCAGCAAGCCCCGTTGGGCCAGCCACTGCATTCTATGTTGGCCAATATGACCTAATCTAGCGTGCTATTCATTCACATCGCAAACATTTCCACGAGTAGAAGAAAGCATGAAATTAGTATTGTTGCATGAATCCAAATCCAAAACAATAAATCCACCAGAAACTATCCCAAAACCAAATAGAGATGATGCTAAAGATAATTGGACGGAAAGTTCATGAAAAGACAATGTAAAACCAAGTTTCATTAATCCTAAGACTGAAATAACATTTCGGCTAATCTACGGAGCTATGTAAGACTAGGAATTGACCACCGCGCACACGCAACTCACAAGTTCCAATCCCATTGACTTCAACACGAGAGTTGTTGCCGACATAACTCCATCTAGTCTCCCGCGAAACTCTCTGGTACTCTACGAAAGCGTCTCGATCCCTGGCTATGTGGTCCGTCGATCCTGAATCCAAAATCCACACAAGACATGATTCAACCAACAAAACAGTACTAGAAACACAAAGTTCACTAGAATTGCCAACGAGAATTACCTGTCGCGTTGGTTCATGGCATGCACTCGCAATGTGTCCCTTATGGCCACAGTTGAAGCATTTCCTGGACTCGGGCTTCTTGGCTCTGCGCGGACGTTTCTGCGTCGCCGCTTACAGAGGATGATCAGTCTTTATCTTCTTTGCCACTGGTGCCCCTGCGACTGCACACCGTCCACCACTCCCTCGCTTATTTCGATTCTTCTTAGGTCCAGAGAACGATGCCACATGAACCTCAGTCTTAGGCCCTGTAGCCTTGAGACGTTCTTCTTCCAGCTCAATGTGCCTTCGAACGCGTTCAAAGGTGTTGAGCCTTTTAGAGTGGGTCATTTGAATCTTTATATGTTCCTAGGAGTCAGGCAAAGAGTGGATCACGACCTAGATTTACTGTTCATCGGTCAGGGGCTGACCGACCTCCTTGAGTTCTGCAATCATGTTGGCCATGTGCCTCGGATGTTGTCTCATGGAGTGCTGAGGATTAATCTTGTAAGAATCAAACTTGATGTTGAGCGAACGAAGCTGCGCAGTCATATAGACACCAAATCTATCCTGCAAAGCATCCCACAGCCCTTTAGCCGTGTCTTCCAGCCGTGTCTTCCGCGTCCTTGGCCTCCCACTCATCATAGAAGGCCTTTTGCTGATTCGTTAATCCAGTGTTGGGTGTTTTCTTCATCTTCTTGATGTGGTCAATCGACCTTTGCTCAATCAGACCCATCTGTATACGCTTACTCCAGATTTTGTAGTTATCAGACCTTTGTTCAGCTCAACGATGATGTTCTTCATGGCGGCCATTTCACTAACTAAAGGAAATATGATTAGGATCATATGGAGACACAAGGAACAATGTTCTAATGCATGTAAAAAGACAAGTCTCAAATTAATAGGACATACTTTAAAACATACTTAAATTCGGAGGACAACCCAAGCTAGACCGGGAAGCACTCCCCGTTTCTAAGCACGTCTTAAAGTCACTACTACCAATCGAAACACAGTCTATACAAACAATACTCTAAAGGACCGAAGTCGAACAGATCGCACTAAGCATTCAACTCTAACACAAGATAATTGTCCTAGCATTATTCAAGCAAATTCAGAGAACCTCGCATACTAATCGGCCGGTTCACACCTAGGAACATATCCGCAAGTGTAGTTCGAACTTATCCAAACTTCTGAAGGGCTACTAAGAACAGTCCTAAAGGTTTGCTACCTAGACTATTCCAGAACTAGATCTCCCTACAAGGTAGTCTATCCTATGCAAGTAAGATAACAAACACACATTTCAATACACACACATATATATATTGAGATCTTTCAAAATATAATTAAATTTGGGGCTAATTTTGAATTTTCAAAACTTTGAGGACCAAAGTCACACAAACAAGTAAAATTAATTAACATGTTAGACCAATTTTTCAACAGTATGCTGGGATCTCAACAAATCATAACCTAGTCAATTCTACCAGTCAAGACTATCTACCCTGCAGAAAACACAAAGTAATCCAGGAAACTCAAGGAACCCACACAACATTCTATATATATATATCCAGTCATGCAATATAAAATATCATAAGGCTCTCCCAGCAATTTAAATTAGTCCAACAGTTAATTTAATTAGCCCAAGAATTATTAATGAAAGGGGTCCAGCACATTTACCGGACTAAATCAGGTTATCTGAACCCACAGAAGGTCCAAGATCGTTTCCAAGTTCGTTTCAAACCAATTCTGGCAGCCCAAAGCCTCCAAATTAGCTCAGACCGGTTTGAACAACACTGAGCCATCCAATCTGGTCTGAACCAGTCCGGTCAGTCTGAGACAACCAGTCTGATTCGACCCGGTCCGTCAGCGAACCGAACCGGCTTAAAATGGTTTGGTCCAACTTATCAGACCAGATCAGTTTGGACGGTTTCGCTTAGACCGGTCCAAACAGTGCCATCTCATTCGTTGAAGGAGATGGCACGCTGTTAGGGTTTTGAACCCTAGCAGCCACAACCTTCAAGTGTAGCCATCCGCGAAGGCTGGCCACGGGGTTGGGTCGGCCACCAATAGCCACCCTTCCCTGGCGTCTCCAGCGGCTGGCCGCAGGGCCATAGACACTGAGAGTGGCCGCAGCCACGGTGGCCTGAACCGAACGTGGCCGCAGCCACGGTGGCTGCGGCCGACCTGAGCGTGGCCGCAACCATGGTGGTTGCGGCCAGTAGGGGCTGAGCTGCGGCCACGAAGGATGCAGCCACCCCTATGTCGGCCTCGAGCTGGGCTGCTTTTCCCGATTCGATCCCGTCGCTATCACAATGACGCCGTGGGGATTTTCCTCTTTGAATTCGACAATTTGGAAACCAACCTACTATGGCTCTGATACCAATGGTGGAAATTGACATATTAACAACATCATGCAGTCGACCGAATACAAATATTTAGGTTACCTCTTTAGAGCGATTGTACTTTGCGGAAGCGGATCTGCCTGAGGTTGGGATCACGGTCTGCCGGACGGGAGGCCACGCCACGGTTTGACGGGCTATGACCTATAACACCACAACTACTAACCTTTGTCTATACTGTAGGGTGGCTATCTTATCATTCAACTGCAGGTTTCTCCAAACTCTGAGCACCCCTATATATACTGATATATAGAGGGAAACGTTTTAAGGCTAGATGCATAACTGGGCTTATGTGAATGGACTCCCACTTAAGGCGGCCCATTATCCTAAAACCAACACACTACTACCAATCTCAAGGGTAGAATTTGAGTTTATTCGTACCCACAACAGACTGTCACATATTGGTATACTTTTGTAAATAATTTTCAAAATATTTTATTTTGGTATTTGGTTTTGGAACGGGGTATACTTTGTTAAAAAAAATAGTCTCGAGAGTCTTCTTACTTATCACACACCAAAAACTATTTGTAAATTCATTAATGTATGCATTGTAACACCACTGCTCCAACTAATAAAATTTGAGGGGACCGACTTAAAAAACAGTTGTGAGGCACAACACGAACCAATTATGTATCATGTCAACGTGTTGTGTCAATGTTTTTTTTGCTATATATATAGAGAGCACTGTTATCAGAACTGGATCGGACCAGCGATCCGACCGGGTCTGACCGGAATCAGATCCCTGCCCGGTTTGGTTCAGCTAAAAGATGGAAATGCATATAAACAGTGTTTGAATCGGGTTGGACCGGCCGATTTTACTAGAACCGACCGATTTCCGGTTCTAACTTTTTTGAGGTGGTGTAAATTTTTTGGGTGGTGGTTTAAACTACAACAGAATATAACACAAATCTTTTGGGGTGGTTTAAACTACAACGCAATAGAACACAAATTTTTTGCCCATACGAAACAAACCACTCATCAGGTCAACAAATTAGCAGGATTCAATTTTTTAAACTTAAGAGTAAAAAATAAACTTAAAAGTATAAATATATTATCCTTCATAAATTTATATAATAAACTTCATTATAAATATATTTTTTATAGAATTACATTGTATTTATAATATTAATTCATAACTTTCCATTACAAATTATGTGGTACACGTTCTTTAAATTAATCTAGAATATCGTGAAAAATATATAATATTAAAAATTACAAAAAGTTTATATCCTATGTACCCAAACATACACCATATTTCCCTTCACTACAAGTCCATGATCTCCGTTAACATCCGGCGTGGATAAGAAATTGTAAATATTTGATACATGATATATATATATATATATATATATCATGATATTGTATAACTAAACCGTCTGCCTTGTCCTCGTGTTTATCCGGTCATCATCTTCACCAACTCCTCGTGTTTATCCGGTCATCATCTGACCGCATTCAACAGCTTCCTATCCAAGGCGAATGACATGTCACTTCCTTTCTTCCAACTCTTAGAGCCAACCGCAAGTTGGAGTGGACACTGGAGTGCGATGCTCCTTTTCCCGATGAACCACTTTTTCTTTATGTAAGTGTTAGTGAGGTCGCAGCCAATGCAGTGTTAGTCAAAGAAAAGGAGGGTAAACAGAGTCCAATTTATTTTGCAAGAAATACATCGTGATAGAAAAACATTTTATGCCTTGTTTATCATCGTTCGTAGATTGCGGCCGTACTTCTATACCCACATAATCACGATTCTTACGAAGAAGACCCTCAAATAGTTCCTCATGAAGTCAGGTTCTTTAGGCATAATGGTCAAGTGGGCGATTGAGCTGAACGAATTCAGAATAAAGTTTACCCCCATAAACAACTAGTAAAGGAGAGGCTTTCGCAGACTTCATAGAGGATAGTACTGAAAATGCTCGCATTGAAACCGAGCAAGAGCAGCCAAAGGCAGAAGAGAAAAGTTTGGAACTCTACACTAATGAATGTTTTGCAAAGCGATCCCCTCAAATATCTGGTTGCCCTTACATTCAAGGCGACCAACAACGAAGCGAAATATGAAACACTAATAACTGGACTCCGAATCCCCAAGGGAATGAGTATAATCTCACAAAAGATAAAAAGCCACTCTGAATTAATCGTCAACCAGATTAATGGTAATTACGAAACGAAGGGGAAAAATGAAGAAATACCTCAGCGTCGCAAAAAGACTTATCGCTGAAATACCAAATTCCGCGATCGAGTCAATCACTCGCCATGAAAACCAGTTGGCGGACTCCCTAGGCAAGCTCACGCTTAGAGGAACAAGTATGCAGGAAGTACACTTCCTAGAACATGCATTATACTCGGTCCTTGAAAACCAAAGAGAATTCTTTAACATTCAGACGCAGGATGATTAGATGACTCCATTCCACAACCTTTAGCAAAAATGATCTTGCCCGAAGTTCAAGGCGAGGCTACCAAAATAATTCGCATCACCGTTAACTACCTCATTATAGATGCGGAATTATACATGTGAGGATTCTCAACCACTTATTTATAGTGCATCTCTTTTCCCGAAACAAAAAGTGTCTTGCGTGAAGCTTATGAAGGAGTTACCGCATGCCACGAAGGTGCACGCTCATTGATGCGGAAAAGCTTTAGATTACGCTACTACTGGCTAATTTTGAACAAACATGCACGCGAATTGACAAAGAAATGTGAAGCATGTCAACAGTTCGCGTCGCGAACCGGTCGACCACCCACTATACGTTTCCCCATGGCGAGCGCCTGACCCTTCGTTTAATGGGGAATCGACATTCTCAGACCCTTTTCAAAAAGTACTGGACAAAGAACCTACATCATTTTGGCGATATACTATTTTTCCAAGTGGATAGAGGCAAAAGCATTGACCTCTACAACTGAATTTCAACTGATCCAGTTCTTGAAGGTCAACATAATCTGGATTTTCGGCGTCCCCAAAATTCTCATAAGTGGCAATGGGATTCGTGGAAAAAGAGCTCAAATAGCTCTGCAAAGAATAGAACATCGATCACAAATTTAACTCAGTGCATCATCCCCAAACTAATGGACAAACTGAAGCAGACAACAAAGTAGTCCTCGCAGGTCTCAAGAAGAGAGTTCAAGCCTTAAATGGAAATTGGGTAGATGAGATGGACAACATGTTGTGGGCTGTCAGAACATTGCCCAAAATAGCAACGGGGGAAACACCATTCAGTCTCGTATACGTATCTGAAGTAGTGGCACCAGCCAAAATAGTTGTGCCTACCCACAAGATCCTACACTTCAAAGCCAAAGCAAATGACCTCGAGCGACTTGAAGACCTCGATCTAGTTGAAGAAAAATGAAGGCAATCATACAAAGCCCAATCAAGAATGAGGTTGGCGACCACTCGGTACTTTAACAGAAAAGTCAGCGCTCCCCAATTTTTTGTGGGGGACATGATTATGAGAGGGAATGAATTCACGAATTTGGACCAGCACAACAAAGTCTCAACAAAGTAGGAAGGCCCTTACAAGATAGTAGAAACTGTCGTTTCAGGGGCATATTACTTGGAAAATATTTATTGCAAGGTTAACTCGTCCTTTTAATTCTGATCATTGACGAAGGTTTCATGCATAAGTGGTAACCAAAGTATGTCAATACTGCAAAATCTTCCTTCGTAAAAACTGTAACAACTCAAATGGCAACAATAACACCTTAACAAAAAGAGTGGACGAACCAACAAGATAAGAGTCCCTTTAAAACCAATAAGACCTAAATCAAGGGCGGGAGAACCAACTAGGTGACAGTCTCCTCAATTAGGGAAAAAATAATTTTTGAACGAATAAACAAGGTAACAGTTCCTCTTCCAAAAGACCTAAAAAGAGGGGTGGATAAACCAACAGGGTAACAGTTTCCCCCAAATTAGGCGAAAGGCGCGGAAAAACTATCAATGTAACAGTCCATCTGAGTAAAAAAATCTAAAGTGAGAAGCGAACGAACCCAAGTTAGGAAAAACGAAATGGACGAACTATATAAAGTAATAGTCCCTCTAAGGAAAAGCCTAAGAGAGCGAACGAACCTTAAAATCTAAGAGTTCCTCCACAAAGAGAAGAAGCAAACTAATCTAAGATAAGAGCTTGCTCAAAGGCGAGCGAATCTAATGTGATTGTTTCATAAAAGGCGAATGAATCAAAGGGGAACGGTTCCCTCAAAGGCGAACTAATCTTGTAAATGATAATTGTTCCCTTAAAGGAAAAACTAATCCTTAGAGAAGAGTTCCCTCTAAAATTTTGCGAAACGCACGGACGAGCTAAACAAGCAACAATCCTTCCTCAAAAGCCTTAAACAACGAAAGAAACTTCAAAGGTAACATTCTCTCCTAAGTATAAAACCCTTCAAAATGAGAAGGTAAAGACTCCCAAAGAAAACCCCTTTTACACAGGTTAGAAAGAGGTCAGGTTTCGACTAAGGCTAAAGTGAAATAGAAAACGAGAACGGTAAAACTTCCAAAACCTACCAAACAGCTTGACATCGAAAATGGCCCAATATATTCAAAGTCAAACAGTGCAAAGACTCACAGAATCAAAGGCATCAACTACATTTCCGAACCAAAGTTGAAGAAAAATATTACAAGTTACGAAGAAAGGAAAATAACACAACTCTTATTCACAAGCAAGGGTTCAATAGAAGAGAGGAAAACGAGCAAACGGATAAGAGAGACCAGATGACTTTGCGAGGTTGTAATCCTTCTTGGCATAACATACGTTCAACTTTAAACTATGCATTAAGTCGGTCACCTAGAGGCCTAGGGTCTTCAGGGGTTGCAGTTTCCTTCTCGACTCCGGAAGCAACCTTCTCCTCAACACCAGATGCCCAGGAGTGACATCCTTGGCGTAACCACTCTCCATGAAGTCCTGGAGAGACTTCACTTCAGGTAGTGGGAACTTAGGATCCATCTCCCAGATCTCCCTAGCCAATACATGGAGGTAGGAAGACACCTCAACCTTCATTACATCCAAGGCGCAGTCGGTGAACTCATCAGACTTCTTAAAGTCCTGGACCACGCTATGGGGGGATGGGACAACTTTAAGCCTTAGATTTATCTTCTCCTTCTCGGCATCCCTTTAAGCTTGAGCCTCTCTCACCTTGCCCTGATGACGAGTGACCCCTATAACAACCTGTCTAACATTCGTTTTCCACACTTTTATTGAACCTTTCTCTTTGTACCACACTTTTACACAAGCTTTCTCTTTTTCAGTGCTTTTATGCTGTTAGATTTCTCTCCTGTCATTTGAAGAGTGAGTCTCTTTATTCCTTCCATAGCTAATATTATGAATTTTCCCCTCTCTATTAAGACAGTGGTTGCTCAAAAAATGACTCGTAACAACGTTCCTCGATTAGGTGAGGCAAACGTGTTTATTCTTTCTCCTAGTGATCTAAAACCCAATGTTTAAAATAAATAAAATTTTGTTAAGGCATTGGAAATCTCGAGAATTGCAACACTCACTACTCGAGACTCTGCTTCCCCTTATGCCTGGATCATAACACACATTTTCTTGTTTGCCATCCTCTTGGTGGAGAGGATACAATCTTTTTGCGCAAATCGATTGAGGTTTCATTTCCTACTACTCCAGCCTCGTCGACTTATATCAATTCTACGCAACCGTGTCAACTGACCCCAATACGTGGGTAGGTTTTAGGGTTTAGAGTTATGTTGGTGGTTAGCCTCATAGTTATAGGAACCATACCGAATTTCAAACTGGTAAGAAGGACGGTTCCCGATACAAGCGGTTCGAATGGGTTCGAATGGGTTCACTACCTCTTCTTGTTCAACCCTCTACCTTCCACCTGTTAGAGTAAATAAATCAAGAAAAACAAATAACATGGGTGAATGTTAGAATATTATGTAGTCTAGTCTAGATTATCCTTCTATTAGACTTTATCCTTTAGTCTATCTATATTAATTAGGTTATCCCTTCATATTTAGTTTCTTACAATTATATATATATTTAGATAGATAGTATGAGTATCTTTATAGATGGTATGATATATATAGTTCGTTTTCTCTATGCAATATATGTGTAGTTCTCTATGTACAAAATAATAAGTTTCTCAATACAATGGAGTCACGTGTTTTTCTTGTGAATCTTCTTCACGTCTTCATGTTCTATTAGTCCTAACATGGTATCAAAGCTTAGTCTATCCTAGGGCCAAATCTGTTGTGCAATTACTTGTGATAATGTTGTTATTCAACTGGTACTCTACTATGGTTATGTGCTAGATTATTTCTGCGATTATGTGCTGGTTTACCTGATTGTTGCAGTGATTATGTGTTGGATCATTGCTGCGATTCTGTGCTGGATTATTGCTACGATTCTTTGTTGGTTCTTTTCTGTGTTTCTTTGCTCAATATAGGTTGAATTTAATCATTGATTTTTGGATCTAATGCCTCTACAAACAATGTTCAATTAATAGTGTTGAAAAGCCGGTTTAGTATCGTGAAGATCTGTGATCACATTGAGTTTGCACAACCAAGTTTTTTGATGATTTACAATGGATTCAATAGAAGATTGGAATGCTAGAATTCAGATTTTAGATTAATTTGTTAGTTACTACGGCATGACCACGATGAGATGACCGAGATGACACAGCGATAGCATGATCGGGATGACTCTTCTTTCTTTTACGACATGAACAAGACGAGATGACCAAGATGGCACCACGATGGCATGAAAAGGTATTTTTTTTCTTTTTTTCATCTGGATTTTAGCTTGAAAAACTTGTATTCAGATGTGGAGTATCTCACCAATGATTAAGATGTGCGAGCTCAATTCAATTGGGGATTTGATCGAGATTGGATTGGGCATCTGACACAAGTAAAGAAGCATTGGAAATTTGGGGACCAATTCAACAAATTTCAAAGTTTCAGGATCAAAATCAAGAAGAGCAAAGAACATGGGTGAATGTTAGAGTAATATAAATCAATAAAATCAAAGAGCATGGGTGAATGTTAGAATATTATGTAGTCTAGTCTAGATTATCCTTCTATTAGACTTTATCCTTTAATCTATCTATATTAATTAGGTTATTCCTTTATATTTAGTTTATTATTTACAATTATATATATAGTTAGATAGATAGTGGTATAAGTATATTTATAGATAATATCAATATATATAGTTAGTTATCTCTATAGTATATAAACGTAGTTCCCTATGCACAAAATAATAAGTTTCTCAATACAATGTAGTCAGATATTTTTTTTGTTCATCTCCTTCATGTCTTCATGTTCTATTAATCCTAACACCTTTCCCCCTCGCCCTTCACCTTCGAATGGTTGGCCACCAGCATATCCTGCCCCTACCTCCACCCGTCGTCCAGCAACTCTCTCCCCCAGCTTGCAAGAATACGTTGACTCTTCCTCCGCTACCGAAGATTTCACCACTGCCAGTGCAGAGTTTGCTGACCGCAGGGACCTGTGACGGGAGCCTGTTGGCAGCTTGGCGGGACTCTATTCGATGGTGTCGATCTTGGTATCGATGGATGATTGTAGTGGTTTGAAGCAGGTAAGATCTGAGCCATGGTGCTTGAGGTCGGGGAAGTTGTTTCTTCCGAGCTTGTAAGATACCCTCCCATAGGCTACGTCTAATTCCTTCTTCGTGTCGAAGTCACAGCCTTGGAGAAGCAGCGACACGCAAACGACATCTGTGAAGCAGCGACCCATACGACAACGGCGAAGCAGACCCAAACGACCCTGGCGAAGCAACGGAGAACGAGCGGCGAAACAGTAACATGCAAACAACAGAACCGAAGCTTCAAATGACTAGCTGGCGCACAATCAAGAAGCTGAACTGGACAAATTGAAGAAGGGCTAAAACAGTTGAAGAAGATTGCAGAAGAATATGAACTTAACTGAAGAAGTGAAGAACAAAACCTAACTGATAAGGAACGACTACTAAGGTTTGTGAAACTTAACTAAAGAAGAGTGAACAAGTAAACTTAATTGATAAGGAACGGCTGCCAAGGTTTGTGAAACCTAACTGAAGAAAAATATTAATAAAACACCCGGGAAAAAAAAGTCAAAAATCGGTTAGTTCTTCAAAAATCAGTCGTTTTACACCGGTTCAACAAGGTTGACCATGCATGTTAGTCTTTTAATTGAACCAAACCGTTTAGAAGGTCGGGTCGCGGTCGCATTCAGACAGAATGTTGGTTCAGTTCGATTCTGATAACTATGGTTAGCCTTATTCGTCCTATTTTGTATCAACTGCAAAATAACTCCATTAAAAGTTTGTTTCCAAACTTGTTTTCCAAATTTTAACAATTGATATTGGGAGTTTTTCACCAAAATATACTCAATTTAATAAATAAAGGGTTAATTAAAAGGTTACTCATCTTTTTTTGTGTAGCTGAAACGTTACTTAAGTTTGAAGATGTGACTGAAAGGTTACTCCGTGAACTTTCCGTCAAATCTGACCGTCAAAGTGTCACGTGCAAGTCACGTGACCTAATTTAAAGACGATTTTACCCCCCTTTTATGTTTATGGATTATGAAGTAGTAACGGTTAGGTAACAAAATGTCCAAACTAAAGTAACTGTTTAATAACATTTAAAAGAAGATAAAACATCATTTAACAACTTCTCCACAAACATAATTCACCACATTTGCAACCATTTCATTTTATTTTCTTCTTAATATCTGATTCTGTTTGATGAAAATCCAGTTACATAAACATCAAGTAGCATCAAACGAATTCATAATACATACAACAATTTTCTATTTTCTCACTATCACTATTCCTATTCGTATCTGTCAAGGCAAATACCAATGTTGTCAGCATCAGGAAGGACATTTCATTACTTGAGCCTAAATATCGTTGTGAGCACGGTTCTGCTCGTGGATGCGAGAGTGAATCCGACGAGATCAAGCCATTTGCTCAGCAGTACAAATTTGCTCAGGGCCATCATCTTCTTTCTTCTATGTTCAGGCATCTCCAGTAAGCTAATCTGCCGCCACCACAAATACAAATGCAGTATAGAATTAGAAAAGTATTAGCAGACAAGGGAATCAAAAAAAACATTCTAATCAATTAAACTTAAAATTCACTAGACTGACAAAAACTAAATTCATTGATCATAAACTTGCTTACCCCTCCTTGTCCATCTTAATCAATTTATACAGAGACACTTTCCAGATTTTATTTCTTGATCACCAATTACAACGAATTACAAAACAATTAGTGTATAAACTATTGACCAGGAGGCACAGGAATCCGCAAAGTGGGAGTTGCCAAGGCATTGCGCAATTGAGAAGTATAAACACCCATGGCATCCACATTCCCACCGCGCTTTACATTATACCTGCTCTGCCTGTGAAATTCCAAGAGTGAATCCAAATTTTCATCAGCATAGATGATCACATCTCCTCCATTACCTCCCATCGGAAGTATGAGAGAGCCGTCGAAATCCCTCTTAAACGAGCTCCTCTTCCTCTGCTTCTATTTCTCCTGTTTTCCTTGCGGCTTCGTAGCTTGAGGCACCTTGAGGACCGTACCATGGCCTCTATCTCTGGCACGGACGGTGATTACTGCCTGGTCGAAGTACTTGTGAGGTTCTCGTACCAGAAAAGCCGGAGTCGGTGCTACCGAAGACTCCTTGGCCTTCGATAGTCTGCACTCTACGCTAGTTAATCTTATGCCGTCTAATCGGTTCCGATGTGTCGTACCACGAAACCTGTCACCGTCACCACATTTGAGAAGATCGCAGAAGAAGAATCGCACAGTTAAAAGAGGAGTGCAAGAGAGATAAGTACCTCAGAGGCGAGACACAGAGTAGGGCTGCGGCCAAAGGTAGGGTGACTACGCCGTCGGTTTCCATGTCGCCATCGAGGCATTGGACGCTGACGAGAGGTCGGGCGGCTGCGGCCATTGTAGACCTAAGAACAGCAGACTTAAGAACAGCTGCTTAAGTAGACAAGAGGGTAGTTTCGGAACTTTAAATTACAACTATATCACGTGACAAGCACATGGTTCAACTTAACGGGAAGAAATAACGGCAGCTAGGTCATAGTAACGGTTCAGTCACATGTGTCAACTTAAGTAACGGTTGAGCTCAAGTTTGAACGGTTCAGTCACATTGTCAAACATAGGTAACGGTTGAGGTAATTTACCCATAAATAAATACCAAAATGTCATCATTTTGCCAACATATACTAATCTATACCAACCCGCGACGGGGAGCCATGGGTGGAAAATCCACCCGCGAACTGGGTCGTTAGTTCCACCTGCTAATCCCATTCGCGAGTGGCACTGTACAGTTATTTCCACCCGCGACTGGGAGTTGTTGGGTATCGATAGTGACGGCCCAGTAAGAAAAGGCCTCGAAGGCCCAATAACTATAGAGGGGGTAAACCCATGACATCCGAACCGGATCGGCCCAAGTACAAGCCAAACTTGGCCCACCTTCGAGTAATCCAGAATCGAGCCCAAAGTCTATAGAGACGCCAAAGGCTCTCAGACTGCTCGCCATTCTCTACCAAGTCGCGACCTTCCACTGCTCGACATGGGAGTGCTCGCCCCGAAGAGAGCCTTGCCTCTCTCCTCTGGTCCCACTAAACCGTTAATAACAGAGTGGCCAAGATATCCCGCATATCTCGGTCACATATTCACTAAAGATTAGATTTGGTAACTGCAATATCTCGCAGTAACTGCCATATCCCACGATCCGAATCTTCAGCAACTCAATATACATTAAGATATTCAGTTGCCTTTATACGGTTCTATCTCTCTTACCCTATAAATACCCTTGCCTTACATACGTACTTTACGTTTTTGAGTTTTATACACACATATACTCATTTAAGCATCGGAGAGGGACCCAGAGGCACCCCCTCTGTTGCGCTCCCCTACTTGCAGGTTCACCGGAGTTGGAGCTGAAGCGTCATCCCAACCTTGTCTGGCATTCAATTCACTGCCAGATCAGCATTCAGGATTTCACGATCCAACATTTGGCGCCGTCTGTGGGAACGAGCAATTCAGCCATGAGAACTCGATCCCAAAGCAACCGTCGGAATCAGACTAGGGAGCGATCCTCAGATAGCTCTGATTCCGCCGCCGCTTCACCGCTTCAACAGGAACCTGCCAGCCGAGCAGGAGTTAATGATGTTCCTCTGCGGACAACCCGAGAACATGTCGGTGATTCAAGACCGACCCCAGCTGCTGATCAAAACGGAGCCCCTGCACCGCAGACAGTCCACATTGTGGGGCAGGATATTAATTTAACCCCCGAGATGGTCTCCTTGCTGGAAGCCATCCTAGGACAGGCGCGCCGCCAAGCCCCTGCTCCTCAGGAAAACAATCCCTCTGCTCCTAAGGAAAATCACCGCCCTGCTGCCACAGGGCCTTCACCTTCAGAAGCGGCCAATCCTAGTCCTGCTACGCCTCAGGAGGATCAGGAGATGACGTCAGGTCAGTAGTCCCTACCTCCAGCACACACCAAGGAGCCAGCAGCTGCATATACTGCCAATCCTTCAGGTCCGCCTCCACCCGAAGCCTCTCCCATGTACTGCACTGTGGATCAGATGGATGACCTCCTCAACAAAAGGCTCCAGGAAAGACAGTTGACAGTCATAGCTCCCTTCAAGGAGCAGTCCTCTCATCCATTCACCGACGCGCTCGTCGCTATCAAAATCCCGAAGGATGCGGTCGCTCGGGCCATACCTGAGTATAGCGGTGGAGGAGATCCCACCGTACATGTCAACAAGCATGAGGCCTCCCTTCTGGGTAAGTCAAACGATCCCAATCATTTGGCTTTGCTATTTCCATCTACTTTTTCGGGCTCGGCTTCGTCCTGGTTCTTCGGCCTCCCTGCAGGATCAATCGGAACTTGGGCAGAGTTAAGAAGCAAGTTCCTGGAGAGATATATGGGCGAGCGCCAATTGCTGAAGAGCGTGGTCGCCCTTGACTCGGTCAAACAGCAGCCTGGAGAGTCGCTGTCCAACTTCTACGGGCGTTTTCATCAAAACGTCACAGAATTAGATCGCCGAATCTCGGATGGGGAAATCATTCGAGCATTCTACAGAGGTCTGGATGTGGCCAACAAGGCCTCGAGAAAGCTGCGAAACAGCTATCACGTGAAGGAGATAGAAACATTGGAGGAGTTGGTGTCCAAAGCAAAAGGTTTCATAGACCTTGAACGCGCAAACATCGAGGCTAATCTCCTGACGACCTCGCTAAGGGTAACCCATGAACCCCGACGCGATGGTAAGAAGGAGATAAAGAAGGAGAAGAAGGGAAAAGAAAGTAAGCCCCGAGTCGAGTCTCTTCCAGCACCTCGCCATCCAGAGGTCCCTGAGTACTTCACGCCTTTAAATAGGCAGATCTCAGCGGTACTAGTCGAGATGGAGAGGAGATCCTTGGCGAGGCCACCGATGCCTCGCCGAGGTGGGTTACACATGGGCAAGGATGTCGAGAGCTATTGCAGATACCATAAGTGCAAGGGCCATAAGACAGACGATTGCAAGATTCTGAAGCGAGATATAGAGAGGCTGATTCAGGGGGGAATGTTGAAGGAATTTGTGGCAGGGCGAGACCGAAGTCGAACGCCCCCCAGGAGACATCGTTCACCAGCCCCTGCAGATCAAGCTGAGCCTTCTGGAAGCAAGAGGAGAGTGAATATGATTGCGGGAGGATTCGGCGCAGGCGGCGAGAGGTCAAGCGCGAGAGAGGTCTACGCCACTCAGATCTCCACGGCAGTTCAGTTGGGGAAGCGGCCCCGACCTGAAGAAAACATTGTCATATCATTCTCTGAAGATGATTTGGCACATGTCACCACGCCCCACAACGATGCTCTGGTCATTACGGCAGATATTGACGGCTGTGATGTTGCAAGGATTCTGGTCGACGGAGGCAGCTCGACAGACATCTTGTTTCTGGACGCCTTCGAAAAGATGGGCAAATCAAAACGTGACCTGAAGAGGGTCGACTTTCCACTGATAGGGTTTGCGGTAAGAACAACTTATCCACTGGGGGCTATAACCATGCCAGTGATTTTTGGCGAGGGGTGGAAAAGTATCAAGGTGCCGGTCACTTTCCTGGTGGTCGATTCACCTACATCCTACAACGCCATCATAGGGAGGACCACGATCAACCCAAATAAGATTGTGGCCTCCACTGTCCACCAGAAGATGAAGTTCCCCACTCCGAACGGGATTGGAGTGCTAGGAGATCAGCCTTCCTCGCGGCAATGCTATGTGAACTGTTTACGCAGGAAGAACCAAAGGGAGGCGCTCGCCATCGAGACAGAGGCCGATCCCCGCGAGGACTTGGCTCGACCAGCACCCATGGAGGAATTGGAGGAGGTCGAGATCGATGGTCCAGACAAAAAGGTGCGCATTGGGACCACCTTGAAAGAGGATCAGAAGGAGGCCATGACCGCCCTCCTCAAGGAATTCAAAGAGCTCTTTGCCTGGAAGCCGAGCGACATGCCAGGGATCAGCACAGATATTATCTCTCATGAGCTCAGGATAAACCCCTCCATCAAGCCGATCGCCCAAAAGAGAAGATCGTTCGGGACTGATAAACGTTTGGCGATCAAGCAGGAAGTCGGCAGGTTGATTGAAGCTGACTTCGTCAGAGAGGTAAGATTCCAGAGCTGGGTCGCCAACCCAGTTTTGGTCAGGAAATCTAATGGCAAGTGGAGGATGTGCGTCGACTTCCGCGACTTAAACAAGGCTTGCCCCAAAGATTCATATCCCCTTCCAAGAATTGATCAGCTAGTCGATGCTACCTCGGGTCATGAGATGCTAAGCTTCATGGACGCCTATTCAGGCTACAACCAGATCAGAATGCATCCAGACGACGAGGCCCACACTGCTTTCTATGCTGACGGCGACATTCTATGCTACAAGGTGATGCCCTTTGGTCTCATCAATGCCGGGGCAACTTATCAGCGGATGGTAAACCGACTGTTCCAGGACATGCTGGGAAGGAACATGGAGGCCTACGTGGATGATATGCTCGTTAAATCCATCAAAGGCAATCCTCATACCACCGACCTCCGTGATGCTTTTGAATGCATGAGGAGACACAGCGTTCGCCTGAACCCAGCAAAGTGCGCCTTTGGAGTCAAGTCCGGGAAGTTCCTGGGTTTTATGGTCAGCGAAAGGGGCATTGAAGCAAACCCGGAAAAGCTAAAGGCCATAGAAGAAATGAAGTCGCCAACCTGCCATAAGGAAGTCCAGTGCCTGAACGGCCGACTAGCTGCTCTTAACCGCTTCCTCTCCAAAGCAAGCGACAGGTCCCTCCCGTTCTTCAAAACCTTGAGGGCCAACCGCAAGTTCGAGTGGACGCCAGACTGCGAGGAAGCATTCCAGTCTTTGAAAAGGCATATTCAAACACTCCCAGCTCTGGCAAAACCCGTTCCAGGCGAGCAGCTTTTCCTCTATTTAGGCATTAGCGATGTGGCAGCCAGTGCTGTCTTAATAAGGGAGGAGAATAATGTTCAGAGTCCAGTGTATTTTATTAGCAAAATGTTCAACTCAGCAGAAATAAAATATGTCCAGATTGAGAAGTATCTCTATGCCTTAGTTATTGCTGCTCGGAAGCTGAGACCTTACTTTCATGCGCACGACATCACGGTCCTCACCAATCAACCTCTCAAAAACTTCCTGATGAAGCCAGATTCTTCAGGAAGAATGGTCAAGTGGGCGATCGAGCTCAGCGAGTTCAGGATCAAATTTGCGCCAAAAACGGCCATCAAAGGTCAAGCACTAGCTGATTTCATAGTGGAAAGCACGAGTAACGGTCAAGCGGAGGCGGAAAACAGGCCAAGTCAGTCAGCAAACGACAATCAAATCTGGGAACTCTATACGGATGGGTCTTCATCAAAAGAAGGCTCGGGGGCAGGTTTAATTCTTATTCCTCCTGAGGGCGAGCCTCTGAAATACGCGATCGCCTTGACATTCCCGGCGACCAATAACGAAGCAGAATATGAGGCTCTTATCACTTGACTCAGACTGGCAAAAGGAATGGGTATAACAGCGCTTAAGGTAAAAAGTGATTCAGAGCTTATTGTCAATCAGGTTAATGGCGCCTACGAGGCAAAGGGAGAAAAGATGAAGAAATATCTCGGCATCGCCAAAAAACTAGTCGTGGAAATCCCAAATTTCGCGATTGAGTTTATTCCTCGCCAAGAAAACCAGATGGCAGATTCTTTGAGTAAGCTAGCCTTCGGAGGGGAGACAATCCAGGATGTGCAATTTCTGGAAAAGGCCCTATGTTCAGTCCTTGAAAACAGAGCGGAGGTCTTCAACATTCAAGAACAGGTCACCTGGATGACCCCGTTCCAGAATTATTTGAAAGAAGGCATCCTCCTAGAGGACGAAGGCGAATCCACTAGGATTAGAAGACTCGCAGCCAGTTATCTAATCATCGATGGAGAACTCTATAGAAGAGGTTATTCGACGCCTTACTTGAGATGTGTTGCTCTACCCGAAACAGAAAAAGTTCTTCGAGAAGCTCATGAAGGGGCAGCAGCATGTCATGAAGGTGCTCGTTCACTAAGCAGGAAAATATTCAGACTGGGATATTACTGGCCGACCTTGGGAAAAGACGCAGCCGAATTAACACAGAAGTGTGAAATTTGCCAGCAGTTTACACCACGATCGGGTCGACCATCGACATTATTATCCCCAATGGCGGGTGCCTGGCCCTTCGCTCAATGGGGAATCGATATATTGGGTCATTTTCCCATTAGCACTGGTCAGCGTACTCACATTATAGTGGCGATCGACTACTTCACTAAGTGGGTAGAGGCGAAAGCTCTAGCTTCGACAACGGAATTCCAAGTTATCAAGTTCATGCAGGTCAACATATTCTCCAGGTTTGGTATTCCCAAAATACTCATCAGCGATAATGGTCCGCAATTCGTTGGAAAGGAGTTCAAATGGCTCTGTGAAGAGTATCATATCGACCATCGCTTCAGTTCAGTACATCACCCTCAAACGAATGGGCAAGATGAAGCAGCCAACAAGGTTGTCTTAGCAGGACTCAAGAAAAGGGTTCGAGCATTCAAAGGGAACTGGGCAGACGAACTGGAAAACGTATTATGGGCCATCAGAACAACGCCTAAGGCGGCCACAGGAGAAACGCCTTTCAGTTTAGTGTACGGATCAGAAGCAGTAGCACCAGCTGAATTAGCAGTGCCTACCCACAGAGTCCTACACTTTAACGCGGAGGCAAATGAGATCGAACGCAGAACTGACCTCGACTTGGCAGAGGAAAAGAGATGGCTCTCGGAAAAAACACAGGCAAAAATGCGTTTGGCGACCGCTCGGTATTTCAACAGAAAAGTTAGCGCTCGCCAATTTTTCGTGGGGGAGATGGTTATGAGAAGGAATGAATTTACAAGGCTGGACAGTAAAAACAAACTTTCAGCCAAATGGGAAGGACCATACAAAGTAGTAGATATCGCCGCACCAGGATCCTACTATTTGGAAACCACCGAAGGCGAGAGGTTACCCCGTCCATTTAATTCAGAGCATTTAAGAAGATTTTATGCATAGCTTGTAATCAAACTGATTATGTCAATAAAAGAAAGCCATTCCTTCACAAAGCGTGTCCACTCGAAGCAAGCTGAAGCCAAAAAGCCCTAACGCCAAAGTCAGGCCTCAAAAGCCCTAGCAACAAAGCTAGGCCAAAAAAGCCCTAGTAACAAAACTAGGCCACAAAATCCCTAGCAACAAAGCTAGGCCAAAAAAGCCCTAGTAACAAAACTAGGCCACAAAAGCCCTAGCAACAAAGCTAGGCCAAAAGCCCTGACGCCAAAGTCAGGCCAAAAAGCCCTAGCAACAAAGCTAGGCCAAAAGCCCTGACGCCAAAGTCAGGCCAGAAAGCCCTAGCAACAAAGCTAGGCCAAAAAAGCCCTAGTAACAAAACTAGGCCACAAAAGCCCTAGCAACAAAGCTAGGCCAAAAGCCCTGACGCCAAAGTCAGGCCAAAAAGCCCTAACAACAAAGTTAGGCCAAAAAAGCCCTAGTAACAAAACTAGGCCACAAAAGCCCTAGCAACAAAGCTAGGCCAAAAGCCCTAGCAACAAAGCTAGGCCAAAAGCCCTGACGCCAAAGTCAGGCCAAAAAGCCCTAGCAACAAAACTAGGCCACAAAAGCCCTAGCAACAAAGCTAGGCCAAAAGCCCTAGCAACAAAGCTAGGCCAAAAGCCCTGACGCCAAAGTCAGGCCAAAAAGCCCTAGCAACAAAAAAGCCCTAGTAACAAAACTAGGCCACAAAAGCCCTAACAACAAAGTTAGGCCTCAAAAAACCTGACGCCAAAAATCAGGTAAAGCCCTGACGCTAAAGTCAGGCCAAAAGACCTAGCAAAATGTTAGGCAAAATAAAAGCCCTAACGCCAAAGTCAGGCCAAAGAAAGTTTAGGCGATCACTATTGATGATAAAACCTGACAAACTCCAAATCCCCTGTTATTAGGCCAACACCTCAAAGGTTTAAACTTCAAAGAAGGTAATATCTCTTTGAACTTAGAAGTTTACGCTTTTAAGTGTCAAAAGTATTATCCTTAGAAAGTTTAACTTATGATTGGTCTACGGCTTTAAGGGTCGACGACATTACCAAGCAAGGAAAAAGTGGAAAGTAATTATGAGTAAGATATTGGATAGCTAAATATGTTCGAAGTCGATTAAAGGCTCAAGAATGTAAAGGCATTCAATAGAAAAACCCAAGTCTTCGATAAATAATTACAAACCAAAAACGGAGAATACAAAAATAGCTATCTAAAAAAGAAAAATACGGTCGCCAAGGAGTTGGGGACTTCAAGCTTTGGGGTTCTCGGGGGCAAAGACGCTCTGCTCGCCTTCAGGGGCAGAAGTACCGGGCTCGCCTTCAGGAGCAGCCTCCCCAGCAACAGAGGGCTGCGAAGGCTGACTCCGCAGGAAGGTCTTCAAGGAGGCAACTTCCCCAAGAGGAAAGTGGGGATCGACCGCCTGGACCTCCTCCACCAGGCCTTGAAGAAATTCGGCAATAGCCGACTTCATCACCTTCAAGGCCTGGTCCTCAAAGTCTTCGGAGGCCTTGAACTCCTCAATCACGGCATGGGGTGAAGGAACCGCCTTCAGCTGATCAGCCAGTCGGTTCTTTTCCTCCTCTAGGGCGACCCCCTAGCTTCGGCAGCATCCCTCTGGGCCTCCGCGGCGACCCTAAGAGCGCCTGACTCGACCAACTGGGCACGAGCTTCCTTCAACTCGGCCTCCAGGCGAGCACGGACCGCCTCCCCTTCATCAAGGCACTGATGAAGGGCCTCAGCTTCATGAAGGAAAGCTGCAGCATCAGCCTCCCTCTTCTTGACATCAGCAAGGAGGCGCTGCTCCTTCCTGAAATACTCCTCCCGGGCGCCGTCCACCAAGGTGATTGCCATGTCAGCGGTCTTCTTGATGGCCTCCAACTGCCCGGGGGTGACCCCTGTGCTTCGGTATTGCTCCAGCTCGACAAGCAGATCAGAGTGCTTGTCGGCGAGCTCGCCGAAAACGCGGCCGAGGATCACCTCTTCCCGAACGAGCTGACAACAAAAGCACAAGGAAAATGTCAAGTCATCAAAATGAAAAGGAATGACAAGGAATAAATAATGGAAAGAAGGCGAGATCATACCAGGGCAACTCGTTCGAAGTGGGTCCGTAAGAACCCCTCGATCTGAGGAAGCTCCGTAGGGACAATCGAACGGTCCTTGGGAGGAATTATCCCATCAAGGAGACGCATGCACATATCCGGGCTACCCCGTAGGCTCTTCTGGGCGGGGTACCCCTTCTTGGCAAGGTCCCCACAAGGGACCCAAGGCCTCCGAGAGTCCCCAGCCTTAAAAGGCTGGAACAAGCTCGGCACGAAGCAGTACTCCTCGGCGGGAGCCCTCGAGGAGCTGGAAGCAGCAGGCCCCTTCTTTTGGGACCCAGACTCCTTAGTAGGAGCCGTGGGCACTGAAGAGGCGGGAGGCGCCAAAGACAAGGCCTTCTCCTTAGCGGCGGAAGGGCCCTGAAGAGAGGGAGAAGGAGACGCCGTGTCCAAACCCTTCCCTTTGCTGGCAGAAAGGCCCTTAGGAGGGGAAGGAGAAGGATGTTGGTCGACATCAGGGTGCTCTTCACTCCTGACCTTCTTAGAAGGAGGAGGAGGAGGGTCCCGGGCCACGTCCGCCAAGAAATCCACTGCAAAGCAACAAGACAATAAGTCAGGAGTCAGAGAACCGCAGAATGTAAAAACATTAAATCAACAAAAGGCGAGGTAGTACCTGGTTGACGAGGGCCAGTAGTGGCCGAAGGAAGCATCTCCTCGGGCTTCCTCTTGGTCGAACGCCTAGAAGGAGGAGGGGGAGAGCTTAGCAGCACTTGGTCGGAGGACAATCCCGCCGATCCCTGGTCATCAAAGAGACCTATCAGTTTTTTGCTCTTGCTTACAACCTTCCCTACAAGTAATAAAACAAGGGAAGAGTTAGAAAATTACCCAATCATCAAAGATTGGCGTAGCTTGATGAATGCCCGCCATCTCAAGGGCATTCTCGGTAGTCTCCGCCACTGAGCGGATGGACTTGAACTGAGATGACCGATGCAGCCGATATAAATCGTCGATGGCATTCCGATCACTCCCGGACAATTCTTCGAAGGAGGGAGGAAAATCCTTGTCCGGAGCAAACAATTTCCAAGGTACGCCCCCCTTATACAAGAAGTAAAACTTCTTGTAATTGGAGTTAGTGGCCCGGAAATCATCGATCAGGCGGACATGGACGTTCCAAGCCCATCCTTGAGGGCCTCCCCACTCCGAAAACTTCGGCCAGCGGGATTGGAAGTGGTGGAGGTGGTTAGCCCCTGCTGCCAGTCGGAAGAAGCACCGGAACAGGGCCAGTGAATATACCCATTCCTGGCGTAAGCATAGGAACTTGAAGCCGACCCACATCCTGAGGGCATTCGGGACAAGCTGTGTGGGGTGAATCCCGTAAAACTGACACAAGGTCTGTAAATCCTCACAGAGAGGAAAACGCAACCCAGCATCAATCTGGGCCGCATAAATGTAAACCTCTCCATTGTGAGGAAAATGCAGACCTAGGCCAGGATACCTAGGAGCATCCTCCGCACTGAAGCCACCAAGCGCCACCATGGTCTTAAAGTAAGCCGGCTTCAGTTCGTTAGGCTTGATATCTACTCAGAATGATTCAAGTATGGCACATCAAGTATAAAAACAAAGGAAAACAGAGGATATTGCCAAAATAGAGCAATAAAAGGGCGAAAGTTTACCTTTTGGGGAAAAAATAGGCGTGTTCAGCTCAGGACCATCTACCACCACTGGGGTGGCCGCAGACCTTCCCACGTCAGGCTGATTCCCCGCTGAGGAGGGCACAACTTCATCCCTAATGGTCAAGGGAACACCGACATTTTGAGGGGCGCTGGCTTTGTTAGCACCCTTGATGGCCATGTGTTTTATTCGCTGACTTCTGGGGGCCATGGAAATGGTCGAAATGAGAACTGAAGAGGATTGAAAGAGAAAGGAAAGGTTTGCAGCGAAGTTCTGAAAATCTGAAGGAGTGGATAAGCGTAAAAAACAAAATGCAGAAACTGACGTTTCTTATATAAGCCCAAAAAGGAGTAACCGCCACGGACGAATCGAAGCGACACGGAGAATAATTGCGCCTTTTTGGAAAAAACCAAAGCAATGTCAGAATTCCAAGAGACACCTCGGGGAGACAAACGGTTGGTTGGTGCAGACAGCTGTCAGACTACCCTAGGTTTACGGAAAATTAAATGTCAGGCGTGCCTCAAGTGACCGTTCGATTTCTGGACAACTGCGCCTCAAGGAGACAAGAGGGTCGCCAGCGCACTAATAAGCGCTATTAGAAGTACCTCGGGCAGGTAGTGATCGCCTAGCCAAGAAAGATAGACTTTCATAAACCTAGATTACCTCGAGTGATCGCCAAAGGGGAATAAAAGAAAGGATATTTTTTCAAACTTTGAGCGAAGAAAAAACTGCTCGCTAAACAGGCTCAAAATGCCTCAAAGGCGCTGAACCATTACCAAAGATGTCACTATCTAAAACCCTACCAGGAAATCAAGCTCGACTGAAGGAACTTCAATCAAGCTTCGGGGGCAAATGTTGGGTATCGATAGTGACGGCCCAGTAAGAAAAGGCCTCGAAGGCCCAATAACTATAGAGGGGGTAAACCCATGACATCCGAACCGGATCGGCCCAAGTACAAGCCAAACTTGGCCCACCTTCGTGTAATCCAGAATCGAGCCCAAAGTCTATAGAGACGCCAAAGGCTCTCAGACTGCTCGCCATTCTCTACCAAGTCGCGACCTTCCACTGCTCGACATGGGAGTGCTCGCCCCGAAGAGAGCCTTGCCTCTCTCCTCTGGTCCCACTAAACCGTTAATAACAGAGTGGCCAAGATATCCCGCATATCTCGGTCACATATTCACTAAAGATTAGATTTGGTAACTGCAATATCTCGCAGTAACTGCCATATCCCACGATCCGAATCTTCAGCAACTCAATATACATTAAGATATTCAGTTGCCTTTATACGGTTCTATCTCTCTTACCCTATAAATACCCTTGCCTTACATACGTACTTTACGTTTTTGAGTTTTATACACACATATACTCATTTAAGCATCGGAGAGGGACCCAGAGGCACCCCCTCTATTGCGCTCCCCTACTTGCAGGTTCACCGGAGTTGGAGCTGAAGCGTCATCCCAACTGTTGGATCGTGATTTCCTGAATGCTGATCTGGCAATGAATTGAATGCCAAGGAGATGGTGATCGCGCGCTTTCGCCGGAGCTCCGATGAACCTGCAAGAAGGGGATCGCAACAGAGGGGGTGCCTCTGGGTCCCTCTCCGATGCTTAAATGAGTATATGTGTGTATATAGCTCAAAACGTATTGAATGTATGTAAAGCAAAGGTATTTATAGAGTAGGAGATACCAAACCGTATAAGGTAACTGTATATCTTCGTGAATATTGTGTTGTTGAAGATTTAGATGGTAGATATTGCGGTTACGGCGAGATATTGCAGTTACCGTATCTAATCTTTAGTGAATATATGCCCGAGATATGCGGGATATCGTGGCTATATCCTTATTAACGGTTGGTGGGACCAGAGGAGAGAGGCAATGCTCTCTTCAAGGCGAGCACTCCTGTGGCTGCGACCTTGATTGTTGGCGAGCACTCCCTGGGCACTCCCTTGGCGAGCAGTGGGAGGCTTTGGCCTTGGCCAATGGCGACCTGAAGTGGCACTTTGGCGTCCACTTTAGTTTGGATTCGATACTGGACCACTTTATGAGGGTCAGAGTAACCTTACTGTGGGTTGGCCTTGTTTAAATGGTATGGGTTGCACCCCCTGTAAATTTATTGGGCCTTCGAGGCCTTTCCCATATTGGGTCGTCACTATCAATACCCAACATTTGCCCCCGAAGCTTGAGTGAAGTTTCTTTGGTCGAGCTTGATTCTGTGATAGGGTTTAAGATAGTGACTTTTGGACTGGATTTTTTGCTTTCCTTATCTGCTATTTGTGCCTTTTGATGCTCTGTATCCTTTGGCGAACGATTTTGGTTGCGTAGAGTTTTTCGGAATGTGTGATACCTTACCCCATTAGGCGAACGCTTTGGGTTTCCAGGGTTTATGGATGCTCATTCTTCACTCTTTGGGCGAACACTATCGTTGCGAGGGTGTTAGGAGAGGTCTGGTATAGCTTTTGGCAATCACCTTTTTTGTGTAAGACTTCGAACATTTTAATGAATGGACAGTTAGCGGAAGTCGAGAGGACTTTTGAGGCATGTCTGTCTCTTTGTCTTCCGTAACCAGTGGGCAGACTCACAGGTTTTTCGTGTCGTTCCAACCTTTTGTCTCCCCGATGTAACCCTTGGAATTCTGACATTACTTCGGTTTTACCCAAAAGGGTGTAATCATTATCTGAGCCGTTTCTCACATGCCCGTTCGGTTTCCTTCGTTTTGGCTAAAAAGGCTGAACTTTAGCATTTAGTCTTTTACGCACTCAATTCATTTGCATTCCAGAGTTCATATCTTCTTTCAGCCCTCTGTTTCAATTTTTCATTTCTCTCTTTTTATCCTCGAAAAAGCTTTCTCAGCCAGAACGGGATACTCCTTCGAGCTTTGGAGAGCTGTCGGGGAGTGATCGGAACATCATTGATGACTTCTTCCGACATCATAGGCAACCAAACTTCTGTTCAATCCGCTCAGGGGCGGAAACTTCAGAGTCGATGCTTGGGTTAGCGGGCATTCATCAGTTCGTACAACTGACGCTCAAGGTCGGGGTTCATCATTCCACGCCAGTCTTTATTGATTGGATAAATTTCTGACCCATCAGTCTGGGACCTAAATTCATTGACCGCACTTGAGGACCTAAATTCTTCAGTCTATTTTCCAAGCGGGCTAAGACGAGGTTGTTAGCTGCCTAGGCGTCTATGAGTTTCGGATCAAGGATGTCGACCAGTACTCTGTTTGGCTAGAGGCAGAGAATGGTGACCTCAGGGCTCAATTGAAAGAGTCCTGGGTGCAGAGGGATGCCTCGATGGCTGAGCAGGAGCATCCTTCCTTAAATCATAAGGCTGTCCCATCCCCCCTTAGCGTGGACTTTAAGAAGTCCGAGGAGTTCTCTGTCTGCGCCTTGGAGGTGATAAAGGCCGAGGCTACTTCCTACCTCCAGATCTTGGTCGACGAGATTCAAGGGATTGATCCCAAGTTTCCTCTATGGGAGGTGAGGTCTCTTCAGGACTTCATTGAGAGCGGCTACACCAAGGAAGCTCCTTGGCGATGAGGCTGCCCCCGAGGCCGAGAAGGAGACTGCATCCCCTGATGAACCCAGACCTTGAGGTCTCAGGCCTTCAGGCGACCGAGTCGATGCAGAGTTTCAGGTCAAGGGAGCCTGTTCATCCTCCTGCTTTTTGCTCATCCTTCTTTTTATCGATAATCACTTTTACTTCCCTTTGTTTTTGGGATAGTTGTAATTATTCTTTTGATTTCAGACTCGGATATTATTATAATGAACGCCTTTAATTTCGTAAGCCTTTACTCTTTTTCGACTTCGAATGTGTTTGGTCGTTCTTCCGATATCTTTTCGTTCGAACGCTTTAGGAAGTTTTACCATATTTGTTTTCAACTTCTCTTTAGCTTATGTAGGAGAGTCTCGCCATATAGGATCTTGGACCATCCATTCCCTTCACCAAAATTTTTTAAGGGAACTGTTACTCGAAGATCATACCTTTAAGGAAACTATCATCTTTTGTAGATGTGTTCGCTTTGTTAAGGTTTTAGACCTTTGGAGTGTTCGTCTAATCACGGGGAACTGTTACCCGAGGCTCATTCATCTTTTAGTAAGTGGTCGCCCTAGGTTCATTCGCCCACTTTCTTGTGTTTGTTTCGCAAAGGAACTGTTACCTTTGATATGGATTCATTCGCTTTGGATGTTACTTCTCAATTTTTGCCCCACTTATAAGAGAACGGACTCCTTGACTGATTGCTCGCCTTTTGCGCTAGGACTTATGTCTGATTTTTATATTTAGGCCTTATTTGCCTAACTTTTTCCTTAGGTCTTTTCGCCTGATTTTGATAACACGTCTTGTGCCTGACTTTGGCATCAGGTCTTTCGCCTAACTTTGGTGCTAGGTCTTTCACCTGATTCAGTCATCAGGTCTTTCGGATCTTTTGGTTTGCCTAACTTTGGCGTTAGGTCTTTTTGCCTAACTTTGGCGTTAGGTCTTTTGCCCAATTTTGGTATCGGGTCTTTTTGTTTCGTAAGCCTTGGTTTTTGTTTGACTTCGAGTATACTTGGTTGTTCTTCCGATGTCTATCTTGCTTTAAAGCTTTAGGAAGTTTTACCATACTTGTTTTCAACTTCGCTTCAGCTTTTGTAGAATAGTCTCGCCTTTTTGTTTTCATTCAAAGGGTCTTGGACCTTTCTTTGGATGAAACGTTACCCTTTAGAGGTTCTTTTCGCTCCTTTAGGTTTCGGGGGAAGGACCGTGGCCTCTTATCGGCTCGTCCGTTCCTTTCGCCATGTTTCTTGAGGAAACTGTTACCCAAGGATTATGCCTTTAAGGAAACTGTCATCCTTTATGGATTCGTTCGCCTTTTAGGATTTTGGTCCTTAGATTCGTTCGCCTAGTCGTAGGAAACTGTTATCTAAGATTTGCTCACCTTTTAAGAAGCTGTTACCTCGGATTCGTTCTCCCTTTTGGGGGAACTGTAAAGCTTTAGGAAGTTTTACCATACTTGTTTTCAACTTCGCTTCAGCTTTTGTAGAATAGTCTCGCCTTTTTGTTTTCATTCAAAGGGTCTTGGACCATCCATTCCCTTCACCAAAGTTTTTTAAGGGAACTGTTACTCGAAGATCATGCCTTTAAGGAAACTGTCATCCTTTATGGATTCGTTCGCCTTTTAGGATTTTGGTCCTTAGATTCGTTCGCCTAGTCGTAGGAAACTGTTATCTAAGATTTGCTCGCCTTTTAGGAAGCTGGAAAGCTTTAGGAAGTTTTACCATACTTGTTTTCAACTTCGCTTCAGCTTTTGTAGAATAGTCTCGCCTTTTTGTTTTCATTCAAAGGGTCTTGGACCTTTCTTTGGAGGAAATGTTATCCTTTAGAGGTTCTTTTCGCTCCTTTAGGTTTCGGGGGAAGGACCGTGGCCTCTTATCGGCTCGTCCGTTCCTTTCACCATGTTTCTTAAGGAAACTGTTACCCAAGGATTATGCCTTTAAGGAAACTGTCATCCTTTATGGATTCGTTCTCCTTTTAGGATTTTGAAGACTGCGCTCTGAAGATGATGAAGTCGGCGATCGCCGATTTTCTCCAAGTCCTGGTGGATGATGTCCGGGCGGTCGATCCCAATTTTCCCCTTGAGGAAGTTGGGTCCTTGAGGAGCTTCCTCCGGAGTCGTAACTCTCAGTCTACCCTTGTTGCTGAAGGGGTTATTCCAGCTATGGCTGAAGAGGTTGTTCCCGAAGGCGGACCAAGCCTTCCTGCCCCCGAAGGCGAGCAAATCGTCCCTGCCCCTGAAGGCGAGCCAGTGCCTCTGCCCCCGAGGATCCCCAAGCCTGAAGTCTCCATCTCTTTTATTGACAATATTTTCCTTTTGGATAGCTGTTTTTCTTTGTAATTTTTTGTTTTCCTTGTAATTATTTATTTGATTTAAGACTTGGCTTCTTTTATTGAATGCCTTTATATTCATAAGCCTTTTATTCGACTTTGAACATGCTTGGCTATTTATCCAACGTCTTAATCATAATTACTCTTCGACTTCCTTTTGACTTGTAATGTCTTCGACTCTTGAAGTCTTAGACCAAGCATAAGTCGATCCTTCTAAGGAAAATACTTCTGATACTTAAAAGCATAAACTTCTAAGTTCAAAGAGATATTACCTTCTTTGAAGTTTAGACCTTCGAGGTCATCCTAAGGCTTTGTCATCCATAGTGATCGCCTAAAATTCTTTGTTAGCAGATCCCTTTGTTTGGTTTTGGCGTCTGCTTCTCATCTTGCCTAACTTTATTGCTAGGTCTTTTGGCCTGACTTTGGCGTCAGGGATTTTTTGTTTTGCCTAGCTTTATTGCTAGGTCTTTTGGCCTGACTTTTGGCGTCAGGGCTTTTTGTGCCTGATTCGGTTATCAGGTTTTTGCCTGACTCTTGGCGTCAGGTCTTTTGAGGCCTAACTTTATTGTTAGGGCTTTTGTGGCCTAGTTTTGTTGCTAGGGCTTTTGGCCTGTCTTTGGCGACAGGGCTTTTTGGCCTAGCTTTGTTGCTAGGGCTTTTGGCCTGTCTTTGACGACAGGGCTTTTTGGCCTAGCTTTGTTGCTAGGGCTTTTGTGGCCTATCTTTGGTGATAGGGCTTTTGGGGCCTAACTTTGTTGTTAGGGCTTTTTTGTGGCCTATCTTTGGTGATAGGGCTTTTGGCCTGACTTTGGCGTCAGGGCTTTTGTGGCCTAACTTTGTTGTTAGGGCTTTTGGCCTGTCTTTGGCGACAGGGCTTTTTGGCCTAGCTTTGTTGCTAGGGCTTTTGTGGCCTATCTTTGGTGATAGGGCTTTTGGCCTGTCTTTGGCGACAGGGCTTTTGTGGCCTAACTTTGTTGTTAGGGCTTTTGGCCTGACTTTGGCGTCAGGGCTTTTGTGGCCTAGCTTTGTTGCTAGGGCTTTTGTGGCCTATCTTTGGTGATAGGGCTTTTGGCCTGTCTTTGGCGACAGGGCTTTTGTGGCCTAACTTTGTTGTTAGGGCTTTTGGCCTGACTTTGGCGTCAGGGCTTTTGTGGCCTAACTTTGTTGTTAGGGCTTTTGTGGCCTAACTTTGTTGTTAGGGCTTTTGGCCTGTCTTTGGCGACAGGGCTTTTGTGGCCTAACTTTGTTGTTAGGGCTTTTTTGTGGCCTATCTTTGGTGATAGGTTTTTTTTTTTCTTCGATTTGCTTCGAGTGAACATGTTTATGAAGGAATCACTTGCTTGTATGGTCCTTCCCACTTAGCTGAAAGTTTATTCTGACTGTCCAGCCTTGTGAATTCATTCCTTCAACATTCCTATCTTTATCAGCTTTTCGATGTCGCGCTTGTGCTATCTGCAATAGCTCTCGGTGTCATTCCCCATGGTCTGACCACTCTTGCGGGGTCTCGGTGGCCTTGCCAGAGACCTTTACATCTCGACTAGTACCGCCGAGATCTGCCTGTTTAAAGGCGTGAAATACTCGGGGACCTCTGGATGTCTTGGTCCTGGGTTTTCCGATCTAGGCTTTTCTCGACCCTTCTTACCCTTCTTGATCCTGCAGAGACACCAAAGAACCAAGACGGCGCCGAACCCAAAAGGGTCGACAGAAATAATAGGGCTAAGTGATTCAGATCAGTCGACTTACCCAACAGAGAGGCTTCATGCTTATTAACATGTATAATGGGGGCGCCTCCACCTCTATACTCGGGGATGGCCCTGACGACGACATCCTTTGGGGTCTTAACGACGACCAGGTTAGTGGTGAAGAGACGAGTTGATCGTTCCTTAAAGGGAGTCATGACAGTTTCGCGTTGTTCTTTGAGTCTCTTAGTGATAAGCTCCTCAACTTGGTCAAGAGTGAATTGGGGTTGCTGTCCTCTAGTCGGTGCAGAACTTGATGGACTGACAGAGCGAGTGACCGCCGGCGTCTCAGTAGAGGCCGGAGGTAAGGATTGGTGTCCAAAAGTCATCTCTTGATCTTCTTGAGGGGCTGTGGTGCCAGGATTTCCAGTTTCTGATTCCGGTGGCCCCGCAGGACGAGGATCCTCATGAGGAGCAGGGGTTTTTCTGCGGGCCTGTCCTATGATGGTTTCCAAGAGGGATATCATCTCTGCGGTTACCTGAATGGTTTCCCAAGCCACTTGGATGGTTTGTCGATCTGGAATCTCTGCGACGTTTGGAACAGGTGTCGTTCTCGAATTGCCAATGTGTTCACGTGCCGGTCTCGGAGGGACGGCATCACAGACTGCTTGGCTAGCAGGTTCTTGGTGGAGTGCGAAGCGGCAGCGGAATTAGAGCTATCCGAGGATTGTTCGTTAGCTTCTTTCCGATGATTGCGGTTAGAGCGAGTATGTATGACTGTTTTGCTCGTTTTCCCACAGACGGCGCCAAATGTTGGATCGTGATTTCCTGAATGCTGATCTGGCAATGAATTGAATGCCAAGGAGATGGTGATCGCGCGCTTTCGCCGGAGCTCCGATGAACCTGCAAGAAGGGGATCGCAACAGAGGGGGTGCCTCTGGGTCCCTCTCCGATGCTTAAATGAGTATATGTGTGTATATAGCTCAAAACGTATTGAATGTATGTAAAGCAAAGGTATTTATAGAGTAGGAGATACCAAACCGTATAAGGTAACTGTATATCTTCGTGAATATTGTGTTGTTGAAGATTTAGATGGTAGATATTGCGGTTACGGCGAGATATTGCAGTTACCGTATCTAATCTTTAGTGAATATATGCCCGAGATATGCGGGATATCGTGGCTATATCCTTATTAACGGTTGGTGGGACCAGAGGAGAGAGGCAATGCTCTCTTCAAGGCGAGCACTCCTGTGGCTGCGACCTTGATTGTTGGCGAGCACTCCCTGGGCACTCCCTTGGCGAGCAGTGGGAGGCTTTGGCCTTGGCCAATGGCGACCTGAAGTGGCACTTTGGCGTCCACTTTAGTTTGGATTCGATACTGGACCACTTTATGAGGGTCAGAGTAACCTTACTGTGGGTTGGCCTTGTTTAAATGGTATGGGTTGCACCCCCTGTAAATTTATTGGGCCTTCGAGGCCTTTCCCATATTGGGTCGTCACTATCAATACCCAACACCAACCTTGTCTGGCATTCAATTCACTGCCAGATCAGCATTCAGGATTTCACGATCCAACAGGAGTCTTAATGCCTTCAGTTATTATTGCCATGTTGTTGAATCAACCAACTTGATGCCTTAAGTTATTAGGGGTGACATACGTCAACGCCTTTAAACCATTAAAAATATACATATAAGGTGCCGCCTTGTTAGCCGAAGATGTTTTGTTAAAACGCTCACCACCATTTAACTTATTCCTAAGTTTCTTATCTTCCATGTATTCCTAAACATAGGCGTTTCGGTGCCCAATGCCGCTCGTCATTCTTAATTGTAGTGTCGAAGTACTTCACGCGATGTGGCACCACAATTATTTTGATTGGGGCCAACTCCTCAAATCCATGCATAGAGCTAAAGGCTTATTAATTTATGACTTCTTGGGAGTTTTCCTAATGTCCTATAAGATATTTTCCAACTCGTCGATTCGCTTTCCTCCTAAGATGTCGAATACCTTCTGTAAGTCATCAATAACCACTTTATTTGTCACCTATACTTGTCTATTTATTTTGTCATGCGTTATTGATGAAAACTATGGTCAATATTAAGTTCTTCGTAAAACCATTTCAGCTCTCGCCCTACGAACAACGAACTATTGTGACTAACTAAAATTCAAGAGATTTCATATCTTGATATTAACCTGGATTTAAGAAATTTCATGACTTGAAGTTTTATTATAATAGAGCTTTTGCTACGATCCACGTAGAAAAGCAATCTATGGCTATGACTATATAGGTTCATGGACCAACCAAGTTGATGTCCCATCGCCAAAAGGCCTTGCACTTGCAGTTAGGACCAACTTTATTGGTGGGCACTCAATCCTTGGCGAATATTTTTAGTATGTTTCACAGTGCACTAGCGTTGAAACTTATGTAAGGTCTGCCTTTAATATCCTTGTCGCAAGGCTTTTCTTATTATGGCCTTGGCTTATTCATGACATGTAACTTAGCCTTCGTGTTTCCTGTTGAGGATGTGGTCTAATTGTAGATGGCTAATGTGCCTTAGATAAGGCGTTCAATAGTTTTTTTTTATATATATAAGACTCGTATATTATAAGAAAACTGACGACGAGGTGTCTAAGTTTAATGACTTCGACTTGTTTCACAAGTGTCTCACCCTTTTTGAGGAATCTATTTATGGTCTTCATCCATGTAACAACCCCATCATAGGTTGTTCCTCTTCATCCAGGACTGAACTAATGCTCTTTAAAAGAAATGTTCTTCTTTAAGAAGCGGGGTTGCTTAAGAGTATTTGTTGAGTGCATAAGATTCTTAGTTTTCTCCTCTAGATTTGGTTTCAGTATCACAATCATCAATTTTGTTGATAAATGATTTGGCTTCACCTAAGTACGTCTTCATTTTTTTCGAACTTTACTACATACTCCTACTTAACCTCACGACCACCAATTGGGAGTCACATTAATTGTCAAGGAAGTGTTGCCTACTGCTCAAGCAAGTCTAAGTCCAGGACGAGGCATTCATACTATGTTTTGTTGTCCGTGAACCTAAATATCAGGGAAACAATGTTTCTTAATGGTTCCCACCATTTGGTGGGATCAGAATGAGCCCTATCCCTGAGCCTTCGATGAATGAAGATCCATCAGTGTAGAGCTCTCAAGTTTCCTTAGACAATTTATCTTGTTCCTCGGCTGCAAGAGGTAGCACCATCGGGGGTGTTGAACCTGTTTCCGTAAAGAAATCAACCAATGCATGTCCTTTAATGGTGGTTCATGGGACACTCTTTATATTGAATTCACTCAACTTCACCGCCCATGTAATCAACCTACTAAGGCGTCAGATTTTTGTAAGAAGTGTTTCAAAGGTTGGTTGGTGAGGACAGGGATGTCATGCTCATGAAAATAGGAGTTAAGCTTCTTAGCCGGGATGACCTACGCATAAAGATACTTCTCCATTTCTAGATAATTTATTTCAACCTTGTTGAAAACATTTCCTACATAATAGATTGGGACTTGTCCCTTGGCCTCTTCTTTCACTGAAACAGACCTTACTATTATAGGTATGATGCTTAAGTAAAGGTACAAGGCATCATCTAGTATCGTCTTTTCAAGTGACGATGAGGTTGTAAAGTAATTTTTCAGCAACTATTAATCTTCTACACATTCAGGTGCCCTCTCGAATCTTTTATTCACTCACAACACTTGGAAGAAAACGAGCAAGTTTTTTTCCTGTGGATAGAAATCTCACAAGGGCGCCGAAGTGACCATTTAGCAATTGCACCTCCTTATGGAAAGTGTGCGACCTCATCTCCTTAATGGTGCTAAGTATCTCTAGTTTTGATTTGAATATTGTTGGATTGCCATGAATAAAAAAAATATCCCCAACTACACGTCAAATGCGTACTTTGAGGTATTGGGTCGAAGGTTGTGAAACCTCATCCCCGTGAAGGCTAACTCCAAGTGTCTTTGATAGTCTATGCATTCACCAACATGTCATCAACATACGTTTTTGTGGTTTCCACAGTCATATTGGGGACCATATTGTTATCAATCCTCTAATAGGTAGTGTCTGCATTGATGAAAGTTGTTCGTGTCGAAAGTTGTATTTGGTGCATCATTCTCACGAACCTTTCTGTGGTTATAACATGAATAGGAGTTCATGAAGCTTAAGATCTCATGGCCAGAAGTTGTGTTGAACAGTTGATCGATGTGAGACAGGGGGTACGAGTGAATGGGGCACGCCTTATACAAGTCCCTGAAGTCGATGCACAATATCCACTTGTCAATAGAGTTTCTTACAAAGACAGGGTTGGCCACCCTGGTTTGGAACCTAATATCCCTTATAAAGTTGCGACAACCAACATTTTATCTTCGTCCAAGATATCCAATTTTTGTCATCACCCATGTGCATCTTTATTTAGGCAACGAGTTTGACCAAAGGTTCAATGTTCAGCTCATGGGTAATGAATCTTGGCATGTCGCTTGGACTCTAAGAGAATAGTTCTTTTAAACTCCTCAGAAGTTCAATTAAGACTTCAAATTGGTATTTTGGGACCATCGCTCTGATGTTTAGGGCCCTTTCGAGGCCGTCGAAATTAACTAGCTCCTCAATGAGAGTGGGACAACTTCTTTCTTCCCTAGAATATTCATATGGTTGATGGATAACGCCTCCTTTTTATTGTGGGGCCTAAGATTGTCTATATAGCATTCATCTCTTAGATGTGGCTTAATCCCTGATCTCTCTAATCCCCTTGGAAATTTCATATTTTTGTTGCCTTTGAAGGTGATGATTTTGTCTGGGTTCAAAGTGGCGCGAACTGAAAAGCTGTTGAAAGAATTGGAAGCACCGAACACTATGAAGAAAACATCCTTCTTCAGTATCTTCTATTCCTCGTCCAAAATCAGGAAGAGGTTGATTGCCCAAATAGGGCAGGTGCTGTTTCATGCGAATTCAATCAACGAGAAGTCCACCTTCTTAAAATATTTATTCATATTCTCCCTAGCTAATAAGGAGTCAAGTAAGAGTACATTCGTTGAGCTTTCGGAGTCGACCATAACCCTTGTCACATCAAAGTCATTAATTTGAGTGGTGATGACCAACGTATCGTCGTGAAGAGTGGTGACATGCTCCATGTCCTCATCCATGAAGGAGACGACGATGATCTCCATCAACTCCAGTCGCTTCCTGAGGACCGCTTCGCTCGATAAGTGTGTGGCGTATAAATTCACTAGCGTTGTTGGGTTCTCCTCTAGAGGCCATTGTGCTCTTTTCTCACAAGAGGCATCTCTTGAGGCTATAGGAGGCAATGACCTCCTTTATCTTCGGTCAGGACTACAATTTCTTTCTTTATTATAGACCATCAAATTATTCGGGTGACCCTACTAAATCAACGCCTTTATAACCCTCTTCAAGATGAGGCAGTCGATGTTGTGATGACATTATGCCTTATGATACCAGAAGTAATGCCCGACTTCTTTCCCCATAGAGCTTTGTACTTCTTTATCATAGAAGGCATCGCCAGTGGCTACGCTCCATATCCTTCAACACCAGAAAGATCTCAATGTTTTTTTATAAACTTCTCTTTTGGTGTATCGCCTTTGTTCGTACCCCCTTGATCTCTTGATTGGGAGTTGGTCCGGTATTTTTCCGTTTTAGACATCCTTCTTCATTGGGGGAAACACCTCCTTAATTAGATTTCGATTGTTCTTCTTTGACCGTTCCAATTCCTTATACACATTTACTATTTTTGCCAACTCCTTTGGGTTCTAGATAGGAATGACAATGATGATGCCTCCATGGTATCACCCTTATGCCTCATGTCTAATGCTCGAACCACCTCTCCCTTAGGGACGACCTAGTCGATATCCGCCAAAATATTATTGAAGTGACTATAGTACCTCATTAGAGACTCATCAATGCTATGCCTGAAATCATCTAGGGAGGCGACATTTTTGAGGAGCTTGTGCTTGCCCATGCACTTTTGGATAAACTTCATCTTGATATTTGGTCAGAAAGTAACCAAAACCTTTGGAAGGTTGAATAACGATGAGCGTTGTAATCGTTTGGAACAGGAGTACAAAATGGTTATAATCATTTGTATTGCCCATGAGCGCATAATTATGCTCTTAAATGTGCTAGATGGCGATGCCTTCGCCCTTATAGTCGAGGATGTCTTGGGTCATCATGTCTTGAGAAATGATGATTGGCATTATTTTGGGGGAACACGCAATACCCTACCCTTTTTTCTGGTTGACCTTTCTTTTGATCATCTCCTCCATGTTAGAGTATTATCTTAGTATAGATTAATAGTAATGTCCTTACTTGTCAATTCCATATCTTAGTATTTGCCACTTAGTCTCTATTATTTTCTATATAAGGAAGTATATCACATTATAATTCAATCAACCAAAACAGCTACAGTATTTTCTATACTTAAAACTCTAAGTTCTTCATTCTCCTATCACATTACTCTCTAAATAATCACATGGTATCAAAACTATTTTAGATTGGACTGAATATGAGTTTTCGTTGTTATTCAAATCCCGATTTGTCACAAATTTATTATTGATTCATCTCTAGTTCATCTGAAATTCTTCCTAATCTCATACATCTTCAGTTTTTTGTCACATGTTTGTGCAAATCAACCATTCAAGTCATTGAACCTAAACCCATCAATATTGTTCGATTTCGATCATCAATTGAATGTGAATATGCTTCATCTCAGCACGTTCTGTTCGGACTTTTAGTGTAGGTTTGTCAAACAGTCTCACTCCCTCGTGATCTAAATTTTTTCCACTGCTCTTCAGCTGATTCAATTTTATTTGTTGATCAGATCTATCACCAGTTAACATGAGCTAAAGAGAAATTCTACTGTTAAAATCATGTTTCTCTTAGTCTTTGGTACCTGATCCTCATGTTGCTCTGAATAGACACTCTGAGTTGAATAAAACTTGTTGGTGTTTAATTAGAAATTAGAGTTGCTCTGATCTTGTAATACTTAATGTATGTTAAGTGATTTGTTTGCTAGTCTGGCCTCTTGTTGTGTTGTTGATCTTAATAATTTGTGCTTACGAAGTGATTGTTGATTTGATATCTTGTTAAGTTGATGGCCTATAATGACCCAATATTCATTGGTTTTGCATTTGTCTGATCCTTTCTCAAGCTAAAATCATCTGAAAGTATTGATGGTTTGTACTACGTTCATCAACACATCTTTATTGTTTTGTTTAACTATATATTGCAAGGTACAACTGTGACAAACTGCAGTCGCCATGGGCTTAGTCATTTTTTATGATATGCTGTCATGTGAATTTTTTTGGGGGGGCCATCATGTCATGTGAATTGACCTAAATTATGTTAGGACGTGAGTGGCTACAATACATGAGACATCTCAACTCGTAAAATCGAGCAAACGATGAGTCCTAGACATGTGTAGCTTCAAGATCGACTACAATGTAGTGCAGTCACTCAGTTGTTTGTTCTTTGAGATGGACTATGTTGATACGTGAGCGACTATGATATATACGAATGGCAAACTCATCAAATCGAGAAAACAGCAAGTCTTAGACATGTGTAGCTTCAAATCTTAGTATACTGCAACTCATTCGTTGATGTATACCATTTTTGTAGTAAATATTCAACTTGAAAAGTGTTGAATTTTGTAGTCACTCTAGCCATACAAAATCAAAGTGCATCACCTCTAAGCAAAAAACATCTTAGGAGAAAACGAAATCCATATGCAGCAATTGTCAGTTGAAACTCAGCAGGACATAGAGACAAATTTAGCACCAACACAAATGAATCTCTTTGAATAGTTCGAGGACATTAGTGACAATTTCCCCTTAACCAGCAAGAATAAAAATTCAGGTTGTGCCTAATATTTCCACTTAAATGGCAAAGTCAGTTCGACATTAATGGAGAAAATATTTGTAATTTGAATAGTATATTACATTTAAATAGAGTAATAGAGTGTTTATAAAGAGTGCTCAAGTTGGGTCCAGGTTTAGTTTTATTCCATGGCCAGTCTCTATGAGACTAATGTAGTGGACAAGAGTAACTTTTTATCAAGTTAAAGTCACTATCTTCTGTATCTTACGGGTCAGTATATTGCATGTTTTGCTAGCGACGCCCACTTAAGGACAAATTTAGGGGTGTCGCTATGTAGAGAGGTACACATTACAGATTCTTAAGGGAGTCGTCATATTGACTTATTAATCGTGTGTCCTAAGTGTAAGACAACTCGCAAATTATGAGTGGTTTTCAAGTTATTAATGTCTAGTATTCATGATGATTGACCAAAGTAGTATTTTGGATTACTGTCAGGCTGGCAATTTGTGTATATCATGTCATATCGTTAATTGTATCATGTCATTAATCATGTCATGTGTAAATGGATAGGTCTTAAAAGTGTCTCTATTATAAACGATAACATATGACACGCTGAATAAACATATCATACGCGACATGTACATTAATACACGATTAACTTTTTTAACAAAAACTTTATATATACATAGGGTACAATACAACCTTGCCCCCTAAAGCTTAAGTCAAATTTCAGTTTCCCCCTTAAAGTTTAAAATTTTAAATTTTAGTCCTTAAAGTTTGGACCAGATGAAAAATCACCCCTTATTGTCATATGTCTGTTTATTTTGGACAAATTTTGGTCATGTGTCTTGACCATAATTTATTAATAAATTTAATTGACAAAATTGCCCTCTGTATGAAGCCTTTGTCTGAAAGATCTCCCGTCGGAGCCAATCCGTTTGAAGCCAATCTCGTCTGAATGATCTCATGAATCCTTTCGAATCCGTTGTCAGACGTCGGATACGACTTTCCTCGACTGTTTTGAAAAATTATTTTTATTTTCTTCTCTCGAAAAATATCGAGTCTTGACGAACGACGGGTCTGGTCGAGCGGGGTCATCAACTAGACCAAAAAAATGAAAGAGTCGCCACCGATTAATTAAAGGCTAATCAGAATCCTAAAATTTGCTTAGGGTACATGGTGCTTACATACTAGGGATTAAAAATGTCTACGTCCATAGAATTGATTTCGGGGTTTGATTACGTCTTAAGGGCTCGCGAGCCCATAATCCGCCATTTTGGTACTTTAGTTTGCTTTTGAACTTATTTTTCCAATTTACCTGAATTATCTGTTTTGATCATGTTTGGTAAAAAACGATTACATGTGTTTTTCAAAAAAACTAACTAAACCATATACAAGCATTTTTTTATTTACGAGTTAATTTCAAATAAATAACAATTAGAGAATAAAGTTAATCGTGCTCGAGAAATGGGTGGTTTAACTTTAGGGTCATTTTAAAGGTGTGAAACGTACACGGCTGGTTTTGAAGATATTAAGCACGTTGAACCAATTTCTAACACCTTGAGAAGTCATAACATGTCCAGAAAAGTGTAGGGACCAAAATGCAATTATTTGAAAATTCAAGCTGCATTGAAAATATATTTTTAAAAATCGCAGAAATGCCCCAAAACGTTTCTGGTTTAATTTATAACACTCGATAAAGTTTCAGAATGACCTCAGAGTCCAAGGATCAAATTGCAACCTTCATCAAAGTTCAGGAATGACCAAAGTCGGTTTTGAATTTTTTTTTTCAAATATATATATATATATAGTATCCCATATACATAATATATATATAAATATTTATATATTATACACATACATATATATATTATCACATAGACATAATATATATATATATAGTATTACATAAATATATAATATATGTATATAAAGCCTCAATTTCATTCACATTAAAAATACAAATACAATATTGAATATGAGGGAGATATACCTAACTCATTCGGAGTTTAAATACCGTACGAGAAACTGAGACTGATAATTACCGATATTTTTTGCTCACTCTCTTTTTTTCTTTCTTTTCTCTCTTCCTCCCCTTTCTTACCTTTCGCCATGTGTGAAGATCTTGGCTTCCCTGAAGCATTCGACCCTTTCATTCTTCTCCCCCTTTTAATTCCTTCGAAGCTAGGTATTTATAAAGTTTTCTTTTTGTTTTTTTATGTTCATATTATTGTGTAGGTGAATGATGATATATGATGATGTTGGTGTGAGTGGACGTGATAGTGGGTGGTAGTGGGTGGTAGTGGGTGATAGTGGGGCTAGTTCGATTCAATTTTTCTCGGTTCGGTTCCTCACGTACGGTATTTTGACCCTGAGCCAAAATCAGGTGTTTATAGTTGCCCTTCTTTGAACACGCGCTTGTGGAAGTGATCTCATGAGTTTGTGTTCAAACACAGACAACTGATTTTGGCTCCTCTTGATTCATTATTTACATAGTAGATAACCATTATTGTGCATCTTTCGGAAGTTGGACATCTATAAGTCCCGATTGTTGACGATGCTTTGCGGAGCTCCTAAACGCTCATCTGCTTGTGACTCCCATAATTTGGACACCTAAAAGTCCTGATTGTCGAGAATGACTTGCGAAGGGTGAAGACCTAAAGTCTCTGCTCGTCGTCTTGTAATCCGCTGGGGATGACTTGTGGAGGTTGAAAACCTAAAGGCTCCGCTCGTCGGCTTGTGACACCCAGAAGCTGGACACCTACAGGTCCTGGTCGTCGAGGATGACTTGCGGAGTCTGAACACCTAAACGCTCCCCTCGGCAGCTTGTAACTTGTTAGGGATGACTTGCGGAGGCTGAACACCTAAATGCTCCGCCCGTTGGCTAGAGACTCCCTAAAGCTGGACACCTACTGGTCCTGGTTGTCGTGGATGACAATCGAAGGCTGAACATCGAAAGGCTCCGTTCGTCGGCTTGTGACTCCTAAAAGCTAGACACCAACAGGTCCTGGTCGTCGGGAATGACTTGTGGAGGTTGAACACCTAAAGGCTTAGCTAGTGAGCTTATGACTTGTTGAGGGTGACTTGCGGAGGTCGAACACCTAAAGGCTCCGCTCGTCGGCTTGTAACTCCGAGAAGCTGGACACCTACAGGTCCTGTCCGTTGAGTTTTTTTGCCATAAACGAGCTAGTGGTTAAGGATATTTTGGCCAGAAGCATCGTTGAGGATGACTTGCGGAGGTTGAGCACATAAAAAATCAGCTTTGTAGCTTGTAACTTCCAGAAGCTGGACAACTACGGGTCCTGGTCGTTGGGGATAACTTACGGAGGTTGAGCACCTAAACACTCAGTTCGTCGATTTGTAATTCTCGGAAGTTGGAAATCTACAAGTCCCGATTTTTTATGATGACTCGCAAATGTTGAGCACCTAATTAACATTCCGTTCGTCGACTTGTAATTATCAGAAACTGGACATTCACAGGTCCTTGTTGTGGAGGATGACTTGTGGAGGTTGAGCACCTAAAGACTCCGCATGTCAGCTTGTGACTCCCAGAAGTTGGACACCTACAGGTTTTGGTCGTTGAAGATGACATGCGAAGGTTGAACACCTAAAGACTCCGTTCATCAGCGTGTAACTCATTTTGAAGGTAAAAACCCTTTTCAAGATGTTTGACTGCTTGTGCGGACTTCTCAGACTATTTTCTCATTAATCGACTTTGGAATTCTTCTTGATGGAGTTACTTAAAGTCATTCATGGTATGTCCGCAAGGTGTATCCATGCAAGTTATCGAGGCACCTTAAATTAATGTCGATCACAACTTCTTTTTATTGCTACCGTGGGAAACATTCTCGTCGACTTTTGAGCACTTTATTTATCTCTCGATTTTATTTCTTTTTGCTATGGTATTTATTTTACCGCACCTCTCGGCTCCCTTAATGTTTTTCCTAGGTCGCCCTTTTGGGTTTTCAACCTAGCAGGGATTTGATTCCTTTCTTTTTGCCATGATCGCCCTTTTTAGGGATTTTTAATCATGCTCCTCTTCCCTAAAATTTGCATAAACCTCCCTTTCGATTTTTCGATTTAGCGAGAATTTTCTCACTTTGGGGGGTTCGCTTTCTAATTACGAGCTCTTTAAGTATTTTTTTTTTTTTGAATGCGTCCATATTTGTCGGACTAAGAAGTTCTTGGTTGTCCATACAGTGATGATCCTGACTCCTCCGCTGAAAACCTCATTAACGACATAAGACCCTTCATATTTAGACACAAACTTGCCCCGAGAGTCAGGATTGATTCAAATTATTTTTCTGAGGACTAGATCGCCCGCTTATAACTCCCTTGGGTGCATTTTCTTGTTAAATGCACATGTCATGCATTGTTGGTACAATTGCCCATGGTACAGTGTGATGAGGCGCCTTTTGTCTATGAGGTTCAATTGCTCGTATTTGCATCTCACTTACGCCGACTCGTCCATTTCTGTCTTAGCGAGGATCCTGGGTGGCAGGATTTTACTTCAATTGACAACACGGCTTCGGTCCCATAAACAAGGGAGAATGGGGTCGCTCCTGTTGACATTTATATTGAGGTTCTGTATGCCATGAGTGTCTAAGGCAGCTAGTCGTGTCAATCGTTTATTTGTTGCTTTGAGTGTGCCATTCATTTGTGAGCGATACGGAGATGAATTTTTATGCATGATCACAACCCATCGACCAACTTGTTATTCAGATTTTGGTATTGTCGGTGATGATTGAATTTGGCATCCCACGACGCACAGTGATGTCCTGGTTGATGAAAAATTCAATGTTCTTTCCCGTTATTAATGCAAGGGTAATAACCTCCTCCCCTGGTGAAGTAAACGATCGCCAGCAATATGAATCAATGACCCTTGGGTGCCTTTGGGGAAATCATATTGATTACATTGATGCCCCGCCTTGATAAATGCCATGGGGATGTCATGGGATAGAGCTCGTGCACTGACGTGTGGATTTGATCTGCGTACTCTTGACAGATATGACACTGTTGGACGTGTCTCACACAGCCACCCAAAAGTATCCAAGTTCTGTACACTCATGTGTGGGTCGCAACAATCTTCATGAATTTCTTCCATTAGACTCTCAGTTTCTTTAGCATTCATATACCTCAAATGGGTATAGTCGGGTCACTGGTAAATTAATTGCAAATCATTCCTCACACGACCTTTCAGTCATTTTCTAGCGGCATTCTCTGGGAACTCTGTACGTTAGGTATCGTTATATCAGTGAATCATGGTTGACCGTCTGATTCTGTGATCATACAACAATAGGTTGAAACCTCTTTGATTTTGATATGCATTGAATTTTTTTGTTTTCCGGAGAGATTTTATTCATGGGTGCGAGCATTGACAATTTTTTGTAGGCAACGAAGCAAATAAGAACAAAAGGTGATCGCTGGCTTGATTATCTTCTTCGCAGCCTTCGTCCCTGTAGTGACGACGTTGTCGGTACAGATGTTGTTGTTCCTCTATGGGCTTCTCCACCCTTCGGGGAATGCGATCAATTGGAAGCACTCCGCCTCCTTGTAACGACACTTCCCGTAGCGGCTACATCTCCTGCTATTCCGATCGACGCCACCACCGCGAGACACCTTTATCAATAATGGAGTCAACAATGACTCTCCCTGCTAATTCCATGCACGACAACAACGTTCCCCATGCTGTCTGCGTGCGTCAGCAATGGTGCATCTCTCGGGTCAACAATGTCGTCTCCAATGTAGGAGTCAACAAAGACGTCTTCTGCATGGGTGCGTGCATCAACAATGGTGAATCTTCTGCATGAGTCAACAACTACGTCTGTCCAGTGTCAACAATTGTGTTTGCCCTGCGTCAACAATGGCGCTTTCCTGCTGCATGCGTTAACAATGACATCTCCCCTTCATGCGTCAACAACGGCGTCTCCCCGCGTCCGCATGCGTCTCTCCTGCAAGAGTCAACAACGGTGTCGTGTCAACAATGGCGTCTCCCCTGTGTCAACAACGGCGTCTCTTCAACTCTATTTAAGTCGCATCTGATTCACCTTGATCAAACGACATGGAGGTATTTTCCTCATCTCCTTTAGTCTGCAAAAATAGTCTTCCCTTTTCCGGTGACCGATTGTGGGCTGGTGGCATAACCTTCCCTTTTCCTCGGTGCAAAGGTAACATAGAAGTAGGACCCAATTCTGGTGCTGGGAACATCGGCGTCCCTCCTTGCTGCGGTACCCTTTACTTGTGTCTGGTCCCTTTCTGACTGCATATTCGCATAAGTTGATTCCATCTCAGCTAATGGGTTTTCGTAGTGTAAATCTTGTTTTTCCTGATCATACTCCTCACTCACTGCATTCAGGAAATGATAAAATTTAGTGTCAGCTTATTTTGTGTTCCAAATTATAATGTCGTTTGGGCCAACCGGTACATGATGATGACAAAAAGGAATAGTCGATCGATATGTTACTTGATCGATAAGTAATGTGTCTGAAACCATGGTCCATCTTGTTTTAAGTGTAATTGAAAATTTGTCAATCTTCATTTTTCCTTGATCTAGTTGTGGCTTCCCGTTGGCTTCATCACAGCGGGTACAGATCACTCGGGCTCCATCAAAGAAGACAGACACTTTTAGGGAAGTATTCCACAAGTACTGTTTCTCCTAAAGAACCTTCTTAATTGCAATTGTCTCTCATATTTGACCGGAGCTTAATCAGAATACTGCTTGTTCATCTGGGGTCCTTCGATTTATGTAATAAATCTCTCGAGGCATGTCGTCTGCGTTCTCGCACCGAGATCCAGGCAAACCGGGTTAAGAAATCTCGAGATTGAGCTGGAGAGAAGACACTTGTAATTTGATTCTCGAACAATACCAGCTGCAACAACTCACCTCTATTGATTCAGCTGAATCAGAATTCTCTGACACGTTAAATTGTAGGAGATAAAGATCCTCCAGTAGGAACCAAATCATCGATAACGATTGCTCGTTCACCATGTTGAACAGCACCAACATGCATAACTATACACTCGGTCCCGTACTCTAACAAGTACTGTTCTGAGATTACTTCACTTGGATCCTTCTTGGGTTTCCACAAGGGAACGAACTTTACCTTAATCATGGTTCCTTTTGTGTTCTTGAAGTGTTTAAGTTCTCGAATGTACATGGGTTCCCGTAAACCTAAGTTCAAAATACCTTAGTAAGAAGAATGAATACACAATTGACCATACATGATTGGTTTTGAAAATTCTGCATGTTCCGTTTATTCCATTCGTAGACTCTAATTGCTTGTATGACAAAAGTTTTTTTTAAAAAAAACTTTAAAAGGATTTGGCTAATCGAAGTCTAGTTCTTAAGACGTTTCACACGACGGCGCAACTCGTTGAGTACATTTGTTGTTTATTCCTTGGTTCAAAGGAAGGTCGAGAACATGCATTTTGAAAATCGTTTTATTCGCCTCGTCCTTCGTCTGAATTATTCAAGGGTGTCATTCAACTTAGCTACGTTACCCCACATTTCTCCAAGGTGCCCGACATTGCAAGAACGACGGTGGTTGTTCGGGTCTATCCCCGATTATCTCATCCGGGTTGAAAGACGGACTTGCAGGTGTCGAATGGAACTTGTGAATGTTTTCTGTTGCTGTTAATCACACAAATGTGTTTCCTACATTCCAGAAGTCAGACAAGGCATAAAGGAGAACCTTGTTAATTTTGTAACTTACGAGCTCATGAATCTCATGAATCTTCTTCTTCACGTATTTTTTATATCCCTTTTATCATGACTTTCTATATTCGGGCAATTTAGACAGTGGGGGTTGTATGGCCTTAATGTAAGGGCAATGATTTGTTTGCTTTATCCTTACCAAAGATGGTGCGTGAAACGTTCTAAGGATTCAAGATAGAATGAACGGAACTTACTTCTTTTTTTTTAAAATGCAATGCAAGTGCGAGAATGTAAATTTCATTAGTAAGGTTCGTATTACATTTACAGCAGTCTGAAATATATAATACAAAGGTCCAATCCTATACATGTCATGATCTAACACCAAAACAAAACACATTTACATAATGGGTCGAACTTCCATCTACAGTTATTGGGATTACTTCTAATTCACAACGGTTGGGTCAAATCTTCTTCATCAATTGTGGGTCAATCTCGTGTCCAAATACTTGGGCTGAATTCACATTTACATCAGTTGGGCCCAAAAATGGAAATACAGACAAAATTGGTAAAAGTTAAACACGGTGTGGAGTTTTTGTTCTAAATTGATGGAATTTCTAGGTCCCCTGAACCAGCGGAACCTCAACACCTAAAGAGGATCACAGACACATTCTGATTATCGAGTTGAGGTTTTTAGGTGCGTGCTGGTGGTCCAAACCGCTTCGCGCGCATTCCCCTATTAAACTCCCTAAGCTCTTAATGTGCTCTAGGTCTGAGCGAGTGATGTGTGCAAAATAATAATTTAAATCGTCTTGAATAATTACATTTACAAATCTTTTCGGGCAAAATTTAAAAACTACAAGCATGCGCAAACAGTCAAAACAGATATAAAAAATATGATATGACAAAGCAAACATGACAAAACCTAAACCCTCTAAATAGAGAAATCCCCAGCAGAGTCGCCAAATTGTTGGACGTCGGATCCGACTTTCTCCGACCCATTTGAAAAATTATTTTTATTTTCTTCGCTAGAAAATATCGGGTCTTGGCGAGCGACGGGTCCGATCGAGCGAGGTCATGAATTAATTAAACGCTAATCGGAATCCTAAAATTTGCTTAAGGTACATGGTGTTTACATCCTAGGGCTTAGAAAGGACTACGTCCAGATGATTGAGTTTGGGTGGTTTGATTACTTCTTAAGAGATTGCGAGCCCATAATCCGCCATTTCGGTACTTTAGTTTGCTTTTGAATTTATATTTTCAATTTACCTGAATTGCCTGTTTTGATCATGCTTGCTCAAAAGGATTACATGTGTTTTTCTAAAAAACTAACTAAACCATATACAAGAATTTTTTATTTACGAGTTAATTTCAAACAAATAAGCAAGAGAGAATAAAGTTAATCGTGCTCGAGAAATGGGTGGTTTAACTTTAGGGTCATTTTAAAAGTGTCAAACGTAGACGAATGATTTTGAAGATATTAAGCACGTTGAACCAATTTCTAACACTTTGAGAAGTCATGAGATGTCCAAAAAGGTTTAGGGACCAAAATGCAATTATTTGAAAATTCAATCTATATTGAAAATATTTTTTAAAAAATTGCAGAAATTGCCCAAAACCTTTATGGTTTGGTTGATAACACTCGATAAAGTCCTAGAAGGACCCGAGAATGTAAGGATCGAGTTGCAACCGTCATCAAAGTTCAAGAATGACCAAAGTCGGTTTTGAATATTTTATCAAATATATATAGTATCGCATATACATAATATGTATATATATACATAATATGTATATATATACATATATACATATATATATATATTTACATAAATATAGAATATATGTATATAAACCCTCAATTTCATTCACATTAGAAAATACAAATACAATATTGAATATGATAGAGATACACCTAACTCATTCAGAGTTTAAATACCGTACAAGAAATCGATACTGATAATTACCGATATTTTTCACTCACTCTCTTTTTTACTTTCTTTTCTCTCTTCCCCCCCTTTCTTACCTTCGGCCATGTGTGAAGCTCTTGGTTTCCCCGAAGCCTTCAGCCCTTTTATTCTTTTCCCTCCTTTAATTCCTTCGAAGCTTAGGAATTTATAGAGTTTTCTTTTTTCTTTTTTAAGTTTATTTTATTGTGTAAGTAAACGATGATATATGATGATGTTGGTGTGATTGAAGGTGATAGGGGGTGTTAGGGGGTGCTACTGGTGATAAGAAAGCCAGTTCGATTCCTCGTGTATGGTTTTTGGACCCCGAGCCAAAATTAGGTGTTTACAGCCGCCATGGAATATCTCCCGTCGTCAGAAACTGAAGGAAGGAAGCAAAGGAGAATGAGTTTCGCGGTTACTCACAACGATGATTTTCACGCAATCCCACTCGAGTCTGCATAGTAGAGGAAGGGCTCACAGCTCTTGAGACTACAATTAGAGCAAATTCGGCCACGGCCAGTCGATTCCAGAGGTCTTCAGTTGAGTGTGTCTTCATCTTCATCCTCCCGCTTTATATAGAGATTGAGATTAGGGATCTAGGTTCTTCATCTTCATCATCCCGTTGTTCAACCCTTCAAGTTCCAATAACCCTAAGCCAAGTTCGATCTATGTACACTCTTCTGTGGAAGAAGATTGTGCAACGGCGAGAGAGGCGTCGAGAAGGAGATGATTGTGGAAGACAAAATACTGGGGAATAGTCTATCAAGGTGCATAATAAACACCAGGTACAAGGTGACAGATGGATTGGAAATGAATGAGGTTAGTCTGCATATAGAATACTTGACAGGGGGGATTCATGTTAATGGTAGGGGCTCTGTTTTATGGCAATTGGCATTTCGCGATGAATAATGGATTTTTTTTTTACTCTGATTTCTTGATGCGACTGTACGGACGGAGAGCTCGCCTTGCTGCGGTTGGTTTCTCGTTGTCAGCATACGAACATAGAGCTCACCTTGCTGCTTATGGCGTTAGAATAGTGGAAGACGCCGGACTGGACGACTTATTTTTCATCTTCCTCACCTGGTCGAGGATTGGGATTTGAACTGGAGGTCGAAGATTTGATACTACAACGACTGCTTGTTTCTACACTAGAGTCGTATCCACTTATTCCCTTCACTAGAGTTGGAGCTCACCTTGCTTCTCTTCTGATTCACACAAGTCCACTGTCTGGTTCCAAGAAGAAGATTACCATATGGAGGAAAAAGGCTTGAACAGATAAGAAGATGGAGAATTTTGTCTATTCAAAATGTAGAAAACTCACGTGTTAAACACGTGACTAAGCTTCTGTCACAAATAAACGGTTTTTGGATGGAACTGACTTATTTTTCATTCAGTCCAAACATTATGACTCAAATTTAAAATTTTAAACATTAAGGGGCAAACTTAAAAACGAAGTAAACCTTCAGGGGCAAAATTGTATTTTACCCTATATACATAACAAAAGTCGTTTCACATGACATGAAATGATATAATACAACACGATATGAAATTCACCATCAAGTTTTAAAATTTATAAGTGATTCAAAAATAAATTTAAATATTAAATTAATATACGAAACACATTTAATCGTCTTTATGCGTATATTTGCAAATCAAGTGTTTAGAAGCTACTTGTTGAAAAGCTACTTGTCGGACTTGTTCGCCCCTTTTCAAAGTGCATTTGCGGCAGGTCGGTTGATTCAAGACAATGTGCTTGTGGCGCATGGGGTTTTTCATTACCTCCAACATACGACGAGCGGACGGAAGACAGAGTGTGCAGTCTGTTAGGATGTATGAATAAGTGAATAGCTTACAACTCAAGTCTTCAAGATCAGTGCCGTAGTAGTTAAGAAATGACGAGAAGCTTATTGAAGGTTATAGATTTTCAAGAATGTTGTAATTGTTGTAGAGTTCTAGTTCTGATTGTTTAGTATAAATAGGACTCAGTTGTAATGGTTTGTTTAACTCATTTTAATAGTAAGATTTCAGTTTCACAAATTCTGTTATTTCTGTTGTTTAGGTTGCTTAAGCTCGAAGCTTCCTTTTCTCCTTCTTCATCTCATTTTCATCTTCATCTAGATTGTACTCAGATTACTAAAATGGTATCAGAGCCATTCTGAATCATTGCCTCTTCACTGCTTAAAGAAATCTGGTGAGTTTTCTCTATCGCGTCACTCTGTTTTCTTATCTGCGTGCTCTGCAAACTTCGTCAGCCATGGATGAAGACATTCCAGCATTCTTCAATAAGACAATTTGTCAATTAACCGGTGAAGACAATTTTCAAGCATGGAAGCATCAAGTTCTATTAGCAGTCTGAGGTCTCAATCTAGAAGGCTACTTATTTGGAACTCTGCAAATATCGCGACTGATTTATAATGACGACGGAAACAAGGTACCGAATCCTGATTTTCCTAAGTATTATCAACAAGATTCATCACATGCTTCCTGGTTGCTTGCGTCAATTGCTTCGCCTATTACTAAAGGCCTTGTAGGATGTATGAAAGCAGCTTTTATATGGAACAAACTTCATCAGAATTTCTCATCCTCATCAACTACACGCATCATGAGTCTTTATGATAGGTTGAAGGTCAGAAAATTGTTAAATCAATCAATGAGAGAGTACTTAACCGAGATTCAACTCACCTGTGATAGCTTGGCAAGTTGTGGCCATCCTATCGAATAAATGCAGCAGATCTCTATAATCTTAAACGGTGTCAAAGGTCAATTTGATAGTATGATTGCAGTAATTCATGCGAGTAGGAATCCATATGACTTGTCTTCCATCTCGTCTATGATGTTGGATGCTGAGGCCAGACAGAGAGAATTTCTATTTGATACCTCTCTTGTTACTGCAAATGTTGCTGTCAAAAGCTCAGACCAAATCATCAAGTCTGCAGATGAACCTACGCAAATCAACACTGTCGACACAGAACAGCCTGTCCAGAAGACAAATACTTATGAGTATCAACCAAATTCAGCTGCCTATGGTCGAGGAAGAGACAGAGGTCGAGGTTATGGAAACAACAAGCCGCAGTGTCAGCTCTGTGGGAAATTTGGTCACTTAGTTCACATATGCTATCAGAGATTCAACACAAATTTTCAAGGAGTAACTGCGCAGCCTAATGACAGCTTTAGTGCAAATCCGTCAACTGTTCACTGGAATGATGATGACTCCATGTCATATGCCAATTCTTCTGTCTCTTCTGTCTCTAAACCAGCTCCCTCGCCGACTTATAGCCAACCAATCTCTCCTTCATTTAACTCAGTACCTCAATCTGTTATACCTGGATCTTCAATGACCTCTGTTAATCCATTTCAATCTTATGGATTTGCATATCCCACTACCTTGCTAAATACGTGTATTCCCCCTTCTCCTATCTTTTATCCATCAATACACCCATCTTATTATGTTATGTCTCCTTACAGTTTTCCAAACAACAACATACAGCAGTTGCCTATGCCAAATAACAACTTCTCCTGTTCCTCACTGCCTTTCACCTCCAGTCATCCTTCAGCACCAGTGCAATCTGCAAATCCTTCACCTGCAGTGGACAATTCGCACCAGGTTCATCTAACCACGGCATCTGTTGGTGGTTCCAGCACTATGGATAAGGCTTGGTATCCAGATTCCGGTGCCACAAACCACTTCTCTCATGGAGCTCCTGCTGGTGCACAATCCTATTCTGGATCTGGTAAGATTCAGGTTGCCAATGGAAATTTTTTAGACATTACAAGCATTGGTACTTCGGTTATAAATACATCTTCCAAACCACTAATTTTATATAATTTGCTACACATTCTGCAAATTACTAAGAACTTAGTTTCTATGTCGCAGTTTACCAAGGATAACAAAGTATACTTTGAGTTTCATGATACTCACTGTGTGGTGAAAGATTCTCGAAGTCATCAGGTGTTGCTATTTGGATCTGAAAGTGCAGGATTATACAAATTAGATTTCAGTAATCTTGATAAATCTTTGTTGCAAGTTAGTAATAATAAGAACAATGTTTCTTTTACCACTTCTTGTATGGATAATAATGAACTCGGTATTAATAAAGATGTTGTATGCAATGTCGTCCAACTGAAACTTTCTCCCATAACTCTTCATCAACGACTGGGTCATCCATCTCAAAACCTTCTGTCCATTGTTATTAAACAATCCAATTTGCATCTATCTTCTCAGATTCCTATGTGCAATACTTGTGCCATTGGGAAGAGCTACAAAATGCCTTTCAACGTGTCTCAGACAAAGCATCAATTTCCCCTTGAACTACTTGAGATGGACTTGTGGGGACCTGCCCCGGTGTTCTCCAATGGAAACAGGTACTATCTTAGTATTGTTGATGTTTTTTCAAGATACACCTGGATTTATTTTTTGAAAAACAAGAATGATGTATCTGTTATATTTCCTCAATTTAAAAAAGTTGTGGAAACGCAGATGGGTTTCACAATCAAGTCTGTCCAGACTGATGGTGGTGGCAAGTTCAAAGCCTTGTCACTTGTGTTTATTCAGTATGGAATTAAGCATCGTCTCACATGCCCTTACACGTCTGAACAAAATGGCATAGTCGAACGTAAACACCGACACATTGTTGAGATGGGTCTCACATTGCTTAATCAAGCCTCTTTACCTATGCAGTACTGGAATGATGCATTTTTCACTTCTGTGTTTTTGATCAACAGATTTCCTTCTAAGGTGTTGGGTAGTATATCTCCTCGTGAGAAACTCTTTTGTAAAACTCCTGATTATGCATTCTTACGTGTTTTTGGATGTCTATGCTACCTGTTTATCAGACCCTTTAACAAACATAAATTAGAATATAGATCCACACCGTGTGTGTTTATAGAGTACTGTGCAAATCAGCATGGCTATAGGTGTATGGATGCTTCAGGTAAAGTGTACATTTCGAGACATGTCAAGTTTAATGAAATTGTTTTTCCATTTTCAATGAAAACAGGTTCATTCATGTAGTCAAGAGCAGTTAAAAATACAGCTACATCAATGCCTTTCTTTCTTCCATTCAATTCTTCAATCTGTGATCCTATTGATGATGATATAGATAGCTTTCATGTTTCAGATCAGGTTCATCCGTTGATACAGCCATCCAACACTCACACGAGATATGACACTACTTCTCCTGATGAGTCTCCTCCAGTTAACACTGAATCTTCTCAAGAAGATCAGGTTAACATTCAGGCAACATCTTTTCCTTCTGACAATGTTATCACTTATGCTGAGGAAAATCGAGAGAATGAGCTAGATTTTATTAGGTATGGTTTGTCTGATTCTCTACTTGTTCTGTGAATCTATGTTACCTACAGAACCAACTGTGACAGATTCTTCTCATGATAATGTGGCAGATTCATCTGTTGATCATGCTTCTCTTAATAAATTCTGAAATAATACTCATTCTATGCAGACTAGGTCGAAATCAAAGAATTTAAATGCCTTAACAACCTTGTTGGTGACTTCTACATATTACACTACAACTGCTCCGGATGATGTTCATACTGCAATGCAACATTCAGAATGGGTCACTGCCATTAAGGATGAGCTTAATGCCTTGGATATGAACAATACATGGTCTCTTGTCAAGTTACCTGGTGGTAGAATTCCAATAGGTTGCAAGTGGCTTTTTAAAATAAATTAAAATGCAGATGGCTCGATTGCGAGGTACAAGGCTCGTCTGGTTGCCAAGGGATTTTCTCAAAAGGCAGGATTCGACTTTCAGGATACGTTTAGTCCCGTGGTTAAAGCTCCTACGGTTAGAATTATTTTAACTCTTGCGTTAACACACAAATGGCAGCTTAGACAAGTTGATGTGAACAATGCTTTTTTACATGGTGAGTTACTTGAGAATGTTTACATGAATCAACCACCTGGCTTTGAGAATACTGATTATCAAGGTAATGTTCTTGTGTGCAAATTAAATAAAGCTTTATATGGACTAAAGCAAGCTCCCAGGGCTTGGTTTGAGCGTCTCAAAGGTTTTATGGTTCAGACTCTGCAATTCTCGGTGTCTTTAGCTGATAATTGTCTCTTTATCAAAAAGACTGATGCAGGTATGGTATTTCTTTTAGTATATTTTGATGATATAGTTATTACAGGTAGTGATTTAGATTCTATTGAACTTGTCATTTCAGCTATTAACAATGAATTCAAACTGAAAGATCTTGGTTCAGTTAATTACTTTCTAGGAATGGATGTGCAGGTTGCCGAGGACAGTTTAATTCTGGGACAAAGGAAGTACATTACTGAACTTCTGCATAGAACTGGTTTGATGGATGCGTCATCGTTACCTATACCAATGTCTGGAAACTTCCTTACAAAGATAAGTGAACTTCAAGGTGATTCTCCCCCTGTTGATGAACATTTATATAGAAGTATCATAGGTGCTTTACAACATGTTTGTGTTACCAGACCTGACATACATTTCGTTGTTAATAAGATGAGAAAATATATGCAGCATCCTTCCATTTGTCACTGGAAGGCTGTTGTTCGTATTCTGGGATATCTTAAGGGAACAATAGATCATGGTCTGCTCTTTCGTGCTAATCATGTAGTTACATCTGATGTGGTGTTAGTTTCCTATGCTGATGCGGATTGGGGAAGTGATCTAGCTGATCGCAATTCAGTTTCTGGTCACTATCTACTCTTAAATGGCAATCCAATTGTACGGAGTTCTAAGAAGCAACCAGTTATTTCCAGATCGTCATCTGAAGCAGAGTATAGGGCTATTGCAAATGCTGTTTGTGAGGTTATGTGGGTAAGATCTCTTCTATCTGAGCTTGGCATTAAACTCACTTCAATTCCTGTTATTTGGAGTGATAATACAGGAGTTGTGGCGTTGACTGAGAACCCCATTCATCACTCAAAGATGAAACATGTTGAGCTTGATATGTGCTTTGTCAAGGAAAAGGTTCAAACTGAACAAGTTATGGTGAATTTTGTGCATGCATCTAATCAGCTTGCAGACATTTTAACAAAGCCAAATACAGCAAAACAATTTCTTCCATTCAGAAAGAAACTGGGAGTGATGTCGTTTGACGAACTAACTTCCTCATTGTATGATTCAGAGATTTCAATTGAGGATGAAAATGGTCAAGATATGGCTTCAGATGTTGAGTAAGTCTGATGTTTTCTTAATATTCTCTTGAGATATGTTTATGTGTTTCTGTTCATTTGGTTTTTCTGGTATCATCATGAGTTCTTGCCTGTATGTAATGCTTGTTTGTTTTGACTCAAGTTTTCTTTTTCTTCTCTATATGATCTGTTTATAGTAATCATTTGATATTACTTGTATTCAGATATATGCTGAAGTTGAGTCATATGCTGTGATATTCTATCCTGATTGATTGTTTTTTTATCAGATTTTAATCTCATCTGTCACTATGGTTCTGATGATTGCTGCTCATGCCTTCTGTATATATTCTATATGGTTCTCTGCTTTGATGATCTCAATTACATGTTGATTTGTCTCTGTTAAAAAAAAGTAAGGAGAAGAGTCAAGAATGGAACAAATTACGAGAAGCTGATATCCAATATGATGATACTGACATAGGGTGGAGTTTGAATCCAAAAATAACTCTTCTTAAAGAAAACGTTGAAGATACTTTAAGGAGAGTTTGAGGATGTAAAGATGGAGGAAAGTGAAAACCTCCCAACTCCACTGGTAAGATAGAGGCAAGTGGAAACCTCTCTGTCAGTAAATTGAAAAACAATAAATAAAGAATCATGTATTGCAGAGACAATGATCTTGTATTTGATGATTGTTGATTGCAGAGTTCCGTATAGTGTTACAAGAAGCTTGTCTGCTATCAGTTAGATATGTAGTGACAGATGAGAATTGTCTTGAAAAAGAATTGATAAATCAAGTGTGAATATCAGAGGTATGAAACGATAATGTGTGAATCTGGTTATATGAGTATTTCAAGTGATTGCAGGTATACAGTTTATATAGATGGATTAAAAGATTGATTGAGTCAGTTCATTCAGCATTCAGAAGGAAGAATTCTGATTGAGTATCAGATTATCACATTGGATTTGAAAAGGAAACTTCTCAATGGAATGTTAGGATGTATGAATAAGTGAATAGCTTGCAACTCAAGTCTTCAAGATCAGTGCCGTAGTAGTTAAGAAGCTTATAGAAGCTTATAGATGTTTCAAGAATGCTGTAATTGTTGTTCAGTTCTAGTTCTGATTGTTTAGTATAAATAGGACTCAATTGTAATGGTTTGTTTAACTCATTTCAATAGTAAGATTTCAGTTTCACAAATTTTGTTATTTCTGTTGTTTAGGTTGCTTAAGCTCGAAGCTTCCTTTTCTCCTTCTTCTTCTCATCTTCATCTAGATTGTACTCAGTTTACTAAAACAGTCAAAATGGACATGCAAAAGGTGTACGCCCGAGTGGAATAGGAGTTCTTACTCCAAAGTCTTGAAAAACGAGGCTTCAAGGGGATGTGGGTACAATGGATCAGATCATGCATAACAACATCGAAGTGTAGGGTGATAGTCAATGGAACCCGGACGACATGGATTCACTTAACTCGAGGACTACGACAAGGTGATCCCTTATCGCCATATCTATTCATTCTCTTTGCTGATGTTCTATCCAGGAAGATTGACCATGCAGTCCAAAGCCGAAGACTTCAGGTGTTACACTTCGTAGAGGTTGACCATGCAGTCCAAAGCCAGAACTTCACCATCTCTTCTTCGTTGATGACTCCTTGTTCTTCATTCAGAGGTCAGTGGAGAATGCGAGGATGCTCAAATCCATCATAATGGAATATTGTCGAGCATCAGGGCAGCGCATCAATATAAACAAGTCGACCCTCACTGTTAACCGCGGGGCAAATGAGAATACAGTTTCGGCCATTGTTATGGAATTACACATCCCAATAGCAACTGATCTAGGAAAGTATCTAGCCCTTCCCTCGATGTGGAGTTGATCGAAAAAGGCAACCTTGGGGTACCTTAAATCTCGAATCCAGGAGAAGTTGCAAGGGTGGAGATCAAAAACTTTGAATCATGCAGGTACGAAAGATCTTATTAAGGTTGTCATAACTGTTATCCCAACATATGCGATGAGTGTGTTTTGTTTGCCAAAAACGTGGTGCTCTGAGATAAACTCAGTGATAGCGGATTTCTGGTGGGGTAAGTCATATACACGGAAGCAGATCCACTAGAAAATATGGGAAATACTGACAACGACAAAGGAGATAGGGGACTTGTATTTAGAGAGTTGCATAGCTTTAATATGGCTCTCCTAACCAAGATGGAAACTAGAGTACTGGAAGAACCAACGTCATTGTGGGTAAGGATCTTGAAGGGCCAATATTTTACGAGGGGAGACTTCCTTACGACAACAAAGGGCAACCAAGCTTCTTGGGGCTGGTCGAGTATTCTTGTGGGTTGGGACATCATACGGAGAGAAGGAATATGGAGGATTGGTAATGTCTCAAGCGTCCATGTGCATAAGGACTGATGGATCCACACCAAGGTGGATTATAGGACGGATGACACACATGTCCAGATAGTTGATTAAGATGTGAGCATAGTCTCTAATATAGGTGATGGGATGAGGACCGGGTTCGGCAATGTGTCACAGCAAGCGATGCATATTATATCCTTCGAATCCACATTCCTTTGATTGAGGAACCCGACAAGCTAATTTGGCCTTACACTAAGGAAGGAGTACTATCGGTCAAGTCGGTGTATCATTGATTGAGAGAGATATAGTGAGCAGAATCTGACCATGCAAGTGAACGATAACAGGCCAAGAACTCTTTGGAGCGCGATATGGCGTGCAAACACGATTCCTAAGATAAATAGGTATATGTGGAAGTTAGCCTCCAATGCCATTGCGATAAAGTCTAACCTCATTCGGCGAGGGCTTCCAAACGTCTCCCTAGACTTCCCGATCTGTGGTATCGAGGAAACAAGTAACACATGACTTTCGAATGTGGTTGGACAAGGGTGATTTGCTTTGGGACGCTTGGTATTCGTGGCGCGCATCAGGCCTCTCAACCCATTGAAGAGTGGCCGGAGGACCGAGCTGCTGAGCCGAACACAACTGGTGGACGGCTTAACCCCGAGTGATCCGTATGTATGACAACTTGTTGGTTCATTTGGAAAGCTCGATGCAGGGCGTTGTTCGAAGCAAATAGGTCGCACCCGAGAGTTGTTCTCACAGAGATCAAGGCAACTATTTTCGAAATGGATCAGTTACCGCGTTAAGGACAACCATTACGTGAGGAGTATGTGGACAAACGTTGGCACACGCCTCTGTCAGGTACTATCTGAATCAGTTGTGATGCATCATGTTGTTCTCAAACAAGAATGGGAGGGATTTGAGTAATTGTTCGTGACTCAAGAGGCGTAGTTGTTGGAGGACTGAATCGGAAACTACGTGGTGCTGGCATTGAACCTTTGGAAGCCACGGCAGGGATGGAAGGCACAAGACTAGCGGTGGAAAAGGGTTGAACTCAAGTAGAGATATAGTCAAACTCAAAGGTGGTAATCAACTAGATCAGAGGTGGAACTCCACATTGGAGGACTCAGGGCACTCATTGTGAACATCTCTACCATAGCTAGGCGGATAACCAAATGATATGGAAGGCAATACCGCATACAACGAACGAATGTGTGAGCTGGATAGCCAAACAAGCTAGATTGGGTGTGCGTTTGAATGATTGGATCTCTCGACCCAAAGTCTCTTTTACTTTTATTAGTCAAAGATTGCAATACGAACCGATTGATTTTTCCATTCTTCAATAATAGAATGTCTTATTTAAAAAAAAAAAGAGGTATCAAGGTTTGTCTTTTTTACATCATGAAGGAAGAAAAGAATCCTGCTAGGGATTCAGCTACCAAGAAAATGAGCGGTTCGTCATACGTGACAAAGGAAGAACTTTGAGGGTGTTGGTCAAAGTGGAGAGTTTAAACTTTAAAGTCGTTGACTGACCGCTGCTAACAGAAAATTCTGCCATGGATAATTCTGTCTCCAACTACTAACTTGTAAGTTGAAAGCTCAACTCCATATATAAGACTTAGAGTAAGGTATAAACCCGTATTCCCTCGTCTAAACTTTCTGTGACTGTGTGTTTGTGTTGGGATCTGAAAACCCTAGCCAATATTAAGTTAAAGAGATGGGTGAGGTTTCAGCGGGAAGCGGAGGAGACCACAGAAGAGTGATGGTTGCGATCGATGAGAACGATTCCAGTCACTATGCCCTCATGTGGGTGCTCGACAACCTTAAAGAGTCGATAACCACCAACAATCCCCTCGTGATTTTCATGGCGGAGCCTCCCACCAAGAGTAACTACACCTTTGCGGCCAACCTCAGCTCTGCTCGGTTGCATTGCCCTATTTCAGCCAGTAATAATATATTCATTCTATCTGCTCACTTCTCTCAGAGTTTTGTATAGAATCATTAAGTTCATTGGTTAAGTTGTTTATAAATAAAAAAACTGTTGGTTGGTTGGTTGCAGCTCCTGAGTTCGTCGTCTCTGCTAAAGAAAACCAGAGAAAGCTCACCTTGGCTCTGTTGGAGAAGGCAAAGGATATCTGTACCAGTCATGGGGTAATTGCAGAGACAATTTCCGATGAAGGGGACCCTAAAGCGACAATATGTGCTGCAGTAGAGAAGTTGAACATATCACTTCTCGTCTTGGGGGACCGCGGACTGAGCAAAATCAAAAGGTAATAAATAACGTTTCTGACATCTCAAATTTATAAAATAATATATATATATTGATATTGTTGGTTGTGCAGGGCACTAGTTGGAAGTGTGAGTAACTACTGCATCCATAACGCAAAGTGCCCCGTTCTAGTTGCTCAGAAGCCGTGAGAATTGGAAATTTACCACATAAGCAAACTTGACTTAAGTTGTATTTTTCTACTTCTGGCATGATTAGGGTTAGTGTCCAAATGTTTGAGTAAATGCGAGCTCTTAAACATATCTCAACCATTAGATGTTATTGGGATCTCTCATGTATTGTGAGTCTGGTAAGACCCATATTTGAATTTACTTGGGAGAAGCTGTTGAATGTGATGGAATAGACATTGACGAATAGAAGATAACATTAACAAGGTTTTCAATGGAGAGGAGGTCTTTATCCAAATCTACATTTTTCATCACTTGAAAATGTGATTGAGTGTGGCGGCCAATCGAACTCCTCCTTGAGCCAGTCGGCGATTCACTATCGGTAGCCTGGACAGGAAGTATTCATCTGCACAATAAAACCAGCATTCTTATACTGATGATTTAATCGAAGAGAACAAATCATTCATACAATTACTTACAATATATATATATATATTCTCAATGATGCATTGTTTTAGTTGCTAATGAGAATCTACATATATTACCTTCCAACACTGAACCTTCACTCACGCCTTTATAAGCCCATTGACACGCTGCTTTTATACCTTCTGTTGCATATCTGCATAGCAACAGAATAAACACACACAAAAATTACTGAATTAACTAAATGCATTCTGATTTGTTAAAAGATAGCGTGTTAATGACAATGTTGTTCATTGCTTCCAATCAAATTACATGTCGGGGCAAGCTGTCTGGCGGCGGCTCGAACCGCAAGTCTCCCATCCTTTAACCTCACCTGCCCACTCACGCTGTAGTAATTAACGAAACATCAAATCCTAAATAGTATCACAATTGTCAGAGTCCCTAACAAGGTAAGTATAAGATGATGATGATGATACCGTGATGTTCTCTTGGATAGCATCGACTAGACCTTGAACATCTGCATCGTAGAATCTTTCCATAGCGGTCTCTATTATATTACTATCCCAGACCTGCATTTCAGTTTGAAACCATTTAACTTGATAGACATATTTTTATGCAACTCGCAACTCGATTAGTTTCAACGCAGAAGAAGACGAACATGGTGGAGGACTTGTTTTCTAGTGTACCAGTGGACATGGATCGTGTTGGCGCCTCTGTCCGAGGTGAATCCAACATGTAAAGGCTGAGAAGATATATCATATATTTATATATATATACAAGCAATAGATCACCACCAAGTTATGATATGATTATATACAGCTCAGGAGTTTATGCCATCTCATGAAGCTACAACATATCGGAGTACCTGATGAATGTCTCCGAAAAAATGAGAAAGGAACATCAGAGCTTCTGTGTAGTTATCTGAGTAGGAGGTTTCCATTATTATTAGCAGAAAATTAAATCAAAGAAAGGGAATAGATTTCTGAAATGCAATCATAATAAGTTAATGAGATACACTGAGATGCGCCGCCACCATTGTCGTCAAAGCTAAGAAGCTGAGTAGTGTAGTTGTTGATAGCACCCGCAACGCATCTATCCACACTGCCATTCTCGTCTTTGCAGTCCCCTGCAGTGTAGTATACATATACCATACCCAAATTAAACTGTAATTTCCAACTCATCTGAAAAAACAGTCATTCCCCAACGGATGATCTGCTTCAATTAAGACACTTCCCTTGGTTTGATCCAAACAACACTTAATTCATGGGTCACCTAATTAAACAAAAAACGAAACCATCGAATGAAGAGGCAGAATCTCATAAGGACGAATCAAGAGGACCTCATTCTTTTTGGAATTCAAACTATAGAGTGACAAAAATAATATGGCAAACTGTACGTCAGGTATTCATGCAATATCTGCTATTGGATAAAACTTTCTACAATACTGGATTACATAGTATGATTGATGTCTGGGTTTCATGTTGTTCTCATGCGAAACTTATCCTTATTACGGTATCATGTGTTTCCCAGAAATTGTAGGCTACCCATAACAAAAATACATCTGATAGAGTATACTTTTGAAGGGTGCAGCAAGAAGGAATGAACTTACTGGTGTAGTTGTAACCGCAGAGGTCGTCCGGGGTGTCAATGTAATGAAGAGGAGAAGACCAGTGATATCGAAACTTTACTTGGTCCGCCCATATGCAGACGTTCGCTAGTTCCCCACCTGCAAATTCGGGCAACAGCTGCTTCACCCTAGAGTCTGCTGCTTCGCTCAATCGTGACTTCGCCAAAACAAAGTAAGCAAAATGAGTTAATTAACAAAAAGAAATTGTGATGGCCACAGCAGCTAGATCTCAATCGATGGATAATCTACATACATGTTGCATGATTCCTTCCTTCCTTGTTGTTTACTTACCTGAGCAATCTTACAAACGGTGTAATGGCCCTCAGATCCCCAGCCGGAACACAGCGAAAGTATGGAGAACAACGACATGAGCACGGCCACTATCCCAACTCTGTTGCACCCCATTTTTGTAGAATAATCAAAATCTGTTTGCGTCCTCTGTATCTCTATGTTATTATGTTCGTATAAGACATATGTATATACAGCGTGTATATATATATACACAGTCAGCCATAAATGGGGGATGAATTCGAGAGATGCAAGCTACAAAGGTAAGGAAAGCTGTTGGAGCCGTTTCAAAAGTGTGAAGTGTACGGAACATAAAAAAGGAAACGTCCCACGAAGATTTTTTTTTTAATATCTACAAGATTCTGTCTATAGTTTGCATTGAAATTAGTTAAAATATCACCTCAATCCCTAATATTTGTTTAAAAATGTAACAATTTAACAATTTCAAATTTTTACAAATGTTACAATTGATTCACAATTCAATTGGGACTCAGGTATGAGTTTTCTCCCCGACTAAACCCCCAATAGGTAGAGGACCAGGTCTGATTCAAGACCCAGACTGACCCCATGGGTGGGGGACCTGGACCCCTCGATTGGTGTTCAACCAAATTCCGATCGAATCGGGATTCAACTTTAACATTTGAAAATGTTTGAGATAGTTAAATTGTGACATCTTTTTAAAGTTTTTGTTATTTTAATAGTTTTCAACACTTAATATATTAAATTTAGATGAAAAAGTTGATGAAGGGGGCAATTTTAAATTTTGCCAAACATGAGGGACAGCAATTTTACAATTTAAACTTTATGGAAAAAATTGAAAATTTTGTCAAACATTAGGGTGTAGTGTCATATTTTAACCTTAAAAGTCTAAAAGTGAAGTGATTATCAATATAATGTTTTTAGTCAAATTCAAACATATTTTATTTATAAATATCAGAATTTATTTTCTCAATAGGTCTAATCAACCTGTTCATACTCCCAAATATATATGTTAACATCCTTTTTACCATTAAGTTGAAATTTATTGCTATACGGTATAATTATTCTATAGAAGTAATTAATTATGGAAAAATTCTGAAATAATCAGTATGTCGGTTTCTTTCCTGCGTGCCTCGTAAGGAACGGAATCTCCGACTATATATTAAAAGAATTATCAACTTACCTGATCTGTTTAATTGATTATTATTACATTGACAGACACAGACTGATTGGATTATTTTCCATTCAATCCAAAAAACAATATGTAAACATCATAGATAATCGTTCATTTAGAGTTTTTTTTCTGTTTTACTAAAATTTAAAGAATTGAAGTTCTTTTTCATTTATTCTAATAAATTATATCTTATTATTAAAGTAAGTAGACATTGTATGACTACTATACTACATATTATTTGCCTGATGACTGGCATTTGCTTTGTTAGCAATGCCTAACGGGATAGATGGAAAACAGGAAGAAAAAATAAAAATATTTGGATTCGTGAGTTCAAGAACCTTAACTGCAAAAGTATAAGTTCTAGGATGTATATAGAAAACAGTAAAGTTTAAGGATAACAGAAAACGTTTCCCAAAATAAGGAAATTGAATGTTAAGGCTATTTTATGATTTTGTTACATTATTAATATTAAAAAAATATTTTGAAAAGTGTTAATACATATCACTATGTATAGCATCGTGTTGATCAACATGTTACACACGGTAGTGTGCTGCATCAACACGCTACCACAAGGCAGCATTGCATAAGAACACAAGGCAACATTGCATATGAGCCAACTTGCCCTCCACTCCCACTCCCAACTTTTATTTTTATTTTTTTTGTTAATATTCTTTTAATAAGATTAAGATTATACTAGATAGAAAAAATCAATTACGAGTTTCGTAGGCTTGTTCATGAACCGGTTCGACCCGAATTGGTTCAGAACTGAACTGATTTGATTTTAATAAAATTAGTGTTTTTTGTGATTAAAATAACTGGTCTGGTTCATGGGAAAAAGAACTGGTCTGGTTCGAACTGATTCAGAACTGTTTCGAACTGGTCTAATTCAATTAGGAACTGATCCAATTCAAACTGGAATCGAACTGACTGAAAATCTTGTCCAACACATTGAACTGACTGAACACACTAAACCGGAACTGAAAATGAACACACTGATTCACTTAAAACACACTGAACACACTGAAAACACACTAAACAAGAAACAATAAAAAGTCCATGAACAAACTAACTAAACAAACAAGAGACAGGAACAAGAGACAACCAAACAACGAACGACTAAACCAGAGCACAAGTAGGGTTTGTGCCTTACTTTAATTTATTGACTCATGCTGCTGGACCTGGTACAACGAACGATGTGAAGAGTTTGAGGAATAGCGGAATCGTCTGAAACACAATTGAGGAGTTCAAGGAATCGCGGAATCGGCAAAAACACGGCCGAGGAGTTGGAATTGCGGAGTCATCGCATCAGAATCATTGAAACACGACTGAATCGCAAAGTCGTCGCATTGAGGTTTGAAACGCGACTGAGGAATGAGTTGATCGGCATTTTCTTTATCTAGGTTTGAGAGTCTAAGCCATTTTCCTTCATAGTTCAGACTATATAACTGAGTGATTGAAGTCTTCAGACAATCAAACCGGTTTGGTTTATTGAAAGTGGTTTAAAGTGGTTTGATTATATAGTTTTAAAGTAGTTTGATTTAAATTTAAGTATAAACCTGTATAAAAAAACGATTCGATTCGAACTAAATTGAAACTAATATTTTGAACTGACTTACTTGAAGCCTAAAAAAATGGTATGCTTTTGATACTAGTTTGGCTTAACCGGTTCAAACCAGTACCAGACTAGAATCAATTCAGTTCGGCCGAACCAATTTTTTTGGGGCAAGCCTAGAGTTTCGTGTCATACATTACATTGAGTTTGGATTTTCGTATTGACCAAACTCACATGTCAAAGTTGAAGTCCAAAAGTTTTGGGTTATATTTTAGAATTTAAATTTTGATTAGTATGTATGGTTACTATGAAAGTTCAAGTTCAATAGAATTCGCAATATTAAACTCGTGATTGAATTTTGTATTTGCTGTTACTTTTTTTAAGCAAGTGGGTAATTAAATTTTAACCTAACTTCGGAGACAGTATTACATAACTCAACGCCGTCTCTGACAATACCTTAACTTAAATTATTCTCTTACTAAAAAACAGTTGATAAAAAAATCAATTATGTGGTTACTGTCGCAATTTATATTGAGTTTGAACTTTCATAATAACCACACAAGTCGGTCAAAATTAAAAATTTATAAATTAATCCTAAACTTTTGTACTTCAACTTTGACATGCATGTATGGTCAATGGAAAGTTCAAATTCAATATAATTTGTGACACTAAACTCGTAATTGTTTTTTTTATTAAGTACAATTTAAAAAAAATGGGGGGCAAGCTACCCTAAATATAACATGCTACCATGGGTAACTTACACTCAGTGGCGCATACACTTTTAAATATTGTTATATTAATGCTTACTTTTCAAAAAAGAAAGGGAAACGTATGAAAATGCACCCGGATGTTTCTTTGTTTTTGTTCCTACACCAACATGTTTTTAGTCACACTTAATTCCAGATGCATGTTTCAATTTGTTTGTTGTTACACCTTTGGTTAGATTAATCCGTTAAGTAGCACGTGCCTAACAGGTGCACAATTTAATTTAAAAAAAAACAGAAGCAAAAGACTATTATACCCTCAAAGTAAATGGAGACCTGTGATTAAGATCAAGAACAAAAATTGTGAATCTCGAAGGATAGATTCATTAACTTTGTGTCCTTATGCACAAGAGATACCAGGGTCTAGCTTCCATGAGTGAGAGATTAACCTCCAATCACCTATTCCTGAAAAGAATGAAAATTTCACTATAATCGCTCCAATCAAAGTTTGTAGGATCAAAAAAACTATTCTAATCTTTTGAAACAAATGAAAAAAAAATATTGCTCATGAAATGAAAAATGCAGAAAATTAAGTGTTTGTGGTAAGTTTAAGGCCACATGATAATAACATGTTGATCCCCCAACGTGGAAGTGCTAAACGTGAATGTAACAGTGTTGCTCCCATCCTCCAAATCTAAAGATCATACCTTCACAATTTATGTGATTCTACAATATTTGACTTTCCTTGGCAGTATAGACTTGGTACTGCCTGTTGAAGGACATCCAAGTGGCATGCATGCAAGGAACCCACGTTCCTTCCATTGGTGGCAACATGCAAGCAACATGGAAGGATGAGCAATCCACTTTCTTCCACTTTCTTCCACGTTCCTTCCATGTGTAGAAGCATGCAAGGATGAGCAGACCACATTCCTCCCATGCAGTTGAAGAGAACTCCTCCTATGAATGGGATAGATCTGATATGCAATATAGGAGTGCAAGAACCAAGAGAAAGTTGGAGAACAAGAGTGAGAGATTGAAAGAATTTGTAGATTTCAAAAATATTGTAACAAATTCTATCAAATAGGCTCCAGTCGACGTAGGCAATTTGTTGAACCACTTTACAATTGTTTTGTGTGGTTTTCGGAGAGGTGAGTGAGACATAACAAGTGGTATCAGAGTTTCGGTTCGAAGTTGTCTGAATATTCAAGTTGCTCAAAATCAATTTTCGACAACTGCAGGGTGTTCCTCTCGTCGATACGAATCCGTTGCCGCAAACGGAATCGAAAATGGAGGTCAGAGCTGCCCATACACGCCTCTAGGAGAATCTATGTCATTCACACGCACCACACGCATCGGAGGTTGAAGACGACTGAGTCAGACGCCCCACCTGCCCTCACGCGCAGCTGTTCAGCAAATGATCCCGCGCCCCCCACGCGCCAGACATACCTGAACCGTCGGTTTTTGAAGATCCATTTGGGACTTGATCAAAGCCATCCGGAGTCCGATTTCAATGATCAAATAGTGCTTTCCAACTATTTGGATCATTCCAGAGTCATACGTACGGTTAGAATTTTGAATTTTTGAGTCTAAAAATTCTAAATTCAAATGGAAAGATCGGGAAGAGATGGGAGCTCTGATAATTTTGGTAGCTCCAAGTGTCAGTCCACTGTTTCAAATGCCAAGTTTCAAGTTGAGAAATTCGATGTCGATGGAACAAGCAACATCAGCATGTGGCAATGTGAAGTCATGGACGTCTTGATCCAACAAGAATTGGATATTGCGTTGGGAGAAAAGACAGATGATGCGACTGATCAAGATTGGAAGAAGCTCAATACTGAAGCTTGCAGTACAATCTGATTATGCCTTACCAAATAAGAAAAGTATTTTGTTATGAGAGAGACAAATGCTAAGGTACTTTGGCAAAAAATGGAGGATAAGTTCATGAAGAAGAGCATTGAGATTCGTTTGTACATGAAGAAGAAGCTTGTCAGATTCCAATTTCATGAAGGTATTTCAATGTCCGAACATCTGAACAGTTACAACCAAAGTCTTGATGATATGTTAAACTTAGATGTTGAAATAGAAGATGAAGATAAAGTTTTACTTTTGTTAAATTCCTTGCTCGATACGTATGAACATTTAATTACTACTCTACTGTACGGGAATGAAAGTATTAAGTTCGACAATGTATCTACCCTTAGCTCGTGGGAGATTATGTCGGTGTTGATGCCTGGCATGTCACTGGGATTCCAAGCAAACCATTCCTTGTATTCTTTTAATAGGGAGGTCAAGGCGTCCCTTTGGTCGTCTTTCAAGGTGGTTCCGATGCGCACTTTCTTTTCTGGATGTTGGCCGAGCTTTGTCCTCACGCGGGTCAGCCTCTGTCTCGATGGTCTGGGATTCCCTTTGGTTCTTCTTGCGGAGGTAGTTCATGTAGCATTGCCGTGAGTACGGCTGGTCGCCTAGAACTTCTCCAATCCCATTTGGTGCAGGGAACTTCATTTTTTGATGGACTGTGGAGGCCACCATCTTATGTGGATTGATAGTGGTCCTTCCCAAGATGGCATTGTACGAGGTGGGTGCATCGATCATTAGGAAAGCGACTGGAACCTTTATGCTCTTACATCATTCGCCCCAAGGTTACCAGTAGGGTTATAGCTCCCAACAAATACGTTGTTCTCCCAGCAAAACCGATGAGGGGAAAGTCGACTCGCTTAAGATCTTTTTTGGATTAGCCCATCTTTTCTAAGGCGTCCAGGAATAGGATGTCTGTCGAACTCCCTCCATCGATTAGAATCCTTTTCATATCGCACCCCTCTACTTCTGCCGTGATGACTAATGCATCATTGTGCGAAGTTGTGACATATGTCAGGTCTTCCTCAAAGAATGTGATAATGCAATATTCTTCAGGCCGATGACTTTTGCCCAGTTGTACAGCTGTGAAGATTTGGCTGGCATATATTTCCTTTGCATTGGAACCCTCTCATTCAAGACCAAACCCTCTAGCAATTAGGTTTATTACCCGCCTGCCCTGGGATGGCCCAGATTATTCTTGCAGAACTGGCGAGTGGGCTTTACGTGGAGGAGTTCGATTTCGCTCTCTTTCCGCCACAAACTCCTTCAGCATGTCTTTCTAGATCAGTTTCTCGATGTCGCGTTTAAGAATACGACAATCATCGGTTTTGTGGCCCTTAACTTTGTGATAGAGGCAATAACTCTCTGTTTCTTTACCCATAGGCTGAGCAATTTTTTTTTTTGGGGGGGGGGGGGGGATCAGTGGCCTTTCTAAGGACCTTCTTTCAATCTCGACTAGTATCGTCGAGATCTGCCTGTTTAAAGGTGTGAAATACTCGGGAACCTCTCGATGGCTTGGTCTGGGGGTTTCGGATCTATGCTTTTCGCGACCACTCTTATCCTTCTTCTCCTTTCTACCATCACGTCGGGGCTCTATGATAGCCCTTGGCAAGGTTGACAGGAAATTAACTTCAGAATTTGCCCTTTCCAGGTCTATGAAACCTTTCGCCCTTAATATCAGCTCCTCCAATGTCTCTATTTCTTGAACATGATAGTCGTTGCGCAGTTTTCGCGAGGCTTTATTAGACACATCAAGTTGTCTGTAAAAAGCTCAGAGCATCTCTCCGTTCGTGACTCAACGATCAATTTCTGTAACGTTTTTGTGAAAACACACATAGAAGTCGGCCAAGGTTTCTCTTGGATGCTGTTTGACGGCGTCCAAGGCCACCACGCTTTTTAGCAATTCGCGCTCGCCCATATACTGTTCCAGAAACTTGCTCTTTACCTCGATCCATGTCCCTATCAATCTTGCAAGGAGTCCGAAGAACCAAGACGACACCGAACCCGAGAGGGTTGTAGAAATAATAGGGCTAAGTGATTTTCATCGTTCGACTTACCCAACAAAGAAGTTTCGTTCTTGTTGACGTGGATCACAGAATCTCCTCCACCACCACATTCAGGGATAGCCCTCGCCACCACATCCTTTGGTATTCTAACCGCTATAAGGTCAGTGGTGAATGGATTGGATGAAAGTTCTCGGAAGGGAGTCATAACAGTTTCACGTGGTTCCTTGATCCTTTTATTAATAAGCTTCTCAACATGGGCAAGAGTGAATTGGGATTGCTGTTCTCCGGTCGAAGGTACTCGACGGATTGACTGAGTGACTGACTGTCTACGCTTCGGTAAAGACCGGAGGAATGGAATGATGTCCGGAGGTGATCTCTTGGTCTTCTTGAGGAGCAGCGACAAGCGGATTTCCCATTTCTGCATCCCGTGACCCTGCGGGACGAGGATCTTCATGAGGAGTAGGGGCTTGTTAGCGGGCATGTCCTATGATAGTTTCCAAGAAGGAGAGCATCTCCGCGGTTACCTGGATGCTTTCCGCAGTCACTTGAACGGTTGGGCGAACTGGAATCTCGGTGGTAGGCGGAAGAGGGGCCGATCTTGAATTGCCAACGTGAGGGAGCGGCGAAGCGACGGCGGATTCCGAGATATCTGAGGATTGCTCGTTAGCCTATTAGAGAGGGACGCATACCTTCGCCGATCTATCTGATGATTGCTCGTTAGCCTGTTTCCCGAGGAGCTTGACGACTCTGAGCTATCCGATGATTGCGACGATTGATGACCGCATGCCTTTGCCGGAGCTCCGATGAACCTGCAAGAAGGGGAGCGCAACAGAGGAGGTGCCTCTGGGTCCCACTACAATGCTTAAATGAGTATACAGTGTGTATGAACTCAAATTGTAATGAACTTATGTAAAGCAAGAGTATTTATAGGGATGTAAGACCAAACCGGTTTAGGCAGCTAAATATCTTTTGTGAATATTGTGTCGTTAAGGATAAGGATAGTAGATATTACGGTTATTACGTAAGATTGCAGTTGCCTTATGCAATCTTGATAGAATATGTGTCAGATATACGCGGGATATCGTGGCTATATATTCAATGTCGGTTATAGGACCAGAGTTGAGAGGTTTGACTCTCTTGGTGGGCGCTCCTCTAGCGATCTGTATATGGCTTTGACGTCCACTTTAGTTTTGGGTTTAGTTTTGGACCGCTTTATGGATGTTAGCGTACCCTTACTGTGGGCCGACCCAGTTCTGAATGATTTGAGTTTTGTTCTCCTCTGAAAAGTTATTGGGTTTTTGAGGCATTACCCTTATTGGGTTGGGCTGTCACTGTTGATACCCAACAAATTTCAATATTAAATATACACAGAGTCAAACCAGATTTCAATTCAAGTTGTGTATGTTTTGTAAAATAAATTTTTAACCTTCGAAAACATAGTTGAATTTCGTAAAAGATTTAATTTGTATTCGATTTTAACACGTGTTTAACGTAATTTCATATTATAATTTTTTTGGCTAATATGTAACTTCAGATCAACCACAAAGTATTACATAATCAACTTTAAACGATATTTGAATCACATAGTTAATACCACTACTGGTGTTTGGTCACTACAACGGAAGTTTAAAGATCAATTACGAGGTAGTACATGATCATCGAACTCTAAGCGATGTCTAAATCACCAAGTTAATATCCATGTTGATTATGTGCAATTCTATATAGCGCATAGAATCCATGTTCAATAGCCCTTCTGAATTGCAAATTTCAAGCGACTTTGATTAAAATTAGAATCCACATGAATTTACAGAAGTTGTTCATTAAATACAATGATTCCCACTGATGTTTTTTTATCAACATTACAATCCATATGAATTTACTTTATTAAGTAAAGTGGTCCCGGCGAGGCTTGAACTCGCGACCTTCGGCTCATAAGACCAACGCTCTAACCAACTGAGCTACGGGACCTTAGCAATATTACATGAGCAACACACATTGGAGAAATAACCAACGCTCTATCTTTTTTTTTGGTCGATAACCAACGCTTTATCTATCTAAATTAATTTTGGTAGATAATTGAAAAGAAATATTCTCATTTGTTGATGAATTTTTTATTTAACTCACGATGGCGTGTACTCGCCCGCCATATGAGTACATTTGAAGTTTTTTTTTTTTTTTTTTTTGCCAATAAAATCACTTGATATTAAATATACTCAGAGTTCGTAACATCGGAAAAACATAATGATAATAAAGAAGGCGGATGTATAATGACCCAGTTCGGTGGACACATCCCCTGTTTTGAAAGTCTCGCTACCCAATTTGCGCATCTATTCGCCTCTCGTCGAACAAATCGCCTCTCGTCGAACAAATCGCCATTGGATTGATGGTATTTTTGCTGCCGTCGCTAGTATATCGGTAGTCACATTCCTCAGCTCCCAGTCCGCGTTCGGGTCCTTTCCTTTCAGTATATTGATCACGTATTGCGCGTCCGATTCGATGATCACTTCGTGCCATTCATGGTGTGCTGCCAGTTCGGTCGCTTGGAGGATTGTCATGGCTTACAAGCTCTTGATGCTCATTCATGTGGTTGTCGAGTTCCTTCCCTTGATAATGCTTTCAGTCCAGTCCCTAGCCACCCCCCTGTACCTCCTTTGTTCGTGGTCGCTTCCCATGCCGCATCGCAATTCAGTTTTATTGCTCCTTGTCGTGGTTTCTTCCAGTGGTGATCTCGTCGTTCAACTCCCCTCATTGTCATCGCTTCCGTGGCCTGGGTTCGGTTCGCCCACGTTTCCTCCGTCAGGGCCGTGGCCTTCCTGATGGTCGTCTCCGGTTGTGGCTTGTCTCCATGGTGCGTGTCTCGACATCTCTCCTTCCATATCTCCCATGTCATCGTCTCCCCGGCAAGTCGTCGTCGGCGACCCGTCTCCTCGCCTGTGTTCCCGAGCCCCTGCAAGGTTAAAATCCATTGTTCCCAAGCCATCACATGGACCGTGTCCATTCTAATGCCAAGACCTCCCAACCAAGCCCATTTTGTCCATTCACACCCCATAAGTGCATGGCTTACCGTTTCCATCTCGGGGTAGAAGGGGCAGATCCGCGTGACTTGGACGCCACGCCTTGCAAGCTCGGTGCGAACATGTATTGCTCATTGGGTTGCTCGCCATAGGAAGTTCTTAACCTTGGGAATTGCTTCACTTTTCCATAATCTCCTCCAACTCGTTCCCGGACTGCTGTGACTGTCCCCTATCCCCGAGTCCGTGTTGAAGTTGGCTGATTCCCTTAGCTTTCGATACACCCACTTTGGTTTCGCCATCCCATCCGGTGTTGTCGGTCAGATGAGTCGGTCTTCTCCTGGTGTGCGTCTCAGGTGGATAGCTTGGATCGCTCGCATCTTAGCATCCGTAATATTGTTTCAGATGCTGTCAAGGTTCCAATGTTGTCCATCGGTTGCAATCAGTTGACTCACCCTCATTTCCTCCCATTCGTTTGTAGCTTATCGATTCCCCAGTCTCCGGCTCGGGAAGCTTGCGATCCATGTATCGTGAGCCACTCAGATCTTGTCACCCTTGCCCACTATCCACATACCTTCCTGTTTGAGTGTCTCTATCCCCGTTAAGATGCTTGCCCATGCCCACGATGGACGAGCCCCCTTCTTTGCCTGCATGACCGATCCTCTCGGGTAATACATACCTTTCAGTACCTTCGTCCATGTTGACCCTTCGTCATTGTGGAGCCTCCATGCTGTTTTGGTGAGCATGGGCTTGTTAAAATCTTGCAAGTCTCGGAAACCCATCCCACCCATATCCTTCGGTTGGGTGAGCTTGTTCCATCGCACCCAATGTATTCTCCGCTTCTCATCTTTCCCGTTCCACCAAAACCGTGCAATCATCCTCGCTACCTCGTCACACCAAGTCTTTGGCAATTGGAACAGTGCCATTACATGCGTTGGGACTGCGGTGATCACCGCCTTAATGAGAGTTTCCTTACTGACATTGTTGAGGAACAAGGTCTTCCACCCGTGTATTTTCTTTGTGATCCGATCCTTTAGTTACCGCATTGATTCACGTTTGGATCGCCCCCAGTTTGTCGTGATTCCCAGGTATTTTCCTGCATCTAACACCGCACCAATGCCCATAACATTCGCTATTGCATACCTGGTTGCCTCTTGTGTTGCCTTCCCGAACTGTATGCATGATTTATCCAGGTTGATTCGTTGTCCTGAGGCTCGACTGTACCTCTCAAGTGTTTGCTTGAGTGCCCGGGCATTGTCCTCACTTGCCTTTAGGAAGAAGATCGAGTCGTCCGCGAAGAACAGGTGACTTATTTCCGGACTGGTTCTCTTCATTCGGATATCTTCCATCCTTTGCTCTTCCACATCCCTGGAATCGCTACGTTACACATTCCTTCACATTATATTTTTTTCATCAATATACTACTACTTTTTTTCAAATATATTTATTCTTGTAAAAATATTATAATAATAACAGCATGACCATAATTTTAGGTATATATTTATTTATATTTGCTATACCAGTTACAATAATGTTATAGCACTAAAAATATAATATAATATTTTAAGAAATAATGAATTCGTGTAAATGTTAGATTTATATTAACTGTTATAATTACAAATTAGTTTTATAAAACAAATTAACGATACCTTTTAACATATTACATGCATATTTTATGAAAATACTACTATAATTTTATATTCATGCACTTAACTATTATTAGATTTGAAATAGTGATAAAAACAAGTGTTATCAGAACCAGACTAGACTGGTGGTCCGACCAGAAACCGGATTCCTATCCGGTTTGATTTAGCTAAAAGACTGTTTTGCATATCAACATTGTTTGAACTGGTGTGAGTCAATCGTTTTTTTTTTAAAATCGGATGGATTCCGGTTCGTATTTTAGCGGTGAGTTTGTTTTTTAACACAATAAACCAAATGACCAATTCAGCACTACAAGAATCTGTATCAACAACCACGAAATTAATTTGTCGACACAAGGAGTGGGTTGGTAAAACAGTGTATAAGTGACGACATTTTAATACTTCCCAGTAGACATGTTTTAGTGTCAACACATTTGTCGTAGCACAAACAATCCTTTAGTATTGACGTTTGCCGTCGCAATATGTCTGTGCCGATCAAATCCATGTGTCAAAAACTCAACCGAGGTTAATAGTTATATTCAGTAATAGAATATGTTGGTATTGCAAAACAGTATGTTTACTTTCAAAATTAATTGATGTAATAAATGGGTAAACAGTATCGGCATAACTTCATTGGTAATATATATATTGCCGTTGCTAAACTCTATACCCGCAATTATAACAGAACATACCGTTTTTTTCTAGTACAGTTCAAAACTCCCCTGTGCAGACCAGAGCCTTCGTCAGTCCATCAACGACCGTTGCCAAGAACGGATTCCCTTTCAGATCGACTCCCATGACACACTTAGGTTGCGCGCAGAAATTCCAGGAAGCAACCCAGCTGGTGCCGATCAATCGTGAAGTCGTTTGCTGCAGTATCCCGCGACAAGCATTTCTCCTCAGGTAGGCTAGTATGAGTAGTCGAATGTGGCTTCTTGTAATTGCGAATTGAATTGTCATGAGCTTAATTGTGTGTTATATATAGCCAACGGTCATGAGCTTAATTGTGCGAATTGAATTGTCATGAGTTGTACTGTTTAGCCCCAAAAAACGTGCTGCTACAGACAAGTAACAACTGTGCTGATAAAATTGGACAAGTCGATCGAAGAAGTTCTACTCTTGCGTATAACAACTAATTAACTAGCAATTAAGCTAGCTGCAGCTCGTACGGTTCCAACGGACAGCTCTCTGGTTCCGTTTGGTTCGATCCACACATAAACGAAAATGCATATATGAACTTTTACAAATGGTCTGGATAACTGTCAACAACTGATGATGCTACTTCATGTACTGCATGTTTCTAAACTGTTGTGCTGTCTTTTTAATCCCAAAGAGTTGGATTGATATTTCTTTGCATAAATAGAAGTGCGATGGATAAGAGTTGGATGACCAAACCTCGGCAAAGTGGGGAATATAAGGAAGGGGTCGCTTCGTTTCTCGACTTTGCCTACTCTCATTCCAGTTGGGATGGTAAGATTTACTGTCCTTGCAATAACTGTGTTGGTGCTTTCTTAATGGGGAGAACTACTGTTAAGCTCCATCTTGAAAAATGGAGAATATTGCCAACTTATACTACATGGGTGGATCATGGGGAGGAATTCGAAGATGTGATCCGTAATGGTAGGAATTCATCCTCTCATGGGGAAATGGAGGATATTGTGCATGATGGGTTCGGTGGTATGAGGGTGGACGAAGGTGAGGAACCAAACGCCGATGCTAGGACATTTTATAAGCTATTAGAAGATTGTGAAAAGAGCTCATATCCCAGTTGTGTCTCCTACACGAAGATGTACAAGATTGTGAATTGTTCCATCTCAAGGCACTGTACAAGGTTTCAAACAAGTTCGCTGATGAGCTACTTCGCATGCTAAGTAAAGTATTGCCACCAGGGAACACAGTCCCTAAGTCCTACTACGAAGCCAAGAAATTTATAGGAGGGTTAGGGCTGGACTACCAAAAGATGCATGCTTGTGTAAATGACTGTATACTATTTAGAAAAGAGTACGCCAATTTGGATGTGTGTCCAACGTGTGGGGAGTCAAGATGGATTAAACCTCGACACAACACTGTAGGGCTGGATATACCAGAGCAATCGAAGCGACAAAGAGGGAAGCTACCAGTCAAAGTACTTCGATATTTTCCACTAACTTCAAGGTTGCAAAGATTATTCATGTCCCCCAAAACTGCTTCCTCTATGACCTGGCACCATACACGACGATTAAAGGATGGTATTCTACGTCATCCTGCTGATACAGACGCTTGGAAGAAACTTGACAATGTACTACCTGCATTTGGGGAAGACCCACGGAATGTGAGGCTTGGATTAGCTACAGATGGGTTTGATCCGTACAGTGATAAAAGTCACCCATATAGCATGTGGCCAGTTGTTCTTATTCCATACAATGTGCCTCCCGAGGTGTGTTTGAAAGATACAAACTACCTGCTATCAATGTTGATTCCCGGACCAAAGGCTCCAGTAAATGACATAGACGTGTATCTGCAACCGTTGATCGAAGAGCTGAATGAGTTATGGTTGAATGGTGTGCTCACATATGATGCAGACAAGAAAGAAAACTTCCAGATGCGCGCAGCTGTACTTTGGACTATTAATGATCATCCTGCCTATGCGAACTTGTCCGGTTGGGCTACTTACGGTAATTTGGCATGTCCTATCTGTCAAATGGACACCCATTATTGTCGATTGAATAATGGGAGAAAATGTTCTTTTATGGGACACAGACGATTCCTCCCCACCGATCACCCATGGAGAAGAAACAAAAATTTATTCGATGGGAAACGAGAGTTACGGATGGCCCGACAAAGACTATCGGGGGAGGAAGTGTTACATGTGCTAGAGAATCTTGATCCAATCATGTTCGGTAAGACTCAACCGCCCATTCAGGTTGGAATAGACTCAACTACTGGAAATTGGAAAAAAAAAAGCATATTCTACCAACTACCTTATTGGTAGCGCCTCTTAATCCCTCACAATTTGGATGTGATGCACATTGAGAAAAACGTTGTGATAACCTCATTGGGATGTTATTGGGCGTTGCCGGTAAAACGAATGACAACCTTAATGCTCGGCTCGACTTACAGGCCTTAGGCATAAGAACGAGCTTGCATCCAGTCCGTAGAGGAACAAAATTGGTCTTACCGCCAGCTTGCTTTTCCCTATCAAAGGAACAGAAGATTAAACTGTGTGAGTTTCTTAAGAACTTGAGACTTCCTAGCGGTTATTCATCAAACATTTCATGTTGCGTTAAGGTGAAAGACAGAAAATTGATTGGGTTGAAAAGTCATGACTACCATGTTCTCATGCAACGTACCCTATCTGTGGCTATTAAAGGATTACTCCCCAAACATGTATGCAAAGCTGTGATAGACATGACTAACACATTCAGGATTCTATGCTCTAAGGAGTTGCACCCGTCAGATCTGTTGAAGGTGGAGTCGCAATTACCCATGACAATGTGCAATCTAGAGTGAATCTTCCCACCAAGTTTCTTCAATATTACAGTCCATCTTATCATCCATCTAGCAGAGGAAGCAAAAATAGCTGGGCCAGTGCAATATCGTTGGATGTATTCAATCGAAAGGTAAGTTTTTCACTCTTTTATGAAGTATGCCTTTGACAGAAGAGGTGTCTCACTAATAACATGTTCTTATTGTAGGATAATGGGGATAATGAAGTCGTTTGTGCGTAATCGTAGTCGTCCGGAAGGGTCAATAGCGGAGGGTTATATTGCTCTAGAGTGTTTGATATTTTGTTCTAGATATCTCCATGACATTGAGACCAAATTTACAAGACATGAGTCAGTTATAGTAACTGAGGTAACTCCAAGGGCGGCAGATGGGTTATCGATCTTCCAGCCGGTAAGAGCTCCAATAGGTCGTGCAATTATCCGTGAACTGTCAAACACGGAATGGGAGCAGTGCCACTTGTACGTCCTTAATCAGTCTGAAGAAGTGAAGCCATTCATCGAGTATTGCATCCACCTTTACTGTTATGTTTAATCTCAAACTTTTAACAGCATTACATCTAACAATCAGATTGGTTGTCTTGTCCATGTACGTAGTGAACACAAGAGGCAACTACTAGGTGCACGGGTCAGTAGGGGGAACATCGATGTCATGCACAATAGAACATTCATACCATGGTTGGAGGGCAGGGTATGACACTATGACACGGATAGGAATGGGTATTCTTTTTAATGTCAACGTTATTGACGTTTGGAGTATTTGCATTCTCAGGTTGGTCGAATAGTTGGATCGACTGAGGATGAGAGAGGTCGCCAACTAAAGGCTTTGGCACGAGGACCGTTATATGGAGCTAATACATATCCTGGTTATAAAGTAAATGGGTTCATCTTCCACACCAAAGAGCGGTCAGTAATGAGGAGTTTTGACAACAGCGGTGTGTTGTGGAAAGCTGACAAAACGTGCTACGCGAGTACATCCGATAACAACCCCATTGAAGGTTCAATTGATTAATACGGAGTGTTGAGGGAGGTGGTTGAGCTGCAGTACCTTGGTAACCTATTGGTTGTGTTGTTCAAATGCGATTGGTACAACGTACTTTCATCCTTCAATGGGATGAAAATTGATGAGTACGGATTTGTGTGTGTCAATACCAAATTTTTTTTATCAACCGATGAGCCATTCGTACTTGCAGCTCAAGCATCCCAGGTTTTCTACTTACAGGAGAACATTAACCCTGATTGGAGCACTGCGCTGAGGGCAGAGTCCAAAAAACAATTTGTGATTCGGGGTCAAATGAGTGGGGAGTCAGTGAAGCCATATCAGGAATCATCAGTCCTGGTTGTTGATGTACCGAATGTAGTTCCTGTCGATGATGTGGTTGATTGGTGTAGAAATGACATTGAGGCTCTCGAAATATCTGTTGCGGATGCCACCTCGGAGATGACCATAGAAGCCGTGACAGAAGCAACTAAAGGCCTTGACGACATAGATGTTCTTGAGCCAGATGAGGAGGACATTACTGATGATGGACCAGACAGTGACACAGATACAGAATTTGAGGACGATTAGTTCGATGACGAGGACGGCCTTGAGGGTGAAATGGATGAGGATGACGATGATGATGATGCTGCATCGTAACTTCGTGTGCAATAGAAGAGTGTTTGTATGTTTCTTAAGGTAATTGTTCAATAGTTAGGAATTTAATTCTGTCATTGTTCAATAGTGAGGATCGTAGATTCTGATAATGTGAGAATTGTTTAATTTGTTCAAATGTGTATTTTCTGTCCAGATTTGAGATGGTTTTACTGATTTGTATGTTCTGTCCAGATTCTGTCCAGATTTGTATGGATCGTCCGAATTGAGATGGTTTTACTGAGATTGTTCAATATTGAGCTGTTATTCTGTCCAAATGTGTATGTTCTGTCCGAAATGAGATGGTTTTACTGAGATTGTTCAATATTGAGCTGTTATTCTGTCCGAAATGAGATGGTTCGACTGAGATTGTTCAATACTGAGCTGTATTTCTTACAGATTTGTATGTTCTGTCCGATTTGAGTGCTGCATACTGAGAATGTTTAGTATTGAGATTGTTTGGTTCACTAGTTGTTGTGTTGAAATATCAGTACTTCCTATAAGTGTTGTGTAGCTCATCTGGTTGTGCTGTGTAGCTGGTTGTGCTGTACATGTGTGCTGTAAGTGTTGGTCATGCTGTTGTTGTAAGTCGAAACTGCATTTGGAAGCTGGAATCTGTACTTGGAAGATGGCAAAACAGCAGGCGAAAATGCAGTCAATTGCAGCTCATCACTTATGCCCTGTAAACTGGTTCTCGTTCTGTCCAAATGCTGCCAAAAGGTGTGCCTGCTGCAGCTCGAAATTGCAGCTCAAATGCTGTCAAACGAAAATAACTATGATGTGCCCTGGTGTTTTTCACAAAACATATTAGTGAAGATGACAGCAATACGAAGATCTCCATCATCACTCCAATCTTCACAGCATCTACACAATAGGAAACTCATTCATTTGAGATCTTCACATTCCTTACATTCCAATGTATAATACCCTTACGTTATGTATCCAATCCTTCCTTGTACAGATGAATATTGCAGCTATATATATCAATGGAGAACTCCTCCAAATGTAAGCTTGACAGCATAAAACTCTTCCCATACATTAAGCTTCAATAAAACATACATTCAGTTGTTTTTCACACACAGACATATATTAATACTTTCAAAATACTGTCATACATTCTGTTTTGGACCAACACTGCCATACACAACATGCTGTCGACTGTAGGTGGTGTTACACTCTGTAAAAAACGTTTCCAATCCAATCTATGTCATTCTAATCCTATCTATGTCATTCTAATCCAATCCAATCCACGTGCTATCAAAATGAATAAGAATTCAATTCATGTGCTGTCAAAATGTAATCCAATTCATCCTCAGCAAATAGATAGCATCTGCTGACAAAATGAAGGGATGCAAACAGAATACATTGAAACTCACGATCTGGACAGAATACATTGTCAAACAGTGAAGGGATGCAACCCAAAGCTCACGATCTGCACGTTCTTGCCATTAAAATGTGTTGCTTCTGAACAAGAACACACAACACACTCCTTTTCTGTACTTTTCATGATCACTTCTGCAGGCCACTGACAGAACTCTACCGTATGAAGCTGAATGGCTGTCCTGCAGAAGTTGGACCTCCTGCTGCAAATGGAAGCTGCACTACTTAGGGTCTCCTTGAATCTCCACTCGGACTGCTTAAGAACTGCAGTAGACAGAGGTGGATTTGTATGTAGAGGTCGGGTTGAAAGATGACAAGGAGCAATGTGTCGAGTCTACTATGGACCGAATTGTGTGTCCAAATTGTTTATCTGTCATATACATGAGATGTAACATGTAGAAACATGTTAGCACTTTGACACATAGTGATTAACACTTTGACACATAGTGGTAACACCTTGACACATAGTTATAACACCATGACACATGGTAGAAATTTATTTCATCAATTAATAACACCATACACTTTTGAAAGTTATATTTTTCAACAAAGTAAGTAAAATTTGTATAAGCTGATATTAAATTTGTAGCCATTTGTATACATTTCTATACAATTCTATACATTTGTATAAAGTAAAACAATAGTACACTTTGACACATCAACTAGACTATCACATAACAAAGTTGTATTTGAAACATAAAATGAATAAGGATACATCAACTAATACATAAGGATACATATGTCTTGATTTTATAAAATGATGTAGACATATTGTGCTATAAGATAAGTATATAATAATTTATAATAATTAAGAGGAGTTGTTATACAAATGATGTTATTATACATATGATGTCATTAGGAAATATAAATAATAAGTATATTTTTCATAAAATACGTAAAATTTGTATAAATTTGTATAAATTTGTATAAAGTATAGTATTATAATGTTATACACTAAGACACTTTGACACATCAATGGATATAACACATAAGAAAGTTGTTTTTCAAACATAACATGAGTATGATTTAAATTGCATACATAAGGATAATTAGGTCTTCATTTTAAACATGATTTAGACATATTGTGCTATAATATAAGTATATAGAAATTTATAAAAATTAATCTAAAATTCAAACAAGTTATGTTAGATGTATACATAAGATGCACACTGGAACGGGCCTTGCATACACGGGCCAATCCATGTCAAACACGGCCCTGTCCATCACATTTTCGACCGGGCCAATCCAATGAGACGGCCCAATTGCGTAGAGTCTGGCCTCAGATGAACAGCTGCTACGGAAGAGGATGAAGCTGAAGCGTCTCCTCGTTTCAAACATCTACGACGCCTCGGTTCCTACACGAGGCAGTAGGTTTTATCATCACATACAGACGGATTTGACGACTCAGTCCTTTTTTGTTTCCGTGGACTTCTCTTCTTCTTCCCGCGCCTAATTTTCACTGCATTTGGGTCTGCTAGAACACTCTGCGAGTTTCCCTCCATCCACTGCTCCAGGCTTCGCTTCCATCTGTGCAGGACGATCTTCTAACTTTCCCTCAGCAAGGTATGGTTCTAATTTCCTGTTGGATGATTCTGTTGTGTGGCGCGCAAGGTATGGTTGAGCAAGGTATGGTTCAGCAAACCCTTTGTTCGTCTATGTCGCACGACTCTTACATGTTTACTGTCCTTTCCCCTGGATCTCGTCTATTTGCGACCATTTTATACACGTTTTTTTCGTTTTAAAAAACATTACTTGGAAGCGAAGATTCACCTCTGTCGATGATCCATGGCCGATTAACAAGTCCCTAAGCAGTCGTAGTTTCATGCATGTCGTTGTTATTCTTTTATGTGCACCATGTCACGGAATGCTCAGTAAGGGTGGTTATGTTGAGAATAAAACTCGCGTTGTTAAAGATGGAAACTTTACACCAGAAACTTGCGCAAATTTCAAGTTATGCTACTGTGTTTAACAATATATTCTCAGTATGGTGGGTACTCGGAGAATGGTCGCCGGAAAAACCGTAGCTTCAAAGCTACCCATCCGTAGATCCCCAAGGAAGATAAACAGGGCTGCCCCAAGTAAGTTGTTTTTTTCACTACTATGTCTTGTACTTAGGTATTTCCTCTGTTTTAGGTGCTCGGTAACTAACACACTACACATATCTATAGGGGTTACGCCTGTGGAGAACAGCCCTGCAGTCCCTCCGCCTGTGGAGAAAATCCCTACAGTCCCTCGGCCTGTGGAGAACATCACTGCAGTCCCTCCGCCTGTCGAACCTTCTTTGGAGGCGTCTACTGAAGAGGAAATCCAGCCGGAGGACCCCTATGTGGAGGAACCACCAGGTAGCCAAATAGGTAATAACTTCTAATTTCTCCCATACTATTAAGCATGCATTTGTACAACTTGGTTATCTAATCGATACCTGATTTACGTGTCAGTTGCGGAAGAGGAAGAAATAATTATTCAATTGGAAAGACTATATAGAGGGAGAACTAGATGCATAAGATTGTCTAGAAATGGCGTCAACGAAAAGGAGGTTCTAAAATTTAACTCTCGAGGTAAAGTCTGCAGTAACAATGCTTCGATGTTTGCAAGTTGGTGTGGCTGCATTGTTAGGAAACGAACGAATGCACCTCTCATGGTGAAATACTGGAAGGAGATTCCTAAGTCTCCAATAGACTATGAAGCGAAGATGCTCTTGCTGGTGGCAGTAAGTCTCAGTTGTAAATGGAACTAGGACATACATATTGCACCTGTCTATTTGTAAATGCTGTAAGAACTGGTTCTAACATTTCCGTATTGTTCAAACTCGCAGGAGAAGTTTGTGATACCGGATGATGACAACCTGAAGTAGCTGATCATCTGTACTCTTAAAGAGAAGTACAGAAACTACAGGGCGAATCTAAAGAGAAGGTACTTTGACAAGTACCTTACGAATGAAGAAAGGTTACAAAACATTCCTCCTGACGTGGTGAAAGAGGATTGGGTATGGCTTGTTAACTGGTTCAGCTCAGACGAGTTTAAGGTTTGTGCCTTCCTCCCTATTGCAACTGTATTTTTTTGTACCGTTAATGACTGCTGCACTTTTTTAACGTAAACTGGTTGTAACTTCAAATTGTTTGAAGTTAAAGAGCGATCGTAACAAAGCCAACAAAGCTCACCAAGTCATGAGGCACACCGCTGGCACTTCGTCATTTACGAGGAGAGAACAGGAAGAGATAATCCTAACATTGAATTGTTATGTTTAAGAAATAGTTAGCTACCCTTGAACAAGTATATGGTACTCTTGCAGATTGAGAAGAACAACGGGAAACATCCGGGGGAGTATTATATGTTCAAGAAGAACCATGTGGACAAGAAAGGACAGCCGCTGGATGATAAAACCAGATCAATACTTGTAAGTAGTACTGCCGACCCATATAGTCACATGTGCTATACATTTGTATCTAATTGCTCGTTTATGTTCTTGGCACACCGTTTGCAAAATAGGAACAAGTGGAGGAAAGGGCTGCCCAGTTGGCAACTGGGGAGGAGGAGTCTGCTATTGACAAGGATGTCTTGTATGAGGAAATTCGCCAACCTGAGCGTCGTCGAAGTCGGGTGTCAAAGGCAGCACGGATGATGGAAAGTGAGCAGTTAAAGCAGGCAAGGGAGGAGGTAGCTAGAAATGCAGCCGAATGTGAGTCACTCCGTGATCAACTCAAGGAGTTCCAGGCCAGCATGGAACAATTTCAACGTGATATTGCTGTCATGAAAAGTACAATGTTTGGCAACGGTGCGTATAGTATGATGCTACCATGATTGATGTTATTTCTATGTTGGCAGATCCAAATGCATGAACCGTGGAAACGTGCTGTAAGTACTCCTGCTTAGTAGTTATAGTGAATGGTGGTACACTAGGTGTTGACTGATTGTAAATGGATATTTTGGACATGATGTAAATGTGAACATGTCATCTATGTTTGTGTTTTGGTTGCCATACATTTGTTTGAAATGCTTGGCTATGTATAAATTCGGATCTGTTGGAAATGGTTCTACATAAGTAGCTGTTTGTGTATTATCTGTTTGTGTATTGTCTGTTTATGTATTCTGTTTGGGTATGCTTGGCTACGAGCATTAGCATGGCCAATAATTCGTAAAGAGAAACATTAGCATTTGCATCAACACAAACCATTGTTGACGGACTGTGATTGTATCCGTAATTGATGCTTAATATAACATTTAACCATGACAACACGCAGACACAAAACATTGTCTTTAGCAACAACTTTCACAGTAGTTGAAACTCGATTTTAGCATCAACTATTATTAACAGGGTAATATTTAATACTGTTGACGAGCATCGACAGGTTGGATGCATCCGTCGCTAAGTATGCGTAATTACTTTCAACGAAATGTTGTGGTTGAATAAACTATATTGCATTACATAAGTTGGATACAATATCATACAAATAGGGACAACAATACGCGGATACTAATGCCTCCAATCTACATCTCACATATGTAGACACTGTAAATCAGTATTACCCTCAAATACCTGTCGACGATAATTATGCGTAAACAGAGTCGGCATATTTGCGATGCGAATGATCAAACAGACTATTCATTCACTATTCATTCCAGCAACGGCAAACCTTTAGTGGCGGCATAATGTCATCGTCGATACCTTTAGCCACGGGGTCTATTGGCACGACTCTTAGCATCGGCAATGGGTTTTAGCAACGCCAACAGTGCTTCTGGCAACGATAATTTACCCTCGCTGTAGAGCAAATTTCTTGTAGTGCAGGGAGAATAGAAGAAGAAAAAGAAGATTATAGAGGAATTTCTCAACTCTCTAAAGAATCTTGTCTATGTTAGTGAGAATCGATTTGAGGGGGAGATCCCCTTCGGATTTGGTCCTTGTCGGAATTTGGACACCTTAGTTCTTTCGTTCAACAATTTCAACGGTGTGCTTCCCTCAGAATTAAGAAAATGTTGTAATTTGACACTGGGGGTTGAAGGTTCCCAGGTGGAGGGCGGAGGTGGAGGGGTGGGGGAGGAGAGGAACGGGGAAGGGTGTTAGGTGGAAGCGGAGGGGGGATGAGCGGAGGGGGGATGAGCAGAGGGGGGGGTGGAGGGGTAGGTGAGCTGGGGTGGAGGGATGGGGTGGGGTGAAGTGCTAGGGTGGGATCAGGGATGTGAGGCGAGGTAGAGGGGAAAAGGCGGAAGAGGGTTGGGTTGTAGGGTTGGGCTAGGGTTAAGGGCTATGCAATTTTTTTACTTATAAACAGTGAATTACACATTGAATCGCGTCCAAACGAGTTGGACCAAACGAATCGAGAACCGGCCCCCTCACCGGTTCGAGGGTCGGTCCGGTTCTGATAACACTGATAAAAATATATATATATTATAATCATAAATAGTTCTGATATGATGTTATTGTCATTATATACCTAATTATGGTTATGTTGTGAATATAAAAGTTATCATTTTTCTAAAATTATGAATACCATAAATGATTTTTTCAAAAATATTTCATACATGTTCATACTTAATAAACGTAACACTAGGTAATAGTTACTAGGTAATAGTTACTATTAAAGTAGAATTATTAAAATAGATACATTCAATTTAATGTTTGTGATAAAGATACGATAATAATAGACATTATAAAGACTAAGATCGAGCACGCATTAACATTATATTTAGTAAATTTTTATATCATTTATAATAAAAATACCTCAAATGTTGATGATCGCCCATGGTCTTCAATGCAAAATCTTATTTGGAATTTTTCCATCTAACACCGTGGATGACATCATGTTAATAAGATAACAAACTATCAATAAGCAATGATTCCAAAAGCTTTTTCAGATTGGTCAATATTGTGTTGGTATATATGAAAGGCACGATGCAGTAGGGTTTTCGAAGGAATACACCTGAATCCTTTGGAAGTATCTCATCGTATAACCCACGAAGCAAACAAGTACCAGAAGGCACCCACTTATACAAGTGCTTTAAGGTCTAGAACTGATAAACACTCTTGAAAATCACTGACAAAATGGCACAGTAAAATTGAATTGTGACGCATTCTGGTGCCTGAAGACAATAACTGGTGACATTTGAGTAATCACATGATACTCAGACTGGAGGGTGCTCGGAGGTTTGAACAAAAAAATCCAAAGATAATATCTTGAATGCTTGGTGGCGCTAGCAATTCTAAAAGGGATACAACTGATAGTCAATCATGGTTGGGAGCGTATGAAAATCGAGACTAGAGCTAACATGATCAATAAATCCAAGACCAGGAACCTACTAGCAAAGCATGCCCACTATGAGAAACATTATCTATGCCGCGATAATCAGAAGGAGCATCATTTGAATGTCCATATCGAGAAAAAGAAATGAATGTGTGCACTAGATAACCACAAAAATGAGAAATGAGATTGTGTTTGGACGTTTAAGTCTCACACCCGCAAGCCTCTATTTTAATTCTTATTAATAATGGTTCCACATCTTGAATATTGAAGGAATTACCTTACTGGCCCAAAACAATTAAGTAGTCTCAATCAACATCCTTCCAACATGTTGACTTTTTTCATTTTTATAATATTTTATTATTTTTTATAAACCTTTTTCTAATTAGCAGGTTTTTTACCATTTGATAATATTTAGGATTTTTACTATTATATTTAAAAATGTATGATTTTTTTCTTACATTTTTTAGGATACGTTTATCTTTTGATTTTGTAGTTTTTCATTCTTTCCCTTTATTTATTTTTCCTTTATCAAATTTCTTTATTCATTCTTAACCTTCTTCTTTGCGCATCTTATAAAATATTATTAAAGTTTCTAATTTTTCAGCTGCATTTACTACTGTAACTCTGTGTATTCAAAACTTTAACTTGGAATTCCGGATTCTGTCATAATTACGGTACGTTATTGTGCTTGTGCATCGTTATTTTTTGTCAAACTCGGTATTTATTTCACCGGATTACTTATGCGTTCCGTGATGAAACCAAAGGAATTTCAATACTACAATCTATTGCTAATAAAAGTAAAAGAGGGAGTGGAGGTCGAGAGACTCAGTCATTAAGACCCAAACCATTTCTAACTTGTTGAGCTATCAAATTTGCGCACTCGTTTGTTGTTTTCCATCGAACCTCATTGATCTGACTTGCAGTTGTGGAGATGTTGATAAGGAGAGCTCGAAGGCGCCAATGTGGGACGACTCCTTTTAGTTGAGAGATAACCACACTTTAGTCCAACTCGATCTCTACTTATCCCCATCCTTGTTCGGTAGCTAGCTTCACACCCTCTAGTATAGTCATTACTTCCATCATCTTCACCCCATCACACCGACTTCGTCGGTTGAAGCCACCTACTACCTCTCCTCTCTAGTTATATGCTCCTACTCCAAGACCTCCCATACCTGTCTGTTGACACAATGAGACATCACAATTTATGTGGATGACATCTGACATCGGTGTACTCCATCTTTCGCATCCCCGACTGGTTAGTGTCGTAGGTTGGTTTCGTGAAAGCCTACCATTCTCCTCGATCGCAGCTTTGATCTCCGATATAACAATTCCCGAGTGTGGCATCTTTTCTTCGAATACGACCTTACATCGTGATTTCCATGTATACCAAGTTGTCATCATACATATTGTCCACCTAGCCTCTTTCACATCCCTCGTACAACCACGTTCAATCATACGTTCATGCAACCATTGCTCCATGGACCTTCTGGTTTGATTTGTACCTCGAATCCCTAGCATACCGAACCATACCGCCCATGTCCACCCACATTCAAACGACATGTGTTCCCTTGTTTCCACCTCACCACATATAGGGCAATCCGGGGTAACATTTGGAAGGCCCCAGCGCATGAGGTTGATTTTAACCGCAATGGCATTGATTGCAAGCTTTCATATGGCTTTCGATCCTTGTCCATCCTCATGCCCCATTCCATCTTTGTCCTCGACTATCTTCTTTAATGCGTGGTAAACCTATTGAACCATACTCGTTCCTTCCTTCTTATATGGTCATACCAACTTGTCATGTTCATCACCTATAAGTATGGGTATTCAGAGAATGTGAGTTGCATCCAGTGGTTAAACATGTTGTCGAACCTTGACATCATCCTATTTCTTGTTCGGTCCAATGAGAGAACATACCCGGGTTGCACTGTATTCGTCCCGAATTGGCGATTCCTACGTTCGAAGCCCTCTTCTTGTGTTAATCCAGTGGTCCTTGTAGATCTGAATGCTCGAGCCATTACTAACTCTCCATATACTCTCCCTATGGATGTTATCACGACCCGCAAGAAAGCTTGACCATCCCTATGATGCACGACTTTCTTTCGTTATCGGTAGAAAATCTTCTCTCAGAAAATATAAATCTTTCAAGACCGGACCCAAAGTGCCCCTGACTTCTCTAACACCCGCACAACCATTTTTGTTAGTAGAGCCATTTTGAACTTGTGTAATTCCTGGAAACCAAGTCCTCCAACTTCTTTTGATCTAGTTAAAGTGTTCTACCTTTTCGAGTGCGCTTTTCTACCCGTCTGCGATCGACCCCACCAGAAATATGCTACCATCGAGTTTATCTCGGAGCACCAGGTTTTGGGTAAGCAAAACATACTCATGGCGTAGGTAGGTATTGTCGTTAACACCACTTTTATTAGGACTTCCTTCCCGGCGTGGTTTAATGTTTTCAATCTCCGTCCTTGAATCTTGTCCTGGATCCGCGCCTTTAGATACCCAAGAGCATGTTTCTTTGATCGTCCCCAGACTGATAGAAGCCCGAGTTACTTTTCAGGGTTGCTCGAGGTTGAAATGTTTAGCTCCTCCACAATAGCCGAAATCTGGTCCCCATCTCATCACGATGAAGAATTGGGATGATTTCGTCGTGTTTATCCGTTTCCTCGAGGCTCTACAATAGTCCACAATTATGCTCTTTAAAGCCCTCACGTTCTTCACCATACCCAGGAAAAAGAATAGAGAATCATCGGTAGAGAAAATGTGATGGAGCTCCGACCCCCCCTCTGAAGTGTGATTCAACGCAGCATTTAGGCCATGATGGCTTTTTGTATCTGTCGCAAGAGAACATCGACAAGTAATATAAAGAGGTAGGTCGAGAGAGGATCCCATTGTCTGATGCCTCTAGTTTGTCGAATTAGTTCCATTCGGGTGCCATTAATGAGTACCTTGTAGGTTGGTGTGGTTATGCATGCTCAAATCCATGTCATACTAAAACTCTGCTTCTCCATACTCTTTAGTAAAAATTCCAACTCTACTCGATCATAAACTCTCTGCATATCCACCTTTAAGGCACATTCTGTTCTTCGTGTCCCGGTTTGGTGTTGGAGATGGTGAAAAACTTCATGTGCCACAAGTACATTGTCCTGGATTGGATGACCTACCACAAATGCACTTTGAAATGGGGTGATCAGATCTGGTAAATACTTTTTCAGTCTATTCGCCAACACCTCTGAAAAATATTTTTGTAAAGGGTTAATAGTCAAAGTGCCCCCTAAAGTTTGGCCGAAATTTAAGAATCCCCCTTAAAGTTTAAAATTTGAAATTGTAGTCCTAATGGTAGGACGAAATAAAAAATTCCCCATTTCCATCCTAAGACCGTTTATTTTAGACGGTAAACTGACATGTGCCGTGCACGCGACGTGACTTAAATTTTAAAGACAAAAATGCTCTTATGTCAGTTTCCTTGTGAACTTCGGTTTCCCTCCATACCCACACCAACACGCTTCATTTCTCTCTCGGTTCCACAAACCAGACGCTTCTATTCTCATTTCCTAAATCAGAGACTTCTCCGCGATTTCTGCACACCAGCACGTCTTCGTCCGCGACTCCGCGCTTCGTCTCTACGCCAGGTGCTGCGGCGACTTCGACTGTGGCTCCAGTTAAGTTCCAAAGTTAACTTAGGGTTTATGCTAGGGTCCGAAGTGAACTTAGGGTTCCGAATCAAATGCCGTCTTGTTTATGCCATGCTTAAATTTAGGGTTTATGCTAGGTTGTTGTAAATCCGTTGCTAACCTCGACATTGTTCCAGTTTTTGCTTCTGGATTGCACTGAAATTGGTCATTGGTAGGATTGCCGACGAAAAGAATATATTTTTCGGACTTTGCTGATGATTTAGGTTCGGTTCTTTCCTAGTTACGCCCAGTTTCAAAATTTGCCGAGAGTTTAGGTTCGGTTCTTTGATATTTTTACTGAAAATTATAGATAAGTGTGGTTGTGTTGTTTTTCCGTTTACAGGTGTATCAAATAGGTTATATGCCCCCAAAGGTCCGCCTAGTTACACACTACATACATTCTACGGTGGTAGGTTGGATACAGTTGATGTGAAGAACATCTACATTGGTCAGAAGTACATTAGACCGAGGTGGCCTATCCCATTTCGGTTAGCTGACTTGATTAACCATTTAACACTAGTTCATCAATATTCTAGTGGTGATGACATATACTACTTGCCCCCGTTTATGGACATTAATAAGGATTTAGTGAAGATTGCTACGGATGAGGATGTGGTAGACTTGAAGGGTTACCAAGATGGGATGGGAACTATTATCCTGTTTATAGAGGACAGTGAGGTTCGTGTTCCTATTGGGATGATATTTGACGATTGGGAAGGAGATCCAATCCGGAAGAAAGAAATGAAGGATCCGAACGCGGAAGGTATGTGATTGTATCGTTTCAATAGGGACTATGAGGATCGCATGGAACAGCAGGGTTGTCAGGGTGGTCAACATGAGCCCATTGAAATTGTGGATGATGAGCCCACAAGTCAACCTAAATCACAATTAACTGGTTAGTGGATAGATACATCCACAAGTGGAGTGTTGTTTCCACAATGTCGTGGAAAGTTGTTTCGGAGGACGTAATGAAGACATTCAGTATAGAGGTAAGTCACTATAAGATTCGGTTGGCCCATAGAAAAGCATTGGAGAAGCTGCATGGCGTGTCATCCAAGCAGTTCGAGCGACTGCGAGATTATGCGGAGGCCTTATTGAAGATCAACCCCGGATCCACGGTTGTGATTGCGGTTGACCAGATTGGTACATCATTAACACTAACTTTTCAAAGATTTTATGTCTCATTCAAGGCGATGCACAAAGGATTTATGCGTGGTTGCATACCGTTTATATGCCTTGATGGATGCCATTTAAAAGGTGCAGCAGGTGGGCAGTTACTTTGTGCTGTCACACGAGACGCGAACAACCAATTGTTTCCAATCTCGTTTTCCTGGGTTGAAGCCGAGACTAGTGCATCATGGGTGTGGTTCTTAGAGGTGTTAGCCGGCGATGTAGGTACCGACCTGAAGTGGACCATAATGTCGGACCGCCAGAAGGTGCGTACTTATATTTCTTATTTTACTAGTGTAAATTCAATCTCGTTTGGGCAGGGTTTGATGCCTGCAATTGATGAGGTGTTTGAACGATCAAAGCATCGCTCCTGCGTTAGGCATATATGGGGCAACATGTAGGCGAAGCACTGGAGAGGGAAAGCTGTTAAAGCTGCTTCTGGGGAGCAGCGTCTAGCTACAGCGTCACTTGGCACAACCATTGGATGAATCAACTGAAAGAGGTTAAACTGGCTGCATATGAGTACCTTATGGATATTCCTGTCCAGTCGTGGGCTAGGTCACATTTCCAGTGGTTTTCGAAGACGGATCTTATAGTCAGTAACATTGCCGAGAGTTTCAACGCCAAGATTCTTCGACTTCGTGACAAACCAGTTATTACGTTGTTTGGACAGCTTAGGTGGATGTTTATGTTGGAGTTTGTAGAACGAAGGGACAAGGGGGAAGGGTTCGCACAAAGGGTCTGTCCAGCCATCAAAAGGAAACTGGACAAAGTTACGGTACAGGCAATGGACTAGATTGTAGGACATGCCGATTTAGGCATCTATGAAACTAAGAACCCGCATGGTGGATCTTGTATTGTGAACTTAAGGGAGTCATCCTGCAGCTGTGGTCAGTGGCAGCTTTCCGAAGTACCTTGTCCGCATTCGTATGTCCTTACTACAGTAAGGAGTCGTATTTGAAAACATACGAGGATATCATCCATCCTATTCCAGGTAATATTCCATCGTATTTTTGTTGTATGTTTTCATGTTGGTTTGTATGTTGGACATGCTGTATGTTGGTGTTGGTCGTACCTTGGCAACTTTATTGCTGTATTTTTCCTGTTTTTTTATGTTGGTTTGTACGTTGGACATGCTGTATTTTTGCTGTATGTTGTTGTTCGTCGTACCTTGGCAGCTTTATTGATGTATTTTTGCTGTTTTTTTATGTTGGTTTATATGTTGGACATGCTGTATGTTGGTGTTGGTCGTACCTTGGCAGCTTTATTGATGTATTTTTGCTGTTTTATTTATGTTGGTTTGTATGTTGGTCATACCTAGGTAATGACGAGTGGGTGCCAAGTACGACTTGACCCTTAAACCCACCGAAATTTAGGAATGCAACGGGCCAACCGAAGAAGAAGAGGACAGCGTCCTCCTGGGAAGCCAATGCGGGAAAACTCATAAAAACGGGGGACCTCCAACATTGTGGAAAATGAAAACAAATTGGGCATAATGCTAGATCATGCAGAAAAGGAACAAAGAAGTCTAAAAAGGGGACCCAACAGGAAGAGCAAAGTTAAGGAACAAGAGGTCCTCCTTCCACTCAAGATAGTGCACTGAGTCAAGGAACCATGTCTAGGAAAGGAAAGGAAAAGATGTAAATGTACGAACTTGTTGTCATTTTAGGATTTTCTATGTGTTAGACGGAAAAAAGACTTCAAACATGTTACATTTTGGTATGTGTTAGCTTTTGAGACATGTTCAAACATGCAACTTCTGATTATGTCGGATGTATTTGAAGAGTTTTGGTTATATCAACATCAATCTATTCAAATGTTGGTGATGGATGAAAACTGATTAATTTTACAAACTTTAGGGGGGGGGGGGGAATATTAAACAGGTTCAACATATTATATTTCAAATAATCTTACATGCAGTTACGTTCTTCTACACTTACATAAGGGCATTTTTGTCTTTAAAATTTAAGCCACGTCACGTGCACGACACATGCCAGTTTACCGTCTCAAATAAACGGTCTTAGGACGGAAATGGGGAATTTTTCAAGTTAGGACTAAAATTTCAAATTTTAAACTTTAAGGAGGATTCTTAAATTTCAGCCAAACGTTAGGGGGCACTTTGACCATTAACCCTTTTGTAAATAAAATTACAAAGGCTAATCAGGCGAAAATCTGCGACATAGTTAGGGCTAGGTACGTTGGGAATTAAAGTAATATCAGTGTAATTTAAAGTGTAGGGTATTGCGCTTGACCTGGGGAGAGACTTAACCGTGGTGATAACATCAGGACCCACGATATGCCAATGCCTTTGGTAAAATAATATTGAAAAACCATCCAGACCTGGCGTTCTAGACCCGCCTAACGGAAAAGCCTTCGACCGAACCTCATCATCCGTAACATCCCGATCCATATTTAGTCGCATATAATCTGTATTTTGCACAGGAATACACCGCATCATTCTCAAGTTGGTCAGTCGTGAAAGCTTGAGAGAAATGTTCCCATATCTCCTTTATTATACCACCCTCGTTTGTTATCTAGTTACCTTGCTTACCCATCAACCGATATATGTTATTTCGCCATCTTCAAGTCGCCGTTGTTAGGTGAAAAAAGTTGAGTTATGGCCCCCATTCATTAGCCAATTTACTTGGGATCTTTGCTTCAAATATACTTCATCTCAGTTCCATAACTCTTTAATACAGTTCTTTAGTTCCTCTTCTTTCCTTTGTATTTGATCGCACGGTATCTATAGTGATAACACTTTCAATTTCTCCTTCGCCTTCCTCAACTGAATTCTAATATTCCCAAATTTTTGTATGCTCCATCTTATTAAGTTCCTTCGGCAACATGTAAGTTTCGGCTCTAGACTCATATATGGTCGATTCAGATTCCTCTCGTTCCATGCGTTTTTAATAATTGTTTTGCACTCGGGGTTCTCCATCCACATCTCCTTGCATAAAGAGAACTATCGGTGTGTGATCAGAGCCCATAGCTAGTTCGTTGATGCAAATCACCTCGAGTTGATAAGGACGCGATCCAACCTCTCATATACCCTTTCGGTCCCTATTCTATTGTTTGACGTGGTCGGAATTGCACTTGAAGTAGTGGCAAGGGCAGCAAGCTGCATATCAGCTTGTTGAGAGATATCACCACCTCTCTTCCGAACCCCCTAAATATCATCATCAGAATCAGATTTATCTTCCTCGAAACCATACTCCTTTGCATGAGCCTTCTTTGCTGCCTTCCTTACTTCATCTTCTTCTTCGTTGAACTTAAACCCACTTTCTCCATAGCCACTCGCGTGGATCTGCTCTAGCCCTTGATTCAATTTTAGCCATGAAAGCATCAGAAAGAGCTTTGAGATCGTTTGGTACAACTTGTTCTGAAAGTTCCAAGGTTTTGACAAGATCAGGAGCATATCTTGACTTTTCCTAGGAGATAAATGTGATAGCACAACCTTTCCTTCCATCTAGGCATGTCCTTCTCACTTTATGGACATAGTCTTCATAATGGTTTGGAACATCAAAATTCACAACTAATTCAAGCTCCTTCAACTCTAAATCTCTAGCAGCAAACATCGTGTATGGTGGATGCTCTGTCTGTCTGATCTTTAGCTCCATGAAGGGAAATATAAAGGTAGCCGTGACGGAGCAAATCCTTGAACAAGTCGTCACATTTGTCTTGTGTATGGACAAATAAGTATTTCTTGCCGATTTTTGGTAAAGAATCGGCAAAAGATTGTCAATTTATTTTTCAATCGGCACGTAGTTGCCGATTCCATGGACGAGCTGCAACAAAGTTTTGATGATTGTTTTCTAAACCCTAGAGTTATTTAAGAGAATGTATCGTTGCTGATTTAATGAAGGTGGGGTTCCCTAGACTGATTTGCGGTTGGGGCGGTTGGTGGCAGATGGTGGCTGGTTTGCTGATTTGTGGCTGGTACGAAGGCCCGGACGAACAAAGGCAATCAACATGTAGGAAATCAACAAGTAGGAAGAGTTGTTACAATGTCACACTGTAAACGAGCAAGATGATAAGTGAGGGTAATAATTTTGAATATGAGTGTAAAAGAGGTGAAAAAATAATTGGTGTTTGTTTAACAAATTTATTTTATTTTTAAAATAGGTAAGAGTACATCTGTAAAAAATTATTAGGGTATTTTAGTATTTTGATAAAAATGGATTGTATTTAGTAGTCGATTGTCTGCAAATAAAATCTAACTTGTTAAAAATGCATTGAATTAAATCAATTAGATCCATTACATACATGTCCCATACCAAGATTGATATCAGGCCCAAAAATAAGAATTGTAGTGGCTCTTGTACTTCGTATAGACTACGAAAGCCACCACTTAGAGGCGCATATGTGACGAGTGCTTTAGATTCGTTGAAATCCATGTTACGTGTCATAAGTCAGAGGTCAATATTGAGGGAGACTAACTAATTTACACTTTAAGGACTAAGTCTGACATTCAATCAAATCTATCAGATTTTTCCTTATAAAAATTAAAAGACCAAAATTTCGGGAATAGTATCTCCACTATGTATATCGACGAGACAAAATCTCAACTATATATTTTCTTTTTTTCTTTCCCATATGCAACATTGCTTCCTATGTTCAGATATATTTAAGGAGGTTTTGACGGGAACAATGAGTAATGGAAATTATATATTATTAACACGACAATACAATTTGACGAGGCAGTATTGTCATCTTTTTATAAATAAATATATAATGTTGCTTCTGTTCAAGTGATAAAAGGTAATTTATGTATCTCAAAAGTCACGTTTTTACAAATAAGTTTATCAGAAGAAAAATAATTATTATTTGGATATATCTCAAAAGTCAAAAATGTATCTAATTTAATTGCGTACATAAAAGTAACAAAAAAATAAATAACAATTCAATAAATACAAAGTAAATTTTTTTTATTGCTATAATAAAACAACTTACAGATACCTAAAAATAACAGTAAAATAAAGTAGAGTTAACTTAATGAAACAAAATACTACATACATGATAAATACATAACTGAAATATTAAAGTAGAGAAATTTATGATTTATGAGATACGCGAAAATAACAAAAACAAATTAAGGTACTTATTTGTCAAAATGTGACTTCTAACTTTCTAAGGTATCTAAATGACATTTATCTGTTTGTTCAATGTATTCTTTTATTTTTAAGTGTTAAGTACCAAAAAAGTGTAATAAGTTTAGCCAAACTATTTTTGGATGTAACACTTTTTTTTTTGACATAAACAATGTTACATTCTCTTAATTTTATATAAAATTATTACATTTTTCATCTCATTGATCGTTAAATATAAAATTATTACATTTTATATAAAATCATTACTCTGTTGGGCTCTCGTGTCCAACACATGTTCTTATTTTAACGTTATATTTTTTCCTCGCCTAATTTACCCTTACCTTATTTCCCTCCAATTGTCCAGTTAGTTCTCTTAATTCCGCAACCTTCAACTTTTCATCGTACTCTTTCTTCCTTCCTCGTTAAACTGTAAAGGCTAACAAATTTTCCTCTTCCCCAACCTTCGTATTCTCTAACCTCACTAAATTTGTTTGCTTCCCTATATTGTTTGTGAGTTCTTCACAAGCAGAGGACGAAGGCAGACAACAAAACTACACCAATAAAGGACGAAGATCAACGATTTCAACTGTCTTTGGTCCTAAGAAGTACTCAAACACAGGAAGGTATCCGACCTAACCCTGATTCAACATTAAAACTACATCTTTCCCAAAATGCATGAATTTGTTTTTAGGATTAATTTTTGAAATTTTGTTAACGAAAAATAAAGCATCCAACACAGACCAGTCAACATAGTACAATTAAGGTGGGTATCCTTGGTAGAATTCACCATAAAAAATTGATCTTGACTGATGGGCCTGGACAGGTCTGGGCCTCACAGGCCTCCACAACAAGAGGCCCCTCATGGCCCGTGGGGAAGGCCTGCAGACCCAGGCCCACCCTTGCGGACGAGCCATAGAAGGGCGCGCCACCAATGGTGCGCCACGTGAAGTCTGCCACCTTTCCTGACAGGTGCGAGGCACGATGACCGACAGGGAGGGATGGGAGAGCTTCACGCCTGACGTGGAGATCTGGCACAAGGAACGAGCCCACTGAGCACTAGACACTAGGCAACACACTGTCCGATGGTACTCCACACAGCCACGCCGGACGCCACATAGGATAACCAGGGTCAGACTCCCACCTGACTCAGGTTAAGGGTGAATGCTATAAATACCTTCACTCCTCTCTACTTCATTCGATTCTACTATTCATATTCAACACACATACACGACCTCCCAGCTCACTTAAGCTTCGGAGGGGAAACAAAGGGCATAGTCCGGGTTTTCCTTATTGCAGGACATCGGAGCGCCGCTAAGGAGTCAGCAGAAGCATTTCAGGAGATCAGAATCCAACATTGGCGCCGTCTGTGGGAAGCTTAAGCACAACAACCACGACTCCCCAATCACCAGAGCAAAGAACAACAAAGGAACCGAGGAAGGCAGCTCGCTCCACATCCTGCAACAACACTTGGGAGGCACGTCTGTCATACTACCCCAAGAGAACCTGCATAACGTCCCAGTTTCGGAGGCATCTCGCCCTAGCATGCGCTCCCCGCAACCTACAGCCGTAAGAGCTGAAACAGCCAGGTCAGCGCAGTCTCGGATCGCATGTTCAGTAAGAGCACCGCCAACAGCTGGGGCAAGATCGGCGTACGGATTGACGCCGGATGTAATCGCCGCGCTGGAAGACCTGCTCGATAGGCGAGAGCAGAGAGTTGAGGTGAAGGTCGCTCAGTGGGCAGAGAACACAAAGGTAGAAGAGGCCAACTCCCGGCCAGCGCCATCAGTTCGACAGCCTCGTCGCGTGGCGTCTAACTGGTTATTTGGACTCCCCAAAGCATCAGTAAAAAGTTGGACTGACCTGAAGGACAAGTTCATTATCCAGTACATGGGTGACAGGCAGCTGCTAAAGAGCGTAGGGACCCTGGATACGGTCAGGCAAGGACGTGAGGAAAGCTTGGGCGACTTCCACACAAGGTTCAACACGGAGCTGGATGGAATAGACCATGTCATCACGGAGGGCGAGACCATTTGCGCCTTCACCAGAGCTCTAGGTCCAAAAGGCGCGGCTTTGAATGACAGCCTCAGCGTAATCCCAGTAACCACGGTGGAGGACATGGCCGCCCGAGTCAAGTCATACATAGACTTGGAGATTGCCAGGGAAGGGAGGAGATCAGGCAGAAAGGAGTTCAAAAAGGATCCAATGGAGGGGAGACGACTAGAGCATCGCCCTCCGAAAGGAGGCCATGAGGATCCAAAGCGCCGCCCTCTCATCCCGTGCCCCCCAGAGAAGTTTTCAAATCCTTCACGCCACTGACCAACGAAATTTCCGTGGTGCTGACGCAAACGGAGAAGAAAGATCTGGCGATGCCCCCTGCAGCGAGGAATGACGATGCTCCGATGGGGAGCGACAAGAACACTTATTGTCGCTACCATAGGTGTAAGGGCCACTCAACCGATAATTGCCGAATCTTCAAGAAGGATATAGAAAGCCTCATCCAGAGGTGTTATCTCAAGAATTTCATTGCAGGGCGAGACAGAACCAAAAGCCCAAGAAGAGATAGGCGCGCGTCGCCTAAAAAGAATACTGGTACATTTGGTTCAGGAAAGAACGAGTTGTACGTTATCAGCGGCGGTTTTACGGTAGGAGGGGAAACTGGCGCCGCTAGAGAGGTGTATGCAACATAATTAGCAGGGACTACTAGGGCAGGAAAGCGAACCAGGGAGGAGGATGACGTGGTCATTTCCTTCTCAGAAAGGGAGATGGAGCATGTCACCTCACTCCATGATGACGCTATGGTCATCAAGCTAACAGTCGAAGATTGGACCATGAGGAGGGTCTTGGTCGACTCAAGAAGCTCCTCAGATGTGCTTTTTCTGGAAAGTTACTTACAAATGGGAAAGAAGGAGAAAGATTTGAAGAAAGTGTACTTCCCACTCATGGGATTCGCCTCACTCACCACCTACCCGGTAGGAGCAGTGACCTTGCTAGTCGAGATTGGAGACGGCTGGAAGTTCTTGAACATGGACATTACTTTTATCGTAGTGGACGCCCCAGCTGCCTACAACGCCATATTAGGGCACTCTACCTTGAACCCGCACAAGATGGTCCACTCCACCTACCACCAGATGCTGAAGTTTCCAACCCCGCATGGGATTGGACTAGTAAAAGGGGACCAGCCAGCGTCGCAGAGCTGCTATGTCAACTCCACGTGTCGCCACGTCTTGAAGGGTAAGCAGGAGGCCCTGGAAATCCGGACAAAGGAGTATCCATGAGAGGATAGGAGCCGCCCGCAGGCGATTGGAGGATTGCGAAAAGTTGAATTAGAAGGGAAAGGTAAAGCGGTACAGATAGGTGCGTCGCTTCCAAAAGGTGAGGCCAAGGCCTTGTCTATGCTGTTAATTGAGTTTAAGGATTTGTTCGCCTGGAAGCCTAGCGACATGCCATGCATCAGCAAGGACATCATCTGCCACGAGTTGAGGATTTAACCTACAATCAAACCCATCGCCCAGAAGCGATGCCCTGTAGGGGAGGAAAAGGCGATCGCCATACGACAGGAGGTGGGGAAGCTGGTAGAGGCCAACTTTGTTAAAGAAATCATGGATGTGGCGCATGTGTGTGGACTTCAGGGATTTAAACAAGGCATGCCCTAAGGATTCCTACCCTCTGCCAAGGATCGACCAGCTGGTGGACACCACATCAGGACATGAGCTACTTAGCTTCATGGACGCCTATTCTGGGTACAACCAGATCCAGATGGCAGACAGCGACGCTCAGCACACAGCATTTTATGTAGATAGCGATATTTATCACTATATGGTGATGCCGTTTGGTTTGCTAAATGCAGGGGCGACCTACCAAAGGATGGTCAACAAGATCTTCGTTGGGATGATAGGCGACACCATGGAGGCGTACGTTGATTTCATGCTAGTTAAGTCCGTGAAGAGCGCAGACCATGTGGAGGAACTGAGAAAGACTTTCGAGCGCATGCGCCTCCACCAAGTGCGCCTGAACCCAGCCAAATGCGTCTTTGGCGTACACTCAGGAAAGTTCCTAGGCAATATGGTGAGCCACCTGGGGATTGAGGTAAACCCGGAGAAGCTGGAGGTGATCGAGAACATGCAGAGCCCTACTTGCCACAAGGAGGTCTAGTCCTTGAACGGGAGATTGACGGCACTCAGCCTCTTCCTAGCCAAGTCTGGAGAGAAGTCTCTCCTCTTTTTCCAAGTCCTTAGAGCCAGCAAAAGGTTTGAGTGGACCACAGAATGCGAGCAGGCGTTCCAGGACTTGAAGAATCACTTGAAGACATTGCTTCCGCTTGCCAAGCCTGAGAAAGGCGACACTCTTTTTCTATATCTAGGCATAAGTCCTATAGCTGTAAGATCTGTTTTAGTTAAGGAGGTCAACAAGGAGAAGGAGCCAGTGTATTATGTTTCCAAGGTCCTTACAAAGACCGAAATCAATTATGTCGAAGTTGAGAAGTATCTCTATGCGCTAGTAATCTCTGCTACGAAGCTCCGCCCTTACTTTCACGAGCACGAAATTACGGTTTTAACAAATCAACCTTTAAAGCACTTCCTCCAAAGGCATGACGCTTCAGGAAGAATGATTAAATTGGCAATCGAATTAAGTGAATTCTGAATCAAGTTTGCACATAGGAAAGCCATCAAAGGACTAGCATTGGCAGACTTCATCGTGGAATCCACTTGTCCCCCCAGAGGCGTCGCCTCCAGAAAGCAGTGGGCCAAAGGAGACTTGGACTCTTCATACGGATGGGTCTTCATCAATAGATGGCTCAGGGCAGGTTTAGTACTAACCCCATCAGATGGAAGTGAGCCCCTTCGATACGCTATGGTCCTTACCTTCAAAGCTACCAACAACGAAGCAGAATATGAGGCGTTGGTCACGGGTCTACGGCTCGCCAAGGGTTTAGGCATCGAGCACCTAAGTGTCTACTGTGATTCCCAATTGGTGGTAAATCAAGTTAAGGGAAAATACACCGCCAAGGGCGAGCAGATGAAAGTATATCTACAAATGGCGCGCCAGCTGGCAGACGGATTTAGCAGCTTCCAGATAGAGTCTATTCCCAGGGAAGAGAATAAAGAAGCAGATGCGTTAAGTAAATATGCTTGGCAGGCGACGCCTATAACGGTATCATTTGTACAAATTATAAGGAAAGAGGCAGGGCATGTATGCGCAAGCATTGAAAGAGGGGAGGATTGGGCGACCCCTATCAGGAACTACATCAACAAGGGAGAACTGCCAGAAAACAAAGCAGAGTCCAAAAGAATATTGAGGCTCGCCCCGAGTTATAAGATTATCGATAGAACACTATACAAGAAGGGCTACTCAACGCCTATCCTCAAATGCGTCGCTCAGCTAGAGACTGTCACGATACTTAGGGAAGTCCATGAAGGGTATGCCGCCTGTCACGAAGGGCCACGATCGATCGTTCGAAAGATACTCAATCAGGTCTACTATTGTCCTACCATGAGTAGAGAAGCGAAGGAAATGGTTCAACGGTGTGAATCCTATCAAAAATACGGCACGAACATAGCGCGCCACCCAGCGGACCTAACCTTTATAAACGCTGCCTGTCCTTTTGCGCAATGGGGAATCGATTTGCTAGGGCCACTTCCTAAGTCCAAGCAACGCACCTATGTCTTAGTAGAGATCCACTACTTTTCCAAATGGATTGAGGCGAAGGCGCTGTCTTCTACCACAGAATTCCAGGTCATCAAGTTCATATAGTCAAGGATTGCTTCTAGATATGGCATACCAAGCATTCTAGTAAGCGACAATGGGCCTCAGTTCGCAGGAAGGGAATTGAAGTGGTTTTGTCAGGAATTAAACATACAGCATAGGCATGCTTCGTTCAGGCACGCACAAGCGAACGGATAAGTTGAGGCCGCCAACAAGACTATTATGAACGGATTGAAGAAAAGGCTAGATGCCTTACAGGGAAAATGGACCGAGGAACTAGAAAATGTACTTTGGGCGCTCCGTACTACTCCTAAACAGGCCATAGGGGAGACACCTTTTTCCCTAGTATACGACTCAGAAGCGGTAGCACCAACAGAAATAGCGGTCGCCTCACACAGAACAAAACACTTCGACGTAATGGCGAACGAGGGTCAAAGGCGCATGGAATTGGATTTGGCGGATGAAAAGAGATATAGTATTAGAACAACTTTAAGGGAGAATGCGGTTAGCGACATCCAGATACGACAACAGGCCAGTTTCAGCTCGCCAATTTTTTGTGGGGGAGATGGTGTTAAGGAAGAACGAGTTCGCCCATCAGGATAAAATCAACAAGTTCTCGCCTAAATGGGAAGGGCCATATAAGGTGATCGCCATTCCCCATCCAAACGCCTACATACTGGAAAACAAAGAAGGAAAAACGCTGAAAAACACGTTCAATGCGGAACACTTAAAAAAGTTCTATTCTTAGAAGCGTTGTGAACAATGTACTTAGGCAATTACCATGGTTTGTAAAAGACTGGTATTCCCCTTGTATTAACTTGGCACTTAGCCAAAAATAAGCAAGTTATGTGTTCAGACATATTGACGCCCAAAATAGAATAGAGATAAACACTTGTAAACACTTAGCCAAAAGAGGGAAGCATCGCCAGAGGGAACTGGGGGTCAATCTTCAAAATACCCGCTCGGATGGAAGTAAAGGCTTCCACCAAGGCCTCACGACACCAGTGAGCGCAAGAAGTATCGAACTCCTCGCTGTTCTTGTACTCCTCCACCGCTTCAGCAAAGCGTTTGGGAGCCTCCTTTTGAAGAAGTGCCACCTCTTCCTCCAAACGGCGAACATCCTGCTCAGCCGCGACGGCACGATGTTCAAAGGAGTTGGCTTTCTTCTTTTCCCGCTCAAACTCCCTGCGAAGGTCAGAAAGCTACTCATGCGCCTGGGAGACTTGCTCGTGAGCCTTCGCTGCCTCAGCCAGCTTATCCTTCACCTTCAGCATCTCCTGGGCGTGGCGAGTAGACTCTTCATCCCTTGCAGCCTTCTCCGCGGCTAACTTACGGTTAACACGCTCCTTCTCCAGCTCCAGCTCCTTGGTGCGCTCTAGTTGGGCAGCGGTGATCTCGCGCTCTTCAGACAACTCCACAATGGCGGTACCCATTTGAAGTTGCAGGGGCAAAAGCTACAAGAAGGCCAACAGTTAGTAAAAATACTTGGTCAAAATAATGAAAACTAAGGAACAAGGGATACCTGAGAAAACAAGGTCAGGCCTTGGTGCACCAGGTTGTCCAAAGCACCGCTAGCCTTGTCAATAGGCGTACGATCAGCGGGGGGGCAGGCGCCGGTCAGCAAGTGTAGACCCAAGTCAGGATCCAGCAAGGTGTTTCCCTGCACTAGGGGAGCATCCTGGAGACGCTCCTAGGGAGCCCACGGCGCTCCACTAGGATCCTCCTGAGAAACACACTCAGGAAGCTCGTCGACCTTCAGATCCCTATGAAGGTCGAACGCCGGACCCGCGTACGACCTAAAGCGCCCCTCTTGACCACGGGGTATAGACAAGGGCGCTTCCAAGTCCATAGGAGAATTTGGGGGCAGCTCCCTATCCTCCCCCAAGGGGGATTCCCTCGCTGAGGTAGATTCCCTCGCCGGGGTTCTTCTTCTTCCCCAGATATGGGGCTCCATCGCTCCTAACACTTATCTCTGTGGAAGTACCATCAGAGAATACATGGTAAGTCCAAGCCATGTTCGAATCCGTCACGACAGGCGTGCCCCACTTCTTAGTGTGGAGAATATTTAACCTTTTAAAAAAAACGGAATCGTTGGAATAGCGAGAATAAGGGACCGCACCTTTGAAAAGAGTCACCGCCTCTTGAGTATCAGGACTCAACGTCTGGAGATCCGCGGAGAGCGAATCTATCTTATCCTCAGGGCGCGCCTTCTTCTTCGACGACTGTCGTTTCCTCTTCTTGGAACCCTCGACAGTGTCGCTCGGAGCCTTGGAAGCGAGCGATTCTAATTCCTGTTCATCATCCGAGATTGTGAAGGCAAGATCAAAGCGCGAAACAAGTTAGTCTGCCAAAGAAAATAAAACAAATTATTACCCGTGTTCTATATAAGCGATACTGAACTGGGGCCAGCGTTGAAAAGGTGGTCCTCCTTGGTCTCAGTGGATATCCACGTGGCGCGCCCTTCGAGGTGATTGACATACACCATGTGGAGCGACTCCTTATCCCAATGGGATAATTCATCATCCAGGGGAAAGGGGTCACGGAGCGCCTTGGAGGTAATACACCAATGAACCCCCTCCCCCCTTTGAAAAAGAAGTATGAATTCTTCCAGTTTGAGTTTCGGGTCCTATAACCAGTAACTAAAGGGGCAGAGGATTTCCAATTTTGATACTTATTGTCAGGAAAGCGACTGACAAAGCAAAAAATGCCGGAACTGTTGGAATCTATCCTATAGAAATGGCGAAATAATACTAAAGAATATGTATAGCCCTGCCTCTCAGACAAAAACCTAAAACCTACCCAGGTGCGGAGAGAATTGGGTAGGGGAGACGCCATAATAGCGACAGGCCTCGGCCAGGTCAAGACAGAGGGGGAATCTTAATCCAGCATCTATTTGGAAAGGATAAATGGTTTCCTCGCCTGGCCCTGGTTTTGAGATGGGCGTGGCGTTATCAGGGTCAAGCTCATCCGGAATAGGAAAACAAGCCATGGCGTCGCTCATACACGACTCATCTACTGCTCTATTAAAAATAGACCTAGAAATAACTTTGGCCCTAGGATCGCTAAACCCAGGGGAAAAAAAGACATTAGCCTCACCTCCTGTCGATCCGCTCGCCATTGAAGAGAGAAGGCGCTCGCGACAGTAGTTGAGGCTGGGCTCGAAACGCGAAGCAGCGAGCTATTTTGGAAAGAGCGAACGGAAAAGCGACCGAAATCCTAGGGTGACCGGAGGAAAATGATCGGAGAAATCTAGAGAGAAGGCAGAGCTTTTTAGAGAGAAAAAGTTACTCGAAGAGGGTCAAGTAACAAAATGGAGAGGAGGGGCCCTATTTATAGAGCTCCTCTGGAGAAGCCCAACGGTCACCCTACCCCTAGGGAGACCGATTGGACGAAACGTCCTCGGGAAGACAAGGGTTGCCAACGGTTCGATCCGAGCGGTACGGCTTCCCAAACGGTTCGACCGCAACGGCTACTTCTTTGAAAGGATGTGTTCAAAGAAATCCGAGGGGAGAGGGCATGCTTCGCTGCACGCCATCAAGTGCGCGCCATTGGGGATTGAAATAAAGTAAATAAACAAGGGGTCCAGAAAACGCCACCGCCTTACAAATGTTAAAACGCCATCGCCTTACAAACGGTAGAACGCCATCGCCTCAGAAACCTTAGAACGCCCGATAAAACCTAACACGAGCGTCACTCGTATTAGGCTTCGGGTGCAGATGTTGGATCCTGGACTATGGCCCTGGACAGGTCTAGGCCTCACAGGCCTCCACAATAATAGGCCCTCTGAGCCCGTGGGGAAGGCCTGCAGACCCAGGCCCACCCTTGCGGGCGAGCCATAGAAGGGCGCGCCACGTGAAGTCTGCCACCTTTACTGACAGGTGCGAGGCACGATGACCGACAGGGAGGGATGGGAGAGCTTCACGCCTGACGTTGAGCTCCGGCACAAGGAACGAGCCCACTGAGCACCAGACACTAGGCGACACACTGTCATATGGTACTACACTCAGCCACGCCGGGCGCCATATAGGATAACCAGGGCCAGACTCCCACCCGACTCAGGTTAATGGTGAAGGCTATAAATACCTTCACCCCTCTCTACTTCATTCGATTCTACTATTCATATTCAACATACATAAACGACCTCCCAGCTCACTTAAGCTTCGGAGGGGAAACAAAGGGCATAACCCGAGTTTTCCTTATTGCAGGACGTCGGAGCGCCGCTAAGGAGTCAGCAGAAGCATTTCAAGAGATCAGAATCCAACATTGACAAAAATGAAATGCTTGAATTTTTAGTAATATTTTCTTGAAAATTGTGTTTTACACTTGAAGTAGCTAAGTCATTAAATTTTCGATTTCAATTTAAGAATTTGTCGGTTGTAGCTGCAATGCATAGTGAGTATGTTGTTGTTGTCAAGGACTACTATTGTTTTGGTTGCCCTATAACAGTTTTGCAAAATCAATTTCATGTTGAACCAAAATGATTATGTAAAATCTTGTTGCTTCAAAACCCTTTCAACTTTTTAAATTTTGTGTGAACTGTTTGCATAATGTGCTTGTAGATGATTGTAATATAAAAAAGTGATAGAGGGAACATGTTTCTGATGAATCTTATGAAGGTGCATTATGTTTGAATATGTGTTGTTATTTACTAATAATAAACCGGTAAATAACTAAGGTAAAAACTCATTTATTGAAACATATTCTGATACTAATCATGTTCTCACATAAAGAATCATGATACTTACATAATGGAATAAATTCTTATTGCATGCTTCTGTTGCACACTCTGATATCTTCTAGAATCAAGCATTCTATAACATTAAACATCTAACACAAATCAATTTGTCCTGAATCTGAGGAGTTGAATGGGATAAGTTCCTTCAGAGAAACTTATTAACTAGTCTTAACTTATACCTACTCGATCAAGTTCTTAGAAAACACACTTTGTAACCAATATAAACACAAGGGTTGCAATAAATATTCAGACAATGCATAGTTAAAAAGATTTCACGAAACAAAGCTTATAAAAATAAAGTGATGCAATCTTACTAAAATTAATAAATAATTCAGTCATAGGTTAATCAAAGTGAAGGTTTTAAACTTATCAAAATTGCACAATTGAACAGAAACGGAAGTTCAAACTTGTTGAATTTCAAAATGGATGAAAAGAGAGAGGTTGTTCTACTATTTTATACCATGCTTACTGTGCCACTGGAACACTCCAATATTTAACCCCCATTCCAGGTATGTAGACCCCAAATATATTTCTGGGGCGACAAGAATGATCATGATTTTTCATATCGATATGTCAGTGGACCCTCTTCAGGGTTTCAAATAGTAGTAAACTTACGAGCACAAAATCAGAAACAGAGGTCGAACTTCCAAAAATGAATTTCACTGAACTATTTCCACAAAAATCTTATATCCAAAGCACACTTCATAAACAATATCAAGCACTTGATCCGAAATTTTTAAACGAAACTCATATTCATGCTCTAAAATAATCTTAGCTTATCTTTAAAATTTCATCCAACACGGAAAACATATTTCATTTAGTAAATCCCAATGTCGAAACTCAAGCGCTTTGGGTGTCTTTGGTGTCTATGGAAATCCCGTACAATGAACTAGAAGTTGGATAATTTTGTTTTGTGAAATGACTCATAAAAAATAATTTGTAGTACCTCAAAGTCTCAGTTCAAAATTGTGACTGAATATTCCAAACTCAATGTCTTACAAACGGGTCAAACAAATTCAGTTCCGTTACTCGGGTTAGGTTACTTAAAACCTCTAGAGTCTAACCATGTCCATTAACAAGAATCAATTCCACTATAGTGAAATTAGGGGTGACAATTTATGATACAACACGATTAAACGACTTGCATTTTACACGATAATAACACGACACGATTACTAAGCGTGTCTAAACAACTCTTATACGTTTAAACATGATTAATAATCCCGTATAAACACCTCTAACTTTCAAATACACAACAAACACACGTTTAAACACGATTAATTAATCGTGTCTAATAGTGTCATGTTTAATCGTGTCGTTTCTAAACGTGTCTAATTTGGTCTAAACGTGTCTAATCGTGTCGTGTTTAAACGTGTATAATCACTACACTAAGTTTTATATTCCTACAAGTAAGCATGATCAATATTTGTAATAAGTGTTAGAAGTTTCAAGTCTAACAACTCTATCATGACAAAGACAAAAATAGTTCTTTAATAGAGTATTGTCTCGCATAAATATAATATAGTACATTATATTAGACATGGAACTATTAATTTAAAAGAAAAAAAAAAGACAAATAACACACAAAATTACTTATAATTTGGGTACATAATATTAATATTTTTTTATGTATGTCTTAAAATTTATATTGCATACATAATTATTTGGGTAAATAATGTTAGAAATGCAACTATTAATTTTGAAAAAAATATAAGTAATACATAAAATTAATTATAATTTAGTCTTAGAAATAAAACTTAACTGGTGGAACCTTTCATATGTTTCTTCACCTTATTCATTATCTTGATAATTTTTCTATGAATATATTACGAATTTATCACTATAAGATGTGAAAATAAAACATTTTTTTCTTTTAAAAGATGTGATTGTAATTAGAGCTAGGTCTATATATAGTTAATAATTTATGATTTATTGTACAATATTCAATAATACTACATTTATAATTCCTAGTAACATGTACAATACAAATTAATTATAAAAACACATTATCGTAGTCATAGTCTATATTCACTTAATAAATCTATTTTATTAAGTCAAACTAAAAAGCCAAACTTCTATAAGATTCACAATTCATACATTTCTCGGCCTTTTGGCTAAGATTAAGTGTAGTATCTGTTTTTATGAGTTTAATATCTATTACGTGGACCATCGACCCACACGATATTAAACTTAGTTAGAGTTAGCAAATTACAATTTTATATAAAATTATATAATAATTTATTTAAAAAAAACAACTAACAAGTTATCTATACACTAAATTCAAATAATAATTAGATATTTAAATCTTATAATGTAAATTTTTCTTAATTTTGCATTAGAGTGTAATGATGCTTTAATAATATAGTTAAATAAATCTTTAATTTTTGGCCAAAAACATATTTAATTGAAGAAAAAATCAGAAAAGGCCCAAACTTTAATCCAAGCCCACGTAGTATCTTCTTCCTAGCATTTGGGCTATTAGAGAGGCCCTAAGAGTATTCTTAGATTAAACCAGAATGAAGAAGAGGAACAGAGATTGAAGATGAAGAAGAACTAGAAGGAAGGAAGCTTAGAGAGCAAGTAATCGATTGAAACAGAATTAACAGAATTGAACATTTACTATGAAATGAGGTTACTGATTCAATATACAATGACAAACTTATATACTACACAGAAAAGACTAAGCCTCCATCTATTCTTAAGTGTTCTAGACAGTTCATGAACACTCTACAATAATCTACACACATCTAGACATATTACTTGCTTCACAAGCTATCTTGTTCTTCTATGCTTGAGTCCAAAACAGTTGTGATGCACATCTTCGATGCTCTATACTTAGACATCCTAACATTCCTCAATAAAGTTCTTCTCTCAACATTCTCAGTGACTTTGATAACAATGATCCTGAGAACAATCTCATTCAAAAAATCCAGATAGCTAATGAAACAAATTCACAACCTGTCAGATTTATATGAAAAACATTCAAATAGAACTTCTACTCACATTACGCACCTGAGTTTTCCTTTTGCTGTTTCCATAGAGAAATTATCTTAATATGTATGAAAAACTGAATCAACCTGAATCATTATAGCACCTCAATATACCTCAGTCAATCATAGAGAATACATACTGCATATACTAACCATCTTCATGCCTTAGACTAGATCTTACTCATTTGATTTCGATCTTGAATTTTTTAACACATCTTGACTTGCTTTGATATTTTTATTCATCTGACAGGGAGGTTTCATTTCCTCCATCTTACCAATGAAACTTGGAGGTTTTCAAGTTCCTCCATCTTACCAACCTTAAACATTCTACAGAGTATCTTGACGTTTTCTCTGTAGATGTTATTTTTGGTATCTAAGCTTCATCTTATGCCAGTATATTGCTTTTGCTTTTCATTATTTTTTCCGAGAAATCACGAATGAGGATTTGAATGACATGAAGATGACTAAACCATATGCAGTAGAATTCAACAATCATGATTGATAGTATATGAAATAACTATAACAATCAGGTAATTCAGTTCAATCCTACACACGAAAACATTTCCCTATAGATCAGAGAAGGAAAACACAGAATAACCTATATGAGTAGAAATCAAAACAGGTTTATCTGACAGTTTGCAAACTGAACACCATAATATCAGATAAAAGAGACAGATCAATCAAGGATATACTGCACAAAGTCAACAATCAGTATGAGAAAAGCACAAACACCAAGCAATGATCAGATAAACTAAGATAAGAGAAGAAGATGAGCAAACAGCCTAACCAAGACACAACATTCAGAAAAAAAAACAAGACATATTGAGAGCAAGCAAACAAAAAACACCTACTCAGAATCATAGTCCGAATCACTTATACTTCTAACTTCAGAACCTAAACTATCACTCTGATTTTCACCAAATGTCATCAGACCAAGTTTATCTCAAAACAGAGAAAACAGTTTTTCAATGAGAGGTTTTGTTAAGATATCTGCAACCTGATCAGAGGCTGGGACGAATTAACAACAACCTGACCACTCTGCAGCTTTTCTCTGATAAAACACAGATCCAACTCTACATGTTTCATTTTTGAGTGTTGAATAGGATTTTCTGTCAAAGCAACTGCACCTGTATTATCACACCAAATAAAGTTTAATACCTAACTCAGATAACAATGAAATAACCCATAGAACTTCACACATTGCATTAGCCACTGATCTATATTCAGCCTCAGAACTGGACCTAGATATAACAAATTGCTTTTTCGAACTCCAAACTATAAGATTTTTATTAAGCAAGAGGTAATGACCAGACGCAGATTTTCTATCTACAGTGTCACTTCCCCAATCTGCATCAGCATATGAAACTAAGGTTACCTCAGACGAAGAAGCTAGAGCAGCTCCAAAGAGAAGACCATGATTAATGGTTCCCTTTAGATATCTAAGAACTCTAAGAACAGCCTTGTAGTGTCTAACAGTAGGTTATTGCATATATTGGCTAAGTTTGTTGGCAGCAAAACTTATATCTGGTCTGGTAATGCATACATGTTGCAGCGCCCCTATAGTACTTATATACAAAGTGGGATCAACAGAAGTTGAATGAGATTGAGAAACAGATTTGCTCAGGAAATTACCTGACATTGGTGTAGGTAAAGCTGAGGCAGTTGACAACCCAACCTTAAGAAGAAAATCAGAAATATACTTCTTTTGAGCAAGCAGTAAGCAGTCCTCACCTACCTGAACATCCATACCTAAAAAATAATTGAGTAAACCAAGGCCTTTTAACTTGAACTCTTGATTGATCTGTTCAATGATAAGTTCTGCCGCCTCAGTATCACTACCTGTAACCACTATGTCATCTACATATACAAATAGATAGACACTACCTTTATCATTATTCTTTAGAAACAAACAATTATCAGCAAGAGATGTGGTAAAACCAATAATATGAATCAGAAAACTTTTAAACCTTTCAAACCATGCTCGAGGAGCTTGTTTTAGACCATATAGGGCTTTGTTCAATCTGCATACCATCACTCTTCCTTGAGCATCACTTTGTTCAAATCCAGGAGGTTGAGTCATATATACATCTTCAGACAATTCCCCATGAAGAAAATCATTGTTAACACCCACTTGCTTAAGAGACCACTTGTGAGTCAATGCCAGAGTAATAATGATACGAACTAGGGCTGATCATGGGCGGGCCGGTCCGGTCCTGAAGGCAAGACCGAGACCGAGATCGAAATTTCGGTCTTGCCTTTTGGAGGACCAAGACCGAGACCGAGACCGACCTCGACCAAAAAAGCCCGCCCGAGCCGGTCTTTCTTGACTCGGGCCGGTCTCGGTCCTGGACCGAATCTACACCAAAAAAATAAAAAAAAACTATGAATTCACGGTATTCTTTAGTAAAAGGCGAAGAAATAGTTCACCTCTCAAAGAAACACTATGAACTCTGTCTATTCTTTAGTAAATTTATCAAGATGCACCTTTTATAGAGATAGAAAACCTCCAAAATCCACATTATTTTCGGTGTGGTATTATGAAAATCTAAAATACACATACATTCGGTCCGGGCCGGTCCTAAACGGACTTTCGGGAAAAAAGCCCGAGACCGAGACCAAGACCGACCTTGAAGAAAAAAAACCGCTCGTTCGGTCTCGGTCCTAGTCGGGCCGGTCTCGGGCCGGTCTTGTCGGGAATTCAGTCCTACAGTCTTTTTTGATCACCCCTAATACGAACTGTGGGGGGTTTAACCACTGGGCTAAATGTATCTTGAAAGTCAAATCCTGGTTTTTGCGAAAACCCTTTTGCTACGAGCCTAGCCTTGTACCTAGCAACTGTACCATAGGATTTTTCTTATCTTTGAACAACCATCTGCATCCCACAGGGATTCTACCTCTGGTAATGCTGTGAGAGACCATGTATTATTGACAGCCAGGGCATGTAATTCTTCTTTTACAGCTTGAGCCTAGTTAGAAATCTTCATAGCAGTGTATATATCTGGTAGAGGTCAATATGATAACTCGTCAAGCTGATGAAGACTAGTAGTCAATGCTGTAATCTCTTTAGTTTTGGACCTAGTAATCATAGAGTGAGTGTTAGTTCTAGTTCCAGGTAAACTTACATTTTCAGCTATTGACTGATTACTAGTGTTTGATATTTGTTATGTACAATCGTTTAAAATAACTGGAACAAAAGATGAACCTTGTAAAGTATACCTGATGTTTGTAGACATTGATGAATCCTTATGTTGTAGAGACTGATTATCTATATTACCTGACTGAATAGTCGACCTAGATGGAACAAGCATGAACCCTTGAGGTCTGTATCTAATGCAATTATCAGGTAATGGCAAACTAAGCTCATCGACAGATTCAGGAACATTACATGATGACACTATGGGAGGTTCTTGAACATCAAGGCAAGACTGACTGTTAGTCAGCTCAGTGGAATGATCAGTGACACTTGTATACTCTAGAAGTGGAGATACATCAATCTGCACAGGGTTCTGAGCATCCACATCAGTTGGACTACATGCATTAGAATTGAAAGGCAAGAAAAAAGGTACTGAAGTTTCAGTATTCTTAGGAGCAGAAGATTGCATAAACTAACCACTAGTGTCAGCAAATGGAAAGAGAGTCTCATGAAATTTGATATGTCTGGAAACATAAACACGACCACCAGCATCCAAGCATTTGTAACCATGTTGATTTGCACAATAACCAAGAAACACACATGAAGCAGATCTAAAGTCAGGCTTATGTTTATTGTAAGGGTGTAACAGAGGAAAGCATATACACCCAAATACCCTTAGGAAATCATAATCGGGAGCTTTGACAAACATCTTTTCATGAGGAGAAACATTAAGAAGAACTTTAGATGGTAATCGATTTATTAAGAAAGCAGCAGTGAAGAATGCATGTGTCCAATATTGCATAGGAATAGATGCATTCTTCATGAGTGTCAAACCTGTCTCGACTATGTGCCTATGTTTTCGCTATACAATCCAATTCTGCTCTGATGTGTATGGGCAAGTAAACCAATGAGCTATTCCAAACTGAGACAAATATGAGTTGAGAGCCTTGAACTCCCCACCATTGTCAATTTGAATGGATTTTAGCTGCATTACAAGCTGTTTGTTAGTTGTTCTGTGAAATTGATGAAAAATTTGAGACACATTACTTTTCTTTTTCAAGAAATAAATCCATGTAAACCGCGAGAATACATCAACTATACTTAAGTAGTAATGACATCCATTAGAGACTAAAGGAGCAGGACCCCATATATCTAATTCTATGAGTTCAAGAGGAGCATTGTAAATGGTTTTTGAATCACAGAAAGGAATTTTGAAACATTTTCCAACATCACACGCAATACACAAGACATCATCAGGTATCACAGATATGTTCTTATCTTTAAAATTCAAGTTTAACGTATTCACAGAAGGATGCCCAAGCCTCTGATGAAGAATCGAAGATTTCATTTTCAAACAACTCATTTCATTTATATCAACACCAGTATTATTCAACTAACAAGTTTTATCATCGGAATCATACATAACAACAACATTTAAACTTCCGTTATTAACAAGAAAAGAAGAAGAAAACATTGAGCAGATTTATCAACCAATTGACTAACATCTAACTTGTACAACCCATTGGACTCAGCACCCCTAAGAAGAACCTCTCTTGTCACAGCATCTTTAACCAAGCCATATGTAGGATGAAACTCAAAGTACACCTTGTTGTCCTTGGTAAACTGAGAAACAGACACATGGTTTTTCGTTATTTTAGGTGTGTATAGCAGATTATTTAACAAAAGAGGTTTGGAAGAAGTTTGAATGACTGAAGTTCCTATCCTATTGATGTCAAGATAAGAACCATTAGCCACCTGAACCTTACATGTACCTAGATACGGTTGAGTACATATACCTGGTGGTGGTCATTGTGCAAAATGGTTGGTTGCACTAGAATCCGTATACCAAGCATTGTCTGCATTTGTCGGAGGTGCTGCTACTTGAACATGATTGTGAGCCTCAGAAGATTGAGAGATGTGAGCCTGTTGATTTTGTTGAGTAGAGGGACATTGCTGAACACGAGGACTGGTAGGATAATATGGAGTAAAGGCTGGTCCATAAGGGTTGTATGGTAGTTGATATGGATTTATCATTGCAGGTTGATAAGGGTTAAACATGTAAGGTATTGGAGGTTGTGGCTGTGACTGAGGCAGAGGAATAGAATTCTGATAAGGCTGTGGCTGATAAGATTGTTGTTGATAAGACTGTATTTCATTGGTCTTATTACTCCACGGTGCTGCAGTTGCTAGATTAACACTCATCTCATGAGGTTGAGCTGTTACCCCTTGGAAATGCACGTTGAAGCGCTGGAAGCACCTGTGCACCAAGTGACCAAATTTGCCACACAACTGGCACTGTGGTTTATTGCCACCAGCACCTCCACCTCTTCTTCTTCCTCTACCATAGCGTGTGTTGTTAATTTGATATTCAAGAGTCAATGAAGATTGATGTTGTACGGAATCTACTGCTGCATTCAATCTGGACTCTGTATTGTTATTATCAGGGACGACAACTTGATGATCTGCAAAACTGACAGTCTTCACAACAGCATTCGCAGAAGGAAATGGAGTTTCAAAACTGATTTTCTTAAGTTTGGCTTCAGCATCTAACAGAACTGAGCTTATGGATCCAAGATGGTAGGGATTCCTACTCACATGGATAACAGAAACAATATTGTCATATTGTCCCTTGACACCATTCATGATTATGGAGATTTGTTGTATCTCCTTTATAGGATGCCCACACCCAGTCAAGCTATCACACACCAACTGTATCTCAGTGAGATACTTTCGCATCGACTGATTGTAGTGTTTCCTGACCTTAAGTCTATAATACAGATTCATTATCCTAGTTGTAGATGATGAAGAGAAATGCTGGTGTAATTTTGACCAGATTAAAGCAGTGGTCATACAACTGACTAGACCTTTGCTTATGGATGATGATGTGAAAGCTAACAACCATGATGCTAATGAACCATCCTGCTGCGTGTGCTTGGCATAGTCAGGATTAACTATTTTGTTACCTTCACCATCATCAATCATCGGCGGCACATGCAGCGTTCCAAATAGCAATTCTTCAAGATTAAAGCCTCTTACAACTAGAAGGACCTGCTGCTTCCAGGATTGGAAGTTGTCCTCTCTAGTTAGTTGACATATTCTTTTGTTAAAGAATGGAGTAGGTGTCTCTTCCATGATTACTCGACATAAATAGAAAACAGCACTTGCAGAAGATGATTATAAAATGCAGAAATAGATGAACTAGTAGAATCTTCACAACATTAATCAAAACAATCGCAACAGAACCAAGCGAATACCAGAGATGAATGCAGAGGATTTGAGTTGGAGAGCTTTGCCTTTGTGATTTTTCAGAGATTTGACGAGAAAGCCGTGTTGAATGGCTCTGATACCATGTGGGTATTCTCAGAATAAACCAGAATGAAGAACAGGAACAGAGATTGAAGATGAAGAAGAACCAGAAGGAAGGAAGCTTAGAGAGCAAGTAATCGGTTGAAACATAAATAACAGAATTGAACCTTTACTATGAAATTAGGTTACTGATTCAATATACAATGACAGACTTATATACTACACAGAAAAGACTAAGCCTCCATCTATTCTTAAGTGTTCTAGATAGTTCATGAACACTCTACAATAATCTACACACATCTAGACATATTACTTGCTTCACAAGCTATCTTGTTCTTCGATGCTTGAGTCAAATCAGCTGGGATGCACATCTTCGATGCTCTATACTTAGACATCCTAACAGGAACGAGGATCAACAATTCACTGTCAGCATCATCTAAACTACATCGTATTGATCAGATTTCTCAAGTCTCACATCGTGTATTTCTAAACCAAGAGAGACTCTCAGCTTCTATAAAAGCCAAACTTCCATGCTTCACAATTTACACCTTTCTAGGCTTTTTGGCTAAGATTAAGTGTAGTACTTATTTTTATAAGTTTAATTTAATATTTTCTATGTGTTGTTTCGTGTCTTAATCGTGTTGTGTTTTAATTGTGTCTAATCGTGTTATCATGTTGTGTGTCGTGTGACATGTTTAATAAATGTGTCGTGTACTTGTCTTACATTTAGACACACATTTAAAATTTATTCGTTTAGACACGATACGTTTAATGACACGACACGACCTGTTTCCCACCCCTAATTGAAATCCACCATTAACAACCGTTTAAGCTTTCTCTCTCTAGAAACTATCCATCATGGATAAGAAACTAAGCATAGCCATGAAGTCTTAACTTAGTCTTGACATGTTCATCTGTTGGTGGTTTATGTAGGATCATTTTCGTCCATTTCCGTGGTAGTTTGGTCGGACAACGAATGTTTACCAATTTTCTCTATAGACTTCTTTTGTTTTTTTCTCACTATGTAGGGTTGTCTAAGACGCGAAATTAGCATGCCATGACCCTAAACTACATCCACATAAAAAATCATATCCTCCCGTGTCTAGTTATTTATCGTTGCTAAAGTTTTGCTACATTTAAAATATGTCTTCACATGAGAAGCTAGTTCAATTCTTATGCTTTACTATTAGTTGTCATTAGCATTTTTATTTATTCACTTGCAAAGTTTGGTCCCTTAAATTATAGTGGGTGTTACATTTATACTATTTGTTTACTGCGACAATGACCAAGGTTTGGCAATGCAGTTACTATTTTCAAATCAATTCTAATACTAATTGGGGGTATTGTTGCTACGACGGAAAATTAGATGGCATGAAGTTGTATGAACATGCAATTTGTTGCAAAATTGTGTTAACATTGCTCGATTCTTATGAAATTCAAAAGGATGGTGTAATCACCTATGTCTCTAACGAAGATCCCAAAACAAACATCGAAGTAATTTGTTGTGAAGAATATATCAAAATAAATTATGACAAGAATCAATGATTGTACAACATAAAGTTGTATACTATTTTACCATTTGAGGACGAGTTGTGTGCTAGGGACCCTTGGAAAGAATAGGTACTTAGCATGGCTTTGCTGAAAGAATATAGAGAAGAAAAGAAGAATGATAGGAAAAAAAAGAGTTAAACTTGAGAGATAACACCAAATTCAACATACTCAACCTGCTAACGAACCAATTACTAATAACGCTGTAGAACAACATAAGGGAGAGGTGTTGTCACCTTCATTGGAGATGTCTTCAGACTCAAGGGCATTTTCGACCCCAATTGGAAAGTAGCAAAGCTTGATGAAGAATAAGACGCCGAGGATGAGTAAGGTGGTCAGCCTTTCGATAAAACCTTGAAGAGAAGGACTGGGACAAAGGAAACAAGACTACAAGCAACGAAAGCAAATAGAGGTATACCAGCTTTAGTTGGAGCTATGGTTGTTGAATTTGGAAACGATACTGTTGTAGATTTTGAAAACATTAATGAAAAATCGATGAATTAAAATCACCATTGTTCGATAGATACATTGAGGACTCCTTCTCAATCAGATGATGAACAAGATGTGACCAACATACCTTGGTCAACCATTCTTGATGAAGAGGTTAATGTTGAGTACGGTAAACCGAATATGAGGTATGATTTGAAACTATGGGTGTCAATTCATGTCGAGCGGTCATCTATGGGTCATGTGATGTTATCTTATACCTAAATCCGAACCATGATTATTGACAAGTCACTTTTCAAGATCCAAACATGATCTGTGCGGGTCCAGGGTCAACCTGCATGACCCGTGAACTTGTCCCAATTCGATTTTTGCAGTAGGAATTTTGTGGGTTAACTTGTTGACCTGTGCGACCCGTCTACTCATATGAGCCATGAACTCATGCAACCTAATGACCCATGGACTCACGTGACCCTTACAACCCGTGCAACCCAAAGATTTTCATAAAATATAATTATTATATGAATTCATGGATTGAATTGTGGGTAGAGAGTTACGACCCAGACACGACCCTTTCTTGTGTGGTTTGGGCGGGTCATGTCAAAATGACCAACGGGTCAAAAGTGCCCAACCTAAACATCAAGTTAAAATGACCCAGACACAACCTTTTTGTTGGTGTCTGTATCTCCTCAGATTAGTCGAGGTCTGATTGGTTGCATGAATGCATCATCTATTTGGCAAAAACTGCACATGAATTTTTCGTCTTCATCAACCACTCGGATTATGCATTTATATGATCGTATGAAAGTTCAGAAGCTGCTTCATCGGGCCATGCGTGATTACCTAACCGACATTCAGACTACTTGTGATAGTGTCGCCAGTTGTGCACATCCAATTGAGGAGATGCATCAGATTTCGATCATTTTTAATGGTGTGAAAGGTCAGTTCGATAATGTGATTTCTATGATACATGCAAGTAGAAATCCTTATGATATAGAATCAGTGAGCTCGGTTCTATTATATGTCAAAGCTAGACAGTTTGATGTGATCTTTGATTCAGTTGTTACGGCGAATGTTCCAGTAAATCACACTACTGGTCCAAAATCTTTTGATTCTATGCACTCTGTTAATGCTTGTTTTGTCATTGGTGAGGGAAATATTTCGCATCAGGTACGATCGCAGCATCAAGGAGAGCAACACTGTAGTTCGGGTGCCTATCATCAACATACTTCAGGAGCTTATCCGCAAGGTAATTCTGGCAGAGGACGTCGCCGTGGCAGGGGATATGGAGGAAACATAACACAGTGTCAATTGTGTGGGAAATTTGGACATCTAATGCATATATGTTATCAACGATTCAACGTGCATTTTACTGGAGTCACTGATCCTGCTCATTCATCCTCTTCCACACCTTCTACAAATCTGTCATCTACTCAATGGGATGATTCAATTGATGATGCCTCTTCATATCAAAGTTCTGTTCCTGCATATCAACCGTCTCCAACCTCTGCATATCTGCACCAAGTAGTTCCACCGTCTGCCGGATCTCTCGCCCCATCTCCGTACACAGGCCCATGTAAGGTGTTGGTAGAGACTGGTTCATCTTTACGTATTTTTGTGATTGGTTCTTCCATGATTCCTACTCAGTCTAAGCATCTTATGTTAGATAATATGTTATATACTCCTAGTGTTACTATGAATCTCCTCTCTGTTTCTCAGTTTGCCAAGGACAATCAAGTCTACTTTGAATTTCATGTCGCACAAAGTGCTGCTTCGCGGATTCGAGTGTGATGTCTTGTATCCACTTGATCTGTCAGCATTTAGATTTGTCAATGTGGTTCAGTTTAGTAGTCCTTCTATTAATAATAATGTTGCAGTGTCTGGTCAATTGAATTATACTCTAAATGTTGTTCCAAGTGGGGTTACATCCTCACAAACTGAAATCAATAAAAATATTTTGTTTGATAATGATTCTTTATATGATGAACCTACAGCTGATTCTGATTGTATGAATTCTGATAGTGATATGATGAATGATGATCTTTCTTTTTCTTTTAAATGTTTTATTGCATCTATAAGTCTCAAAGGTTCATCTCAGTTGTGGCACATGAGTCTTCGACATCCTTCTAATTCCATTTTAACAAAATTTCTACGTCTTCATGATCTTCCTGTTAAACATATTTTCTCTGAATGTTCGATTTGTGCTATAGGTAAAAGTAAACATCAACCTCATTTGTCGTCTGAAACTCAATATAACGCTCATCTTGAATTGGTTCAGATTGATGTTTGGGGACCCTCTCCCTACACATTCAGCAATTCTAACTATTATCTTAGTGTGGTTGATGTTTATAGTAGGTATACGTGGATTTATTTTTTGGCCAAGAAGAGTGATGCTGCTCAGGCGTTTCAAGAGTTTCATGTACTGGCCGAGAAGCAACTTGGTTGTTCACTGAAAGTTGTTCAGTCTGATGGTGGGGGGAGTTTCAGTTCTTGTCCTGTTATCTTGCTCAACATGGAATTATGCATTGTGTCACCTCTCCCTACACCATTCAACAGAATGGTATGGTGAAACGAAAGCATCGCCATATTGTGGAGCTTGGCCTGTCTCTTCTTGCTTAGTCGTTTGTTCCCCTTCATTACTGAACAAATGCTTTCTTCACGTCTGTCTTTCTGATTAATCGGCTACCTTCATCTTCCATTATGTTTTCCTCATCTCAGACCGTTTAAGAATCACAAATTTTCTTTTCGTTCTGAGGCTTGTGTTTTCTGCGATATTGCTCTAAGCATCATGGCTATAAATGTCTCTCATCGTCTCGTAGGATCTATGTCTCTAGAAATGTTGTTTTTTTCATGAAATGACATTTCCTTTTGCTTATCCTCATGGTGAGTTCTTTGGTTCTCTTTCTCCTAAATTTGTTCCGGCTTCAAAACCTTTTTGTATTCCTATTGATTTTATATTTCAGTTTGACGGATCTTCTGCAGTTTCTCCTGATATTCCAACATCCCACGACTCTGCTCCTTTTCGATTAGTGGTTTCCCCATTTTCATCTGCTTGTTCTCCATCTCAAACTCATTATATGGACACTTCGTCCTCTGATCAGTTATCCAACCCTTCTCATATTTCATTGCCTTTAGTTTCTCCTACTTTATCATCTGCTCCTGCTGATTCCATCTCTATAGCACCAGCTTCTTTGCGGTATTTTCCTCATCATGACTCCTTAGTCACTGTATCTCAGTTAGAATCATTACCCTTTTCGATGCCAAATCCACCTACATCTGGTTCTTTGATAAAGTCTTAATCATCTGCTCATGTATTGAGCACTCATCCAATGATGACACAGTCCAAGGCGTCTTTACAAGCTCCTACGTGTACTTGTGTCTCTACTAAGGATTTATCTTCTAGAGAACCTCTGTCCATTCATGAAACCTTGATTTCTCCATAGTGGGCCAATGTTGTTCATGATGAGATGAGTGTCTTGCTCGATAATAAAACATGGTATGTGGTTTCTCTGCCTGCTGGAAGGATTCCCATTGGGTGTAAGTGGTTGTTCAAAATTAAAAGACATATAGATGGAAGCATAGCTAGGCACAAGGCTCGGCTAGTTGATAAAGGTTTTTCCCAGAAGGGTGGATTTAATTTTCAGGATACTTTCAATCCTGTTGTGAAGGTTGCAACTGTTCAGATTGTATTGTCTCTTGCGCTAATTCAGAAGTAGTGCTTACTGAAGGTGGACATCAATAATGCGTTTCTTCATGGAGATCTGACTGAGGAGGTTTACATGGTGCAACCGCCTGGTTTTGTGCAGCCTTTGTCATCTGGTTCAGCACTTTTGGTATGCAAGTTACAGATAGCCCTGTATGGTTTGAAGCAGGCTCCGCGTGCCTGGTTTGAAAAATTGAAATTTTATCTTTTTCAGTCTCATTGCTTTCATGTTTTTACTGCTCATAGTTGTTTGTTCATTAAGAAATCTGATCATGGTTTTGTTTTGTTACTTGTTTATGTAGATGATATTGTCATCACAGGTTCATCCTCTTCAATGGTTGAACAAGTTATCTGTTCTATCAATGATCACTTCAAGCTAAAAGATCTGGAATCTCAATTATTTTCTAGGAATGGAAGTTTCCACTGGAGAAGACTATTTGCTTCTTAATCAAAAGAAGTATATTCAGGAGATGATATCTAAGGTTGGTTTGTCTGATGCAAATGTTTTTCCTACTCCTATGACAGGTACGTGTAACACTCGCTCAGGTATGGACCAGTGTACTGAATTGTTTCATGATGAGTCTCTCTATAGAAGCACTATAGGTGCATTGCATCATATATGTATCACTAGGCCTGCCATTAAGTTTGATGTCAACAAGTTAAGTCAATATATGCAGGCACCGTGTTCTAGTCACTAGTCTGCTGTTATTCATGTCATCCGCTATTTGAAAGGCACACTGGATCATGGTTTGTTGTTTCGCTAAGATCCTTGTTTCTCTAGTGATGTGTCACAGGTTTCTGATTGGGGAGGTGATGTTCTTGATAGGAAGTCCATATCTGGCCACTATATTCTTCTTAATGGCAACCCTATCATTTGGAGCTCCAAGAAGCAGTCAGTGGTTTCTAGGTCCAGTGCTTAAGCCGAATTCCATGCCATTGCTAATTATGTGTGTGAAATCCTGTGGGTGAAGTCTCTTCTTCTGGAAATAGGTTTGACTCTGCCATCTCCTTCGACGATATGGAGTCATAATACCATTGATGTAGCATTGTCAGAAAATTCAGTTCATCATTCAAAGGTGTAGCATGTGGAGATTGATCTATTCTTCATCCGAGAAAAAAGTTCAATCTAGGGAACTCATCGTCAACTTTGTTCATGCAAATGAGAATGTGGCTGATGTGTTAACGAAACCATTAACAGAAAAGACATTTGTGCCATGGAGAAAGAATCTTGGTGTGTTTTCGGTTCAAGAACTACAGGAGTTGTCTTTATCTCTGCATTGAGCACAAGAATAGGTTCATATAATTCTTGGATGTCTCTATGAATTTATATGTCTTCTCAGCAGCTGGTATCGTTTGTAGTCTTAAAAGCGCCCTGTTCTATTCCATTGAATGATCTTATTGAATCAGATTTAAGGCATCATGATTATTTCATCATGCAGTTAATAGTTCATGATCATTAATGTTATCTAGATGAGCAATACATCTGTTGCCATTGCTCTGTTTTCCATAAATCCTCCTTCTTATGCATCGGTGAGTTCCATTGAATTATATTTATCCTGTACCGGTATGTAACTTCTTTTCTTTGAGTTTTCTCATCATCTATATTGCCATTCATACATGTTCGTCATTTTCTCTGCACCTCAAGAAATATCATATCACTAACTTGACATAGGGTACAGTTTGATTCCAAAAATAGAGTTATGTGCAAAAGAGAACGACATGATACTTGTGTTCATACTCTCCGGGAAGAAAAGATTATCGCTGAAACTATCCAACTATATTGGTAAGATAATAGCTAAAACTCTTCTGTCAAGGTAAAATGATTGCAGTGAAAGAAAAAAAAATAAAAAGAGAGAAAGAAGAAATCAAACTCTCAATCAAATAATTCAGAAAAATGATAGATAAATCAGAGAAAGGAAGACTAGTGTTAGTTTAGTGTGATGATGTGATTAATATCAAAGAAATTGTTCAGTTATGTTAAGTACATGTGTGAGATATATTTGATGTGTAATTTGTGATGCATCTGCATGAGTGTTTATAGTGAAAACATTGAGTAAATGATTCATGATGTGTGCTTATGATAATATCATATGTGAAAGCTCTAATATAACTGCAGTATGAGTATAAGATTGTGTTTTTTTAATCTGTTTGATATAGATACATTTGTGTGTGAAGAAAAACTAGTGTTTTGGCTTGAATGATAGATAGTTAGAGAGACTGGTCAGCCAGAGAAGCATCAATGGATTATCATAACTGAAATCGATGATTCGTGAGTTCAAGCAAGACAAAGGAGTTCAATGAGGCAATGGCGTTCAAAGTGTTTTGAAAAGCAAATCAAGTATGGAGAATGTTAGGATATATGTATAGGTATGCCGAATGTTAAGGATATATATATATATAGTCAAAGTTTAAGAATATATATATATATATATATATATAGGAAGTTACCAATGACTAGTTTTAGGATATATATATATATATATGCATTCGATGTAACAAAAGGTTAAGTAGAAAATATAGCTATTTCAGTTTTATCTATTTTTCTCTAAATCTTTGATATGAAGATCTTGACAACAAAAACACTCGAATTAAATTCAATTCACTTTGAAACAGACACTCTCTCAGCACATAAGGTAATATCTAACGCAAATATGTCAAATTTAAAATTAATGTCCATCATTGAGAAGTGCATGAAACTCTTGATGCATTTCCAAAGAATGAAGTTCAGACATATATTTCAAGTAGCAATGCAATCGTTGATATCATGGCGGGCGTGGAAATTAACCGTACGTCATTTCATATGTCACCTTCAAAGGAAACTACTAATGCGCTCCGTAAAGACGCTGTTGACTTTTCATTTTCGAGAATTGTTAAAACTAGCTAGTTTTGTTTTTGTATTTGAACTTGGTTGAAAAATTTGTCATGTGTAGCGGTTTAGTCCATACTTATCAACAAAAAAAAGTCTTGATTTTGGAAAATTTGTGGGCCCTTGCTACCAAACTAATGCAAATAATTAATTAGGGTTAATGGTCAAAGTGTCCCCTAATGTTTGACCGAAATTTAAGAATCCTACTTAAAGTTTAAAATCCCCCTAATGTTAAGAAATGATGAAAAATTCCTCCTAAAAGAGCATCTGACAAGGGGGGATTTTTCATCATTTTCAAACAATAAGGGGCATTTTAAACTTTAAGGGGATTCTTAAATTTCGGCCAAACTTTAGGGGGTTCTTTTACCATTTACCCTAATTAATTATCCTATTATACATCCACTGTGAGACATAGATGATTGGATGAGACTTTATACAGTAACAATCGATTCTCCTGATATAAGAAGACAAGGTGAAAAGCCAAAGAAGAAGCGGGCAGACGAGGGGACGATTTGTGAAGATAGATGTTCATTATGAGGTAAGACTAGGACTAAGTTGACCAATCATGGACTACCACAATAATGTTCATTATGAGGTAAGAATGGTCCTAATAAATAGCTTGTCGGAAGAACGCAAAAACGTCTCAGGCATCCAACCAACTCAGCCATCTCAAGTCAAGTCATCACATGCATCTCAAAAAATAGCAAAAGATGATATACCAGGAAGAACTATCATCTCAGCAAGAGAAGGACCGTCTCAGCAAGTGAAGAGTAAGTTGAACACGGGTTGAGCAAGTGAATATGAAATATCTCAGCCATCCCCCGGCAAGAGAGACAAGATGAAAGGTTTCATAATCAGGAGAAAGAGTCCCATCGCAATCTAACCAGCAGAAGATGAAGATGAACAATGGTAGAACAAGTTTCGTGGAACTAGATGTTGTTGAACCACTATGTTTAGAAGCCCAACAATAAAAACATGAATGCCACACGAGGCCCGCTATTAGAACAAGATTGAATCAGACCTGTTCAACCGGCATCAACCTTTTGAACCAATTTGGTTCATTCAGTCTTAATCATACGAGTCGGTTAAGCATACACTACAAGAAACTCGAGCATACACATCGGCAAAAATGGGTTGCTAACTTCATAAATACCAATGTTAAGTCTGAACAACGACAAAATCTTCGTCGTGGTAGCCCCCGTTCGTTAAAGGTCTATATGTCGACAATTTGTCATTGTAAAAGGCTTGCCGCTGTTAGCATGTCAACTTTACAGCGGAATCAGGTTGTTGTTAAACACAGATGAACGGCGACAACACTTTTCCGATGTTAGAGTGGAATCAGGTTGTTGTTGGTCGATTTTTTTTCTGCGATTTTTTTGTCCGATTTTAAATTATTTGTGTTCATCATTGACTTCTTCATCCATGGACGATTTTTTCATGACACTTCATCCATGGTGAAGGCATCCATGACAGGTCGGTCGAGCTTCAACTCGCCTCCAGCTCAAGATCAAGCTTCAACTCGCCGAGAGGGTGAAAGGAAGGGAGGGTGAGCTTCAATCCTTTGGAAACGTTTTGAATGAAGGGAAGGTGAAAGGAAGGAAGGGAAGATATGAGAAAGTTCTGTAAAACGTGTAAATAAGTTGTTGAATGAAAATATTTTGAATTTTTAAATCAGAGCGGGAAATTTTTTTGAAAATTTGATTTTTTAACAACAACAATAGTCGTCACTAAATAAACTATTTTACAACAACAATTAAATATGTTGTTGAATGACTATACTAATGTCGACAATATATTGACACGCAAATTTATTCTTACATTTTCCTGGTACTTATGTTTTAACGACGACAAAAATTGATTAGTTACGGCAAACAACCGTTGCTCATATCACTATATTTACGACAGAACGTTTCGCATTTGAATATGTACATTTGCAATGAAAAATTCACCTGCTACTGATGGAGTTATTTAACATCAAGTGTTGGTCGACATTACACATTCATCCATGTAAAATATAAAGTGACGGCAAAAACTAACACTAAATGTATCTTATAACGGTGGAAAACATATTGTGCCTAATACGTAATAATAACAACAGCAAAAATTGTCACCACAATATACATATATTTAACTACAACTGTTAGCGTCAACACGGAAGTTTCGTTGCTGTTGCAACAGATTCTTGTAGTGATACCTCAATCAAACTGAACCAGCCTAGTCAACCACAACTAGCTCGACCAGACCTGAACCGACCTAACGAACTGAACTAGTTTGGTTTAGCCAAACCAACTCATCCTTCCTTCATTAAAGGGAAACTAGGGTTTTAAAACCCTAGAGACCGCCTCCATGGTAGACCACGGATCCTGACCCATCACGGGTGTGGCCAATCACAAACCCCTTCCCTCTTTGTATTGGCCAGGTAGCCCTTGACGACAATTGATGTGATAGTTGTTACAAGGATATCAACCCCGAGACACAAATTAGTGGACAAACACTATGTTTTCATAGTTATTAATATAAGTCTAATATTATAAGTGGTTATAGGATTGTGACTATGATCAAAGCTTAATTTTAATCTTGAGCACATAGATAGAAAGAATTCAAGCCAAATATCTAATTAATTGGACTTAATGATGTCTCTATTACAAACAACCTAATAACATACAATTTTATCGATAGTGTTGGAATATGTACGAAACATGCAATCGATTAGTGCACAACATAATACATAATTAAGTTACCTCCTTGAGCGATTTCCTTAACGGAAGCGGAAGCAGATTTGTCTGAGGTTGGGATCACGGTCTGCCTGACGGAAGGACACGCCACGGTTTGACGGGCAATGACCTATAATACCACAGCTACTAACGTCTGTCTAAACTGTAGGGCGGCTAACTATTTAGCATCGACATCTGACGTCAGGTTTTCCTAACCCTGAGCACCCCTATATATACTAATATATAGAGGGATAAGTTTTAAGGCCAGATACACAACTGGTCTTATGTGAATGAGCTCCCACTTATGGGCGACCCATTATCCTAAAACCAATATCTTCCACTCGCACAAAGTGGGGGACACTCATTCATCAAGCCAGCACCAAGAGAACGAATCTCATTATACAGTAAAGTCACATACGAAAAGGAAGCCGTGCGACCGACAGACACAACGAGGAAAGTGCTACGCACCGGTTAAGAATACGTAGCGACCCGCGGATCCCACACCAGCAGTGAAAATGTGCCCTGCACCCTTGGTCATGTAATCTTTCTCCAGGTCTGACCACACAAGGATCTTTCAGACTTATCTATGTATTGCGCCCACAACCGCAACCGATGCCGCGGTTGGTGGCCACCTAGTGGACACAATATCGAGAAGATTCCATAATGACCATCCTCTTCCCACAAAACCATCAGCACCATTCAACTCGCTTTTCTAGAACCGGGGCCCGGGCGGAATACGTCAAAGGCCCATCGATCACGGACTAAGATAGCAAACACTGAACTGAACCTCAAGTCTCTGTTCAGAGTAATGAGGGTACGTACGCGACTCTTACACAAAGAGCTCTGGGTCTCACACGACTCCGAGTTAAGATAACATCTCGGGTCATACCCATGGTCGTATTTGGGTGCGCCGCGGTATTGAACTCGCGCTACAGCATATCTCCTCTCCCATGGAGCATATGTCCATATGTTGTACAGATGTCCATCAAGCACACAAAATACCCGAACCAAAAGTCACAAAGACTCCCATTCGACCCCTGAGTGGACTGACAGACCATAATCCGTCGTAGTGCGAAATCAGATAGTTCCGGACACAAAGTCCTTTTCGGTCATCCCAACAGACTTCCAGAACTAGAAACAATCACCAGCCTCACCTAGCCACAAAGGCATAGAAGCTATCACCCGTGTGAGAGGGCGATCTAATCCACAGATATTGCGATTCCAATGACTCAACAATCAATCCGGAAGTCTCTTCAGCCATACAACCAATTGAGTGGTCCACGCAAGACCCACAAATTTGGCTTCAATGACGATCAACACAATGTGCGACTGGTTCTTGCTCATCCACGATATGGTGCCATTAGAGAGCAGAGCAAATCTGAGATGGGTTTTCTCTCATCAAAGTCACCACCATAGTCTGCATCGTTATACCCAGTCATCCAGAGATTCTCGCATCTCTAGCAAGTCCCTAGAAGAGAGCATGACGATTCTCTTAAGATATCACATGATCCTATTTACTGCCTACCATTTATTCAATTCGGGTTCAGCTTGGTACCTACATACCATGCCGACTGCATGACAAATATTAGGCTGAGTACACACTATTGCACACATCAGGCTTCCGACTGCACCTAGCTACAAAATTTATTTATCTGGTCCATATATCCATTTTGAGAGGTTGATCAACGTAAACTGGAGTTTCAATTGGTTCGCAGTTACTCATGTTGAACATTTCCAACACTTTGTTTATGTAGCTTTCCTGTGAAAGACACAACTGCCTCCTACGGCGATCTCTCGAGTTCTAAATCCCAAGAATGTGCGCCGCCTCACCCATGTCCTTCATCCCAAACAGAGAAGACAATCAAACCTTTATCTGTGTGAGGAACTCCAAGCTATTTACAGCTATGAGTATGTCATCTACATATAGAATCATAAACACAAAGTTCGGTCCACACCCTTTTTTTGTACACGCAATGATTCTCATCCTTCAAGAGAAATCCATTTTTGACGACCAAATCATGAACTCTGCAGTATCACTGCATAGCGAACTGTTTCAGACCATAGATCAATTTGTGAAGTTTGCACACTAAGTGCTCATGGTCTTTCTGCACAAAGCTTTCAGACTGCCTCATATAGATCTTTTCTTCTAACTCACCATTGAGGAAGACAGACTTAACATCTATCTAGTACAGTTCCAAGTCTAGACTCACTCCAATAGCCATAATCAATCGAGTTGTGATACTCAACTTTTCATCTTAAGAACCCATTTAGTTCTATTGCTCTCTGTCCTCTCGAAGGTCGACCAGTGTCCAAACACCGTTCTTCCTTATAGATTCCATCTAGTCCAAAGTGTTCATCTCATCTTCCATTACTTTCATCCATTTTTTTAGAAGGTTCCATTGAGATTTTCTCTAACCTTTTACGGCACAATAACCATATCGTCAGATATTAGGGTGTTTAGTTCTCCATAACCTTCGAATGCATATCGTCGGGAGGAAAACTTATGTTCTAGCCCACGGCCTAACAACTCACTACTACCAGGGTATGACCATGATCACTCCCACTGAGAATGATATCTCTAATGCTCCCACAGTCAACAAGATCATCAGGAGCGGAATATGTTCCATTCGCTTCAACAGGCGATGAATCCAGCAGACGACAAACTGATTCTTCATCTGCGGTTTCAACTCTCCCACTTGAATTAACAGGTGTCTGCTCAACTTGATCTTGAATCTCATATAGAGATCGATCCAAATCAATCTCTCCCTTCTTAGGAAATTCGTTCTCTACAAACGTTACGTCTCGTGATTCGATCTCGGTAACACTCCCACTGTCCTGCTCGGCTATAAACACATAACCCTTGGAGGTATCAGAGTAACCAAAAATACTCTTCTTTCCTCTAGGTCCAATCTTTCCCAAACATATTTGAGAAATCATGGGTGTAAGCGGCTCACCCCAATGGGCGCATATGGTGAAGGTCCAGAACTTATTACAGTCCAAAATTCATATGAAGTGGAGTTAACCGTCTTCGTCGGCACATGGTTTAGGATGTAGGCAGCAGTCTCCAAAGCGTTTCCCCATAAGGAAATCAACAATTGAGTATGCGCCATATCGACCGAACCATTTTAAGGAGCGTTTTATTGCGCCTCTCTGCAAAACTATTTTGCTGAGGGGTGTAGGGGATCGTCAACTGATGAATGATCCCTTTTTATTACCTAAACCGTTAAATTCCGCTGAAAGGTACTCTTCTTCCACAATCAGGGTGGAGGGTCTTTACCCTCCTATCTAACAGGTGTAATCATTCGTAAATGTAATGAAAATTTGCGCTCCGTGTCGAACCCTAGCACTAAGAGGGTCACAGACATCAGAATGGATGAATTGCAAGGGAAATTCGGCTCTAGGTGCCTAACCAAAAAGGCTTTCTGATGGAATTTTCTGCTAGACAACTTACACAAGTAGACGACTCCACTTGTGGAATGTAGGACAGCAAACCCCAATGGGCTAGCCGCTGCATTCTATGTTGATCTCTGTAGTCAAGTCTAGTTTGTCTTTCATTCACATCGCCAACATATCCGCGAGTAGAAGAAAAAACATGAAATTATTATTGTTGCCTGAATCCAAATCCGAAACAATAAATCCACCAGAAATAATACTAAAGTCAAACGAAGTTGAATCAAAAAACAATTGGATGGAAGATTCATGAAAATATAATATAAAACCGAGTTTCATTAATCCTAAGATTGAAATAACATATTGGCGAATCTGCGGAGCATAGAAGAGATGACTTCAGACTAAAACTGTACTGCCGCGCAAGCGTAGCTCACGAGTTCTCATCCCTTCGAATTCAACACGAAAGTTATTGTCGATGTAAATCCACCTAATTTCTCGCGGGATTCTATGGTACTCTACCAAAACGTCACGATCCCTAGCTATGTGATTTGTCGATCCTGAATCCAAAATCCACAAAGAACATGACTGAGTCAACATATCTGTACTAGGAATACAACTTTCACTAGATTAGCCCTTAAGACATTCATGTCAGATCGATTTAGGGCATGTATTCACAAAGTGTACCCACTGGACACAGTTGGAGCATTTCTTGTATTTAGGCTTCTCGGCCTTACGCGAACATTTTCGCGGTGTTTTTTTCCAGAGGAGTCCTTCGGTTCACCTCAGTCTTTGTCTACTTTGCATTCAATGCATTTGCGCCATCACACTGTGCATTACTCCTTCGCCTTCAGCGACTCTTCTTAGGTCTAGAGGATGGCGCTACAGCTCCTAAACCTTAGGTCCGTCGACCTTGGGTCTGTCCTCTACAACTCAATGTGCCTTCGAACGTGCTCAAAGGTATTGAGGGTCTTAGAATGAGTTATTTAGATTTTCATCTGTTTCTAGGAGTTAGGCAAAGAGCGGATTACGACCTGGATTTGCTGCTCATCGGTCACTGACTGACCGTTCTCCTTGAGTTTAACAATCATGTTGGCCATATCCCTCAGATACTATCTCGCGGAGTGCTGAGGATTCATCATGTATGAATCAAACTTAATGTTGAGTGAGCACAACTAAGCAGTCGTATAGAACCATTTGTAGCATGCAAAGTATACCACATCCCTTTAGTCGTGTGTTAATCTCAAACTCATCCACCGTACTCAGCATCATGGCGCACGTCTCAGCATCATTAACCTCCCACTCAAATGGAAATTCTTCTGCTGATTCGTTATTCCAGAATCGGGTCTTTTCATAATCTTCTTGATGGGGCTGATGAATTTCTACTTAGGACCATTTTTATATGCTTTCTCCGAATTTTATAGTGCTCTCCATTAAGTCTAAGACCTTTGTCGAACTAAGCGATGATGTTCTACATGGCATACTAATTTCTCTAACTAAAGGAAATTCTAATAGGATCATGGAGACACAAGGAACAATGTTCTATTGCATGTAAAAAGACAAGTCCCAGACTTATAGGACAGACTTGAGAACATACTTAAACTCGGAGGACAACTCTAGCTATGCCGAGAAGCACTCCCCGTCTCTAAGCACGTCCTAAAGTCACTACTATCAATCGAAACACAGTCTATACTAACAGTTCTCAAAGGACCGGAGTCGAACATATCACACTAAACCAAACTGTTCGACTCTTACACAAAACAATTGTCCTAGAATTATTCAACGAAATTCGGAGAACCTCGCAGACTAACCGATCGGTTCACACCCAGGAACATTTTCCTAGGTGTAGTTCGTACTCATCCAAACTTCCGAAAGGATACTAAGGACAATCCTAAAAGTTTGCTACCTAGACTATGCCAGAAATAGATCTCCCTACCAAGGTAATCTATCCTATGCAAGTAAGGTAACAAACACACAGTTCAATACACACACATATATATATTGAGATCTTTCAAAAATAATTAAATTTTGGGTTAATTTTTAATTTTCAAAACTTTGAGGACCAAAGTCACCCAAATAAGTAAAATTCATTAACATGTTAGACCAATTTTTCAACAGTATGCTGGGATCTCAACAAATCATAACCTAGTTAATTCTACCAGTCATGGAGTCAAGAGCCACGCATATAATGTAAGGCAAGACTATCTACCCTGCAGAAAACACAAAGTAATCCAGGGAACTCAAGGAACCCACACATCATTCTATATATATCCAGTCATGCAATATAAAACAACATAAGGCTCTCCCAGCAATTTAAATTAGTCCAACAGTTAATTTAATTAGCCCAAAAATTATTAATGAAAGGGGTCCGACAAATTTACCGGACTAAATCAGGTTATCTGAAACCACAAAAGGTCCAAGATCGTTTCCAAGTTCGTTTCGAACAAATTATGGCGGCCCAAAACCACTAAATTAGCTCAGACCGGTTTGAATAGCACTAAGCCATCCAATCTGGTCTGAACAAGTCTGTTTAGCCCAAGCCAACCAGTCTGGTCCGGACAGCCTCATCCAACCGGTCTGATCCGTCAGCGAACCAACTTAAAATGGTCTGGTCCAGATTATCAAACTAGACTGGTTTGGACCGATTCACTCAGACCAGTCCAAACAGTGTCATCTCCTTCGTTGGAGGAGATGGCAAGCTGCTAGGGTTTTGAACCCTAGCAGCCACAGCCACCAAGGGTGGCCAGCCGCGAAGGCTGGCCATAAGGGTAGGTCGGCCACCACTGACCGACCCTTCCCCAGCGCCTCCGGCAACTGGCCGCAGCCACAAAGGTTGCGACCAGTCACAGGGCCACGTCCATGAAGGCTATGGCCCCGCCTCAGCTTGGTCGCAGCCACGAAGGCTGCGGCCTGAACCGAACGTGGCCGCAGCCACCGTGGCTGTAGGCGACCTGAGCGTGGCCGCAACCACCGTGGCTGCGGCCAGTAGGGGCTGAGCTGCGGCCACGAAGGTCGCGACCGACCCTATTTCGAACTCGATGGGGCTGCTTTTCCCGATTTCGATCCCGTCGCGGTCACAATGACGCCGTGGGGATTTTCCTCTTTGAATTCGACAATTTGGAAACCAACCTACTATGGCTCTGATACCAATGTTGGAATATGTACGAAACATGCAATCGATTAGTGCACAACATAGTATATAATTAAGTTACCTCCTTGAGCGATTGCCTTAACGGAAGCGGAAGCAGATCTGTCTTAGGTTGGGATCACGGTCTGCCGGACAGGAGGACACACCACGGTTTGACGGGCAATGATCTATAATACCCCAGCTATTGACCTCTGTGTAAACTTTAGGGCGACTAACTATTTAGCATCGACATCTGACGTCAGGTTTTCCTAACCCTGAGCACCCCTATATATACTGATATATAGAGGGATAGATTTTAAGACCAAACACACAACTGGTCTTATGTGAATGGGCTCCCACTTATGGGCGACCCATTATCCTAAAACCAACCGATAGTATACACAAAATTGAAAAACTTGAAGGGTATTATCAATAATATCTGTCATCAGACTTGATTTTGTAATATCATTAGCTATTAATCTTTCATTTTCCCCCAAACAAATCGTACATGGAACTGTCATCCCTAAATACTATATAGCTTTGGACCCTTCTTCTCTCCTAGCTTCATAAATGAATGTACTTTTTAGAAGAAAAAAAATATTCTTTAAGGAATAATCCTATTGTATTAATGGCATTTATAGTGTGTGGAGCACGTAGCATGTGATATCATTATTTTAAAATAGTTATTGATTGCTGAAAGGACCTAGACGACGTGCCGACATTGGTTGCACACTATCATTTCGTAGAGTGTAATGACGCACCGCACCTACCCCAATCTCGTTGCCGTAACGCACGTCAATCTTATTCCCTTCCCTGCGCATTTTGTAGATTATACATGATGTTTATTTTCGGCCTTCACCATGGATGGTCGTCGGGACCACGATCTCCCTTCGACATCTTATATTACCCCCATCCCATTATGTCATATATTCATATGTATATTGTTTGTACAGTATCGAAAAGATTTTGTATGCACCAGCCAGCAGCAGAAAGCTTTAAATGCCGTCACAGACAGATGGAGAGAAGATACAAGACAAGGAAAGATAAAGGTTAGCGAGCTAGAAGACAGAGGAAAGGTATATTTACAGTGGGGAAGAATAGAAAGAGGAATGGAGGTCAATACTGCAGTAAAAGAGTTGAACTATAAATTTGGACTTTGGTACTAAACCCTAATTCAAGGTCCAATGGGGCATCTCTCTCTGATACACTTCAGATACACTGTCCCACCTGTTTTCTTTCTTTCACCTTCTTATAATTAAGTATGGAACTAACGTCTCATTTCTCTAACTGAAAATCTTAGATTCGAGCCTTAAGAATAAAAGACCTCTTACAGACGGACCAAGATGCGAGTAAAAATTATTCTAAATATAAAACAACCATGTCAAGTTTGTTGTCCTCGTCGTATGACCTCTCTACGACACATCACCATAAACAAAAAAAAAGTTTACATATAAAAATAGATTAAAAAACTCTCTTGTGTATTATTGGATCTATTTATTTATCTCATTTAATTCGTCAGACCATTTCCAATCCTTTTTTAGACATGATGATCTGCCTTGCCTTTTAACTTGTTGTGCTTTGTCTGTTCTTCGTGTATGTATCCCAAAACCCTACTTATTCTCTTGCCAACACAAACCTATTTGTACAGCAACCAAAAATAAAAAAGAAATTTAATAAGCATGAATAATAAATAACTAAACTAAAAAACGATTTCACAGGTTTTAAGCTAAACAAAGATTACAAACTTGTCAACACTTGGTTAGTTGGGTTACTGCATGCCTCTTTAGTATTCGGATTTGGGACATTACATAGGAGACGACATTTTTTTACACAACACGATTAAACGATCTATATTAATTTATGTATATATGAGTTTGACTTTATTACCATTCTTTGTCTAAACAACTCTTAGACGGGCATACACGATTAATAAACGTGTCAAAACACTTATGATCTGCAAATATACACATATATAAACACAATTACACATGATTAAGTATATATATCTAATATTTGGATTTATTCTTGTACTTGATTTTATATCACTGATGAATTTTAAAACTTGATTGTTAAATTAAGTAAGGCAATTTTTCAATTCCGTGTCATGATGTGTAACACAACTTGTGTAATGTATATATGAAGTTATTTTTGTTCAAAAAGTTAACTGTATTATGAAGTGTGTCGCGTGAGATCTGTTTACTTATCGTGTTAGTGTATGAAGTTTGAAGACACGTTTAGAACATATCCATTTAAACACGATACGATTAATGATACACGACAATTAATGATAACATGACAATTAAACACGACACACACAAATTGTCACCCTAAAGTTGTATATGCGACATGACTGATGTAGTCCTCAATAGTAATGCATAGTAATAATTCATATGCCACTAACTAAACGTATAGTTTAATTTGGCCCTCCATCTTCATAATCGCTTTGCTCCTCAAGAGTTTATATTAGTGGACGTAAAGATGATGGGGGGAAATAAATAAATTGCCCTAACTCAAGTGCAATCTATCTATCTATATATATATATTAATTTGACTACAACTTTTATAAATTGGACACATAAGTTTTTAAGTTACTTAGTTGTCAAAAACAAACAATTCTATTGGTTGATTAATATATTTTTTAATTGTAATTGACGATGACATAGACTCGCCATGCGTACCTCTAAAAACTCTAGAATTCCTTCGGAGCTTCTCATCGCTTATCACGGTAAGTTTCACATTTTCTCTCACGCCCACATTTATTATCTTAATTTTTTATTCTTTTGTGTATCAATATATTGCTATTTATTTTCATAAAATAACTTTTAAATGATTTTAGTATATTTTTAAAAGTTTTTATAATTAGAGAATTTTTTAATGAAGGTATTGGGTTATATTTTTGAATTTATTAAAATTTAAAATTAATATTATAATACTATAAACTACTATTCTATTTTATGAAAGAATAGATGTATGTAAGCTTTCTCATATTAGCATGTGCAGCTATAAAAATACATCTATGATACATTTTCTAAATATTATATAAAACTAAATATTTTTTAATGAGTCTCAAAATAAGTATTGGTGAATTCAAACAAAATATATAGGGTTAACATATACACTTTAATCATAAATTTGACCCATGTGATCAGATAGTATCTTAGCACTTTTTGTGTAATTGGATGCACCTTTATGTTTTGCGAATGTTGTTTTTAGATCTCTCTATTAGTGTTCCATTACTTTTATTCGTTAAATAATCACCTAACTCGCACATGCAACACCAAATCAACACCACAACAACTCCATACCATTACCACGTCAATACCACATAGATATATAATTTGCTACAAATGTATATTTTTAAATTAGAAAATAACATAAATTAGAAAGAAAACAAAGGTAAATATATATAGAAAACATGATACTATTATAAAAATAGAGAATTAAAAATTAATTCTAAAATCTAAAATTCACTATTTATATATTTGTTTAAAAAAATAAAAGAAAAAACAAGAAGGGTCCTTGGTTAATGTATACTATTTATTTTTAATAGAAGCCATTAAGTGGAAGAAGATGTAGATGAATTTTGATAGAAAAGGATAGAAATGCCGTGACATTTTGTCGAGCCAATTCGTTACTGAATGTAGTACAATCTTGTAATTATTAAGATTTTTCGTACCACAAAAATGTTCGATTGGGAAAATTATAGCCTTGTCCAGTCACTCACTTGGGAGGATGGAAACCCGAAATGACATTTCCTTAAAAAATTACTATTACCTCTCCATTTTCACAAACTGACTACCTATTAAAACGTAGGGTGTCAAAACGGGTTATGAGTCGATTCATATGTCGTGTTACTGATCCAAACATGATCCGTGTACTCGTATGAGTCAGTTTTTGAAACTCAAACTTTACCTGTTCGACCCACCAATACATAAAAAACAGAAATAGACTGACCCATGAGTCAAGACTACTCACCCATGAGTCAGAATTATATGTATTTAATATAAGATATATATCGGGACGTGTCAAGGTTGACCCATGAGTCAAAACTATTAACCCAAACCTGACCCGTGTTTTCACGGGTCATCCATGGATCTTGTTAAAATGACATGTGGGTGAAAAAATCTGACTCAAACACGACATGTGTGCGGATATAGAAGTTTTTGACATTTGGTGAATTTTTGACACGTCTAAGTAAAACCACTACTCCTTATAGAAGTTACTTATATCTATAGAATAGAAACATGTGATGTCTCAAAAACTCAAAATATTCGTAATTTCGATTGAATATTAAAACAATTCATAACAAACACATGAGAAAACATTATAGGCAAATTTGGCCGGGTTGGTTCAAAGTTGATCTACCCTTAATTTTGGTACAGTAATGTTAACATAATCTGTATCTAGTCAAACAAAGGTCACCTCAATCTAATTAAGTCAAGATTGATCACAAAAATTTTACACGGGACATAATTAAGCCTCGACTGCACCCTATTTCATTGATTAAGTTAGAATTGTTGGGAGCATACTTATCACAACTAAATCGACTCTCAAACCACTGAGGAACCAATTTTCAGTTGGTTCTGTTGAAAGTCAAGCCACAAATCCTGGCACAAATCCTGGCTTTAGACTTTTACTCATCTGCTTTAGAAAAATTGTACTATACTCTAACTTTGACTTAGACCTAGCATAGTCATAGTGTAATGTATCTATAAGTATGTAGTAATGATTGAGTTTATCAATCAAGAGAGAAATATAGAATTACTTAGTATCCATATATCTAGTTTACATTTGCTAACATGGTATCAGAGACAGAAATTCGAAATTAGAGTTACCTCTATTAGTCTTCCGCTACACAGCTCGCCCAGTGCGGACCGGTTCCAGTGCCTACTCGCTGAAGCCTCCTCGCTGAAGCTCGTCAGCCTCAGTCCCATGAACTCAGTCCCGTCAGCCTCCTCGCCGAAGCCTCCTCGCCGAAGCCGTGAGTCCTCCTCCGTTCAGCCGAAGCCGTGAGTTCAGCTCGCCCTCACTCTCGCACAGCCCGTGCTTGTCTGTCGCCCTCACTCTCTCCCAGCCCGTGCTTGTCTGTCGCCCTCACTCTCTCCCAGCCCGTGCTTGTCCGTCGCCCTCACTCTCGCCCATCCCGTGCTTGGTCGTCGCCCTCGTCTGGGTGGTCGCCGTGAGGACTTCTCCGTTGCTTCTCCTTTGTTCTTCTCTCAAACTTATTATTCTCTCAAATTAGTGGTGTCTTATTCAGTAGAGCTAGGGTTCAGACGAGAGGTCGGTGATTCAGACGACAGGTCGGTGATTCGGTCGGAGAGGGATTGACGACAGGTGATGGGGGGCTTCCAAAGCAGTCAAAGCAACAAAACCAGGAATCAACTCCGATCTTGCTGCGAAGATTCTGGCCACACCACCGTCGCCACCAGATGATCCTTCGGCCACACCAACCCCAGTCCAACCTTTGGCCAAGGCACCACCACCTCTCCTTACGGTCCAACCGGACCCCGACCTCTATACGTCCACGGAACCAATCCGTCATCAGCAACCGAGGTTGGACATCATCTCACAGATGCAATGTCGATCGGCAAAACAACTGATGTAGCCACTGTGGGAAGCCACGACACAGCAAATCAGAGTGCTACCAACTGATCGGGTTTCCAGAACGATGGAAGAGCCAGAGGAGAGATGCATCCGCATGAGCCGGCAACAGAGCCGTGACATTCGACAGCTCCGACGAAGGGCATACAGAAGAAGGACCAACCACAGGTTTCATTGGAGAAGGATGGAAGATAGGTGTTGCGGCTGTTGTGTTTCATCCGAATGGAGGTATAGGGTTTGAAGGGTTTTTACACTCCAACCCTCAATCTCTTGGAATTAGTCCCTTAGTTAATTTATTAAAAAATCATGATTGTGTTAAAGATGATCGGTGGATATTTGACTACGGTGCAACGGATACTATGACATTCGATAAACGGGACTTCATAACCCATTCCGTACCAACCAAGAAAATGATTCGGAATGCAAATGGAGGTCTCTCACAGGTCAATGGAGCAGGAACCGTTACAGTATCTCCGACTATGAAATTGTAAAATTGTCTTTATGTGCCCATCCTATCATGCAAACTGCTCTCTATTAGTCATGTGACAAAAGAGTTAGACTGCACGGTACTAATATACCCATCCTTTTGTCTATTGCAGTATATTCAATCGGGGAGAGTCATTGGACGTGGTGTTGAACATCAGGGACTGTACTATGTGGACGAAGTGTCTCAACACGGAACTGCATCCCCTGCTCATGGAACAGTTGATCGGCAACAGTGGTTGTAGCATCGAAGGATGGGATACCCATCCGCAGGGTACCTTCATACTTTATTTCCCAAGTTGTTTTTATCAAATAAAAGTGTCCCATGTGAAACATGTATTCTCACCAAAGGTCATAAACAATCGTATTCACAGTCTTATTCTAGAGCTAAGACTACGTTTTCATTGATCCATTATGATGTGTGGGGTCCTGCCCCAAATAATGGCGTTTGCATGTTAAACAATGTGCTCAAATATTTTGTACTATTTATTGATGATTTTTGTCGAATGACTTGGGTATATTTTCTTAAAGTTTGTAAAGTTTCACAACTTAGTTCAAACTCAGTTCCATACCCAGATCCAGGTCATCCGCTCCGATAATGAAGGAGAGTTTGTTAACTCAACTCTTAAAAACTTATTTCAAGAAAAATGTATCATTCATCAGACATCATGCCCGCATACTCCACAACAGAACGGAGTAGTGGAAAGGAAAAATCGTCATATTGTTGAAATGATAAGAGCTATTATGCTTGAGTCACATGTTCCTACCTCTTTTTGGCCTGAAGCAATTGCAACCTCAGTATATCTCCAGAATCGTCTTCCAACTAAGGCGTTAAACCTTCAAACACCTCTTGAAGTCGTGTCCAAAAATATGAGTGTCCCAACAGCCTTGAAACTACAACCTCGTTTTTTTGGGTGTTCTGTTTTTGTTCATATTCCTAAAATAGAATGCTCAAATTTTGATTCGTTTTTTATTAAGTGTGTATTTATGGGTTATGAGATTCATCAAAAAGGCTACCGCTTCTATAATCCTCGCAATCTTCGTATGTACACTACGATGGACTGGAATTTCCTTGAAACTGAGTTTTAGTACTCAACCCAATCTGGTGTCCAGGGGAGATTCTGAATAGCCCACCACTAGATTGGTTAAGTAGTCCAACATGGTTCACACCACTTAGCCCTGAAACAGTTCCAAAAGAGCAAGTAGGCGGAACCACCGAGACGTCGACTCCCACAGTACATGTTTATGGTGATTCAGCCACGTCCCTCACTATGAATATCCCTGAGGTTAGTACTCCTACTATGGCTCATTCCGATATTCACTCCTCCACATATAATTCTGGTAGTCCAAGACCAAAAAATGAAGAAATACAGGAGATAGTGGAACCAGTCCAAGAGAAGTATGTGTTGCCATCAAGGAAGAACAGAGGTGTTCCACCAATCCGGTATGAACCAGAGTACAATTCAAAAGGAAGTCGGTATCCTGTAGTCAACCTAGAGTCAACCTAGCCAGGGGAAGCCTAACACCGACTGCAAATTCTTTCACTGCATCCATATGCAATCATGAGATTCCCAGATCAATAGAAACAACTCTTACGGATCCGGAATGGTGCAAGGGTATGGAGGTAGAAATGGATGCATTGGAAAGAAATGCGACATGGGAAAAATGTACATTGCCTCCCAGAAAAAGAGCGGTGGGATGTCGTTGGGTGTTCACTATAAAGCATCGAGCTGATAGATCAATCGAAAAATACAAGGCGAGATTGGTAGCTAAAGGCTACACACAGACATATGGTATTGATTATTTAGAAACCTTCTCTCCGGTTTCTAAAATTAATACTATTAGAGTTTTGTTCTCAGTAGCAGCAAATAAGGATTGGCCACTTCAACAGTTCGACGTCAAGAATTCATTCTTACACGGTGATTTGGAGGAAGAAATGTATATGGAACCACCTCCGGTTTTCAGGACGGAATTTCAAGGCTCGGAGGTATGCAAACTAAGAAAGGCATTATACGGTTTGAAACAGTCACCTAGGGCATGCTTTGGGAGATTTACAGTGACTATGCAAAAGCATGGTTACAAGCAAAGTAATTCAGACCATACCTTGTTTCTCAAGAAACAAGGAGGGAAGGTAACATGTTTAATCATCTACGTAGACGATATGATTATTATAGGAGATGATCATGAAGAAATAGTCAATCTTAGGAGAAGTTTATTTCAAGAATTTGAAATGAAGGATGTAGGTGAACTTAAATACTTTCTTGGGATAGAGGTACTGCGCTCCAAGAAAGGTATCTTTATTTCTCAAAGAGAGTATGTCCTGGATTTGTTAGTATAAACTGGGTTACTTGATTGTAAACCGTCAGATACACCTATCATGATGAATTATGGGTTGAAGATAGTAGAGGGAGCTGAGCCGGCAGACTGTACGCGATACCAGCATCTGGTGGGAAAATTGATTTATCTCTCTCACACGCAACCAGACATTTCATATGGAGTGGGAGTTTTAAGTCAGTTTATGCATAAACCACAAGTAGATCACATGGATACTGCCCTGAGAGTTCTTCAATATTTAAAGAAGTCGCCCGGCAGTGGGGTCCTATTTAAGAAGAATGGACACCTACGAATAAAAGCATACACAGACTGAGCAGGCAGTCCGATGGATAGGAGATCAACTTCAAGATACTTTGCTCTAGTTGGGGGGAACTTAGTTGCATGGAAAAGTAAAAAACAGAAGGTTGTAGCTCTTTCAAGTCCTGAGGAGTTTAGAGGAATAGCTCGAGGCTTGGCATAAGTGTTATGGTTACGGAACCTGCTAATAGAAATTGGGGTCATAGTGCAAGAAGTATGTCAACTGATGTGAGATAATTGTGCGACTATTAGTATTTATGAAAATCCAATGCAACACGACCGAACAAAGCACGTTGAGGTAGATCGTCACTTTATCAAAGAAAACTTGGAGAATGAGATCCTCACTCTTCCCTTTGTACGCTCTGAAGATCAACTGACGGATAGTCTAACAAAGGCCGTGAATGGAAGAATCTTCAAAGATGTATTGTGCAAGTTGAATATTGGTGATCCCACTACTATTCTACTTGAGGGGGCGGGGGGTGTTAAAAGTCAAGCCACAAATCCTGGCTTTACTGATGAGTAAAACTGTAATCTACTCTAACTTTGACTTAGACCTAGCATATTCATAGTGTAATGTATATATAAGTATGTAGTAGGATTCAGTTTATCAATCAAGAGAGAAATATAGAATTACTTAGTATTTAGATATCTAGTTTACATTTGCTAACATGTTCGATGTAGTTTAATAAAATTTATATAATGGTAACTTATTAATCTGTGCAATTTTTTTATTAAATTAGCATACTAAAATAACATATGTATTTTGTTGGCTGTTAGAAATATAAGATATCGTATGTCATCATAAGCCTCTCTACATTTATTTATACATAAAATGATAATTTATAAATGAGAGTATTGTAAAATTATGATTTTTTTTAATTACGATATTCAAATTATATAATATTAATGAAATAAAAGTGAACAAAATTATATATAAGCATTAAAATAATATGTTATCATTTTACGATAATGCCTTTTATAAAGGGCGCTATCGAGGGGATAGTAGTGATCCAACTGGACTTACTTGCATTTAAAGTTTGATGTTATAGTAGTGATCAAACATGTCCTCATACTAATTCAAAATCAATTTGGAAAGAATGAGGATACACGATGGTGGAGAAAATTTTAATGATCAATGCAACATGCTTTTCAAAACTGAAGGTATTATGTATGAAAGTAGTTGCACGTATACATCATAACAAAATGGAATTGTACACAAGAAACATATACATTTACTTGAGATTATTTCTAAATATTATTGGCGGCGTTTCATTCTTACTTCATGTTATGTAATAAATTTGACGACCACCGCCAAGTTGAATAGTCTTTATCCTCATGAAAGATTTTGATTGTTTATGTTCTGAAAAGTCTTATGTAGATAAGTCTGTCACTAGGCCAATACCTTGCATCATGATGGGATACTTTTTGACAAAAACATATAAAATCTTTTGAATTTCAACCAATAATGTTTTCTTCAGTTGGGATGTCAAATTTGTAGAAAATGTGTTTCCCTTTAAGCTTTCTCCTAAGAATGACTGCATTATGAATATTGATGACAATATTGAATTTCTGCAACCTATTGAACCATATGAGAACACTAATATTTCATATGAAACTATGAAATATTAAGATACTTTACGCAATCCTTCTACTCAAATTCTTAAAACTAACATATACGATCATGTAGGACAGTTAGACCGCTCGTTTGGTAGAAAGATTATGTTATTTAAAAACGTTGTTCCACTTTATACCCAATCAATAATTGTTTATCTTACAAATCTTTGACTCTATAGTATAGAGGGATAAAAGTCATTTAGGTACCTCAGAAGTCACGGTTTTACGAATAGATACCCGAGAAAAAAATGTTACTTTGGGGTACCCCAGAAGTCACATATGTATTTGTTTTAATTTTACATCCATTTTGGATGGAAAACGTTACATATGTATATCATGTGTGCAATTTGGTGGTAAATTGAGAAAACAGTTGTGAAGACTGGAATACCCCTGAGTCACACCCTTCCCTATTCTTGCCACCTTCGTGTCTTTTCTCTAACAGGTTGATGATATTAACAATTATTTTTCACCTCGACTCTGAAATTAGGTTTTTACTGTTGTAAGAGATCATTCCGTCCAAGAGATTATACTTTCATGCATTTGCGTTTCCGTTCGTGCAGGCTTCGTCTGTGACTTTCCGTTGATTTTGGCTAGAGACATCGCTTAGAAAAGGAGAAAGATCAAAATTTTCACCAAAAAATAGGAAAGTTTCTACTCGTGAAATAAGTCTCGTTTTCCTTGCAAATTGTAGCCATGACTTATGAGTTTTTATTGCAGTTTATGATCTGATTATGGAGCACTTGTTAGTGCTTATTTATTATTTTGGGTTTAGTCTAAATTTTGTAAAAAAATAAATTAATTTCATTGCATGTTTGATTTTCGGTTGTAAGATGTTACCATATTGATTTAGTAGTTGAAGATTTGTCGGATTTCGTTTTATTTATCAAATAATTCTGCCGATTCGCAATGGATAATTCCAATTTTTCACATGCTTTATTTGAAATCAATTACCGTGAGAAGTTTTACAGGGAAAATGGGGAGATCGTAAACTACATAGGGATGATGGATTACCTTGAATTCCCCATGATTGTCACTTTAGAGGAATTCTTGAAATTGTATGCAGTTTACTTTGATTATGAAGAAGAAGATACAGTGTATGGCAAGATAGATTTCATGTGTTAATGTTTTCATTATTCTTATTACGATCCCGTTAGGGAGGACAAGGCTCGACTGAAGGGAGTCCAAAGGTTATAACAAAGCCTTTCGGTTCCATGGGGAGCAGTAAACAGAATATTCATGTACGAAGATATGCACGAACAATATAAAGACTTGCAACAAAAAGACCTACACTAAAAAGAAAAGCACTTGCACTAGCACCAAAAGACTACCATCTGCACTGGAAAGATAAACACCTGTACCAGAAACAAGAGTGACAAGACAATACCATTCGTCACAGGAAACTAAAAAACTCAAGTCGAGACATATACTTTATTGTTTAGTTTTGGTTTGAAAATGAATATACTTGCACATAATGCAAGAAATGAAGCAAGATGTCACAAAGGAGACAAGTGTAGCTCAACCTTCTACTCAAGCTTCCCAACTTACAATAGAGACAAACACCCCTAGGAAGGTCAAGTACAAGACGCTTGCAAAGAAGTCCCCAGTTCAAGACGCTTGTTCTAACTAGATTCAGTTTATTTATACATATTATATATACCGCATTATGACATTAAAAAAACTACATATATCTGAGTATAACTACTAAATAATTAGAGGTATCTCAGAGCAATGTTGGAAAAAATCCAAAGATACTTTAATGTAACATTAAAATAAGAAGCATAAATCGAGTGAAACAGAAATCTAATTTCTTACAATCATAACAAATATACACAACATTCCACATTTTTTAGTAAAAATAACATAAACTGGAAATCAAGACCATTCCAACTAACATGACAAGGACAAATTTACACATTCTTTCCTGTTGCCGATATTTCTCAAGTTTTTCTTCATTTTCCTTCATCATCTTCTTCACCTTTGCAGAAACTCTCTTTGAATGATGACAAATGTTAACATCATACCAATCGAAATACCCATACCCTCCTCCCTTAGTAACAGACTAATGTAGAAAAAATAGGTAAGAAATGGGACAAAATTAACAAGACACAAACTAATTAAAGAAGGATATGACATACATTCCACAAGGGGAAACTATAGAACCTTCGTTGGAAGTTCTCCCAGGTATTAGAAGCCTTGACCACAACAATCTCTCCACAATAACATCATCGTGTTTTCTGCGAGGTAGAGTTACTGTATGAAGACGTTGATTGAAGATTGATAGGACAATGAAGGAACTGCATAATGAGAAGATATAGTAGTTGAAACCCTAATTGTTGCTAAAATTAGGAGAATGCAGAAAAAAGATAAGGGAATATTATTAATTTGAGTAGATATTATGAAGGGTATTTCAGTCAATACAAAAAGGTTTTTTTTTTTTTTTAAATTTGGGTCACATGAGAGGCACGTGTAATGTTTTCCATCCAAAATGAATGTCAAAATAAAACAGATACATTTATGACTTCTGAGATACCACATAGTAACAAAGTGTGTATGGGGTACCTATTCTTAAAAACGTGATTTCTGAGGTACATAAATGATATTTATCCCTAATATAGATGTTTTATGATCACCATTAAATATCTTAAAAACTAATAAGACTTGGACCTCAGTACATTTACCGAATGAAAAACAATTAATTGGATTTAAGTGGGTTTCTCTTATAACTCTGCTGGTTCTTTGGAATGATATAAGACCATGTTATTAGATAAGATGTACAATTAGAAGGAAGAGATTGACTATGTTGAAACTTTTGATCTTGTTGCAAAAGTGGTTAGTGTCCGAACCCTTTAATCTTGACCCGTAATAAAAAATATTATCTTTATATAAATGGATGTTTTTAATGCATTTCTTGAAGGTGATTTTTATGAATAAATTTATTTGGAAATCATGCAAGTTTTTTTGTAAGCAAAGGGAGATAAGCAAAACAAAACTTGTTTGTCGTTTACAAAAAATCATGATATGTCTTACAACATGCTTGTAGATAATGAATCATCAAATTAACTAATGCTTTAGTTAAAAATGGCTATAAACAGAGCATGTATGATTATTATTTGTTCTCCAAGGTGCGTGATTCTGAGATAGTTGCATTGTTGGAATATGTTAATTACCGGAGGAACAACATATGCCACACCAAATAACATCGGGAATGAGGAACAACATATGTCGATTGCAAAGTCAGAGTGGAGTTTGGTTAACCACTGAAATGAAATAACATTGGATCTCCGGGAATACTATGGGGAGATGTTCAAATTGGAGAATACAGACCCCGGGGGAGGAGATCCTTGCAGACCTGCCACACCAAATAACATCGGATATGAATGCAGAACTAACACAGGAAGTAACAGACCAATAAATCAGATTGCCTACTTTCCAGCTAGGGGGGTCCAGAGCCCTAGGCCCCGATGGGTTTCCATGTCTGTTTTATCAACGGAATTGGCATACCGTGGGACCAGATGTCATTACCGTGACAAAAGCTTTCTTCAGAACAGGTAATCTCTCATACCACCTTGACCAAACAGATATTGTTCTGATCACAAAGGTTCCAAATCCAACCCATGCCACTGAATTTAGACCTATTAGTTGTTGTAATTTCTTTTATAAGATAATCTCTAAGGTGTTGGTGAACATATTAAAGGTTTATCTTCCAGATCTCATCACACATTTCTAGAGTGCCTTTGTAGTAGGCAGGTCTATACAAGATGTCATATTGGTTGCACATGAGGCTTTCCACTACCTAAAGACCCGTCGGAGAGGGAGCAAAAGAGAATGCGCGCTAAACATAGACATGCAAAAGGTGTATGACATGGTGGAGTGAGACTTCCTACTAAAAATCCTATAGGGGAGGGGCTTTGACGAGAAGTTGATAGGGTGGGCCAGGGCTTGAATTGCCACCACGTCGTACATGGTGGTGGTAAATGGGAAGAGGTCCACAGTGATCCAACCAACGAGGGGCATACACCAAGGAGACCCATTATCACCGTACCTGTTTATACTGCTTGCGGGTGTACTATCAAGGACCATCGAAAAGGAAGTGGGGGAGCAGAGACTAAGAGGAATAGTGATGAAGAGGAACTACCCCGAGATCCATCACATATTCTTTGTCGACGACTTCATCCTATTCATACAGGGATTGACCGACAATGCGAGACACTTAAGGAGCATCTTGGAAGGATACTGCAAGGCATCAGGACAACACATTAATACAGTAGAGTCGACACTGTTCTTCAACAAGGGCGTGGGATCTAATGAGAGAAGGACAGTGGAGGAGGTTTTGGGTGTACGGAGCACAAGTGACCCGGGCAAATACTTAGGGTTACCATCCACTTGGGGAAGATCAAAGAAGGACGCAATGGGTTTCCTCAAGAACAAGGTAAAGGACAAACTAGTCGGGTGGAGACCAAAAACACTAAACCAAGCAGGGAAGGAAGTATTGATAAATGCAGTAATAACGACTATCACGACATACGTCATGAGTGTCTTCCAACTCCCCAAAACATGGTGCTCGGACATAAAATCAATGATAATGTATGATTGATGTGGCGCAACGACCGAAGGTAGGAAGACACATTGGCGGAGGTGGGAGATCCTAACCAAGTCCAAGCAATCGGGGAGACTTTGGTTTAGGGAACTCCAAACCTTCAATACAGCATTACTCACAAAGATGGTAGGGAGATTCCTTAATGAATCGAGTACACTATGTGCAAAGATCATGAAGGGCGTGTACTTCCCGCACGATAGCTTACTAGAGGCGACGAAGGGAGGCCAGGTATCATGGGGATGAAGTAGCCTACTACGTGGGAGGGATGTCCTAAAAAGGGAGGGGTTGTGGTCTCTATGCACGGGGCAAATGATCGATGTCTATAGGGACCCGTGGGTGGTTTCAAATGTTGGATTTAAGGTGTCGGCCGAACAAGGAGAACCCACTGACCGAACCACAATGTTGAGTGATCTCATCAAACCGAACGGAAACTGAGATGAAGAGTTGGTGCCAGCGAAGGTTACACCACAGGATGCCAGTCACATCCTAAATATGTTGATCCCATGCGAAGGTGGGATAGACCGTTACATATGGCCACACACAAAGGATGGAACCCCATAACCGCGATCCGTATATCATTGACTCAGAGAGCCGGAGGGGTAACAAACCGAGGAACCAGAGCCGAAACATGCCAGTATGGCAGGACATATGGGCGACAACCACAACACCTAAGTCTAAGAACTTCATGTGGCACCTAGTGTCGAACGCGATCGCGGTGAAGCAGAATCTAGTAAGACGCATAATGCAAATCCCACCAAGCTGCCCGGTATGTGGAGAAACGGAAACACACGAACATATGATATTTGAATGCAGGTGAACCGAACTAATCTGGTTCGAGGTACTAGGTATTCGGGTGGACAGGTCGTACCGAACGAAGGTACCGAAGTGGTTAGAGGCGAGGTGCGCGGAATCGGGGGTGCAAGGGCCAACACGGGAAGCTCAATCGATAAAATACATACTCACATGCTGGCAGATATGGAAGATGCGATATCGGGCAGCCTTTGAAGCTAAACCATCGAACCCATGGGAGACGATTCGGTCCATTGGAGAAGCATACGACGAAACCACAACACACACACGGAAGGCAGCAACCCCGGGACCGACCAGACCGAACCAGAAATGGGAGAAGCCTAGGGGAGACAACATAAAGATAAATTGTGATGCAGTGGGTTGCATAAGCTCGGCACAAGCGGGAATATGCGTCGTGGCAAGGGATGACGAGGGGACAATCAAGGGAGGCCTAGACCGAGCAATGCGGGACGACAATGTTCAGATGATGGAAGCACGAGCAATCTTGGAGGAGCTTCGATTGGCGACACAAAAGGGATGGATGAACATTGTAATCGAATCTGACTCACAAACCGTAATACATCAAATACAAGAGGGGTCAACACAATGGAGAATCGCGGCAATAGTGCAAAACATTCGAGCACTTATAGGGCAACAAATACAGGTGCAATGGCGAGCTATTCCACGGACAACAAACGAGTATGCGAACTGGATAGCAAAGCAAACTCGCATGAGAGTGAGATTTAATGAATGAGTCGAATGACCCCCATCCACTTTTAAACGTTTATTAGAAAAAGATTGTAATCCCGAACAACCGTGACAACATGTCACAACGTTTTATTCCATCGAATGAAATGAGATTTGACCAAAATTTACCGAAAATAGTTCATCTCTTATTTTTAAACTTAAATTCACCTTGAAGAACAATTTCATAATGAAAATTTTGGGTGAAGTAAAATATTTCCTTGGTATAAAAGTAGCACTATCCAACAATGGGCTAATTCTGTGTAACAGATGAACTTTCTTTTGAATGTTGGAGTGTTAGGTGGAAAACTGAGTAAAAACACCATGGAGCATATTATTTTAAATTCACTAACAGAGAATATGATGTAAAATTTGAGCTAATTGTTGGTGATACTCTCATTCCTTATGTGAGCTCTATAGAGGGTTTATTAGTAAGTTGCTTTATTTGATGATATTGCTTTTTCGGTTCAGTGGCTTAGTTAGTTTATGCAAAGTCCCAGATAGTCACAATTGGATATTGTTTACAGAATTATTATATGTGTTAAAAATCAACTCGCATTGGGTGTTTTTCTTTCTTCACATAGTAGTTTAGATGCATTCACTTATTATGATTATGTTTGGGGAAGTTATTTATAAATAAGAAAATTGTTTGTGGATATTGCATTAAGATTGATATTCCTTTGTTTCTTGGAAAGTCAAGAAACATGCTACTATTTCATGTTCATCTATAAATGCTGAATATAGAATTATCTATAAATGCTGAATATAGAATTATAAGATCTACTATCTCATGAATAATTTGGTTGAGGTGTTTTTTGAAAGAACTAGGTGTTTCTAGTGATTTTGTTTTTGTTAACAAAGTTTTTGTTCAAATTGTCTCTAATCTCATATTTCTTGAATGCACTAAATAAATTGACTGTCATTTTATTAGAGAATAAATTAATGCAAATATTCTAAAAATAAAATACATTAAATTGAGTTAGTAGAGGGCACAATACGGGAGAGGGGTCAGATAACGACTCAATGTAACGACTCAACTACTATTGAGCCATGAAAAGTTAATTTAGATAGAATATAACGACTCAATTACAATTGAGCTGTGTTTTTCTTACGGCTCAGACGTTTGAGCCGTGAAGTTTCTCACTTTTCACATATCAATTTCAAGTGTCATGAATACTTTAATTATTTCCTTGTGCCTTGTTTTGCTTTCAGCCTTGTTGTATAAAATATTTTTTATAAAACAATTGGTATTTTCATGTCTGAAAGTAAAACGAGCCGCGAAAGATATTTTAGTTTTACTCAAATAAAATTAGTGTTAACAATAAAAGCGGCTCAAAACAGAAATGAGCCATGAAAAATATTTTTTTTATATATAAGCAAAAATAAAACAAGACGTGAAAAACAATTTTGTTTTATTTTCTCGAGCTATTTTCACGTCTTGTTTTATTTTCGCTTATATATATATATATATAATATTTTTCATGGCTCATTTCCGTTTTGAGCCGCTTTTATTTTTAACACTGTTTTAATTTGAGTAAAACTAAAATACTTTTCGTGGCTCGTTTTACTTTCGGACATGAAAAGACCAATTGTTTTATAAAATATATTTTTTCACATTTTATTGTGTTTTGATCCGTCCTTTTCTAAAATAAATTTAACTTTTTCCCGCCTAATGTCCTTCATCCTTTTACATTGTGTTCATCTCCCCGCTCCTTCAACATCTCCTTCAAATTTTTTCAAAGTTAGATGTTGAAAAAGAGGGAAAACCTTTCATCTTCCCACTGGTTGTATATGTTGAGCTCAAGGAAGAAGTACAAAACCATGACAGAGAGGTGGATGGCTAGGGCTAGGAATCAGATCATTGGGTTGATGAACGTGCTGACGTGTAGGAATTTCATGGGAGGAAAGCTCGACAACTAGACCATCGACGAAGAAGACTCGTCGTCCCCAACCTGGGATGGAGTTGGAGCTCGCTGGAATCGGAGGAAGGAAGAAGGAAGAGTGGAAGGAGGGAGGAAGGAAGGAATGAAGGAGAAGAAGAGGAAGAGGAAGAAGAAGAAAGTAAGGAAAGAAGGAAGGAAGGAAGAAGATCTGGAACAGAAGAAGGAAGGAAGAAGAAGAAGAGAGGTGACCAAACGAAACGGAGGAGGAGGCCAAACGGAGGATTTCTAGCTCTAGAATTTAGTTAAAACTATTGTGTAAGTTTGGTGTTTATATCAAGTGAAATAAAACATGACAATTGTCTCACTATTTTATATATATTTATTTCTACAACACTTGGCACTTTCGAATTGTCTTTGTGTAAAATTTGGTCCTACCTAAAAGTTTCCTCTCGAAATGTATGTTTTGACATGTAGCGAAATAATAGGAATTTTAGAGTGTTTTTTCAAAACGTAGGTATGTGAAAAAAAATAATCAAAAAAAGATATATTCAAAAAAGATATTTAGCAATCTAAGCATAAGTGTTAACAGTGGTAGCGCTTAGTTTTTGGTTTACCAAAAACGCTACTCGGGGTAGATTTTTACACAAACGCTACCTCTTGGTGACGTTCATACTCTTTTTTATTTTACATATTTTGACGAGTCAATGTTTAATTAAAAATAAAATTATGTTTGTATTAAAAAAATTTAAAAAAACTATAATAACTAGATATTTTAATTGTGATTCAAAGGATGGAAAGAATATTAAATTTTGACTTACAAATTGATTGTATGCTCTTCCATAAGTTGAGATATGAAAATTTGACTTTAAAAAAAATTACTCAGACGGTATAAGTTAAAACTCAACACGGTTAACGACATTTATGGTAAAATTTAATTATCTACCTAGGGTAATATTTTTGGATTTTTTTAAATTAGAAATTTATTTAATTTTTTAACCTAACATCGTTTGTCCAATAATTTGACCGAAAAAATGAAATGCATTAGGTGAGAAATTTCATTATATACTTACTCAAAAAAATTAAAAAACATTACAGTGCGTAGATAATTTAATTACAAATTAAATGACGCCAACTAGACGTTAATTTTTTACTTTCATATTGACTTTATAATACGATATGTAAAAAACTATACATATGTATATATACATAGTAAAATTACTGCGTAAACAGTCAAAGTACTATTTATATATACGTATGTAGAGTTTTTTACGTATCGTATTATACGGTCAGTCTGAAAGTAAAAAATTAACGTCTAGTTTGCGTCATTTAATTCGTAATTAAATTATATAACCACTGTTATAATTAAGTATGTATATAATTAAATTTCTCACCCAATGCATTCAATCATTTCGGTCAACTTATAGGACAAACGATGTTAGGTTGAAAAATTAAATATATTTCTAATAAAAAAATCCAAAACAATTACCATAGGGAAATAATTAAATTTCGCCATAAATGTGGTTAACCGTGTTGATTTTGGACTTACAGGGTCTGCAATTATATTTTTTTTAAGTTAAATTTTCATATCTCAACTTACGGCAGAGCATACACTCAATCTGTAAGTCCAAAGTTAAGATTTTTTGCATCATTTGAATCACAATTAAAATATCTACTTACTATAATATTTTTAATACATACTTAATTAATTTTTAATTAAACATCGATTCGTCAAAATATGTTAAAATAACGAGCATGAACGCCACCAAGAGGTCGCGTTTGTGTAAAAACTTTACCCCGAGTAGTATTTTTCGTAAAACAAAAATAATAATAAGTGCTACCACTGGTAGCGCTAATGTTGATTGCTAAATTTTTGTTGAATATATACTTTTTTATATTTTTTCACATGCCTACCTTTTTAAAAAAAACTCGGAATTTTCCCTCATCAGCTCTTGAGTTGATTTTTAACTTACACAAGTGTTGATTTTACACGTCTGGTTGTCAAACTATGACTCGTGTCAAATGAGTCTTCAATTTGATTGGGTTTGGATTTTCATCTTGAACTATACTTGATTGCCCATGAGAGTCGGTTTGAATTAAGATTCAGATCTGAGTAACCCCTCCATTAAAGTTAATCGAGTCTCGATCGAATCATAACTAAATTGTAATATTTAACAATTGTTGGATGGATTAAATTGTGATATTTTTGAAAGTTTTATATTATTTTTGCAATTTTTAAAGGTTGAAGAGGTTGATGGAGTCGACAAACTCGAACTTTGACCAAATATGAGAGAATGAAAATTTAAGATTTAAACTTTAAGGAATAATTTTAAATTTGACCAAATATTAAAGGGCAATGTGATAGTTAACTCTTTTTAATATATGAAGTTATTTATATGTGCTTTGGTACCCAATTGTTTTATATAAATTAATATTCAAAAAAAGAAATATGCTTCTCATTCTTAATTAATTTTACCTACTGGATGTAAGTACAAATATATGATATCACGTATCGTTACAAAACTATTCAAATCTATTTTTACATGACTGAATATTAAAGAGCTTAGCACTAAAGTTTTTAAATTAAATTTAAATTTATCACATTTAATTTTACTTAATCAATCATACTTATATTGTTTTTGGACTTAGAGTATTAGATCGTGCGGACTTGTATTTCTTCAAATATGCATTTCATAGGTTATAATTATACTTGCTCACATCATCAATCCAGATAATTTTGATAAAAGGTTCAAATATGGTCAATCGTGAATTTCATGTATTAAAAATAAAATAAAAAACTGATTAAACAAAAATTATTTCAAATGGTATCTCTCTATAGAGAGTTTGTTTTAGAGAGCTGACTGTTCTATTATTTACTATCTTAATTATTGTAAGTGTTCCTACATCTTTGGAGAAAACTTTAATTGCATTAACATGTGTTTTTGCGATGGTTAATGGTTCAACATACTTAAAATGATTGTAATTTGTATTTCCATTAAATCTCTGTTAAATATTTTCATTAAATATTTATTATATCTTCAAATTAATCGAATATTTTTCTTAACATTACAACTAAACTCTACAATTTTACACTAATGTAAAAACATGTCCTGACTCGATTTGAGCATCATCATGGTCCCCTAGCCTGGGTTTGAATCTAGATCAGGTCGGCCACCCTTGGGGACCTAGTCTGAGTTCCGACCTAGACTAGCCCCCCCCCCCCCCCCCCCCCCCAAATAGGGCTCAATTGCAGCACAATCGGGCTGGACCAAATTCGGTATATAACTATTAGGGCTCCAATTGAGGGTCCCCTGGTCTGGGTACGAGACCAGCCTAGGTCCCGAAGGTTGGGCGACCTGGTTTAGGTACAGACTGGGACCTGGGGACATCGATCGGGACTCAATTGGAGACCGAATTGGTCTGGACCGAACCTGGTGCAGACAATTTGAGGCACCAATTGAGCCCCAAGGTTTGAACCAGGTTCGATGCACACTAGTTGGGGCTCCAATTAAGCCCCAATCGGGATCCCCTGGACTGTGTCCAAGTCCAGAACAGGCCCCCGACCTTGGGCAACTTAGTCTTAGTTCACACTCAGGGAAGGGACCCCAATGTGGCTTGAAATAAGTCGGGACCTGTTTGTAACATTAGTATAAGTTTGTAGTATTTAGTTATAACATTTAAAATAGAATTTGGTTCAATTTGTAAATACATGAATTATTTTATAGAGAATTGATAGAAGTGTCAATTACCACATTTTTCAAACACAATGACCATTTAAAACATTTTGAAATGAAGAATTATTTTGTACAAACATGTTAAGATCATTTTCAGATTTTTCCATAATATAAATGGATCTCACTTGGATGTATTATAATAAATGGTAGGATGCAATTGAATAAATATGAACTCACATAGAACATAATTTTTTATTTTCAAATAACGATAAAATGAATAGATCAAAGTAAAACTTATGAAAATTGAGACCTTGTTGGTAGCTCGGTTTGTTGTCTTATTAAGAGCATTTTCGCGGGTAAACAGCTACCCACGAATATGAATGATACTCTCCTGTGTTTGATCCCAAAAATGGGAAATCCTGAGATGGTTAAGCATTTCAGACTGATTAGCCTTTGTAACACATCATATAAGTTGTTATCTAAAGTCATTGTCAATAGAATCCGTCCATACATGCATCACCAGATTTCCCCTTTTCAGGCTAATTTTATTCCTCGCAGACGGGCTAGTGATAATGTGGTGATCCTTAGGGAGGCTTTGAGGTCTGTGGCTAATAAGAAGAGTAAATCGGGTCTTATGGTGCTTAAGTTGGATCTGGAAAAAGCCTATGACAGGTTGGAGTGAGACTTTATCCGTCAAACCTTGATTCACTTTAAGTTTCCTAGGAAGATGATATCCATTATCATGAATTGTGTCTGCTCCACCTCTATCTCCATTATGTTGAATTGGGGTAAGCTGGAGCCCTTCTCTCCTTCCAGGGGGCTTAGGCAAGGGGACCTTTTATCCCTGTATCTCTTCATTTTGTGTATCGACTTTCTTAGCTTCCTCATCGAGGAGGATGTAAAGAAAGGTTAGTGGAAACCCCTGAAATTAGGTAAGAAGTCCATCCAGTTATCGCATTTGTTGTTTGTTGATGATCCGATCCTTATGGGTGAAGCAACATTTGCAAACTGCCAGTCGATGAAAAGGATTCTACATATATTCTGTGAAACCTCCGGTCAAAAAATAAATTTTGAGAAATCTCAAGTGGTGTTCTCAAAAAATCTGACCACTGAGTCGACTAACTAGTTGGCGGGGATTTTGGCCTGAATAAGGTGGATAACCTGTCTAATTACTTGGGCTTCCCTATGAAGTTGTCGAGTAAGGAGGTGAAGTCATTTACTTTCATTCTGGACAAAGTCCGGGCTAAACTTGCGGGATAGCGTGCAAATTTGTTATCTGTGACGGGTCGTGGGGTCCTTATTAACTCTGTTATGACCTCGATTCCTGCTTATTATATGCAATGTACTAATCTTCCGTCTTATACTTGCAAAGAGTTGGATAAACTGAAGAGGAATTTTCTTTGGGGTTCTTCAGAGGAGAAAAAGAAAATGCGTCACCTGAGTTGGGAGGTTGTTACCCTCCCAAAAGACAAAGGGGGCTGGGAATGCCCTAGACCAGGGAAAGAAACAATGCGATGATAGCCAACCTGGCTTGGAGAATGGAAAGGTTGGAGGCTTCGTGGGCGAGTTTTCTAAAGAATCGCTATTTAAACCCAAACAGGAGGGATACGAAGAGTAGGTCGGTCACTTGGAAAGCCCTGAGACAAGGGAAGAGTTGTTTGAAGGATGGAGAAGGGTGGATTGTGGGGGATGGCTATAATATTAACCTTTGGTATGATAAATGGTTTGGCCCTTATTCTTTGTGTGGTATGGTGCAAGGTCCTCTGCCCTTCGGGGAGCAGGATCTTAAGCTGCAGGAGATCATTTCGAACAATGGGGAGTGGGATGTTTCAAATCTGTCCTTCTAGATCCCCAATACCATCGTTGAGATGATTAGAGCGACTCCGACGAGTATAGGTCAGGGGAGCCAAGATAATAAGGTGTGGTTGGGATCTCCGATAGGTACTCCGTCCGTAGCTTTGGTTCACAGGAGCATCAGCCAGAAAAGGCACAACCATATTGAACAGGAGCCGAGTAAGTGTAACTAGATCTGGAAAGGTGAAAACATGCCTAGAATCAAACATTTTTTGTGGTTGTGCAATCATGATCGTATTTCTACCGCTTGCATGCTTAGGAAAAGAGGTATGGATATAGATCCCATTTGTAAAATTTGTGGCCTATTTGAAGAGGACACCCTGCACGTCCTGCGGGATTGTCAGTTTGCTAGACAGGTTTGGATGGATATTGGTTTTTCAGTTGGCCTCGAGTTCCATGGGATCCAGTTAGCACAATGGTTGAAAGCTAACAGTCAAAACAATATGGAGCATAATGATGGGATGCAATGGGGTTTGATCTTCTCCTCTGCTGTGTGGTTTATATGGAAAAATAGAAATTCTTTTATTTTCAATAACAAATTTCTAGATAGAGATATTGTTGGTCTAACCTTCTTGCAGGAAAAAGAGGTCTCAGCCTTACTGGAGAAGTCAAATCATACCCGGAGCAAGACGGAGCTCGAAGTTCGGTGGACTCCACCAGAATTTGGTTGGACCAAACTGAACACAGATGGATCGGTGGTAGGAAACCCGGGCCCAGCAGGATGCGCGACGATCTTAAGAAACCATCTCGGTGGTTGGGTGAAAGGGGCTCAAAGAAGACTGGGCATCACTAATAGCTTGGTCGCAGAATTATGGGGGCTTAGGGATGGCCTCATGTTGGCTAAGAAGATGGGGATTCAGGACCTCCATGTGGAGTCGGATACTACAGAGGCGATAGGTATGATACTGGAAGATAACTTGGAAAACAGACCTTTAACTCCTATTATCTTAGATTGCAGGAGACTGATCTTGGAATTCAGGAGACTGAAGCTAAGACACGTGTTCAGAGAAGGAAACGGAGCAGCAGACAGTTTGGCTAAGGACGCGGTCAAATTGGAAACAACCTTTGTAGAGCTGGATCATCCTCCGATGAGTGTTGTATCGAATATTAGATTGGATATTATGGGTGTGGCTAAGACTAGACTTGTAGCTCTAGAGTAGCTTAGTTTGTAATGTTTGTTTCATCATTTACCAAAAAAAAAACAGCGTAAAACTTATGATAATAAATGTATTAATTATTAAAAAAATATAAATCACTAAAAAATGCCTTAGAGTTAAGGTACTAGGTATATAATTTTCCTTACATATGATTATTTTTATGTGAAACTTCTAATGCATAATGGAATAGACATTGATAAAAGATAAAAATAATGAGGTAGTTATTGATGGGTTATGGGCTTGGGCCCGAGTATTATTCTGCCCGACCCAAGTTCGGCTGGATCTTGACCCAGATAGGATGAGAGCGACACTCTTTTTGTCAAGTATGAGCGTCGCTCATTGGAAGATCCATGAGCGCCGCCTCGAGACGAGGATGCGTCAAACACCTTCACTACCCTTAGATAGGGGACAACAAAGGACTAAGTATAAATGACTATCAGAACAGCAAATGAATACTCTAGCCTACAATACGAAGCCCCTATAGTATATTTCGGTTATTTATGGCATGACAAGGATAAGGCTGGAAGAAAAGGACACACTATTATAGAGTAGTAGTCCTACTGCTCATCATCACTTTTCCAACCCCGGTTACCTCACCCAAGAGAGCGTAGGGTGACCATGGTAAGGTCTGGCCATACCATGGTCCCAGGTAAGGGGATATAAATACCCCAAACCTACCTTATTAATTACTCTCCACTTCAATACAAACTTCTTTAGCATTTACTCCCCACCAAACGAGCCTCCACTAACTTTATCATCGGAGGGGAAACAACGGGAACTCCTCGAATTTTCCTTCCGTGCTAGGAAACCACTTTGGAGAAACCGTCCCAAGGCAAGTTCGATAACTGTGATCCAACATATGGCGTCGTATGTGGGAACCTTGCGCAAAACTAGTCATGGCTCTTCCCCGACACTCGAGCGAAGACTAAAAACCGTGAGGCTACCGAAGATGATTTGGTCCACAACCTCCACCAGCACTTTGAACTGTCATGCTTCATGTCATCCCAACCAATACAGCTCAACCAGCAATCCCCATGAGCATCTGCCCAGGAAGCACCTACTAGACAACCTGATGTGCCCATGCAGCGAAGGCCTGAGTCTGAAGCCCCCCCGGTCGGTGCTTTCCCGCATAGCATCCTCCTTTCAAAGTGCACCGCCACAGGTAGAGATAACCCCAAAAATCGTCCTGATGTCGGACTTCATGGCAACGCTTGATGAACTACGCGACAAAAGGGAGAAAAGAGCATTTGCCTGAGCAATCCGCCAAGCGGACGCATGCAGGGTGGAAGAGGTCACCTTCAGGCCCCAAGATCTTCTAGTGCCGCCCCCGACGTCACATCCAATCCCGTTCCCGTCAGCGCCGCCACTATCGTCAATGGGACAACAATGACTAATCCCCCTGGCACAATCACGGGGGAGGAAATCGAGGATCTAGTCACCCAGAACGTGAAGGAGCAGAAGGGCAGGGTCATGCCACGCCTACGGGATAGGGCACCGCCTCCCTTCGCCCCCGAGATACTGGCAATCACTGTGCCGCCCCACGTGCAAATACCCAGAATCGACTATTATAGAGGAGAAGGCGATACCGTTGAGCGCATTCAGAGGCACGAAACCTCCCTATTTGGATGAACGAATGACGACAACCACTTCGCGCTCTTACTCCCTGCGACCCGCGGAGGCGTCGCTTCTCACTAGTTCTTTGGACTCCTCAGGGCTTCAATCAAATCTTGGGGAGATTTGAAGGATAAATTTATTGTCCAGTACATGGGAGGACACCAGGCGCTAGGTCCTTAAAAGTGTGGGAACCCTATGGCATATCAAGCAAAGGAATGATGAAAGCTTGAGCAACTTCTACAATATATTTAACAAAGAACTGGCTGGAATAGACCAAGTGATTACGGGAGGAGAAAACATTTGCGCTTTTGTAAGAGTGTTGAGTTTGAGGGGCTCACCTTGGTATGACATCCTAAGCATCATTCTCCTCAATACCGTTGAACAAATTGCGGCGCGGGTAAAATCTTAAATAGATTTGAAAATAACGAAGGAAATAAGGAAGACGCATAAAGAAGCATCTAAAAAAGAGGTTCATGAGGGAAAGAAGCCTGAGCAACGCCTTCCAAAATGTGAGCATGATTATAAGCATCACCCATTCATCCAGCACCCCCCCAATGAGAAGTCTATGCGACTTTCACGCCCCTAAACCGAGACATATCGGTGTTTCTAAATGAAACGGAAAGGAAGGACTTCGCCACGCCTCCAATGTTGGGGAATGAAGTCTACAAATATTGTAAGATCTTGTAGAAAGACATTGAAATCATGATCAAGAGAGGCTTGTTGAAGAATTTTGTGGCGCGTAGGGAGAGACGCAGATGCCCTAAAATGGAGAAACATGCGTCGCTCAGGAGAAGTCATGAACGGATGAGAACCAAGAAGGGGACCATCAATGTTATAAGTGGTAGTATCACCTTTGGAGGAAAGACGAGCGCCGCTCGAGAGGTCTACGCTTCTCAAATATCAGTCACGGCTAGTGTTGGGAAACACCCTATTGAATAAGAGGGGGTAGTCATCTCCTTATTTAAAAAGGATATGGGACATGTCACCTCAACTCATGAAGACGCCCTTGCAATCACCGCTGAAATCGACAGGTACGACGGGTTCGCCTGGAAGCCCAGTGACATGTTTGGAATCAACAAGGAAGTAATTGCCCATGAGATCAATATTGACCCGAGCATCATGCCAATTTCCCCAAAACGACGCCATGTGGGATAAGAAAAGGTGATTGCTATCAGGCAGGAGGTGGGGAATCTAATCGATGTCAATTTCATCAAGGAAATCAGGTTTCAGGCCCTGGGTAGCGAATCCAGTGGTGGAGGAGCGTTGATTTTAGATATCTGAATAAGGCATGCCCGAAAGACTCTTACCCATTGCCAAGGATTAACCAACTAGTCGATGTTCCCTCAGGCCATGAACTTCCCAATTTTATGGATACATACTTTGGGTATAATCAGATACAAACGGAATAGGGTTATGTGCAGCACACTGCCTTCTATGTGGATAGTGATATCTATAAGTACACGGTGATACCATTTGGCTTGATAAATGCAGACGCTACCTACCAAAAGATGCTCAACAAGCTATTTCTTCGAATGATTGGTCACACTAAGGAGGCGTATGTGGATAGCATGTTGGTAAAGTCAATCAAGAGCGTCAACCGTGTCGAAGAACTGAGGAACACTATTGAAAGGATACGCCTTCATCAAGTGTGCCTGAACCCAGCTCGCGTCTTTGGCGTTCACTCTGGTAAATTCCTAGGATACATGGTCAGCCATAGAGGCATAGATGTCAACCCTGAAAAGCTGGAGACGATTGAAGGGATGAAGAGCCCCATTTGTCATAGGGAAGTTCAGAGTTTAAACGGAAGACTAGCAGCGGTTAGACGTTTTCTGGTGAAATCGAGGGACAAGTCACTTCCATTTTCCAAGTATTTAGGGTCAACAATAAGTTCGAGTGGACATTTGAGTTTGAAAAGATGTTCATGCGTGCTTATTTGGAATACGACAGTAGATTGGGTGGCGTTCGTGCGTGCTTATTTGGAATCAGGAGATCTTCCCCAGGATGAAGTCGACGCCAAATAATTTGTTTGGCCCCAAATTATAAGATAATTGATGGAACGTTTTACAAGCGGAGATTCTCTACGCCTTACCTTAGATTCTTCGCTCATCTAGAGAAGACTACCATTTTGAGGGAAGTACACCAAGGATACTCAGCTTGCCCTGAAGGGGCAAGATCCATTGTGCGAAATATTCTTAACCAAGGATATTATTGGCCTACAATGAACCAAGAAGCGGCAAATTTGGTTTTGAATTGTGAGTCATGCCAAAAGTTTAGCCCAAAAATAGCTCGCCCTTTAGCATAGTTGACCAGCATAGGCGCCACATGACCCTTTGCCCAATAGGGGATTGATTTGGTGGGATCATTACCAAGGTCTAAGCAACGTACCTATATCATAGTGATGATTCACTATTTATCAAAATGGATTGAAGCACGGGCGTTGACGTCCACTACAAAATTTGAAGTCATCAAATTCCTCGAGTCTAGATTCATCTTTAGATACAGAATTCCAAGCGTTCTAATCAGTTACAATGGTCCACAATTCGTATGGAAGGAACTGAAATGGTTTTCCGAAAAGTTAATGATCGAGCATCGACAAGCATCGGTAAAACTTGTGCAGGTCAATGGACAAGTAGAAATGACGAATAACACAATCTTGAACGACATGAAAAGAGACTTGACGCCCTAGGTGGAAAATGGACAGAAGAGATAGAAAACGTACTTTGGGTGCTTCAAACAACACCTAAAAAACAACTAGGGAGATGCCTTTCAGACTGGTTAATGGTTATGAAGCAGTGGCTCCAACAGAAATAGTGGCGGCGTCCCACAGGGTGAAGCACATCGAGGCGGTGACTAATGATGATCAAAGGCGGCTCAGATTAGATTTGGTGGATGAAAAGAGATGGGCCTTATAACAAACCCAAGGAAGGATGTGCCTCGCAACAACAAGATATTATAATAGGCGAGTATCCTCTCGCCAATTTTTCATGGGGGGGATGGTATGCAGAATAAACGAATGTGCACACCACATAAGGGGCGTAGCGTCCCTCTCCTGTGTGCGCCACTACAAGAGAAGATGTGTGCGCCACCATGGGTAGAGATGTGGGTGTCGCCGACTGATCGTCCAGAACGATCACCTCCTTGGAAGGCGCCGCCTCGGATCTGGTAGTAGGAGTATGAGCTGGGGTCTGCACCTTGTGTCCAGAAGGCAACACCGTTTCTGAGGGGTCAAACGAAGGACCAAAAGGTCCTTTAGTGATGGTGTCATCCTAGTACTTGGTGTAGGTCCACTTGATGATGTCATGGGCAAAAATAGGGGGATCCCACTCTTAGTGAAAAGAACATTCAACCTCCTACTAAGGATGTCGCTATTGGCGTAAAAGGATTTAGGAAGCGCACCTTTAAAAGCGGTGACATCCTCATTAGTGTCGTCGCTAAAGAGCTCGGAAGAAGCAGTAAGAGGGTCGAGTGTTTCCTCCACTGTGGCCATCGTTTCTCTCGCTTAGAGGAAGAATGTCTCTTGCGCTTCCTGTATCACTCAGGAGTGTCACTCTTCTTCTCCTTGGCGCTTTTTCTGCAGATCACCTTTGTTACACCCTAAGACATGCAATCTTGGCAATATCTGTATCTGCAAAAATAAAAAGAGTGAGTCATTAGCCGGAAAAGTGGCAGGAGGTGACGCTTTACTCGGGAAACGTCAACTCGATCTAAGTTTGATTCACTGGTGTCCTTGGATACGTATTGGGTCGTGCCCACATGGTGTTCGAGGTGTGTGAGCGTAAAGGATTCTATGTCATAAGAATATAGGTCCTTCTTCTGGCCCAGGCACCAGGGTACGCCTCCCTTAAAGAAGAAGTACACACTTTTCCAATTGGAATTCCTAGTCCTAAAGTCAGTAATTAAAGGGCGAGAGGAGTCCTAACGCCAGTCTTTGAAAGGGGAAGCGCTCGGGTTGTGAAAATAAAAACCCCGAGGCGATTTGAAACGAGACGATAAAAAAAACGAAAAAGATTCAAAGAATAGTGTTGTTAGAAATAAGGAAATATACAAATAGGAATGTAATATGTAGTCTTCCTTTTAGAGTTGTTTCCTTTTAGGATTATTTCCTATTCTAGCACTAGGAGCTAATATATCTGTTGTAAATCTATTGAAGCTAATACAAAGAATTGAAGTATTCTTACAGGAAACCGATTCCTTCAGTTTTCCTTTTGATATCCAACAAGTGCCACCCGCGGAGGTGACACAATACCCTAAAATCCAGCCAAGTGCGAATAGCGTTGGGCGAGAGTTGGGTGGGGGAAATGTCATAATCACGACACATTTCAGCTAAGCGCGGGCATAAACGAAACCTTAGCCCTCCTTAGGAAGACACACGGGTTGGCGAGTTCTCAGGATCTGCATTGTCTGGGATGGGAAACCTGGGAGAATGAGTGTCGGTCATTCCCTCCTTAGCCACCGCCTTTTCTAAAATAGCATGGGAAATGAGATTCAGGTTTAGATCAGAAAAGGGTTTAGGAAGAAAATTGTGAATACGCATGTCGGAGGCCATCCATCTGACTGAGCGAATGAGACGAAAGTGGTGAGTGTTGAGGGCAAAGGGAAAGCACCAAGCTATGATGCTGGAATTAAAGAAAGCATTTAGAAACGGGGGCAAAGACTATGCAGAAACTGGTGAAGCCATTCGAAAACTGAGGAAAAGGTGTTCGGAGCTATGTCGAAATTCTAGAGAGAATGCAAAGAGCTTAGAGATAGAAAATTTCGCATTTTTGGGAGAGCATGCGAAAATGACAAATGGTTGGGAGTTGGGTATTTATAGAGTGGGCCCTAGGGGACCCGAAGGGTCACCTAGCATAGACCCTAGGGGTCCAAAATTACCAAATTGCCCCTAAAGAAGAAGAGTCTCCTCTGGTCCGGAAGTTTCAACTCCCTCGGAAAATGTGATAATGCCTAGACGAGCAACGCTCATCCAGGGCTTCGGGGGAAGATGACAGGTTATTGGCTTTAGGCTCGGGTATTCCTATGCCCGACTTAGGTTCGACCGGATCTTGACCCGGAGAGGATGAAAGCGACGCTTTTTTTTTTGTCAAGTATGGGTGTCGCTCATTGGAAGATACATGAGCACCGCCTCGAGACGAGGATGCGCCAAACGCCTTCGCTACCCTTAGACAGGGGACAACAAAGTACTAGGTATACATGAGTGTCAGAACACCAAATGAATACTCCAGCCTACAGTACGACGCCCCTATAGTCTATTTCGGCTATTTATAGCATGACAATGACAAGACTGATAGAAAAGGACATCCTTTTATAGATTAGTTGTCCTACTGCTCATCGTCACTTCTCCAACTCCGGTTCCCTCGCCCAAGAGAGCTCATGGTGTCTATGGTAAGGTATGACTTACCATGGTTCTAGGTAAAGGGCTATAAATACCCCCAACCTACCTCATACTTACAATTTAATAGCATTTACTCTCCCCTTCAATACAAACTTCTTCAGCATTTACTCCCCACCAAACGAACCTCCGACTGACTTTATTATCGAAGGAGAAACAACGGTAACTCCCTGAGTTTTCCTTCCGTGCAGGTCACCGGAGCAACTAGGAAACTGCTTTGGAGAAACCGACCCATGACGAGTTTGATAACCGTGATCCAATAGTTATGAAGGTGGTGTCATTTTTTTAGTTAATTCATTTATACATAATTGTTTTAATTTTCACTTAAAAATTATTGATTGATAATGTGGCAAAATATTTACGTGACGCATTTGAAAGGTTTACAGTTTGAAGCAGTATATTAATATACATTAGTTTTGACTTAGATTTTCTAGCTCGTTTAGTGCTCTAAATTTGTGTAGTGATATCTCTATTAACATAGAATGTAATTTAACTTATGAGAGTTTGAAATATATTTAGAAGTTTTAAAATTACGTTGTGATAAGTGTTACTATTTAACTTAATTTACTAATATTATATTTTAGTAGGGTAAAATAGGACATTACTCCCCAAAATTTGACTGAATTTCTATTTTTTCTCTTAAAATTTAAATCATAAAAAATTATTATCTCATGTTTGGTCAAATTGCAAGTTAGCCTCAATAGCTAACTTTTTCATTCAAAATTAATAGAATAAGTTTTGAAAATTACAAAAATAAAATAAACTTTTAAAAATATGACAATTTAGTCCTGAATCGAGCCCCAATTGAATTGGAGGTTGGTTCAACCCCAATTCGATTGGTGCTCGGGTCTGAATCTTGACCCAGACTTGGTTGCCCACCCACGGGAGGTCGAGTCTAGGTATTGACATAGACTTGATTGTCTCAATTGAATCAGCACTCAATTGTAATATTTGTAAAATGTTTGAAAGGGTTACATTGTGACATTTTTTAAAGTTTATGTTTTTTTTACATTTTTCAAAACTTATTCAGTTGAATTTGGATAAAAAAAAATGTTAATGATTGAGCCCAACTTTCACTTTAACCAAACATGTGAGCTTAAATTTGATATTTTACTATATTTTAGTGATATCTAACCAGGTTAGTAAACTCTCACTAATTCATTTGGATAAAAACAAACTAACAAGCATGTAGAACTTTCTCATGAATTTCTTTTTACAGAAATCTTACCATTGATTTTTTCACTTACGAAAAAAATAAAATATAACGAGAAAAATATGAAACTGCACTATTTTATTAGTAAGATATAGTAACTTACCTTAATTGCGCGAATATGTTTTAATACTTTGGTAATTGCTCATTTAATTCATCCTCCATCCAATATTATGGGTAAATACTTTTTAAATTAACTAAATGTCTTTTAAATATTACAAGTAAGCCCAACTAACTTTCTCACGGTTTCGTTTTCCTAAAAAGTTATTGTTAGATATTTTATTCTGTAAGTAAATGTCTCATTGTCTCTCTATATATAAATTGACCCCAAAAAAAAAATATAACATAAAAGGAAACCTATTATATGAAGTAGACAATAAGTGAGCTTAGGTTTTTATCCTACGAACTCTGACTTATCAAAGTCTGACGTCTGACCTATCAAATTTTGATGAGGGGAGGGAGCTAAGAGAATATGATTTAGGCCGACAACCATACTCTGTATCAATGGAAGTAGGATTGGTACCAAGTCTTTATTTGTAGAAGAGGAATTAAGTATCTTGAATACTCATCGGGACCATTGACAACATGTTCTTAGAAAATCGAGGAACATCAGTATTTGATTTTTAATCAGAGATATAGTTTAAATTCGACTTCTAAAAATGAAAAAAAAATAATGATGATTAAAACTAGGGTTAATTACTAAAAAATAAACCAAACTTTGGCCTAAAACCAAAAAGCAAACAAAACTTTATTTTTTGACAAAAGACAAACCGAAGATTATTAAATGAACAATTAGGAAATCCGACCCAAATCATCGTTAATTTCCGACTGAAGTTTAAACAGTAGAAGAGTCGATGCATGGAGATTATGGTTCTGCCCTTTTGAAAATTAAACGGTTTCTCAATTGATATTCCCACTTGAATTTGATGAAGCTTCAGTTGGATGCCTACTGCTGCTCTTCGGTTGGAAGTCCGAAAACTAGGTTATTCTTGAAGTTGTTCATCTTTTATCCACCGAAGGCTGCGAACGAAGGAATCCCGACTCCGTCGAAGGCCTGTGACTCCCGCGAAGGTCGAAGACTCCCTCGAAGGTCTTGTCGTTATTGCGATTCGCCCTATTTAGGTAAGCAGTCGAAGCTAAGTGGTTCGCTCTGTGTTTTTGTTGCGTTTTCGTTTGCTGTGGTTTGGTCTGTGTAGATGTGGAAGAGCGCACAAAATGCGTCAGTGTTCAGCTAAGTGGATAGCTAGGACATACTTGTTGATGTTCAAAGATCAACCACTGAAGGTACAGACAATCCAAGCTGACTTGATGAGGAAGCACAGTTTTGAGGTCACTAGACTCACTATCGCAAGAGCAATCAAGATGACGAAGGCTGAGATTGACGGACAAAATTCAAAACAATATGAGAAGTTGAGGAGTTACGCAGAGACCGTGTTGAAGTATAACAAAAGCTCAACAATGAAAATTGATGTCGACACCAGTTTAAACCCATTGAGACCCTGGTTTCAAAGATTATATGTATGCTTTGAGGCATCAAAGACTGGCTTCATACGCGGTTGAAAACCGTATTTTGGCCTAGATGGATATCACATCAAAAGAGAAGAGGGTGGTCAGTTCCTCTATGCAGTTGCCCGAGATGCAGAGAACAAACTGTTTCCACTGGAGGTGGCATGGGTTGAGATTGAAAATCATCATTCGCAGAAATGGTTTCTGGAATTATTGGTTAACGACTCGTTAACCAATAATTCCACGTTAACCAATAATTCCAAAAACCATTTCCACGATAACGACATTGGGGGTGGGTGGTCATGTCTGACCAGCTTCAAATACAAGAGGGTGGGTAGTCATGTTTGACCGTCAAAATGTATGATCTAATTTAGTCTACTTGTGAATGATTATCTACTATCGCTTTTTTCTTGATGTACTATATGATTTGGTAGGGACTACTGAGAGCTATTGAGGATACATGCTATGGGGTTAAGCATCGTTCGTGTGTAAGGCATATCCATGCCAATATGAAGGACAGTGGTGGAAAGGGAATGATATCAGGGATTGTCTTTGAGGTGCGCCATGTGCATACAATCAGCATGACCACAGCTATCACATGGAGAGGTTGAAGAACACAAATTTGGATGCATATGAGTATGTTAACTCCATTGAAAAAGAAAGTTGGGCTAGAAATTTTGTCCTCACATGGTCGAAGGTTGAGTTTACAGTAAACAATTTGTGTGAGAGTTTCAATGCTAAGATAATACAGTTTCGGGATAAGCCAATTGTGACAAGCTTTGAAGGTTTAAGAAGAATGTTCATGTCCGGGTTTCAGGAAAATAAAGAAGAGATGGCGAAATGGTCTGATGAACTGTGTCCAAAGATAATGAAGAAGATTGAATTCTACACCACTAGGATTGCTAGGTACTGCAACATCATTTGTGCTGGATCGCATTTATATGAATGTGAATGTATGGGAAGAGTGTTCATAATGGATATTAACAAACAGGACTGCAGTTGTGGGGAGTTTCAACTGACTGGTGTGCTGTGTGGACATGCTATAGCAGCCATTTCGTATGAGAATGAACCAGTTGAGAAGTATGTACATGAAATGTACACAAAAGCTGCAAATATGAGAATTTATGCGGGTATCATACATCTTATTCCAAGTGAAGAGGAATGGGTGCAGAGTACCACACTACCCATTGGCCCACCTATGTATAAAAGGCAATCTGGTAGGCCAACCAACAAAAAGAAGGAGAGCTGCACATGAACCTCAACCCACCAAACTAAGAAAACAATCAACAATGACATGCTCCATTTGTAGTGGAAATGGTCATAATAAGAGAGGGTGTCCAACAAAGTAAACCAGTACTGCAAGACAGGTATAATACAGGCTTTCCTATTATGTATGAATGGATTTATATTTATATGCATGGTTTTCCAAATGCAGGACATGAATCAGGATGTGGTTGTACCAACATTTTCAAGAAAGAAGATGGTCCCAAGGGGAGGTAAAGGTTCGGCCTCAACTTCAAGCATGGAAACAAGATCGCTAGTGTCACATTTTGTGTATAGGTACTATCACATTTTGTGTATAGGTACTGTCATATTTTGGGTATAGGTACTATCACATTTTGGGTATACGTAGTACCTTATGTCTAGATAAAGGTAGTTATGTTGTTTTGGGTAGACAACATTTTGGAACATCACTTTGTAATGAATGTTGACTGCAGATGGTATAAAATGGATATTTCGGCAATGAATCGACTTTGTAATGATGTTATATGTTGGTTAATATGCTGTAAATGCTGTTAAAAATGTTGGTATATGCTGTTTTGTTGTTATATGTTGGTTATATGCTGTATAAAATGTTGGTAATGCAGATGTTTTGCTGAAAGTGACCTGAAAGTGTGCTGAAATTTCACTAAACAGCATGACAGTATGTTGTTGGGCAATAAACAGCATGACGGTGTGCTGTTCAAACAGCATGTTTTCGGGCATAAATAGCATGTTTTACTGCAAATTTCGGGCATAAACAACATGATTTTCAATACACAGAAATACCATTAGATTCATACATCGAAAAGAAGCATTACACAATACTAAAATACGTGCTGCAGAAACAACGCTAAACACAACCAATCATTTGTTTTTTCCAATAAAACGCAGCATAACTAACATACTAAGACAAACAACTAAAACAACTAGAATCTTTGCCCTTTACTCCAATTTTTGAATCTTCAATTTGAACTCTTTGGTCGTCTTCTCAATTTTTTAAGCAACTCTCCTTGAATGGATACACATCGACACATCATACCCATAGAAGTACCCACAACGTTTGATTTTCAGTTCGTTCTGTACAAAGACAAGTCGCACTATCATTTGACAAAGGGATGAACAACTATGAATTCATTAATTGTTTCACAAACTTACATTATAGCGGGGGCATCCATAAAATCTTCGTCCATAGTTCTTGAAAGTCCAAGAAGTCTTCAATTCCGCCGGAAGCTTGCATCCGCACACTAGGACATGTTCTCCTTTCATCGACTTACCTGAAACAACAGACATGTCTGGCCGATTGAGCGATTGGGCAGAGTAGAGGGGAACCCTAAAATGAAGAAGCGCTTGAAACAATTTTGTTTCAAAATGAAGAACGGCTATTCTAATTAAGAGGGAAAAGGGCAGAACCGTAATCTCCATGCATCGACTCCTCTGCTGATTAAACTTCCGTCGAAAATTAACGGTGATTTGGGTCGGGTTTTCTAATTGCTCATTTAATAATCTTCGGTTTGTCTTTTGTCAAAAAAACAAAGTTTGGTTTGCTTTTAGGTCAAACTTGGGTTTACTTTTTGGTAATTAACACTTAAAACTAACCATAGATTATTTTCTAATAGAGGCACTCCTATGCCACGAAACCAATAAAAACAAATAACATGGAGACACGAGGATGGGATTATAACGACATTGCGATGCCGAGAGTTGTGATAATAACGAATTTGTAATTGAACATTTCAACCACTTTTTTTATGTATATAGTTATTATCAGTCTCATTTATTAAAAAATACACTACTTCTCAGTATCCTAATAAACTACTCATTCTCCCTTGTGGAATACAATAGCCGTGAATTTATTGCCATGAGTCAATTATAGCATAGATAGCGACCCAGACAGTCCGAGCACACAGAGAAAGAGAGGAAGAGAAGCGCTTAAATTAGCACTGGAGAAAAATGATAGAACACGACCAAACACCTTCTTCCTCTTCACAACTCCAGAACTACACCTAATCGTGGTTATTATGCTGTGATCATCGTTGCGTCTTCAAAACCATGCCGTTTTTCAGGTGCAGCGGCAGAGTCTCCTCCGTGTCACCAACGGCCTTGGTCCTCCTCGCTTTCCTCTCTCTTTACATTTTATTTCGAGGAGCAGAAACCGCACGCACTCTTCCTGAAAGCGCCACCTTCGAACCGCCTCGTCCTCCGCTTGTACACGGCGAAGGTTCAATTTCGTTGCACTTGGACGGCAGCGGTTTGGGTGGCAGTTATTCCGTGCCCCAAAAGGGATTGGATCAAGAGAGCAAACGAAGAGTACCCAGTTGCCCAGATCCCCTCCACAACTAGAAGAAGAACATATCTAGATTTCATTGTAACTTTTGAAGTAATTTTCTTGTCATCTTAATTATATCCAAAACACCCATCTTGATATGATTTTTGTTAGATATATAAATGTACGACGCTATCCAGCTAATATGTATCTACTACCACAAAACACTGTTTATAGATTTTAGATCATAATTTCCAACCGAACATCTTCATCATCTCTCTCTGTTCATTCTCTTTCGGTTAGAAATGTACGAAGAAGAAGAAGAAAACAAGTGGATGAGATCTGTGTGTATATTATGAATGGGTGAAACGAGATGCCTTGTGGGCGTTGTTTGTCAGAGATGTTAGAGATTTGGCGATCATTATCATTTATCAATCTGCAAACAAGACAGAAGTGTTTTATCAACTTAGGTATTTCCATGGATCACTGTCAATCAACAGACATTCTGCAAATTTGACATATTAAAGGAATTGTCTTGTTCTGATGATGGATTACCACTGACTCCATTGGTAATTTGTATGAAGTAACAATGGAAAAACACTTTTTACAGTCTTTTTCTTAACGAAGCGGATCTTCTGCAATCGAAAAGGAGGAGGATATATGGTCTACTGCAAAGTATGATATTTTGAAGACAAGAAAAGTTTTGATTATGAAATATATGGTATATATATCTCCGCTTAAATATATATATATATATATATATATATATACACATCATCATCATAACCGCACTCTGCACAATAAACTAATAATATATATATAAATTTTCTACTTGTACTATTGTAAACGGTAAAGAATCGAAGTACTGGTGCACTTGTCTAAGACAGTAATTTATCGATAAGAGAAAGAATCGTTTATATAACATTTTATCACTCTAAATATGATATATTGGAGACTCTTACCCAACTAACACTTTGTAGTGGTGCTTGTTGTTGTTACAAATGACTCAACACTTATTTATAAGACCCTAAAAAAATCTCTTAACTAAAAGAAATGCCTAGACTAAGAACTCTAGAAACTCTCTAGAAATAACTATTCTAGAACATTCTAAGAAACTCTAAAGAATATCCTAAAATTTACTTAGTCTTACAATTATCTAGATAAAAACTAAACCCTCGATTATACTAGCTTATTCTTCTACGCCCAACTAGAAATATTTTCCTAAGAAAGTCAATGTTGTATTTCAACACTCCCTCTCAACATAGATTGTCCTCCATATTTCTTCTCGTCAATGTTGTATTTTGATCGATGTTGATCTGGATTCTTCAACTTTACTTTTCCGCTCCGATAGCATTTTCTATTGTCATTGATTCTGGTGAAACTTTCATTCCTCAACTCGAGTTGTCTGTCTCGGTAGATATTCATGCTTTTATATATGTTGAATATTGGGCTTGATTAAGGGGCTTTTTAGCAATTTGGACAAGTTTTGGGCTTTGGGCTCAAATTTAGCAAAATCAATGTGGAATGGAAGAGAAATGTATTTCTCTTGTGAAAATAAGTCCCACGTCGACCGGATTCATGCTTGCAGAACCATGCATTGTGATTCATGGCCAGAACGGACACAGAAAGTTTGAACTGGACCATGATAAGAAGATACTTGTGTGGATTGTGTGTAAAACTATTACACCTACGACATACAGTTCAATGACATCGCGTCTACTGACTAGATAGTAAAAGCTACATAAATCATAAGGGAAGGTTCAAAGGGATTACACCTACCTATCCTATACAAGTATTAATTGTTCAAAATATTTGTTATCGAGTCAATACAAATCTCTTACATGTGGGGGATTGTTGGAATTTTGGGCTTGATTAAGGAGCTTTTTAGCAATTTGGACAAGTTTTGGGCTTTGATCTTAAATCTAGCAAAATCAATGTGGAATGGAAGAGAAGTGTATTTCTCTTGTGAAAATAAGTCCCATATCGACTGGATTCATGCTTGGATAAGCATATATATGATTATTCACTTCTCAAGTGTGTAAGTAATCAAGTAAAGAGGCTCTCTCTTGCGCGCAGGGGGTTGGGGGTGCAAATCACGGATTTGGTTAGCACTTCAGACCATTTGGCTTGTGTGCGTGCTCGCGATATGCGTAGACGATTGACGGACCGGAAAGCTTGCCTAGCGCGAGCCGGATTTTGCTAAATCGGATTATTATTTTTTTGTCCAGATTCAATGTACTTTTTGGTCTAAATACATTGAACTGAGTTACATAAATCTGTAATTAATTTGATTAATTACCATTTGTATTAATTATCCTAATTAATCACGATCGAATTAATTTCTAAGCCTCCTAATTCAGCCTATAAAAAACCTCTCCCATTCTGTTATTTGACACACCAAATTCTCTGCAATCTCGAAATTTTCTGAAGTGTTCTTTGTGTTCATCCTCCTCCTTTGCTTTTCGTGTTGACGATTTGTAAAGTTCTTTCAGGTCGTCGTGCTCGGCTTTTCTACTTATTATTTGTTTAAAGTTGTTGTGTTCGGTATTGAAAGTCGTTGTGTTCGACTGATTTCCAAAGGCAATCGAACTTGGTTCAGTTCGGCCGTTCACTACTACGTGCTAAGTAAAAACCGATGTCGTCGTTGAATCCTGGGAGGTAATAGGCATAACACATATCCTTGCACAAACCTTTCACGGTTGGGGAGGACTAAATTACCTTAAGGAACCCGTGCTTATCACGAGCCTCGACTTGTTATCGTTATCTTTGAATGGTTATTAATGTATTTCTCAAATTACAATTTAGTCCTTCAACTTTCGATTAATACAGATTGATCCGATATAATTATTATTTGTAACAATCTTAAGGTAATTTATTTATGTTTCAAAGGACAAGTTTGTGTATTAATATAAGTTCAGGATTATTTGTTAGTTTTGAGGAAATATATTTCAACAAAACTAACTAAATTTATATCCAAATTTCAGAAATGGCGTTGAACAAAAATGTGGACAACTTGAACCAATTGGGACAAGATCGGGCAAATCAGACTATAGCCCAAGAGCCTATACAGAATAACCCAATTCTTGGAAGCTCAAATGGAATGGCTAGACCGGTGGTCCGACCTCAAGGTCCACTAGTTTATGCAGAGAAGCTGGAGAAATTCGACGGTTCTAATTTTAAGAGATGGAAAATGAAGATGCAATTCTTCCTAACAACCTTAATGTTGACGTAGTTTCTGATTGATGATTCCCCGGTCCAGGGAGAAAATGAACCAAAATATCTATTGGCTCAAGATCAGCGGAATAACTGTGATTACTTGTGCAAGAATTATGTGATGAACAGTCTGACTGAGTCCCTGTACGATGTGTGCCTAGAAAAGAAGACTGCCAAAGAACTGTAGGAAGCCCTTGACAAAAATTACAAGGATGATGAAGCCAGCAAACAAAAGTTTGTGGTAGGACGATTCCTAAGCTTCAAAATGATCAACTCCAAGCGTGTGTTACCCTAGGTGCATGAACTTCAACTTTTAATACAAGAAATTGAGAAGTTGAACATGGAGTTGGGCAAACCCTTCCAGGTTGTGTGTATGATTGAAAAACTACCTCCAAGTTGGTGGAAGTTCATGGCAAGTCTAAAAGAGGAGACTAGGGAAATAACAGTTGAAGACTTTGTCCGTCGTGTTTCAATCCATGAGGAAACAATGAAGGCTGAAAAGGCGGTTAACCCCGTAAAAGCCAATGTTGTGGAGCACGGTAAAAAGGGCAAGCAAAAGGGTCAAAACTTTGGACCCAAGGGTGGAATCTCCAAAAACGAGAAGACTCAAACTCCAAAAGGTTTCAAGGATCTTGTTTTAACTACGGTAAGACAGGACATAAGTCTAATGTTTGTAGGTTGCCTAAGAATAAGAAGCAAGAAGCAAACACAATTGGAGCGATCTCGAAAGACACGGAGGAGTTGGACCTTTCCGCTGTCGTGTCTGAGGTGAAACTGGTTGACTCCAACCCACGAGAATGGTGGGTATATACTGGGGCCACCAAACATGTCTGTTCTGATAGAGGAATGTTCAACAACTTTGAAGGAGTTAAAATTGGAGACAAGATTTTCATGGGAACTTCAGCTTTCTCAGAGGTCAAAGGCAAAGGGAATGTTTACCTGAAGATGAGATTTGGCAAGGAACTAACTTTGAGGAATGTATTGTTTGTGCCAGACATACAAAAGAATCTAGTCTCTGGGTTCTTGCTCAACAAACATGGCTTTCGCTTAGTCTTTGAGGCTAACAAATTTGTATTGACTAAGAATGGGGTGTTTGTGGGAAGGGGATATGATTGTGGGGGCATGTTTAAGCTAAATGTAATGGTAGTCAAACCTAAGATGAATAAAGAAAGTTCTTCTGCTTACATGCTTGAGTCTTCCAATGCGTGGAATGGTAGACTTGGACATGTCAATGATGATACAATACGTAGATTAATTGCGTTAAATCACATTCCCAAATTTTTAATAAATCCCAAACACAAGTGTGTCACTTGTGTTGAAGCTAAATTAACAAGGACATCTTTTTATTCAGTTGAAAGGAAAGCTGAACCTCTTGACTTAATACATAGTGTTGTATGTGATTTAAAAATTGTGCAAACAATGGGTGGCAACAAGTATTTTATTACTTTTGTCGATGACAGCACAAGATACTGCTATGTATATTTGATGAAAAACAAATATGAAGCAATAGATAAATTTATTCTCTATAAGCAAGAAGTTGAAAATCAACTCAACAAAAAGATTAAGGTGCTAAGAAGTGATAGGGGTGGAGAGTATGATGCTCCCTTTCAAGAATTATGTGTGAATCATGGAATCATTCATGAATTCACAGCACCTTATTCGCCACAATCAAATGAAGTTGCAGAAAGGAAAAAACGAATGTTGAAAGAGATGATGAATTCAATGTTATTAAGTTCTGGGTTACCCCGGAATATGTGGGGAGAAGCTATATTGAGTAGCAACTACCTTTTAAATAAGGTACCCCGGAAAAAGGAAAATAAAACTCCTTATGAGTTATGGAAAGGTATAACACCTTCATATCATCATCTTGGAGTATGGGGATGCCTTGCTAAGGTGGCAGTACCTCCACCTAAAAAAGTAAGGATATGGCCAAAATACGTTGATTGTATATTCATAGGATATTCCAAGAACAGTAATGCATATCGCTTTCTGGTATATGATTCTAAGATTCCAGATATTCATAAGAATACAATAATGTAATCCAGGAATGCTTCGTTCTTTGAATGCTAGTGGAGGAAGCAAGTTCTTCGAAACGAACTTATGAGGATATAAAAGATGATAGTCAGGAAGAAGAAAATGTTGAGGTTAAGCTTCTAAAGATAAAACGAATGAGAATTGAAAATTCTTTTGGCCCAGATTTTCTATCATATATGTTAGAAGTTGAGCCTCAAACTTTTCTAGAAGCCGTAAGTTCTCCGGAAGGATCTCTTTGGAAAGAGGCGATTCAAAATGAGATTGAATCCATTCTACAAAACCACACTTGGGAGCTAGTGGATCTGCCACCTGAAAGCAAACCACTAGGCTAAAAGTGGATTTTCAAAAGGAAAATTAAAGGAGATGGAACGATAGATAAATATAAGGCCAGACTTGTAATCAAAGGATTTAAACAAAAAGAAGGCCTAGATTACTTTGATATTTATTCTTCGGTAACGAAAAATAACATCCATTAGGTTGATTCCTGCTATTGCAGCATTGAGAAATCTAGAAATCCATAAAATGGATGTAAAGGCTGCTTTCTTCAATGGAGATTTAGAAGAAGAAATTTACATGGAACAACCTGAGGGTTTTACTGATCCAGGACAAGAGAGGAAATTATGTAAGTTGGTTAAGTCATTGCATGGCTTAAAACAAGCCCCTAACCAATGGAATCAAAAATTTGACAATTTCATGCTTGAGAAAGGGTTCAAAATAAATGAATGTGATAAATGTATCTATGTAAAATATATAAAAGATGGTTATGTCATGCTATGTCTTTATGTTGATGATATGCTTATAATTGGGAGCAATGATAAAATGATCAAATCAACGAAAGATATGTTGAACTCAAAGTTTGACATAAAAGATATGGGTATCGCCGATATGATTCTTGGAATAAAAATAACAAAAACATCAGACGGAATCATCTTAAGTCAAACTCATTATATCTATAAGATAATAGAAAAGTTCAATAAAGATGATGTGAAAATGGTTGGTACTCCTATAGAGGGCAAACCATTTTCTAAAAACACTGGGGATAGTGTTTCTCAATTGGCATACTCCAGGATTATTGGAAGTGTAATGTACTTGATGAGTTGTATACGGCCAGATATAGCCTACACTGTGGGGGTATTGAGTAGATTCACGAGTAATCCAAGTGTAGACCATTGGAGAGGAATTACTGGGTTGCTAAGGTATTTGAGATATAACTGTAACTATGGATTGCATTACATGAGATTCCCTTATGTAATAGAAGGATACTCATATGCAATTGGATAACTGATTCAGGAGACTCAAAATCCACGAGTGGATTTGTCTTCACTTTGGGTAGTGCCGCTATCTCTTGGAAATCCTCTAAACAAACCATTATAACCAGATCAACCATGGAGTCTGAGTTCATAGCTCTAGAGAAATGTGAAGAAGAGGTTGAATGGCTACGACAATTTTTAGAGTATATTCCTAGATGGTCAAAGCTTGTACCCGCTATAAGTATACATTGTGATAGCCAATCTGCGAAGGGAAAGTTCAAAGGGATTGTTCAAAGGGAAGGTTCAAAGGGATTACACCTACCTATCCTATGCAGGTATTAATTGTTCAAAATCTTTGTTATCGAGTCAATACAAATCTCTTGTATGTGGGGGATTGTTGGAATATTGGGCTTGATTAAGGGGTTTTCTAGCAATTTGGACAAGTTTTGGGCTTTGGGCTCAAATTTAGCAAAATCAATGTGGAATGGAAGAGAAGTGTATTTCTCTTGTGAAAATAAGTCCCACACCGACTGGATTGATGCTTGGAGAAGCATATATATGATTATTCACTTCTCAAGTGTGTAAGTCATCAAGTCAACAGGCTCTCTCTTGTGCGCAAGAGGGGTGAGGTGCAAATCACGGATTTGGTTAGCACTTCGGACCATTTGGCTTGTGTGCGTGCCCGCGACATGCGTACACGATTGTCGGGCCGGAAAGCTTGCCTAGCGCGAGCCGGGTTTTGCTAAATCGGATTATTATTATTTTGTCTGGATTCAATGTAATATTTGGTCTAAATACATTGAACCGAGTTACATAAATCTTTAATTAATTTGATTAATTACCGTTTGTACTAATTATCGTAATTAATCACGATCGAATTAATTGCTAAGCCTCCTAATTCAGCCTATGAAAACCCTCTTCCATTTTGTCATTTGACACACCAAATTCTCTACAATCTCGAAATTTTCTGAAGTGTTCTTTGTGTTCATCATCCTCGTTTGCTCTTCGTGTTGACGATTAGCAAAGTTCTTTCAGGTCGTCGTGCTCGGATTTTCTACTTATTATTTGTTTAAAGTAGTCATGTTCAGTATTGAAAGTCGTTGTGTTCGACTGATTTCCAAAGGAAATTGAACTTAGTTCAGTTCGATCGGTCACTATTACGTGCTAAGTAAAAACCGGTGTAGTCGTTGAATCCTGGGAGGTAATAGGACTAACACATACCCTTGCACAAACCTTTCACGGTTGGGGAAGACTAAATTACCTTAAGGAAACCGTGTTTATCACGGGCCTCGACTTGTTATCGTCATTTTTGCATGGTTATAAATGTATTTCTCAAATTACAATTTTGTCCTTCAACTTTCGATTAATACAGATTAGTCCTTCATATAATTATTATTTGTAACAATATCTTTCTCTACTCGAAGTCTTTATTTTTCGTGCATTGTTACGTCCACCACTTGTCGACGAACAATAATGTATTCTTTCATTGTTCTTTCGTGACTTTTAAACTCTTTTTGGAACTTCCCTTATACACTTATCTTTTGCTCCTCGGCTGAAGATCTGACTTCTAACAAGCGACGAAGTATTCCATTGATGCTTATCTAGTGTAGGCATCACTATTCTAACTTTATCAGACATCTCAAAGTTCCTCTTCTCCTTCTTGTCTTTATTACGAGACAAATATTTTTCTTCAACTATAGGACTTGCAATGAAGCAAGAATAGGTTGTACCATTATTCTTATCCCGATAGTTTGATGACTTAATGATCGATTTTTTCGATCCTTGATTCACTACTTCTTTATCATCGACTCCTCCATTGACATCTCCACGATAGTTTAAGCTCCCCTTTCTCTATGAACATTCTTTGAAGAGATTTCCTTATTTAAAGTGGATATGACATACATCTCATCTACTCGTGCACCGATCTAAATGACCTTCACCTTGATCATCTCCACATTTCGAAGAAATTTCAGATCATTCGGACCAAATAGAACATCCATACTTGAATCAACCGCTTTCACTACCAATAGAAGATTACCAGGAACATGGTAGACACTATTAGGGGTGAGGAAATTACTCATTTGGACCCGGAACCGAATCTTCGGGTAGGTTCCGGGTAGATCTTTTAAAATTGGGTAGATTCTGGGAAAACAAACTTCAGAACCTATTTATTTGGTTCCGGTTCGTGTTCTCCTATCTGGGTACCCTAAGTAACCGGAATCGGAACCAGTTCTATATATATATATCTATTAAAAAAAATAGAAACCCTAGTAATTCTCATCTGCTCATCTCAGCCACTCAGTCCTGATCAGTCATCACTTATTCACTTATCACTTATCAGTCCCTCGGTCGCTATTCTCACAGAGACTCTCTTCTACAGTAGAAGTTCTTCCTTTGAACCGCAACCTTCTCTCGGTCAGCCTCATCGACGCTGGTTGTGTAAGATGGTTTCTTTGGTATTGTTGACCATTTACCTTTTTCTGCTTACAGTTATTTGATCTGCGTTGAACTGTATCGGAAATTAACGAAAACTCTATATATTTATCACTTCCAGAGCTGAGATCAGAGGTACTTGCAGCTCCTAAGAAATGGCTTTGGTGAGTTTTGGCACATTGACTTGCTTTCGTTACGATTCAGGGTTTGAGGATTAGTTTTATTTGATGTTTCCTCTCGATGTATTGATGCTTGTTAAATGGGCTATTTGTGTTCATTGTCAATCTCATGCTTTCTTCCAATCGTAAGATCCTGGGCATGGCTTCATATTTAAATGCTTATTGCGCTAGAATTGAGTATTTGATTTTGTTCTCCATGGTATTGTGCATATTCCGTTCCAAGCTATTGCATTTAGACTACGATGTTGCTAATAGTTTGGTTGGAGAACATTAGTTACAACATTATGATTGATGGATGTGCTCTCATAGCGAGGCTGCATTATTTGCACACGTCCTGCATTCTACGAAGGTAAACAAAAATTCGTTCAAGAGTCTAATAGTTGTAGAATACTCTGGAGTGAAAGTTGAATTTACTCCGAATTTTGAGATAGGAGTCTCTAACACTACTCTCGAGTTTATCTGGATGAATCCCATTGGAAAGGTTAGTTCTGTTTAAATGGTATTATTTACTTTAAAGTTTGTTGTTTACAAATCAAATAAAACTTGAAACAAATACCTGTTGATATTAGTTGATCTTAGGCAGTTTAAACATTACAGGTAGAACAAAAGTTCAATAAACATAGTATTGTGAGTAGTACACTAGAAGTTGTTTTGCTTCTATAGGTCCGTGTCTTGGAATTGAGCAATACATGGAAGATGCTGAAAAATATGAACAAAGTATTCATTATTCAATATTCATGACTTATTTACTTCATTTTGGTTTTATATGACACAATATTAACTATTAACATATTTTTGGTTTTATGTCTGAATGGTATTATTACTTTAAAGTTTGTTGTTTACAGATCAAATCAAACTTGAAACAAATACCTGTTGATAGTAGTTTATCTTAGGCAGTTTAAACATTACAGGTAGAACAAAGTTCAAGAAACATAGTATTGTGAGTAATACACTAAAAGTTGTTTTGCTTCTATAGGTCCGTGTCTTGGAATTGAGCAATACATGGAAGATGTTGAAAAATATGAACAAGGTATTCATTATTCAATATTAATGACTTATTTACTTCATTTTCGTTTTATATGACACGTTATTAACTATTAACATTTTTTTTTATTCTTTTTCATAGATCTTAGTGGAATTATGGACAATGTGGAAAATATTGCTACATGAAGAAATAGGTTTTGTGTTTGGAATTGTGTGTTTTGTTACATTATTATGAGTCAATTTAGTAATTTGGAACTGGGGTTTGGACTGTAATTTGGAATTGTATATTTGGGAACTGTCCAGTTTGGACTTTAATTTGGAATTGTTTGTGTTTTGGAACTGAAATGGATTTTGTAACCGGAACTAAACCGGGGACGCAAAGAAATACGTTCCTAACATGGTACTTGAAACTGTTTGTACAAACAAGTTTCGGGTAGGTTCCGGTTCCAAAATTAAACGGCTAGGTTCCAGTTCCATAATTTAATACCTTGTATTAAACTGGGTAAGTTCCGGGAACCCCTAAATATACAGGGTACCCGGAACCGCTCACCCCTAGACACTATCGAGTTTGATTGGTGTCTCGTCTTTATTGTTGATCAAAACAGTACCTTCTTTCTTGATTGGGTGAATCATGTCATCCACCATGAGTATAACTTCTTCTTCTCCATGACGATGAATAGTGGAGAATTGCTCTCCGTCTCCAGGAAGATGGTGACCTCAACCAAAATCTACAATCCACTCATTTTTTGAGTTTCTGACCACAAGAGCAGGAATACTCTTAGATATAAAACAGTTAGCCCATTCCTCATCTTCAATTGCGATCTTAAACCCCACCATGTTACTCTCCTTCAGTTTAGTCCGACAATTTCTTTTCAGATGTTAAAGCTTACCATGTCGATAACAGTTGAAGTCTTTCTTGCAAGATGACTCTGTATTACCACCTACCGTTTTTGTGGCATCATTCTCCTTCACTTGAGCCACAAGAACACATTGATCTTCTTCTAGATTGATCTCAACCATTTACTTAACCAACGACTATTGTGAATCTAAAAGGTTCTCAAATTCCTCCAAGGACGGTTGTTGAACAAAACCTTGAATTAACGTAACAAACGGTATATATTTGGGACGTAATCCTCGAATAATGCACCGCTTTATCTACGCCTATGAAATTGGCTCCTCCGGGTTGAGTAAATTAATCTTTGAACACAAGTTCTTAACCTTTAAAAGAACTGTGAAATCGAAGACTCACTATGTTTCACATTCTCCAGATCGATCTCCAACATTTGTTGTCAAGTCTCATTTTTCTTGTTGTACAACTAGTTTAGCATCTTCCAGATCGAACTGGCAGAGGTGCATCTTGAGATATGCTCAAACACCCCTGATGATATCGATCTCTTCAAGGCAAATTCCGCATTGGCATTCTTGCGCTTTCAGTGGTTAATCTACTCACCCTTGGCGTCGGTCTCCTTTGGGATGTAGCGTCACTCCCTCCAATGACATCCCACAAGTCTTCGCTTAAGAGATTAGACTCCATGCAAGGCTTCCAAATTCAAAAATTGGACGGATTGAGTAGCTTCGTACCTAGTCCAATCACACGAACATGAACATCCATATTTATAGTACTCAAGTTCTTCAATCAATGATCTTAGACTGTTCCGTGTTACCACGAAAGTGTCTCGATACCATGTAAAGAATTAAAGTGTTGGTACATTTGCCCAAGGCAGTTATTTATCGATAAGAGAAGAACTCGTCTATAAAACACTTTATCACTCTAAATATGATATCTTGGGGACTCTTACACAACTCACACTTTGTGGTGGTACTTGTTGTTGTTACAAATGACTCAACACCTTTTTATAGAACCCTAAAGAAATCTTTAGACTCAAAGAGATCTCTAGACTAAGAACTCCCTAGAAACTTATAGAAATAACTATTCTAGAACACCCTAAGAAACTCTAAAGAATATTCTAGAATTTACTTAGTCCTAGAATTATTTAGATACAAACTAAACCTTTAATATACTCGCTTATTCTTCTAGGCCTAACTAAAAACATTTTCCTATGAAAGTCAATGTTGTATTTCAACAAATGGTTATGGTATTTTACTCCTACCCATGCTTATAACTATAGTTATTATATAAATGTAATAATAATTTAATATTAATATATTATAATAATAACAAAAACATGATTTTTACTTTTAGATTTTACGAAACCATAATTCCAAGAGATTATAATTGAATGATGTTAATTTTGAATGGTAGTAATGTTGACGGGTGTTAGTGTTGAATATTATTTTTATTTGTAACATAGGTTTATATATTTACTAAGATAAAATTCATGGTATTCCATTACATTCCATATGTGCTAATAAATATGGGTATACGGCTAAAACCGTGGTTAATAACCACAGTTATGGATATGGTTATGGTATTGAAAATTGTACCCTTAATGGTTATGGTTATGATGTGTAATTTAAAAATATAATATGGTATTTGTCATACCCGCACCATATCCCAACCATTTTCCACCCTAATTGTCCATTTGTATTCATTTTTATAAGTACAGTCGTAATACATTGACCCAAAATCATTCCATCTATATTCCTATATGTAAGGTGTGTTAACGGTAGAAAATAGGAAAACTCTCATTTAAATAAACTCTAGTTACCCTATAGTTTATACAAATGAGAGTAGCTATAAAAATTTAGGTCATCTTCCATTAAGTCGCGATGTGTCTGTTGGGTATCGATAGTGACGGCCCAGTAAGAAAAGGCCTCGAAGGCCCAATAACTATAGAGGGGGTAAACCCATGACATCCGAACCGGATCGGCCCAAGTACAAGCCAAACTTGGCCCACCATCGAGTAATCCAGAATCGAGCCCAAAGTCTATAGAGACGCCAAAGGCTCTCAGACTGCTCGCCATTCTCTACCAAGTCGCGACCTTCCACTGCTCGACATGGGAGTGCTCGCCCCGAAGAGAGCCTTGCCTCTCTCCTCTGGTCCCACTAAACCGTTAATAACAGAGTGGCCAAGATATCCCGCATATCTCGGTCACATATTCACTAAAGATTAGATTTGGTAACTGCAATATCTCGCAGTAACTGCCATATCCCACGATCCGAATCTTCAGCAACTCAATATACATTAAGATATTCAGTTGCCTTTATACGGTTCTATCTCTCTTACCCTATAAATACCCTTGCTTTACATACGTTCTTTACGTTTTTGAGTTTTATACACACATATACTCATTTAAGCATCGGAGAGGGACCCAGAGGCACCCCCTCTGTTGCGCTCCCCTACTTGCAGGTTCACCGGAGTTGGAGCTGAAGCGTCATCCCAACCTTGTCTGGCATTCAATTCACTGCCAGATCAGCATTCAGGATTTCACGATCCAACATTTGGCGCCGTCTGTGGGAAACGAGCAATTAAGCCATGAGAACTCGATCCCAAAGCAACCGTCGGAATCAGACTAGGGAGCGATCCTCAGATAGCTCTGATTCCGCCGCCGCTTCACCGCTTCAACAGGAACCTGCCAGCCGAGCAGGAGTTAATGATGTTCCTCTGCGGACAGCCCGAGAACATGTCGGTGATTCAAGACCGACCCCAGCTGCTGATCAAAACGGAGCCCCTGCACCGCAGACAGTCCACATTGCGGGGCAGGATATTAATTTAACCCCCGAGATGGTCTCCTTGCTGGAAGCCATCCTAGGACAGGCGCGCCGCCAAGCCCCTGCTCCTCAGGAAAACAATCCCTCTGCTCCTAAGGAAAATCACCGCTCTGCTGCCACAGGGCCTTCACCTTCAGAAGCGGCCAATCCTAGTCCTGCTGCGCCTCAGGAGGATCAGGAGATGACGTCAGGTCAGCAGTCCTTACCTCCAGCGCACACCAAGGAGCCAGCAGCCGCATATACTGCCAATCCTTCCGGTCCGCCTCCACCCGGAGCCTCTCCCATGTACTGCACTGTGGATCAGATGGATGACCTCCTCAACAAAAGGCTCCAGGAAAGACAGTTGACAGTCATAGCTCCCTTCAAGGAGCAGTCCTCTCATCCGTTCACCGACGCGCTCGTCGCTATCAAAATCCCGAAGGATGTGGTTGCTCGGGCCATACCTGAGTATAGCGGTGGAGGAGATCCCACCGTACATGTCAAAAAGCATGAGGCCTCCCTTCTGGGTAAGTCAAACGATCCCAATCATTTGGCTTTGCTATTTCCATCTACTCTTTCGGGCTCGGCTTCGTCCTGGTTCTTCGGCCTCCCTGCAGGATCAATCGGAACTTGGGCAGGGTTGAGAAGCAAGTTCCTGGAGAGATATATGGGCGAGCGCCAATTGCTGAAGAGCGTGGTCGCCCTTGACTCGGTCAAACAGCAGCCGGGAGAGTCGCTGTCCAACTTCTACGGGCGTTTTCATCAAAACGTCACAGAATTAGATCGTCGAATCTCGGATGGGGAAATCATTCGAGCATTCTACAGAGGTCTGGATGTGGCCAACAAGGCCTCGAGAAAGCTGCGAAACAGCTATCACGTGAAGGAGATAGAGACATTGGAGGAGTTGGCGTCCAGAGCAAAAGGTTTCATAGACCTTGAACGCGCAAACATCGAGGCTAATCTCCTGACGGCCTCGCTAAGGGTAACCCATGAACCCCGACGCGATGGTAAGAAGGAGATAAAGAAGGAGAAGAAGGGAAAAGAAAGTAAGCCCCGAGTCGAGTCTCTTCCAGCACCTCGCCATCCAGAGGTCCCTGAGTACTTCACGCCTTTAAATAGGCAGATCTCAGCGGTACTAGTCGAGATGGAGAGGAGATCCTTGGCGAGGCCACCGATGCCTCGTCGAGGTGGGTTACCCATGGGCAAGGATGTCGAGAGCTATTGCAGATACCATAAGTGCAAGGGCCATAAGACAGACGATTGCAAGATTCTGAAGCGAGATATAGAGAGGCTGATTCAGGGGGGAATGTTGAAGGAATTTGTGGCAGGGCGAGACCGAAGTCGAACGCCCCCCAGGAGACATCGTTCACCAGCCCCTGCAGATCAAGCTGAGCCTTCTGGAAGCAAGAAGAGAGTGAATCTGATTGCGGGAGGATTCGGTGCAGGCGGCGAGAGGTCAAGCGCCAGAGAGGTCTACGCCACTCAGATCTCTACGACAGTTCAGTTGGGGAAGCGGCCAAGACCTGAAGAAAACATTGTCATCTCATTCTCTGAAGATGATTTGGCACATGTCACCATGCCCCACAACGATGCTCTGGTCATTACGGCAGATATTGACGGTTGTGATGTTGCAAGGATTCTGGTCGACGGAGGCAGCTCGACAGACATCCTGTTTCTGGACGCCTTCGAAAAGATGGGCAAATCAAAACGCGACCTGAAGAGGGTCGACTTTCCGCTGATCGGATTTGCGGGAAGGACAACTTATCCACTGGGGTCTATAACCATGCCAGTGATTTTTGGCGAGGGGTGGAAAAGCATCAAGGTGTCGGTCACTTTCCTGGTGGTCGATTCACCTACATCCTACAACGCCATCATAGGGAGGACCACGATCAACCCAAATAAGATTGTGGCCTCCACTGTCCACCAGAAGATGAAGTTCCCTACTCCGAACGGGATTGGAGAAGTGCTCGGAGATCAGCCTTCCTCGCGGCAATGTTATGTGAACTGTTTACGCAGGAAGAACCAAAGGGAGGCGCTCGCCATCGAGACAGAGGCCGATCCCCGCGAGGACTTGGCTCGACCAGCACCCATGGAGGAATTGGAGGAGGTCGAGATCGATGGTCCGGACAAAAAGGTGCGCATTGGGACCACCTTGAAAGAGGATCAGAAGGAGGCCATGACCGCCCTCCTCAAGGAATTCAAAGAGCTCTTTGCCTGGCAGCTGAGCGACATGCCAGGAATCAGCACAGATATTATCTCGCATGAGCTCAGGATAGACCCCTCCATCAAGCCGATCGCCCAAAAGAGAAGATCGTTCGGGACTGATAAACGTTTGGCGATCAGGCAGGAAGTCGGCAGGTTGATTGAAGCTGACTTCGTCAGAGAGGTAAGATTCCAGAGCTGGGTCGCCAACCCAGTTTTGGTCAGGAAATCTAACGGCAAGTGGAGGATGTGCGTCGACTTCCGCGACTTAAACAAGGCTTGCCCCAAAGATTCATATCCCCTTCCAAGAATTGATCAGCTAGTCGATGCTACCTCGGGTCATGAGATGCTGAGCTTCATGGATGCCTATTCAGGCTACAACCAGATCAGAATGCATCCAGACGACGAGGCCCACACTGCTTTCTATGCTGACGGCGACATTCTATGCTACAAGGTGATGCCCTTTGGTCTCATCAATGCCGGGGCAACTTATCAGCGGATGGTAAACCGACTGTTCCAGGACATGCTGGGAAGGAACATGGAGGCCTACGTGGATGATATGCTCGTAAAATCCATCAAAGGCAATCCTCATACCACCGACCTCCGTGAAGCTTTTGAATGCATGAGGAGACACAGCGTTCGCCTGAACCCAGCAAAGTGCGCCTTTGGAGTCAAGTCCGGGAAGTTCCTGGGTTTTATGGTCAGCGAAAGGGGCATTGAAGCAAACCCGGAAAAGCTAAAGGCCATAGAAGAAATGAAGTCACCAACCTGCCATAAGGAAGTCCAATGCCTGAACGGCCGACTAGCTGCTCTTAACCGCTTCCTCTCCAAAGCAAGCGACAAGTCCCTCCCGTGCTTCAAAACCTTGAGGGCCAACCGTAAGTTCGAATGGACGCCAGACTGCGAGGAAGCATTCCAGTCCTTGAAAAGGCATATTCAAACACTCCCAGCTCTGGCAAAACCCGTTCCAGGCGAGCAGCTTTTCCTCTATTTAGGCATTAGCGATGTGGCAGCCAGTGCTGTTTTAATAAGGGAGGAGAATAATGTTCAGACTCCAGTGTATTTCATTAGCAAAATGTTCAACTCAGCAGAAATAAAATATGTCCAGATTGAGAAGTATCTCTATGCCTTAGTTATTGCTGCTCGGAAGCTGAGACCTTACTTTCATGCGCACGACATCACGGTCCTCACCAATCAACCTCTCAAAAACTTCCTGATGAAGCCAGATTCTTCAGGAAGAATGGTCAAGTGGGCGATCGAGCTCAGCGAGTTCAGGATCAAATTTGCGCCAAAAGCGGCCATCAAAGGTCAAGCACTAGCTGATTTCATAGTGGAAAGCACGAGTAACGGTCATGCGGAGGCAGAAAACAGGCCAAGTCAGTCAGCAAACGACAATCAAATCTGGGAACTCTATACGGATGGGTCTTCATCAAAAGAAGGCTCGGGGGCAGGTTTAATTCTTATTCCTCCTGAGGGCGAGCCTCTGAAATACGCGATCGCCTTGACATTCCCGGCGACCAATAACGAAGCAGAATATGAGGCTCTTATCACTGGACTCAGACTGGCAAAAGGAATGGGTATAACAGCGCTTAAGGTAAAAAGTGATTCAGAGCTTATTGTCAATCAGGTTAATGGCGCCTACGAGGCAAAGGGAGAAAAGATAAAGAAATATCTTGGCATCGCCAAAAAACTAGTCGTGGAAATCCCAAATTTCGCGATTGAGTTCATTCCTCGCCAAGAAAACCAGATGGCAGATTCTTTGAGTAAGCTAGCCTTCGGAGGGGCGACAATCCAGGATGTGCAATTTCTGGAAAAGGCCCTATGTTCAGTCCTTGAAAACAGAGCGGAGGTCTTCAACATTCAAGAACAGGTCACCTGGATGACCCCGTTCCAGAATTATTTGAAAGAAGGCATCCTCCCAGAGGACGAAGGCGAATCCACTAGGATTAGAAGACTCGCAGCCAGTTATCTAATCATCGATGGAGAACTCTATAGAAGAGGTTATTCGACGCCTTACTTGAGATGTGTTGCTCTACCCGAAACAGAAAAAGTTCTTCGAGAAGCTCATGAAGGGGCAGCAGCATGTCATGAAGGTGCTCGTTCACTAAGCAGGAAAATATTCAGACTGGGATATTACTGGCCGACCTTGGGAAAAGACGCAGCCGAATTAACACAGAAGTGTGAAATTTGCCAGCAGTTTGCACCACGATCGGGTCGACCATCGACATTATTATCCCCAATGGCGGGTGCCTGGCCCTTCGCTCAATGGGGAATCGATATATTGGGTCCTTTTCCCATTAGCACTGGTCAGCGTACTCACATTATAGTGGCGATCGACTACTTCACTAAGTGGGTAGAGGCGAAAGCTCTAGCTTCGACAACGGAATTCCAAGTTATCAAGTTCATGCAGGTCAACATATTCTCCAGGTTTGGTATTCCCAAAATACTCATCAGCGATAATGGTCCGCAATTAGTTGGAAAGGAGTTGAAATGGCTCTGTGAAGAGTATCATATCGACCATCGCTTCAGTTCAGTACATCACCCTCAAACGAATGGGCAAGCTGAAACAGCCAACAAGATTGTCTTAGCCGGACTTAAGAAAAGGGTTCGAGCATTCAAAGGGAATTGGGCAGAAGAGCTGGAAAACGTATTATGGGCCATCAGAACAACGCCTAAGGCGGCCACAGGAGAAACGCCTTTCAGTTTAGTGTACGGATCAGAAGCAGTAGCACCAACTGAATTAGCAGTGCCTACCCACAGAGTCCTACACTTTAACGCGGAGGCAAATGAGATCGAGCGCAGAACTGACCTCGACTTGGCAGAGGAAAAGAGATGGCTCTCGGAAAAAACACAGGCAAAAATGCGCTTGGCGACCGCTCGGTATTTCAACAGAAAAGTTAGCGCTCGCCAATTTTTCGTGGGGGAGATGGTTATGAGAAGGAATGAATTTACAAGGCTGGACAGTAAAAACAAACTTTCAGCCAAATGGGAAGGACCATACAAAGTAGTAGAGATCGCCGCACCAGGATCCTACTATTTGGAAACCACCGAAGGCGAGAGGTTACCCCGTCCATTTAATTCAGAGCATTTAAGAAGATTTTATGCATAGCTTGTAATCAAACGGATTATGTCAATAAAAGAAAGCCATTCCTTCACAAAGCGTGTCCACTCGAAGCAAGCTGAAGCCAAAAAGCCCTGACGCCAAAGTCAGGCCTCAAAAGCCCTAGCAACAAAGCTAGGCCAAAAGCCCTGACGCCAAAGTCAGGCCTCAAAAGCCCTAGCAACAAAGCTAGGCCAAAAGCCCTGACGCCAAAGTCAGGCCACAAAAGCCCTAACAACAAAGTTAGGCCAAAAGCTCTGACGCCAAAGTCAGGCCACAAAAGCCCTAGCGACAAAGTTAGGCCAAAAGCCCTAGCAACAAAGCTAGGCCAAAAGCCCTAACAACAAAGTTAGGCCAAAAGCCCTGACGCCAAAGTCAGGCCACAAAAGCCCTAACAACAAAGTTAGGCCAAAAGCCCTGACGCCAGAGTCAGGCCAAAAAGCCCTAGCAACAAAGCTAGGCCAAAAAAACCCTAGTAACAAAACTAGGCCACAAAAGCCCTAACAACAAAGTTAGGCCTCAAAAAACCTGACGCCGAAGTCAGGCCACAAAAGCCCTAGCAACAAAGCTAGGCCAAAAGCCCTAACAACAAAGTTAGGCCAAAAGCCCTGACGCCAAAGTCAGGCCACAAAAGCCCTAGCAACAAAGCTAGGCCAAAAGCCCTAACAACAAAGTTAGGCCAAAAGCCCTGACGCCAAAGTCAGGCCACAAAAGCCCTAACAACAAAGTTAGGCCAAAAGCCCTAACAACAAAGTTAGGCCAAAAAGCCCTAGCAATAAAACTAGGCCACAAAAGCCCTAACAACAAAGTTAGGCCTCAAAAAACCTGACGCCAAGAGTCAGGCAAAGCCCTGACGCCAAAGTCAGGCCAAAAGACCTAGCGAAATGTTAGGCAAAATGAAAGCCCTGACGCCAAAGTCAGGCCAAAGAAAGTTTAGGCGATCACTATCGATGATAAAGCCTGATAAATTACAAATCCCCTATTATTAGGCCAACACCTCAAAGGTTTAAACTTCAAAGAAGGTAATATCTCTTTGAACTTAGAAGTTTACGCTTTTAAGTGTCAAAAGTATTATCCTTAGAAAGTTTAACTTATGATTGGTCTACGGCTTTAAGGGTCGACGACATTACAAAGCAAGAAAAAAGTGGAAAGTAATTATGAGTAAGATATTGGATAGCTAAATATGTTCGAAGTCGATTAAAGGCTCAAGAATATAAAAGCATTCAATAGAAAAATCCAAGTCTTCGACAAATAATTACAAACCAAAAACAGAAAATACAAAAATGGCTATCTAAAAAAGATAAATACGGTCGCCAAGGAGTTGGGGACTTCAAGCGTCGGGGTTCTCGGGGGCAAGGGTGCTCTGCTCGCCTTCGGGGGCAGAAGTACTGGGCTCGCCTTCAGGAGCAGCCTCGCCAGGAACAGAGGGCTGCGAAGGACGACTCCGCAGGAAGGTCTTCAAAGAGGCGACTTCCCCAAGAGGAAAGTTGGGATCGACCGCCTGGACCTCATCCACCAGGACTTGGAGAAAATCGGCAATCGCCGACCTCATCTCCTTCAGAGCGCAGTCCTCAAACTCCTCAGAGGCTTTGAATGCCTCAACTACGCTCTGGGGCGAAGGGACGGCTTTCAATTGTGCAGTTAACCGATCCCTCTCCTCCTCCAAGGTAATCCCCCGGGCTTCCGCAGCTTCCATCTGAGCCACCGCAGCTTCTCTCTGGGCGTCAGCAGCGTCCCTTTGCGCCTCGGCAGCGACCCTGCGAGCCTCCGATTCTGCCCCTTGCGCCTGAGCTTCCTTAAGTTCAGCATCTAGGCGAACTCGGACGATCTCTCCCTGATCTAAACACAGGTGAAGAGCGTCAAAGTCCTGAAGAGCGGCAGCGGCTTCAGCCTCCCTCTTCTGGACATCAGCAAGGAGGCGCTGCTCCTTCCTGAGGTATTCCTCTCGGGTATTATCTGCCAAGGCGATCGCTGCATCTGCAGTCGTCTTGATAGTCCCCAATTGCTCAGGAGTGACCCCCGTGCTTCGGTACCGCTCCAGCTCGGCGAGCACACTGGAATACTTGTCGGTGAGCTCCCCGAAGACACGACCAAGAATCACCTCATCCCGAACGAACTGGCAACAAATATAGAATAAAAGCTGTCAGGACAACAGACAATAAGGGAACGACAAAGAGAGGACTCTACGAAATAAAAGTATGAGATCTTACCAAAGCCACTCGTTCGAAGTGGGACCGAAGGAACCCCTCGATCTGATGAAGTTCCGTGGGAACAATCGAGCGGTCCGCGGGGGGAATTATCCCGTCCAGAAGCCGCATACACATATCCGGGCTGCCCCGGAGGCTCTTCTGGGGAGGATACCCCTTCTTCATAAGGTCCCCACAGGGGACCCAAGTTTCCCGAGAATTCGCTGATTCAAGCGGCTGAAACAAGCCGGCAAGGGAGCAATGCTCATCCACAGGAGCCCTCGATGAGCTGGAAGCAGCATGCCCCTTCTTCTTGGTCCCAGACTCCTTAGGAGGAGCCATGGGCACAGTAAGAACAGGAGGAGCTAAGGTCAAAACCTTCCCCTTGGCGGCAGAAGGACCCTGGGGAGAAGGAGAAGGGGGCACCGCGTCCAGACCCTTCCCTTTATTAGCGGAAGGACCCCCAGGAGGGGGAGGAGAAGGATGCTGGTCGACTTCCGGACATCCCTCACTCCTGACCTTCTTGGAGGGAGGAGGAGCATGATCCCGGACCATGTCGGTTGAGGACTCCTCTGCAAAACAACAAGACAAAATGTCAAAAAACAAAAAACCGCAAAGTATGAAGATATTAAATCTACGAATAACAAAGCAACATACCTGGTTGGCGAGGGTCAGCAGTGGCCGAGGGAAGCACCTCCTCAGACTTCCTCTTGAACGAACGCCTAGAGGGGGGAGGAGGAGAGTTCAGCAATGCCTGGTCGGAGGACAATCCCGCTAATCCCTGGTCATCAAAGAGACCTATCAGTTTCTGGCTCTTGCTTACAACCTTCCCTACAAGTAATAAAGCAAGATAAGAGTTAGAAAATTACCCAATCATTAAAGATTGGCGTGGCTTGATGAATACCCGCCATCTCAAGGGCATTCTCGGTAGTCTCCGCCACTGAGCGGATGGACTTGAACTGAGATGACCGATGCGACCGGTATAGGTCATCAATAGCGTTTCGATCACTCTCTGATAGCTCCTCGAAGGAAGGAGGGAAATCCTTGTCCGGGATCAACAATTTCCAGGGCACCCCCCCCTTATAAAAGAAGTAACACTTCTTATAATTGGAGTTGGTGGTCCGAAAATCGTCGACCAGACGGACATGGACGTTCCAAACCCATCCCTGAAGGCCTCCCCACTCTGAAAACTTCGGCCAGCGGGATTGGAAGTGGTGAAGGTGGTTTGCCCCTGCCGCCAGGCGGAAGAAGCACCGGAACAGGGCCAGTGAATATACCCATTCCTGGCGTAAGCATAGGAACTTGAAACCGACCCACATCCTGAGGGCATTCGGGACAAGCTGTGTGGGGTGAATCCCGTAAAACTGACACAAGGTCTGTAAATCCTCACAGAGAGGAAAACGCAACCCAGCATCGATCTGAGCCGCATAAATGTAAACCTCTCCATCGTGAGGAAAATGCAGACCTAGGCCAGGATATCTAGGAGCATCCTCCACGCTGAAGCCACCGAGCGCCACCACGGTCTTAAAATAAGCCGGCTTCAATTCATTAGGCTTGACGTCTACTCGAACAAATTCAAATATTGCAATGATAAACATAAAAAGCAAAGAACAGCAGAGGACATTGCCAAAGCAGAGCAATAAAAGGGCGAAAGTTTACCTTTTGGGGAAAAAATAGGCGTGTTCAGCTCGGGCCCGTCCACCACCACAGGAGTGGTTGCAGTCCTGCCCAAATCGGTCTGTTCCTCTACTGAAGGGGGAACGACTTCGTCCCTGATGGTCAAAGGGACATCAGCATTTCTGGGCATGTTGGCTTTGTTGGCACCCTTGGGAGCCGTGTGCTTGACTCTCTGATTGCGAGGAGCCATGGAAATGTTGGAAGAAGGCTGAAGAAGGTTGAGAAAAGAAATGGAAAGGATCGCAATGAAGCTCTGAAAATCCAAGAGAGCGGATAAGCGTAAAAGACAGAATACAGAAACTGACGTTTCCTATATAGACCAAAAGGGGAGTAACCGCCACGAGCAAATCGAAGCGACGCAGAGGAATAATTGCACCCTTTTGGAAAAAAACCGAAGCAATGTCAGAATTCCAAGAGACAACGGTTGGCTGGTACAGACAGCTGTCAAGCTACCCTGGGTTTACGGAAAAGTAAAAGTCAGGCGTGCCTTAAGTGACCGTTCGATTTCTGGACAACCGTGCAGTTATTAAATGCTAAAATTCCACTAAGGAGACAAGGTGGTCGCCAACGCACTAATAAAGCTTTAGCAGAAATACCTCGGGTAGATAATGATCGCCTAACTAAGAAAGATAGACTTCCATAAGCCTGAGTCACCTCGAGTGATCGCCAAAAGGGAATAAAAGGAAGGATATTCTTTCGGCTTTGAACAGAGAAGGAATTGCTCGCCAAATGAGCTCGAAGTATCTCAAAGGCACTGAACCATTACCAAAGACGTCACTATCTAAAACCCTACCAGGAAATCAAGCTCGACTGAAGGAACTTCAATCAAGTTTCGGGGGCAAATGTTGGGTATCGATAGTGACGGCCCAGTAAGAAAAGGCCTCGAAGGCCCAATAACTATAGAGGGGGTAAACCCATGACATCCGAACCGGATCGGCCCAAGTACAAGCCAAACTTGGCCCACCATCGAGTAATCCAGAATCGAGCCCAAAGTCTATAGAGACGCCAAAGGCTCTCAGACTGCTCGCCATTCTCTACCAAGTCGCGACCTTCCACTGCTCGACATGGGAGTGCTCCCCCCGAAGAGAGCCTTGCCTCTCTCCTCTGGTCCCACTAAACCGTTAATAACAGAGTGGCCAAGATATCCCGCATATCTCGGTCACATATTCACTAAAGATTAGATTTGGTAACTGCAATATCTCGCAGTAACTGCCATATCCCACGATCCGAATCTTCAGCAACTCAATATACATTAAGATATTCAGTTGCCTTTATACGGTTCTATCTCTCTTACCCTATAAATACCCTTGCTTTACATACGTTCTTTACGTTTTTGAGTTTTATACACACATATACTCATTTAAGCATCGGAGAGGGACCCAGAGGCACCCCCTCTGTTGCGCTCCCCTACTTGCAGGTTCACCGGAGTTGGAGCTGAAGCGTCATCCCAACCTTGTCTGGCATTCAATTCACTGCCAGATCAGCATTCAGGATTTCACGATCCAACAGTGTCCTTCGACCAACAAACTATAACTACACTTCAGATAGAAACCGCTTCTTGTTAGTCAATCAAACAAGTTAAGCCTAAATTATGTGCTTATAATATGCCTTAGAAAACGGCATGTCTTATATTCCAACATTGGTATCAGGGTGTTGTAGATTGGTTTATGAATTGTCGAATTCTGCAAAAAAAATCCTCTCACTCTAACCACAGCCAATCGTGAACATAGTTGCAACCAGGACCCAAACGCAGTGGTAGCTGCATCGCTGGCAGCCTCAGACTCAACCTCAGTGGATGTGTCATCAAAAGTTTCGTCGGAAACTAGGAATGCAATTCTGTGGACACGCCACCCGCAACGTCCCCAACACCCAGGCACGACTAATGGGTTGCGTCGCCTACAACCACACGCGGCCATAGGACCGCTGATAGACATGGCCATAGTGGTTATGCCGGCACCTCTAGACACCATGCATGGTGGTTGGGTGAAAGATAAAGGGGGTAAGCCGACAATTGTCAACCCTAAGGTGAGGACCCCAACCTCAGTGGCTAGCCAAGCCACGACTCGCCATAGTGACCGAGAATGGGAGTGCTTGCTAGGGTTTTACAAACTCTACTTATCCCTAATTTGGGGGGAAATTAGAAAATAAAAAGTCAAATTATAAGTTTAATACAACAAACAATATTGATTTATAACTAACTACACATAACATTCAATGTTGAGATTAAAAACTATATTTTAAACAATCGAGACTCAATTATAATTGGCTTGTGTAATAAATCTGGATTGTCAATCTCAACGTTGTATGAGTTATAATTGAGTATAATAATTTTATTCTTTAATAATAGATAATTGAATTTTTTAATCTAACCTCGGTAATGACATTAATGTTAGATAATTCATTTACGACTCCAATGACGTTGAGTTTGATATTCCAAACTAACGACACAAACTGATTAAAGTAGAAACTCGAATGTCTTAACCAAAGTTTTTGAATCTCAAATTTGAGTTTAGTTAGTCCAAAATTAATTTGCAATTTAACATAACTTTCTAATATTTTAAAAAAAAAAAGTGAGAAGGGGCAATTGACCCCCTTTTATAAAGAATGTAGGTTAAATTGCTTGCTGCTATAGAGAAAGGAAGAAGAGAGGTAAATTAAGCCCTATAAAGAATAGGAGCATTTCTACCAAAAAAAAAAGAATAGGAGCAATTCAATTTTCGTCTATAATGAAGGGGTTTAAATTGCCCCTAGGTAAGTCTGGGCAAAAAAAATGGTTCGACCAAACCGAACCATACCACATATGAACTGTACCTCTTTTGAATAGGTTTGGTCGAACCAGTTCAAAAGTAGTATGGTATTTTGGATTAAAGCTGGAGCGATTCGCTCGAACCATAAAATGGTAAATTTTACCGTTTTATGAACCACTTTATATATATATATATTATTAATTATTTTTAGCTATTCTATTTTTTTTTAATCATTTTAAGACATTTAAAGTCGATCGTTCAAGGAGGTAACTTAAATATGTATTTAATGTTGTGCCCTAAACATTTGCATGTTTAGTACATATTCCAACATAGAACTTCTTTCTTGGTAGTAAGTTGGGTCAATTCGGTAACTTGGAAAAACGTCTATGTATATATTTTTTACATATTTCTTTTTGTAATTATTATTATCTTTCACTTTAAAAAAACAGACTGCAAAGATTCCAAAATGAATAGCGTTTCCTCGCCCGTTAATCAAGAATTAACAATCATAGCCCACAGGGAATACATGTTCGTAAACTGAGGCCCAGCCCGTTCTAATACCGCAAGGAAATCAATCATCAATTTTCATGGAACGAGCTGTGTGATAATTGTCTCGTTCAGGGTAAAACTCGGAATCGAATTCTGATTTAGGGTTCTTGTTTCCTCACGCGGCAAGATACTCTAGCACCCACCTAATCAGGTCCAATTCGGGGACCATCTCTTTGCAACCACTTCTTGGATTATAATTTGGTAAATTGCCGCTTCAGTTCTTGATTCAAGTAAGAACCACATAGTTGTTTATTGGAATTTTATTTATTCTTTGTGCTCGTTCCATATTGTTGGAAAATTGAGAATTTTTCATTGCGTTTTTCTATGTTATTCTGCAAAATTGAGTGCCATTATATGTGGAAATTAATCCTTGCAACGTTCCGTTTCAATTGTTTGATTAGCTTTAATTCCATTGCAATGAGTTAGTCTTCGGATGAAGTTGCTGAATATTGTTGGTAGGTGGCGCAATCCTTAAAAGTTGTAGTGTCAGACTTTGAGTTTCCTTGATGAGCTCAGATTTCAGTGTCTCGACGGGCCATAGTGATAGTCACTAGGAAGTTGTAGGGTTCAACGACATGAACTGTTAAAGATGACACTTCGCGCTTAGCATCAACAGGGTGCTATAGAAACCTTGTTTGGTGCATTCTTGATTAGAATGCCTTATTAGGATAATCCTCATTAAAGCAAATGGCGCAGAATGGAAGGAAAGGGTAGGGAGGAGGTTAAGGAAGGTGAAAGAAAACACTCCCTTTGTTTGGCAAGCACCTCTTAAAGGAATGAACAGAGGGAAATAGCAATAACTTGAATTCCTCCTGGGTTGTTGCTCTGTACTATAATAGATGAGAAGATGTATTCTATGATGGAGGAATTTCTTCCTAAACTCATAGTTCAGCTGATGAGAATGGTGGTGCAAAGTGCACTCCTGGTGAGAACCGAAAGGGGTAGCACCAGCCTTGCCAGATCTGGAACCACTGTAGGAGCTTTGTTCCTCAATGTTTGTTTATAGAATATTTTTTGAAACTAGTTTTACAAGTTTTAATAAAACAGTGTCTTATAAACATTTACGTGACTAAAACTTTACTCTTAAAATCAAGTCCAAATGAGGCCTTAGTTCTAAAACTCCATTTTTGCAGAATATAATGGGTAGCAGAAATCGCATTAACCGGCATCCAGATAACTATAGAGATTTTCGGGAGATGCCTCAACCTCCTCCATATCGAGGTCCAGGACAGCTTCCTTTTCATCCCGCAGTTTTAGAAGAGGAACTTGAACTGCAACATAGAGAAATGCAGAGGCTCATCACTGACAATCGTGGTATTATAGATGATAATACTCATCTGCAAAGGGAATTGACATCTGCAAAAGATGAGATCCACAGACTGAGTCAACAGGTTATACCCAAAGTGCGAGCAGAGAAAGAGGCCCAAACAAGGGATTTGATTGACAAAAAAATTAAGCTAGAATCTGAGCTACGTGCCCTGGAGCCTACAAGAAAGGAGGTTGGGCAGCTTAGAAATGATGTTAAAAAATTGAATTCGGTAAGGCTGGATTTGTCGTCCAAAGTGCAGGGTCTAACCAAGGATGTTACTCGGTTGCAAGCGGAGAATCAGGAAATCATTGCCATGAGGAATGATATTGATGTATTGTGCGAAGACCTTTATGAGGCCAGGTTTGTCATGAATGACCTAATCTAATAATGTTCTGGCTGGCTTCTTGCTTTTTTTTTGAAAAATTATGTTCATTGTTTTTTTTATTCATATTCATATTGTTAGGAGAGCTTTAGATTTTGAGAAGAAATCCCGTGAAGAACAAGAAAAACAGAAAGATGCAATGGAGAAAAATCTTTCTTCCATGGCTCACGAGATTGAGACACTACGAGCCGAGCAAACAGCTATGAGAGCACGAGGACTTGGTAAAAAATTTCTTTCCCTTCTAGTTTTGATCTTCTACTTAACACTATGTGTGGATAAATAAACCTCCTTAATGGAAATGGAGGTGAATATATATATGTATAGAAGGAGAAGGGAAGGAAGCAAAATAAATGAATGTTTTCAAAAGCAGATATTTGAAGCAAAACCGTCAATCTCCCTCTGAAGTTCCCACAAAACCCCAAACCTTCCAAAATTATTATTTTGCAAGGGAAATTAGACCCTCCAATCCCTTTACTCGTCTTTTTCTTTCTTTCCAATTCATAAAATTCACTTTTCATTACATTCTTCTCTAGTTTCCTCAGTTCAATTCGTAGAGTTTCTTAATCATTCATCCATCATGTCATGCTTTTTGAATTATCATTATTATGGTAGTTTAGGATATAAAGCCCCATACTTCCTTGTAGGTGGTTATGGAATGGTGAATGAAAGCGCTGAAATGAGGTATCAATCGGCCAATAAATATGGTGATGGGTATGCAGATGGTGGTTGGGGGCATTACGATAGTAAGCGAGGGACCCCTCGAAGGCAATGATACATGGTTGATCATCTTCCTGGGGCTTAATTTGTGTAAACATCAAGTAGGGGGCAACGAGAGATCTTGGTAAGGATGATATTCCTTATATCAGACTTTCCTTGATATGCAAGAAATTATCACTATCACCTGTTCTGTTTGTAACTTTGTAGTAGTAAAAGCAGGGAAATTATTTTACAATTTATATGAACGAATCAGTTTTGTCGGTCCCTCCTCCCTCCCTCGATGTTATCCTTTTTGACCCCACTGTCATTCACGTAATAAGTAGGTTTGTTCATGAACTGGTTCGACCGAACTGATTTCTAATCAAACTAGAACTATTTAAAGTAAATCAGTAATTTTTGGCTCACTAAAATAACTGGTCTATTTAACACATAAACACTTGGTATGTTTAGAATTGGTTCATGAACTGGTTTGACCTCGTTTGGTATGTTTTTTTTTTTTTTTAAATCAAGACTTAGCTCCAGTTCGGTCAAAAATAGCTTCGGTTCATTTAAAAATTGATTCGATTCGGGTAAAAAACAAAACCATAGCAATAAATACATGTCATTGAACAACGCAAAATACATAAAACAATACTAATCTTTACTATTTAATTAATTAAGTTAGACAAGTGATTTGTTTTGTATAGGTTTAATTTGAATTTTTAGTATAAACTAGTACAAAAAACGAGTTGATTTAAATCGATTCGAATTGAGTTATATCTACTATTTTGAAATGACTTACTTTAACCTTAAAAAATTAGTTTTATTTTGGAACTAGTTCGACTGAATCAGTTCAAACCAGATCAGATTCAATTCGGTCGATTTTTTTTTGAACAACTATACATATGACCGATAATGGTAGCACTGAAAATTTATATTGCGGTTATATTGATAAATGTTTTGACACAATGTTAGGGTATGGTGGAAGTATAATAAGTAAAAGGAAAAATATGAAGAAAAAAAATAATATGTTTAGTCAATTTATTATCGGATCTACTAAAACTAAAATTGAATGAATACAAAAATGGTATCATTTTCATTTCCTCATTAATTATTGTATTCTTTGTTATTTGTAATTGATTGTATGATTGCTCGCTTCATCGAAAAAACCATTCTCACATGCCCTTTACGGTCACGGGGATTCGCTCATAGTAGAACATAATAAAATTGAAAATCAAAGTTTATGTTACCAAACCCAAATTGCTACTTTTTTTTAATCTCAAATAAAGTAAAACCAACATAAACTTGTTTTGGGCAAATTGTTTGTGATAAATTATGTTCTATTGATTTTGGATGAAATTGTTACTTTCCGTCCAATAGCTTTATTAGCTTTAATGATTACATAAACTTTGTAGACGTGATAGTACATAACTAGTTCATAAAAATTTGGAAAAATCGTTTTTAGATTTTATATTTTATTAAAAATACAATATAAAATGTACAAAACGCTTTTTTTATTTTCATATTTTTATAAGATACTATATAAATAAATTCATATTTTAAGTTTTTTCCCAACTTTTTTATATTTCTCATTTCATATTTGTAATAATATTTTATTTTTTATTATGTTTAATTGAAATTATTTAGAAAAAAACAAACATTATATTAGCTATTAAACAAATAAGGTTTATGTTGTTTCCAATTAAATCATCCGTATTACACATTTCCCTTATTTTTAAACTACATGCGGGTACGATTTTTAATATCATAACCATATCCATACCAGAGTTATTAACCACAATTTTACTCGTACATCCATAATTAAAATCACAATATTTTATTCAAGCTTATTTATTCAAGAGGTTTTGGATAAGTTTGTGAAAACCCTACTTATATCACTATTCATTAGTATTTATATTAATAATTAACTATTATAATTATATATAATAACCACAATTATGGTATAACCGCAGTTAAGAATAAAATACCATAATCATTATAGGTAGAGAATTCATAAACACAACTGTACAAGATCATAATAGTACGCGTAACAAAATAAAAAATTATGGTTATAACCACGATTTTTTTTTATTTTCACAGCACTGCTGACCTTAATTGTAATAGTTATGGTATTAAATATATAACCATAATTGTAATAATAAAAGCATGTATATTTAAAATATATTACTAAATAATAATTAATTTAGGAGATAGATATTACTTTAGTTGCTAACTTTTAGGATATAAAAAATCAAAATTTGTTTTATAGAGTAGAAAAATATAAGTTAAATCATGGTAAATCAATTATATGTGTTACTAACAAACATACTCACTAACAAATCATAGTATTAATCCCTAAGATTCCTAACCCGATTAATACAACCTACTTTCGGCCTATAAGCCTTTGTAATTTCAGTTACAAGATTATATCAAAAGTCTTAGCCAATCGTTTAAAATCAATTCTTCCAAAACGTGTAACCCCATTTCAAAGTGCTTTTGTCTCAGGCAGGTTTATCCACGATAACATTCTTATTACTCATGAGGCGTTCCATCATCTTAGGACAAACAGGTCGAGAGAGAGGGAAGAGTGCGCGGTCAAACTGCATATGAGTAAGGCATACAACCGAGTTGAATGGGAGTTTGTCATCCAAGCGCTTAAGAGGTTAGGGGTCTCGGATCAATGGTGTAGGTGGATCGAGGAATGCATCTCGAAGGTTCAGTACAGTGTCGTGGTGAATGGAACGAAGACGGCCAGATTCAGACCGTCGCGGGGACTCAGGCAAGAAGATCCCCTATCTTCTTACCTGTTTATCCTCGTGGCGGATGTTTTATCCAGACAGATTATGACAGAGGTGGATGAAAAAGGGATTGGCGGGATCTGAATGAAGAGAGCGTGCTCGGAGATACACCAGCTATTCTTCGCGGACGACTCGATATTCTTCATGCAAGCCACGGAGGGGAACGCTCGGGCATTACAACGGTTATTAGAGAGGTATAGCAGGGCATCCATGCAGAAAATTAATCTGGAGAAATCATGCATCTAGTTTGGTAGGGATGTGCGGGATAACACGAAGCGTGAGGTAGTGGAGGCTTTGGGGATTGAAGCGGTTCCGGATGCGGGGAAGTTCTTGGGGCTACCGACAAACTGGGGTAGGTCCAAAATAGAGGCCATGAGGTATTTGAAATATAGGGTGGTTAAGAAACTCCATGGGTGGAAGACGATGTTCTTGAATACTGCAGGGAAGGAGGTCTTAATAAAGGCTGTAATTACTACGATCCCTACTTATGTTATGTCTCTATTTAGATTACCTAAAACCTAGTGTGCAGACATAGCCAGAATGGTGGCCCGCGTTTGGTGGAATGGACGGGATGAAATGAGGAAGGTTCATTGGGTCCGATGGGGGAAACTGACACAACCAAGAGACATGGGAGGAATGGGATTCCGGGACATGACGGACTTCAATAGAGCAATGTTAACCAAGACAGCCTGGAGACTCCAGAATGACGGGGCATCGATGTGGGCCAGAGTATTAAAAGGATTATACTACCCCCATGGAGAGCTAATGGAGGCCACAGCTGGGGCTCGACCATCGTGGGTGGGCCGAGACATAATCAAGAAAGAAGGGGTGTTGCAGGTTGGAACCGGTGATAGCATAAGGGCACTTCAGGATTCATGGGTTCCAGGGATTCCGAATAACAAACTTGGAACCGAACCGGAAGGGGACGAGGATAGACGAATCACGGTAAACCAATTGATTGTTAGGGATCGAAGGAGATGGAATCTAACCGCGATCCAACACAAAATCACGGAGAGGGAAAGGCAGGCGATCGAGGCAATCCATATCGGTTTAGTTCCAAGTGAGGATGCACTGGTTTGGCCAACCGCAGTTGACGGAGTTGCTAGGCCGAACCTGGTGTATAGGAGACTACGGGAGATCGAGAACTAATCGGCGAACCAGGGAGCGGATGGGCAGCCCTGACCGATGAAAAGACAATGGCACAAGCTATGGCACAGAGACACTATTCCGAAGGTAAAACACTTTTGGTGGAGAACCTTAAGTAATGCATTGCCTGTTAGAACTGAACTAGTTAGACGCGGGATACAATTAAACTCGTCTTGCCAATTCTGTGATGAGTTAGAAAATGTGAGCCATGCTCTGTTGGGGTGCGAGTGGGCTAGAAGGGTATGGTTTGGTTGTATGGGACTTCGGCAGGATTTGGGGGGGGGACCGAATGGATTGCATGGTTACGGTTAATGCAGGATATAGGTGAAACAGGGGGAGACGTGGGAAGGAAGCGCAGGCTAATGGGGGAGACGATAGCCTGAGAGGTGTGGAAAGAGAGATGTCGAGCCGTCCACGCGGAGGATATACCGAGACCAGAGTTGACAGTCCGAACGGTCATGGTGATGGTCGAGGAGATGTGGACATTGCGAACACAAGCGGAGGTCCAACAGAACAGTACGCGAGGGAGACAAAATCAGGTATGGGAACGTCCGTGTAGAGGAGTGGTGAAGTTGAATTGTGACGCGGCTTGGGACCAACAAACGAACAAAGGTGGCACATGTGTGGTGGCAAGGGATTGGACGAGAACAATTATTGCAGGATGGAACTCCACAGGTACAGGGGTGAGTGCTAAAACACTTGAAGCGAGGGAAATTCTCCAAGCAACGGAGTTGGCAAGTCACAATGCATAGCCCGAGGTTACTATCGAGTCGGACGCGCAACAGATCGTCAACCTTTTACAAGGAGGGCAAGCGGGGAAGGACTGAGAACTTCAGAATGTGTTAGCGGATATCTTGGAAAAGGCCAAGAATATACCACAGATTCATATGAGATTCGTTAGGCGTGAGGCGAATATGTGGGCTCATTGGGTAGCAACTGAGTCTAAGCGGGGACTATGTCCAAGAGATTGGATTATAAGACAACCCCCTTCATTAGTATCTTTATGTGTAATGGATATCCAGGATTTTGTTTATGAGTAAATGAATGATTTCATGGCAAAAAAAAAAAATACTCACATTAATTATGGTATACGAATACAAAATATAATTAAATTATAATATTGGGTTACTGGTCAAAGTGCCCCGTAAAGTTTGGTCGAAATTTAAGAATCCCCCTTAAAGTTTAAAATTTGAAATTTTAGTCCTAATGTTTGGACGAAATCAAAAATTTCTCCTTTCCGTCCTAAGTCCGTTTATTTGAGACGGTAAACTGACATGTGCCTAGCACGTGACTTGACTTAAATTTTAAAGACCAAAATGCCCTTAGGATCATGACACCAGCAGTCTTCCTCTCTTCACCTTCCGCTAGCTCTACAACTCGACTGTCGCACCAGCGTCGTTGGTAGCCACCACCAATGTCACCGTCCCTCCCACTTTCTTACTCAGCATGGCGCTTGCCTGTCGTCCTTTACTCGCCTGCACCTTCGAAACCGGAAGAAGAGCCCCGTTATCTCCCTGGTGGGTGAAGAAGACACGCAATTGCGAACTTCTGTCGATTCCGGCGATGATTCAGTTGTAACTGGAAGAAGAGCCCCGTTTTAAATTCATCTGCAGTAGGCTTGGAATTGAGGGAGATAATTTAGGTTGGGAATCGATGATTCAGTTGTAACTGGAGCTCAAGCTATGGCGGCGTTTGCTGGAGTGGGGCTAATTCTGAGCTCTGTCCTTGGTTTTCTTCTCCTGGATTTCATGGGTGTTCCTGAGTAGCTTGCAGCAGGACAACCAACACCTGCACAAAGAAGAGGAATAGAAAATAACCAACAACACAAAGGGAAGAGGAAGAACAGAGATTAAAAAGGGTTCACATGTACAAGTGGAATAGAATCATGACTACAATTTACAGCCAAATCCAACCATTTCACCATGTCTATAATCCTCTCATGCTCCAGATTCGGCCAAGAATTTCCATTTCCCCTAATGAGCTAGAGTACAGTCAAACGCAAAATTCCTCCAGTAATTCAAATCTAGAATAAATTTAGCTATCCAAAAGCGACAGATTTCAGCTCAGAATGATAATATGATGAATAAAGCAATAATCATGATGAAATCCAGTGGAGATCGGAAGAGGTTTCCGATAAACGCAACAATGCCCGAAGCAATATCCAGTGGATATCTCTAACATCTCTGACTTTAGAATTAACATTAACATGGTATAAGGGCATTTTGGTCTTTAAAATTTAAGTCAAGTCACGTGCTAGGCACATGTCTGTTTTCCGTCTCAAATAAACGGACTTAGGACGAAAAGGGGGAATTTTTGATTTCGTCCAAAAATTAGGACTAAAATTTCAAATTTTAAACTTTAAGGAAAATTCTTAAATTTCGTCCAAACTTTAGAGGGAACTTTGACCATTAACCTTATAATATTTATTATACTCACATCATTATTTACACCTACCTACCTGCTTTCCCACATTCTCTATTTAATTTCCATTACATTTCTTTTCATGTGCATTTTCTAACGTTATGTCCTGTCGCAATCAACTTTTGACATTCCCATATAACAATGTTGATATCTCTGCATTCCCATCGATATGTTTGCTTGAAAATAATTATACGTAGGTATCTTATTTGTATAATTAATTACTTTTAGATAATAACCAATAAAGAACTATATATATTAGGTAAATCTTATAATGTAAGGACGAAGTTGGATGAAAAAATTTAACATTTATAATAAAAAACCTTTATTCGTTGATTTATGATTTTCATCTAACACCTTCACATCAACCATCGTCTCTATAATAAAATTTATCAACTGAATTTAATTATTAGGATATTATTATTCCCAAATTTTAATTAAAAAACGTCGACAATGTTCTCGATAAAGTCGTTGCAAACCAGACAATTACTACGACTCATGTAAAGCTCCATTCCGTCAGCACCATAGTTGATTATAGAAGGATGTAATAATTACAAACTCGAGTATTATAAATTAATGGGTATCTTGCCTGTCCGTGCTTTGAACGATAAGTAATAAATTTAATTTATCAATTATTAATTTTTATATTTTAATTCATTCTTAATAGTAAATGTTAGGGCTGGGCAAAAATAATCGGTTCGGCCGAACCGTACTTGAACCGTACCGGTTTCGAACTGGTTCACAAAACAAATGTTTTTTTTATAAAAATTATGGAGCGGTTCAGAAGAGGTATAGAAAATCGGTTCAGAACCAGTTAACCGAACCACTTTTTGTACCGGTTTTAACCTTAAATATACTGCTAAACCATACCATATTTAACAGACCAGACCAGAGTCACAGACCAGACCAGCCACTTTCAGACCTAATTCTAAATTCACTAATTCAGTCTCAGACTCAAACGATTTCAGTCTTAGACACAGAAGATAAGCTGTTCAGTTTTGGTGGATAGGAATGATCAGGGAACTCTGCTGCAAATCTTCACCAAGCCAATCAGCGATAGGTAATTTTCTTTGACTCTCCTGCTTTGTGTTACATTAAAAAAAATATTCCTTTTTATAGGAACGTGTTCTGTAATTGTTGAAATTTGATGAACACGGAAGAACCTACCAATTGCCTGAATTTGAGATTCTTGCTTCTAGAAATAGATTATGCAAATTCCAGAAACATCAAGAGTTGGAATGGATATTGATTTGTCTTAAGATTCATGTCTGGAAATCGATTCTAACTTGATTGTATGGATCGCTTTACCTTCTAGTTGGATGATAGCAAAGATTTAGATTCATTAGTTAGAGACTAACTCTGTAGAATATAGGACTAGATTTTGCAAGTTTTTGTTGAACACGAGTGAATTTACCATTTGACGAGCTTAAAATTTATTGGAACTGAAGATTGGTTCTTCACTGGACACTTGATTGTTTAATAGTTTCACCTTCTAGTTAGTAGTTGGTTGATAATAGTAGAGATTTATGTTTCTTAATTAGCAAAAACTCTATGAAGTTTAGTTTTTTCTTTTCGTCTGCAACTAACTCTTTTGTTATTTCTGGGTTACAATTTCCCCTTATGGATATTGTATTAATATTCATCTCCATTTCATTGCTTTCAATTTAGTTACTCAAATTTGCTTTTCAGATCACTAGTATATGTATAAATGTTTCTGATCTTCTAAATTGAGGAGAATATTTGTTTTTTTCTTTTTAAGTTTCTGTTTAATGTATTATTTTTGTGTAGGCCGACAATCTTCATTGAGATCATCCAGAGAGTCGGTTGTATGTTCAAGGACGACTAAGGAAAGATGTCTCAAAAGGGTCCAAGCAGCATTGCTAATGAGAAGAATGAAAAGGATCCCTCTCTAGCTCGATGAACTTGAACACTTACTATGATAATCTCAATCGAAGTTTCTGAGATTCTGTTCTGTGATGGTTGGTGTATATATGGAGTGAATCTCTAAAGAGACATGGATCCATCTCTACGCAATAAAGGAGGTCTGTCTGGTTTGTGAATGTCTATCCAATATATGTATGCAATCAATGCAGAGAACAGAGAATAGGATTCTCTGATAGAGATGGGTTAGTAAGTGAATATATAAATATATAAAGTGGTTCGGCCGAACCGGTTTTGAACTGGTATGGTAAATTGTCTAAAATCTGGAGCGGCTAAAACTGGAGCGGTAAACCGTACCACTTCTAAAATGTGGTAAATGTACGGTTCTGAACCGGTTCGGCCCTGAACCAGTTCATGCCCAGCCCTAGTAAATGTTATTACATTAGTTATTAATTTAATATAGATTAAAAAAAATATTTACTATGATAAAACTTAGGTGGTGTTTGATTGTGGTATTAACCATGTATTAGTATTAATTAATATAATGTTTGATTATAAATAATTGTATGTATTAACTAATACATATTTAATAGTTATTACACAATTATAGTATTAATTGAGTATTAACTAATACATAATCTAACCATTGTATTATTTGATACATAGTAAAAATTTACTTAACTACCCTAAGTCTATTAATCCTAACTAAGAATAATTTATCATGTTAGTTTTTAGTTTTTATCAAACTTTGTGAATTTTAATATAAAATATTTTTTAATTGTTATTTACTCAGATTATATAATAATAATAATTAATAAAAAGGTAATATATTAAATGAAAAATAAAAGGATGTAATACTATTTATAAATTTTCATTATTAATTATTCCATATATATTTTATTTTAAAATAACGAATCACTAAGTCAAACACAATAACAGTTGTTGCGTACCATTCGAATTTAGAAACAATTTATAAGTTTATTTCGATGATGATGTATGAAATATAATTAATATTTTAAAAGAATAGTTAAAACATTGTTGAAATATTTACTCAATAATATTTTAATACTTGCTCGTCCATTTGATATTTTTTTTTAAAATAACATTAAATAAAAATATATCATTTACTTTATTTTTTTGAGTATTTATGTGTCATGAGGAAAAAAAAACATAGAAGTAGTTATTTAACTGTTTCGTTTTTATATTTTGCTAAGTGTGGTTTCACATGTCATGTTGTTCTCAAATCGATTTATAAAATCATGTTATTTTTATAAAATCATGTTGTTTGTAAAATCATGCAGTTCCACATGTTTGTAAAATCAATGAAATGATCTATGTTTACTCTTCAATTAAAAATCAATCGCACAGAGTCGCTTGTGGACATGAAAATTTTGCAGCTTTATGCATGAGAGTAACATTTTAAGGATAAAATTGCAAAGAGTAGAAGAAAATAATCGAAGTGGATTGAATCAGTCATGACTCAAATGGGATACTATCTTTTTTTTTCTTTTGTTCGTGATTTGTTTCCAATTTTTATGAATATGAATATATTTTATTTTTAAATAAATAAATTCATGTGTTCAATTTATTTACATTGCAAAATAATTTAAAGGGTGTTTAAGTCTTTTTGTCACTTTACGTATAATTCTATATCGAATCAAAGTTCAAACACTGTCTTAGGTTATACATATATAATTATATCTTAATACATGTCACATCCAAACATAGTATTAAATAATATGTGTATTACCTAATACATCCAATCAAACACCCCATTATTCTGTATAATAAATAATTATGACTTTTTATGAAAAACAAAATATTTATATTACCATAATTATTAGTGAAATAATATCAAAATGCTTAAAAGTAAATTAATAAATATTGCAATGGTAAAGGTAAGAAATTGTGTTGTTTCTTTTTTTTAATTATAAAGTTTGAAGATATATATATATATACATATTAATAGAGTTAGTGAATAATAATATGAGTTGGTGATAAAAATGATATAAACATTTACTAATATAATATTAATGTATATTTTATAACTTCGCTTTTTTATATTTTTTTTCGTATATTTATCATAAATATTATATTGAATATACATATGTTATATTTGTAACCAATTTAATAGTAGTTATTACTTATTTTGAGACTTATTAAAAAATTGTATATAATATTTACAATTATATAGTTTTATATATGAACATGCTAATATGCAAAAATTAATATACATTCATTTTTTTCATAAAATAAAACAGTAGGTTTTTAGTATTATAATATTAATTGCAAATAAATTTTAAAATATACATCAATATAAACTTTAATTAAAAATATTCTCTAATTATTTTAAAAAATACAATTAGAACAAAAACATTTAAAAGTTTTCTTATAAAATAGTAATATATTGATTAAAACCTAACGAAGTAATTTGAACAAAAACAGTAATAATTTATTTCCTTAATGTTTGACCATGTTTTTGTTGAAAACCTAACGAAGTAATTTGTGAAACTAGGATTTGTATTTCAAAATATACTGATATTGACCATTGTTACACAATATATGGAGATACACAAAGGTTAGTACATGGAAATACTAAAACTAGGAAAGCTAATATATAAAGTGTGTCAACAGTATATTGAGAATATAATGTTGACTATACAAAGCGTGTCAGTAATATATTGATAATATATTGCTCTTCGGATATTTTTTTTTTTGGCCCGAAGTAACCGATTGGAATTAATACGAGAATGAAGTGTTCGAGTACAGACAAATATCCGACATAAGTAAATTAGACAGAGGGGTCGGTGGTTCCAAAACCCAGCCCAAAGGGCAAGACCCCGCTAAAGTGTTCCTAGCCACCCAATCCGCACAAACATTTGCGGTACGAGGGATGTGTTTCCACTCGACTAGACGTAAGGTCGATGCTCTAGCCTTAGCATTTGACAGCACCGTATCAATTCTCCAAGACAATGACTTCCCCAAGAGATGGTCGATCACGCCTAATGCATCCGACTCGAAGACGACGTTCAACCACCCTTTGTCGATAGAGAGTCCAGTCCGACTGCATGTAGGATGGCTTCGGCCTCCAGTAGTTCCGCTGATGACGCTTGTTTAACTGTCGCCAATCCTCCCACCATGTGACCCGATTCGTCCCTCGCAATCACAGCGATCGCCCCCGACCCGTGGAGGCGTCCCAAGTGGCGTCGCAATTGCATTTGATGTAGTTCGTAGGAGGTCGAGACCACGGTACCTTTTGACTTTGCTGTGTTGGCGTTCTGATTGGAGTCTGCATTTCCTGACCCATGCGAGCGATCTCCTGCAGCACCAGATGCACCACGGGTGCTATACCGTCGAATAAATACCTGCAACGAGCTTTCCAAACCGCCCACCCAACCACCATAAGTCGAGGCCAAGAGTGTACCTCACCATTACGCCTGGGTTGGTTCCCCGCTGCAGCCCACACAAGCCAATCTTCGAGGTTGTTCCTCGCGATATTAAGAGCAGCCAAGTTCAAGTGGTTTAGCCAAACCTGTTGCTTCCAGCTGCAACCGAACATCGCATGCTCAATTGAGTCCTCCACCCTGCATGTAGGGCAGATGCCAGAGATGTGTGCCCCCTACCAACCAGAGTCCCTCCCGTGGGAAGAGTCCTCGATGCCATTTTCCAGGTGAAGGCTCTAATCTTGGGCCAAACGGGTGCTTTCCAAATTGCAGACCACACCCCGTCAATGTCCTGTGAAGGACGACGGTTGATGTCCAAGTGTGCATCCGCGTGTCGGTTGTGAAGGCAGTGGTACGCGGATCGTACCGAGATATCTCCCGATCTTGAATGAGGCCAAAGGAGGACGTCCGGTTGCTGCAGAATCGGGATCGTAATGGCCAATACCGAGTCAACATCCTCCGAGCGAACCTCATTGCGGATCAGCTGCTCACGCCGGGTCCGATTAATAGGGTCGAGCCAGTCTTGCACCCTCGTGCTTTTTGTGTCGTTCTGCTGGGAAGCTGGCCGGATCCTTAGAGACTGCTGGTTTGGGACCCATGGATCGGCAAAGGGCCGAATGGCTGAACCGTTGCCGAGCGCCCAAACCCCTTCTTGTTGAATGACATCCCGTCCTTCGAGCATGCTCGACCACGCCCATGACGGTCTGTGACCTTTAACCGCCTGCATAAATGAGTTTGTCGGGAAATACAGACCTTTCAACATACGCACCCACAACGAGTCGGGCTCCTTAAGAATCCGATGAGCCATGTTTGCAAGAATAGCCCTGTTAAAATCCTGCATTTCCTTAAAACCATAACCACCACTCGACTTAGGTAGAGTCATTGCCTCCCACTTCTTCCAATGGATCCGTCTCACCCCTTCCGTTGAACCCCACCAAAACCGAGCGATGGTCCTATTGATCTCCGCGCACCATGAAGTCGGGAGCTTGAAGACGTGCATGACATAAGTGGGAATCGAAGTGAGGACCGCCTTGATTAAAACTTCCTTGCCCGCTTGATTAAGCATCCGGTTCTTCCAATTTTGGATCTTATCCCGCACCCTCTCCGCAGGATATGCGAGAGCTTCCTTCCTCGATCTTCCCCAAACCGTTGGCAACCCTAAATAGAATCCGGGATTCAGTGAGAGGGCCACCCCAAACACCTCTGAGATGTCCGTCTTATGATCGTCCCGCGCGGCAGAATTGAAGAATAACGTTGACTTAGCGAAGTTGATCTTCTGCCCCGAGAGTGTGCAGTAGTGATCTAGAGTCCGTTTGAGTGCCCTCGCGTTGTCAGCTGACCCCTTGAGGAAGAGGAGAGAGTCGCCCGCAAAGAAGAGGTGTTGTATCACGGGACACCCCCTCTTCGGCCTAATCCCATAAATGTGCCTTAATGAGACCTGTTCATCGAGCATCCTTGACAACACATCAGCTACCAAAATAAATAGGTATGGGGAAAGAGGGTCACCCTGTCTGAGTCCCCTGGACGGGGTGATTTGATCCGACTGTTTGCCATTGACAAGGATTTGATAAGATACAGTCGAGATGAACGATTCAATCCACTTAACCCACTTATCCGCAAAGCCTCTTCGTCTAAGCACATGGAGTAGGAAGTCCCACTCGATCCTGTCGTACGCCTTTTGCATGTCGATTTTCAAAGTGCATTCCGACCTCCCCTTCGATCCTCGCCGTTTACCACGTGTCTTCAGGTAATGGAACATCTCGTGGGCGATGATGATGCTATCCTGAATTCGTCTTCCTGAGACAAACTCACTTTGGAAAGGGGTAATGAGCTCTGGCAAATAGGTTTTAAGCCTATTTGCCAGAACCTTAGAAATAATCTTGTATCCAAAATTGCATAAACTGATAGGTCTGAAATCAGAGGCACACACGGGATGAGCTATTTTAGGGATTAAAGTAATATCAGTGTAGTTCAAGGAAGGGGGCATGATACCTGTCTCGAGGAATGAATTAACGAAGGTGACCAAGTCCGAACCCGAATTCACTACCCGTGCAACACTCCGAATTGTTCCTACCGGTGAGATGAGTTTGATTTAAGGTGAGTTTGATTTAAGGGTTAATTACTTGAAACGTTACACATGTTTGACAAATGTGATTAATTGGTTAAATACGTTTTTTCGCATGACTGAATGATTACGCATGTTTCAGCATGTGACTGATTGGTTACTCCGTCAGTCAACCGTTAAAATTTTCCGTTTAATTCGCATGTGCAAGTCACGTGATAAGTGTTAATTTATTTTAAGACACACGAAATTACATTCATGCCCTCTCCTCCTTCGTCTTCTCTGTGAAAGACACCAGAGGATTTGAACAACGCGCGCTGATGAAGTGAAGTGTGTGGGGATTTTGCTAGGGTTGTGCAATTTGGAGGATTGAGATTCCCCGGAACTAGGTTTCGAGACTTTATTAAAGTTCTGCGTAGATAAACGTCCCTAGGTATATCATTCCTTGTCTTTGAGACAAATACATTATTGTGTTTGTCAATTCAATTCAATTATCTACCAGGTAACTGTCTGAACTACTGAAATTGTGTTGGGATTCAGAAGATAATCTTTACAACTTCTCCTCTCTTGCTATATTTATACTTTAATGAAGTTTTGAGATGTATAGTTGATCTCTTCAACGTATTCCTTGATTGTTAAAACAACTGTCGATTTGCTAATTGAAAGAGTTATCTGTTCTGTGATGCAGGTCAGGCGTAGTGCTCAAGAGTGCTTTGAGAAGGTTTTTAAGTTATTTCAAAGTCCCTCTGTTATAAAGAAAGCAAGCGGACTGCTTCTTTCTTTTCTCGGAAAATACATTCCTTTGGCTATTAGATTGAGTTCTTCACAACCTTCTAATGAATTTGATAGTGTAGCAATAGCTAAACCTGAAGATGTAGAAGTACTACATATGTTAAGTGTAATGACATCAGTTGCTCCATATCTCTCAGCCAAAGTCAGTTCAAAGATTCTTTCATACATTTTTGAGCTTATGGGTTCTGAGTTTTCACCGCTTACAAAGAACGTCTTGAAAATCATTGATGTTGTCTAGTCTACTGTCTAGTGGTTCTTGAAGTTCTAGCTATTCCATCCTGGGAGTGTTAGGATGTATGAGTCTAGTTATTACTTGCTGTGCAAGTTATTATGCCGTAAGGTGTAAGTTTGGTCTAGAAGAGTTTAGAAGTGTTTAGATGTTTAGAGAAGATTCAAGAAGGTGTAAGTTTGATTACCCATCCTAGATCTTGTATAATAGAGAAAGAGTGACTGATTTGAGATTAACTTGAATGAAAAGCTTGAAAGCTAAGATTCAGTTATTTCTTCATTTCTTCATCACCAAGGTATCTCTTCTCTCAAACTCATCTCGTTATAGCTCAAATCACTGAAATGGTATCAGAGCTGTTCTGATTTCATTTTCGTCATCAAAGAACTACTGCGATTCTCTGTTCGAAAACTCTGTTCAATTTATCACCTTCTGGATTCATATCCAATTGTATCTTCTCTGCTATCTGTTCGTGACATTCGGTTCGATTGACATGGATGATCTTGGACATGCGTTCTTCAACAAGCGAATCTGTCAGCTAACAGGGGAGGACGACTTCCAGTCCTGGAAACAGCAGGTATTGCTTGCTGTGAGAGGATTAAACTTGGAAGGCTATCTGTTCGGTTCAATAGATATTCCGAGATTCATTGATGATGAGGATGGAAACAAAGTTCAAAATACGGAATATACAAAGTATGCTCAACAAGACTCGTCCCTGACTTCGTGGCTGCTGGCTTATATTTCTTCTCCAATCAGTAAAGGACTGGTTGGCTACATGACTTCTGCGTCAATCTGGAACAGATTACACGAGAATTTCTATTCTTCATCCACAACTCGAATAATGAGTCTATATGACAGGTTAAATGTCAGAAAACTAGTTGATTTGTTGAGCTGTTTCGCACTTGTCTAGTGAAAGAGATGTTTATCATGTGTGTGAATCAGTTCTGTTGAATCTATGCAACTGTGTTAATAATTTTTCACAAGAGTTTTGAGTGTATGCAAGTGTATGATGATTATAGATAAAGATTGTGAGACAGTCAGAACATAAGATTGCAAATTGCAGTGCAGAAGTATTCAACCTAAATGACTCATGAAATCAAATTCGAGAAAGAAGAAAATCAATCTTCTTAAGGGAATGTTAGGATGCATGAGTCTAGTGATTACTTGCTGTGCAAGTTATTATGCCGTAAGGTGTAAGTTTGGTCTAAAAGAGTTTAGAAGTGTTTAGATGTTTAGAGACGATTCAAGAAGCTGTTAGTTTCTGTTTATTACCTATCCTAGATCTTGTATAAATAGAGAAAGAGAGACGGATTTGAGATTAACTGGAATGAAAAGCTTGAAAGCTAAGATTCAGTTATTTATGTTATTTCTTCATTTCTTCATCACCAAGGTATCTCTTCTCTCAAACTCATCTTGTTATAGCTCAAATCACTGAAAAGGAGTATAACTGTTGCAAGATTTTCATTAATGCTGTGAGAATTCGCTCTTCTTATCTCACTTGTTTTGGCTCATATTTAGAGTAACAGATCTATAATTGTGGTGATGTTATTAATAGAGAGTAACACATAGATTTATGTTTCATGATTGAGAAAGTTACCTATATCAGGTCTACTCTTCATCTCGACTGAGAAAGTTACCTTCCGCAGCGAAAGAATGTTCAGCGAAATGTAATTATTTGTCTCAATGCAGGTTTTGATTCCAACAAGGAAAATAAAGACTGCAAACAAGAGCGAAAATGTAAACAAACCAACACAAAAGTACATAGCGATTGTTACTGAAAATGGCTTCGAAAGTGTGGGATTCTTGAGGTACGAGAAGGCATTGAAGAACCTCGAAAATGCCATTTCCATAGCCAAAGAAAGTGTAAATTGAAGTAATATGAAGAACGGTTTCACTTAAAGTTAGAATAGGTAGTATTGTAGCATTAATGGTTGAATTTGCTTGTGATTGAGCAACTGAAGATTGGTCTGCAATTTGGACGTGGTTCGGTTCCTTGTGGTAGTGTTTTGATTGTGAAGTTGTATTATCTAAGTATACAATGTATCTTCTGATTTGCATGATATATGTCCAATATATTTCTCATGGGATAATTAAAAATTTGGGTTTAATTTTTCAGGGCTCAACACTACTATTTTTTAACCTCAGTAATAATGCTCAATTTTAACATATTAATCACATTTTAAAAAAACATACGTAACCATTTAATCACATTACAAGGAACATACGTAACCATTTAATCACATTCTAGGATAACACACGGAACCATTTAATCACATTATAGGATAACATATGTAACTGTTTAATCAAATTTCACGTTAGAATGAACTCTTTAATTTAGATACTATTCAATGAAACCCAGAATCTGATACTATTCAATGAAACCCAGAATTTGAAGAACTGAAACCTAGGATCTGAAGAACATCAGAACTGAAACTCATTTCAACAAAATATTCAACAACAAATTCAGTTGGCACAAATCGAAGTTCCTTTTGCTGTTTGCTCCAATTTCATCAAACATAACCAAAAATTGAAGAAAATAAGCATAATGTTGCTGAAACACATCACTGTATTAATAACTACAGTTCACAATTCATTTTGTATATCCAATCCAAACAAATTGAAAGTGAAATTGAATTGAATATGGTTTCGTCTTGTTGCTGGAGCTCGAGACAAAGGTTTATGGCGCCCACATGAGAAATGGTATTGTTCGTGAAAATGAAGAGGAAATACTAGGGGTGGCAATTTCTGACACGACACGATTAAACGACACGACACGATCTGCTTTAAAGCGTATATGAGTTTGACCTTAACGGATCCCGTGTCTAAACAACTCTTATACGTTTAGATACGATTAATAACCGTGTCTAAACACCTCAGATCTGCAGATATCTGTATAAACACGATTAACTATTCGTGTCTAATCGTGTGACACGAATAGAGACATAGGGGTGTCAATTTCTGACATAACACGATTTCTAAGTGTGTCTAAATAACTATTATATGTTTAGACATGATTAATAATCGTGTCTAAACACATCTAACATGCAAATACACGACAAACACACGTTTATACACAATTAATTAATTAATCGTGTCTAATTGTGTCGTGTACTAAGTGTGTCTAATCGTGTACACGGTTACTTCTATGAATTGAGTTAGGCTTAAATTTATACTAATAAAGTAAGTGACCCATTAATCACACTCATGAGTTCTAATTAGAATTAATTATTAAAAAAATACTCAAATTTTAGTCTACTTAGAAATTTTTAATTTATTATTATTTATAATTTCAGGTTCAATATTCAATAAAATAACCAAAATTTGAGTATTACTTTTTTGTAATTAACCATTTTCCGAATAAGGTAATTTCTATAAATCCTTAACGAATCCTGTGTCTAAACAACTCTATACGTTTAGACACGATAAATGACTTATACGTTTAGACACAAGATATGTTTAGACACGTTTAAAATTTATCCGTTTAGACACGAGACATGTTTAGACACGACACGATTAGACACGACACGACACGATTGCCACCCCTAGGAAATACACCGATTCCATCTCCGACACCAATTCCATCTCTAGCTTCCAATCCCAATCTGTAGCAATTGAAGCTATTCAAGGACATATGGAGGATTTACTCTAGGCAAGATGGCAGAGGTCTCGATGGGGAAGTTACAACGGTATTGGAGTTAGTGGGATGGGATTGATGGTCCTTTGTTACAGAGGAGGTGGAGATGGAGCGAACAGTATTTGATTTAGGGTTTACAGTAATTAAATTAATTAAAGAAGGGTAGTATTGCCATTTTATATGTTGGAATAGTGACTTAACGGTGATATTTCACGGTGAACAGTAAAAATGACCAATTAGTCACATGCTGAAACATGTGTAACCATCATGCACAAGTTGTAGGTAACTTTTAGTGGCAGCTAAGAGGCTTCAGCAACATGAAATAGGCCAGTCCCAATAGGAACAGATTCGTTGGAGAATCCAGAGTGTGACTACAATCGCTTCTCTCTCCTAGGTTTCCAACTGTGTGAGCGTTTGTTTCGGCGACTGCCTTGGCTCTGTTCGACAGAGACAATCAAATCTGCCAAATCCAAAGGAATGCCTGTGACAAGCAACCAATGACAACGCAGGAAGCAATGCAAAATAATTGCAGCAGCACGTAAACCTTCCAACGCCATATCCACAGAAAAATCAACTGAGCGAAGGGTTCAGTACCATTTCTTTCCAATCCGTTTTCTTTCTTTCATCTGTTTCTTGTAGGTACGACCTTGGTAACGGTGGATGCTCCCGACCGAGATGAACACCCATCGACCCAGTTCCGGCTACCTGAACCCACCCTGGAAGTCCAGCCTGCATCTTCCGTCAAACCAGCAGCTAGAGAACGCTGATAGGTATATCAGGATGATGATTGCTCAGAAACCAGTTAAAGCTGCTGCCATATATAATGTGCTTAAGATATCTTGGGCTAAATATGATTCGGTGATGATCTCCAATGTTTCAGATAAGATTGTGTTGTTGGAATTTGAGAACGAAGATGATCGGAAATAGATATTTGATCTATCGCCTTGGTCCGTCCAAGGTCATTGTCTGAGCTTGCAGAGATGGAGACCGAGCTGCAGCATCACAGAGATGGAATTCGAATGGGTCCAAGTCTGGGTTCAAATCCATGAGTTGGGTTTAGAGAGGTACAGTGTAGACAATGCGAAGAGGATCGGGGAACAGATCGGCATATTCATTGAAACGGAGGAAGAGGTGGAGTGTCGACATAAAACCTATACGCGGATCAAGGTGGAGGTGAACGTAAATAACCCGATAATGGTCGGGTTTTGGTGGACCAATGCTCAAGGAATGGAATGATGGGCGGAAATAAAATACGAACGCCTATCAGACTATTGCTATGGATGTGGAAGATTGGGACACACAACGAGTGCATGTAGCTTGGAGGTGACCGTATCGGAAGTGGATCCAAACAAACCAATGTACGAACCATGGCTCTCGGTGGTGAGACCAAAACCAACGAAAGTAAGAAAGGTGGGGGGAGGATACAAGGAGGGGGAATCGAAGCAGTCAACTGAACCAAGAAGAACCTGGTTCGACATGATGAACCAAACGAACAAACCAGAGACGGAGCAGGGTTAGACTGGAAAAACGGAGGGGGGAACATAAACAAGCAAATACCGAACAAGTGGGATGCCCAATGATAGCATGGTGATTGAAATAGTGGAGTGGAAAGAAGGGGCTGTCGAGGCTACGGAGGGGTAGGGGAGGGGAAAAATCTGTCGAACAGATAGGGAAGATTGGGAAAGGCAAGGTAGTGAGCACCGATGTAGGGGATGAGGTTACCGTATTGGATTCCTCACAAAGGAATAATCTGATCATCCACCCCGCACATAGAAAATGGAATAACATAAGAAACAATTCACAAGTGAGAGTGCTAGATACAAGTCACGCTATTGGGATAGATAAGGCGGGTGTGCGCCTAGGACAGCGATGACAAATATAGACACCGCATGAACCAATATAGAGCTCCTTCCCAATCATAATTCACATGGAAGACGATGATGAGACTCAAATACAAGGTGCGGAAGGAGGGGGTAACCTGCTGGAGTATGTGGTGGAAACACCACCGAGCTCCCCAGCACCGAACAACAAAAGGTGGAGATCGGAAGGGAAATGAGGTTGAGTCCCTACTTGAACAAGATGTCTTTTAAGCGCTCGAGGAATTAGGAAGGGAAGGAGCCGAATAGAAAGAGGAACAAAGTTATCGAACCATCTTCACCGATGAAGGCAAAGAGAGAAATGAGTCAGAAGGGGAAGGAACAAAAGAAACATAGTATGAAGAGCATTATGGGAAAGAAAAGAGAAGTGATGCGAAGAAATCTATTAGGAAACGAGGATGGGGAGGGTGTGATGGAGGGGGCTGAGGTGAAGGAAGATGTGGGTTCTGGTGTCTGTCCCTTCACAGCCACAGGGATCCAACTGTTAGGGTCTGGGATTTTCCTTGACAGTTCGACACTTGAAAGACTTCATGGGTAGGTACAATTCGGAGATCGTATGCTTAATTGAGATAAAAAAACGGAGAGTCCTACTGTGAACGGATAAGAGATCAACTAGGCTTGGAGCATGCACATTATATAGAACCAAGGGGCAAGTCCGGGGGGATGGCTTTATGGTGGAGGAAGGGAACCCAAGTCGGAATGTTAAATGGAGACACAAATTTCATTGATACAAAGGTCATATTTAGAGGATAGGGAGTTCATATGTACATTACCTGGGTGCATGTTGATACTGATGAGGGGGGAGATGTCAGAACTGGGAGACGATAAGGGGATTTAGAAGTGGGCCACAAGACCTATGGTTGTGTATGGTTGATTTTAACGCAATAACACACCAGCATGAGAAAGAAGGAGGGAGGAGAAAACCACAAAGGATTATGGACAGGTTCCGCCAGTTCATTGATGATATTGGGATGGAAGACATGGGATCAAAGGGCCAGAGATTTACATGGTGCAATAATAGAAGGGGAGATAAAAGGGTGTATAAAAGGTTGGACAGAATATTGATGAATGCAAAATGGGTGGACAAATATCCACGGGCTCAATGTTTGAATGAAGTTGCAATGGGCTCAGATCACTCACCCTTAATTCTAAGGCACGAGGAGGTGAGGAGAAGAGGTAGGAGAGGGTTTAGATTTTAAGAAATGTGGATGGAGAACCCGGAGGCCAAAGATGTAATAAAATCGACATGGGGCGACCATGGGAGGTGGGGAAGTAATCTATGGCCAAAACCTAGGGCATGGTAGGCGAAACCTAATGAGATGGAGTAAGAAGAGGTTCAGAAACAACATGGTGGAAATGAGGAAAGCAAAAGATAGACTACGTGTTATTGGAGTCTCTCCTGTAACACGAACAAAACAAGCCGAAGAAACAAGACTAAAACAGCACATTGGTGAGCTTTGGAAAAATGAGGAAATATATTGGAAGAAAAGATCGAGGATTAAATGGCTAAACATGGGTGATCGGAACACAACCTTTTTCCATATGACCACGAACTCAAGGAGGAGGAGAAATCAAATTTCCAGGTTGCAAAACACAGAGGGGGAATGGATCATAGATAAGCATGGGATTAGTCGGGAGATATGGGGGCATTTCAGTAAGGTGTTTGAAATGGATAACACAAACATAGATGATGGGGTCCTTAACTGCATTCCGAGACAGATAACGGAGGGTATGAATGATGAGTTATGCAGAGTGGTCACCATGGAAGAAGTAAAGACTGCGGTATTCCAGATGGGTGGATCGAGGGCTCCGGGGCCTGACAGATTTTCGGAGGTGTTCTATCAAAGGAACTGGGGGGTCGTGGGAGCAGACGTCTTCACTGCGGTCAAATCCTTACTTGAAACAAGCATGTTCCCAAACACCCTTACCCAAATAGATATAACCCTTATTCCTAAAATATCGAACCCGATGTATGCATCTGATTATAGACCTATTAGCCTGTGCAATTTCTCTTATAAGGTGATATCAAAAACACTGGTGAATAGGGTTAAAGAGTATCTGGCGGACTTGATAACCCCGTTTGAAAGTGCTTTTGTGGCTGGTAGGCTAATAAAGGATAACATAATGGTGGCGCATGAGGTATTCCACCACTTGAGGCAATGGAAAAGCGGGCAAAAGGTGAAATGTGCGTTGAAACTAGATATGCAAAAAGCGTATGATCGAGTGGAATGAAAATTTCTACTCAGGAGCCTTGACAAGAGAGAATACGGGGAGAGATGGATTGGATGGATGAGGGCATGCATAACAACGCTGAGCTATCGTGTCCTGATCAATGGGATGCACACAGGATTCATTAGACCAACTAGAGGGTTAAAAAGTAACTGAGAAACGGATACAAGGGATCACCCTCAAAAGGAGCTGTCCCGAACTATAGTACCTACTCTTTGCGGATGACTCCCTATTTTTATCAGGGGAACTGTGGATAATTCGAGGCGCCTAAAGGAGGTAATAATGACATACTGCAGGAGCTCGGGTCAGAAACTGAATGAAGCAAAATCCATCCTTATGTTTAACTAGTGTGTCGATGGTGATAAGTGCAAATACATCGAGGAGACGCTCGAGATACCGAGCAAATCTGATCCGGGTAAATACCTGGGACTGGCATCTATATGGGGGCGATTAAAGAGGGAGCCTTGGGTTACCTGAAGACACGAATTCGAGATAAACTTAACGGGTGGAGAACAAAGATGCTAAATCAGGCAGGGAAGGAGGTGCTGATAAAGTCAGTGATCACTGTCATACCGACATATGTGATGAATATATTCAAACTTCCTAAGACTTGGTGCAAGGAGGTGAATGTGATCATAGCGGGCTTTTGGTGGGGCCGAAAATGGACCAACTTGGCCAAAACGAAGGAAGATGGTGGACTTGGATTGACCTTCAACAAAGCCCTATTAACAAAGATGGCAGAGCACATAGACAAGGAACCATACTCACTATGGGTAAGAGTACTAAAAGGGCTCTACTTCCCGAATGGAACCTTTAGAGAGGCAGGGAAGGGTGCGAGAGCCTCATGGGGGTGGGTGAGTTTGTTGCATGGTCGGGACACCCTGATTCAACAAGGCTTGTGGATGGTAGGAGACGGGGCTTCAATCCGAGAAGGGACCGACCCATGGATACAAACAAAACCAGGTTTTACACCCGATCAGACGGAGGGATGGAGGGAACACCCGGACCTGTTGGTCGTGGACATAATTGACCGAATCGAAAGGAGATGGAATGAGGAGTTGATACGGGAGCTGGCGACACCACAGGATTCAGCGCACATATTTGACATGAACCTCCCCGTAGACACTACACCGGACTATCTAATATGGCCTTACACTAATGATGGTAGAGTGACGGTCAAAACAGCATACCATCGAATAAAGGAGACCGAATCTGGTCTTCCCACAGCTATTGGGGAGAACGGGTCCAGACCTACTTCGATATGGCGAAATATATGGCAAACCAACGTGCTGCCCAAGGTAAAAACTTTCATATAGAAGCTTCTTACTAACTCTTTGCCAGTAATGGATAATCTCAGGAGACGGGGCATGAATGTGGAGCCAAGTTGTCCGGTGTGTGGTCAAGACAGAGATGTAGAACATATGGTGCTCAAATGCGGGTGGACAAATTTGGTATGGACATCGATCTTGGGACTGAACGCGCTAAATATGCAGAATGGGTCGATGGTGGACTGGATGCGTGCGAGGAGGGATGAGCCGGACATAAGTCAGGGGTTAAAACAAACGCGATGGAAGTTATGCCTAGTCACGTGTTGGAACATATGGAAGGCTAGGTGTAAGATGACTTTTGAAAATAAGAGGCCAACCACACAAGAGGTCATCGAGCTCACAAGAAGAGGACACGAGGAGTACAAGGGAGCCCATGCCACACCTGGGTCGAACCATCTACCACAACAAAACCAGATATGGAATCGTCTGAACCATGGGTATGTAAAGATAAATTGTGATGCGTCATGGTGTAGTCCAACCGGGGTTACTGGAATAGGTGCACTTGCGAGAGATGATATAGGCACATTGGTAGGAGGAACAAATAGACGACTAAAGGGGCACAATGTTGATGTCATGGAACCGGATGCGATACTCCTAGGGATGAAGATGGCGCTCGAAATGGGATGACACAAAGCCATAATGATTAAATCAACAAAAAATATGTTGAAGTCGAGATTTGATATGAAAGTTTGTAGTCTTGCTTGTGTAATTCTTGGATTAAAGATGAGTGGATCATCATAATTAATGCCATTATATCGATAAAATATTAGAAAAATCAACAAGGATGACAAAAATGAGGTATACGATCCAATGGGTTCAGACAAATATTTCTCAAGAAATACATGTGAAAAAGTATCTCTCAAGTAGAGTACCCAAGGATCATTGGAAGTGTTATGTACTCGATGACATAAGCTTTATATTGCACATGAAGTTTATGTGCTGAGTAGATTTACGAGTAATCCAAGTGTTAATCATTGAAATTGAATGATAAGATTACTCATGTGCGTTAGATATACTCGTAGTTATGTGTTACATTATACCTAAATGTTATTGAAAGCTACAATGATGTAAATTGGATTTTTGAACCAAGAGAGTTGGACTCCATGAGTGAGTTCGTGTTCACCCTAGGAGGTTCAACTATGTTATAGAATCTTCAAAACAAATTGTTATAGTCAGATCCACCATGGAATCTAAGTTTAGGCCTTGGAAAAATGTGCTAAATAAACCGAATGGCTACACCATTTTCTAGAAGATATTTTGAGGTTTCCAAAATTGGGGGCAACAATCAATATACATTATGATAATCAATTTGTGATTGGTAGGGCACAAAGTCATATGTACAAAGGTAAGTCTAGACGTATTCACATAATTCCATTAGACAATTCTTCCCGACCGAAATTATCACCATTTACTATGTGAGGTCAAATGATAATATTGAGATCCATTAACCACATAAATAGCAAGTTGGTCAATCGTAGAGAGGAATGACACTTAAGCTCGTGCAGTGTGAGCACTTTTGAGAAAGAAACCCCAACATAGTTGACTGAAAATCACAACATTTTGGTTCAAAAGGGACAACTTAATCACAAGAAGAAGTTAGATCAATGTTGAGGAATTACACTGAGTCCATTCCTATAAGGGGAGACAATGATAATATTGGATAAGGTTAAGAAAAATGCATTTAATTATTCAGAAATTAAGAAATATCACTAGAATGATGGAGTAACTCTTGCAATAATGAATAAGTTATGCAAGTGAGAAGATGGGTCACTTTGAAAGGAGTTGTTGAGAGTGCATGTTAGAAACACTTGCAAAATCAGATATTGCCCATGGCTAGAATGAACATGAATGCGAGAACTGAACAATACTAGGAATATACATGTGTTAATTATGTCATCATTTACACAAATGGTAGACATTGCGTCTACCAAATAACCAATAAAGTTGATTTAAATACATAAGAGAAGGTTCAAAGGGTAACATTTTCTTACCAACATTAAATGTTATTAGTCAATCTCAGATGAGATTGGAAGAAGGAATTGAAGAAGATGAGGTTGCTTAGGGAGGAAGGTATCGGCAATTCTGTTACAACAGAATAACCAGAAAAACAGAGCAATAACCGAACTAGAGATGAACTTCTTCAATTGATTCAAGTTAAGTTTTACAAACAGATTCACCACCTATTTATAGTCTAATCTAATGAGCAAATACAAGAGAAATGACTAGATACTAAGCTATAGGCTAGAAGATTCAAGAAGACACTAGAACATCCAAGAACACTCAAGAACACCTTGATGACCTTGATGAACCGAAACTATCCTAGAGGTGTAGGTGTTCTATAATAAACATACTTGCTTATCACAACTCCTAACATTCCCTATCCAAGATCCTTTTTGAATAAGCTTGCTTGATTGTTGCTTTTGTCTGAAATACTCTTTCATCCTTCTGCATACTTAGCTCAATGTTTTTTTTTTTTAAAACCTCATCATGACCACCTTCTTGCAGCTCTTATCAACCTTGATCATCCTCTAAGCTGCCATTCAACTTCCTTTTCTTCATCATATCATCTCAAATTAAGAATTAGAAAGAACACACAATTCTTGCAATTTATTTTCAAGATATCAACATCATAAACCAGATTCAACCTGTTAGCATTGATCACAACTCAATATACTGCACAATTTCTCATCCAAATCAACCATACCTAACACTTGTTTCAACCTCATGAGATATATAAGAGAAATCCCTTCTAAAGACTCATGATATACTCCAACCTTGATGTAGGCATCCTTATAGAGATTCAGCATTTTTTATTTTCATATGCACTTTTCCTTGACTTTCCTTTCACCTTCATTCTATACACTTTTTTTTTTCATTTTTCATTTTTTTTTTATTGATAGGAAGGTTTGAGCCTTCATCTTTTCATTGGGGTTGGAAGGTTTGAGCCTTCATCTTTTCATTCTCAAATCAAAGAAGAAGTATCTTTGACGTTGTCTTCTTCAATGATTATTTTTGAACTAACCCCATGAGCTATCAATATAGAACATTCTCTAGGAATAGCCTTCATCAAGGTGAGATCATGAAGAACAAGAGAAGGCAGAGATCACCAATATACGATCACAAGGAAAACAAGAAAAGTATGATCAATGATGAAGAGATGAAGACACACATACCGAGTATGAAATCAATACACCCGGGTTGACAACCATTTTATGACGAATATCTCAATCACGAAAAGCAAGAACATAGTAGTCTCCTAATTCAAATAAGAGATGATCGTACAAGAAAAGAAACAGAACAACACACTTAGAGAACAATCAAGACCAGATTAGAACACAGAATATGGCACATGATTGATATAAACACCACTGAGCATCATATTCAGACAGAAAGAAAAGAGAACCATTTGGCGACCACTTCATTTGGCGACCAAACGACATCAAGTTCATTTGGCGACCACATGTGTGGCGACCACAATGACAAGATCAAGTTCATTTGGCTACCAAATGTTCATTTGGCGACCAAATCAGACAATACCAGCAATCAAGAAGCATTGATCAGGAAGCATCAGATGAATCAATGCCTTCAGTAAGACATTTGGAGAACACCTCAACTTCTTCCAAGGAGTACACACCAAGCTTTTGACGAAGAGGAACAAAACTCTTTCCAGTGAGTGGTTTTGTTAGGATATCTGCAAACTGATCATCAGAAGGAACAAAGTTAACAATCACTTGACCATTAGTCACCTTTTCCCTAACAAAACTAAGATCCATCTCAACATGCTTCATTTTCGAATGATGTATGGGATTTTCTGTCAAACCAATCGCACTTGTATTATCAGACCAAACAACTGGAATGGATGATAAAGAAACCTGAAGCTCCTGAAGTAAGGAAGTCACCCACATAATCTCACATATAGCATTTGCAATTGCTCGGTATTCGGCTTCAGCAGATGATCTAGATATAACCGATTGCTTTTTGGAACTCCACACAATCGGATTGCCATTAAGAAGAAGAAAGTGACCCGATATAGACTTCCTATCAGTTGGGTCACTACCCCAATCCGCATCTGCATAGGAAACAAGGGACACTTCATTAGTAGGTAGAGGAGGGGCTTGAAACAAAACCCCATGAAACAGAGTACCTTTGAGGTACTTCAACACATGAACCAAAGCATTCCAATGAACTAATGACGGTGCTTGAACAAACTGACTTAGTTTGTTCACAGCAAATGCAATATCAGGATGAGTAGCACAAATATGTTGAAGAGCACCCACAGTACTTCTATACAGATCATCATTCGGACACGGAACACTCTCCTTATCACACAAGATTTTTGATAAGAAATTACCTGTCATAGGTGTAGGCATAGGAGACGAATCACTCAAACCTGTTTTACTCAGAAGTTCCGAAATATACTTGCGCTGACTGAGAAGAAGACAATCGTCTTTTACCTGCACATCCATACCCAAAAAATAGTTAAGAGATCCCAAGTCCTTAAGTTTGAATTCAGTATTGATCTGAGAAATTACTTCCTCAATATCATACTGATCATGACCAGTCACAACTATATCATCTACATACACTAAAAGAAACACAGAACCAGTAGAAGACCTTTTGATGAACAAACAGTTATCTGATTTAGAAACTTGAAACATTAATCGACCTAAAAGAAAATGTTTGAGCTTTTTAAACCAAGCTCTTGGTGCCTGTTTTAAACCATACAAAGCCTTATGAAGCTTGCATACCAAAACATTCCCAAAGGAATCTCGTTGCTCAAAACCGGGAGGCTGAGTCATAAACACTTCTTCTGTAAGATCACCATGAAGAAAGACATTATTCACATCAATTTGCCTAAGTTGCCACTTGTTAGTCAAGGCTAAAGACAACACAATACGAACAGTAGGAGATTTAACCACAGGACTAAAAGTTTCATAAAAATCAAAGCCAGGTTTTTGAGAAAACCCTTTAGCAACTAACCTTGCTTTGTACCTGTTTACCGAACCATCAGAGTTACGTTTCACCTTAAAGATCCATTTGCACCCTACTAGAATACAACCTTCAGGTAGAGTAACCAGAGACCAGGTGTTATTGGTCGATAAGGCTTGTAACTTATCATGAACAGCTTGAGTCCAATGTGAGGTCCGAAGAGCTGCATGAATGGATGACGGTTCTAAATCAACTAAGTCCTTTAAATCCTCTTTAACTTCAGTCAATGCAGCAAACTGAGAATTCGTTTTTGATCTTGTCATCATGGGATGAACATTCGGTCTACGACTAGAGAACCTGTTATCATCAGAATTTGCTGACACTATTGGAAGATCATTAGCACCATCTGTCACCAACCTTGAAGATTGCACTAATTCATTGTTAGAAGAAGGTACATACCTGATTACACCATCATATTCTCTTGAAGTTTCATCCAAAGAACCAGCTCCAGGAGCCTCCACCTCAGAAACCGACTCAACACCTGGTACATTCACACCAGAATTTGCCAACTCATTAGTTGGAAGAGACATAGAAGGAGATGAAATTCCAGGACAAGCAGGAGATGTATTAGTATGATCAGCAGGTCTATCAACAAAGCCAAATGGAAGAAAAAACGGATTACTTGTGTGAGTGTTCTTCGGAGCAGAGGATAACATGAACTTGCCATTTTTATCAGCAAATGGAAACTCATTTTCATGAAACCGAACATGACGTGAAATATAAAGCTTACCATTTGAATACAAACACCTGTAGCCATGCCGTTGTGAACAATATCCCAGAAAAACACAAGGAGTAGATCGAAATTCAAGTTTGTGTTTGTTAAATGGACGAGTAAACGGGAAACACAAGCAACCAAAGACTCGTAATATGGAATAATCAGGTACCTTTCCAAACAATTTTTCATGAGGAGACAAGTTAGAAAGTACCTGATTAGGGAGCCTATTGATTAGGAACACAGCTGTGAAAAATGAATCTCTCCAATACTGCATAGGCAAGCTTGCTTGATACATAAGTGTTAGTCCCATTTCTACAATATGCTTATGTTTTCTTTCGACTATCCCATTTTGCTCAGAAGTATATGGGCAAGTAATTCTATGAGCAATACCTTTATTAACAAAGTAAGATGAGAAAGTTTTAAACTCACCTCCAACATCGGTTTGAACTGCTTTAAGTGAACATGATAGTTGTCTCTCGGCCAAGGTATGAAACTGGATGAACACAATAGCAGCATCACTCTTCTTTTCTAAAAAATAGATCCAAGTATATCGTGAGAAGACATCAACTATACTCATATAAAATCTTTTTCCATTAGACGTCACCGGGGCAGGTCCCCAAAGATCAACCTCAATCAACTGAAGAGGCTTATCGTATTTAGTTGAAGAGTTAGAAAACGGGAGACGTATGCTTTTTCCAACTAAGCTGAGCATAAACCATAAGAAGCTGAACACTTATTATCAAACTGAGAAAATACAGAACTTAAGACTTTGGATGATGCATGTCCAAGTCTTTGATGCCATATCATGGCCGAATCAACAATTCTAGTACTATGACAACTACTCTCAAAATCAGAGTTCTTATTAGACAATCTAGGAGTAAAACTACTAAAATCTAACTTGTATAGCCCTCCAGATTCTTCTCCTTGAAGTAAGACCTTCTTAGTTGCAGAATCACGTATGAGACAACACGTAGGATGAAACTCAAAAAACACAGCATTATCCCTGGAAAACTGAGAGACAGAAACTAAGTTTTTAGTGATTTCAGGAGAATAAAGCAGATTATTAAGAAATAACGATTTAGAACAAGTATTTATCACGGATGTTCCTATATGAGAGATCGACAATTGAGCACCATTTCCTACTTGAATTGTACCTGCACCTTTGTATGGTTCAACTCCAACCGGTTGGACATTGGATATGTGGTTCGAAGCTCCGGAATCTGGATACCAGATCTGATCTGTACGAACCTGTTGTGGCTGAAGCAAAGAAGTGAAATTTGCTTGGGGATTCATCTCTTGAGCAGCTGCAGCACTAGCACCAGGAGGCGCCATACCTAATGATCAATAGGGAAGCATGTATGGATATTGTCCAACTGAAGGAGCTGAAGGCAGATACATTGCAGGATTGAAGGCTGAATGTGAAGGCAGATACACAGCTGGATTGACAGCGGGATTTGCAGCTGAAGTACCGAGTTGATGCTGCTAGAACAGAGGCTGAGAATGCTGGACCAGAGGCTGAGAATGCTGAGAAGGACCGAAGGTATGCTGTTGAGGCTGAGGTTGAGGCACAGATTGATAGCTTGAAATCGAATGATGCTGATCATTAGACTCATTCCAGTTGTTCCATGAAGATTGACAGACATTGGCAGATATCTGTCCACCTGAATTGATGCCTTGGAAGTTGACATTGAACCTCTTGTAGCACCTGTTGACAAGGTGTCCTACCTTGCCACACAATTGGCATTGAGGCCTGTTTCCTCCTCTACCTCGACCAGAGCCTCTTCCTCCATTGTTTTGATTTGTGTATTGAAATTGATTCTGATTTTGAGAACCAGAATTCTGATTCTGTCCACCAGAACCACTTCCATTCTGTCTGAAACCAGAATTGAAACCAGAATTTGCAGCAGTAGGCAGCTGATTCTTCACGCCATCTTCATTGCTATGCACCATTGCTTGAGGTAGAATTAAAGGATCAAACAGCTGATCACGGTTTCTCGTTTCAGCATCCAATAGAACTTAACTAACAGACGCAAGATCATACGGATTCCTACTTGCGTGTATAACAGCAACAACATTATCAAACTGTCCTTGAACTCCATCTAAAATGATTGATATCTGCTGCATTTCATCAATAGGATGACCACAGCTCGCCAAACTATCGCAAGTGGACTGTATATTAGCTAGGTAATCACGGACAGACTGAGTTATAAGTTTCCTTGCCTTTAATCTTCCAAAGAGACTCATAACTCTAGTAGTTGATGAAGATGAGAACATTTGATGCAGCTTGGACCAGATAGAACTCACTGTCATGCATCCTAGCAGGTATCTATTGACTTGAGGACATATAGATACTAACAGCCACGAAGCCAAAGCACTATTACGTTGCAGGTATGAAGCATAGACAGGATTTGGCACATTTTCACCATTTTCATTAACTATTTGCATCGGAATGTCCCTAACGACATATATATGTGATTCTAGATTAAATCCACGAACAACAAGTAATACCTGCTGTTTCCAGAGCTGGAAGTTGTCATCTCCTGTGAGAAGACACACTCGTTTGTTGGAGAAGGCAGGAGGAAGCAGATCTTCCATTGCAGCACAGAACAGAGCAGTCGGCGGCGAAGAACAGAGCAGAGAAATCACAGTTGAAATTGCTGCTTGAATTCGAATAAGATGTTACTGTCACCAGATTCTTGCAGCTCTGATACCATATTAGTCAATCTCAGATGAGATTGGAATAAGGAATTGAAGAAGATGAGGTTGCTTAGGGAGGAAGGTATCGGCAATTCTGTTACAACAGAATAACCAGAAAAACAGAGCAATAACCGAACTAGAGATGAACTTCTTCAATTGATTCAAGTTAAGTTTTACAAACAGATTCACCACCTATTTATAGTCTAATCTAATGAGAAAATACAAGAGAAATGACTAGATACTAAGCTATAGGCTAGAAGATTCAAGAAGACACTAGAACATCCAAGAACACTCAAGAACACCTTGATGACCTTGATAAACCGAAACTATCCTAGAGGTGTAGGTGTTCTATAATAAACATACTTGCTTATCACAACTCCTAACAAATGTCACTTATGTTCAATTATACATATAGTTTTTAATGAGCTAAATAAGTTGAGTTTATAAATATATCAAAATAATGTACCAAGAAAATATACAAAATATATTAAGAAACTATATCAATAATATTTGTAATACATTGTTCATATGTAAAATGTTATAATGCATGCATAATTATAATTAGGTAAATTATGTTAGATATGTTACTATTACTTTTAGAAAAAATGGTACGCATATGAAATTAACCTCAGTTTAGTCTTAAAATGTAAGGGTTAAATACGACATTGCCACCTAACGTTTGACCAAATTTTGAGTCCCCCCTTAAAGTTAAATCGTAAAATTTCATTTGTTCATGTTTGGCCAAAGTTTAAGTTTGCCCAATTCGTCAACTTTTCCGTCCAAATTTAACAGATCAAGTTTTAATGCAAAAATAATATAAACTTTCAAAATGTCACAATTTAACCCTTTCAATCCTTTTCAAATGTCACAATTATTTTTTTTCTTTCAGATTTGACCCATTTTTAGAAATCAATTACCATAATGACGTTCTGATTTCAAATTTTCAAAAATGAATACAAAATTAACCAGGTTCACGTTTTTTACCTTTTTAAAATTACCACATCATACTATAAAAAAATATTTTTATACTTAAATAAAGCACTACCCGAATAAATTACATTTATTTGACCGAAACATATAAATACAAACTTATGTTAAACTTTGTAATAGTTTATCATCTAAGGTATCCAACCCCTTCGACTACCACCCTGACTACTACTACCAGTTGTACACCCCCTAGCCAATTGTTCGTTAGGAGACTTCAGGTTGCACCTCATCAATTTTCGTTTGTTGATTTACCGAAGGCGGTGGATATGCATGATGGTGAAACATATGTTCCTTAATATCGAAGACATGGTCCAGTAGATCTAAGTTTTCTACTTGTTCATCCTCACTCGATGACACAACTTCTGCCATCATCTGATTGAACCTTGATAGTTCACTAGTTATGTCGTGGGAGAACCGGCAAACGTTCATAATCTTGTTCATAACTGTCATCCTTGAGTACCATGACATGTACTCATACCGAGCTATGTGTATCTTCAGTTCATGAACTAGATGCACAACACGGTTGTGCCACAATTGGATGTATGCGTCATGTCGTGTGGCCCATGGTTTGTACCTCTTCTTATCCCAACGTAGTTTGTGCAACCTATCCCATGTTTGTTAATCCTCGAATGCTTATGTTATAGGTTGATTGAGAATGAACTGTTGCATTACACAATCCACCATGTGTCATTCTACATTGTTAAAGTGTATGAGTGACACCTTGGCCAAACATAAATTTTCATCGTCCATACAGACTAGGGGCACATTTTGTAATCGGTCGTGACTGTATGAATTCTAGTTTACCTTCAATATACAATAAAAAAAATTAATACTACAATTGGACGTTCAATTTTATATCTTACATGACTGAATACCTGAAACTCTTCAAGGGCTCCCAGTACGTCTCGGTAGAAATGACGAACACTGGACTTAGGATATTTTTTGTTTGGTTTGGGCAGTATCCAACACGTCCTTAATGGAACTTGACCGTGCAACTTCACATTGGCTTTATCGTTAGACAACCCACGGATAAATGCTCCTAGGACCACAACTATCGCATTTAATACAAAATAACTAGTGCAATACGTCAACGAAATCATGGTTAGTATAAACATATGACAATTAGTTGTAGCTACAAAATTACAGTGCATCCTGCAACGTTCGTTGTACCCTTGTTTATAGCTTTGCATAAGTTGTTATATAAGTAACTGAATATAGCTGACCCCCAATTGTACTGAGTCGTCTGGTGTAGACTCTTCAATAGTAGATGATACTCTCTAGGTTTACTTTGTTCCTAGTAGTGCTAGGGAACACAAATTCACCTAACATGTGCAAAATATATTTATGTGCTGTCATCACAGTTTTTTCCTCTGTTTGAGGTATCCAATCTGTTGAAATTGATTTTCTCTCGAATAGTCTCCTCAACCAAGATAGGAAAACCTCATTGTTCATGATCTGGCCATCCTAAGGGGTTGTATGTATACCAGTAAGCGTGGGTAGAAAGCAAACAAATTAATGAAATCCTTTCCCAGGTAATATGTGTATGTGACAAGGGGTCCACTAACTCGTAGCCCTAGTAGAAGTTACATATCCTGCAGCGTGAAAGTAATTTCACTCCACCTGAGGTGACATGCCTGAGTCTTTGGTCGCCACCTCTCAAAAAGTGAGTGAACTAACCCAACATCATTGATTATGCGAGGTATATTTAACGCCCATCCAAAATCTGTTAGATCTATTAACTCATGAGTGTGTGGATCTAAGGCCCAACACTTACACGCCCTCAAGTGTCTATCATCCCTCAAGTTTTCACTAGCAGTAACCTATAATTAACGACAAAGAAATATTAAAAAATTAAAATAATTTTACAAACATTAAAAACAATATATTGAAAATTACTGTATCCTCTGCGACTTGCTCCGACCTGCTGCAACATATGCTATTATTGAGCGTATAACAATAACGAATCCTCCGGCTCCTGCGAGATAATCAACAGATTTTCCTCGCATAAACCCTAAAACCCGAAACCTCAAACCTCAAACCCTAAACGCTAAACCCTAAAACCCAAAACCTTTAACCCCAAATACTAAACCTAAGCCCTAAACCCCAAACCCTAAACCCCAAAACCTTTAACCCCAAATACTAAACTTAAGCCCTAAACCCCAAAACCTAAACCCTAAACCTTTAACTCCAACCCCTAAACCCTAAACCTTTAACCCCAACCCATAAACCCATAAACCCCTAAATCCTAAAACACTAAACCTTAACCCTAAACCCTAAACCCCAAACCCTAAACCCCAAACCCTAAACCCATAAATCCCTATACCCCTAAACGAGCATAAATCCATCACCATTCCACCCACCATGCCACCTTGTTGTCACCATTGATCATTGTCCACCATGCCATCCACTTGGCCACAATGCCACCCTTTGTCAACATTTATTATTGTCCACCATCTCATCCACTATTCATTTTCCATGCTTTATCATCTACTTGCACCAAAAATAACATTAAAAACCCTATAAGAGGAACAAGAGGAAGCAAGCTTCGACAAAGAGAGGGAGGACAAGGATTGTCGTAAGCTACGACAATTGAAGTAAAATAGTGAAAAAAAAAAGAAAGGGAGAAGAGAGAGAAAAAAAAAAAATCAAAGCGAGGTATTGAGTGAAAAATAGAGAGAAAATTGTAGAGAAATCGGTGATTATCTGTCTTGGTTCCTCGTACGGTATCTAAACTTTAAATAACATAGGTGTATATCTCGTATTCAATATTGTATTTATATTTCTTGATGTGAATGCAATTTATCTTATCGATATTATGTGTTAAAAAAGTTATATTACATATAAGAATCGTACTCGGTTTTAAGTTCGGTATAACTTTGGGCACATTTTAGGCATTTGTAAAAGTTATGGGAGTTTATTTCAGTCTAAAAAAATATTTTCAAAACTAACTTAGGTCATTCTTGAACTTTGATGAAGGTTACAACTCGGTCCTTGGACTCTGGGGTCATTCTAGGACTTTACCGAGTGTTAAAAACCAAACCAGAAAAGCTTTGGCCACTTTGTCAAATTTTTGAAATATTTTTTTAATTCAGCTCGAATTTTCAAAATTTACATTTTGTTTCCTTAACCTTTCTGGACATCCCATCACTTCTCAATATGTTACAAATAAGTCTAGAATAATTTTCGGATTATTTTGGAACTTTACCAAGTGTTACAAATAAGTCAAAAATAGTTTAGGGTCAATTCTGTAATTCATTTTAAAAAATATTTTCAGTTCAGTTATATACATTTTTTATTCCTAATCTTTTATGGACATTCCATGACTTCTAAAAGTGTTACAAATAAGTCCAGGATAATTTTAGGGTTATTTTGGAACTTTACCATGTGTTACAAATAAGTCTAGAATAGTTTAGAGTCAATTTTGTCATTTTATAAAAATATATTTCCAATTCAGCTGGAATTTTAAATAATTGCATTTTGCTCCCCAGAGTTTTCTGGACATCCCAAGATTTCTCAAAATCTGACAAATTAGTCGAACGGGCTTTATATCTTCAAAATCATTCGTGTACGTTTGACACGTTTTAAAATGAACCCAAAGTTAAACTACTTTTTTTGAGCTCGATTAAATTCATTCTCCTCTTGTGTATTTATTTTAAACTAACTTGTACATAAAAAATCCTTGTATATGACTTTTTTTTTTTGAGAAAATGCATGTAATCTTTTGGGTCAAGCATGATCAAAACGGGTAATTCTTGTAAATCGGTGAAAACAAAATTCAAAAGCAAACTAAAGTACCGAAAATGCGGATTATGGGCTCGTCAGCCCTTAAGAAGTAATGAAACCCCCGAACTCAATTTTATGGACGTAGACCTTTCCAAGTCCTAGGATGTTAACTCCATGTACCCTAGACAAATTTTAGGATTCCGATTAGCCTTTAATTTGCCTTTAATTAATCCTTGGTGACTCTTTCATTTTTCGGTCCGGTTGATAACCTCGCTCGACCGGACCCGTCGCTCGCCAAGGCACGATATTTTCGAGCGAAACAAATTAAAAATATTTTCCAAAAAGGGTCGAAGAAAATTGGATCCGACGTCCGACAATTTGGCGATTTTGCTCGGGATTTCTCTTTTAGAGGGTTTAGGATTTGTCATATTTGCTTTGCCAAATTATATTTTTCCCTATCCATTTTGACTGCTTGCTCATGCTTGTAATTCTAAATTTTGCCCAAAAGGCGGTGTAAATGTAATAATTATTAACAATTTAAATTCTCGTTTTGCACATACTGCCCTAGTTACTATTACATGCTCGGACCTGGAGCACATTAAGATCTTAGGGAGTTTAGTAGGGTAATGCGCCCAGAGCAGTCTGCACCACTGGAACACACCCAAACAACTCATCTAGATGATCGGAATGGGTCTGTGTGAGGTTCCACCGGTTCACAGGACCTAGAAATTCCATCCATTTAGAACAAATCTCCATACTGCGTTTAATCTCTACCAATTTTGTGTTTGTTACATTTTTGGGACCAATTAATGTAAATGGGAATTCGTCCCAAGTATTTGGATGCGAGATTCACCCACAATTCATGAAGAAGATTAAGCCCAATTGTTGTGAATTAGAAGTCAACACAACAGTTGTAGATGGGCTCTCACAACCCCTTACAGTTGAAATTGTCTGAATATGGAAAACCATGACAAAAGGGAATCAGAAGTACGTGAATGAGAGAATTGGTGAAGTTCACGAGCTTGCGATCTACAAAGTCAACTGGGCTCTCCTTGATGCTTTGTCTGACTTCTGGAATGTGGAAAACGTTGTCTTGGTGATTAACAATAACGGAGAACGTTCACAAGTTCTAATCGACACCCTCAAGTTCGTCTTTCAACTTGGAGGAGATAATCGGGGATAGACCCGAACACCCACCTTCATCTCACGAGGGCACCTATGCAATCATGAAAGCTAGGGCGAAAAATTCAAAGTATTTCTTGAGCTGATCTAGCGCCTCCGCAACAAGTTACAGTGTATGCAAAATGAAGTGAGGGGTCAGAATCGCACCTTTGAAAACTGTGGGGGCAACGTAGCTGAGTGGAATGGAACCCTTGAACAATTCAGACGAAGGACGAGGCGAATAAAAATATTTTCAAAATGCATGTCATCGACCTTCCTTTGAACCAAGGAACAAGCAACAAATGCACTCAGCGAGCTACGTCGTCGTGTGAAACAACTTATGAACTAGACTTTGATTGGACAAATCCTTTTAAAATATTTTTGCATTGTTTTTTCCATATATGTAATCAAAGTGTACGAATGGAATGAACGGAACATTCAGAATTTTCAAAACCAATCATGCATGATCAATTGTTTATTCTTTATTCTTACTATGGTATTTTGAAGTTAGGTTTCCAGAAACCCATGCGACGTTCAACGACTCTAGCACCTCAAGAACACAAAGGGAACCATGATTCAAATTTGTATGGGGGCACCCTTGCCGATTTCGACTTTATACATTACAGAGAAGGATTTGTTGGCCTAGATGACAGTTCCATTTAGAACACAAATAATGTAGAGACCAAACTGTATCAATTCATGAATGTAGCTAGCGATGAGTATAATCAAGAAAAATGAATTACTACGAGAAAACCTGTTACCTAAGGTAGAATCGACTTATGCACCTATCCGATCAAGAAAGGGAACGAAGACAAGTAATGGGTACTGCAGCAAGGAGGGATGTCGAGGTTCACAGCACCAGAATTAAGTTTGTCTTCTAAGTCACACCTCGCTCAGAGGAAGTGTCAATCAGAGTCAAACCGACCCACGCCACCAGACCACAATCAACCACCGGAAGAGGGAAGGTTGTTTTACAGGGTAAAGGAGATGAGAAAAACAACTCAATGTCGTTTGATCGAGTTGAAGCAGAGGCGACTAAAATAGAGCTGAAGAGACATTATTGTTGACGTGAGGAGACGTCGTTGTCGATGCAGGGAGACGCCATTGTTGACAAAATCGTCTCGCGGTGGTGGCGTCGATCGGAAGGGCACGAGATGTAGCCACTACAGGAAGCTTTGTCACAACAAGGCAGAGTGCTTTTAGCTGATCGGATTCCCTGAAGTGTGGAGATACCCATGGAGGCACAACAACACCGACCCTAGCAACGTCGTCGCCACAGAGACGAAAACTCCGAAGAAGAGAAGCAGGCCAGCGATCACCTCATGCTCTTATTTGCTTCCTTGCATACAAAAAAATTGGCAACGCTCGCACTCCCAAGTAAAATATCTCTGGGAAAAAAAATGTTAGTGGAGATCAAAATCAAAGAGATTTTATAATCAAAGAATCAAATAGTCAGTCATGGTTCACTGATATAAAAGATGTCTAGAGTACGGAGACTTCTCAAAGAACGCCACAAGAAAATGACTGAAAGGTCATGTGAGGGATGACTTGAAATTATTTCCCAATGACCGGACTTTGTACAAATAGTGATATGATGATCCCCTTTGGGGAGTCGTGAATGCCGAAGAAGTTGAACATCTAATGGAAGTAATTCACAAAGGTTGTTGCGACCCATACATGAGCGTGCGAGACTTGGATATTTTTGGTCCACCAAGACGTGTGACTGTGTAAAACACATCCAACATTGTCACCTATGTCAAATGTACGCGGACCAAATCCATGCGCCACCGCACGAGCTCTATCCAATGACTTCCCCATTGTGAGGCAACAATGTAATCGACATGATTTCTCCAAAGGCACTTAAATGGTCATCGATTCATATTGATGGTGATCGGTTACTTCACCGAGCGGGTTGAGACTATCACTCTGGCGTGAATAATGACAAAGGCCATCATAAGTTTCATTTGGCAGGACATCATCATGTGTTACGGGGTGCCAAAGTCAATCATCAACGGCAATGCCAAAAATTTGAATAACAGGTCGGTCGATGGGTTGTGTGACCAATTTAAGATCAAGCATAAATATTCATCTCCATATCGCCCACAAATGAATGACGTAGTGGAAGCAACAAATAAAGCACTAACACGACAAGCTTCCTTAAGCACTCATGCCAACCAGAACCTTAATACGTATGTCAACAGGGCAACCTCATTATCCCTTGTTTACGCGACCAAAGCCGTGTTGCCAATTGAAGTAAAAATCACGTCAGCCATGATTATCGCTAAGGCGGAAATGGACTGTTCAAAGTGGGCGATATGCAAATACGAGCAATTGAACCTCATATACAAAAGGTGCCTCATCACATTGTGCCACGGGCAATTGTTATGGCTCATGCTTTTAACAATAAGATGCGCCCGAGAGAAATACAAGCGAGCGATCTAATTCTAAAACAAAACCTTCGAGTCAATCCAGACTCTCGGGGCAACTGTGTGCCTAAATATAAAGTGCCTTACGTCGTAAAATAGATTTTCAACAGAGGAGCAATGATCATTACTGACATGGACAACAAAGAACTCCCCAGTCCAATCAATATGGACGCATTAAAAAATTCCTTAAAGAGCTCGTAACCAGAAAGCGAGCCTCCAAAAAATGAGAGAACATTCCCGCTAAATGAAAAACCTGAAAGGGCGGTTTAGACAAAAATTAGGGAAGATGGGCATGATTAATAATTCCTAAAATGGGAGATCATGGCAAAATAAGAGGAATCACATCCCTGCTAGGTTGAAAACCCGAAAGCGCGACCTAGGCAAAATTTAAGGGAACCGAGAGGTGCGGTAAAATAAATTGAAAATAAAACTAGCGTAGAAAAAGGTAAGGAAATCGAGAGATAAATTTAAAATAAACAAACTTAAAGAGTTTATAACCAGAAAGTAAGCCTCCAAAAGTGAGAAAATTCCCGCTAAATCGAAAATCTGATAGGGCGGTTTATGCAAAATTTAGGGAAGAATGGCATGATTAATAATCCTTAATAAGGGTGATCGTGGAAAAAGGACATGAATCAAATCCCAGCTAGGTTGAAAACCTGAAAGAGCGACTTAGGCAACCTCGACAACTTACTCAAAACTGGACGACAGTGTTTTGAGCTACCTCGACAACTTGCGTGGACGTACCATGAATGCATTTAGGGAACTCCATCAAGAAGGACTTAAAAGTCGATTAATGAGAAAATAGGTTGAGAAGTCTGCACAAGCAGTCAGACATCTCAACAGAGTTTTTTAGCTCTAAAGTGAATTACAATCCGGCAAACAGAGCTTTAGGTGCTCAACCTTCGCAAATCATCTTCGACAAGCAAGACATGTGGTTATTCAGCTTCTAGGAGTCACAAACCAACAAGCGGAGTCTTTAGGTGCTGAACCTCCGAAAGTCATCCTCGACAACCAGGACTAGTAGTTATTCAGCTTCTAGGAGTCACAAGACGAAAAGCGGAGTCTGTAGGTGCTCAACCTCCTCAAGTCATCCTCGACAACCCGAACATGTGGTTATCCAGCTTTTGGGCGTCGCAAGCCGACAAGCGGAGTCTTTAGGTCCTCAAATTCCGGAAGTCATCTTTAGACGACCAGAACATGTAGTTATCCAGTTTTTGGGAAGTCACAAGGCAACGAGCGGAGCCTTTAGCTGTTTAGCCTCGACAAGTCATCCTCGACAACTAGGACCTGTAGTTATCCAGCTTCTGGGAGTCACAAGCCAACGAGCGGAGCCTCTAGTTGTTCAACCTCCGCAAGTCATTCTCGATGACCAGGACCTATAGTGAAAGGTTTTTGAATCTAAGAGATTTGAATAGAGAAAAGTTGCTTGTATTATTATTGTATCTTGAATAATAGGTAATAGAATATATACATATATATAGTACCACCCTACTGTAGAAACCCTACTATAGATAAAGATATAAAACCCTACTGTAGATATATTCTACTTATTACAAAACAGTCCTTTTACTTAACTTTCAATCTAAACTATATCATCTAACATATAGTTATCCAGCTTCTGGAACTCACAATCTGACGAGCGGAGCCTTTAGGTGTTCAGCCTCCGCAAGTCAACCCCAACGAGTCACAAGCCGACGAGCGAAGCCTTTAGGTGTTCAACATCCGTAAGTCATCCCCAACAGGTCACCTCCAACGATCACGACCTCCAGTTATCCAGATTTTGGGAGTCACAAGCCGACGAACGGGGCCTTGAGGTGCTCAACCCCCGCAAGTCATCCTAACCGATGCTTTTGGAAAAAACAAATCCTCAACCTTCAGCTCGTTGATGGCCAAAAAAAAATCCTCGAGGACCAAAAAAAAAGAACTCCCTAGTCCAATCAATATGGACGCATTAAAAAAAGATCATTAAAGAACTCGTAACCAGAAAGTCAGCCTCCAAAAAATGAGAGAACATTCCCGCTAAATCAAAAACCTGAAAGGGCGGTTTAGACAAAAATTAGGGAAGATGGGCATGATTAAAAATTCCTAAAATGGGAGATCATGGCAAAATAAGAGGAATCAAATCCCTGCTAGGTTGAAAACCCGAAAGCGCTACCTAGGCAAAATTTAAGGGAACCGAGAGGTGCGGTAAAATAAATTGAAAATAAAACTAGCGTAGCATAAGGTAATGAAATCGAGAGATAAATTTAAAATAAACAAACTTAAAGAGCTTATAACCAGAAAGTAAGCCTCCAAAAGTGAGAAAATTCCCGCTAAATCGAAAATCTGATAGGGCGGTTTATGCAAAATTTAGGGAAGAATGGCATGATTAATAATCCTTAATAAGGGTGATCGTGGAAAAAGGACATGAATGAAATCCCAGCTAGGTTGAAAACCTGAAAGAGCGACCTAGGCAACCAAATTAAGGGAACCGTGAGGTGCGGTAAAATTGTTTTTGAAAAAAATCACTGTAGCAAAAGATAAGGAAATCGAGAAACAATCACTCAAAACTGGACGACAGTGTTCTGAGCTGCCTCGACAACTTGTGTGGATGTACCATGAATGCATTTAGGGAACTCCATCAAGAAGGACTTAAAAGTCGATTAATGAGAAAATAGGTTGAGAAGTCTGCACAAGCAGTCAAACATCTCGACAGAGTTTTTTAGCTCTAAAGTAAATTACAAGCCGGAAAACTGAGCTTTAGGTGCTCAACCTCCGCAAATTATCTTCGACAAGGAAGACATGTGGTTATTCAGCTTCTAGGAGTCACAAACCACCAAGCGAAGTCTTTAGGTGCTGAACCTCCGAAAGTCATCCTCGACAACCAGGACTAGTAGTTATTCAGCTTCTAGGAGTCACAAGACGAAAAGCGGAGTTTGTAGGTGCTAAACCTCCTCAAATCATCCTCGACAATCCGAACATGTAGTTATCCAACTTTTGGGCGTCGCAAGCCGACAAGCGGAGTCTTTAGGTGCTCAAACTGCGGAATTCATCTTTCGACGACCAGAACATGTAGTTATCCAGTTTTTGGGAAGTCACAAGCCAACGAGCGGAATCTTTAGCTGTTTAGCCTCGACAAGTCATCCTCGACAACCAGGACCTGTAGTTATCCAGCTTTTGGGAGTCACAAGCCGACGAACGGGGCCTTGAGGTGCTCAACCCCCACAAGTCATCCTAACTGATGCTTTTGCCAAAAATAAATCCTCAACCTTCAGCTCGTTGATGGCCAAAAAAATCCTCGATAACCAGGACCTGTAGATTTCTAGCTTCTGGGAGTCACAAGTTGATGAGTGTTTAGGCGCTCAGTCTCCGCAAATCATCGTCAACAATCGGGACTTGTAGATGTCCAATTTCTGAAAGTTGCACGATAATATTTGTCTACTATGAAAATAAAGAGTCACCAAAATCAGTTGTTTTTTTTTTAACACAAACTCATGAGACCACTTCCATGAGTGGGTGTTCAAAGAGGGGCAACTGTAAACATCTGATTTTGGCTTGGGGTCAAAATACCGTACACGAGGATCCGAAACGAAGAAAAAAGCAAAAAAAATAAAATAAACCCTAAACCTCAAACCCCAAACCCTAAACCTTTAACACCAAACCCTAAACCTAAACCATAAACCCCAAACACTAAACCCCAAACCCCAAACCGTAAACCCAAAAACCTTAAACATTTAACCCTAAACCCCTAAACCCCAAACCATAAACCCTAAAACCCTAAACCTTTAACCCCAAACCCTACACCTTAACCCTAAACTCCAAACCTTAAACCCCTAACCCTAAATCTTAAATCCCTAAATCCCAAAACCTCTAAACCCTAAAACTCTCTGCCATATATCCATCACCATGCACCCACTTGGCCACCTACCATGCCACCCTTGTGTCACCATTGATCATTACCTACCATGCCATCCACTTGACCACCAACTTGGCCACCATGCCACCCTTTGTCAACATTGATCATTGCCCATCGTTTGATTCCTAAACTTTTATGGACATTCCATGACTTCTAAAAGTGTTACAAATAAGTCCATAATAATTTTCGGGCTATTTTGGAACTTTACCAAGTGTTACAAATAAGTACATAATAGTTTAGAGTCAATTCTGTCATTTTATAAAAATATATTTCCAATTCAGCTCGAATTTTAAATAATTACATTTTGGTCCCCCAGACTTTTATGGTCATACCATGACTTCTCAAAATGTGGCAAATTAGTCCAACGGACTTTATATCTTCAAAATCATTCGTGTACGTTTGACACGTTTTAAAATGACCCCAAAGTTAAACTACTTTGTTTGAGCTCGATTAAATTCATTATCCTTTTGTGTGTTTATTTTAAACTAACTCGTACATAAAAAATTCTTGTATATGGTTTATTTAATTTTTTTGATAAAATAAATGTAATCGTTTGGGTCAAGCATGATCAAAACGGGTAATTCGGGTAAATTGGTGATAAAAAAATTCAAAAGCAAACTAACATACCAAAAAGGTGGAATATGGGCTCGTGAGCCCTTAAGAAGTAATCAAACCCCCGAATCAATTCTCTTAACGTAGACATTTCCAACCCTACGATGTTAACACCATGTACCCTAGGCAAACTTTAGGATTCTGATTAGCCTTTAATTAATCAGTGGCGACTCTTTCATTTATCGGTCTGGTGGATGACCCCGCTCGACCGGACCTGTCGCTCGCCAAGATTCGACACTTTTGAGCGAACAAAAATAAAAATATTTTTCAAAATGGGTCAGAGAAAGTCGGATCCGACGTCCGACAATGTATATAATACATAGATTTCATCATATTATGCATTCTAATTACTAATTTTAACTATATTTAATCAATTTAACAATTTACAAAAAAAAAAAAAATTAGGATCACACAATTAAACACAAATAATCAATCAAAACAAACTACAACACATCAATTTCATCATATTAAGCATTCTAACTACTAATTAGGCATTCTAATTACTAATTTCATTCAATCAAATAATTTACCCCAAATTAGAAAATTAGGGTTTTGCTCTCCTAGTGTGTGGTGGATGAATTGGAGCGGCGTAACGTATGTCGACGACGAGGTGTTGTGGTGGTGAACCGACTAGTGGCGTCGAGAAGAGCAACAACGACGTACGATAATGTTCGACGGCGACACGTTCGACAACTGAACGACGATAAGAGTTAGGACCACATGAGGTAGAGTTGCACGACTACGAGGTTGACGACGAGCTGCAGGGAAGCGGGGCTGACGACGGGACGACGAGCAGGGTAGCGGGGCTGACGACGGGATGACGAGCTGTAGGGAAGCGGGGCTGACGACGGGACGACGAGCTGCAGGGCAGCGGGGCTGACGACGGGACGACGAGCTGCAGGGCAGCGGGGCTGACGACGGGACGACGAGCTGCAGGGCAGCGGGGCTGACGACGGGACGACGAGCTGCAGGGCAGCGGGGCTGACGACGGGACGACGAGCTGCAGGGCAGCGGGGCTGACGACGGGACGACGAGCTGCAGGGCAGCGGGGCTGACGACGGGACGACGAGCTGCAGGGCAGCGGGGCTGACGACGGGACGACGAGCTGCAGGGCAGCGGGGCTGACGACGGGACGACGAGCTGCAGGGCAGCGGGGCTGACGACGGGACGACGAGCTGCAGGGCAGCGGGGCTGACGACGGGACGACGAGCTTCAGGGCAGCGTAGCGAGGCTGACAATGGGACGATGAGCTGCAGGGCAGCGGGGCTGACGACGGGACGACGAGCTGCAGGGCAGCGGGGCTGACGACGGTACGACGAGCTGCAGGGCAGCGTAGCGAGGTTGACGATGGGACGATGAGCTGCAGGGCAGCGAGGCAGACGACGGGACGACGAGCTGCAGGGCTGCGAGGCTGATGACGGGACGAGGAGCTGCAGGGCAGCGAGGCTGACGACAGGATGACGAGCTGCAGAGCAGCGAGGCTGGCGACAAGGACCTCTGCGAGGAGAAGGATTCATGGGGAAGAGTCGCGACTTCAATTAATCCCCTGCGAACGAGGTTCGTGCTTAGGACGTCCAGACATACGAACACCCTAAACACGAACGAGGTTCACGCTTTTGACTTTAAAAAGTCAAAAGCGCGAATCTAATTAGCGTTTTGAGTCCTTTTTGAAAATTAGATGGACATTTTGGTAATTGATTTTAAAAATTGGGTTAAATTTGAAAACAATTACTCAAATTAATATTATATATATATATATATAGAAAGTGATTAACTTACAACTCTTGCAAATATAGTGTTGTAGTTGTATAATCATCCCATATTAGAATGCATAATTGATGTAATACTCGAACATAAGCCAAACCTTGGGGGTGTATCAGCAAAGTTTTCACTAGTCTACACCTTTGTTTAGGCTCCGCCTGCAATAGTATAGTATCACTAAGAACTTTGCTTTAAAGTATAAAGTCAACCAATCTAAAAAGATTTTAGCTCATTGTAGTCGTGAAAATTGTGGATGGAGGCTCTACGGCTCAACCATGAAGGATGAAGACATAATGCAGAAGAAGACTTACTACTCATAGCATAACTGTAGGCGATCCTAGAAGTCAAAATGGGTGAATCCACAGTGGATTTTTAAGAAGTTCATTCAATGGTACAGAGATCAACCCTTAAAGGTGGTATTCATTCAAGGTGAGATTCGTAGGAAGTATGGGTTTGATGTCAACCATTATTCAATTAGGAGAGGTATATGTAAGATCATATATGGAGATAATGCAAGGCAGTTTGAGTTATTGAGATCATATTGCATGATTGTGGTTAAGTACAATTCGGACAGTAAAATGAATATTCAAGTTGACAGAACTTTCTTGAGGCCCAAGTTTGAAAGATTGTACACGTGTTTTAAAGCCTGTAGGGATGGATTTCTAAACAGTTGCAGACCATTATTCAGATTGGGTGGGTGTCAACTAAAAGGAGCGGGTGATTGGCAGTTTCTCAGTGTTGTTGGCAGATATGCTAATAATGGAGTGTTTCCTATTGTTGTAGCTTGGGTGGAGTCAGAGTCCAAGAGTTCGTGGAAATGGTTCTTAGAATTGTTGATGGTCGATATTGGTACAAGTGTGAGGAAAAAGGATGGGTTGTTATGTCAGATAGGCATAAGGTAACTCCCCACTCATTTAGTTTCTCCTTATGCAATATTTTATCGTTGTCGATTGTTGATTTGTATTTTCATTCGTAGGGTTTGATTGTGGTGGTTGAAGAAGGTATCCATGGGGTTGAACACAGATCCTGTGTTCGACATATCGACGCTAACATGATGAGCATGAGCTGGAAAGGGAAAGAGGTAATGGATCAATTCTACAGCCCAGTTCGACATATCTTCTTTGAATGGCTACACACATTCAAGTCATACCAAATGAAGAACCCACAACCGGGCCCATTTAACTTACTCTGCATTACAACAAAACCGTTTTAATCAACCAGAAGAAAAAACAAAATAATTGAAGGAGGCGACTTACATCATAATTAGAGCATCCATAGAACCTTCGCCCAAAACTATCCCATGTCCAAGACGCTTTTATTGCAGCATACATCCCACATTTGCAGAATTTCAACGACGATGTAGAAGATGTACTCGAAGAACGCAAAGACATTGATAAGAAGAACGTGAGCAGCTGTAACATCTTCACCTGCAAGGACGATCCATTTTCAGGGGAGGAATCACTTTCGGGGAAGAATCAAATGCAATTAGCTTCCAATTGAAAACACAATTTTTTTTTAAGTGAAGGAAGAAGAGAACGTAGCTTACGGTGAAGAGGAAGCCTCCATAAGTAACTGACTGTTGGAGGTAATATAGACTTTTCCCACGAAACACCAACACGTGAGTAGCATATGGTGTTTTCCCTTCACATCTGACGGTAAATTAGAGGGAGGTAGCTATTTGCACCTTTGTCCAAAGTTGAGGTAGCCGTTTTTGAAAATTCAAAGATTAGATAGCTATTTGGGTAGCTATTTGGTATTTGACCCTAAATTTGAGGTAATTTATCATGATAAAAGCATTTGTTTTACAATATCTTCAGTCAAAATTAACATTAAAATTGAATGGAGCTAACAAATTTCTCTAACTTATAAGTTAAACTAAAAATATATCCGAAAAACGTTTAGCTTGAAGTTTGGAATTTAACTGTAAGCTATAAGAAAAGCACAATTATTAAACTTGTCTCTATAAAGTAGAGTCAACTCAACTTGAAACTTCGAATCAAACTATAGTTTTGCCTATCGATCCTAATAAGCCATTGGGTAATGCATACGGTTAACAGTTATGCAAGTATGGTGCAATAATGATAAATACTATGAAACTGATATACGATTTGCGTAGAATGTACAAATTTGCATATATTGTTGTTCAAGTAAATTATAATGATTTGGCAAGATATAATCCTAAAAAAATACCAACTACGTATTAGATTTGTTTTTCAGTCCCGATATTTTGAATCTAACATATTATATGTTTTACACTTCTGGAAAGTTATATTAAGAAGTTATATATGTATTACCAATCTATTTATATGTTGATTTGGCTTAATACCTTATAATTGGGATAATAAGTAAGATTTTTGTAATATTTTCTCCATGATATTATTAAAAATAAGTTTCTCTAATTTGTTAATGTCAAAACTCTAGCAATCACTTCCACGTAACTTAATTTAAAATGCTCCAAGTTATATGTTTGTTTTAAGTCTCACTTTTGACAAAATTAATTGTTTGTAACTTAATCACTCTAATTATTTTTGTAGCATATTGCATAGTATAATATTATTATTTTTATATACAAAGCTATAGGGAAAAAATTATATAAGTTTTTAATTTTAATATACATACTTATTTTAGATAAATTTATTACTAAGGAAATAAATATTATATATATATATATATATATGTGTGTGTGTCTGTGTGTGTGTGTGTATTAAAGTAAATGATATTATAATTTAATAAAATTTATTATGTACATAATTTTTGTAAGATTGTTAAAATTTACTTTGATATTATTATTAGTTCATGTGTTCAATTTTATATTAAAAACAAAATTATAATAAAGCATGTGATGTTTGTTAATTAGGCTATTTAATTTATAATAGAAATTTTTTATATATGCATACTTGACATTCATAAAATATATTATTATGTATTTTAGTATTGTACAAATTCTACTAAAAAAACTATATTTAAAATATATATATAAATATACATGTGAAATAAAAACAATTAATCAAGGTTATGTAACTTATCTTGAGAATGAATGAGGAGGCTTGAAAGATTTTAAAGTGACTTACATGGCATGTCACTTAGATGTGATAACTGTATGTTTGACATACATGGCATGCCAATTAAAATTAATTAATTTGACATTAGGAGTAATAAAATGCAATAAAAAAACTTACTTGTCATAATTACATACATTATAGTCAAATTAATTTATACTAGATGTCTGGTCTGCACTTTGTGCAGTAATTATTAATTTATTATGTTTTTTTTTAAAATTTGAAGTTATTATTCATATTTCAGGGTTATTGTGTAAAACGTATTCAAATTATTTTTAAAGTAAACATACAAATAATGTTTTTAAAAAAAATACTATAAGTTTATAATTAAGGTAATGATTTATGAGCTAGTTATATATATCAATATTTATAGGTATTTATCTATAAAATATTTGTCTATTATTTTTATTATAATAATACATACTTTTAAATTTTTTATACTTACATATTAATGAGAATGAAATACTTATTTAATATATACTATTTTTTAATTAATAAAAAATTATCTAGCTATAGGTTGATTTAGTATTAAAATTATATAACATTGAAAAAATAAGTTACAAAAATAAAACACTTTTGTATGACAAGAAATAGTAATATTTTGATATAAAATGAATATAATAAATAATAAAGTTGGAAAAACAAATTGTAACGTATCGTGAGAATGGATTAGAAGCTTTGGAAGAATTCTAGAGCTTCTCGAGGTACAGCTCACAAATCCACATCATTGATGGTTACAAAATTAATCCACCAACCAATCTAATTATTTCATTTTGACAAGTAAGCATGATAAAAACTTATGTGTCTTAAGTATAGAGGTTTTAGTCAAATTAATATATATATATATATATATATATATATTATAACTTTTAATTACATGTCATAACCATAATTATTGTGGATACAAAATTATTATAATAAGCGAATTCATAATCATGATTAATAACCATGTAAATAAAATTTTGTTTTAAAAGATTAAGTTAACTATTATAAAAAACTTTGTTCAACACAATGGAGTTTGATCCAAGCAAATTGGGCAAAGCTATAAGGAAATTTAAGTTTTGACTCTATTATTATACCAAATTATGGTTACAACCACACTTATAAATTAAATACAGAAACAATAAATGTAACCATTACGAGTAAATTGTATCATCATAATCGCATTGTACTAGGGGTGAGCTCGGGACGAGCGGGACAGGCTTTTTAGGGAGGAAATGAGCCCGAAATTTCGGGCTTTATATTAGGAGGACCGAGACCAAATTTGTACAAACATATGCTCGAGTCGGTCTTGCTTAACTCAGGCCGGTCTTGGACCAAATTTTTGCTAAACAAATGATAGAGTTGGATGCTACTGAAGGAACTACTGCGGTTGAGAAATGTTACGGAAGGAACTACTTCCACTACAGGAGAGGATTATGTTAACAGTTAAAAGTAGGTTAATTAACTATTCATTTTTTGAGTCGTTAATTAAAGACGACTCAATAAATTAGTCGCTACTGCGGGATTGCTGTTGCAGCTGTTGTGGGATTGCTTGAGAAATGATGTTGGATTGTTGTTGCGGAGGAGTGAAGTGCTGCTGTTGTTGCTTGAGAAATGATGCGGACGGAATTAGGATTGTGAAATGTGAAGTATTGTTGCTGATGAAATATGAATTACTAAGCCTTAGTGTAGTATTGTCGCACCTTTTATGTCGAATGGATCAGGCCTTAGGCTTTTACTGAGCTTTTACTAAGCAGTGTTGTGTTTAGGGCCTTAGGCTTTTATTGATACTCAAGTCAGTTTTTTATGTCAAATATCCTAATAATACCATAATTTTAAATTGCATACCATAACCATAACCTTTACGGGTACAATTTTTAACATCATAACCGTGGTTATTAACCACAGTTTTAACTGTATACCCATATTTATTACCACATGTGAAATGTAATGGAACATTATAAATGTTATCTTAACAAATATATAAAATTATGTCACAAACAACAAAAATAATCAACATTAGCACCATTCAAAATGCACACTAATCCTAGTTAACATTTAAATCATTCAATTACAATTCGCTCTGGAATTATAGATTCGTGAAATCTAAAAGTGAAAATCTTACTTATGTTATTAGTATTTATTAATATGAAATTATTATTTTACTTATATAATAATCATGGGTATGACTAAAATACCATAACCATAACCATAACCATTACGGGTAGAAAATTTATCACCATAATGGAATGGTTAGCCGTACTATATTAAAAAATAACGGTTATAATCATGGTTTTGGGTTTTTGACCGCACCATTGTCGGTAATGTATGGTTAGCCGTACCATATTAAAAAATAACGGTTATAATCATGGTTTTGGGTTTTTGACCGCGCCATTATCGGTCATATACAGCATGATACTCTACCATTAATATTATACCACTGATGTGCTAGATACTCATTTACATACTTAATATTTACTTATTGTACGAACGATTAGATGGTTATATTAAGGAAAAAGTATGAAAAAGATGTAACATGTTTGCCCAAAGTGGTGAATGCGGCCCATTGTTTGTTTTTTATGTAATATGTTTGTTGGTGTAGGTTTTTTATGAATTCCGTTTATGTCCGTCAAAAAGGTCCGTTAGTAGCCTCCATGCCTTGCACATGACTTTCGGTGCATGTGAAAAGACAAAGATGCCCCTTAGTACTTCACCTATTATAACAGTCTTCTCCCCCGTTGAAGCAAATTGATTTCTTCTCCAAGATCCAAGAGTCTTCTCCAAGTGTTCGTCTATCGATTCCCGAAGACTTTGTCCCGCATTGTCGGATCTTTTGGTCGCATGTTTCAGTCAAATTTTTATGGGTGTCCCAATTACAAGGTTTGTTTGCCGATTCATTTTGTTTTGAAGCTTAATTTTGAAGCCCTAATCTTGAAAATCACTAATTTTCGAAGCCCTAATTTGTTTTTTGTTTTTTTCAGTTGCAGAACCACAGTTGTAGTTATTTTGAGTGGTGTGACCCGCAAATGTGCATATACGGAAGGAAGGCCATGAACAAATTTCGAGATATGCATGTCAAGATTGAAAGCGAAGTGGTTCTTGTACGAAGGAGGGAGAAGATGTTGATTACTGATGTTGGTGTTCTTGTGGTACTGTTGTGTGCAGTAATACTAAAATTGGTGATTGAATGAACGTGTTTTAGGATTTGTATTTTAAAGACTTATGTTTGTGGGTCAGATGTTTTAAGTTAAGTATGTTTATGTTGTCTTAATACCAGATGACATATGTTTTGTAATGGTTGGTATTTGATGAAACACGTTTGTCCACGAGTTGCGAATAGATGTACTATGTTTTGACTGACTGGACAAAAATTCATCGACTAAATCCCAACGACATTCCACCTTCAATTAAACATCTGTCCCACAACACACACAGAATCCATACAACCTCCACAGAACCAACTATTTCCATAGTTAACTGTCAACGTACAATACGAAGTTCATCCTAAACATAAAACGAAACCTAATTTTCACAAAATGAAAGTTAACTCCTCAAATTGACAGCATAACCAACAGTATGCGTCATTCCAAAATGGCATCCAAAATAAGTTATACTACTTTAGGTCCTGCATACAAAATATCTTCATTGAGTCTGATATTTGGTGTATTTGCTTGACTTGAAATGAGTGGAACTCCTCGGCAGCATTGTCGACTTCTTAAGAATAGTATTCGTCTTGTTTATCCCCTCCACGACGACGATGGTTGAAAATGCCCAGCAACTCCCTTGTACAGAATATACAACTGTCAACTGAAAATCTTCTCAACCCTATATATAAAACTGGTGACAACTATATATTATGTTTCCTTTCAAAACCTTTCAAAACCTTACAAATATATATATATGCTCTTACCCAACTCGTGTCATTTCTTAAAATTTTATTTCTGATAAGAGTATTAAATTGAAGGAAAATTAAGGTGCAAAACTCACCACAGCTGCCTTGGTCCTTAACGCCGGTGACTGCCCCTTCCTTCCTCCACCTCGATTTTTCTAGTCCTCCAAGAAGACAATTACAGGCATTAATAGAAACAGACACTCCTTTGCCTCTCAATGCTTTGAAAGTCTCAACCCCTTCTCTTATCCTCATTGCCTGGACATGGCAATCAAGGATGCATATGAATGCTTAAAGTTTGAGCAATGTAATGAGACTAGATCAACAAACTTGACTGCAATAGGCAAATTGTCACGGCAATGGCATAGAACTTCAACTACAACTCCAGGTTTCAAACCGAGCAGATACTTGGGAGAGTAATCCGCTGTCGTTGCCTTACCATGTTTTAAGCTCATGAGAATCTTTTCCACCCGCTGTCGTGCCGATTATGTACATTGCTTTGGTCTGAAACTAACTCTGGTGGGAGAGATGACGGTCCTTCCACTTACACATTCCGCTCAAAGTCCGATAAACCACGAAACCAGAATCAATTAATCTCTCAATCACCTAGCATGGGCGATGCTACTGCGTGTCTCACTCTCTAAATGGAAAAAGGAACCTCCACTATCAACTAATGCAAAGTGCAAACGATCGATTAGGATGCTCAAAAAGTGACCTCTGTGTGCATATAATGAATTTTAGGGTAAAAACAAATGAGGACCAATTCTTTAGAACACTAATTTCCTTCAAAGACATGAATATCTGGAATCTGCAAAACATAACGAGGCACAATATTGAGTCACCGCACGAATTCCATTAAAATTGGTGAGAGAAGGCAATTGAAGAAGAACCGCAATGAAGTGGACACAAAAGTTGAAAAAAATGAATTGGTTCTGACCCAGAATTCCATCCTGGGGGTTTGCACTAGATGAATATAGGGTGGTGTGATGAGGTGAGGTAAGACACTCTCAATAATTATAGTATCTCCATACAATCAGTTGTTGATCTTGGAGTTGTATGGTGGAGGTTCTTCTTTCAGTGACCTCAGACATTCTATTACTCTAGCACGAAACAACAATATATTTGCATTTTATTTATACATAAAAGCTGACATAGTTAATTAGTAATTAAAATTAATTTACTATGTACATTAAGGTTTACAAGATCTTCTGTTGTGACCTAGTTCTCCACATTTTTGGACATTTCTTCTGTTGTGGGGTAGAATGAGAATCCATCTCATTTAAAATTCTAACATTTCTCCGACCACATTTAGAGATCAACATTTGTGGATCACACCATATCTTAAGTCCGTTCCACGCATGCAACCAATTTGAGTTAGGTAAAGGGTGAAATACAGATAGATATGTTCGTATGTAGTAATCAAGTGGAAAATGGGGATCAACATATGGTTTCAAGTCTAACTTGGTGTATCGAATTGCTGTCATTTGTGTGTACATGCTCGTCCAAACAATTTTCATTCATCGCAGTTATATATCACAGGTTTACTATATATGTCTTCTCATTGAGTGTACATATTCTATACTCTTCTCCCTAAGAATACAAGAATACGTATCTGACTTCAAACTTCAAAGATGATATTTCTCCTCTATACTCTTCACCCTAAGAATACGCATCTACCTTCAAATCAAAGGATGACATTTCTCCTCTGATCGATGTAAATAACTCTCACTTTAGGCAAAACTCAATTCACATTAATCTTTCCTCTTCATATTTAGGCAACAGTCCTCACTTCCCAGTTCCCTACTTGAGCAAAGCAGCACCAACCACTGCAACCTCGCGGTTTCGGCTGATCATACAGACATTCACAATGGAGTCTGCTGCTGTTGCTCGTTCCCCCATTTATCACCTCTTTCATCCTCTAATTCATCCACAGAAATCCTTCTCAACCTCTCTTTATTGTCCTTCCTCTCTGTGTAAGTGCCGATTTTGTACATTGCTTTGGTCTGAAACGAACTCTGGTGGGAGAGATGACGGTCCTTCCACTTACACATTCCTCTCAAAGTCCGATAAACCACGAAACCAGAATCAATTAACCTCTCAATCACCTAGCATGGGCGATGCTACTGCGTGTCTTACTCTCTAAATGGAAAAAGGAACCTCCACTATCAACTAATGCAAAGTGCAAACGATCGATTAGGATGCTCAAAAAGTGACCTCTGTGTGCATATAATGAATTTTGGGGTAAAAACAAATGACGACCAATTCTTTAGAACACTAATTTCCTTCAAAGACATGAATATTTGGAATCTGCAAAACATAACGAGGCACAATATTGAGTCACCGCACGAATTCCATTAAAATTGGCGAGAGAAGGCAATTGAAGAAGAACCGCAATGAAGTAGACACAAAAGTTGAAAAAAATGAATTGGTTCTGACCCAATTAGTCATCGAAAAAAAATGAAAGAACAGATTAAGTATAGATCGGAAAATGGTATAATAATTGAAAAAATAATCAGAAGATCTGAATCAATCAAACGTTAGAAGATCTGAATTTGATGAACGAACATGGATGAAGAAGGTAACAGTAGAGACGAGCTCTGTCCCGCTGCAGAAGCTCCGCTATTGCTGAGGGAATCATATAGCTTCTTCTGCGGTCATATATAGTGACGAGGCAGCCATTCGATCTTCAAAACCCTAGTAACCTGCCATTCGAGGCAGACATACTTCTTCCTAAATAAGCAGGGTCTTCGGTGTTCCTTTTGGGAAGAAGAAGCGGTTCGGTTAGCATAAAGGAGGGAAAACATATAGAGGGTAGTTTTGATATTTTCGTTTTTTGTTTTTTCAACGTTCAAATTATATGTCACGTGAGAAGCACGTGTCAACTTTTAACGGATAAATTAACAGAAAAACTAACGTTTCTTCAAATACCAACAGAAGTAAACGTTTTACATCAAATACCCGCGGCCCAAAACAAATTTCATCGATTACCATTTTAGGCAAACATGTTACATCGTTTTCATACTTTTCCCTATAATTATGTATTCTGCATACACAATGCTTAAATAATCATAGTATCTCCATATGATAGAAAAATAGAACTTCATGGACAAATGTATCCGCACATGGATAAGTGTTGACCACCGTATTAACACACTTGATCTAGGGGTGAACAAAAAAGACTGGCTGGACCGAATTCCCGACAAGACCGGACCGAGTAAGACTGAGACCGAACGAGTGAGCTTTTTTTCTCGAGGTCGGGTTCGGACTCGGTCATTTTCACAAAAATCCCGATTAAGACCGGCCCGACTATCAAGACCATATTTGAAGCCGAGATTTTCTACATCCCAAATGTTCTCCTTCGTCAGCCCATCTTCTCCTTTTAAGCTCATCCTCCTTTCAAACCAAGATTAGGTAGCTTTTGAAAATTTCCTTGCCCCATATTCAGACAACACCAGAAGACCTTCTCCAGACCTTAAGTTTCATGCACCGACGTTAAGTTTCTATAGTTTTTTCTACAACAAATTTCGTTTTTTTTAATGAAAATTTTGGTAATGGGCCGAGACCGGCCCGAGTCAAGTAAGACCGACTCCTGTGGGCTTTTTATAACAAAGTCGGTCTCGGTCCTCCACAGGTGAGGACCGAAATGTCGGGCTCGTGCTTGGTCTTGCCAAAAAGGCCTGCCCAGGCCGCCCAAGCTCACCCCTATCTTGATCAACACTAGAGTTGTTCCAAGTAGATGGCGGTTCTTGACTCGGGAGGGTGGTTCATCCTTGGGTGTAACACTAGATGAACACGGGGTGGTGTGATGAGCTGAAGTGGGTCGCTCCCAATAATTATACTATATCCATGGATGAGTACATACCACCATATTATTAAAGATGCTAATAATTATAGCATCTCCATATAGTTGATGGTTCTTGACGCGGTGAGGTGGTTCATCCTGGGGGTTTGCACTAGATGAATATAGGGTTTTGCACCAGAAAAAGCGGTTCGGTTAGCATAAAGGAGGGAAAACATATAGAGGGTAGTTTTGATATTTTCGTTTTTTGTTTTTTCAACGTTCAAATTATATGTCACGTGAGAAGCACGTGTCAACTTTTAACGGATAAATTAACAGAAAAACTAACGTTTCTTCAAAAACCAACAGAAGTAAACGTTTTACATCAAATACCTGTCGGCCAAAATAAATTTCATCGATTACCATTTTAGGCAAACATGTTACATCTTTTTCATACTTTTCCCTTATATTAATCGTTACATGTTTATTTATTGTTACAATGTAATAATTAATTTTTTCAATAATGTAAATACTATGCTACGATCGGGTGTTGAATTTTGACCTTTCAGTCTACCATAAAATTCGATCTAAGTTGAACTCATGTTTAACATATCTATATCTATATATTAATTTGGTTAGAATGTATATAATTGTGACTAATAAGCATTTTGATACATTTTCTCACTCCTAATGTCACAATAATTAATTTTAATTAGTCTGTGTCAGACATACAATTCTCACTCTCCTAAGTAGTATGCCATCTAAATTACTTTAAAATCCTTCAAACCTTCTCATTCTCTCTCAAGATAAGTTACAAAATACTTATATATTTGTATTTATTTTTACATGTATATTGATGATTTTATCTTAAATATGTTTTATTTAGTTGATTTTATAAAATACTAAAATACATAATATTTTATTTGATGGATAAGAAGGATGAACATATAAATATTTGCAATTAAAAATTAAATAGATTAATTAACTAACCTTAGATTATTAAATAATAATTTTAACAAATTGCATATGAACATTGTTTAGCTTATTATAATTAAAATTGTATTATAAATCTAGCATATGAATGAATAATAATAATATGAAGATAAATGTTTGAAATAATTTAGTTAAAAGCATTATATGGACATTAATATATTAAAAAAATATGAACAATATTTTTATATTTATAGACTTAATATATTTTATAATAGAAAATAAATAAAATTTTATTTGTAGATATTTCTATTTTCTAATAATCATTTTCATTAACATATTAAACAAATAAAAGTGACTAAAGCACAAAAAAAATAACTTGAAATTATCAACTAACATTGTCTTAATATTGTCACTGTTGTTTTTCAATAATCATTCATGTAATTTGTTTAATTAGTTTTATAAATAAATAGAGTTAATCTTGATTTTATTTTAACAAAATTATAATATTAAAATAAATAAAATAATTTATATTATACACAAATATTAATAAGGTTAGTATTATTTATAAATATACCTTATTTTTTATAATATAATATTAAATTAAATTTTTGTCTTAATTAAAAATAATTTTATAAAATACAAATCTAATAAATAATAAGTAAATTATACATATATTTTCACTTAGCATTTAATATAAAAAATAATTATCGTGCAAATCGCGTTTTAGCTTTCTAGTTTTACTAACTTTGATTATATTTTATAATTGATGGAAATGTGGACACACAATGTCCTTTGTTTTGTTAGGGTTATAATTTAATTATCTACCGAATATAATTTTGTGAATTTTTAAGCGATAGTTCAAAATGATTATTTTCAATGTCAAATAAATACTAAATTTAAAAAAAAAAAAAACTAATTATTTTACAACAATTATGGAAAAACGAATTATAGTGTGTAGATAATTTTATTAAACTCTAATAAAATAGTTGATATTGAGTTTAGACTTTCCTTTCGACCATAAAATTCGGCCACAATTAGTCCAAAATGGCGAACACAATTCTGGTCGGATTTTATGGTGGATGAAAAAGTTGAAACTCTTTACTTTATTTAATTTAATTATCTACCTACTATGTTTTTAATTTTTGTAAAAAAGGCCAAAAATCGGTTCGGCCGAACTGTACTGAACCGTACCGGTTTTGAACCGGTTCACAAACCAAACGGTTTTTTGGCAAAAATATGGAGCGGTTCAGAAGATGTATAAAAAACTGGTTCTCAAACGGTAAACCGTACCACTTCTTGTACTGGTTTTAATATAATATTATATTTAATTACTAAACCAAACTGGACGGTTGAACTAACTTCTTCACTTAAACCGGTCCAGGACTAACCTAAATCTGTTCACTTCTCTTCTCTGCTTCACTTCTCTTCTTCACCTAAATCTGATTCACTTCTCGTTCCGAAGAAGAAGAATAAGCGGCGTCGGCGAGGTGCGGCAGCAGCGCGACAGCAGAAGCAGCGGCGCGGCGAGCCAGTGCAGCTGGTGAAGGCGGCGGCGTCGTCGGGGCTGGGCTTAGTGAAGGTAGCTTGAAACCACTATGCTTCTCTTGCTGGGTCTGGGCTTCATTTTGTTTTCTCGACCTTCCTCACCGGAATGGAATCAAATCGAGATCGAAACTCCATTGATTTCTTCGATCTCCGACGATCTCCATTGAATCAAATCTTCGATCTCCATTGAAGAGCAAGAGCAAGTCACTGGTCAAGGTAATTAGATTTATGTTCTTTCTTCGTATTCATTAGTGTCCATAATGTATGCCATGTACCTAATTCAAGTCACATAACACTTAATTATCTTCTGCTAATCCATGATTTCTGTCATTTCATCAACATTGTAACTGATAACATGATGCCAATTTGGTTCGACCAATTCCCTGCATGGTGGTTGGAGAGTTTAATTCTGATTATAAACTTCAACATAATGATATATTCAGTTAAATTTAATCTATTTGTATCTCCAAAGTGAAGTTCTCAACTCTGTATTATTATGATTTCTTGTAGTATGTAGAACATGGAGAAGAATTTGTGAATATGCTGGATGGCATGTTCTCCTTTGTGCTTCTTGACAAAGCTCTGAATTTGTGAAGATTTTATGTTTGAGAGGAATTTTGCTTGAGCTCGGGATTGACTTGGCTCGGCTTCATTTACTCTTTCTTTTCAGTTGAATCAATACTTGAAACATGAATACTTGAATATAATGTAGAAGTCTCACACACAGCTTGAAATGAGATCTTGATCTTTGTTTTGTCCTTAGTGTTGTAATCATCAATTGTTGCAATTAACCTCTGACTGAGAAAGACAAGGAAGACATTCTAAACCTCTGACTGATTGTAACTTTTTTTTATTTTTGTATGAAACTGGTTCGGCCGAACCGGTTCAGAACAGGTACGGTAAATCGACCAAAAACTGGAGCGACCAAAAACTGGAGCGGTTAACCGTACCGGTTTTAAAATGTGGTAAAGGTTTGGCTCTGAATCGGTTCGAGGCCGAACCGATTCATGCCAGCCCTACCAAAAACTAATTATTTCTTTAAGTTTAGGATTTATAGGCCACCAAAAAATACTTCTTTTGAGAATATTCATTATTTTTAATCATCTTTTAAAAAACTTATAATAGTTAGATATATGTTTATAATAAAACAAACAACATTGTGTTTCGACTTTCTCATCATCTATAACATGGTTGATGGAAAAGTCAAAACTCAATATTTTTGTGTTTGTTAAAATTGTTATTTAGTTCTCTAGGCACTATAATTTTTTGCATATTTTAAAGATGATGAAAAAAACAAGTAATTTACTACTATAATGCTATTTCATGGTCTTAAAAGAATGATTCAAACTAGGGTGACAATTTCTGACAGGACACGATTAAACGATTTGCATTTCATACGATAATGAAAATCGTAATGTAACATATGTAAAAGAAAGAGTATTTATAGGGATGGAAGACCAAACCGTTTTGGTAACCGAATATATCTGTAAATATTGTGTCGTTGCAGATAAGGATAGCATATAATACGATTATCATGTAATATTGCAGTTGCCTTATGTGATCTTTGTAGAATATGTTCCCGAGATGTGCGGGACATAATGGATGTATATTCAGTGTCAGTTGTGGGACCAGAGTTGAGAGGTTTGATAAATACATAAAGTTATGTCTCAAACAACAAAAATATTCAACACTAGAACCATTCAAAATTAACATTACTACCATTTAACATTAACATAATTCAATAAAATTTCACTATTAAATTATGGATTCGTGAAATTAAAAGTGAAAATTCTACTTCTGTTATGAGTATTTACTAATTTATTAATATTAAATCATTATTATATTTATAGAATAACCATGATTATAGCCATGGGTATGTCTAAAATACCATAACCATTACGAGTGGAAAAATTATCACCATAACCGCATCACACCATAATGGTACGATTAACCATATAAAGAAACAGTTATAACCATGATTTTTATGTTTTCAATGAACCATTGTCGGCCCTATGTAAAACAATAAGTTATATTACAAGACTATACATTCATAAGAAAATCTCTTTATATAGAGGGTTAATTATTAAAAAAAAACACTGAACTTTAAGAAAAAATCAAACAGCAAACCGAACTTTGTTTTTACAAACAACAAACCAAACTTTTGGAATTGAGCAATCAACAAACCTACCTCAAATTTTCATTATGTTTTAACAAACTTTTAGAATTTTTCAATGTTTGAGGGAGTTATTAAGTCGTAATACAATTTTCTTAGAATACTTCAACTAATGATGACTTAATAGCACTCTCAAACATTGAAAAATTCATTCAAACATAATAAAAATTTGAGGTAGGTTTGTTGATTACTTAATTCCCAAAGTTTGATGTGTTTTTTGTCAAAACAAAGTTCGTATTGCTATTTATTTTTTCCTCAAAGTTCGGTTTGTTTTTTGGTTTAATTACCAAAAAACAAATCCAAACTAAAAAAAAACAGTAAACCGAACTATTTTTTTTTACAAACAACAAATCAAATTTTTGGAATTGAGCAAATAACAAAACCACCACAAATTTTCATTATGTTTGAACGAATTTTTCAATGCTTGAAGGAGTTATTAAATTGTAATACTCTTTCCTTAGAATACTTCAACTAACGTTGACTTAATAACTCCCTCAAACATTGAAAAATCTGTTTGATTTGTTGTTTAAAAATAAGTTCGGTTTGCTGTTTGATTTTTCCACAAAGTTCGTTTTTTTTTAATTAACCCTATATTTATATTAATTTGACATATATTTTAAAAAAAAAAATCCCTATGCTCTATTTTTAGTGTCAAAATAAATTCTTTCCATGTCAAAATTATCATTCTCTCTTCTATTTGACTTTCGACATTAGCTAATTTAAAATCCTCCGTGGTCCATACACTATATAATTGCTTTAGGCAACACTTTTGTCAAATTTAACTATTTCGTAATTTATTATGACAAAATTCAATTATTACTTATTATTCGAAGCTCGATTCATGTGTTATATATAGTTTTTCCATATATTTAAACTATTTAAACGATTATGAATCGAGCTCGATTCACTTGATAATTTTAAACATCAAGATCACCAATTTCATGAAGTGTCAATATCCTACCTAATAAAAAAATAGATTAAATTAATTAGCTAATAGAGGTGTAAATATGTTTTACTGATTGTTTAGAGTATTGTAATGATTTTACATAAAATTCTATTGCTTAAAAGTCACTTAGAATTGTGATTTTTATTTAGGGTTAATAATTTAAATGATCTCATATGGTTGATCTATGTTTTCGGTTGGTATGCATATGTTGTTTTATAATACTTTATGTTTTAAAATATTATTCTTTAGTCCAAATTACTGTTGACCGTCCAATTTTTCTAACGAAATAATGACATGGCGCTGACGTAACATATGTATAGTAAAACTAGATAGGACAAATAGAAAATACTAAAAAACAAATATATTTTAAAACTTTATGTATAAATATATATGAAAAAAAAATTAGTAAACTTAAAATTCATAAAATTAAATCAAAATTTAAAAATTTACAATATAAAAATTATTATATTTAAATTAAAAAAAATTGAAAAAAAATAATTAGACTAGGACTTTGGGGTCCAATTGACCCAGTATAGGTTTGAACCCTGAGCTAGGTTGGACCCCAACTAGGTCTGAGTCGGACCCAGATCAGGGTTTGACTCTCGGCTGAGTCAATTGGAGTTTATGATTTATAAGTAAAATATTTTTAGAGTTTATGATTTTTTAATATAAATTCATATTTTAATTTACATTTATTCCTTTTAATTTTTAATTTTCAGTTCATTATTATTATTTTTCTTTTTATATAAATAATTTTCTAGAATTGTTTATTATATAAATTAGATTTAAATTAAATATTATATTATATATCTATGTGGCAATGACATGGAGCTTACATGATGCTTATTTGGCACAATATGTGCAAATCACGTGACCATTTAACATAAAAATGTAACGGAAGACTAACGGAGAGACTATATGACGACATTCTTAAACATTGAGTACCATACGTTAACCTAAAAATTCTTAAAGTACCATCCAATAACATGAGTCAAACGTAAGATAATATTGAAACCATTAACCCTTCTACTTATATACGACGTGAGTTTGGGTTAGTTCGAAATTATGTGCTTTTCTAAAAAAAAAAGTTTGAAATTGAAATTTCAGGATGCGTCAATCTAAGAGCGTGAATCCAAGGATGAATGCATCACAAAAAACTGGGTCGAGTTGGGTTTGTTTGACATAGGACAGTCTCAATTCTAGACCGACTTTCTTTTGCAAAAACAAAAAAAATCAATAGAACCACCAAAATAAAACTTTCTAATACAAAACACAATAAAAGTATTATACAAACTTTCTAATACAAATAAGTTCAAGTTTCCAACAAAAAAAATATGAAATAATTTAATCGTAGTAAATTTAATTTGATATCAATTAATAAGTGCTACATATCACAACCTATATAATTAAGGTTATTGAAACATGTGCAGTAAAACATGTGAATAACCGGACCGGTCCTCTTACCGGTGATGGGGTCAGTCCTGGTTCAAACTACCAACCACCGGTTCATTTGTCAGACTGACTAGTTTACTGAGGGTGGTGGATTGGTGAAAACAATAGTTAGGGTTATAGACTTATGGTGGCTAACTACTTGCTTAATTGAGGAAAATAGGAAGAAAATTTAAAGAACCGGGACCAGCCAATTCTAAAAAAATCATTTGAGTTTTGAAGAACCAACCGATTTACACCTATTGAACTGGGTTCAACGTACATTTCAGTCTTTTATAAAAACTAAATTGTTCGTTCAATCGGTTCACAATCCAATTGGATTCAACTAACAGTTCGTCCGTTTTTTATAACATTGACTAAAATAATAACCATTCACTTATGACTAATTTTAATATTCATATTTTTTACAAAGACCAATATGGGTTAAATACCAAATAACTACTTGAACTTTGGATGTTTTTCAAATAACTACCCGAACTTTGAATTTTCAAAAATGTCTACCTCAACTTTGACACATGGGGCAAATAACTAACTCGACTTTGACACATGGGGAAAATCACTTCTTTTTCCTATTAATTTTTTAGTTTTTTCCAGTTTTTTCTATTTTTGTTAGTATTTAAAAAAAGGGAAAAGTATGAAAAAGATGTAACATGTTTGCCATCGGCGGTAAATGCGGCCCAATGTTTGTTTTTTATGTAGTATGTTTGGAAATGTAGTTTTTTGATGAATTATGTTTGTGTCCGTTAAAAAAGTTCGTTAACAGCCTCCATGCCTTGCACGTGAGTTTTTTTTTGTGTGTAAAGACAAATATGTCCCTTACTTCTTCACCTATTATAACAGCGTTTCTCCCCCATTGAAGCAATCAGTTTCTTTTCCAAGAGTCTTCTCCAAGTGTTCGCCCGTCGATTCCCGAAGTCTTCAACCAGAGTGTACCCTTCCGAATTTTGATCTTATTGATAACCCATGAGATAAACTTGAATTCTCTAATTAACCTCTTACAATGTTAATCTGTTCTGACGTTTAACGTTTTCCAATATCCTAAGTGCTTCATTCCACACAGTTGACCAACCCAGCTATCTCGAATCATCCTCTGATTCTATTCTCATATTGTTATAGCAGTTTTTAGACATGACTTCGTTGCAATCTGCATTGCCTGCTGATACCCAAGTGCTATCAACGTTTATCGATGGTGCAACTCATTCACGGTTCCCGCAGAATCGAGGGGGCACATATGCTCCATCCGCTCCACAAGGTAAGGCCTATAATAGTGATCCTTCAAACTTTTGATTGAGTTTTAGTTGATTAGATGTGAGAAAGTAGAATCTGATTGAAACAGAGCTAATATCCAGGTCACCTACGAGCTGAATTGTCACACTAATCTTTTGTATGAAACCTTATGCTAGTATGGATTATTATGCAAGTGCCTTGGCAGACATGGGAGGTCAAACAACGACCACTCAAATACCGTAAGTTTTTTAGATTCAATTATCGCTTAAGAAAATGATTTGTTCTTTAGTAGCTCCAATTTGTTGATGATCAAGTCTGAATCTTCTGCATCTTTCTGCTGCGTTGCTTGCTATTTTTTTTAATCTTCCTCCAGGAATGTCGCAGCTCAAGGTCTTGTTGCTTCGATTGGCGGGAATCCATTTGCATAGGAGGGAGGGTCCATTTAGCAGTCTGCTTCTCATCGTGTCCTATGATCTTCGCTGCGCTAGTATTTGGTCCAAATCATATACATATTTTATTTAGCAGGAAGAGATGCTTGATTTGTGATGATTCTTTTAACTTGATCAATTGATATGGTCTGAGAAAAATAAAGCTGCTAGTCATTGTAGTATAATCGCCAGCAGTTATTGTATTTATTATGGTATTGTAAGCTGCTGTTGAAGTTGCACGTGACTGCTAACCTGCAGTAAGTACTCTGGAATGCATAGCAGACTTCTTTCTATGGAAATCTATTATTAGCACTTTTTATCATTATTACACAACAAATAAATTCAAATCAATATTTATAAGATGATATATATAGTTATATACTTCACAAGTAATTAACATGAATTATTAATGGATACACACAAGTACATGCAGCAGAGAAGGGCGCTATTTTGCCCTAAAACAAATGAAAAACTCTAATCCGCTGCCAACATTCCATGGCTATGGCCTTTCTACCATCATACTAGGTACAAACAATATCACTTCCCGCGATTCCAATTTACAGGAGGAGACCTGCTTCTCCAAGCAGCCAACGTCACTAGTCTGATTCATGAAGGGAAAAACTAAATTCAATTGAAGAACCAAATAGACAGCTAATTCTTATTAACTCAATGCAGGAAAAGCATCATATAAGATTCTTGTCTTCCATCTATGTTCTAGACTTATACATGGAAATGATTTGACTGCAAATAAGACGTAGAGAGAGCAACATATACAAGCAGAGAATGTTTTCCAGTGGAATAAAAATCGGCGTCATTTCCCTTTCAAAATCCATTTCCAACTATAACTTCTTTTTGAAATCTAGAACTTAGACACTTCAATCATATAGATGCAAAGAAGTGTTGTACTCATCATCATAAAGAAAGAGCATGAAGAAGAAAGAACCTTCAGTTCATGGTACATCTCTTTAACTTTTTCTTATTCTTTGGCTCAGAATCACACCTCACATCCCTTCTTGATTCCTAATCATCTACCGGGTTATACATTAGAGCCTCCAACTCTATCCTTAAAGCATCCAGCTTTTTCAACTCATCTTCCTGACAAAAAATGATATTACCAAAATAAAAGACGAGCTACCAGCTACCCATCATCAATCATCAAAGTGATAAAACACAGACTTTTGAAATTAGGTAGAGAGCAAAAACCTTCAGCACATACTTTTGACTTGAGATATGTTTTAACCTGCTGCTTGCATAGCTTAAGTTCCATCTCCAGAGATCTAATTCGTGACCCATCATCTACGGGAGTGTGCTCTACAACTTGCCTTTGCGAAACCCCAACAGCATGAGGCTGCCATACATTCAATGCTGTCGCAGATTGCCTAATCGAGGATCACAAATACGAATATGAATAGGTTTAATTCATAAACCCCACCCTTAAAATTTCAGAAAAGGTCTATGGAAGCGGCAACTAGTGCTGGCAATGGTGCGGTAAAAAACCCATAACCACGGTTATAACCATTACTGTTTAATATGGTTAACCGTACCATTATGGTGCGGTGCGGTTATGGTGATGAATTCTCTACCCATAATGGTTATGGTTATGGTTATGGTATTTGAGTTATACCCATGGTTATAACCATGGTTATTTTATAAATATAATAATTATTTATTATTAATAAATTAATATATATATTATACTAAATATAAATTACAGCATAAAATTGAAATCAATATTGATATTGAGGAAGATGATGATTGATAAAAACAAATACGACAAGTGTGAAATGGTTAGAGGTGTTGAATCATTACTCGTTATGAGTGTTTGTTGAATTTTAATGTTAATGTAGTGGTGTGAATGTTAATGTTGAATAATATGAATGTTGAATGATGTTAGTGTTAATGTTGAATGATGTTAGTGCTATATACTTTTATTGTTGGTAATATAGATAGATGTATTTTTTAAAATTAAATTTTCGGTCTTTTATTATATTACATGTGGAATAAATATGGTTATACGGTTAAAACCATGGTTAATAACCACGGTTATTTTGATGGTTATGGTATTGAAAATTGTACCCATAATGGTTATGGTTATGGTATGTGGTTTAAAAATATGGTATGGTTATGGTATTTGGCATATCCTGACCATACCCTAACCATTGTCAGCCCTAACGGCAACTCTTGTTTTTTTTTTGGAATAGACACCGATTCGGTTTAATGGAGGGAACCGGTTCGAATGTAGGTATTGGAGGGAAAACAACTAGAGGGTACTTTTGACATTTTTATTTTTTCTTATTTTAACGTTCAAATAATCTAGCACGTGATATGCATGTGTCATATTTTAACGGATAAATAGACAGAAAAACTCATGTTTCTTCAAAAACGAACAGAATGAAACATCGTACATCAAAAATCTGCGACCCAAAACAAGTTACATCGATTACCACTTTGGGCAAACATCTTACATCTTTTTCATACTTCTCCCTTTAAAAAAATAATATAGTTTTTAAAATTATGGACCAATCATGTGATGCCACGTCATTTTCCGTCCATATTTAACCCAAACCAATATAGTAATTTATTTTTAAAACATTGAACGGAGGTAATAATTTATCCCATGTGTCAAAGTTGAGGTAGCTGTTTTTGAAAATTCAAAGTTCGGGTAGCTATTTGTAAAACGTCCAAAGTTAGGATAACTATTTGATATTTAACCCATACCAATATAATAATTTATTTATGTTTAATAATAAAATTGGGTCCACTTAAAGTAATTAGGGGTGCGCAAAAAAGACTGATTGAACCGAAATTCCGACAAAACCGAACGGGCGGGCTTTTTTTCTTCTGAAAGTTGGGTTTAGGCTCGTTTTTTTCCATCCAAATCCCGAATGGACCAGCCCGACCTGACTATTCTATAGAATGGGCTGAAGAAAAATACATAGCCCACTTGAATTAAAGAAGATCCCACTTGAAGAAAAAACATAGCCCACCCACTTAAACTCTAACAACAGCACACCTGAAAAAATGCAACTTCTTACTTCCTCAACAATGCAGAGCTCACGATCGACCCATGTCTTCTCTGCAACTCACGGTGTCTCTCGCCATGTCTTCTCTACAAATCCCCTGTTGCAGAGCTCCCAATTGACCATTTCTCACACGTTGGGCTCATCGGCACGCAGGAACATAACTGAAATCACTGGATGTTTTTCTTACAACATGTACAAAGTCATCTAACTTATTAATCTATTCTACATTTACAATTATATAAATAATTTGTTCTACTCATCTATGTTAATAATTTGGTCCAGTTATGATCGTGAGAGCATTTATCCGTTCAGAGACCAATGATCAAGTAAGACGTCAATTTCTACAAGTGTGTTGTTGATGATGATGTAAGCCCGTCCAAATAGTTTGTATTTGTTAATCCTAATCATGCATTGTGGGGTAATTTATTGTGTTTGACATTCAATATTAGGTGGGTACGACTACAGACTTCAAAGAAAAATTTGCAACTGCAGCTACAACAATTCTAAAGGGATAAATTGATTACAATACAACCATACCAGGTTGGTGTATGTTCTATACAATGGTATTATCTCATTTATTCAATTTTATTATGCAGTCCAATAGTAATATTTTATAAGTGTAGATAAATTGGGACCCCTACACACCGAAACGGTTGGCGCACCTCCCACCTATATGTACTGAAAATCTGTGGTGATGCATGTTGAAGTTGCCACTGATTCACTTCAACATTGTGGAGTGGCACATGGTGGATCGAGTATGGAGACAATTCTCCTGGCCGCAACCTATCCCAGACCCATTTAAAGACCGCCAAGAATGTGATAGATTGCAAAAGCTGCGCTAGGAGAAGAACGCACCCAAACCATGGATTACTCGACACGCCGCGTATTGGGCAATGTGGAAGATTCAGGTGAATATGGGTCTCCCTGATCCGGATGGCGTACTCATAGTTGATTACTTATCATGGTATAAAAAACTAACCATGACGACGATCCAAGATACATAACTTATTGTGGATCCTCCCATTGAACTTGCAGAAGAAGCAAGAGTTATACCCCTGGTTCAATTTGAAACACATGGAAACCAATCCATGTTGTTGGTGCGTGAGATTCATTATTGTTTAATATTAATTATTTAGTTATTCATACATCACTAATAACTTATTGTATGTTTTCTACGTATGAGAACTCTCCGCCACATGACTAAACTGGGAAAAAAGATTTTGCAGAAGGCAACGAGGAGTCAAGAAATATGTTGAGGAGTTGATTGAAGCTTCTCGCCACTCTCACGCGATCACTCGTGAGATGGAACAATACAATCAACTATTGGATCAACTAGTGACTTTGAGTGAGGAAGAAGAGCTCCCGACATTAGATTTGATGATCCCCACCTGCAACCACAGGTCACACAACCTACTCAGGAGCAAATTTAATTTGTTAGACCCGCCAAGATTAGAAATATTTGAGGTTGCTATAGTGGCAGGAGTCGAGATGGCGGTAGAGGGGGTTGGCGAAGGGGTTAGATGTTATAAATTAATATTGTATATTACTTTTGAAAATTGTTGTGGAATTGTGGATATTGATATTTAGTTTAATTGATTTCTCTTTTATAATTATTTTGTTCCATTTGTACAGTATTTGAACACGAGATGATCCAAAATATCAATAATATAATTATGGAAAAAGTATGAAAAAGATGTAACATGTTTGCCCAAAGTGGTGAATGCGGCCCATTGTTTGTTTTTGATGTAATATGTTTGTTGGTGTAGGTTTTTGATGAATTCCGTTTATGTTCGTAAAAAAAGTTCATTAGTAGCCTCCATGCCTTGCACGTGACTTTCGGTGCGTGTGAAAAGACAAAGATGCCCCTTAGTACTTCACCTATTATAACAGTCTTCTCCCCCGTTGAAGCAAATTGATTTCTTCTCCAAGATCCAAGAGTCTTCTCCAAGTGTTCGTCTATCGATTCCCGAAGACTTTGTCCCGCATTGTCGGATCTTTTGGTCGCATGTTTCAGTCAAATTTTTATGGGTGTCCCAATTACAAGGTTTGTTTGCCGATTCATTTTGTTTTGAAGCTTAATTTTGAAGCCCTAATCTTGAAAATCACTAATTTTCGAAGCCCTAATTTGTTTTTTGTTTTTTTTCAGTTGCAGAACCACAGTTGTAGTTATTTTGAGTGGTGTGACCCGCAAATGTGCATATACGGAAGGAAGGCCATGAACAAATTTCGAGATATGCATGTCAAGATTGAAAGCGAAGTGGTTCTTGTACGAAGGAGGGAGAAGATGTTGATTACTGATGTTGGTGTTCTTGTGGTACTGTTGTGTGCAGTAATACTAAAATTGGTGATTGAATGAACGTGTTTTAGGATTTGTATTTTAAAGACTTATGTTTGTGGGTCAGATGTTTTAAGTTAAGTATGTTTATGTTGTCTTAATACCAGATGACATATGTTTTGTAATGGTTGGTATTTGATGAAACACGTTTGTCCACGAGTTGCGAATAGATGTACTATGTTTTGACTGACTGGACAAAAATTCATCGACTAAATCCCAACAACATTCCACCTTCAATTAAACATCTGTCCCACAACACACACAGAATCCATACAACCTCCACAGAACCAACTATTTCCATAGTTAACTGTCAACGTACAATACGAAGTTCATCCTAAACATAAAACGAAACCTAATTTTCACAAAATGAAAGTTAACTCCTCAAATTGACAGCATAACCAACAGTATGCGTCATTCCAAAATGGCATCCAAAATAAGTTATACTACTTTAGGTCCTGCATACAAAATATCTTCATTGAGTCTGATATTTGGTGTATTTGCTTGACTTGAAACGAGTGGAACTCCTCGGCAACATTGTCGACTTCTTAAGAATAGTAGTCTTCTTGTTTATCCCCTCCACGGCGGCGATGGTTGAAAATGCCCAGCAACTCCCTTGTACAGAATATACAACTGTCAACTGAAAATCTTCTCAACCCTATATATAAAACTGGTGACAACTATATATTATGTTTCCTTTCAAAACCTTACAAATATATATATATACTCTTACCCTACTCGTGTCATTTCTTAAAATTTTATTTCTGGTGCAAAACTCACCACAGCTGCCTTGGTCCTTAACGCCGGTGACTGCCCCTTCCTTCCTCCACCTCGATTTTACTAGTCCTCCAAGAAGACAATTACAGGCATTAATAGAAACAGACACTCCTTTGCCTCTCAATGCTTTGAAAGTCTCAACCCCTTCTCTTATCCTCATTGCCTGGACATGGCAATCAAGGATGCATATGAATGCTTAAAGTTTGAGCAATGTAATGAGACTAGATCAACAAACTTGACTGCAATAGGCAAATTGTCACGGCAATGGCATAGAACTTCAACTACAACTCCAGGTTTCAAACCGAGCAGATACTTGGGAGAGTAATCCGCTGTCGTTGCCTTACCATGTTTTAAGCTCATGAGAATCTTTTCCACCCGCCGTCGTGCCGATTCTGTACATTGCTTTGGTCTGAAACTAACTCTGGTGGGAGAGATGACGGTCCTTCCACTTACACATTCCGTTCAAAGTCCGATAAACCACGAAACCAAAATCAATTAACCTCTCAATCACCTAGCATGGGCGATGCTACTGTGTGTCTCACTCTCTAAATGGAAAAAGGAACCTCCACTATCAACTAATGCAAAGTGCAAACGATCGATTAGGATGCTCAAAAAGTGACCTCTGTGTGCATATAATGAATTTTGGGGTAAAAACAAATGTGGACCAATTCTTTAGAACACTAATTTCCTTCAAAGACATGAATATCTGGAATCTGCAAAACATAACGAGGCACAATATTGAGTCACCGTACGAATTCCATTAAAATTGGTGAGAGAAGGCAATTGAAGAAGAACCGCAATGAAGTGGACACAAAAGTTGAAAAAAATGAATTGGTTCTGACCCAGAATTCCATCCTGGGGGTTTGCACTAGATGAATATAGGGTGGTGTGATGAGGTGAGGTAAGACACTCTCAATAATTATAGTATCTCCATACAATCAGTTGTTGATCTTGGAGTTGTATGGTGGAGGTTCTTCTTTCAGTGACCTCAGACATTCTATTACTCTAGCACGAAACAACAATATATTTGCATTATATTTATACATAAAAGCTGACATAGTTAATTAGTAATTAAAATTAACTTACTATGTACATTACGGTTTACAAGATCGTCTGTTGGGACCTAGTTCTCCACATTTTTGGACATTTCTTCTGTTGTGGGGTAGAATGAGAATCCATCTCATTTAAAATTCTAACATTTCTCCGACCACATTTAGATATCAACATTTGTGGATCATACCATATCTTAAGTCCGTTCCACGCATGCAACCAATTTGAGTTAGGTAAAGGGTGAAATATAGATAGATATGTTCGCATGTAGTAATCAAGTGGAGAATGGGGATCAACATATCATGGTTTCAAGTCTGAACTGGTGTATCAAATTGCTGTCACTGTGTGTCTACATGCTCGTCCAAACAATGTTCTTTCATCGCAGTTAATACTCTTCTCCCTAAGAATACAAGAATACGTATCTGACTTCAAAGATGATATTTCTCCTCTATACTCTTCACCCTAAGAATACGCATCTACCTTCAAATCAAAGGATGACATTTCTCCTCTGATCGATGTAAATAACTCTCACTTTAGGTAAAACTCGATTCACATTAATCTTTCCTCTTCATATTTAGGCAACAGTCCTTCTCACTTCCCGGTTCCCTACTTGAGCAAAGCAGCACTAGGGCTGGCAATGGTGCGGTGAAAAACCCATAACCACGGTTATAACCGTTACTGTTTAATATGGTTAACCGTACCATTATGGTGCGGTGCGGTTATGGTGATGAATTCTCTACCCATAATGGTTATGGTTATGGTTATGGTATTTGAGTTATACCCATGGTTATAACCATGGTTATTTTATAAATATAATAATTATTTATTATTAATAAACTAATATATATATATTATACTAAATATAAATTACAGCATAAAAGTGAAATCAATTGATGATATTGAGCAAGATGATGATTGATAGAAACAAATACGACAAGTGTGAAATGGTTAAGTGTGTTGAATCATTACTCGTTATGGGTGTTTGTTGAATTTTAATGTTAATTCAGTGGTGTGAATGTTAATGTTAAATCATATGAATGTTGAATGATGTTAGTGTTAATGTTGAATGATGTTAATGTTATATATTTTTATTGTTGGTAATATAGATAGATGTATTTTTTAAAATTAAATTTTCGGTCTTTTATTATATTACTTGTGGAATAAATATGGTTATACGGTAAAACCATGGTTAATAACCACGGTTATTTTGATGGTTATGGTATTGAAAATTGTACCCATAATGGTTATGGTTATGGTTATGGTATGTGGTTTAAAAATATGGTATGGTTATGGTATTTGACATACCCTGACCATACCCTAACCATTGCCAGCCCTAAGCAGCACCAACCACTGCAACCTCGCGGTTTCGGCTGATCATACAGACAATCACAATGGAGTCTGCTGCTGTTGCTCGTTCCCCCATTTATCACCTCTTTCATCCTCTAATTCATCCACCGAAATCCTTCTCAACCTCTCTTTATTCTCATTCCTCTCTGCGAAGGCTCCTCCCCTTGCAGTGCGCGCCGTCAAGTATGACCACCCCTTTCGTCAGCAAGGAGGCGAAGTTATGGGGCGGAAGGTTCCAGGAGAGCGTCACGGATGCCGTGGAGAAGTTCACGGAGTCCATCTCCTTCGATAAGGAGCTCTACAAGCATGATATCATGGGCAGCAGAGCCCACGCCACTATGCTTGCTAAGCAGGTTAGATTTTAACCTGATCCCGCGTCAATTAGCAATCGATATTAGGATATAAACTTAGGTTTTTTAATAATTACTGGTACTTGAGTTATGTTGGTTGATTCGTGCTGGTGAAAAATTATGAGCCTCTGCTCTCATCGAAAAGTTATTTTAACAATTTGAACTGATGCTGTAGAGATTTCACAATGTGAATATAGGGCATTCCTGGACACATTAATCGATTCAAATCTCTGCATGCTGGAGTTTTAGGTAAATCATCAATTATGAAATGACTAGACTTGGAAGGCTTCTTGTTCCTATTAACTTCACAAATTTAAAAGCCACGCAGTAGATTTTTCATTGAAATATTTGGTGATATAATTAATTCCAATAGGATTGTTGTATTGTAGGGGCTGATGAGCACCAGTGATAGGGATATTATCCTTCAAGGACTCAATGAGATAGAGAGAATGATTGATAGGGGAGAATTTATCTGGAGGACTGATAGGGAAGATGTCCACATGAACATCGAAGCTGCATTGACAGACATGATTGGTGAACCTGCTAAGAAGCTCCATACAGCTCGTAGCAGGAATGATCAAGTCTTAACGGATTTCCGTCTATGGTGCCGTGATGCTATTGATAGGATTGTCGAAGCTGTCAAAAGTCTTCAAGTGGCACTTGTGACATTAGCCATGAAGAATGAGGGCCTAATTATTCCAGGATATACTCATCTGCAGAGGGCTCAACCTGTGTTATTGCAGCATTTTCTCCTATCATATGTTGAACAGGTCAGCAGCATTCACTTGCAAGTTGCACATTTGTATTTAATGCTCATTCAGATGATGTTATTAATACATTGGAATTCTTGCACATATTGGTTCTAAATAACCAAGTTTCTTTCTGAATTCAGAGAGAAGGGATAGCTTCTCTTTTAGATCACATCTCTAGGTTTCATCACTTCTATCCTCTTCTCATATAGTATCTCAGTAGGTAACATGTATTTGATTGACAAATAAACTAAAGTACTAAAATATTGTGGCTTTTGGCTTTATAAAGTAGGTTTACTTGATTTATTATGTTCCCCTTGGATAAAGTTAGCTTTGTAAAGTAAGTTTCTTCAACTATTCTGTTCCCCTAAGATAAATCTGTTAGCTTGAATATTTCTTTAGTATATTTTGAAATGATTTTCCCTTGTAGCTTGAGCGTGATGCGAGCCGCCTGCAAGATTGCAGAGTTAGACTGAACTTTTGCCCTCTTGGAGCTTGTGCATTGGCGGGTACTGGTCTCCCAATTGATCGGTTCATGACGTCTGATGCTCTAGGATTTACAGAACCCATGCGTAACAGGTATAAAGAATATTGTTATTGTAGCGTTTTATATATCAATGCACAACTGTAAAAACGATTCATGGTTATATCTATTCCTGTAAAGTCCTGCTTTAAGAGTTAGGAGAGGATTATTATGGCAAACTGGTACAAGTTTAGAAGTTTTAAAGGTTGTGACATCAGGCAAATGCATGACAAGAATGCTATAAGGTTGACTGATTCATAGTATTCCGTTGCCAATAGACTAAGTCCTAATCTGTCCAAGGATTTCACTGCTGCTGCTCTGATGTTTCAAAAATTGGGTATTAAATATTGTTTTTATCCTTATTTCTGGATTTATGTTTGCTAATCTGTACAATTTGATAGTTGGTTGTATGTGTAATGACTAATATATATGTGTAAAGAGATGAAGTTTTTATTAGAGTGGTGGATTATCCATATCCAATTTTAAGTTTACACCCTGAAAACAGTCATTTCATTGTTAAAATGTAGTAACTGCAACAATCCAATGTTACTTTAGCAGGACTGGTCCATATATTAGCTCTTATTTCATCAGACAATCAAATATATCCATTGGTCGGTGTTCATACTGTAGAAGATATATCCCATGTACTTTGTCCAGTAGTTTTTTCTTCTGATTTTATTATGGCTTCCTTACGTAGTTGCTTCTCTTCCTTGTTCAGTTATTCATTTTCATTGTGTTATCAGTATTGATGCAGTGTCAGATCGAGATTTTGTCTTGGAGCTTCTCTCAACCAATTGTATTTCGGCCATCCATCTTTCTCGACTGGGCGAAGACTGGGTTTTGTGGGCTTCAGAGGAGTTTGGTTTCATTACACCCAGTGACGCTGTTTCAACTGGCAGCAGCATAATGCCTCAAAAGAAAAATCCTGATCCTATGGAACTTGTGCGAGGAAAATCAGCTAGAACTATTGGAGACCTAGTTACTCTTTTGACCTTATGCAAGGGACTCCCTTTTGCATACAACCGGGATTTGCAGGTAAAATGACCCTGTCTTCTTGATCATCTATGCATAGTAAAAATAGTAGTAACATGTTTGGTATGCTGAATAAAGTGGGAATAGGGAATCCGTAATAAGCTGTTGTGGTTGCCAAAAATACTTTGAAATAAGAATTCAGCATTCCGGGTTTATAGGAATGCACTCCTTGGGTCCCTTTCGGATTCTCCCGACATAAAGAATAAATAAAAAAACCAAAATATCATCATTATTTCTAATTAATTATGAAAAATATAAACCTAATTATATTTTTAACTTAATTTAATTTATTTTTTATATTTTTTTCTTCTATTTCTAATAAATATTCAACCTCTCTATTTTCCTAATTTATTCTATTGATTTATTTTTTTAGTCTAATTTTAATTTCATATATTCTAATAAATTATATTTTTAATTTAATTTAATTTAGTTATTTAATTTTATATGTTTTTTACACTAATAAATTATATTATTAATTTAATTTATTCAAGTAAATTATATTTTTAATTAAAATTCTTTTTTTTTTTTTTTTAAATTTGCGTTAGGTGTTGTACATAGTGTAACTAAGGGTATATAACTATATATATCATTTGACCTTATTCTATTTCATTTTCATATATCATTCCATCAACTAAACATTGAATTCCAAATTTCTATTCCATTTTAAAAAATTAACCAACACAAATTCATATTCTCATTCCTTATTTTTTATTTCATATATTCTGCGTACCAAACATGTCATAAATTGCAGATTCTTCTGGTAAGCCTTACTTTTGCTTTCCATCAAAGAAGAAAATATATTAGCATCCCCTCATTTCTTAATGTATTAGTAGTTGAACCATTGCCTATTTGGAACCTCTTACGTATATTGCAAGTTCTAGGGTGCCCGCTTTGAAATTTATGATGTTTCTATTTTTTTTTGAAATAAATGAAATATTAAATACAAATTTTTATTACTTAAAATCCAGTATAAAACTGTTTACAGATAACTAAGCGTTAATGATCTTAACTGACACAAAATATACTATTATGTCAAAGAATTTTACATAGATACAAATAAAGGTAGCTTTTAACTGAAGGACGAAGTAGGTGGATTGCCCTTTTATTTCTTTTATTGTACTTCCAAATTAATTGGTCAATTTTCAATGTATATGTTAGTTATATTATATTGATCTCTATAAGTATGCCTAGCAGATTTCCTGTAGGATGTATGATTCGTACTTTGGAACATCATCTTGCCAGGTTGTGCAATTCCTTGTGAACTATTATCCAGCAACATTTCTTGTAAAGGATTTCAACATTATTTTTGTCTGATTTTAATGACCCGTGATTGTGGAAATGTTATTATTTTTGTTGATCCAGGAAGATAAAGAACCTGTGTTTGACAGTGTCAAGACAATTCTGGGAATGCTTGAAGTCTCGGCAGAGTTTGCTCGAAATATTACCTTCAACAAGGAGAGAATACAAAAGGCTTTACCTGCCGGTCATCTTGATGCAACAACCCTTGCGGACTACCTTGTGAAAAAGGCAAGTCATGTTTATTTTTCATGAAAGAGGAGGAATGGAATCTTTCCTTCCTGTCTCATTACTTATTATTACCAGTGTCAACATTACTCATGGTTTACATCCATGTGAAGTATTCTGTGAATATCAGGACTCAGTCCAAATACTCTCTTTTCCCTTCCTTGGTTCATGTTATTGAAAGTTGATTGTCCTGTGTGTTGTGTTTGGCAGGGCATGCCTTTCCGAACTTCTCATGATGTAGTTGGAAGGTCAGTATCATTATGCGTGTCCAGGAACTGCCAACTGAAGGATCTTGGGTTGGATGATCTGAAGAGTATAAGCCCAGTGTTTGAAGAGGATGTCTATGAGTCTCTTGGAGTTGAGAATGCAATTGACAAATTCTCCTCCTATGGCTCCACTGGGTCAGCATGTGTAGCTGCTCAAATGGACTACTGGCTGTCGAAACTAGATTTATCGATCGTGTGACCATAATATATCTCTCGTCTTCACCAGGGACTCAATGCTGTAGGTTAGACCCAGTTATCTTGTTCTCTCTTTTTTTTTCTTCTAATTATAAAATTATCCGTATCCTACATTTAGAGTTTTGAACGTTGTGACGTATTCCAACCATGGGCAAAGCAGTATCAGAGTATTTTCTTTTTCTATCTTCAATTTTGCAAGCTCCCAAGTCGATTCCCTCACTTGGATTCATCATGTGCAATATTTGTCGAGGCTTTAAAATCTTGGTTGTTCCCACCGTTTGCAGGTTGCAAGTTGACTATTAAAAATCAACCCGCAAGTTGCGTAAAAGTTAATTATTTACATTTATTTTGAGCTTACGTTAGTTATTAATTTTTAAAATAGGGTTGAAGTTTGAAAAAAATATATTATTTCAGATTTTGGGGCTATTTTATAAATTTCATCTTGACATTTCGTGCCTAATCGTTGTTGTAATTCATCATTTTTAGTAAATGGGAAATGCGGTATTATTTTAGTTAAAACAAATTCTCATTTAGTCATATCTTTGGTTTGCAAAGAGAAAAATAAAATGTTTGCAGGTGGACTTTCAGGAAAACAGTGGAGATATATAAAATCATATTCGTGCATTGGAGGTTAAGTCGATCTTCTCCACTCTTCTCCACTCTTCTCCGTCACGTCCTTAATACTAGGGGGACAATTTGAAAATTCCGTAATATTTATTTATGAACATTTTGCTTTGTAATGTTTTTTTTTTATTTTATAAAATTGACATAATATATTTTTAAAATTGCAACCATAATAGAATATTTTTGAAATATCATAATTAAAACCATTCAAACGTTTTTTTATATATGTTATAATTGAATCTTGATGCAATCGAGATTCGGTTGAGCCGCAATCGAATGCGTTAGAGTTTGAGTTTTGATCCACGTCCATGGGTGAAGGGTTGGTCTAGGTAAGACCTATAGTCTAGTCTCTTTGAGATTGATGTTCAGTCAAGTTCTGTAGAAAATTTTGGAAGAGTCTAATTATTACATTCTTAAAGGTGTACTGTTATTTTTATATTTTTTAAAATATATTCCCTTGATGTAATATTTGACAGAATGGGATAACTAGCTCAACAATAAGGGGATGTTTGATTGAGGTATTAACCATGTAGTAGTATTAACTAATACATGTATTAATTAATATTGATTAGAAATAATGGCAAGTATTAACTAATACCTATGTAGGTTTCATAGTAAACAACAAATATCATTTTCTTCCCTCTAGGTCCAATCTTCCCAAACTTATTCGAGAAATCACTAGTGTAAACGGTGCACTGCAAGGGTGCATATGGTTAAAAAGTCTGAACTTTTTCCAGTTCAAAAATCATATGGAATTGAGTTAACCGTATTTGTTGGAATTCGGTTCATGATGTACGCGACAATCTTCAAAGTGTTTCCACAAAAGGAAACCGACCGTTGAGTCTGTGCCATCTTCGAGTTCAACTGAACCATTTCTGGGAGCGTTCTATTACACCTCTCTGTAACATCATTTTGCTGAGGAGTGTAGAGAATCGTCAACTTATGAATGATCTTTTTTTCATTACATAAACCGTTAAATTTTGCTGAAAGATATTCTCTTCAACGATTAGTGCGGAATGTTTTACCTTTTGGTCTAACCCGTTCTCAACCAATTTCAAAAAAGATCAGAACCAACTTATTGTCTCTGGTTTATGGGAGATCAAGTAGACGAATCCATAATGAGTGTAATCATGTATAAATATAATAAAGTATCGCGCTTTGTGTCAAGGTCTAACACTGAGAGGGCCACAAACCTCAAAATGAACTAATTGCATAGTAAATTCAGTTATAAGTGTTATTTAAAAGCTTTTAGGTAGATTATCCTCCTAGACAGTAACATAAGTAGACAACTCCACCCGTTTAACGTTCGAAAGCAAGCCCTACTGGGTCGTCGTTGCTATCTATGCTTACCTATGCGATCTAATCTAGTGTGGAATCCATTAACAACGTAAACACATTCAAGAGTAGAAGAAAACATTAAATTATTATTGCATGAATCCAAATCCAAAACCATAAATCCTGTAAAACAATGCAAAAGACAAATAGAATTTATCCAAAAATCAACTGGATGGAAATTTTATGAAAAAATAATCTAAAACCAAGTTCCATTAATCCTAAGACTAAAATAATATTCTGGTGAATCTGCGAAGCACAAAAGACATTACGTAGAACTAGACCTAGAACACCGCGCAGACGCAACTCACAAGTTCCAATCCCTTCGACTTCAACACGTGAGTTGTTGCCAACGTAAATCCTTCTAGTGTCTCTTCGGACTCTTCAGTACTCAAAGAAAGTGTCCCGATCCTGAATCCAAAATCCCCATAAGACATGACTCAGCCAATATGACTGTACTAGAAACGCAAAGTTAATTAAAATAGTCAAGAAGACGTATCTGTCGCGCTAGTTCAGGGAATGCATTCGTAAATGGTCTATTCTACACACAGCTGGAGCATTTTCTAGACTCAACATCTTGGCTTTGCGCAGACGGTTCTGCACCGCTTCTTTCAGAGGATCCCTTGGCTTTACTTTATTCCTTGATCTCTTTGCTCTTAGTGCAACTGCGTCATTGCGATGTGTACCACTCCCTCGCCCATAAAGATTCTTCTTAGGTCCACAGGACTATGCCATGTGAACCTCAACCTTAGGCCCAGTGGCCCTAAGATGGCCCTCTTCCAACTCAATGTGCCTTCAAACATATTCATCTTCTTAGAATTGAACTTGACTGAGTGAGCATCTTGTTAGAATTGAACTCAATATGCCGCAGGTGTTACCTCATATAGTGTCGAGTATTCATCTTGTTAGAATTGAACTTGACTGAGTGAGCATAACTGAGTAGTTGTATAAATACCAAATATATCCTACAAAGCATTCCACAACCATTTAGTCGTGTTTTGCCACTTGAACTCACAAAGTTTGTCATTATCCACTGTAAGCATTGTAGTATGTGCCTTAATGTCCATGCCATCCTACTTATCGTGGAATGACTTTTGTTGATTCGTCAATCCAGAACTAAGTCTCTTCCAGATCTTCTTGATGTGGTTGAGTGACTTCTATTCAACCAGGACAATTGATATATGCTTGCTTCAAGTTTTATAGTTGTCAATGTTATGTCTAACACCTTTGTTAATCTCAACGTTAACGTTCTTAGTGACAACCATATTGCTCTAACTAAATGAAATTTTGTTACAATCACGTAGACACAAGGAACAATATTCTAATGCATGTGTAGGCAAAGACTCAAATCAGTCATGACAGACTTGAAAACATACTTAAATCCGAAGGACAACCCTAGCTATGCTGAGAAGCCCCCCCAATTTCTAAGCATGCCCTAAAGTCACTAATATCAATAAAAACATATTCCAAATAGTCCTTACCAAACTAGAATCGAACAGATCGAACTCATTCAAACTGTTCAACTCTTATGTGAAACGATTGTCCTAACATTCAAATTTTTTCGAAGAACCGTGTGAACTAACCGCTTAGTTCGCACGCAGGAACAGATTCTTAGATGCATTTCAAACTATTCCAAACTTCTGAAGGTCTATTTTAGATAATTTTGTGCTACCTAGGATACGCAAAAACTAAATTTCTATATCAAGGTAATCTAATAAATGTAAACAAGGTAACAAACAATACATTACACATATATATTGAGACTTTCAACTATAAATTATGACTAATTTATATTTTTCAAAAGTTGAGGAACCAAAGTCACCAACTTACACACAGTATTTTGTGATCTCAACGAGGCATAACTTAGTCATGTTTAACATTCATGGAGTCAAGAGTCAATCATTTCAAATAAGGCAAGACTACCTAGTCTGCAAAAAAATATACTATGTAATTCATGCATCTCAAAGAACCCACTCATAGCGTTTTATATACATAATCATACTATATAAGTCAAAACAAGGCTCTCCTAACATTAGATAGATCCACGAATTAATGTAATTAACCAAAGAAATTATTAATGAAATGATTTATGCACAAGTACTTGACAATAATAAACTAATTAAACCCACATAGGCGCAAGGATCATAACGAAGTTTGTTTTGAGACCAATCCAGTTCGCCTCGACCTTCTAAATCAGCCCAAACCAGTTGAGACAACCTCATCCATATGAACCGGAAAGAATCGATCTGGTCATACTCTAAACCATTTTTGGTCTCTGATACCATGTTAGCATTTTAGAGTATAAGTGAGCATATAACTAAGAAACCATATATTCAACCCAAAAACCAAAGTTAATCGGTTGTAAGTCAGTCCTGACTCATTATGTACTACACAAAATCTTCTATTCTAAATAATCGTCTAAATATGGAAAACATTTCCTCTCTGCTCTTTCAGAGACCCTTCCCCCTACGTCGAAAACTATGAGAAATTTTGACAGATGCATGCACTCATTACTTTACCATTGTGTTGCTCGCATGTCGACCACCTTCAGAGGATATTCTCTACTTTTCCTCCTCTTATTATGGAGTTATCTCTTTCCCTAATTAGAAAACACATAGAAATTCATTTTTCTTTATTTGCTTGCGTTCTTTCATTTTCTTACTGCAATGCAAGGAGACACGACGATGGTAAGGGTTTCTTGTTTGACCGTCTTCATGGATACTCACAACTCTACTAGAGTTAAAGACACACTTAAGATGCCACGCCTAGTCCTGACCTAAACCTGCAAAAGGACTGTAGGAAACTAGATTACACAAATCAGGAAAGAATATTCTTGTATAAACTTTCCTTATATCTAGGCATCATGTTTCCTTATATCTAGGTCATATGTATCTATATAAACAAGTTGTACTCTACAAAGAAGATGAAGAGTTGAATATAGATGACTAGTGTTTTTGCAGTATTTCACTAACATTTTAACATGGTATCATAGTCAAGTTTGTCAATCAATTAGGATCAGACTCTAGAGCGGTCATCATCTACCGATTACCTATTTGAGTAGTCGAGTCATGAAGGAATTAGACATAAGTGTCAGTTCTGGCCAAAATCCAGCCTTAATAGTTCTGTTGGCGGCTCAACTAGCAGCTCTAGCGACTTAACTGGCAGCTCTAGCGGCTCAACTGGCGACTCTGGCGGCTCAACTACCGGTGGCTGCGAGCACTTCGACAGAGGAAATCGGAGCAGGATTCGTCACCACCAAGCCATGCTCAGACTCTGGGAGAATGTCGGTGGCTCCATCCTCATCACCTAACGCAGTCAGGAAGAATGCAGTTAGGAAAGAATGCAGCGGCGCCCAAGAGAAATAATGCAACCGGGAGAGAGTACAGTGTCGACCGTCAAGGAGACAGCGGATAACATCGCCGCCTCTGCCAAGTCCGGGAAAGAGAAGGCCAAGGTTGTCACACCGGAGCACATAAAGGAGAAGTGCTGGGGCGGTGTACAGAAATGGAGCACTTACCGTGTCGAAGAAGTCGACCGTCTCCGTCAAGGTAAGCCTCGCTCAGATGCTCCGTGGAGGTGTCATCATAGATTTCGTAAATGCCGAGAAAGCACGGCTCGCCGAGGAAGCTGGTCTTGCCGAGGAAGCTGGTCTCACCGAGGAAACGGGTCTCGCCAAGGAAGCTGGCGCATGCACTGTCATGGCACTCGAACGTGCCCCTGCCGACATCAGAACCTAGGGAGGTGTGGCTTGTAATTTAGGGTTTTATGAAAAAAAAAACTAATTACAGGTTTGGTCCCTCTAATTTAGTCAAATGTTCAAATCAGCCTCATAAGTTTGATATTTGTGCAAAGCAGCCTAAAGTGTATCTAACAAGTGGTCCAGAAGAAAAAAACGGACAGTGGCTATTGGATTCAGGTGCTACACACACTATGACATTTGATAAAAACGACCTAGTTGAACGGTCAAACCCTACTCAGTCGTCTATTCAAAGCGCCAATGGGGAACTATCAACGGTTTGTGGAGCGGGATCCATAGAAATCTCGCAAACACTCAAACTAAAAAATTGTCTTTATGTACCAAGATTGTCTTGCAAGTTGATATCTATAAGTCACGTGACTAAGGAATTAAATTGCATGATGTTGATATATCCAGATTTCTGTCTATTACAAAATATTTAGTCGAGGAAGGTGATTGGGCGTGGTACTGAGCATGGAGGATTGTACTATGTTGACGAGCTGGCTCAACACGGAACTGTAGCGCTGACTCACAGAATTGTTGGAAGACAATAATGGTTCTGACACCGACAGTTAGAACATCCATCACAAGGGTATCTCCGTATGCTATTTCCCTCATTATTTCCTGAGAACAATAAATTTCCTTGTGAGACTTGTATGTTATCCAAAAGTCAGAGACAATCACATCAACCCTTGCACACTAGAGCAGAGTCAGTTATTTTCTTTGTTCATTCTGATGTGTGGGGCCTGTCCCAACTTCCGGGTATATCCTGAATAACACTAGTTTTAAATACTTTGTGCTATTCATAGATGATTGTTCTAGAATGATGTAGGTATATTTCCTTAGAAATTAATCTGAAGTCACTGCCAAATTTGTTGCCTTCTATGAAGTGATTCAAACACAGTTCCACACAAAAATACAAATCCTACGATCTCATAATGGAGGAGAATTTGTCAATTCCTCCATTCAAAATTTATTTAGGGAACGAAGTATGATTCACCAAACATCGTGTCTACATACCCCACAACAAAATAGAGTTGTGAAATGGAAAAATAGTATTATTCTCGAAATAACTTGTGCCACTAGATGAAGTCACACGTTCCTACTTATTTTTGGCCTGAAGCTGTAGCAACTTCCGTATACCTACTAAATCGCTTTCCCACTAGAGCTATTGGTCTTAGAACGCCACTTCATGAATCTCATAACATGTTAGTGTTCCCTCAACATTAACACTTCCACCACATATTTTTGGGTGTTCCATCTATGTTGATGTACCAAAATCTTATCGTTCTAAACTTGACTCGTGTGCAGCCAAATGTGTCCTCGTAGGTTACATAATTCATCAAAAAGGCTATCATTGTTACCATCCATCCACACATCGTTTATATACAACGATGGATTGTAACTTTCTTAAAACATAATTTTATTACTCCACCTAGCCTAGTGGTCAGGGGGAGAGCCAGTCAGACCCACTAAGTTGGGTGTCAAGTTCGGCATGGTCCAAAACGGTTCTAATAATGTCAGTAGGCGGAACCACCGAGCTATTTCCAGACATAGTACAATCTTCTCAAGCAGACACTGGTGTCACACTCACCCCGACTAATACTCTTGAGGTAAGTACCCAAATCTCATACTAGTAAAATGATTCCACTAGTTACTATGGTGAGAATGGTACATGAGAAAGGGAGCAGGAGGAGCAAGAGACGAATGAGCCGACAAGATATGTACTACCACCTAGTTCCACTCGGGGAGTACCACCAACTCGTTTTGAACCTGAGTATGTGCTGAAGAGATCTAGATACCCAGTCACTAATCTTGCAAAAGGGAGTATGTCACAAGTTGCTCGTAAGTTCTCCACAATGATTTATTCTGTTAATCTACCAAGAAAGGTTCAGGAGGCCCTAACCAAGGAAGAATGACGCTAAGGAATGAGCGTAGAAATCATAGCACTGGAGAAGAATATAACATGTGAGAAATATGTACTTCCACATGGGAAGAAGTCAGTTGGATGCATGTGGGTATTCACGATAAAGCACAAGGCGTATGTGTCGATCGAGAGATATAAAGTGAGACTAGTAGCAAAAGGGTATACTCAGACCTGTAGAGTTGACTACTGAGAGACTTTCTCGCCAGTAGCCAAGATCGACATTATCAGGGTGCTATTCTCCATAGCTGCAAATAGAGACTGGATATTACATCAATTCGATGTGAAGAATGCCTTCCTTCATGGAGATCTTGAAGAAGAGGTATACATGGAAGCACTACCATTACGTCAGAAAAGTTTGAAAGGGGAGAAGTATGTCGATTAAAAAAAGGAAAAGTATGAAAAAGATGTAGTATATTTTGACTGATATGGTAACATATTGAACATGTTTTGTAAGTGATGAAATATGTTTGTTTTTTGTGCTTTTAGATAAATTATGTTTTTTCCGTCCAAATTAGTCGTTAACTCCAAATCAGTCGTTAACAACATGTTTGTTTTGTGTAAAATTCCTCAATTGCCCTTGGTTTCTCCATTCATGTATATAGGAGTTGTTTAGGTCATTCTTTACTGCGTCTCCATTCTTCGAAAGTGAGTGACCGAAGTATTCCTCCTTCTCTGTTCTACCCATTACGATGGGAATTCTTTCAACATATAAACCATCTTCTCTTCTTAGGTTGTTGTATTTTCTGGTGGTGTTGTTACTTATGCCATTGAAACCAAGGGAACAGTTCTCATTCATAGTGCCAAACAGGTACTACTCTCTGAAAAATCTGAGGAGTTTAAACTTAAAGCAAGTAGATTCGGTTTCTGTGGAGGAAATTGATTATGCGAGGGTAATTAGATCAATAAGATTATTCAATTTTGCCTGTTTTTGGTCCTCTATTATTACCACTATCATTCTTGCTGATATATTCAATTTCTCATAACTCTGTTTCCACTTTCCAATGTGGTTTTAAGAGGAAACACTTCTAGTTTATTGGATGACCTTGAAAGAGTGTTTTTTTGATAGATAAGGTAAATTAAAATAACAAGCTGGGTGACGAGAAACTCGCACCCTAATCCTTACTACATCATAATAATTAACTAAACTTTAATGTTCTCGAGTAGACAAAACCCACAGCATCATTTTGGATAGCGTTTTTAGTTTCCGTCGGTGGATTTTCATGAATGACGTAGATTTGACTCTGGTTAATCCCCATAGCTGCCATGATGTCAGCAATCTCATTTGCTTCTCGATAGATATGTCGGAACTTCACTATGTCGAACTGCAGCATGAGTTTCCTACAATCCATAATGATGAGCATTAGTTTAAGATTTAAAGAATTTTCATCAGAGATTAGCTTATGGGCTGACTGGGCATCTGTTTCTAAGTGAATTGATTTGGAATAGGATCCCCTGATACCTGACCTTGGAAGAGTTGGTGATGATGGAGTCAATACTTACAAGGCACTTCTTTTGCACAAAAAAATTCTATCAAAAAATAATTACTTTGTTTAATGACTTCGATGGAAATTTCTTGGTATTGAAAATGTATCACACGCTATTTGCAGGGATAGCCACATAGTACCAGACCTGCAACTATAGAGATTGAACTAACACAAAGGATGAAGGAATTTCCTCTAAAGGACTCTGGGTAAATAAAATATTTAGTATGTTTAAATTTTACCATTAATAATATTAATAAAATGATTAAATTTGGAAAAACACAAAATAATTGCTATTTGTTAATTTGAATAATGTGTTGAAAAAATAAGTTGGGTTGTTATGTGTGTTTGCAGGTTGGATCAGCATGTTGTTTTAAAATTTGCTGAGAGTTTGAAATGATACAAAAAACACTTGCTTAGAATGTTGGGCTTAATGCTTCAGAGATTATACCAAAAACACTTGCTTGTGTACATGCCCTACCACCACCTCTTCTCCATCGTTTTCTTCATCATCAACAACATATAAAAATTCTAATCTAACAGTAATCAGATTCTGACCACCTTAGTCTGGATTTTTCTTCACCCGATCGAGAAACGAAGAAAGAACTGGAGGCTGGAGAGGGATTGAGAGGATATGGGTAGATTTGTGGAGTATGTGAAGTGAAGCGGATTTAGAGGTGGGAGAAAGGTGGGGAATAAAGGATGAATGGGTATAGGGAGGGGGAGTCTGGAGATAGAGAGACATCGATTTGTTAATTAAAGGGAAAAGATGAGGAGGGTAGTTTCACCATTTTGAATTATTATTTTTTACACGTAAAAAAAAGTCATGTGAGATGCACATGACCAATTTCAACGGAAAACCTAACGTTTCATCTAAAACCAACAAAATAAAACATACTACATCAAAGTCCTACAACCGAAAACATGTTACATCACTTACAAATTTCAGCATATTACATTTTTTCAAACTTAACCCATTAAAAAAGGCATTGTATGGGTTGAAACCATCCCCTAGATCTTGGTTCAGGAGGTTTACTGCAGTAATGAAGAAGTACGATTACAAGCAGAGCAATGTCGATCATACGTTGCTACTAAAGAGGAAGGATGGGAAGGTAACCTGCTTAATCATTTATGTTGATGATATGATAATCATAGGTGATGATGTAGATGAGAGACATCAACTAAGGGAAAATTTGTTTCAAGAATTTGAGATGAAAGACTTGGATAATCTCAAATATTTTATGGGAATTGAAGTACTCCGATCAAAAAGGGATATTTTTATCTCTCCACAAAAGTATATCCTAAATCTACTAGTGGAGACGGGAATGACAGATTGTAAACATGTTGATACTCCCATTGTCGCAAATCATGGATTAATGATCAGTAAAGAAGCAAGACCAGCATATCAAGGACAATATCAATACCTAGAGGGGAAGTTGATTTATCTGGCACACACTCGTTCTGATATGGCCTACTCAGTAGGTGTTCTTAGTTAGTTCATGCATCAACCCCAATAGGAGCACATGGAAGAAGACATGCGAGTTCTAAGGTATCTAAAAGGTACACCAGGAAGAGCGATCCTATTTCAAAATAATGGACACCTCGAGATCAAAGCGTATACATAAACAAATTGGGCAGGAAGCAAGGTAGATATGAGATCAACTTCAGATATTTCACTCTTGTGGGAGGAAATCTAGTGACTTGGAAGTGCAAGAAGCAGAAGGTAGTCACCCTCTCCAGTGCTGAATCTGGGTTTAGAGGAATAGCTCGAGGTCTGGCTTAGATACTATGGATACACAAACTGTTGACTGAAATTAGATTTCTAATGAAAGAGACGTGTAACCTACTATGCGAGAACAAAGTTGTTATCAGTATATCCGGGAACCCAATCCAGCATGATTGAACTAAACATATTGAGATTGATAGACATTTTATCAAAGAGAAATTGGAAGAAGGAGTAGTGACACTTTCGTACATACACTCAGATGATCAACTTGCAGATGTATTGACAAAAGGAGTCAATGGAACGTCGTTTGAAGACGTATGGTGCAAGCTAAATGTGTGTGACCCCACAATTCAGCTTGAAGGGGAGTGTAGGAAACCAAATTACACAAAATCAAGAAAGAATATTCTTGTAAACTTTCCTTATATCTAGGCATCATGTTTCCTTATATCTAGGTCATATGTATCTATACAAACAAGATGTACTCTACAAAGAAGATGAAGAGTTGAATATAGCTGATTAGTGTTTTTCAGTATTTCATTCGGATTAATAGATTCACAAGGACAATGATTATCATTACATATGCAATGTGTTTTCTCGAAAACCTGTGAAAAACATCGTGTCTAAAAATGTTCTTAAACCTGTTTGTGCCAAGTATGGCAAAGTGTAAAATATGAAACTATTGGAGAATAGTCTATTGGTCGGTTTTAAAAGTGAACACAATAGGAAGACTATCAGGGCCCTTGATCCATTCAAGGGAACTAGTTGAGTCTACAACAATGGGGAAAAAGTCTGACTCTATCAAACGTTGAGTTTAACAATGTTGCCGTTTGGAAAACGTCCACGACCTAAAACTAGGAAAGCTGTCTGAGGCTAATGCTCATATCCTAGGGGTTGTTTGTTGGGAATTTTTTGGAAATGGAAAAAATATGAAAAATATGTAATATGTTTGCCAAAATTGTTAAGTGATGCAACTTGATTTGGTCCCTTGGTTTTTGATGTATTATGTTTCATTTTGTAGGTTTTAGATGAAACGTTTGTTTTTCCGTTTAAATTCTTCATGTGCCTCACATGTGACCTGTATTTTGAGCGTTAATAAAAAAATTAATTCGAAATCCCGAAACTGCCCTCCTCATCTTTTTCCCTTTAACTGCTGAACTGAAGTCCCTCAATCTCCCCCCTTTACCCCTTCATCATCAATCTTGTCTGATTATAACCAGATAGGAGACCTCATAAACCCTAGATTTTTGTTCACTAGCGATGCTTTGCGTTGTTTTTTAATTCCGGATTGCGGGTATTTCGTTTTGGAAGTGGAAATCGGGGTGGATCTAGAGGTCAGCGTGGATCAATTGGCTTACGGCATCGGAGTTTTGTCAACGACAACAGAATTTAAGATAATTTTGTGAGTGAGTCAGTGGATTGTACCGTGTTTGACTGTGATCAAGGTATTCTATTGAGGAGATAGTTCTTCCATGGCTACTAATCCTCCATTCGAGATGGAGGATCAGTCTAATGAGGATTTTTTTTGATAAATTAGTATACGATAAGAATTTGGCATCTCGCCACTAGTTCTTGAATCAAATTTTGATGTTTCCAAAGGCTTTTCTGGTTGTTGGCTGTAGTGTATCCCATGAACCAGATCATTTTCTACGGAGTTGATAATCCATGCTTTAATGACTGCATTGCATCTATCTCATCATAGTAACATCGATCCCACCATGGATTCCCGCAAGCACGTTCCATCTACGAAGCATAGCTTATTCTTAATCAATAGAGCATGAGAGATAGCTCGAAACCACATTTGGTAGTTGGTGGAACCAGTGAGCTGAATATTGATGAGAGAAATCCCTATTGTCAATGACGGATGCAAGTAGAAATGATCATCGGAAGGGATCTCTGATGTTCCAGTCATTTCAAGTCTCAACCAAGATGTTTGATCTTCCATGAGAACTTCAACTGCAAATCAATGTTCGATTTTCTCTGATACCATGTTGAAGCAGGGAAACGAAAAGAAGAAGAGAAAAACTATTACTAGAAACTTCCCTTTGATATTCGATAATAGCCTCAGTACATAATGAATGTATGTTGTATGGTGAAACCCAACAATACAACTGTAGTAATCTAACAGACTAACTCTATCTAATTATAAGAACTAAATAACCTTTCTAATGAGAAGAAATTGGTCCTTAATCTTTCATACTTCTACAGAATTCGATGAATATGTGCTCATAACTTGGGTTTATGGGCACGTGGAGTTTGAAAGTCGCAAGAGAAATTTAAATACCATTCACAGGTACGTTAATTCACTTGGATTTGTGGATGTGTATCAGAGACTTCAACGATACATGTATTAATGCAAAAATAGAGGGAGGTGGTAACAAAGTGCAAGCAAAGATGGATACCTCCAATGATTTTATTCGAGATATCGGTTTATCAGATATGTGTTTTAAAGGTCAAACGTTTACTTGGAGCAACAAACGAAGAGGAGAATACAAAGTGAGGGAAACGCTCGACTAAGGATATTAATTAACTCAAATTGGGTGCTCAAGTTCCTAAAGGCCCAAGTGATTAATGAATTAATTATCGGATCAAATCATAAACCTCTCTATGTGAAAATGAACTAGAAGGAAAGTAGAGGAAAATTATCATTCACACCTTCCTGAAGAATGTGAAGAAGTCGTGGGACCCGCGTGGAGAGATAATGACCAGGCTAAAGGCAGTATGACACGTCTAATCATATAACTTGGATGGTGTCGTAGGGTTCTATGGGAGTAGATCACATACCACTTTGGAAATAACAAAACCTGAATCCGCGAAGCTCAAGGTAAGCTTATGTATGTCCAATCTTTGGGTTACTCAGAGTATGATCGAGATGAGGAAATAATTATCAAATCCCAACTCGATGTGCTTTGGAATAGGGAGGAGGCTTACTAGCGCTAACGCTTTTGGGTTAAATGACTCAAGTAGGGGGGTCGAAATACGAAATTATTTCAAGTTAAAACGGCCGATAGACGGAGGAGTAACAATGTAAATTTTTTTTTTAATCACAAAATAGTACTTCATTTCATACGTAAATATTGTTCCCATCAATCAAATTACAACCCAATCATGTAATCTTACTCCCATTCTCGACTGTTTGGCGATCCAATTAGTTCGCTCGTTTGCTGTTTGTCTAACCGTCGACCAATGTACCGATTCAAAGTTTCGTACCAAGGCTAGGATCTTCGAAAATACCGATGCACACCTCCAATAATATGCTCTTCCTTGTATGTGGTCCGTGATCCTTTTGGAGTCCGACTCAAATATAACATTACGCCATTCCTGTTCACTCGCCATGCGCGCCCCTAGGAGGATCACCTCAGATTCCAATACATCTACGTTGCGTTCTTTTTGCCGTCTATTCGTTCCGCCCATTAGATCACCCACCTCATTTCGCGCAAGTACGCCTACTCCACTGATCCCCGTTCGACTACACCACGAGGCATCACAGTTTATTTTCACGTACTCCGGGTTCAACCTACACCATCTTTGCGGATCCCGCTGCGTTTGGATCGAAACCACTGTTGATTGGACACACTTGTACTCCTCGTATCCGTTGATCGTCTGTTCGATTACCTCCCGTATGTTTTGTTGCTTATGCTCGAACGCCTTTTTGCACCTTCCCTTCCATATATTATAAGACGTATAGAGAAACAACCTCCACTGTTTATGTTTCCTCTCACGGTCCACGTTCGGTTCGTCTAGTCTCGCCCAGATCCACTCGCCCATCGCCATTGAATCATTAGTCGTTGTGTACGGTCCTAATGTTCCCCTCCATACCGCTTTTGCCCATCCACACTTGATTATCAAGTGCTCAACATCTTCCCCCTTCTCCACATACTGGACATCTCAGATCTAGATTCATGCCCCTTCTCCTAAGGTTATCCATCACCGGCAACGAGTTAGTTAGTAGCCTCCACATAAAGGTTTTAACCTTTTGCATTATGTTCGTGCACCACACATCCCGCCATATGGTTATGGGTCTATATACATCATGCCCCGATCCAATTAACCTCCCTGACGCGACCTCTCTTAGGCGGTGATATACAATTTTGACCGACACTCTCCCGTCATCTGTGTATGGCCAAATAACGTGGTCCGGTTCGGCCAGCTCGGGTAGGTGTATCTCCAGGATATGGGCTGCATATTGTGGTGTTGCTATCTCACGAATTAGCTCCTCATTCCACCTACTTTTGTCACGATTAATCATGGCCTCTACTCTCAAGTCCGGGTTGTCTCTCCATCCCGCGGTCGTGCCGGGTCGGAATCCCAGCTTTGTTTGGATCCATGGATCCCATCCGACATTTATTGTCTCACCATCTCCTACGATCCACAATCCTTCCCTTATCAACGTGTCCCGCCCTTGTAACATACTTGCCCATCCCCATGAGGCTCTTCCACCTTTTCCCACATCTCTAAATGGGCTTATTGGGAAGTAGATTCCTTTGAGTACCTTGACCCATAACACATTAGGTTCCCTATTGATTCTCTCTGCCATCTTGGTCAACATGGCTTTATTGAACGTCTCCAACTCCCGGAAGCCTAGGCCCCCATCTTCCTTTGTTTTTGCCAAGTCTTCCCATTTCCTCCAATGAATCTTTCTTTTCTCAACCTTTCTTCCCCACCAAAACCCGGCTATTAACGCATTGACCTCATTACACCATGTCTTCAGGAGTTTGAAGATACTCATCACATATGTTGGTATGGCGGTAATCACAGACTTAATTAACACCTCTTTACCCGCCTGATTTAGTGTCTTTGTTCGCCATCCATACAGTTTGGCCCAGATTCTTGCCTTGAGGTATCCTAGAGCTTACCGTTTTGATCTCCCCCATACTGCCGGTAGTCCGAGGTATTTCCTTGGGTCACTCTTACTTGGTATCCCAAGCGCTTCTTCAATCTCTTTACAAATGGTACCATCAACTCCCTGATTGAACGTGAGACTTGATTTTGCCTCATTCATTTTCTGGCCCGAACACCTGCAGTATTTTGTGATTACCTCCTTCAATCTGGTTGCATTCTCCACCGATCCCCTTATGAAAAATAGGGAATCATCCGCAAAGAGAAGGTGGTGAAGTTCTGGACACCCTCTTTTGAGAATTATTCCCTATAGCCGCTTTCCCAATACCTCATTCTCCACCTGTCTTGACAGCACATCCGTCATAAGGATAAACAGATAAGGATAGAGGGGATCACCTTGCCTTAGTCCCCTTGTAGGTTTTATGTACTATGTTATCTGCCCGTTCACTAAGACCCTGCAAATCGGCGTTGTTATACACGCCTGCATCCATTCTATCCATTTCCCACCAAAGCCTCTCTTCTCTAGGCTCAAGTCCCATTTCACCCGATCGTATGCTTTTTGCATGTCTAATTTCAGTGCACATTCCACCCTGTTTGTTGTCTTTCGAACTCTCAGGTGATGGAACACCTCATGCGCCACCATGATATTGTCCTGTATTAGTCTACCAGCCACAAAATCACTTTGAAACGGGGTTATCAAGTCGGTTAGATACTCTTTAAACCTATTCAAAAGTACTTTTTATATCACCTTATACGATAAATTGCATAAGCTAATAGGTCTATAATAAGATACACAGTTTGGGGACGGTATTTTCGGGATAAGGGTTATATCTGTATGGGTAAGGGAGTTTTGAAAAGTACCTGTTTCAAGGAAGGATTTAACCGCATTGAAGATGTGTGCACCCACGACCCCCCCAGTTCTTTTGGTAGAATACCCACAGAAACCCATCCAGACCCGGAGCCCTCGATCTGCCCATCTGGAATACCGCTGTTTTGACCTCTTCCAAGGTCACCACCCTACTCAGATCAACATTCATCTCATCCGTTATCTATTTCAGCACACATTGTAGTATCCCGTCGTCTATGTCTGTGGGTTCCGTCTGAAACACCTTATTGAAGTTCTCCCACAATTCCCGCTTGATCTGTTGCTCTTCCCTTATCCATACCCCATTCATATTTTGTATTCGCGAGATCTGATTTTGCCGTCTTTTTGAATTCGTTGTCAAGTGGAAGAACGTTGTGTTCCTATCTCCCATATTGAGTCATTTTACCCTTCACTTATTCACCCTTTTAACCTAGTTTCCTCCATTTTACCATATTGTTACCAAATCTGTCTTTGCTCCATGTCATCAGGTCACGCCTACATTGCCCAGATTTGGCCAAAGGTTGCTTCCGCATATCCTTTGTGTTCCCCATGCCGATCAGATAACCCCTTTGCACCCGGGGTTTTCCATCCACATCTACTCAAATTTAAAACCCCGTATTCGCTTTCCCACTCTCTCCTCATACATTAATATAAGTGGGGCATGATCTGAACCCACTGCTACTTCATTTAGACTTTGATCACGAGGAAATTTCTCCGCCCATTTAACATTCACTAGCATACGGTCTAACCTTTCGTATACCCTTTCCGCTCCCCGCCTATTGTTGCACCACGTAAATCTTTGGCCTTTCAATCCCATATCCTCCATGCCAATGTCATCAATGAATTGTTTGGAACTGTCCATTTGTCGTTGTGATTTCCTCTGTCCTCCTGCCTTTTCATGATGGTGAGTTATGCCATTGAAATCCCCAGACATATCCATGCATCGTTCTGTCCCCGATTGATCCCTCTTATCATGTCCCAGTTTTGGTTTCTCCTACCCTCATCTATATCTTCGTGAACCCAAGTCATGTATATCTGCTCCCTCAAACCTCTGATCTTAACCATCACATCAAGAATATTCACCCCCCCACCTAACACTTCTATCTTGTTTCCTTTCTTCCACCATAGGGCTATTCCCCCCTGATATACCTCTTGGTTGGATATAGTGTGCATGATCCATACCAAGTTGTTCTCTTATCCGCTAACAAAAGGTACTTACGTTCTTTGTTTCCATTAGACATATCATCTCCGGATTGTACCTCCTCATTAGGTTTTTCAAGTGTCGAACTGTCAAAGAAGACCCCAGGCCCTGACAGTTCCTAAACCCTAAACCCTAATCCCTTCAACCCCAAACATCACGCCCTCTCTCCCGAGCCTCCTTCTCAGTCCGTTCGGCCTCCAAGAGCATTAAGTTGCCGTTGTCCCAGCTACCTCGTAGTGTTCAACCCCTTTTGTCTGTCCACTTCCGATGCCTTTGATGCATGATCAGCTTGTGCATCCCCTGCTGAATTTCTTCCTCTCAGCCTGGGGTTTCAGTGGCGCACATCACAGCCAGCTCCTGTGGTTCTGCATTCTCACTGCGCTGTTTTCCTTCTCAGTTATATTTTGGATCCCTGACTGTATTCATCCTTCCACATGCTATCACCTTCCATACCATCCTCATCTGTTTCCATGCACACATCCTGATCCTTCGGAGGTTGGACCTGCTTGGTGGCTGCACCTTCCTCACTTGACATCTGATCGGTAGTCTCAGTTTTGTCTTCGGATTGGTTCATTAGGTCGAACCAAGTCCTTTTCGGTGCAGCCTTGTGGTTGGTGTCACCTCCCTTCTTGCCCCCTCCAATTTTTTTTGACCCGATGTGGTCTAGGTTTCGCCACTCCTAGTCCCGACCCATACATCATTTTTTTAGGTTCACCTTGGACATTGTCACTTCCTCCCAACATGCATTTGTCGTGTGTCCCAACCGTCCACAACCGTAGCAATAGTCCGACAATTGTTCATATTTTATCTCTGCCCACCATTCCTCCCCATTTGAGTTGTTCCACCAAAAACCCACCATTAACGGGTTATCAACATTAACCTCCACCTTCACTTGCATATAAGTTTTGTATCTAAACTCCACATCCTCCTCTATCTCAATGAAGTTGCCAACGTGTTCACCTATCATCCTAGCACTCTCTAGGCTGAATTTTTCCAACCCCAATTCATGGACTTACCACCGGTAGTTGTGGTCTAGTGGTTGAGAGCGCTGACTCCCATGTGGTTTGACTCCAGGGTCTCGAGTTCGAATCCCCCCAAGTGCTTCTTGGGGAAAGGTTTCTACTTGGGTCCGAAGAGCCGACCTCTCAACTCTAGGCTGTCAGTAAGGCTACGTTGATGGGGCCAATGCATGTGCTGGTTGTTCAGAGGAATAACATCTCAAACGAGACCCCGGTAACAGGAAAGCTCGGACATTATGTAGAGGGATGAGCCTAGGGTCGCCACTACTAGTTCATTCCTTTGTTGATGGCCAAAAGATATTCATGGACTTGGATCCATATTTGAACCCATTCAAACTTCACCTGTGTAATACTGCATCTAGGAGTCCATTTATGCAAGCTAAGGCAGTACCCTGCACTGACCAAGGTGATAAATCGAATATCTGTCTCCTATCAGTTCGTTTTCAAATTCCAACATCACAATTCGGCCTGAAACATCCAAAATCAAAACTGAATCGAACTTTGCCCATGCTAGCTTTAGAATACTATGGATTGCAGATGCTTTAACTAGTTTTTGAGCTATAATCGTGCCAACATACGTGTCGGCATTCTGCAGTTCTGGATTCGACGGAAGGTTGAGCTTGGGTTTCCGAGGGTAGGTCGTGTTGCTGGAGCTGGGGTGCTGTGAAGACATCGCCGGTGATGTGCAGAGGCTGTCACTGTGGTCATTACCTCCTGCAAGAAACAGTTTGAAGGGTAGCGAAGCAAAGAAAATCGAATAGAAAAAAACTTAGTCCTGTGGATAAAAACTGTTTATTGTAGATGACGGAGTTGGACGTGGTCACTTCACGCCTGCATGGGAACCCCTCGCTATGATGACTATGGCAGAGGATGAATTGATTGTTGCTGCCTGGTATATTGACCGAGCTGCAAGCTTCCAAACAAAGTAGGCGATAAAGTCGCTCATGAGGCGTGACCTAGGAGTGAGAGGCGCGCGTGGACTTCAGACGCCAGCGGATGTGCATTGTAACAAGGTAACTGAATCCTATGTATGAGTAGGTAATGGCTTATGGACGACCTAAAACTATTGAGAGAATGCAAGGAAATGTTGATTGGTCTTTGAGTCTTCGGGTCTTTGAAGATAAATGCATTATTGAGATAGTATGACAAACGCTCGTGAACATAAAAGTGTTTATGTACAGTTGATACAGATTCATATTTTAAGCCTTCCTATAAGGATGTGCTTGAAGGAATGTCATATTTTGTGCAAATGCCTCAATTTAGATTGCGAGAATACTCTCTCGAATGTTTCCATGTGTTCACATGGTTGATAGCATAATGTTCAATATAACCAACATATGTTGGTTTGAATAGGTCACTGCGTGTTTTTTGGACATTTGTTTGAGAAGATATGTAAATTGAATTATGAATTGCCATCTCATACGCCTAAATGATTCTTTGCTTGTGTGGCTAAGTGACACTTGTGACGATCTTTGGTTTTAGAAATCTATGTGATGACCTAAAGGAATAAGTTTGGACCATTAAATTCACACTATAATATGCCTGTGTTGCACCATGCACTTTGACAGATTATGTTCCGACGATCCATTTATGGGTTAGATAGGAGTCTATGAACTTTTGGTTTAGATACTATGTGTGCCCGATGGACATCCATACAATATTATGACATATGCTCCATGTAAAAAACTAAAATTGTGTAACACGCGATTCACACTGTCATTCTAGTTCATCGCCGATTTCAACATTAATTGCAAAGCTTCTTGTTCATCATGTTCAACCATTCTAGTATTTTTGGTTATCGTGTTATCTTAACAGTGGTCTTGTTCAACCACTTCCTAGAAATCTAGGGGAAAAATGTTGGCACTAAAAATATTGGGAGGCATCAACCCTATCATGAATAATAGGACTCTCGGAGAGTCCAAACCATCAAGAATTGTTCAACCCAATAATTCAATTCCAGCATACCCTCAAAGAGTGATAACCTCACTCACGTGGATAAACCTTTCATAGACTCTCTGTTGAACATGTGCAATACACTTCAAGGCTTTAGAGCACACTTCACATGTGGAACAACATAAGGAATATGCTTTACACAATACATTTCCATTAGTAGTTAAATAATCTGTCATAAGCAAGAGATGTAATATATATAGATGTAATGTAAGGTTGAATGCTAATTTTGAGGCATCAATATCAAGTTCAATCAATACTATGTTCTCTCTTATCAAATAAATATAATCTCAATTTAGTCCACATTTACAATTCTAACCTGGTATCAGAGCAGTGTTCTTGATCATAGGAAATCAAAATCCAGAAATCCAACAATAAAAAAATAGGATTCCCTCAGTTCAGCTCCAGTACCGCTCCGTTCAGACGTACCCAGTCACAGCTCCAATCCAGTCCCAGTTCAGCTCCAGTCAGTTTGGAGCACCCAGTCTAGTCCAGTTCAGTCGAGTTCTAGTCCAGTCGAGCTTCCAATCCAGCCGTACGCAGCTCGGTGCTCCAGTCCAAACCGCAGCTCCGTTGCTCGTTCGGTCACCCCTCAACAGCTCCGCACCGCAGCACCGCCGATCCGAAGTCTCCTCAGCTTCGAAGCTCTGAAGTCTCCATCACGTGGGGACAACTTCCGAAGACAGAGGATTCCTTGCAGCCCTGGTTGAAGACATCACGTGGGGGAGGAATCCTTGCTTTTCTATTCTGCAGAATAATTGTGGGGACAACAACTCTCAGTCGAAGAAGAAGAATACAGAGAAGTGAGATAATAATAAAGGTAAAGTAAAAGAATAAAAATAAAAATAAATTAATAAACAAATCAAAATAAAACAAAAACAAAAAGCAATATGTCTCCCACGTTTTGAAGTAGCTTTGAAGACAGCATGCGCATAGTAACTCCGGTTCAGTAAATCCGGTTTGGTTCAATAATCCGGTTCAATTCAATTATCCGTTTCGGTTCAAAAATCCGGTTCGGTTCAAAAATCCGATTGAGTAATCCTGTTCAACATGGTGTTTTTTTTGTTGGGTTCTTAGTTTAGGTATTTTGTTGAAAAAAAAAACGAAGAAAAAAAAACACTCATTGATGTTTGAATGTTGTGCAAGTTGAGCATTGAAGATCCAACCGCTCAACTTGAGGGGGAGTGTCAACAACAAACAAAAGCAGAGTCGCCCTAGCTCCGATAGGATCAAACAATCCAGAGTTGCTCTAGTTCCGATAGGGTCCAACAGGAAATCCAGAGCTGCCCTAGCTCCGATAGGGTCCAACTGCAAATCCAGAGCTTCCCTAGCTCCGATAGGTCCCAACAGCATATTCAGAGCTGCCCTAGCTCCGATAGGGTTCAACAGCAAAATCCAGAGTTGTCATAACTCCGATAGGGTAAAACAACAAATCCAGAGCTGCCCTAGCTCCGATTGGGTTCAACAACAAAACAGAGCAACCCAATGGTGGCCCGACAAACCAAAACAATCAATGGAAGGTTTTTCAACAATATACTTGTCAAGTTAAACATGGGAGATTCCAGTGTTCAACTTGAGGGGGAGTGTTGAACATGTGCAATACACTTCAAGGCTTTACAACACACTTCACATGTGGAACAACATAAGGAGTCTGCTTTACACAATACATCTCCATTAGTAGTTAAATAATTTGTCATAAGCAAGAGATGTAATATATATAGATGTAATGAAAGGTTGAATGCTAAGTTTGAAGCATCAATATCAAGTTCAATCAATACAATGTTCTCTCTTATCAAATCAATATCATCTCAATTTAGTCCACATTTACAATTCTAACACTCTCCTCTAAAAAAATACGAAGTGATTGGGTAAATCTATAAAGCTTAAAATACTCCATTTTAAGCTTTATGTTGGGAATAAAGAAAACGAAATATTCATGAGCAAGAAAAGGCAAAATGATGTTCATACATTTGATATAGCTTATTATTTACATAAAATGTATGCCTTACTTTATTTAATCTGGTCATTTAACTTATAAATTTTTTAACATAAACATAATCTCTTATTCTAGTTCCAATTTATAATCTTTACGATTTTTCAACTAAATATCATATCTGTAAACCATAACGGATTCTTATTATCGGAAATGTTAGAGAATATGTTAATAGTATGTGATTTGTCCCACAATAGTTAGAACTGAAGAGTTAATATAGTATATAATGAGAAAGTACTTACAACCCATTAACTTATGATTTTTGGATAAATATAGGGGTTCTTAATTATATGTGCATTTATACTCTAAAATACTAAAATGGCATTAGAGGAAAAAAAATGACTTAATCGTCAGTAAGATTCTAGAGCCCACATAAAAAATAGGAAAAATATGAAATTGCACCTGGATGTTTGTAGCAATTGGTAATTGGACTCATAATGTTTATTATCACACCCGAATGTTTCAGTTTGTTGGTAATTGGATTTTTCCATCCATTGTCGTTTGTTGTCTGATAAATTACCCGCACGTGTTGTTCATGTGCTTTAAACATAAATAGATATAACGAAAATACCTCAGCCACTTCGTGTTGATAAAACCTCCATCTCTTCAATTTTTCATTTGCATATTCTCTAATCTGTTGTGCAGGTTCAACTCGTCGTATCCTGCCCCAACAAAGAACGATTGCTCTAAGGTAGTATCATGGGTGGTAAGAACTTTGAATGTTCTTCTCTCTCTTCTTCACCTTGGGCATCTAACCCAAACATGACATACGATCTACAAACTAGTGCGGGAACAGTTTGGAACATGACAAATTTCGGCCGTCTGTTCTTTGCATGTCCGAGATACCAGGTAATGGATCCAATTTCTTGAGTTAATTACGAAGATATGACCGATTATTCCACGTAGAAAAAATTAGAGGTTTTTTAAAACCCTAATTTCTACTTACTACTATGCGGCCATCAAATTCTTTGAAGAGGGGTTCTGATTTATTTGCTTGGGTAGATCCACCGATGTGTGTGTATGGAAGGAGAGCCATGACCAAGAAGAGTCAAAGGAATCAAAACAATCTAATTGTTGTGTTGCGTAGTAGAAAACAATAGCAATTGTGTGTCATTGTTGTTATTGGGTTTATGTTGAAGATGTAGCCACGTGACAAAGGTTTGTTTTATAGTGTCTAAGTTGTGTACTTTGTCATTTAGTTGTACTATATGTTTGTTTAATGACTACTTTCTTGACCCACTAGTTTATATAATACCCAATAGAGTTGTCTATAAGTTTACAAATGTATCAGTATTTACACCATTATGTTTGGGCGAAAATGGTTACGACACCAACCTGTTTCCTGAAAGTAAAATTCTACTAAAACCACATTCTCCAACAGAACAGTCAACACAAACCGACATGTTTAGATAAGTGTTCTAGTTATACACAAAGGTTTACCAGACAAAATATCCAACAAAACAAAGTCACTGAACCTAACATCCCACTCCAAAACATCATCAAACTTAACATACCACAAAACATGACCTAGGACACATCCAACAAAACATCGTTGTGACAACATCCATCTAAGCAAAGCAAGAACACAAACAAAAGTACTTTCACTGAGTAAATCTTCTCACAAAACGGGGTGAAGTGCGAGAACCGCGTACCACAACCTACACTCAAAAATCTATAAAAGGGTTTTCGCCTATCCACCATTCAGAGTCCAAGCACCTGAATCTCTGAGCGGAACTAGAGTGCATGGAATACAACTCTGCACCTCAGTTTTTGTAGCTCTTCCAACTTTTTTTGGTAAGAGTGAATGAAACGGGTATAGTGAACATGATGAGACTCTTGAACTCAGTTTATACGACATTACAGAACCACCGCAGCAAAGGTGGTTGGTTAAGCAAGCAACATAGTATGTTAGTAGATAGTTCCTCTCTCACAAATATCCAATTACCTTCAAAGATAATCTATAGATTTCAGGTAAATGCGCATAAGAATTGCAAAGGAGTATGAAGAACAATTAACTCATGCAATTAGCAGGACTGTAACTTTCTATACTAATTTGAAATGTTCCTATACCTTTAGCATCATAGTGTCATCCAATTATGCCCTTTGCACGAGTAGATTGTTCAATCTCTGGAATGACTAGTGTAGCATTTAGAAGCCTACATATGGCGACAAGATCGCATATCTAAAACATCAAGAAGCAAGTAGTAAATACTCATTATACTCATTGTTGTATAAAAAAATAACCTTTCAGATGTACGAGAACATACCGTCGGCTTGATCCTCTCAAAACCACTATAGATCTTGGCATATATAAAAAGAGTTTGTTGGGGTCTGCCAAAACTAGAGAACAATTAAGTATAACAAAAAAAAACTTGTAAGTCATTCTGAAAGCAATTAATCAGAATATCTCACAAATAGTTAAGAGGATACATGGCAAATATATGTAGATAAGTTATTCTTAGTTTATATGTCTATATGAGAATCAAATATGAATGTCCTTTCTCAGTATGTCACATGAATATTCAATCATCTATCCAGATCTTACAAGAAACTATAATCTCAATTAAGAAGCTTTACATCACAAAAAATCATTTAGAACATTGTAAGTGCTAATAACATTGGATGGTCCTAGAAATTAATATGCGAGTGATGGCCATTTGTAACAAATATAGGTCACTGCTCATACAGCTACTTCACATCTTTGAATTATGATTGGACCAATGAACTTAGTAGCCCATTGCTGTTTAATATTTAACTACCTTAGGAATTCATTTATTAATACTGCTCATAAGATTTAAATGTTCAAGAAATTCTTGAAAAAGAACTCACCAGGATAACTACTAACCCGAGTATTAGCGTAAGGAAGTAAAGACTCCATCCATACGCCTCACTCGCCTCCTTATAATCTGCAGAGACATACATAACAAACAAATCAAATCTAATCTAATGACTAAAATCACATGTGAACACAAAACAGCAACAAGCATATGAAGGGGAAGCTCACTCGACTCCCTGGTATAGCATAAAACTCCACCCTAAATCCATCCATTGCACTGTACTGTACCAAGCCGAAAGCGATGGCCACCGAAAGGGAGTACGGAGACAGTGCTTCAATGTGAGGTGAATCGGGATGGCTTCGGCGTGAAGAAGTTAGGGTTTCGCAATTACAAACAGGGGAGAGGAGAAGAAGAAATGTGAGATCAAGAGGAGGAGAAGAAGAAGACAGTATTCGGGATGAAGGTCATACCTTTTTTGGGAAGAAACCGAAGATCTAAAGTCTTCAAAAAGTGATGAGATGGTCACAGGTGTATATTAGTCTTTTTAGATTGCATCGTTTCGAAATAAACAGATCCGCATAACTTTCACGTGACACTTAACGAGTATAATTGACGTTTGGTGCAATTACCAACATACTGAAACATCTGGGTGTAATAACAAACATAAAAAAAAAAATGAGTTCAGTTATCTAAAAAGAAAGAAGATAAAAGTCCGGGTACAATTTCATACTTTTCCCTAAACAATATCATCAATGACTCGTGACTTGGTTCAATGAGTCCGAGCCCAAACTCAAACAAAAAGAAGAGGCATTCGAAGACTCGGTTAAATAAAATAAAAGTTTGGAAAGTCGGATTAATGTAAAATATGTTAATATAGTGTGTGGTTTATTTTACATTGGTTAGAATTGAAATGTTTGTATAATATATAATGAGGAATTATTTATTAAGGGAAAAGGAATCTAGTAATGAGCGTCCCACTTCTTTTTGTAAGTCCTAAACTGTGTGTACAGTTTTCGATAATTCACACAATGTTGTTGTGTTTGTTTCTTACTCCACTTCTTCTTCTAAAAGGCTTAAAGGAGGGGATATCACGTGTTGGTAAGTTTATTGTATACTTGATTTGGTATAAACCAGCAGAAGGCGGGTAAAGCAACCACATCCATCGTCTTCTTGTGTCGTAGTATTTTATATGAGGAAGATCCGTGTGGTATTTCAACACTTTTTTCCCTCAACATCAAAACGTGTAATAATCTCTATAATATCATATAAACTTTATATAATTAAAAAAATTCAAAAAAAAAATTCATTTCATTTTAATAAATGTATCTTTTTGGGGTACAATTAATTATAATTTGTTCAATATATAATAATAATAATCCATCTAAAAAAAGATTACTTCTCTTATAATATTTGAAACTCGTATGTTAATATTAATTTTTTCGAAATTAATATTAATTTTTTCGAAATTAATACTAATTTTATATTATAGTAAGTTAATATATTTATGTTAATAGTGAGTATAACAATACACATTAACTTGAAATTTAAATTTGTTGTTTATTAAATTTGTTAATCTGTTTTTTTCGCTCCAAAATGACTTTTATTAAAAGCATTTTGTAAAAATATCAACTATACCGTGAAATTATTTTTCAAGAGAAATAAGTAAGTGTAGATATATTATAATTTACATGTGCATATTTTACAATTACAAAAAACAAATTAAGAACTATAAGATCCTATATGGATTTTATAGGGAAAACGATCGTGAGAAACGCATGGAGTTTTTCTAAAATAAAAATGAAATTGCGTATGACTTTAGCACAAAAAATATGTGATTTTTTTAGTTATAATTTATAGAAAAAAACATATAAATTATGATTGTATTTTAAATATATATGTTATACGAACCAAATGAAATATATATTATCAAATAGGATATGCATATTAGTTTCTTAAATATAATATTATATATATACGCGTAACACATTTATAAAGAAGCCAATAGATAAATTTATGATTATAGAGAAATAATTAATTTTTACAGGGTAATCACAACCAATTCAAGTATATTATTAAGATCTGACTCGCACTTGCACAATGTATATATATATATATTTCACTATATGAGTTTAGTTTAATTATAAAGTTTAAATTATCATGAATAAGTAAAAAAAAACTTTTAACTATATTATTATATAGATAAGATTAACTCAACTTACAAAATAAAAGTAAATTTGTTATTAATATGATTTTAATTATATTATTACTTTTTAAGTTTTATAAATTTTGTCATTTATAGTAAATTCATTATAGATGCGCCAAAGTCATTTAGTAATATAACCATAAAAAGTTCACATGTAAACACTCTATTTAGCAGTAGATACTTAGTTCTAATTTATTTATTTTTATAAATACAAATATGTACAGACTACACACAATATCTTATAATATTATTAATAATACTCTCTATACATGTATAAAAGTTAATGACTCAGTACATATTAACATTTCATTATTACTTTTACAAAAATCCATGAAAAATATTATTCTAACATTAATTTTAAAATTATGAATGTAAACATGAAAATGATAACACATGTGCATATATACTTATTTTCCATAAAATTTAATATTATTGTTTTTGTATAAATGTTTCTTCAGAAAAATTATTATGTACATTTAGAGATGTCTCTCCAAAAATTTAAATGAAACTAGTTACTCGTGCTTTTTTTTTGGTCGATCAAGACACCTAACCTCGTATGAACGTCTTCAATTGAAATTGATCTATGTATTTTACTCTTATTATTTATTAACATATGATTGTTTTGTATAAATATTATTTTAAAACTTATATTTAAAATTTGATATTTTTAAGTTATTCTATTATAAATTTTGAAATCAAACTATATATATATATATATATATAGCTAAAAGATTTACGTATTACAATATATTTAATTTAGTCTTATTTATTATATTATTCTTTTCTGAATTGTATTTGATTTTAAAGTTTGACTACATTTTTTGCTTTTTATTTCATTTTTAAATTTAGTCAACTAAAGTATAGTTGTGAATTAGTTATATTGACTTAAATATGTTAAATAAAATTTATATATCAAAATTGGTATTTCTTTCAAATTATTTTGCGAACTGTTTGTCTTTTTTTATTATTATTTTCTAGGTTATCATAATTATTATTTTTATTTGACTCTAAATTTTAGTGCAATTTTCCAAATAAATTGTTAAGGTCCAAAACTTGCGTTTATATATTATATGGGAAAAATCATTAAATTTAATATTAAATGATTATTTGAAAATTTTAATTTGATAAATGGTTATTAATAGTGATTGGGGAACATTAGACATAAGATATATGAAATTAAAATTTCGCTCTCTTTGGGTTATGTGTGAGAGCCTCCTATGGTGATGTTAGTATCGGCCACCGTCTCTAGCATCTCTGATTGATGGACCCCTGTGCTTTCGAAACGAACACTAAAGTGATCCCCATAGGGGTAAGTGGTTCCAGGTACCGTGTAATTTTAGAATTTCTCGGAACCTACCTTGATGCAAATAAGGTATTCAATTTTGGAACCGGAACCTACCCTGTTGAATTTGGAACCAGAATCTACCCATAACTTGTTTATACTAGTGGTTCCGGGTACCCTATTAGGAACATGTTTCATAATAAATTATCTAAAACTTACTTATACTAACCGATTTGAAATCGTTTTTTCCCCAAAACAAATATGAAGCTGCAACAATCATACAAAATGATCATACAATCATCCAATAATCATAAATGTTTTCACAAAAGCATACAATCAACCACGTAGGAGAACAGAGATTGTGTGCATCGTGCGGGAGAAGAGAAATGCGAGAGAAACTAAACAAATAAAGAAGAGAAAATGAACTGCAACAGTTTATACTATGTAAAACAACAACAAATTTAGGGTTAGAAACTTAGAAATTAGAATAGAACGAAAACTACTAATTCTTTTTTTCTTGATATTAATATTATATACATACATACATATAATCGATTCTGAGTAGATTCCAGGTACCCTATTACTTGGATCGGAACCTAAAATACATGTTCTTAATTTTATTTACTAGAACCTACCCTATGTGCCGATTCTGGGTAGGTTCAAGTGCCAAATGACTAATTTGCTAACCCCTAATCCCCTAATCCCCGCAGTCATCTGTAATTGGCTTAGGGATTGATCCTTGCAGATTCGTTTCACTTCAGTGAACAATTAAATAAGAACCAAAAACGGTCTAAACAGAATTCAATTTTTGAGTGAGTTGGAAAAAGCCCCAATTCGTTTTAGCTTGGTTATGCAGGAAGACGTGAATATAGTGATGATCTCTGGACCACGTGAAACATGGACAACTCCTATGTCAATTCTAGCGGACAAAACAAACCCAGGAAAACTACTCTAGATCTAGCATCAAACCCTAGATTAACAAGGAATGACTAGTATATGGGATGATAATCTCTCAAAAATCAGTTAAAATTGTTGCCATAACTAGTGTCTTAAAGCGGGCATGGGCTAGCTTCAAAACTGTTAAAATATCAGAGGCGTCCGAAAGAGTGATATTGTTAGATTTGAGAAGGGGAAGGACTGCAACCATATATTCGATACGTCCCCATGGGATTTTGCCTGAGTATGAGAAGATGGGCACCGAGTATTGGTTTGAAAAATGTTGATTTCAAGATGAAGGCAAATTTGAGAAATTTGAGTATTGGTCCATGAACTAGGATTTGAGAAATTCAGTGAAGAGAATGCAAAAAAAATATTGGGAACAATAAAGGCAAATTTATCGTGATTGAGGAAAAAGTAGAGAATATAGGCAGGTGCTAACTTAGAATGAAAGTTGAGGTGAATGTTGATTGACCTCTACGAGATGGATTCTAGTGGGAGAACTCAAAAAGGAGAGAAAATTGGGCATCAAGAAAATATGAAAGATTATCGTACTTTTGCTATGGATGTGGTATGCTCGGACATATGATACAAATATGTAAGGGAAAAGTTCAAATTTTTGAGGGAAAAAGGACACCCATTATATGGTCCATGGCTAAATGAAAAGAGACCAAAATAGAACCATGCAAAGACAACAATAAAGGAAATAGAAAAGAGTACAACTCACACAAAACATACACCACATCGATCATCGTTTGACATAATGGAGGAGGTAAGAGAAAATGCGAAACAACAAAGCTTTATGGTTAGATCCCTGAAGAAAATTACATGAAGGCTAATACTTAAAATCCACCTAAAATTGCACATGAAAACCAACAAGACAATGATCTCCAAAACCCTAACACCCACACACCCAAAATAAGCAACCCCCAACACAAGAGAAATCAACAAGACCCAATCTATGACCAGAACATTTACCTAAACAACCCACCACCAGAAAATGTGATATGCCTACTTGGCCCCAACCCATCTACCAAACAACATAGAAACTAACTCGTTCATGTTCTATTCAACCACCATCATGCAAACTGATTCACAACCCCATGTTCCAATCCCAAAGACCTTAGATAAACCCATCAAAATACCTGACACTAACATGTTGCCCACATACATTGTCCTTATCAACAACCATGACATAACCGAACTTCCTGATAAACCACCATCACCCAACTACCAAATTAGCCATGCACAAACCTACATAGTTGAGAATCTCCCTGACACACCCTTTCCTACCCGCACAACAACACTCTTATTGCATATTACTGGTCTTAGCCCAATCTTAACCAAAATGTCCCTGAAGAGACACCTGGAGGAGGAAGAGAGCGAACACACACGAAGCAAAATGATGAAATTGAACTTTGAACAACAGGACCCAAATAATAAATGAAAAGAGTCGAATGATGTCTAGCAAAGAGTGAATCCCCAAAAGAAGGTAAAAAAGTATTTATATTCCAAAATACCAAGACCTATGATAGCACATATACCTTACACGAGGGAAAAGGTAGAAACAATAAAGGGATTGGGTTGTGGTTGTTATCCTGAAACAAACACACGGGAACAATGAACTTAATCTGTTGGAATTGTCAGGGTTTGGGGTCTACCCTGACAATTCGTCAACTCAAATATCTCAATAGGAGGTATCAGCCGAAAATAATATTCCTAATGGAAACAAAGAATACGGATGCCTTCTGTTGGGTATCGATAGTGACACTACCAGAGACGTCACTATCTAAAACCCTACCAGGAAATCAAGCTCGACCGAAGGAACTTCAATCAAGCTTCGGGGGCAAATGTTGGGTATCGATAGTGACAGCCCAGTAAGAAAAGGCATCGAAGGCCCAATAACTATAGAGGGGGTAAACCCATGACATCCGAACCGGATCGGCCCAAGTACAAGCCAAACTTGGCCCACCATCGAGTAATCCAGAATCGAGCCCAAAGTCTATAGGGACGCCAAAGGCTCTCAGACTGCTCGCCATTCTCTACCAAGTCGCGACCTTCCACTGCTCGACATGGGAGTGCTCGCCCCGAAAAGAGCCTTGCCTCTCTCCTCTGGTCCCACAAAACCATTAATAAGGAAGTGACCGCGATATCCCGTATATCTCAGTTGCATATTCACTAAAGATTAGATTTGGTAACTGCAATATCTCGCAATAACTGACAATCCGAATCTTCGGCAACACAATATACCCTAAGATATTCAGCTGCCATATACAGTTCTATCTCTCTTACCCTATAAATACCCTTGCTTTACATACGTTCTTTACGTTTTGAGTTTTATACACACATATACTCATTTAAGCATCGGAGAGGGACCCAGAGGCACCCCCTCTGTTGCGCTCCCCTACCTGCAGGTTCACCGGAGTTGGAGCTGAAGCGTCATCTCAACCTTGTCTGGCATTTAATTCACTGCCAGATCAGCATTCAGGATTTCACGATCCAACATTTAGCGCCGTCTGTGGGAAGCGAGCAATTCAGCCATGAGAACTCGATCCCAAAGCAACCGTCGGAATCAGACTAGGGAGCGATCCTCAGATAGCTCTGATTCCGCCGCCGCTTCACCGCTTCAACAGGAACCTGCCAACCGAGCAGGAGTTAACGCTGTTCCTCTGCGGACAGCCCGAGAACATGTCGGTGATTCAAGACCGACCCCAGCTGCTGAGCAAAACGGAGCCCCTGCACCGCAGACAGTCCACATTGCGTGGCAGGATATTAATTTAACCCCCGAGATGGTCTCCTTGCTGGAAGCCATCCTAGGACAGGCGCGCCGCCAAGCCCCTGCTCCTCAGGAAAACAATCCCTCTGCTCCTAAGGAAAACCACCGCCCTGCTGCCACAGGGCCTTCACCTTCAGAAGCGGCCAATCCTGGTCCTGCTGCGCCTCAGGAGGATCAGGAGATGACGTCAGGTCAGCAGTCCCTACCTCCAGCACACACCAAGGAGCCAGCAGCTGCATATACTGCCAATCCTTCCGGTCCGCCTCCACCCGGAGCCTCTCCCATGTACTGCACTGTGGATCAGATGGATGACCTCCTCAACAAAAGGCTCCAGGAAAGACAGTTGACAGTCAAATCTCCCTTCAAGGAGCAGTCCTCTCATCCCTTCATCGACGCGCTCGTCGCTATCAAAATCCCGAAGGATGTGGTTGCTCGGGCCATACCTGAGTATAGCGGTGGAGGAGATCCCACCGTACATGTCAACAAGCATGAGGCCTCCCTTCTGGGTAAGTCAAACGATCCTAATCATTTGGCTTTGCTATTTCCATCTACTCTTTCGGGTTCGGCTTCGTCCTGGTTCTTCGGCCTCCCTGCAGGATCAATCGGAACTTGGGCAGAGTTGAGAAGCAAGTTCCTGGAGAGATATATGGGCGAGCGCCAGTTGCTGAAGAGCGTGGTCGCCCTTGACTCGGTCAAACAGCAGCCTGGAGAGTCGCTGTCCAACTTCTACGGGCGTTTTCATCAAAACGTCACAGAATTCGATCGTCGAATCTCGGATGGGGAGATCATTCGAGCATTCTACAGAGGTCTGGATGTGGCCAAAAAGGCCTCGCGAAAGCTGCGAAACAGCTACCATGTGAAGGAGATAGAGACATTGGAGGAGTTGGCGTCCAGGGCAAAAGGTTTCATAGACCTTGAACGCGCAAACATCGAGGCTAACCTCCTGACGACCTCGCTAAGGGTAACCCATGAACCCCTACGCGATGGTAAGAAGGAGGTCAAGAAGGAGAAGAAGGGAAAAGAAAGTAAGCCCCGAGTCGAGCCTCTTCCAGCGCCTCGCCATCCAGAGGTCCCTGAGTACTTCACGCCTTTAAATAGGCAGATCTCAGCGGTACTAGTCGAGATGGAGAGGAGATCCTTGGCGAGGCCACCGATGCCTCGTCGAGGTGGGTTACCCATGGGCAAGGATGTCGAGAGCTATTGCAGATATCATAAGTGCAAGGGCCACAAGACAGACGATTGCAAGATCCTGAAGCGAGATATAGAGAGGCTGATTCAGGGGGGAATGTTGAAGGAGTTTGTGGCAGGGCGAGACCGAAGTCGAACGCCCCCCAGGAGACATCGTTCACCAGCCCCTGCAGATCAAGCTGAGCCTTCTGGAAGCAAGAGGAGAGTGAATCTGATTGCAGGAGGATTCGGCGCAGGCGGCGAGAGGTCAAGCGCCAGAGAGGTCTACGCCACTCAGATCTCTACGGCAGTTCAGTTGGGGAAGCGGCCCCGAACTGAAGAAGACATTGTCATCTCATTCTCTGAAGATGATTTGGCACATGTCACCACGCCCACAACGATGCTCTGGTCATTACGGCGGATATTGACGGCTGTGATGTTGCAAGGATTCTGGTCGACGGAGGCAGCTCGACAGACATCCTGTTTCTTGACGCCTTCTAAAAGATGGGCAAATCAAAACGCGACCTGAAGAGGGTCGACTTTCCGCTGATCGGATTTGCGGGAAGGACAACTTATCCACTGGGGGCTATAACCATGCCAGTGATTTTTGGCGAGGGGTGGAAAAGCATCAAGGTGTCGGTCACTTTCCTGGTGGTCGACTCACCTACATCCTACAACGCCATCATAGGGAGGACCACGATCAACCCAAATAAGATTGTGGCCTCCACTGTCCACCAGAAGATGAAATTCCCCACTCCCAACGGGATTGGAGAAGTACTCGGAGATCAGCCTTCCTCGCGGCAATGCTATGTGAACTGTTTACGCAGGAAGAACCAAAGGGAGGCCCTCGCCATCGAGACAGAGGCCGATCCCCGCGAGGACTTGGCTCGACCAGCACCCATAGAGGAATTGGAGGAGGTCGAGATCGATGGTCCAGACAAAAAGGTGCGCATTGGGACCACCTTGAAAGAGGATCAGAAGGAGGCCATGACCGCCCTTCTCAAGGAATTCAAAGAGCTCTTCGCCTGGCAGCCGAGCGACATGCCTGGAATCAGCACAAATATTATCTCTCATGAGCTCAGGATAGACCCCTCCATCAAGCCGATCGCCCAAAAGAGAAGATCATTCGGGACTGATAAGCGTTTGGCGATCAGGCAGGAAGTCGGCAGGCTGATTGAAGCTGACTTCGTTAGAGAAGTAAGATTCCAGAGCTGGGTCGCCAACCCAGTTTTGGTCAAGAAATCAAACGGCAAGTGGAGGATGTGCGTCGACTTCCGCGACTTAAACAAGGCTTGCCCCAAAGATTCATATCCCCTTCCGAGAATTGATCAGCTGGTCGATGCTACCTCGGGTCACGAGATGCTAAGCTCTCTGGATGACCCCGTTCCAGAATTATTTGAAAGAAGGCATCCTCCCAGAGGACGAAGGCGAATCCACTAGGATTAGAAGACTCGCAGCCAAGTATCTAATCATCGATGGAGAACTCTACAGAAGAGGTTATTCGACGCCTTACTTGAGATGTGTTGCTCTGCCCGAAACAGAAAAAGTTCTCGAGAAGCTCATGAAGGGGCAGCAGCATGCCATGAAGGTGCTCGTTCACTAAGCAGGAAAATATTCAGATTGGGATATTACTGGCCGACATTGGGAAAAGACGCAGCCGAATTAGCACAGAAGTGTGAAATTTGCCAGCAGTTTGCACCACGATCGGGTCGACCATCGACATTATTATCCCCAATGGCAGGTGCCTGGCCCTTCGCTCAATGGGGAATCGATATACTAGGTCCTTTTCCCATTAGCACTGGTCAGCGTACTCACATTATAGTGGCAATCGACTACTTCACTAAGTGGGTAGAGGCGAAAGCTCTAGCTTCGACAACGAAATTCCAAGTTATCAAATTCATGCAGGTCAACATATTCTCCAGGTTTGGTATTCCCAAAATACTCATCAGCGATAATGGTCCGCAATTCGTTGGAAAGGAGTTGAAATGGCTCTGTGAAGAGTATCATATCGACCATCGCTTCAGTTCAGTACATCACCCTCAAACGAATGGGCAAGCTGAAGCAGCCAACAAAGTTGTCTTAGCAGGACTAAAGAAAAGGGTTCGAGCATTCAAAGGGAACTGGGAAGACGAACTGGAAAACGTATTATTGGCAATCAGAACAACGCCTAAGGCGGCCACAGGAGAAACGCCTTTCAGTTTAGTGTACGGATCAGAAGCAGTAGCACCAGCTGAATTAGCAGTGCCTACCCACAGAGTCCTACACTTTAACGCGGAGGCAAATGAGATCGAGCGCATAACTGACCTCGACTTGGCAGAGGAAAAGAGATGGCTCTCGGAAAAAACACAGGCAAAGATGCGCTTGGCGACCGCTCGGTATTTCAACAGAAAAGTTAGCGCTCGCCAATTTTTCGTGGGGGAGATGGTTATGAGAAGGAATGAATTTACAAGGCTGGACAGTAAAAACAAACTTTCAGCCAAATGGGAAGGACCATACAAAGTAGTAGAGATCGCCGCACCAGGATCCTACTATTTGGAAACCACCGAAGGCGAGAGGTTACCCCGTCCATTTAATTCAGAGCATTTAAGAAGATTTTATGCATAGCTTGTAATCAAACTAATTATGTCAATAAAAGAAAGCCATTCCTTCACAAAGCGTGTCCACTCGAAGCAAGCTGAAGCCAAAAAGCCCTGACGACAAAGTCAGGCCTCAAAAGCCCTAGCAACAAAGCTAGGCCAAAAAGCCCTAGTAACAAAACTAGGCCACAAAAGCCCTAGCAACAAAGCTAGGCCAAAAGCCCTAGCAACAAAGCTAGGCCAAAAGCCCTAACAACAAAGTTAGGCCAAAAAAGCCCTATTAACAAAACTAGGCCACAAAAGCCCTAGCAACAAAGCTAGGCCAAAAGCCCTAACAACAAAGTTAGGCCAAAAAAGCTCTAGTAACAAAACTAGGCCACAAAAGCCCTAGCAACAAAGCTAGGCCAAAAGCCCTAGCAACAAAGCTAGGCCAAAAGCCCTAACAACAAAGTTAGGCCAAAAAAGCCCTAGTAACAAAACTAGGCCACAAAGGCCGTAGCAACAAAGCTAGGCCAAAAGCCCTAACAACAAAGTTAGGCCAAAAAAGCCATAGTAACAAAACTAGGCCACAAAAGCCCTAGCAACAAAGCTAGGCCAAAAAGCCCTAGCAACAAAGCTAGGCCAAAAAAGCCCTAGTAACAAAACTAGGCCACAAAAGCCCTAACAACAAAGTTAGGCCTCAAAAAACCTGACGCCAAGAGTCAGGCAAAGCCCTGACGCCAAAGTCAGGCCAAAAGACCTAGCAAAATGTTAGGCAAAATAAAAGCCCTGACGCCAAAGTCAGGCTAAAGAAAGTTTAGGCGATCACTATTGAACACCTCAAAGGTTTAAACTTCAAAGAAGGTAATATCTCTTTGAACTTAGAAGTTTACGCTTAGTGTCAAAAGTATTATCCTTAGAAAGTTTAACTTATGATTGGTCTACGGCTTTAAGGGTTGACGACATTACAAAGCAAGAAAAAGGTGGAAAGTAATTATGAGTAAGATATTGGATAGCTAAATATGTTCAAAGTCGATTAAAGGCTCAAGAATATAGAGGCATTCAATAGAAAAACTCAAGTCTTCGATAAATAATTACAAACCAAAAACAGAAAATACAAAAATGGCTATCTAAAAAAGATAAATATGGTCGCCAAGGAGTTGGGGACTTCAAGCTTTGGGGTTCTCGGGGGCAAAGACGCTCTGCTCGCCTTCGGGGGCAGAAGTACCGGGCTCGCCTTCAGGAGCAGCCTCCCCAGCAACAGAGGGCTGCGAAGGCTGACTCCGCAGGAAGGTCTTCAAGGAGGCAACTTCCCCAAGAGGAAAGTGGGGATCAACCGCCTGGACCTCCTCCACCAGTTCTTGGAGAAAATCGGCGATGGCCGACTTCATCACCTTCAAGGCCTGGTCTTCAAAGTCCTCGGAGGCCTTGAACTCCTCAACCACGGCTTGGGGTGAAGGAACCGCCTTCAGCTGATCAGACAGACGGTTCTTCTCCTCCTCTAGGGCGACCACCCTAGCTTCGGCAGCATCCCTCTGGGCCTCCGCGGCGACCCTAAGAGCGTCTGACTCGACCAACTGGGCACGAGCTTCCTTCAACTCGGCCTCCAGGCGAGCACGGACCACCTCCCCTTCATCAAGGCACTGATGAAGGGCCTCAGCTTCATGAAGGAAGGCTGCAGCATCAGCCTCCCTCTTCTTGACATCAGCAAGGAGGCGCTGCTCCTTCCTGAAATACTCCTCCCGGGCGCCGTCCACCAAGGTGATCGCCATGTCAGCGGTCTTCTTGATGGCCTGCAACTGCCCGGGGGTGACCCCTGTGCTTCGGTATTGCTCCAGCTCGACAAGCAGATCAGAGTGCTTGTCGGCGAGCTCGCCGAAAACGCGGCCGAGGATCACCTCTTCCCGAACGAGCTGACAACAAAAGCACAAGGAAAATGTCAAGTCATCAAAATGAAAAGGAATGACAAGGAATAAATAATGGAAAGAAGGCGAGATCATACCAGGGCAACTCGTTCGAAGTGGGTCTGTAAGAACCCCTCGATCTGAGGAAGCTCCGTGGGGACAATCGAACGGTCCTTGGGAGGAATTATCCCATCAAGGAGCCGCATGCACATGTCCGGGCTACCCCGTAGGCTCTTCTGGGCGGGGTACCCCTTCTTGGCAAGGTCCCCACAAGGGACCCAAGGCCTCCGAGAGTCCCCAGCCTTAAAAGGCTGGAACAAGCTCGCCATGGAGCAATACTCCTCGGCGGGAGCCCTCGAGGAGCTGGAAGCAGCAGGCCCCTTCTTCTGGGCCCCAGACTCCTTAGTAGGAGCCGTGGGCACTGAAGAGGCGGGAGGCGCCAAAGACAAGGCCTTCTCCTTAGCGGCGGAAGGGCCCTGAAGAGAGGGAGAAAGAGACGCCGTGTCCAAACCCTTCCCTTTGCTGGCAGAAGGGCCCTTAGGAGGGGAAGGAGGAGGAGGATGGTCGACCTCAGGGTTCTCTTCACTCCTGACCTTCTTAGAAGGAGGAGGAGGAGGGTCCCGGGCCACGTCCGCCAAGGACTCCACTGCAAAGCAACAAGACAATAAGTTAGGAGTCAGAGAACCGCAGAATGTAAAAACATTAAATCCACAAAAGGCGAGGTAATATACCTGGTTGACGAGGGCCAGTAGTGGCCGAAGGAAGCATCTCCTCGGGCTTCCTCTTGGTTGAACGCCTAGAAGGAGGAGGGGGAGAGCTTAGCAGCGCCTGGTCGGAGGACAATCCCGCCGATCCCTGGTCATCAAAGAGACCTATCAGTTTTTGGCTCTTGCTTACAACCTTCCCTACAAGTAATAAAACAAGGGAGGAGTTAGAAAATTACCCAATCATCAAATATTGGCGTGGCTTGATGAATGCCCGCCATCTCAAGGGCATTCTCGGTAGTCTCCGCCACTGAGCGGATGGACTTGAACTGAGATGACCGATGCAGCCGGTATAAATCGTCGATGGCATTCCGATCACTCCCGGACAATTCTTCAAAGGAGGGAGGAAAATCCTTGTCCGGAGCATACAATTTCCAAGGTACGCCCCCCTTATACAAGAAGTAAAACTTCTTGTAATTGGAGTTAGTGGCCCGGAAATCATCGATCAGGCGGACATGGACGTTCCAAGCCCATCCTTGAGGGCCTCCCCACTCCGAAAACTTCGGCCAGCGGGATTGGAAGTGGTGAAGGTGGTTAGCCCCTGCTGCCAGTCGGAAGAAGCACCGGAACAGGGCCAGTGAATATACCCATTCCTGGCGTAAGCATAGGAACTTGAAACCGACCCACATCCTGAGGGCATTCGGGACAAGCTGTGTGGGGTGAATCCCGTAAAACTGACACAAGGTCTGTAAATCCTCATAGAGAGGAAAACGCAACCCAGCATCGATCTGGGCCGCATAAATGTAAACCTCTCCATCGTGAGGAAAATGCAGACCTAGGCCAGGATACCTAGGAGCATCCTCCGCACTGAAGCCACCAAGCGCCACCATGGTCTTAAAGTAAGCCGGCTTCAGTTCGTTAGGCTTGATATCTACTCAGAATGATTCAAGTATGGCACAGCAAGTATAAAAACAAAGGAAAACAGAGGATATTGCCAAAACAGAGCAATAAAAGGGCGAAAGTTTACCTTTTGGGGAAAAAATAGGTGTGTTCAGCTCAGGACCATCTACCACCACTGGGGTGGCCGCAGACCTTCCCACATCAGGCTGTTTCCCCGCTGAGGAGGGCACAGCTTCATCCCTAATGGTCAAGGGAACACCGACATTCTGAGGGGCGCTGGCTTTGTTAGCACCCTTGATGGCCATGTGTTTGACTCGCTGACTTCTGGGGGCCATGGAAATGGTCGAAAGGACAACTGAAGAGGATTGAAAGAGAAAGGAAAGGTTCGCAGCGAAGTTCTGGAAATCTGAAGGAGTGGATAAGCGTAAAAAACAAAATGTAGAAACTGACGTTTCTTATATAGACCAAGAAGGGAGCAACCGCCACGAGCAAATCGAAGCGACATAGAGGAATGATGGCACCTTTTTGGAAAAAACCGAAGCAATGTCAGAATTCCAAAAGACACCTTGGGGAGACAGACGGTTGGCTGATATGGACAGCTGTCAGACTACCCTAGGTTTATGGAAAAGTAAATGTCAGGCGTGCCTCAAGTGACCGTTCGATTTCTGGACAACTGTGCAGTTATTAAATGCTAAAATTCCACTAAGGAGACAAGATGGTCGCCAGCGCACTAATAAAGTTTTAGCAGAAATATCTCGGGTAGGTAATGATCGCCTAACTAAGAAAGATAGACTTCCATAAGCCTAGGTCACCTCGAGTGATCGCCAAAAGGGAATAAAAGGAAGGATATTCTTTCGGCTTTGAACAGAGAAGAAATTGCTCGCCAAATGAGCTCGAAGTGTCTCAAAGGCACTGAACCATTACCAGAGACGTCACTATCTAAAACCCTACCAGGAAATCAAGCTCGACCGAAGGAACTTCAATCAAGCTTCGGGGGCAAATGTTGGGTATCGATAGTGACAGCCCAGTAAGAAAAGGCATCCAAGGCCCAATAACTATAGAGGGGGTAAACCCATGACATCCGAACCGGATCGGCCCAAGTACAAGCCAAACTTGGCCCACCATCGAGTAATCCAGAATCGAGCCCAAAGTCTATAGGGACGCCAAAGGCTCTCAGACTGTTCGCCATTCTCTACCAAGTCGCGACCTTCCACTGCTCGACATGGGAGTGCTCGCCCCGAAAAGAGCCTTGCCTCTCTCCTCTGGTCCCACAAAACCGTTAATAAGGAAGTGACCGCGATATCCCGTATATCTCGGTTGCATATTCACTAAAGATTAGATTTGGTAACTGCAATATCTCGCAATAACTGACAATCCGAATCTTCGGCAACACAATATACCCTAAGATATTCAGCTGCCATATACAGTTCTATCTCTCTTACCCTATAAATACCCTTGCTTTACATACGTTCTTTACGTTTTGAGTTTTATACACACATATACTCATTTAAGCATCGGAGAGGGACCCAGAGGCACCCCCTCTGTTGCGCTCCCCTACCTGCAGGTTCACCGGAGTTGGAGCTGAAGCGTCATCTCAACCTTGTCTGGCATTTAATTCACTGCCAGATCAGCATTCAGGATTTCACGATCCAACACCTTCTGGCGAGGAGATTCGAGAACAAATAGGATTGGAAAAAGTACATTACGTTGGACTCAGGGGTATGTCCGGAGGATTGGTTCTTTGGTGGATAGATGAAGTAAACATGGCAGTAAGAACGACAACTCACAATCTCATGGAATGTGAAGTGAGACTAGATCAATAATCAACGTAAATGTTTGCGACGTGGGTATATGTGAATGCTGATCCTCAGAGACGGAAACAAAACTGGAATGATTTATAGTCTATAGGAAGGGAAGGAAGAGGAATGTGGATGTGTCTTGGTGGTTTCAATGTTATAAGCCATCACCACGAGAAAGCAGGTGACAAAAGGAAGGCACAAAGGCAAGTTGATGACTCTAATTCGATGATTGAGGATATTCGCATGATAGATTTGTGCGCAAAGGGGTCGATATTTACTTGGTCAAATAATCGGGGGGGGGGGGGGGGGGGAGGGGGGAGAAGAAAGGGTATACGAGCGACACGATCAAGTCCTCACAAGCTCAATACCAGCTACTCAATCCCAAAATGCCTAATGCATCAATGAGATTGCAATTGGATATGATCATTCACTAATACTTCTACAAATAACACACAAAAGGCAAAAATGGAGTAACAATTTTTTATTTGAGGAGATGTGGATGGAAAATCCGTAGTACAAAGAAGTAATCAAGACATCTTGGGCCGGAAGAGATACGAGATGATCAAATTGGGAACATCTGTGCGATACTAGACAAGTGTCAGATGAGCTTCATTCAATGGAAGAAGGAAAAAAATGAAAATAAATTAGTTGAGCTGAAAAAGGCAAAGGACAAATTTTGCATGCTCACGCATAAACGGCCAAACAGGAGAAACCAACAGGAAGAACTCAACCTCAAGGATTGAATTAAAGACTTATATAATCGGGAAGAGATATGGAGGCAAAGATAAAAAAAATAAAATGGTTATCAACAAGCGATCAAAACTCAATATTTTATCAACAAGTACTATATATAAGATGCATCACATTTAGACATGAAAGTAGTGTGTGTGGTTAACATAATCATATCCTATTAACAACTCAACTTAACTAGAATTCGAACACAAAATTTTATCAACCAGTATGTATTAAAAATGACTACTATTCAACAATGAGTAAATGAATAATTGTAGTGATATAATTGATAAATATAACATATATACTTACTTTATTTTCAGTTGGTAAGAGTATGGAACCACAACCAAGATTGGTAGTTGGCGTGAAATCGCTGGAACCTCCTGTCATGAAGTGTTGAAATGAATTAAATCCATTCATATTGTTATGAAGGTTCGCGATGTGACCTTGATGGATGGATTGCATGACCTGTAATTGTTGTTAAAATTGTTTGAACATATCCCCCATCTGTGCCTTCATACTAGCCATTTGATCTGCTTGTTCCTTCAATTTATCATCAGTTTTTTTTATCCCCCTCTCTTTCAATCTATAGACGTGCTCTTACACATCTTACTATCTCTTCTTCAGTTATGCTAGCTTTCTGTGACCTATGTACCATGGTCGGTGTCACGCCAAGCCCATATAGCCTTTGATTCACCCAGGTTTTTCTCCACTTACAACCTCATGATATACACTTTCTTCCCTTACAAGTGGATCTTCATCTTGGTTATGAGAAGTGCGATATGCTAATAAGGTTTTTCCTTGTTCATACAACATACAAATAAGAATGATGTTTAATACATCTTCTACAAATAAAACTTGTATGCAAAAGTTAACTTTGAAAAATTTAAGTATTACCACTACAAAGGCTGACACTTCATCAACAAATGCACCATTATTCTTACGGACATGGGTACACTCATAAAATTCAAGACTCCCCACGGGTCTTTTACGTTCTTGTTCCTATTAAATTAACACGTTAAAGTAGAATGCAAAGCACTACTAGAAATTATGTTAAATAAGATAAATGTGTATTTAAAAGCATTCATACCAATCTATATTTTGCATAAGCAAAACTATCTGACCCAGTTGTATAAAGAGATGATTGTTGTGACCGGGCATGTTTCCCATGTTTTGATGATTCCTACTCATAAACAATAAAATAAATAAATAAAAAGTAGTGAGAATCGATAACATGAATTATACGGGGAAAAAAAGCATTCTAACCTGCCCTGCTTCAGAAACCCAATGATCTACTAAGATTTCTCATGGCCATTTGTCCAATCCATCAACTTCTTTTGCTTTGATTTCTTCTTTGGTAGCACTCGACGAAGAAGGTTATATTTCCAATAAGGCAATTCGAAAAATATGCTCTTCTTCTTCCAGAAAATACTATTTTGAGTAGATCTCGAGGCACCTTGTTCAGAGTAATCATCTCTCTAAAAGATATCTTCATCCTCTAATGTTGTATCAACCAATATGTTGTTACCATCTGTTGATCACTTCTTACTGCATTTACCATAACTATTTGTTAACCTCCTCATTTGATCAAAAATTTGCACACTAGAAAGAGTTGTTGGTGAAAGTCGCATCTCAGTTGTACCATCAAACTTCATTTTTTGAAGACGGAATGGATGATGTATGTGTAACCACTGTCGATGACACATATAACAGTATTTGCCACCGTTATCCAACCACAAAGACTCAGTTGAATAAGCACATATAAGACATGCAACACGACCTTTAGTACTCCACCAGATAAATTAGCATATGCAGGAAAATCATTAACAATCCACATGAGTGATGAACGAAGTGTAAAGTGTTCACCCTTCAACGCATCATATGCCTCAACACCATTCCAAAGTTGTTTTAAATCTTCGATTAGTGGTTTTAGATAAATATCTATATCATTTCCAAGACCTTTTTCACCAGGGATGACCATTGACAGTATAAGAGACGACTTCTTCATGCACATTCAAGACTCCATATTGTAAGGAATTATTAAAACGGGTCAGGCACTATAAGTTGCACTCATCGTCCTAAATGGATTAAAACCATCACTGGCTAATCCTAGTCTGACATTACGTGGGTCAGATGCAAAATTTGGGTAACGCTCATCGAATGACTTCCACGCCAATGCATCAACGGGATGTCTCAAGACTCCATCCATTGTTCAACCCTCCATATGTCATCGCATCGAAGATGCAATATCCTTTGACATATAAATACGTTTTAGCCTTGGAATTAAGGGAAAGTACCGTAATACTTTTGCAGTTTTTTTCCCAGAAGTAGTCTTTTCTATATTATCTTCAGGTAGGTCTAATTTATGATTTTTCCACCTCGAAAGACCACAAGTTTGACAACTTGAATGTTCAACATTTTCACCACAATACAATGTGCAATCATTTGTACGTGCATGTATCTTATCATACCAAAGAACCAATTCTCTAATAAATTTCTTAGCATCATAATAAGAAACCGGAAAAGTTGCTAAACGAAATGCAATTATTAATACTTCAAACAACATATCAACTGATTTCCGAGACCAACTACCAACTATTTTTATATTCCATATGTTTAAGATGAATGATATCACAGTGAATAATTCACAATTGGGATATAATGGTTTCTCAGATTCACTCATTAAATTTTGAAGAGGTGAAATTTTTTCAGGGCCAGCATTGTGTTGTTTTGATCTTGAAGCGTTATTATCACCATCAATTGGCATATTATCTTGCACACTATTTGACGAACCAGATCCCATGGCAGCACGAAATAAATCTCGCAATTCACCTTGTCCATACAAATGACTGTTAATTTTGTTATTCCTTATAAGACTATTCATTTCTTGGTTCATAGTGGATTGAGTTTATAGACAATATTCACCATGAAAACACCATATTGTATAGTCAACCAAGAAACCATTCCAAATCAAGTGACTTTATACTTCTGGCACATGATCTTTTTTATTTTTGCATTTACGGCAAGGGCAATTCATTTTTCCATTAACCAAACCATTTATATTAGCAAATTAAATGAAGTTTTTGACACCGGATTGGTACTCTTTGCTAATTCTTGGTTTTTTTATCCAATTTCTATCCATGCTGAATTTTAAAGTTCCTAACAAAAACATGTCAATATAGTTAAAAATACATGCTATCAATTCAAAAAACATGTACATTGAGTGGTCAATTATTTGTACAAGTTATGTATCATGTGTGTGCATTGTAACTAAGATGCACAACCTTGAATTGATTATGATTCATATTTTGTTTCCTCTTACATTTCTAGAGTTTGCAATCAAAAACTTTTCTAATACTATATTATGATTATTATGGAACTGATTCAATCAAGTTCACTTTATTATTAACAATGAAAGTTAGTTCTAGTTCCGAATTTTAGTCAATGTATATCTATCTATACAAGCAAAAGTTCAATATATATATATATCAGTTCATGACAAAGTCTTGTTATATATACCAATCCAATGCAACTTATGTGCCTATAACTCTTGCCCTGCTCAAGTGTCGTTTTTAGCTCAACCACAGTGCTAACTATACTACAGTCAATTCTAACTATATTGTCATTGGTCCCTAACATGTTATTTCAATTCTATTTTATGTGTTTTCCATCCCCACGCCTTTGTATTTCGCTCTATATTTGGAGACACCAACAATTTAAAAGCATGGAAGAGAGGAACTTAAGGCAGCAAACAGAAATGATGAAGACCCTCAATTGTTAACACGAGACAACTCAAACCCAAAAATAATACAACCGAGACTTATACATGGAAATCGAAGCTTGATGGAAAAAATATGGTTTGCACAATAGATGATTCTTGATGTTTTCTATGATAAATCGAAGAAGGCGAGACATATATAAGACTCAGGAAGGTTGAATTGTTGAAGGAATTGAAAAATAAAAACATAAAAAATTACTGATTCAAAGCAGTGGCGCGACACAACAGAGGGGAAGAAACACTTCTTATATAGAGAGAGCTTCATTCGACGAGGAGAATAAAATAAGTATATAGAGGAGGACTTATATTTTGAGGGACGACTCAATATTATTTAAGCCATCAAAAATAATTTTGATTAAAAAAAATGTTTTTGAATGACGGCTCAACAATATTGGGCCGTCAAAAATAAATTGATTAAAAAAATTGATTTTGAATGACGGCTCAACAATATTGGGCCGTCAAAAATAAATTTTATTCAAAACATTTGTTTTTAAATGACGGTTGAATACAAAAATATTTTTAATGACGTCTCTACAGTAGTCGAGCCGTCAAAAAGAATTTTGATTAAAAAAATAGTTTTAGCGTCTCTTTCAATATTGAGCCGCAAATAAAGATGACGAGTCTAAAAATTGAGTCGGTAATTCAATAATTGACGGCTCAACATTCATTGAGCCATTAATAATTGTAAAGGTAAGGTTTTCACGGCTCAATGATGCTTGAGCCGTTTCCTTGAGCCCTTAACAACACATTCTCTCGTAGTGTTTAAAACGGGTAAAATATAAATAAATATTTAAAACTTCGAGTAATCTAATAAAAATAATTGAGGTAGATAAAAAAACAATATATAAAATAAAAAATTAAACACATAAAAATAAAATAAAATAAAAAAGTTCATACATATTTAATGAATTATAAGGATAATTTTAAATAAATGGAATAATTAAGATTTTATTTGTTATGGTCCTAAAAATGATATGCTTTGTATTAATTCTAGGTATTCAAAAGTCAGAGATATAGCAATCGTCTAGATGAAATAAAATTATCTAGAAGTGGCTCACCGATTTCTTTTAAAGTGAACGGATTAGCAAACCAAACTTTCGTATTTTTGAAATATTATATCATATTATGTCCGGATGTGAATTTATATTATAATAATTATTAAATTATATTTTGCGTCGAAAATTTAGTTTAAATTAATATACTAAAAGAATATATGTATATCTTATTCTTAACGATATAAATGTTTTCATTCGAAAATTATTTACATCTATTTGGTTATACAATTAATATATCTCTTCTTATTTCTCATGTATAACTATGAGTTTTCTTAAGTATATTTTTATTTAGAAGTTTTTATACCATCCTAAAATTCATAATATTATAATTTCATGAAATGTAAGTATTTGCAAACATGATTGTTTTTTAGTACATACTAAATTAAAATCAATTATATATGTATATATTACATATTCGTTTTAGTAAAATAATAATTGCATGTTAATATTATGTACATAATTTATGATTATACAAGTAACATAAAATTAAGTGCTTGAGCAAAAATTTAGTAATACTATTACTATAATTTGTTCATACCTTTTACATTTTTTCTAATAAAATATTAGACTCAAATTTCAACAAATAGCGTGCTTGTCTGAATCACTGTGGTGCCACAAACCTAGCTAGTGTCGAAAGCTATCCAATGTGAGCCGAAAGTAAGTATCTACGTACTCAACCCAAGAGGGGCACATATGTGAAGACGGTGTATAATGTATATGTCATCCACTCCCAAATAAAGTGTTGCATTGCAACAAAACTTCGAAACATCTCTCTTTTCACTCAACGGATAAACCTATCCATGTATAATTTGCAATGTATTCTTGTTTCAAGCATTCATGTATCACATTCCATACCAAGAATAGATAGATTGATGTTTATATATATATATATGATGACGACGATGTCAATAGTCTCTTTTCTTCTAAAAAGCTTTCATCATCGTCTTACTTTTGTTAGTTGTACGTATCACTTTATCACCTTCTATTGTACTAGATAGGAAAGCATTTAACGATCTACATCAAGATGCACGTATTATAGGTTTAGAGAAAAAGTATCACTCGTGCAGTTTTTTTTTTGGCCAGTGAAAACTGCGTTCCATTAAAAACCCAGCACTGAAGTTCCGTTACAGCTCAACTCTAATAATAACAATCTAGATAGAGGGGTTGGGGGTCTTACAACCCAATCCGAAGGAGACAACCCCTGCATGACACTATTGGCTACCTAATCCGCACATCCGTTAGAGGATCTCATAACAAAGACCCAAGCGACCTCGTCAAACGATCTAGCCAAAACCAACGCATTGAACACAATTGGGTCAATTTTCCAAAGGAAATGCAATCCTCTAATGTGTTATATCACCGTCTCCGCATCAAATTCTATGGTTAGCCTCTTGCAACCTTTAGATAGAGCTAACTTAACTCCCTCAAGAATTGTCTTAGCCTCTAGTTCCTCAATCGAGCCTCCCCGCAAAGATGCCATCGTACCCTAAACCCTAGACCATATATATGCCCATCGTGGTCCCTCGCTATAATCTCCAGTCCCCCCCCCCCTGACCTGATGTCGGTTCCCACGACGAATCGCAATTTAGTTTGATGACCCCCTCCTCCGGTCTGATCCACGATCGAGTTGTTGTATTATTCATCCTGCTCACCTAGAGATTGGCCACCACCTGTGTCTCCTCGAACGATCGGAAGACTTTCTATATGATCCCATCCGTGTTCGGAACCCGCACCTCGAAAGCTAGCTTACATCTGGCTTTCCATATGCACCAGCAGACCAACATGCCCAAGACCCACATGTCCTTGTCCCACTGTTTGTGTCCAGCTCGTGCAGTCTTAAACTAATCCTATTAGCACTAATCCTATGCAGTTCTTTTAACGAGCTTTTAACATTATATTATAACTATTTGATATTTTTTACCGAAATATATTATTATTTAATTTAAATAGTTCTTTTTCATTCTACAAAGGAATAATTATCCATTTATTTGGTTTATATTTTTATTTATTTGATACTTATTGATATATAACATTTTCAAGTTTATAGTGAGTCTAAGGTTATAGAATTATAGTTGAAATAAAAAACTACGTTTTGTGTATAGTGCAGATCAACAGTACTCTAGAATTGTGATTCATATTGACAATTTAAACTTTGGAATATATATTAACTTAGTTTTGTTTATCAATTAACCATTTACTTGATGAGATAAAACGTCGTGACTCTTGGTCACGGATATTCGGAAATACAATCATACTCAATTAAAAATAACAATGGTAGTGGTGGTCTTTCGACTCAATCATCTAGACTCACTCCCAATCTCGTTTTATTTTCTATCCAATTTGCGCACTCGTTTGCCGTCCTTGGAATAGCTCTCCATTTCACTTGCTCAATTCTCCTAGCTAGTGCTCATGTGAACCAACGCATTGTTATGATGGTGGATACTCTCCAATGTGTCGTCCCCTCTTCAAGTTTTTTGTGAACCATTTGTGAGTCCGTTTCGACGTCAACGCTTTGCCATCGCGCTTGGATGGCTAGGCGTACTCCTTCTTGTATCGCAATGGCCTCCATGGTCTCTATGTCATCTCCACGGTACCGTCGGTTAATTTCCTCCCACCACCTTTCCCTCATTGTCCCGTGCCACCACCCCTATGCTGTCTCTTCGTGTTTCTTTGCACCATGATGCATCACAATTTAATTTGATTGTGTTCCCCGTCAGTGGTTGCCATTGTTGTTTTTGTGGGATTTCTTGGGTTGGTTCTTCGGTTCAGCCACCTGCTTTATTTTCCTCATATGTTTGCTTGATCTCCATCATCGTCTTCATCGGGTTGGGTGGTATGGCCTCGAACGCGGCTTTGCACCTTGTTTTCCATATGTGCCAACATGTGATTAGGATGAGCGTCCACCGTGTCTCCTGAACTGACCCGTGCCCGCTCGCCTCCTTTCCTCCAACCATTGGACCATATTGCTATTGCTCTTTTGGTCAAGTCGTATACCTAGTATCCCAGACCACATCGGTTCGGTCCATCGACACTTTAGCATCATGTGTTCCCATGTATCCTCTTCTTCATATATTGGGCAACTAGGGGTTACGGGCATACCTCGTCTTACCATATTTGCATTGACGTCTAGGGCATTTGTAGCCAATCTCCATATGAGGTTTTTAACATTTGGTATCGTCTTGGTCGCCCATATGTCCCTCCATAATGTGTCTTGGTTCGGTTGAGTTTCCCCCCTTCGGCGTGCATTATTTTCCCTCAATTTATGGTATACCGATCGAGCTTGTGGTGTCCCGTCTCTCGTGTGTGGCCAAATGTACCGATCTCTTTCTTTGTCTTGTGGTATTGGTAAGTTAAGTATGTGCTCTGCATCTTTTTGGTTTACGATGTTTCACACTATCTCTTCATTCCATCTCCCATCGGTTCATATCAAATCATTCACCCTTAGTTCTCCTCCATGCTCGACTTGTACCTCGGCATTGACTCGCCGACTCTCTTTTGTATGGATCCATGGGTCATTAAAGACTCGTATTTCCTCCCCCCGATCATATCATCCACACGCCTTCTAGTTTCATTATGTCCCTCCTGTGTATTAGGCTACTTCACCCCCATGATGCCCGTCCTCCTCTTCTCGCCTAAAGGAAGAAGTTGTGTGGGAAATATAGTCCCTTGAGCACCCATGCACACAACGTATCCGGTTTGGCTAAGATTCTCATCTTCGTGAGTAGTGCAGTGTTAAAACTCTGGAGCTCACGGAAGCCTAGTCCCCCCGTGTTCTTTGATTTTGTTAGGACATCCCATCTCTTCCAATGTTTTCTCTTCCCCTCTACTGTTTGTCCCCACCAGAAATCTGCTATTAGTGAATCTATCTATGCGCACCATGTTTTAGGTAGGTGAAAAACACTCATGACGTATGTGGGGATTGATGTGATGACCGCCTTTATTAGCACCTCATTCCCTGCTTGGTTCAAGGTCTTTGGTCTCCATCCGGCCAACTTATCCTTTATTCTTATTTTCAGGGATATCAGTACCTCCTTCTTTGATCTGCCCCATATCGATAGCAAACCCAGATACTTCCCTGGATCACTTGTGCTCTGAATATTGAAAGCCTCCTCCACTTCCTTTCTATCACACTCCCTCGATCCTTTGCTGAAATAGAGGGTCGACTTGTTTGCATTGATTCCCTGTCCCGATACCTGGCAATAGGACTCAAGAATCCTCCCAAGTTGTCTCGCGTTATCAGGTGCCCCTTTGATGAAGAAAAGTGAGTCATCTTCAAAGAACAAGTGGTGGATTTCCGGGCAGTGGAATTTCATGGTGATCCCATGTATACTCTTCTCTATTGATGCCCTTACCAACCTTCTTGATAGCACATCCGCAAGTAATATGAAAAGGTAAGGTGATAGGGGGTCACCTTGTTGGATGTCTCTCGTTGGTTTGATCGTGTGGGTTCGGTCCCCATTGACTACCACTTGGTAGGTGGTTGTTGATATGCATTCTTTGATCCATCCTATCCATGTTTTTGAGAACCCTCGTTTCCTTAGTGTTGCTAGTAGGAATCCTCATTCCAACCGATCATACGCCTTTTACATGTCGATTTTTAATGCACATTCCACCATTTCCTCATTTCGGCTTGTTTGAAGGTGGTGAAAGACTTCGTGTGCCACCATGATATTATCCTGTATATTCCCTCCTGATACAACGGCACTTTGAAAAGGCGTGATAAGTTCTGATAGATACACCTATAGGCGATTCACCAGAACTTTGGAGATAATTTTATACAAGCAATTAAAACAACTAATTGGCCTAAAATGAGTTGCCATATTCGGCATGGGCACTTTTGGTATCAAGACAATGTCGGTATGGTTTTTAAGGGTTTAGAATGGTACCTATTCTGAAAAAACCTTAATCGAGGTGATGACGTCCGCTCCCACGACATTCCAGTTCTTTTGATAAAACAGACCCGAAAAAACGTCCAGACACACGTGATCCTCCAAGTTGGAATGCAGTTGATCTGATCTCCTTCTCTATTACCTCCGGATAAAGGTTTTCATTCATGTCAGTTGTAATTTAGTTCGGCACCCACCTTATGAAATCATCCCCCGATTCGGTTCCTTTCGATGTGAACATATCCCCAAAATACCTTCTTAGTTCATCGGCTATTCCTTCTTCCTTTGTCAACCATTCCCCATTCACGCCCCTCAATCTGCATATTTGTTTCCTCTTCCGACGGGCTATCGTTGTTTCATGGAAGTAAGTTATATTTCGGTCACCCTCTCTAAGCCACTTAATCCGCGACCTCTGTCTTCAATACGTTTCCTCCCTCGTCCACAACCCTTGGAGTTTTCCTTTTAATCTCTTCTCCTCCCTAATCGCATCTTGGTCCATTCCTCCTTGCATGTTTCCCTAATCTCTTATAACCTCTTTACATGATGGGTGTTTGAGCCACAGATCTTCGAACTTAAAACCGGTACTTCACCCTCTTCCTCGGTTGGTTTAGTGTCACTATCATGGGTGTGTGGTCTGACCCAATAGCGAGCTCGTTCATGCACTTCCCCTTGGGTGTCTCACACCCCAATCTGCATTCACAACTACTCGGTCCAGTCGCTCGCTTATTCTCTCGGTCCCGCTCCAGTTGTTGCACTATGTGTGTGTGTTCACGTTGGCCCGCAGATACTCCATGTTCAATTCGGCAATTAATTGCTTTAACTCGTCCATTTGCCTTTGCGACTTCCTTATACCCCCCCCCCCCATTTTTTCATGTGGGTAGCATATTGTGTTGAAATCTCCAAGTACCATCCATTGACATGTTCAGCTATTACCAATCATTCTAAGGTAATTCCAGTTTTGTGTTCTCACTTGAGCCTTCGTACTCGCATAAACCCATGTCACATGCACTCGTTCATCATGTGGTTTCATAGTCACCTCACAGTTGATAAAATTTTGATCGGCATAGTTGATGCTAACCCTTGTTTCGACCGAACACCATATTGCTAGACCCCCGGAGGTTCCATTCGGCCCCACATAATATTTGTTATCCATCCCCATTCGTGCTCTTATCCTCTCGCAGTAGGTATCACCATTCTTTGTCTCTATTAAGAAAATGATGTTCGGGCGATACCTTTTGTTGAGGTTTTGGAGGTGTTGAACTGTCAAGGCAAAACCCAAACCCTGACAATTTCAGGAGATGACACTCATTGAGCCCGTGTGGCTGTTTCAAGACAGTCACCAGAACCCATTCCTTCTGCTTTTGTTTCCATCATTGTGCTTGTTTCAACACCCATCTTTTCGATTTTCCTCTTCCTCAGGGGGTTTGTTCGACCCCCTCGTTGCCTCAGACTGTTTGTAGTTCTCGGTGCCCGTTCTCCCTCCCCCTCTCGATAGGTCATCACCTGTTTTTTCCTTCTTTTTGTTCCCAGTTGCTCCTCCATCTCCTCTCCGGTTCTTTTTAGAGTCATCTTGTCCATGTAGGGGCTAAGTCCGGATGTAGGGTTATGGGATGTGGGTATGGGTGATGTAGGTGGGGTGTCCGGTGGATTTTCGACGATATAGGTTTAGATAGGTGTGGTTAAGACATTGGCTTAGTCGGGGAGGTATGTGATCATAGGTTGGTTTTTGAGCATGTGGTGTTCGGTTCTTGGTTGTGGGTACTCCTCAAGGTTTGATCTCCCTATAAGCCACCGAGGTGGAATAATATGGTTCAGTTTGGGTGGTAGGCTTGGTTCGGTTCAGAGCTTGGGTTTGTGTATGGTCATGGCTAGGTCACTTATGGGTGCATAGCTTGGTTCAGTCAGGGTTGGTATGGCTGAGGTGTTCGGTTTATGGGGGGATGGTTCTCGGTTGATATGTTTGGTTCATGGCCTGTTTCCCGGGTCTCATCCGTTTCCCCAATCTCATACTTCATCGCTTCCTCCACTTGATCTGACTTTGTTTCCCTTGTGACCTCGACCCCCTTCCCTTCTCCTCCCTTGTTTTCTCTTTCTCATTCTGTGACACCTCCTTCTTTGAGCTTTGCCTTGCCTCCTCCATTATGTCAAACCACGACATTCTCGGTCCCGGTTTCGTACGTGTGCCCTTGTCCTCCTTGCCTCCCACATGTGATCGGTCTGTGTGCACTACAACAAATATTACCTCTTGTCACAGATAATTTTGTCACCATAAATTTAAATTTTGTCATATTATAAAAGTTATGACAAAACAAATTGTCACAAAGGTCGTCACCACAGTTTTGTCAAATAACTTATTTGTCATAACAATTATTGTGTTGTGACAAAGTTTACTTTGTCATCTTAACTATTTTCTGACGAATATAAAGTCACGATACACATTCTTTAATATATTATAAAAGTTGCCACCATAATTTCTAAAATTACATTATGACCACCAATAGTTTATAATTAAATTAATTCTTTAAAAAATATATATTATAAATATTGGCACCAAAATTTATAAAATTACATTATGACCCCATTATTTTATAACTGAATTAATTTCGAAAATAAATATAATTATTTAATATATTACAAATTTAGCATTATTACAATCCAATATAATCTAATTGCATTAGATATTATCCCTCAAAATGAAATAAAAAAGTAACAACATAAATGTAAAATAACCATTACTATTCAATAAAAATCAAATTAATAGCAAGAACAAGAAAGGTATCTCATTCTGTAATCCAATAGAATGATGTTCTTGACTAATTACATGAAAAAATAAAAATAAAGAGGAAAACATAAAAATAAACTAAAAGTGAGAAAGTTAGATGATATCCTAAAACCTAATTAGGGAAGAAAATGAAGCAGAAAAATTAATTGTGATGAAATAATATTCATCACAATATATCATATTTGTTGTAGTGGTGGTTTGCCTCCGTCTTATTCCCACAAGCCACTGCCCGTACGCTGGTTTTTTGGGTTCATGCTTCGCCATTTTGACCTCCTCCTTGCATGCTTGAGTCGTGTGTCCCAACATACCACATCCATAAAGGTAATCCGACAACCTTTCATATTTTATGGATGCCCATCTATCAATCCTAGAGAGTTCCTCCACCAGAAACCCGTGATCAATGGCTTATCCCCATCAACTTCCACTCGCATTCTCATATAACTATGGCATATCCTTCCTACATGTAGCTCTATTTCCAGGCATTTTCCTATCATATTTCCAATCTTCCAGGCATTGTCATCGCTAAACTTCTCTAACCCTAGGTCATGTATTTGGGTCCAGAAGTTTACCTTATTGAATTCCACTTCCCTCACTCCCTTGCTCGGTTCCCATTGTTTGATATTCAGGATGTGTCCATTTATTGCCCATGGTTCTAAGTCGAGGATGTGATCGGCATCCTCCTTCTTCTCGAAATCAATCAATAGAATGCTGGTTTCTGCCTCCGACACATTTACTTTGCCATCCTAAGTACATAGTGTATGGTATTCATCTTCACTGTTTTTTGTGCGATCAACCTCCCCATGTACCATGAACCAGCCTGTATTTGCTGATTCAAATCGAGAGCTACTGCATCTTCCCGGGGTCTGTTTTTATCAGAGTAACCGGTGCCACACTACATGGGCGGCATTGTGGTATCGATGTCTTCATCTCAGCTGACAGCTTCCCTGCAAAACAAGGGAAAAGGAGGATGAGATTCGTAGCTGAGAATCAGGTTAACTCTCGGCTTCTTGCTGTCATTTTTGAGCTAAGCCCCATGCCAATGTTTTGTGTTCATCCGGTTGGTTCTGTCTGTCCGCACATGATGTCGACCGTCGGTCGTTTGCTTACCTTTGTGTTGGCCCCCCTCTCAGCTAGTTGGTCCTCATGGTAGTTTGGTGGACAGACTCGAACGTTTCCAGTCGAAACTCTGGTGAAATTCGACCTTCGCTGTCCTCAGTTTCCTTCGTTATTCTGTTGGTTTCCTTGTATGGAAACGTCGTATCACTCCTCTCTCTCTCTCTCTCTCTGTTTCCGTGTGATTGGTTGTTGGGCAATTGACAATTAATCCCAAGGAATTGAAGCCAATTGGACAGCTTGAAGGCAAATCCCGCACAGCAAAACCTAGGTCAGTTTTGGGGCTTTCCTTCGGCTTCACCTGGCACGAGAGAATAGTTAGTTATGTTTTTAGGTACCTAATTGCCCATAAATTAGTTAGGATGTCTAGAATTATGACATGTAACTTTTTAATAATATTTATTATTTTCTATGATTAAACTCACTTATTTTAATTGGTCTTTATAAAATATACATTTTTCATGTACCTAGCTTACTTTAAAATTTTGCAAAACTTTCCATTCATTCTTTTACATAACTTTATATTTTCTTTTATAAATTTATAACATTTTCTCTTTCATATAATGAAATAAAGTAATAATTATTTCTTAAATCACTTTTATGGAGAGAATTTTATACAATACTCAACTATATAATATTTCTTTTTTGAAAAGTTAAGGATATGCACATATTAATAACTTCTGCTAATAAAATATCTTATTATTCATATAAATGAAACATAATTTTCATTTTTTATTACGTACTAAAATAAATAAATATTTTATAATGTTTAGTAGGCATAAACACATGGAAAGTTGTTTTAAAATAAATAGTATTTTAGTGAGAATGTTTTTTTTTTTTGCCATCAAAATCTTTCATGAAAGTGACTTACAATTACATAGATACATCCGCAAAGAGTAAAGAAAGTAACTCGGGTGGGGTCTAGAGACCCAATCCATTAGACACACCCGCATCCGTGCATAATTTGCTACCCAATCTGCACATCTATTCACGGTCCGTGGAATAGCAATCTAGGTCACTGATTCTACATTAGTCGCCATCGTTTTGACATTCGACATTATTGTGTTGATCCTCCATAGAAAAACTGAACCTCTAAGGTGGTTGATGACGACTTTCGCATCTGATTCAATTGTTACACTATGCCACCTTTTGTCAGTGGCCATCGTTACCGCTTGAAGAATTGCCTTAGCCTCGAGTTCCTCAATCAATTCTTCGGTGGTCGAGCTATGCCATCCTCCACGTATCTCTGCCGCTTGGTCTCGGGCTATCACTCCAATGCCCTCTTGGCCCATGACCAGGCACCATGAGGCATCGCAGTTGATCTAAATCATATTCCATTCCGGCCTCAACCACTTGTCGTTTCGATGTTCTCGTCGCAGTACTATCAGGTGGTTTGTTGTAGCCTCTATCTCCCCGATTGCTCTTAGGATTTCCAGCACTATGTTTCCCTGGTTCGTCTGTTTGTGTTCGAAGATGAGTTTGCAACGTGCTTTCCATATCAACCAAGTTGTTATCATGCACCTTTCTCACGTTTTCTTCAGCCCAGGTCCCCTTGCGAACGGTGGCGGTGTTTCATGGATAATCCAGCTCGCCAGTGCTGGCTGGTGTACCGCATCACAACTCCTTCCCAGTATACCTGACCACACTGCATGCGTCCATGCACATCCGGTGATGAGGTGGTCTCCGGTTTCCACCTCTTCGCATGCCGTACACAGGGGCGCGACGGGTACCCCTTTCTTGCGAGGTTTGACCTGACAACGATCGATTTTTATCCGAGTTTTCACATAAAAACCTTGATCTTTGGTCATACCTTTGCTTTCCAAATGGCGCGCCATATGTTCGGGTTGGTGTGCAACAGACCAACGTCTCCTGTTTCCCGGTCACAGATTCAATGGTAAGCTGACTTTACAAATATGCGCTTGTCCCTTGTGAATGGCCAGCGGAGGGTGTCTGGTCTAGGAGTCATTGGCAGCATGATATTGAGGACGTTCCCAACCTGGCTTGGTAAAACTTCCAGTCTCACATGTTCAGCATTCCACCCTAGGCCATCTCGTGCGAACGAGAGTGCAGCTCAGGTGTTTTGGTTCGGCATGCTTGGTGTCCCAGCTTGTTGCAGACGGTTTCCTAGAATGGATGGCACCCATTGGTCGTCGAATGGTCTGATCTTTTTCCCATCGCCTACGGACCATAGACCTTCTCGTCGTATGACATCCCTACCCGTAAGTAGATTGTCCCATGCCCATGAGGCACTAATGCCCTTGACCGCATATAGGAAGTCGGTTGAGGGGAAGTAAAATTTCTTCAACACCTGAACCCAAAGACCATTCGGTTCCTTCAACATCCTATCCGCTATCTTTGCCAACATTGCCACATTGAAGGCTTGCAATTCCCTAAATCCGAACCCCCTATTCAGTTTTTGTGTGGTCATGATTTCCCATCTCTTCCAATGTATTTTCCTATCCCTATCTTTGGCTCCCCCCACCAAAATCTCTCAATCATCGCATTAATCTCGGAACACCAAGTCAAGGGCAAACAGAATACATTCATAGCATAAGAAGGGATCAAAGTGATAACCAATTTGATAAGTACCTATTTCCCCGTGGTGTTCAACATTTTGTTCCTCAATCCTTGGATCTTATCCTGTATTCTCTCCTTTAGATAGTTGAGATCATCCATCTTTGAGCGCCCCTATACCGTCGGTAGACCCAAGTAATGTCCCGGGTTTGATACCTAGTTGATCTCGGGTTTGATACCTGGTTAACTCTCTGTCTGAAGGCCATGCAGTATTCTTATATCGTTCATTTTAGATTCGTTGCCTTATCCGCTGCCCCCTTGATGAAGAAGAGTGAATCATCGACGAATAGCAAGTGATGGATAATCGGGCTTTTCCTCTTCGGTCTTATCCATTGACCTAGATAGCACATCAGAAACGATGGTAAAGAGATAGAGGGATAGAGGGTCTCCTTATCTGAGTCCCCGAGACGAGTTTATAGTCTTTGTGTTATTGTCACTGACGTTGACCCGATACGACACTGTGGAGATGCAGGCCCATCCACTGGACCCATTTCTCACTAAATCCTCTCTTCTGCAGGACCTCCAGAAGGAAGTCTCATTCGACCCTATCATAGGCATTTTGGACGTCGATTTTTAGGGTACATTCCATCCTGTGTGCAGTTGTCATTTGTGCCCTCCTAGTCTTCAGGAATTGGAACATCTCATGAGCAATTATTATGGTCTCCTGAATACTTCTTTCTGCAACAAACGCATTTTGATACGGCGTTATCAGTTCTGAAAAATAGGTTTTTAGTCTATTTGTCAAAACCATAGAGATAATCTTATACCCAAAGTTACAGAGGCTAATAGGTATGAAATCATATGCCGAATCTAGGTTTTGGATTTTAGGAATAAGTGTAATATCTGTACGGTTCAAGAAAGTGGGCATGGTACCTGTTGTTGGGAAGGAGTTGATGGATGTGACGATGTCTGGACCAAGTACACTCCAGTTCCTCTGATAGAAAGACCCCGAGAATTCATCCGACCCCGGCGGCCTGAGCACCCCCATCTAGAATGCCGCAAGTCGCACCTCTTCTGTGTATGCCGACCTCGTTAGGTCTTGGTTTATCTGATCCATGATTTGACTAGGGATGTACCTGGTCGAGCTCTCAAGAATCATTGCACTTGTATGCACTACCCGCTCGGTTGTGAATAGGTGTTGGTAAAATCTGTGAGTTTCATGTGTTACTCCCTCGTCCCCTTCTATCCACTCCCCATCTGTTCCTCTAAGTCGGACAATCTTATTTCTCCTTCTTCTCGATAGTGTTGTTTGGTGGAAACATTTTGTGATTGAAGTCCAACCTACTCCACTGTATGAGTGAGTATTCAAATAAGAGCTCAATGGGGGCATGATTCAACCCCACTATTAGACCATTGATACAATGTACCTTCGGAAATAGGGAGCCCCATTATTTGTTTAAAATTACTCGGTCTAGCCTCTCCATCACCCTATCTTCTCCTCTTCAGTTGTTCGACCAGGTTTGCACCTATGCCTTGAAGCCCAGGTCCTCCATCCCTAGTTCGTCAATGATCGCATTGAATCGTTCAATCTTACGTTGCTCGTTGCACTTTCGTCCTATCTTCTCACTATGGTGTGAGATGTCATTGAAGTCCCATACGCATATCCATGCTTCCCTTCGACTCCTTCGAGTGTCTGTGAGTGTCTCCTAGTTTCCCATTCGTCTTGTGAAAACTGGATCCCCATATACCCATGTGATATGGAACTCCTTCCCTATTCGACTACCACCAACCTTGCAGTCGTTAAAATTCTTATCCTTGCCAAGCACTTGGATAGTAACACCCCTCATCCACCATAGGGCGAGACCACCACTATTACATGTTGGTTCTACATAAACCGAGTGTTCCATTCCCACCTCTCTCCTAACCTTCTCGCAAGACACCTCAGGTTGTTTCGTCTCCATTAGCAAGACCACCACCACCTGAGACCTCTTCATTAGGTCTTTTAGATGGCGAACCGTCAGAGGAGACCGCAACCTCTACTAGTTCCAACTGATCATGCTCATTTGGTTCGTGTGGCAATTACGGGGCAGCCACCAGAACCTGTGTTTTTCCCTGCGGTTATTGTTTTACCTCTCCTAGCCTTTTTCCTTTGTGTCATATTCACCCTTCTTCTTTCGGTTTCTCTCACTTGAGATTGTCCCCCGGTGCCACATGTTGGTGGCTGTGTGGTTGTTCCCAGCCCTGTCATTACTATGACCCCTCGCATTCGTTTCCCTGGCTCAGCATCATTTCTGTGGTCCCCCCTGCGCTTAGAGCACGGCATCCTCTCTCCTTGTGTGAAGGCTTGGGATTGAGGTTGATGGCCCAGGGAGAGTATCAGTAGTTTTGTATTAGGGTTGGGGGCTATTATCTCTGGTTCACCACCAAAAGTGTCCATGGAATATGTCGCTGGCACTTGTGGTAGGTGTTGCTATAGCTGTTGATTGGTTATGTCTATCAATGGAAGGTGTGGCGTTGTCTTGCTCATGCTCTGGTGGTATAGTGTTTGCATTCTGGGAGTTGGCCTATTCTCTATTGGTTGTGCATGGATGGTGACGTGCCTGTCACTCTAGTGATGGCTCGTCATCAGTTGTAGATGGTAGGATAGTAGAAGTTACGGGTCTCGCCAGGTTCTGGAGGTGGATGGTGAGGTATGTGATGTTGGTGTGTGTGTGTGTTACTCGTCCTCCACCTCCGACATATTGTTCAGATCGAAGTGTCTGCCTGGTCCGCTTGTTGAGCCATAGAAAGTCTGTCTCATAGAATTCGCCTCTGATGTCACGTCTTGACTATAGTTCCTCCCCCTTGTTTAGCAGATGGAGAAGTTCTGCTAGAGGGTGCCCCTCTGTGATGGTCAGCCATGACCCTCCTTTCTCGGTTGTGGATGCATCTCGCCTGTGATGCAGTTGACACCTTTGTTGATGATTCCGTTCTCTCTACTTTCGATGTCATCCTCTTCACATCTCGCCAAGTCTTCCTGTTCGTGTGTCTCATGGTTTCTTCTACTCGCCCCTCCCCACCCAGACGGTAAAGTTTATTATTATGTCGAGGTGTTTCTACTTGGAGTCACGCTCCATATTGCGGGTATCCCGCCTTTGTTTCCGACAACACTACCTCCTATCCCACATCCTTGCGACGTATGCCCCATTTTCCCGCAACCCTGGCAAAAGTCAGATAGCCTTTCATACCTAATACTCACCCATTTGTCCTGTCCACGGTTGTTCTTCCACCAAAACCCTGGTTTCAATGGTAGTGTTGTATCAATCTTGATTTGCAGCCTTAAGAAACTACATTGCTGCATGGTTTGCTAATGTTCTACACTAATACACTTTCCCACCGAGTCTCCTATTCGCCTAACATTCTCCCCGTTATACATTTCCATGCTTAGCCCATACACTTGTATCCATATTTGCATAGCATCAAAATCAATTTCCTCTAATCAAGTATCAGCATTGCAGTGTTTTAAATTGAGGGCATGACCCTGGATTGACGGTGGGGATAAGTCGATTACCTGGTTTTTGTCCATTTCCGATTCGAACTCGAAGGACATCGACTTATTGTCAACCTCCATCATCCGCACCGAACCAAATCTCGACCAAGCCCCTTAACCACATTGTACAAAAATGCATTTATGATATTCTTGTTTGAGATAATTCTGCCTACGACTCATATAGCTGCTAATCGAGGGGTTCAGGATGAGAGCGAGAGCCGGGTTCCCGGGATTCCTTCGCCCATCGGAGTTGGAGTGTTCGCCCATGGCGTCTCTGCCTACACCTTCACCAACGTTTCCTCAACCTGTTCAACAGAAAAAGAAACCAGAAGAAGAAAGGGTGGTGATTTGTAAATGAGCTTGACAGATTGAAAAATGTCGTAGGAAATTAATTAAGTTTGGGTATTTCCCCAGAAGTAGAGCGAAATCTTTTCGGCCAATCATAGTTGGAGTTGATTCCACTATGAGCTTGTCCCACTGGTTGATTCATGTACTGTGCTTAATTGAGTAACGAAGGAATGTTGCTCAGACTCCTTGTTAGGTTGAAAGGTTCAAGCCCCCGGTAGCGGCAGAATCCCTCACAGGTGAAAGCTGGAGAGAGAAGCGCGTGTGACGCGTGGCTGATTCTTCCACTTGATTAGCTTTGATAACATGCCTAGATGTAGTGAGAATGATTGAAATTCACTTTTATTAGCATTCATTTAAACACTATAATTAAAAAATTGTTTAATTAGACATTTTTTTTATCACAAAAATTAGACATAGTTTATAAGTTAAAAAGCTAAATATACATTATCTATGTGCCTCATTATATATTTTATTTATTAATATGTGAAAAATTATATATAGTTCAGAATGAATCAATATTCTAGTTATTAATAATAGTTTCTATTAAAAACAAATCAACTCAAACTAATTATCTATTAACTTTATAATGGATATGCCTACTTTTTTTTAATTAAATAAACCTTTAGTTAATTTTTTCTCAACTAATTAACCAAATAATATATTTTATTAATAAGTGTTCTAAATATAAATAAACTCTCTATTTATTATAGCTTCTGCTTTAATAATAAATAATCATTTTTGAAGTAGAAGGACCCATCAATTCCCCAATTAGTTAAAAAACAATTATCAATTTTCACACGTGGTTTGGCCAAAAAAAAAAAAAAATTCACACGTGGTTAATACATTTGTGCACATGCATCAGCAGTCAGCACACATGCATTCTTTGTCGGGGGGAAAACATTCCGAATTTAACAAGTTATGTATATTTTTAGCGTAGTGATAGTGTATGTGTTATGTAACACATATTACATTGCGTCTACATATTTAACAATCAAACTAAACACAAAACATAAGAACGACTAATTAGTTACATTTGAGAATCTAAAGAATTATTTAAAACGAAAAAAAATATAAATAAAAAATAGATAATCAAATAGGTAATTAACTATTTTTATTATAAGAGAGAACCAAAAATTTACCATTATCTCTCCGATACATCTCTAAATTTGTAAATATTTTCTCTTATATACATATAAAACTATATTTATATCATAACTATATATTCTTAACTAACAAAATATGTTGACTAAATGTGTTCTCTTAATGAATTTATTTATTATATATTTGCTTTTATAATTTTAAAATATTTAATTAAATATCTTTTAAGTTTAATTATTCTTAATTTTACAAATTAATTAATATAATTTTTTCCAAATTAATTTTATTACATATTAAAGTAAATGGCATATATATCATTTTATCCTATTTCATTCTATTTCTATTTATCATTCCATCAACCAAACATTGAAATGTCATATTTCATTCCATTAATCAAACATCATATTATTATCTCTTATTCCATATTATATATTATTATTCCTTATTACGTATTTCACCAACCAAACGCATCGTTAATATTCAATATACCATAAAACAAATGCTACAATTCAAATAAATCTTCTACGTGTGAAAATACACACATGAGATTTAATTTAAAATAGGTAACAATCTTGATCTACACTACAACTGTTACCACGGGGGGGGGGGGGGGGAGCAAACTCGGTTATAATGCGTTCCGTGATAAATCTAAGGGGAGTTCAATGCTACATTCTTTAGCTAATAAACATAAAAGAGGGAGTGGTGGTAGGGAAACCCAGTCATTAAGACTTACACCCTTTCTCGCTTGTAGAGCTATCCAATTTGCGCACTCGTTTGCGGTACGCGAGATTGCTTTCAAGTGATATGGTTCGTTTGACTTGCTATTGTAGAGAAATTTATTAGGAGAGCACCAAGACACCAATGTGGTGTGGCTCCGTTGAGTTGGAAGAAAACCACACTAGAATCCGATTCAATCTCCACTATTTCCCGTCCTTGTTCGCTGGCCAACTTAACCCTCTCAAGAATCACCATCGCTTCAAACATCTCCACCCCATCACACCTAATCCTACGATTAAGGCCACCTATTACTTCACCTCTTGAATTTCGGGCTATGACACCAATACCTCCCAACCCCGTTTGTTTGCACTGTGAGGCATCACAAATAATGTGGATAGCATTCGGTTGCGGTGCAGTCCATCTGTCTATTCTTTTGGCTAGGTGCTCTTGTTGGATGGTATCTTTGTGTTTTACCGTGCTCCTCAATTACCGCTTTGATCTCCGATATCACAACTCCCAGGTGTGGCATCTTCGTTTCGAATGCGTCCTTACATCTTTCCTTCCATATGTGCCAAGCGGTGATCATACATGCCGTCCACCTTGCTTGTTGAACTTCTTCCAAACATCCTGGTTTGTTCATGCGCTCTTGCAACCATTGTTCCATGGCTCAACCTACATTATGTGTGCCTTGAATCCCTAGTATCCCAAACCAAACTGCATGTGTCCACCTACATTCAAATAACATATATTCTCTTGTATCAAGCTCACCGCATATAGGACAACCCGGGGTAACATTTGGAATGCGTCGGTGCATGAGGTTGCTCTTCACCATGGAATTGGTTGCACGCTTCTACATGTAGCTCTTGACATTTGGTTTTGTCTTTGCACCCCATATACCTTTCCATAGAGCTTTCGGTCCTTGACCCTGATTATCTCCATCTTCCACCTCATCCACCTCCTTTAATTGGTCGTAAACCCATCGAACTGTGGCCTTGGCTTCCTTTGTATATGGCCATACGAGTTGATCTTGCTCTTCAACCAGAGTCAACGGTATCCGAAGGAGGGCTGCATCCATAGGCATGACATGATGTTTATTCGATCCAATGAGGGTGCACACCCTGCCTCCTCATGTTCGACTTGAGCTGGTGTCTCTTCCGTTCATAAATCCCTTTCCGTGCATATCCAGCGGTCTTTATGAATATGACTGTTCGAGCCATTGCCAACCCTCCATACTCCATCTCGGTGAATGATATCACGGCTAACTAGGAGACTTGACCATCCTCATGATGCACGGCTTCCATTTGGCGCCGTTAGAAACTCTCCTCTAGGAAAGTATAAACCTTTTAATACTCAAACCCAAAGTTCCTCTGACTTCTCAAGCACCAGTGCATCCATCTTAGACAGAAGGGCCATATTAAACTTGTTTAACTCCTAGACACAAAGTCCTCCCACCTCCTTTAATTTAATCAAGATACTCCACCTCTTCCAGTGCACTTTCCTAACCGCTTGCGATCGACCCCACCATAAATTCGAAATCATCAAGTTTATCTCATTACACAACGTCTTAGGCGCTATCACCAAAATTGTAAACTGACTTTTAGGATTGCTACTTCGTTAAAATAAAAATGTGGATATGTAAGATCCATATAGATCTATATAGATCAATATCTCTTAAATGTAGTGGTGGCATCTTGAATCGTAAGCAAATCTTACTATGTAGTTTTCAATCATTACTCTTATGTCACTTGTTAAAATTTATAACCCGGTCAAAGGGAAAATAACTAGAAAAATGGATATGAAAATAATATATTAAGATACAAAATTTACATGACTCATCATTTCAACCTACATCTACAAGGAAACATCACAACTCACTATGAGTTCTAAACTCAAAAAATTACAAGACATAATAAAAAAACTAGTAATAGTCCCCAAACACATATCTCTCTTTGTAATGTACAAGGACCACATGAAACTCACCATCTTATGTCCTCCCCTCCACATGATTATGTAAGATTTAATTTTATGTTTATTCAACTAAGCATGATTGAATAAAATAATGGATCTTGAACTACAAGCATCTTACGTACATACACTATGATTTATGGATCGAGACATGTACCTTGTCGATCCATGGCGGAAGAGATTTGGGGAAGATGAGATCATCCATGAATTTTGTTGAGATTGAATGGTTGTTACTTCAAGGATTCGTTTCTATCTCTTTCCCCTCCTTATGTGTTATCTATTGTGTGTATGGTTTGATGAAAGTGACCACATTTATTTATAGGGCAGAGAGAGGACAAACCCTAGCCTTTATAAAGTCATTTATGCCATTTCCATCAAAGTGGCTAATTAATTAGGGTAACGTGTCTAACTAAACGATGAGCGTATTAAATTATAAGTCTAATTCTATTTTTGCTTTTATCACATGTCACACATGTGAGACATAAACTTACATTCTCCTACTTGGCAAGCATGTGAGACACAAAGTTTTTAATTCTCCCACTTGTCACCCATGATAAAGTCCTTGTGAAATAGACATAAAGCGCACATTATATTAGACTTGCCAATACTTTCATTAATGGTTATCATAAGTATCATATTAGATAGACTACTAATGTGAGTCATGGTGGTTGTACATCATTTAATCGATGTAGTTCCTTCCATGTACCACATCATCAATGACTTTTCTAATATAATCTCTAATTGACACAAAAAAAAAACATATAATTGTCTTATTTCAAGACTTCCTACATTATTACTTAAACAAAATATATGCATATGAACAGTAATTTTTAGCGGAAAAAAAATGCAAACACGATATATTGAATTCACAATATCCATACTATAACTGTTTAAAAAATATGGAAACATAATAATTTAAACATCGCCACACTCAAGACCCAATCTGTTAATTTGTTCCATGAATGTCTTAGATGGTAACACTTTCGTTAATGGATCAACAACCATAAGCTATGTACTTATGTATTCTATGGATATTCTTTGTTTTGGAACTTCATATCTCATGACAAGATACATTAATTCCATATGTTTAGCTCCTTTTGAATACCTGTCGTTTTTAGAGAAAAACACAGTTGCGCTATTATCACAATACAATTTCAAAGGCTTGGATATCGAGGAGACAAAACCAACATTCAACCTCCTGAAACAAAATTACGCAACCAAGTGATTTGAATTGATGCTTCAAAGTAATCTACAAATTCAACCTCTACTGTTAGTTTGTTTCACACTCTTCCATGATATGACTCCTCCTGCAAATAGAAAAAGGTAACCAAGAGTTGATTTTCTAGAGTCAACACATCCAGCATAAATAGAATCTGAATATCTAATCACTTCTAACTCATCAAATTTACTAAATGTAAGCATACACCGATCAACGGTGTTTTCCCTTAAATCAAAAGCAGTAATGGTATTATGGAATTTAAAATACCATTGTCGAGAGGCCTATTTAAGTCCATAAATTGATTTCTTAAGTTTGCAGACCAAATTTTCATTATCTTTCAAGACGAAGCCTTTAGGTTGCTTCATGTATAGTTCTTCTTCCAAATCCCCATTCAGAAAAGCAATTTTCACATCCATTTGATGTAGTTGCAAGTCATAATGGACTACTAGTGGCATAATGATTCTAAGGGAATCCTTCTTTAACACAGGAGAGATGGTTTCTCTATAATTCTATCCTTCTTAGTAAAACATTTAACAAGTCTGGCTTTAAATCGTTCAATATTGTCATTCATGTCAAGTTTGGTCTTGAAGGCCCATTTAGATCCGACACTTTTGTGTCCCTTAGGCAATTTGACAAGTTTGCAGACTTGATTTTGATACATAGATTTTACCTCTTCATTCACGGTGTCAATCCATTTATTACTCACACATAAACGATTTGAATTTTAACACATACTATAATTTGAAAATCAAGATCACAAGTTATAATTATGAACAACTCCTTTGGGTAGTCATCATACAATTCTAAACAACATGCTTTTGTATTCATATCTACGTCATAATTTGGGCAATTTGTTCATAATAAATTAGTGTTACCTTTGGGTAAATCATACTAATTTAAACTATTTGCCCCGTTAGCGTTGATCAGATCATAAAAGGTTATTTCCTTTGGGAATCTAGGTCCTTTTATGAACATGAATAAACATCTCAACCATAATAAACATGATGATTAATTAACTAAACAGATTTCCATATCCATTTATTATAAACTCTTATTATTTTACCCTAGTTTGGTGGTTGTATAATAAACATAATATAATTATGAATACATATAACCTTATGCACATTTAGATTAGAATTCATAAAGACATATTGACTATAATGGTAAATTAACATATATGTCCAAATTTTATAGACTGATTCCATACCACATGATTTGATTTGGAACAAACAATATATGAGAACATTGATAAATATTGAACGATTTAAAGCCATTAATATACGCTAAATTGATATATATTGCCAAAATTGATATATATTGCCAAAATATATCCCTAAGTTGATATATATTGCCAAATTATATTGATAAATATTTATATATTGTCAAAATATAGATATAATCGTCTCATACATATCCCTCAATAATGTTGACCGATTAACATACACTACTGCAAGTATTGGATTAATAAGTTTTATAAAACATTCACTTTTTCGATTTCTCTTAAGATCATAGAGAATATGATTTTTTATAATAAACATGCTAGAATTTTTGAATTAGGCGATACACAACATAATATTTCAATTTACGCAGCGTTTCAAAATCGAGCAGCAATAAATTTTATCAAATCGACAATAGAGGAGTTCATTATATCCAATTATTGATGTTCTTAATATGAGAATACGTGGGTTCTTAAACCATGTTCTGATACCATCTGTAAAATTTAATTTTATGTTTATTCAACTAATGATGATGAATAAAACAATGGATCTTGAACTACACGCAACAATTCAACCTACATCTATAAAAATGGATATGAAAATAATATATTAAGATACAAAATTTACATGGCTGATCAATTCAACCTACAATCTACAAGGAAACATCACAACTCACTATGAGTTCTAAACTCAAAAAATTACAAGAGATAATCAAAATCTAGTAATAGTCCTCAAACACATCTCTCTCTTTGTCATTGTACAAGGACCACATATACTCACCATCTCATGTCCTCCCTTCCACATGATTTTGTAAGATTTAATTTTATGTTTATTCAACTAATCATGATTGAATAAAATAATGATTCTTGAACTACACGCATCTTACCTAGATACACTATGATTTATGGATCGAGACACTTGTCGATCCATGGAGGAAACGATTTGGGGATGATGAGATTATTTACGAATTCTGTTGAGATTGAACGAGCGCAACTCCAATGATTTGTTTCTCTCTTTCCCCTCTTTATGTATTCTCTATTATGTGTATGGTTTGATGGAAGTCACCACATTTATTTATAGGGTAGAGAGAGTACAAACCCTAGCATTTAGAAAAGTCATTTATGCCCTTTCAATTAAAGTGGCTAATTAATTAGGGTAACGTGTCTAAGTAACCGGTGTGCATATTAAATTATAAGTCTAATTCTATTAAGTCACATATGTGAGACATAAACTTACATATTATTCTCATCAATTAGTCTTATAATCAAGTCAACATAGTTATAGTTCTTATATATATATATAAACTACATCTGTAAAAATAAGTTTTTTAAAAAGTAACTACTGTGCAAAAAATATTTAAAAAAGTAAGTATACTAAAAAATATTTAGCAAAATGTATATAAACGCTACTGGGTTGCGTTTTTCAAAAAACGCTATTAGGGGTAGCGTTATTCATAAAACGTTGCTTGGGGTAGCGTTTTTATGAATTTCGCTACCCCTAGTGGCAAAAATCTATTTTTTTTTTTACGTTTTTGCCTTTTTTTGACGATTTGATGTTTAATTTTAAAAAAAAAAATTGTTTTTTAAATTTGTTTTGAAAAATTACAGTAAGTAGATATTTTGATTTCGATTCAAATGATGCAAAAAATATTAAATTTGGATTTACGGATTGACTCTGCCGTAAGTTTAGATATGAAAATTTGACTTAAAAAAATATAACTCATATCGTGTAAGTCCAAACTAACCACGGTGAATGACATTTATGTTGTCGTAATTTAATTATCTACATAGGGTATGAGTTATATTTTTTTAAGTCAAATTTTCATATCTCAACTTACGGCAGAGCCTACAGTCAATCCGTAAGTCCAAATTTAATATTTTTTACATAATTTGAATCGAAATTAAAATATCTACTTACTGTAATATTTTTTTAAAATTTTTAAAAAAAATTTAATGTAAATTTTTTTTTTAAATTAAACATCAAATCGTCAAAAAAAATCAACAACGTAAAAAAACAAATCGCCCCTAGGGGTAGCGAAATTCATAAAAACGCCACCCCAAGCAGCAGCGTTTTATGAAAAACGCTACCCCAAGTAGCGTTTTATGAAAAACGCTACCCCAAGTAGCGCACGTTGTAAAAATCGCTACCCCAGTAGCGATTATATACATTTTGCTAAATATTTTTTCAGTATACTTACTTTTTCAAATTCTTTTTGCAAAGTGCCTACTTTTTTAAAAAAATCCTGTAAAAATTCTCCATCATATATAGACAAATATATATAGATATTTATATATTATGATTATATATTCTTTTAACTAATAAATATGTTAACTAAATCTCGTAATCTTCCATATACTAGGAATAAAAAATAGCTGCCATTAGAAGAATAGTATAGATGTATTATGTTATACATATTTAACAATCTAAATAAATAATTTTCAAACGTATATATATATATCATATTTAATTTAATTATACAACAATTCATCTAAGGTTTTTTTTTACAAGTAAGTGTGTATAAAATTTTATTTAGAAAAGTAAGTATTTAAAAAAATTCAAAATATGAGTATACGCGCACTACACAGAGTGAATATATATTTTAATTGCGATCCAAACGTCACAAAAATATTAAATTTGGACCTTACAGATTGACCATCCGCTCTACCCTAAGTTAAGTTATAAAACTTTAACTTAAAAAATCCAACTCAGACCGTGTAAGTACAAACTCAATATGGTTATCGACATTTATATGACGAGATTCAATTATTTACCTACTTTATTTTTTTATATATAATTAAATTTTTGACCTAGTATCGTTTCTTCTATAATTTGACCGAAATGACAAAATAGTTTGGAGTATATATGTTATTGTATTATTACTAAAAATTCAAACAAATTACAGTACGTAGAAAATTGATGTATCTACGTATGTATATATATAATTTTTGGTCTATCGTATCGTACAGTCAGTATGAAAGTTCAAACTCCATTTCGTTAGCGACATTTATGTCGTAATTAAATTATCTACATACTGTAATTATTTTTGAGTAATTATACAATAACATATATACCTCAAATCATTTATCATTTCAGTCAAATTATAGAAGAAACGATGTTAGGTAAAAAAATTAATTATATATAACATAAAAAAATAAGAGTAGGTAGATAATTGAATTTCGTCATAAATGTTGCTAATGGTATTGAGATTGGACTTTCATAGTCTGAGTTAGACGTTTTTAAGTCAAATTTTAATATCTCAACTTAAGGTTGAGTGTATTGTCAATTTGTAAGTCAAAAATCAATATTTCTTATAGTGTTTGGATCATAATCCAAATATATATATATTCACTCTAATATTTTTGCATTTTTTGATAGATATACAATTTAATTTCTAATTAAACGTTGTGTCGTCGTAAAAAAAAACATAATGGCTACCCCAGGGTGCTAGTTGCCCAAGCGTATACTTATATTTTGATTTTTTTATATATATATACATTTCTAAATGGGTTAATTACTTAATTGGTTACACATGTTTCACCATTGTGCAGAATGGTTACACATGTTTCAAAATGTGATTAATTGGTTTTGCTATGTGACTAATTGGTTACACATGTTTTTCCAAATGTGATAAATTGGTTATTCCGTTAGTAAACCGTTAACTTTAACGTTAATTCATTTTTTTAACATATTATTGAATTGTGAAATGACTATTATGCCCTTAGTTGTATTGAAGAACACATGGAAGGATTGAAGAACCAAAATCGAATCAAATTCGATTTAATGTTCTTGAGAACCCAGAAATGCTGTTTCTGGGTTCTTGAGAATCCAGAATTGCAATTTCTGGGTTCTTGAAGAACCCAGAATTGCAGCTTTTGGGTTCTAGAACCAAGAAATTGTTGTTTAAAGGCTGTTTCTGGGTTCTAAGAACCCAAAAATGCTGTTTCTGGAAATTGCTTTTTCTGGGTTCTTGCATTTCTGCGTTCTTCACATTGTGGGTAACATGTCGAACATTTTAATCACATCATTTCAAACAACAGTATCCATTTAATCATATTATAGAGAAACATGTATGACCTTTTAATCACATTATAGAGAAACATGTATGACCATTTAATCACATTTGGTGATAACATATACTGCAATACAGAACTTCGAGAACCCAGAATTGCGATTCTAGGTTCTTGAAGAACCCAGAAACCAGATTTATGGGTTCTTGAAGAACCCAGAAACCAGATTTCTGGGTTCTTCGATTCTTGTTCTTGAAGATGGTTATGTGTTCTTGAAGATGATTCTGGGGTAATTACGTCATTTTACGTATCTAAATAGTGACTTAACTATGATTTCTAACGGTGAATAGTAAAAAAAACAAATAGTCACATTTCAAAACCAATTAATCACATTTTGAAACATGTGTAACCATTCTGAACATTGGTCAAACATGTGTAACCAATTAAGTAATTAACCCTTTCTAAATAAATTTTGATACATACTTACTTTTAAAAAAATCATATTTTTCTTTCAAGAATAAAAAATAATTTATATAAAGTAGAAGAAAGATGAGAGATTTGGATTTTTTTCTCGAGATTTAACCTTTTTAAAAATTAATTACCAGAGTAACCTTATAACTTTCAAATTTCCAAAAATGACTTAAAATGCTAATCAGGTTCACACATTTGACCTTTGAAAGTCAAAAGCGATAATCGGGTTCACGTTGATAGTATTTTTTTTGTAATCACAAACGTTTTGTTATGTTGACGTTTACATCTTTTTGGTGTGAACAGGAACTTATAATGCTTGTATTTATAACATTAAAAACATTTGAATGTTGTAAACTGATCGCATATTTAACATATTTGTTTTAAAAAAATATACAACACACTCTAGAAAAATTATTTTTTTACTTAAATAAAATACTATGTGAATCATTTTCAATTATTTGGCCCCAAGATATAAATAAAAACATATATTAATGTTTGTTATCATTTAGGGTGGAATGCGGTTGTGAGGCTGGAATGCGACGGCGAGGGTTAGCTGGAGACTAGTGCGACGAGATGGGCGGTGGCGGCTTGCGAAAGGAGACACAATCGACAACTGGATGCTGGACTGCGGGACGACAAGGTGGTAAGGCCGACGGATGGACTGCGGGACGACGACAACGAGGAAGGCGACGAGAGAGAGAGAGAGGAAGAAGGTCTGCTATGGGGGAGGGAAGGGGAAAAGGAGCTGCGAAAAATTAACTCCATCCTATACGCAAACCTGATTCACATTTACAATAAAAAAATTGTAAATCCAACTTGATTCGCGTTCAGAACGTCCCATTACATCAGACGTCCTAAACGTTAACCTGTTTGCATTTTTTATTTTAAACAATTAAATGCGTGAACCGAATTAGCGTTTTGAGTTATTTGGCCAAAAAAAAATTAGCCTTTTGAGTCATTTTTTGGATTTTGAAAATGGGAATTTTGGTAATTGATTGTTTTTTAAAAAAAGGGTTACATCTGAAAAGTAAAAACAGATAGTTGGATTAAATAAAACTGTGCAACTTGTTACATCGTCCAAATATACATATATATACCAATAATGACTTGTTCTATGTTTGCACGTAAACACATGTCCTATATATATATATATATGTGGCATCACACCCCACCATGACAAAGAAATCTAGCGTATATATATAGAACCTGTAACATCCACCTCTTTCCTCAAGCTGGGAACGAGATGGAAGCAACAACAACAACACCCCATGATGCAAAAAGAAAACAAGGAGGGATCATCACAATGCCTTTCATCTTAGGTACCTATTGAATTACTAATTAAGTGGTGCTCTTCCATCATGCAACTATCTTCGTCGGTGTATACATTCTGTAATTAATTAATTCGGTATGAGAGTGATAACCATTTGAATGTACGTATGTATGTGAACTTCATAATAATTAATTGTTAGTCTTTAATGATCTCTGTCGGCTTTTCCTTTCTTTTACATGGCAGCGAATGAAGCATGTGACAAGTTAGCGGTAGTGGGTTTTCATGGGAATATGTTAAACTACCTAACGAGGCAGCTCCACATGCCACTTCCTAAAGCCGCAAATACACTTTCCAACTTTGGAGGCACTGCTAGCCTCACACCCTTGATCGGCGCTTTCATTGCAGACGCTGCCGCAGGACGTTTCTGGACAATCACCGTCGCATCCTTCATATACGTTATTGTACGTACCTACGTCAATCTCTGATGAATAATTTATGGAAACCCCATTTAATTATAACATATGTGATAGGGTATGGCTTCATTAACATTATCGGCGACGCTACCACACTTGCGGCCTCCGACTTGTGAATTTCACCAGCCATGTGAAGAAGCTAATTCGTTACAGCTGGGCATTCTTTACACATCCCTTCTTCTTGCTACAGTTGGGACAGGTGGGATCCGGCCTTGTGTGGTCAACTTCGGTGCGGACCAGTTTGACGAAACCGACCCTAACCAAAAGAAGAAGCTATCAAAGTACTTCAACTGGTACTACTTCGTGATGGGGGTCTCCGTTCTGATGGCTGTCACAGTCGTCATCTATATTCAGGACAACATTGGTTGGGGATTGGGATTGGGGATTCCGACAGTGCTAATGTTCTTGTCGTGTGTGACGTTAGTTGCTGGGTACCCACTTTACCGGAAAACGGAGCCCGCGGGAAGCCCATTCACCAGGTTGCTGCAGGTGGCGGTGGCGGCGTTCAAGAAAAGAAAGATGAGAGTGGATGATGATGATCTGAGGTTGTTGTACGAGAATGACGACCTTGACGCCGCAATTTCGACGGGCGGGAAGTTAGTGCATACATCGCAGATGAAGTACGTAATAAGAAACATTATGACATTTTCTTCTTCTTCTTCTTATTTATATGGAGACGCCATTGAAGTCATTAAGTTAATGAAGGATATGGTTCATGCAGATTCTTGGACAAGGCGGCCATAGTGAGGGAGGACGACGACCTAAAAACTCCTAACCTCTGGAGAGTGAACACAGTGCACAGAGTGGAGGAGCTGAAATCGATGCTACGAATGTGGCCGATATGGGCGTCGGGGGTTCTTCTATACACCGCCTACGGCCAACAGAGCACCTTCTCCCTCCAGCAAGCCACCACCATGGACAGACACCTCACCAGCTCCTTCCAGATTCCTGCTGGCTCCATGTCGCTCTTCACTATGCTCTCCATGCTCTTTACCATCGTCCTGTACGACCGTGTCTTTGTCCCCGTGGCCCGCCACTTCACGGGTCTTGATCGGGGTATTACTTACCTTCACCGCATGGGGATCGGCTTTGCCATCTCTGTGTTGGCCACTCTAACTGCAGGTACAACCTAGAGTGTTGAGTAACAGACTAGTTTGATCGATTTATATTTTTACAACACATATACGTACAGGATTTGTGGAAGTGAAAAGGAAGCGAGTGGCAGCTTCTCACGGCCTGACTGAATCATCTAGCTCGATCGTTCCCATTTCTGTGTTCTGGTTGGTTCCACAGTATGGCCTCCATGGATTGGCAGAAGCTTTCATAGCCGTTGGTCAGTTGGAGTTCTTCTACGGCCAAACCCCAGAGAGCATGAGAAGCACTGCTACGGCTCTGATGTGGCTGTCGGGCTCTGTAGGGAATTACGTCAGCACCTTCATCGTAACCCTAGTACACAAGTACAGTGCATGCAAGGCAAATGGTTCCAACTGGCTCCCCAACGATAACTTGAATAAGGGCAAACTGGAGTACTTCTATTGGTTGATTACTGGGTTACAGCTTCTCAACTTGATCTACTACATACTTTGTGCCAAGTTCTATACTTTGAAGCCACTTCAGATTCGTGCTGTCAATGTCAGAGACGGATCCGATCAGGAGGAGCTCATGTCAGTCCATGTTTAATTACTCGTGTGTTTCTCATCTGAGGCGGCACAGTTATAGAGAGGTGAAACAAAACACACACACATATATAGTGTAGCTGAAGGAAATATGTTAGTTTGCTTATAATTAATTATGACCAATCATAATTAATTAATTATAAATCAACATGCATAGTCGCACTCCTTATAAGAAGTTGAAAGTGAGAGGATCCAAATGAATTACTGGTACTACCTGAATCCACAATCAACTTCTTGAATTTGCCCTGAATCCAAAAATTGAGGTTTGAAATTCAGATCAAAACAAAAACTCAATAACTAGATTGATTCATTTTGGGGGGTTGATATGTTGTGCACATCGAAATTATTTTTTGGGTTTGATCTTTCGGGAACAAATTAAACACAAAATTATGAACTTATATATTAAAGAAAAAGGAAGATGAATATTGCACAAAGACGGAATACCATAATCCAATGGAAAAAGGTAGTTTACCTAATTTTAAATATTTAATTATCGACAATTAATAATGACAAAATGGCTTTTACATGAAAATTAACAATTAAAATCGAAAGAATATTAGGGGAAGGCACAAATACCATCATATACACACAAATATTTACATTAATCAACACCAAAAAATATATTGGTGCAAAATCATATGATGATGTTTGTCTATAATTGTCCCAAGGTTTGCAAAACTAAACTAGCTATTTTTTTTTTAAAATTCTACAAACACATCTAGAAAGAAAATTGAGAGACAAATATTTTAATATAATATTTTGGGTAAATTGCCCTCGTGCACTCGGATGTTTGGGTGATATTGTTAAATAAACACACTTGTTTTAAATTGTTGTTTTGTGCACAGTGATATTTGAAGATATTGTTAAATGCACTCAGTGTTATCTTGCTATCTAAGTTTTCTGTTAATTAATTGACACGTGATTATCTTGTGTGAATTTAAACTGAAGCAAAAAAAAAGACATAATTGCCCCCTTCCCCCTTAATCCTTCACTTGTAACTGTTGGTATTCTTCGGTAGTTTCCTTTCATTCTCCTCTGTGTGGAACTCCCAAACTCTCAATTTCGACTAGATTTCTTGGTGATTTTGACTCAATTTCGTGTCGATGAGTGGCTTTCGTGACATGATTTTATTTCAGAACCATGTGACTATCACGTAACGACATAACAGACAAAAGAACGGTGAAGTTGAATGTCTTTCAAATAACAACAATTTCAAACATACGAGAGCTCAAAACAATAGGTGGGGCACATTTAATAATATCTCAAAACATTCGGATGAATTGGGGCAATTTACCCTAATATTATGATTAAAAATATGACATAGTTTCATAATAATTAACAATTGTTTTGCGCTTATTTACATTTTTAATAAAACAAATTATATAAAAAAAAAAAAATCAAACTTGCTCCTCAATGGTCAATAATTATATAGTTTGTTTTATAATATGGACCAATCATAAGTTGATACGTGAATTTCTATCTAAATTTTAAGAAAAAATGGAAGGAGATAGCTTATTGCCGTACATCTAATAGTACAAGTAGTGGAATATGAAAATTAAAGTTTGGGTTGCTTTTAGTAAAGTGAACTTAGTGTAGGTAGTTTTGGGATAATTAGCCCCAAATTTTGTATATGCAAATATACATAAAACATCTATTACTAATCATTGACTCGTGTATTGCATGAATTTTTACTTAATAAAATTTATATTAGAATAAGTTATTAATTTTTAGTTTTACGCAATTTTTTTATTTAAATTAATATACTAAAGAATGTATATGTTTTAAAAATATATGATATCATATTTATTAGAATTATATTCACACCTAATTTCACATTTAATAATATTTAAATAAATGTACCATAGAAACTAGAAAGAGTTATTATTATTTAATTATAATATTTAACATTTTTAAACATTATAGTAAAAAAGATTAACAAATATATCTATAAGTATTCAAATAATATAATATCATAATAAAATAATACAGATACATATACATATATATTCATTTGAACAATACCGCCTTATTTAATGTCGTGGACTGTTTAGGCATGTTTTAAAATCCTGTATTGTTTGTTATGTCACAAGTTGAAAGATTAGAGATTTCAACCCCAAAAATTTAGATTGGATGTTAAATTTAAAATCGTTGATTTGTCATGTTTAGTTATTTCATTTAATCATGAGCAATTATATTTATCTAGATATGTGATGAATATATACTACGATAAATAATGTGTTATAAAAAATAATGTCTTACTAAATGAAAATTTAATTATATATCGGGCTCGCATTTTGTGTAGCAGTTGGTAGATTTAATTAATTACAAAAGCTCCTCTCTCTATGGCGCCGCCACCAATAGACTCCCCGTGAGAGAATTCCTCATGCCGTCCAATCGACAGACTACCCACCCATCTTTAAAATTGCAACAGCCGACCTACCCCCTCGAATACGACACCCCGCCGAACAGTGGAAGAATACTGACGTCAAATCAGTTCTTCCATCGACAAAACCCTACAAACCATACCATGCAGAAAAATCATACTTTACACTTATTGATCTCTCTTTTCACAAATAATTTTAATTCTTGTTGTACTGTTTCAGGTGGATACGACAACAGTGAACTCCCTTATTATGCCATTGTTTCCATTATGGAAAACCATCCAACAACCGATCCTCCAAGACCAGCCAGGAAACTTATGTTTAATCTTTCTGCAGAGCCACAAAATTCAATCTGGGAGAAGTATGTTGGGTCAATTATCGCGCAGAAACCGATCAAGAATGTGGCAATTCACAATGTACTGAAGGTCGCTTGGGCAAAATATGTGTTTGTAGGAGAGACCGATCTCAAAAAGAAATTTCTCTTGGTTGTATTTGAAGATGTTGGGGAAAGACGTCAATACTGGATCAATCACCTTGATCAATTCAAGGTCTGTTTCAATATAAAAAATGGAAACAAACCTTGAGTCTGAACGAGGTGGATTTCAACTGTATTCAATTATGGATCCAAGTACATGGATTAGAACTCGGAGTATTGTCTGCGGTGAATGCGAGGCAGATTGGAGAAGGAATCAGAAAGTGCATATAGATAGAAGAGACTAGTGATATGCCTAAGCGCGACTTTCTACAGATAAAAGTGAAAGTGGATGCAAGTAACCCCTTGTCGTAGGATTCTGGTGGACAAATATAAGAGGTGGAGACAAGCGGGTAGACGTAAAATATCAACGAATTTCTGATATGTGTTACGACTATGGGCGACTAGGACACATATCTTACCAATGCAAAACAAATATCGTAATGTCAGAAACAAAGATAGGGCTCCCATAGTATGGATCGTGGATAGTGGGCATACGACCGAAAGGGACGATTGGATTAATTAAAATAGGTGGCAGCAAGTCGTAGGACCTCTCCCGGGCCACTGACCTCTCCTGGAACAGTCGTCGCCGAACGTGGAGTGATATCATGAGGGAAGCTAGAGATCCTAAGGAGAAGGATGACAACCCGAACCGAAGCTCTGATAACCCATCCTCAACAAAACCAACCTACCAATATCTAAACTTCCTACTACAACCCCAAGAATCAATTAGGAATTTCACTTTGAGCAGGCCACCCCCGAGACCACTACAAGCCTAAATCTAAATGTCATTCCAGTTGTAAGGAGCCAATTCCCCAATCTAGCCTAAGCCCTTACGTAAACAATATGTCCCTAAAATGCAACATGGAGGAGGATGAGGATACCTATCCGCGAAAAAGAATAAAGTGGATGTTGAACAAACCAGCTCGGATAAGGTGAAGCCAAACCTAAGACAGAACTGGGCGTGTGAAAACATGAGGAAGGGTATAACACCAAAACGAAGGGAACTACAAAACTCAGTAACAACAACTGAACAAGTAGAGAAGGAACCGAATAACAAGGTCTCTGGTGTCTGTCTCGAAACTACCACACGAGATTAATGACTCTACTGAGTTGCAATTGTCAGGGTTTGGGATCTCCCCTTACAATTCACAGGCTAAAAGATCTCCTCAAGAGGCATCAACCATCGGTAGCCTTTCCGAGGGAAACAAAATAATATGTATTTTGTGAATGAATAAGAAGGTCAACTAATCTGGTAAACAGTTATTACGTCTTTCCCCAGGGAAGAGGAAAATGTCTAGCAATTTTGTGGAAATAGGGAATCAAGTTGACCATTCAATCATCATTTCCCAATATAATCGATTGCAAAGTAGAAGGGAATGAGCTCAGAGGGTCGACTATGGTCACGATGGTGTATATGGATCCGAAAGAAAATAACAGATCGCGCAATTGGAATAAGATCAAGGTGATGGGGCAAGGATGAAGAGGTTTGTGGCTATGTATCAGGTATTTCAATGACATACGGAATCAAAACGAAAAAACGGGAGGACAGCCGAATGAAAAAAGGAACATAGATAAATTTAACGGTCTCATCAACGAACTAGCCCTTATTAAACTGGGCTTCAAAGGTCATATGTTTACATGGTGCAACAACTGACAAGGGAACACAACGGTAAGGGAGAGGTTGGATCATGCACTCGAGAATGTGGATTGGATCATCTCATTTCCAGTTTCTCAACTCATAGTCGATCCGGCGATAGACTCGTACCACTCGCCGATTACACTCAAACTTTGTCACAAATACGAAAGGGGACGGAAGATTTTTCGTTTCGAGGAAGTGTGACTGGAAATTCAAGAATGCAAGGGAATGATTCAACGTTCATGGCAAATGGAAGAAGCTCTCCCAGCTAGGTTGTATAGTTGCGGCTGAGAGCTAGTTAAATGGAGCAATAATTAAATTGATTTCGACAATAATTAAATGCAGTTCTGCAAGATTAAGGAGAAAATACGCAGGTTGCAAACATCCACTGCCTCGAATAACGGAGGAGAAGACAAAAAAAACTAAAAGATTCACTACAAGAACTGTGGATAAATGAAGAAATCTATTGGCACCACAGATCCCGAGTCAAATGGCTAAAACACGGGGATAGAAACTCGAAAGTTTTCCACCTAACCACACTAAGCAGATGGAGGCAAAATAAGATATTTAGCATCAGAAGTCCAGATGGGAGATGGGTGTCAACCGAAGGGGAAATCCGATCGGTATTGTCAAATTTCTATTCAACCAACCCACTACACATCATAAATAAGTAGAAGTCGAGAGCATATCCTCAATTGTATCCTGAACCAAGTACCCGTGGTTATGAACCAAAACTTGACTAGAATGGATAAGACCGAGGAAATTAAAAGAGTGGATTTCTAGATGGGACGATCTCGGGCACCTGGGTCGGACGGGTTTGCTGACTTGGTATATCACTGGTTATGGGATGTGATTGGTACAAGTGTGGTCACCGCATTCAATAACGTCTTTAACACATGTAAGCTCTTTAAGACCGGTAACCATACATATATTACATTAATTCCTAAAATTCCAAATCCTACATCTCCAAGTGACTTTAGACCTATTAGTTTGTGCAATTTCAACTATAAATTAATTTCCAAAATGGTGGCTAACAGGTTAAAACCTGTCAGATATGATTACCCCGTTTGAAAGTCCTTTTGTGGAAGGAAGGATGATCCAAGATAATATTATTATTGCTAATGAAGTGTTTCACCATCTGAGAAATCGCAAGAAGGGTCGACGAGTCGAATGTGTGGTGAAGTTAGATATGCAAAAAACTTAGGACCGAGTGGAATGAGATTTCCTCCTGGAAGTCTGGCATGCAAAGGGTTCAGTCCTAAATGGCTCAGGTGGATTAAAGAATGTATCTCTACAGTCTCATATACAGTCCGACTCAATGGAAAGGGAGCAAAGTCGATCCGTCCAATGAGAGGACTTAGACAAGGTGACCAGATATTTCATTACTTATTAGTCGCGAATGTTCTTTCCAGGCGGATTGAGAAAGTAGTGGCAGAGAAGCAATTGATAGAAATTTGGATCAAGAGAAAATGCCTTATCCTTCTCCATTTAATCTTTGTGGATGACTCTCTCTTCTTCCTGAAAGGATCAGTGAGCAATCTAACGACTCTTCGGTCTATTTTTGATGATTATTGCAGAGCTTGACCAGGGTGTTAACCTAGAAAAGTCTAGTATGTTTTTGAGTTCGAACGTACAAGAGAATGATAGGAGGCGCATGGAATCAACTATGGGTGTAAATGGTGTGCTTTAATCCAGGCAAATATCTCGGACTACCATCTATGTGGGAAAGATCTAAGAAAGAGACCCTTAACTTCCTGAAAATAGGAATCCAAGACAAACTTCAGAGTTGGAAATTCAAAGCCCTTAACAATGTCGGGAAAGAGGTTCTGATCAAAGTGGTTGTGATTGCAATTCCGACATATGCGATGAGCATCTTGAAACTACCCACACCATGGTATTCCGATACTAATGCTTTTATCGCAGACTTCTGGTGGGGGTACTCACAAACAGGTAAAAAAATCCATTAGAGGCGGTCGACCGAGGTGACGAATCCGAAGATGGATGAGGTTACGAATCCGAAGATGAGACCCTGACCAACACAAGGGTGACTGAGTATATCAACTTGGAGACGAGGACGTGGCGAGAAGAGGAGATAAGGATTATTACCAGGCGGGCGTTGGCTAGCTGAGTAGACTGCAGTCGGGTCGGGGCGGAGGACAAAAGGATCCCAACTTGAGGCGAACGTACGAGCTGGACTAGACCCCTAAAAGGAACAATCAAGATATACTGTGATGTGTCATGGGATAGCAACTCTAGGACTGGGGGTGTTGTCATCATAGGACAATATCACCTAGGATAAGTCATGTGTGGTATAAACAGACGACTAAGTATACCCAATGTGGAGTTTCTGGAGGCCATAGCTATTTCAGAATGGATGAGACTGTTTGTAGAAAATAATTGACAGGTGATTGAGGTAGAATCTAATGCCCAAAACATCATTAAACAATTACAGGGAGAAGAGTACTATTGAAGAACATCGACCCTCACATCCAATATCTTAAGTATGGCGAGATCAAGGATGACGGTGACATGGAAAATTATTCCAAGGTGAGTGAATGAGTGTGCTAACTGGATAACTAAGTAGGCTAGGCAAGGAGTGCAACTTGATGATTGGTCTCCCGACCCCCACCCATTCGTTTATTACTTATTAATTCACAGAATGTTGCAAGTATGAATAACAATGTCTCCATTTCTAGTTGAATAAATAAATATCTTTTGACCAAACAAAAAAGTTATCTTTATAACACATAGTGTAAAACTCAATTAAATTATTTTTAAGTGAGTATAGACTACAATATTGTTTTACAAATAAGTTTACGTAAAAGTAATTTTTAATTAAATATTTCAAAAAATAAGCTCACTGTTATAAGTTTAAATTCTTTATAAAGAGAAAATACTAAATTTGAAACAAGTATATATATATATATATATTAATTATGAAACTTTAGATAAAGATTATTTATGTATAACTTTTTTTTATTAATAATATAGATAAAAAACAAAAACTATCGCCATAATTGATGTGTTGAACTTAAAAATTCTAGCAAATACATAACAATTTATTAATGAAGAGTTTGTATCACAATGTCGAGGGCAACGACAACGCAATGTGATCGTCATCGTAGGTCCTTCTTGGGAAAGAGGCTTCATGTTCATTGATACGTTGGACGGTATCACCTACCCCCATCGTATTCTGAGATTGCTCTAGCCATCACGTCGACGTCGTTGAGGATTTTGATTGCAACCAAGGATAAGATGGACAAATTGGATGTCTTATATCCTAGGATGATCATTATTGCCCCTTTTCTCTTTCAACTTATTGTTGATTAGTTTCTTAACTTGGATAAGATTGAAGGGTAGTTGAACAGAAGGCTTGGAGGAATAAAGTTGGGTACTTGCTTAATGTAATGATGTGCCTTGTCTTTGATGTGTCAGTATGTTTGAGAGAGTGAAGTGAGTCAGCTCACTCATTTAAATGCTAGAGGTTACTTCATGTTTGGGTTAAGGCACAGTGTTTTGCTTATTCGAGAAAGCGTTCAAAGGCTTCATCGAGGTGTCTTGGAAGATGGATGCGTGACGTTTGACATTTTCTAGGAACATTTCCAAATAAGTGTCTTGGAAGGTGGATGTCTCTGCGGTGGTTGGGTCGAGGCCCCAAACTGGGGGAGGAAGCCTACTAGTTATTGTAGAAGGTTCCGTTAGATTTGAATAGACTGGCTATGTGGTTGCCTTTGACTGCTTGATGATAAGAGGGCCACAAATAAGCCTTGTGGTACCTGAATGCAAAAAGAGGATGTTCATACTTTGCTTAATAAGTTTTGGACGTTCCTTGGGGAGGTTCCTCCCTAAGTTGCTTGCTCTTGATGATCGTTCTGCAAGTTTGCATGACTTTTTGTTCAATTCGCATAGAATGTGCTAAATGTTGTTACAAGATACTAGATCTCGCCGTGAAACTTGTCAGAGTTCGCCCTAATCGTCAGGGGATTGATTCAAGTATTTGTAGGTTTGGTTTGAGCACCTATAAAAAGTGACAGGTGGTTGTGTCCCTGCCCGATACTTAAACGCATATTGTGTATATTCAAGTAATATTGAACGTCAAAAGTATATAAGGAAGGCAATGAGTATATATACTTTTATACCTCTAATTTCCCTGTTAACGTTGGGTCATTTATCTTGCAAATATAATTTGTATGCATGGTACAAGATTTGGGTATTGGATAAGATTTCATCCCTTAGTGATACCTATCTTTAATAGTAATATTTTATCTTTACTAAGAGGATTATGTCTTAATTCTTACCCTAAGAATAAATTCATGCATCTTAATGGAAGGAGGGACTTGAGTGCTCTTCGCGTTAAGGCTCGAGCTAGGCAAGGGTTGAAAGGTGTTACCATAAGGTCCATAAGTGCTCTCTTTTTGTCTTGTTTGCCCTTGTCCAAGTGCTCGTCTTTTGTCTAATTGTTCGCTTGTATGTCTCGGGATCAGTGTGTGAACATGAAACAGTCTCCTAGTTACCAACTCTTGATGTGCCATTCCAAGTAAATTTAATGTAAAATCTAAAGGAATTAATTGGGGGGACTAAAATAGCTTAATTATAGTAGATAGAGTAATTCCTTCCAAAATGTAGTAGATACATAAAATGAGTCTCTATTACAATGCGTACAGGATTAATTGTGACTTTTATACTTGATTTATTTTAATAAAAAGTATTATTAAAATATGATGTTAATATATCTTTTGTGTGTAATTATATGTGGTTTGGTATAAAAAGAGTTAATATGCTTGCTAATTATTTTTTCGCATGTAATATGTTTTTTTACCATTTTTTTCTAGTTTTTCTAGATATATTAGGTTTCATTTTGTTAATTCTATCTGTAAATATTAATTATCTATTTAATACGTATATTAACTTGAATTACTATACAACTTTTACTAACACTGCCACAAATATTTTACCGCAATGCAAAAACTTACGGTGCATTTGGTTTGTGAAATACGAAGTAAGTAATAGGGAATAGGGAATAGGAATATGAGATAATAATATGATGTTGTTTGGTTGATGAATTGAAATGAAATATGGAATTTCAATGTTTGGTTGGTGGAATGATATAAGAAAATGTAATCGAATCTGGTAAAATGAGATATATATATACCCTTTGCTTCAATATGTATAATATATAATACAATTATTTTATGAAAGTTTTATTAATTAATTTGAGAAGTTTGAAAATTAAGATTAATTAAATTAAAAATATATTTTATAAAAAACTGCCATTAATAATTAAATTAAATTAATTAAAATATATAAAAAATCAAATTATAAAAGAAATATAATATAAATATTTAATCAATTAAAATATAAATAAATGATTTAATTAATTAAAAATTATAATAACTAATTTAATTAAAATATAAATAATTAGTAAAATAAAATATAAATATATAATTAACACTGGAGAGTATTTCGGTCTTTTCACGTCCTCTTTCGTATCCCGGGAGAGCTCAGAATACACAATCTGGCATTTTCGAACGGAAAGCGTATTCCCATTTCTCTAGGAATACGGATTCCGTGAATTTTTAATTCCGCGAAACAAACAACTTCATACGAAATTCGTATTCCTTATTGCAACTCTATTCCACAAACTAAACATGTCAATATCACTACAATAAACTCGGACGTTAGCGTCGTCATAAAATCATCATCAAATGCATAAATGGTGCTGCTAACCTTTAGCGACAACGAAATGTTTGTCCTGGTAGCCACCGTCGTCGACTAAGCGACATTCTAATCGTCATATCCTCGACTAGGATTGTAGTCCAGGTGGTGAACACCTAACAACTCAGATTAAAGTGAGCGATCGACAAAGTACCCTCAGAGCCTCACCTTGACTCAAGCCTTAACATCGAGAATATTTAGGCCTTTTCCCTTTAATATGATTCACAAATCTCATCTTCAGAGTAACGACTCATCATGCAATCCACAAACTTAAAAACAAATTTATTACTTATAAAGATAAGTCTGCCAAAAAAGGGATAAAATACAGTTTTATACCGTGATATGAAGTGAGATACATAGAGACGTCGTTATGGCAAGGAAATAGACCTACGTCAATTCACCATTGTCAAATATTTGTCGGTGCTATGATGACATCTCCCACACCTATTTTACGCCCAAAGTATGTTGTTGTTAAACACAATAAAAAGGTGACGAACAACTCTTCGATGTTCTAGATGGGTTTTACTGATTAAAATGTTTTATCGTTTTGCATTTTTAGCAGTGGTTTTGAGGGGTTGCCTTTTATTCGAAACAACGTCCATTAACTTGTTGTAAATACGTGTATTTAGTGACTACAAATCCACCATTAAAGGAACTTGATACTGTCAGGTAACGTTGTTGCTAAATACATGTTTTTAGTGAGAACAACCACTAGTATCAGTTTATGTCGCTGCTACACATAATCTTTTTGTGTCAACAACCACTAATCATTGTTAAAGACAAACTTTTATGATGTATTTTTATTATTTATCTAGTTATTGCTATATGATATGAACTAGCAAATACATTTTAAAAAATATAATATATTATTTATCTAAGTATATATAAATACATTTTAATAAACATCCAAACTATAAACCTACAATAATTTTGAACTTAAATACATGGTTTTATAAATCAGATGAAGACCTAAATATCTTACACCAAACCACTCGCCAAGGGTCTTAGCACTGGGAACATTGATGAAGTTCGCATTTTTGTGTCACCCTGTACTCCTCTCACACATTTGCAGACAAAATTGCTTGAATGGCAAACGCCTCATCGCACATTTAACATCCAAAGGTCTGCATCTTGAGTCCATGTTCAGCCAACGAGTAGTAATCAGTGATCCGAGCAAGATGAAGCTTGTATGCTTCTGAATTCGGGTCTTCCACCCAACATGCAATTAGGTATAGCACTTGTAATAACCACATATACGTAATCCTAATACATCGATTTGCACTCCATTATTTATTTGGTTAATAAGAAACCAGGATGAATTGGAAACATTATGGGGAAAAGCCAACACAATATACATATATTCAACTACAATTCATAGCATCAACACGAAAGTCTCGTCGCTGTTGCAACAGATTCTTGTAGTGTATGTTATTAAAATATAAAATTTTAAAAACATAAAAAATCTGAAATTAAAAATAGGTTCTATATAATTTGTTAATAACATAAGAATATCATTTAAAAAAATATATATTGCAAATCTGAAGGGAAAAAAACTAAAAGTTTTATTTATATGAAAAACTATTATAAATATGAAATAATTAAAAGTATACTCAAAATCAGGAAAAATACCTGCTTTTACACTCCCGTCCTATCAAATGCATTTGATGGCTTAACGGCCATGAATCCCTTCAATTCAACCTCCCATTTGAATTCAATTCAGCTTCTGAGCAAGAAATTTCCACGAAAGGATTGGTGACGCTGGACTCAAATCCTTTTATAAGTACTTGAATGATAAATCTACCAACCCCTGTACGCTGGGCGCGGAATTGGTTTCAGAAACCGACATTAAATGAGAATGTTCATGAGTCTCTCAGCAAACCCGACCCAATTTTGTTCTATTTATCGAGTTTTTCAGTTAGTATTTAACGGAGCGTTGCAATTAACAACATACAATATGATTAGGTGGTGTATGGACAAATGAGTGTAACTTTCCCTTGAACGTGGACATATTTGACCATAACACGTGCAAATGATGTGCAGGAGACCAGGTTATAGAAACTTCCTCTCTGCCTGCTGTCTCTTTCCTATGTTGTTCAATCATCCCGCCATCTTCTGCGACCTTTGAGACAGATTTACTTTCCATATTAGACTTTCACCGTCAATAGGAGAAAGAAAGAAAGAAAGAAAGAAAGAAAGAAAGAAAGAAAGAGAGAGAGAGAGAGAGAGAGAGAGAGAGAGAGAGAGAGAGAGAGAGAGAGGCGTCTACTCCATTCATCATCCAATAATCCCAATCCTCAAAGGTGTTTTAGTTTCGATTCCAGCTTCCACTATCGATTCCTCCTTTATTCATAATATTCTTCAACCTTTATTCTTCTTCCACATTATCTCGAATCGAATTTCTTTTTAGATTCTTATTGATGATGATAAATAGAGTATAGGTGGTGGTTGCAGATATCTAAGAGAGAGAGAGAGAGAGAGAGAGAGAGAGAGAGAGAGAGAGAGAGCATTGTCTGTGAAAACATGTCGGATGTGCAGAAGCAACTCCAGGCAAAGATCAAGGACGCATCTAAAACTGCTTCCACAACGCCTCTTACGTCCGTCGTTGAATCCTTTGAGTCCCTAGCTAAGTTCATCGTGTCTCATAGAAAGGAGCGTCTCCGTCTGGATACCTTTTGCGACGCATGTTCTTTCGTCTCTGTATTGTTTGGGTGCCTTGGACTCGCTTTCAAGTTCGCGGAGATGGAGTATGTCGCAAAGGTTTTGTGTTCTTTCCTTTTCATTTGTTCTTCAATAACAACGCATGAAATACATATCTCTGATTCATTGGTGTGCATGTAGGTACATAATCTGATGGAGGCATCGAAGGTGCATATAAGTTTAGAGAATATACTGGATCGTGATGTTGCTAATAGAAGCGTAAGAACCCCTGGAAGCCATACACGGAACCTTCGTCGAGTTCGGCAAGGTCTTGACCTCATCAGAGCACTATTCGAGCAGTTTTTGTCTTCTGAGTATGCATGCAGTCTCTCTCTCTCACCTTCTCTCCAATTCATATATATGACGTAGAGATTTGCATGGATTCATTTAATTTGTATTAATAGCTGTTTGTCTCGCTTCCCCAACCAACCAACCAAACTCATCTCTTTGTCTTTCATTTCCAGTGATTACTCATTGAAGGATGCTGCGTCGACTGCGTATTCCCAAGTGTGCGCACCTTATCATACATGGGCTGTTAGGACAGCAGTGTATGCAGGAATGTACGCTCTTCCCTCACGCGACCAACTGTTGGTAAAGCTCAATGAAACGGGTACGTACGTACGTAGGTAATAATAGACTAGGCATAGGGATATATATATAGCAACAACTACATTGATGTCTTGAATTGAATCTTGTGCTGCAGATTACACAGCTCAGAAGAAGATGAAAAGATACATCAATGCCTCAATTCCGGTTATCAAATACATAGATGACTTGTATCTTTCAAGGAATATCACTTTGGACTGGTAAATATGTATCGTCTCGAAGGTCGGGTGACCTGACAGAGAAGTTGCCAGATGGTAAAGATGCATCAACATGTGTTTGGCTTTTGATATCTTCTAAACTAATTTGGATTCTAATGCACTTCCATGACTTTAGCATTTGTACCAATTTGGCTTATGGTAAACACGTCATCACAATAAAACATTCCAATATATTATTATTATTATTATTATTTGTAAACAACATTAAAAGACGACAATTATACATTCAATTGATCACAAGAATACAAGTGAAAGATTTAAGCGACAAACAAGAAATATGTCTTTGTCTCACTATCTTTTATTAGTTTTTGTGTTTTTTTTTTCCATCGGGTGTTCTAGGAGGATTCCTACCACTCTTTTTTAGTCGAAATCACGCTTTACTTGTTAATAAATAAAACGTAGTGACATGTTGTTACGGTGGTTCGAGATTACAATCATACTCAATTAAAAATAGAAATGGTACTGGGTTTTTTTCGACCCAATCATCAAGGCTCACTCCCAACTTTGCTTGCTTCGCTATCCAATTTGCACACTCGTTTGCCGTTCTTGGAATAGCTCGCCATTGCACACGCTCGACTGGTCTTGCTAGCGCTCGGATGTTTGGTATTATGGTGGATACCCTCCAATGTGTCAGACCCTCTTCAATTTGCTTTTGGATGGTTTGTAAGTCGGTTTCAATTATGATGCTTTGCCATCCCGCTTGGGTTGCTAGTTTCACTCCTCCTTGTATTGCAAAGACCTCCATTGTTTCAATGTCCCCGCTCTGGAACCGTCTATTTGCGCCACCTATGACTTTACCTTCGTTGTTCCTCGCTACCACTCCTATGCCGGCTCACCGTGTTTGTTTGCACTATGACGCATCACAATTGATCTTTAAGGTGTCTTCCTCCGGTGGTTGCCATCTTCGGTTCGGTCTTGTTTGTGGCGTGGGTGGTTCGGCTCGGGCCTCCCCCTTTTTCTCCTCGAAAACCTATTTTATCTCCATTATCGTTCGTCTCGTGGTCGGTTGGATTGCCTCGAAGGCGGTCTTGCACCTCCCTTTCCATATTTGCCAACATGTGATTAGAGTGAGTAACCACCTAGTCTCTCCCGTCAGTCCCGCTTCTCTCATTTTTTTTCCTCATTTCCTCAAGCCACTGTTTCATGTCGGTGTTAGGCGGTCGGTTTACCCTCAACTCTAGTACTTCCAGACATATTGGTTTGGTCCATGCACACTCCAAGGTCATGTGTTCTCGTGTCTCCGCTTTCCCGCACATGGGACATCCTTGATTGATAGCCGTCCCTCGCCTAACCAGATTTTCCTTGACGGCTAAAGCATTTGTGGTTAGTCTCCATATGAAATTCTTGATCTTGGGTTGTATTTTCGTCGCCCATATGTCCTTCCATATTGCCTCTTGATCCCCTCCTAACCCCCCTTCACCTCGGTCACTTGGCTCTCGGATTTTGTTATACACTGATCTTGCTTGAGGTATCCCGTCTCTCGTGTGTGACCATATGTAGCGTTCCTTGCCCCTATCCTTCGGTATTGGGATACTAAGGATGTGCTCCGCATCTTGTTGGCTCGTGCTGGCTCGCACTATCTCCTCATTCCACCTCCCATTCAGTCTTATCAAGTCGCCCACTCTTAGTTCTCCCCCATGTTCTACCAGCAGCTCGTTACTCACCTGTGCTGCATCCTTTGTATATAACCATGGGTCCTCAAAAACTCGGATGTCTTCACTTGACTCTATCATCCACACGCCTTCCCTTTTCATGACATCCCGCTCGTGGAGCAAGCTGCTCCATCCCCACGATGCTCGGCCTCCCGTCTCGCCTCTAAGAAAGTTGTCATTGGGAAATAGACACCCTTTAGGACTCACGCACACAAGGATTCTGGTTCGTCCATTATCCTCCCCGACATCTTAGTGAGCAATGCGGTGTTGAAACTCTGCAGCTCCCGGAATCCGAGTCCCCCTATGCTCTTTTCTTTCGTGAGTACCTCCCATCTCCTCCAATGCATTATCTTTCCCTCCGATGTTTGTCCCCACCAAAAGTCCCCTATCATTGAGTCTATTTCCGCGCACTAAGTTTTGGGAGATGGAATACACTCATGACATATGTCGGGATGACCGTGATAACCGCATTGATGAGAACCTCTTTGTCCGATTGATTCAATGTATTCGATCTCCATCCCGCCAACTTATCCTTTATTCTCGTTTTTAGCGACCCCAACGCCTCCTTCTTTGAACGCCTCCATATCGATGGAAGTCCCAAGTACTTGCCCGGATCACATGTGCTTTGGATATTTAGTGCCTCCTCTACTGCTTTTCTGTCCTTCATTGTCGCTCCCTTATTGAAATAGAGTGTCGATTTGCCCTCATTGATTCCTTGTCCCGATGCCTGATAGTTGGACTCCAAGATTGCCTTGAGGTTTGTTGCATTATTGGGTGTCCACATTATGAAGAAAATCGAGTCATCAACAAAGAATAGGTGAGGTAGTCATATTCTCAATGTAGAAAGAAGGAACTCCCATTCTACCCGGTCATACGCCATTTGCATGTCGATTTTCAGTACGCATTCCACCTTGTCTTTATTTCGGTTCGTCTGGAGGTGATGGAATACCTCATGTGCTATCATTATGTTGTTCTGTATGTTCCTTCCTGAGATAAATGCACTTTGGTACGGGGTGATAAGTTCCGATAAATACACCTTTAGGCAATTCATAAGAACGTTTGATATAATCTTGTAAATGAAGTTACAACAACTAATAGGCCTAAATTCAATCGATAATATTGGTATTGCGACTTTAGGTATCAATACAATATCAGTATGGTTAAGGGTGTTTTGAAAGGTACCTCCTGTTTTGAAGAAAGTCTTGACCGCGGTGATGACATCCGCTCCCATGACTTTCCAGTTCCTTTGATAGAATAGACCTGGAAACCCGTCCGGACCCGGAGCTCGTGAACCACCAAGTTGGTATGTCGCCTTTCTGATTTCTTCGTCCGTCACCTCCCTAGATAGGTTTTCATTCTCTCTTCAGATACATGGTTCATCACCCAACCCAAGAGGTTCTCCCCCGGTTCTGTTTCCTCCTTCGTGAATATCTTCCCAAAATACCTCCCTAGTTCTTCGGTTATATCCTCCTCCCTCGATATCCATTCCCCGTTTACTCCCTTCAACTGCCCTACTTGGTTTCTTCTTCGCCTTGATATCGTTGTTTGGTGGAAATAGGTTGTGTCTCGGTCCTCCTCCCTTAGCCACTTAACCCGCGATCTTTACTTCCAATACATCTCTTCCCTCGTCCATAACCCTTGTATTTTACCTTTCAAACGTTTCTCCTCTTGTATTGCATTTTGATCCATTCCCCCTTGCATGTGCTTCCTTAATGTCTCCTTTGTCTTTGCTGTTTCCCTTAGATTATTTCTGAAGTGGTCACAGCTCCATTTGGTTAGTCTTATTCGGCAATTCTGCAGTTTTCCACCCACACCTCTTCGGTCCGGGCCTCCCCACGCCTTACTTATAGTCTCTTTGCATGTCGGGTGCGCAAGCCACATCGCCTCAAACTTGAACTTTCGCCTATCCCTTTTCTTCATTCGGTTAAGTTGTATCACCATTGGTGTGTGGTCCGAGCCGATAGCTAGCTCGTTTATGCACCTCCCATCATGGTTTCTCGCCGCCCACTAACCATATACTAGTACCCGGACTAATCTTTCACTTATTCGTTCGTTCCTGCTTCTATTGTTGCTCCAAGTATATTGGTTCCCGGTTGCTCCCAAGCCCTCCATATGGAGGTCACTAATGAGTTGTTTAAACTCATCCATTTGTCGTTGTGATTTCCTCCTCCCTCCTTGTTTTTCATGTGGGTGGCATATGACGTTCAAATCTCTGAGTATCATCCATTAGTGTCTTAAGCCTCTTTCTAGTGTCCGTAGGTGGTTCCAGTTTTGGGTTCTCCCTTATGCCTCTGTACTCGCATATACCCACGTCACAAACATTGGTTCATCATGTGGTTTGAACACAACTTCGCAATCAAGGCACATCTGATTGGCATGGAGGATTCGCACCTTCGTTTCTGTTGTCCACCACAATACGGGCCCCTTCCCCCCGCTATTCCATTCGGCCCTATGTAATACTCATGCTCCATCCTTATCCGTGGTATTATCCTCTTGCAGTAGGTATCGTCATTTTTTGTTTCCATTAAGAAAATGATGTTCGGTCGACACCTTTTGTTGAGGTCGTGTAGATGTTGAACTGTCAAGGCCGAACCCAAACCCTAACAATTCCATGTGATTGCACTCATTGATCTTGTGTGGCTGTTTTGGACAGCCACCACAACCCCCTCCTTGCTCGTTCGTATCCATTGCTCTTCGGTTCACATCTCGTTTCCTTTCAACTTTCCTCATCTTCATCGGTTTTGTCTTTCCTCCTCTCGTCCTCGGGCTCGTTCGTGCCCTCAAAGGCTCTTCTCCTCCTCCTCCCATTGGTTCATACTCCCATTTTTTCCTTCTTTTTCCGGTGGGTTGGTCCTCTATCTCCTCCCTCGTTCTTTTGAGTGTCATCTTGTCGAGGTAAGAGCTTAGTCCGGAAGCTTGGTTTATATTCATTTTTCCAAGAATTAAAATATATAACTATTTATTTTATTTCTAAATTTAAAACAAAAAAAAAAAGTAAAAAGAAATCAAATTTTCAACAAAAGTTCTAAATGTGTACACAATGATGTGTGTTGATAAATTCTATTGGAAAAGAAAATTGTATTACAATAATATATATTTTTTTAAATTAAGTATATAAATACATATGTTAGATTTCATTTATGTATTTATAATTATAAAATTAAATTAAAATGATACCTTTCATAAAAGTTTGTAAAATAATTATATAATATTGCTATTTAGCAATTATAATTATATTTGAAATAAACTTTTTATATATAAAAAATAAAACTAATAGTATTCTATATAGTGTATATGCATATATAATTTATTAAGTTATGTTTGTGTATATAATTTTCACATATTTTTAACTAAGATAACAAATAAATAAATAAAAGAAACAATCAACTATTACTAAATAAAATGTTTATAAATAACCTTTTTTTAGAATGCTATTAATAAATGAATTTAACATATATGTAATGAGTTTACTATAAATAATAAACGTTATACAAAAAAGTAAATTGAATAATATTATATTAATAACAAAAATAAATATATTTTGATTTTGTAAGTTGAGTTAATCGTATCAATATAATAATATAAATAAAAATTAATTTGATTTCATTTATTCGATAACTCAAATATTTTTTTATAGTATGCGCAAAGTGCATGTCAGTTATCTAGTTATTAATTAATACAATTACAAGAGTGAACTTAAAGTTTATGCCGATTTTAAGTTTCCCCCTTAAAGTTTAAAATTGTAGTCTTAATATTTGGACCGAATGAAAAATACCCCCTTTCCGTCAGCTGACTGTTGATTCGTGATGGAAACCTAGCCAGAAATGTCGCATTTGATAGAATAACCTCAACCCTCCATGATTAGTGGAAACCTAGCAGATGATTAATGACGGTTGATGCGTCTGATTTTACGATGACTTTTTGCCACTTGTTCGATACAACTAGTTTAATTCCTTCATGGATTGTCGAAACCTTGCTTCACAGCCAAGCCTCCAATGATTCCAGTTCCTATTCATTCAGATTCCGCCCCATTATGCTGAACCATACATGTCGTGTCCAGCCACATCCTAACAACATGTGTACACTGGTTTCTGTCTCATCACAAGGTCACACACCGGTGTGGTTTGTTTCCCTCGTCGAACAAGATTAGATCTCATGACAATCGCATTCGAAACAAGTTTCCACATGAAAACTTGGACCTTAGGTTATACCTTCGCTTTCGAGATCGCCTGCCAAAGGGAAGACATGCTGCTAATACTTGCATACTGATGATCACCAACCTCTTCTCCGACTTCTCCCTTCGCGACCCTGCTCTGTCTGCTCATTTGGGAGTGGTAGGCTGATCAGACCGAAATCCTCCCATTCCTTATGTGGGTCCACCTGAGGATATCACCACATCGAGCCAATGGTGTGGTAATATTTAGGACTGCATCTACGTCGTTTGTGTGAACTATCTCCCACATAGACCTTCCTTCCATGCCAACCTTTGGTGTCAATTCAATCTTCCACCCTAATTTGTTCATTGGCTACAATCGCCACTTGCGGTTTCACCTTGTATCCCACTGTCTTAGGTACCCATCGATCAGAGAAAGGCCAGATGGACTTACCGTCCCCAAGAGATCATACTTTCGGTTGATGGTCAACTTTCTAGGCATATTATCTCATAGCAATACCGAGTTTAGGAGAGATAATAAACGCCCAAGGCAGGCTTGTGTAATTCAACCCAGTCCACACAACTAGCCCGAGTAACTTTTTATTATTGAGTCAACAATTGAAAATTCACAAACAATGGTTTAAATAGTTATCTACCTAAAATTGCATATATTCCACTCTCATTGAAACTAACTAAATTTAGTTGACTTAATTTAGGTAGAGTTAATCATTTGGATATAATGTAGTAATAATATACACAGTTTAGCCAAATGGTTGGTCTTGAGTCAATTGTTGGATATAATGTAGAGTTAATCACTACATACATAGTAATCATATGCTAGATGTTTGGATGCAATCTTGTTATCTATAGTTTATTTATCTTTATTAATTAGGAGTAGAGATAATTTATAAATAAGATTAGTTATATATAATAACTTATATATATATTCTTATATTTAATAAATTATAGATATTGGTATAACAATGGCAAATGGATGAGTCACAGAAAAATGGGTATAAAAAAAACTCCTCTTAGTTATTTCCTACTATAATTGGTATAAGAGTCAATTAGGTGTGCGATCAAATTTCAGAGATGACAACACAAGGAGGAGTCACGGACCAAAAGGAAAAGGAGATCAACACGACTTCATCGAGAACACAGTTCAAAGATGGTAGCGACAACGAATTACGTGTCGTGGAATGGGTGGTAAAGGAACGAGATAGTGTCGCGTACTTTCCGATTCTCACATAGACAAACTACTTAGAATGGGCGATTCTCATGAAGGTTAAACTATAGGTGCAAGGCCTGTAGGATGTCGTCGAGGATGATCCAGGGGATTATCGCGAAACTCAAGGATCAATGTCAGTGGTACTATGAAGAATACCTGCAGAACTGGTGTGCACGCTTGGTGTCAAGAAGACCGCTTAGGAGGCTTCAGATATGCTAAAAACCATCAAGATTGGAGTTGAGTAGGTCAAGAAATCTAGGTCACAGACATGACGAACAGAGTTCGAGAACCTCACGTTCAAGGACGGTGAATGGGTGGAGTCGTTCAACCTTCGACTCACGACAATCGTGAACGATCTCGAGATGTTGGGTGACCCAGTAATAGAGTACAAGGCAGTGCTTAAATTCCTTCGGAGTATACCTCAACTCTTATTAACAAATGCCGATGTCGATCGAGTCTCTCTTGACTTGAAAACATTATCTATTGAGGAATTCACGGGCCGACTCTTAGTGAAAGAAGAGTGCAATGAACTCGAAGAATCAACACAAGTTGAGAGTCCTATACTGCTCATGGAGCAGGAGTGACAGGACCAACATCAACAACGCTAGCGCAGAGAAGGCTTGTCCAACGACATCAAAAATATCGGGAAAAGGCGTCACCCAACAAAGAGCATGGTTCAAACGGCGACCAATGGAGAACAAAAGAGAGGCAATTGATATTATTATTTCAAACGATTCGGAATAAGCGATATTCTTGAACAAGAAGAAGGTGGTGCCTGCAGATTTAGTAAATGGAGCATGGTAGCTTGATACGAATGACAACAGTCACATGACAAACAAAGAGATAGAGGATATTGTGGAAGAGAGTCATCAATTAGAAGAAGGGGATGGGAAAGATCTGCAACATGTTCAAGACGAATATATTGATGATGGGACAGATGAAAATACGATTAACAGTGATATAGGGATTTTCAGTGACTCTGGTAACGACAGAAAACCGCCACATTTTTCCTCTAACGATAACACACAATCGCATACATAACAACGGGAAAACTTGGCTTTTGTGGAGGCTAAGCGAGTTAGGATGGATAGGTTCACCATTGTGGACTATGGACATGACAAAATTGCTATGTCTTCTGAGCTTGAGGAAGGAGACTTAGGAAATCGTAGCTAGGTTATGTTCGGTTTGAGGTTTCAGTCTATGTCGTCTGTTGAAAATCAAGAAAATGCACTTTGAGAAACTGTGCGGATATTTTATTTGGGTGTATTAATCACTACACACTCCGAACATCAAGAATCAATCTCAGACTGAAAATACAATTCATGATTCCATTGACTTTGCAGATGCAAAAGGTGAGCATGTTATTGAGGATGCTGATGATACCAATCAATTGGATAAATTTCTTCTGTCATTACCCAAAGTGAAGTGCTCATAGAAGCTGCAAGAAAGGGCAAGGAAATTCATTGCATATAAAAGATCTAGCAAGAGTTTCAATGTTGAAGTTCGTGACAGGAACGAGTACAAAAATCCCAACTTCTTGGCACATGTAGTGACATGTGGGGGGGATTAATCAGTCTGGATCTTGCTTTAGGAAAGAAGTGTTTGATCCCCCATGGTTTTGACCAAAGTGACTATTACGATGAAATAAACACGAAGATGAAGCGGGAAGGAGAAAGGAAGGAGCTTAAGCAGGCCAAAGAAGAGTTCCATAACCTGAACCAACAATTGAGCTAACATCCATTAAAGCTTTACAAGAGAGCGAATCCGCAAAACACGTAACACCCGATAATACTAGAAACAATGATTAGTTGGGATTGACGACACTATCGTTAAAGGATTACTATGATCTTAGCACGCGATCCCACGAGTCAGAGAAATAAGCTAGTATAAAAGTGGTTGCTGATGAGTCAAAATTTGAGGCGACTCAGGAGGTGGATACATAGCTTTCACTCTACGGAAGAAGGTCAAACTACCTGTGCTTAGACTTTGAGTTGGTGTCCATCTAGAGAAGGAAAATAAGGTCCCAATACCAGTATGAACCACTGCACTAGAGAAAGCGACTGCATCAGAATCAATTGCAGAGAAGCAGGGACACCAACCTATTCCTCAAGGAAGTGAAAGACAATGTAGCCCCAATGAAAAATTACCACCATCCAATCTCGATCTAGCTTCAACTCACCAGAAAGTGCAAAAAAGGAGACATTTGAGCGCACAAAAATCAAGAAGACTCAGGCGCCACCACCAACTTGCAACATCATTTGATCAACACACACTACAGAAGAACGGGAAAGTGCTTGTTTCCCATCTGGACGCTCAAAATAACAACTCTCAATTAGATCACGAGCAAAGGAGGAACCAAATCAAGGGGTTACTGTTTATTGTTAACAAAATAGCTAGTTACCTAATCAGAGTCGTTGATAAATTCATGAAGCTCGGAGTTCAAAAGATCGATCCATCGTAATGAGATTAAGAGGGTGATTTGTTGAATGTAATATCATTCTCTATAGTTTTATTATTTTTATTAATTAAGATTAAATATAATATTAGTTATATCTAATAACTTAGAGATAAGAGTATATCTATCTATCTATCTATATTTTTATATCCAGTAACTTGGAGATACAACTTTATATATGTGTATACATAAATTTGTTTGGTTCATATTACTACTTTAAAGAGTTTCTCCCAGCATCTTTGGATAACTTAAAGCTTATCAACATTGAATTCATTATCTCTTTCAATGTTCGATTTTGTATTTTTGTCAACCCGTCTGATTGGGGTTAGTTAGGAGGTGTGACCTAGGGCTGGGCATAAAAAATCGGTTCGAACGAACCGAATCGTACCGTTTCACAAACCAAATTTTTTTTTTCCAAAAATATGGAGTGGTTCAGAAGATGTACAAAAAACCGGTCCAAAAACGGTAAACCGTACCACTTCTTGTACCGATTTTAATATAATATTATATTTAATTTTTAAAAAATCTACTCTAAACCATTAGACCAAAGTTGGTTCGGTGATTATTTATAATCTACATTTGTATAATGAATTATGAATTATGTATTATTGTTTATAGATTATAGATTATGGTTTATGGATTATGGATTGTGGATTATGGATTATGGAATATGGTTTAGGGTTTATGAATTAGGATTATGGTTTATGGATCGTGGTATATGTATTATGGTTTATGTAATATGGATTATTTATTATGTATTATTATAGTTTTCTTTTTTAAAATATATATAAAGTAGTTTGGCTGAATCGATTATGGATCGGTTTTTGAACCGGTTCAGAACAGCCACGGTAAATTAGTCAAAATCTGGAGAGACCAAAAGTTGGAGCGGTAAACCGTACCTCTTTAAAATGTGGTAAAGGTACGGTTCATGCCACCCCCAGTGTGACCCCATGAATGATTTCGTATTGAGTACAAACCTCACCAAAAGGAGAATCATACTTGTCACCACTATCATTGCGTAACACTTTAATTTTCGTATTAATTGATTTTAAACTCCTTGTCAATAGATTCCCTTTTATTTTTCATTAGCCTTGACATATTCACTAATGAAAAGTTCAACTGAGAGAATTGTTGATCCATGTATTTTAACAATCATACTAATACACACTTTCGTGAGACATTCCCACATTTGAGTATAAATGCAAAGGTTTCACTACCTTCCATGAATAGCTTTTACATGATGTATCCCAATATATGAAATTTTTATTTCATAGCTAACCATGTTACGTAACTCACAAATTGATTAAACATTTCAAGTTCTTTTGAAAGTTTAATTGTGTCACAATACGAGTTGCGACTAATACTCTTATAGGCTAAATAGTCCCTTCAACATCAATGTTAGTCCTAAAACCGTAGCTTCCCCTCGAGAAAATTTAAAATTATTTATGGGTTCCAAGCTCCATTTAAATTAATTCCCAGTTCGTTGGAAGGTTCACATAGTGTCTCATTGTCAACCTTTTCTAGACAAAACCATAAAGTTTCCAAGCCAGGTGGGGGTGCACCACTTTTTTAACTTCAACCCCTAAACAAAATCTCTATATTTGAAATTTTTGTGGATCACACCAAATGTTTATCATATCGGGTTCATACCAAACCTATCAATTTTTATGCATGGACTACTTCAGAGAGTTAGTCCCTGAGATAAGCTCTCTAAGCTTATCTATTGTGAAGGAATAAGAGACACATCTCTTTGTTCTTTGGGACATTACCCACTGGAGTCAAAATTCAGTACTGATCTGAACACCATTGTTCATAGTAATCTTTCGAAAACACAGAAAATGTATTGTTTTGTTTTCCAAAGAAACATTTGTTCAGAATTATCTACACAAAAGTTCAACGATAACCTCTATTGCAAATACAAATGATTGCTTTAAGACTATTAGGAATAAAGAGGGATGAAAAATTGTAATATTGAAAAAGTACGAACCAATATGCAGAATAACCAAAAGACAAGGTCATTGTGCAAATCATCGAAATTGACCCAAAATTTGACAAAACAAAAAGTCTCATGAGTTTCGTACTTAAGCGTTTACGAGACGATCACCTCCCAGGGCACGACAAGGTCATCAGGCATAAACTAGCAAGAAATTATTCCTGACCGAACTGACAACACTTGTACTCATATAAACAAACTGAACACGGTGATTGATGCGAAAGAATTGTATTTTTCAAGAAGTAAAAAATTCAAAGAAAGTAATTTTCTATTTTTCCGTTTTATCAAATAATAAAGTTAGTTAGTTCTCCTGATTTTTGTTTATTGAATATGAGTTTGTCATTACTAGTTATCGTGTATTTTATACTAATGACAATAAATAGTACTACGATCGATCATAAAATTTACAATCAATCAAATGAAGCATTATCTTTGTTTTTGTCCCTCTAATTATCTTCCATGTACAAATTACTCATCTAAGATTGTCAAGCCATCTTAGTCTTGGTAGTGTGGTGTGTGTAAGCAGAATCTATCTTGATAGTTATGAAGGTTCGAGGTCGAGGTCCTCAAATGCCTTCTAATGGTCGCCCTTTCCCTGATAAGGTTATCTTCCACTTTATTGCTCAAATGAGTATTTCAATTAACATTCACTTGTAATTCCTGGAGAAAAAACAAAACTACAAAACCAACTCATCAACACTAAAACCAGTTACCAGTTATGAGATGAGAAATCATCAAAAGATTTGTATAACTAACTATTAAATATTATTTATCGAAACTGTATAAATGTAGGAGTAATCATTATTTATAGTGAAAAGTATGAAAAAGATGTATTATGTTTACACAATGTGGTAAGTGTGTACACTATGTTTGTTTCAGATGCAACATGTTTATTTTTGATGGTTTAGACAAAATCCGTTATATGTCGTCCAAAATATTCGTTAAGCTGTCACCTTCCATGCACGTGATCCCAAATAAAAAAATTATGGAATACCTATCCTGCATTTACTTTTTTTTTTTAAACGCTGGTAGGCAACTCAGGGAGTTGATATGATGCAACTGTATTCCAGAGAAGGAATCACAGGTGGCGTTTGGCTACAGAATATGGATTCTCTTATTCACGAAGGCATATTGGAGTGAGTCAACACAATTATGGGAGTCGTCCGACATCATCGGAAGGTTGTCCTGAGATGAAGCCGACGTAGGAGCTAGAATCCAAGCAAAGCTTATACTAAATGTCCAATCATATCTATATTAAGGCCAATGGCCATCGAATGCTAACAATATCCTTCCGAGGTCGGACAGATTTAGTTAAGGCCAGGAACATGATGTGAGAGGAATGGAGAAATTTTGGTGAGGAAATCATGGTGAAGGGATATAGGATCAAAGTAGAAGGTGTGAAGGTCCTGATCGAGCAAGACAGTGTGAAGGTCAAGAGAGCTAAGCAGATTATTCATGTCAACACCGTCTTGCATTTCTATTTACTTGTGAATATCGGTTACAGTAGAGACAGAACAGGTTGATGGCATATTTATCATTTGGGAAAAAATAGTTTTTAACAGATCACATGCCACGCATGTGTTTAATTTTAACGCTTAAAATGATGAAAAGATTAACGTTTCATCTAAACCCTACATTTGACCAAGAAAAAAAATCTAAAACCTACAGAATCAAACATAGTGCATCATAAACTAGCTGCCCAAAACAAGTTGCATCAGTTAATAATTTGGTCAAACATATTATATCTTTTTTAATTTTTTTCTTATTTATAAGGGTAACTAAAAAGTTAATAATATATAGTTAATAAATTATCTCTAGTTAAAATATAATAAATGGTTATAATATGATGTTAATTAAAGCAACTTACTAGAGTTGAGCAAAAAAGACTAACTTGACCGAATTTCTGACAAAACTTACCCGTACGAACGAGCGATTTTGTTTTCTTGTAGGTTTGACTTGGGATCGAGATCAGTTTTTCTCCTGAAATCCCGACTAGGACAGACCTGACGTAACTTTAATAAAACCCTAGCTTTCCTAAAACGTGACCAGTCTAGCCTCCCAAATTTGCAGCCACATATCTTCCCTCTTCTCCATAACCAACCCAAACCGCCCTCCTCCACTCGCCGTTCCCGAGGAGAAGCTCACATTTGTCACCATAAAAAGCGGTCGCGTCTTCCTTTACGACATTGGATGAGAAGGTCTCATACTCAAGGCCCTCATCATGCGCCTTTTCACCTCAACCTTTCTTCCCACTTCGTCATGAATACACCACCAATATCCTCCTTCGATCCCCTCATCGCCTCCACAGGCCCCGACGGGTTCTCCACCGTCGATGCCATCTGCTCAGTCGCCCGTTCCGCTGGTGTTAGGGTCCTCCCGCCTCTGTCCGTCTCAAGTAACACATTTTCCTCTGTCGATTGTTGTCTGATTTCGATTGATTTTACGATCCGATTGTTTGTCCGATTGTTGTGGTTGGTAAAAATTCGATTGTTGATTCTGATTGTTTGTCAAAAGTTTGGTCCAAGACTGAGACCAACCCTAGTCAAGCACGACCGACTCGGGGGGATTTTTTGGACCAAAATCAATATCGGTCTCGGCTTCGGTCCTCCACAAGTGATGACCAAAATTTCAAGCTCGGGCTCGGTCTTGCCAAAAAGACTGGCCCATCTCACATGAGCTCACCCCTAATTAATATTCATAAAATTGATATATAATATACATAATAATCTTTTTTTTTTGTCAAAACATAATAATCCTCAATTTCATCTTAAATGATTTTGTAATAAAAAGATTTAATATATACATATATTTTCTTTTCAAAAAATTTAAAATTTAGTAAAAAAAATAAACTTAAGTAAAATCATAAATCCAGATGGAAAATAAGAAGATATTAATGAAAATTTATAACTTATTGAGAGAATGAATGAGAGAGTTGGAAAGATTTTAAAATAAGATACATGACATGCCACATATGAGTGAGAATTATATGTTTAACAACATGAATCAATTAGAAGTGATGAAATTAACATTAGGAATGAAAAAACGTATTAAAAAACTTACTTGTCACAATTCTTCATAACATAGTCAAATTAATAGATAGATAGATAGATAGATAGATACACATATCAATTTTATATTACAATATTATTATATACACATAGGGCAAGTAAAACTTAATTGTGCCATAATTTGATCCATGAACAACCAAAGGAAATATTTCAGTTAAATTTTCTTATGATAATAAAAAAGGATATGAACATACCACATATTCAATTATTATTATTTATTTTTATTCATAATCTAAGAGGAAAGTCGGAGCCAACATGCCCCGCTCTTCCTCATTCCATATTTAGTAGGGTTAATAATAGAAATAACTATCTAAATTTTGATCACTTTATAAAAATGATCGAATTTTGGTTGTATGATTGTGAATAAGTTAGTTATATGTATACAGTGAGCTATATATATATATATATATATATATTATAATACTGCTTTTGGGTTAGACTATATTTTTTTTAATGCAGATGTACTGATACTTAATACATTTTTCTCAGATTTATAATTTATTTTGGTCAACTCTCATGTTATAAAGTACATAAGAAGGTTTGATTAGTTTTCTTTTCTTCAAGAAATTCACATGCAATGTATGAAAACTATCATATTCTTTTTAGTTTATAAGTGTTCATTTGTAAGTGCACTATGTGTACGCATGCTTACTTGTCATAAAATATAATTTTATGGTCTTATAAATATTTATTATAAACTTTTCTACAAAAAAGAGTTTTTAGGAAAACAAAATACTGTAAAATTTTATTACTGGTGAGCAATGAAATATAATAAAAATAAATAATTGTCAATTTAATGTGTTATCATTATATATATTGTTCTTTTCTCGTAAAATCGATGTAAATATCATATTTGACAGTATTAATATAAGAGTTGAAAAAAGTGAAGCAAAAGTAATGATATTTTTCCTGAATTACTAATAATTGAATAAAGATTAATGAAAAACGAAAGAAATGATTTTGATCAGAGAAATTTTAAATATTTATATTTCTCAATCTAACAGTGTGACATCATCAATAAGGCTACATTAGATGCGTATCTCCTACGTCATTATTAGTGTTGGATAGAGATTGTTTTGTTTATTTATAAATGAAGAAGCTAAGGTTAAACAATTCCTATATATTGCGTATGAAATAAAATAAGCTACGTGTTCATTATTTCGTCTGCAAGCAATAAATAATATGTCCGTAATGTTATGTATTCAAGTGATGCATGTTAAGGAATCTAGAAGAAGAAAAAAACACTACCTTGAGAATATATAGGTTGAATGCAAAGTCATCATCTACTGATGCGGATTTCCATAACGAAGAAGAAGAAGCTGCTCTGGTTGTTTATGTTTTCAATTTATTATTTTTCTCACAAGGGTAAGGGTTGGATGTATTATTTTGTGTAGGAAGTAAATATATGATATTTATAGATAGACTATGCACAAAATAGTGAGAGTTCATTCATGGCTGGATCAATGGGTATTGGTGGTTGAGTAAGTCATTGTATTTTTTTGACTTGTCATTCCTCATTATATATCTTCCAACCCCCGGGGGTTACAAGATTAAGGAACGACAAGTTCAAAACATGCAATCACCGACTCAACCACCAACATCCTATAATAGCTACACATCAACACACATGCAATATGAAACAGATGTTAAACGTCCCATTCAGAATACGTTAGATTCAACCTCACCAGAACCATACAACATTTCATAATTCAAAATTGGATTTCATTATTCCTACTTTTAGAAATACATATATTTTTTAGTAAACTATTGTACAAACAAATATATGAAAAATGGGTATTCCTCATTGGAAAAATAAAAACAAATCATCTACCCAATGTACATCTACTTATATATTAATTTGGTTGGATTATGAAGAGTTGTGATAAATACGTTTTTTTTTTACATTTTCTTATTTCTAATGTCAAATTCATAACTTCTAATTATTTTATATCAAACATACATTTCTCACTCATATGTGACATGCTATGTAACTTAGTTTAAAATGTTCCAAAGTCTCTCATTAATTTTCCCAATAAGTTACAAAATTTCATTCATATTTTCTTATTTCTCAAATTAAGAAACTTTTTATTACAAGTTAAATTTAAGATCAAATTAAGGATAATTATGTATATCACATAAAATTTTATGAAAATAATAATCGCATATTATTTTAATGTAAATAATTATGATTATGTATGAAAAATATAATTTAGGGTACGAAAAAAGTTGATAATTTTAATATAGTTTCTTCATATTTTTTTTAACACTTTGTTTTATAAAATATCAGTGGTATATTCTACTAGAATCAATATACATTGCAAATTAAAAATAATAATTTATATAAGTGATAATTACTATAAGTTAAAATATATATTTTTAATAATAATTTGTATTTATTTAAAAATACATGAAAATAATAGATGTCATAATTAATGAATTTAAAATCATTAATTAGGATTATATTCATAATTGATTCACTTTTTTTATTTACTCATTTATACTTTTATGAATAAATATAAATAATCCTTATATGGTATATAATATTATAAATATAATTTAACATTTTCTCATAAATATAATTAACTTTTATTGCATGATTGAATTAATATTAATTAAATAAACTTGAATAATCTGCAATAAATTATTTTATAAATATATATTTACATTTATATAAACAATAATATTAATTTATAATTTTTTTATATAAGGCAAAATATGATTGGTTGTCTAATATAATTATATAACATATATATATATTCTGTCACATCTCGCATTCTCTATATTGCATTGGTAGTTACGAGTGTGAATAGTAAATAATGAAAGATATATGCATACTCAAACAGGAAAATCAACACCACTGTTATCAGAACCAGACCGACCCTCAAATCAGTGATATGGTCGATTTCCAGTTCGTCCTGTCGGACCTGGCCGGACCGACCGGTTCACCATGTATATAGGGATAACATTTTGTCCTCCACTAACACTTTCCTCTTTCGTATCTCTGAGCAGAGAATGAGTCTCATCTCTTTCCTTTAATTTCTTTTATTGTTTCCACAATTTCCTCGCTCGATTACCACCGGATCAGAGTTGTCTCTCATGTTCGTTCTTATTTGATTTAGCAATGCAAAAGAAACTGTATCTTCATCGATCCACTCCCTCTCAATGATGTCCTCCACTTTTCCCCAAGATCCATCTCGCGTTAACCCGACCTCTTTCTGTGCCAACTACGACCACTTCGACCGCCTTCCCGATTTACTTCTTCTCCTAGTATTTAACAGATCACCAATGTCAAAGCCCTTTGTCGATGCTGCGTCCCGAAACCCCTTTAGTATACTCTTTCACGCCTTTGTCGGTAACATTGTGAAGCCTCTTCAGGCCCTAGGCCTCTTCCTTCGCCCCAAATGCACCTATGCCCTACTGGGTCAAGCGTCTTCAACAGCTCACCTCAGATCTTCCTCGCTTTTTGTTGGGAGCGATGAAGATGGGGAATTAGACCAAGGAGGAGTCATCCATCACTCTCCCACCCAGTTCCTGAAGCATTTCAATGAGATCCGATTCTTACGGATCGAGCTTCCTAGCGGTGAATTAGGGAACGATGATGGGGTGTTACTAAAATGGAGAGTTGATTTTGGGTCAACTCTGGATAACTGCGTGATTCTCGGCCAGTTAGTTTAACAAAATTGACCTGGAGAAGTCTAAAACGAAAAGAATCGGTCAGTTGGTTTAACAAAAAAAATAAAAACCATCTAAAAAAACAGGAATCGGTCGGTTTACGCCGGTTCAACCTGGTCCACCATACATTTCAGTATTTTGATTGAACGAAACCAGACAGGAGACTGATTCACGGTCGGACCCGATCAGACCGACAGTCCGGTCCGGTTCTGATAACTATGTTCAACACTCCCCTTTGTTCTTCGTTACACAGTATATGCACATCAAATGAAACAGAATACATGAACCAATTATTAATTTGAACCAGTTACACAGTTTTGTAAATTACTTGCTTATTTTATGAATTAATTTTCAAAAACTATGTGAAATCTCTTTACAGAAATGATGATTATATACATGATAAAAGACATTAATTATGAATAATATATATCACTAGGTAAACTATCATAATATGCTGTAGGAGCACTACAAGAACGTACAACTGTAGTTACGGTAAAAAATCTTCACTAAATGTAAACTAACCTTTAGTCATGGGCTAAGTCTCGTCGTGATAGGTCTGGTGGCTGAAGGTCTCTTCAATGGTAAAATACCATCACTAAAAGTTTGTCATCACTAATAAGTCTATGACATTCCGTGACAAAATGCCGTCAATATACCGTATATTAACAAGAGTCAAATTTGTCACTAAATGATGGTATCAGAATCATAATTTATTTTTACTAAATATGTGCATTTAGTAACAACGATTTCACCATTAAAAAACACATTTGATAATGTCAGTTAATGTCACTGCTAAACACAATCTTTCAGTGTCAACAACTGCTACTTAATGTTAAATACATTTTTTTTGTTTTTTTATTATCATGTTCAAGCTGTAACATATCAACTACTCCATATATTCAAAACAATATATGATATTATTTATTAAAGTATATATGTACATCTTAATATACATCCAAAGCAGAAATTACAATAAATTATAAAAGTAAATACATATATTAACTTATTTTCAAACATGAGTCAACTCTCATGAAACTCATGTGCATAACAACTCCACCTGCATAATAATCACCTTAAGGCATTTCAGAAAAATATGATAGATCAATAGATTGAGTAAAGTTATTCAACTATCTAATTTTGGATCTTCAAATCTTTTAGCAGAATCACAGCTTCATTGTCTTTTGGATTTAAAATCTTATAAAATTTAATTGTATAAGTTTTTACCATGTACCTGTCAAAGTGTAGTTTTTAAAGCAAGTTGTTGTAAATTGATTTTCGTGAAAATAGATTTAAAATTAATTTGTGTAGACACGACAGAGTTAATACTTGACAAATTAAATCCTGTAGTTTTCTTTTCTTAAAAATAATTTAATTCACATCTTTTTACATAATTTTATATTTTTTTTTCCTTTTTTTTTGTTATTTTTTAAATAAACTAATATAATATATATACACAGGTAAATTATTATTATTAATAATTTTTAGATAGCAATTTGTGATCCTTTTATTTAATTGAATTTCTTGAGTTCCAATTCACCCAACCCTTGACAATAGAATCGTGAAATCTTGCTGTGTTTGATCTCAACTCTCTTTCAACTCATCAGATCACACGTGCTGAACAGCTTCCAAAGGAACTTTCAACATCCACAGACGCGATTTCTGTTATGTTGCATATATATTTCGACGGAGTCGGTGGGATTGTCAACATTAGTTAGGGGACATTAACTCCATAGGTTCTTTCTTTCATATCTATACTGACACGAATACATTACTGTACGACACATTAATTATATGGAAAAGTCTGAAAAACGTCCATCAAGTTTGATAAAAATGTTTTTTCAACCCTCACGATTGTTTTAGGTACAACATGTTTGACAACGATTGTTTTTGGTACCTACGTCTAACTGTCGTTCAGTTTGTACGTTAAATTATCACGTGATTGGTCACGTGACCAACCCTGAAAAAGTTATAACTTGTAATTCCTTTGCTTCTCTTCCCTCTTCCTCTTCTTACTTCTTCCTCTGTACATCTTCCTCTGTAAGATTACATGATCCTTGGCCTGATATGACCTCCAAGCCCTCGAGCCTTGCCAATCATCGGTCATCTCCATCTCCTTGCCCCGATCCCTCACCAAGTTCTTCAGAGTCTCTCTCTTCGTTACGGACCCTTGATTCATATCTTCCTCGGCTCTGTCCCTTGCGTGGTGACATCATACGATACTGTGCCCCATCTACATCTATTCGTCTGACTGATCTTAGAGCTACTTAGTTATTTAGTGCTAGGCGACTACTCATCAACTTTTAATATGCTTAATGCTTCATTCTTCTGCTATGGTATAATATATGAAGTAATATTCTTTTATGCCTTGTTGTTTGAAATGCAGAGCGAGCATGATGGATGAGCTAGAGGCAAAGTTTTTTTGAGGAAAGGGCGGCTCTTGAAGCCAAGTACCAGAAATTGTACAACCCACTCTACATCAAGGTGCTTTAAGTATTAAGTTTATGTTCATACAATTGTAACTCCATTCTCAATACATAATCCATACCATGCTCTTTACTGATTACTACTCATCTGGAAATGGTTACAGAGATTCGAGATTGTGAATGGTGTGTTGAAGTTGAAGGAGTTTCAAAATAGGCTGAAACAAGTAAGGAAGAGGAGAAATCTGATGCTGGTGAAGGTAGCACTTCATTACTTTTAATTTCTTTTAGAAAGGTTAAATGTTGGTATGTTTTATTTTACCTTGTCAGTCCTCACTGAAAATGTTATTTATTAGCAGAGAAATGAGTGCCCAACTTTTGGCTTAACGCCATGAAGAATAACAAAGTGCTTGCTGAGGAGGATAGTATTTGAGCAAAAAAGAGGTCCTTATTTGCTGGTTGAATATAATTACTTTTCTAACATTTCTTTCTTTTTGAATCAGATATCTGAGCGCGATGAAGGATCTCTTCAATATCTTTCTGATGTCAAGTGGAACAGGATTTGATCTGGTGAAAGCTTACATCGGTTTTCAGCTCGATCTGGTGAAAGTTTACATTTGTTTTCAGTTCGATCTGGTGTTTCAATGCCAAGGGCGGAAATCCTGTTCAATCCATCGGGCTTCGAGTTGTAGAAGAGCTAGGAAGCGTGGTGGGATGAGGAACAAGAACATCTCAAGTACACTGGACTTTTGGAGGAGAAAAGTATTATTGTCTTTTATTAATTGTTGTTTAATTAAATAAGGAAAATTGAAGATCACGTGACAACCACGTGACTACTTAACGGGACAATTAAACGACAGTTGAACGGAAGGTCCAATTACCATCAATTTGCAACATGTTATACCAAAAACCATCGTAAAAAAAAAGTTGTACCAAAAAACATTTTCGTCAAACATCATGGACGTTTTTCAGACATTTCCCTTAATTATACAGGAATCACATAATTGTTTTTTGCCAGAATAAGTATTCCTTAATGTTAAAAAATATTGTCTGAATACAAGGAAATATCGAAATAGAATAAACTACTAACGCTACTGAAAATCTGGTCTTTACCGACGAAAAAATAATTTCGACGGTAAGATTTCGTCAGTAAATCTTAATTTACTGAAAAAAATATTATTTCCGTCGGTAGTAAATTATTTTGCCGACAAAATCAACTTTCGTTGGTAAAATAACACGTATTTGCCGACGAAATGCAATTATTGTCGGTAATTAGATCTTTACCGACGAAATTCAATATATTGTCGGTAAATAAATATATCAACTATAAATTTACGATATATAAGTTTTGTCGGTACCAAATATATCTTTACCGACGAAAATTGATTTTCATCGGTAATTTATATTGAGATGGATACTATTTAGCCGTCCTTTAATTTTTTTTTTTTTACATTCTCTCAAAATTTTCACTTTTCCTTCCAAGTATGTTTCACTTTCCTACACCGGAGCCCTAAAAAATATTTCACCCCTCTCCAAATTCACTTTCCTTAAAAACAAATTCGTTGTCCCACACCTGATCCCTCACCGCCAGGCGCCCCTTGTGCTCATGTATGCTTCTTTAATCTTCCATGTTTCTCAGGTATGCTTCACTCGTCCTTCTGTACAACACCCTTCCTTCTCAGGTATGTTTCACTCGTCGGACCGGCGCACCTTTGGAGATACAGTCTTCTATCAGGAGTTTTCTGATGAAGCTCCTACAAGCTTTAGAGCTCCGACGTACTACAGAGCATACCATTATTGCTGTTATTTGGGTTATCGCCATTTTTGCTATCTTCAGATCTGTATATGATATTGTTGTTGATGAATAACTCAGGTGAGACCTTGACCATGCCCCGACATGGATGGCTTTTCCTTATAGCTTCTTTCCATGCTGGTCTCCCGCCTCTTTTTTCACATGGTCGTTCATGTGTGATGATTTCATATTTCTCTATTACTTGATATGCATTCGTCTGCGTTATTATTGCCAATTTATGTTAATTTACGTGATTGTCACTACAAGAAAATAGCACTATAGGCTCGGCGTATAATCGTTGCTAAGTTGAGTTTTGCCGCTGCTAAGAGTCGTGCCTGAAAGCCCCGATGCTAAAGGTATCCGCACGGACAAAATGCCAATGCTAAATGTCTGCCGCTGCTGGAATGAACAGTTGGTCATACCTTTAGAATCAATATATTGTCAATGGTGTTCATACGTAATTAGCTCCGGCCCTATATAGATGCTATATACGTGTTTCAGATACAGTATTCATTGATGGTAAAATTGATGTATCGGCTACAACATATATGTGTTGCTGTTTGTTTGTTATTGTGTCTACGTTATGTGGATACAGTTTGGTTATATTTACGTCTAAAATATTTAGAAACTAATTATACATAAATAGTGTTACAAAATATTTGTGGTTGATGCAACTCACAAGGGCGACATAAATTGCGATTTTTGGTTGGTGTTGAGGTTATTGTCTACGTGTAGCCGCAGTAATTTTCGTTGCCTACTTGACTACTTTTGTTGCAGTTAAAAGGTAATTGCATCGGTTTGTTTCTAATTGTATTTGGCGTATGTATTGGTAATCAAATTTTCGATGCTAATACAACTAGACCAGTTTCAGAATAAAAGTTTCGCATTTTTACCACCTAGACATTACATATACTGCATACCATTCAGAAACAACCATTCATACATTTCCATATACAAAGTGTGCAACCTTAGCATAAACAGAGCACATAGGTTGCAGACAATAAGTTTCCGCATGTACATGTTGTCCAAAAGAACCAAAACACAGAACAAACAAAGACAAACTACTGCATGGGTTCCATCATTACAAACTACTCCAAAATATGTTCCAGCAAGACAGATACGATACTAGGCCCAACCCAACTAGACATCGAAGCAAGCAAGTGAAAATTGATTACCTAAAGTAAGTGTTGCGTCAACAGTCAAACATTTCAATCTGCAAGCACACCAATAGGTTTAATTAGAACAACATCACATTAACATGCCAAAAGAAAAGAGTACCATCACTCAAACAGAGACTTGTTGACTGTACCTTATGCATCTGGATCATCGAGCAATTGGCCATTGGCTTGCAGTGCCCTTCGCATGAAGGCCATATCTCTTTGGACGGCGTTCATGTTTTCTTGGAACTTCAGTAGAGTTAATGCCGCTTCCTCTGCCTTCCTTGAACTCTCGTCCGCCTTCCTTGAGCTCTCCTCCGCTAACCTCTTCAGTTCTGCAGTTTCAGCTCTAGCTAGAGCCACTCCTTCCCTCGCTTTCTTCAACTGCTCACTCTCCATCATCCGTGCAATTTTGGATACACGAGATCGGCGACGTTCAGGCTTACGAATTTCTTCATAAAGTGCTTCCTTGTCAATGGGAACGTCCTCTTCCGCTTGAAGTTCAGCAACCCTTTGTTCAACTGCAGCCTACAAACCAGTACAATCAAATATCATGTGTTAGGTGTGAAACATTATAAAAATTAAGAAGGAAGAGGATGTGTTATCGCTTACCAGGATTGCTTGACTTTTGGGATCTCGAGGAACCCCTTTCTTGTCCACATGGGTCTTCCGAAACATGTGGTATTCACCCGGATGCACCCCATTATTTTTCAGAATCTGCATTTTTAAAAACATGCAGTGTAACTGAGTGGTTACTAGATTCAGCAGAGTGTTGGTGTAGGGGTTCATGACCTCTTCCTGTTCCGTCTTGGCAAAGCTGCATGTCCCCGAAGTGTGCATGATGACTTGGTGAGCTTTGTTTGCTTTGTTACGCTTACTCCTCACCTTCAATTCAAGTATGAGGACACAAACAGTCATATGGTTAATAATATATAAAAACTTTCTATAAACTGCAGTAAATCATAAAAGAACAAGATTAACACAGTTTAACCACCTTAAACTCCTCTGAACTGAACCAGTTCACTAGCCACGCCCAATCTTCCTTCACCATGTCCGGGGGTATGTTCTGTATCCTTTCTTCATCGGTAACGTATTTGTCATAATACCTTCTTTTCAGGTTTGCCCTGTAATTCCTATACTTCTCTCTCAGACAGCATACAATCAGTTGCTTCAAGTTCTCATCTTCAGGGATAACAAACTTTTCCTGCGAAACAAACATACAAGCATTAGCATTTTGGCAAACATACACATGGCGCATTCGTTTGTGTACTTAAGTGTACTTACTCCAACGAGCATTAGCATTTTTGCCTCGTAGTCAATGGGTTCCTTTGGGATGTCCTTCCAGTCTTTCACCATCAATGGTGCATTCGTTCTTTTACGTACGATTCACCCACACCATGAGACAAACACCGATGCATTCTTCGAGCAGACCTTGCCCAAAGCATTAAACTATAACTCTTCTTTTTCATTTACTCCATTTCTGGATAGCTTAATACACCTGGTCCGCCCCCTCCGTAGATTCTCCGCTGGTGGCCTTACACATTCCTCCTGCACACGTACACCTTCATCTTCCACCCTTACACCTTCATCTTGAACTTCTAAACCATATGTACTTAATATCAAATACACGACCATATTAAGTAGAGGATTAAATAACTTCCAATAGGTATTGGCTGTTTTGGTTTACACAAAGACTTACCATGTTCGGTCGCAGGCTCAGTAACCACTGGAGTAACATGCTGTGTTTCCTGTGGTTGAGTTTCTTCAACTAGGGGGGGGTCCAAAGTGATCGGTCTTGTAGGGTTCTGCACCGTGCAGTCCATAACTGATGAACCTGAAAGAGTAAAGGTAAAAAAATTAGTTAAACTATATGGGTACAGTCAACAACTGATGAAGTACAAAAGATGTTACGGAAGTAAACCTACTTGCTCCTACGCGGGACAGTTTCCGGGGTGACTTCCGAGTTGTTTTTGGCTTAATTAGGGGGGTTCTACGTTTGTACTATTGGGCCCCATTCTTCTAGCTCCCACCATCCTGACGAATGTGTTCAACACAATTAACCAAACATATTATTTTGAGAACAGATAAAAAAAAAACAGAACAAGACATGCATCTTCCAGAACAAAACGGTTTGACATTGTAAAGAAGCAATTTTTATGTCTGTATCGTGGAGTCAAATGTTAGTAAAAAACAGCAGATTTACACACAAGAACAGATTTACATATAAGAACAGCACACAGTTAAAAAATATAAGAAACAACTGAGCGAAATAATACAGGAAAGACTGGAGAACAGCACAGAGGTTTCATTTCAGAACAAACGACTGAGCGAATGTCAAACGCGTGAGCGAAACCACTAGAAATACTGAAGAGCAACACCCATGACTCAAGAAAAAACAAACGACTGAGCGATGCTGAGGGAAAGACTGAAGAACAACACACAGACCAAAAACAAGAAGAAACGACTGAATCCAGAGGTTATCTTCAACATCAAGTAAGCAGATCGAAGTGCAAGAAAAGAAATCGTACCTTGCTTGCTAGATCTGCAGCAGTCTTGATCAACCGTGACTTTAAGACAAGTTGGAGGAGAGGAAGAGAGGATGTTTCTTCGGATGGAGATGGAGAAACATAAGAAACTGAGGGAAAGAGAAGGAAGGCGCGGTAAATTAGAGAAGAAAATGAAAAGCTGCAGAATTGGTGGGACCAAGAGTCATGTCAGCACACATTACGAATGGCATTTGCTTCGAATAGGGGTTATGTGTCGATGAAGAAGGCAACACAACCAGGTGGGCTTCAACGGATTTGCAAGCTTGGGCTTCAGTCCGAATTCATGCTGGGCTTCGGTCCGAATTCCTGCTGGGTTTCGGTCCGAATTCCTGCTGGGCTTCGGTCCAATTGTTGGAGGCTTGAATATTAAACATGTGAATGAACAAGTTCAGCTCTCATGCAATAATTTGTCAATAATTTAATTTTTCAAATTATTTAAGAATCAAGTATGAGTCGTGTTTTAGTTAGAGTTTTTGACGTTTGGATTATTTGGGTCATAGGTTGGGCTCTTAATTTATACCACATATACAATTAAAAGAATAATTCGAGAGTTTAATGGACAAACTAACGAAACTGGTTCAGTATACTGCGGTGAGTATGTATATTTTTTCATTTCTTTATATTCGTCATGTACATGAGACTGTCAAAGCACTACACTAATACTGAGTAAGTAGCATTTAATTAGTTTTCCAAACATTTAGTCAAGTCTTCTGCTGAGAATCCTAGGAATGTCGTAGGAGGAACCTAAAAACATAAATCATATGAACGCAAACCCATAACCATAATTCATATGTCATACGTCCATAATACATATGTAAATTATATATATTGTGGTTTATAGTTGGTAATGGTATGGAACTTGTATATACTGTGTATAATACAAACTTGTACATATAATAGAAACTTGTATATACAAAATATACAAACTAGCTAGTAATGTTGTATATACAAACTTGCATGTAAGTGTATATATTGTATATACAAACTTGGATATGGTGTGTATATACAAACTTGTATTATATGTACATGCAAACTTATAATACAAACTTGTATATATTGTATATACCAACATAAGATACCAACTTGTACATACAGTACAGTATTATATGTAGTTATGTTGTTTTTCTAATACATCAGTAGCATACAGTCATATTCCCCAAGAAATTATCTTATTTATTAATAACGTTAAGTTACAACCCGCTATTAACTAGATATCTAACCTGCAAATTACGCCCATTAGCCATAGGTAGTATATTTTTTTTTTTTATATACTCATTCTATTAAGTGTGTAAAATGCATATAACTAATTTTAGGGAAATAATACATAGTCATTCTATTAAGTGTATATAATGCATTGTATTAATTTTATGAAAACAATATAGGGCATAATGTAATGACAAACCGTAAAGCATAACTGATCCTTCTGCCCTTCATGTCGTTTGTCTCACCCACGGATTTTGAACTTCCTATGATTTCCCGCTTTCTCCAATGAGGAATTTCCGGTTTGCGGTCTGGGTTCATTGTGTAGGAGGCCATAGCGAGACTGAGCAAGGGACTGGGTTCCGTGTTCGATTTTTGGTAAGCAGATGGTTCGATTTATGTTGTCTAACTAATTGAACTGTGTTCGGTTGCATTGATATGTTAATTAAGCAGTCATCTGTTCGATTTCTGAGCAAGCTTAAATATGGTTATGCCATTACTATGTCTTCTGTTGGATGTGTCATGGGTGTGATTCTGTTGGGCTGCGTAATGAAGCTGCAGATGTATACGCATATGACAACAGCAATTTCCTGAAATGTACACCAATGCTGTCTCATCTGATGTTTAAAATATAGTTGGCTCAGAATTGCACAGAATTGAATGTCTTCAATGTACACAGAATTGAATATCTTCAATGTACACAGAATTGAATATCATCAATGTACACAGAATTTATCGAATGAAAGGTAGAATCCTGATTTATGAACATAGTTTCCTGTCCCTGTCCTATTTAAAATCAATTGTAATGTTATGCATATGAACATAGTGGTCAACTTTGGCTTGAAAACAAGAATGGATACCCAAAGAAGAGAACAAGCATATTTAGGAGATATGTCCATTCCCATTATGTATACTCTGTTATATATAGGAGAACAAGCATATTGCAGCATATTTAGGAGAACAGGCATCATGTTGCAAACAGATTTAGTCTCATATTTGTCATACTGCAGCATTTATGCCTATGAACATGACTGCTTTCTAAATATTGCTGGATGTTCCAATCTTATTTGCAGTCGATGAGCAGCAGGGATGAGCAGCAGTACAACAGCAATTTCACAGCACATTTGCAGTCGATAAGCAGCAGTTTTATTGACAGCACTTGCATATGTCGAAATTATATTGTATATACATTGAAACATCAATTTACAGCAATGTACAACTTACCTCTCAGATTTTCTTATCAAGTACAAACAGAATTTCAGTATACCTGTACAAACAGGTTAATATACATGTACAAACATATTGCATTACAGAACAAACAGATTGCATTATCAACGCTTGTATACATGTTCAAACAAATTAATATACAGAACAAACAGAATTGCGGTATTTCAGTACAAACAGACAGCACAGCAGTAATTGCATTACAGAACAAACGGACATCCTCTTAATGTACAAACAGCAGTACTTCAAACAGAACAAACATCAGCACAGCAAGTAGTAATGGTCTTCAAACAGCAGTATAACAAACAGAACAAATGAGAACAGGATGACAGTATGACATCAAGTATAACACATACATTATTTAACAGCACAGAACAACTTAACAGACAACACAACACTATTATTTAACAAACAGAACAAATGTCAACAGTACAGAACAAATGTCAACAAACAGAACAAATGTATAACAGAATTGCATTACAGTACAGACACACTGTAACCCTCAGCCTACAGTACAAACCGAACATACAAATTACATTTGTAGGTGTTTAACCTAAAGTCTTAGTCAGTCCTCTCCCGGATCATCATTGGATGAAGACCCTGAGTCTTCCTCGGAGTCATACAAGTCTTCCTCCAATTTTGAGTCGGTCCCACCAGATGAAGAATAATCACTATCTTCCACGCCAACAGATGTTGTGTCCTCTTCTTCAAGAATGTCTGGTCCATCGTGACTGTAATTGTTTCGCATGACATCAGTAACGACATCAGTTTCTACCTCTACTGCATCAATGTCATTCCTACACCAATCGATATCCTCGTCGACCTGATCGGCATGTGGGACATTAGCAACCACTGCAGCAGAGGGCTCCTGGTACGACTCAACAGATTCTCCAGACATTTGTCCGCCAAGGACGAACCGCCTTTTGGCCTCTGCAGTCAACACAGTGCTCCAATATTTATTATTATTGTCAGTCAAGTAGGGAAACCTGTGTTGCTTGGGATGCCAGTACATATGGTTCATCCGTTGCTAAATAGTTTGTTGTGTTAACACAAAAAAACCCGTACTCATCCACTTTCACGCCATTGGATGATTATAGTACGTTGTACCAGTCACATTTGAACAGAACAATGCTGAGATCTCCAAGATATTGAAGCTCCACTACTTCCCTTAAAACTCCGTAATAATCAATCGCCCCTTCAAGGGGGTTGTTGTCGGAGGAGCTAGCATAGCACGTTGTATCAGCTTTGCATAAGACACCACTGTTGTCAAAGTTCCTCATCTTTGACCGCTCCTTGGTGTGGAAAATGAACCCATTAGCTTTATATCCAGTATATGTCTTCACACCATATAAAGGACCCCGACACAATGCCTTAAGTTGACGAAAATTTTCATTCTCAGGGGGACCAGACATTCGATTAACCTGATGCAAGAAGCAATTAAATGTACACATCAATACCGTTTTCATGAGTCGTAACACAGGGTTAAGGATTCCATACCCTTCCTTCTAACCACTGGATGAATGTTCTATTACGCAATACATCGATGTCCCGTCTATTAACCCTAGCTCTAATGAGCTGCCGCTTGTGTTCCCTTTTTTAAAATACGTCCAAATGGAACGAGTTAGACATAAATTAGTTCAAATGGAACGAGTTATGAATGAAATAATACATTTAAACACTTACTCAATGAAGGGCTTGACGTCTTCACATTGATTGATGACGTAGCGCTGACACTGCCCCCATTCTTCGTTGGCCAGTCTGCGAACTACTGCACGACCAATGGGTGCTCCAGCTGGACGAAAGATGCATAACCCACTTATCGTCAACCTAAGAAGCTGATCTTGAGGAAAAGCCGGATTGTGTCTGCTAAATTTAGTCTCAATGTCATGTAAATATCTGGAACAAAATGTCAAACACTCTAGCGCAATATAACCCTCAGCTATTGAGCCCTCCGACCGACTTCTGTTGCGAACGAATGACTTCATTATCCCCATTATCCTATCACAGTAGTATTATCATCAGCTACTAAACCCATATTAAAACTCATTATAGAACTTGGTACAGTAGTACTGACCTTTCAATTGAATACATCCATCGATATTGAACTGGCCATGCTACTCTTGCCTCCTCTGCAAGGTGAGTTATCAAATGTACGGTGATGTTGAAGAATGATGGTGGAAAGATTCTCTCTAGGTTGCACATTGTGGTTGGTAACTGCGTCTCCATTTTCATTAGATCTGCCATGTGCAACTCCTTGGAGGATAGCACTCTGAAGGTGTTGCGCATGTCTATAAGTGCCTTGCATACATTCTTGGGCAGTAATCCCTTAATTGCAACACTCAGTATGCGTTGCATTAGAACATGGTAGTCATGACTTTTCAGACCGATCAATTTCCTGTCTTTCAACTTTACACAACGAGATATGTTTGACGAATAACCACTTGGCAATCGCAAATGTTTTAGGAACTCACATAGCTTCATCTTCTGCTGTTTCGATAGGGTGTAGCAGGCAGGCGGTAACACCAACTTCGGTCCCCTTCGGACGGGATGCAACGATGTTCTTATGCCTAACACCTGCAAGTCCAGTCTGGCATTGATATTGTCATTTGTTTTTCCAGAAACACCTAGTAACATTCCAATCAGGTTATCACACACGTTTTTTTCAATGTGCATAACATCCAAGTTATAAGGCACCAAAAGTTCTGCCCAGTAAGGTAAGCGGAAGAATATGCTATTCTTTTTCCAATTTCCAGTGACTGAGTCTACTCCTACTTTTGTGGGGGGCTGCGTTTTAGCAAAGGTAATTGGTTCAAGACACTCTAACTATTTCAACACTTCATCCCCTGAACGTCTTTGTGGTGCACTCCTTAACTCCACAGTTCCATCAAAAGCGCTTTTGTTTCTCCTCCATGGGTGATCGGCCGGTAGGAATCGTCTATGGCCCATAAAGGAACTTTTCCTCCCATGCTTTAATCTGCAGTAATGTGTGTCCATTTGACATACTGGACATGCCAGGTTACCATAAGTAGCCCAACCAGACAAGTTTTTATAAGCGGGGAGATCAGTTATTGTCCAAAGTACAACAGCGTGCATTTGGAAGTTCTCTTTACGGTGTGCATTATATGTTAATGCACCATTCAATCATAACTCGTTGAGCTTATCTATCAATGGCTGCAGATACACGTCAATATCATTTGTTGGGGCTTTTGGACCGGGAATCAACATGGACAATATGTAATTGGTATCTTGCAGGCAGGTCTCCGGTGGCACGTTGTATGGAATCAACACAACTGGCCACATGCTATATGGGTGACTCTTGTCACTGTAAGGATCAAACCCATCTGTGGCTAATCCAAGACGAACGTTGCGTGGCTCTGCCCCAAACGCAGGATTCATGTTGTCAAGTTTTCTCCATTCCTCTGTATCCGCAGGATGTCGTAGTACTCCATCTTTTATTCGGTCTGTAGAGTGCCAGGTCATAGATCCTGCTGTTTTAGGAGACATGAATAGTCTTTGCAGCCTAGACGTTAGTGGAAAGTATCGGAGTACTTTAACGGGAAGTTTTCCACCCTTTTGCTTAGATTTTTGCGGACTGTTCATTCGTTCTGCACTTTCATGACCTTGAAACCATCGTGACTCACCACATATTGGCCACGCATCAAGATTGACGTATTCATTTCTAAATAGAATACAGTCATTTACACAAGCATGTATCTTCTGATAGTCCAAACCTAATCCGGATATAAATTTCTTTGCCTCATAGTACGACTTAGGTACTGTATTCTCAGGTGGAAGTACTTTACTCAGCATACGAAGCAACTCATCTGCGAACTTGTTATAAACCTTGTAAAGAGCCTTTAGATGCAGAAGTTCCACTAAGAATGACATCTTGTTGTAGGATACACACCCTGGGTATAATCCTTTCTCACAATCTTCTAAAAGCTTATAAAATCTCCAAGCCTCTGCATTGGGTTCCTCACCTTCATCACGACTAATAACACCCAAACCATAAGTTATCATATCTTCCATTTCTTCACGAGACGTGGCAGTCCTTTTTTTAGTAATGCTTTCTTCGAATTCTTCTCCATGGTCCACCCATGTAGTGTAACTTTGTAGTATTCCATATCTTTCCAGATGCCACTTCGCCGTACTTCTGTCCAACAAAGACATACCAACACAAATATGGCATGGACAGTAGATTCTCCCATCCCATGACGCACGCGAATAGGCAAAGTCCAAGAAAGAGGTAACACCAGCCTTATATTCCTGACTTTGTCGATATTTGGTCATCCAACTTTTATCCATCCTTAATGATCCGCTGTTTAGAAATGAGAAAATATTAAAACCAATATTACAACGTATCATGTAAGTAGACACTACTGATTTCCACCCACCAAGTGTTTTACAACTGATTTGTCTAGAAACGGGAATTCTCAATTCTGTTGCAAAACTGAGATCCTGCTATTCAGAGTCTTTGTAATCCAAGCAGTTGTTAACTGCTGTATAATTATGTTGATAGAAGCTTTACCCGAAACCATGATAATTAACCAACTTTATTCAATGACATATTCAGATAATTCAGTTACTATAACAGAACAGCAATCTTACAGTGTGTATACACTTAACCAAAAAATCAAACACACGATTTGTAGTGAAATTAAACGCAACAGAAATTGGGAGAAACAGACACACTTTGTTATGTCTACACACAATCACTCAATTCATTAACAGATTAGACAAGCTGCTCTTTACTTGATATACACAAAATGAAATACATTCCTGACAGCAGCTGGGTGAATTTCATTGTCTTAGATCAAACAATTAGACGTCGTCAATTCATAATTTGAGGACGAAACAATACCTTTTCGTAATGCTGCAGGAGAAAGGATGACGATGCAGGGAAGTTAAGTGAAGGTGGTCTCGGGTTGAAGGTTGGGAAGGTTGCGTAGTTCGGTTGTGAAGTGAAGTGAATGCTGTCGTAAAGAAGGTATGCAAAGCAGCTTCGATCGATTTGTCCCGGTGTAATTAAGGTGAGATTGTTTATGGAATCGCTTTGAAGTGAAGGTGTCGGGTTGATTCATAAGTCTGGCCTAAGGAAACGGCTACGTAGGTCAGCTGCTGGTCCAAGACGAACTGTTCTGTTAATTGGATAGGTTGCTATCTGAATTAGTAACGGCTAACTAAGTTTTAACTACGCAACTACTGCGATGCTGTTAACATATATATTACATCAACAAGTATTGAGAGTAAAACAATGCATTAGACACAACATTAATACATGATGCTGTTGATGTATATTACCCTCGGAAACGTATTTGTCAAGAATTTTTTGGGAACTGACACAAATAGTCGCGGCAAAAGTACACACTAAAGCAGTGTTTAAGCTACGACAAAATGTACGACTCTAAACCAACTCTATTCCCTCGAAAAATAGTGTTAACACAAAACATGCTTATTAACAACGACTACCTAGCGACAACACAATATTTTCGTCGCTGTTGAGGCAGATTCTTGAAGTGTGTGGTGCTTATGGAATTTGTGCTGGAAGTTTATAAAAGATTCCATTGCAGTGGTATTAGGATTCATCAATATCAGTATATCTTGTTAAAGTGATACCTACAGATGCCCGTTTAACTATAAAGAGAAGATTCTTATGGCTTATTATGAACTAGTTTGGGTGAATGTATTCCTGTCAGTCGAAGAGTAGTTGAATGTAGAGGAAGTAAATAGTTCTTCATGAGGTCAATACTAGCATGTGTATAGTTTTTGATGTGTTCCTTCTAGAATAAAGCATTTTGTTTTGATTAAAGCTTTGATTGGATAGAAGTAGTCATAGGCAAAGAGGGAGGAAAGGAGATTTGAGGTATTCAGTTGTTTATATACACATTGTCTTCTTTCTTTTCTTTGAGTAGTTATATACGCATTGTCTTCTTTGATAAGATACGCATTCAGTTGTTTCATTGTCCTCTTCTTCCTTTTGTATTTGACGAAGCATATCCAAACTAAGACTAAAGTTTTCACTGTTCTAGATTGTTGTCAATTGTAATATCATATAGATGATGGATCTTTGTCTTTACTGTTGGTATGCATTTCTAAGGTCTCAACTAGCTTAATGAACCATTTCCATCTTCAAAAGTTCCTGATAGCAATTCAATTGAAGTAAAAGGTGAGGATATGATTTGTTTTTTCATTCTTTCTTTCAACTATATATACTATCTCTTTCATGGGTGGAAGATCAGGAAGCTCAAGATTGACACCAAGGTTGGATGATTTACAAAATGTGGGCTTGAATTTGTAAAATGTAATGTTTGAATGTGTATATCTTGTTTCTGAATATTGTAAATTTCTCTATTTGTAAATATACATAATTGTTCTTCTATTTGTATTTTCTTAAAATGAGTTCTTCTTTTACCGATGGAATCTTCCGTCGGCATCAGACGTGTAACGCCGAAAGTTATTTAGTCGGTAAATGGATATTTACTGACCAGAGTTAATTTCGTTGGTAAATAGGTCGGTAAATACCTATTTATCGACAAAAGTTAATTTTGTTTTAAAATAAGTATTTACCGACGAAATTAACTTTGCCGACAAATATATTTTGTCGGCAAACATGTTAGTTGTTGTCAAAAAATCATCTTTGCCAACAAAAATTATGTCGGTAAAAAAAACGTTTTTACCGACCAAACAATTGTGCTCATTTGGTTACAGATTCGCCGACGGGGCATTTACGGAGATGGCATTCGCGGACACTATCTTTACCGACAAAAATATGTCTTTACCGATGAAATTTATTTTTACTGACAGAATTTACACCTTTAACCGATAAAATGATTTCATAAATACCGAATTTTTAGTAGTGTAAGGGGGGTTGGGGGTCGATCAACCCAATCCATAGGACACAATCCTAGAGATGCTTGGTTGACAATACAATCCGCACATTGATTTGCTGCTCGTGGAATACTCCGCCAGGTGATGGTTACTATCTTCCTAGCTAGCTAGATAGCATTTTTAATGAAGGTATCAATTCTCTAGTGAAAATATTTCCTTATTATGTGATTGATGATCAAGGTCGCGTGCAACTCCACTTTTATGTTGTCCCACCTATTTACTTTTGGTAGCTGAATACCCTCGAATATATCCATGGTTTCCAGCTCCTTCACACTATTTCCTTCCACACTCCTGTGAATCCCATCTCACACGAAATTGTTATGGTCTCTTGCAATAACCCCAATACCCCCTCAACGAGTACTTGCACACCATAAAACATTGCAGTTTATTTTAATCGATCCACTCACCAATTTTGCCCATTTCTTAATTATCGGTGGATTCCTTACTCCATTGTTGGTGGGCTTATTGGCCCCTTTTGTTTCTTCATACGACTCGATGATTTCCCTAACCACCATTCCGGCAAACAGAGTTTTATTCTCAAAGGATGTCTTGCATCTTGCTTTCCATATAAACCAACAATTCTGTAGGCATAACTCTCATTCATTCTCATGCCTACCCTTGTCCATGCCTCTATTTCCCCGCTGGTTTACAAGCTAGGTTTCGATCAATTATGGCACGCTCCCATCCAGACAGAGCCCCACCGTATCCAACCTCACCTTCCGAACCCATTCACACCCAAAATTGAGGTGTTCCTTTGTCTCTTCCTTATCACATAATGGACATGTTAGAGTAATGGGTATGGCTTGTTGAACCAAGTTTGATGGCACTGCAATGGAGTTCGATACAAGCTTCCACATAAACATCTTCACCTTCGGCAAAGTCTTTGTTTTCCAGATTTCCCTCCATATAGAGAAGGCTCGACTGGATCCCTCTTTATTCCCATCTGTCTGGTTGTCCTCCCTAGAACCAAACATGACAATTAATTACCACAAGAAGGATAAATGTAGATTTGGAATGACAATTTCTGATATGAGGAAAAAAGTAACATTATCACATAATCGATTAAATGGAATAATTTTCTGAAAACATAACATTGACAAAAAAAAAGTGATCAAATCGGTAACTCATAATTATAAAGGATAAACGTTCTTTCCACACTTGAGATTTATTTTAAACAATAGGTACCATAGATGTTTAGTTTTTAGTTTTAGATACCTAATATTTCCAAAGAGTTGTTTTGTCTTTAATCTCTCAGTTTTGGATGAAATATAGAAATGTGCGTTACATTTAAGTATTTGTATGTTATCTTGTCATTTAAAGTTGATATATGTACTTTGTCTTATTTTTGAAGTGTAAAATACAACATTGCCCACCTAATGATTGACCAAATCTCCAGTTTCCCCCTTAAAGTTTAAATTGTAAATTTTCTTTTCTTCATGTTTGTTCAAAGTTCGAATTTGCCTCCCGCCATCAACGTTTCCATCCAAATTTAATAGAATAATTTTTAAAATTTACAAAAATAACAGAAAAATGCCAAAAAAAAAATTCAAATGTTACAATGGAGTCCCGATGAAATCAGTACTCAATTGAGCGTCAACCGTGGGGGCTCAATCGATCTCTAATCGAATTGGGGTTGAACCAACCTCCAATTCGATTTGGGCTCGATTGAGCCCCAAAGGGAGGGGTGTGGCTCAAGTAGACCTGGTCGCCCACCATGGGGGTCGATTTGGGTCAAGACCTAGACCTGAGCCTCCTCAATTGATTAAGATCTCAATTGTTCATTTAAAAAAGTTTGGAAGAGTTAAATTGTGACATTTTTGAAACTTTTCTTTAATTTTTGCAATTTTCAAAACTTGTTCGGTTAAATTTGGATGAAAAAAACTGACGGAGGGGCAAACTTGAACTTTTGTTAACTATGGCGGAAGAACAATTTATGATTTAAACTATGAGGAAAAATATAAATTTGGACAAACTTTAGTGGATAATGTGATATTTAACCATTTTTTAATATGATATATATAGTTTGTCTTATTTTTCATATATTCCGTACAAAACTGTCTGGTTTAAGGATGAATCAATATTTTAGAAATCTCAAGTAGCTAAAAATAATTATAAAAAAATCTAGCTATTTGTAAAAAGGTAATTCCTCAAATACTAGAAAACTACCCCTATTTGAGTAGTGTGTTAGTCTAGGTTGAGGCTAGTACAAAGGCTACGGATGATACATATTTTAGTGCAGGAAAATTATGACTTGTAGATCCACATACACGTATGTATGCAGATTTAGTGGGCTTTTGAAAAAATCATTGTTATCAAAACCGGACAGGACCGACGGTTCGACCGGGTCCGATCGGGAAACGTACCCCTGTCCGATTTGGTTCAAATAAAAGACCATTTTGCAAATGAACAGTGTTTGAACCGGTCGGTTGTGCAAAACCAACCGGTTTTGTGGTTCATTTTTTGGGATAATTCTTTTCTACAGACCAATCAGTTTTTTCGGTTTAAACGGATTGGTTTAGTTCTGCACAAACCGATTGGTTTAATGTTAAACCGACTAGGTTAAATTTCTCGCTTATTCTCATTCAGTCATTTGTTCATCTAACTTCATCTATCCACGACTCCACGTCGCGCCTCAACTCCTCTATCTATTGTCTACGCCGCAGCACATCCGCAACACATCCACCGCAGTATTTCGGTTCCTTGTTCAGTTCTTCAGTAAAATCACTCGTCCCTCTTCGGTTCCATTGAAATTGTTTTTCAATTCGTGGTTAATGTGTTGATTGTGCTAAAATTATTTTGACTGTACTTAAACTCGTGCTGAAAATTGATTTCATTGTGCCAAAATTGTGTTTATTAGTATTGAATGAGAGTCGTACAACATGCTCAGAAGTCGGTATATGCACATTTGGAAGTTGAATCCAGTAAGAACCATATCATAAGCTTTTTTTTTGTGTGTGTATGAAGAAGAGAAAAATGTTTTGCCTAGGGAAAAATAATATGAAGTTAGAGCTGAAAAGTTCTAATACGAGGCTCAAACTCCTTTAGTGTACACGGGAGACTTTAACTTAGATAACTTTCAAGATGGAATATTATCATCATCTTTCATGGCTGGGATTCTTATTGTTTCTCTTATATTTGCATCACTGGCAAAGAGGTAAGAACCTTTTGGTTAATGCTGATTTGATTTACATATAAATAGAAATGGATAATCCTTTGAAGATTAGCAGGATGAACATGGTAAAGATGTTTGCTGAAACATAATCTTCCAATTTTTATTTTTTGTGTTAGTTGTATTAATTGTTAATGTGTTAATTGGAGTGGATGTGATCAAAGAGAATTTTAGAAGTTATGTTTAAAATTTAAACCTATTGTGTTTGATTTTAAGACTATTGTCTTATGTATGTTCAAAGTTTGAGGTAATTATGTTGTGTTATATTGTGTTTGAAAGTAATGTGTATGCTTGAGACTATGTAATTTGTGTGTGTTTGAGACTATGTATTTTGAGGTAATTATGTATGTGTTTGAGACTATGTAGTTTGTAACTTTGTATTTTCAGTTCTTTTTACTTATGAACAGTGAATCACACATTAAAACGGGTGGTTTCGAGGGTCGATCCAGTTCTGATAACACTAGAAAAATCATTTGTAAGAATAACCTTGTGTGTTTGCTTGTTGCTAACCAAAAATTAAGCTATTTTATAAAATTAATTATATACTTGATAAAAAGTACGGGTTAATTACTTCAATTGTTACACATCTTTGCACGTGTGACTTCAGTCACCGTTACTCACATTGGGAGTTATTTGATGTTCAGAAATTTGCATTTGAACAATGTTTTATTGATTCTAGATTTTCAATACAATTTAATATTTGTCTCCCAACTTTGCAGATATTTATCTTGTAAGGTCATATACTCATGCAATTCGATGATATTTCAGGCCCAATGCAGTGGGAAGAACATGGTGAATGGTAAGCAATCCGATGGTTTATACACGGTATGTTCGAAGGGCAGTAAAGCAATGCATACCGAAGTGATTAGAGAGTCTAAGTTTAATGATAAAGCTCTTTGGCATCTGCGTCTTGGTCATTTTCCTTATCGTAAACTATCTAAAATTGTTAATGTGGATTGTAAAGATGGTATGAATTGCCTTGTTTGTCCTATGGCTCGAAAAACACGGTTGCCTTTTTATCGTAGTAATTCTCTATCAATGAATCCTTTTGATTTGATTCATATGGCCTTACGGGGGCCTTATCGAGTACCAACGATAGATAAATTTCTTTATTTATTGACAGTTGTAGATGACCATACTCGAGCAGTTTGGGCATTCTTGTTGAGATTCAAGGTTGAAACCTTCCTACACATCAAGAATTTTGTTTCTATTGTTAAGACTAAGTTCGGTTGCGCCATTAAAGTCCGTCGCAGTGATAAAGGTACATAATCTGTTAATGGATTGACAAAGGAATTGTTTTCACATCATTGAATTATTCAGCAAACCAGTTGTATTCATACTCCACAGAAGAATGGAGTTGCAGAACGCAAGCATCAACACTTATTTGAGTTTGATCGTGCATTAAAGATTCAAGCCAGCATACTGGACAAATATTGGGGGTATGGTATCCTCACATCCCGCTATTTTATCAATATCTTTCCATCCACACCTGTTTCTGGAAAATGTCCTTTTGAAGTCCTATATAAGAGAAAGTTTGATGTTGGTCCCCTTCGTGTATTTGACTCCTTTTATTTTGCAGTTGATCTTACGACTAGGGACAAGTTTGCGTCTAGATAAATTGGAACCGTAATGATGGGGCATTCCTTAGTTCAAAAGGGACAGATTCTCCTCAATATTCAAGCTAGAAACATGTTTGTAAGCAGATGTAGAGTTTAAGGAACACATTTATCCTTTCAATCATAATCAAAATGAATTTCTCGGTCAACAATTGGGATATTTTGAGGACCCTGATGTGCATACATCTGTAAACCCTCGACTTGTATATCCTATCATTGGTTATATGAATGATGCAAATTCACAATTTTCTGCAAAGGAAATCGTCATGAACAGGAGACGACTTCACATCATGATGAAGTTGACGATATTGAACAACTTGATGAACAATCTGCAGCATTCCGTGAGGACCAATCTACTGTGTTATGAAGGTCAAACCGAACAACCTGTGCACGTAGATGGAGCAGATATTATGTTATGAACTGTATTACTCTTGATTATGGCGCTGTTTCACCAAATTACATGTGTTTTCTCAACTTCATTTCGATAATTCATGAACCCCTTTCATTTGAAGAAGCAAAGAATGATCCTCATTGGATGAATGCTATGTAAGAAACAATTTGTGCTCTTCAAGTTAATACACCTGGATTATTATCGAATTAGCAGAAGGGAAACAAGCAATTGGATGTAAGTGGGTATACAAAGTGAAATAAAATGTTGATGGATGCTTGGATCGGTATAAGGCACGTCTTGTGGCGAAGGGATATACTCAACAACCGAGTACAAACTTTATTGAGACGTTTTCACCCGTTGTAAAGATGGTGATAGTGCGAATCATCTTGTCCATTGCAGCAACGTTGAATTGGTTGATTTATCAGTTGGATATCAACAACGCTTTCCTTCAAGGGGATCTTCATGAGAAGGTGTATATGGACATTCCTCAAGGCTTCCCTTATAATGTGGGAAATGATGGAAAACAGAAGGCGCGTAGGTTGATTAAGTCCTTATATGGGCTCAAACAAGCATTTAGACATTGAAATTTGAAGTTAACAAAATCTCTTCAACAACATGGATACATAGAAAGTAGATTTGATTACTCCCTCTTCAGTAAATTCAAGGATGGCAAACAGGTCCATCTTCTCGTTTATGTTAATGATCTACTTATTAGTGGTTCCGATCTGATTATGATTGCAGAACTCAAAGACATTTTGCAGTCACATTTCAAGTTGAAGGATTTGAGAAGGTTGAAATACTTCCTTGAACTTGAGGTTGCTCGGTCTGAAACAGGGATTGTTGTGAATCAACGAAAATATTCAGTTGAGTTAATAGTTGAAGTTGGATTGACCGAAGGTAGAATAACAGTCACACATATGGAGAAAAACATTAAACTTACATATGTCGAGTATGACAAAGCTTTTGGACTCAATTTTGGAGATATATTGTTCCAAGATATTGAATTATATAGAAGGATCGTGGGAAGGATAATTTATCTCACAATGACGAGGCTCGATATTGCGTATGTGGTTCAAACTTTTAGATAATACTTCATCTAGATGTCGCATTCTGTATTGTTCATTACATCAAGACATGCCCAGGCCAAGACCTCTTATTTTCCACCAAAAACGATGTAAATTCAATCACGGTGTACGCTGATAGTGATTGAGTTGCGTGTGCTATCGCAAAGAAGTCAGTTTCCAGATACTGTGTTAAATTGGGACGCAGTACAGTGGGTTGGACATCCAAGAAACAAGACACTATCTCACGGTCCAGTGGTGGAGCAGAGTCCAGAGTATATGAGTTCTTGTATGGAAAGTAGTATGAATAAAGGGATTGTTGAGTGTCCTGGGATTATTAGTTACTAAACATGCAATGCTGCATTGTGACAATAGAACGACTATCCAAATTTCAGGAAACCAATGTTTCATGAGCGAATGATGCATATCAAGATCGATATCCACTTTGTTCGAGAAAGGATTCAACACGACACGGTTCTTCCTTATTATATCAACACAAAAACCAGCTTGTCGACATATTGACCACGACTCTCACAAGAAATGAACATTATAACTTGCTGCAGAATTTTGGAGTTTACAATCTATTTGAAGAGGGGAAGAAGAATAAAGAGGAATGATAAGAGGGAATGTAGAAGTATTGATGACCATTTTATTGATATTCCATAGTTTGAGGAGTACAATGTGTTATTTTAGTTTTCGGTTATTTTAGAATTGCTATATATAGAGCAGTCTTTCTCTTCTAACAGACTAAGAGAATATTTTCTAGAAATAAGAGTATTCCAACATAAAAGTATTTCCATAATTCATCATGTTAAATTTATTATCGCGGTCGAGCCATACCGAAGTAGCAACTACATTATAAAACTCAAGTTCCATCCTAAAACCAATTGGTGATAGGAGGAGTTATAGCCTTGTTGTGTATGTGGTGCCTAATTTTCTTAATCCCACCGATGTAGGATTCATGGTGGTGAATACTTCAACATTACTACGCCACCATAAAGTCTCTAAGGCACGACACTGATACATTTAATCCAGATGGGTTGGGACTCAACAAACTCATTCTCACGTCCAGGTCCAACCTGAACTCTGGTACGTGATGTAAACGACACACTACAAACCCACATCGGGTACACACAACGGGAAATAACCCAGCACCATCAAACAGAACCGAGCTCTAATACCATGTTAAATTTAATTACCGGGGCCGAGCCACACCGAAATAGGTATTAGGATGACTAAGTAAGAAGCATAAAGAAGATCAAGTGCAACCAATTACACCTCAAGACACATTCGTAAACATTAATCAAGACTAGATCATGATAGAAGGAAGTTGTTTGTTGTAGATAGTTCTAGAATATTCAAGAGTATGGTTAGAGATTTGAGATGAGTGGTAGTTCGGCTCTAGTTAGTATATAAACCAGTATTGACTCTTGTAAAGATAACGTGAATTGATTATAAGGGTTCAAGTTAGTTGTTTTGTTATTTCTATTTCTGTTTTCCTTACTTTGCAAGTGTTCTTCTTCTCATCATCTTCAACCTTTGTCCTGAATCTGGTCCATCCTCAGAATACTGATATGGTATCAGAGCCTTCACCACGTCATTCTGCTACACAATTCTGAAGATTTGTATGCATTTTCTAAAGAATCTGTTTGTGCTACTCAATTCATCATTACGTCATTCCGCTTCTCAATTATAAAGATTCGTCTGCAACGGCTAAAGAATGTGTTCGTGGTAATCATTTCAATTTCTTTTTTGTTCTTCTTCATCTCGATTACCTGCTCTGCTTTGTTGTTTATTAGTTTAGTCACATCTAGATATACAAGAAAACTGTTCTGCTTTCTTCAACAAACGCATTTGCCAGCTAACAGGAGAGGACAATTTTCAGTCATGGAAACAACAAGTGCTTCTAGCGATGTGTCACTTCAATTTAGAAGATCATCTGTTTGGTTTATTGCATGTTCCACACATGATAGACAATCGATATGGCAACAAAGTAGTCAATCCAGACTATGCCAAACATACTCACCAGGACAACTTTCTAGCATCCTGGGTACTAGCTTCAATCTCCACTTCGATAAGTAAAGGGCTTGTTGGCTGCATGACATCAACTTCAATTTGGGAAAAACTCCACCATCACTACTCCTCGTCATCTACAACGAGGATTATGAACCGCTATGACAGACTCAAAGTTCGGAAGCATTACAATCAGTCCATGAGGGAATATCTCATAGAGATACAACTTGTATGTGACAACCTAGCCGGTTGTGTTCATCCCAAAGAGGAGATGAATCAAATCTCCATTATTCTTAATGGAGTTAAGGGTCAATATGTTAATATAGTGCCAGTGATCCATGCTAGCAGAAAATCCTACGACTTGGCATCGGTTAGTTCAGTCCTTCTTGATGTTGAAGCCCGCCATAAAGAAATCAGTTTTTGTACTTCCTTTTCTACTGCCAACATTATAGTGAACACATCTGCATATAAGTCTCCAGTGACCTAAACACAAATTAATTCAAATTCTAGACAAATTCGTCCATCTGATACGTGTCAACAACCTCAGCTAATGCCAGACTATCAAGTCAATAACACTGGGTATGGTCATGGCAGAGGAAGATGAAGAGGTGTTGGCAACAATAAATCTCAATGCCAGTTATGTGGCAAATTTGGTCATCTCGTTCACAGGTGTTTCCAGAGGTTTAACGTGAATTTTCAAGGCGTTACAACCTAGCCTTCATAAACGAGAGACAACTTGACCGCAGTTGTTCAGTGGACCAATGATGGAGATGCTCAGCCAATTTCCAATTTAATGCCTCATCTAATGCATCAGCTTCACAGTCAAAATATGATCAATCCTCCAAACATGATCAACCCCATTCAAATTGCCTTCAATCCTTTTGTTCCTACTCCTATGCCATATTACCTTCCTTCCTATATTCCAGTACAACCCACTCTACCTACTCTTCTGAAAACAGAGTCTCTCCCATAAGTGAATGTGACAGCAACTGCACCTCAACTTCCTGACAAGGCATGGTACCCAGACTCAAGAGCCACTAACCACTTTACTCAAGGAGCACCACCATGTACAGGAACTCATCCATATTTAGGGACAAGCAAAGTTCAGGTAGCAAATGGTTCCTATCTTGACATAAACAGTATAGGAACTTCGGTAATCAATATATATTTTAAACCGCTTGTGTTACATAATCTTCTATATATGCCTCGCATTACTAAAAATCTTGTGTCTCTTTCTCAGTTTACCAAGGACAACCAGGTGGTGTTTGAGTTTCACCCAACATTCTGTGTAGTAAAGGAAGCAGCTACAAGAGAGATTCTCCTATGTGGTGTTGAAAGTGGTGGTTTGTATAAACTCGATTTTAGTAAACTAGTAAATAAAACTCAGCTTTGTAATTAGTCTAGTTGTTATGCTACTGATATTTTAAGTCCTAATGCTGCTATGTTGTCTGAGTCTACTGTTGACAAAAGCTTGAGCCTGAACGACACTGTGTTGAATAATACTGAAATGTGCTGTTTTTCTGGAAAATTGAAAACGAATTCCTGTATTCACCATCAAAGACTCGGGCATCCTTCTGACCAAACTTTGTCTTTAGTTGCTAAGTCTAATAATCTGGTTGTTATACCTGATTCTGGTCAATGTGTTGCGTGTGCAGTGAGCAAAAGTTGTAAGTTTCCTTTTAGTGATTCCAGTTCAGTTTACACTAGTCCGCTTGAACTCGTTGAAATGGATCTCTAGGCTCCTGCCCCTGTGACATTTAATGGATGTACCTATTATCTCAGTATTGTTGATATTTGTTCCATATTTACGTGGATTTATTTTATAAACAAAAAGTGTGATGTGTTCAAAGTTTTTCCTCAATTTCACAAAACAGTTGAACATCAACTAGTATATAAGTTGAAAGCAATTCAAACCAGTAATGGTGGAGAATTTAGGGCCCTTAGTTCGTATCTTTCTCATTTTGGTATTGTTCATCGTTTTACATGTTCATATACCTCAGAACAAAGTGGGATTGTTGAAAGAAATCATAAACATATTGTTGAGATGGGTTTGACTCTAATGAAACATGCTTATCTTCCCAAGCAATATTGTACATATGATTTCTTTACTGGTGTGCTCTTAATAAATAAATTGCCCACTAGAGTTTTAATGAATCTTTCTCCACATGAAAAATTGTTTTTCAAGCCTCCAATTATAATTTTCTTCGGGTCTTTGGCTGTTTATGCTTTCCTATGTTAAGACCATATAATCGGCATAAATTAGATTTCTGATTAGCTTCATGCGTGTTCTTAGGATACTGTGCTAATCAGCATGGCTACAAATGTCTTGATGCTACCGGGTGTGTGTATGTGTCTAAGCATGTGAAGTTTCATGAAAACGTGTTCCCGTTTGCTAATAAACATGGGTCATTTATGCAATCATCTGTTGTTAAAAACACAGAGACCTCAACTCTCTTCTTTTTACCTTTTAATTCATTTGTTTGTAATCCCATTGATGGTGCTGCGTTGTCTTCTCCCACTCCTCTTCAGGCAACTGCTTATGTGAACTTAAGTGCTTCACCTCATTCACTAGCCTCACGTGGCATCTAGTCTCATTCTACAGGGTCGACTAGTCAACCCCTGGCATATCCATCCAGCAGTACTAGTCCTGTCACTACCTCAGGGATGTCGTCCATACCATTGCCATAAAATGTTGTTAGGTATGTTCCTCAAGGCAAATATTTAGTTCCAACAATTTCATCACTTCAATAGCCTATTCAATCAGGTACCTTATTTCCTTCTTCTGGTTGTCTACCTAGTTAACACAGTATCATGTATACCTTTCAGAACACCACTCTTGTACCTGTATCTTTCAATGTTCACTATCCGTCCTCTTTTGCTCATGTTGATACACCTGATACTTGTCCTAATGTACATCCCATGATGACCAGGTCAAAGAGAAGGTCCATGAATTCCTTCACGACCAGCTTACAACCTTCAGATGACTTGCTTCATTATGCACCAAATGACATCCATACTGCTATGAGGTCTCCACACTGGGCTCAAGCAGTTAAAGACGAACTCCATGCCTTGGCTGTCAACAATACCTGGATGTTAACCACATTACCTGGTGGAAGAATTCCAGTAGGTTGCAAATGGCTCTTCAAAGTCAACGAGAACTCTGATGGGTCTATAGCGAGATACAAGGCCATACTAGTTGCCAAAGGTTTCTCTCAAAAGCCTAGATTCGATTTTCAATACACATTTAGTCTGGTAGTTAAATCCCCTACAGTTCACATCATTCTTACACAATGCTTTAAAACACAAGTTGATCTAAACAATGCTTTCCTTCATTGAGAGTTGTTTGAAGATGTTTATATGACTCAACTTCCAGATTTGAGTAGTGTGATGATCAAGGAAGAGTTTTGGTGTGCAGACTGAACAATGCCTTCTACGGTCTTAAACAAGCTCCACGAACCTTGAATGCCTCAAAAGTCTTTTGATTAACTCTATTGGCTTCACTACTTTAATTGCTAATAACTTTTTATTTTTAAAAACTACTCATCAGGGAAGTGTTTACCTACTTATGTATGTAGATGACATTGTTGCTGCCAGGTGTGATTCTAGTGCTATCGAATCAATAATCTCACAAATCAATAAGGAATTCAAGCTGAAGGAACTCAAACTTCTTAACTACTTTCTAGGAAAGGATATTCAAGTTGGTGATGATTGTTTGCTCTTGGCACTGGAGAAGTACATCAATGGCATGTTACATAAAGTTGTCTTAGAAAATGCATCTTCGTTGCCAACACCCATGTCTGGTAATTTCCTGAGCAAAGTTAACTCTACTCAATCATCTTCATAGGTTGATCCTACTCTGTACAGAAGCACTATTGGTGCATTACAAAATGTTTGTATTACTCGGTCTAACATAAGTTTAGCAGTTAATAAGCTTAGCCAATTTATGCAAAATCCTACACAGTGCCACTGGAAAGCAGTTCTGCGAGTTCTGAGGTATCTCAAAGGGACCATCAATCATGGTCTTCTATTTTGAGATCCTCGTGTACCTTCATTGGAGGTAGCTTTAGTTTCCTTTGCGGATGCTGATTGGGGTAGTGATACGCTTGATCGTAAGTTGGTGTCTGGTCATTATCTCATTCTTAACAATAATCCAATAGTCTGGGTTGAATATTGGGTTGTGGCTAATGCTATGTGTGAGGTACTTTGGGTTGTATCTATGTTATCTGAGCTTGGTATTAACCTATCGTCTATTCCTGTCATATGGTGTGATAACACAGGTGATGTTGCCTTGACGGAGAACCCAATCCAACACTCGAAGATGAAACATGTTGAACTAGCTCTATGCTTTCTCGTGAGAAAGTCCAAAGTGGTCAAGTGATAGTTAACGATCTTTGCTGAATAGGCCTAGTTGATGTTTGCTGAAGTTGAATGAGTTTGTTCTGGCTTCGTTGGGTTTCTTATGCTCCTTTTTATATCTCTCGTTTTCTCTACTTGTTTGTAAAGAAATCAGCTACTAGTGTCCATGCTACTCTTATAGGTCTGTTCTTAACATTGAGCTCATGATTCCCTACTTGCCGTCTATCAGTCTTATTTTTTCCGAAACAAGCAAGTCTCTGCATGTTGTATATTCTTAGTATGCTTTCTATTTCTCGGATGGTGTCTGCCTCTGGTTGTCAACATCGAATCGTTTGTTCAACTTGTTTAACTTACTTACTATTGATCTTTGTGGTTGAATACTGCTGCATCTGTTGAGCTCCATTTATGTTCTTTAGTTTCTCATTCATGCTTTCTCAGCTTGATGTATATAAATGTTGACATAGGATAAAGCGTAAGTGTCGAAAATAACTTCTTCAGAGACAACGTCAAGATACTTTGTGGAAGTTTGAGGCTGGTAAGATAGACGGAAATGGAAACCTCCCCGCTTCATTGGTAGGATGAAGGCCCATGAAAACCTCCTTGTCAGCTGGAAAAAAAAGGAAAAGAAAGGGAAGAAATCAATCAAACGAAACAAAAATACTGAGTGAAAGTTGAGTTTTAGTAAATATGAAAATGAGTAAGAACTGTGACTGGATATGAAATGTTCTCAGATTTGCAGATGGTGTCCTCACTATTGGTTGAAGTGTATCAAGTTTTTTGAGTTTGAACAGGCCTGACTCGAGGTGATGAACAATGATTACCCATACTTGTGAATTGTGAAAGTTATGCTAAGATATGGAATATATAGTGCACATGGTTGAGTTTTTTCTTTGTGATTGATAGCCAGCAAACCTGGGTGCGTCTGTTCTCAATCTATTGTTACAGACTCTTCATCAGGGTATAGACATTAAAGGCAATGAAGTTTTGTTGAGAAAAGATCTTCTTAGAGGAATGCTAGGATGACTAAGTAAGAAGCATGGAGAAGATCAAGTGCAGGCGATTACACCTCAAGACACATTCGTAAACGTTAATCAAGACTAGATCATTATAGATGGAAGTAGTTTGTTGTAGATAATTCTATCATATTCAAGAGTATGGTTAGAGATCTTAGATCAGTTGTAGTTTAGTTCTGGTTAGTATATAAACCAGGATTGACTCTTGTAAAGATGACCTGAATTGATTCCAAAGGTTTAAGTTAGTTGTTTTGTTATTTATGTTTTCATTGCTTTGCAATTCTACTTCTTGTCATCATCTTCAACCTTCGTTCTGAATCTGGTTCATTCGAAAACCAGATTGGTGATAGGAGGAGTAAGTCTGGTTGTATATGTGGTGCCTAATTTTCTTAATCCCGCCGACGTGGGATTCATGGTGGTGATCAGTTAAACAGTTCTCGATTCCATCAAGGCTATAAAACCCCAAATCGTTACCATGGTGGAGCAAGAGGCCAATCACAACGAACCCATCTTCTAGGAACGGCTCCACCTACCGCGGTGTTTCCACGGCCTCCGGTCGACGTGTCGATCTAAACCTGTTGGATGGAGTGCTCGACGCAAGAAGAAGAAGAAGAAGAAGAAGAAGAAGAAGAAGAAGAAGAAGAAGAAGAAGAAGAAGATTAACAATTAACAGCAGAAAAAGATTTAATTCATGCCCAATATAAAACTTTGCATTGTCGGTCCAAGCCCTAAACCGACAGAATTCACCTCCCAGAATCCAGAATCCACCTCCCAGAATCCCCCGACTGCATCCTCCAAGGCTCCACCTCATAGTGGGTCTTATCTTCCCCACTAGATCGTCGTTCTTCCTCAAGTTGAATTTGGTGGATGATGCAAAGAAGAAGGTATGGGATGATGACGGAGAAGATGAAGAACAACTCATAAGATAAAGTAAGGGCATAATAGTCATTTGATAAATAAAAAAATATGTTAAAAAAATAAATTAACGGAAAAGATTAATGTCTAATAATGGAGTAAGCAATCAGTCACACTAAGCAAATATGTATAACCATTGAGTCAGGCAAAAAATAGATGATTAATCAATTAATGACACCTGGCAAAGATGTGTAACCATGAAAGTAATTAACCCAAAAAATAATAATACAATCGATAGATAATTCGGTTACAACTTAACAACTATAAACAATTATGAGTTTCAGCGTACCAACTAAGAATACATTTTGTTCTAAGTTGAGATTTAGATGTTTGACAAATAAAATAAACTTGAACATTATTAAGTCTAAACCTACCGTCATTTGCGACATTTATGTTAAAATCAATTATATACCGAGTTTATTTTTTTTAATATGTAAATAACTTAAATTTTAATTGAACGTCATTTTTAACTTATAATAGGTAGATAATTGAATTACAACCTAAATACTGTTAATAGAATTGATAAAGTATGAAAAAGATGTAACATGTTTGCCTAAAGTGGTGAATGCGGCCCATTGTTTTTTTTGATGTAATATGTTTGTTGGTGTAGGTTTTTGATGAATTCCGTTTGTCTCCGTCAAAAAAGTCCGTTAGTAGCCTCCATGCTTTGCACGTGACTTTTTGTGTGTGTGAAAATACAAATGTGCCCCTTAGTAAGTACTTCACCTATTATAACAGTACTTCTCCCTCATTGAAGCAAATTGGTTTCTTCTCCAAGATCCAAAAGTCTTCTCCAATTGTTCGTCCGTCGATTCCCGAAGACTTCGTCCCGCATTGTCGGATCTTCTGGTCGCATGTTTCAGTCGAATGTTTTATGGGTGTCCCAATTACAAGGTTTGTTTGCCGATTCGTTTTGTTTTGAAACTTAGTGATAGAGATACAATTTTTGACAATTTTGTTAATAAAGAGTTAGTAAATGATGGGAATCAAGGTAGTTCTGACCCAGAAGCTGCGAGCCAGATAGAGAAACGGAATGAAGGTGAATCCTCAGTTATTCCTCCATCGAGCCTTGACCAGGAAAAAGGGATCATGATGAAAAGGATATCCAAAAATGTAAACTTGAAGAGATTTCTACAGGAGAGACTGGTAAGGATGATGTTGTGATGATGGTAGACATGAGACATAGCTTCCATGAAAATTTGATGGTTACAAAAGATTTGAATGCCATTGATGCAGATGAGCGAGGGGGTGTTCCTTCTAGTGTCATTAATTCAATGAAGGAGAATAGAGAAGTGTCGTCTTCTATTGAAAAGGTTGAGGAGAAGAACAATTGCATGTCTGATGGTAAAATCATGAAGTCAGCAAACCTAGGCTCCACCGAACGCTTCATCATGGAAACCACCTCTCCAGAAGAAAGCAAATCTGTAGCAGACAAGGAAGATATCGGTACTGAACATGAGAATCAAACAGAGGAAGATGTTTGTGGATTTGATCTTAATGAAGAGGTTGGACGAGGACAGAGAAAGAAAGAGAAGAAAGGTTGGACAAATCCAACCAAACTTATGGAAGTCGTCACGGTCGTGGTCGGAATATTTGGTCGTGGTCGGAATATTTGGACGGGGGATGATATCTGAGGGAAGTGGCGGGAAAGGAGATGGGGTTTCCGAGGTGGCGGGTTTTAAGACTTTGAGGAAGAGGTGAATGGAATCTAGAATTAAAGCTTCCTTTGGCGGTTCAGAAGCCATGGAAGATGGACACAGTGTAGCGAATCCGACGTTGGAGGTGATGTGTTTTTGGGGAAGATGGACCGGTTCAGTTTTTGGGAGGGAACCGGTTCGGTTCGCAAAGAATAAAGGAGGGAATACATATAAAGGGTAGTTTGGGTATTTTTCGTTTTTGGTTATTTCAACATTCAAATTATATGTCACGTGAGAAGCACGTGTCATTTTTTAACGGATAAATTAACAGAAAAACTAACATTTCTTCAAAAACCAACAGAAGTAAACGTTTTACATCAAATACCCGCGGCCCAAAACAAGAGTTGTGTATATGATTAAATTTCTAACCTAAATAAATAAAGAGTTGGGCCTAGTGCACTAAATTCAATACACTAGTGCCGGCAAGCCGGTAACACACTAATGGCCCGTTCGTTTGATGGATTTGGCCCGGATTTAGGCTTACGGAATCCGTAAGCCCATGTTCGTTTCAAGGAATTGGCAATTCCTTGGAAATGGAATCCGGGCGGTCCGGGCTTAGGGAATCCGGGTAAAAACCTCGGATTCCCTAAGTACGTCTTATTACCCAATGGAAGTTCACAACAGAATTGTACACGCTTGTTGCCTGCTCCAAAATTTCATCAGAAGGGAGATGGATGATCCCTTAGAGGATGATATACCTCTTGATTTTGAATCAGAGCAACCTGATTCTGTGGATTTTATTAGCGAGGTACGCGCTTCAGCGGAGAGGAACACTTGGAGAGATAAGCTGGCGGAAACTATGTATAATGACTGGATTGGAAATGTAGTTAACGGGTAATGCTTAGTTATGTATTTGTGTTTCTAGATGATGTTTTCACAAACAAGGTTTTATTATTTTCGTCATGTCATGTAATGGTACTTGAATTATTCGAAGTATCTATGTTTGTTTATTGGAGACATTTGTTCGGTTTATTAATGCATTCATACGTTGTCTGTTTATATGTTTCGGATGACCAATACGTACATGTGATGCTAAAGTCTTCATTGTTTTAGTATGTCTACATACCGACATAAATGGACTCCAATTGAAGATGCAGCATTGATTGCATCAATGAGTGAGTTGCACGCACAAGGCCACCGGAATGCCGAGACAGGATTCAAGGTGGGTTTTTTACCTGAACTGGAGAAGTTGTTGAGCCTACGGCTCCCGATGTGTGGTTTGAAGGCGAAACCGCACATCGAGTCTCGTTTGAAGACGTTGAAGGCACAATGGAGTACTGTGTACGACATGGTTCACAGGAAAAATACCTCTGGGTTTGGTTGGGATGAGGTCAAGAAATGTGTTGTTGCAGAAGATGAAGTCTGGGCAGTCTACGTCCAAGTAAGTTGGAAATACATTTACGGGTTGACAATACTTGTCTAATTTGACCAAGACGTTTTTCTGTTATATGATGTTGTAGGCACACAAGGAAGCTGCGCCTTTTAAGAACAAGAGTTTCCCGCACTTTGAGGAGCTGACACGAATCTATGCAAGAGATCGAGCGACGGGGCTGCAATCTCAAACGGTGCATGACGCTGTTGCTTCAGCAGAGATAGAACTGTCGAACAACCCAGACGTGGACGCAGAACTTCCAGAATTTGTTAACCAACCGGAGCCCGAACCACGAGACTCTGCAGCACGTCAGTCACAAGGTCAGTCACAAGGTCACACGGCTTCAAGTCGTAAAAGGAAGAGAGTTAGTGAGGACGTGCAACATCTCTGTGCAGAGATGAACAATGTTGGATCCATGATATCATAGTCGTTAAGGGAGACAGTTTCGCACGCAGATGCAATTGACAAATAGCTACCGCTGGTGGATGAAGCGGTTCGTAGTCTTCCCGGTGTCACGACGGAGGATGTGCACAAGGCGCACAATCTGTTCTTCACTAAGGAGAAAATGGTTCTGGTATTTTTTGGGATGGCGCCTGCCAACCGACTCGAGTGGTTGCGGGCAATTAAGATGTAGACTTATCATAGTTTCATCGGATAGACATGTATGTATAATTTTGATTAAGGATAAACTCACGTTTTGTGTAATGTATGTGGTGACTAACAACATTTTGTATTATGTATGTAAGATGTATTATGTATGTGGTCATGTTTACATTCTTTATTTTTTTTTAATAGAATTAATAAGTTGGTCTTTTCAAAAAAATTAAAAAAAAAATTCGTTTTTAAATTTTTTTTTTTTATAAACGTTTTTAAAATTTTTTAAAGTTTTAGAATTAATTAATACAAATTATTTTTATTATATACTATACATATACAAAGAGGGGCAAATATGTCATTTTACCACATTCCATTCCTATTCCGTACACAATTCCACCAAAGAAACAACAGAATTCCTTATTCCGTTCTATTCAATTCCACCAAAAAAACTTCATATTCTTAACTCCTATTCCGTATTCCCAATTTCTATTCCGTATTCCGTATTCCGAATTCCGTCAAACAAACGCACCGTAAGTCATGTTTCTAAATATTTTTGTGATACTTTTTCTTTCACGGTTACAAAAATCTTGATGTTTTCAATTTCAATTTTGGACCATCGTTGACCAAGAAAATTATCTGACGGTTTCATATTTGTTGTGAAATATCAATGTTTTTTCACTTCCAAATAAGTGAAAGTAGCAGGAAAATGAGAGAGCAACAATTATTAGTGCATCATTTATAATACAATACGACCGAATGATCTAACTTTTATATATATATATATATATATATATATATGTGTGTGTTTGATACTATTGTAATTATATATTTACACAAGTCTATCATGTTTAAACACGACTAATTAACAAGTTCAACAAATATTTGATACGACTTTTGTACAACATGAAAATAAATGTCTCCAAGTGTCTTAAACTTTCATTCTCTCATAATTCATCTTTAGGTAGTAGAAGAAAACATGAATAACAAGTAGTTAACCTGCAGCTACACGAAAAAGACGTCGATAAACACAAGTAGTTATACATGTCTTATTGTGTCATATGTGATTTAAGATAAGAATTAACAAATTTACCCCATCGTACTTATAAACTCACTGAAATTTACCGAATCGTTTAGATGCACTCTCATTCTTGCTTGCTTTGCTATCCAATTTGCGCATTCATTGCTCGTTTTTGGAATAGCTCGCCATTTCACTTGCTCGACTTGTTTTGCTAGTGCTCGGATGTTCGGTATAATTGTTGATAGTCTCCAATGTTTCGGCCCCTCCTTTAGTTGTTGGTGAACCACTTGCGAGTCTGTTTCTATGATGATGTTCCTCCATCCCGCTTCAATTGCTAAACGTATTCTTTCTTGTATCGTCAATGCCTCCATCGTTTCTATGTTATCGCACATTTGCCGCCGGTTCATTCCACCAACTACATTGCCGGTGTTGTCTCGTGCTATGACTCCTATGCTCGCCGTTTGAGTATCCTTACACCACGATGCATCACAGTTTATCTTGATCGTGTCACCCGTCGGGGGTTGCTATTGTTGGTTCGGCCTCTCCTCGTGTGTGTGACTAGGTTCGGTTTGAGATGCTTGAATTTGCTCCTCATAGGTTTGCTTGATCTCCATTGTGACGACGACCCTCGAGTTCGGTTGTTTCACTTCAAAATCCGCCTTGCATCTCGCCTTTCATATGTGCCAACACGTTATTAGGATGAGATCCCACTTCTTGTCGGTTGTTGCGCTTGGACCATGCAACTCCTCTTTCTTTTGCTTTAGCCAATGTACCACATATAGTTGGTTTGGTCGATCCACTCGAGTTCCAAGTATCCCGCTCCAAATCTGCTCTGTCCACATCTGCTCTGTCCACCTACATTCCAATATCATGTGCTCCCGTGTCTTGGTTTCACCACAAATTGGGCAATTCGGAGATACATTCATCCCCCTACGAACCATATTCATTTTAACGGCTATAGAGTTTGTTTCAAGACATCATATGAAGTTTTTTACCTTTGGTATTACCTTTTCTTTCTACAACTCTTTCCAAAATGTACCTCAGTAATGTGGGTTCGGTGTTGGCCGTGTCTCGGGCCGTTCTCGGATTTTGTGGTAGACCGATGGACTTGGGGTTGTCCGTCCTTCGTGTGTGGCCAAATGTATCGGTCGCTTCCCCCGTCTTATGGGAAGGGCATATTAAGGTTATGGGCTGCATCTTCATGATCGAACAAGCTCCTTACTAGAAATGTGTTCCATGTACCATTCCGCCATATGAGGTCACTAACTCGTAAGTGGCCTCCATGTTCCACCGTGCTATCAACGTTTACCCTTCTACTCTCCTTTGTATAGATCCATGGGTCCTCAAAGACTCAAATTTTTTCTCCCGAGCCAATCATCCACATCCCGTCTTCTTTGATTACATCTCGGCCACCAAGTATACTACTCCATCCCCAAGAGGCTCGGTTCCCTTTTTTCGCCTCAAGTAACGAGAACCCTGGGAAATAGAGTCCTTTGAGAATTCGTGCGCATATTGTATTGGGTTAGGTCATGATTCGGCTTGCCATCTTTGTGAGTAGTGCAATGTTGAAGCTTTGGAGCTCCCGGAAGCCTAGAGCCCCAATCTCCTTTGCCTTTGTTAAGACATCCCACCTTCTACAATGCGTTCTTTTTCCCTCTAATGTTTGCCCCCACCAAAAGTCCGCAATGAGCGTATTTATCTACGCACACCATCATTTTGGTAAACGGAATACACTCATTACATACGTGGGGATCGCCATGATGATCGGCTTTATGAGCACTTCCTTCCCCGCTTGGTTCAAGGTTTTCGGCCTCCACCCTCCTAGTTTGTCCCTGATTTTCGTTTTCAAAGATCCCAAAGACTCCTTCTTTGAACGGCCCCAAACTGAAGGAAATCCAAGGTATTTTCCCGGGTCACCCGTGATCTTAATATGTAGCGCGTCCTCCACCTCCTTCCTATCAATCAGATCCGCCCCTTTGTTAAAGAAAATGGTTGATTTGTCTCTGTTTATCCATTGGCCCGATACTCGACACTAGTATTCAATGATGTGCCATAGTCCTTTAGCATTGTCCGGCGATCCTCTAATGAAGAACAATGAGTCATCTGCAAAAAAACAAATGGTGCAATTCCGGGCATGTTCTCCTTAAAGTGATCCCCTGTATGACCTCTTCCTTAGCGTCTCCCTTCATTCTTCGTGATAGTATATCCGCAAGTAGTATGAATAGATAGGGGGATAAAGGGTCACCTTGTCGTATTCCATGGGTTGGGTGTATGGATTTTGTTCTCTCCCCTTTGATCACCACTTGGTATGTGGTCGATGATATGCACTCATTGATCCATCCCAAGCATTGCTCTGCAAAGCCCCGTTCCCTTAGTATGCTAATTAGAAAACCCCACTCCACTCGATCATAGGCTTTATGCATGTCGATCTTTAGTGCACATTCCACATTTTCTCCCCTTCGGCTCATGTTCAGGTAATGGAACACCTCGTGTGCTACCATTATGTTATCCTGAATGTGGCGACCTAACACAAATGCACTCTGGAAAGGAGTGATAAGCTCTGATAGATATCATTTCAATCTATTCACCAACACTTATGAAATGATTTTATACAAGAAATTACAACACCTTATCGGCCTAAAATCAGTAGGTCTCATCGGGTTTGGCACTTTTGTAATCAGCACTATATCTATATTATTTAGGGGGTTTAGGAGAATACCTGTTCTGAAGAAATCCTTGACCGAGGTGATAACGTGTGCTCCCACGGTGTTCCAGATCCTTTGATAAAACAGACCCGGGAAGCCGTCCGGACCTGGAGCTCGTGATCCGCCCATTTGGTTTGTGGCTGCCCTAATTTCAGTATCCGTGACCTCCCTTGTCAAAACGGCATTTATCTAAGGTGTAATCTGATTTCGTATATATCTTAGGAACTCCTCGCCCGGATCGGTTTGTTCCGCGGTGAACATTTCTCCAAAGTACCTATGAAGTTCATCGACTACTTTCCACTCCTCGTCTATCCCCTCCCTGTTCTCTCCCTTTAGCCTACATATTTGGTTTCGTCTCCTCCTAGCTATAGTGGTATGGTGGAAAAACGTTGTATTACGGTCCCCATCTTTAAGCCATTTCACCATCGACCGTTGTCTCCAATATTTCTCATCCCTCGTCCAAAGCCTTTGGAGGTTGCCTTTCAAATTTTTTTCTTCTCGAACCTCATCCTCGTTCATCCCCCCATGTGTTATACGACGACTAGCCTCCTTCGTTTTTGTGATCTCGTGTACATTATGGCTAAACCTTTTCTTACGCCAATACCTCAATCTGGTTCGGCACCTATTCAGTTTTTTGTACACCATTTGGATTTCTCTACCCGTTGTTTGCCCTTCCCATGATTGTTTGATTATATCCTTGCATTCCGGGTTCTCTAGCCACATTGCATCAAATTTGAACCATTTCAGATCTCTCTTATTCAGTTGCTTGAATTGGACCACCATTGGGGTGTGATCCGATCCAATGGAGAGTTCATTTATGCATCTCTCCCTTTGGTACTTTTCTGCCCAATCCGTGTTTATCAATACACGATCTAGGCGTTCTCTAATCCTCTCCGTTCCGCTCGGGTTATTGCACCATGTGAACGAGTTCCCATTTGCTCCCATATCCTCCATACTTAGATCACCTATTATTTGCTTGAACTTGTACATTTATCTTTGATATTTCCTCCTACCGCCTTGTTTCTCATGTGGGTGACATATGGTGTTGAAATCCCCGAGTATCATCCATCCCCCCATTCGGCCTCTCCCAATTGTTCTTAGGAAATTCCACTGATGTGTTCGCTCTCGTGCCTCCGTACTTGCATATACCCAAGTGGCAAGTGTTGGTTTGGTTTGATTTTCAAATTGCACCTCGCAATCAATGAAATGCATGTCGACATACATCACCAACACTCTTGTGCCCTATTTCCACCACAAAGCTAGCCCTCCTGATGTGCCATTCGGGCTAACATAGTAGTTATTGTCCATTCCCATCCTTGTTCGTATCTTCTCGCACTAGGTATCCTCATTCTTCGTTTCCATTATAAATATGATGTTTGAGCGATACATTTTTTGAGGTCTTGTAGGTGTTGAACTGTCAAGGTTGACCCAAACCCTGACAATTCCATGAGATGGCACTCATTAGGCACCCGTGGCTGTTTCGGGACAGCCACCGAAAGCCATCTTTTTTTCGTCTTCCTCCTCTATTCCCTTAGTCTCGTTAAGATTTTTTAGTATTCTCTTCTTGCGGTTTGGGTTTGTCATGCTCACTTTTCTCCTCGGGCTTTTCTGCACCCTTAGTTCACTAGTTTCGGTCCTCTCTCTAGGAGCCCTTTGCCCCTTCGACCCGGGATGCTCCTCCTTGTCTTCCCCGCTCCTTTTAAGTGTCATCTTATCAAGGTATGAACTCAATCTGTATGTGGGGTTTAGTATCATGTTGTTGGGTGAGGTGGGGGAGTATCGGGTGGGTTCTCCACAATGTAATTGTCGATTGCTGTGGATAGCTCGGTCGGGTAGGGTTGGGTGTGGTCGGTTGGGTGGTGGTAGGGTTGGGTGTGGTCGGTTTCCCTTGTGCTTCGCTAATCCCTGTTTCCCTTTGGTCAGTCTCCATGGCTTCATTTTTTTGGGTTACGGGATGCACCTTCGCTTCCTTTTTCACGGCATATTGATCCTCATATTGCCCACGTATATGAGCCTTCTCCCGTTTCCTTTCCATCACCTCCGCCATTATATCAAACCATGATCTCCTCTCACCCTTCTTTTGTGGTGATCCCTGTTTCTCATCCCCTCCCACTGTTTGTCGCCCCGTAGCTTGTTTGGGTCTCACCCCCACAAGCCACGGTCCATACATTGGTCCACCTTGTTCATGTTCTGCAAACTGTACATCTGTTTTGCATGCTTGGGTGGTGTGGCCTAGCATACCACACCCATAACAGATATCAGATAATCTTTCATATTTAACTGACGCCCATTTCTCTCCCCCTTGGGAGTTTTTCCACCAAAAACCGACCATCAATGGTTTATCCCTATCCACTTCTACTCTCTCCTCATTTAGCTCCGGCTTATTCTCCCTACATGCTTGTCAATTTCTAAGCAACTTCCTATCGTATCCCCTAGATTCCATGCATTGACATCACTAAATTTCTCAAGACCTAGATCATGTATTTGAATCCAGAAAGTTACCTTTTGGAAGTTCACCTCCTTCACGCCCACACTCGGGGCCCATTTCTTGATGTTCAAGATATGCCCATTGACTGACCACGGTGATCTGTCTAGAATCTGGATTGCATCTTCTTGTCGTTCAAAATCAAACAACATTATTCCCTCTTCCAATTCTGAGAAGGTAACCTTCCCATATCGTGCCTAAGCTGATCGGAGCACCCCACTTATGATATTCAGTTTGATCACCTTTTGTGAGAGTACTTTTCCCACATACCACTCCTCGTTTTGAACTTGTTATTTTGAGTCAAGGTCGACGGCTTCTATCATGGGTCTGTTTGGCCCGCTAGAACTCGAACCGACATGCTTCTTCCCCATGGTTTCAGAGTTTTCACTTCGGGTGGCAACTTCTTGCAAGAACAAGTGAAAATTCAGGTAAGTGGATGGGTAACGAATATAGTGCAAACGTTCTGTGTTTGGTCTGCTTTGCCCGATGGCTCTGTGGGGAGTCCCAGTGTTGTTTGTCTCCGCTGGATGGTCTGCCCTGGTGAAGTCGACCTGGCTTGGTCTAGATTTGTCGCTAGTGCAGTCGGTGGCTTGGGGAGCTTAGTCACAGTCTTGTTAGTGTTGTTGGCTATGAGTTTCGTCTCCTCCCTGCAGCCCTCCTCGATGCCACTTCACGCAAGAACCAGTCAGCATGTGCTAAAAACAGGTTCCTGGATGGGTTCCTGAAAACAGTGTGCGGCTTCCTCCGATGGTTAGGTTCCGAGAAACTTATTTTTTAGTACATAGAGAACTAGATATATATAGTATAGAGATAACTATCTATATATATTTATTCTATTTATAAAGATACTCATACTATCTATCTAACTGCATATATAATAAACTAAATCTAAAAGGATAAACTAACTAATATAGATAAACTAAAGATAAAGACTAATCTAGACTACATAATACTCTAACATTCACCCATGTTCTTTGCTTTTCTTGAAATTTGCTGAATTGGTTCCCAAATTTCCAATGCTTATTTGCTTGTGTTGGATCCCAAATCCAATCTCATCGATCAAATCCCCAATTGAATTGAGCTCGTACATCTTCATCATTGGTGAGATACTCCACATTCGAATAGAAGTTTTTCAAGCTAAAATCCATATGAAAACGAAAAAAAAAAAAATACTCAGTCATGCCATCGCGGTCATCTCGTCGTGGTCATGCCGTAGTAGCTAACAAACTAATCTAAAATCTGAATTCCAGCATTCCAATCTTCTATTGAATCCATTGTAAATCATCAAAAAACTTGGTTGTGTAAACTCAATTTGATCACACATCTTCACGATACCAAATCAGGATTTCAGCACAAATAATTCATCATTGTTGAAGAGACATTGTATCAGCAAATCACAAATCAACAACAGGAATGATTCAGTCCTTAGAAAGAAAGCTCTCATACCATGTTAGATTTAAGAGAACATGAAGACGTGAATGAGATGAATAAGAAAAACATCTAACTCCATTATTGAGAAACTTATTTTTTAGTACATAGAGAACTAGATATATATAGTATAGAGATAACTATCTATATATATTTATTATATCTATAAAGATACTCATACTATCTATCTAACTATATATATAATAAACTAAATCTAAAAGGATAAACTAACTAATATAGATAAACTAAAGATAAAAACTAATCTAGACTACATAATACTCTAACACTGGGACCCTGATGCTCAGGTGGTGCTCGACCTTCACCGAACTGAGTTCGATTGGTTTCGACGCCGGCGAGGAGAAGGGCGCAGCTCAGTCGGAGTTGTTTTCTTCGGAATGGTGAGTTACGTTCTTCAGTTTACTTTGCATGAAACTATCCAATCCAATCCACAGTAGATAGGCAGGTGTTATTGTTGTGATTGGTTGAAGCTATTGGCATTAAATGCCAACTTACAAGCTGTCAAATCGGAGTTGCAGGGGAAGAATCCAGCATAGACAAACCCTAGAATCGCGGGGGCTTCGGTGGCTGGAGGGAGACACGCGTGAAGACTGACGCCCACGGGATTTTTTTTTTTTAAAGACAAAATGTTTTGTTTTTGTGCTATCATTAATTCAAGGCCAAATTTTTTTTTTTTTCATCTTAAAACTTATTTATGTAGATATCTACCTTAACTTGCTTATTGAAATTGTCTCTGTAAGTATGACACATATCTTGTGTCATTTCTCGTGTAAGTAGATTTAAAATTAATTTGGGTAGACACAACAGAGTTGATACTTTGATAAATTAAATGACACAATTAAACATGACATGAATTGCAACCCTAAAATAAATATGTATTATTCTGTGTTTTATTTAGTATTTCATTAAATTTTAATTTCAATGTCATCCATGAAAAAGTTGCGTACTTCACATCATTAAGAAAGGCAATACAATGCATGCCCAATGTAGAATATAAATACACCCACAAAATCCATCCCAGAAGGCCGAAGCGCCTCCATCTTATCCATTTGAATCAGTAACCACGGACCTGCCTAGTCCGCAGAGAGGAAGGTGAATTATTAAGATTCAACCCACCAGCTTGAAATGTTGATGGAATCGGTATCTCAACATTCTCTTCTTCTTCTTCTTCTTCTCCAGAACTCGAACTCGAACTGGCCGATCTGGTCCGACTTAGCTTGTTCTGAGACTCACTCTCCTCCTTTAACTCCAGTGCTGTACTACTACTTGGCCTACCATCCATTCGAGATAGCTCAACTGCCGCTCGGGCAGCCACAGCTGCATATTCTGCGCCCTCAAAAGCTGCCTGTGCAGCATCAGCAACATCCTTGTATTTTTGTCTTATTTTGATAGAATCAGAGAAGCTCCCCGTGTGTATATTGCTTTCATATGAACTCTTGATTAGACCACCTTCACCTGGTTTTCGATCTCCTGAACCAGTTCCTACTCCCTGTATAGATACAAGTTTGATTACATTTTGATGTTGATGAATGAGCTGGGGTGGCATGGCATATATACCTCATGGGAAGCATCAAGATGCAGAGTGATGTTGTGATCAGCAGCAATCTGTTTGAGCAGCTTGGTTCTGATCTCCAACACAGGCATTATAGTAGACATCTTCTGTATCATCTGCAAACAAAACATAATGTTACATTCAACAAACCCGCTCACTTTATTACAGCTTGCTATTACGTACCTTGGTGCTTACACCACAATTGTTGCACAATTCAACAGCACGGGCAACAAATTCCTTGCCATAATGGGATTGGAAAGCAGATCGAATTTCTTGAAGCTCTGGAAAGTCTCCGCATCTTGAAGAAGCAAAACATAGAGTAGAAACCGCCTCCTTTAGTTCCTCAGGACAGTCTCTGCTAATGATTTCATCCATTAGAATTAGAAAAAGATTGAAATCAACAAATATTTGAATTGAAATGAGGTACCTACTTTTCTTGTTCCATCAGGTTGGCTCTTTCAATCAGCAGATTGACGTAGCTTTCCATCATGGTATACGCGTCTACCATGTTTTGCTCTTTGATTACTTGCTCCACCTGTCAAACAAAACCAGTCATGGTTATTACAGAAACTTGATAAAACATCAAAAAGCAGGTGGGGTCAAGGTTATTAAGGCACGGATCATCTAGAAAGAAAGAAAGAAAGAAAGAAGAGTGTATCTCGAGTATATAATCAAGCATTGATTCCATTTAAAGATGAAGGAATATTCGTTTACCATGAATCGAATAATTTCATTTCCACCACACAAACATAAAATATAAACACAAAAAGGAGAACAGAATCAATGGAATGATGAGAACCGTCACTAGCTAGTAAGTGGCTAGGATTGGTTGGATTGAATATCAAACCGACCTAGCGAGTGTATATTCAAAAACAATAAATCAACGACGGACAAATTAAGGACTTACTCGAAGCAGAGCTCTATCTTGGTGGCCGAGCTGGAGGAGTTCGACGACGTCGCTGCAGGCCTGGGAGCAGCGGACGGTTCGCTGGTTCTTGAGGACGGAGAGTCGAGAGACAGCGAGGTTTAGAATGGGCTTGAACTTGGTCACTCTCAACCCCCTACCCAGCAAACGATTCAGCTTCTTCCCCATAGTCGAGTTGTAGGCGATGACCAGCAATGGAGACGCATACAAGGGAGGGGAGCCGAAAAGGAAGAAGAGATCAACAGATCACTGATAGTTTTCGCCTTTATAGGATGATGTCGAGAGGAAGAGAGCGCGTACGTGGAAATTAAACTACGACTTCTGCAGAGGGTTAATACGTGTAAACGCGGTGTTTCTTAAGGGCCTAGTAGGATCCAAAATAAAATAAGAAAGACCACAAATGAATTTAGATATTTAGATTTTGCATGCGAACCCCCCCAAAAAAAAAAATGCATCGTAATAATTAGTAAAATAAAAAATGATATTCCATTAATTAGGTAGGCCTTTAGTTATTATTGGAAAATTGGTTAAATTGTGAAAAGTTTGTAAGTTTAAGCTGTTTTGTAATTAGATTAAAGTTTGCACAAAACCGTGTGAATGAAAATTGTACTTGAGTATTTTCACTTATTACTCAAGATTTAAGAAGAAGAGAGCTTTTATAAATAAGAAAAATTCCTCCAATTTAAAATTCAAGAAGGAGAGACTTCAAAAATTGATACCATAAAAATAGTGTAAAATATGATTATGCAGTGTACACTCTAATGTTTGGGTCAAAATAATTTTGCCTACTTAAAGTTTGTTTCAAAATTTTTGCTGATTCATGTTTCGACATCCAAACTTTACAGAATATGTCTTGAAAATTGTAAAACAAACATTAAAAAAAAGTGGGACTAAATCGAATCCCAATCAAATTAAGACTCAATAATAACATATAAAAAAGTTTTAAGGGATTTTTGTAATTTGTTTTTATAATTTTAAAAACATATTATGCTAATTTAGATGGAAAATCTTACGGAAGAGGTAAACTCAATTGATCACCGAAGATGAATTAATGTTTTTTTTTATTTAAACTTTACACGGGAAACTTGATTTTGACCTAAACATTAAGCAGCACATTCATATTTTACCTTATAGAATATATATCAAACTAATATGGTTTCACCAATCTGTATAGTGTATTTAAATAAATAATAAATTAATGTAATATAATTCCAATGGTGAAATATGGTTCCAACCTGATTTCAACAATTAAAACATATACCGATTTAAACATTTATACAAACTACATATACTCATTTGCAATAACAAGACAAAGTACAGTACTAGGTTTCATTAATAAGAAAAAGTACATATACCTTAATGCCATACACATTTTCATATTTCATCCAAAACAGTAGCTTCAAAAGACGGAGCAACACTTTGGAAATATCAAGTACCTAAAGATTAAAAAAAAAGCAATCTAAGATACCTATTCGTAAAACGTGATTTCTCGAGTACGTAATAAACTTTTATCTCAAAGGGGACAACTAGAGGTTTTCCTTCTAGTCTCTCTCTAATGCTTAAATACTTATGAGTGTATATTGTAGTAACAACAAATATAGGAGGTCTTCAAGAAAAAAGTAATAAGTATATATACTTATCAAACCCTAACAAGTTTGTCAACTTTGGTCGCTTACCCTTGTAATATATTTTGTGTATCTCGCCTTGCAGTATGGCATTGGATAGTCTTTTATCCCTTGGTGATAGAATATATCGATATGAGTAATAACCATATCTATAATAAGAGGATCATGTAGGGACTTGTCATACTAAAGATGAGATTGGCGCATTATAATGGAAGAAGGGATCTGATCAGTGCTTTTGGTGTTGAGATTCGAGTTAGGCGAGGATTGAAACCTTTTTTTGAGCGTCTACTTTTTATGAGTGATCAATGACATTTTTTGAAATATTTGTTGGAACATAAGGGTGTCACCTAGGATTCAACAGTTGCCCCTGAAGATCGAGTGAAAATTAGTTTTCAGTTGAGGTTTATTCTCAATGGTTTGAGGTAACCATGACCAGTGTGTGCCTTTATTTGTCGAGTTCTTTCGTTGTACTTGGGAAATTTCTAGACTATTCACGGTGATCCTATCGATTATCCTTAGGTTGCCTTTGACCTCTGTTTCTTTGAAAAATCTTCTCGTCAGTTTTTAAGATGCGTTTAGCAAGCCTTCTGGTCATTCTTGTTCTGCGTTTGGAGATCCTTTTATGTTGGGCGTAATTTTGAAACTTTGGTTTGGACTCTTCCTTGAATGGTATTAATTTGGTGTTAAGTGATGCAAGCAATGAAGAATGGTCGGAGATCACTCTATGAATCAAGACGTTGAGGCAAGGATTATGAATGGTCTCGATCCTGATAACACTCCTTGAAAATCTTATCAACCCCTTCATACTCTATTATTTGTACGAGTTGAGAGTATAGATATCATCGTGATTATTTCTTTTTGGATCCCCTTATAACTAGTTGGTAAGGATGATTTAATCTATTTCGTCCGTTTATGATATTTGGGAAAATTCTGGTTAATCCTTCACGTGTAGATCTTATATTGTCAGTTCCTCACTCCCGATTAGGCATGTGCCCATTGTTGGACTGACAAATGGCAACAAGAACCTGTTCAGAGGATTGTTGCATACCCCCAAACCATTTTTTCTATCTCGTCATTTTTTCATCATTAAGTGATTATCGTTTTTAATGACGATTGTCTCTTTCCTAGTAATTTGTCATTACAACTCATGCATGTCATAATGTCTGCCCATGTTCTCTGTGTTTTCTTGGTTTGGGTTACTTTTATTCTTTGTGTATAAGTACCATTCTCCCATGATTGCAAACTTTCTACACTCTCCAATCTTTCCAGGCTTTCTACATTCTTTGCATAGATTTTTAGTTTGTCTAAAGAACGTTTGTGTAAAAAAATGTCTAGAACACCATTAATTCTTCTTCAAGTCGCTCATCCAGGTTCACCTTTGTTCTTGTTGGATTGTCCCTAGGGACAGACTTCACGAAGGCCTATTCACAGTATGCCATCATACTCCATAACAAGTAGTTTTCTCGTATTAAGGTCTCAAATTTTCCATTCTTGTCATGCTCTGCAATGGGTAACCTTGTATTCAACATTTCCAAGTGAGGTGACCATGTTTCAAGGAACGGTGCGCTCCAGAAGTTGTGAACTGGTCATCGAATTTCGGTCCATCATCAATTTTCAGTATGATAATCTGAATTATATGAACTTTTATTTCTTCTTCCAAAGAGGAGTGCCATGGGTTCTGCTTCCTCCCTCTAGAAACATCCCCGTTTCTTTGATGACCTTTATTCACGGTAGCGGAACATCAATGACATGATCTATGAGCTCCACAAGGATCTAACTTTCAAATCTTTCTGCTTCATTGACCAGAATTCTGAGCTTACGCTTGAGTTTACTTACACTCAACCTCCTCCCTATGATCGTATTGAATGGTTAACTTTCTGAATTACTTGTCTTTATCCTATTTTTTGTAAGTACTCATCGACCGTTATTTATTTGTCAATTATTCCCTTCACTGACCCGAACATGTCTCTCTACACACGAGGAGTCCCTTTATCGTCCACCCCCTCCCCAGGCGACCTAACAGGAATGAGCTCATCGTATTATCATTATTACCACTTCCTAGGGAAACACCCCAGGATTCAAAGGGCGTTGCCCATACTATGGTGATCATGCAATATATAAAATTCTATCTATATGGAGTTAAGACCGAACCTTGGCAAGTCGATGTACTCTTGAAAAAACTTTTCCATTCTGTGGGAGGTGTTGTCTTTAGAAGTGCCACCCTTTATTGAGAAGAAGGGGAGTGAGGGGCAGACCTCATACATGAACGCACTGTAGGACTTGGGTAGAGGTCTTCTTTTGGAGTTGTGTGGGATCGAACCGTGTTTCCAGTATGTTTTTTTTGATCTCGCGGTTCAATAAGATGCCTTGTGGGGTGGTTGACTTTGCAGGGTTACAAATGTTAACTTGTATAGCGGAAATCATATATTGAAGCGTATTATGCATTTAACTTAACTTCATTGATGACACTTGGTTCTACTTATAATACATTTCCTACTAAAACTGAAATCTATAACTAAGCATACACCCATACAAAGTATAAGGAATATTAGTAGATAAGACATAAACAATATAAAGCTAACTAATGTTTATGTAGAGCATGTGCAGATTTAAGTGCAGGACAGCATCTTTGAAGTGGAGGTCAAGTTGTATGTTGCAACACTCCCCCTCAAGTTAAATAGTAGGATCCCCGATATTTAACTTGCACAAGACATTTCTGAAACTTGTTCCGTTTACTACTTTGGTGAGTATATCTGCAAGCTGATCTTCATAACGTACAAACGGAATCACAATAATTCCATTCTCTAGCTTCTCCTTTATAAAGTGCCGATCAATTTCAATATGTTTGGTACGATCATGTTGAACTGGATTCTCCGCAATGCTTATAGCTGCACGATTGTCACACATTAACTTACATGGTTCCTGAATAGGAAAACGAATTTCAGTTAAAAATTTGTATAGCCATAAAATTTCTGTGAGATCTCGAGCAATTCCTCTAAATTTTACCTCAGCACTTGACAGTGCCACCACCTTCTGTTTTTTACTCTCCCAGGTCACGAGATTTCCTCCCACCATGGCAAAGTAACCTGAAGTTGATCTCATGTCTCTCGAATTTCCTGCCCAATCCGCATCTGTGTATGTTTCTATTCTGAGATGTCCATTCTTCTGAAACAATACTCCACTCCCTGGTGAACCCTTTAAATATCGAAGGATTCTAAGAGCACCTTCCATGTGATCTGCTTGAGGTTTATGCATGAACTGACTTACCACACCTACTGCATATGCAATATCTGGTCTGGTATGTGAGAGATAAATCAATTTCCCAACTAGATGTTGACATCTAGCTTGATCTATTGATTCATCCCCTTCTATTATTCTTAATCCATGATTTAACATCATTGGTGTCTCAGCTGGTTTACAATCCACTAATCCAGTTTCTACCAACAAGTCTAAAATGTATTTTCTTTGAGAAATGAAAATACTTGTTTCAGACCGTAGTACTTCAATCCCCAAGAAGTACTTGAGTTCCCCCAAATCCTTCATTTAAAATTCTTGAAACAGATTCTTCTTGAGCTGAACTATTTCTTCTTTATTATCACCTGTAATAACATATCATCCACATATATAATCAAACAGGTTACTCAACCTTCCATTCTTGTAATGAATAAGGTATGATCTGATTTGCTTTGTCGATAGCCATATTTCTTCATAGCTATTGTAAATCTCCCAAACCATGCCCTTGGTGATTGTTTGAGACCATAGAGTGCCTTTTTTAATTTATATACATCTGATTGTTGGAATCCTGTGGTGAAACCAGGTGGTGGTTCCATGTAAACTTCTTCCTCTAAATCACCATGTAAGAAGGCATTGTTCACATCAAACTGGTGTAGCGACCAGTTCTTATTTGCAGCTATAGAAAACAAGACTCGAATAGTATCAATCCGAGCTACAGTAGTAAATGTTTCTGAATACCATTGGTTTGAGTATATCCTTTGGCTACCAGTCTTGCTTTATATCTCTCCACGGATCCATCAGCCTTGTGTTTTACAGTAAACAGACATCTTTCCCATGTTTTGTTCTTTTCCAGACTCTCCATCTCGACTCTCATGGCTTGCCTCCATTCGGGAATTTTTAAGGCTGACTCAACATTGTTGGGTATGTCTTGAGTATATAATGCATTAGCAAAGGCTTGTGCAGCAAGTGTCAGACTCCCCCTCACTAAGTTTGCTACTGGATATCGACTTGCTCTTGGGCTGTATTCCGGTTCATATCTGATAGGAGGAACCCCCTGTTTTCCTGGCTGGCAGTACATATCTTTCATGTACTGATGATTCTTCCAAGCCATTACTTTGAGATATAATAGAACTAGGAGTAACCCAGTTCGAATAACTAACCTCCGAAATATTCGTCAGGGTTGACGGGATTGAAGCATCCGAGACCTGTAAAATGGGAGGTAATGTCTCGGTGGTTCCACTAAGTTGCCCTGTTGGAACTATCTCAGGAAACACTGGAGTGGTCACAGTAGTTTGTATCAACCAATCTAATGGAATACTATCATGACTCTCCCCATGGATAGAAGATTGAGTAGTATAGTAGAACTCCGTTTCTAGGAATGTACAATCCATAGTAGTGTACACATGATTATTTTTTGGATTAAAACAACGGTAGCCTTTTTGATGAATTCCATATCCCACAAATACAGATTTCACTAAACAAGGATCAAATTTAGAACGTTATGTTTTGGGAATGTGTACAAACACAGAACATCCAAAGACATATGGTTGTAGTGTCAAGGCTGTTAGAACACTCATATGACTTGACAAGACCTGAAGAGGTGTTTGAAATTGAATCACCGTAGCCGGAAGGCGATTCATAAGATAGACAGAAGTAGCAACGACTTATGGCCATAAGGAAATTGGAACATTTGACTCTAGCATTAATGCTCTAGTTATTTCTAGAATGTGTCGATTTTTTCGTTCTGCGCCTCCATTTTGTGGAGGAGTGTGTGAACAAGATGCTTGATGAATAATTCTTTTTTCTTAAGAAAATGTTGAAGAGCGGAATTAACAAACTCTCCACCATTATCAGACCAAAGGACCTGAATGTTGGTATCATACTAAGTTTTGACTAAATTGTGAAATTCGACAAACTTAGTAAAAACTTCAGATTTATTTTTAAGGAAGTACACCCACGTCATATGAGAATAATCATCGATAAAAAGCACAAAATATCTAAAGCCACTACTTGACATACATGTACTACTATTTGGAGCTGGCCCCCAATCATCAGAATGTATGACAGAAAAAACAGACTTGGCTCTTGATTCAGATAAATGATATGAGTTTTTATGGCTTTTAGCACGAATACAGGTTTCACACACGAGTTCTTGATTTGACGGTACCCTCCATATGGATGACCCAACCTACGGCGCCACAACCACTGTTGCTTGGTGACTGTTCCGTGAGCAAGCATTGCAGTTCCGTGTTGAGTTACTTCCTCCACATAATACAGGCCTTGATGTTCAATTCCACGTCCGATAATTTCCCCCGACTGAATATCCTGTAGTAAACACAAATTGGGATATATTAGTACCATACAATTCAACTCTCTTGTGACATGACTAATAGAGAGTAACTTGCAAGCCAAGCTAGGCACATCAAGACAGTTCACCAATTTAATATTTGTGGAAATATTAACGGTTCCTGCTCCCTGAACCGGTACCAATTCTCCATTTGCTGTCTGTATCATTTCCCGTCTTGGTACTGAATGACTTACAAAATCATTCCTGTCATAACTCATGTTATTCGTCGCTCCACAATCGAGTAGCCATTTTCCACATTTCCCTGAGATATATTTTTGAGCAAAAAATGTACGAGCAATTGTCGGGTTTTCATCACATTCAGATTTATTTGGATTAAAACTGCAGGTCCAAATAGTATAATTTGGCCCGAATCTGGACCCATTATTTGGCCCGAATCCGGACCGTTTTTTTGGCCTAGCCCATTCACCGAAATGGTGTTACTTAAGGGAAAAGGGCGTAGCTTTAATTGGGATAGGGGTAGCCACAGTCACTCCTCCAGCCGCAGGCACTTCTCCTCTGGAAACCCTAGCGACGTTTGGATCGCCGTAGCCTAGGTTTCTGACTACAAACTGATGCCTCTCCTCTTCTGTTGGGTTCCATATGATTGGAGGACCGCCGGGCCTCTCGAGACCACCGTTGTTCCACCCGTTCCATTCGTATGTTTCGGTCGGAACCCTAGCCACGACTGTCATGCCTCCATGGTTCGGTTGGCCCTGGTTCTAGTTTTGTCCTTGGTTGTCGGTGTCGCGACCCCAATCGTCACAGCCATTCGCCACCGTGACGTTTTGACTTACAGCGCCGATTCCGTCCATCCTTTGGCTCCTCCATCCTTTGGGATATTCGACCAAGAGGTAACATTCGGATTTGTCGTGTCTTTGTTTTCCACAGTGAGTGCATCGGAGAAGCTTCCGGTCGACGCCTCCGATCCAGCGAGCTGCTGTGGTCTGGAGGTGTGGCACGGTCCGACTCCTCCCGTGCTGGTCTCTGGGAAGAACCAAGTCACTAATCCTTCTCCGACTCCTGTACCGCCTGATTCGGTCGGTTGTACGACTCCCATGACAGTTCTCCGATCACGCTCTGATCGGATTGTGGCATATGCCACTTCCACCTCCTGTAATGGGTTAATCCTGAGCAAATCACGTTTTTCATTATCAAAATCATTGCTTACTGCGTTTAGAAATTGATAGAGTTTGGATTCGTCCCGCTTTGTGTTCCATATCTGTATATCTTCTGTATATTTCATTGTATTTGGATCACGTTGCTCGATTTCCCTCCATAAACTTTGTAACTTGCTGTACAAAGATTCTAAGGAATCTTGGCCCTGTTTTGTGTTATTGGTCCGAACTATTAGATCGAACAATTGGACTCCGTCTTTGGCTTTGTTGTATGTTGCAGATACTCCATTCCAGAGGTCCTTTGCCGTGGGGAATTCAACATATTGGTTGACAAGTTCCGGTTCTATGTTGTCGAGTATTCACGAGCATACTATGAGATCGTCTTGTTCCCATTACATATATGTCGGGTCTTCAACCTGGGGTGGTGCCGGAACACCCATAAGATGGTGAAGCTTCCCTTGGCCACCAATTTTCATTCGGATCAATCGTGCCCAAAGGGAGTAATTCCTTTTGTTTAGCTTAACGCTTAAACTGATGTTGGATAATGATACGGTTTTTTGGATGGTGTTGGATTGTGGCAGATTCGAAAGCATGGCTGCCCACTGAGCTGCAAACGACTCGTTCGTTGGGGTAGACTCAGCGATGCGAGTGCTGCCCCCTTCGGAATCTGCCATGGTTAAGGTATGTGAGTAGGCTACGGTATATGAGGATGTCGAGAAAGGTTCAATCGATCATTCTGATCGAACAATCCGGCTCTGATACCATGTTAACTTGTATAACGGAAATCATATATTGAAGCTTATTATGCATTCAACTTAACTTCATTGATGATACTTGCTTCTACTTATAATACATTTCCTACTAAAACAGAAATCTATAACTTAGCATACACCTATACAAAGTATAAGGAATATTAGTAGATAAGACATAAACAATATAAAGCTAACTATGTATTATTAACTAATGCTTATGTAGAGCATGTGCACATTTAAGTGCAGGACAGCATCTTTGAAGTGGAGGCCAAGCTGTATGTTTCAACAATGAACGCCTTGGTCGAATTTGTGGGACACAACTTTCTTTTGCTCCCTCAGTTTCAAGGACAAGGAGGACTTGTGTATACATTTTATCAATGACATTATTCCATCATTGGAGCCAGATCAGGTTCCTCTAGTTGTTCAAGATATTGAAGGCTTTGTCAAGATCACTTTTGTCATATGATAACTATAAGTGTTCTGTATTTTCTTTTCCATAGTAATAGTTTTTTTTTCACTTTTCTCATTTTTTTTCTTCTGCAACCCATTCTCTTAGTGGTTGCCCTGGGTGATTTTATGGATGAATTTGCCATTGCCTATCGGTTTGCATTGGCGGAAGTAACTCAACTACGTGAGTTGGCAATGGCGAAAGCTTCTCAACTATGATAATATCCCTCTGTACAAGGTAGTCTAATCGAATCATGAGCTGCTATGATTGAAAGGCTCCGAGAAGATCAAGTGTGCACCATGCGGAAGGAGGAACCAACAACTCCAGGATGAACTTGCCTGAACTCATGGCGAATGATCTCATGTTGAATAGGATAAGGAGCGAGGTAAGTGAAAAAGGCATCGGTGGAGGCAGATAGGGATTGCGACAATTTTAAGGCTGTGCACTTTCAGAAGAAGCTGCCTAGATGGCGATGTGGGAGTCGGAAGGGGAGAAAATCAATGAGCTCATTTCCAATTTTGAAGTCCATAGTGGCCAAGCTGAATGCGATGCATTCTCAACAGAATATATTGGGATGAGTATCAGTAATTTAACAAATTTCGGATGGCTCCCTTAAATTTTGAGTTCAGAGATATCCTCCTTCCACCAGGTCATGGATAAAGAGAACCTGGAGTTCGAACTTATGTGTCCTCTTCAAATGAGTTCAAATTTTACCCAGCTCAAATTTCGCACAACACATAATCGCCTTCAAATGTCTTGAATGCTCTTTATGGGAGCGACGCGATCATCTCCAAGGATTACACAACCTCTTCTGCTCGCCAAGATGTTCCCTCTCCTAAACCCACTTAACTTTTGTAATAGTATTTATTTTAAAAAAATGCATGAATGAATATATTTTTTTCTTTAAATTTACTTTTAACCTTTTTTCTTTTAGGTTGTGGTCACTTTGTGTATGAATTTTATTCAGGTAGGTTGGTCGAGAGTCATTCCTGAGGAGCAGTTTAGTTAACTTTCTTGGTAGACGTGGTGCGCGGAGATAAACTCAATGATAGCAAATTTATAGTGGGGAACAACATTGGATAAGAGGAAGACACATTGAAAGAGATGGGAACTAATGACGACATCAAAAGCAGTTGGTGGCTTAGGCTTCCGCGAACTCCAAACGTTCAACAAAGCTCTCCTAGCTAAGATGGCAGCCCGGGTAATCAAGGAACCGTCATCCCTATAGTTCCGGATACTAAAAGGTTTGTATTTCCCAAATGGAGAGACTTAGAGGCCCGAAAGGGAGGGAGAGCATCGTGGGGATGGAATAGCCTACTAGAGGGCCGAGATGTACTGAAACATGAGGGTTTGTGGACAACTGGAACAGGAGAAGGGATACGCTTTTATTCGGACCCGCGAGTGTACACAAAACCGGGGTTTTGCGTAGAGGGAAGACCCCAGACGACACAACACCGGAACCTGGAGTAAGTGAACTCATTGGCGAGGGGGAGTCTGGATCGAGCCAGCAGTGAGGCACCTAGTGGAGCTGGGGGATGCGGAGCTCATCCTTCCATACCACTACCGAGAGCTCGGAGATTGGACGAGTTTATTTGGCCCCACGACAAAAAAGTCCAACCGAAAGCTTGATCAATCTACCACCTCCTTATAAAGGTGCATGCGACCGAGCCCGGCAACGGAACCAGGGACACCCAACAATAGGTGCTTTGGAAGGCTATATGGGGGGCTAACATCAGTCCAAAGACGAAGAACTTCGCATGGAGGTTGGTGTCAGACTCCATAGCAGTGAAGATGAACCTGGTCCGACGAGGGATGCAGGTGGACCTGAGGTGCACAATCTGTGGAGGAATAGAAACCACAACTCATATGTTACTTAAGTGCAGGTGGACCGAGATACAATGGGCGGAGCTGCTGGGCATCACCATGGGCGAGACGCAGCAACCGGACGTGACGACCTGGCTAAAGGAGCGATGCCGAAGAGGGCCAGAACAGATGCTAAACAGAACTAGGGCGTGGGTGACGTGCGTGACGACAACGTGGAACATATGGAAGGCTCGATGTAAGGCGGAGTTTGAAGGTGAACATCCGGACCCAACAAAGGTGATTAGCCACATCAAACGGACACTTGACGAACAAAGCCGAACGGAGCCCCAACCTCAGATGCAAACACAGCTGACTGCAGCACAAAAGTGGATGAAATCAAGGCCAGGCACGATCACGATCAACTGCGACGCGTCATGGTGTGCTCGAACCCATAGAGGAGGACTCGGGGTGCTGGCGCGTGATGAACAAGGAACGGTTGTGGGTGGATTGAATAGGCGCACCCGTAGTGACAATGTCACGTCACTCGAAGCACAATTCATATACGAGGGGATACGCATAGACAATGAGCACTCATGGACAAACGTCAGCATTGAATCTGACTCACAAATGGTAATCAAGCAAATCCAAGAAGGCACAACTGAATGGCGTCTCTCAACGCTCATACCAAACACCTGAGCTATAGAAAACGAGGTAGACCAAGTGCAATGGCGAGTAATCCCAAGATCAGCAAACGAATGTGCGAATTGGATAGCAAAGAAAGCACGGATGGGAGTGCGACTAGATGATTGGGTCTCCTAACCCCCACTCCCTTTTATTTGTTTATTAGCGAATGATTGTATTTCTGAACTTCCGTGATTTTTGTCACGCGGTTTTATTTCATCAAATGAAACGAGTATTTGGCAAAAAACAACTTAACTATTTAGACTTTTAACATTTGTCCAGAAGCATCACCTCTACAGAATCGAACATTTCTCTTAAGTATGGGTGAGAGCAGGGACGAAACCAGATCTGAAGTTAGTGTAGGCAAAATATATAATATTTTTTTTCCAAATCAATCCGTATAAGTTCTCGACGAGTTTCATATTCCGAAAGCATAATAAAATTCTATCATTATCAATTGTACAAAATATAACTTTTTAAATAAGTGTAACTAAACACTCATTCACCTAAGAATCACTCATTTTGTTTCGCAATCTATTCTTTACAATGTTCATTGTTGAGAAGACCCTTTCAACATAAACAGTGGTAACTGGCAAGATCAATTCTAACTTCACAAACAAATACACCAATGGATACATAATATGTCTTTTCTTTTCAACCAACCTTTGAGAGAATCCACCAATTCCTTTGACATTTATAAACTCAACACTTGAGTTCATAACAAAGATAAATCTATCAAGTTGTATGGCAAGAATATGAAGATCAATCTCATAAAAATCTGAGGGATAAAATCGGGTGAGATGAATTAACCTCTCTATCTCAAAAGTTGTATAATAATAAATTGGACTCAAACAAGATACATAAGTAAGCACATTTGTGTTGAACACGTTGAAACGGTGATTGCGTTCCTTCAATTGTGAATCAATCACATCATTGGGCGTTTTTCAGCTACATAAACACCATTCATACACAGAACCAGAATATCATGTTTCTCACAAAATGAAGAGACTTCATCCATCAAAGACCTCCATTCATCATCTCTCATATGTTGCATTTGTTGTTTAACCTATTGACTAAAACCATAACATTGATAATGTTTTGATCCTTCGTTAAAATGCAAGAGATAATTCATCCATGATTGGAAATATGTTTGTCATCAAGTGTAAGATGAAATCAAACTCAAAATTAGACATTATATTTATCAAGAGCATGTTTCATTTTCTTGAGTTTGAGATTGTCCATCTTGCTGAATAAATTTAAGGACTTAAAGCACTGAAGAGAACATAACAGAAAAATTAGTCAACGATCTATAATAAGAGTCCCAACATGTGTCACCTCCTCTTTGAAGACTGTTATCTTGATCCAATCCCGTACCACTTGAAATTTCACCAGAAACAAATGATTGGATCATTTAGAGCTCAGCTTTTCTCGAAGGAGATATTTTCGCTTACACGAAGTTCCTACCATGTTGGTGACCTTAGTTATTGTATTAAAAATAAAATTTCAGACTTCTTTTAGCCATGTTTACAAGTGCTAATTGCAGATGATGAGCAAAACAATGGACATAATAAGTAGATGGATTATCCTTCATAATCAAGGCTGTTACCCATTCAACTCACCTTTCATGTTACTTTCCCAATAATAACCATGCCCACACAATCCTGATATGCATAAATAAATTTTTGAAAGTGACACTTCAATAGCTACCTTGAGTCTCATAAGGCCTTTGTATCTCAAACATGCACAATGCCAAAAAAGTGTTCCATCACACACCCTTTGTTGTCTACATATCTCAAAAATGATTTCCATTTGCTCCTTAATTGACGCATTTCTAGATTCATCAATTAATATCGCAAACGATTCATCCCCAAGACCTCTAATAATATCATGTGTAGTCTGCATTGTCGCTGCTCGAACAAGATTTATTTTTAAGATCAGAAGATGTCATCTTCACATTACAATGAGCATTCTTTATAATACTCTTAACATCTCCTTTTATTATCGACAAGAAAATCAAAAAGTTCGTGGAAATTTCCTTTATTAAAAGACTTTTCATCTTCATCATTACCACGAAAACTCAATCCTTGACGCAAAGGAAATCGAACATGGTCAAGTGAGGTCGTTAAACGTGTTCGATACTCTTTGCATAATTTATCCTCTTGCTTAAAGAAAATTCTTGAAATGTGTTGCTCTTGATTTAATAAATCTTGACATATTCAAGCTTCATTATGGCACTACCCACAATGCCAACATGATTAACAAATCATTCTTTTTACTTCCAAATCGTAAATCCATCCATCACAAAACAATTTCCACCTTCTTGATCTCCATTTTTTTTTACCAAAAAATAACAACATTGACCAAATGTGGCATTTTTTTTTTACCAAAAAGTAATAACATAGACAAAAGGCAGCGACCTTTGAAAGACTATACTCCAACCAATCTCCATAGTCATCAAACTAAGTAGGAACAAAACGATGACATACCTTACCAAATATTCTGTATGAAACTCATGGTCACGTGGTTGACATGGACCCTTGTCTCGATAAGCTCTTAGGACCTTGTCATGATCATTTGCATGGTAAACTTGAGTTTTTTTTTTATCATTTCAGGATATGATGGTAAATCATCTAAATTGAATTCTTCATACTTTTGTTTCAGAGACTTATCATTTATATTTTAGCTTGAAGTTTCTTCTTCGTGTATAAAATTGATCAATACCTTAAAAACTAAACACGGTTTTAGTACAAATTACTTATTTCAAATAAATAGATAAAAAATAATTTAAATAACTTTATACTAACTAATTAATAACGCACAACAAGTTTGCTGAGTTCAGTCCAATAAAAGTCTTAGAGTAAATAAATTCAATTCACCCATATGTTTGCTCACATTGTTATTCGCACCTCCCATGTAGTTATTTGCACCCATATGTTTGAACATATTGTTAAATGCACCAAATGTTAACTGTCCATACATTTTTGCCGTTAAAATGTCAAAATGAAATTTTTGCCCTTTTGTTCATCTTTAACACTAAATCTACAGAATATCTCCGCGGTTGCAATACACGTGCTCCCTCTCCAAGCCGACGTTCCCTCCGCAGTTTTAGGGTTCTGCTCGTGCTGGATGTCCCTTGCTGATTCCGTTGATTTGGAGTCTTCTACCGTGGCATTTATTGCCAATTGACCTACGCTAATCACAGCACACAACATAATCCACATATTGTTCAATGATTGGACGGATTCATGCAAACATTCGAAGAAACCAACTCGTCCAACTGAATTTTCTGTAATTAGTTCCGACTGGTTTCCTTGGCATCACGCCGACGACACGACTTCCCGAGAAGCCGAACATCTTGGAGAGGACGGTCCCTGCAGGTTCCAAAGCGGGGGAGCACGTCTCCACTGGGACAAGAAAGGATCGGAGCTCGGCCAACTGGAAGAGCAGCACCCTGTTTCTTTTCGCCCAAGAGCTCCCAACTATGACCCGGGAGAGAACGAGGCAGCTCAATCTCCTGGACTCCACGCCACCTATGCAAGACGAACTGTAATCATCTCGGCACATGACCGAATGACTGAAATGACACAATCCTGAACCTGTGCCCGTGCGTGTATTGCAATTGTGTGCGTTTTGCTTAGCTAACCCCTATACACTTCACCTTTTCTTATGTTCTTGCAGGAAAGCTAGTAGCGACGGTGACGACTCGACTCCCCGAAGACAGAATGCAGGTCTTCTCGGGTTTGAGTGGTAAAATCAGACCCTCGGCAATCCGGTCGACCTCGACTTCAACCACCAAGTGCAGAATGATACTTGGTATGTGGGCAAGATCATGTCATCAAAACTGATCAAACTAAACATGATCAATAGGGTCCTCCGTTCGGTGTGGTCGAGATATGGGAAAGTCACAATATTGGAAGTGGAACCGGGCATCACGTTTTTTGATTTTAAACAACAAGAGGATGCAGACCAGATACTAGATCGATCACCATGGGCAGTAAACGGGCACATCCTAAACATCAAGAGGTGGGATCCGAGTGTGGGATTGAGTGAAGTGGATTTCCATAAGGTAAACTTCTGGATTCAAGTACATGACCTAGGGTTGGATAAGTTTAGTGATGCCAATGCATGTAAAATAGGAAATATGATAGGAAAATGCCTAGATATTGAGAAGTATGTTGGGAAGATAAGTAGGAGTTATATGAGAATGCGGGTGGAAGTGAACGGGGAGAAACCGGTGATGGCAGGGTTTTGGTGGAGGAACTCCCAAGGGGCGGATAGATGGGCATCGATAAAATATGAACGTCTGTCTGATTCCTGTTATGGAATGGCATTTTGGGACACATGACCCAAGTATGCAAAGAAGAGGTTCAAATGGCGGAAGTTGACCAAAGCATACCATTGTATGGTCCGTGGCTAGTTGGGGTTCGGCCTAAACCAACAACAGGAAGGGAGACGATCATGGTTCAATATTATGGCTGAAGTTAGGGGAAGGAAATCGGATCCGAGTAAAAACGAAGGGGAACACGAGGGTACAAATGAACATGGTGCCAAAGGGGGAGAAATCCCCATGGAATCGGTTCTCATGGAAACTAACCAAACACGAGACAAAAAAGACAAAACCACCCACCCAATTCAAAAGGAGACTCAAGCCCCTACGAACCACCTAATACCAAAGCCATAATAGTCCCCCAAACACCACATACAGTCGACCCACCCCAAACACACAAGCCGAACCAAGCTCTACCACCCTAAACATATAAACCAATCCAACCCCTACCATCCACATGGCTCAAGGCCGAACCGAACCAGAGGTATCTACAACCAATGCAAATAGACATCCCCCCAAACCAAACCCAACCAACAATCACCTACCTACCCGACAACCCGAACCAATCCAACACGAATGACACCACCGCCATGATCCAAACGTACCTTGTAGAGAACCCACCCGACACACCACCCACACCATCCACATCACCCACACAACCAAACCAAAACCCACCAACTGGCCTAAGACCCTACCTGAACAAAATGCATTTTAAGAGAACAGGGGACGATATGGAGGAACAACCGGGTACAAAACGAGCAAAAACACGCGAGGAACCGAATGACAGTTCGGGAGTGGGGATAACGAAGAGCCCGAAGAGGAAAGCACCCAAAATGAATCAAAATAGAAAGAAAAGAACCGAGAGAAAGAAATTAACACAAGGCGAGAAGGAAAACCAAAAGGAGTTGAACAAGGGTTGTGGTGGTTGTCCCGGAACAACCACGGGTGCTCAATGAGTGCTATCTTATGGAATTGTCAGGGATTGGGGTCTACCCTGACAGTCCAACATCTGCAAGACCTCAAAAAAGTTATGACCCAAACATAATATTCCTAGTGGAAACAAAGAATGGGGATACCTACTGTGAACGGATAAGGAGACGAATGGGAATGAAGAACAAGTTCTATGTAGGGCCGCTCAGAACATCGGGTGGGCTAGCTTTGTGGTGGACATCGGAGAGAAAGGTATCCATTTTATATGTCGATTACCACATCATTGATTGTGAGGTCCAGTTTGAGAGACATGCCTAACCCACAAGAGTCACATGGGTACATGCAAGAACGATGGCCCAAGAGCGAACACAAAATTGGGAGACGTTACGATCCATAGGTACGGGCCGAGTTGGAGGTTGGATGGTCCTAGAGGATTTGAATTGCATATGCCACCATCATGAGAAACAAGGTGGAAGGAGAAAGTCGCAACGACACCTTGATGAATTCAATAAGTTGATCGAGGACCTCAATATGGAGGACATGGGTGCCCATGGTGCACCGTTTACATGGTGTAACAATAGGAGTAGATCCGAGAGAATAAGAGAGAGGATTTATCGTGTCCTCACAAATGCGGAATGAACAATGCGGAACCAACAAGGAAGGTGTATCAATGAATTGTCCATAGGGTCGAACTATGCTCCAATGGTGGTCCACCTCAAGCAACCAAGGAAACGACAAAGAAGACGCTTCAAATTTGAGGTGATGTGGTTAGAAAACCCAACATGCAAGGAGGTGATTCGGGATACATGGGAGAAACCACCAAACCGAACCGAAGGGTAGCCCATGGGTTCCATATCAAACTCCAAAAATGCCGTCAAAAACTCATGGCATGGAGCAAGGTACATTTCAACAATAACATGAAGGCGATCACACAAATAAAGACAGCCCTACGAAACAACAACCAAGGGGCGATGGACCAAGAGGCTATACGGGAGGAAAAGAGGTTGAAAGGGGAACTCCAAGCCGTGTGGACTAGGGAGGAGTCGTACTGGAGACAACGATCATGGGTTAAATGGATATGGGAGGGGGATAGAAACACCACCTACTTTCACCAAACAAAAATCGCAAGGAGAAGGCGAAACTATATATGTCGCCTCATGGGGAGTAATGGTGAATGGATCGAAACCGAGGGGAGGATTGCCGATGAACTATACAAGTACTACGGGGCAATGTTCACATCCGAGCAAACCGAACCGGGGATGACTTCCTAAGATACATTCTGAACCATGTGACACCGGCGATGAATGCTGATCTCACAAGAGAGGTCACATATATGGAGGTTCAGAATGCAGCTTTTCAACTTGGGGGTTCAAGAGCACCGGGGCCGGACGGATTCCCGGGTCTGTTTTACCACAATAATTGGAGCATCGTGGGGTGCACGTCATCACCGAGGTCAGGGATTTCCTCAGAACAGGTACTATCCTAGACTCCCTAAATATTACCGATATTGTCCTCATTCCAAAATTGCCAAACCCGACAAACCCGACTGATTTTCGACCTATAAGTTGTTGCAACTTCATGTACAATATCATTTCAAAAGTTATGGTGAATCGTTTGAAAACATATATATCCGACCTTATCACTCCTTTCCAGAGTGCGTTTGTATCAGGTAGACATATCCAAGACAACATCATGGTTGCTCATGAAGTCATCCACCATCTGTAAATGAGCCGAAAAGAACAAAGAGTCGAGTGTGCCCTAAAGATCGACATGCAGAAAGCATATGATAAAGTAGAGTGGGATTTCCTATTAGCCACCCTGAGGAAGAGAGGCTTTGCGGAACAATTGTTGAAATGGATAAGGGCATGCATGGAAACATCCACGTACCAAGTGGTGGTCAATGGGACAAGAACCGAAATAATAAGGCCAACGAGAGGCATCTGACAAGGTGATCCCCTATCACCATATCTATTCATAGTGCTTGCGGATGTCCTATCTAGGAGGATGATTGGAGCTGCGCGGGAGGGAGGAATTGAGAGGATAAACCTAAGAAGACATTGCCCGGAACTATATCACCTTTTTTTTGCGGATGACTCACTCTTATTCATTAAGGGAGACACCTCTAATGCCGAGACCTTGAGGAGGATACTTGACGAGTATTGCACGGTGTCGGGCCAACGAATCAATATGGATAAGTCGACCCTTTATTTCAACAAAGGGGCGACGCGAACCGATCGGCGAGAAATAGAGGCGACACTGCACATAAGAAGCACAAGTGACCCGGGCAAGTAATTGGGCCTACCCTCAATACGGGGACAATCAAAGATGGAGGCATTGGGTTCTCTCAAAATGAAAATTAGGAGATCTTTAAGGATGGAGACCAAAGACCTTGACCCACGCCGGTAAGGGGGTACTCATAAAGGCAATCATAACTGCGATACCCGCATATGTTAGGAGTATGTATCGGTTGCCTAATACATGGTGCTCGGAAATAAATGGACTCATTGCGGACTTTTAGTGGGGACAAACGAATGAAGGAAAGAGAATGCATTGGCGAAAATGGGAGGTGTTAACCAAGTCTAAGGTGATAAGATATAAGTGTGTCACACACTTAAGTTTAGGGGTCATCTTGTAATTATTCATTTCTTTGTTATCACGGCTAGTTTCTATATGTAAGGAAACAGTGTCTAGAACATTTCAACAATTACAGTAAGAATCATTGTCTGTATTCTTCTTTGTCTTCTATGTTCTTCATTGTTCTTCGTTTCTTGCTTCTCAATCCACCTTCAATCTGACAATGTTATCATGGTATCAGAGCTAATTCAAGCCTGATTTCTTACTCAAGTTCTGCTACTTGCTCGAATCAATGGATTATTCTTCACCCGCCTTTGCCAACAAGAAAGTTGCGCAGCTTGTTGGAGAAGAAAACTTATAGTCATGGAAGCAGCAAGTTCTGCTGTCTGTCTGTGGCTACAATACTTGGAGGATGAGACAGGAGCGGCAATACCGAACCCAGCATACGCAAAGTTTCTGCAGCAGGACAACTCATTTGCATCCTGGCTACTTGCTTCGGTTTCGTCTCAATTCAGTAGATGTTTAATAGGATGTATGTCTGCTGCTTCTATTTGGCAAAACTTTCATCGAGATTTTTCATCATCATCATCCACTAAGATGATGCATCTGTATGACCGACTTAAAGCTCGAAAACATGTTCATCAATCTATGCATGACTATCTAACTGAGATACAAACTACTTTCGATAGTTTAGCTAGCTGTGGGCACCCTATAGAATAATTGCAGCAAATCTCGATTGTTTTAAATGGTGTAAAATATCAGTTTGATAATGTTATAACTGTTACACATGCTAGTCCAAATCCTTACACCAGTGCTTCTGTGAGTTATGTTCTCCTTGATGCTGAGGCAAGACAGTCTGATTTATCGTTTGATTCAAGTGTCTCTGAAATGTTACTGCTGTTAAGTTGCTTGTATCTGCTTAATCTGGCCAAGCATATAAGGGAGGTAGTTCAGGGGTGAAGGATGGTATATCTGTGTTGCCTACCATCACTGGTCTGTTACCCACGCCACAGCGGCGCCCTATTACATTTGGTAATCAGCAACCTTGAAGAGGCAGGGGGCGTGGCTTTGGCAATAACAGACCTCAGTGCCAGTTATGTGGCAAGTTTGGGCACCTTATGCATTGCTGCTTTCATAGGTTCAATGTGCACTTCACATGAGTCACAGATCCAGCCTCAAACTCAGCCACACCCATAACTAATCTTGCTACTTGGTATGAGTCTTATGAGACTGACTCCTCCTCCCAGACACAGCAGCAGACCTCTTCGCCTCAAGCTCAATACCCACCTCAATCACAGGTAAACAAGTCCCAGGTTCATCCTCACTCAGCTTATACCAGTACTGTCTCCTTCCCTGCTGCTCAGACTCACCAAGTGGTGCAATATTGACCATACCCTGTTTCACCTTATCCCCAACCTGCACCACCCATTTATCTGCATATGTATTCTCCTCCTTGTTTGGCTAACCCTGCTCCCCCATATGCTGCATTTCCTAGTACTCAACTACCAGTTGAATCTGCATCAACTCAGCCCCTCCCCCCCCCCCCCCCACCATCAGTTCCGACTGAGGGTGGTTGGTTTCCCGACTCTTGAGCAACAAGCCACCTGACCAGTGCCAAACCAGCTCCTCACATGCAGAACCTTATTCCAGCCAAGGTAAAGTCCTTGTTGGTAATGGATTATCTCTTCATATCTTTACAGTTGGTTCATCCTTCATTCCTTCTTCTGACAAACAGCTTGTACTAAATAACATGCTATATACACCAGCTGTTACTAAAAATTTACTCTCAGTTTTCTAAGGATAACCAGGTATACTTTGAATTTCATGCGACAGACTGCTTGGTGAAGGACTCACTCTCCAACCGTGTGCTGCTCAAGGGTTTTGAATCTGGGGGTTTATATCGTCTTGATTTGTCAAGCTTTCCGTTTCCTAGTAGTAGTTTAGCTTTGTCTACTGATGTCTGTCTAGATCAGTGTCTGAGTCTTGAAAACAACTATGAGTCTCTATGTATTAATGCTGTCTTGCCTGCTGAACCTTCAAGATTGCAATTGAATGATAATAAATTTCTGCAGTTTGATATTGATCCTGCTGTTTTAGACTCTACTTCTGCTGATTGTGCTGACATTACTTCTGATGACATTGCTGATGTTCATTCCACCTCTATTATACCTGATTTTGAATTCAATTGTTTTTTTTATCTAATCTTAAGTATAATGAATTCAAGTGTTGTACATGCGTTTAGGCCATCCCTCAAAGAAAATTCTTGTTAATTTTCTAAGACTTTAAAATCTTCCCACTAACCATATATCGACTAAATGTGCTGCCTGTGCAGTTGGGAAGAGTCAGATTCAACCGTACCCCCCTTCGACCATAGTCTACTCTCACCCATTGGAGCTTGTTCAAGTCGACTTATGGGGACCTGCCCCATTCTCTTCAAGTAACAACAATTATTACTTAAGTATTGTTGATGCTTTCAGCCGTTACACTTGGATATATTTCATACCTCGCAAATCTGATGCTGCTAAAGCTTTATGTGATTTTCATATATTACCTGAAAAACAGCTTGGCACGAAAACTGAAGGTGGTTCAATCAGATGGAGGAGGCAAGTTCTACTTTCTCACTAACTATCTTGCACAATTTGGTATAGTTCATAGAGTCACCTGTTCGTACTCCAATCATCAAAATGATATGGTGGAGCGCAAGCCCCGCCATATTGTTGAGCTTGGCATCACCTTTCTAGCACAATCCTTTGTTCCTCTGCATTATTGGACAGATACCTTTTTCACTGCGGTGATTCTCATAAACAGACTTCCTTCTCTAACCTTGAACAACTGCTTTCCTCATGAGCTTCTCTTTCGGTCTAAGCCAGATTACTCCTTTCTACATGTCTTTGGATGCCTCTGTTTTCCTCACCTTCGTCCCTATCAATCGCACAAACTCTCCTTTATATCAGAACCTTGTGTTTTCCTTGGCTTTTTTTTCTGATCATCATGGTTATCGTTGTCTCTCCTTATCTAGTTGTGTCTATGTTTCCCGCAATGCTTTTTTTCATGAAACGACCTTTCCCTTTGATGACACCACAAGACCTTTCTATGCTTCTAAAACTCCTAAGTGTTCAGCTCCTTCTAAACCCTTCTTTATTCATTGTGACCCATTCTTCCAGCAGCCCACCTCTGTCCCAACGACAGTATCTCACACTTCTGGACCTCCTGCTCCAATCCCCACCTCTGGTGATTCTAGTTTACCTTCAACCACCCATACTCCTTCACCAGAGGTACCTCCCATCCATGCTGCTGCATCCTCGTTACCTTTCACGGCTCCATATTTATCCTCCCCTACTGGTGTCTGCAGGTATATTCCCTCTGGTTCTACTCTTGTCCATGTTGAGTCATCTGCCCTTCCTACCTCATCTCACCCTCCTCCTTCAACTGATGAGTCCTTCCCTGCTCCTCAACATAATCAACATCCTTAATCCTCTACTCCATCTTCTTCAAAATCTTCTGTCAATGTTCACCTGATACAAACACGATCCAAAACTTCTCTTCAAGAATTAACAATGGCCTTGGTCCAACCTGATGACCTGACTCATACTGAGCCACGAAACATTCATGACACTCTTCTTTCTCTACAATGGTCCAAAGCGGTTCAGGAAGAACTCACGACCCTATCCTTAAACAACACTTGGAGAATTATCTCTCTCCCTACAGGGAGGATTCCCATAGGATGTAAATGGCTCTTTCGAATTAAAAGAAATGCTGAAGGGGACATTGTCAGGTATAAGGCTCGCCTTGTGGCCAAAGGTTTCTCTAAAAAACCAGGCTTCGACTTCCAAGATACTTTTAGTCCGGTTATCAAATCGGCAACTGTCCGCATTGTATTATCCTTGGCTCTAACTCACAAATGGGGCATAAGACAGGTTGATATAAATAATGCCTTCCTTCATGGGGATCTTCAAGAGGAGGTTTACATGGTTCATCCCCCAGGCTTTGAGATTCCATCGACGGGCTCTCCTCCTCTAGTGTTAAAACTGCAAAAAGCTCTCAACGGTCTTAAGCAAGCTCCTCGGGCATGGTTTGAAAAACTGAAATCATTTCTTCTTAACTCCCTTAATTTCAAAGTCTAAATGTCTGATAGCTGCTTATTTATCAAATCAGATTCAGATTTCTTTGCTCTCTTATTAGTATATGTCAATGATATTGTCACTACTGGCACCTCTTCTCATCTTGTATCTAACATAGTTGACTCCATTAACATGTAGTTCAAACTCAAGGATCTAGGGAGCCTCAAATACTATCTTTGAATGGATGTTGTCTCTGGGGATGACTTCATTATGCTTAACTAGAAAAAGTACATCTTGGACCTGCTTGACAAGGTTGGCATAGCTGATCAAACCAGCTTCCCCACACCCATGATAGGTACGTGTCTGTCCAGTTTAGGTATGGGTACGTGTGATGAACCATTTCATGATGAAACACTATACAGGAGCACAATTGATGCCCTTCAACATGTTTGTGTCACAAGACCCGATATCTATTTTGCTGTGAACAAACTAAGCCAATACATGCAGGCCCCTAACACAAGCAACTGGAAAAGCTGTCCTTCATGTCCTAAGATATCTCAAGGGTACTCTGAATCATGGCCTTCTATTTCGAACTACCCCTTCTCCTCCTACTGATATATCTCTAACATCTTATTCGGATGCTGACCGAGGTTGATTATGCTGATCGTAGGTCTATTTAAGGACAATATCTCTTACTCAATGGAAACTCTATAGTATGGAGCTCCAATAAACAGTATGTTGTGTCCATATCCAGTGCTGAGGCTGAATTTCGAGTTGTTGCTAACGCAGTGTGTGAGATAATGTGGGTACAGTTTTTACTGAAGGAAATTGGACACCATATACTCACTGCTCCTGCCATATGGACTGACAACACCAGTGTGGTTGCTCTACCCGAGAACCCTATTCAGCACTCCAAGATGAAACATGTGGAGAAAGATCTATTCTTTGTCCGGGAAAAAGTCCATTCAGGGGACATTATTGTTAACTTTATTCCAGCTTCTGAACAAACTGCTGATATTCTAACCAAACCATTAACTCAAAAACATTTTGTTCCTTGTAGGAAGAAGCTAGGAGTGTTCTCTCTTGAAGAAGTGGACGATCTCAGGGCTTCGTCCATCCTTTCAGGTACTGCTGGCTCTGTCTAGAGCTTCGGGGTAGTCTGTAAGTCTAATCATGTACTCTCTCTAATTGAGTTCCCCTTTATCAATCCCATCATTAGTATAGTTCTTCAGGTATATGTTGGTTTCCCTTTGCCACTTGGATATCAGTTGAAGTTTGACACCTCACACACTAGGCACCTCTTACTCGTTATACTGTTTTAATCATGTTCATCTTGGTATGCATTTGTTTTAACAGATCTTGATCTGCAGAACAAGTAGGTTCTCGAGGCATATGTATTTCTTCTTAACTCTGATCCTTTGTCTTTGCTTATGTGCATCTGCTCAGCCTTACTATAGTTAAATCTCCTTTAGCTCTAATCTCTGCTGGCATATGGCATGATTTGATTCCAAAAACAGGGTGATACCTCAATAAAACGACAGGATACTTCTGGTATTCACCCTTGAGGAAGAAAAAATCAAGGCTCAAACCTTGCAATCATGTTGATAAGATAGGAGCACAAACTCCTCTGTCAGCTAATTCATGCTAAGAAAAGCAGTTAAATATAATCATTCTGTTATGTCAACGAGAAAAAAAAATGATATCCATAAAAGTAGGGTAAATACATAAGTATGGTTGTGATTGATGCACTGGGTGAATATGAAGGATCAGGTATAGTGAGATTTATCCATATGCCTCTGTTATCTCCTGTTTTTGCAGACTGATGAATGGTTACTCATATGCCTTATCAAGATGTCATGTTGTAGAATAATTATACGGTTAAGGGTGTGTTCTGTGACTTGTGAGCTCTGAATGCTGCAATTATGTCCAGTTGTGTCATGCAGGTGAAACCGGTTATGTACCCAGAACCTCCTAATGCGTGTGCAGTAAAGATAAGGGGATCTTCTGTCTATTGGTCAGGATAAAACTTATGGGCTTCACTGGTATGTGTAAGCATCAAGGAAGCAATCAAGAAGTCTGGATGGAGTAATCGAAGTCATTCTAATTCCTCAAGATCAAGTATTATGAATGATAGGATATAAGTGTGTCACACACTTAAGTTTAGGGGTCATATTGTAATTATTCATTTCTTTGTTATCACGACTAGTTTCTATAAGTAAAGAAACAGTGTCTAGAACATTTCAACAATTACAGTAAGAATCATTGTCTGTATTCTTCTTTGCCTTCTATGTTCTTCATTGTTCTTCGTTTCTTCCTATTCAATCCACCTTCAATATGACAATGTTATCATAAGGAAGTGAAGGGTCTCAGGTTCCGAGAACTACAAAGCTTCAACACGGACCTACTCACGAAGATGGCGGGGAGACTTGCCAGCGAACAGAATGCCCTCGTTTCACAGGTTTTGAAGGGGCTATATTTCCCGAGATGCTCTTTCCTTGAGGCGAAAAAAGGGGGACGAGCATCATGGGGATGGAATAGCATGCTGCATGGCCGAGAGATGATGAGACACAAGGGAGTGTGGATGATAGGCACGGGTGAGAATATACACAAAGGCGAGCAAGAGGGTAAGTGTCGAACATGGAATAGAGAACATAGGCGAATTTAGGGTAAAAGCTCTAATAAAGCTGAATGGGATGTGGGATGAAGGCTTGGTTAGAAACATTGCCAATCACGAAGATGCCGTACACATGCTTAATGTCCCTTTACCGCAAGAGGGTGGGTGGACCGATATATATGGCCTCATACAAGGGATGGAACACCAATGGTCCGATCGGTTTACCACAAGGTTTGGGAGCTAACCGATCAATCACCTAGGCTGAACCCTTCAAACCATGGCACGTTTTGGAAGGGTCTTTGGGCAACCAAGACACTACCAAAGGTAAAACAATTTGTATGGCGTCTTGCAACAAATGCCTTGGCCGTCAAAGCAAACATGACAAGGAGAGGTATGAACGTATGCCCGGGATGTCCAATTTGTGGGGAAATAGAAACAAGAGAGCACATGATCCTTGAATGTGGGTGGACGGAACGGGTGTGGAGCGATGTACTAGGACTACAGACCGACCGAGCCAATAACCACAACATGGCCCAATGGAACCGAACCACGGGGGCAAGGACCATGTAGCGATAGAAGGTGGATCTTAACATTACTCACGTGTTGGTACATTTGGAAGACGAGATGCAAAGCGGCCTTTGAAGCCAAGCAACTGAACCCACGAAGTTTCATAGAGGAGGTAAATCTAGCATACATGGAACACCAAGAGAACCACCGAACCAACTTTGAGGGGCCAACAAACCGAGCACAAGCCGAGGACAGGCCGGACCAACAATGGCAACCACCGGGCGAAAATATGATCAAGGTAAATTGTGATGCATCATGGTGCAAACAATCATGAAGAGACGGCATTGGAGTGGTGGTACGAGACAAGGAAGGCAAAGTGGTTGGAGGACTAAATCGAATATTCTGTAGCGATGACATAGAAACAATGGAGGCTATAGCTATTCAAGAAGGGATAAAACTTGCACTTGAATCGGGATGGCCAAGGATAATCATAGTGACAAACTCGCAAGACGTTTACCAACAAATAATAGATGGGCCGTAACATTGAAGGGTGACAACCATTATAATGAAAATCTGAGCCCTAGCTAGGAGAGTCGAGCATGTGGATTGGCGAATGATTCCAACGACGGCGAATGAATGCGCAGATTGGACAGCCAAACAAGCGAGTTTGGGAGTGAGTTTAAACGATTTGGTCGAAAGACCACTGTTGGGTATCGATAGTGACAGCCCAGTAAAGAAAAGGCCTCGAAGACCCAATAACCCTATAGGGGGTAAACCTAAGATATTCAAACTGGATCGGCTTAAGTACAAGTCAACTTGGCCCACCATCGAGTGGCCCAGAATCAAGCCCAAAGTCTCTACGGACGCCAAAGGCTCCCAGACTGCTCGCCATTCTTCACCAGGCCGCGACCTCTCACTGCTCGCCATGGGAGTGCTCGCCCCGAAGAGAGCTTTATCTCTCTCCTCTGGTCCCACTAAACCGTCAATAAGGAAGTGGCCACGATATCCCGCGTATCTCGGTCATATATTCACTAAAGATTAGATATGGTAACTGCAATATCTCGCAGTAACTGCCATATCCCATGATCCGAATCTTCAGCAACACCATATACACTAAGATATTCAGCTGCCTTATACGGTTTGATCTCTCCTACCCTATAAATACCCTTGATTTACATACGTTCCTTACGTTTTTGAGATATACACAAACATATACTCATTTAAGCATCGGAGAGGGACCCAGAGACACCCCCTCTGTTACGCTCCCCTACCTGCAGGTTCACCGGAGTTGGAGCAGAAGAATCTTTCCACCCTTGTCTGGCATTTAATTCGCTGCCAGATCAGCATCCAGGATTTCACGATCCAACATTTGGCGTGGTCTGTGGGAATCGAGCAATTCAGCCATGAGAACTCGATCCCAAAACAACCGTCGGAACCAGACTCGCGAGCGATCCTCAGATAGCTCTGATTCCGCAGCCGCTTCACCGCTTCAACAAGAACCTGCCAGTCATGCAGGAGCCAATGTCGTCCCTCTGCAAACGGCCCGAGAGCATGTCGGTAATTCCAGACCGACCCCCGCTACCAACCACGACAGAGCTCCAGCACCGCAATCCGTCCACATCGCTGGGGAAGACATCCAGTTAACCCCAGAGATGATTTCACTGCTAGAGGCCATCCTGGGACAGGCCTGTCGTCAAGCTCCTGCTCCTCAAGAAAAAAATCACACTGCTCCCCAGGGGATCGACCGCCTCGCTGCCATAGGGCCCTTGCCGTCTGAAACGGCGAATCCTGGCACCACCGCGCCTCAGGAGGATCAGGAGATGACATCAGGACAACAGTCCATACCTCCGGCGTACACCAAGGATCCAGCGACTACATACACCGCCAACCCTTCCGGTCCTCCCCCTTCCGGGACCTCGCCAAAGTACTGCACTGTGGACCAGATGGACGACCTTCTCAACAAGAGGCTCCAAGAAAGACGGTTAACAGTCGTATCTCCCTTTAAGGAACAATCTGCTCACCTCTTTTCCGACGAGCTCGTCGCCATCAAGATCCCCAAAGACGTAGTTGCTCGGGCCATACCTGAGTACAGTGACGGAGGAGACCCCACCATACACATCAACAAGAACGAGGCTTCTCTCCTGGGTAAGTCAAATGATCCCAATCACTTGGCTATACTATTTCCATCCACTATTTTGGGTTCGGCTTCGTCCTGGTTCTTCGGCCTCCCTACAGGGTCTGTAGGAACTTGGGCAGAATTAAGGAGCAAGTTCCTGGAGAGATACATGGGCGAGCGATAACTGATGAAGAGCGTGGTCGCCCTGGATGCAGTCAAGCAACAACCCGGAGAATCACTGGCCAATTTTTACGGGCGTTTCCATCAAAACGTCACGGAGATAGATCGCCGAATCTCGGATGGGGAAATCATTCGAGCATTTTACAGAGGTCTGGATGTGGCCAACAAGGCCTCGAGGAAGCTGCGAAACAGCTACCATGTAAAGGTGATCGAAACGTTTGAGGAGTTGGCGTCCAAAGCAAAAGGTTTCATAGACCTTGAAAGGGCGAACACAGAGGCTAACTTCCTGACGACCTCGCTAAGGGTGGTTCCTGAACCCCGACGCGATGATAAGAAGGAGGTGAAGAAGGAGAAGAAGGGAAGAGACAACAGGCCCCGAGTCGAGTCTAATCCAGCGCCTCGCCATCTAGAAGTCCCTGAGTACTTCACGCCTTTAAATAGGCAGATCTCAGCGGTACTAGTCGAGATGGAGAGGAGATCCTTGACGAGTCCACCGATGCCTCGTCGAGGTGGTCAGACTATGGGGAAAGATGTCGAGAGCTATTGCAGATACCACAAGTGCAAGGGCCACAAGACGGATGACTGCCGCATTCTGAAGCGGGACATAGAGAAGCTGATTCAGGGGGGAATGTTGAAGGAATTTGTGGTAGGGCGTGACAGGAGTTGAACGCCCCCTAGGAGACATCGTTCGCCAGCCCCTGCTAAACAAACTGATCCGTCTGCCAGCAAGAGAAGGGTAAATTTGATTGCAGGAGGATTCGGTGCAGGCGGCGAGGGGTCACACGCCAGGGAGGTCTACGCCACTCAGATCTCCACAGCAGTTCAGTTGGGAAAGCGACCCCGACCTGAGGAGAACATTGTCATCTCATTCTATGAAGATGATTTGGCACATGTCACAACCCCCCACAACGATGCTTTGGTTATCACAGCAGATATTGACGGCTGTGACGTTGCAAGGATTCTGGTCTACGGAGGCAGCTCGACAGACATCCTATTTCTGGACGCTTTTGAGAAGATGGGCAAGTCCAAGCGTGACCTGAAGAGGGTCGACTTTCCACTGATTGGGTTTGCGGGAAGGACAACTTATCCACTGGGGGCCATAACCATGCCAGTGATTTTTGGCGAGGGATGGAAGAGCATCAAGGTATCGGTCACTTTCCTGGTGGTCGATCCTACAACGCCATCCTAGGGAGGACCACGATCAATCCGAACAAGATTGTGGCCTCCACGGTACATCAGAAGATGAAGTTCCCCACTCCCAACGGGATCGGAGAAGTGCTCGGCGACCAGCCTTCCTCGCGGCAATGCTATGTGAACTGCCTGCGCAGGAAGAACCAAAGGGAGGCCCTCACCATTGAAACAGAGGCCGACCCTCGCGAGGATTTAGCTCGGCCAGCACCCATGGAGGAATTGGAAGAGGTCGAGGTCGATGGGCCGGACAAGAAGGTGCGCATTGGGACCACCTTAAAAGAAGATCAGAAGGATGCCATGACCGCCCTCCTCAAGGAATTTAAGGAGATCTTCGCCTGGCAGCCAAGCGATATGTTGGGAATCAGCACAGATATCATCTCCCACGAGCTTAGGATAGACCCCTCCATCAAGCCGATCGCCCAAAAAAGAAGATCGTTCGGGACGGACAAACGTTTGGCGATCAGGCAGGAGGTCGGAAGGCTAATTGAGGCTGACTTCGTCAGAGAGGTGAGATTCCAGAGCTGGGTCGCCAACCCAGTTTTGGTCAAGAAATCAAACGGCAAGTGGAGGATGTGCGTCGACTTCCGCGATTTGAACAAGGCTTGCCTTAAGGACTCATATCCCCTGCCCAGGATTGATCAGCTGGTCGATGCTACCTCAGGTCACGAGATGCTGAGCTTCATGGACACCTATTCAGGCTAAAACCAGATCCGAATGCATCAAGACGATGAGGCTCACACAGCTTTTTATGCAGACGGAGATATTCTCTGCTACAAGGTGATGCCCTTCGGTCTCATCAATGTCGGGGAAACTTATCAGCGGATGGTGAACCGCCTGTTCCAGGACATGCTGGGGAGAAACATGGAGGCTTATGTGGATGATATGCTCGTCAAAACCATCAAGGGCAATCCACACACAACAGACCTCCGCGAAGCTTTCGAATGCATGGGGAGACACAGCGTTCGCCTGAACCCTGCAAAGTGCGCCTTTGGAGTCAAGTCTGGCAAATTTCTGGGTTTTATGGTCAGCGAAAGGGGTATCGAGGCAAACCCAGAAAAGTTGAAGGCCATATAAGAAATGAAGTCGCCAACCTGCCACAAGGAGGTCCAATGCATGAATGGACGCCTAGCTGCTCTCAACTGCTTCCTCTCCAAAGCGAGCGTCAGGTCCCTCCCATTTTTCAAAACACTGAGGGCCAACCGCAAGTTCGAGTGGACGCCAAACTACGAGGAAGCGTTCCAATCCTTGAAGAAACATATCCAAACACTCCCAGCTATGGCAAAGCCCATTCCAGGCGAGCAGCTCTTCCTTTATTTAGGCATTAGCGAGGTAGCAGCTAGTGCTGTTTTAATAAGGGAGGAAAATAATATTCAGAGTCCAGTGTATTTCATTAGCAAACTGTTCAACTCAGCTGAAATAAAATATGTCCAGATTGAGAAGTATCTCTATGCCTTAGTTATTGCTGCTCGGAAGCTGAGACCTTACTTTCATGCGCACGACATCACAGTCCTCACCAATCAACCACTCAAAAACTTCCTGATCAAGCCAGACTCTTCATGAAGAATGGTCAAGTGGGCGATCGAGCTCAGTGAATTCAAGATCAAATTTGCGCCAAAAACGGCCATCAAAGGTCAAGCACTAGCTGATTTCATTGTGGAAAGCACGAGTAACGGTCAAACAGAAGCAGAAAATAGGCCAACTCAGTCAACAGACAACAATCAAATCTGGGAGCTCTATACAGATGGGTCTTCATCAAGAGAAGGCTCGGGGGCAGGTTTAATTCTTATTCCCCCTGAGGGCGAGCCTTTGAAGTACGCGATCGCCCTAACATTCCCGGCGACCAATAATGAAGCAGAGTATGATGTTCTTATCACTGGACTCAGACTAGCAAAAGGAATGGGTATAGCTGCGCTTAAGGTAAAGAGTGACTCAGAGCTTATTGTCAATCAGGTTAATGGCACCTACGAGGCAAGAGGGGAAAATATCAAAAAATACCTCAGCATCGCTAAGAAGCTTGTCGCGGAAATCCCAAATTTCGCGATTGAGTCTATTCCTCGCCAAGAAAACCAGATGGCAGACTCCTTAAGTAAACTGACATTTGGAGGGACAACAATCCAGGATGTGCGGTTTCTGGAAAATGCCCTATGATGAGTCCTTGAAAGCAGAGCAGAAGTCTTCAACATTCAAGGACAGGTCACATGGATGACTCCGTTTTAGAGTTATTTAAAAGAGGGAATCCTACTGGATGATGAGGGCGAATCCACGAGGAAAAGACGACTCGTGGCCAGTTATCTAATTATAGATCGAGAACTCTACAGAAGAGGTTACTCGACTCTTTACTTAAGGTGTGTTGCTTATCCAGAAACAGAAAGGGTTCTTCGAGAAGCTCATGAAGGGGTGGCAGCATGTCACGAAGGTGCGCGATCGTTGACAAGGAAAATCTTCAGGTTGGGATACTATTGGCCAACCTTGGGAAAAGATGCGGCTGAATTAACGCAGAAGTGTGAGACTTGCTAGCAGTTTGCACCACGAATAGGTCGACCATCAACATTATTATCCCCAATGGCGGGTGCCTGGCCTTTCGCTCAATGGGGGATCGACATTCTAGGTCCTTTCCCTATTAGCACCGGTCAACGCACCCACATTATAGTGGCGATCGACTACTTCACTAAGTGGACAGAGACGAAAGCTCTAGCTTCTACAACGGAATTTCAGGTCATCAAATTCCTAAAGATCAACATATTCTCCAGGTTTGGCATTCCCAAAATACTCATCAGTGATAATGGTCCGCAATTCATTGGAAAGGAGCTCAAATGGCTCTGTGAAGAATATCATGTCGACCATCGTTTCAGCTCGGTGCATCATCCTCAAACGAATGGGCAAGCTGAAGCAGCCAACAAGGTTGTTTTAGCAGGACTCAAGAAAAGGGTTTGAGCATTCAAAGGGAATTGGGCAGAAGAGCTGGAAAACGTATTATGGGCCATCAGAACAACGCCTAAGGCGGCCACAGGAGAAACACCTTTCAGCTTAGTGTATGGATTAGAAGCAGTAGCACCCGCCGAAATAGCAGTGCCTACCCATAGAATCCTACATTTTAACGCTGAGGCAAACGAGGTCGAACGCAGAACTGACCTCGACTTGGCAGAAGAAAAGATATGGCTATCAGAAAAAACACAAGCAAAGATGCGCCAATTTTTCGTGGGGGAGATGGTTATGAGAAGGAATGAATTCACAAGGCTGGACAGTCAGAATAAACTTTCAGCCAAATGGGAAGGACCGTACAAGGTAATAGAGATCGTCGCGCTAAGGAGATTTCATACATAGCTTGTAATCAAACTGTTATCTTAATAAAAGAATGTAAAGCATGTACACTCGAAGCAAATCGAAGAAAAAAAACCTGACGCCAAGAGTCAGGCGAATACCTGATGACCGAATCAGGCACAAAAGACCTGATGACCAAATCAGGCACAAAAGCCCTGACGCCAAAGTCAGGCCAAAAGCCCTAGCAACAAAGTTAGGCCAAAAAGCCCTAGCAATAAAGTTAGTCCAAAAGCCCTAGCAACAAAGTCAGGCCAAAAGCCCTAGCAACAAAGTCAGGCCAAAAGCCCTATCGCCAAAGTCAGGCCAAAAATCCCTATCGCCAAAGATAGGCCCCAAAAGCCCTATCGCCAAAGATAGGCCAAAAAGCCCTGACGCCAAAGTCAGGCCAAAAGACCTAGCAATAAAGTTAGGCAAAATGAAAGCCCTGACTCCAAAGTTTGGCCAAAAAGTCCTAACAATAGAATTAGACAAAAACGGAAGAGCAGACGCCAAAGTCAGACAAAGAGATCTGCTATCAACCCATTAAAACAGCGGATAAGGAATTTTAGGCGATCACTATGGATGATGAAGCCTTAAGTTAACAAATTCCTTGTTATTATGCAAACACCTCAAATGTTTAAACTTCGAAAAGGTAATATCTCTTTGAACTTAGAAGTCTATGCTTTTAAGTGTTAGAGTATTGTCCTTAGAAAGTTCATATAGACTTATGCTTGGTCCAAGGCTTTAAAAGTCGAGGCCATTACAAAGCAAGAAAAAGTCGAGAGTAATTACGATTACGCGATTAAGATATCGGAAAGAGAGCCAACACATTCAAAGTCATCCAAGGGCGTATGAGTAAAAAAGGCATTCAATATATAATAACCGAGTCTTTTATCGAAAAGTAATTACAAAACACATCTAAGAAAAAATATACGAAGGAAGGACAAGGACACACACCCCTTGTAAAAGAAGTAAAACTTCTTATAATTGGAGTTGGTAGCCCGGAAATCGTCTACCAACCGAACGTGGACGTTCCAATCCCACGATTGAAGGCCTCTCCACTCTGCAAACTTCGGCCAGCGTGGTTGGAAGTGATGGAGGTGGTTCGCCGCAGCTGCCAATCGGAAAAAGCACCGGAACAAGGCCAGTGAATACGCCCATTCCTGACGTATACACAGGAACTTGAAACCGGCCCACATCCTGAGGGCATTGGGAACGAGTTGCGTGGGGTGGATTCCATAAAACTGGCACAACGCCTGCAAATCCTCGCAAAGAGGAAAACGCAACCCAGCATCGATCTGGGCCGCATAGATGTAAACATCTCCACCGCGAGGATAATGCAGACCTAGGCCGGGATATCTAGGAGCATCCTCCACACCGAGACCACCAAGCGCCACCATTGTCTTAAAGTAAGCCGTCTTCAACTCATTAGGCTCGACATCTACTCAAACAGTTCAGATATGGGAATGGCAAGCATAAAAATAAGGAAAAGCATGGGATATTACCAAAACAGAGCAATGGAGTAACAAGTGTTTACCTTTCGGAGAAAAGATAAGCGTCTGAAGCTCAGGCCCATCCACCACCACAGGGGTGGCTGCGGACCTCCCCAGATCAGTTTGTCCCCCGTTGAGGGGGGCACGGCACCATCCCTAATGGTTAAGGGGGCATTGGCGTTCTTGGGCGCATTGGCGTTCTTGGGCGCCTTAGTGGCTGTGTGCTTGATCCTCTGACTGCGGGTAGCCATGGAAACAGTTGGGAGAAAGGTTGAAGAAGATTGAAAAAGAGGAAGGGTTTGCAAAAGAAGCTCTGAAAGTCTGAAGGAGTGAATATGCGTAAAAAAATAAAATAAAGAAACTGACGTCTCTTATATAGGCCAAAAAGGAGTAACCGCCACGGATGAATCGAAACGACGCAGGAGAAAAATTGCACCTTTTTGGAAAAAACCGAAGCAATGTCAGAATTCCAAGAGACACCTCGGGGAGACAAACGGTCGGCCAGTACAAACAGCTGTCAGACTGCCCTTGGTTTACGGAATAATAAATGACAGGCGTGCCCCAAGCGACCGTTCGATTTCCGGATGACTGTGCAGTCATTAAATGCTAAAGTCCACTGAGCAGACAAAGTGATCGCCAGCACACTGATAGGCTTTATCAAAAATACCTTTGGTAGGTAATGACCGCCTAGCAAAGAAAGATAAACTTTCTCAGAACTAGGCTATCTCGAGTGACCGCCAAGAGGGAATAAAAGGAGGAATATTCCTTCAGCTTTGAACAAAGGGGTGACTGCTCGCCAAACAAACCTGGAGTGCCCCAAAGGACATGAACCATTACCAGAGACGAAGAAACCCGAATTTAACGCGTCACTATCTAAAACCCTACCAAGAAATCAAGCTCGACTGAAGAAACTTCAATCAAGCTTCGGGGGCAAATGTTGGGTATCGATAGTGACAGCCCAGTAAAGAAAAGGCCTGGAAGGCCCAATAACCCTAGAGGGGGTAAACCTAAGATATTCAAACTGGATCGGCTTAAGTACAAGTCAACTTGGCCCACCATCGAGTGGCCCAGAATCGAGCCCAAAGTCTCTAGGGACGCCAAAGGCTCCCAGACTGCTCGCCATTCTTCACCAGGCCGCGACCTCTCACTGCTCGCCATGGGAGTGCTCGCCCCGAAGAGAGCCTTGTCTCTCTCCTCTGGTCCCACTAAACCGTCAATAAGAAAGTGGCCACGATATCCCGCGTATCTTGGTCACATATTCACTAAATATTAGATATGGTAACTGCAATATCTCGCAGTAACTGGCATATCCCATGATCCGAATCTTCAGCAACACAATATACACTAAGATATCCAGCTGCCTTATACGGTTTGATCTCTCCTACCCTATAAATACCCATGCTTTACATATGTTCCTTACATTTTTGAGATATACACAAACATATACTCATTTAAGCATCGGAGAGGGACCCTGAGATACCCCCTCTGTTGCGCTCCCCTACCTGCAGTTTCACCAGAGTTGGAGCAGAAGCATCTTTCCACCCTTGTATGGCATTTATTTCGCTGCCAGATCAGCATCCAGGATTTCACAATCCAACAACCACCAATTCCATTTGTGTGTTTAATAGCTAATGATTGTATGTATGAACAACCGTGATCACGTATCACGACATTTTATTTCATCAAGTAAAGCATTAATTTGACCAAAAAAAACACTACATCTAATTTCAAAATGCATATTTGGGTTAGAATCCATCTTGAAAATGCATGTTCTAGTTCGAATTCAACCCAAAAATGTAGATTTTGGTGGAATTTCAACCCAAATTTGCATGTTTGATTTCGAATTCAACCAAAATTTGCATTTTGGGATTGAATTCGAACAAAAAATGCAGATTTGAGTTTGAACCCAAATTTGCATTTTCGAGTTGGATATATTATTTAGAATGATGTGAAGAAGAACAAGAGGATAAACTTGTCTTTTCACATATTTAACGACAAAAATAGATGCATATTTAAAGGTTGGTGCATTTAACAACTTTTTATAACTTACGGGTGCACGGAGCAACACTTTCAAACATCTGGGTGAATTTAACAATAATAGTTAAACATATAGGTGCATTTGGGCTATTTACTCTAAACATTAACTAGTTCATTAATACTAATCTAACTAAGTTCAGCCCCCAAATAATTCAACCCACGTAAAAAGGCACAGCAACTTGCAACTAAAGCTAACTAACCCTAATACTAAGCATTTTTCGTACTGCAGAATTGAAAATAAAAAGGCACAGTAGCAAATAATATGGTTTTCTTCCTGGCATCTCTTCCTTGAGAGAAACCAGTAACCTTGAAGCAGATAATCAATCAAGTAAGTAAGCAACCTCTTCTTGTCTTCCTACTTCCTAGTCTCCTAGCGATTCTTCCTCTTCCGCATTAATGCAACTCTTCTGTTATTTGAAGAGGTAAACATCAAATTTTTTCTAAATATGATTTCTATCATTTACCAAAGTCAATTTGTCTATAAGGTAGCTACTATCTGAAGGTACATTTCATATTGATTTCAACGATTTTGGAGTTGAAAGGTGAGGTTTGACAGAATTTGGAACTGCAAGAATTGAAATTCTTTCTTAATTCTCAGCTTCGTGAGAAAATATATTATTGAATGTAAATGTCATCCAACAACGTTTTCTTGTAGATTTACCATTTCCCAAATTGTATGACTGTGTATAATACATTAAAATCTATGAAAAATTACTCTTTATATATGAAAAATTAATGAAAGTTTATTTTGTTCTTTCTTATATAACTTTTGTTGCTCTGTGCTTTCAGTGTGTGTAGATTTATAAATTATTAAAAATTTATGTAGGGTGTTACTTATATATCTATTAAAAGTTAGAGTCCCCCTGGACCTTCCATGGTTGCATGCCTAGATGAAAGTCGTTATTTGGTGTGGAAGTTATCGTTCGATGCTTTGTCTATGGGTAGTCGTTGTTTAATATTCATTATTTCATTTGTCTCTTGAATCAAGTTAGTGCTAGCAATGGTACGGTGAAAAATCGAAAACCATGGCTATAACCATCATTTTTTATATGGTTAACCGTACCATTATGGTGTCGTTCGGTTATGGTGATGAATTTCATACCCATATTGATTATGGTTGTGTTTATGGTATTTTAGTAATACCTATAGTTATAACCATGGTTATTATATAAATATAATTATTTAATATTAATATATTAGTATATACTAATAATAGAAATAGATTTTTCACTTTTCAAATTTCATGAATTCAAGATTCTAGAACGAACTCTACTTGAATGGTGTTAATGTTGAATATTTTGTAGTATGTAACATATATTTACATATTTATTAAGATAATATTTATGGCGTTGAATTATTTTCGCAAGTGATAATGAGTATGGGTATACGAGTAAAATCGTGATTAATAACCACGGTTATGATATTAAAACTTGTACCCGTAATGGTTATAGTTATAGTTATAGTATGTAAATTAAAAATATGGTATGATTATGGTATTTACCATACTCGTAACATACCCTAACCATTGCAATCAAATTTTCACACTCATTCGCAGGTCTTCGAATTGCAATCCATGCAACCTTCCTTCGGGATTTAGCAGTTGAAAAATGTTGATTATTATGGTCGTTGTTCTTCTGTAGTAGTCTTCTTTCTTGAGCCATCTGATGACATTATGCGCGTCATATTCGATGGTGATATATTCCTAGTTGTTTTCGGTTTCCATCTTTTGTCCCTGCAAGATAGCCAACGCTTCCAGGGCTTGAACTTCTGACGCACTTAATCTTCTATTCATACCTCCCACAACTTGGCCACGATGATCTTTGACAATGACTCTGATCCGGCCCTTGCTCGTTTCTTTGCTTCACGAGGCATCACAATTGACCTTTTTGTACCATCCGATGGTCTCATCTAGCTAGTACCACCTGATAGGGTCGACACTTGTTGTCTGCTGTTGGTTGGGTCTGCGTTCAACCCGTAGTTCCAGCACACGTTTGGTGACCTCGACTGGATTTGGATCTCTGTTCTCAAAGGCCTTCTTACAATGTTCTTTCCATATGTGCCAAGTCGTAAGAGCACAAATAGCCCACCTGGTTTCGAGAGATGTTCTATTCAGTCCAGCTTCATTCCTGATCTTCATGAGGCATGTTGTAGTGGTCTTATCCATTGTTAGTTCATCTCTCACCCCTAAGGTCCCGAACCACACCCGTTTGGCCCATTCGCACTAGAATAACATGTGCTTACTCGTCTCAATTCCCCTACATATTGGACATGTAGGTTGTGTATTAATCCCTTTGCGCCCAAGGTTTGTTGTCATTGCAATGGAGTTTGTTAGTAATCTCCACATGAATTTTTTTAACTTCGACGGGGTACCGTTTTTCTAGACTTCCTTCCACAACATCCAATTGTTTGGGTCATTATCAAGTGGTAATTGGTTTTGACTTTGCCAGATGGGCTGATAAGAGGATTTAATTGTGACTACTCCCTATCTAGTATGTGGCCAAATAAATTTTTCTAGACATGTACGCAGAGGGACCTGCAGACTTATAATATAACACATCTCCTCTTCTAACGTAACTAGTGGGACCTCGTTCTCGCGCCATGTTCACCTCTCCAGATCAATGAATCCAGCCACCTTGATGTCTTCCACCAGATCATTAGTCGAATCTCAGGCAATTTAGTGAGTCTCTCTGTTCGGAATCCAGGCATCCTTATAAAAGCGAGTTGACTGACCATCACCAATAATCCAGAGACCCTCGTACGAAACTATATCTCGACCATCAATCAAACTTGACAAAATCCAAGAGGCATGTCCTCCCTTAGTCGCAGCAAAGAAATCACCGTTGGTGAAATATAGTCCTCTCAGAAAGTGCACCCAAAGAGTAATTAGTGATTCAGTTTCGCACTTCTAGATCCCCATATACCATAGTAATTACCGTTGATGTTTCAAAACTCATACCTTCAATGCGGCAATCCACGATGTTTGGTGATGCTAAGAGGATATTTATTGTAATATCCTCCTTCCACCACATAGCAATTTCACATGATCTACCATGGGGTGGGATATAGAAATTCTCCTCGAAAAAGCATTAGTGTTTTTTTTTCCATCTGGAAGGCGACTAAATGCTAATGCCTTTTGAGGAGATCTTTGAGATTATGTATTGTTAGGGAAAATCCCAAACCCTCACAATTCCAACTAGGTAGACTCATTGGTCCTGTGTGGTTGTTTCGGGACAGACACCAAAACCCTTTTGGTTTGGTTCACAGCAATAGTGTTCTACTTGGGGACTTAGACTAGATTTCCCCTACCTCTTCTCCCTCTTGTGATTATTCCCTTTCTTATGCTCACATCATGCTTAGATTGTTTGGTACCCCACTCCCTTTCCCTTTCGAATCTTCCTTTTTTCCTTCGGGGATTCTCTTTCACATCCTCCATAGGACGTTTAAGGGTCATCTTACTTTTGATGGGGTTGAGTCCAGTCTGGGTTGATATGGTTAGGTCATGGGAAGGCAATTATTTGGTATGGGCTATTTGTCATTTTATAGTGGGAGAAACAGGTATTATTCATATTCAGCTTCTGGGAATTTTCTCTAGTTCGGTAATATATTTTGCTTTATGAGAGGTTGGGTGGGGGGAAGGTGGCACATGCACTTGAGGGAGGGCAGACTTAGGGTTAGACTCGGGTTTGGTGAATTTCTTATGGAATCTTCTGATGTGGAGGGGTTTGATATATGGATGTTTTTTGTTGTAGGGAAAGAACTAGGTGTATGGTCGGGTTGAGTGCATATATTGGGAGGCCGGGATGGGGTTTGGTCATGGATTGTATGGGATTCTTCAGGAGTCGGAGCGTTGGGTTAATGGAAGGTACGATCGAGGTGTGGTCACTCGTGTAGGTGTGATTGGTAGATGGTTGGGAAGGGTTATGGGTTCGGTGAGGGGATTGGGGAGGTTGGGTAGATTGGGATGGTGGTTTATTTCGGTTTGGTTTATGGCCACCTCCTTCGAGTTCCTTACTTGTTTCATTGTATTCCTCCATGTTCTCGACCAACTGAATTTTAGGGGTTTTGTGAGTTTCCCCCTCCGAGCTTGACTAATGTTACTGTACTTCTTGGTCGGGTTCTAGTTATCTAGGGTCCATACATTGGGGAATCTAGTTTCACTTATGACATTACCGTATCCAGTTTGCATTGGTAGGACATATGTCCTAGTCTTCCACAGTCATAGCACGTGTCAGAAAGGTGTTCATATTTCACATCCGCCCAACGTTCTTATCCTCTTTAATTCCTCCACCAGAATCTAAAAATCATGGGTTGGTTCGCAAAAATCTCCACTTTTAAATGCAGGAAACCAAACTTAATTTGATCCACGGGCTCTTCAACCTCAATAAACTATCTGATTTCTTCCCCAATTTGACGAGCATTTGTAGAATTCAACACTCCAAGTTGTCTATGAACTTGTATCCATAACTGAATCCTCTCAAAATTTATGTAATTCAGGCTCACGGTATGTTCCCATTTTTTAATGTTGTGGCAATGTCCTTGAATAGACCATGGAAGTTGATCAAGAATAGCTTTTTTTCTCCTCCTCTTTCTCAATTTCAATTAGGATCATGTTTTCTTCCAGGTTTGTTATGCTCATAGTCTCATATCTCAAACAAGCCACGTTTAGGACGTTATGAATAGCCACATTTTTTTATCGGTTTCTGAGATATGACCGACCCAACATACTATTCACACACTAGATACTCCGTTTTCGCGGTAAGGCTTAAAACGATTTTCCTGGATGTCTTATGCATACCAATTATGGGAATATTCTTAATGCTTGGAGACGGTCGATACAACCTAGTTCACTGATGTCCCATCCAACCTATAGTAGTAAAGTAATTAATAATAATAATAATAATAATAATAATAAGAGACCAAATATAGGCAAGGGTTGGGGTTCTTAGGTTTAGGTCCCTAGAATTTCTACATAACTCTTTCAAGTAGGCATCATCGACACAGAAACTTATAAATTCGGTAAGGGTGGATCCCCAGACCTACCGATAGACTTCCGACGTCGGCAAAGGACGTAAGGTGCGAACTTCTCTGCAGGACGCCGAAGACGTAACCGGGTATACACATAGTAGACGATAAACACGAGGGGAAAAGCTCTCAGGTGGGTGAACTGATTGTTCCTACTCCTGCTCGGTTACCGTGACGGTCTTGATGGGTGTGTGATACTAGGTTATTGAGTCCTCGTTGGTGGAATGAAACCTTGCTGTAGAGCGAATGCAGAATGGCGGGACAAAAACTTACAGAGATTGGCGCAGGGACGACCAAAAAATAAGGCAACCATGGCGGTGCTCAACACTCTCGTAAGTAGGGATTCTGACGGTGCCAGATGGAGGTCACTCACAGCGGCTAGGGTTTCTCTCGGGATGGAAGTTCTGCACGTGCGAGGACTTTTATGGACTTTAACATTGGTTACTGTTGGGTATCGATAGTGACAGCCCAGAAAGAAAAGGCCTCGAAGGCCCAATAACTATAGAGGGGGTAAACCCATGACATCCGAACCGGATCGGCCCGAGTACAAGCCAAACTTGGCCCACCATCGAGTAATCCAGAATCGAGCCCAAAGTCTATAGGGACGCCAAAGGCTCTCGGACTGCTCGCCATTCTCTACCAGGTCGCGACCTTCCACTGCTCGACATGGGAGTGCTCGCCCCGAAGAGAGCCTTGCCTCTCTCCTCTGGTCCCACAAAACCGTTAATAAGGAAGTGGCCACGATATCCCGCATATCTCGGTCGCATATTCACTAAGGATTAGATTTGGTAACTGCAATATCTCGCAGTAACTGACGATCCGAATCTTCGGCAATACAATATACACTAAGATATTCCGCTGCCATATACGGTTCTATCTCTCTTACCCTATAAATACCCTTGCTTTACATACGTTCTTGACGTTTTGAGTTTTATACACACACATACTCATTTAAGCATCGGAGAGGGACCCAGAGGCACCCCCTCTGTTGCGCTCCCCTACTTGCAGGTTCACCGGAGTCGGAGCTGAAGCGTCATCCCAACCTTGTCTGGCATTCAATTCACTGCCAGATCAGCATTCAGGATTTCACGATCCAACATTTGGCGCCCTCTGTGGGAACGAGTAATTCAGCCATGAGAACTCGATCCCAAAGCAACCGTCGGAACCAGACCAGGGAGCGATCCTCAGATAGCTCTGATTCCGCCGCCGCTTCACCGCTTCGACAGGAACCTGCCAGCCGAGCAGGAGTTTACGCTGTTCCTCTGCGGACAGCTCGAGAACATGTCGGTGATTCAAGACCGACCCCAGCTGCTGATCAAAACGAAGCCCCTGCACCGCAGACAGTCCACATTGCGGGGCAGGATATTAATTTAACCCCCGAGATGGTCTCCTTGCTGGACGCCATCCTAGGACAGGCGCGCCGCCAAGCCCCTGTTCCTCAGGAAAACAATCCCTCTGCTCCTAAGGAAAACCACCGCCCTGCTGCCACAGGGCCTTCACCTTCAGAAGCGGACAATCCTGGTTCTGCTGCGCCTCAGGAGGATCAGGAGATGACGTCAGGTCAGCAGTCCCTACCTCCAGCACACACCAAGGAGCCAGCAGACGCATATACTGCCAATCCTTCCGGTCCGCCTCCACCCGGAACCTCTTCCATGTACTGCACTATAGATCAGATGGATGACCTCCTCAACAAAAGGCTCCAGGAAAGACAGTTGACAGTCATAGCTCCCTTCAAGGAGCAGTCCTCTCATCCTTTCACCGACGCGCTCGTCGCTATCAAAATCCCGAAGGATGTGGTTGCTCGGGCCATACCTGAGTATAGCGGTGGAGGAGATCCCACCGTACATGTCAACAAGCATGAGGCCTCCCTTCTGGGTAAGTCAAACGATCCCAATCATTTGGCTTTGCTATTTCCATCTACTCTTTCGGGTTCGGCTTCGTCCTGGTTCTTCGGCCTCCCTGCAGGATCAATCGGAACTTGGGCAGAGTTGAGAAGCAAGTTCTGTTGGGTATTGATAGTGACGACCCAATATGGGAAAGGCCTCGAAGGCCCAATAAATTTGCAGGGGGTGAAACCCATACCATTTAAACAAGGCCAACCCACAGTAAGGTTACTCTGGCCCTCATAAAGTGGTCCAGTATCGAATCCAAACTAAAGTGGACGCCAAAGTGCCACTTCAGGTCGCCATTGGCCAATGTCAAAGCCTCCCACTGCTCGCCATGGGAGTGCTCGCCAACAATCAAGGTCGCAGCCATAAGAGTGCTCGCCATAAAGAGAGCCTTGCCTCTCTCCTCTGGTCCCACCAACCGTTAATAAGGATATAGCCACGATATCCCGCATATCTCGGGCACATATTCACTAAAGATTAGATACGGTAACTGCAATATCTCGCTGTAACCGCAATATCTACTATCTAAATCTTCAACAACACAATATTCACGAAGATATACAGTTACCTTATACGGTTTGGTATCTCCTACTCTATAAATACCTTTGCTTTACATACATTCAATACGTTTTGAGCTATATACACACATATACTCATTTAAGCATCGGAGAGGGACCCAGAGGCACCCCCTCTGTTGCGATCCCCTTTCTTGCAGGTTCATCGGAGCTCAGGCGAAAGCGCGCAATCACCATCTCCTTGGCATTCAATTCATTGCCAGATCAGCATTCAGGAAATCACGATCCAACATTTGGCGCCGTCTGTGGGAAAACGAGCAAAACAGTCATACATACTCGCTCTAACCGCAATCATCGGAAAAAAAAAAAGCTAACGAACAATCCTCGGATAGCTCTAATTCCGCTGCCGCTTCGCACTCCACCAAGAACCTGCTAGCCAAGCAGTCTGTGATGCTGTCCCTCCGAGACCGGCACGTGAACACATTGGCAATTCGAGAACGACCCCTGTTCCAAACGTCGCAGAGATTCCAGATCGACAAACCATCCAAGTGGCTTGGGAAACCATTCAGGTAACCGCAGAGATGATATCCCTCTTGGAAACCATCATAGGACAGGCCCGCAGAAAAACCCCTGCTCCTCATGAGGATCCTCGTCCTGCGGGGCCACCAGAATCAGAAACTGGAAATCCTGGCACCACAACCCCTCAAGAAGATCAAGAGATGACTTTTGGACACCAATCCTTACCTCCGGCCTCCACTGAGACGCCGGCGGTCACTCGCTCTGTCAGTCCATCAAGTTCTGCACCGACTGGAGGACAGCAACCCCAATTCACTCTTGACCAAGTTGAGGAGCTTATCACTAAGAGACTCAAAGAACAACGCGAAACTGTCATGACTCCCTTTAAGGAACGATCAACTCGTCTCTTCACCACTGACCTGGTCGTCGTCAAGACCCCAAAGGATGTCTTCGTCAGGGCCATCCCCGAGTATAGAGGTGGAGGCGCCCCCATTATACATATTAATAAGCATGAAGCCTCTCTGTTGGGTAAGTCGACTGATCCGAATCACTTAGCCCTATTATTTCTGTCGACCCTTTTGGGTTCGGCGCCGTCTTGGTTCTTTGGTGTCTCTGCAGGATCAAGAAGGGTAAGAAGGGTCGAGAAAAGCCTAGATCGGAAAACCCAGGACCAAGACATCCAGAGGTCCCCGAGTATTTCACGCCTTTAAACAGGCAGATCTCGGCGGTACTAGTCGAGATGGAAAGGTCTCTGGAAAGGCCACCGAGACCCCGCAAGAGTAGTCAGCCCATGGGGAATGACACCGAGAGCTATTGCAGATAGCACAAGCGCGACATCGAAAAGCTGATAAAGATAGGAATGTTGAAGGAATGAATTCACAAGGCTGGACAGTCAGAATAAACTTTCAGCTAAGTGGGAAGGACCATACAAGCAAGTGATTCCTTCATAAACATATTCACTCGAAGCAAATCGAAGAAAAAAGCCCTGACGCCAAAGTCAGGCCAAAAGCCCTATCACCAAAGATAGGCCACAAAAAAGCCCTATCACCAAAGATAGGCCACAAAAAAGCCCTAACAACAAAGTTAGGCCACAAAAGCCCTAACAACAAAGTTAGGCCACAAAAGCCCTGACGCCAAAGTCAGGCCAAAAGCCCTAACAACAAAGTTAGGCCACAAAAGCCCTGTCGCCAAAGACAGGCCAAAAGCCCTATCACCAAAGATAGGCCACAAAAGCCCTAGCAACAAAGCTAGGCCAAAAAGCCCTGTCGCCAAAGACAGGCCAAAAGCCCTAACAACAAAGTTAGGCCACAAAAGCCCTGTCGCCAAAGACAGGCCAAAAGCCCTATCACCAAAGATAGGCCACAAAAGCCCTAGCAACAAAGCTAGGCCAAAAAGCCCTGTCGCCAAAGACAGGCCAAAAGCCCTAACAACAAAGTTAGGCCACAAAAGCCCTGACGCCAAAGTCAGGCCAAAAGCCCTATCACCAAAGATAGGCCACAAAAAAGCCCTAACAACAAAGTTAGGCCCCAAAAGCCCTATCACCAAAGATAGGCCACAAAAGCCCTAGCAACAAAGCTAGGCCAAAAGCCCTAGCAACAAAGCTAGGCCAAAAAGCCCTGTCGCCAAAGACAGGCCAAAAGCCCTAGCAACAAAACTAGGCCACAAAAGCCCTAACAATAAAGTTAGACCTCAAAAGACCTGACGCCAAGAGTCAGGCAAAAACCTGATAACCGAATCAGGCACAAAAAGCCCTGACGCCAAAAGTCAGGCCAAAAGACCTAGCAATAAAGCTAGGCAAAACAAAAAATCCATGACGCCAAAGTCAGGCCAAAAGACCTAGCAATAAAGTTAGGCAAGATGAGAAGCAGACGCCAAAACCAAACAAAGGGATCTGCTAACAAAGAATTTTAGGCGATCACTATGGATGACAAAGCCTTAGGATGACCTCGAAGGTCTAAACTTCAAAGAGGGTAATATCTCTTTGAACTTAGAAGTTTATGCTTTTAAGTATCAGAAGTATTTTCCTTAGAAGGATCGACTTATGCTTGGTCTAAGACTTCAAGAGTCGAAGACATTACAAGTCAAAAGGAAGTCGAAGAGTAATTATGATTAAGACGTTGGATAAATAGCCAAGCATGTTCAAAGTCGAATAAAAGGCTTATGAATATAAAGGCATTCAATAAAAGAAGCCAAGTCTTAAATCAAATAAATAATTACAAGGAAAACAAAAAATTACAAAGAAAAACAGCTATCCAAAAGGCAAATATTGTTAATAAAAGAGATGGAGACTTCAGGCTTGGGGATCCTCGGGGGCAGAGGCACTGGCTCGCCTTCAGGGGCAGGGACGATTTGCTCGCCTTCGGGGGCAGGAAGACTTGGTCCGCCTTCGGGAACAACCTCTTCAGCCATAGCTGGAATAACCCCTTCAGCAACAAGGGTAGACTAAGAGTTACGACTCCGGAGGAAGCTCCTCAAGGACCCAACTTCCTCAAGGGGAAAATTGGGATCGACCGCCCGGACATCATCCACCAGGACTTGGAGAAAATCGGCGATCGCCGACTTCATCATCTTCAGAGCGCAGTCTTCAAAATCCTAAAAGGCGAACGAATCCATAAAGGATGACAGTTTCCTTAAAGGCATAATCCTTGGGTAACAGTTTCCTTAAGAAACATGGCGAAAGGAACGGATGAGCCGATAAGAGGCCACGGTCATTCCCCCGAAACCTAAAGGAGCGAAAAGAACCTCTAAAGGGTAACGTTTCCTCCAAAGAAAGGTCCAAGACCCTTTGAATGAAAACAAAAAGGCGAGACTATTCTACAAAAGCTAAAGCGAAGTTGAAAACAAGTATGGTAAAACTTCCTAAAGCTTTCCAGCTTCCTAAAAAGGCGAGCGAATCTTGGGTAACAGTTCCCCAAAAAGGGAGAACGAATCCGAGGTAACAGCTTCTTAAAAGGCGAGCAAATCTTAGATAACAGTTTCCTACGACTAGGCGAACGAATCTAAGGACCAAAATCCTAAAAGGCGAACGAATCCATAAAGGATGACAGTTTCCTTAAAGGCATAATCCTTGGGTAACAGTTTCCTTAAGAAACATGGCGAAAGGAACGGACGTGCCGATAAGAGGCCACGGTCCTTCCCCCGAAACCTAAAGGAGCGAAAAGAACCTCTAAAGGGTAACGTTTCCTCCAAAGAAAGGTCCAAGACCCTTTGAATGAAAACAAAAAGGCGAGACTATTCTACAAAAGCTGAAGCGAAGTTGAAAACAAGTATGGTAAAACTTCCTAAAGCTTTAAAGCAAGATAGACATCGGAAGAACAACCAAGTATACTCGAAGTCAAACAAAAACCAAGGCTTACGAAACAAAAAGACCCGATATCAAAATTGGGCGAAAGACCTAACGCCAAAGTTAGGCAAAAAGACCTAACGCCAAAGTTAGGCAAACCAAAAGATCCGAAAGACCTGATGACTGAATCAGGTGAAAGACCTAGCACCAAAGTTAGGCGAAAGACCTGATGCCAAAGTCAGGCACAAGACCTGTTATCAAAATCAGGCGAAAAGACCTAAGGAAAAAGTTAGGCAAATAAGGCCTAAATATAAAAATCAGACATAAGTCCTAGCGCAAAAGGCGAGCAATCCGTCAAGGAGTCCGTTCTCTTATAAGTTGGGCAAAAATTGAGAAGTAACATCCAAAGCGAATGAATCCATATCAAGGGTAACAGTTCCTTTGCGAAACAAACACAAAGAAAGTGGGCGAATGAACCTAGGGCGACCACTTACTAAAAGATGAATGAGCCTCGGGTAACAGTTCCCCGTGATTAGACGAACACTCCAAAGGTCTAAAACCTTAACAAAGCGAACACATCTACAAAAGATGATAGTTTCCTTAAAGGTATGATCTTCGAGTAACAGTTCCCTTAAAAAACTTTGGTGAAGGGAATGGTTGGTCCAAGATCCTATATGGCGAGACTCTCCTACATAAGCTAAAGAGAAGTTGAAAACAAATATGGTAAAACTTCCTAAAGCGTTCGAACGAAAAGATATCGGAAGAACGACCAAACACATTCGAAGTCGAAAAAGAGTAAAGGCTTACGAAATTAAAGGCGTTCATTATAATAATATCCGAGTCTGAAATCAAAAGAATAATTACAACTATCCCAAAAACAAAGGGAAGTAAAAGTGATTATCGATAAAAAGAAGGATGAGCAAAAAGCAGGAGGATGAACAGGCTCCCTTGACCTGAAACTCTGCATCGACTCGGTCGCCTGAAGGCCTGAGACCTCAAGGTCTGGGTTCATCAGGGGATGCAGTCTCCTTCTCGGCCTCGGGGGCAGCCTCATCGCCAAGGAGCTTCCTTGGTGTAGCCGCTCTCAATGAAGTCCTGAAGAGACCTCACCTCCCAGAGAGGAAACTTGGGATCAATCCCTTGAATCTCGTCGACCAAGATCTGGAGGTAGGAAGCAGCCTCGGCCTTTATCACCTCCAAGGCGCAGACAGAGAACTCCTCGGAAGCCTTACGATTTAAGGAAGGATGCTCCTGCTCAGCCATCGAGGCATCCCTCTGCACCCAGGACTCTTTCAATTGAGCCCTGAGGTCACCATTCTCTGCCTCTAGCCAAACAGAGTACTGGTCGACATCCTTGATCCGAAACTCATAGACGCCTAGGCAGCTAAACAACCTCGTCTTAGCCCGCTTGGAAAATAGACTGAAGAATTTAGGTCCTCAAGTGCGGTCAATGAATTTAGGTCCCAGACTGATGGGTCAGAAATTTATCCAATCAATAAAGACTGGCGTGGAATGACGAACCCCGACCTTGAGCGTCAGTTGTACGAACTGATGAATGCCCGCTAACCCAAGCATCGACTCTGAAGTTTCCGCCCCTGAGCGGATTGAACAGAAGTTTGGTTGCCTATGATGTCGGAAGAAGTCATCAATGATGTTCCGATCATTCCCCGACAGCTCTCCAAAGCTCGAAGGAGTATCCCGTTCTGGCTGAGAAAGCTTTTTCGAGGATAAAAAGAGAGAAATGAAAAATTGAAACAGAGGGCTGAAAGAAGATATGAACTCTGGAATGCAAATGAATTGAGTGCGTAAAAGACTAAATGCTAAAGTTCAGCCTTTTTAGCGAAAACGAAGGAAACCGAACGGGCATGTGAGAAACGGCTCAGATAATGATTACACCCTTTTTGGGTAAAACCGAAGTAATGTCAGAATTACAATGGTTACATCGGGGAGACAAAAGGTTGGAACGACACGAAAAACCTGTGAGTCTGCCCACTGGTTACGGAAGACAAAGAGAGGACATGCCTCAAAGGTCCTCTCGACTTTCGCTAACTGTCTATTCATTAAAATGTTCGAAATCTTACACAAAAAAGGTGATTGCCAAAAGCTATACCAGACCTCTCCTAACACCCTCGCAACGATAGTGTTCGCACAAAGAGTGAAGAATGAGCATCCATAAACCCTGGAAACCCAAAGCGTTCGCCTAATGGGGTAAGGTATCACACATTCCGAAAAACTCTACGCAACCAAAATCGTTCGCCAAAGGATACAGAGCATCAAAATGCACAAATAGCAGATAAGGAAAGCAAAAGATCCATTCCAAAAGTCACTATCTTAAACCCTATCACAGAATCAAGCTCGACCGAAGAAACTTCACTCAAGCTTCGGGGGCAAATGTTGGGTATTGATAGTGACGACCCAATATGGGAAAGGCCTCGAAGGCCCAATAAATTTGCAGGGGGTGAAACCCATACCATTTAAACAAGGCCAACCCACAGTAAGGTTACTCTGGCCCTCATAAAGTGGTCCAGTATCGAATCCAAACTAAAGTGGACGCCAAAGTGCCACTTCAGGTCGCCATTGGCCAATGTCAAAGCCTCCCACTGCTCGCCATGGGAGTGCTCGCCAACAATCAAGGTCGCAGCCATAAGAGTGCTCGCCATAAAGAGAGCCTTGCCTCTCTCCTCTGGTCCCACCAACCGTTAATAAGGATATAGCCACGATATCCCGCATATCTCGGGCACATATTCACTAAAGATTAGATACGGTAACTGCAATATCTCGCTGTAACCGCAATATCTACTATCTAAATCTTCAACAACACAATATTCACGAAGATATACAGTTACCTTATACGGTTTGGTATCTCCTACTCTATAAATACCTTTGCTTTACATACATTCAATACGTTTTGAGCTATATACACACATATACTCATTTAAGCATCGGAGAGGGACCCAGAGGCACCCCCTCTGTTGCGATCCCCTTTCTTGCAGGTTCATCGGAGCTCAGGCGAAAGCGCGCAATCACCATCTCCTTGGCATTCAATTCATTGCCAGATCAGCATTCAGGAAATCACGATCCAACAAGTTCCTGGAGAGATATATGGGTGAGCGCCAGTTGCTGAAGAGCGTGGTCGCCCTTGACTCGGTCAAACAGCAGCCTGGAGAGTCGCTGTCCAACTTCTACGGGCGTTTTCATCAAAACGTCACAGAATTAGATCACTGAATCTTGGATGGGGAGATCATTCGAGCATTCTACAGAGGTCTGGATGTGGCCAACAAGGCCTCGCGAAAGCTGCGAAACAGCTACCATGTGAAGGAGATAGAGACATTGGAGGAGTTGGCGTCCAGGGCAAAAGGTTTCATAGACCTTGAACGCGCAAACATCGAGGCTAACCTCCTGAGGACCTCGCTAAGGATAACCCATGAACCCCGACGCGATGGTAAGAAGGAGGTAAAGAAGGAGAAGAAGGGAAAAGAAAGTAAGCCCCGAGTTGAGTCTCTTCCAGCGCCTCGCCATCCAGAGGTCCCTGAGTACTTCACGCCTTTAAATAGGCAGATCTCAGCGGTACTAGTCGAGATGGAGAGGAGATCCTTGGCGAGGCCACCGATGCCTCGCCGAGGTGGGTTACCCATGGGCAAGGATGTCGAGAGCTATTGCAGATACCATAATTGCAAGGGCCATAAGACAGACGATTGCAAGATTCTGAAGCGAGATATAGAGAAGCTGATTCAGGGGGGAATGTTGAAGGAATTTGTGGCAGGGCGAGACCGAAGTCGAACGCCCCCCATGAGACACCGTTCACCAGCCCCTGCAGATCAAGCTGAGCCTTCTGGAAGCAAGAGGAGAGTGAATCTGATTGCGGGAGGATTCGGCGCAGGCGGCGAGAGGTCAAACGCCAGAGAGGTCTACGCCACTCAGATCTCTACGGCAGTTCAGTTGGGGAAGCGGCCCCGACCTGAATAAAACATTGTCATCTCATTCTCTGAAGATGATTTGGCACATGTCACCACGCCCCACAACGATGCTCTGGTCATTACGGCAGATATTGACGACTGTGATGTTGCAAGGATTCTGGTCGACGGAGGCAGCTCGACAGACATCTTGTTTCTGGACGCCTTTGAAAAGATGGGCAAATCCAAACGCGACCTGAAGAGGGTCGACTTTCCGCTAGTCGTATTTGCGGGAAGAACAACTAACCCACTGGGGACTATAACCATGCCAGTGATTTTTGGCGAGGGGTGGAAAAGCATCAAGGTGTCGGTCACTTTCCGGGTGGTCGATTCACCTACATCCTACAACGCCATCATAGGGAGGACCACGATCAACCCAAATAAGATTGTGGCCTCCACTGTCCACCATAAGATGAAGTTCCCCACTCCGAACGGGATTGGAGAAGTGCTAGGAGATCAGCCTTCCTCGCGGCAATGCTATGTGAACTGTTTACGCAGGAAGAACCAAAGGGAGGTGCTCGCCATCGAGACAGAGGCCGATCCCCGCGAGTACTTGGCTCGGCCAGCACCCATGGAGGAATTGGAGGAGGTCGAGATCGATGGTCCAGACAAAAAGGTGCGCATTGGGACCACCTTGAAAGAGGATCAGAAGGAGGCCATGACCGCCCTCCTTAAGGAATTCAAAGAGCTCTTTGCCTGGCAGCCGAGCGACATGCCAGGAATCAGCACATATATTATCTCTCATGAGCTCAGGATAGACCCCTCCATCAAGCCGATCGCCCAAAAGAGAAGATCATTCGGGACTGATAAGCGATTGGCGATCAGGCAGGAAGTCGGCAGGTTGATTGAAGCTGACATCGTCAGAGAAGTAAGATTCCAGAGCTGGGTCGCCAACCCAGTTTTGGTCAGGAAATCTAACGGCAAGTGGAGGATGTGCGTCGACTTCCGTGACTTAAACAAGGCTTGCCCCAAAGATTCATATCCCCTTCCGAGAATTGATCAGCTGGTCGATGCTACCTCGGGTCATGAGATGCTGAGCTTCATGGACGCCTATTCAGGCTACAACCAGATCAGAATGCATCCAGATGACGAGGCCCACACTGCTTTCTATGATGACGGCGACATTCTATGCTACAAGGTGATGCCCTTTGGTCTCATCAATGCCGGGGCAACTTATCAGCGGATGGTGAACCGACTGTTCCAGGACATGCTGGGAAGGAACATGGAGGCCTACGTAGATGATATGCTCGTCAAATCCATCAAAGGCAATCCTCATACCACCGACCTCCGTGAAGCTTTTGAATGCATGAGGAGACACAACGTTCGCCTGAACCCAGCATAGTGCGCCTTTGGAGTCAAGTCCGGAAAGTTCCTGGGTTTTATGGTCAGCGAAAGGGGCATTGAAGCAAACCCGGAAAAGCTAAAGGCCATAGAAGAAATGAAGTCGCCAACCTGCCATAAGGAAGTCCAGTGCCTGAACGGCCGACTAGCTGCTCTTAATCGCTTCCTCTCCAAAGCAAGCGACAGGTCCCTCCCCTTCTTCAAAACCTTGGGGGCCAACCGCAAGTTCGAGTGGACGCCAGACTGCGAGGAAGCATTCCAGTCCTTGAAAAGGCATATTCAAACACTCCCAGCTCTGGCAAAACCCGTTCCAGGCGAGCAGCTTTTCCTCTATTTAGGCATTAGCGATGTGGCAGCCAGTGCTATCTTAATAAGGGAGGAGAATAATGTTCAGAGTCCGGTGTATTTTATTAGCAAAATGTTCAACTCAGCATAAATAAAATATGTCCAGATTGAGAAGTATCTCTATGCCTTAGTTATTGCTGCTCGGAAGCTGAGACCTTACTTTCATGCGCACGACATCACGGTCCTCACCAATCAACCTCTCAAAAACTTCCTGATGAAGCCAGATTCTTCAGGAAGAATGGTCAAGTGGGCGATCGAGCTCAGCGAGTTCAAGATCAAATTTGCGCCAAAAACGGCCATCAAAGGTCAAGCACTAGCTGATTTCATAGTGGAAAGCACGAGTAACGGTCAAGCGGAGGCAGAAAACAGGCCAAGTCAGTCAGCAAACGACAATCAAATCTGGGAACTCTATACGGATGGGTCTTCATCAAAAGAAGGCTCGGGGGCAGGTTTAATTCTTATTCCTCCTCAAGGCGAGCCTCTGAAATACGCGATCGCCTTGACATTCCCGGCGACCAATAACGAAGCAGAATATGAGGCTCTTATCACTAGACTCAGACTAGCAAAAGGAATGGGTATAGCTGCGCTTAAAGTAAGAAGCGACTCAAAGCTCATTGTCAATCAGGTTAATGGCGCATACGAGGCAAAGGGAGAAAAGATGAAGAAATATCTCGGCATTGCCAAAAAGCTGGTCGCAGAAATCCCAAATTTCGCGATTGAATTCATTCCTCGCCAAGAAAACCAGATGGCAGATTCTTTAAGTAAGCTATCCTTCAGAGGGGCAACAATCCAGGATGTGCAATTTCTGGAAAAGGCCCTATGTTCAGTCCTCGAAAACAAAGCGGAGGTCTTCAACATTCAAGAACAGGTCACCTGGATGACCCCGTTCCATAATTATTTAAAAGAAGGCATCCTCCCAGAAGACGAAGGCGAATCCACTAGGATTAGAAGACTCGCAGCCAGTTATCTAATCATCGATGGAGAACTCTACAGAAGAGGTTATTCAACTCCTTACTTGAGATGTGTTGCTCTGCCCGAAACAGAAAAGGTTCTTCGAGAAGCTCATGAAGGGGCAGCAGCATGTCATGAAGGCGCTCGATCGCTAAGCAGGAAAATATTCAGATTGGGATATTACTAGCCGACCTTGGGAAAAGACGCAGCCGAATTAACACAGAAGTGTGAAATTTGCTAGCAGTTTGCACCACGATCGGGTCGACCATCGACAATATTATCCCCAATGGCAGGTGCCTGGCCCTTCGCTCAATGGGGAATCGATATATTGGGTCCTTTTACCATTAGCACTGGTCAGCGTACTCACATCATAGTGGCAATCGACTACTTCACTAAGTGGGTAAAGGCGAAAGCTCTAGCTTCAACAACGGAATTCCAAGTTATCAAGTTCCTGCAGGTCAACATATTCTCCAGATTTGGTATTCCCAAAATACTCATCAGCGATAACGGTCCGCAATTCGTTGGAAAGGAGTTGAAATGGCTCTGTGAAGAGTATCATATCGATCATCGTTTCAGTTCAGTACATCACCCTCAAACGAATTGGCAAGCTGAAGCAGCCAACAAGGTTGTCTTAGCAGGACTCAATAAAAGGGTTCGAGCATTCAAGGGGAATTGGGCAGACGAACTTGAAAACGTATTATGGGCAATCAGAACAACGCCTAAGGCGGCCATAGGAGAAACGCCTTTCAGTTTAGTGTACGGATCAGAAGCAGTAGCACCAGCTTAATTAGCAGTGCCTACCCACAGAGTCCTACACTTTAACGCGGAGGCAAATGAGATCGAGCGCAGAACTGACCTCGACTTAGCAGAGGAAAAGAGATGGCTCTCGGAAAAGACACAGGGAAAGATGCGTTTGGCGACCGCTCGGTATTTCAACAGAAAGGTCAGCGCTCGCCAATTTTTCGTGGGGGAGATGGTTATGAGAAGAAATGAATTCACAAGGCTGGACAGTAAAAACAAACTTTCAGCCAAATGGGAAGGACCATACAAAGTAGTAGAGATCGCCGCACCAGGATCCTACTATTTGGAAACCGTCGAAGGCGAGAGGTTACCCCGTCCATTTAATTCTGAGCATTTAAGAAGATTTTATGCATAGCTTGTAATCAAACCGATTATGTCAATAAAAGAGAGTCATTCCTTCATAAAGCGTGTCCACTCGAAGCAAGCCGAAGCCAAATAGCCCTGACGCCAAAGTCAGGCCTCAAAAGCCCTGACGCCAAAGTTAGGCCAAAAGCCCTAGCAACAAAGTTAGGCCAAAAGCCCTAGCAACAAAGCTAGGCCAAAAAGCCCTGACGCCAAAGTCAGGCCAAAAAGCCCTAGCAACAATACTAGGCCAAAAGCCTTGACGCCAGAGTCAGGCCAAAAGCCCTAACAGCAAAGTTAGGCCAAAAGCCCTAGCAACAAAGCTAGGCCAAAAGCCCTGACGCCGAAGTCAGGCCAAAAAGCCCTAGCAAAAAAGTTAGGCCAAAAGCCCTAGCAACAAAGCTAGGCCAAAAAGCCCTGTCACCAAAGACAGGCCAAAAGCCCTAATAACAAAGTTAGGCCAAAAAAGCCCTAGTAACAAAACTAGGCCACAAAAGCCCTAACAACAAAGTTAGGCCTCAAAAAACCTGACGCCAAGAGTCAGGCAAAGCCCTGACGCCAAAGTCAGGCCAAAAGCCCTGGCGACAAAGCCAGGCCAAAAGACCTAGCAAAACGTTAGGCAAAATGAAAGCCCTGACGCCAAAGTCAGGCCAAAGAAAGTTTAGGCGATCACTATCGATGATAAAGCCTGACAAATTACAAATCCCCTGTTATTATGCCAACACCTAAAAGGTTTAAACTTCAAAGAAGGTAATATCTCTTTGAACTTAGAAGTTTACGCTTTTAAGTGTCAAAAGTGTTATCCTTAGAAAGTTTAACTTATGATTGGTCTAAGGCTTTAAGGGTCGATGACATTACAAAGCAAGAAAAAGCGGAAAGTAATTATGATTAAGATATTGGATAGCTAAATGTGTTCGAAGTCGATTAAAGGCTCAAGAACATAAAGGCATTCAATAGAAAAACCCAAGTCTTCAATAAATAATTACAAACCAAAAACGGAAAATACAAAAATAGCTATCTAAAAAGATAAATACGGCCGCCAAGGAGTTGGGAACTTCAAGCTTTGGGGTTCTCGGGGGCAAGGGCGCTCTGCTCGCCTTCGGGGGCAGAAGTACTGGGCTCGCCTTCAGGAGCAGCCTCTCCAGCAACAGAGGGCTGCGAAGGACGACTCCGCAGGAAGGTCTTCAAGGAGGCAACTTCCCCAAGAGGAAAGTTGGGATCAACCGCCTGGATCTCCTCCTCCAGTTCTTGGAGTAAATCGGCGATGGTCAACTTCATCACCTTCAAGACCTGGTCTTCAAAGTCCTCGGAGGCCTTGAACTCCTCAACCACGGCTTGGGGTGAAGGAACCGCCTTCAGCTGATCAGCCAGCCGGTTCTTCTCCTCCTCTAGGGCGACCCCCCTAGCTTCCGCAGCTTCCCTCTGGGCGTCAGCAGCGGCCCTTTGCGCCTCGGCAGCGACCCTGCGAGCCTCCGATTCTGCCCCTTACGCCTGAGCTTCCTTAAGTTCAGCATCTAGGCGAACTCGGACGATCTCTCCCTGATCTAAACACAGGTGAAGAGCGTCAAAGTTCTGAAGAGCGGCAGCGGCTTCAGCCTCCCTCTTCTGGACATCAGCAAGGAGGCGTTGCTCCTTCCTGAGGTATTCCTCTCGGGTATCATTTGCCAAGGCGATCGCTGCATCCGCAGTTGTCTTGATATTCCCCAATTGCTCAGGAGTGACCCCCGTGCTTCGGTACTGCTCCAGCTCGACGAGCACACTGGAATATTTGTCGGCGAGATCCCCGAAGACACGACCAAGAATCACCTCTTCCCGAACGAACTAGTAGCAAATATAGAATAAAGGCTGTCAGGACAACGAACAATAAGGGAACGACAAAGAGAGGACTCTACGAAATAAAAATATGAGATCTTACCAAAGTCACTCGTTCAAAGTGGGACCGAAGGAACCCCTCGATCTGATGAAGTTCCGTGGGAACAATCGAGCGGTCCGTGGGGGGAATTATCCCGTCCAGAAGCCGCATACACATATTCGGGCTACCCCGGAGGCTCTTCTGGGGAGGGTACCCCTTCTTCATAAGGTCCCCACAAGGGACCCAAGTCTCCCGAGAATTCGCTGATTCAAGCGGCTGAAACAAGCTGGCAAGGGAACAATGCTCCTCCACAGGAGCCCTCGATGAGCTGGAAGCAGCATGCCCCTTCTTCTTGGTCCCAGACTCCTTAGGAGGAACCGTGGGCACAGTAGGAGCAGGAGGTGCTAAGGTCAAAACCTTCCCCTTGGCGGCAGAAGGGCCCTGGGGAAAGGGAGAAGGGGGCACCACGTCCAGACCCTTCCCTTTATTAGCGGAAGGGCCCCCAGGAGGGGGAGGAGGAGGATGCTGGTCGACTTCCGGACATTCCTCACTCCTGACCTTCTTGGAGGGAGGAGGATGATGATCCCGGGCCATGTCGGTCGAGGACTCCTCTGCAAAAAAACAAGACAAAATGTCAAAAACAAAAAACCGCAAAGTATGAAGACGTTAAATCTACGAATAACAAAGCAACATACCTGGTTGGCGAGGGTCAGCAGTGGCCGAGGGAAGCACCTCCTCAGACTTCCTCTTGGACGAACGCCTAGAGGGGGGAGGAGGAGAGTTCAGCAATGCCTGGTCGGAGGACAGTCCCGTCGATTCCTGGTCATCAAAGAGACCTATCAGTTTTTGGCTCTTGCTTACGACCTTGCCTACAAGTAATAAAACAATATAAGAGTTAGAAAATTACCCAATCATCAAAGATTGGCGTGGCTTGATGAATGCCTTCCATCTCAAGCATGTTTTCAGTAGTTTCAACCACTGAGCGAATGGACTTGAATTGGGATGAACGATGCGACCGATATAGGTCATCGATGGCGTTCCGATCACTCTCTGATAGCTCCTCGAAAGAAGGAGGGAAATCCTTGTCCGGGATCAACAATTTCCAGGGCACCCCCCCTTATAAAAGAAGTAACACTTCTTATAATTGGAGTTGGTGGTCCGAAAATCGTCGACCAGGCGGACATGGACGTTCCAAACCCATCCCTGAGGGCCTCCCCACTCTGAAAACTTCGGCCAGCGGGATTGGAAGTGGTGAAGGTGGTTTGCCCCTGCTGCCAGTCGGAAGAAGCACCGGAACAGGGCCAGTGAATACACCCATTCCTGGCGTAAGCACATGAACTTGAAACCGACCCACATCCTGAGGGCATTCGGGACAAGCTGTGTGGGGTGAATCCCGTAAAACTGACACAAGGTCTGTAAATCCTCACAGAGAGGAAAACGCAACCCAGCATCGATCTGGGCCGCATAAATGTAAACCTCTCCGTCGTGAGGAAAATGCAGACCTAAGCCAGGATACCTAGGAGCATCCTCCACGCTGAAGCCACCGAGCGCCACCACGGTCTTAAAATAAGCTGGCTTCAATTCATTAGGCTTGACGTCTACTCGAACAAATTCAAATATTGCAATGATAAACATAAAAAGCAAAGAACAGCAGAGGATATTGCCAAAGCAGAGCAGTAAAAGGGCGAAGGTTTACCTTTCGGAGAAAAGATGGGCGTGTTCAGCTCGGGCCCGTCCACCACCACAGGAGTGGTTGCATTCCTACCCAAATTGGTATGTTCCTCCACTGAGGGGGGCACGACCTCATCCCTGATGGTCAAAGGGACATCAGCATTTCTGGGAGTGTTGGCTTTGTTGGCGCCCTTGGGAGCCATGTGCTTGACTCTCTGACTGCGGGGAGCCATGGAAATATTGGAAGAAGGCTGAAGAAGGTTGAGAAAAGAAATGGAAAGGATCGCAATGAAGCTCTGAAAATCCAAGAGAGTGGATAAGCGTAAAGGACAGAATACAGAAACTGACGTTTCCTATATATACCAAAAGGGGAGTAACCGCCACGAGCAAATCGAAGCGACGCAGAGGAATAATTGCACCCTTTTGGAGAAAACCGAAGCAATGTCAGAATTCCAATAGACAAACGGTTGGCCGGTACAGACAGCTGTCAAACTACCCTGAGTTTACGGAAAAATAAAGGACAGCCGTGCCTCAAGTGACCGTTCGATTTCTGGACAACTGTGCAGTTATTAAATGCTAAAAGTCCACTAAGGAGACAAGATGGTCGCCTACGCACTAATAAGGCTTTAGCAGAAATACCTTGGGTAGGTAATGATCGCCTAACTAAGAAAGATAGACTTCCATAAGCCTAGGTCACCTCGAGTGATCGCCAAAAGGGAATAAAAGGAAGGATATTCTTTCAGCTTTGAACAGAGAAGAAACTGCTCACCAAATGAGCTCGAAGTGTCTCAAAGGTACTGAACCATTACCAGAGACGTCACTATCTAAAACCCTACCAGGCAATCAAGCTCGACTGAAGGAACTTCAATCAAGCTTCGGGGGCAAATGTTGGGTATCGATAGTGACAGCCCAGTAAGAAAAGGCCTCGAAGGCCCAATAACTATAGAGGGGGTAAACCCATGACATCCGAACCGAATCGGCCCGAGTACAAGCCAAACTTGGCCCACCATCGAGTAATCCAGAATCGAGCCCAAAGTCTATAGGGACGCCAAAGGCTCTCGGACTGCTCGCCATTCTCTACCAGGTCGCGACCTTCCACTGCTCGACATGGGAGTGCTCGCCCCGAAGAGAGCCTTGCCTCTCTCCTCTGGTCCCACAAAACCGTTAATAAGGAAGTGGCCACGATATCCCGCATATCTCGGTCGCATATTCACTAAGGATTAGATTTGGTAACTGCAATATCTCGCAGTAACTGACGATCCGAATCTTCGGCAATACAATATACACTAAGATATTCCGCTGCCATATACGGTTCTATCTCTCTTACCCTATAAATACCCTTGCTTTACATACGTTCTTGACGTTTTGAGTTTTATACACACACATACTCATTTAAGCATCGGAGAGGGACCCAGAGGCACCCCCTCTGTTGCGCTCCCCTACTTGCAGGTTCACCGGAGTCGGAGCTGAAGCGTCATCCCAACCTTGTCTGGCATTCAATTCACTGCCAGATCAGCATTCAGGATTTCACGATCTAACAGTTACAAATAGAAAATTTAATTGACAAACCATCTATTAATTTATACATATTATTTTTCCTAAAAGACTAACACATTCAAATAGTTTTTTTTTTTTACATATTTACTCTTACTAATTTAAAGGAAACTAACTATTAAACGATCCTTTATTAAACGATCCTAGTTTTTTTCCCAAAAAAAAATCGATCACTTTCATTCATACTCTGAACCCGCAATATCCAAAATACATAGAGAAATAAATGAAGGCAGATGTATTAGAGTCCAGTTTACCGAACACATCCCCTGCCTGCATTATCGCCCTAGCCTTCAACATCTTTGCACTTTCGTCCCTACCAGTTGTGTTTCTTCCGGCTATAACTTGCCCTCTCCAGTCCCTTGTTATCGCTCCTGTGCCCGCCTTTCTCGTTGTTGGTTCTCAAGCTCCATCACAATTCACCTTGACCGTACCTATTTTCGGTATTCGCCATCAGGGTTCCCAGTCTGGTCTGGCTGGTCTGTCTGCACTAGGCTCGGTTCTCCGCTCGCTCCAACATTCTCTCCTAAGGCGTGGGCTGCCTGAATGTTGGGATGTATGTCACAGTATGAAGATTACTGTAAAAGAGTATTGAATATTGCTGAAGATATCAATGAAGCCCTGAGGTTCTAACCTTTAGAAGTCGTGTATACGTTATAGTTTCATCAAGTGTGTTCAAGTATGTTCTAGGATGTTCATGAAGCTTCAAGTAGATTCAGGATTAGTTAAGAATCGTTTGAGTCTATCATAATATATAAGGATCAGATCTGTGTGCTGTAAACTTATCTTTAATAGATGAATGAAATTATGTTGAGTTCAATACTCTATTTCAGTTAGTTACTTGCTTAGCAACTTTTCATTTCAGCGATTTCTTTCTTTCTTGAAGATCAAGATCTCCTTCAATCTTAATTTGTTCACATGGTATCAGAGCCACGATCACGTCTTTCTGCATCATAGCAGTGTACAGAATTCTGATACTTCAAATGATAATCAGAATGTAGCTATACGATACATCCCTGGTGGAACAAATCTGGTCCCTGCAATCCCTGTGGTTAATTGTTCTTCAAATGCAGCTGATCAGGTAACATCTCATCAAGTGATAGGCAATTCTTCTCTAGATCAGTCATATGTAAGGTACAATTCTTCTCAGGTTGTTCCAGTAAATGATAGTTCTCTAACATGTAATACAACTAGAGTATCTGTGTGTGCAAAATTTTTGAATCCTTTAATTACATCTAATGTTCATTCTCTGAATACAAGGTCAAAAAGCAAAAATCCAGTTACTACAAGTGTTGAATCTCCTTAGCCTGTTACACCACAATCCACTCATCATATGCAGACAAGGTCACATAAACAACATTGTATGCAAGCTCTTACATCTGTAATGCCTTCCTCTGATGATTTACTTGAGAATGAATCAAAAGATATTTACAGTTCTATGCAGAGTAAGAATTGGGACAATGCAGTTCAAGATGAACGCATAGCCTTATCTGTCAATAACACGTGGTGTCTTACAACACTTCCAGGTGGAAGGATTCCAGTAGGTTGTAAATGGTTATTCAAGATAAAAAGGAATCAGGATGGCTTGGTGTTGCGGTATAAAGCCAGACTTGTGGCAAAAGGGTTTTCCCAAAAGCCTGGATCATATAAAAAGGAATAAAAACGACTCTTCTATTGTTTCTATGTTATGATAACTCTTCTGCAAGATTTTTTTGTTCTTGCTAGACATACTGTCATATTGATTGACTATGTTCTGTGAATCATGCATGGTTATGTCATCTGTTTTTTGATGATATTTTGTCTTTATTGTCTGCACATCTGTTGTTGATCTGATAAATGCATAGTTTTGTTTTTTACAGAAATGCTAGTTATATATCATGATTACACTGCCTTGATCATTTTGTCTGACTTGGTTGATCTTGATGCTCTTGAATGTTGTTGTTTGTGATTTAGATAGCTCCAATTGGTTCTCATTTTCATATCTTTGGAGAACCATATGATCTATTATTGATTGATTAATGGCATAGGGTGAAGCTTATATTCCAAAAATAATTCTTGAAGAGACAACGTTAAGATACTCTTCTGGAATTTGAGGATGGTAAGATGGAGACTCAAATATCCGAGCTTCATTGGTAAGAAGAAGGCTCAAACCTCCCTGTCATTAAAAAAATATGAATATCAAGGATAGAAAAGAAACACAGAAAGCATCGAATGAAAAAAAAAAGTATAAAAGAAAAGAAGAATTTTGATGATGGTTCTCAGGAATGATATAGTGAAATGAGTTTCAATTGATGTTGTTATCAGATCACAAATGATTGATTTTCTTAAGGTTTAGATTCTAAGTCTATGAATTGATCTGTTAGTGTATAGTCTGATAGATAAGTGGTATTATATACAAAGAAATGTGCTACTAACATCTGAATCAACGACAGGTTTACAGACCAAAGGTTGTTTAATCAGTTCATCAGAAACATTGGATCATATACCTGTTTGATATTCTCAGCTTAATCAATCAGGTGATGATTAAAAATGAAGAAGATAAAAAATCTTCACGGAGGAATGTTGGGATGTATGTCGCAGTATGAAGATTAGTGTAAAAGAGTATTAAAGTTTGCTGAAGATATCAATGAAGCCGTGAGGTTCTAACCTTTAGATGTCATGTATAGGTTATAGTTTAATTAAGTGTGTTCAAGTATGTTCTAGGATGTTCATGAAGCTTCAAGTAGATTCAGGATTAGTTAAGAATCGTTTGAGTCTATCATAATATATAAGGATCAGATCTGTGTGCTGTAAACTTATCTTTAATAGATGAATGAAATTATGTTGAGTTCAATACTCTATTTCAGTTAGTTACTTGCTTAGCAACTTTTCATTTCAGCGATTTCTTTCTTTCTTGAAGATCAAGATCTCCTTCAATCTTAATTTGTTCACATGGTATCAGAGCCACGATCACGTCTTTCTGCTTCATATCTCTGAAGAAATCATTAAGACGATTAATTCTCTTCTAGTATATCTCAGAAACTCTCAATCTCTGTCAAAGTTTCAATGGATGAGAACAATCCTTCGTTCGTGAATAAGAGAGTGTGTTAGCTCACTGGAGAAGACAATTTTCAATCGTGGAAGCGGCAAGTTTTTCTTGCAGTTAGAGGATTAAATCTAGAAGGATATCTCTTTGGAACTCTGCAAGTTCCTCAACTGATCGGTGATGGAGAAGGCGAGGAGATAGTAAATCCTGATTATGCCAAGTTCGTGCAGCAACATAGCTCTCTGGCATCCTGGCTTCTAGCTTATATATAATCTTCAATAAGCAAAGGCCTAGTAGGATGCATGTCAGCCTGTTCGATCTGGACGAAACTACACCAGCACTTCTCGTCATCATCAACTACAAGCATCATGAATCTATACGATAGATTGAAGGTTAGAAAGCAATTTAATCCGGCAATGCGTGAATATATAATTGAGATTCAGCTGGTTTGCGATAACCTAGCAGGATGTGGCCATCCTATATAAAAGAGATGCAACAAATCTCTATCATTCTTAATGGAGTTAAAGGACAATACGATAATGTTGTTTCTATTATTCATGCTAGTCGTAATCCTTATGACTTGGCATCCATTATTTCAGTTCTTCTAGATGCAGAGGCCAGGCAGAAGGATCAGCTATTTGACAGTTCTATATCAGTGGCAAATGTCACTATGAATTCGTTTGGAGAAGAACAAGTAAACAAGAATACAAGTACAAAAGACTCAGGACAAGGGAGGACAGTAGACACAGGTCAGAATCATCAGACTCATCAGCTCATACCTGAAATTCAGAACAACAACAACTATGGAAGAGGACGAGGCAGGGGCAAGAGGATTTGGGAACAATAAGGCTCAATGTCAACTATGCGGAAAATTTGGACATCTTGTCAATAGATGTTTCCAAAGATGTAATGTGCATTATCAAGGAGTAGCAGCTCAATCCAATGAGATGAGTGTGAATCTGACATCTACTCACTGGGACGAAGGTAGTGGGTAGATGTTTCACTCAACTCAACCGAATCCTCCTCGGATGCACATGCCTCAAACCTCTGTCATGAATCAACTGCAAGTTCATCAACCAAATATGAACTCTGTGTCTAATTTGGTTCATCCTAATGTTGTTCCTTCTGGTTTTAATCCTTATCTTGCAGCTCCTATGCCATATTATCTTCCAACATATCCTCACTTTCATCCAAATCAGTTTGTAACAATGCCTCCTACATTCAACTCTTCTTCTTGTGATAATTATGCTCAAGCAAATCTAGTTACTGCTCCATATGTGCATTCGGATAAGGCGTGGTATCCAAACTCTGGAGAAACAAATCACTTCACTCATGGATCACCAGCAGGTAAGACTGTTCTTCCCTACAAAGGTTCAGGTAAAGTTCAAGTGGCCAATGGTACATGTTTAGATATAAACTATATAGGTACCTCTGTCATTAATACTGCAAGTAAACCTCTTATTCTTAACAATCTGTTATATACTCCTAAGATTACTAAGAACTTTATTTCTGTGTCTCAGTTCACCAAGAATAATGGAGTTGTTTTTGAGTTTCATCATAATTGTTGTCTTGTCCGTGATGCTGGAACGAATAAGGTGTTATTGACAGGAGTTGAATGTGATGGTTTATATAAGATAGATCTTATTCAGATGCCTAGTAGAAGTAGAACTGCGTTGCAGACTTCATGTAATGAAAATATGATAATGAATAATGACAAACAATGTTTTGTTGGACAATTGAAGATTACTTCATCTGTTCTTCACCAAAGATTAGGACATCCTTCATATCAGATTTTAAACTCTGTAATAAAGAATAATCAGTTCTCTGTCATAACAGAAAAATTTCTCAGCAATGCTTGTGTTGTTGGTAAGAGTTGCAAATTACCATTTCAGTCATCTGAATCTGTGTATAGTAATCCTTTGGAATTGGTGGAAATGGACCACTGGGGGCCTGCTCCTATTACTCATAATGGATGTCTATATTTTCTGAGTATAGTTGATGTATGCACTCATTATTCGCGGATATATTTTATTCAAATAAAAAGTGATGTTAATAAAATCTTCCCTCAGTTTCACAAGCAGACTGAGAAACAGATTGGAGGGTCACTTAAGGCGATTCAGATAGATGGAGGGGGAGAGTTCCAATCTCTTGCACCATATCTTGCTTAATATGGAATCATTCACAGACTGACTTGTCCATACACATCAGAGCAGAATGGTATAGTTGAGAGAATGCATCAGCATATAGTAGAGATGGGCCTCACACTCATGAAACAAGCTTCAATCCCACAACAGTATTGGAGTGATGCCTTTTTCACGTATGTTTTTCTGATCAACAGACCTCCTACCAAGGTATTAGATCATGTTTCTCCTCATGAACAACTCTTTAATGTTCAACCTGATTATACCTTTCTTAGAGTGTTTGGTTGTTTGTGTTATCCTATGCTTAGACCTTTTAATAAACACAAACTTGATTATAGATCAGCACCGTGTGTGTTTATAGGATATTGCTCAACTCAACATGGGTATAAGTGTCTTGATGCATCAGGTAGGATATATGTTTCACGTCATGTGAAATTTCAGGAAAGTATATTTCCTTTTGCAGAATCGAAAGGTGAGTTTATGTAATCATCAACTATAAAGAAAACTCAGACCTCAGAACCATTTTTCTTCCTTTTAATTCAACTATGTGTTCTCCTATAGTTGATGTTATGCATGTTTCAGATGTCAGTGATGCCTATGGTTCTATCACAAGAGTGCAGAATTACATTGGTTCTACACCAGTTAACAGCCAACCAACAATTCAAAGCAGCGTACAGAATTCTGATACTTCAAATGATAATCAGAATGTAGCTATACGATACATCCCTGGTGGAACAAATCTGGTCCCTGCAATCCCTGTGGTTAATTGTTCTTCAAATGCAGCTGATCAGGTAACATCTCATCAAGTGATAGGCAATTCTTCTCTAGATCAGTCATATGTAAGGTACAATTCTTCTCAGGTTGTTCCAGTAAATGATAGTTCTCTAACATGTAATACAACTAGAGTATCTGTGTGTGCAAAATTTTTGAATCCTTTAATTACATCTAATGTTCATTCTCTGAATACAAGGTCAAAAAGCAAAAATCCAGTTACTACAAGTGTTGAATCTCCTTAGCCTGTTACACCACAATCCACTCATCATATGCAGACAAGGTCACATAAACAACATTGTATGCAAGCTCTTACATCTGTAATGCCTTCCTCTGATGATTTACTTGAGAATGAATCAAAAGATATTTACAGTTCTATGCAGAGTAAGAATTGGGACAATGCAGTTCAAGATGAACGCATAGCCTTATCTGTCAATAACACGTGGTGTCTTACAACACTTCCAGGTGGAAGGATTCCAGTAGGTTGTAAATGGTTATTCAAGATAAAAAGGAATCAGGATGGCTTGGTGTTGCGGTATAAAGCCAGACTTGTGGCAAAAGGGTTTTCCCAAAAGCCTGGATCATATAAAAAGGAATAAAAACGACTCTTCTATTGTTTCTATGTTATGATAACTCTTCTGCAAGATTTTTTTGTTCTTGCTAGACATACTGTCATATTGATTGACTATGTTCTGTGAATCATGCATGGTTATGTCATCTGTTTTTTGATGATATTTTGTCTTTATTGTCTGCACATCTGTTGTTGATCTGATAAATGCATAGTTTTGTTTTTTACAGAAATGCTAGTTATATATCATGATTACACTGCCTTGATCATTTTGTCTGACTTGGTTGATCTTGATGCTCTTGAATGTTGTTGTTTGTGATTTAGATAGCTCCAATTGGTTCTCATTTTCATATCTTTGGAGAACCATATGATCTATTATTGATTGATTAATGGCATAGGGTGAAGCTTATATTCCAAAAATAATTCTTGAAGAGACAACGTTAAGATACTCTTCTGGAATTTGAGGATGGTAAGATGGAGACTCAAATATCCGAGCTTCATTGGTAAGAAGAAGGCTCAAACCTCCCTGTCATTAAAAAAATATGAATATCAATGATAGAAAAGAAACACAGAAAGCATCGAATGAAAAAAAAAAGTATAAAAGAAAAGAAGAATTTTGATGATGGTTCTCAGGAATGATATAGTGAAATGAGTTTCAATTGATGTTGTTATCAGATCACAAATGATTGATTTTCTTAAGGTTTAGATTCTAAGTCTATGAATTGATCTGTTAGTGTATAGTCTGATAGATAAGTGGTATTATGTACAAAGAAATGTGCTACTAACATCTGAATCAACGACAGGTTTACAGACCAAAGGTTGTTTAATCAGTTCATCAGAAACATTGGATCATATACCTGTTTGATATTCTCAGCTTAATCAATCAGGTGATGATTAAAAATGAAGAAGATAAAAAATCTTCACGGAGGAATGTTGGGATGTATGTCGCAGTATGAAGATTAGTGTAAAAGAGTATTAAAGTTTGCTGAAGATATCAATGAAGCCGTGAGGTTCTAACCTTTAGATGTCATGTATAGGTTATAGTTTAATTAAGTGTGTTCAAGTATGTTCTAGGATGTTCATGAAGCTTCGCGTAGATTCAGGATTAGTTTAGAATCATTCGAGTCTGTCATACTATAAAAGGATTAGATATGTGTGTTGTAAACTTAACTTGAATAGATGAATGAAATTTTGTTGAACTCAATACTCTGTTTCAGTTATTTACTCTCTTAGCAAGTTTTCATTTCTGCGATTTCTTCCTTTCTTGAAGATCAAGATCTCCTTCAATATCAGCCTTTGTGTTACAGCTCCCCCCTCGCAGTCGGCCATATCCAGCGATCAGCCACCTCGCTTATGTGTAGATAGCTCATTTGTATAGCCACGCATTCTCGTTTCGAAATCTCTTCTTGTATCGGTTGTAGGTTCCATCTCCTTGGGCTCGGTTCGATCAGCTAGTTAACCCGCAGCTCCCCTTCAGCTCGTCCTGTTTCCATCGGTCAGAGCTGGTGTTCGTGTCTTCCCTGGATCCATCTATCTCTAAACACTCGAATCCTCTTGCCATTCTCCACTTGCCACATCCCGTGTTTCATCATCACATTCCTCCCTTGTAGGATACTACTCCACGCCCAAGACGGTCACGCTATTTGTTTGGCATCCCTTATCTCATTCCGTGGATAGTGCAACCCTCTCATTAGTTGTACCCAAAGTGCACTCGGATTGTCGTGTAGTCTCGATGCCATCTTGGTTAGCATTTCCGTATTGAAATCCCACAAATCCTGAAAGCCTAGGCCTCCCATGATTTTTGGCAATGTCATCTTTTTCCAACTCACCCAATGCATGCTCCTTTTCCCATCTCGCCCGTTTCACCAAAACCGTGCTATAATCCTTGATATTTCCTCGTACCATTTATTTGGTAGTTTGAAAAGTGTCATCACATTCGTTGGGATTGCAGTTACTACCGCTTTTATAAGAACAACCTTTTCGGCTTTGTTTAGTAAGAGCGACTTCCAGCCGTGTAGTTTCCTCACTACCCTATCTTTAAGGTAGCCTAGTGCCGCTTTCTTGGACCTTCCACAGTTTGTCGGTATTCCTAGGTAGTTTCCAGCATCCTCTACTGCCTCTATTCTGAGGGCCTCTCCTTTGTGTCTTCCTTAAACGTTGCCCCGAACTGAATGCATGATTTATTCAGGTTTACACTCTACCTTGATGTCACACTATACTTTTCCAAGATTTACCTTAACCCCATCGTGTTCCTCTCCGTATCTCGTATGAAGAAGATAGAATCATCCGGAAAGAGCAGGTGATGTATTCTGGGCATGCTCTCTTCATTCTTATTCCTTCTATCATTTTATCTTCGACCGCGCTTCTTATCTGTCTTAAGAGTACATCTGCTACTATTATGAAGAGGTAAGGGGAAAGTGGGTCTCCCTTTCATCCATCCCCTACTCCCCTCCAATTTAAAGATTTATTTGAAGTACTTTGCACATTCTTCCTGAATTTCTTGTTCCTCCTCCGTCCATGTCCAGTTTGCTCTTTGAATCCTTCTTAGCTGGTTGCCCCTTCTCCTTTGTACTATGGCTTGATGAAAGAACTTTGTATTTCTGTACCCCCTCTTAACCACTATACTCTCGACTTCTGCCTCCAGAATTCTTCTTCATTCTTCTATGCCTCCTCCAAGAGCCCTTTTATTTAGACCTCTTCCTGGCGATTGAAGGGCTGTCTCGACTGATCTGAATGTTGTCTAGCTGTTTTTGAAGCTCCTATATCCTCCTCTTGTAGTTTACCCCGTTTTCCTTGCTCCATTGTGTGAGATTGATTCGGCATCTCCCCAACTTATTGTGTATATTCGGCCCTTCACCCCTACCTTGTCCTGTATTCCACGTCTTTAACAATTTCCGCACATTCTTATTGTGCCAACCAAGTACCTTGAATCGGAACCATCGCAGTCCCTTTCTTACTGGCGGTTCCATCTGCACCATCATTGGACAATGATCCGAACCTATGAGAAATTTATGTGTTACCCTTAGGGTCGGGTACTTACCAATTAAAGCTGCATTTGCTATGGCTCTATCCAACCTTTCACGGATTCTCTGATCCCCCTCCCTGTTGTTCGTCAATGTATACGGCTTCCCTTTGAATCCCATATCCACTAACCTCGTATCTTGCATCATTTCATTGAACACGTCCATCATCCTCTGTTGCTTTGTTCGACCCTTTCCTTCTCCGTTGCCCTTGTTATTTCGTTGTAGTCACCCACACACATTCATAGACCTGATCTCCCATTTGCGATTGCCCTCAGTTTATCACATAATCGTAGTCGTTCCTCCCAATTTTTAATCCCATATATACAGGTGATATTGATTCTCCCTTTGTCGTCTTTGAAATCCACTATTGTATCAATCATTGATGTCTCTTTCATGTGTATCGTCACCTGTATGTCCTCACTCTACCACAAGGAAAGCCCCCTGCTATACCTATCGGTTCCACCTGGCTTCCCTTCTCCAGTTTTAGCTTTCTTTTAACTCTATCACATATTGCTTCATTATTTTTTGTCTCCGTTAAGTAGATAAGTTTCGGTTTATACCTCTTCCTAAGATCGGTTAGGTACGAAACTGTCAGGGCCGATCTTAACCCACGGCAATTCCATACCATGACATTCATTGAGGGGGGGCCTGTTTGGGGATAGCCCCCCGAACCCGACTCTTCCACTTGTATCTCCATATGCATCATTCTTCTTGACTAATCCTTTAACCCTTCCAACGTTATTCTCTATATCATTCTTCCCTTCATCACCCTTCTCGATCCAGGGTAACATTTCTGGCCCGGTTCCTCTGAGAGCTTGTCTCCATTCCAGTAGTCTACTTAGGTTCGGGTGGTGGATAATGAGGTGTGTTGTTCCTGCTTCATCACGTACCTCTTATTCCTCCCCGCCCCCATTATTCCCTGCCTTTTTGCTTGGTACTTGTTTTCCCATATCTAGCTCCCTAACCAACCCCCACTCCATCATCTGCCTCCCCTCCTTACCCCTGCCATCCTCTTCCCTTGTCTTGCCCTTCCATATCTCTATTTCCTTATTCTGTTCCATCCCCTCCTGCATTTCTGTTTCGCTAACTTCTTACCACTTCTTCTGCTCTTTTCCTTTCTCCCTATCACAGTACTCTCCCTATCTTGCCCAGCTTTCTCTATCTGTTATGTTCCCTTCCTTAACAGTTCCTCCTTCTGTTTCATTCTCTCTTGTTACCACGTTATCTTTCTTGTTTCTCCTTCATTATCTCTTTCCATGTTCTCTTCTTTTGGTCACTTGTATTCCCACTACCTTACTTGCATATTATCCTGCACTGTTGCCTTCTTTTTCTCGGTCTATCTACCCTTGTCAATGGCCCATACATCGGCCCCCCTTCCACTGTCTCTGCCATAACAATCTCTGAGCTACAACCTCTCTCTCTCTCTCTATGCCCTATCTTTCCACACCCAAAACAAAAATTCGGCAGCCTTTTGTATCTTATCTCGGCCATACCCTTCTCCCCATTCATTCTAGCATACCGGATTCCAGCTAACAACGGATAATTGGTGTTCACTTCTACTTTGACTCTCGGAGAGTCACGGTCTAACCCCATTGGCCCTAGGATTTCATCTACTTCTTTTACTACCCCAATGCGCTCTCCCAATTTCATTGCATTTTGGCTACTAAACTTATCAACCTTTAAACCATGAATTTGTACCCAAAACTGCACAATATGAAATTGAACTTCTAAAATCCTAACCTCCTTACTCCACTGCTTTAAATATGAGCAATGCACTTGTATCACCCAAGGACTCAAATCTAGAGCATCTTGCATATCATTTTCAGGAGTGAATTCAAAGAGAATTACCTCAGTAGACAGTTCCTGCACTCGGACCCCTCCACACCGTGCCCAAGCATGCTGAAGAACATTGTGCACTGTCGTAGATCGAATTGGTTTTGTGATGAGTACCTTGCCAATGCACAAATTGTCTGTTTTATCGCATCATTCCCCGGGATGTCGACGTATTTCCCTGGGCTTATTCTATCATCGTCTTCATGTGAATCATGCCGCAGGTTCGACGATTCCATTTGGTCCCCCTCCTGCAATACCAAATACAATATATCCCAATTGAATTGTTACACTTATCGTGCTTGGTTTTCTAGGTTGTCCTGTGAATCCTACTCGGCACCATTGTTTGGGTTGGATTGATGGCTGGGAATTTCCTATCTTGGTTCGGTTGGGCGAATTTGGTTTGATTGGAAAACGGGCGGTTGATTTGGCTCTGTCGTTGGCTAGGTCAAGGGTTTGGCCGTTCCTTACGCAGTTGTCTCTGACTGCTCCGTCTGGTACGGACACTTGGTAAGCACCTTATAGCTTGAGATAAAACTACCACGAGAACTTGATTCCGACGATTGGCGACACCGATCTCTCACGCGACGGGAAGAGGTTCGAGCTTTTTCAGACATGGAGAGAGACACAATTATCGTATTATTAGTAATGTCGAATGTTGATAGACCTACTAGTTAATAGCTAAGAGCTTTAACACTACACCACTAGTTCCAAATTATTCTTTTTATATGTACTTCAAATATAATTATTAAATCAACTCTCATATTATTGTATTAAGGATATAATGTTTATTTATTGATGCGAGGACGAGCCCCGTGCCCAACAGACACGACCTGCAGCACAGCATTGCCGAACGTTGGCCCCGACAGAACAACACCAATTGGAACCAAAACGCCTGAATTACATACCTTGCTTCAGTTTGTTCACCCTTTTCTTTTCATTTTCTTGTAGGGAGCTGTCACCCGACGTGAAGACACTGAACCCACGAAGACGATGCAAATCGCTTCCAGTTCTGGCGGGCCGAACAGACTCGGTGGACCCGTGGTCGACCTTGATTCAAACCAGCAAGTCCAAAACGAGGCATGGTATGCCGGGAAGGTACTATCCCAAAAGTCAATCATGCAGAGCACGATCAATGAGGTTCTTCGGTCGGCATGGGCACGATATGGGAATTGGAGGCGGAGATTGTGTTGTTCGACTTTGAACGACAAGAAGATGCAGACTAGATTCTAGACCGATCACCGTGGTCAGTAAACGACCACATTTTGAACATTAAGCGATGGGACCCGAGTGTGGGTGTGAAGGAGGTTGATTTCCAAAAGGTAATTTTCTGGACACAAGTGCATGATCTAAGTCTGGTGGAAATTTAGGGATGCAAATGCCTGGAAGATCGGGAATATAATAGAAAAAATGCCTAGAGATATAAAAGCATGTAGGGAGGATCAGTAGAAGCTATATGAGGATACGTGTGGAAGTGAACGGGGAAAAACCATTGATGGCGGGGTTTTAGTGGATGAACTTCCAAGGAGGGGATAAATGGGCATCTGTTAAATATCAGTGACTATATGATTACTGCTATGGGTGTGGCATGCTAGACCACACGATTCAAGCATGCAAAACAGAGGTACAATTGGCACAACATGATCAAAGCGTACCAATGTATAGACCGTGACTTGTTGGGGTGAGACCAAAACAAGTCACGGCGAGGCAAACCGTGGGAGGGGATGAGGGACATGGATCACAAAAAAGATAGGGTAGAAGGAGATTGTGGTTTGATATCATGGTTGTAAGGACCCGGGACGAGGCACGAATCCATCGGCAGCAGAGGGCACCACACGGCAAGAGCATGGATCGGGAGGAGCCACACACAAACCAACCGACCGAAACCATGGACACCGAACCCATGGAGACCGAGGTAGCCTCAGGCCAAGGGCAGGCCGCACCACCACATTAGGAACCTCCCAACATAAGAGCCCTAACCATACGCATCACCTAAAACCGACCCCCCAACCACCATCACCCGGGCTAATACTAGTACCCCTACCTGATTGGAGCTCAACCAAGCTGAACTGAATCAAACCAATCCCACCCCTAACCGAACTACACACCGAACCAACCCAACCAATAATCACATACCCACCCGACAACACCACATACCAACCCAACCCGACCGACACAACTATCATCACCCAAAGCCACCTAGTTGAGAACCCCCAACTGCAGCCCACCGAATACCCCACACATCCAAAACAACCCTTGATCACATACCTACCCGACAACCCAACTCAACCACATCTGACCGATACTACTACATCTATCCAGACATACATCGTAGAGAACCCACTTGATACACCCCCACCTCTCCCAACCCCATGATACGAAACCCAACATCCGGCCTGAGCCCATACCTGGGCAAACTGACACTCAAACGGAACGTGGAGGAAATGGAGGACCAACCAGGGTCGAAGAGGAAGAGGGGACCCGAAGAGGGGACCGATAGCAATGAGGCAAGGGTTCGAATAAGCACGCTGAGGCGAGCAAACATATAGAACCCTAACCGCAAGAAGCAAACAACGAAAAATCCAAGAGACACACGTGCAAAGGAGGAAGTAAAGGAGAACACGAAAGGTTCTGGTGGCTGTCCCGAAACAGCCACGGGGGTTTAATGAGTGTCATCTCATGGAAATGTCAAGGTTTGGGGTCTGCCTTGAGAATTCAACATCTACAAGACCTCAATAAGAGGTATCGCCCAAACATCATATTCTTAATGGAAACAAAAAATGGGGATACCTACTGCGAGAAGATACGAGCACGGATGGGTATGGACAGCACACATTATGTTAGCCCGAATGGGACGTCAGGGGGACTTGCATTGTGGTGGACGACGGACACAAGGGTTTCAGTTCTGTATGCTGACCGAAACTGCATGGATTGCCAGGTACACATGGGTAACCATGTCGATCCAAGTTTTGTGACATGGGTATATGCGAGTACGGAGGCAAGAGAACAGACACAATTTTGGAAGCTCCTAAGATCAATAGGTAGGGGTCGAAGGGGAGGGTGTATGATTCTTGGGGATTTCAATAACATATACCACCAACATGAAACACAAGGTGGAAGGAAGAAATCCCAAAGGAAAATGGACGAATTCAAGCTCTTGATTGAGGATTTAAGAATGGAGGACTTGGGAGCAAACGCTAATACATTCACATGGTGCAATAACCGAAATGGAGCGGAGAGGATAACCGAACGTCTAGCAAGGGAGATTGGGCAACACGAGACCAGCAAGGGAGATGCATCAATGAACTAGCCATTGGGTCGGACCATGCACCATTGGTGGTCCAACTCAAGAAACCGAGAAAGAGAGCTAGGAGACAGTTCAAATTTGAGGCAATGTGGCTCGAAAACCTGGAATGTAGGGAGGTAATAAAAGAAGCTTGGGAGATACCAATTACGAGAAGAGAAATCCAAGGGGTGTACAAAACATTACACAAATGCCGATTGAAACTCACGGCTTGGAGCAAGGGTAGCTTCAACGACAACATGCATGAGATCTCAAAAACGAAGGAGACGCTAATGAGAAACATGCAAGGGGGGATGATCGATGATGCAATACAAGAACAGAAAAGGTTGAAAGGGAAATTCTAAAGACTTTGGACGAGGGAGGAGACATATTGGAAACAACGGTCGAGGGTCAAATGGCTTAGGGACGGAGACCGTAATACTACCTTCTTTCACCATACCACAATAGAATGGAGGAGACAAAACCAAATATGCAGACTAAGGGAAACAAATGGGGAGTGGATAGATAAGGAAGGGAGGATAGCCGAGGAGCTCCACCGATATTTTGGAGACATGTTCACCTCAGAACAAACCGAACTAGGTGATGAGTTCCTAAGATATGTACCGAACCAAATCACACCCGAGATGAATGCATACTTGACAAGGGAGGTGATGGATACAGAAATAAGGTCGGCTACATACCAACTAGGAGGGGCGCGTGCGCCAAGTCTGGACAGGTTCCCTGGTGTGTTTTACCGAAGGAACTGGAACATTGTGGGGGCAGACGTCATCACCGCGGTCAAGACTTTCTCCAGAACATGTACTCTTCTAAACCCCTGAATAATACAGATATAGTGTTGATTCCAAAGGTACCAAACCCGATGAGACGCGCAGATTTTAGGCCAATAAGATGTTGCAATTTTCTATACAAAATAATATCAAAAGTGTTGGTGAACTGTTTAAAGATTTATCTATTAGAGCTTATCACTCATTTCCAGAGTGCATTTGTATCAGGTAGACATATACAGGATAACATCATGGTAGCCCACGAAGTATTCCACCATTTGAATATGAACCGCCATGAAAACAAGGTGGAATGCGCACTCAAGATTGACATGAAGAAAGCGTACGATAGAGTGGATTGGGAGTTTCTATTCACCAGACTTAGGAAGGGAGGGTTTGCAAAGCAATGTTGGGATGGATCAGGGAATGCATATCAATAACAACCTACCAAGTAGTGGTGAAGGGGAACGAACAATATCTATATCCCCAACGCGGGGTATCCGACAAGGTGACCCTCTATCACCCTACCTATTCATTCTACTTGCGGATGTACTAGCACGAAAACTGTAAGGGACAACCAGGGAGGGAACCATACAGGGGATCATCCTAAGGAGACAGTACCCGGAATTCCACCACTTATTTTTTTGCAGATGACTCCCTGTTCTTCATAAAAGGATCACCCGAGAATGCAAGCGGTCTTTGGAGTACCCTGGAATCTTACTGTCAGGTATCGTACCAACGGATAAACAGAGATAAATCGACCTTCTTTTTCGGTAAGGGGGCTGGACCGAATGAGAAAAAATGGATAGAGAAGGCACTCCATATAAAGAGCACGGTAGACCCGGGTAAGTACTTAGGCTTGCCATCGATCTGGGGACGATCAAAGAGGGAGACACTGGAATCCTTGAAAACCAAAATCACGGACAAGTTGGAACGGTGGAGGCCGAAAACATTAAACCAAGCGGGGAAGGAAGTGCTAATCAAGGAGATCATCACCGCGATCCCCACGTACATCATGAGCGTTTTCTGACCCCCCAAAACTTAGTGCTCGTAAATTGATGCTCTCATTGCAGACTTTTGGTAGGGGCAAACAACGGAGGAGAAGAGAACACATCGGAGAATATGAGAGGTCCTAACAAAGGCAAAATAGGTTGGGGGACTAGGGTTCCGGGAACTCCAAAGTTTCAACACGGCGCTCCTAACTAAAATGGCGAGTCGAATCTTGACTGATCCCGACACTATATGCGCGCAAGTCTTAAAGGGACTATACTTTTCACGGTGTTCGTTATTAGAGGCAAAAAAGGGAGGTCGAGCCTCATGGGGATGGAGTAGTATCCTACATGGACGAGATGTAATCAAGCAAGAAGGGACGTGGACGATTGGCACGGGAGAGAACATCCGAGTCTTTGAGGACCTATGGATATATACTAAGGAGAGAAAAATGGTGAACGGGGACGTCATGGTTGAGCACGGGGGGAACCTAAGAGTAAGTGAGCTCATTCATCTGAATGGTACATGGAATGAGACCCTAGTGAGGAGCATAGTAGACCAAGAAAATGCAACCCATATCCTCAATATCCCTTTAATGTGCGATGGGGGACGCGACCGGTACATATGGCAACATACAAAGGAAGGAAACCCTTAAGTCTGATCGGTCTACCACAAAATAAGGGAGAGGACCGAACAAAGACCAAGGGCGAACCCAAACCACGTCGGCACATTTTGGAAAGACATTTGGAAATCAAAGGTAATACCAAATGTAATAAACTTCATATGGTGTCTCGCAACAAAAGTCATAGTCGTTAAAGCGAACATGGGGCGTAGGGGGATGAATGTACCTTCGAGCTGCCCCATATGTGGTGAAGTTGAGACAAGGAAACACATGATCTTGGAGTATGGATGGACGGAACAGGTTTGGCTCGGAACACTTGGGATTCAAGTGGATAGACCGAATGAGCTCGACATGGTGTAATGGCTTAAGAAAAGGAAGGCGGAGCTCCATGGTGGAAGCATAATGAGCGACAAGAAGTGGGCCCAAAACCTACTCACGTGTTGGCGCATATGGAAGGCAAGATGCACGACAACTTTTGAAGCTAAGCAACCAAGTCCGAGGGTCGTGGTAATGGAAGTCAAGCAAGCCTACGAGGAGCAGGAAGGGGCAAACCGAACAGAACAAACACACCGCACGCAAGAGGATAGACCGACCCAACAATGGCAACCACCGACGGGTAACACGATCAAGATAAATTGCGACGCCTCATGGTGCAAGGAAACGCAAAGAGACGGCATAGGGGTGGTGGAAAGAGACAAAGACAGAAAGCTAGTGGGCGGGATGAACCAGAGACAAATGAGTGACGACATAGAGACGATGGAAGCCATGACAATACAAGAAGGAGTATGACTAGCGGTTGAGGCGTGATGGCAAAGCATTATAATAGAGACAGACTCACAAACGGTTCACCAACAAATCATGGAGGGGCCGAAACATTGGAGGTTGTCAACCATTATACCGAACATCCGAGCACTAGCAAGACAAATCGAGCAAGTGCAATGGTGATCTATTCCAAGGATGGGCAATGAATGTGCAAATAGGATAGCAAAGTAAGAGAGATTGGGAGTGTATCTTAATGATTGAATTGAAAGACCACCACTACCCTTTGTATGTTTAGTAGCAAATGATATGATGTATGAACTTCCGTGACCCAGAGTCACAATGTAGTTTATTTAATTATAGTTTTAATTTAATTATGTATCGATTGTATTTTTAAATGGTTGAAAAATTAGCAATTTTCCAAATTTAGTATTTATAGTAAGACTCATTTTGAAAATATGTTTTTCAACCATCACTAAAAAAATTAGAAAAACTATAGTATGTAGATACTAATTAGAACTCTATATGGTCTTAAGTTTCAATTTTCACATCAATCATAAAATTTGATCAAAGTAGCATTGTTAAATTTTGACTACCTTACCAACTGTGACCGAATTTTATGGTTGATGAAAAAATGAAATATCAACATTGTATGTCTCATTGGAGTTCTAATTTAAATATCGACCTACTATAATTTTTATATTTTTTAAATGGTTGAAAAATCAGTACTATTCTAAATTTAGTGTTTAAAGCTCCCTAGATACTCATTTTAAGAATATTTTTTTAACCATCTTTAACAAATTAAAAATAATACACTATATAGATAATTAAATTAGAACTCTAACGAAATATACGATGTTGAGTTTTGATTGTCCTATCAATTATAAAATCTTGTCAAAATTGAAAAACAAATAGCAATACAACTTTGACCAAATTTTATAGTTAATGTAAAAATCAAAACTCAACACCGTATGTGCTGTTAGAGTTATAATTTAATAATTTTTTTAAAGATGGACGAAATAAATATAATCAAAATTAGTATTTTGGTAGCATATAAATACTAAATTTAGAACATTACTTTTTTTTCAACCATATATTTTTTTAATAGTATATAGATAATTAAATTAAAACTATAATCAAACAAGTGATGTTGAACTAAATTACACTATTAGAGAGTTTCAATAAAAAAACATAAGATATTTAATATAATAATATGAGAGATACATAAGTATATTTGAGGTTTATGAAAAAAATAATTACAATTAGTAATATAGTGGTAGAACACCTATTTACTATATATGAGGTTCAAGGTTTAATTCTTATGGTGAACATGATTTTTTTCACCATTATCTCATTGAGGGACAAATTAGAACATTTTAGTTTTAAATAAAAGTGGTTTTTTATAAAGTAAAATCTCATCAATATTAAGAGTTTACTTGAAAATCTAATTAGCATCAAATTAATGATGCTTGATATTTATTTTTATTATTAATTATGAATAATTATTATTTGATTTCATAGGGTATATATTATTATTTTGTATAATTGTAAAACTAATTATAATTAAATATATATTTGAATCCACAAAAAATTATTTGTAATAAGTAATTTACATATATTTGTTTTTAAATTTAACGTATATAAATTTTCTACCTATTTAAATATAACCAGTTTTTAGTCAATATATAGGAACTAATGCTCTATTTTGTAGTCTAGTCTATCCTGGAGCCCAAGATATAGTCTGTAGTAGGGGTGTCAATTTCTGACACGACACGATTAAACGACACGATACGATCTGTTTTAAAGCGTATATGAGTTTGACCTTAACGGATCCCGTGTCTAAACAACTCATATACATTTAGACACGATTAATAACCGTGTCTAAACACCTCAGATCTGCAAATATCTGTATAAACACGATTAACTAATCGTGTCGTGTATTCATGTGACACGAATAGAGATATAGGGGTGTCAATTTCTGACACAAGACGATTTCTAAGTGTGTCTGAATAACTATTATACGTTTAGACATAATTAATAATCGTGTCTAAACACATCTAACATGTAAATACACGGCAAACAAACGTTTAGACACAATTAATTAATCGTGTCTAGATGTGTCGTGTACTAAGTGTGTCTAATCGTGTACACGGTTACTTCTATGAATTGAGTTAGGCTTAAATTTATACTAATAAAGTAAGTGACTCATTAACCACACTCATGAGTTCTAAATAGAATTAATTATTAAAAAAATACTCAAATTTTAGTCTACTTAGAAATTTTTAATTTATTATTATTTATAATTTAAGGTTCAATATTCAATAAAATAACCAAAATTTGAATATTACTTTTTTGTAATTAACCATTTTTCGAAAAAGGTAATTTCTATAAATTCTTAACGAATTATGTTTCTAAATAACTCTATACGTTTAGACACGATAAACGACTTATATGTTTAGACACGTTTAAAATTTATCCGTTTATACACGAGACATGTTTAGACACAACACGATTAATAACACGACACGATTAGACACGACACGATTGCAAGTCCTTAGTATGTAGATCAGACCAAACCAATTCCTGAGAGGATGAATGTGTCAATATCAGAGATCATCTCCTCAGTTCTTGCCTTTGCCATCTCACTCTTACCAAGAATCTGAAATGCATGCCCCACGTCTCTGTAAACAAATTGCTCCACAATTCCTCCACTTAACGCTGCCTTTTTCAGAAAACCAACAAATTCCAAGTTTCTGTCCCTCAATATATCCTTCTCCGACACGCACACCATTGTTGGTCGGAGCTTCAAACACTCCATCTTACCCGAACCCATTAACGGATTGCACCAAGGGTGGTCTCGGTCAGACCCTGTAGGTAAGGCAAGACGCCAGTAAGTGTCTGAAGCCGCTAAGCTCAGTGGCGACCGTGCTTCTTCCATGCTCCTCTCTGAGTCCGTCCTTGCTTGTCCACCGAAGAAGGGTTGGATCAGAATTGTCCCCTTAAACTTCAGAGGACTCAGGGCAGTAGCTTCGAGCTCGTTAGTAGATATGAGCCTTACGGACAGATATTGGGCAATGTTGGCTCCAGCACTGTCTCCGGCAAGGAACACATTGGCGAAGTCGCATCGCTTTGTCCACCACCACGTGGTACTTGTCGGAAGATCATCTGACGTCTGTTTGATCCATTTTAGGATTTTGATTCCATCCTCATACGCTGCTGGAAGGGGATTTTCTGGCGCCAAACGGTAGTTCACTGACACGATCACAACTTTTGCCTTCAGAGACAATTTTGCTAGAAAGTGATGGTAACAGCTCCAGGCTGCGGATCCAACGCAGAATCCGCCACCATGAAAATAAACCATACAAGGGAGCTTGTTCGGACCACCATGGTATTGAATAGGGACATAGAACCGCACCCATAGGTTCGTATATTTGTCTATCACCCAGTACCTGTGTCAAACGAGCCAGAGACACATGGAACTATGTGTGGTCTCTCGACGTGACCGTCCTTATAAACCGTGATGAGTCCTTCGATCTGTTCGGTCACCGAGCCATGTGAGTGAGAACTGTTGTCTCGTTGGATACAGGGACTTGGATCATGGGCGAGAGCAGCGCTCATTCTTCTTCTTCTCGTTCTTCTAAATTGTGAAGAGTCTCATTAAATAGCGGACCAAAGCCAAGGATTTCTTGTTGGGGATGTACAAGTCAAAGAAGAGGAACCCATCCATCTTATGTTGCAAAAGGAAGTTTCCACAGACATTCACGTGCAAGTTATGGATAAAAAATTCAAAAAATTCTCCACCACTATTCACTAAAGTATGAACTGTTTATTTATATATTATTCTTTAGTGAGATTAAAGTATCTTTAATACATAAGAAGTAACGTTTTTATAGTCGGTACACCACCAAAATTTTATTATTTCAATATCTACCCAAAAGATATAAATGTATCTACTTTATTTTGACATTCAAAATGGATGGAAACCGTCACCTGTCAGTCACGTGCCCAACTTAGATCGAAATTCGAACAAAATACTTTTTGTGAAGACCAAAATGCCCCTCGTCATATTTTCTCATTTTGTTTTATAAAAGTTACACACTACATGCGACTGCTAGTCGTGGGTAGAGTTCAATTAGTGTAACAATGCTAGTTAATATTGCTGTCACACATGTGACAACCAGACCCGGGTAAGAGATAATTTTACTACTATTTGTGACTGTCAGTTGCAAGTTAGTATAGTTTCGTAAATAGTTTTGGAAACTAGTTATTTTAGAATCTGGTTTTCAAATGAAGTATATTTTGAAAAAATAATTATAATGAATAACACTTTAGTTATATTACGAACTAGATATATGAGACACGCAAAGTAGTCAACTTAATTAATTAATTTTATACAAAGTAGAAAAACAAAATAGACATCTAATAATTCAAAAATATGTTATAAATATTAACAAAGTAACAAAGACTAACATAATCACCAATTAGTCATATTTTGAAACATATGTAATCATTATGAACATTGAGCAAACATGTATAACCATTCAAGTAATTAACCCTAAATTTAATAAAGATTATTTATGTATGATTTTGTTTATTAATATATATATATATATATATATATATATATGTATATTAAGAGGTTTTGAAATGAATAAAGTACATCTATATCAATATTATTAATTGAACGTAATGTTATTTATGAGAAACAAAGTTTTGCATTTATTTTACTATTAAATTGGATGTCGATATCGCGTGGATCTTTTTATATGATGTTTCAGAAGAAACAAACAGAGGGAGATATGTAATTTATAACCTAAATTATGACTGTTTGCGCTAATATGGGGTTATAATATATATATATGGTTAATTGTCAATTTGCCCCTTAATGTTTGGACCGAATTTAAGAATTCCCCTTAAAGTTTAAAATTTTAAATATTAGTCCTAATGTTTGGATGTCATAAAAAATTGCCCTATTCCGTCTTCAGGCCGTCTGATTCAAACGGAATCCTGTCACGTGCCTTGCACATGCGTTTTATTAAGATACAAAGACAAAAATGCCCTTATTTCAGTTCATCACCTTGTTTCCCTCCATATACCCAAGGATGCCAAGAAATGGCAATTTCCTTTCGCTCCTTTGCTCTCTTTCTTGTTCTCCTTTGTTTCTTCAGTGATCTGAATCTCTGGAATGGCTACTTCCACACCGTCAACAGAGGCCGAAGCCACCGACTTCGAGTCGCCAGACACAACTACAGAGATGCGCTGACTAAGTCCATACTCTACTACGAGGGGCAGAGGTCAGGGAAGTTGTCGCCGAACCAGAGGATTACTTGGAGAAGAAACTCCGGTCTCAACGACGGCGCTGCCGCCAATGTAACCCATTTATTTGGCTATTTTGTGTAAAGTTTTTATTTTTCAGGTGAATGGTGAGGCGGGGTTTTGACTTCTTGGTCGGAAACGAATGCAGGTGGATTTGGTCGGAGGGTACTATGATGTCGGAGACAATGTGAAGTTTGGGTTTCCGATGGCGTTCACCACCACAATGCTGTCGTGGAGCGTGATTGAATTCGAAATGGGTAGCTGTCTGGAACATTTTTAAAGGTATGTTCTTGGTTCTGAAGGTTGGATTAGCCAACAAGGACCATTCTTGCTGGGAGAGACCATAGGACATGGACACGCCCAGGAATGTGTACAAGATTGACAAGAACACCCCTGGTTCCGATGTAGCGGCTGAAACAGCTGCTGCTCTTACTGCTGCATCATTGGTCTTTCGAAGAAGCAACCCGATTTACTCCAAGATCTTGACCAGGAGAGCTATCATGGTAAGAACAGTACTCCATAGACTCTGGAACAATTTTGTTTTGGGGTGCAATTTAGAAGCTTGTTCAGATTAGATTGGACAGTTGCAAATGAATGTTTTTGTTTGTTTGTTTTAGGTCTTCCAGTTTGCTGATATGTACAGAGGACCCTACAGCAATGGATTGAAGCGCATTGTTTTAGGTCGTATATGGAGGGAAACGAGGTGATGAACTGCAATAAGGGCATTTTTGTCTTTGTATCTTAATAAAACGCATGTGCAAGGCACGTGACGGGATTTCCGTTTGAATCAGACGGTCTGAAGACGGAATGGGGCAATTTTTTATGACGTCCAAACATTAGAACTAATATTTAAAATTTTAAAGTTTAAGGGGGATTCTTAAATTCGGTCCAAACATTAGGGGGCAAATTGACAATTAACCATATATATATATAACAAAAGAACACAAAGATGAGCGGTTGGGTAGGCGGCCTAACACTGTTGACATCTACGGCACATAAGAGAGTTTTTTTTTTTGACCTTTCAAGGACTTCCTCCGTCCAATCAGTGGTGGATGTAATTGATGTGTTTTTGTGTCTGTGGTTATCTGTCTGTCTGTCTTCCAATAGTAATGGGAATCATCACAATCTTACACTTATCTGTTTCTGTTCTCCCTCAAGCTTCTTGTTTTAACTACACATCGTGGTCCAGGCCTACGTACTCAAGTCTAACGAGGATTACAACCACTATTATCATAACCGGACCGGCACTCGAACCGGCGAGGGGTCCGGTCGGCCGATCCAACCCATTCGGATCCGATTCAATATGTGGTTCATTGTTTCTAAGCAAAAAAAATGAAAATACAAAGTTACAAACTACATAGTCTCAAACAAATACATAATTATTTCAAACTACATAGTCTCAAACACACACAAACTACATAGTCTCAAACATACTCATTACTCTCAAACACAATATAACACGCAGAAACTTAACCTAAGTTTCAAACTGGACATGCACTCGAACCGGAGAGGGGCCAGTTCCCCGTCATTGACATGGGAGGTCATTGTGAAGTCGAGCATTCTAGGTACCCTGGGATACGGTTGTAGTAGCCTCAGGATGGTGATACATATATTTTAATGCAACTTGATGTGAGGTTGCGATTCCGTTTCTGATAAGAGTTGGAAGAGTTGTGATAGTACTACAAACTTAGTCTGGATTTTGGTAGGGTTTAGGATACACCGCGCTCTTCACAAGTGGTAGTATTCTTTAAACCTCTTCTAGTTCTTCCACTGACTTTCCAACAAGCAAAATTTTATTCACCACTTCCAAGTGAGGTGGATCGCTTCAAGGAGTGGTGAGCACATGACCCTTGGGTTTGAGGCACAAATTTCTTGTTATTCACTGATTTCTGACTCACTAACTCAAACTACAAGAAATATTACTTCTTTCTCCCAAGAGGTGTGCCATGGGTCCAGTTTCCTCCTTCTAGGGAAGTGTTCCTTGTTCAACGACCTCTCTGCACGGGACCATAATTTTATTAATATCATCTACAATAACAACTAGTTAAATACATTCAAATTCCTTCGCTCTATCACCCAGACTACCAGGCTTACCATCAACGTCACCCCGTGCGAATGTACAAGGTTTTTCTCATGATGACCTTGCTCACAATGGGTGTATCGTGGATCTTATTACGAGTGAGAACGATCGTGACACTATACCTAGTGGGATGGTAAACTCTTCATTCTACACTCCACAAAAGTTGCCAAACCAAATATCATTCATTATGCTCTATTTGGTCCCTGCTAGAATGATAGGATGTAGGGAATATAGGATGAGATCGTGTATATGAGGTCAAACGTTGTTTAAGCACTAATTGACCCTTCCCCCATGCAACCCAATCTCCGGAGAGGATGCAAATCTATAAGTCACAAATGAATTCATTAAATGAAGCTCAAGTTCAATGGCACCGTTGAGTGAATGGTTATACATAATAGAATACAGTGGACTATGAGTAAAACCTCTCCCTAATTGTATGATTGATCACGATTCGTCCATTTTAGTTGCTTTAAGCAAGTCCTGATTTAGAGCTTCATATTATGAATGTTAAACCACTTTACACATTAGTGACTTAGAAGAAAAGACATACGTGGATCAACTTGAATGCTTTGTGTAGAAGTTCCACGAGCACTTTCTGTGCAAGCTCCATAAATTGATCTTTGCTCTCAGACGATCCTCACAAAAGTTGCTTGCTTGTCCTCTATTTTTGGCATGAAGGACATGGGTGAGGTGTCGTACATCATCAGAAGTTAGCTTTTGAGAGATCCCCCAAGAGGTAGTTGTGTCTCTCTCGGGAGAGTTACATAAACAAAATATTGGGTAAGCTTAACCTAAGTAACTAATATGCATTCTCTTAATAACGATATGCATTCTAATACTTTAGAAGAAAAAGACTTAATGAGATAAATTTGAGACCTAAGTTCAATAAAAACTTGATGTAAGCAATATTGTGTATTTAGTCAAACATTCATCACACGATTGATATGGTAATGTGACACCAATTAGACATGGGATAGAAATTTTGACAAACACTGAAAAATGATCATGCGATATCAAAACGTTACTAGTAATTACATAATTTCATGCTAGTGTGACTCACACAATGATGTGGATCTGCGTGTGACTAGATACAATGATGTTGACTTGGTGGTGACGTAAATGTTAGACAAATCACCCTAATCTTCAAAGTCATAATATCGCAGATTAGGAAGGTATAATCATGCATGATATTATCTACTATGGATACCGAATTTGAAGTTCCTTGCACCAACCTATGTGGTTAAATGGGCTCTTAGAATTAACCTATCTCGTTGGAGCTTTTCCAAATGTTTTTTTTTGGATAATTATGGAATAAACCGGTAAACGTAACAACGTTTTCACCAAAACTCAAACTACAAAAGCGTTACTAGCTAGCTTTAACAATTCTTGAAAATGAAAAACCAACCGTGTCTTTACGGAGCACGTTAATAGTTTCCTTCAGAGGTGACGTATGGAGTTCAAAAACATGATGCTGGTTAATCGCCATGCCCACCATTATATCAGCAACCGCATTTGCCTCTTGAAATATATGTCTGAACTTCATTCTTTCGAACTGCATCAAGAGTTTCCTGCAATCCACAATGATGGCCATTAATTTTAAATTTGACATTTTTTTCGTGAGAGATTACCTTATGATCTGATAGGGCGTCCGCTTCTAGGTGAATTGAATTTAATCCGAGTGTCTTTGCCAGTAGAAGGCCATCTTAGATGGCCCAACATTCCGTAGTGAGGCTATTTGAGGAACCCAAATTCCATGAGAATCCCTCTACCCATTTACCCTTGTAATCTCGGAACACCCCACTTGATCCTGCAAAGCGTGGGTTTCCCTTAGTAGCTCCATCTGTATTGATTTTAAACCAATCCTTTTTTTGGAGAAACCCAACTAATATCAATGAAGATAAACTCTTTGGTGGTCTCAGTCTCAAGATAAGCATTTTGGTGAAACTTTGCCTGAGATAAAGATAGATTATAAACAGAAGAAGAAACAGGTGTATCAATAAAAATAAGTGAGGTCTTATTTTTCCAAATATTCCAAAAAGCATACGGAAAGAAGAAATTCCAGTCAACTCCTTGAACAGTGACTCCCGATGCCTGACAACCAAACTTGATCCACTCATTCAACGGAAAGTGGAAGGATTGCCCCCAGACTGGGCGACCAAGTGACTGAATTCCACATCTTTTTTGCATGTTCACATCCACGAAGATGTGATCGATGTACTCCACCCCAGAATAGCATATTGAGCTAAAATTGTATCCCCATTAGTTCAATAATTTGCAAGTGACTAGTCTATTTTTAAGGCACAACCATATAAAATACTGAATTTTTGGAGTAGTATGAACTTTCCAAACCCAATTCCACTAGTCAAGTACCTGACTATTTGAGAAATGACCCGCTAAAAGAGAGTAAGAAGATGCAGTAATGTAACTCCTCGAGTTTGTGACATTCTATATTTAAGTGTCCAACGATACATTAGTCATATCCCCTGGAGTACTCTTAAACATGTCCAAGAATATTTTCGGTAAATCAAAAGAAGTTCTATCTAGGTTCCACTCGTCATTTTGGAAAACATCTCGTACCATCAAGTTGTCTTCCTCATACTTCAGTGGACCATGGATAGAAGATCGAAGGGATTGACCACCCACCCAATTATCGTGCCAGAATTTAATGTCCTTACCATTTGCCACCACCCACCCCGAACCCATTTTAAGAGTGTTCATACCTTCATTTATTGCTTTCCAATTACATGGCGTTTTGCTCGAAGTAGTGAGAGAAGTTCCATCTCGCTTTAATATTCTACTTCTAATCATCGCAGCCAAAGGAGTCGTTTCCTTTTTCAATCTCCATGCCAAACTCCCCAATATCGCTTTGTTTCAATACATCACTGATTGAATACCAAGTCCTCCTAGGTTTTTAGGCTTTGTAATTTCATCCCAACTGATCAAGTGAATTCTCCTTTTCTGGTCCGTGGAGCCCCAAACAAAGTTTCTATTAATCATATCCAGTTCTTTGCATACTGAAATAGGTAACATTGTACACTTCATATAATAGGAGGGGATAATGGACAAAATCGATTTGACCAAAGTAACCCTACCAGCTATCGATAAAGGTTTTGCCCTCCACCCCGAAAGTTTATTTCTACCTTTATCTAGAACAAAGTTAAAGGAGTTAACTTTTGAGTTTGACAAATCAAGAGGAAAACCAGGGTAAAACCCAAAATTCTCAACTGTTTTAAACTTTAAAATCCTTGAAATCTCTGTTCTTTTGCTAGTAGGTACATTTTTTGAGAAAACCATGATCAACTTGCTCTGATTTACCTTTTGTCCCGAAATAGCGCAAAGGTCTTCTAAAACCGAGTTGATACATTTAAAATTTTCAGGTGTCGCCTCTCCCATGAGAATGAGGCCATCGGCAAATTAAAGGTGGGATAACGTCATGTTGCCTCTTTCCAACGTTTTCATCGATAAGAAACACCAGATATTCCATACATAGAATAAAGATGTACGAAGATAGAGGATCACCTTGTCTAATACCTCTTGAAGGGTAGAATTTTTCAAGTTCCCCCCCCCCCCCCCCCCCCCCCGCATTAAACAAAATCTAAATCGAGGATGTGGAAATACAACTCATAATCAACTTAATGACTGTATCAGGGAATTTAAAGAATTTGAAAGTACTTCTGATGAAGTCCCACTCAATTCTAATATAAGTTTTTTCAAGATCAATTTTTATAATCATGCACCATTTCTGACCCTTTTTATGCTTTGAAAAATGAAGCATTTCTCTAAGTAAAATCACATTGTCAGAACCTCTTCTACCTGGGACAAAGCTAGTGTTAAAAGGAGAGATGATATTATTCAGGACCGGTCTGATTCTGTTCACCAGAATTTTGGAAATCACCTTATAAATAGAGTTGCAAAGACTTATAGGTCTGAATTGGGAAACCGAATTAGGCTGACTACATTTTGGAATTAGGCAGATAAACGTCTCATTCCAACTTGTAGGAACAAACCCCCTTTTAAAAACCTCACGAACAACATTTGTGAGAGAGCTACCAGTACAGTTCCACAAGTTTTGGAAGAAAGCCGGATGAAGGCCATCAGGGCCCGGAGCTTTAAAAGGTTTAAGATCCCAAGTTCCTTTCTTAATTTCTTCTAAAGTGACAGAATTGTTTAGGCAACGAATTTAGTTTTCAGACAAAAAAGTTCTTCAAGAGTCGGGGCAACCTACCAACAAAGAAGAGGTAACCTTAGAAGTGGTGAAAGGATTTGAAAAGAATTTTTGAAATTCCACCTGAATAAGTCCCTCATCGAAAATCCAATTTCCAACTAAGTGTTTAATAGCCAAAATTTTATTTCTTGTTCTTTTAACAAGAGTAGAATTATGATAGAATTTTGTGTTTCTATCCCCATCTGTCATCCACTTAGTGCGAGACTTTGCAGCCCAAAGTTTCTTCATGGTTAAGAATCTCAAAAAGCTCTAACTGAATATTCTTTTCCAGAGAGACGATGAAATCGTTTGGGGGAATTAGCAATGCACTTTTGATCTTCTGAGATCCCGTGAAGAATTTTTTCCTTGTTCTGAAATTTTTTTCCAAAAACATCTTTATTCCAGGATCTAGCTTTGTCAGTGAAGTGGTTAATGGCAGATGTGATCCTATTACTAAACTCGTTCCAAGTATTCTTGACCAGTAGTTCAAAACTTGGGTGGTCAAGCCACATAGTCTTCATCCTAAATGGTCTAACTACCCTATTACCACTATCCCCACCAAAATTAAGAAGAAGCGGGCAATGGTCAGAGTGAGTTCTAGTAACATGCGTAACAGAGGCATTAGGAAAAGTAAATTTCCAATCCATGTTTGCCATCATCCTATCAAGTTTTTGTAGGATTAATCTACCAGAGTTCCACATGTTGGATCGTAAAATCCTGGATGCTGATCTGGCAGTGAATTGAATGCCAGGCAAGGTTGGGAAGACGCTTCTGCTCCAACTCTGGTGAACCTGCAGGTAGGGGAGCGCAACAGAGGGGGTGTCTCTAGGTCCCTCTCCGATGCTTAAATGAGTATATGTGTGTATATAACTCCAAACGTAAAGAACGTATGTAAAGCAAGGGTATTTATAGGGTAAGAGAGATAGAACCGTATAAGGCAGCTGAATATCTTAGTGTATATTGTGTTGCTGAAGATTCGGATCGTGGGATATGGCAGTTACTGCGAGATATTGCAGTTACCAAATCTAATCTTTAGTGAATATGTGACCGAGATACGCGGGATATCATGGCCACTTCCTTCTTAACGGTTCTGCGGGACCAGAGGAGAGAGGCAAGGCTCTCTTCGGGGCGAGCACTCTCATGGCGAGCAGTGAGATGACTTGGCCTTAGTGAAGAGTGGCGAGCACTCAGGGCGCTCTCAGAGTCCTTGGGCTCGGTTCTGGGCCATTCTCTGGAGGCCGGTCCGGTTCAAATGTCATGGGTTTACCCCCTCTATAGTTATTGGGCCTTCGAGGCCTTTTCCTTACTGGGCTGTCACTATCGATACCCAACATTTGCCGCCGAAGATTGATTGAAGTTTCTTCAGTCGAGCTTTATTTCCTGGTAGGGTTTTAGATAGTGACGTCTCAGATTCGGTTTTCTTCGTTTCTTGTACTGGTTCATGACCTTTGAGGCATTTTGAGCTCGTTTGGCGAGCAGTTTTTTCTTCGTTCAAAGCTGAAAAAATATCCTTCCTTTTATTCCCCTTTGGCGATCACTCGAGGTAATCTAGGTTCATGAGAGTCTATTTTTCTTGGTTTGGGAGATCACTACTCGCCTGAGGTATTTCTGGTAAAGTCTCTTAGTGCGCTGGCGACCACCTTGTCTCCTTAGTGGACTTTTAACATTTAATAACTGCACAGTTGTCCAGAAATCGAACGGTCACTTAAGGCACGCCTGACATTTACTTTTTCGTAAACCTAGGGTAATTTGTCAGCTGTCTGTACCAGCCAACCGTCTGTCTCCCCAAGGTGTCTCTTGGAATTCTGACATTGCTTTGGCTTTTTCCAAAAAGGTGCAATTATTTCTCTGTGTCGCTTCGATTTGCTCGTGTCGGTTACTCCTTTCTTGGTCTATATAAGAAACGTCAGTTTCTATATTTTGTTTTTTACGTTTATCCACTCCCTCAGATTTCTAGAGCTTCGTTGCGAACCTTTCTTCTTTATTTTTCAACCTTCTTCAGCCTTCTTCATTCATTTACATGGCTCCCCGAAGTCAGAGAGTCAAGTATATGGCCCCCAAGGGTGCTAACAAAGCCAACGCTCCTAGGAACACCAATGCCCCCTTGACCATCAGGGATGACGCTGTGCCCCCCTCAGTGGGGGAACAGGCTGATCTGGGAAGGTTTGTAAGCACTCCTGTAGTGGTGGACGGGCATGAGCTAGACACACCTGTTTTTTCCCCAAAAGGTAAACTTTCGCCCTTTTACTGCTCTGTTTTGGCAATATCCTCTGTTTTCTTTTGTTTTTTATACTTGCTGTGCTATACTTGAACCGTTCTGAGTAGATGTCAAGCCTAATGAATTGAAGCCGGCTTACTTTAAGACCATGGTGGCGCTTGGCGGCTTTAGTGTAGAGGATGCTCCTTGGTATCCTGGCTTAGGTCTACACTTCCCTCACGACGGAGAGGTTTACATTTATGCGGCCCAAATCGATGCTGGGTTGCGTTTTCCTCTCTGTGAGGATTTGCAGACATTGTGCCAGTTTTACGGGATTCATCCCACGCAGCTTGTTCCTAACGCCCTCAGGATGTGGGTCGGTTTCAAATTTCTGTGCATACGCCAGGAATGGGCGTATTCACTGGTTTTGTTCCGGTGTTTTTTCCGACTAGCAGCTGGGGCGAACCATCTCCATCACTTCCAATCACGTTGGCCGAAGTTTGCAGAGTGGGGAGGCCCTCAAGCATGGAGTTGGAATGCTCATGTCCGTCTGGTTGATGATTTCCGGGCCACCAACTCCAACTATAAGAAGTTTTACTTCTTTTACAAGGGGGGGTGCCCTGGAAATTGTTTACCCCGGACAAGGATTTTCCTCCTTCTTTCGAAGAGCTGTCAGGAAGTGATCGGAACGCCATCGACGACCTCTATCGGTTGCATCGATCATCCCAATTCAAGTCCATTCGCTCGGTGGCGGAAACTACTGAAAACATGCTCGAGATGGCAGGCATTCATCAGGCCACGCCAATTTTTGATGATTGGGTAACTTTCTAACCTTTTTTTTTTTTTTGTCGCTTGTAGGCAAGGTCGTGAGAAAGAGCCAAAAACTGATAGGTCTCTTTGATGACCAGGGCTCGGCGGGATTGTCTTCCGACCAAGCGCTGCTGAACTCTCCTCCTCCTCCCTCTAGGCGTTCGTCCAAGAGGAAGTCTGAGGAAGTGCTTCCCTCGGCCACTGCTGGCCCTCTCCAACTAGGTATGCCGCCTCACCATTTGTAGATTTAACATTTTCATACTTTGCAGTTTTTTTTGGTTTTTGATATTTCCTCTTGTTGTTTTGCAGGGGAGTCCTTGGCTGACGTGGCCCGGGATCCTCCTCCTTCCAAGAAGGTCAGGAGTGATGAATGCCCAGAAGTCGACCAGCATGTTCCTCCTCCCCATCCTAAGGGTCCTTCTGCCAATAAGGGGAAGGGTCTGGATGTGGTTCCTCCTGCTCTTTCTCCCCAGGGCTGTTCTGCCACCAAGGAGAAGGTTTTGGCCTTAGCGCCTCCCGCTCCTACTGTGCCCACGGCTCCCCTTAAGGAGTCTGGGACCCAAAAGAAGGGGCCCGACGCTTCCAGTTCTTCAAGGGCTCCTGCGGAGGAGTATTGCTCCCTGGCAAGCCTGTTCCAGCCACTTAAAGCAGCGGATTCTCGGGAACCTTGGGTCCCTTGCGGGGACCTTACGAAGAAGGGGTACCCTCCCCAGAAGATCCTCCGGTGTAGCCCAGATATGTGTATGCGGCTTCTGGACGGGATAATTCCCCCTACAGACCACTCGATTGTTCCCACGGAGCTTCATCAGATCGAGGGGTTCCTTCGGTCCCACTTTGAACGAGTAGCTCTGGTAGGATCTCGTTTTTTATTTCGTAGTCTTTTCTTTGTAGTTCCCTTTTCGTTTATTGTCTTGACAACTTTCATTCTATCTTTGTTGCTAGTTCGTTCGGGAAGAAGTGATTCTTGGCCGCGTCTTCGGGGAGCTTGCCGACAAGCATTCCAACATGCTTGTCGAGCTGGAGCAGTACCGAAGTACGGGGGTCACTCCTGGGCAATTGGGTACCATCAAGACGACTGCGGATGCAGCGGTCGCCTTGGCGGACGATACGCGGGAGGAGTACTTCAGGAAGGAGCAGCGCCTCCTTGCTGACGTCAAGAAGAGGGAGGCTGACGCAGCTGCTGCTCTTCAGGACTTTGACGCCCTTCACCTGTGTTTAGATCAGGGGAGATCGTCCGAGTTCGCCTAGAGGCTGAGCTAAAGGAAGCTCAAGCGCAAGGGGAAGAATTGGAAGCTCGCAGGGTCGCTGCCGAGGCGCAAAGGGCCGTTGCTGACGCCCAGAGGGAAGCTGTAGAGGCCCAAAGGGCTGCTGCCGAAGCCAGGGGGATCGCCCTGGAGGAGGAGATGGATCGGCTAACTGCACAGGTGAAAGCCGTCCCTTCGCCCCAGAGCGTAGTCGAGGCATTCAAGGCCTCCGAGGATTTTGCTGATTGCGCTCTGAAGGTGATGAAGTCGGTGATTGCCGATTTCCTCCAAGTCCTGGTGGATGATGTCCAGGCGGTCGATCCCATTGGGGAAGTTGAGTCTTTGAAGGTCTTCCTCCGAAGTCGTACCCTTCAGCCTACCGCCGTTGCCGAAGAGGTTGTTCCAGTTACGGCTGAAGAGGTTGCCCCCGAAGGAGAGCCAAGCCTTCTTGCCCCCGACGGCGAGCAAAACGCCTCTGCCCTTGAAGGCGAGCAAAGCGCCTCTGTCCCCGAGGATCCCAAAGCTTGAAGTCTCCACCTCCTTTATCGACAATGTTTGCCTTTTAGATAGCTATTTTTCTTTGTAATTTTTGTTTTTGGTTTGTAATTATTTATTTAAGACTTGGGTTTTCCTATTGAATGCCTTTTATGTTCATGTTTGTCTATTCATCCAATGTCATAATTACTCTTCACTTTTTATTGCTTTGTAATGTCGTCGACCCTTAAAGCCTTAGACCAATCATAAGTCGAACTTTCTAAGGATAATACTTCTGACACTTAAAAGCATAAACTTCTAAGTTCAAAGAGATATTACCTTCTATGAAGTTTAAACCTTTGAGGTGTTGGCATAATAACAGGGGATTTGTAATTTTTCAGGCTTTATCATCGATAGTGATCGCCTAAAATTTCTTTGGCCTGACTTTGGCGTTAGGGCTTTTATTTTGCCTAATGTTTTGCTAGGTCTTTTGGCCTGACTTTGGCGCCAGGGCTTTTGGCCTAGCCTTGTCACTAGGGCTTTTTTGTTTTGCCTAACTTTATTGCTAGGTCTTTTGGCCTAAATTTGTTGTTAGGGCTTTTTGGCCTAGCTTTGTTGCTAGGGCTTTTGGCCTAGCTTTGTTGCTAGGGCTTTTTGGCCTGGCTTTGGCGTCAGGGCTTTTGGCCTAGCTTTGTTGCTAGGGCTTTTGGCCTAACTTTGTTGTTAGGGCTTTTTGGCCTAGCTTTGTTGCTAAGACTTTTGGCCTAGCTTTGTTGCTAGGGCTTTTTGGCCTAACTTTGGCGTCAGAGCTTTTGGCATAGCTTTGTTGCTAGGGCTTTTGGCCTAACTTTGTTGTTAGGGCTTTTTGGCCTAGCTTTGTTGCTAGGGCTTTTGGCCTGACTTTGGCGTCAGGGCTTTTGGCTTCGGCTTGCTTCGAGTGGACACGCTTTATGAAGGAATGGCTTTCTTGTATTGACATAACAGTTTGATTACAAGCTATGCATAAAATCTTCTTAAATGCTCAGAATTAAATGGACGGGGTAACCTCTCGCCTTCAGTGGTTTCCAAATAGTAGGATGCTGGTGCGGCGATCTCTACTACTTTGTACGGTCCTTCCCATTTGGCTGAAAGTTTGTTCTCATAACCATCTCCCCCACGAAAAATTGGTGAGCGCTGACTTTTCTGTTGAAATACCGAGCGGTCGCCAAGCGCATCTTTGCCTGTTTCTTTTCCGAGAGCCATCTCTTTTCCTCTGTTAAGTCGAGGTCAGTTTTGCGTTCGATCTCATTTGCCTTTGCGTTAAAGTGTAAGACTCTGTGGGTAGGCACTGCTAATTCGGCTGGTGCTACTGCTTCTGATCCGTACACTAAACTGAAAGGCGTTTCTCCTGTGGCCGCCTTAGGCGTTGTTGTGATTGCCCATAATACGTTTTCCAGTTCATCTGCCCAGTTCCCTTTGAATGCTCGAACCCTTTTCTTGAGTCCTGCTAAGACAACCTTATTGGCTGCTTCGGCTTGCCCATTCGTTTGAGGATGATGTACTGAGCTGAAACGATGGTCCACATGATATTCTTCACAGAGCCATTTCAGCTCCATTCCAACAAATTGCGGACCATTATCACTGATGAGTACCTTAGGAATGCCAAACCTGGAGAATATGTTGACCTGCAGGAACTTGATGACCTGAAATTCTGTTGTCGAAGCTAGAGATTTCGCCTCTACCCACTTAGTGAAGTAGTCAATTGCCACTATAATGTGAGTACGCTGACCAGTGCTAATGGGAAAAGGACCCAATATATCCATTCCCCATTGAGCGAAAGGCCAGGCACCTGCCATTGGGGATAATAATGTCGATGGTCGACCCGATCGTGGTGCAAACTGCTGGCAAATCTCACACTTCTGTGTTAACTCGACTGCATCTTTTCCCAAGGTCGGATAGTAATATCCCAATCTGAATATTTTCCTGCTTAGTGATCGAGCACCTTCATGACATGCTGCTGCCCCTTCGTGAGCTTCTCGAAGAACCTTTTATGTTTCAGGATGAGCAACACACCTCAAGTAAGGCGTCGAATAACCTCTTCTGTAGAGTTCTCCATCGATAATTAGATAACTGGCTGCGAGTCTTCTAATCCTCGTGAATTCTCCTTCGTCCTCCAGGAGGATTCCTTCTTTTAAATAACTCTGGAACGGGGTCATCCATGTGACTTATCCTTCGATGTTGAAGACCTCTGCTTTGCTTTCCAGGACTGAACATAGAGCTTTCTCCAGAAATTGTACATCCTGGACTGTCGCCCCTCCGAAGGCTAGTTTACTCAAAGAATCTGCCATCTGGTTTTCTTGGCGAGGAATAAACTCAATCGCAAAATTTGGGATTTCCGCGACCAGCTTTTTGGCAATGCCGAGATATTTCTTCATCTTTTCTCCCTTTACCTCGTAGGCGCCATTAACCTGATTGACAATAAGCTCTGAGTCACTTTTTACCTTAAGCGCAGTTATACCCAATCCTTTTGCTAGTCTGAGTCCAGTGATAAGAGCCTCATATTCTGCTTCATTATTGGTCACTGGAAATGTCAAGGCGATCGCGTACTTCAGAGGCTCGCACTCAGGAGGAATAAGAATTAAACCTGCCCCCGAGCCTTCCTTTGATGAAGACCCATCCGTATAGAGTTCCCAGATTTGATTGTCGTCTGCTGACTGACTTGGCCTGTTTTCTTCTTCTGTTTGACCGTTACTCGTGCTTTCCACTATAAAATCAGCTAGTGCTTGACCTTTGATGGCCGTTTTTGGCGCAAATTTGATCTTGAACTCGCTGAGCTCGATCGCCCACTTGACCATTCTTCCTGAAGAATCTGGCTTTATCAGGAAGTTTTTGAGAGGTTGATTAGTGAGGACGGTGATGTCGTGCGCATGAAAGTAAGGTCTCAGCTTCCGAGCAGCAATAACTAAGGCATAGAGATACTTCTCAATCTGGACATATTTTATTTCTGCTGAGTTGAACATTTTGCTAATGAAATACACTGGACTCTGAACATTATTTTCCTCCCTTATTAAGACAGCACTAGCTTCCACATCGCTAATGCCTAGATAAAGGAAAAGCTGCTCGCCTGGAACGGGCTTTGCCAGAGCTGGGAGTGTTTGGATGTGCCTCTTCAAGGAATGGAACGCTTCCTCGCAGTCTGGCGTCCACTCCAACTTGCGTTTGACCCTCAAGGTTTTGAAGAATGGGAGGGACCTGTCGCTCGCTTTGGAGAGGAAGCGGTTGAGAGCAGCTAGGCGTCCATTCAGGCACTGGACTTCCTTGTGGCAGGTTGGCGACTTCATTTCCTCTATGGCCTTTAGCTTTTCTGGATTTGCTTCGATTCCTCTTTCACTGACCATAAAACCCAGAAGTTTACCGGACTTGACCCCGAAGGCGCATTTGGCAGGATTCAGGCGAACACTGTGTCTTCTCATGTTAGGATATATGAATGATTTCATAAGAGTTTAGGGATAAAAGGATAAATTCAGCTAGGGACTAGTTTGCAATTTTACTATTCTTGAGCCCTATATATTGTATCCGGTATAACGAACTTAACAACTTCAATTTCAAGTTCATAGTTGATTTCTTAAATGTCAAGTAAGCTTTCCTTTTCCTCTTCTTAATTTCAAGAATCCTGACATGGTATCAGAGCCGCGTCGATTCTGATAATCCGATTCGGTCTCTGCGATTCATCTCTTTGTTTGCTGTAATTGTTTCGTTTAATCTGTGCGCTCTGTTTTGTTCGTCTGGTTTCCATGGAAGAAATTGCTGCGTCGTTTTTCAATAAAAAGGTTTGTCAGCTGGAAGGCGAGGAGAACTTCCAGTCGTGGAGGCAACAGGTGTTGCTGGCGGTGAGAGGATATAATCTTGAAGGCCATTTGTATGGAAACACAGCTGTTCATCCTCGAATTCAGACAGAAGATGGAGATGAAGCAAATCCAGAGTATCTGAAATTTGTGCAAAGAGATAGCTCGCTTGCCTCATGGATGTTAGCTTCAGGCAGGAGGCGAGAGCCGCGGCCATGGATCGGCCTCATGGATCGGCCGACCCCCGATCGCTCAAGGCAGGAGGCGAGAGCCGCGGCCACATAGGCTGCGACTCCATTGCCTTGGGCTGGCCACGGTGGCCAGCCGCCCTTTGCTCAGGGTCGGCCACGGTCGGCCGACACACCACCGAGCCGCGGCCAGAGCCGCGGCCACATAGGTCGCGGCTCCTTAGGTCACCTTTGAGTGATGGCCGCGACCACAGAGGTGGCGGCCACCTCAACACCTCGCAGGTGGGGCTGCGGCCACCACGCCAAGGGCCGCGACCACCGAGGCGGCGACCACCACGCCAGGGCCTCGACCACCGACGCTGCGGCCACCACGCCAGGGCCGCGGCCACCGAGGCTGCGGCCACCATGCCAAGGCCGCGACCACCATGATGTCGGCCTTGGTTTCTCGGCGTCAGGTTCGTCTTGGAGTTTTAACGTGGTTCGACAATTCAGAAACCAACCTACTATGGCTCTGATACCAATGTTGGAAATTGATGTACAAAACACTCAATCAATTAAGGTACAACATAACACATAATTAAGTTACCTCCCTGAACGATTGCCTTAGCGAAAGCGGAAGCGGATCTGCCTGAGGTTGGGATCACGGTCTGTCGGACGGGAGGACACGCCACGATTTGACGGGAGTGACCTATAATACAACAGCTACTGACCTCTATCTCAACTGTAGGGCGGCAGGGCATCACTTTCATCTACAGGTTTTCCAAACCCTAAGCACCCCTATATATACTGATATATAGAGGAATAGGTTTTAAGGCCAGATACACAACTTGTCTTATGTAAATGGGCTCCCACTTATGGGCGACCCATTATCCTTAGACCAACAGATCTGTTTAAAGGTCTCCCAAAGCTTTCAATCTCAATCCTAAACTCCATTGCTTGCCATTTTGGCAAGATGAATAGAAGATCATTTCCCAAGTCTTTAAGAACGACACAACATAAATTTTTGTTAATTCACTCATATTTATTTAGATTACAAAGGATCCTATCCTCGCAAAGTAGCGTTATTTCATCATGTTCATTGATGACTGTACATGAATGTGTTGAATTTACGTCATGAAAGCAAATTTTGAATATGGTGGTGTCTTATGAAAATAAAACAACTTAGTCGAAGATTAAGTGGTTGACGGGTTCCGTCATTACGAATAAATAATGGAAAATAATACTTTTTTGTGATTTCAATTCATTCTACTCTAATGTTGGCATTGGACACCAAATGATAATTTCAGATCCTCTAGAACAAAATAGGGAAAGTGATGAGAAACTGAGTTGTAATGTAGATAGTAAAATTCATGTTAAATGAAATTGCTAAAGGACTTTTGAGCAGAAGTAACTAACACAACAATGTTTTTTGCAGAACAAGATTCTTTTAGACTTTGAAAAGTCTAACACCATTTGAAGGAACTTACAAACACAAACCTTCACTAAACTTTTCTAAGGTGTTTGATTGTGTGTGTTGCCCTCATGTTCTTTAGCATATATGAGATAAGGCGAAAAAGATAACAACTTCAATATTTGTATGGGATATAACTCAATCTCAAAAGCCTACAAATTATATCATCCACGCTTAAAGAACATGATTGTGACTCGTGATGTGCACTTCAATGAGAAAGAAAAATGGAATTCAAAGTATTTCATTAAATCATGTAATTGTTCCTAAATTCTTGAAAGTATGTCCTCTGAAAGATACTGAAAAACTAATGCATTATATGACAAAGTTGTTATCTGATATATATGATAGATGCAATGTGGCACTATGTGAGCCTGCAAATCTTGAAGTAGCTCTACATGATTCAAAGTGAAAGAGAACAATGGAGTAAGAAGTGGAGATTATTAAAAAAAATGATTCGTTTGTGGATTGAAGAAACAAGAATGTTATTAGTATGATATGAGTGTTTAAAACCAAGTTTAATGCCGATGACTAAATTAAGAAACACAAGCCCATAATAGTTGTTAAGATGTGTGCTGAAATTTGGTGTTGATTATTCAAATACAAAGTTGCAAGACTTGATACGGTCAAACCACTACTTACCATTTTAGTTCTATGTAGGTGGAAAATGCATCAACTAGATGTCAAATTCAGCTTTCTTAAGCAGAGTTCTTTTTTTTTTGGTCAACAACATCAATACTTCTTATTCAAAGAGAAAAATCGCAATCAAGGCGATCACGGATGGTCATTATTACAATCAACCAATAATAAACTACTAAGTTGGGGTTGGGGCAGAAGGACACAATTATCTAAACACACACCCAATCTGGCTTGCCTAGCTATCCAATTAGCGCTCTCATTTGCTGAACGTGGGATTGCCTTGTAACGAACATATGAAATTTGTCGCGCCATGACCATGATATTCTCGCATATGATGTCCAATCTCCAGTAGCTCATCTTTCCTTGAATTTTATCCATGACTCTTAAGGAATCCGTCTTTACCTCGATATTTTACCAACCTCTATCAATTGTTAGTCTTATCCCTTCAAATATCGCTTAAGCTTCTAAAATTTCCACTTTATCACTCCAAGCTCTTCGGTTCAGTCCACCCACTAGCCTGTTGTGTTCATCCCTTGCCACCACGCCAATACCTCCACGATTCGTTTGGTTGCACCAAGACGCGTCACAATTGATTCGGATTACACCCTCTCTCAGCTTGGTCCATCTATTCAGTCAGATGTCCCTAGTTTTGGTGCTGCATTGAGGTTGCGTCCTTGACAGCTCCGAATGTGCTCCTTTGATAGCAAGAACCATCTCAATTGGATTTGGTCTCTTCCTCTCAAAGATTTTTTTGCATCGGACTTTCCAAATATGCCAACATATCCACATGCATAGACTTTGTCGCTGTGCTCTTGCTCTGCCCATGACACTCCCTTCCGTCATCCTTTCCTCTATCCACTCATTAAAGGCTGATGTGTGATTCTGGGTTTGTTGAATACCCAAAACACCAAACCACACTGCCTCAGTCCATCCGCACCCACTCACCATATGTTCTCTTGTTTCCTCAAGACCACAGATAGGAAAATGCTCATCCACTATCATTCCCCTTTGCCTGAGATTCTGTTTAACTGCAATAGAATTGGAAAGTAAACTCAAAAATAAATTATTGACCTTAGGCAAAGTGTTTATCTTCCATATCATCCTTCAGACATCATACTCATAGCCTATCTCTTCCACCGTGGCTCGGCTTTCTTTCTTAGCCGATGATAGACTAACTTTACCGACACCCGCCCATAATTTGTATAGGGTCATATAACTTGGTATGGGGATGGAGCAGTTCTCAGTGGTATGTTAAGAGTGAAGCATCCATCCGTGTCATTAAAGCTACCCCGAATGACTTCCTCATCCCATGCACAATTCGACCCTAACAGGTTATTCACTATCTTGTCCAGCGGCCGTCCTACATCCCTTGGCCAATCCAGTATGAGTCCTGGCTTTGTCACCACCCATGGGTCCTCGAAGGTTGTGACATTCATTTAGTCTCCAATTTACCACATCCATTCCATAAAGAAGATATCTCTCCCCCCGAAGTTCGTCCACCCTTCCTGGCCGATCTGAAACCACTATTGGGTAAGTATATCCCCTTAAGGGATCAGAACCATAGCACCTCTTGTTCATTCAGTATCCTCGCCGCCATCTTTGTAAGCAGGGCCTCATTGAAACTCTCCAATTCCCAGAATTCCAGAGCCCCCATCGTTTTGGATCTATGAAGCACCTCCCATATCTTCTAGAGAATTCTATTTCCTTCATTCGACTCACCCCACCAGAAGTTTGTGATCATTGCGTTAATTTTTTAGTACTACTTTCTAGGAAGTTTAAATACAATCATCACATATGAAGGGATTGCCCTGATGGCTGCCTTTTTGAGAACTTCCTTTCCACACTGGTTCAGGGTTTAAGACCTCCACCCTTGGACTTGTCTCGTATTTTTCTTTTTATATAGCCCAATGTTTCCTTCTTCAATCGTCCCCAAATGTATGGGAGTCCAAGGTATTTTTCAGCGGCCAAAGTGTCTTGTATTTGCAACACCCTTCAATCTCCTTACACTTATCATCATCTTCCCCGTTATTGAAGACCAAGTTTGATTTCACATTGTTTATACGCTGTCTAGAGGATCTACGGTACCTGGTCAACATATCCTTCAAAACCTGGGCATTCTCCACCATACCTTTCAAGAATAATAGTGAATCCTCAGCAAAAAACAAGTGGTGCATCTATGGACACCCTTTTTTCAGTGTGAGACCACAGAGCTTCTCCATCTGAATGTCCTCCTCAATTTGTTTGGAAAGCATGTCCGTCAAGAGGATGAAAAAATAGAAAGATAAGGGGTCTCCTTGCCACAACCCTCTAGTAAGCCGAATGATCCTTGTCCTCTTTCCATTGATCAAGACAGAGTATGATGTTTTTGTAATACACTATCTCATCCACTCGACCCATCTCGCACAAACTCCTCTTTTCTCAAGTCTTTTCAATACAAAGACCCACTCGACTGAGCATACGCCTTTTGCATATCCAGCTTCAAAGCACATTCAATTGTACCGCTGCAAAATTTATGTGGAACATTTGCATTTGGACTACAAGAAAGTTGCTCTACAACTACAGTTAGTAGTCGTTGCTAGGAGCACATTTGCCACTGCTAATTCCTTGCGTCAACGAAATCTCTGTGCCATGCTAAAGGTTTTTGAAGGGACAATTTGTCGCGATTAAAGGGTTGCCATTGCTGGAATGAACAGTTCCCCTACGGTTTAGCGTCAACATATTGGCGATGGTGTTTATGGGTAATTACCATCAACCTGTTTTAGGTGCTACACATATTCTATTATTTCAAAATATCTTGTTGATAAATTAGATACTTCAGTGTTAGCATATCAGCGATACCATTGAAGTGTATATTGCATCACCGACAAATGATGTAATGAACACCGATTATACTTAATTCACATCGAGTTGGTTTTAATGCTAAAATACCTTTTTTCACAGCAAAGTTTATTTTGCTATCGACTAATTGGTAGTAATTAACTCTCATATGTGAAATAATACTTGGAGTTGCAAATAAAGCATTTTTATTTCATAGGTCGATGCAATTGCTTATATGGTAGTACAATGGGAATTGTCATAACGGACAAACAAATTGAAACTATAAAAACAAGCAAAATTTTCTCTCTCACATGGAATATAGAAACCGCCTTAGAGAGTAGATTCATTGATTCATCAGAATGCGCTGCTTGATTATCTCTTCAATTGCATCATCTCTGACAACCCGCCCACCAACCAAAGTATTGACATTGAGCTTCCCACATATATCTCTGGAACATATTTTGGAAATATATGCAATTCCAATCACCCACTAGGAGGCTCAGTAGTGGAACACACTCTGCATTTCAATGTTGGATTTCACCATTGGGAAACTCTTCAGTTGGAAAAAAAGCTCGGTGATAGGAGTAGATGGTAGATCGGTCTGCGTAGGCAACTCTTTCTTTTTCCTAGTAATTAAAAAAAAAACTTACAACAATTTAAGATAATTATCAAATATATAATCCCTATATTCTTCCAGCTAGAGATGTATACCCACTTGTTTTTGTTTTTCTTCTTCGTCACATATGTTGATGTAAAAAACCTATTGTATGGGAAAAATGACTGGTAAAAACAAATTGGTATAAAATAGTGCACGTACAACTAGAGATCATTTTGGACGCTAACAATAATTAACATAATATTAACTATACACAGTTGTGAGCATCATAAATTTACAAACTAGATTCTCCAATCCCGTTGGGTGTGGGGAACTTCATTTTTTGGTGGACTGTGGAGGACATAATCTTATTCGGATTGATCGTGGTCCTCCCCAGGATGGCGTTGTATGATGTAGGCGAGTCGACCACCAAGAAGGTAACCGCCACCTTGATGCTCTTCTATCCTTGGCCCAGAATCATGGGCAAGGTTATTGCCCCCAGCTGATAAGTCGTTTTCCCAGCAAATGCGATCAATGGAAAATCGATCCTCTTCAGGTCATGCTTGGACTTGCCCATCTTCTCAAAGGCGTCCAGAAACAAGATATCTGTCGAGCTCCCTCCATCAATCAGAATTCTCTTCACATCACAACCGTCGAGATCGTCTGTGAAAACCAGGGCATCATTGTGAGGGGTGGTGACATGTGCCAAATCGTCTTCAGAGAATGAGATGACAATGTCTTCTTCGGGTCAATGTCCTTTTCCCAGCTGTACCGCTGTAGAAATTGAGTCGCATAGACCTCCCTTGCACGTGACCCTTCGACTCTGGTGCGAAACCCTCTAGCAATCAGATTAACTACCCTCCTGCTCTAAGATGGGCCGGCTTGCTCAGGCGGTGCAGGCAAGTGGTTTCACCTTGGTGGCGTCCGACTCCTGTCTCGTCCTGCCACAAACTCTTTCAGCATCGCCCTCTGAATCAACTTATCAATATCCCGCTTCAAAATACGGCAATCATCAATCTTGTGTCCCTTGCACTAGTGATATCTGCAATAGTTCTCTGTATCTATCCCCATAGGCTGACCACTTCTTCGAGGCATTGGTGGCCTCGCCAGAGATCGTCTTTCCATCTCGACTAGTATCACCGAGATCTACCTGTTTAAGGGCGTAAAATACTCGGGGACCTCTGGATTTCTAGGCCTTTGGTTCTCTGTTCGGGGCTTGCTGTCTCATCCCTTCTTGTCCTTCTTGACCTCATTCTTACCATCACGTCGGGGCTCAGGAACCACCCTTAGCGAGGTCGTCAGGAAATTAGCCTCGGCGTTTGCCCTCTCAAGGTCTAGGAAACCCTTCACCCTGGCTGCCAGCTCCTCCATCGTCTCAATTTCCCGTACGTGGTAATTGTTGCGTAGCTTTCTCGAGGCCTTGTTACCCACATCCAGTCCTCGATAGAAGGCTCAGAAAATCTCCCCGTCTGAGACTCGACGATCTATCTCCGTGACTTTTTGATGGAAACGCCCATAGAAATCAGCCAGTGACTCTCCAGGCTGATGTTTGACCGCATGCAGGGCGACCACACTCTTCATCAGTTGACGCTCGCCCATATACCTCTCTAGGAACTTGATTCTTAGCTATGAACAAGTCCCTATGGCTCCTGCAGGGAGGCGAAAGAACCAGGACGACGCCGAACCCGATAGGGTTGACGGAAATAATAAAGCCAAGTGATTTGGATCATTGGACTTACCCAAAAGAGAGGCCTCATGCTTGTTGACATGTATAGTGGGATCTCCTCCACCACTGTATTCGTGGATAGCCCTGGCGACGATGTCTTTCAGGATTTTGAATGCCAATGGTTGCTTCGAAAGATGCTCTCGCCTTAGCTCTGGTAAACCTGCAGGAAGGGGATCACAACAGAGGGGGTGTCTCTGGGTCCCTCTCCGATGCTTAAATGAGTATATGTGTGTGTATAGCTCAAAAAGTAATGAATGTATGTAAAGCAAAGGTATTTGTAGAGTAGGAGAGACCAAACCGTAGAAGGCAACAGTATATCTTTGTAAATATTGTGCTACTGAAGAATAGGATAGTAGATATTACAGTTATGGCGCGATATTGCAGTTACCATATCTAATATTTAGTGAATATGTGCCTGAGATATGCGGGATATCGTGGCCATAACTTTAGTAACGGTTGGTGGGACCAGAGGAGAGATGCAAATCTCTCTTCAGGGCGAGCACTCATATAGCGAGCAGTAGGAGCTCGCGACATGGTGATGAATGGCGACCAGCGATGGAACCTTTGGCGTCCATATTAGCTTGGGCTCGACCTTGGGCCACTCTATTTAGGGCCAGATCGACTTTAGCATAGGCCGATCCAGTTCGAATAACCTGGGTTCACCCCATCCATGGTTATTGGGCCTTCGAGGTCTTTTCCTTATTGGGCTGTCACTATCAATACCTAACAAAAACATCTGCCACCTAAATCACTATTTTTGTTCTTATTCACAAACTTTAAGTTAAGGAGACTGTTGTTTATTAAGATATTGGCAGAGGAGTGGAAAACAAAAGAAACTAGAGAATGAAGTTGAGATCATGAATATCCCTTTTGTAGCATGATTAGGAAGAGGGTTGTATAAAGTATGTAAGAGACGAAGGGGACAAGTATTATCGACCTGCAACGTATATATGACGCCTCTATGTTTGTTCAAATATGGCAGTGTTGGTGATTGCCCAAAATGAAAGAAGCGTTTGCTGCTCCATCGCCCCATCGCGCTTCCTATGATAAAAGCGCGTTCGAGTAATTCCGTTAGGTTGAGTATCCCGCGTACAATAATCCGTTGCTGAAATGTAATTAGTAATAACCTAGAATAAAATATCACATTGTCGACCAAATTTGAGTTTTAGGTTGAAATTCAAATCACAGTTCTTCATGTAATAGATGCATTCTACATCATATCTCACGTATTGCCTTCCTTTACAAATATTAATACTTAACAAAAATACAAGGTTAAATACAACCATGGATAATTGGTACAACCTTTAACTTCTTGGTAAAAGGTGACCATTTCTCTTTACCTGTAAACCCAAATGTTTCAATTGCATAGAAATCACCCTATTCCATTTTGGTATGTTCACTTCCTCTAACGATAGGGACTGATTTTCTAGCATGGATATGATAGGAACCGGGGAAAGTCCGGTGTTGGAGAAGCTTCTTAGATCCTGTTCGCAAAGACGACCTAATCTAGAGGAATCGATCGAATGAACAAGGAAATAAACAGAGAGAGACTAAGTACTGAAATTCATTCCAACATTGCTTTACCAATTCAGCCTACATTCTACAGTAGCCGAGAGTTGTAATAAATAGAAAACAAGTTTGTTCTAATTGCAACAGACTTCTTCAACAATAATTACAGGACAGCCCTTCGACTAGGACAATAATGACAAACTGACCCTCAATCTTCTTACTTGAGTCACATACTCTAATATTCCCTTATGAAGATGAGATCTGCAGAAATGAGCAAGTAACTGCAAGAGGGCTTGAGTCAATCAGATATCCAACTACAGCATGAACAAAATATAGGAGCAGAGTGAGACAAACATAGCTACATCATTTAACAGCATGAGAAAAATTCAACCAAAAATCAAATGGCACAAGATCAGCCAGACCAGTGTATCAGAAAAGAAAAGCTGACAGAGAGGTTTGAAGCCTCTATCTTACCAGAGTGATTGGAAGGGTTGAGACTTCATCTTGAAGTCCTCAAGAGAGTGATCACGACGATATATCATAAGATCGACAATTAAAGATCAACAGCTCTATTTTTGGACCAAATCACTCCCTATGCCAACTGAGGTGGTTGGAAGGGTTGGGCCTTCTTCTTGAAGGTCTCAAGAGTATGACAGAACACACTCTGTTTTTGACCATAAGCCACGAATAATAATAAAATCAGAGGTCAAGAGAAGATCAAGGATTTGACAATTGGGAATAAGACACATGCTGTAAAATAGAGGTAGAACCTAGTTTGAAACACCAGCACCAGGCAAAAAACTCTGTAGAGAAGATCGAATGTAGTGGCAATCTGATTGACCAGAGAACCTCAGGAGAGACTGCTGCTTCCAAGCAGAATAAAAGCAGTATTATTAAGTAGCTAAGGGAATATTAGGCAAGAGTTAAGGAAGAAAACTTATCTGATTTAGGCATTCTCATCGGTCGGTGAGTCAGAGTCCAGTAATTTCAGGTAAGCCTCTTGTTGAGTAAGTTCAGTAAGACTTGTGACCCCAAGTTTTTTCCGAAATGAAACAAATAGTTTTTCCGTAAGGGGCTTTGTTAGAATATCAGCCAGCTGCTCAGTAGCTGGAACAAAATTGACCGCAATCTGTCCAGCCATTACTTTCTCTCTTACGAAGCGGAGATCTATTTCGACATGTTTCATTTTGGCATGCTGTACTGGGTTTTCTGACATTGCAACAACACTATTATTATCAGTCCATATAATCGGTGTACCCGAGAGATGAATGTGAAGTTCAGCAAGTAAGGAGGTAACCTAGAGAACTTCATACGTTGCATTTGCCAAGGCACGAAATTCAGCTTCCGCAGACGACCTGGCGACCACCGACTGCTTCTTGGAACTCCAGACAACTGGATTTCCATTGAGCAGTAGGTAGTGACCAGAAATGGATCTGCGATCCGTGGTATCACCACCCCAATCTGCATCCGAATAAGAAACTAAGGTGGCATTGTTAGAAACAGATGAAGAATTAATCTGAAACGTAAGACCATGATCAAGAGTTCCTTTAAGATACCTAAGAATACGAGTTACAGCTTTCCAGTGAGAGAGCTGAGGGTTTTGCATAAATTGACTAAGCCTATTAACTGAAAAATGAATATCAGGACGAGTGGTGCAAATGTGCTGCAGAGCCCCTATGGTGCTTCTATAGAGAAGACCATCAGAAAAAGGCTCTGAAGGTGCAGACAGACCGGACTTAGACAAAGAATTACCTGTCATGGGCGTGGGAAGAGGGTCAGCCTTAGACATACCTGTTTTGTCGAGGAGTTCTCTTATGTAGTTCTGTTGTCCGAGGAGAAGATGGTTGTCACCACGGCTGACCTCCATGCCCAGGAAGTGATTAAGGGTGCGAAGATATTTGAGCTGGAATTCTTTGTTAATTTGGCTGATTACATCATCAATGATGGTTGGTGAGCTTCCTGTGATGACTATGTCATCAACATATACAAGCAAAAACACAGAACCAATATTAGTAAACTTAACAAATAGGCAATTATCAGAAACAGAAACCGAGAAAGATAAGGTGTTTAGCAGAAAAAAATTTAAACGTTCAAACCACGCTCTGGGCGCTTGTTTGAGCCCGTAGATGGCTTTATTTAATCGACAAACAAGGGCAGCACCATTGTTGTCTGTTTGCTGAAAACCGGGAGGTTGCGTCATGTAAACCTCTTCAAGAAGACCGCCATGAAGAGGTGAAATGTTATCTAGAACAGTAGATGGAAGTCTATTAATAAGAAACAAATAATCCGGTTGTTTCTTAAATAGCATTTGATGAGGTGAAATGTTATCCAGAACAGTAGATGGAAGTCTATTAATGAGAAACACAGCTGTAAAGAAGGCATCACTCCAATAGTGAAATGGTAAGGAGGCTTGTGCCATAAGAGTAAGTCCAAGCTCAACAATATGCCTGTATTTTCGTTCAACAATCCCGTTTTGTTCCGACGTGTGCGGACAAGTAAGTCGGTGACTGATCCCAAACTGTTTCAAATAGACCGAGAGGGGTTTAAACTTACCACCTCCGTCTGTTTGAACAGCTTTAAGGATGACACCGAGTTGCTTTTCAGCAGCACGATGGAAATCAATAAAGTTCTTGGTAGCCTCACTTTTATTTTTCAAAAAATAGATCCAGGCGTATCTACTGTAAACATCCACAATACTCATATAATAAATATTGCCTTTTGAAATGTATGGTGCAGGACCCCATAGATCAACTTCAACAAGTTCAAGGGGACAATCATATTTAGAAGAGGAAGATTGAAACGAAAGCTTCTTACTTTTCCCTATAGCACATGCAGCACAAGGATCACTTGATTTCAAAACAGAAATTTTATTAACATTGAATATTCGAGACATTAACTGAGAGTAGGGGTGACCAAACCTCATATGCCAAATATTAGAAGATAACAAGGTACGAGCAGCTAAACAGACACCATCGGAAACACACACAGAGTTATTCGACTGACTTAAACTAGGACTAACACTAGACACTGAACTAGACAGAAGACTGGTGTCAAGTTTGGAGAGATCAAGGCAATACAATCCAGCACTTTCTACACCATGCAGAAGAACATGATGACACAGAGAATCACGAACCACACAATATGTCGGGTGAAATTCGAAGTAAACATTATTATCCTTGGAGAACTGAGACACAGAAACAAGATTTTTTGTCACATGAGGAGCATGCAATACATTAGTCAGCATAAGAGTTCTAGTAGTACTAGGAATAACAGAATTGCTGATATTTGAAATACTAAGAGAAGTGCCATTACTCACAATAATCTTACCTGGGCCAGAGTACCGGATGGATTCAGCAGTTGGTGCTATGTTGGTGAGGTGATTGGTGGCCCCAGAATCAGGATACCAGGCCGCCGAGGAGAGGCTAGGATGAGCTATATGAGCTAAGTGGGCTTGAGGGGCTGATGGGACCGAAGCCGAAGAACCTGACGGGACCAGTCCAGGGGTGGCTGATTGTTGCACAAGGTAAGGTGATATGTGAGGGACTGGGAGAGTAGGGGATCCTTGGGCAGGTGAGTAAGTAAGGTATTGTGGTAGAGGTGGAGGGGGGGTTGGGGAGGCATAATGTAGGGGTTGATGGGGGTGATTCGGGACAGGGAACCCAGGGAACAGCATTTGAGGGTAGGGGGTTAGGGATGCCAGGGGTGCTATGTGGGACTGAGCTGTGGGGTAGGATGGTGCTGGGGAATAGTGAGCTGCTGCAGGTGAGGGTGGTATGTGAGCAGCACCATCCCCGGGATCAGTCCAGTTGGACACATTAGCAGTCAGAGGACCACCTGGTGGAGCAGTAACACCGGAGTAGTTGATGTTGAACCTCTGATAGCAACGATGCACAAGATGTCCGATCTTGCCACACAGTTGACACTGAGGCTTGTTGGAAGGATTACCTCTACCCCTACCTCGACCACGACCACGACCAGTATACTGAGGGGTAGAGGCCTGAAACTGAGGCTGAGGATTGGTGGTTTGGTACTGGCGATTCTCCGGAACCCCATCCGATTGAGGTAGGGTAGTCAAGGGAGAAGAGTTCTGGTTGAGCTTGCTAAGGTTATCAGTAAACACATCAGCAGCAGATTGGTTAGTCATGCATAACATTAACCGAGAGAGGGATGTCAAAAAGCAAGTCACGTTGACGGGTTTCAGCATCAAGTAAAACAGAACAAACAGATGCAATGTCATACGGGTTACGACTAGCATGAATAACAGCAGCAACATTATCAAACTGACCCTTAACCCCATTGAGAATAATAGAAATCTGTTGAATTTCCTCAATGGGGTGACCACAGCTTGCAAGGCTATCACAAGTGGACTGAATTTCAGTAAGGTACTCACGCATAGGTTGATGAATAAGTTTTCGAGCCTTAAGCCTATCATAAAGACTCATTATTCTAGTAGTGGAGGAAGAGGAAAAAACCTGGTGCAGCTTTTGCCAGATGGAGCAAGCTGTCATACACCCAAGAAGACATCGATTCACGGAAGGGGAAATGGACGCAAGGAGCCAGGAGGCAAGGGAGCTGTCACGCTGAATAAACTTGTTATATTCGAGGTTAGGCGTGTTATTACCAGCAGCATCAACAATATACTGAGGCACAGCAAGAGTTCCGAAAAGGTGTGGTTCAAGGTTGAAACCCCTCACAGTAAGTAAAACTTGTTGTTTCCAGGATTGAAAGTTCTCATCTCCTGTAAGGAGTGAGATTTTTTTACTCGAAAAAACTAGAGAGGTATCATCCATCATGAATCACAGAAAACAAACCGAAGAAACAAGGAGCTGCAATAGCAAGAACACACAGAAACCTAAATGAAAACGCAAGGACCAGAAACCAATCTACTTAATCAGAGAACATAAGTAGATAAAAGAACAAGCTGAACCGAGTTAATGATATTGCAGCACACAGGTGCAGAATACCACTAACGAATGCACTGCCAAGAACATTAAACTTATGTGAAGTCTGTCTTTGCAAGGTGCCGAAGGTTATTCAGCAAGAAACAACTTAGGCATAGCAGAGAAGCATAGATAAGCATAGATAGAGAAACATTATTGAAGATAAGCATAGATAGAACAGAACGCCAAAGGCGACCTAGAACAGCAAGGAAAACACAGAATCAGCTAAACACGGAAGCAAGTAAACGCAGGAGCAGACATAGCTAAGGAAGACAGCATAAGAGAAGCTGCTTACTTGGCCAAGGGATTGCTCAGGAACACAAGGCAAGCAGAGCACATACCAGGAACGTGGCTAGAGCTCTGATATCATGTTCGCAAAGACGACCTAATCTAGAGGAATCGATCGAATGAACAAGGAAATAAACAAAGAGAGACTAAGTACTGAAATTCATTCCAACATTGCTTTACCAATTCAGCCTACATTCTACAGTAGCCGAGAGTTGTAATAAATAGAAAAAAAGTTTGTTCTAATTGCAACAGACTCCTTCAACAATAATTACAGGACAGCCCTTCGACGTGGACAATAATGACAAACTAACCCTCAATCTTCTTACTTGAGTCACATACTCTAATAGCTCCAGCCAAACCCCGATGCCGAGTACACCGACGATGATGTCGTTTGCGTAGTATGAGTTCAACCACAGACCAACACTTTCCGTAAGGCCGAGGAAATGCGGCATCCGCGTGGTGTGAACATGGCGGATCTGTTCGAGGATTACAGAGAGGACACCAGGCAAACCACAAAATATTCGTGGGTGTTGATGAACATTCTTGTAGTATTGATTCAAAATCATAGGTGTGGAAGAAAATGCGTACTTTCTCACAAGGCACGCCATTGCCTTATGTAATCGCTCATGGCATAGCTAGTTTTCTCATTGGTGTTCTCGGCTTGCCTAGCTCGTTCGCTTTGGTTTTGCTCCGCATAGACTCGCTTGATCTCCTCAATTACGGATCTTGGGCACAGTTGCTTAGCTTCAAATGCCGCCTTGCATATCGTCTTCCATATTTTCCAACATGTAATCATCGCGAGTTTCTACCTCTTGTCGCTCGCCACCCCTTGTCCCCTTGGTTCCGTTCTTCTTTTCTCGAGCCAATTGACCATGCTAATGTTGTTTGGTTGCCTCACTCGCAGCCCTAGTACCTCTTCCCATACCCTCTCGGTCCATTCACACCTTAGTATCATGTGCTCCCTTGTTTCAACTTCTCCGCATATAGGGCATCCATAACTAACATTCATTCCCCGTCTAACCATGTTTGCCTTGACGACTATTAAGTTCGTTGCTAGTCGCCACATGAAGTTTTTTACCAAGGGTATTCCCTTGGTTGCCCATGGGTACGCCAACACTCGTGTGGGGCCATATGTAATGATCCTTCCCTTCTTCATGTAGTAATGGTATGCGTAAAATATGTTCGGCATCCTCATGGTCCACAATGCTTCAATATGAGTTCGTCATCCCATACCCCATTCGTCTTGATTAGGTCTCTAACTAGTAGGTTTCCTCCGTTCTCCACCCTTGTATCGGCATCCACCCGCTTGGTTTCCTTAGTATAAATCCATGGGTCATCAAACACACGTATACTTTCTCCCGATCCTACCATCCAAATCCCCTCTCTTATTAATGTCTCTCGGCCATGGAGCAAACTACTCCACTCCCATAAAGCTCGACCACTTTTTTCGCCTCGAGGACCGAGCCCCTCGGGATATATAGTCCTTTTAGGATCTGCGCAGATAGGTTATCCGGTTCGGTTATGAGATGGTTGGCCATCTTGGTGAGTAGGGCCGTGTTGAAAGCTTGTAGTTCCCGGAACCCTAGGCCCCCGACCTCCCATCTTCTCCAATGCGTTTTCTTGCCATCCAGGGTTTGACCCCACCAAAAGTCCGCAATGAGAGCATTTATTTCCGTGCACCATGTTTTTGGTAATCGGATACACTCATCACATATGTTGGTATGGCAGTGATAATCGCCTTAATGAGGACTTCCTTTCCGGCTTGGTTCAAGTTTTTCGGTCGATACCCATTGAGTTTGTCTTTGACCTTGACTTTGAGGAACCCCAAGGCCTCCTTCTTCAAGCGTCTGTTAGGATTAAAAAGAACATGAAGACGTGAAGGAGATGAATAAGAAAAATATCTGACTCCATTATTGAGAAACTTGTGTTTTAGTACATAGAGAACTAGATATATATAGTATAGAGATAACTATCTATATATATTTATTCTATCTATAAATATACTCATACTATCTATCTAACTATATATATAATAAACTAAATCTAAAATGATAAACTAACTAATATAGATAAACTAAAGATAAAGACTAATCTAGACTACATAATACTCTAACAGCGTCCCCATATAGTGGGTAGTCCCAAGTACTTATCTGAATCACTTGTGCCTTTTATGTTGAGCACCGCTTCCACTCATTGCCTTTCGATGGTATTTACCCCTTTGTCGAAAAACTGGGATGATTTCTCCCTATTAATTCTTTGCCCCGATACATTACAATAGTCATCCAGAATCTTCCTCAATTGCTCAGTATTTTTGGTTGATCCCCTTATGAAGAATACGGAGTCATCCGTGAAGAATATGTGGTGTAGTTCCGGGCATTGTCTTCTAAGCATGATCCCTTCAATATCTCCGTCCCTAGCCACGCCCAACATACGCCTGGAGAGGACATGCGCAAGTATACCTCAGGTTGGTCAGATTGTGGCCGTTCGGTTCCCATTGATGACCACTTGATATGTGGTTGTTGATATACATGCCCTCATCCATTCCACCCATCTATCCGCAACCCCCCTGCGCCTAAAAGTATCGAGTAGGAAGTCCCATTCGACTCTGTCATAAGCCTTTTGCAGGTCGATCTTTAGTGCACATTCCGTCTTAATTCTTGTTCGGCCCGATTGTAGGTGATGGAATACCTCGTGTTCCACCATGATGTTATCCTGGATGTTTCTACCTGATACAAATGCACTCTGGGAAAGAGTAATGAGATTTGATAGATAGACTTGTAACCGATTTACCAACACCTTTGGTATAATCTTATACATGAAGTTGCAACAACTAATGGGCGGAAAGTCACTAGGTGTAATCGGGTTTTGGATTTTTGGTATGAGGACAATATCATTATTATTGAATGTGTTTTGGATTTAACATGTTATGAAGAAAGTCTTGACCGCGGAGATGACATCCGTCCCCACAATATTCCAATTCGATTGGTAGAACAAACCCGGGAACCCGGAGCTCGTGAGCCTCCCATTTGGAACGTTGCCGACCTGATTTCAATATATGTGACCTCCCTTGTTAACTAGGCATTCATTTCAGCATTGACATGGTTCAGTATGTATGTATGGAGATCCTCTCCCAGTTCGATCCTTTCCGATGTGAACATTCTTTTATATTACCGATGTAGCTCTATTTCGATCCATTCCCCACCTCCCCCCTCAATCGGCATATGTGGTTTCGCCGCCTTCTCGCAATGGTTGTTTGATGAAAAAATGTGGTATTTAGATCCCTCTCTCTTAGCCATTTGACCCTTGATCTTTGTCTCCAATATGTTTCCTCTCGTGACCAAATCGATTTCAGCTTTCCCTTTAGTCTAGTCTCCTCCCGGATCGCCTCCTCATCCATGACCCCTTGTGTGACTCTTCTTAGGGCCTCCATTATGTTCGCCACCTCGGTTATGTTATTTCCGAAGTGTGTCTTGCTCCAAGTGAGAAGCTGCTTTCGGCACTTGCTTAATTTCACTTGGACCCCGTGCGTTTCCCTTCTTATGTTCGGTCCCTCCAACGCGTTTTTGATGACATCCTTGCATGTCGGGTTCTCTAGCCACATCGCCTCAAATTTGAAACGTCTCTTTGTTGATGTTTATGGATTTAGGGATTGAAAGATGAACAAATGAAGAACAAGAGAGGAGAAGAAGAAGGAGACAATACGGATTCAAGATGAATATTTGCTTGATATTGTCGTTCTACTGTAGATAGTGTATATAAAGAAAAGAACAATCAGACGCACTTAGTCCCTACGGCTATAATATTTGAAACTTGACCCACAAGCAACAATAATTACAACTTGACCATTAAACATAAGTGTAAGACACACTTATAACCTAACATTCCCTATACTTGATCTTGATTTAGACGTCCAAACTTCCTTGGTGAGCTGGGCTGCTTGTCTGACAGTGATAGTCCATTTTGAAGACAAAGTACTTACCTTACCTTCTTAGTGCATCCGGAGCAGTTCTGCATTGCTTAACTGATTTTTACTGTGATGCGTCTCTGGTTTTGAACTGAAGTACTAGTCTTCACACAGTTTTGAACACATCTCTAATCATGGTTTGATCAGTACCTGAAATCTGTGGTGATGAACATGACAGACTACCAGATTAACAATACCATAATATATCACAAGTCATATGTATAAATCTCCCTATACCTGATTCAGTTTAATTGCCAGAGTGCATCATAACCAGTCAATCTCCCTTTTTTGCAGGCTTATCTCAGCATTTATTCATTGATGTTTCTTATTTTTGAATTTGAATTTTCATAATCGATGACAGAGGAGTTTGAACTCCTATCTTACCAACATGACTGCAAGGTTTGAGCCTTGATACTTTTGTCCTCAAGGGTGAAAAACGAAAGTATCTTGTCGTTTTATTTACGGTATCACCCTATTTTTGGAATCAAGTCATGCCCTATGCCATTTAAATATATACTTAGCAATTTAAAGAGAGACAGTAATGATGCACAGGGGCAATAGCATGATCAGGCATGAGAGGATAAACAGATGAAATGCGAATCTGGAGAAGTTACTAATCATGATAAAACATACATGAAACATACCAAGATTATCAGCACTATCAGACCAATGAGAGAGCTGGTCAGATTTGTGTGACGATAGACTGAGTTAAAACCACAAAGAGGCAGACAGCATAAAAAAAAAGGCAAGCATACACATGTCTGTTCTAGGATGCAGAGGGTAAGGCAAGATACTAGTCAACAGAGAATGGAAGAACTTACAGACTGTTTGGAGAAGATCAAGACGAGCTGGATGTAAGCTGGAGAAATGGTGAAACACCATGATCCTCCAGTTCTTCAAGTGAGAAGACCCCTAGCTTTTTCCTGCAAGGAATGAAATGCTTTTCAGTTAGAGGCTTAGTTAAAATGTCAGCAGTTTGTTCTGAAGCAGGAATAAAATTAACCAAAACGTCCCCTGAGTGGACTTTCTCCCTGATGAAGAAGAGATCAATCTCGACGTGTTTCATCTTGGAGTGATGAATGGGGTTCTCTAACGTGCAACTGCACTTGTGTTATCTGTCCATATTACTGTTGCAGTAGGGGTGTGAAGTCCAATTTCCTTGAGGAGAGATTGAACCCACATTATTTCACACATGGCATTAGCAATGGCGCTGAACTCAACCTTTGCACTAGACTGTTTCTTAGAACTCTACACTATTGGGTTACCATTTAAGACTAGGTAATGACCTGAGATGGATCGGCGATCAGTGTGATCACCTCCCCAGTCATCATCAGAAAATGAGGTAAGTGTGACATCATTGACAGGTGAGTGCGTTGTTCTTAGAACGTGAATAACAGACCGTGATTAAGAGTACCTTTGAGGTATCTTAGAACGTGAATAACAGCTTTCCAATTTCTGTTATTGGGAGATTGCATAAACTGACTGAGTTTATTTACAACAAAGTGAATGTTTGGTCGTGTGACACAGACATGTTGAAGAGCACCTATTGTGCTTCTGTAAAGTGTCTCATCATGAAAGAGCTCAGAACAAGTGGTCATACCTGATTTGGACAGACACGTACCTGTCATTGGAGTGGGAAAACTGGTTTGGTCATTGAGACCTACCTTGTTTAAGAGTTCCTGAACATACTTCTTCTAATTCAGAAGGATGAAGTCATCGCCTGAGACTACTTCCATACCAAGGAAGTAGATTAAGCTTCCTAAATCTTTGAGTTAAAACTGAGCATTAATAGAGTCAACAATGTTAGATACAAGAGAAGAAGAAGTACCAGTTATAACTATGTCATCCACGTAAATAAGCAAAAGCACAAATGAATCAGAGGTTGATTTGATAAATAAACAGCTGTCATATGTAGACACATGAAATCCAAGAGAGTTAAGAAGAAAGACCTTCAGTTTTTCAAACCAGGCTCTCGGAGCCTGTTTAAGACCGTATAAGGATTTCTGAAGTTTGCATACCAGATTTGGTGTAGTGGACTGAATTTCAAATCCTGGAGGCTGTGTCATGAAAACTTCCTCATGAAGATCACCATGTAGAAAAGCATTGTTTATATCAACCTGTCTAATGCACCATTTATGAGTTAAGGACAGAGATAACACAATGCGAACAGTGGCTGACTTAATAATAGGACCGAAGGTTTACTGAAAGTCAAAACCTAGTTTTTGGGAGAAGCCTTTGGCAATAAGGCGAGCTTTGTACCTGACAACAGCCCCATCGACATTTCTTTTTATACGAATGATCCACTTGCATCCAATAAGGATTCGTCCTGTAGGTAGGGGAACAAGGCTTCATGTGTTGTTTGTAGAAAGAGCTGTAAGCTCCTCCTGAACAGCCTGGAGCCAATGAGGAGATTGAAGAGCCTCATGAATGTTGCGAGGCTCTGAGTTGGTAAGATCAGCAGACGGAGCAAGGGACATAGTGAGCCCTTGAAGATGAGATTTTGATCTGGTTTGAATTGGATGCACATTGGTAGAGGATTTGGGAAGAGAAGGATGAGAGGATGAGGAGGGTTGAACTGGTGGTGAAGTTGGGAAAGACTGATCAGAGTGAGCAGGTGGTGGGGTTGGTGGTCAGGTTGAAGAGACAGGATCAGAGGGAGTGAAAAGGACAAAAGTAGAACCAGAAGGAACGTACCTGCAGACTTCAGTGGGTGAGGACAGATCTGGGGCTGAGACTGGTACTGTAAAGATAGGAATCTGCGTAGGGGTTGTGTCTTGGGTAGGTGTTGTTGAGGGAAGACTGGACTCACCAGATGTGTGAGCATGTGCAGGAGGACCCGAGGAATGAGAGACAGTGGAGGGAACAGAGGTTGGTTGTTGGAAGAAAGGATCACAAGGGATGAAGAAAGGTTTGGAAGGAGTAGAGACTTTGGGTGTGTTAGAGGCATAGAACGGACACGTGGTGTCACTCAAAAGGAAATGTTGTTTCATGAAAACAACATTTCGTGACACATAGACTCTTCCAGACGAAGAGAGACACCTATATCCATGGTGATCATAACAGAAACTAAGGAAAACACAGGGTTCTGATCTGAAGGATAGCTTGTGAGACCGATATGGTCTCAAGTGTGGACAACACAGACATCCAAATACTCTCAGAAAATAGTAGTTTGGTTTGGATTGAAAAATAAGTTCATGAGGAGAACAATTATTGAGAACTTTTGAAGGCAATCTGTTAATTAGAAAAACAGCAGTAAAAAATGCATCTGTCCAGTAGTGAAGAGGGACAGATGACTATGCAAGGAGAGTGAGGCAAAGTTCAACAATGTGGCGGTGCTTACGCTCCACCATGCCATTTTGTTGACTTGAGTAAGGACATGTGATCCTATGGACTATGCCAAATTGCGAAAGATATGCAGTAAGAAAGTGGAACTCACCTCCACCATCTGATTGGACAGCTTTGAGTTTTGTGCCAAGCTGTTTTTCTGTCAATAAATGAAACTCACAGAATACCTTAGCAGCATCAGATTTGCAATTTAAAAAATATATCCATGTGTATCTAGTGAATGCATCAACAATGCTTAGATAGTAGTTGCTATCACTAGAAGAGAAAGGGGCAGGACCCCAGAGATCTACCTTAACGAGTTCCAGAGGATGGGAGTATAGTTTGTACGAGGATGTATAAGGCAGTGTCTTGCTTTTCCCTACTGCATAGGCAGCACACTCAGAGGAGATAGGATTAGTAGGAAGATTCCGAAGTCTAAGAAAATTAACAAGGATTTTCTTAGAGGGGTGGCCCAATCTCATATGCCACAGGTGAGAGGATTCAGTGCTTTTAATTGAAGTAAGAAAGCAACTGAATTCAAACTCAAGTATTACAGTAGAAGATGCATTATAAACGACAGAGGTAAAGTCATCAGAAATGTCAGGACTATATGCAGAAGAAGCAGAATTAAACATAACTCGAGAAACTTCATTATCATTAAATGAAAAGGTTGAGTTTTGAGCAGATAAAACTGCATTATTACAAAATGACTGGAAATCAGTTTGAAGATTCAGACATTGATCTGGACAAACAGTAGCAGACTCGAGTAACTTATTTAAACTAGACTTACAGCTAGAAAAATCAAGACGATAAAGACCTCCTCATTCAAAACCCTTGAGCAGCACCCTGTTGGAGATGGAATCCTTAACTATGCAATGTGTTAGATGGAATTCAAAATAAACCTGGTTATCCTTTGAAAACTGAGATACAGAAAGAATGTTTTAGGTAACAGCAGGTGTGTAAAGCATATTATTAAGGACAAGTGGTTTTCCAGTAGAAGGTAATTGTGATGAACCAATAGTAGAAATTTGAAGTGAGGAACCATTACCAACTACAACCTTACCTGGACCAGAATATGGAGAAGGCATGTGCGGAGCAAGCTGAGCATTGGTCAGGTGGTTCGTGGCTCCAGAGTCAGGAAACCAACTTCCATCAGATGAATCTGTATTGGAGTTGCTGGTCATCAGGTGGTTTGCCTGGAAGGGTGGCTGTGTTGGAGGCTGATGTGAGGCAGGGGTGGTGGGAAGCTGTGGGTTAGGAAAGGCTGAGTATGGTTTATCTGGGTTGACAAAACAGGGAAGGGCCATCATATATGGATAGATGGGTGGTACGGATGAAGGATAGGGGGTATTGCAGCACTGAGTGTGTTTAAGCAATGGGAAGAGATATAGTGTTGGTATGAGCAGGTTGAGGATGAGCTTGAGACTTGTGCATATGAGGTGGTGGGTAATGGTGGGACTGTGGTGAGGATGGTTGTTGGAATGGATCAAAATCAAAGTCATAGGCAGCGAGGTTGGCTGAGGGTGCTGAGAAGGTAGACTGGGGTCTGTGACTCTAGTGAAGTGAACATTGAAACGATGGAAGCATCTGTGCACTAAGTGCCCAAACTTCCCATATAACTGACATTGGAGTCTGTTATTGCCAAAGCCTCTAACAAGACCTCTACCCCTACCAGACCGCTGATTGCTAAAGGGTGGAGGGCCAAATGGGGATGACTGAGGGTTCTGAGTCATGGTCTGAGATGTGGGATGATACTGAGGTGTGGGTAGAAGACCAGACTCAGTGGGGTTAACAGACACACTGTCCTTACTTCCTGAGCTACTTTCTTCATAAGACACGACAGATTTACCAAGGTTGGGGATCTTAGCAGCAGCAATATTGACACAAGCACTTGCATCAAACAGAAGATCAGACTGGCTAGACTCAACATCAAGCAAAACAGAGCTCACAGAGGCAATAGTATACGGGTTCTGACTAGCATGAATGACAGCTATTACATTATCATACTGACCCTTAACACCATTCAAGACAATAGAGATTTGTTGCATCTCCTCTATAGGATGACCACAGCTAGCTAGGCTATCGCAGGTAGTTTGTATTTCAGTGAGATAATCTCGCATGGACTGATGAACATGCTTTCTAACCTTAAGCCTATCATAGAGATGCATGATCCTAGTTGTAGAAGATGATGAAAAATCACGGTGAAGCTTTTTCCATATGGCAGCAGCTGACATACACCCTATTAACCCTCTACTGACCTGGGTGGAAACATAGGCTAAAAGCCATGAAGCCAAGGAGCTGTCCTGTTGAAGGAACTTCGCATCGGCAGGGTTGGGGACAGTAACTCCTGTCTCATCCTCCAGAAACTGAGGAATATTGACCCCATGAATATGGTTCTGTAGATTATAACCTCGAATAGAAAGGAGCACCTGCTGCTTCCATTGTTGGAAGTTCTCTTCACCAAGTAGCTGAGCTACTTTCTTGTTGGCAGAAGAAGGTGATGATTCTTTCATGGAATCAGGATAGAAATAGGTTTGGGTAGTGATTTCAGGCTCGAATAAGCTCTGATACCATGTTGATGTTTATGGATTTAGGGATTGAAAGATGAACAAATGAAGAACAGAAGAAGAACAAGAGAGGAGAAGAAGAAGGAGACAATACAGATTCAAGATGAATATTTGCTTGATATTGTCGTTCTACTATAGATTGTGTATATAAAGAAAAGAACAATCAGACATAAAGGACAACTAATTGCTACTTAGTCCCTACGTCTATAATAATTGAAACTTGACCCACAAGCAACAATAATTACAACTTGACCCTTAAACATATGTGTAAGACACACTTATAACCTAACACTCTTGGCCCTTTTGGGCGGTTATGTAATTTGGACCACCAAGGGTGAGTGGTCCGATCCAATGGCTAATTCATTGATGCATTTCCCTTGGGGGTGTCTCATTGTCCATGCCACATTTGTTAGTGCCCGATCAAGTCGTTCACTTATTCAGTTCGGTCCATTACGGTTGTTGGAGCATGTGTAGAGGCTTCCATGCGCCCCCAAATCTTCCATGTTTATATCCTCGATCATTTGGTTGAATTCATCCATTTGTCTTTGTGATTTTCTCCTCCCCCTTATTTGTCATGTTGGTGGCACATGGTGTTCAAATCTTCGAGCACCTTCTATTGCATGGTTCGGCCCACCCCTATCGTGCGTAGGAAATTCTAAGTTTGGGTGTATTCATGCATCTCTGTGGTCGCATATACCCATGTCACCCGCATCATTTCGTTTTGTCTTACAAAATGCACCTCACAATCTATTATGTTCGCATCGACATGTATTATCGCGCCCCTAGTCTCCGATGTCCAGCATAGGGCAAGTCTGTCCGCTGCCCCACTCGGGCTCACGTAGTGCTTGTTTTCCATTCCCAGTCGTGTCCGTATCCTGTCACAGTAGGTATCCCCGTTTTTTGTCTCCATTAAGAAAATGATACTCGGGCGATACCTTTTGTTGAGGTCTTGGAGGTGTTGAACTGTCAGGGCAGACCCCAAACGTTGACAATTCCATGAGATTACATTCATTCGACACCGGTGGATGTTTCGGGACAGCCACCAGAACCCTTGTTCAGGTTGTATGATTTCTCCTTCATGCTTGTTTGTATCTTCCTCCTTTCAACACTTTTGTTCTTGGTTGGGTTGGTCTTGGTCAATTTCCTCATCGGGCTCTTTCTTGTCCTCTCAATAACATGTTCGGCCTCCCCCTCGTTCCTTTTCATCATTTTTGTCCCCGGTTGTTCCTCCATCTCATCACTAGTGCGCTTTAGGGTCATCTTGTTCAAATAGGGGCTCAATCCGGAAGGGGGTTGTAATTATGTGGTTCAGTGGATGGTGGTGGGGTATCGGGTGGTGTATCGGGTGGGTTTTCGACTATATAGGTTTGTAGGTTTATGTGGGCATCGGTCGTGTCCATGGGTGTTGGGTTGTCGGGCAAGTATGTGATCAAGAGTGGGCTTTGGGTGGTTTGGATTCTGGTTTGGTCCGTCTCTGGATGTTTAGCTTCGGTTAGGTCTAGGCTTGGTAGGGTTAGGTTCTTATATGTGCTATGGAAATTGCGGATTGGCTCGGTTCAGATCTTCGATAACCGTACGGTCTTGGTCAGTGGCCTAGGGTCGGCTTGGTATTGTGGTATGTGTATCGGTATGGTTGTTTTGATGATCCACCCCCTTCCGGTTCGCAATCGGTTTCCATTGTTTCTTGGTCCCCCTCGTTGCTCTCCTTTCCACCAACATTGTCTTTATTGGTCCCATTTTGCTCGGGTGTTTTTGTCTTACCCGATTCCCTCCGCCTCACTTCGGCCATGATATCAAACCATGACCAACTAGCACCTTGATTCTGGTTCAGTCCTTGCTCTTCCACTCCACCCACATGTTGCTTGGGCTTGGTTTGTTTTGGTCGTGTGCCCACTAGCCACGGGTCATACTTTGGAACACTTTGGTCGTGCTCCACCATTTGAACATCTTTTCTACACGCCTAAGTTGTATGGCCTAACACACCACACCCATAGCGGTAATCTGAGAGTCGCTCGTATTTTATCGAAGACCATCTCTCCAACCCCAATGAGTTCTTCCACCAGAACCCCGCCATTAGTAGTACCTCCCCATTTACTTCCACTCTAATCCTCATATAGCTTCTAGTGATCCTACCATCATGCTTTTCAAACTCAATGCATTTGCCTATCATGTTAGCTATCTTACGAGCATTCGCAATACTAAATTTTTCAGGCCCTAGGTCATGCACTTGTATCCAGAATTGTACCTTGTGCAATTCAATGTCGTTTACTCCCACGCTCGGGTACCATCTTTTGATGTTTAAGATGTTACCATTGACCACCCATGGTGAGCGGGCCAAAATATGTTCGGCCACATCCTGTTTCTCAAAATCAAATAACAGAATTCCCGTCTCCACTTCCGATATCGTAACTCGACCATATCTATCCCAAGCCGACCGAAGTACTCCTGTGATCACACTCTACTTGATCGGTTTATGAGCTATAAGATTACCCACATACCATGCCTCGCTAATACTTGTTCATTTGAATCCAAGTCGACCACCGGATTGCCGTTTTTGTTAAGGCCAACGGAATTGGAATCGAAATTCATCTCGTGGGGGCCGTGTCTTCACTGCGGCTGACATCTCTTGCAAAACAGTTAAAAAACGAAGGGAAATGGCTGAGTGAGGTGCAGGTCAGCTCGAAGGACACTTGACAGCTGAGCCTCTACGTTCAGTGGCGCTCCCGCTGTCTCGGTTTTGTGGGCCGAGTCTTCGTCCCGTTTGCAACGCTGGTTAGGCCCTCCACCGTGCTGGTTAAATTCGACCTCTGTCTGGGATTGGCTGTGTGTGTGATTGCTGGAGGCGGAGCCCCCCTGTTTGCTGCAAAATCGTCTCGGGGAGCACCTGGTTCTGTGTTCAGTGAGCTGCGCCTTTTTGCAATATGTGCATGAAAACGTCCCTTCCTTGCTGCAGTAGGATTGGTCCGAAGATGCAGCTTGTCGTTGGCTTTGTCCGTATGCAATAAATGCATACAATCCTTGGCCAATTGGATTGCTGCTGAGGAATCTGTCACAGTTTGCAACCCTAGAATTTTGAAGGGTTTTCGCAAACTGGACAGAGAACTGGAGTGGACTACACGCGCCACTATAATCTAGAAAATGAATTACTAGAATGCATCAATAAATAAAATTGGGATACTTAATAAAAATATTCAGAATAGGGTATAACAATAAGAAAAGTTTAGGTAACTGAAACTACAAAAACAATTACCAAGGACCAAATTGTTGTTAAACATGGGCATACAACAAACACAGAATGATATTTCATAAGACAAAAGAATGTGACGATGACGTTGTTATGGAATTTTATATGAACAACTACAAGCATTTAAGTCGTTAGGTGAATCAGAAGTAGAAGTTGTGCAATGAAGATGGAATCGAGAAAGTTGATGAAAATAAATTTAGATATTAGTCACTATTCTATTCAATTTGTTGTAAGTCTCTTATCTTAATTTATGTGTTGTGCGAATGAGATTCATATAATTGTAGCAAAACGGTTACTGAGGTACATTAAGGGCACTCTATTTGGAGATTACTTTAAGAAGTTTAAAATATTACACATACAGTGATGTAGGAGCAATTGTTAATAATTACCTAAGAAGATCAACTCACTACTTTAGACTTAGGTGGTCACATTTTTTATGCAATTTTAAGGAGAAAAACATATTGTCTCTATCAACTAAAACAACACTTAATTAAGTTGCTATATGGTTCAAGAAAATAATAAATGACTTAGGCATGAAGCAGAATGAAGTTGGAATATCATGTGTAAAATGACTCTGCGGTGGCTATTTCAAAAATTCCTTTTCTCATGACAAGACGATGCTCTTTAATATTAAGCTCTTCTTTATAGAAGAACTATAACAAACCAATGAGGAATCTCTAATTTATTGCAAGTTAGAAGTGCAGGTAGCACACATATTCAAACTGCGTCTATTTGACAAGTTTAAGGATTTGATAGGGAAGATTGATCTTTGCAACTCTGGTAATTTTCTAAACTAAACATGCATGGAAAACAAAATACTGAAGTATTAAAAGACATTATTTCACCAAACTAGATCAACTCGTGAATATGCAGTCTGTTAAGTCCTACACGTGAATGTCATGCACATGTAGTACTCCATGTTAAAAAAAAAAAGTGATCCATCCAAAAATTGAAACCTTAACTTAAGACTTCACAAAAATACTTTCTTCCACTAGTCCAATGGTACTAGATATATTTTTATGTTCGTACATTATAATTTTTGCACCAACTGCTCAATTAAACAATATTTTTGTGTAATTTTGTTATAGTAAAAACTTGAACTCATGATCATGCTATAACAACTCAATGTCTTATCATTAAACCCCTATACAATATATTTCTTTACGTACCTAAATTACACTTCATAAATGCTACTCGGGTATCTTCAAGGGAAAAGTATGAAAAAGATGTAACATGTTTGACCCCGGTGGTAAAAGCGGTCCAATGTTTGTTTTTGGTGCAATATGTTTGGTGTTGTTGGCTTTTGATGAATTCCGTTTGTGTTCATTAAAAAATTATGTTAGCACCGCAAATGCCTTACACCTGACTTTGTTTCGGTGTGAAATTCAACAAATGTCCCTCACATCTTCACTGCTATTATATGCAGTCTTCCCTCCACTGTTTTTGAAGCATACATCCGTCTTCTTCTCCAAGAGTTCTGCCCTGTAGGAATCCCGAAGTGTTCAGCCCGTCGTTGTCGGATCTCCTGGTCATCCAACAACAATGGCAAAGATGCAACACAGACTCCCACTTGCTTTAGAGTACGTTCATCAGCTGCACATGCCACAACCTGAGAAAAGAAGTTAACAACATTGACATTTTTTGAAAGAAGATGCTTAGATTATGGTCTTGATGATACCTAGAAACGTGTCCTAATCTATTCACTAGTACTTACAATAAATTGTCCCTAATTGATTAAAAGTGTGAAGGATAATATACATTCTAGTAGAGCTTTACATTAAGAGCATTCCAGATTCACATAATGCAAATGAACCTACCAAGGGTGGTGCACATGCAAAACAAGCAGTCTATTTAGGAATCAACAACTATGTATGACCTGACAGAACATCCTCAGAGACACATGACCAGAATATTTCAAGTGAATTTCCACTTAGAGTCCATTCATACCAAAGCAATATTTGAAAGGTTGGTCCACAATAGTTTGAAAAATTAGAGTCGTAATTTCCACTAGTGAAGTCAACATTGAAACGATGGAAGCATCTGTGCACTAAGTGCCCAAACTTCCCACATAACTGACATTGAAGTCTGTTATTGCGAAAGCCTCTACCACGACCTCTATCCCTACCAGACTGCTGATTGCTAAAGGGTGGAGGGCCAAATGGGGATGACTGAGGGTTCTGAGTCATGGTCTGAGATGTGGGGTGATACTGAGGTGTGGGTAGAAGACCAGACTCAGTGGGGTTAACAGACACACTGTCCTTAATTCCTGAGCTACTTTCTTCATAAGACGCGACAGATTTACCATGGTTGGGGATCTTAGCAGCAGCAATATTGACACTAGCACTTGCGTCAAACAGAAGATCAGACTGGCTAGACTCAACATCAAGCAAAACAGAGCTCACAGAGGCAATGGTATATGGGTTCTGACTAGCATAAAGGACAACTATTACATTATCATACTGACCCTTAACACCATTCAAGACAATAGAGATTTGTTGCATCTCCTCTATAGGATGACCACAGCTAGCTAGGCTATCGCAGGTAGTTTGTATTTTAGTGAGATAATCTCGCATGGACTGATGAACATGCATTCTACGTGGATTTGTGTCAAAATTCGAAATATAATCCATTTGAGCAGGTGATCCTTGAAAGATGCACATTTGCCACCAAAGTAGAGAATCAAATTCTGCACTCAAAATACCCTACCGCAAGTTGTTTCTCTTCAGTGAAATTCCTCTTCATGCAAGCTAGGTATCGTGGACTGAACATAACTAAAAAAAACACGACAATTTAGGATTACTGTGCTTTTCTAATAAAAAAAGTTATTATTTTTTTAACACCACCAATGAACCAATATGGTGCACTCGGTTACTAACGATAACAAAATATTTTTTGATTTCTTATGAAAGATGCTCCCATAAAAATCGTATTCCATATGCATACCATTTCTTAAGCACACATATTTAGCTTACATCTGAGAATAATTTTACCTGGTTAACAAACATTCTCGCTTCATAATTATCAACACAGCTTAAAACAAGATCCACTCCACTGCCTTCTTTCTCTGGCCGAAAGGATTTATTTCTCAAAATTGACATGAAGATCTCAAAGCCTTGCACCGTTGTGATGTTCAATGTGTAACTCTGCATACACAAAATAGATTAGTAAATATGGAAAAGCTCAGACTCAATACAAATCATCAATGATAAACTATGAGACATCAGGATACTAAAATTCTCTACTATCGAAACTTACTTTGAGGACAACATTAGGATTTATGTTAGAGAAAGTCTGAACATCAACATCAGTCCTGGTTATTCCAGCCTAGATAGGATAAATATAAGCCTCCAGTAGGAAATAAATATACAGCTTGAGATCGATCTAAGAGTGATAGCTTGAGAGATTATAGCTCGTCATGTATGTCCTTCAATTTGACATCCATTGAATCTGAGGACTAAGTCCAAGGCCGGCAATTCCTTCTCCTCCAGTCCAGAGTCTACCTGCGAATCTCCACCAGGAAAGCTGAGAGGAGTAGAGAAATAAAACGCTCTCACTAAGGCAAGCATCCGAAATTGCAAGGTAAGATTCCATACGAAAACAGCTACTTACTTTCTAAATTCCATAAATGTATTATTTAATAATTTCTAAACATCGGCTGGGTTTTTGGCAATAGAGAGTGGTTCGGTTTAGGGTGGATGGAGAGGCTTCAAGGAGGATACAGAGGGAACCGGTTCAGATACTGGAGGGAAAACAACTCGAGGGAAGTTTCAGTATTTTCATTTTTTTGTTTTGTTTTTTTAACATTCAAAAAAGCAAGCACTTGTCCAATTTAAACGGATAAATTGACGGAAAAACAAACGTTTCTTCAAAAACCAACAGAATGAAACGTACTACATCAAAAACTCGTGGTCTAGAACAAGTTATATCAGTTACCAATTTTGTCAAACATGTTACATCTTTTTCATACTTTTCCCTATCTTAAACCCTCTAATTTAGAAATATCATTGTTTTGAAACATCTCCAAATAAATTGAAGAAACTATATATTCAATGTTTAAATAAATTAAATTCCTAAGCACACAAATAATGCTGTGTTTCGACATACACACAGATTTCGATATACACACCGATTTGAAAAAATCATAACATTAAACTGTCAACTTTAAAAGTTCAAAATATAGATACTATACCCATTGAACGTCAAATTTATGAACCTACTTACTCTACTATATAAAATAAGCACTATGATTTGAATGATTTCCATCTCAGATGTTTGTGTGAGTCGAAACTCAACGTCGTTTGTTTAATTGGAATTTTAATTTGTTTATCTATTGAATATAATTTTACAATTTATTTGGAGATGTTTTTAAAAGATGTTATTTCAAAATTAGATTGTTTAAAGTACTCGAATAACATTGTTGGAGTATAATTTTGGTACATAAATATATATCTAGTATTAGTGGTCCAGTGGCAAAATATTGTGTGTTTATATCTTCATAAAAAAATCACTTTAGGAGTTAGTGTAGTAAGTATAATTGAAGTTAACTAAAATATTGTTGGTGCCATTAGTCTACTGGAAGAGCGTGATGATTTCAATCTTATTAGGCGCACAGTTTTTAACAAGGAATCTTACTCGCCAATGACATTCACATGTTTATTTAGCAAACATTTTACCAGCGAATCTCATTCACAACTTGGTATATTTTGGTAACAAAATACAACTTTTTTTTACCAACAAAAAATACTCCTACATTATTTGGTTTTAATTGAGTTCTACTATGAAAACGATTATGCAACTGCACGAGTAAGTGATGAATGTTAGTGTATTGCATTATTACGTTATCTAGTTGTCGTAATTATTTCAATAATTAGTATCGTATATTATTGATTACGTTTTTCATAATTTATTGAAAAAATAAGTATAATTAAAACAAGATAGAAAAAAACTAATATTTTTTTAAAAAAACGTAGGTATACAGGCACCATCCCGAGGGCAACGAGTTCTGCATTTTTGGCACATCTTTTATTGAATGATATCAGGAATTGAAAAAGCGTCTACCAAAACTAAACAATCATCATTAATTAAAGATAAAATAGTGGGTGAGGGTTGAGTAACACAATCATCAAGTCGCCCCCCTAAGCTAGTATTTTTTGCAATCCAATTTACACATTCATTTGCAGATCTTGGAATTGCAATCCATGCAACCTTCCTTTGCGAGGCAGCCATTTGTAGAATATTGGCTGTCAGGGCCGCCGTTATCCAGTAGTAGTTTCCCATTTTGAGTTGTCGGATTACATTAAGGGTATCCGATTAAATTTCAATCTCCTCCCGGTTGTGCTCATTTGCCATCTTTATTCCCTCTGAGACATTCGTTGCTTCCAGGTATTCCACTTCATAGACACATATTATTCTATTCATACCTCCTACAACTTGGCCTCGATGATCTCTCCCAATGACTCCAATTCTACCCATGCCCGTTTCTTTTCTCCACGAAGCACCAGAAATGATCTTTATTGCACTTGTCGACGGTTTCATCCAGCTAGTCTCACTTGTTTGGTTCGGAAAACTAGTGCTCTGCGATTGGTTGTGTCAGCATTCAAACCATAATTCAGGCACACGTCTGGTGACCTCGACAGGATTTGAATTTCTCTTCGCAAAGAGCTTCTTAATGCGTTCTTTCCAAATGTGCCATGCCGTTAGTGAGCAAATAGCCCATCGGGTTTAGAGGGATGTTCTACTCGGTTCTGCCTCCTTCCGTATGTCCATAAAATAAGCCATAGCCGTATATGGCGTACATAGATCAACTATTACCCCTAACGTACCGAACCATACCCGTTTCGCCCATTCACACTGGAATAACATGTGCTCTCTCATTTCTATTCCTCCATATATTGGAAATGTACGGGGTGTCAATCCCTTGATGGCCAATGTTTGTTGTCGCTGCAATAGAGTTCTTTAGTAGTCTCCACATCAAATTATTTACCTTTGGCGGGGTCCAGTTTTTCCAAACTTCCTTTCACATCGTCCACCTATTCAAATCACTCTTAGGTGGGCGATGGTTTTGAATTTGTTGGCTGAGTGTATAAGATGACCTAGCTGATACACATCCATCTCTCGTATGTGGCAGACAAATTTGTTCTGGAGTGTGCTGTGGGGGATCGACACTCTCATAATGTCACGCAACTCCTCCTAAGATGTAATAAGTCGAATTTCGTATTCTCGCCACGATCTCCTTCCCGGATCAATAGATTCAACCACCTTGACATTTTCATCAATCTCAGTGTTCGCCACAGAGGCAATTTGGTGGGTCTCCCTAGCTGGAATCCAGGCATCCTTATAAAATCGAGCTGAGTGAACATCTCTGATTATTAAGAGACCCCCACGCATCACTATCTTCTGACCATCGATCAAGATTGACCATATCCAAGAGGCATTTCCTCCCTTTGTAGCCCTAAGAAATCCCCATTACGAAAGTATATTCCTTTTAGAACACACACCCATAGAGCACTCAGTTCAGCTATAATCCTCACAGACATCTTGGATAGGAAAGCCGAGTTAAAGCTTTGTAGTTCTTTGAACCCTAGTCCTCCCTCCATTTTCGAATCTGTTATCACCTCCCACTTTCTCCAATGAATCGTTTTCCTTGTTTGACACTATGTGGTTGGTAACTTGAGGATTCTCATGGCACTTGTCGGGATATCTTGCACCACTGCCTTTATAAGAACCTCTTTCCCTGCATAGACGAGAATTTTTTCTTTCCAACTTTGCATCTTGTCTTGGATGTAGTACTTCATAAAACCGATGTTTTCTGCTTTTGTCTTCCCCCACATTGACGAAAAAGCAAGATATTTGCCAAGATTCTGGACACTTTGGATGCCCATTGCATGTTCCAAACTTCTCGTCTCTTCCTCCTAAACATTCGAACTCAGGATGCGGCTCGATTTTCCTAAATTCACACCTTGGCCAGATGCGCAACAATATTCGTCGATGATTGATTGAATGTCTTGAATATTTGACCGTGTTCCCTTGACGAAGAACAAGGAGTTCTCCGGAAGAGCAAGTGGTGAAGAACAGAACACTCCATCGTGATGTGAATGCCAATATGCTTTTTCTCTGTGACCTCTTTCTCGATCTGGCAGGATAGAACGTCGACCATAAGAATTAATAAATTTTCTAAGATGAGATCACCTAGCGCAAGACTCATGTTGGTTTTAGCGGTTTAGCGCACTTCCCGTTGACAAGAACCGAATAGGATACCGCCGATCAGCACTCTTTAATCCAGCCAATCCATATTGGATTGAAACCTTTCAGGCTCGTACCATAAGAAAGAAGTCCCATTCCACCCGATCATAAGCCCTCTGCATAGCGAGCTTTACCGCACGGTCAACTCTCCTTACGTTCTTCTAGTTATGCAATCACTATATTATCCTGAATCATTCGTCCTGCCACAAAATCACTTTGGTATGGCGTAATAATTTCCAGCAGATAAGGCTTATGTCTATTAGCAAACAACTTGAAATAATTTTATAACTAAAATTGCAAAGGATAATTGGCTGAAATTCGCTAGGGAAAATGTGGTTATCAACTTTAGGAATTAAGGTAATATCAGTATAGTTGACGGTCTCAGAGAGGGATCTTACCTATGCTAAATAAGGATTTGATCATAGTGATCACACTTGTACCAATCATGTCCCATAGCAGGAAAGCCATCTGGACCTGTCGCGCGAGAACCCGCCCATCTAGAACACAACACGCTTCACATCCTCATCAGTTACCATACTAGTCGGATTGCGGTTCATCTCCTCATTGATATAGTTCAGCACACAATGGTTGATCCAAAGACTTGGAAGAGTGCCGACGTAAATTGCGACTTTCTTGCGTCTCAGGGTGTGAATAATTGTTTCTCCCATGATATCTTCCACGTCCACCTTGGTTATAGGTGGAATATACTCCACAATTTCGACGGTTGCCTCAACCATGTTGAGATCACCCTCTTGTACCGTGATCACGTCCTCGTTGTGGTGCTGAGAAGCTGTTCAGAGTTGCTCCAAAGAATTCATATTGAGTGTCGAACGTGGTGGAGTTGCTCCAACGAGTCACCTATTATTCCAATACAAGTAGTTTTGTACGTAGATCATCAAAATTATAAGAGGACGAATTACCATTGGTGGTGATGAATTGATCGTGTTTGACGGAGAGCCCTGTCAATGCTTGAACTACCAGGTCATTTTCGGTAATGGGGGAGTTTATGGCATCAAGCGAGTCAGCGATATTCTTGAGTGCGCTTATATATTCAGTGACTGACTGGTCTGATTTCTTGATGAGATTGTTGAAATCGCGCATCACCATGATCTCTTGAACGGAGCACTTCTCCGTGAATCGCTGAGCAAGGGTTTGCCACACGTCGCATGACGTATTTTATTTTTGAACGTCCCACGAGATGGAGGGGAAGAAGGTTGATTTGGGAAAGCTCTGAACGTACTGGTCTGATCGAATCCAGGACAAATGAAGAGGATTGAGAGTAAGGGTGTCGTTGTGATTCATCATGAGTTTGGGTGGGCAAGTGAGGGTGCCATCAATGTATCCCTGAAGATCATATACTAGAAGAATTGGTTCTAGCAAAGACCTCCATAGCATGTAGCTTTGTTCATCCAGCTTTATATTGACAATGCTTGTGAAGTTTGCAATGGAGATTTGAGGAACATTAGGTGGAAGCTATGTCGAAGGAATTGTAGTCGAAGGGAGTTCAAATCATGATGCCAAACTAATAGGAGTGGTAACGATGAATGGCATGGTGTGAAAGAAAGAAGATTGGATGGGTGGTACGTCATGATGTGAAAAGGTGGTGAAAGGTGTGGTTGTTGTTGAAGTAGGTACATGTGGATGAAAATAAGTTATAGTTTTGGAGGATAAGATATTTGTGGGAATTGTTGAGGATGAGGAAATAAGATTAACATCAATAATTTTGATCATGGAGGTGGTTGGTTGTACATAACTGGTTATTGCTCTTATACCATGACAACACTAATAGAGAGATTTTAGTGTTTCTCAAATATATTTGTGAGGAGTGACCCTAATTAGGGTCTAGAGGTTTACGTTTACATATATTGATAGTGATTTACAAGGTTACCTTACAAGATAATAAACTATATGGAATGTAATAAAATACAATGAATGCCTATAAATTACATTGAACACATAGAAGTATGTGGCAAGTGTGTATTCTACTCTAATAAAAGGTTGCATCCTTTCATTTGTATCACTTCAAAGAGTTGCATCATTTCATTTTACCACTTGAAAGATTTATATCACTTCAAAATAGATGCACCCTTTAGTAGATTTCTAGACCTTTATATGTTCTTTGAACATTCTTCAATTGACAAATACATCCTCATTCTTATTTTTCGTCATACATTTACCCTTACAATATTACAATCTACCACAAAGTTCCAAAAATCCCCCACTTCGATTTTAATATACGTATGTCCTTTTAAATTTCATAGTTCATACGTATTTGAAGGCATCTTTCTATTTAAACGTTCAATTAGTGTAAAATTTCAAAGCTCCAACGAAATCAATGTTGGCCTAGGCCTAAACCAAGTCTTCTTATGTTAAAACCGGAAACATTACACATATGAGCTACTTGTCTTAGTGATTTAAATTTAACACTTTTATGCCCATGTGCTCAATCCTAATTTCATAAACAATTTGCAACGAGCACCCCGACTTGTTGTTGAAACGATACCACTTCTATTGTTCATAGATGTAAGGTTCCTCACGTGTCCTTGTTACTTAAACACCTTAACAAAGTCGTTATTTGAACTTAATTAGAGCATATAACTCATCCTCTCTATGAAACATATAGTAGTACTATATAAGATACTATTATAAAAGTAGGACTAAATACGGTCGTACATTAACTTGTTGTTACTCAATACACTTTCAATTTAATATTAACTAGCTTACACTGCTAGAAATTCCGATTTTGCGGACGAATTTGTTTCGTCTACTAAAGTAAAAATTTTGTCGATAAAAATAAATTCCGTTGGTAAATATAAAACTTTGTCAATAAAACTTTCGTCGGTGAATGACCTATCAGTGAAAGTTTACCGACGAAATATTTGTGATATATTTCGTCGATAAAAACAATTTATTTGCCGACGGGATTTTTATCGCTAAAAATGTATTTTTAATCAATATATCATTTTTTTCCGACAAAATCTCTTTCATAGTCAAAGTCAAATTCGTCGGTAAAAAACCTTTTACCGACAAAATGAGACATTATTGGAAAGACGTTTGTACCGATGAAATGTGAAATCCTCGGCAAATAAATTTACAAATGGAGAAATAATAAATTTAGTTTTACACAAACTTCCCAGTAACACAAACTTGTAGGAATTAATCAATTAGCCTTAACATTTACACGTAGTACAACAAAAAGATTAAAAATAATTCACATGTACTTTATATTAGAGCAAATACAAAAACCAACTGTGTTATGGAGAACAAATCAAAGGTTTTTAAAAGCAAAAAGATACTTCAGTGAAATGGTAAGAGCACACTTAACCCTCAGCATCCTAGAAATGTTAAGCAGCAGTAAGACCAGTAAGTCCAACACAGGCTCATTCATTTGCCCATAGACAAGAGCACACTTGTTGCCAACCTGAAAGTATATTCAGACAATATGATGGAGATATTACAAAAATTACAAGGTAAAATTAATGGTTTGCACTAACAGGCAACATGTAGGTCGCTTTGTTTCTCCCACATTTGCTAGATCCTATTACGTAAGTACAGTAAGTTTAACAGAGCACAAGAGAAAGATAATAGTTACAACACTATGAATTTACTTTCTTTGACTGAACATATATGTAGGGAATATTAGACTCCTCGCATAAGATTGGAACATGTGTAATGACATCAATAGGGGATATATTTCCTGCAATGACACAACCTGCAACCAATACACAAATAGAATTTTCAGAACATTCAAGACACAGACTGCAACCTAGATGGAGCTCTAGTTATGCTACATTACTAGTTCATGTCTCAAATCATACACATTATTAGTGTTTGAACATTATATGTAAAATGTAGGAAAACTTAACTAATCATATGACAACATCATTGAAAGCATATGTTCTTCCTTGTTCCTTCACATAGATTACTAGCCATGTAAGTCACTTACCTTTAAACTAACATTACTTTGACAAATAAGTTCAAAATAACAATTTGAATTTAATTAAAGTAGTAAGAGATTAGTCCAAGACAATCCATATTCATAAAATACTCAGGTGAAAGTTGATACTTTTGGTTTATCAAACATCACAAACATGTATATTCTCAAGAAAGGCACAAAGGATCAAGGGAGATAATAATATGGAGATAACATATACTGGATATACAAAGGTAGACAACTCCTTATCATTAGCAAAAGACGTAAACAAGTCGCATTTTCAAGTGGGTACATAATAACTACCAATTTGCTCGACTTAAGACAAGTCCTTACTAAAACATGATCTCTACCATATATCAGAAATATCAACATAAAAAATATAGACACTGAGAAAATATAAACTTTTGTCAAGGAACAGAGAAAAGCCTCACATGAACAGACAAAAGCCAAATATCCCGATCAATACTACAGTTATGAACTTTATTTATATACAAATTTTCATAATCACATACATCGGTCGACAATTAGTCCTGGCAACCATACCTGAAATCTCGGGTAGAAGTGCTTTGAAGCTCACCTAAACAAGTTGATTGATGAAATTGGACTCGTTGAATGAGTTTTTATTGGTCTCACCAACGAATAGGAGGTTGTTTATGCTGAGGATGGCGGGCCAAGTGCCTAGAAAAACGAGGGCCACCAACATACAAGCTATGCTATCTCCTTTGCTCTCCACCATACAGAATTTCAAGGTGTTGAATCTTAGTGCATGGAGGAAAAACAATGCCTGAAACCCTAAACGGTTTCGAGACACTAGAACCACGCACAATCCGTAATTCTACCAAAAAGAGCTCTAGATTTTGTACCTTAAGAAGACAAGGCCAAATCCGGAACCCTAAAATGCCAGAAAGGGAGCTTCGACGACCAATCTCCTTCGCAGTAACAATGCAGCAACCGACGAAATTCAGAAATTGAATACAGGATTGGGCAAGGTCAAGTAGAGAGGATTCAGAAATTGAATGGATGGAAGAAGAGCAAGAAAGGGGGTCTGAACAAGTAGAAAATACTCTTAGGAGGGATGGATGGGGAGAAGGGAGTGACTGACCTAGAAAGTAAGAACTCAAACAACGTGGCTTCCTTCGTAAGTAAAAATGTTTTTTACCAACAAAAATACAATTATGTTAGTAAAATTATCTGTATCGACGAAAATATGATTACGTAAGTAAAATTAGATGTCTTTACCAACGAAAAAGAAAAATTGTCGGTAATAATGTTTTATTTACTGATGATATTGTAAAATCATCGGTAAATTGATACTACCGACGTAATGTACATATCGTCAGTAAAGATATGTATTTTACCGACGATATTATATAATGTCGTCGGTAAAAAATAATTTTGCCAACGAAAATAATTATTGTCGGTAAAAATTATATTTATCGATGAAAATTAGTTTTGTCGGTAAATTTGGTTTTACAGATGGTATTATTTTTTCGTCGGTAAAGAGGATATTTTCAGTAGTGTTAAAGTCGGGTTGCCATTACCTATGACTTTGTTATGTGGCTTCAACCACATTCCATGATCAATGATCATACTAATCTCTTGATAGTTTTTTGATTAACGAGTTGACTAATCGTCTTTTGTTTATATACATAAATGTGATGTCAAACCAACCAGTAAACCACATTTGAGATATAAATTCTATTACACGCTTCAGGTGTACAAGTTTATTAACTGCTTCCACAAGAACTCTTGTACTTGCATGTTAAACAAGTAACATCTTTTCAAATATAATTACAATACATATTTCTTGAGCAACCAAGTTATTTGTTCCTCATCATGAAAAAATATTCACTAATAAATTTCAACTAGTTGTCGTATTACTCTCGTAGTATGAGAAATTGTCATAATCTCATACATAATATGTGAATACTCCTTTCATATACAGGGTAATAAAGCTTTTCAAGGTTGTATTTGTTTTTCTATATATTCTCATACTTTGATCACAAAGTGAGCTTCAATAGTATACCCCTATTATTTTCTCATTTTTTTCTTCCCAAAACGGCAACCATTTATTTTGCATGTGTATGTGCATATACATACATATTTTTCAAATGGGATTTTTCTATATGCAGTTATTGTGAAAGATAATATAACTATTGCATTTCATTCGAATAAATTCAATTTTTTTGATACCAAAATGGTCTTTCGTACGAATCTCATTGAGGCATATATAGGGAATCATTAATATCACAAAATCATCCAAACCAGCAATTTTTCATTATAACCGTCATAAATCTTTTTCTATCATAAAATCATATATTCCCACATACTCTGAATTAACTGACATATAAATGACTTTTATAACAAAATATTCAATGCCCACATATTCTAACATGAATCATTTTCCATCATAAAATCATCTCTGGCCACATATTCTGACTTAACCGATAATATAATTTCACCTACATCTATCAAGTAAATCCAACTTATTTCTTGGGCTAAAAGTATCATTCAAATGTTTGTGCTCAACTCTATTCAAATATAATCTTTCGATTGTTAAATATGAGACTTAGGGAGAAGAATGTGAGTAATCAATCACTTATATATCACAAGCCAACTACGAATTATTAGATATAGGACATTAAGACAGGGCATTAATTATGTCGTACGAGACATTTAACCAACCATCAATTATGGAATGCAGAACATTGAACCGACATCTTATTAAACGATGCGAAACATTAACTCAACATTTAATTGTATGATACGAGACTTTTGAGCCAACATCAAATGATATGATCTAGAACTTTGTGCCAAAATTGAATTGTATGATATAGGATTCTGAGCCAACATCGAAATGATATAATACGGGGTACTGTGTCAACATTGAATTGTATGATACAGAGGTTTGAGCCAACATCGAAATGGTGTGATCTTGAGGCATGTCGTGTAAATGTTTTCTGAAAGATGATATTTGTCCCCACTCGTAAACGAGTTTTGCTAAAAGGTTGTCAGAAAGCATCCCAGAGGATACAACAAAATCACAAGGTTCGGTGAATAGCAATACTTGGAGACCTTACTTATAACTTCTATTGGGACATATATTTTATTGGACATCAGATGATTCAGAAAAATCAAGTAAGTGAAATGATTCTTGGATGGATTGTTTGTGTGGTATATATCTATAGATATCTAACTGTCACTTCAAAAAGGTTGATGCACACCCTTTAGTAGATTTTTAGACCTTTATTTGGTCATTGAACTTTCTTCAATCAATAAATACATCCTCATTCTTATTTGGTGTGATACATTTACCCTCACAATATTACAATCTTGTACAAAGTTCCAACATCAGTTACTGTTTACGTAAACTTCTGTTAAAATTTTATGAGAAAATAAGGAGGTCTTCAAATATATAAGTTACAGTCACAAATTTCTTTTTAAATAATAAAATTTGAGTAACCTTTATGGAGTTCAACATATTCTTGGGTATTCATCTTTTAATTGATTTATCTAATTCTAATATTAGATAATTGCCATTAACATTAGATACATAACTAGCGGACAGATGTATGATATTGTAAGTAGGGTTATAGGACAACACTTTTTTATTTATTTTTAAAGTAAGGTATATTTCTAATAATATTTATTAGGATTCCGTTTAAAATGTTGGAAAGAATGCAGTTGGCATCAACGAGTGACATAATGTCCTAAGTGGTAATATTTTTTTTATATAAACAAATGTAGGAATATTTTAGGTAAGAGTATGAAAAATATGTAAATGTTTGAAAAAATTGGTAACCGATGCAACTTGTTTTTGATGTACGATGTTTCATTCTGTTGGTTTATGAAAAAACGTTAGTTGTTCCGTCAATTTATCCGTTTAAATTTAACACGTGCAACTCACGTGCTAGATCATTTGAACGTTAAAATAACAAAAACTGAAAATACCAAACCTACCCTCTAACTCTTTTCCCTCCAATATACTCCAACATCCGAACTGACTCCCTCCAAATAACTGAACCGCTCTCTATTCCCCGAAAATCTATCAGTTACCACTTACCTTGCAACGCATCACTTCAGTTGCACTTCTTCCCGAAAGTGAATAGTGGAGAACCCTTATCGGAGAAAAACCTGCGGAACCGAAGACCCTAATCGGAGATGTTGATGCTGAACCGAAGCCGTTGCTGCGGAACTGAAGCCGTTGCTGCGGAACCGAAGACCTTGCTGGTGCAATTTCTGCAATTTCAAGCTGAAAAAGAATCGGCATGGCATTCCCCTTCGACACGACGCGACTGCTGGATTTTCTTCCGACCCCTTTCGAATTTTCCGACTTCATAGGTAGCTGCCCCATGTTCAAACATGCTGTATAAATACCGAAAGTCACTGAAAAATTATGCATGAAAGTTTAGAAAATTTCCAAAGTTGACGAAAACGAATGTTGTTGAAAGGTTAATTAGTTATGTCCAGATTGTATATAGAGATGATATGTTTAATTAGATTGATGTTTATGTGTGTCTTGTTTATCTAATTACCGAATTGAAGAATGTCAAGTTCAAGTGAGGAGAAGTGGTTTCTGCAAATCCACTACGATGGTAATTGGGTCGACGGTGTTTACAAGGGAAAGGTATGTTTAACGGACCTGACTAACCTTTTGTTTTGGTACTTCAATGTCGTTATTCTCCTTGAGTATTACGGTTTGAAGAGGGATGGTGTAATCACCTACGTGCCACCAAATGGAGATCCGAAAACTGACATCGAAGTGGTATGTAGTGATGAAGATGTTGCACTAATTAAGGATAAACAACAAGGTGTACGGGAGGTCAATTTGTATGTGCTTCCGCCACTTGATGAGGAAGCATGTCTTAAAGATCCGTGGTTGCAAAAACTGCGGAACAACACGTTGTTGAAGCAAATTGCAAATCGAAGAAGGATGGCATCTGCAAGGATAACCGAACTGAACAAACAACGACTTGCCGAGAAAGCGAAAGGAAAAGCACCCATGGTCGAGACTAGTGCTTCCTTACGATCCGAAGTGTTGTCTTCCGACTCCGAGGGATTTCCGACCCAAATTGGAAAGCCAAAAAGGGTGAAGAGGAGTCTGACAGCGATGATGATTAAGTGCCACCAAAGAGAGGGAAAATGCATGGGCAACAAAACAAAGCACCTCAAACTGAAGGTGTTAGTGATATACCCGACTTAGTTGGTGCGATGGAATGTCAGTGGCGCGATATGGCAGCCGGTATTGGGGTGAACATTGATGTTGACATGTTGAACCTTGAGCATCATTGTTCGAGCGACACCTTGAGGAATCCCCCTGATTCATATGTGGAAGACAACCTTACAAGCACACATAGGACAATAGTGATTGATGAAGAGGGGAATGATGAGTTCGGTCAAGCCACCAAAAAATACGAGCTGAAACTTGGTATGAAGTTCATAGATGCGAAGTCTTTTAGGGATACATGATTGGACATAGCATTCAAGAGGGTTATGAGATGGAGTCCAAGGGATCGAATGGTCCAAAATGAATAGAATTCTATTGCAAACAATCAAACTGTGGATTCAAGTCGTGTGCTGTTTGGGTTCCGCAGCAAGCAACTTTTCAGTTACGAAAATTGGTGGAGGAGCATATATGTAGCGATCATTCCACACCAAGAAGATTGGTGATAAGTGGATATGCGAAAACTTCATGGAGTTGATTCAGAACGAACCAACGGTTCGAAGTGCGACAATAGTGGAGAAAATTCAAAAACGCTTCAACTTCGATGTCAAGAGATGGAATATTTGTGAAGGGATAAGATTAGCGAGAGAGAAGTAACGTGGAGATAGGTTATGGCAGTTTGAATGTCTAAGGGACTACGTTGGGACCATGATGATGCATAACCCACGAATCAGGGTTTACATACATGTTGATCTAGTGTCAAACCCTTTAAGACCTAAATTTGAACGTATGTATGTTTGTTTAAAGGGATGTGTCGAAGGGTTTAGAGCTGGTTGTCGACCCTTCATTGGGTTTGATGGGTGTCACTTGAAAGGCCAAGATGGGGGACAACTGCTAAGTGTCGTGTGTCGGGATGCTGACAATAGAGTTTTCCCTCTATGTATGCATGGGTCGAAGCTGAACTAGAGAGTCGTGGACGTGGTTCCTGGACCTTTTAAGACAGACTTTGCTGATGCGGGTCCTTGGATCATCATGGCAGATCGACAAAAGGTATATTACTTCTTCAGTTTTAAAATATAATATGTATTAAGTTGTCATAATTTAAAAATGTTATGTGTTAGGTTTGCATTATTTAAACAGTTGATGTAATATGTTTGTAATTCTAATTGTATGATGAATTATGTTTGCTAGGGTTTAGTAACTGCCGTAAAGGCTGCATCGGAGCATCGTTTCTGTGCACGACGCATTCATCAAAACATGTCAGCACAATTTCCATATGCACAAGGCGCACATGGACTACTTAAAACAGCACTATGCTGGTGCATGGGAGTACTTGGACAAGATAAACAGGAAGACCTGGTGCAGGTACGAATTTCATCATGATTCAAAGATAGATTTAGTAGTGAACAATGTCGTAGAGAGATGGAATGCGAAGATTAAGGATGCTAGAGATAAGCGACCAATAACCCTCATGGAAACATTGTGAAGGATCGATATGAATAATTTCACTACAAGGAGGGAAGAGGCTAGCAAACACGAAGGGTTGCTGCTTAGCAATGTGCTAGAAAAAAAAAAGATGCTTCAAGAGGGATGTGTGTACTGTACGCGGGTGAGGGTGAGTACGAAGTGCTTGTGGGGACACAATACTAGTACACTGTAAATATCAATACCAGAACATGCAGCTGTCTAGAATGGAGTTTGATCGGAATCCCTTGTGCACATGCTACAGCCTGTTTATTGAAATCTAGACTGGACGTACAGATTTATGTGGACAAAGTGTACCACAAAGAGACTATGCAACGAATCTACGGTCCATTCATACATCCAATTCTGGGGGTTGACGATTGGATGAGGCTAGATTCGTTACCCATTGATCCTTCGGAAGTCTGTAAATAAGGAGGCAGGCCTAAGAAGAAACAGACGAGAGCTCCAACCGAGACTGTGAACAAAATAGGAACTACATTGACCAAGCATTGGCTCCCACAGTTCTGTTCCCTCTGTCGACTAAGTGGTCATAACAAGAGGGCTTTTAACAAGAGAGGTCAGGCACCCGCACAATCTTGGAGCAGTGCACCATCCCAGCCGACTCAGCCGACCCAGCAGACACAAACATCGACAAATCCCTTTTCAAAAACACGAAGAGGACAGTTTTCACAATGCGTTAGAAGGAAACTCAACACCCCTCAGCCCGACGTTGACGCACTACAACCACCCACCAAAAGAGTCACACGAGTAAGGGTCTCACAAGAAGAACCGAGTAGAGCTCCAAAAGGTAAATCAAAGAGCAAGACACGTCCGATTGAGGAAGAGAGAACTGATTTGGGTGAAGAGTCAGACACCTTTGTTCCCGAGTCTGTTCCAGATTCACAACCTTAGATTGTAAAACTCTTTCCCGAGTGTGTTTTACCTTTGTTTAACTTTTCAATAATATTAAACTTGTTTGCAGGAAGAAGTACGTGAAGAAGTTCCCAACATACCTCAAGAAGTACCCGATGAAGCCGAAGAAGGACCCAAGATACCTCAACAAGTACCTAAGAGGATTTCTAAAACAAGAAGGGAAAAATTGCAGACTAGGAAAAAAAACATAGGTTTAACTCTTCACGACTTATCACATTTACAGCAATTAGGAGTTGTAATTCTATCTTTTGTACTGTCATAGGGTCAAAATACCCCTAAAAAGGTTGTAAACCTGGAAAGTTTGCCTGAATGCGTTTGAGTTACTTCATGTGCACCACAACTTTCTGATTGTCGATCTCTCGTGCAAGTTTATATGCCCTTGCAGACCATCACACCGAATAAGAAAACTATTCCTAATAAGTCGACAATGTCGTCGAGGAGTTCCCCTCGTTTCAAGTCAAGCAAATACACCAACTATCTGACTCAATGAAGATATTACGTCTGCATGACCTAAAGTACTATAGCTTATTTTGGATGCCATTTTGAAATGACGCATACTATTGGTTATGCTGTCAATTTGAGGCGTTAAGTTTCCTTTTGTGTTTATGCGTTAGGTTTCGTTTTATGTTTAGGGTGAACTTGGTATTGTAAGTTGGTAATTTATAAAACTGAATGACAGTTAACTATGGAAATAGTTGGTTCTGTGGAAGTAGACTGGATTGTGTGTGTGTTGTGGAGCAGGTGTTTAATTGCAGGTGGAATGTCGTTTGGTTTTAGTCGATGACTTTTTTTCTAGTAAGTCAAAACATAGTACATCTATTCCCAATTTGTGGACAAACGTTTTTCATCAAAGACCAATAATTATAAAACATATTCCCTTTGGGACCAACACAACAGAAACAAACTTAAATAAAAACACTCTGCCCCACAAACATAAGTACTTAAAATTCAAATCCTAAAACACGTTCAACCAATCACCAGTTTTAGGATTACAGCAAACAGCAGTACCAGAAGCACTCCAACAACAGTAATCAACATCATTACCCTCCTTCGTACAAGAACCACTTCGCTTTCAATCTTGTCATGCATATCTTGAAATTTGTTTACGGATCTCCTTCCGTATATGCACATTGGCGGGTCACCCCAGTCAAAATAATTACAACCGTGGTTCTACAACTCAAACACACAAAATTAGGGCTTCGAAGATTGTACAGTGATTTTCAAGACTAGGGCTTCAAAACCAAACAAATCAGCAAACATACCTTATAATTGGGACACCCACAAAACATTCGACTGAAATTCTTCCATGTCGAAGCGGGTTTAGTATGTGTGGTGAACCCATAGTAGCAACTCCACGGCTGGTACTCTATGGCTGACTTCAAGCTGGATGAAGTGCTGCCTGAGTATTGTGGTGCCATTCTTATTCGACGATCAGGAGATCCGAAAACGACGGGCCGAAGACTTCGGGATTCGCCGAACACTTCTTGGAGAAGAAGATTGTATGTTTCAATGGAGGAAAGACTGCATATAATATGTGAAGAAGTGAGGGACATTTTTGAAATTTCACACCAACAAAAAGTCAAGTGCAAGGCATTTCAGGTGTTAACGAAATTTTTTAACGGACACAATCGGAATTCATAAAAATCTATACCACCAAACATATTACATCAAAAACAAACATTAGATCGCTTTTACCACCAGGGGCAAACATCTTACATATTTTTCATAGTTTTCCTTATATTTTATGTAATATTTACTAGGAACCAGGTTAGATTTATAAGAGGACAACAACTCGACAATCTAAGTTATGTAACTTAGGTCACTTTGCATTCCTACTTTCAGGGTATATAACTTAGTTGCCTTTGCTTACATTTAGCAATATAAGAAATTATCTTGCTATTCTTCTTAAAACAATAATTCTATTTATTTTCTAGCTTCTAGTTTAGAATAAGCGCCAATCAGAAATCTAAATATTAATTTCTTGTTTGTTTCACTTGTAAAATGGTGTGGTCTATAGTCCAATTCATAGTGAAGTTAAAGTAAGTCATTTTTTTTTAATTTCAAATCATCAACCTAAAAAATGTTTTGTTTAATTCTTCAACTGACTATTATATATATATATATATATACAGACATATAAATTAATATTCTAATTTTATTTGATGTTTAATTAATAAATTATTTTACTTTTCTTCTGGAAGCAATGATAGTATTTTTTTTTCTTCCAGATTTAAGGCTATAATATTCACAAATCAGAAAATTTAATTATCTTATTTGTTTCACTTGTTAAGAATTATTGTCTCTAGTTTACCTGTTAGAAATTATTAGTAATTATAAGGAAGAAATATGATATGATTTTATTCTAAATTATTCTATAGTTAAAATTTCATTAAAAATATATTTTTTTATTATAATCTCAATTGATACCGATGTAGTGCAGCATCGATAATTCCGTTAAAAAATAGGTAATAAACGTATCTAGGTTTCTAGATCCGCGCCGCAACTTATAACACTACAACTCAAGCTAGAACAAACAAATTGTGTACACTAAGATTCTTAATATATATATTACCAAAAAAAAAAAAGATTCTTAATATATATACTGTCCGCGAGAGTCGTGAGTAATTTTGTGAAAATATATGTTAGTTGATTAGAATAAATAATAACCCAATTGTAATTTATTTGGAGACAATTTGGAATTGTTTCAAAATTACGAAAAACTAACTACTAAAATACCATACTTTTCTTTGCAAATCTAAACATACTCATGAATAAGATATGCGTGTTTCACTTTTTTTCTGTTAACTTTTTTTTAAATTACTATACCCACCAATATCATTGGTGTGTTTAAGTTTTTTGTTTTTTTTTTTACTTTTTTTGCAAAAACTAAAAAGAAATGTACTCACAAGTCTCACAAATAAATGTCAGTTAAGTTATCTATGAACGACGTTCACATACAATGTTTTTAATTTTTTTTTTAACCAACTAGAATCGAACCCGTATTTCACTATGACAAAAATGTGTGTTACCAATAGACCGGTGGTATCATGTGTTTTCTTATGTACTTAGTAAAATTACTTATTGCACTAACGTTTAGAAGATTATATTAATCATCTCGTTTTTATTTATAGTTGCGCTTTAGTAATGAATATTTGTTACTAACTAAAAAAAATGTAACATAGACGGTTGAATTTTGAATTTCTAATGGACCATAAAATTTGTTCCTAAACTTGGGTTGCTAATTTTTGACAATTCTACCAACTTGACTAGATTTTATGGTCGATAGAGAAATCAAAACCTTTGGAAGAATAAAGAAATATGTTGGAGACAAAGATCGAGGGTACAATGGCTAAAGGAGGACGACATAAATTCAAAGTTTTTCCATCAAACTACACTAGACAGACGAAGGAGAAACAAGATAGTGAAGCTACGGAACTCAGAAGGGACGTGGGTGGAGGACAAGGAGGAAGTTATAATGGAGGAAATCTGTGTCTTCTACTCACGGTTATTCGGTGTGGGAAGGGAAGACAGACATAATGGAATGGAGGGACAAGAAATACTTGATTGCCTTCCTAGGGATATCACAGACCATGTGAACAAAAGCCTAACGAAGGAGGTTACCGATGTGCAGTTCGGAAAGCAATAAATCAGCTAGGGGGGCTAGGGCACCAGGACCGGATGACTTCTCCGGATCCTTCTTTCAACGGACTTCAAACATCATAGGGACAGAAATCGTCACCATGGTAAAAGCCTTCCTCTCAACATGTATCTTTCCTCCCTCTCTTAAGCATACAGATATTACCCTGACACCAAATATACTGCATCCTCTATGTGCATAAGATTTTTGCCCTATAACTTTATGTAACTTCGGATACAAAATTGTTTCAAAGGTTCTGGCAAACAAGTTGAAAACCTATTTACTGGAATTGATCACTCCCTATCAGAGTGCCATTGTGTAAGGTAGGCAGATACAAGATAATATACTAATAGTGCACGAGATGTTCCACCACCTGAAGATAAATAAGAAGAGAGGGGACAACAGAAGGAACCTAGACTGTGCACTGAAAATTGATATGCAAAAGACTTATGACAGGATAGAGTGGGACTTCCTCTTACTTGTACTAATAAAAAGAGGTTTTCATCATAAATGGGTACAATGGATCAAAGTGTGCGTCACTACAGTATCATACCAGGTTATAGTCAACGGGAAAAGAACAAATACGATTAAGCCATCAAGAGGGATCAGACAGGGAGACCCGCTTTCTCCATCTTTTTTTTTATTCTGGTGGCAAATGTTTTATGTGGGAGGATGGAGCAGAGCGTCAGAGACAAGGAGATCGTAGACATCAAACCTAGGTGAACATGCCCGAAAATTGATCACCTCCTGTTTCCCGATGACTCACTCTTTTTTCTCAGAGGATCAGTGGAGAATGCACGAGCCCTTCAATCTACACTTGATGAGTACTGTAAGGCGTCGGAACAAACGGTAACCTTTTCTAAATCATCTATATTTTGTGGGGTGGAACTAGAAAATCCATTCTAAAGAGAGGTGCCAGCAGTGTTAGGAACGAACTTAGTGAGATATCCGGGGAAGTATTTGGGTCTTTCTTCATTAAGGGGAAGATCTAAATGCGAAGCCCTTAGTTTCGTGCAAACAAATATATCATACAAAATTCAAGGATGGTAGTCAAAACTTCTTACCAATGTCAGAAAAGAAGTGTTGATAAAAGTGGTAATCTCAGCAATCCCGACCTTTGCGATGAGTGTCTTTCAATTACCTAAAACATGGTGCAACATAATTCTTAGGACTTTAGAGAGAATGAGGTGTAAATGAAGAGCTTAAAGCAACCATTAGAGAGAAAGTCATCTTGTATTGCTTTAAACTTAAGAAATACAATAGGGGTGGACATCTATTTATAGGTGAAGCTAGGGATATGATTGTGAAAGTCCTAAACATGTGGACTTGATTGTAATTGTCCTAACCATTTGGACTAAATCAACCCTTATCTAAACCATAATCCCTAACATTCCCCTTTGAAGATCCACTTCCTAATGTAAACCAAGACTCTAAACAAAAAAAAAAACAGAATATGAAGATCATGATCAACATCTCATCTATCATCTTCAACCCTAAACATTTATCCATGTTGGTTGCTTCTTTTCCTTGTAATCTTCAACTACCAATCTTCAACTATCTTGCGATCTTGTTGCCATCCTCAACTTGTGAACTTGTTTTTGCTGCCTTTGCATGAGTGACGTGAGCTGATCCAACTGATTTTAATGAGCACAGGTCTGCTCTATTACTTGAGAACTGAGTTGCACTAGATGAGCACTGCAGAAGCACTAGGAAAACACTCTATAGGCACAGCAGATGTACTGAATTTGCTAGTTGCTTGAGTGATGTTACTAATCTGTTTAAGCTTGGCCAAGCATGAAACATACAAAAGAAATGCTGAATCGAATGAAGCAAACTCGTGATGCAGTAAACGTGCTTGAAAGGCACGCAGCAAAACACAGTGAAAAGCTGAAAACGTGTTCGTAAACACACGTAGCTCAACATGAAATCATCGAGGATGCAATCATCGAATAAGGAGGGTGCAGCGCTGCAGCTTACACTAGGATATCCATATAGAAGAAAGGAAAAGAGAAGAGACCATAGCATGAACATATCAGCCTCAAACAACACAAATTCGGCCCAACCAGAGAAATCAGCCTCAACTTTCCAAAAGAATCAGTTTAACAGCATCAATGAATCAAAGGAATCAGTCCTTCTTCAATATAAATCAGTTCAGGAGCGAATATCAGCATCATATATCATCATACGATCAACAATAATCTCAGCAAGCAGCTCAAGTAATCTCAGCATGCAACCAGGAGTAATCTCAAAATGCAACCAGGAGTTGTTGCAGCAAAACAGAGATGAGCAGCAATGAATTGCAGCAGGAAACACAATTGATTTTTCAGAAGACTTACATCAGCATGATCACAGGTCTGATCATATTAATTGACTCTTTGCGAAGGTTGATCCAGCAGGAGGAGGAACGAAATCAGCATGCTGGAACCAAAACATATCTGGAACCAAACAGAGGACGCTGGAACCGAAACAGAGTAATAGCTGATGTAACTTCGATATGAAGAAACGATGCCGATCTGATCTTCTGCAGGATGAGATTGAAGAAGACTAACACAATCAATGTGATCTGAAGGATCGGAATCACAGCTGCACAGAGAAGCTGAATCGCAGACGCACAGAGGAGCTGAATCGCAGACGCACAGACTAACAGAATCATGCGATTTGTGGAGGACCAGCTGGTGCGATGATCATTGGAACAGCTGGTGTGATGATCTGTAAAGTACGATTCTGGTTGAGATTAAAGAATTCAATGCTGCAGAATTGATGTATTGATGCTGGAATGAATCGGATCGGTGATAAGCTGAAATACACGATGCTGAAACGCTGCAGATTATAGCATGAGGTGGCACCAAATGATGAAGCAGGAGCTGGAGAAATACAATAGGGGTGGAAATCTATTTATAGGTGAAGCTAGGGATATGATTGTGAAAGTTCTAGACATGTGGACTTGATTGTAATTGTCCTAAACATTTGGACTAAATCAACACTTATCTAAACCATAATCCCTAACATTCCCCTTTGAAGATCCACTTCCTAATGTAAAACAAGACTCTAAACAAAAAAAAAACAGAATGTGAAGATCATCAACATCTCATCTATCATCTTCAACCCCAAACAATAATCAACGGCTTGACGACTCGGTTTTGGTGGGGGCGCCTAATGGGGATCAGAAGATTCATTAGACGAGATGGGACACGATGACGAGATCAAAAATTGAAGGAGGCTTTGGGTTTATGGAACTAGAATCCTTCAATATTGCACTTTTGGGGAAGATGGCCTCACGAATAATGGCGGAACCGAACTCGCTATGGGTGAAGGTACTTAAAGGCCTCTATTTCACAACATTAGACTTCTTCTGAGCTTTTAAAGGAAGCAGGTCGTCATGGGATTGGGCAAGCATGCTGGTCGGCCAAAATATTGTTAAAGCTGCAGCTGTTTGGTCGATCGAGGATGGGAGATCAATCAAATATTTCACATACACATGGATCCCATATAAGTACGAAACAATACTAGGAATCCATCCAGTTACAGAGTCACAAGCGCAAATGACACTGGAAGAGTGGATCGATCCTGCATCGAAAACATGGAAGGATGAGGAAGTGAGAGTTGTTGTTTCACAAGAATAAGCTCATGTTATACTTAGTGTTCCCATCCCTCTGATCCCGAGACCGGATAAACTTCGATGGCCATAGGATCGGGAGGGCAGGGTCACGGTCAGATCAGCATACCACCACATACAATCATAGCAAGGGGAGATGAAATCAGAGAAGAACTTACGGGGGCTGGAGAACGACTAGGAACGAATCTGTGGGAGGCGATTTGGAAGGCAAACGTTTTGTCGAAAATCAAGGTCTTTGCATGCAAACTAGCATCCAAGGCAATTGCAGTACGAGATGGATTGATAAGAAGGGGTGTGCAGGTTCCCTCAACATGTCCCATGTGAGACCAAACCGAGACCACAGAACATCTAATTTGGGGGGGTGAGTGGGTGCAATAGATCTGACACGAGCTGTTGGGTCTCGAAGATGCAAGTGATGGATGCCAAATGGTGATGGAGTGTTTGCTTAAGAGAAGTGAAGAACTACGAGGCATCCGATCAATAACGGAAACCCGGTGGAATATTACACTCATCACGTGCTAGACGATATGGAAGGCAAGATGTGGCTTGGTATTTCAAGGAAAGCAACCGTAGAGAACATGAGTAATTGCCAGTGTAAGGAAGACAATGCATGAACTCGCACTGTGCAGCACCAGCGAGGACAGTTGTAAAGGCGCGACCATCAACTTTCAAATTCTAGCGCGCAAGGCAACGATGGAGGCTAGAAGTGGACATCGCATGGTACCATGATAGAGAGGTAGTAGTAGGATACCAACGTTCGGAGATGTCCGACTCCATTGAGTCTTAGAAGCTATGGCTGTATATGAAGGTTTGAAACTTGCTTTAGTAAACAAATGGCATTCCGTGGAGATAGAGTCACACGCAGCGGTGGTAATAAACTGTTGGGTATTGATAGTGACAACCCAATAAGGAAAAGGCCCCAGAGGCCCAATAACCATGGAGGGGTGAACCCAAGTTATACGAACCGGACCGACCCATGCTACAGTCGATCTGGCCTTCGCTAGAGTGGCCCAATGTCTCGCCTAAGCTAAAGTGGATGCCAAAGGCTCCATCGCTGGTCGCCATTCATCACCAAGTCGTGGACTCCTACTGCTCGCCATAGGAGTGCTCGCCCCAAAGATAGCTTTGCCTCTCTCCTCTGGTCCCACCAACCTTTCCTAAAGATATGGCTACGATATCCCGCATATCTCGGGCACATATTCTCTAAAGATTACATATGGTAACTGCAATATTACGCCATAACCGTAATATCTGCTATCCTTATCTTCACCAACACAATATTCATTAAGATATGTTGTTGCCTTTTACGGTTTGGTCTCCTTACTCTATAAATACCCTTGTGTTACATACATTCAGTTTACGTTTTGAGATATACACACTTATACTCATTTAAGCAACGGAGAGGGACCCAGAGACACCCCCTCTGTTGTGATCCCCTTCCTACAGGTTCACCGGAGCTAAGGCGAGAACAACTTTCATCCATCCATTGTCATTCAATTCACTGCCAGATCAGCATTTAGGAAATCAAGATCCAAGATTTGACGCCGTCTGTGGGAAACGAGTGATAGAGACATGCAAACTCGATCCAAACGCAATCGCTGAAACCAAACCAATGAGCAGTCCTCTGACAGTTCTGATTCCGCAGCCGCTTCGTCGCTCTACCAAGAACCTGCTAGCCAAGCAACACCTAATGCTGTCCCCCCGAGGGCGGCCCGAGAACACGTCGTCAATTCCAGACCGACTCCCGTTCACAACTCACCGATACTCCAGCACCGCAAACCGTCTACATTGCCGGAGAAAACATACAGTTAACTCCGGAGATTATATCACTTCTGGAGGCAGTCTTAGGGCAGGCTCGCAGACAATAACCTGCTCCTCAGGAAAATCCTCGCCCCGCAACCGCAGGGCCCAGACCATCGGAAACGGGAAATCCGGGCACCACAGCCCCAAGGAGGATTAGGAGATGACATCGGGACACCAGTCCCTACCCCCGGCGTCCACTGAGCCCCCAGCAGCCACCTATTCCACCAATCCATCTGGTCCCATGCAGAATGGGGCGCTGCCAAACCAGTGCACTCTGGACCAGGTGGACGAGCTTATCCACAAAAGACTCTAGGAAAGGCGAACGATAGTCGCAGCTCCCTTTAGTTCACGATCAGCTCATCCCTTCGCCGACGACCTCGTCGCCATCAAAATCCCAAAGGATGTCATCGCTAGGACCATCACCGAATACAGTGGTAGAGGAGATCCCACTATCCATGTCAACAAGCATGAGGCCTCTCTATTGGGTAAGTCAAATGATCAAAATGACTTGGCTTTATTATTTCCGTCGACCCTATCGGGTTCGGCGTCGTCCTGGTTCTTCGGCCTCCCTGCAGGATCAATAGGGACTTGGTCAGAGCTTAGAAACAAGTTCCTGCAAAGGTATATGGGCGAGCGCCAATTATTGAAAAGCGTGCTCGCCCTGGATGCGGTCAAGTAGTAGCTTGGAGAGTCACTGAACGACTTTTACGGACATTTTTATCAAAACGTCACAGAGATAGATCGTCGAGTCTAGGACGGGGAGATTATTCGAGCTTTCTATCGAGAACTGGATGTGTCCAACAAGGCCTCGAGAAAGTTGCGCAACAGTTACCACGTGTAGGTGATTGAAATGATGGAAGAGCTGGCATCAAGGGCGAAAGGTTTTATAGACCTTGAGAGGGCAAACACCGAAGATAATTTTCTGACGACCTCGCTAAGGGTAGTTCCAGAACCCCGACGCGATGGTAAGAAGGAAAAAAAGGATAAGAAGGGACGAGATAGCAAGCCCCGGATAGAAAAACCAGTGCGTAGAAATCCAGAGGTCCCCGAGTATTTTACGCCCTTAAAGAGGTAGATCTCGACGGTACTAGTCGAGATGGAAAGAAGGTCTCTAGCAAGGCCACCAATGCCTCGAAGGGGTGGTCAGCCTATGGGGAAGGACACTGAGAGCTATTGCAGATATCACATGTGCAAGGCCCATAAGACAGACGATTGCCGTATTCTGAAGCGGGATATTGAGAAGTTGATTCAGATGGAGATGTTAAAAGAGTTTGTGGCAGGACGAGACAGGAGTCGAATGCCACCACGGCGAAACCACTCGCCAGCTCCGCTTGAGCAATCTGTCCCATCCTAGAACAGAAGGGTAGTCAACCTGATTGCTGGAGGGTTTGGTGCCGAAGGAGAGGGGTCACATGCAAGGGAGGTCTATGCAACTCAGATTTCTACAGCGGTCCTGCAGGGAAAGCGACCACGACCTGAAGAGGACATTGTCATTTTATTCTCTGAAGACGATTTGGCATATGTCACCACCCCTCACAACGATGCCCTGGTTATCACAGACGATCTCGACGGTTGTGACGTGAAGAGAATTCTCGTTGATGGAGGAAGCTCGATAGATATCCTGTTCCTGGACGCCTTTGACAAGATGGGCAAGTCTAACCGTGACCTGAAGAGGGTCGATTTTCCGCTGATTTCGTCAGAGAAGTAAGATTCTAGATCTGGGTCGCCAACACAGTTCTTGTCAAAAAATCAAATGGCAAGTGGAGGATGTTCGTTGACTTCCGCGACTTGAACGGAGCTTGCCCCAAGGATTCTTACCCTCTTCCCAAAATTGATCAGTTGGTCGATGCAACCTCTGGTCACGAGATGCTGAGCTTCATGGATGCCTATTCAGGCTACAGTTAGATCTGGATCCACCCAAATGATGAGGCCTATACAACATTTTATGCAGACGGGGACATTCTTTGCTATAAAGTGATGCCCTTCGGTCTAATCAATGTCGGGGCGACCTATCAGCGGAAGGTGAACCGCCTGTTCCAAGACATGCTGGGGCGAAATATGGAGGCCTCTGTGGATGACATGCTTGTCAAAACAATCAAGGGAAATCCTCACACAGCGGACCTTCGAGAAGCTTTCGAAGCATGAGGAGGCAAAGTGTTCGCCTGAACTCAGCAAAGTGCGCGTTTGGAGTTAAGTCTGGTAAATTTCTTGGATTCATGGTAAGTGAGCGAGGTATTGAGGCAAACCCAGAAAAGCTTAAGGCCATTGAAGAGATGAAGTCGCTGACTTCCCATAAGGAGGTTCAGTGTTTGAATGGTCACCTTGCTGCACTCAATCGCTTCCTTTCCAGGGCGAGAGACAGGTCCCTACCATTCTTCAAAACTCTAAGGGCCAACCGCAAGTTCGAGTGGACGCCAGACTGCGAGGATGCATTCCAATCCTTGAAGCAACATATTCAAACACTTCCAGCTTTGGCGAAACCTATTCCTGGCGAGCAGCTTTTCCTTTACTTAAGCATCAGCGACGTAGCAGCCAGTGCCGTCTTAATAAGGGAAGAGGATAATGTCCAGAGTCAGTTGTATTTTGTTAGCAAGAAGTTTAACTCTGCAGAAATAAAATATGTCCAGATTGAGAAGTATCTCTATGTCTTAGTTATTGCTGCTCGAAAGCTAAGACCTTATTTTCACGCGCACGACATTACAGCTCTCATCAATCAACCTCTCAAAAACGTCCTGCTGAAACCAGATTCTTCAGGAAGAATGGTCAAATGGGTGATCGAGCTCAGCGAGTTCAAGATCAAATTTGCGCTGAAAACGTTCATCAAAAGCCAGGCACTGGCTGATTTTATAGTGGAAAGTACAAGTAATGGTCTGGCAGAAGCAGAAAGCAGACCAAGTTCATCCGCAGACAACAGCCAAATCTGGGAACTTTATACAGATGGATCTTCTTCAAGAGAAGGCTCGGGGGCAGGTCTAATTCTCATCCCTCCTAAGGGCGAGCCTTTGAAGTATGCGATCACCCTAAAATTTCAGGCAACCAATAATGAAGCAGAATACGAGGCTCTTATTACTGGACTCAGACTTGCAAAAGGAATGGCCATATCAACACTTACGGTAAAAAGCAACTCCCAGCTAATTGTCAACCAGGTCAATGGCACTTGTGAGGCAAGGGGGGAAAAGATGAAGAAGTACCTCGACATCGCCAAGAAACTCGTCACCGAATTTTCAAATTTTGTGATTGAGTCTATTCCTCGCCAAGAGAACCAGATGACAGACTCTTTAAGTAAGCTGGCGTTTGGAGGGACCTGAATTCAAAATGTACAGTTCCTGGAAAAAGCCCTATGTTCAGTTCTCGACAACCGAGCAGAGGTCTTCATTATTCAAGGACAAGTAACATGGACGACTCCATTCCAGAATTTCTTGAAACAAGGAATTCTCCCAGAAGACGAAGGTGAATCCACAAGGATAAGAAGCCTTTCACCCAGTTACTTGATCATAGACGGAGAACTCAACAAGCGAGGCTACTTAACACCTTATCTAAGGTGCGTTGCTCATCCCGAAAACAGAAAGGGTTTTTCGTGAAGCTCATGAAGGAGTTGCAGCATGCCATGAAGGTGCACAATCATTGAGACGAAACGATGCGGCTGAATTAACACAAAGATACGCGACTTGTCAACAGTTCGCACCACGATCCGGTCGACCGCCAACACTATTGTCCCAAATGGCAGGTGCCTGGCCTTTTGTTCAATGGGGAATGGATATATTGGGTCCTTTTCCCATTAGTACTGGGCAGCTTACTCACATCATAGTGGAAATCGACTACTTCACCAAGTGGATACAGGCGAAAGCTTTGGCCTATACAACAGAATTTCAGGTGATCAATTTCCTGAAGATCAATATATTTAACAGGTTAGGTATTCCCAAGATACTTATTAGCGATAATGGTCCACAATTCGTAGGAAAATAATTTAAATGGCTCTGCGAGGAATACCATATCGACCATCGATTCATCTCAGTGCATAATCCTCAAACGAATGGACAAGCTGAAACAGCCAACAAATTAAGTTGTTTTAGCAGGACTAAAGAAAAGGGTTCAAGCATTCAAAGGAAATTGGGTAGAGGAGCTGGAAAACGTATTATGGGTTATCCGAACAACGCCTAACGCGGCCACGGGAGAAACACCCTTCAGTTTAGTGTATGGATCAGAAGCAGTAGCACCTGCCGAAATAGCGGTGCCTACCCACAGAATCCTACACTTTAACACTGAGCCAAAGGAAATTGAGTGCAAGACCGACCTCAACTTGGCAGAAGAAAAGAGGTGGAAATCAACAAAACACACAAGCTAAGATACGACTGGCGACCGCTCGATACTTCAACAGAAACGTCAGTGCTTGCTAATTTTTTGTGGGGGAGATGGTTATGAGAAGGAATGAATTTACATGTCTGGACAGTCAGAATAAATTTTGAGCTAAGTGGGAGGACCATACAAGGTAGTAGAGATCGCCGCCCCAGGATCTTATTATTTGGAAACCACCAAAGGCGAAAGGTTACCCCGTCCATTCAATTCTGAACATTTAAGGAGATTTTATACATAACTTGTAATAAAAATGTTAAGTCAATAAAAGCAAGTCATTTCTTCATAAAGCATGACTACTCGAATCAAATCGAAGAAAAAAAAAACGATATCAAAATTGGGCAAAAGACCTGATGACTGAATCAGGCATGGAAGAAAAAAGACGTGACACCAAAGTCAGGCAAAAGACCTAACGCCAAAGTTAGGCAACATCAAATACCCGATATAAAAATTGTGCGAAAGACCTAACGCCAAAGTCAGGCAAAAGACCTAACGACAAAGTTTGGCAACATCAAAGACCTGATATAAAAATTGGGCGAAAGACCTGACGCCAAAGTCAGGCAAAAGACCTAACGACAAAGTTCGGCAACATCAAAGACCTGATATAAAAATTGGGCGAAAGACCTGACGCCAAAGTCAGGCAAAAGACCTAACGCCAAAGTTAGGCAACATCAAAGACCTCATATAAAAATTGGGCGAAAGACCTGACGCCAAAGTCAGGCAAAAGACCTAACGACAAAGTTCGGCAACATCAAAGACCTGATATAAAAATTGGGCGAAAGACCTGACGCCAAAGTCAGGTAAAAAACCTAACGCCAAAGTTAGGCAACATCAAAGACCTAATATAAAAATTGGGGGGAAGACCTGACGCCAAAGTCAGGCAAAAGACCTAGCAACAAAGTTAGGCAAACCAAAAGACCTGATATCAAAATTGGGCGAAAGACCTGACGCCAAAGTCAGGCAAAAGACCTAGCAACAAAGTTAGGCAAACCAATAGACCTGATATAAAAATTGGGCGAAAGACCTGACGCCAAAGTTAGGCAAAAGACCTAGCAACAAAGTTTGGCAAACCAAAAAACCTAATTCCAAAGTCAGGCAAAAGGCCTAGCAACAAGGTTGGGCAAAATGAAAGACCTGACGCCAAGGTCAAGCAAAAAGACCTGACGCCAAAGTCAGGCATAAGACCAGTTACCAAAATCAGGAAGGAGTCCTAACGACAAGAGACAATCAATCCATCCAGGAAGCTATTCTCTTATAAGTTAGGAAAATGTTGAAGAAGTTATCCATATTATCAATTCCTTTTTGAAGTAAATCCTAGAAGACTGGAAAGGAACCTTAAGCGATCACTATAGATGATGAAGCTTTAAGTAACAAGTTCCTTGCAGTTAGGCGAACACTCCAAAGGCTTTAAACTTCAAAAACGTAATACATCTTCAAGCCTAGAAGTCTATACTTTTAAGTCTTAAGATGTTTTCCTTAAGAAATTTATACTTGGCGAGGGGAATACATAATTCTATAAAGACTTATCCTTTCAAGCCTAAAGAAAGGTCCAAGACCCTAAGAGCCGAGACCATTATAAAGCGAAAAAATGTCGAAAGTAATTATGATTAAGATATCGGAGGAATCGCCAACACATTCAAAGTCGAGTAAATATAAAGGCTTATGAATTTAAAAGGCATTCAATATTATAAAAAGTAACCGAGTCTGAAATTGAAAAATAATTACAAGGCATTCCCAAAATACAAAGGAAGATAATAAATTATTATCTAAAACAAAAACAAAAGATGATCGTCGGGGGAGTTGGAGACTTCATGACTTGGGCTCTTCAAGAGTGGAGGCACTCGGCTTGCTTGTGTGGGCAACTTATTCAGCAGCAGCAGGAGGAGTCTCCTTGGGAAGGGTGCTCCGGAGGAAAGGCTTAAGAGCCTCAACTTCCCAAAGAGGAAAGTTGGGGTCGACTGCCTAGATGTCCTCGGCCAGGACTTGGAGATAGTCAGCTATTTCAGACTTCATCACCTCCAAAGCTCACGCTTTTGGGGGATGGAACAGACTTCAGATGCATAGCGAGCTGTTCCTTCTCCTACTCCAGGGCGTTCCCCATAGCCTCAGCACCCCTCTGAGCCTCCGTGGCAACTGTCTGAGTCTCCGCATCTGCCCTCCGAGTTTCGGCCTCCTTTAGCTCAGCCTATAGGCGAGCATTGGCAGCCCCAACCTCGTCTAAGTGCTTATGGACCGCCTCAGACTTTTGGAAGGCGACCGCTGCCTCTCATTCCTTCTTCTTAACGAAGGTAAATAGCCTCTCGTCCTTCTTGAAGTACTCCTCTCAAGCGTTTTCCACCAAGAAAATCGCTGAGTCGGCAGTCGACTTCATGATCTCCATCTGGCCGGGGGAGAACCCCAGACTTCTGTACTGCTCCAGCTTAATAAGCAGGTCAATCTGCTTATCGGCGAGCTCCTCGACGACCCGACCGATCGTGAGCTCCTCTCGAACGAGCTGACAACAAAGTAAAAAGGGGCAAAGTACTGTTAGTCTAAGGAAAAATACAAGTAATATGAAGACAAACGAAGATGAGAAATCTTACCACAACGGTCCGTTTGAAGTGCGACCTCATCATCCCCTCGATGGCGGGCAGTTCTGAGTAGGGCTGATCATGGACGGGCTGCCCGGTCCTGAAGGAAAGACAGAGACCGAGACCGAAAATTCGGTCTTGCCTTCTGGAGGACCGAGACCGACCTTGGCCAAAAAAGCCCGACCGAGTAAGTCTTCCTTGACTCGGGCCGGTCTCGATCCTGGACCGAATCTAGCAAAAAAAAAAATTTGAATTTGTCCAAACTGCAAATACAAACATACAAAATACAAATCAACTAAGTAACAAACATACAAAGTTATAAACAATATTCATTTTCTCCCAACATTACATAAAAGTTACAACAATACTATACAATGATCAAGATACATTAATGGAATCAAAATTCGCGTAAGCCGTAGCCCGTAACCATTTTTCCCTAGTCATCATAATCCAAATTAGACAACGGAAAGGTATGTGCCAACTCCAGTGTCACCTCAGCAGATTCTGCAATTATAAAGAATAGTATAATACAAATATACAATTGACTAGTACAATACAATTGAACTAATTATTAATGGTTTGAGTACAATACAAATATTAAGATAAGTACCTGACTCATCTTCGGTATCAATGTCAAGTGTTGAACTAGTTGAAGATTTGAGCCAATCACCTGTGCAAATTAGTGCTTCAACCATACCTGCTGATAGTGAGCTCCGAAACTTATCCAACATGCGCCCTTTAGTACTAAAAGCACTTTCAGATGCTACTGTCGAGACTGGAATTGCTAAGACATCTCCTGCAATTGCTGATAAAATGGGATACCATGCAGCATTCAACTTCCACCAATTTAAAATGTCAAAATCACCTCTAAGAGTCTCGAGATCTTCCCTTAAATGCTTTTCTAATTCCGATTTCTGATCACTAATTTCTTGTTGCCCACTTTTACTCAAGAACTTCATATCCAAATAAACCGCGGACACATAACTAACCTCTGCATATGAAGTAGTAATTTTGCTGACTGCATTATGATCCTCTGACATAGCTTTTTCTTTCTCAAAATGCCTCTCATACTACGGATACAAAGACTCCAACGTCAAATTCAATTTGTCTTTCAATTGAGCAGATATTGTTATATCATAATGATAACAATCGGCAATCATCCATGACACATATATCAATTTACGCCTAGGATCAAGTACAGCAGCTACAAACAACAACATATTAAGACTCTTCACAGTTCCCCAATATTTGTCATGTTTCTTCATCTTTGCAGCCATGGTAGAAAATCTAGCATCTTGCAAACGTTCAGTAATTTGCATTGATATCTTACACACTTCAGTCATGGAATTGTTGCTTGTAGCATAAGAAGAACCAGAAACAAGTAGAGTAGCATCATAGAAATTCTAAGAAAGGGCAAAACTGACTCAGCAAAATACCAATCTTCATCAGTAGGAACTCCTACACCATTACTAAGCTCCAAAACATACTTCGAGTTAGTTTTCCCTTCTAGATATTCAAATGCTTTTCTATACTTGATAGCTGTCTCTAACATATTAAAGGTGGAATTCCACCTTGTTTCAACATCCAAACACAAAATTACTGTCCAAACTAACTCTTCATGTTCAACTGCATCCTTAAACTTCTGTAACCTAGCTGGAGATCCTCTCCAAAATCTAACTGCTGTACGGATTCTGTTAATAGATACAGTGATATCCAACAGTTAGACGTACAGGCAATACAACTTTTGGGTTCAAGGATCTTACAAACATTTTGAACCCTCCTTCTCAGCTAAGTTAAATGGTTTTTCAATCTCAATTATCATCTTTGCTAGTTCTTTACGAGCTACTTCATTATCAAACTTCCATGACGCTTCACTACTAGTAGTAGAGGTAAATGAAAGAGACTTTTGCTTTTTATCTTGGACTCTATGTGGGTTAAGTTTGCATCTTTGAAGATGGTGGTGCAAACCACTAGTTCCTTGAGCACTACTATAAGCAAAATCTTTTCCACAATAGTTGCAAGTAGCTCTATTAGTTGAAGCATTTCTCACAAAATATTTCCAAACAAAGGACCAAGTTTTACCTCTACTAGTTGCACCACTTGCAAGTGGTAGGCTTGCAGTTTCAGTGATTGCCGGTGCATCTTCTAATGGAGTTGGAGTTGACCCAGCATCAGTTGGATCCGGGTGCGAACTTGGAGAAGCGGATTCACACTCACTCACCGACCAAAATCATCTACATAATCAACAATTCAGTAAATCAGTTCCATAAAGGCATAACATTTCTAGCTGACGAGTTGCTGCTCAGTTGGTTTACACATAAGGAACGTAGCTTCATTCTAGTAAATCCATCTGGAGCTTGTATAGTTATAGTTTTTTGAAAAGCAATATCTGAAGCTAATCAAGTAAAGTAATCATTTTTTATTGTGAGAAATATTTCATATGGGATTTGTTTATGAATATAGTTGTTGCTGTTACACTATTATAGTATTATTAACATCTCAAAAAATTAACATCTTAAAAACAGTATAAATTGCTGAATCTGTGATTTCATCACCTTCTAGCATTCTTCATATGTAATTTTGAGCCTATTCATAGCCGCTAAGTACAGTAGTATGTTTTGGAGAGGGTTCTAATAGATCAGTAAATCAGTTCTAAACTTCTAATCAATAAATCATTGTAAATGCATCTACAATGTTATCTATAGAATAGCATTAATGATATCTGTAGAATAGCATTAAGAACAACATTCGAACAGCAGTATTGATATCTGTAGAACAGCATTAATGCATTTGAATATCTATAAATGCATTCCCTTCTACAGCTAGCTTCATTCGATAATGCAAAGGTAATGCAAAGCTAGCTTCTACAGCTAGATTAAGAACGTAATGCATTCCATGTTCGACAACATTCCACCAAATCATGCCCCTGTTCTACTAATTCGACAACATTCGACAACATTTCAGTCCCTTCGAATTCAACATTTCAGTCTACTAGTTTCAATGTTTCAGTTCCTTAACTTCGAAATCGATTACCTTCGAGTGGGTGGAAGGAGCTGGAGCTGGACGACGAAGTGGAGACGACCGACGAACTGACGATGGAACGAGCTGGAGCTGGATACCGAGGACCGAAGGAGCTGGATTGGACGAACCGAAGTGAAGAAGATGTGGAAGTCTGGAAGAGGCGAAGGGCTGAAGAGCTACGGAAGGAAGCAAGGAACGTGAAATGAGCTAAGGTGCCTCACCTAATTTTAGGGTTTCTGGTTTTGCACAGACTTCGGGCCAGGCCGGTCCAAACCGGGCTTTCGGGAAAAAAGCCCGAGACCGAGACCGAGCCCGACCTTGAAGAAACAAAACCGCCCGCTCGGTCTCAGTCCTAGTCGGGCCGGTCTCGGACCGGTCTTGTCGGGAATTCGGTCCTACAGTTTTTTTTATCACCCCTAGTTCTGAGGGAACCAAGGCTCGGTCCTTGGGAGGGAATATCCTCTCGAGGAGTTGCATGCACAGGTCCGGGTTGCCCCGGAGAATCTTCTTATCAGAAACCCCCGCCTTCGAGAGGTTTCTACAGGGGACCCAGACGCCACTGGAGTTTGCAGCCTTGGGCGGCTGGAACAAGCCCACGAGTGGGCAGTACTAACCAGAGGGAGCCTTCGAGGGGCCTGGGGCGGCTGTCCCTTTATTCCGAGCCTTAGGATCCTTTGGAATAATGGAGGTCGGGCGATCGGAAGGAGGAGGGGTCGTCGTGGCCACAGCCAAGGCCTTCTCCTTAGGGGCAGCAGGACCATTAGGAGCAGCAGGGCTCTTGGGAAGCGCAGGATGTTCCTCGCCTGAACTCCTGACCTTCTTGGCAGGAGGGGGGTCACGAGCCACCTCAGCAATGGGCATCTCTGCAAAAATATAACAAAGGTATAATAAACTTAAATTCAAGGCATAGGGAAAAAGAAGTAAACAAGACAGTAATGTACCTAACTGGCGAGAGCCAGGAGTAACTGAGGGGCGATCCTCCTCAGGCTTTCTTTTGGAGAAACACCTGAAGGAGGAAGGTTCAGCGACGCCTGGTCCGAAGACAGCCCGACCTTACCATGGTCATCAAAGAGACCCATAATCTACGGCCCCGACCGCCTACAACCAATAAAAGGAAAAACATATTAGAAAATTACCCAATCAATAAGAAGTGGCGAGGCCTGATAAATGCCCGACATCTCGAGCATGTTCTCAGTGGTTTCCGCCACTGAATGGATTGAATAGAAATTTGATTGCTTGTGCAATCGGAGGAAGTTGTTGATGGCGTTCCGGTCGCTCCCAGATAACTCGCCAAAGGCAAGGGAATATCCCTTTCCGGTTGAGAAAACTCCCAGATCACGCCCCCTTGTAGAAGAAGTAGAACTTTTTGTAGTTGGAGTTGGTAGCATGGAAGTCGTCAACTAACCGAAAATGGATGTTCCAGCTCCACGCTTGGCCTCACCATTCTTCAAACTTGGGCCATCGGGTCTGGAAATGATGGAGGTGGTTCGCTCCCGCGGCCAATTAAAAAAAGCATCGGAACAAGGCTAGTGAGTACGTCCATTCTTGACGTAGACACGTGAACTTGAATCTTACCCACATCCTAATAGCGTTGGGTACAAACTGCGTGGGACATATCCCGTAATAACGGCATAGTTCCTGCAAATCTTCGCAGAGAGGAAAACGCAATCCAGCATCGACCTGTGCCGCATAAACGTAAACCTCCCCGTTGCAAGGATAATGCAGTCTTAAGCCTGGATACCTAGGGGCATCCGTTTCATTCAGACCACCTATGGCGACTACCATCTTGAATTGAGTTGGCTTCAACTCGTTAGGCTTGATATCTACTTAAAAAATCAGGATATGACAAGAACGATATGAAAATAAGGAAAAAACAGGGGCCATTATTAGAAAAACCAGCGAACAAAAAAACCTTGGTGTTTACCTTTTGGGGGAAAGAGGGGCACATTGGTATCTGGCCCATCCACCACCACAGGTGTAGCTGCTGACCGTCCGGCGTCAAGATTTCTCTCGCTGGAAGCCGGAATGGAACTATCCCTGATTTGCAGGGGAGCATTGGCAGACTTCAGGGGCACTTTCAGGTTGGAGGTAGAAGACCTATTGGTCGTTACCTTGGCCTTGGTTGTAGACTAATTTCGGGAAGCCATTGATGTTTGGGTTTGGAGCTTTAGAAATCGAAAGAAGGAAGAAAAGGATCGAAGAAACAGAGTGCTGAAAAAACAAAAAAGGCACAGAACTCTCTAGAATCTGAATGACTGGGACATGTAAAAGACAAAGGAGTGGAACTTCTGTCCCTTATATAGACAAAATAGGAGTAACTGCCATAGACAGAATTGAAACGACACAGAGAATGATTGTACCTTTTGGAAAAAAATCGAAGCAATGTCAGAATTTTAAGAGACACCTCGGGAAGACAAACAGTCGGCCAGTACAGAAACTTTCAGACTACACTTGGGTTACAGAAGAGTAAACGATAGGCGGGCCTCAAATGTCCGTTCGACTTCTGGATGACTGTGCAGTCATTAAATGCTAAAGTCCATTATGCATATAAAGTGATCGCCAGCGCATTATTAGGCCTTTTTGGAAAACCCTTTCAAAGGTAGTGATCGCCAAATAGCGAAGGATAAACATCCATAAACCTAGACAAACCCTAGTGATCGTCAAGAAGGAATAAAAGACTGAATATTCCTTCAACTATGGGCAACCGAACGACTGATCGCCAAAGAAGCGTAAAGTGTTCATAAGGGTACAAATAGCAGAAGTGGACAAAGAAGACCCAATTCAAGTGTCACTATCTCAAACCCTATCAAGGAATCAAGATCGACCGAAGAAACTTCACTCAAGCTTCGGGGGAAAATGTTGGGTATTGATAGTGACAGACGAATAAGGAAAAGGCCCAGAGGCCCAATAACCATGGAGGGGGTGAACCCAGGTTATTCGAACCGGACCGACCCATGCTAAAGTCGAACTGCCCTCGTTAGAGTGGCCCAATGTCGAGCCCAAGCTAAAGTGGACGCCAAAGGCTCCATCGCAGGTCGTCATTCATCACCAAATCGCGGACTCCTACTACTCGCCATCGGAGTGCTCACCCCAAAAAGAGCTCTGCCTCTCTCCTTTGGTCCCACCAACCATTCCTAAAGATATGGCCATGATATCGGGCACATATTCTCTAAAGATTATACATGGTAACTGCAATATTACTCCATAACCGTAATATCTGCTATCTTAATCTTCACCAACACAATATTCATTAAGATATGTTGTTGCCTTTTACGGTTTGGTCTCCTTACTCTATAAATACCCTTGCTTTACATACATTCAGTTTACGTTTTGAGATATACACACATATACTCATTTAAGCACTGGAGAGGGACCCAGAGACACCCCCTCTGTTGCTATCCCCTTCATGCAGGTTCACCGGAGCTAAGGCGAGAGCAACTTTCATTCATCCATTGGCATTCAATTCACTGCCAGATCAGCATTCAGGAAATCAAAATCCAACATAAACCACGTCAAAGGGATCGTAAAGTTTTGGTGAATTGAGACTATTATTCAAAATAGTCTAAACCTAGCAGGTTCCATCAGCAACGTGACCTGGAAAAGAATAGCAAGAACCGCGAATAAAGTGTGGATTGGATAGCGAAACAAGCTATTGTGGGGATGTGTCATAGTGACGGGGTTAACCAACCCCCAAACCCGTTTTCGGAATTTTTGCGGATAGACTATGATATGTATCGGGGTGAGCAATGACCCTCCTTTTTTATTCATATATGGAATTTTAGTTGGCTAAAAAAAAGTACATCAAAAAAATATATATATGACAACATTTACCTAGTAGTAAAAGACGTTGCTGTCATACGGAAATCATGGGTTTAAAACCCACTTGGTTAAAAAACAATTATCGACATATCTATGAACCTCATTTGTTGGCAGAACTTAACCTACATGTACCCGAGAGGTTCCAGAGGTTAATATGTTTAGATTTGTAAAACAAAGTGTGTTAGTGTTTGGTATTTATTTTTCGAAATAGTTTTAATTTAGAGAAAAAATGACAATCGCCTTTCTAATGGAATGAAAACTGACTTGTATAAGTTTTGTTCTTTCATGAAAATTAAATTTGATGTTATATGTAAAGCAATTTTGTTATTGCAACATAACTGTATGGGTTTGTATATTCAATCCACAACTCTTAAAGAAATTATTTCATTCAAAGAAGCTCACACAGACTTATGATTGTGACTCTATACAATGTTTTTACATTAAAGTGAGCAATCACATTTTGTTTCTTGTTTTTTCATGAGACAAAACCACAAGTCCCATACATGAACCTTCGGTCTACTCGAGATCATGCCCAATCAACATCACTATAATCACCACGTTCATATTTTCTTTATCTCTGTACATCAACCATTGTCCTGGTTCATTCTTGATGTACTAGACTATCTCACTGATATTATTCCAGTGCTCAATGCACAAAGAATGAATAAAATGATTCACTACGCTTACATCAAACAGGATGCAGATCTAGTGATAATGAGAAAGTTCAATTTCCTAACCAACCATCTATATCTCTCTGTCATTAACAAACTTCCCATAATTCGACAAACAGGTTTTTGTTTGGATCCATGTGGGACTATCTACGGGCCTACAATCTAACAATGATATTCATGTTTCTTTGGGAGTATGTAGTGGATATTTTGTTTGATAAACACTATAACAATTTTGAGTTTTAACCATGGCAAAAGTTCTTCACTATAAGAAAGGTTGAACAATGTGTGAACAAGGGAATCATGCAAAGGAGATGGGCTACCACAACAATAACATGTTGGCAATTGTGTAAATCTAGGTGTCAACTCATCTTCAAGGGTACCACACCGAATCCAGATGAAGTGGTGAGAAGAATATGTATGGAGGAAACCGAACCCCAAGAGGAGCCGAACCAATGAAACATACACGGAGGATACCAGAATGATCAACGGTGGAAACCCCCAAACCCAGGTACAATAAAGTTGAATTGTGGTGCTCATCAACAAAACATGGAGGCATTGCCGTCACTACAAATCTGAGGTGAGAGTGCGGAAGAACTGGAGATCCAGGCGATTAAATAGGTCTATGCCTTAGGTAATGAGAAGCAATGGAGGAACCTAGAAATAGAAACGGACGCCAGCAATGTGATCCGACAAATTAATAGTGAGGAGATAAGTTGGAGGAACTTAAAGACGTAAGACAGATAAGAAGTCAACAAAGAACATTCATAATGTTACATGGAGAGCAATTCCAAGGAACGCAAACACATGTGTAAATTAGATAGCTTCGAAAGCAAGAAGATGGTTACGTCTTGATAATTGGGTCTCACGATCCTCAACCCCATTACTAATTTTACTTAATGCATATTTTTTTTTTGATTCTTTAGATGTTTCCCTTATTAATGCAGATTTATGTAATGAAGCATTAGTTTTTTCCCCTATTGAATAAATGAGTAGAGTTTCCATTGGCTAAAAAAGAGGCATATGTTCTCACTAACCTTTAACAATAGTATAAGTCTTGTTAGGATAGGTCTCGTGTCTATAGGTTCCACCAACGACAAATTGCTATCACTAAAAGGTATGACACCACTAAAAAAATGTGGAGCACACTTCTTTGTAGCGACACAATACCGTAACAGTTTATGCGTACTTTGTGCTAGCATGATTTTGTAACCATAATGGTTATATTGTGTTATAAGTCATTCTTATAAACGACGACTTATGTTACATATATATGTCAATGCATAAGGTAGGCTACAACATTCACTCCCGTCAATGCAATTTCCTATTAGTAAGTGTTGGGTTTTGATACTGACAGCCCAATAAGGAAAAGGCCTCGAAGGCCCATTAACCATGGAGGGGTAAACCCAGGTTATTCGAACTGGACCGGCCTATGCTAAACTCAATCTGGCCCGCGATAGAGTGGCCCAAGATCGATCCCAAGTTAATATGGACGCCAAAGGTTCCATCGCCATTCATCACCAAATCGTGAACTCCTATTGCTCGCCATAGGAGTGCTCGCCCAGAAGAGAGCCTTGCCTCTCTCCTCTGGACCCACCAACCGTTAATAAAAATATGGTCACAATATCCCGCATATCTCGGGCACATATTCACTAAAGATTAGATATGGTAACTGCAATATCTCACCATAACCGCAATATCTACTATCTTAATCTTCAACAGCACAATATTCACAAAGATATACAGTTGCCTTCTACGGTTTGGTCTCTCCTACTCTACAAATACCTTTGCTTTACATACATTCATTACGTGTTTTAGTTATACACACACATATACTCATTTAAGCATCGGAGAGGGACCTAGAGACACCCCCTCTGTTGCGATCCCCTTCCTGCAGGTTCACTGAAGCTAAGGCGATAGCATCATTCAACCATCCTTTGGCATTTAATTCGCTGCCAGATCAGCATTTAGGAAATCAAGATCCAATAGTAAGGGTAGTCATTATTTGACATGAATAATATATAATGTGTGACTATAAATGTTGTTGCTAAGATTCTCTTTTCGCATCTAGTATATCAAAGTTGTTGCAAATGTAACAAAATACGTTTTTGCTTGTTACATATCTTTATTGTTGTTAGACATCCAATTACATCATGCTATTTTGTTGTACTTTATTCACCAGTGTTTCACTTAATTTGTGTTTCAACCGAACATAACCTAGATCCTACATCGGTAAATGTTAACCTCATTTATCTTATTTTGTACAACTCAACGACGTAGAAAATTATACATTATCTACAATGACATATAGCTTGCTGTAGCATCCAGTTATGAAAGACTATTTCACCGTGCTACAAATACCACGTTTAAATGATTGTTTTCATTTGCATAAACTACAAAATCATGATTGCACTACCTTAAACTCCTCTGAGTTGAACCAATTAACAGACCATACCTAGTCCTTTTTCACTACATTCTGAGGAACATGCAAGAAACCTTTCTTATTTGTTGGGTGATGTTGGGTATTGATAGTGACAACCCAATATGGAAAAGGCCCTAGAGGCCCAATAACTTTGCAGGGGGTGAAACCCATATCATTCGAACCGGGCCAGCCCATATTAAGGTTGATCTGGCCCTTATAAAGCGGTCCAGTGAATTCACCGTGCCTTGCCCAATGCATTCACCGTGCCTTGCCAGTGCCAAGGCACTTTCCAAGGCATTGCCAAGCTATCACCGGTCGCCATTAACCAAGGTCGCAGACTCCTACTGCTCTCCAAGAGAGTCTAACCTCTCATCTCTGGTCCAACCAACCGTCACTAAAGATATGACCACAATATCACGTGTATCTCGGGCACATATTCTCTAAAGATTACATACGATAACTGGAATATTACGCCATAATCGTAATATCGGCTATCCTAATCTTCACCAACACAATATTCACTACGATATTCTGTTGTCAATAACGGGTTGGTCTCTTTACTCTATAAATACCTCTGCTTTTCAATACGTTTTGAGTTCACATACACAGAATACTCATTTAAGCATCGGAGAGGGACCCAGAGACACCCCCTCTGTTGCAATCCCCTTCCTGCAGATTCACCGGAGCTAAGGCGAGAGCAATCCTCATTCTTCATTTGGCATTCAATTCATTCCCCAGTCAGCATCCAGGAGATTCCGATCCAACATTTGGCGCCGTCTGTGGGAATCGAGTAAACAGTCATGTAAACTCGATCCAAAAGCAATCCTCAGACAGCTCTAATTCCGACGCAGCTTTGCCGCTCTACCAAGAACCTGCTAGCCAAGCAGCCCCTAATGTCGTCCCCCCCGAGGCCGGCACAAGAACATGTCGGCAATTCCCGACCAACTCCCGTTCCAGACACCACGGAGACTCCAGCACCGCAAACCGCCCATGTGGCTCGGGAAAGCATCTACTTGACCCCGGAGATGATATCACTCATGGAGACCATCTTAAGACAGGCTCGCAGACAAGCCCCTGCTCCTCAGGAAAATTCTCGCCCCGCAACCGTAGGGCCAAAGGCCAACAGAAACTGGAAATCCGAGCACCACAGCCCCTCAGGAAGATCAAGAGATGACCTCGGGACACCAGTCCTTACCTCAAGTTCTGTCACCTATTCTGTCTTCCACTGAGCAGCCAGCAGCCACCTATTCTGTCAATCCATCAAGTTCAGTACCGAATGGAGGGTAGCAGAACTAGTGCACTCTTGACCAAGTGGAGGAGCTTATCAGCAAAAGGCTCCATGAACGGCGAGGAACCGTCGTGCCTCCCTTCAGGGAACGATCAGCTCATCCCTTCACTACTGACCTGGTCGCCATCAAGATCCCAGAGGATGTCGTCGCCAGGGTCATTCCCGAGTACAGTGGTGGAGGCGACCCCATTATACATGTTAATAAGCATGAAGCCTCTCTGTTGAGTAACTCAACCGATCTGAATCACTTAGCCCTATTATTTCCGTCGACCCTTTCGGGTTCAATATGGGACCTGAGCTTAAAAGCAAATTCCTGGAGCGATACATGGTCGAGCACCAACTTCTGAAAAGTGTGGTCGCCTTGGACGCAGTCAAGCAACAACCAGGAGAATCACTAACCGATTTTTACGGGTGTTTTCATAAAAACGTCACAGAAATAGATCGTTGGGTCGGAGATGGGAAGATAATTCAAGATTTCTACCGAGGGCTTGACGTGGCCAACAAAGCCTCGAGGAAAATGCGCAATAGCTACCACGTGCAGAAGATAAAATGATGGAAGAGCTGGCAGCAAGGGCAAAAGGTTTTATAGACCTTGAGAGGGCGAACGTCGAAGCCAATTTCCTGACATCCTCGCTAAGGGTGGTTCCTAAGCCCCGACGCGATTGTAGGAAGGAAACGAAATATAAAAAGGGTCAAGATATCAAGCCCCGAGCAGAAAACCCAAGGCCTAGACATCCAGAGGTCCCCGAGTATTTCACGTCTTTAAACAGGCGGATCTCGATGGTACTAGTCGAGATGGAAATAAGATCTCTCGCAAGGCCACTGATGCCCCGCAAGAGTGGTCATCCCATGGGGAAGGACACAGAGAGCTATTGCAGACATCACAAGTGCACGGGCCATAATATCGATGATTGCCGCATCCTCAAGCCTGACATCGAAAAGCTGATACAGAGAGGAATGTTAAAGGAGTTTGTGGCAGGAGGAGGCAGAAGTCGAATGGCACCACGTAGAAACCACTCGCCAGCTCCGCCTGAGCAATCCGGCCCATCTCAGAGAAGGAGGGTGATCAACCTAATTGCTGGAGGGTTTGGTGTCGGAGGCGAGGGGTCGCATGCACGAGAGGTCTATGCAACTCTGGGAAAGCGACCTTGACCTAAAGAGGACATTGTCATTTCATTCTCCAAAGATGACTTGGCACATGTCACCACCCCTCACAATGATACATTGGTTATCACAGCCGAAGTCGACGGTTGTGACATGAAAATGATTCTCATCGACGGAGGAAGCTCGACAGATATCCTATTTTTGGACGCCTTTGAGAAGATGCGCAAATCGAAGCGCGACCTTAAGAGAGTCGATTTTTCCCTAATCGACTTTGCTGGGAGAACAACTTATCCGCTGGGAGCCATAACCCTGCCGGTAATTCTGGGGCGAAGGATGGAAAAGCATCAAGCTGTCGATCACCTTCTTAGTTGTCGACTCGCCTACATCATACAACGCCATCCTAGGGAGGACCACGATCAATCCTCACAAGATTTTTGTCTCCACGGTCCACCAAAAGATGAAGTTCCCCACACCCAACGGGATCAGAGATGTTATTGGCGATCAAACTTCCTCACGGCAATGCTACGTGAACTGCCTGCGCAGAAAGAATCAAAGGAAAACCCTTGCCATCGAGACAAAGGTCAACCCTCGTGAGGACCTGGCTCGACCAGCACTAATGGAGGAGTTAGTAGAGGTGGAAATTGAAGGTCCAGAAAAGAAGGTGCGCATTGAGACCACCTTGAGCGACGACCAGAAAAACACCATGACTGCCCTCCTGAAGGAATTCAAGGAACTTTTCGCCTAGAAGCCCAGCGACATGCCTCGTATCAGCACCGACATCATCTCACATGAGCTAAGGATAGATCCATCAATGAAGCCGATTGCTCAAAAAAGAAGGTCATTCGGATCAGACAAGCCTTTGGCGATCAGACAGGAGGTAGGCAAGCTGATCAAAGCCGACTTTGTCAGGGAGGTGAGATTTCAGAGCTGGGTCGCCAACCCAGTTCTTGTCAGAAAATCAAAAGGCAAGTGGAGAATGTGCGTCGACTTTCGCGACCTAAACAGAGCTTGACCAAAGGATTCCTATCCCCTTCCTCGAATTGATCAGTTGGTCGATGCAACCTCTGGTCATGAAATGCTGAGCTTCATGGATGCCTATTCAGGCTACAATCCGATTCGGATGCACCCAGACGATGAGGCCCACACAACTTTCTATGCAGACGGAGACTTACTTTGCTACAAAGTGATGCCCTTCGGTCTAATCAATGTCGGGGCGACCTATCAGCGAATGGTAAACGCCTGTTTCAAGACATGCTGGGGCGGAATATGGAGGCTTATGTGGACAACATGCTCGTCAAAACTATTAAGGGAAGTCCTCATACATCGAACCTTTAAGAAGCATTTGAGTGCATGAGGAGGCACAGTGTCCGCCTGAACCCAGCAAAGTGTGCCTTCAGAGTCAAGTCCAGAATATTTATGGGGTTCATGGTAAGTGAGCGTGGAATTGAGGCAAACACGGAAAAGCTCAAAGTCATCGAGGATATGAAGTCACCAACTTGCCACAAGGAGGTTCAATGTCAGAATGGCTGCCTGGCCGCACTCAATCGTTTCCTTTCCAAGGCGAGCGACATGTCACTCCCGTTCTTCAAGACGCTTAGGGCCAACCACAAGTTCGAGTGGACGCCGGATTGCGAGGATGCCTTCCAAACCTTAAAGCAGCATCTTCAGACACTCCCGGCTCTAGCGAAACCTATTCCTAGCGAGTAGCTCTTCCTTTATTTAAGCATTAGCGAGGTTGCAGCCAGTGCCATCTTAATAAGAGAAGAAGAAAAGGTGCAGAGTCCAATGTATTTTGTTAGTAAGATGTTTAATTGAGCACAAATAAAATATGTCTAGATTGAGAAGTATCTCTATGCCTTAGTTATTGCTGCTCGAAAGTGAAGACCATATTTCCACGCGCACGACATTACGCTCACCAACCAGCCTCTCAAAAACTTCCCGCTGAAGCCAGACTCTTCAGGAAGAATGGTCAAATGGGTGATCGAGCTCAGCGAGTCCAAGATAAAATTTGCGCCGAAACCGACCATCAAAGGTCAAGCATTGGCTGATTTTATAGTGGAAAGTACAAGTAATGGTCTAGCAGAAACAGAAAATAGGCCAAGTTCATCAGTAGACACAAGCCAAGGCTGGGAACTCTATACGGATGGATCTTCTTCAAGAGAAGGCTCGAGGGCAGGACTGATTCTCATCCACCCTTAGGGCGAGCCTTTGAAGTATGCGATTGCCCTTATATTTAAAGCGACCAACAACGAGGCTGAATACGAATCACTCATCACTTGACTCAGACGTGCTAATGGAATGTGCATAACATCAGTCAGAGCAAAAAGTGACTCTGAGCTAATTGTCAACCAGGTCAATGGCACTTATGAAGCAAAGGGGAAAAGATGAAGAAGTGCCTCGAAATAGCTAAGAATCTCATCGCCGAAATCCCAACTTTCGCGATTGAGTCTATTCCTCGCCAAGAGAACCAGATGGCAGACTCTCTGAGCAAGCTGGCGTTCGGAGGAACAAGAATTCAGGACTTTTAATTTCTGGAACAAGCCTTATATTTGGTTCTCGACAACCGAGAGCATAGGTCTTCAACATTCAAGGACAGGTAACCTGGATGACTCCATTCCTTAACTTCTTGAAAGAGGGAATTCTCCCAGAGGACTATGGTTAATCCACAAGGATAAGATGTCTCTCAGCAAGCTATCTTCTCGTAGATGGAGAATTCTATAGGTGAGGATATTCAACTCCCTATCTAAGGTGCATCTCTCATGCCGAGACAGAAATGGTTCTCCATGAAGCTCATGACGGATTTGCCGCATGCCATGAAGGTGCGCAATCATTGACGCGGAAAATCATCAGAATAGGCTACTATTGGCCAACCTTGGGTAAAGATGCGGCAGAATTAACCCAGAAGTACGCGACTTGTCAACAGTTCGCACCACGATCTGGTCGACCACCAATACTGCTGTCACCAATGGCGGGCGCCTGGCCTTTTGCTCAATGGGGAATACACATATTGGGCCCTTTTCCCATCAGTACTGGGCAATGTACCCACATCATAGTGGCGATCTACTACTTCACCAAGTGGATAGAGGCGAAAGCTTTGGCCTCAAAAACGTAATTCCAAGTGATCAAGTTCTTGAAGATCAACATATTTTCACGATTTGGCGTTCCCAAGATACTCATAAGCGATAATGGTCCACAATTCGTAGGAAAATAACTTAAGTGGCTCTGCGAAGAATACAATATCGATCACAGATTCAACTCGGTGCATCATCCTCAAACGAATGGACAAGCTGAAGCAACCAACAAAGTTGTCCTGGCAGGTTCAAGCTTTAAAAGGAAACTGGGCAGAAGAGCTAGAAAACGTATTATGGGCTACTCGAACAACACCCAAAACAGCCACAGGGGAAACACTCTTCAATTTAGTGTATGGATTAGAAACAGTGGCACCTGCCGAAATAGCGGTGCCTACACACAGAATCCTACACTTTAACACTGAAGCGAATGAAATTGAGCGCAGAACAGACCTTGACCTGGTAGAAGAAAAGCGATGGCAATCATAAAAAGCCCAAGCTAAAATGCGACTGGCGATCGCTTGATACTTCAACAGAAAGGTCAGCGCTCGCCAATTATTCGTGGGGGAGATGGTTATGCGAAGGAATGAATTTAAAAGAGTGGACATTTAGAACTAGCTTTCAACTAAGTGGGGAGGACCATACAAGGTAGTAGAGATTGCCGCCCCAGAATCTTACTATTTGGAAACCACAGAAGGTGAAAGGTTACCCCGTCCATTCAACTCCGAATAATTTAAGGAGGTTTTATGCATAGCTTGTAATCAAAATGTTATGTCAATAAAAGCAAGTCATTCCTTCATAAATTATGGCCACTCAAACCAAATCGAAGAAAAAGACCTGATAACAAAATTGGGCGAAAGACCTGATGACTGAATTAGGCGAAAGACCTAACACCAAAGTTAGGCAAAACAAAAGACCTGGTATCAAAATTGGGCAAAATACCTAAAGTCAAATTTATCTGAAAGACCTGACGCCAAAGTCAAGAAAAAGACCCGATGCCAAAGTCAGACAAAAGACCTAAAGTCAAATTTAGGCGAAAGACCTGACGTCAAAGTCAGGCAAAAGACCTGACGCAAAGTTAGGTAAAAGACCTAAAGTCAAATTTAGGCGAAAGACCTGACGCCAAAGTCAGGCAAAAGACCTAACACCAAAGTCAAGCAAAATACCTAAAGTCAAATTTAGTCGAAAGACCTGACGCAAAAGTCAGACAAAAGACTTGACGCTAAAGTCAGGCAAAAGACCTAAAGTCAAATTTAGTCGATAGACCTAACGCCAAAGTTAGGCAAAAGACCTGACGCAAAAGTCAGACACAAGACCTGATAGTCAAGTCGGGCAAAAACACCTAACACCAAGGTTAGGCAAAAGACCTGACGCCAAAGTCAGGCACAAGACCTGTTATCAAAATCAGGTGAAAAGACCTAAGGAAAAAGTTAGGGAAATAAGACCTGATATAAAAATCAGGCTGAAGGCCTAACGCAAAAAGCGAGCAATCCGTCAAGGAAGCCGTTCTCTTATAAGTTGGGCAAAATTCGACAAGTAACATCCGAAGCGAACAATCCATACTAAGGGTAACAGTTCCTTTGTGAAACAAATTCAAGAAGGTTGGGAATGAACTTAAAGCGATCACTATAGATGAAGAAGGTTTGAGTAACAAGTTCCTCAGGATTAGGCGAACACTCCAAAAGGTCTAAACCTTAACAAGGTAACACATCTTCAGAAGATAATAGTCTTCCTTAAAAGATTTATACTTGGCGAGGGGAATAGATAAATCTATAAATACTTATCACTGTAAGCCTAAAGAAAGGTCCAAGACCAAAAGGGTCGAGACCATTATAAAGCAAAGATAAAGTCAAAAGTAATTATGATAAAGACATCGGAAGAATCGCCAACACATTCAAAGTCAAATAAAAGTAAAGGCTTATGAATATAAAGGCATTCAATATTATAAAAATAGATGAGTTTGAAATCAAAAAATAATTACAAACATTCCTGAAATACAGGGGAAAGACTTCAGCCGAGCATTGACCGCCTTTACCTCCGCAGAGTATTGGTCGGGCGCCTTAAACTGGATCTCTGTGCTCGTCCACTAATCATTGGTGAGGGCCGCCTCTTCCTCCTTCTCCTACACGAAGGCTAGGAGCCTCTGCTGCTTCTGCAAGTACTCCTCCCAAGCATGCTCCACTAGATAAGCAGCTGACTCGGCCTTATCCCTCAAACCCGTCATCTGGTCAGGGGAGAACCTAAAACTCCGGTACTTCTCCAACTCGATAAGCAGGTCAGTCTGCTTATCAGCGAGCTCCCCTACGATCCAACCGATCGCCAACTCCTCTCGGAAGGGCTGACAACGGGGGAAAAAGAGGAAAAGTACAATCAGTTCAATGAAAGGTCAAAAGATTATTTGAAGATAAGTAAAAACAAAAGAACTTACCAGGGCGATCCGCTCAAAGTGAGACCTCATCACCCCTTCGATGGAGGGCAGCTCAGAGGGAATCAGAGCCCAGTCTCGAGGAGGAACAATCCCCTCGAGGAAATGCATGCACAAATCCGGGTTACCCCAGAGTGTATTCTGATCTGAAATCTGCACCTATTGGAGATTTTCCCAAGGGGCCCAAACGCCCTTGGGATTCGCAGCCTTTGGCGGCTGGAATAAGCCCACCAGGGGGCAGTACTCCCCGATAGGAGTCTTCGAGGGGCCCGAGGCAGTCTGCCCCTTTTTCTGAGACCTAGTCTCCTTAGGAGGATTGAGATCAGTTTTATCGGAAGATGGTGTGGCGACCTATGCCACCACCATAACCTTCTACTTGGGGGCAGCCAGACCCTTAGGAGGAACCGGGCGTTCTTCGCCCGAACTCCTAGCCTTCTTAGCATGAGTAAGATTTGAAGCCACATCAGCAGTGGTCTTCCCTGTAAAAGGTCAGCAAAGGTATTAGAAACCTAAGACTAAAACAGAGGAAAGAAAAACTAAAAGAACGTTGCATACCTTGCTGGCGAGTGCCAGGGGTGGTAGAGGGACGATCCTCCTGAGGCTTGAGTTTGGATGAATGCCTGGAAGGAGGAGGAGGAAGGCTCAGTGACGCCTGGTACAGAGATAGCCCCGCCTTAGCCGGACTGGAAAACAGATTAATGACTTTGTGGCTCCGAACGTCTACAATCAACAGAAGAAAAAGTTAGAAAATTACCCAGTCAACAGAAACTGGCGAGGCCTGATGGATGGCTGCCAGCTCGAGCATTGATTCTGTAGTTTTCGCCACCGAACGGATCGAATATAAGTTCAATTGCTTGTGTAACTGGAAGAACTCGTCAATTGAATTCCGATCACTTTCCGTTACACTAGGAGGACAGGAGGAGTATCCCTTTCCGTCTGGAATAACTCCCATGTTACACTACCCTTGCAAAAGAAGTAGACCCTCTTGTAGTTGGAGTTGGTAGCGTGGAAGTCGTCCACCAGGCGAAAATGGACGTTCCAATTCCACGCCTGGCCCCTGCATTCTTTGAACTTGGGTCACCGAGTTTGGAAGTAGTGGAGGTGGTTCGCTCTGGACAATCGGTAAAAGCAGCGGAACAAAGCCAGTGAATACGTCCGTTCTTGACATAAACACATGAATTTGAACCCAATCCACATCCTAATGGCGTTGGGTAATACCTGCATATGACATATCCCGTAGTAGCAGCAGAGCTCCTGCAAATCCTCGCAGAGAGGAAAACGCAACTCAGCATTGATCTGGGCCGCATAGACGTAAACCTCTCCATCACGAGGATAATGCAGCCCTAAGCCTGGATATCTGGGGGTATCTGCTTCTCTTAGGCCAGTTCCGGCGACCACTGCCTTAAACTGAGTCGGCTTCAGTTCATTGGGCTTGATATCTACTCAGGAAACCAGGGTATGGCAAGAACAATATAAGCATTATCTAAAAAGAAGTAAACATAGAGCATCAATGTTTACCTATCAGGGAAAAAGCGGGAATGGTCTCCTACCCGTCGGCCGCCTACTGTCCAGAAATTGGTCTAGAAGCAGGGTTCCTCTGGCTTGGCGCCGGCGAGGAACCATCCCTGATGGTCAGGGGAGCATTGGTGACCTTCGTAGACACCTTCTAACTCGAGGAGGGTTGGTTTGAAGAAGACTTGTGGGCTTGTGGACTTAGAAGTCATGGAAATGTTAAGGAGTTTTTGGATATCGAATAAGGAAAAGGGAAAGTTGAAAAACAGAGCACTAAGAAACTAAGAAGTACTGAACTCTCTGGAATGCAAATGACTAGAACGCGTAAAATACAAAAGTGCTGAGGTTCTGATTCTTATATAGACAAAATAGACAAAACCGAACAGACACAGTCGAAACGTCTTCGAGAATGATTACACCTCTTTGGGTAAAAATCGAAGCAATGTCAGAATTCTAAGAGACACCTTGGGGAGACAAATGGTTGGAACGGTACAAAAACTGTCAGTCTACCTTGGGTTACGGAAGAATAAAAAACAGACATGCCTCAATTGTCTGTTCAACTTCCGAATAACCGTGTAGTCATTAAATGATCAAGACCGTATACAGACAAAGTGATCGCGAAAACCCTTCTAAGCCTTTCTGAAAACCCTTTCAATAGGTACTGTTCACCAAAGAGTGGTGAATAAGCATTCATAAGCCCTGGCAACTCCAAGTGTTCGCCAAAAGGGATAAAAGATCGAATATTCCATAAACTCTAGGCGACCAAACAACTGTTCGCCAAAGAACATGGAGTACTTAAAAAGGCACAAATAGCGGAAAATGACAGAGAAGATCCAATCCAAGTGTCACTATCTCAAACCCTATCACAGAATCAAGCTTGACCGAAGAAACTTCACTCAAGCTTCGGACGCAAATGTAGGGTATTGATAATGACAACCCAATATGGAAAAGGCTCCAGAGGTGCTTGTTCTGTTATTTTCCCTTTAAATTTCAAATATTTGTAAGGGATTTGTTAGGGTTAAGTGAGGAGAATAATAATTAGGGAAATTTCGCACAAAATATATTTTCCTTACTACATTTCGTACAGATTTGTTAGGAAAAGAGTTTAGAGGAATAATGAAGATATTTTGTGACGGAGTTTCCTTATAAATATTTTTAAGGATAATCCTTCACTAATTACCTTTTTCAATCCTAAATTTTGTAAGGGATTTATTGCTCCTCAAAAAATGTATTCATTTTGTAAGGGATTTATTACTTTTTTGTAAAAGTTACGGTTCTATTGTGCTGTAAAGTAATTTCAGAGTTCATATAGTGGCGACAAATTGATAATGGTGGCGATTATAGACCGAAATTGTTTGCATATAATTTGCAACAGTCACATTAGAGAGGAAATAGATATTTTTATAGTAAAGATTTCATCTGTTACTGATTACCTATATTACTATTGATAATGTCTTAGCACTGGATTTGTTTTCCGACTGAACTATTCTACGACCAAGAAAAAGCCACACAAATTGTATAACCACGACAATACGTATCGACATAGAATAACTTATTTAGTGAAAACAAATTTGTTGAGTGACTGTAGGTGTAAATTCTTGTAGTGGAATATAGATATCATTAGTTGTCTGAGAAACTTCATATCAACATAAATTATCAACTACACATGCAGATCACAAGAAAAATGTAAGTGGATGAGAGAATGGTAAGCTCTATTGTGAGTCATCTAAATTCTTAATTAGTTGAGTTGAATTTTCAAAACCAAGGTGATTTATTGAGTTGTATGAGTAGCCATGAAATGTACAGACAAGTCTCGATTCCCTCTGAGCAACAAAATTAAGATATTGCCACATATAACCTTCTTCATTCTCCATGAAAAAGTCATTGATATATATATTTGATAGGGTAAAATACAACTCTGCCCCCTAATCTTTGGGTCAAAATAAAATCCCCCCTTAAAGTATGTTATAAAATTTTTGTTAATTCATGTTTATTTATCAATCTATTTTACCCCTCAATCAGATTTTTCATCCAAACATAACGAAACATATTTTGAAAATGCATTAATAATAGAATACATGTAACAATCTTACAATTTATCCCATCAGAAAGTTATATGTTACAATTAAGTTCTGATTCGATCGGGACTCGATTGAGTCTTGATCAAAGAGGCTAGGTTCTAGGTCTTCACCCATCCTAGCTCATTCATGGGTGGGCTCTCCAATCAAACTAGGGTTATGTTTACCCCCAATTCAACTAGTACTCAACAGAATCGAGAAATAATTGTAACATATAGAAAATTTTGAATGGTTAACTTGTGACATTGTTAGAAGTTTTGTTTTTTTAACAATTTTCAAAACATATTTATGTTATGTTTGGATAGAAAAGCTGACGGAAGAGGTAAACTCGAGTATAACTAAACATTAATTCAATTTTTTAATTAAAAAAAAAATTAAGGGGAAACTTAATTTTGACCCAAATATTAAGGGGTAAAGTAATATTTTACCCATATTTGAAATAAGGTTCTGTATTTGATAGCTACAATAGGTAGACACACATAGGGAATCTTTGTTACTGGAGAAAAAGTATCACCATTAGCCATATCATAAAACATAGTATAAACCTTAGCAACCGAAGGTTCTTTGAGGCTTCATTTTGTAAATCCATTAGTACCAACCTTGATAGAATACCCACCTACGCCCAATTTTCTGGCAAATTGTGCAAAATATAAGACTAAAAAAAATGCAAAGCAGAATGGAGAATGACGATGAATACTTACGAAGTTATAGATACGATAAGGGTTACGAGTTGATCTAGAACCTTTTTTTATGGCAATGGGAATAATTTGATGATTAAGGTTGGTTTGTACGATTGAATTGAATGTGAATCAAAAGGATCTTCGAAGAGTTATACCGTTACTAGAGCACACTCTTTTTGTTGATGTTGATATTGACGAAGACATATGGTGGACGTGGTCAATTGATTTGTTGGGTGACAACGTAAACTCAGACACATCTTTGGGATAAGTTGATTGTGGAGTTATCATTAAAAATAGTGGTTGAGTAAGTGTTGGAACTGATAACAGACCGTGTTTAGTGGTGGACTCAACATATGAGGGTGGGACAGGTATGTCCTTAAAGAACGTAACATTTGTAGATGCATAGTATTAATTTTTTCTACAATCTATAGTACCCAAGAAAGTTACACTTATGGCATGTACATAAAGTTTGTTGAGTCATAAATTAAGATCTTGAATACAGTAGGTACACTCATATACAATGGGTGGGGGGAGGGGAGGGGACGGTAGATAACAAAATAGTGAACAAATCTTGATTATTGAGAGTGGTAGAAGGAATCCTATTTAGTAACAGATAAGTTTTTAAAATAGCATCACCCCCATTGTCGAACTGGAACATTTCAATGGAGTAACAGGGTGCGAATATATAAAAAAATGCATGTATGTAGAATGTCGTTTTAACTTAGAAATGTTGAAAACATGCATTACAAATATTCTCATGCATTATCACAATGAAGAATTTTGATGTTTTTACCAAATTGTGTTTGAATTTAATTGTGGATAAGTAATAATATAATGTTCTTTCATTAAATATACCTAAGTGCACAGATATACTTTGACAATAAAAGTGACAAAATATTTATAACCAACAACGGTGTATACTCGACTAGGACCTGATATATATGATAGACAAAAGATAAGGGAAAAACTCAAAATGGTCCAATATGTTTTCATAAAACCTTTGTTGCGCAAACCTATTTTTTGTGACACAAAATGCACCATTATGTATCAAAACGAATGTTAATGCACATTTTTCAATCCTCCATCCATAATATATGTTTAATAATTTTCAAGTCTTCAAAATTAATTGAATACTTTCTCAATCGTCACAACTAAACTTTAACTAATAATATTGTTACAATTAAGCCCCGCCTCGATGGAGACTCATTAGAACCCAACCATGGGGTTTCTAGTCTGAGTCCATACCTGAACTAGCTCGCCCAAGGGTGCCGAGTTGGTCTGGGTTGGGACACAAATAAAGGGATATCCGATTGGGGATCAATTGGAGTCTAAGCGAGAGTAGAAAATGAAGGTAAATAGAGAAAGGAGATCCAAATCAGAAAAACCTCAACGGAGACACACAACTATTTCATCACCCTAAATAGAAAACTCGTGACAATTTTAGTCGAGATGGATAAGAATTCACTAGGAAAAAACTGAATCCAAGAAAGAACAATGCACCCATGGGTCAAGATCTGAACAACTTTTATCAATCCCACAATGCAAAAAATCACAATACTAACGAGTGCAAGATCTTGAAGAGAGAAATTGCCGACCAGATTGAAAAGGGTTTCCAAAATAACGTAGTAACCCATACAAACATACCAGACCCAACCTAGTTCGTCCCACCAGAAAAGGGAACCATCGCTGTTATATTGGAGGATTCGTCGCAAGAGGCAAAAGTAGTGGGTCCCGAGAAGTATATACCAATAGGAAAAGGCCAAAACCAACATAGAACGCGATCATATCCTTCTATGAAGAAGACATGACCCACGTGATGACCCCCCCCCCCCCCCCCTCCCCCTCCATGATGATGTCCTTGTCATCAACACCAACAAGATAATCCCTTTTGAAGTGTAGAAGAATATGAATTTTCTCACTCCACATTGAGTTAGAGAAGTCTAGAGCAACTAACCTACTTCAAAAAGATGTTACGTCAACTGACTGTGGAGGAAATATTAGAGGGAAACCCTTTTCCATCGAGAGTGAATTAGACCGGAGGAATGAAAAGCCAGGCATCACCGATGGAAGACCAAGTCGAGGTAAAAATGGATGACCTTGACAAGAAGCTGAGGATAAGAGTTATACTAACCACTAAACAAAATGTCGTCTCAACCGGACTCCTCAAGGAGTACATGATAGGTATAATCATGAACATCATCTCGCATGAGTGGAAGATTGACCCCTCCATTAAACTGATCGCTAAATAGAGGAGAGCATTGGTGATGGAAAATGTTTGGTTGTAAGAAAAGAAATGACAAAACTACGAGACACATGTTTTGTCAATTATATTCGCTTCCAAACACGGATGGCCAACCCAACCCTAGTGAATAAATTTAACGAGAAGTGTCCATTGTGCGTACACTTTTGGGACATCAATAAGGCGTGCCCTAAGAACGCCTACCATTGCCCCGAATAGACCAACTGGTACAAGCAACGCCAGAACACATGATGCTTTGTTTAATGGATGCTTACTTCGATTACAACAAGATTAGAATGTATCCAACCGACGTAGCCTACACCGTCTTTTATCCAGTAAATGACATACTCAATTATAAGGCCTTGTCCATAAGACTAGTCAATGTGGGGCTACCTATAAAAGGATGGTCCACCATCTCATCAAGAATATGATGGTTCAAAACATGAAGGCCTATGTGGAAGATAGGTTGGTCAGATCCATCAAAGGAAGCCTTCAGATTCATGCACTTGCAAAATGTTCACATCAACTCTTAAAAATACACATTCAAGATAACACATGGAAAGTTCTTGGGATACATGGTGAAGCAACAGGAAACTAAAGCCAACACAAAAGAACAAAAGGTGAACGAAAATATTAAGGCACCAATATGCTACCATGAAGTCCAGTGCCTCAACATCGACTAGTTGCATTAATCCGCTTCTTATTCAAGGCAAGTGATCGAGCGCTTTCCTTATTTCAAATTTTGACAGTAAATAAGAAGTTTGAATGGACAACCGAATACGAGGAAGGCTTCCAAAAACTCAACAAGCACGTGTACTCACTAGTCGCTCTCACAAAGCTTATACCAGACAAGCCTCTATTTTTGTACTAAATCATTGACGTTGTGGCAGTTAACGCGGTTCTTGAGAAGTTTGAAGTGCAAGGCCAACTCCCCTTTCACTATGTAAGTAAAATATTCGCTGTCTGAAAAGAAATATATAAATATTGAGAATTACCTCTATGCGTTGATTATTGTTACATGAAAATTACATCCATATTTTCATGTCCATGAAATAATTGATAAACTATTTAAACACTTCTTATAAAAGACATACGACTACAGAAGAATGGTGAAGTAGACATTAGAGCTAAGTAAAGTCAAAATCAAATTCGTAACAAAAATCGTCATAAAAGAGCAAGGCCTCGGAGACTTCATAGTCAACAACTCTGGAAATGAACTAATAGAAGTAGCACACGAACAACCATTGACAATTCATCCTAAAAAGAAACAGAAACATAAGAATTTACATGGACCCCGACTAGCAAAATGATTGGGCATAACATCCCTCAAAGTAAAGTGTGACTCTTAGTTGGTGGTTAACATGTCAAAGGGAAATGATAAAGTACTTGAGCATTGCACAAGAGATGATCAGGGAAATCAAAAACTTCTCGATTGAAGATGGAGGCTAATCAATTAGCAGACTCCCTGAGTAAGGTCTCCTTCGGAAGAGCTCTCCCATGCGAAGTCCAAGTCTTCGAAAGATCTAACTACTCAGTCGTGAGAGAAAATATTAAGTCTTTAACATTGAAAAACGAATCAATGGATGGCCACAATCTATGACTAATTGATGGATGAGATTCTAGCTTATTCTTAAGTGGAAGCAACAAAAACTTGACTTCTCAATTCAAGATATACAAAGGAGGATACTCAACGCCCTATCTTTGCTAGATTATCCATCAGGAAACAAAAAGGGTACGAAGAGAAGCCCAAGAAGGGGTAGATTCATGCAACGAAGGTGCCTGATTCGTAGTGCCAATAACTCTCAAGTTGGGTTACTATTGGCACACGATAAACAAAGAAATCACAACACTGGTACGAAAATGCAAGGCCTGTCAAAAGTTCTCGCCAAAGATCGGATGAACACCAACACAGTTGATCACACTAGAAAGGGCTTGGTCGTTCAACTAATGTAGCATCCACCTACTAGGACTATTCTCAATAAGCACAGAGCAAATGGCTCAAATCATAGAGCGATCAACTATTTCTCTAAATGGATCAAGGTCAAAAACTCGCATCGACTATAGAATTCCACATCATCAAACTTTTAAAGGTCAATATACTCTTCATACAAGTCCTTCGAAGAATCTTAGTGACAACAAGCCTGCATTATGCGGGAAACGACATAAATGACTATGTGACTAGCGACACATCGAACACCACTTTAGATCGGTCTATCACACATAGACAAACAATCAAGTAAAGTTAGAAAATAAATAAATTCATGTTAGAGTTAATGTAAATAGTGAACACCCTTTGATGAAATTGGGCAAAAAGAACTTGACAAGGTACTGTGGACTGCAGAATGAATCTAAAACAAGCTACAAAGGAATTGCCCTTCAGCCTCGTATACGAGTCAGAAGCAGTCACCCCAGTGGAGCTTGCCATGGCGTCTTGAACACGTCGATAACTCCACAAACAAAATGGAATGAAGAAAAGATTTAGAACCTGCTAACGAGAAACGATGGGCATCAGGGGTAACATAAGGACAAATGAAACTAACCATTGCACAATACTTCAATGATTGAGTCATTACTCATCAGGTTTTCATGGGGAAGGTTGTATTAAAGCGAGACGAATTCACAAAGTTAGAAATCCAAAACAATCTTTCAACATAATGGGAAAGGTCATACAATATCATTTAAATTATCGCACCGGGATCATACTAGAAGGAGTGAAATTACTCTGTACTTTCAACGTAGAGAATTTAACGAAATTTTATACATAGAACATTAATCAAGTTTTTGTTAAATCAAATCTTCCATGAGTTTTGCGAACAGGTATGAAAAAGATTTCATGACGATCACTGCTCCCACACACTAAATGAAAGACTTAGGTAAAGGATCGAAAAAGGACCTGTCGACTTACAAATCCCCCTAAGCGATAAAAGTTAAAGATTACAAGTCACCCTTTTTCCCATCTAATCAATAAAAGTCAAAGACATGAGCAAAGGGCCGAGAAGGGACCAATCGATTTACAAGTCACTGTGTCTCCCAGACATGCAGTAAAATCAAATGAGAGGGTCAATCAAGAGGTCATAGTTCCCCTCAACCAAGCAAAGCAAGATAGTCGACCAATCACCCCAACTAAATCACTCTCGAACGGACAATAGAAGTCGTGGGCAATGTATACAAAACTTAAATGAATAAAGACGAGGAGAGAAAATTGAGTAAATATATGTATTCATTAAATCAAAATCTTACAAAAAAAATCTATTACAAACAATAGGTTGTCTGAGGATCACGCACGTTTGGGGAAAAGCAGACAAGTCAGCATCCTTGGAGACGATCTCTTCAGTCCCATCAGGAGCATCCCCTTCGCCTAAAGGAGAACGTACACTCTCTAACATATGAACCGGCTCAAACCCAAATTGAACTACACCCCAAAGAGTATCCATGCAACCACGAGGAAACGTAGGGTCGACCTCCAGGATCTGCTTGTTCATGACCTACAGGAAAGTGGATATCACCACCACATGACTTGAAAGGCATCCATACTAAATCGTCAAACTCCTGGTACTCCCCCAAGACATGCTCTCAAAAAATCATCCACATCTTAACGACATCGAGATGAGTAAAAAATCCTCAATAGTCTTCTTCTATTGCTCACTCGCTGTCATCGAGGCCGCCAGCTCATCCATGAAGCCTTCGACTTTAAAACATATGTGATCCCTTTCTGTCGCCACCTCGATCTTCTAGAACTCAACTTGTGCTCGCCCTATCTCTGTAAAGGGACTTTTTACCTTCTACCCAGGTGCAGTCATCCTTGGTTCATTGATTCCTTCTAGACTGTGGACACCTAATCCTCTTGGATCCATTGAAACATTGTTACTTGGCCTTTTAGCTAGTCCACCTTGCCCAAGGGGATATTATCTAGAGACTCAACCCTCTCCCGTAGTACTCGCATATCCTTCGAAAGCGATGACTTATGGGTGAAGGAAAGATTGCCCACAAGGTGACCTACGACAATCTGATGATAAGCGGGCTTTAAAAGAGAACAAAGTGATAACGCAAAGAGATTAAGGGGTGAAACAAGAAGAAAAAATTGAAAATACTTATAGCTGCTAGATGACAAAAATGACTTTGAACACAACTTTCGACGTCATATTCCATTAGATGAATTTGCATATGTAGGTCCTTATTTCCCTTTAAGGCAGGAGAAAAAGGGAGAACAATGTCATGCATGGTCGATCAAGGCGTCCAGAGCCTCCGAGAATGGGCCGCATCACTGTTAATATTAAACTTGTTTTTTTAGCTCTCGTTGCATGTTGCATGTTGCTGTTTACATGCATTTTACGGATTTTTTTTTACTTTGTCAGATAGTTAGAGTAGTGGTTAGCAAAATAATAGGAGTTTGTTAGCATTGTGGTTTGGAGAAGATCACAGCACAACACTCCCACGTTCTCCTTGTATTCAGCATTTGATTGTTATATAAAACTGTGAATGAGCTGCATTATGGCAACCTCACCAGAAAAACAAAAAAAAAAAACATCCTCTACTGTTTTGCTCCTTCCACTTTTAGGTTTGGTGATCACAGCTAGTCCGTAACAATCACGAGGTGTTTTATTAAATAGAAAGAGGTCAAAATATCAGTCTCAAAACATAGGTCGATCATTCCTAACTTCAGATGAGGCCTCTTATCAATCCCTCCACATGGTCACACACGTCTTTCCCTTTATCTTGAGTAGGAGGTGACACTAAGGGTTGCACCTTTCGTGGAGGCGAAAAAACGTCCTCACCCACGAAGGTAGAAGAGCCCTTTCATCGGGAAGGAGGTGACCCCTCCAATCTAGGGGGTCAGAAGAAGTGTCTGAAGTCAACCAAGAGGAATAGGCAACAATCATACCCTTGCCCTTCTGGGAAATGGTCTTCTATCTTTGCCCTTCCATCCATGATGGCCGTATCCCCTCGCCACCACTACTTATCAATTGAGACCAAGGTACCACTTAGACCATTCTAGATTAGTGGTTACAACCGAACTTCATGCAATTTTAAGGGCACCCTAGACTTTCGTCAGAACTACCTCGACTTGCTGAGGCTTCATCATAACCCCAGAAAGGTTAAATATTATACCTCTCATTATGTCTAGGCGATGCCCTCAACATCTTGGGGAACCTCCATAGGAGAGGTACCAATGACAGTTGCCCTCAACGTCTCGGGGAACCTCCATAGGAGAGGTACCAATGACAGTACCAGAAGCCCCATTCTCTTTAGTCGCTTGATAGGAGGATAAGGAAAGACCTTTTCTGCAGAAAGACCAAATCGGGCTTGCAAAGGGAAAATTTGAAAAATGAGCACTGACCGACGAGTACCTACAAAAACGGAGATAAGAAAAGAAAGGCATAAAGTTACCCAAACAACAGGACCAAAGGCAATAGGTTGAATGCTAACCAACTCAAGCGTAAGATCAGATGTCCGGTCGATGGAGTAAAAAGACTTGAAAGCTGAATCATTGTTGATATCACATACGACGTCAATGACGTTTTGCTCTGATGCGGAAAGGTTGTCGAAGCTAGGAGCAAGTCCCTGGAAGGCAAAAGCATAACCTACAATACCCATACTTTTAAGAAGAAATGAAACTTCTTATAAGTTGATATAGTTTATCGGAAATAGGTTATTAACCGAAAGTTAGTGTCCTAGTTCCAAGAATCCCTAGGTCGTCAATCCTTCAAACGGAGCCACCTAGTCTAGAATGTATACCTTGTTGTCCATTGTAGATATGGTGGAAGCACCAAAAAATAGTCAAGGTATACTCTCACCTTGCCTGAAAAGCCCAGAGTATCTTAATTCCTATTCACATTCTGAGGGCATTAGGCATCAACTGCACTGAACAAAGGTGTTAGTTCCAACACTACTCTTCCAACTTAGGACATTGGGGGATCCGTAACCCCGCATCAATCTGCGGCGGAAAGATAAACGCCTCACCAGAAATTGGGGAACTGCAACCGTCCCACGGTATCGAGGACCCTCAATACCACCTAGCCCTCCTTGGGCCACTACAACTTTAAACTTGGTTGGCCCCAACCTATTCGGCTTCACATCTAATATAATAGAAAAAAGTACTTTGCTACTACAAAATCATAGAAGGTTCCTAGACTCTAAAACAAGAAAACGACTTGTGGAGTACAATGGCACTTTCTGAGCATGCCTTAGGGAGGCCGCTGGCTGAGAGGACGATTTCTAAGGAGCAAAAATTGACACAAATGCAGATTTTGAAGAAGAGTTTCCAGTGTTTGCAAACATTGTCGAGCGAAGAACGTTTTTAGATTAAGAGAGGAAGTTTCGGAAACTTGGAACACATAGAATTTACAGAGTTGGAAAGTTTGAGAAGCGCAAAAATTGTGTCATCCTATGAGAAGGGTGTTTTACGCGAAGATCCAAAGAAACGCGAATCTAGAAAATCAGAGAAAGGGGCAGACGTTAGGACATGCGAGCTCTAATAGCAAATTATTGGGAAACAGAGAATTGTCATTAAAATATAATCCCCCTAATGATTAAAATTTCAGGGATATCAATCAAAAATCGGTATAGTCATTAAATGATGTTAAGAAAAGAAATGTCTCAGGGACACGCAATAGTTAAAAGGACAAGTCCTTACTGCCACTTGTAAGTCCAACAACGAGATCATCCTTAATAAGGAGAGATGAAAAGTTAAAAATGTGCACGCAAAGGATTATCCTGAATGAATTACCAAAAATCATAAAGAATAGGAAAGACATAAACGAATGAAACCACCATTGCCCTCCATATATATAAAATGATCTAAACAAAAGAATTCTAAACATTTTCCTACTCTCAACCCATACAAAATAATAGTACGAGGATATTGAGAAGCAATCCAAAGAATGTTGCTTAGATCAAGACCACTCATAATCCTCGCCTAAACAGCTCAATTCAGAAAGTGATCTCAAAAAGGTTTCGTTCCACGATACACTTAACACCGAGTGAACGCCTTTCAAAGAAAGTCGAAATAAAAACTTAGAAAATTTTGTCTAACACAAAAGGTAGCCTAGAAGTAGTTCAGAGGCTTGCCAAAGGGAAACTATAAATGACAGGAAAGTTCCTCAAAGAAGGACATACAGAGGCTAAAGGTAGACTAAGGATAGACCAAACTTTCATTTAGAGAAACCGAAGAACCATTTGAAAGGTTCGCCAAAGTACGGTTCACAGACATGAGAGGACACCTAAAATAAATTATCAAAAACTCGCCAAATAAGGTCCCTTTGAGAACGACGTCGCCTAAACAATGATTGGAAAATTCACCAAATAAGGTCCCTAGGAGGCCAACACCTAAACACTACTGATGGGCTCACCAAATAAAGGTGCACATCAATCATGGTCGCCTTGAATAATGAAAGGTAAAACTTGTTCGAAAAGTACCTTTTCGCTCGAGTTTCAAAGCAAGTGTTGGATACTAGGTGATGCACTCGTGTCCCGACACTCGTCAATAGAGATTTATTTATCAACTTAGTCAAACAAACAAAGGTGAGAACTCAAACAAAGGCGAGCGCTAAAGGTAATACCCTTTGTACCTCGCCTTAATTCGGGTTTAACTTCAAGTTTATTTAGGTCTCTTCCTCCAATACGATGCAAATGTTGTATCTAGAGTAACGTCTTCCCCCATAATCCCCTTATTAAAGTACCCATAAAGATATACACTATCATTAAAGTACATAAGCATTTGCAGCAAAGACTTTGAACAATAAACGATCTACTAATTTATGTCGAGACTTGTGTATACCAATTTTTAATGATGTGCTTAACATCAATGTTATGGTTTAATAAGTATAAATAGTCAATATTTCTCTCATCAAAAATATTCTACATTTAGTATTACTACCACATGCACCATACTCATGTAAGCATAAAACATTCATCGTCTCCTGTAGGTGCTTGGAGAAAATTTGACGGTTTGTATCAGCTTCCGATGAGTTTCACGGACAGATTCAATATCTTATCCCAACAATAGATAATTCATTTAATTCTAATACCTTCTAACCCTATTTAGTCGTTCTTGATTTAAAATATTTCTAAATAACCCAACTCTTCCATCGACTCAAATTTCCAAACTGAAAATATCCAAATATCGATGTCTGCTCTTAAGATCCAATGGATGAATATGTTGGAGAAAATAAATACAGTGACGAAGGTTCTCAAGTTTTTAGTGGACACCTATGACATACCGTCTCTATTAATTCACAGTAGCGGTGAACAAATTACCCATTTAAAACCGGAATCAACATTTAAGGTAGGGTATAGGTAAAAGTTTTAATAATAGGGTGGGATAAAATTCATTTAGGTACATCAGAAAGTTATTTTCGGGTACCTCAAAAAAATTTGTTACTTTCGGGTACCTCAAAAGTTATAAATGTAACTACTTTAATTGGGTACTTTAAAGTAACCAAAAAACAAATAACAGTTCAATAAACACAAAGTAAATATATTCGATTGCTATATTAAAATAACTTGGAGATACATGAAAACAATAGTAAAATAATGTAGAGTTATCTTAATTGAACAAAATACTACATACGTGACGGGCACATGACCGAAATATTAAAGTATGTACATTTATGATTTATGAGGCATCCGAAAGTAATTTTTTTCGAAGTTACCTATTTGTAAAAACGTGACTTTTGAGGTAACTAAATGACTTTTATTCCTAATAGGGTAGGTTTGGGAAAACAAATTCCAAAACCCTATTTATTCGATTATGGTTCCGGTCCAAATATTAGGGTACCCTAAACATACCCAGAATCGAACATATATATATATATATATATATTAACAAGTCTATGTAAAGTTAGGGTACTGCAATTGAATTCTATCTCACTTTTGATTCTACATTATGAGATAACTCTCTTCACCACTACAATGATCAATCGAGCCCTTCTTTTCCCTCTCTATGTCAAATAATCTAATTTTGATGGAAAATGACTCCAACGTATTCGCAATTTGCATAGCGTAGTTTTTCATTCTTCTCTATACCTTAGTCTCTGGATTCCATTCTCATTGTTATTTTACCTAATGTCTAAATGTTTAACCTAGCAATTTTTGTGGCACTCAACTCTTAGTCACCTTTTGTTGTTCTATAGGCTTATACTTGTTCATTATTACTTGTCCATGTTATGAGAAAAAATTTGGTTCAATCCAATTGTTGTAAATATGAAAAAAAAATGTGAAACAAGTTAAATTTTTAATAGGGTACACAGAACCGTTGGTATAGCAGGTTCTGGTAAGTTTGAGTTATAAATTCAAACAAGTAGGTTCAATTGCAAATTCAAATACCTTGCATGTATTAGATAGGTTTCGAAACCTCTAAAATTATTGGGTACCTAAAAACGATGACGCTTCAATCACAGGCGGTCCGGGTGAACAAAACTCAGTCTTGGTTGATTACCGTCGGTTTTCAGACCCAAGACCAAACTCAGTCTCAGAACATACTCCCATCAGCGTGGCTAATGAGGCAAATCTGGACAAACGATGCATTTAACGATCAATAAAATGTTGGTACATTCACTTGAATGACCCAACGTTGTCTAAATGAAGCATCATCCACCCACCCATACAAACAAAAGAACCTATCTCATTACGAAACAAAATGATATAATCAAACAGTAAGTACTGTTTGTTGTATGTGACTCGTTGTATCATCTCTTACGGTGTTGCGAGTCAAAACTTGAGTGGCTCGTGCACTCCGATACTGGAGACGTTGGTGTAACATGTCAGACATCTGGTCGAAGAAGTCGGCATCCCATCTGTGGATCAACAGTGGATCCTCTGCATAGCATATGTAGATGGACGTCACTGCACTTTCCAACACAACCATAGCCACTCCAACCTAATCAGTCACAATTCATTACAACTGACTGTCTACACGCAGCATGAAGATAGATGATGAACGTCAAGAGAGAAAGAGACGCATAACTTACCAACACCATTCCAATCAGCATTGAAGTGGATCCAACCATCACAACTCGGTCGCCTGGTATCTTCTTAAGCCATGCCCAAACACCAGCACATGTTCCGGTGATCAGGCCGCCTAAGAGTGTTCCCATCAGTACAACAGCACCAGAGCAATCATATGCTACCAACGCTTCCACTCCCGTTGACTGAAATAGCTCCCATGCATCCCTTGCCGAGTGGTTAAAGCTTTTCCCATACACTGCTATCTGGGATTGGTACACAATCTTTCACTACCACGACTACACTAACTTAAAAGCAAATTAATGGATGAAGAGGATACGAATACCTGCACATATGCGTACTTATTGAAAAATCGAACCAGCGTCTCCACAAGATGGAAGAGGAAATCAACGCAACATAGCAGACACTCATTGTTCCCTATCTTTGACCGAAATCCCCTAATCTGTCCATACAATCAATGTTTTAAACAATTTACATGTATATGTACATACAATAAAAAAAGAAAGATAAAAGTACCTCCCAGCGCAATGTCCTTATAGCGGCTGTAAACAGTGATCCGTAGCAGATGCTGCCAAATGATGTAGTCACAGCATGCCGAAGGGTGTTCATCAGGGAGTTTTGTGGCACCGTTGATGATTGCTGACCACCATGTATAAGATCAAGGAACACAAAACCAGACACTATAACATGTACTGTATTACAAAGCACTGCACCTGTCCAAAATAAACTAATAGAGAGCACCTGCACCACATAATACTACTTATTAGATATTGCATGGCATTCAGCTCTTATAATTGCCAATGCAATGGTTCTGGTGTTAAAAAGAGCTAAACTTGCCACCTCACCACAAGAAGCCACCAGCGTTTGCTATCATCCATGCCTGATGCCACAACACCAGCTGCTCCAAACGACCATAAGACCATCCACAAAAGCATCACAAGCATAAATGCATATGCTACCCTTGTAACTTCACGAAGACTCCATACCATCTTTACAGCCTTTTGAAGAACCAACATGGTAAAGGGAAGTCTGCCAAAAAAACAAATAAAGACGATGACTTGACAGTTGACAGTTCAAAAGAGAAGTCTCAAACTAAATTCACAGTCTTGTCCTTTACTTTGAATATTGTATTTTTCTATCAAGCCTCAAAGAATACTGGTAAGTCTTTCACAGAACTTATAAAGGTAATTTTCATTATGAAAGCATTGAAGAACTAATTCCATCAGATACAATAAGTCGGTGAAAGTAAACAAATGTTTCATAACATATACCAGCTTATTAAGAAATTGAATGAACTGATACATTGCTAAAGCAATGCCACCTTAAAGACACGACTCAGTCAAATTACTTTGCCCAAATCCTTATGACACAACTGAGAGCAGTACCTACCTGTCTATTACCGACATCACATATAAGAACTGCAGTGCTGCGCCAACTGAAAATGCAACACCACAGAAAAACCGCTCACCCCAAAAGCACAAAACTCCAATCACAGCAAGATAAGTAGTCAAGATGTGTACAGCAACCTTCATCATTTCATTAACTTTTGAACCTAATAGAATCAACCACGTCCATCCAAGAATGGTTCCTACTCCACCAGCAACAGCATACAGTGGCCAATAGTCTTCTGTCAAGCCAGCCTGGCTATTAGATGGTAGATTAGTGATCCTATCAATGTTAAGCCTATTTGATTTCCCAAACCTATTAAGGCCAAGCACTGCAAGGACAAACCCCAAACCAATCAAATGGACTATGAATATCGATAACCAAAACACATCCCTCCAGTGCCTTGATGGTGGTGAGACAAGTGTTTGACTACCATCTGAGCTCCTTCTACTTCTCCCCGCATTCTGAAGCAGAAAGGGGAAATATATAGTATAAATTTCACATATGAATAAAATGAAGAAAAGATGATATGATTAATCTTAATTTCCCTAGCACAAAAGCATAAACATAATGAAATGACTATACATATCATAGCAGATAAGAGCTGTATACTTTAGCAGGGCATGCATCAAACACATGATTCGGACATAGTTAGAGGTTTCAATTTTTATAAAAAGGATTGGCATCAAATTTCGAAAACAAAACCCAATAAAATAAAAATGGATCCTTCCCGCATTTATAAGAAACTTAAAAGATACCAGATGCTAGGGACGAGAACAAGTCAAATTAACACTAAACTAGTCGAAGAGATAGAACGCAAAGAAGAGAACCGATAACGAAATTTAGATCGGAAATTTTGCCAGTTATGAATTTTGAATCTACATAAAGTTTAATTAGCCAAAAAAAGTCCACATAAAGTTTCAAACTTCGCAGAATAAGTCAAACGTACAGTAAGGAAAATAAAGATTGGGAAGTAGAGATATTGACATGGCAATTCGGTAAGATACTGATATGATCCCCGATTCCCAAACTTTAAGTAGCAGCGGAACGAAAGGAATAGAGATTGGGAAGTAGAGAAAGATTCAATTCAAATTCAAAATCAGTTAATAGGCAATTCATCTAACCTGATCGGCGGCAGTGACGGAACCGGTATCAGAGGAAGACGTAGTTGTTAAGTCGCTCATTTTGATCAGAGCAGAAGTTGTAGCATCCTGGTGAGTAAGTTAAAGATAATCACAGGGAGAAGAAATGGGAGGATACGTGATGACCACGGTAACAGAAGTGACTGTTGAATGGAGGGTAGGGGAACGGGTGTAAGTAGGGTCAGAGAAGGGTGTTACGCTGAAATTTAGGGTTTCAGACCGCATTGAATAATTTTGATTAAAGAATGGGATTGAGCAAGTTGGGAAGAAGGCAGTGTTGGGTGAAGAAACAAGAAAGTAAGAAACTGTTCTTCAACCGTTAATGGAAACAAAGTGGTCGCTTTTCTTTTCTTTTTCTCTTTCCTTGTTCGTTTTAATTTTTTCTAAATAGAATGGGCAAAAGCTCCGAGAATAAATTACGGTGTTTTTTTTTGGGGGCCATAAACATCCTGCATTCAATTAAATATCGATAACACCAGTTTGGTATAGTAATAACAGCGAAACTAGAATAGATGGGGTACTAGACTCGATTCATTGACACATATTTTTTTTAGATTGTTTAGCAATTCAGTCCGCACACAGACTTGCTTTTTGTTCGATCCATTGTCACTCAACCCCCGAGATGTGACTATCATTCCTTCTGATCGTGGCTATGATGTTCTCGAGACTCCAGTCGACTTCGTTTGCTTCACCACTTATACATATGAGATCTTGGGATGCCCACAACACTTCTTCGGTTACTTCTTCTGGATTTGGTTGTTTACCTTCAAGTACCATTTTGCATTGTGTCTTCCAGATATACCAACACGTTACAATGCATAATGTCCATCGATAATCATGGTGGGTTCATATTATCCAGTTTAAGTAGGATGTTGCTATTGTTATGAAGGATTTTGTTGCCATGATAGAAACTCAGTTCAGAAAAATGATTAAGTGTTTAAGAACATATAATGTAAAGGATTTATCTAGTGATCATATGAATGCGTTGTTGTGTGATAAGGGCATCACTCATCAGAGCAGTTGCCCTTACATGTCACAACAGAATGGAAGAGCTGAAAGGAAGCAGAGGCACCTGCTAGAAATAGCAAGGACCTTAAATTTGCAAGAATCAATACAAAACATTGTTTGTGGGGATTGTATCCTCACAGCTTTCTATCTAATAAATCTCATGCCTACCAGATTATTAGGGGGCAAATCCCTCTTTGAAACGTTGAATGGCAAGGCTCCTATCATCAGTCACCTAAGGGTATTGAGATGCCTAGCTTATTCTAAGAATGATGCGGTAACAGACAAACTGGCCTCTAGAGCTATCCTTTCTGTTTTGATGGGATACTTTGTGACCCAAAAAGGCTACAAGCTCTATGATTTAACTCAGAAACAGTGTTTTGTTAGTAGAAATGTAGATTTTAATGAGAGCATATCCTCTTTTGGGAATGGTAGGCTTGATCAGTTGCCCGTGTTCTTTGAGCCATTTATGGAAGATTTTGATGATGTTAACAAGCGTAAAGTTGTAGAAACTGAGGAAGAGATAGTTCGGAATGGAGATAACCCACAGGATGAGTCTCGACAAGACTCAGATGAGATCCCCTCATATGATGAGTCATTGGTTGACTCTGATGAAGGGAATGATGCGCCAATTGAGAGACCTTTTGGACCTTCATTGAGCTGGTACGAGAGGATCATTAAGCCCCCCATTTAGATGAAAGATTATGAAGTGTCAAATTCTTGGAATGTGCACTGAATAAGAAACTATATTTCGTATGATGGCTTGCCAAATGAATATCAGTGCTATATATCTTCTATGTCTAATCTGGTTGAGCCAACAAGTTTTCATGAAGCAGCGAAAGTCACAGGTTATGGGTCGAGGCAATGGAGGAGGAAAATGAAAGCCCTTGAGGTAAATTGTGCATGAGATCTGGTTTGTCCTCAAGGGTAAATTGTACATCCATAAAAAATGAATACAGTCTGAATTGTCCTAGCCCTAGCTGCTATCTATAGTTGACTTCTTTACCAAATGGATGTACATAACACTTTCTTACAAGGTGACTTGGATGAGGAATTGTATATGAATATCCCTGATGATTTTAATGCGGATAAAACTGGATTCGTTTGTAGATTGCGGAAGTCCCTTTATGGATTAAAGCAGACAAGTAGGCAATGGAATTTAAATTTGTGTAATGTGCTTGTTAAGGCAGGATATGTTCAGTCCAGATTAGATTACTCGCTCTTTACCAAATGTGATGGGAAACAGATTGTCGTGTTGCTTATATATGTTGAAGATTTTTTATTTTCTGGAAATAGTTCTCGATTGATAGATGAATTGAAAAATGTGCTACAATCTAGTTTTAAAATGAAGGACTTGGGGGAGTTGAAGTATTTTTGAGGAATTGAAGTGACCAGGTTAGAAAAGGGCATAGTCCTGTCATAAAGGAAATATGCTTTGGAATTGATATTCAAAGTTAGTTTATCTGGAGGAAAGATAAGTAAAACACCTATAGAGGTAAATTTGAAACTGGCCAGTCGGAAATATGATGAGCACTTAAAGGTAAATCAAGATGATAGATCGATAGATGATGTATGTTTGTATAGACGACTGGTAGGGAAACTCCTTTATTTGACTATCACTAGAGCAAATATATCATTTATTGTGCAGTGTTTGAGCCAATATATGCAGGATCCCAAGATGTCACATTTGGATGCGACATTGAGGATAATACAGTATGTGAAACATGAACCAGGTAAGGGTATTCTACTATCTTCTGATTCGGTGCCTAACCTGGTTGGTTTTTGTGACTCTAATTAGGCTGGATGCTTAGAAACTAGGAAATTTGTCACTGTTTTTTGCATTCTGTTAGGTAAATCTGTCATATCATGGAAGGTAAAGAAGCAAAATACAGTGTTTAAGTCAACAGCTAAGTCGGATTATAGGAGCATGGGGTCTGCATTATCCGAGATCATTTGGCTTAGAAATTTATTGAAAGAGTTAGTATCTGAGCAGGTTAAACCTGTAGTGTTGCACTGTGATAATAAAGCAGCAATTCAAATTAATAACAACCCTGTTTTTCATGAAAGAACCAAGCATATAGAGATAGATTATCATTACATTAGGGAGAAATTATTAGAAAATGTCATTGATCTTCATCATGTTAGTTCTTGTAATCAGCTAGCTGATCTATTCACAAAAGCATTAGGAAGTCATGAACATCATTTTTTGGGTGGAAAACTTGGAATGAAAGATGTTTTTGGAGGACAGAGAGAGATAACATAACTGGTGGAGGTCAAGTTGAGGAATGTTACAGCCTGAGGGGGAGTGTTGAAACCATTGGACCAGTGGATATGCATGATGCATTGTTGGGCTTCACTTTCGAGTTGTTGGATGGGTTGTTTTGTTCTTTATTCTTGTTGGTTTAGCCCAGTTTCTTTCTCTTCAATATTTTTTATTTTCGCTGGTCCTCTTTCTCATTCATGTTATAGTTTTATGGTGAAATTTAACATTAGTTTTGGTTAGGGATTTATATTTAAGAGTAAATGAGTGCTAGATGAAGGAATCACTCCTAAGGATCCACAAGTGCTTCTTCGTCTCATTTATAGGGTTTGCATTTTTGTGTTCTCTCTTTGATTTAGTTATGTTTTCATCACTATACACCAGGTGATGCCACCTTTAATTTAGTTATGTTCTCTCTAAGTGCACACACATTGAACTCCTCCCAACTGAACCAATTGACAAGCCAAACCCACTCTTCTTTCACCACGTTCGGTAGTATGTTCTGTAGCCTTTCTTCATCGGTAAGGTACCTATCAAAGTACCTTATCTCTAGATTCACCATGTAATTGTGATATTTCTCTATAAGGGTACATATGATAAGCTGCTTCAGGTTATCATCGTCCGACACCACAAACGTTTCCTGCAAATCATCAAATGTATTTGAAGAAATCAAATGGTAGTATGCAGTAGACATTATCTTCATTGAACTGAATGCACACAAAGCATTTATCTAACGTACGAACGACTACAATTTATGTATACTTACTACAACCAACATGAACATCTTCGCCTCGTAGTCAATTGGAGTCTTCGAAATTTCTTTCCAGTCTGTCACCATTAGTGGTGCATACGTTCTTTAACGAATTATGCACCCACATCACGACGCAAAAACATATGCATTCTTTGAGCACACCTTACCTTGAGAATTAAACTGTAATTGTTCTTTTTCATTAATACAATTTCTGGACAACCTGATACACCTGGTGCGTGTAGCTAGCGTAACTTCTCAACTGGCTTGACGCTTCCTCTGTACAATTAGCAAACAACGAGATATGCACTTAAGTAAATATATTACTTACATCAACTTAGAGTACGAGGCAAGTACTTTTACCGTTCTCTGCTCGCAGTTCTTCGATCACGGAATCTTCAAGGACGAATTCCTCCTCCTGAATTTCTTCCTGGGGCATGTCCAGGGTTGCGGGTGCTTGATCAGAGTTCTCCACAAGCGTTTCCCCATCTGATGGAGACGAAGCCCATGCCAACCGGAAATGAGTGAATGATTATTTCATCATGCGTTTCAACATTAGGTTTCAGCAATCCATCGAATCACAACATATATACAGTATTGAAGTAGAAAACAGATGAACTGCAAATCATGTGAAGAAGGTCAGAGTTGTAGTTGCCCAGTACATTTTCCGGGGCGATCTTCTTGCCGGGGGGGGGGGGGGGGGGGGGGGCTTTTCTGGCATTGGTCCTCCTATTGCTGAATATTCGAGTTCTCACCATCTTCAAAGTTGACTGCAACAAATTCAGATTGTTAAAAACCATTAAATTTACTCATCCTGTGAACTAAATCATACATAATCATCCGTAAAGTTTCAATTTTGTACACCGTTTATGCGTTGACACTCATTCTTTAACAAACTAGGGTCGAAATACCCTAAAGGTGTTAGATCTCAAACAACCTTAACCTAACATGCATGTACATTTGTGAAACAAGGTGGAAACATGCCAAAGTATACATTATTAAAGCATTTTCGTGAACAAAGGCCGCCTACTCTGGATTAAGATAGCCTCTTGTTGGACTGCGTTAAGCCACACACATTCAGTGCGAAAAAGACAAAAACAATGGAACAACCATGGTTGAAACCCATTTACATCTTTTCGGTAACTTGAACGAAGAACTCATCAAAAGGAATGTCCATAAGAAAACGAAGGATACCTTGGCTCTATCCAAATGGCAGCAAGGATCAGGAACACTAGTTCGTGCTAGAACAGAGAATTCATTCGGGCTACACAGATTTCACACTGAATAGAAGAATGAAGAGAAGAGAATGGGAAGTCAATATATTACCAGGGCGGGGGAGACAAAGAGACAACTTAGATGTGACTATATGACTGTAATGTCACATCATCTGCAATTATGAATTACATGCACAACACTCTTTTACTTCGGTTCGTTGCTAAGACACAATCTGAGGCTTTACATGTGGCAAGATATTTTCGGTCATTCTGATTCATAAAGGAAGTGGGCTTCAGTCCATTTTGAAGGCTTGTATACAAATGCTAGAGGAATGGCCCAAACAAAAGTGTTACAAAATACACAAGTGTTATGTCACATGCAAGGCATCGACCCCTTCGAACATGCTTCTGTAGATGGGAAAAAGGCAGAGCTATTTCTGTAAAAACATAAATAGCTTCTGAAACTGCAGCACCCACAAACAAAACTTTTTCCAGTATCTTACTCGTAATTAAACCTTTTGAATTAAGTGTAGAGATTAGCAAATGGAATTACAACTAAAAGATAGGAGCTTGATGGGCGGTTTAATCAAGAGTTGAGACCGCGAATGTGTTAGGTTTTGCAGCACGGAAACTCAGGGATGGAACATTAAGGAATTTACAGAAACCCATGTTCGACCACATTTGGAATCCACCTAGGTCATTCGTTTGACCAAGAAGAACTATATGGAAAAACCGACGTTCAACATGAGAAACATTAACTTTCACAATTAGCAGTCTAACATATCTTCGTTGTTATTGGCCAAATGAGTTCATACAATAGATTGCCTGTTGTAAGATGATACTTCAGTTTCAAAGATCCAGTGACTGAGGGATTGAGCAGCCTCGTATCCCTGGTGCTGTATACCATACATCAGATTAACATATGCAAACTTATAGTAAATAATTCTTTCTGTATAGGAAAGAGTCAAATCTGGAATACAAAATTGTATGGAAAGACCACAATCAGCGGGTGTGATTGAAACTGAACCATACTGACCAATTCTGCAGAGTGATCATCTCCAAAAGTAGTGGACTGAATCAGTTGACATGGCTCAGTTTACATCCAATAGTTTCCACACTCCCCCAAAGTCTGGGTCTCCGCAGTTTCCACCTGCCAACAACATGGGTCAAACTCAATCATGGGTAAATTTCACCTACAACCAATATTATTAGGGACAGTAAAACACAATACACATTAACAAGCAAGATACCAAGAGTAGGCAGCTGCAGTGTATGGACCAACACTCAATTCTTTAATCAAACCAATTCTGTCTTACACATGAGAAAGATAAATATAACAACTAAAAACTCTGGACAAACTGTAAAGACAATACACTGAGAAAGGCTTTCGAGACGTCAAGGTCAAATCTTACACATGTAAGAAAATACACAAGGACACACACACAACATAACCTAAACCCAAGTTACCCCAAACATCCATGAACAATTTGGAATACAACAACGAAGTTACAAATCATCGTCGCCAACATCATTACTTAGGTACTCTAACTCTTCCTCCGAGTCATACAAGTCTTCCATTATTTATATGTCGGTTTCCCCCTTTGAAGAATAATCAGTAGACTCCTCATCCACATCATATCCGTCTCCTTCTTCAACAATTTTTGTATCTGCACATATTTCATTGTTTATCATTTTGGGTATTGCTATAGCTGCAGGTACCTCAACTGCATCAATGTCGTTCCTTGTCCAGTCAACCTTCTCACTGACATCATCAACATCTATAATATCCCTCACACCTGCAGATGTTTCCTGGTAAATCTCCACAGATTCTCCAACCATTTGTCCCCCAAGGACGAATTTCTTCTTGGACTCTGTCGTCAACACTGTGCTCTACTCAGGGTTAGTATTCTCAGCCAGGTAGAAAACTTGTGTTGCCCGGGATGCAAGTATAAACGGTTCATCTGTTGACAAATAGTTTGTGGTGTTAACACACATAAATAGTTTGTGAGAGCACGTTATATCAGTCATATTTAAATAGGACAACATGGAGGTCACCCAGATATTGAAGCTCAATAACTTCTCTTAACACTCTGTAATAATCAATAACTCCTTCTATGGGACTGTTGTCGGAGGAATTAGCATAATACGTTGTATCTGTTTTGCATAGTACACCACTATTCTCAAAGTTCCTCAATAATGAATGCTCGTTTGTGTGGAAAATGAAGTCATTTGCTTTATATCCATTATATATCTTCACGCCATAGAGTGGACCCTGTGACAAGGCCTTTAGTTGAAGAATTATTTCATCCACAATAGGTTATTCGATTAACCATACAAAGCAAAAATCAAAACTATCATATCCATGCAATACATATGTACAACCATGGGGAGTGAAATGCCATACCATGTCTTCTATCCACTGTATGAATGTTCAGTTATGTATGACATCGATGTTCCGCCTGTTAACCCTTCCTCCAATGAGTTGTCATTTGTGCTCACTAAAAATGTGAAGAATGCAACATATTATTTCGTTTGCTTGAGTAAATTCGCAGGTTATATGTGCAATACGATGAAACACCTATTCTATGAAAGGCTTGACCTTTTCACAGTGGTTGAGAATGTATCACTTGCATTGTTCTCATTCCACATTGGACAACTCGTGACCAACTGCACGACCAACATGGGATGCAGCATGTATGAAAATGATTAATCCATGTGCCGTTTGCTGTAACTCTTCTCTAAGGAAAGTTATCACTTGTCGTGTAAATTTTGTCTCAATATCTGAAGATATCTATAACAGAATGTAAGACACTCCAGAGCAATATAACACTCAGCTATTGACCCCTTCGGTTGAATTTTATTTCGAACAAATGACTTCATTATCCCCATTATCCAATCACCAAATAATAACATAAGGCAATAAATCGTTATTTGTCAAAGTTGATAGAGCAACACTTACCTTTCAATTGAATACATCCAATGATATTGAACTAGCCCTGCTAGTTTTGCCCCTTCAGCTAGGTGAGTTATAAGATGCACGGTAATATTAAAGAATGATGGTGGGAAGATTCTCTCTAGATTACCCATTGTCATGGTTAATTGCATCTCAACTTTAAACAGATCAGGCATGTGCAACTACTTAGAGCATAAAACTCAAAATGTGTTGCTCATGTCGATCAACGATTTCCATACATGTTTGGGCAATAATCCTTTAATTGCTACCGAGAGTATGCGTTGCATGAGCACATGCTAGTCATAACGTTTCAGTCCAATTAATTTTCGATCTTTCATCTTCACACAGTGGGATATGTTTGGTGAATAACCACTACGCAATCTTAAGTTTTTTACGAAATTACATAACGTTATCTTCTGCTATTTCGATAGGGAAAAGCAAGTCGGTGGTAACACCAATTTAGTGCCCCTACAAACGGGATGCAATGAGATCCTTATGCCTGAAGCCTGCAAGTCAAGTCTGTCATTAACATTGCCATTCGTTTTTCTCGATGTGCACCAAGTGATGAGGATCTACATTGCCATTCGTTTTTCCAGCAACGCCTAATAACATCCAAGTAAGGATGAATTACAAGTTGACTCCAACAAGGTAACTTGAAAAATATATTTTTTTTCTTCCAATTTCCAGTGATTGATTTTATTCCAAACTTCAGGGGGGGCTTGAGTTTTACCAAACGTCACTGGTTGAATTAAGTCCAACTGTTTTAACACATCATCCCCCGAAAATCTCTGTGGAGCTAACCTAAACTTCTGTGTTCTATCAAATGCACTTTTGTTTCTTCTCCATGGGTGATCGATTGAGAGGAATCGTGTATGGTCCATGAAAGAACATTTCCTCCCATTCTTCACTCAACAATAATAGGTGTCCATTTTACATAAGCACAACCATAAGCAGGAAGGTCATTTATTTTCCAAAGTACGACAATGCGCATTTAGAAGTTCTTTTTATGTTGTACATCATATGTTAATGCCCCGACATGCCATAAATCGTTCAACTCATCTATCAACAGCTGTAGATACACATCAATGTCATTGGTTTGCGCCTTAGTCCCTAGAATCAACATAGATAAAAAGTAATTGGTATCTTTCAAGCACGTCTCGGGGGGAACGTTGTTGGTAATCAGAACCACTGGCCACATGCTGTTGGGTGGCTCTTATCATTGTAAGGGTCAATCCCATCTGTAGGTAATCCAAGGCGAACATTGTGTGGCTCTGACCCAAAGGTAGGGAGGGCACTGTCAAGTCTTTTCCAAGCCTCTATATCAGCAGGATGCCTAAGCACACCATCCTTTGTTCGGTGTGTATGGTGCCAGGCCATAGAGGAAGTTCTTTTGAGGACATGAAGCATTTTTGCAACCTCGAAATGAATGGAAAATATCAAAGTATCTTTGCGGGCAGTTTACCACCCTTTTGCTGTAATTTTTCTGAAATGTCCATAGCTCGAGCATCGTAGTGTTGACCTTGGATCCATCGAGATGCACCACCTGTTGGACATGCATCTAAATTGAAGTTTTCATTTATGAAAAGAATACAGTCATTTACACAAGCATGAATTTTTTGGTAGTCCAAGCCTAACCCGAATAACCTAGGTACTGTATTATCGAGGGGCAGCACTTTACTAAGCATGTGAAGCAATTCATTAGCAAACTTGTTAGAAACCTTCTACAGTGCCTTAAGATGTAGCAGTTCCACCTAAAAAGACATTTTGTTGTGGGATACCCAACATGGATATAAGCTATTCTCACAATCTTCTAACAACTTATAAAAGGTCATAGGCTCTGCATTTGGTTCCTCAACCTAGTCCCGACTCCTATCACTGAATCCATCAGTTACAATATCCTTCATCTTTGCGACAGCCTTACTTCGTATTCCTCACCATGGTCCACCCAAGAAGTGTAAATTGGTACTATTCCATATTTTTTAAGACGTAACTTAACAGTACTTCTTCCCAACAAGAACCCACCAACACAATTATTGCAAGGACAGTAAATTCTATCATCCCAAGATGAACGAGAATAGACAAAGTTTAGGAACGAAATAACATCAGTGTTTGGTCATCCAACTCTTATCCATCCCTATCGAGGTTCTATTTACACCTGAGAACAAATTAATACATATCAAGTTTTGTGCCAGGACTGACTACGCTAATGTAAATAACATGCTGTTTTTCAATCGATGTCAAAACAAAGTTCAAATAAACACGTAGCTAATCTTAAAAAGGATAATGTCCAGACTTGTTTGGTTGAAAGCACAAGCCAGTACACTTTGAATGAATTAGTTGATACCTGCTTTTATTGAAGGCAACATGCATTTAGCTAAACATATGTATTCTGCCACGATGTATCTCAACCAGCGGGAATAACAGGGCATTAAATTTCGGCCAGTGTATTCCTTAAACATGAATCACATTGAAGAGTGCATACTTACGCTAGTGCAGACGCGTTGACACCACATATGCTAATTCCAGCTTACTAAAGAAGTTAAACATGCGAGACTTTTGTTCGAATCAGTTGGGTGTTGATGCAATGTAACCGATTTACTTATAGAAACAAGAAGTTGGATTCAAGATTTAATTCCATATGTATGGTATACATATAATCGACAAAGATTATACTGTCCTCAACAGAGCTAGAACAAGTTGAAACCACAGGAGCAGAAAATGGGTCAGGAGAAAGCAGTACCTTATCGGAAATCACACTCGCATTTTTGCAGATCTGCGTACTGGTGAGAATGTAGGGGAGTCCCAAAATTGGGAGTGAATGTAGAATTAATTACAGCTGTTGTGTAGATCCTCCACGGAATCACTGACTCTTCACGGTTTAGGTGTTCAAAGGGAGGCTCTGCTGAGTTGTGGCGGTACTTGGTCCTCTAATTGTGCATTTGGAACAAGCGAGTCTGTTCTGTTAGTTGTACATGTTGGTTGCCGATTTAGTAGCGACACATGCAGTATCACCTACAATCTTACGTCGACACAGTTCACACGTATGTTGCAACATTTTATGTTGATGATAAAGGACTGGTTTTGCCAAGATCAATTCCTCTATTACTAATTAATTGTATTAGAATCAGATACGTATTTGACACATCGTTTTTTTGAACTTATATAAATTGCAGCGGCAAAAGTACAGGCTATAATAGTTTTGTAGCTATGGAATATTTTAAGAATCTAAAAAAGGTCTTCTGTTACGTAATATACTTCTAAATCTGTAGAGTATTTTCAACCACAACATCCTTGTGACAACAAATTATTTTCATTGTTGTTGATATAAATTCTTGTAATGCACATATGGAATATAAACAATTGGTGGTTGGTCTCGAAAACCAGTTCATATATTATTTGAAGGATTATGAATTGCATTTCCTACAACAACTTTTCGAGATTCTTATTATGCTGTTAGGAAATTGATTAAAGAATCGGGTCTTGGGTATGATCAGATACATGCATATCCAAATTATTGCAGACTGTCTTGGGGTGAAAATGATGAGCATTCGATTTGTCAAACTTGCGGTATTTCGAGGTGGAAAAGTAATATAAAAGAGATAACTGAAAATCCTATAGAAGAGACTACTTCTTTTTTTGGGGGGGGGGGGAAGAAAGAAAGAAACATGTGAATGTATTGTTGTACTTTTCGTTAATTCCAAGACTCAAACATATATATATGTTAAAGGATATTACATCTTCGATGCGATGGTATAAGGAGAGTCGAAGAATGGATGGAGTCTTGAGACATCCCGTTGATGCATTGTCGTGGAAATCATTCGACGAGCATTACCTAGATTTTGCATCCGACCCACGTAATGTAAAATTAGGATTAGCTAGTGATGATGGTTTTAATCCATTTAGGACAATGAGTGCAACATATAGTACATGGCCTATTATATTAATCTTTTACAATATTGAGCCTTGGTCAAACATGAAGAAGTCATCTTTTATACTATAAATGGTGATTCATGGGGAGTCCTGGAAATGACATAGACATTTATCCAAAACCACTTATCGAAGAGTTAAACCAACTTTGAAATGGTGTTGAGGCATATGAAGGGTGAGCAGTTTACTCTTTGTGCATCACTCATGTTGACTGTTAATGATTTTCTTGCATATGCTAATTTATTCGGTTGGAGTATTAAACGTCGACTTGCATGTCATATATGTGTATATTCAATTGAGTCTCTGCGGTTGGATAATAGTGGCATATATTGTTATCTGTATCATTTTCCTTGGTTACGCAGAGATCATCCCTTTTGTCATAAAAAAATTGAGTTTAATGGTAGAGTTGAGATGCGACTACAACCTAAACCTCTTTGTGGTGGGGAGGTTTTTGAGCAAATGAGGAGGTTAACAAATAGTTATGGTAAATGCAATAATTTATCTAAGAAGCAGTCAAGGGATGGTAATAACACAGTTATTTATATAACATTAAAGGATGAAGATATTTTTGAAAGAACTGATTACTCTGAACAAGGTGGCTCGACATCTACTCAAAACAGTATCTTGTGGAAGAAGAAGAGTATATTTTTTGAACTGCCTTATTGGAAATATAATATTCTTCGACATAATTTGGATGTGATGCATATATAAAAAAATGTTTGCGATAATGTGATTGGTACATTGTTGAATATTGATGGGAAAACAAAGGATAATGAGAAAGCCCAACACGACTTAAAGGCTAAGGGTATATGACCTGAACCTCATCCTATACATCGTTCTAATGGGAGAAACTTATTTGCCTTATGCTTGGTACACCTTTACATTGACTGAGAAAGATAGTATTCTTACAATGTTGAAGAAGCTTAAAGTTCCTAGTGGATATGCTTCAAATATACCCAGTAAACCTGAGAGAGTGAAAGATTTCCAACCTTAAATGTCATGATAGTCGTCGTGTACTAATGGAAGATATATTACCGCTGACATAGAGATGAGTATTAGCTAAACATATTGTGCTAGCTCTCAATATATTGTCTACTAGTTTTAAAATATTATGCTCTAAAATTCTCCATCTCGAGGATTTAGATGAACTTCAAAGCAGTGCAGCACTCCTTCTATGTCATCTAGAGAGGATTTTCCCTTCGGGATTCTTTACTATGATACTGTATTTAATTATACATCTATTAGTGGAAGAAAAACTAAGTGGTCTTGTACAATAACCGTGGTTGTATCCTATTGAAAGGTTAGTTCGATTAAATCTACTTATCCAATGTTTGTAATAGTAAACTAACCAATTTTTTTTCTAAATTATTCTTAAGGTTTTTGGTTACTCAGAAAAATTATGTCCAGAATAAAGCTCAACCAGAGGGCTCAAAAGGTTTATTGTTGAAGCTCAACCTGAGGGCTCAATGTTTAACCATCCGAAAAGGAGTTTATCCTATACAGAAGGTGAAAAATATTTGTTTTCATCAAGTGATTATTTCATTGGTAGTGCTCAGACAACGGTTCTTGATAGAATGTTACTGTCTCAAGTACATTGTCTTTTAGTTGGAATCTGTATGAGAGATGCACTCTTGACATATATTTGACGTAATTTATTTGTTGGATATTTTTATAGGATGTCAGGCAACTCATCAATCTACACGTTATAGTAGTGAACAATTTGTTGAACGTGGAAGTAAAGATAATGATCATGCAAATGATTCGTCTTAGTTGATGATGTTAGAGATTGTTTATTCACTCTTTTATGAATGAACAACTATATTATATATAAATTTTTGTTATTAGATTTTTAAATTAATGATGCAAACTTACTTACGGATATGAAATGTATTTTATGTAAATTTAGAGATTCTGGTATGTAAAACTATTCAGGTTCTAAAATTATAAGTATTGTGCAAATTAGTTTTTTTTTAAAACAAATAATTTTAACGGCTTGAAAAAAAATGTGTCACGATTAAAAGAACAATTAAGACGCGAAATATAAAAGTTAATTTAATTTTCTCGTCTCTTTAAATACAACATATAATTAAATTTGTGCGACTCATATAAAGAGCGGTGATAAAAAAGCAATAATAAAAAATTTGGTTTTCCGCAGCTCAATATAAGTGTCGCAACTATTATTTTCACAGCACTTTCTCTTTTGAGTCGTCATATTTCACAGTACTTCTTATTGAGCTGTGCCTTTTGCGGCTCTTTAAATTCGAGCTGTCATATATATGGTGACACTTCACATGGCGTCTCAATTTCTATTGAGACGTCAAAATGTAATGGCTCAATTACTTAGCCGTTAACAAATACTTTTCCCAATGCTATCATCATTACCTCCCGTAATGCTAGTACATGGCGCACAATGTCAAAACAACTAACAGATGAAAATAAGACTTGGATGTCCCTTGAGAGTAGTCTCTAAACAAAACGAACATGAACTTCATTAATTAGAAATCAACGTTTTAGTGGAGAAACCTTGCAATGTTCTCTCTGGACACGAAGGGACAAAAGTAAAAGGGATTTAGAAAAAGGGAGGGAGAGACTTATTTTACGTATGCAAAGTTATCTTCCTAGGAGAGAGTGAATATCTTGGAGGAATGCAAAGAGCCAACTTGTAGTCCCTATACTTAGCTATTATTTCGTTGTCCATTCCACTTCTACTCATCTATCTTTTACTTAATTATCTCACTGTTGGAAATCTTATTAACTAGCAAGCTGAAAACGTAACATTTTTGTTTAGTAGCCTCAATGAAGTCTTTCCACAAAATATTAAAACGCCAACAATATACGATAAATTAAGAAGATTAGTTCATAATATTTGGTATAAAACACATATACAACTTGTATATGTGTAGAATGGATGAGCTATAGGGATGAAAATGAAATACATAGCCTTCCAGGAGATGGTATTATTCAACATGGGAAATACAAAACTATCATTCAAGAGAAGGTTCCAGCCTCTACTGGTTCATTCGGAAGAACAAGGTTACATCGATGACAATCCCTTAAAGCATTGGTCGAAAAACAAAATCCAGTGCAAATTGGATCTCATCAATCCTGATATTACCATACAGGATAAACCCCTGAAGCACGTCACCCCGGAGCTTAAGGAACAATTTAAAAGACACATAGAAGGACTCTTGAAGTTGGGGGTCATACAACCAAGCAAGAGTAAGCATCGAACAATGCAAAGTGCAGAGAAGAGACACCATGGTTCTTCGTCCACAATTCTTCAGAAGAAGCCTGGAAAGTCAGCTCAGCCCAGAAGAGCAACTACGCCTTTCCCAAAGAAGGCGAGCAAACTTGGTACCAACAGAAACACTCTACGAATTGGGAAATAGAGCACCTAAACACCGAGTATACCAACATTACTCGGACGAACGGATATTAGAAACTCATGAAGGACAACAACTAATCAACAATCCTATAATCAGTTGCGACTGGCAAACATGGAACACATACACCTTGGGCTAATAAGGATAAGGATGTATGCGTTATATCGATGGGGAGTTAGTAAGAATGTCCTAGTTGTACTATGGGAAGGCTTACAAATTCTAATTTTACAGGATTTAGGTATAGTGTTAATAATGTAGTTGAATACCTAGCATCCAATGGCATTCAAGTTGTAGCAGGACAAGAAAGAACTGCAGAACACTTACAAGGACAAAGATGGATTTTACAACAGCCTGCACGACGAAGACTAGCCCAAATACCAGGACATGCAGATGTACAAAACAGGGTTCACGGATTTGTATCTATCCGGTTTGTGGAATACGACGCAGTACCAGAAGTGGATCGACCAGTAGCAGTGGATGGCAATGATGATGAAACCTAGCCAGAAGAAAAGCAACTATTACATGCACTTTGGGGAACCAACCTTTATTGGGAAGAAGAGATTGAATTCCAATGTCAAGGTCAAGAGGTTGCATATCCACAACCAGATCTTTAAAGGGAATTGTATGATACTGACAAATATTTGAAAAAGATGGCCCTACGGGAGCAGCATGATATGCTTGAGGAACGATATCCATGTTACCCCGAGCAACAGTATGACCCTAATGAAGGATGGACACCTTTGGGAGAAGATGGAGGAAGATATCAGTATATGGTACAATATACACCTCCCTCCCATTCAACAATACCATTGTCATAAATAACCTGCACATGATGGGATGATATGAAGGAAGTAGTAGCCATCAGGCACAACCGTTTATCTATACATCAATACATGAATCACACGATGATGGCGAACCAATTTGGGACAAAACGCCTCAAATATCTTATCAAGACATGGAATCCGCACGGGAACAGGACAATGATGGTAGTAACTCAGAAAGTCTACCTTCCAATCACTCCTCAGATGAAGATACCTAAGATAGATATGACGATTCCATTAAATCTACCAAGATGATGGTGATAGTGATTACATAAGGGATTACCGTACAAACACAACACCTGAAATTTACCAAGAAGGTATATTACTAGTATGGGGTCATTCCCCTAGTGATGCTTCATACATTTACCCAACGTAAACTTTACTAGCGCGGGGTCCTTCCCCTAGTAAAGAATCCATGGAAACTGTTATTAAGCAAGGTTCCAACCCTGAACCAATACCTAGCTCCCGTGATAGCCGGGTACCTTTTTGGTACACTGTGGAAGGTGGTGGAATTAAGCGAGGTCCAAATTTTCTCGTTTCCACACCAACAACATTCAATGAATAGTCGTATGTGCTAAAGAAGGAAGAGGAGGACGACCTAACTAACTAACATGCATTAAGAAAGTTGTCAAGAAAGGCAGAAGAATATAAGGAAGAGGAGATATATAGCAGCACAACTACTATTGCCTCACCTTATAGGCCACCATCGGAACCACTCATGGGGCAGGAAACATATCCCCTGCTAACCCCCGAATAGAAATTGGAAAAAGTAGGGTAACAACTCCGACCATTGGCGGACAACAACTCAGGAAAAGGGCTGCATCACTGCAAACTAATATGTGGAACCTGCCAACAGCAGGACAGACGCAAGGAGTGCTACTAGTATTACTAGACTACATTGGGTTGTACACTAATGTCATTTTGATTATTCTAATCACAAGATCCATGGAGGGAAGGCTTACAAAGACCAAGATTCAGTTATAATGTTAATAATGTAGTTGAATACCTAACATCCAATGACATTCAAGCTGTACCAGGACAAGAACGAACTTCAGAACACTTACAATGACAAAGATGGATCTTACAACAACCATCACAACGAAGCCTAGCCTAAACATCAGGACAGACAAATGTACAAACTTCATAACTGGCTCTGGAGTTGACATACATAATGAGTATATTGATGGGAAGCAGAATGCCCTAGTAGACACACTACCCAGGATAAAATGTTTTCTAATGGTTATAGGATGGAACCAGGAGTCGGCGGAAGAAAACGACTTAAGGACTACCATGGAGCAGCTAGAGAAAGCTATACAAGAGTTGAACTATAGAAGGATTATGGGGAGAAATAATTCCAAGAAGGACGTAATGATATCTAATATACTGCAGACTGTACTTACGAAGGTATTGCAAAGCAACCTGGAACAAAAACTTGAACAGTTGCAAAAAGGATATAAAATTCTTACAACAGAGGCAAAAGCAGATCTCAAATGAACAAGGAGATTAGAAGACCCTAACCAAGAAGGATGTCCTACAGTTGGTAAAGAAGATTTCACAACAACCAAAGTTCGTGGAAACGGAAGCTCTAAAGCTCATAGAGAAACTCCCATTACAACTTCTAAATGTAGAAAGCCTTTTCCAAGAAGTAAAAGGGTACCTGATTTCATTACCTCACTTGATCTAACAGCAAGGTCAAGTAAGTATATTGAGACCCTGCGAACACTTGATCCATTCAGTCCACCAGCAGTTGGATTTGCCAAAACCGAAGGACTTTCAGATGTCCAAGGAAATTCCATACTCATCATGCAAAACAATTTCCTCATCTATCAAACACTTAAGCAAACAGAATTGCTTAAGGACATTGAAGATGATTTGAAGGAAATGCGGGAACACCTTGCAATATTAACAACTAACGGATTTGCGGAAGAAATACATCATCTTTCAAGTTCCTTAGCCAAAATCAATCTTGGTGAAGGGACTTCAACACCAGTAAAACAAAAGAAAAAAACAACGACGTTCTACGTCATTAAGGATCCGCATAAGATCCTTAAGGAAGAAAGGAAGCAAATATGCTTTTAATGAGTCAGACGAAGACTTTGCAACACATTCTGCCTGTGCGGGAGACACAACAGGAAAAAGGATGCCTAAACAAGAAGACCTGATTCGCTCATACTAGGTAGCAAACAGAGCCTAATACGAAGTGCAGAGAAGAGCCAACAGGATTCTTCATCCACAATCCTTCAAAAGAAGCTTGGAAAGTCAGCTCAGCCCAGAAGAGCAATTGCGCTTCTCCCAAAAAAGGTAAGGAAGCTTAGTCCCATCAGAAATAATCTACGAATTGGGAAATAGAGTGCAGTGCCTAAACACCGAGTATACCAACATTACTCGGACGAACAAATATTAGTAACGCGTGGAGGCCAGTAGCTGAATATGGGATTTATTAATAAACAATCCTATAATTAATTGCGACAGGAAAACGTGGAACACATACACCTTGGGCTAATCATGATAAGGGTGTATGTGTTACATCGACGGGGAGTTGGTATGAATGTCCTGGTTGTACTACGGGACACCAGATGGTTAGATGATCGACCAATCATCGAAACAATGGAGGTAGACATGACAATGGGAACACAACTGGTGGACATTACACCCGACATGATGATGAGTATACATGATTTTTACCTCCATGTAGAAATGTCAATACAAGTACGAGGGTACGAAGGCTACCCAGGAGAATCATCCTCTTAATCACAATATCCACGGTGGGAAGGCTTACAAATACAAGTTTTACAGAATTCATGAATATTTCTAATAATGTAGTTGAATACCTAGCATCCAATGGCATTCAAGATGTAGCAGGACAAGAAAGAACTGCGGAACATTACAAGGACAAAGATGGATCTTACAACAGCATGTACAACGAAGAATAGTCCAAACACCAGGACATGCAAATGTACAAACTAGGGTTGACGGGTCTGTAGCTATCCAATTTTCAACATACGAGACAGTACCAGAAGTGGATCGACCAGTAGGAGTGGATGGCAATGATGATTAAACCTGGTCGGAAGAACAGGAACTAGTACATGCGCTATGGGGAACTGACCTCTATTGGGAAGAACAGGCTGAATTCCAATGTCAAGGGAAAGAGGTTGCATATCCACAACTAGATCTTGAAAGGGAATGGTATGATACTAACAGATATTTGGAAAATCTGCCCTACGGGAGCAGCAGGACATGCTTGAGGAACGATATCCACGTTACCCCGAGCAAGAGTATGACCCTAATGAAGGATGGACACCTCTGGGGAAATATCAGTATATGGTACAATATACATCTCTCTCCCATTCAACAATACCATTATCAGAAATAACCTACACAGGATGGGATGACAATGAAGGAAGTAGCAGCCATCAAGCACAACAGTTCATTTATACATCAGGAGATGAATCAGACGATGATGGCGAACCAATTTGGACAAAACGCCTCAAATAATTGATCAAGACATAGAATCCTTACAGGAGTAGGACAATGATGGTAGTAACTCGGAAAGTCTAGCTTCCTATCACTCCTCATATGGAGATACCTCAGATCGAGATAACGATTCCATTGCAAGCTACCAAGATGATAGTGATTCCATAAGGGATTATCCTACAAACACAACACCAGAATCTAATCAAGAAGGTATATCATTAGTGCAGGGTCATTCCCCGAGTGAGGCTTCAGACCTTTACCCAGCGGAAACTTTACTAGCGCGGGGTATTTCTCCTAGTAAAGAATCCATGGAAACTGTTATTAAGAAAGTTTTCGACCCTGAACCAATACCCGACTCCCCTAATAGATGGGTACCTTTCTGGTACACTGCAGAATGTGGTGGAATTAAGCGAGATCCAAATTTTCTCTTTTCTACACCAACATTCAATGAATAGGGGTATCTACTCAAGAAGCAAGAAGAGGACGACCTAACTAACTACCCTGCATTAAGAAAGTTATCAAGAAAGGAAAATGGATAGGCAGGAGAATATAAGGAACAGGAGATACACAGTAGTAGAACTACTGTTGCCTCACCATATATGCCACCGACGGAACCACTCATGGGGCAGGCAACGTATCCCCCTACTAACCCCCGAATAGCAATTGGAACTAGTAGGGGGAACAACTCCGACTTTGACGGACAGCAACTCAAGACAAGGGTTGCATCACTGCAACCTAATATGTGGAACCTGCCAACATCAGGACAGATACAAGGAGTACTACTAGTATTACCAGATGACATTGGGTTGTACACTGATGTCATCTCACGCTGGGAATATATAACCATTAACCTGATAGATGACCCAAGCAAGATTTGGCCCTCAAATAGGGTCGAGATGCAATATATTGAGAACCTATTGGGGAGGATAAATAGAAGATCTACCTACACTGGAAAGGAGCGTATCCAAACGATTACGCAGTTATTGAAGAAATTGGTGAGGCCGCCTGTTGGGTATCGATAGTGACAACCCATTAAGGAAAATGCCTCGAAGGCCCAATAACTATAGAGGGGATAAACCCGTAACATTCGAACCGCACCGGCCTCCATAGAATGACCCAGAACCGAGCCCAAGGACTCTGAGAACGCCTTGAGAGCTCGCCATTCTTCATTAAGGCCGCGACATCTCACTGCTCGCCATGAGAGTGCTCGCCATGAGAATGCTCACCCCGAAGAGAGCCTTGCCTCTCTCCTCTGGTCCCACAAAACCGTTAATAAGGAGGTGGCCATGATATCCCGCGTATCTCGGTCACATATTCACTAAAGATTAGATTTGGTAACTGCAATATCTCGCAGTAACTGCCATATCCCACGATCCGAATCTTCGGCAACACAATATACACTAAGATATTCAGCTGCCTTATACGGTTCTATCTCTCTTACCCTATAAATACCCTTGCTTTACATACGTTCTTTACGTTTTGAGTTTTATACACACATATACTCATTTAAGCATCGGAGAGGGACCCAGAGACACCCCCTCTGTTGCGCTCCCCTACTTGCAGGTTCACCGGAGATGGAGCTGAAGCGTCATCCCAACCTTGTGTGGCATTCAATTCACTGCCAGATCAGCATCCAGGATTTCACGATCCAACATTTGGCGCCGTCTGTAGGAACGAGCAATTCAGCCATGAGAACTCGATCCCAAAGCAACCGTCGGAACCAGACCAGGGAGCGATCCTCAGATAGCTTTGATTTCGCCGCCGCTTCACCGCTTCAACAGGAACCTGCCAGCCGAGCAGGAGTTAATGCTGTTCCTCTGCGGACAGCTCGAGAACATGTCGGTGATTCAAGACCGACCCCCGCTGCTGATCAAAACGGAGCCCCGGCACCGCAGACAGTCCACATTGCGGGGCAGTACATTAATTTAACCTCTGATATGGTCTCCCTGCTGGAAGCCATCCTAGGACAGGCGCGCCGCCAAGCCCCTGCTCCTCAAGAAAACAATCCCTCTACTCCTAAGGAAAACCACCGCCCTGCTGCCACAGGGCCCTCACCTTCGGAAGCGGCAAATCCTGGTTCCGCTGCGCCTCAGGAGGATCAGGAGATGACGTCAGGTCAGCATTCCCTACCTCCGGCACACACCAAGGAGCCAGCAGCCGCATATACTGCCAATCCTTCCGGTCCTCCTCCATCTGGAATCTCGCCTATGTACTGCACTGTGGATCAGATGGATGACCTCCTCAACAAAAGGCTCCAGGAAAGACAGTTGACAGTCATAGCTCCCTTCAAGGAGCAGTCCTCTCATCCTTTTACCGACGGGCTCGTCGCTATCAAAATCCCGAAAGATGTGGTTGCTCGGGCCATACCTGAGTATAGCGGCGGAGGAGATCCCACCGTACATGTCAACAAACATGAGGCATCCCTTCTGGGTAAGTCAAACGATCCCAATCATTTGGCTTTGCTATTTCCATCAACTCTTTCGGGTTCGGCTTCGTCCTGGTTCTTCGGCCTCCCTGCAGGATCAATCGGAACTTTGGCAGAGTTAAGAAGCAAGTTCCTGGAGATATATATGGGCGAGCGCCAGTTGTTGAAGAGCGTGGCCTCCCTTGACTCAGTCAAACAGCAGCCGGGAGAGTCGCTGTCCAATTTCTACAGGCGTTTTCATCAGAACGTCACAGAATTATATCACCGAATCTCGGATGGGGAGATCATTCGAGCCTTCTACAGGGGTCTGGATGTGGCCAACAAGGCCTCGAGAAAGCTGTGAAATAGTTATCACGTGAAGGAGATTGAGACGTTGGAGGAGCTGGCATCCAGAGCAAAAGGTTTCATAGACCTTGAACGCGCAAACATCGAGGCTAACCTCCTGACGACCTTGCTAAGGGTGACCCATGAACCCCGACGCGATAGTAAGAAGGAGGTAAATAAGGAGAAGAAGGGAAAGGAAAGCAAGCCCCGAGTCGAGTCTCTTCCAGCGCCTCGCCATCCAGAGGTCCCTGAGTACTTCACGCCTTTAAATAGGCAGATCTCAGCGGTACTAGTCGAGATGGAGAGGAAATCCTTGGCGAGGCCACCGATGCCTCGTCGAGGTGGGCTGCCCATGGGCAAGGATGTCGAGAGCTACTGCAGATACCATAAGTGCAAGGGTCATAAGACAGACGATTGCAAGATTTTGAAGCGGGACATAGAGAGGCTGATTCAGGGGGAATGTTGAAAGAATTTGTAGCAGGGCGAGACCAAAGTCGAACGCCCCCCAGGAGGCATCGTTCGCCAGCCCCTGCAGATCAAGTTGAGCCTTCTGGAAGCAAGAGGAGAGTGAATCTGATTGCGGGAGGATTCGGTGCAGGCGGCGAGAGGTCAAGCGCTAGAGAGGTCTACGCCACTCAGATCTCTACGGCGATTCAGTTGGGGAAGCGGCCCCGACCGGAAGAGAACATTGTCATCTCATTCTCTGAAGATGATTTGGCACATGTCACCACACCCCACAACGATGCTCTGGTCATTACGGCAGATATTGACGGCGGTGATGTTGCAAGGATTCTGGTCGACAGAGACAGCTCGACAGACATCCTATTTCTGGACGCCTTTGAGAAGATGGGCAAGTCCAAGCGCGACCTGAAGAGGGTCGACTTTCCGCTGATCGGGTTTGCGGGAAGAACAACTTATCCACTAGGGGCTATAACCATGCCAGTAATTTTTGGCGAGGGGTGGAAAAGCATCAAGGTGTCGGTCACTTTCCTGGTGGTCGATTCACCTACATCCTACAACGCCATCATAGGGAGGACCACGATCAACCCAAATAAGATTGTGGCCTCCACTGTCCACCAGAAGATGAAGTTCCCTACTCCGAACGGGATTGGAGAAGTGCTAGGAGATCAGCCTTCCTCGCGGCAATGCTATGTGAACTGTTTACACGGGAATAACCAAAGGAAGGCGCTCGCCATCGAAACAGAGGCCGACCCCCGCGAGGACTTGGCTCGGCTAGCACCCATGGAGGAATTGGAGGAGGTCGAGATCGATGGTCCAGACAAAAAGGTGCGCATTGGGACCACCTTGAAGGAGGACCAGAAGGAGGCCATGACCGCCCTCCTCAAGGAATTCAAAGAGCTCTTCGCCTGGCAGCCGAGCGACATGCCAGGAATCAGAACAGATATTATCTCCCATGAGCTCAGGATAGACCCCTCCATCAAGCCGATCGCCCAAAAGAGAAGATCATTCGGGACAGATAAGCGTTTGGCGATCAGGCAAGAAGTCGGCAGATTGATTGAAGCTGACTTCGTCAGAGAAGTAAGATTCCAGAGCTGGGTCGCCAACCCAGTTCTGGTCAGGAAATCAAACGGCAAGTGGAGGATGTGCATCGACTTCCGCGACTTGAACAAGGCTTGCCCCAAAGATTCATATCCCCTTCCGAGGATTGATCAGCTGGTCGATGCTACCTCGGGTCATGAGATGCTGAGCTTCATGGACGCCTACTCAGGCTACAACCAGATCATAATGCATCCCGACGATGAGGCTCACACCACTTTCTATGCTGATGGTGACATTCTGTTCTACAAGGTGATGCCCTTTGGCCTTATCAATGCTGGGGCAACGTATCAACGGATGGTGAACCGGTTATTCCAGGACATGCTGGGAAGGAATATGTAGGCCTACGTGGATGATATGCTCGTCAAAACCATTAAGGGAAATCCTCACACGGCAGACCTCCGCGAAGCTTTCGAATGCATGAGAAGACACAGTGTTCGCCTGAATCAAGCCAAATGCGCCTTCGGGGTCAAGTCCGGTAAATTTCTGGGTTTTATGGTCAGTGAAAGAGGAATCGAAGCAAATCCAGAAAAGCTAAAGGTCATAGAGGAAATGAAGTCGCCAACCTGCCACAAGGAAGTCCAGTGCCTGAACGGCTGACTAGCTGCTCTTAATCGCTTCCTCTCCAAAGCAAGCGACAGGTCCCTCCCGTTCTTCAAAACCTTGAGGGCCAACCGCAAGTTCGAGTGGACGCCAGACTGCGAGGAAGCATTCCAGTCCTTGAAGAGGCATATTCAAACACTCCAGCTCTGGCAAAACCCGTTCCAGGCGAGCAGCTTTTCCTTTATCTAGGCATTAGCGATGTGGCAGCCAGTGCTGTCTTAATAAGGGAGGAAAATAATGTTCAGAGTCCAGTGTATTTCATTAGAAAAATGTTCAACTCAGCAGAAATAAAATATGTCCAGATTGAGAAGTATCTCTATGCCTTATTTATTGCTGCTCGGAAGCTGAGACCTTACTTTCATGCGCACGACATCACGGTCCTCACCAATCAACCTCTTAAAAACTTCCTGATGAAGCCAGATTCTTCAGGAAGAATGGTCAAGTGGGCGATCGAGCTCAACGAGTTCAAGATCAAATTTGCGCCAAAAACGGCCATCAAAGGTCAAGCACTAGCTGATTTCATAGTGGAAAGCACGAGTAACGGTCAAACAGAAGCAGAGAACAGGCCAAGTCAGTCAGCAGACGACAATCAAATCTGGGAACTCTATACGGATGGGTCTTCATCAAAAGAAGGCTCGGGGGCAGGTTTAATTCTTATTCCTCCTGAGGGCGAGCCTCTGAAGTACGCGACCGCCTTGACATTTCCAGCGACCAATAATGAAGCAGAATATGAGGCTCTTATCACTGGACTCAGACTAGCAAAAGGAATGGGTATAACTGCGCTTAAGGTAAAAAGTGACTCAGAGCTTATTGTTAATCATGTTAATGGCGCCTACGAGGCAAAGGGAGAAAAGATGAAGAAATATCTCGGCATTGCCAAAAAGCTGGTCGCGGAAATCCCAAATTTCGCGATTGAGTTTATTCCTCGCCAAGAAAACCAGATGGCAGATTCTTTGAGTAAACTAGGCTTCGGAGGGGCGACAGTCCAGGATGTACAATTTCTGGAGAAAGCTCTATGTTCAGTCCTGGAAAGCAGAGCAGAGGTCTTCAACATCCAAGGACAAGTCACATGGATGACCCCGTTCCAGAGTTATTTAAAAGAATGAATCCTCCCGGAGGACGAAGGAGAATCCACGAGGATTAGAAGACTCGCGGCAAGTTATCTAATCATCGGTGGAGAACTCTACAAAAGAGGCTACTCGACACCTTACTTGAGGTGTGTTGCTCATCCTGAAACAGAAAAGGTTCTTCGAGAAGCTCACGAAGGGGCAGCAGCATGTCATGAAGGTGCTCGATCGCTAAGCAGGAAAATATTCAGATTGAGATATTACTGGCCGACCTTGGAAAAAGACGCAGCCGAGTTAACACAGAAGTGTGAAATTTGCCAGCAGTTTGCACCACGATCGGGTCGACCATCGACATTATTATCCCCAATGGCGGGTGCCTGGCCTTTCGCTCAATGGGGAATCGATATATTGGGTCCTTTTCCCATTAGCACTGGTCAGCGTACTCACATTATAGTGGCAATCGACTACTTCACTAAGTGGGTAGAGGCGAAAGCTCTAGCTTCGACAACAGAATTCCAAGTCATCAAGTTCCTGCATGTCAACATATTCTCCAGGTTTGGCATTCCTAAGGTACTCATCAGTGATAATGGACCGCAATTTGTTGGAAAGGAGCTGAAATGGCTCTGTGAAGAATATCATGTGGACCATCGTTTCAGCTCAGTACATCATCCTCAAATGAATGGGCAGGCTGAAGCAGCCAACAAGGTTGTCTTAGCAAGACTCAAGAAAAGGGTTCGAGCATTCAAAGGGAAAGCGTATTATGGGCAATCAGAACAACGCCTAAGGCGGCCACAGGAGAAACGCCTTTCAGTTTAGTGTACGGATCAGAAGCGGTAGCACCAGCCGAATTAGCAGTGCCTACCCACAGAGTCTTACACTTTAACGCGGAGGCAAATGAGATCGAGCGCAGAACTGACCTCGACTTAGCAGAGGAAAAGAGATGGCTCTCGGAAAGGACACAGGCAAAGATGCGCTTGGCGACCGCTCGGTATTTCAACAGAAAAGTCAGCGCTCGCCAATTTTTCGTGGGGGATATGGTTATGAGAATGAATGAATTCACAAGGCTGGACAGTAAAAACAAAATTTCAGCCAAATGGGAAGGACCGTACAAAGTAGTAGAGATCGTCGCACCAGGATCCTACTATTTGGAAACCACCGAAGGCGAGAGGTTACCCCGTCCATTTAATTCTGAGAATTTAAGAAGATTTTATGCATAGCTTGTAATCAAACTGTTATGTCAATAAAAGAAATTCATTCCTTCATAGTGTCCACTCGAAGCAAGCCGAAGCCAAAAGCCCTGACGCCAAAGTCAGGTCAAAAGCCCTAGCAACAAAGCTAGGCCAAAAAGCCCTATCGCCAAGGATAGGCCAAAAGCCCTAACACCAAAGTCAGGCCAAAAAGCCCTATCGCCAAGGATATGCCAAAAGCCCTGACGCCAAAGTCAGGCCAAAAAGCCCTATCGCCAAGGATAGGCCAAAAGCCCTAGCAACAAAGCTAGGCCAAAAAAGCCCTAGGAACAAAGCTAGGCCAAAAAGCCCTAGCAACAAAGCTAGGCCAAAAGCCCTGACGCCAAAGTCAGGCCAAAAGACCTAGCAATAAAGTTAGGCAAAACAAAAAAGCCCTAGGAACAAGGCTAGGCCAAAATCCCTGACGACAAATTCAGGCCAAAAGACCTAGCAAAAACGTTAGGCAAAATAAAAGCCCTGACGCCAAAGTCAGGCCAAAGAAAGTTCAGGCGATCACTATCGATGACAAAGCCTGAAAAATTACAAATCCCCTATTATTATGCCAACACCTCAAAGGTTTAAACTTCAAAGAAGGTAATATCTCTTTGAACTTAGAAGTTTATGCTTTTAAGTATCAAAAGTGTTATCCTTAGAAAGTTTGACTTATGATTGGTCTAAGGCTTTAAGGGTCGACAACATTACAAAGCAAGAAAAAGCGGAAAGTAATTATGATTAAGATATTGGATAGCCAAATATGTTCGAAGTCGATTAAAGGCTCAAGAATATAAAGGCATTCAATAGAAAAACCCAAGTCTTAAATAAATAATTACAAACCAAAAACAGAAAATACAAAAACAGATATCAAAAGGGCAAAAATGGTCGATGAATGAGATGGAGACTTCAAGCTTTGGGATCCTCGGGGACAGAGGCGCTTTGCTCGCCTTCAGGGGCAGGGACGCCTTGCTCGCCCTCGGGGGCAGGAAGGTTTGGCTCGCCTTCGGGGGCAACCTCTTCAGCCGTAGCTGGAACAACCTCTTCAGCAACAGCGGTAGGCTGAAGGGTACGACTTCGGAGGATGACCTTCAAAGACTCAACTTCCCCAATGGGAAAGTTGGGATCGACCGCCTGGACATCATCCACCAGGACTTGGAGGAAATCGGCAATCACCGACTTCATCACCTTCAGAGCGCAGTCTTCAAAATCCTCGGAGGCCTTGAACACCTCGACTACGCTCTGGGGCGAAGGGACGGCTTTCAACTGTGCAGATAGTCGATCCCTCTCCTCCTCCGCAGCTTCCCTCTAGGCTTCGGCAACAGCCCTTTGGGCCTCTGCAGCTTCCCTCTGGGCGTCAGCAGCGGCCCTTTGTGCCTCGGCAACGACCCTGCGAGCCTCTGATTCTGCCCCTTGCGCTTGAGCTTCCTTTAGCTCAGCCTCTAGGCGAACTCGGACGATCTCCCCCTGATCTAAACACAGGTGAAGGGCGTCAAAGTCCTGAAGAGCAGCAGCAGCGTCAGCCTCCCTCTTCTTGACGTCAGCAAGGAGGCGCTGCTCCTTCTTGAAGTACTCCTCTCGCGTATCATCCGCCAAGGCAATCGCTGCATCCGCAGTAGTCTTGATGGTCTCCAATTGCTCAGGAGTGACCCCCGTACTTCAATACTGCTCCAGCTCGACAAGCATGTTGGAATGCTTGTCGGTAAGCTCTCCGAAGACACAGCCAAGAATCACTTCTTCCCGAACGAACTGACAACAAAGATAAAATGAAAGTTGTCAGGATAACAAACGAAAAGGGAACGACAAAGAAAAGACTCTACAAAATAAGAAACGAGATCCTACCAGAGCTACTCGTTCAAAGTGGGACCGAAGGAACCCCTCGATCTGATGAAGCTCCGTGGGAACAGTCGAGCGGTCTGAAGGAGGAATTATCCCGTCCAGAAGCCGCATACACATATCTGGGCTACTCCGGAGGCTCTTCTGGGGAGGGTACCCCTTCTTCGTGAGGTCCCCGCAAGGGACCCAAGGTTTCCGAGAGTTCGCAGCCTTGAGCGGCTGGAACAAACTCGCCATGGAGCAATACTCCTCCGCAGGAGCTCTTGAAGAGCTGGAAGCGTCGGGCCCCTTCTTTTGGGTCCCAGACTCCTTAAGGGGAGCCGTGGGCACAGTAGGAGCGGGAGGCGCTAAGGCCAAAACCTTCTCCTTGGTGGCAGAAGGGCCCTGGGGAGAAGGAGCAAGGGGCACCACGTCCAGACCCTTCCCCTTATTGGAAGAAGGGCCCTTAGGAGGGGGAGGAGGAGGATGTTGGTCAACTTCTGGGCATTCCTCACTCCTGACCTTCTTAGAAGGAGGAGGAAGAGGATCCCGGGCCACGTCAGCCGAGGACTCCCCTGCAAAACAACAAGACAAAACATCAAAAACCAAAGAACCGCAGAATGTGAAAACATTAAATCTACAAATAGCGAGGCGACATACCTGGTTGGAGAGGGCCTGCAGTGGCTGAGGGAAGCACTTCTTCAGACTTCCTCTTGGACGAACGCCTAGAGGGAGGAGGAGGAGAGTTCAGAAGCGCTTGGTCGGAAGACAATCCCGCCGAGCCCTGGTCATCAAAGAGACCTATCAGTTTGTGGCTCTTGCTCACGGCCTTGCCTACAAGCGACAAAACAAGAAAAAAAAAAAGGTTAAAACATTACCCAATCATCAAAGATTGGCGTGGCCTGATGAATGCCCGCCATCTCGAGCATGTTCTCAGTAGTTTCCGCCACCGAGCGAATGGACTTGAATTGGGACGATCGATGTAACCGATAGAGGTCATCGATGGCGTTCCGATCACTCCCTGACAGCTCTTCGAAAGAAGGAGGAAAATCCTTGTCCGGGGTAAACAATTTCCCGGGCACACCCCCCTTGTAAAAAAAGTAAAACTTCTTATAGTTGGAGTTGGTGGCCCGGAAATCATCAACCAGACGGACATGAGCATTCCAACTCCATGCTTGAGGGCCTCCCCACTTTGCAAACTTCGGCCAACGTGATTGGAAGTGATGGAGATGGTTCGCCCCAGCTGCCAGTCGGAAAAAACACCAGAACAAAACCAGTGAATACGCCCATTCCTGGCGTATGCACAGAAATTTGAAACCGACCCACATCCTGAGGGTGTTAGGAACAAGCTACGTGGGATGAATCCCGTAAAACTGGCACAATGTCTGCAAATCCTCACAGAGAGGAAAACGCAACCCAGCATCGATCTGGACCGCATAAATGTAAACCTCTCCATCGTGAGGAAAATGCAGACCTAAGCCAGGATACCTAGGAGCATCCTCCACACTGAAGCCGCTAAGCGCCACCATGGTCTTAAAGTAAGTCGGCTTCAATTCATTAGGCTTGACATCTACTCAGAATGGTTCAGGTATAGCACAGCAAGAATAAAAAACAAAGGAAAACAAAGGATATTGCCAAAACAGAGCAGTAAAAGAGCGAAAAGTTTACCTTTTGGGGAAAAAACAGGTGTGTCTAGCTCAGGCCCGTCCACCACTACAGGAGTGGTTGCAGACCTCCCCAGATCAGCTTGTGCCTCCACTGAGGGGGGCACGGCGTCATCCCTGATGGTCAAGGGGGCATTGGCGTTCCTAGGAGCGTTGGCTTTGTTAGCACCCTTGGGGGCCATATGCTTGACTCTCTGACTTCGGGGAGCCATAGAAATGAGTGAAGAAGGCTGAAGAAGGTTGAAAAAGAAAGAAGAAAGGTTCGCAACGAAGCTCTGGAAATCTGAGGGAGTAGATGAACGTAAAAAACAAAATAGAGAAACTGACGTTTCTTATATAGACCAAGAAGGGAGTAACCGACAAGAGCAAACCGAAGCGACACAGAGGAATAATTGCACCTTTTTGGAAAAAGCCAAAGCAATGTCAGAATTCCAAGAGATACCTTGGGGAGACAGACGGTTGGCTGGTACAGACAGCTGTCAGACTACCCTAGGTTTACGGAAAAGTAAATGTCAGGCGTGCCTCAAGTGATCGTTCGATTTATGGACAACTGTGCGGTTATTAAATGCTAAAAGTCCACTAAGGAGACAAGGTGGTCGCCAACGCACTAAGAGATTTTACCAAAAATGGCTCAGGCGAGTAGTGATCGCCCAAATCGAGAAAAATAGACTTTCATGAACCTAGATTACCTCGAGTGATCGCCAAAGGGGAACAAAAGAAAGGATATTTTTTCAGCTTTGAACGAAGAAAAAATCGCTCGCCAAACGAGCTCAAAATGCCTCAAAGGTCATTAACCAATACAAGAAATGAGGAAAATCGAATCTGAGACGTCACTATCTAAAACCCTACCAGGGAATAAAGCTCGCCTGAAGAAACTTCAATCAAGCTTCGGGGGCAAATGTTGGGTATCGATAGTGACAGCCCATTAAGGAAAAGGCCTCGAAGGCCCAATAACTATAGAGGGGGTAAACCCGTAACATTCGAACCGGACTCCATAGAATGACCCAGAACCGAGCCCAAGGACTCTGAGAACGCCTTGAGTGCTCGCCATTCTTCATTAAGGCCGCGACATCTCACTGCTCGCCATGAGAGTGCTCGCCCCGAAGAGAGCCTTGCCTCTCTCCTCTGGTCCCACAAAACCGTTAATAAGGAGGTGGCCATGATATCCCGCGTATCTCGGTCACATATTCACTAAAGATTAGATTTGGTAACTGCAATATCTCGCAGTAACTGCCATATCCCACGATTCGAATCTTCGGCAACACAATATACACTAAGATATTCAGATGCCTTATACGGTTCTATCTCTCTTACCCTATAAATACCCTTGCTTTACATACGTTCTTTACGTTTTGAGTTTTATACACACATATACTCATTTAAGCATCGGAGAGGGACCCAGAGACACCCCCTCTGTTGCGCTCCCCTACTTGCAGGTTCACCGGAGTTGGAACTGAAGCGTCATCCCAACCTTGTCTGGCATTCAATTCACTGCCAGATCAGCATCCAGGATTTCACGATCCAACACCGCCCAAAACGTCATCTCTCAGATAAGAAGAATTTTTATACTGGAGGATTCCTACCAAGGGAGCATAGAAGAAAAAAGCAGTGCATACAATGGTCTGGAAAGACTCCGGTGTGATGATGTAAAACAAATTTTCCAGTACCTAAACGATTTCAAGATGTTGGCAAGCAAGTCTAGAAGGGCGTATTTCCCATATGTTTCAGAGAAGTTGTCTAGAAAATGCCACAATTGTTTGGGAAAGAACTAGAAGACGCATGGAATGAAACATATCTGGGACAATGAGTGCAGTAATCTCGCGGATACATTTCACGTACCAGTACCTGACAGACGCCTGCAAGAAGGCTGCCTTACAACGAAGTATGAAAGATCTTTTTTCTGCAGTAAGGTCCCAATCCCAGGATACAATAATACGAGAAAAAAATACGGGTTACAAAAAGCCCGTAACTACAAGGTAAAACCACAAGATTCTCATGTGCGGATCTTCAAAAGGAAACATGCAGACAGGGTGCGAAAGTTTAAATGCATCATTTGTGGAGAAGAATTACACTTTGCGCGAGAATGGAAGAGCCAAAATGACAATATTGCAAGTGCAGCCATAATTCAAGACCATGATTTACCCGAAGACTTTGATGTGGTCTCGCTGAATCTAAATGAAGAGGACTCAGATGCCATCTGCAGCTTCTCTGAAGGAGAAGGGATGAGCTCTAGGGATTTCATCTCCAGTGTCCTAACAGTGGATGGACCCCTAGAGGAGTTGAGCTTTGTCTTAATAAAAGGAGAGGACTTGGGGTGGAGAAAGCAGTGACTCTTGAAAAAGAAAAGGAAGAGTGTAGTCATGAACTACAAATGAATATAGAAGTAAGCAGAGGACAAGAAGCCTACAACTTTTGTGAGTACAAGACACTGAAGAGGATGGGGGTCATTGCACGAAATGCACAGTGACAGCTTGCCCAGTATTCTCCAGGTTTAACTTAAATTTCAAAGTAAAAACAGAAGTTGCTGGATCCTCAGAATACAACAACAAAGACATTCTCATACGAGAATTATTAGCCTACTGTGCATACCTGATCAAGGTAAATGAAATGTTAACTAAGGAAGCTGAGGAACAACTATCAACATCCTTGCAACATAATCTTAAGGATCTTGAGAAAGAAAAAAGAAAAGGAAAATGAAGAAGGAACCTTTCACTTAGGAGAAGTGCGGACAAGATGAAAGTAGGTGACTAATAGACTGTACAACATGACAATATGTATAATAATTCATGGGGTGGATTCATTCACTGTCAAAGCAATATTAGACACAGGAGCAACCACCTACTGGAATAACCAAAAGGTAGTCCATGAACGAGCGCTAGAGTTAAGCCCCAATCCAATTGTATTCTCGGGTATTAACTCTAGGTAGATCGCAAGGCATAAGTTGAAGCAAGGGCAGCTAGAAATAGGTGAAAATCGGTTCAGAATACCTTTCACTTATAGCTTCAGCATGGGCATGAAGAAAGGCATTTAAATGCTCATAGGATGCAATTTTATCCGCGCCATGTATGGGGCACTACGAATAGAATGTGACATTATTATCTTCTACAAGAACCTGACTTCAATTCAAACGAACCAGGAAATCTCAAATGCTGCCATAGAAGAGTTGGAAATGGAAGAAAATGAATACATAGCATTCCAGGAGATGGTATTATTCAACATGGGAAATACAAACCTATCATTCAAGAGAAGGTTCCAGACTCTACTGGATGATTTGGAAGAACAAGGTTACATCAGTGACAATCACTTGAAGCATTGGTCGAAAAACCAAATCCGGTGCAAATTGGATCTCATCAATCCTGATATTAGCATACATGGTAAACCCCTGAAGCACGTCACCCCGAAGATTAAGGAACAATTTAAAAGACACATAGAATCACTCCTAAAGTTGGGGGTCATACAAACAAGCAAGAGTAAGAATCAAACAAAGGTCATGATTGTTTACTCAGGATGCTCAATTGATCCCACCATTGGAAGGAAAGTAAAACGGAAAGAGAGGATGGTGTTCAATTATCGAACACTAAACGACAACACTTATAAGGATCAAATATTCACTGCCTTGTATCAGCACTATTGTGCAAAAGGTGGGGAGGTTAAAGATCTATTGAAAATTTGACCTAAAAAGTGCTTTCATCAAATGGCCATGGATGAATGCTTCATACCTTGAACAACATTCCTAACACCAGATGGGTTATACGAATGGAAGGTAATAACCTTCGGACTAGAAAATGCTCCCGCCATTTTTCAACGAAAAATGGATAACTGCTTTAGAAATCATACGGACTATATCTTGGTTTACATTGATGATATCCTCGTCTTTCCAGAGACATAGGATGAACATGCGAAACATTTCAGCCAAATGTTGAGAAAATGAAAAAAGGAAGGTCTAGTGTTGTCTGCTAATAAAATGAAGATCGTGGTAGAGGTGATCGAAATCATTGGAGCCATATTGGAAGGCCGCAAATAAAGCTCCAACCACATATTATTAAGAAGATCGCGGAGTTTGATGATAGTAGCCTGATGGAAAGTTGGAGTTTAAGTTTGAGATTTTGACTTTGAGTCTGTAATCCTTTTATGTTAATGAAAGTTTGAGTTTGCTATCTCTATTTCACGATATACCTTCCGCGATGTACGCCCCCCCTCTGGTATCAGATGAAGGTAGATCGTGAAAGAGAGATAGCAAACTCAAACTTTCATTAACATAAAAGGATTACACACTCAAACTCAAACTCTAAAGTATTCTCACTTATTGTTTTTCAACCATGAGTATTGTTTTACACAAACTCACTCTTACACTCCCCCGATTTTTCCAGTTTCTGGACCTTGACTCCTTCATGGCCCAACATTTCTCCGACCCAATTATCCTTTGTTGCTTGAGATCCAGTTCTTGTGAGTTTTATGTATCGCATGGATAGTAGGAGAGCCATTTCCCCTCTAACCCTTTTGATTTGTTCCTTGTATAGTTGGACGAGTTGGGCTCTTTCGTCGTCTTCATCCTTCAGGCAGATTGGGCTTCTGAGCAGGTTTTCAGTAAGGATCTTGAAATGTTGTTGCATTGTAATGCCTCCGCAAGTACAGTCTGCAGTATATTGGATATGATTACTTACTTCTTGGAAACATGGCTCCCGATAGTCCTTCCATAGTTTAACTCTTGTATAGCTTTCTCCGGCTACTCCATGGTAGTCCTTAAGTCGTTTTCTTTCGTAGACTCCTGGTTCCATCCTGTAACCATTAGAAAATATATTATCATGGATAGTGTGTCTGCCGGGGCATTCTTCTTCCCATCAATATGCTCAATATGTATTTCGACTCCTGAGCCGGTTATGAAGTCCACAAAGCTTAGCCATCTAACTCGTGATGGTTTATGCTGTGAACTTTTATTATAATAACTTACTATAGCCTCACGGTCAGTTCTTAATGTGAATGTCTCCTTATCGAGATAGTAGATTTTGAATGCCTTTAACCCACCATGCAAGCATGAATTTCCGCATCTATGGTGGATTTTATTACCGAAATTTCCCACTTACATAGGCGCAGACCTTCTAAGCACTTTGTGGGTCTGCCTTTTTCTGTTTCCAATTGCACACCGCACCTCATCCTTCCATGCAGTTGTCTGTCTCAATGACCATATACGCTTCATTTGGTGGTAATCCATATCCGGGAGTTCTTGTATCTTTTTCTTTATCTTCCTGACGATTTCCCAATCTAAGGCTTTCATGTTTTTATCCCCGTGCGGGCTTGTTTTCTCATAGAGGGGTCCTAAGAGAATTCCTAATTTCGGGATATATGAGCGGGCATAATTAATAATATGTGGTTGGAGCTTTGTTCGCGACCTTCCAATTACGACTCCAAGGAATTCGATCTCCTCTACCGCGATCTTCATTTTATTATCAGTCAGTACTAGACCTTCCTTCTTGCAGATGCTCAACATTTGGCTTAAATTTTTCGCATGTTCTTCCTCTAACATTTGGTTATGAAGTCCACAAAGCTTAGCCATCTAACTCGTGATGGTTTATGCTGTGAACTTTTATTATAATAACTTCCTATAGCCTCACGGTCAGTTCTTAATGTGAATGTCTCCTTATCGAGATAGTAGATTTTGAATGCCTTTAACCCTACCATGCAAGCATGAATTTCCGCATATATGGTGGATTTTATTACCGAAATTTCCCACTCACATAGGCGCAGACCTTCTAAGCACTTTGTGGGTCTGCCTTTTTCTGTTTCCAATTGCACACCGCACCTCATCCTTCCATGCAGTTGTCTGTCTCAATGACCATATACGCTTCATTTGGTGGTAATCCATATCCGGGAGTTCTTGTATCTTTTTCTTTATCTTCCTGACGATTTCCCAATCTGAGGCTTTCATTTTTTTATCCCCGTGCGGGCTTGTTTTCTCATAGAGGGGTCCTAAGAGAATTCCTAATTTCGGGATATATGAGCGGGCATAATTAATAATATGTGGTTGGAGCTTTGTTCGCGACCTTCCAATTACGACTCCAAGGAATTCGATCTCCTCTACCGCGATTTTCATTTTATTATCAGTTAGTACTAGACCTTCCTTCTTGCAGATGCTCAACATTTGGCTTAAATGTTTCGCATGTTCTTCCTCTGTTTCCGAGAAGACCAGGATATCATCAATGTAAACCACAATATAATTCGTGTGATTTCCAAAGCAATTATCCATTTTTCGTTGAAAAATTGCAGGAGCATTTTTTAGTCTGAGGGGCATTACCTTCCACTCGTATAGCCCATATGATGTTAGGAATACTGTCCAGGGTATGGAGCCTTCATCCATGGCCACTTGATGAAATACACTTTTTAGATCAAATTTTGAATATATCTTTGACCTCCGCACGTTTTCCATAATAGTGTTGATACCTGGCAGTGAATATTTGATCCTTATAAGTGTTGTTGTTTAGTGTTCGATAATTGAACACCATTCTCTCTTTCCCTTTTACTTTCCTTCCAGTGGCTGGATCAATTGAGGATCCTGAGTAAACAATCATGACCATTGTTCGATGCTTACTCTTGCTTGGTTGTATGACCCCCAACTTGAGGAGTGCTTCTATGTGTATTTTAAATTGTTCCTTAAGCTTCGGGGTGTCACGTCCTTCAGGGGTTTATCATGTATGGTAATATCAGGATTGATGAGATCCAATTTGCACGAGATTTGTTTTTTCGACTAATGCTTCAAGTGATTGTCACTAATGTAACATTGTTCTTCGAAATCATCCAGTAGTGGTTGGAACCTTCTCTTTAATGATAGTTTTGTATGTCCCATGTTAAATAATACCATCTCCTATAAGGCTATGCATTCATTTTCTCCCATTTCCAACTCTTCTATGGCATCATTTAAAATTTCCTGCATCGTATGAATTGAAGTCGGGTTCTTGTAAAAGGTAATAATGTTACCTTCTATTCGTAGTCCCCCAAACATGGCGCAGATAAAATTGCATCCTATGAGCATTTCAATGCCTTTCTCCATGCCCATGTTGAAGCTATAGGTGAGAGGTATTCTGAACTGATTTTCACCTATTTGCATATGCCCTTGCTTCAACTTATGCCTTGCGATCTGCCTAGAGTTAATACTCGCGAATACAATTGGATTGGGGCTTAACTCTAAGGCTAGTTCAGGGACTACCTTTTAGTCAATGCAACAGGCGGGTGCTCCTGTGTCTAATATTGCTTTGACAGTGAATGGATTCACCCCAAGAATGATTATAGAGACTGTTATGTTGTAGAGTCTATTAGCCACCTGCCTTCCTCTTGCCTGCTCTTCGCCTAAGTGAAAGGTTCCTTCTTCACTTTCTTTTCTTTCCCTTTCTCAAGAACATTAAGAGCCTGTTTCAAGGATATTGATAGTTGTTCCTCAGCTTCCTTAGTTAACATTTCATTTACCTCGATCAGGTATGCACAGTAGGGTAGTAATTCTCGTATAAGAATGTCTTTGTTGTTGTATTCTGAGGATCTTGCAGCTTCTGGTTTTACTTTGAAATTTAAGTAAATTCCAGAGCATATTGGGCAGGCTTTAACTGTGCAATGGCTCTGCATCCTCTTTAGTGTCTTGTACCCACAAAAGTTGCAGGCTTCCTGTCCTCTACTTACTTCTATATCCATTTGTAGTTCATGACCCCACTCTTCCTTTTCTTTTTCAAGAGTCACTGCTTTTCTCCAGCCCAAGTCTTCTCCTTTTGTTAAGACAAAGCCCAGCTTATCTAGGGGTTTATCCCCTGTTAGGACACTGGAGATGAAATCCCTAGAGCTCATCCTTTCTCCTTAAGAGAAGTTGCAGATGGCATCTAAGTCCTCTTCATTTAGATGGCGTCTGAGTCCACCGAGACCACATCAAAGTCTTCAGGTAAATCAAGGTCTTGAACTACGGTTTCTCTTAAAATATTGCCATTTTGGCGCTTACATTCTCGCACAAAGTGTCCTTCATCTCCACAAATGAAGCTATGCACATGAGAATCATGTGTTTTTCCTTGTAGTTACAGGCGTTTTGTAGCCCGTATGTTCGTCCCGCATGATAGTATCCTGGGATTGGGACCTTACTACAAAAAGAAATATCCTTCATACTTTGTTGTAAGGCAGCCTTCTTGTAGGCTTCTGCCAGGTACTAGTACGTGAAATGTATCTGCGGGATTACTGCATTCATTGTCCCCGTATATATTTCATTCCATGCATCTTCTAGTTCTTTTCCAAGAAACAGTGACATTTTTCTAAACAACTTCTCTGAAACGTCTAGGAAATACGCCCTTCCACACTTGCTTGCCAACTTCTTGAAGTCATTTAGGTACTGGAAAATGTGTTTTACATCATCACACCGAAGTCTTTCTAGATCATTGTATGCCTTGTTTTGTTCTTCAGTGTTCCCTTGGTAGAGATCCTCCAGTATAAACATTCTTCTTATCTGGGAGAGGACGTTATAGGTGTCCTCTCCAATTTCTTCAACAACTGCGTAATTGTTTGGATATGCTCATTTCCACTTTAGGTAGATCTTCTTTTCATCCTCCCAGTAGGTTCTCACTATAGTGCATCTTGACCCTATTTGAGCGCCATATCTTGCTTGGGTCATCTATCACGTTAATGGTTATAGATTCCCAGTGTACAACCCAATGGGGTCTGGTAATACTAGTAGCAGTCTTTATGTATGTCCTGCTGTTGGTAGGTTCTACATATTAGGTTGTAGTGATGCAACCCTTATCCTGAGTTGATGTTCATCAAAGGCTGTAGTTATTCCCCAGCTTGTTCCAATTGCTATTCGTAGGTTAGCACAGCGATACGTTGCCTGCCCCATGAGTGGTTCTGTTGGTGGCCTATACGGTGAGGCAACAGTAGTTGTACTACTATATATCTCATTTTCCTTATATTCTACTGCTTTTTCTTTTTCCTTTCTTGACACCTTTCTTAATGCATGGTAGTTAATTAGGTCGTCCTCCTCTTTCTTCTTGAGCACATACCCCTCTTCATTGAATGTTGTTGGTGCGGAAACAAGAAAGGTACCCAGCTATCAGGGAAGCTGGGTAATGGTCCAGGGTCGAAAATTTGTTTAATAATAGTTTCCATGGATTATTTACTAGGAGAATGACCCCGCGCTAGTAAAGTTTTCGCTGGGTAAAGGTCTGAAGACTCACTAGGGGAATGACCCCGCACTAGTGATATACATTCTTGATAAATTCAGGTGTTTTGTTTGTACGGTAATTCCTTGTGGAATCACTATCACCATCATCTTGGTAGCTTGCAATTGAATCGTCATCTCTATCTGAGGTATCTTCATCTGGGGAGTGATAGGAAGCTAGACTTTCGGAGTTACTACCATCATTGTCCTGCTCCTGTGCGGATTCCATGTCTTGAAAGGTTCCTTCGTCACTTACCTTTTATTTTCCTTTCTCAAGATCCTTAAGATCTTGTTGCAAAGATGTCGATAGTTGTTCCTCATTTTCCTTTAATAACCTTTCATTTACCTCGATCAGGTATGCACAGTAGTCTAATAATTCTCGTATGAGAATGTCTTTGTTGTTGTATTCTAAGGATCCTGCATCTTCTATTTTTAGTTTGAAATTTAAGTAAAACCTAGAGCACATCAAAGTCTTCGGGTAAATGAAGGTCTTGAACTATGGATGCACTTGCACTATTGTCATTTTAGTACTTGCAATCTCGCGCAAAGTGTCCTTCTCTACAAATGAAGCATTGAAACTTTCAGACCTTGTCTGCATGTTTCCTTTTGAAGATCCGCACATGAGAATTTTCTGATTTTCCCTTGTAGTTACGGGTTTTTCGGAACTCGTATTTTCATCCCGTATTATAGTATCCTGGGATGGAGACCTTACTGCAAAAAGAAAGATCTTTCATACTTCGTTGTAAGGCAGCCTTCCTGCAGGCTTCTACCAGGTATTGGTACGTGAAATGTATCTGCGGGATTACTGCACTCATTGTCCCCGAATATTTTTCATTTCATGCATCTTCATGTTCTTCCCTAAACAATTGTGGCATTTTTCTAGACAACTTCTCTGAAACGTATGGAAATACGCCTTTCCATACTTGCTTGCCAACATCTTGAAGTCGTTTAGGCACTGGAAAATATGTTTTACATCATCACACCGGAGTCTTTCCAAATCATTGTATGCCCTGTTTTGTTCTTCTGTGCTCCCTTGGTAGGGACCCTCCTGTATAAAAATTCTTCTTATCTGGGAGATGACATTCTGGGTGCCCTCACCAATATCTTCAATAGTTGCGTAATCGTTTGGATACGATCCTTTCCACTGTAGGTAGATCTTCTTTTCATCCTCCCCAGTATGTTCTCAATATATTGCATCTTCACCCTATTTAAGGGCCACATCTTGCTTGGGTCATCTATCAGGTTAATGTTTATAGATTCCCAGTGTGAGATGACATCAGTGTACAAGCCAATGTCGTTTGGTAATACTAGTAGCACTCCTTGCATTTGTCTTGATGTTGGCAGCTTCCACATATTAGGTTGCAGTGATGCAACCCTTGTCCTGAGTTGTCCGTCAAAGTCGGAGATGTTCCCCTACTAGTTCCAATTGTTATTCGGGGGTTAGCAGGAGGATACGTTGCCTGCCCCATGAGTGGTTCCATCGGTGGCCTAAATGGTGAGGCAATAGTAGTTGTGCTACAGTGTATCTCTTGTTCCTTATATTCTCCTGCCTATCCTTTTGCCTTTCTTGACAACTTTCTTAATACATGGTAGTTAGTTAGGTCGTCCTCCTCTTCCTTCTTGAGCACATACCCCTATTCATTGAATGTTGTTAGTGTGGAAACGAGAAAATTTGGATCTCTCTTAATTCCACAATCTTCCACAGTGTACCAAAAAGGTACCCATCTATCAGGGGAGTTAGGTATTGGTTCAAGGTCGAAAACTTGCTTAATAACAGTTTACAAGGATTCTTTACTAAGAAAATGACCCCGCACTAGTAAAGTTTCCGCTGGGTAAAGGTCTGAAGCCTCACTCGGGGAATGACCCCGCACTAGTGATATACCTTCTTGATAAGATTCATGTGTTGTGTTTGTACGGTAATCCCTTATGGAATAACCATCACTATCATCTTGGTAGCCTGCAATGGAATCGTTATCTCTATCTGAGGTATCTTCATATGAGGAGTAATAGGAAGCTATACTTTCCGAGTTACTACCATCATTGTCCTGCTCGTGTGAGCATTCTATGTCTTGTTCAAATATTTGAGGCGTTTTGTCCCAAATTGGTTCGCCATCATCGTTTGATTCATCTCTTGATGTATAGATGAACTGTTGTGCCTAATGGTTGCTACTTCCTTCATTATCAACCCATCCTATGCAGGTTATTTCTGACAATGGTATTATTGAATGGGATGGAGGTGTATATTGTACCATATATTGATATCTTCCTCAATTTTCTCACAGAGTTGCCCATCCTTCATTACGGTCAAAATCTTGCTCGGGGCAACGTGGATATCGTTCCTCAAGCATGTCTTGCTGCTCCCGTAGGGCCAGATTTTCCAAATATCTGTTAGTATCATACCATTCCCTTTCAAGATCTGGTTGTGGATATGCAACCTCTTGCCCTTGACATTGGAATTCATCATCTTCTTCCCAATAGAGGTTAGTTGCCCATAGCGCATGTACTAGTTCCTCTTCTTCCAACCATGTTTCATCATCATTGCCATCCACTGCTACTGGTCGATCCACTTCTGGTACTGTCTTGTATGTTTCAAATTGGACAGATACAGACCCGTCAACCCTAGTTTGTACATTTACATGTTCTGGTGTTTGGACTAGTTTTCGTCGTGCATGCTGTTGTAAGATCCATCTTTGTCCTTGTAAGTGTTCCGCAGTTCTTTCTTGTCCTGCTACATCTTGAATGCCATTGGATGCTAGGTATTCATTCAGCTATATTATTAGAATTATTCCTGAATCCTGTAAAACTAGTACTTGTGAGCCTTCCCACCGTGGATCTTGTGATTAGGAAGTTGATTCTCCTAGGTAGCCTTTGTACACTCGTACTTGTATTGACATTTCTACATGGCAGTCGAAATCATGTATACTCATCACCATGTCTGGTGTAATGTACACCTGTTGTGTTCCCCTTGTCATGTCTACCTCCATCGTTCTAATGATTGATCGATCATCTAACCATGTAGTGTCCCATAGTACAACCAGGACATTCGTACCAGCTCCCCGTCGATGAAACGCATACACCCTTATCATGATTAGCCCAAGGTGTATGTGTTTCATGTTTGTGTGTCGCAACTGATTATAGGATTATGGATTGGTAAATCCCATATTCAACTGTTGTCATTCACGAGTTACTAATATCCGTTCGTCTGAGTAATGTTGGTATACTCGGTGTTCAGGCACTCTATTTCCCAATTCGTAGAGTGTTTCTGATGGTACTACTTCAGCGTGTGAATCCTATACACAGTGGAGACAAATTCACCACATTAAAAAAACTAACTTTTTCTTAGATGCAAGTTATTGCAGCACATATCTACAATATGACTAACATTATATAACATATTCAGCAATAGTACCTTCTTGATATTGACAACCTAATCCACTCTCTTGGCATGGCTCGACCAATGCACCAATCATTCGACCAAGTAGGGCGAATGTTATCTGTCAAGTAAAATACTTGTCTGACTTGACAGACAAGGATGAATGACTTATCCGTGTTTAGAAAAATTGTGTTTTTTACACAAGTGAATCCACACTCATCAACTTTCACACTGTTTCCTTCCAACAGACCATTATACCAGTCACAATTAAATAAGGGTTTAATTACTTAATTGGCTACACATGTTTCACCATTGTGTAGAATGGTTACACATGTTTCAAAATGTGATTAATTGGTTTTGCTATGTGACTAATTGGTTTTTTTACTGTTCATCGTCAGAAATCGCCGTTACTCACTATTCAAACATATGAAATGACAATATTACGCCTAAACCATATGGTTCAATTATAACACCAAGAACACCAGGAAGACACCATGAAGAACACTATGAGTTGTTGTATGCTGCAACCAATGTTGGTCAAGTGCAGAAGATCTGAGTTGTTGTGCCAGAGCAGAAGATTCTCAGCGGTTACATGCTTCAGAATCTCGAACAGAAGATTCTCGCCCAGATGCGTGAACCCAATCTCCATTGGGAATCATCTCAATTTTGAGTCTCTGGAGCATCAGTCTTCAATTTCAGTCGGATTAGTCGAAATCGATTTTGTGATTTCTTCAATTTCTTCCTTTGTGATTTCTTCAATTGTGATTTCTGATTCTGCTATGGAATATGAAAAATAGTGAAGGAGAAAGATGAAGAATAGTACAAAGATGAAGAGCATAGGTTTCAGTTCTATACTGATGTTCTTCAGCACCTGGGTTTCAGTTCTTGAAATCCTGGGTTTCATTGAATAGTTTATAAATTAAAGAGTTCATTCTAACTTGAAATTTAATTAAATGGTTATATATGCTTACTAGAATGTGACTAAATGGTTACATATGTTTCCTTGTAATGTGATTAAATGGTTAGGTATGTTTCGTTGTAATGTGATTAAATGGTTACGTATATTTTCTTAATAGCTGAAACTGATATCTATAATGATTCAGAATAAAAATGGACCAATACACAATTAGATTTATTAAGTATCACTAAAATCATACAAGAGCAACGAAGATAATTATTCAACATTTACATTTTTGTCAACTACAAAATGATACATCCGTGAATCTAGAGTCTTAACATTCAGCTCAACATTTGAATCTGAACTTTCTTCAGTCTTTACACTGGTTACAGTTTTCTACTTTCTTGAAGAGGAGAATGAAATCAAAATGGAAATCTCGAAAAAATATTATGACTCCTTCCATTACCAAACAACGATGTCGAATCCTTGGACATTATTCAAGAAAGTTCAACTACTATCTCTTCTTATATCACAAGCAAAATCAATTGTTTTTATGAATTCATCAAAAAAACAGCTCAAGTTCAATCTATCTGCAACAAGCTTTTATAAGGTTATATTTTTTTTAACTCCGACAAGCTTTTATTGTAGATATTTAACCTTGATAGAAACCTATTCATTCCAAATTAATCGAAGCTCCAAAACACCAATCTCCCCATCTACTAAAAAAACTATTCAGTCAAAATTCAAACTATGGTTTTTCAAGCACCCAGACTAGCAACAATCTGACATAGAAACCACAAATTGTTGATGTTGAACTGACGAATTAAGCAGAATAAGCTTGATTGCCCAATTGATGCAATGAAGAACTAATCAAAAAAGCTAAAGGGAAGCACAAAAAGGGAGCAGACCTGGGTCTAACCCTTTAGGGGCAGTGGCGCAAGCTTCTTGATTTGGGCATCCTTGGCAAGCATCAATCTTTCCTATTGATTCTCACTGAAGAAAACCGAAACAAAACACACTCTACTGTCAAATTGGGGGAACTAGGGGAGAAACTCATATAGAAGGGCAAAATAGTATTTTCAAATGTCGTAAATTCGTTAAACAATGGTCACATGTTACGCGCATGCGAAATTGACAGAAAAATTGACGATTTTTAACGGATTAACCATTTATTCACATTGTAAAAAGCATGTGTAATCAATTAATCACATATCAAAATCAATTAATCACATTTTGAAACATGTGTAACCATTCTGCACAATGGTGAAACATGTGTAACCAATTAAGTAATTTTGCCTTAAATAAATTAACCTGGAAATTATCTAAATATTACATATCAATCACATACCTTGGAACATCGTAATAGTCCATTTCCTCCAAAATATGATAGTTATCACTACTGATATAGCATGTGATGTCCTATTTACACCATTATTCTCAAAGTTTCTCACCGTAGACCTATCTTTGCCGTGGAAAATGATACCATAATATATCCTTCTGTTATAGAACCTTCAGAGCGACTTCTATTGCAGACGAATGATTTCATTATACCCATTATTCTAATACAAATAAAAATGATTAGTGATGTTACGACATGTGATGAACTTTATTCTAACGATAATACGAAGTGATGAAGAATGAACATAGTGGCGTACCTTTGAATGGAGTACATCCAACAATATTGAACCTGACCTCCTATGTTTGCTGCGTCTACAAGGTGAACTATTAGATTCAAAGTGATATTGAAGAAGGTCAGTGGGAAAATACTCTCTAAATTACACATTGTGTATGGAAGTTGAGAATTTATATTTTCCAAATCATTCAAGTTAAATTCTTTGGAGCATAGTACTCTAATTAAAAGAATTTGACATGTCTATTAACGATGTGCACATATGTTTGGACAATAACCCTTGAATCGAAACAGGCAAAAGATGTGCATAATAACGTTATAATCATGGGTTTTTCATCCCCGCAAGCTTTTAGTCTTGTACCTTCACACAACGTGAAATATTTGATGAGTAACCACGCGGGAGCCTCAATTTTTCTAGAAACTCGCAGCATCATCTTATTTCCTTTCAAGACAGGATGAAGTGAAGTTCTTATCCATATAGTTTTCATGTAAAGTCGAGATTTAAGATTATCATTGCTTTTCCCAACAACACCTAAAAGGATTTCGATCAAGTTATCACACATACGTTTTTCAATTGCATAACATCCAAGTTATGGGGTAGTAATAATTTTTTCAAGTTATGGAAAAATACTCCTCTTTTTAATTGCCTATAAGAGAGACAATCTATATATTTCTCTACTGTTGAGTCTTTTTCAATGGTATCTCTTGAAGATAGTCCAAATGTTGCAAGACTTTGTCACTCGATAGCTTTTTAGGAAAAGCCCTTAGCTCCTGATTCCCATCAAATGAGTTTTTTTTTTCATCTAAGCATGATCATATGGTAGAAATCATTGAGTCTTGCTCCCATTCTTTAGTCTAAAATAATGGGTGTCCATCTCACACATAAAACAACCAAATTATAGGCTTGTTCATTTAAACAGGTTCGGATTAACTAATCTAGTTCGAACCGGTTCGGTCGAACTAGTATAAAAACCATACCAGTTTTTTAGGCTTCAAATAGACCTGATCAAAATAGTACCAAAAATGCAGTTCGAATCGACTCATTTTTTTATACTAGTTTATACTTCAATTCAAATCAAACCACTTTAAACCTATATAATTTTAGAACCAGTCCAAAACTAAATAAACCAAACCGGTTTAACTATACCTAATAACCTATAGACAATTGCCCGCAACCTCCCTTCACTCAACTTTCATTTCTCACTCTCAGTTCAATTGAATCTCTGCCTTTCTCTGTTTCCAGCTGAAGCCTTCGTCTTCTTCGCCCTGTCGTCGTCGGCCTTGACTTCGTCCTGCTGTTCCGTCGCGGCGCCACGTACATCCATCCCTTCGGTCCGCCGCGTCTCGCCATGCCACCATCACCATGAGTCAATGATTGAAAGTAATCCACAAACCCTAATTTCGATTGACCTAATTTCTGATTAAGGGTATTTTTCAATAATAATTCTGCTCTTGATCTTTCTGGATGTTTACCTTTATGGTTTATATAGATAATTAAAGAATGACACCCTATCATAAACTTTGTAGGACCAAATTACCATACAGGGTGTGAGCTTTTGAAGTAGCAGCTAGCCAACATTTGCTGAATGAAGTGAAAAAAACTGTTAAAGGGGTAATACATAGTTGTTATTATTCCAAGTATTCTCCTTGCATTACTTATCATTATCTCAACACATAAACGAATAATGTAATTTTGAAACAGTGTGCTCAGCTCGGTGTGGAGGCTTTTCCAAATGCTCTTCTTGTTGTGCCAAAGACACCAGCTGGGAATTTTGGACTTGACACTCAAGATGTGATTATTGGTCTCACAGTATGTTCCTATTCTGTCTTTGATTCGTAGCATACCCTTACAGATAACCATATTACAAATGCAAATACAAATCTTTATCTACTTCTCGATTAATTAGCTGAGTTTCTACCTTTTGCTGATATAATACTTGCATGTCTAATATCTTTTCTTAAATTTACTTTTTAAGTACAAATGGGAATTTGTTTGACAGTTGTTGCATGTCACTTGGAGAGCTTAAATAGACATAAGATCAAAATTCTAAATAAATTTTAAAAAAAAATAGTTCGAACCGGTTTTGAATCGGTTCAAACCAGACATGTTTTTTTTATACCTAAACCAGGCCTGTTTTTTAAGAAATAGAAAAAAGTAATGATTTTTTATAAACCATACTTGTTCAGTTCTGAACCGGTTCGACCGAATCGGTTCATGAACAAGCCTACCAAATTACCATAAGTAGCCCAACTAACTTAGTTAGCATAAGCAGGTATATCGTTTATTGTCGAAAGCACAACTGCATGTCATAGCCCCATGTTCTCACAAATTGTTAAGCTCGTCAATTAACAATTGCAATTATACGTCGATGTCATTGGTAGGAGCTTTTGGTCTAGGAATCATCATATAGAGTAAATAATTTGTATCTTTCAAGAACATCTCAGATGATATATTGTACGTATTAAGTATAACTAGCCAGATACTGTATGGGTGACTTTTATCACTAAAAGGCTCAAAACCATCAGTTGCTAAACCAATTCTGACATTGTTTGGTTCTTCCCCAAAGGAAGGTAAATTATCCTCAAGTTTTTTTTCCATGCAGTGGTATTAGCAGGATGCCTAAGTATGCCATCTTTAATTTAGATTTCATCATGCCACCTAATAGTATCTGCAGTTTTAGGTGACATGAAGTATATTTGAAGACTGGTAGTTAGTGAGAAATAACGTAATACTTTGGACAGAAATCCTCTATCGCTTCTTTTAGGCTTCATTGACATGTCACACTCTTCAACATTGCATGTAGGCATCTTCCATCCTGATTGACCACATTTAGGACAAAATCAACATTGTTTCACTCCTTCCTAAATAAGATACAGACGTTTATACATGCATGTATTTTTTGATTGTCTAAACCCAAGTCAAGTGAAATTATTTGCTTCATAGTAAGACTTAAGTAATGTATTATCTGGTGGCATTACTTTATGCATCATGTGAAATAACTCATCAACAAACTTGTTAAAAACCCTATAATTAACGCACCTTTAGATGCAACAATTCTACTATAAAAGACATCTTGGTATAGGATTCACAACCAGGATATTAACTCTTCTCACAATGTTCTAACATTATATCAAATGTCTTTGCCTTAACATTGGGTTCCTCTATATTATCTCAATTAGTACCACCCAACCCATCATTTACCCTGTTATACGTTTCCTGAATATTGTTAGTATTCTCTTTAGTAGGCATTATCTCTTCATATTCCTCATCATGATCAACCCATGTAGCGTAAGTTGGAAGGATTTTGTATCTCTCGAGATGCAACTTTACATTGTTTCTTGTCATTAACATAAACTCATTACAATTTAGACACGGATAATAAATTATTCCTTCCCAAGATGAACGAGTAAATTCAAAATCAAGAAATATAGTTACGCCTTTCTTATGCACTTTGCTATGTCGATGTTTGTTCATCCAACACTTATCCATTTGTTAGTTATGTTAACAAAGATTTTTAATAGTGTTAAGATATAGATGAAATACTTATATATATATATATATGACAAACATTTACTCTAATTGATCCATAACGAAGAAAGATATTTAACAGTACATATTCTACAATCCCCGCTAATGAATTACAACATGTAACCTAATCCATTATTTGAACAAGTACATATCCTTAGAGTCTACTTCTACAACAGTACTAACAATAAAAAAAAATGAACTAAATGAAACGGAGTCTCCTTCAAGTTGAACATAAAATTAACTCAACAATTGAAGAAACGCTATTTACAAAAGAAGAATCCAACCAGTTATAAAACATAAATTTGAAACCAGTAAAGTAAATAGCCAATACCTTGAAATCAACACACAACATAAATGTTGAATCAACCCAATAGATCTATGACTACAAATCTACTATTCAAACTAGTTTGTGACAGAAGAATGTTGTTGAAGCCATTTATTCTCGATTGTTAATCAATTGTGTTGATTAAAAGTGAACTGATTGTTCATCAGTTGTGATTAATCAATGAACTGATTGTTCATTGATTAATTCATAATTGTTCATTGATTTTTTTTAATATGTATAAAATGGTTCAGTCGAACTAGTTATGAACCAGTTCAGAACAGGTACGGTAATTCAACCAAAATCTAGATCAGCAAAAAACTGGAGTGGTAAGTCGTACCTCTTTAAAAGGTGGTAAATGTATGGTTCTAAACCAGTTCGGCCCCAAACTGGTTCATGCACAACCCTAATATCTACCCAATAACACGTCATATAATTTGAAACCCAACATTTTCCAGCTCGTCAATATTTATCGTCTTTCCAGCGACTACTAGCACTAACCTATAATTTAAGTGAAATATGTAACACTAATTAACAATGTCAAAATTACATTTATTTTATTAATAAAAGTAAATTTACCGTATCTTGCGAACTGTACTTTGACATGTGTTGTGATTGGGTATATAAAAGAGATGGATCAATCAGCTCCTTTTGCGAAGTGAAGGACGGCCGTGAAGAGCTGCCTTGGCATGGCCTGTACAAAATAATTCAATGTCAAAATTGTAATTTTTCAAAAAAAATAACATTCAAATAATACAGTAATTATACATAATCACGTAATCTACCACACAATTTCATTTAATTAAACAATTAAACAAAACATAATAAACAATTTCAACAGAGTTATGCAATCTACATTAAAAAAAACTTGTGGTCGTTCAGACTCACTTTTTCGGTGAGGGAGGCGGCAGCGTGAGAAGGGACGGCTGGAGGCTGGAAGTGTGGAGGCGGCACGGCTGGACGGAAAATGGGTGACAGCGAGGTCGGGGAGCTTCAGCGGAAGGCTGACAGCGGAGCTCCTGCGCGAAGGGGTTTTAGGGTTTAAGATTTAGGATTTAAGCTACCCACCTGCGATTACCAGTCGCGGGTGGGATTTATTGCTCATTTACCCGTGACTGGGAGTCGCGAGTGTAACTGACGGCACAGTTAAAATATACACCCGCGAGTACCAGTAGCGGTTTGCTTTATATCCGCAACGGGAGTCGCGAATAAGTAAACATTTGTTCTTTTTTTCAAAACCGAAAACATTTTGATAATTAATTATTAATTTGGGTATATTTTTGTGAAAAACTTTATTTTTTTCCAAAGTGATAATAAATCAGCTCTAATTCACGAGGCTCAAAATTACAATCGTTAGAAATTACCGAGTTAAAGGGCGATGCTTAGGAGTCATCAAAGCCCATCAATCGTTAGTACATTATTTATTAACCAATCTCATTTGAACCAAAACTAGATCATGTCATCTTGAAATCAAATGCCATTAAGTCTCGTTTACTAAAGTTTGTTTTCCAAATATAAATACTAATCTCCATAATTTAGGGGGGAGGAAAAAGTATTCAGCGTAGTAGTTTACTTTACTATACAAAAAATAAAGCATCTAAAGTAGCAATGGTCTTCTTCTCCTTGTCGGGATTCTCCACCTTCATATAATTAATCCAAGCAAGGAGTAATCGTCAAACTAGCATTTATTGGGCACAAAACCCACCAGTGACTTAACGAGATCAAAACCGACACGTGTCCCCTGCTGCTGCACATTCCCGACAATCGACAACGCAGAGGACGTTGGCGCAAACGCAAAGCAGAACGTCCCGTTGGAGTCTACCGGGATCATGTAGTTCTTCGCAGGTAAAGGGAACTCCCTTCCCTCTCCGAAGTGAAACGACACCGTCGGCACCTCCACACTGCTCTCCGACGAAAGGTCATAGCATGTATCGAACAGCGCGAATCCTTCCGCCGTCCGCAAGTTCCTTGCTCCCTTCACGAACGCATCCCGCAGCGTGTTGTACACGTCCGTCTGGAGACGAGTCACTGCCGTGCCGGAGTCGACGATGGTCCCACCATTACCGTTACCCTCCAGCTTGAACACCGAGGTCTGGAGTGGTAGCATGCTTCCACCGACGCTTATCCCCGTTAAGTCAACATAGAGGAAAGTGTCCAACTGGGGGTTTCGTACTAACGCCGCCGTGATGGCGTCGGGGGGCAGTGGAGAGTCAAATTCGAGGGTCGAAGCGGAGTCAGAGTCGCGGTCCACAAGGCAGTACGAAAACGACGTTGCTTTCAACTGAGAAGGGAACGACAGTGACCCGCCGCCCAGCCCGAGCAAGCCGGCGGCTCCTACGAAAAGACCCTCGTTGTTGTGGCCGCATCCGATGGCGATATTATCGATCTTAGCCGAGCCGAGCGTGATGGTCTCCGTGGCGAAGTCACCAACGGTGTAGGAACCGTCGCCGTAGGCGACCTCGTAGAGGCAGGAGCCGTTGCGGCATTCCGACACATCAAGCGACCGACACTGCTGCGTCTCGCAGGTGAGCGGGGAGAAGGAGGAAGACGAAGCCGGCTCGAAGATGGGGTCCGCTTGGTGGTAGCAGTCGGCGCAGGGAGCGCACTGAACCCAGTTGACGTCACTACCTGTGTCAATCACCACATAGACCTGGCTCGGAGGGTTTCCGACTCCGATACGGGAGAAGTATTCGCCACTCCCTTGGCTGGTCCCTGAAACCACCGGAGCTTCCAAATCCTCCGCCGTGAACATTCTCTCCGTCACGACATCCACAGGCTTCAGATCTGACCTAGAAACACCCTGGAGGGCCAGATCTAGTCTTGTCACCAAGGAGCTTACCCGCGCTGAGTCGCGGCCGAGTCGAGTCAATGTGAGGGACCTGTAGTCGACTTGGAGTGGTTTCTGGACAGACGCTCGAGGGTGAAGATGCAGTCTGAGTGCGGAAGACGACGATGACTTACCGACAGCAGTACTCTCTTCTTGTCCAAATGGTAGTACACCTTTGGGGTCGGCAGAAAGAACGTCCAAGGTCTTACGAAGAGATGAAGCGACATCGAGAATGGTTGTGGAGGGTGTGGTATGTAGTGTTCGTGAGAGAACGAAGGGTGCTGTGAGCGCAAGGAGAGACAAGAAGAAGAGGGTCCGTGTCCAGCTCATGGTGTTTAATCCTCGACAGTGGAGGTTGGAGAGAAATGAGAGAGAGAGTGAGTGTTTAATAGTGATGAAAAGGAGTCACGGCAAGCTTGTTGAAGGATCTACCAAGCGAGACCTAAAAAGGAGGTGGTGGTGGTGGTCGGATGGAGAGAGAGAGAGATGGGACTTAAAAGATTTGATGGGAAGAGAAAAATAACGTGATACTTCAAACAATTAACAAATAAGTTTTTATTGTCTTCAATTATAAATAGATAAGTTGCAAAAAAAGAAAAGAATTATAATTAGATAATATAGATATAGATATTATTAATGGATGAATTTTCTATGTAAATTGATGATGTAACATCGTTATGTATTACCTTTGAAAACTATAAATTTACGATACGTTCCACTTTCTTATTTAGTTTTTAGTTTTTTAATATATTATTATTTAGTATCAATTTTTTTAAGTAATTTAATTTAATTAGAGCTAAATATAATTTTAGGTATTTATTTATTTGTACAGTTTATAATAAAATTATTATATTTTATTAAATAATAAATTTGTATAGATGTTAACTTCTCATATTCATAGTTATAATTATAAAATTATGAAAAAAAAATAACGATACATTCTCTCTCTCTATATATTTTTTATGATATCATATTATTATCATGCACTTAATTATTATTATTTTTTTTGTCAATAATTTCATTACTTCTTATTCAAAAAGAAACATGCAATCAAAGAAATCACGGAGGGTATTTATTACAATCAACAACTAATAAACTATTAAGTTGAGGTGGGGTACAAGAACTCAATTATCTAAACGCATACCTAATGTGGATTGTCTAGCTATCCAATTTGCGCTCTCATTAGACGAACGTGAGATTGTCTTCCAATTGACATATGGGATGTGATGACATTGATGTTCTCGCATGTGATGTTCAGTCTCTAGTAGCTCGGTTTCCCTTGAATTTGCTCCACGGCCCTCAATGAATTCGTTTCTAATTTAATCTTCTGTCAACATCTATCAACTGTCAGCTTGATACCTTCTAATACCGCTTGAGCCTCTAAAATCTCCACATTGTCACTCCAAGATCTACGGGTCAGTCCTCCCACCAACTGGCCAATCTCGTTCCTTGCCACCACACCAATTCCTCCTCTGTTAATTTGACTACAACATGACACATCCCAATTGATTTGGATCACTCCCTCTCTCTAGGGGTTGTCCATCTCTTGGTTTGGCTTTCTATGGTTCCAGTGTTGCTTTGAGGCTCGATCATTGACAACTCTGAGTGTGCTCCTTTGATAGCAAGAACCGTCTCAATTGGGGTCAATCTCTTCCCCTCAAAAGCTGCTTTGCATTGGGCTTTCCATATATGCCACCAAGTCCACATACATAGACTTTGTCGCTCTGCTCTTGCTCACCCCGTGACTCCCCTTTCTGTCATTCATTCCTTGATCCACTCATGAAGGGACGAAGTTTGGCTCTGAGTCTGTCGAATACCTAGAACACTGAACCACGCTGCCTCACTCCACCCGCACCCACTGTCATGTATTATCTTGTTTCCTCGAGACCACATATAGGACATTCAACATCCACTGTTATCCCCATTCGCTTGAGATTTTGTCTAACTGCAATTGCATTTTAAAGTAAACGCCACATAAAATTCTTAACCTTAGGGCCTAACTCTTGCGTTGTGGCTTTGTCCTTCTCTTTCAACCGATGATACGTTGACTTCACTATAACACACCCATCATTTGTATAGAGTAATATCATTCAATCAGGGCATGATTCAGATCTTAGTGCCATGCTATGAATGCAGCGTGCATCCATGTCGTTGAATCTGCCTCGAAGAACTTCCTTATCCCAAGTTCGGTTCGGCCCAATCAGTTCATGAACTCTCGTATCCGGCGGCTGACCTCCATCACTTGGCCAGTTCACTCTGAAACCTGCCTTTGTCACCCCCCACGGGTCCTGGAAATTTTTTCACATCCGTGCCATCTCCAATTTGCCACATCCCCTCGGCAAACTGCCATGGACCAGACTCGTCCATCCCCAAGAAGCTCGGCCCCCCTTCCTAGTCGATCTGAAGTCAGTGTTGGGGAAGTAAAGTCCCTTGAGGGTTCAAACCCATATTGCCTTTGGTTCATTTAGAATTCTCGCAGTCATTTTTGTGAGAAGTGCCTCATTGAAAGTTTTCAATTCCTGGAATCCAAGCCCCTTCATCGACTTGGATCTAGCGAGCACCTCTCATCTCTTCCAATGAATTTTATTTCCTTCATTCGATTCTCCCCACCAGAAATTTGCGATCGTGATATTAGTTTTCGAGCATCATGTCCTAAGAAGTTTAAAAACATTCATCACGTACGAGGGAATGGTCGTGATGACTGTCTTTATGAGAACTTCCTTTCCTGCCTGGTTGAGAGTCTTTGACCTCCAACCTTGGATCTTGTCGCGGATTCTGCTCTTTATATAGTCCAGTGCTTCCTTCTTCGATCAACCACAAATGGATAGGAGTCCAAGGTATTTACCAGGGTCCGAAGTGCCTTGAATTTGCAGCACCCCTTCGATCTCCCTACACATGTCATCATATGCCCCCTTATTGAATACGAGGTTTGATTTCGCATTGTTTATACATTGGTCCATAGGCTCTGTAGTACCTGGTCAATATATCCTTCAAAAGCCAGGCATTCTCCACTGTACTTTTCAAGAAACAATAGTGAATCATCAGCAAAAAACAGGTGGTGCAGCTCTGGACACCGCCTTTTCAGCGTGAGACCTCGCATCTTCTCCGTCTGAATGGTCTCCTCAATTTGCCTGGAAAGCACATCTGCCAAAAGGATGATAAGATATGCAAAAAAGGGGTCACCTTGTCGCAACCCCTAGTTGGTCGAATAGTACTTGTCCTCCTTCCGTTGATCAAGATGCAATATGATGTATTCGTGATGCATTTTCTCATCCATTCAACCCATCTAGCACTGAAGCCTCTCTTATCAAGCCTTTTCAATTGAAAGCCCCACTTGACCCGATCATACGCTTTTTGCATATCCAGCTTCAAGACACATTCAATTGTATCGATGCCCCTTCGATTCTTCAGATGATGGAACACATCGTGAGCAATAAGAATATTGTCCTGTATTGCACGACCTGCCACAAAAGCGCTCTAATAGGGGGTGAAAAGATCTGATAAATAGGGTTTTAGCCTATTCACCAAGACATTGGATAAAATTTTATATATAAAATTACAAAGATTTATGGGTCTAAAATCACTCACTCTCACTGGGCTTGGAATTTTAGGGATGATGCTAATATCTGTATAATGTAAAGTGGAGGGAAAAACACCTGACCTGAGAAAGAACTTGACTGTTGTGATTACATCTGGATCAACGGTGTGCCAATTCCTTTAGTAGAATAGACTCGGAAAACCATCTGGATATATACCTCTTGCCCCTGCCAACTGAAAGACTGCAACCTTGATTTCTCCATCGGACACATCCCTTTCCAAATCAATATTCATATTTTCGTAATATGAGTTAGAATGACCCCCATAACATCCTTTTCATTCAAGTCCTACCCTTATGACCTGAATACTGATCGAAAATGCCTACATATCTCGTTCACCACACCCCTGGCCGAACTGATCCACTCTTCCCGACTATTTTGCACTCTGGTTATACAGTTTCTTCTTCTTCTAGCGTTAGTTGTAAGGTGAAAGAAGGTTGAATTTCGGTCCCCTTTTGTAAGTCATTAAAACCTGGACCGCTGTCACCGGTAAACCTCTTCTCGATGATGGAGGTCCTTAATTCAACTTTTGAGGGTTGCCTCCTCCTCTTGGCAATTCAGACTCGGTCGACCACTAGTTACACGTCGAAGTCGATCGTCTGCTTTCCTCAATTCAACTTGATTATTCCCAAATTTTTCCTTTCTCCACCGAGTTTATCTCCTACGGCAGCTCTCCAATCTCATATCGATCTCCACATGCCTATCCACACCATTCCATTTTATCCACTCTACTTTGATTACATCTTTGCACTCGACATTTTGTAGCCACATTTCCTCAAACCGGAAGTAGTGCCCCTCCTTAGCTCGCCTTTCTCACGGTGGAATATGAGAGTCGTGTGATCTGATTTTGCAATGTCATTTTTGCAATCCAAATATCTTTCAGCCCAAGCTTCATTGATTAGGACCCGATCAATTCTTTCTGACACCCTTTCCTCTCCTCGTCGGTTGTTCGACCATGTGAATCTGGATCCTTTCGCTCCCAGATCTTCCAAGTTGATATTATCAATCATATCAATAAATTCATCAATCTGTCTTTGAGATTTACATCTACCACCTTCTTTTTTCATGATGATGGCTGATCGCATTAAAATCACCCATACACATCTAAGCCGAACTTCGCCCTCTCCCACTGTCACGCAATTCATCCCAGTTTTGTTTCCTCCTTTAAGGATTCACATCCGCATATACCCATGTAATAAGGCAAGGGTTCGGCTAGTTATTCTTCCTCAACTCGCTATCAATAATATTATAGGTGATCGACTTTATAGACACGTGAACATCATTCCTCCATCACAGAGCAATTCCAACATATTGTATCCATGGCCCCCGTGTGGCTGTTTCGGGACAACAACCACCCGTTCCAGCAACATATAATTCTCCTTATTTGTTCTCCTTATCATCCTTCTCTGTTTTTTTTTTTGCCCTCATCAACTTTGATTTACTTCCCTTCTTATGAGGTCTTCCTCTCGGCCTACCTACTTTCACTTGACCACACTTTGGTTCTATTTCCTTCTTGTGTGATATCAAGCCTCAGTTTCTTCCTTATATTTCAACCCTCCTCCTCAATTCTTCTTTTCAGAGACATTCTAGTCAGAATAGGGCTAAGACCTATTATCTAGAGGGATTGTATTGTATGACCAAGATTTCCACACCCATAGCAAAAGTCATACAATCTCTCATATTTTATCGAGACCCGGCTTTCCTCCTCTTCAGAGTTCTTCCACCAAAAAACAACCAAAAGAGACTGGTTTACATCAACCTCAACCTTCATTCTTAGATAGCAATTGGAAGCCTTCTCAGTATCCTTTTCTGGCTCAATATATTTGCCAATCATATTTCCGATCTTCTCAGCATTCGCAACATGAACATCTGCAACCTTAGGTCATGAATCTGGATCCAGAATTGAACCATTCTGAATTAGACTCTCGCGAGTCCCCTAATCGGCTCCCGTTTTTAAATGCTCAGACAATGACCTTGGACAAACCACGGGGACATATCAAATATCCGTTTCATGATCTCCTCTTTCTCAAATTCAAACATCACCACCCTTTCCGATGCCTTTGTGAATTTAACTTAACCGAAACGTTTCCAATTATTTTGCAGCACATTGATGATTGCCACGTTTTTCACCTGCTTCTGAGCTATGATCGCACCCGCATATCGATCAACCTCATCCTCCTTTGGGTTCAAGTACAGATCCAGAGTGGTTTTCCGAGTTGTCATATTGCCGCCGGAACCGGCACGGCTTTGCCGCCCAGAAATCCTCACGACGATCGTGTCCTCTTGCAAGCACAGATAAAATAGAAAAGGGCAACACAAACTCACACACACCCTTACTCAGAGGAGTGCACCAGAGAGATCCTTCGAAGCAGGACCAGATGCAGTTGAACCGCATATGACCACACCCCTCGATTTATCTTTTGCAAAAGGTTCCACTGAGGTTGCTCCCTTTCATACTCCAGCCACTCTCGAACCCCTAGTTGTTCTCCACTCGCACACTGTAGACAAATGAGGCCGCAGCAACTGGACCAGAGCTTAAGTCTTCTTCCACGCGGCACTATCTATAGCTCCTAGGGTTTACGTAGGCTTCATCTTTTCCATGTAGTATTCGAATAAAAGACTCCACCGACCTACTTTATGTCGGACTCCTTTCGTTGTTGCACTCTCACTACAAGCCTACGGTATTTTCTGGCAAGTTCACCGGAGAAAGGGCTGACAATGGACACCGGGAACACTCTCTCACAAAATCCTATGAGAGAAAAGACTTATTCTCTCCATGATACTTTAGTCTCCGCACTTAATTATTATAAAAATTGAAATATGTATACAAATATAAATAATATAATCCTAATATAACGTTATCATCATTGTGTGCCTAATTATATTTCAAATATAAAATTTACACATAAATGAAAATTATTATTAACATAAATAATTTTGTAGTAGCATATCATTTTTATATATAATTACTATCAAATAGTTATAACTATAAAAATATGTAAATTCAATTTAATGTTCATGATAAATATACAATAATAATAAGAAGAAGAAGAACTAAGTTTAAGGGTATGTATTAACTCATATTACTAAACTTTTATATCATTTTATATATAAAAACATATTGTCATTATCTTTATTATTTATAAAACAATATCGTACATAAACAACACAACAGAAGAACATGTGGTTAACAGCTGAAAGTAGGATAGATAACAACTCATTTTTTAGCCGTTAATTTTAGACGTCTCAATAAAAATCAGTCATTATATTAAGTGTCGTCCTATTTATGACGACTCAAAAAACACAGAGACGCAAAAGGAACGGCTCAAAATAATGAGTCGTCAAAAGTACGGCTCAATAAGAAAGTGTCAGCGAAAAGACTTTTATTTTATTTTTATTTTCACGGCTCCATATATTGAGCCGTCAAAAATATGAATATTTTTTAAAAACATATTTTTCACGGGTTTTTGAGTTGGTGGTCTTCTTCTCAGTCGACATGGTGGTCTTCTTCTCCTTCGGCATGGTGGTCTTCTTCTCTGTCGACCCTTCTTCGTCGTCGACCCTTCTTTGCCGGTGTTCTACTTCGCGTGTGGTCTCCGTCAACCATTTTCCTCCCTGGGGACCAGTTCCTTCTCGTCGGCCAACTTCTTGCAGAAGCTTCCCTTGGAATAAGATCTCGTCGGCCACCTCCGACCTCCTTAGGCTCCAGCTCTGAAGCTTCACCTTCTTGTTTGCCTTCTTCTCGTCAGACGTTGAGGGCTCCAGCTCCGTCATCGTAGAGAGGTATGTAGACGAAGGAGTCGTAGGATGAAGACGAAGGAGTCGTAGAGAGGGATGAAGACGATGAACGTTAAGGGCTCTTGCTTCGTTCTCGCATTCTTCTCGTCGGAGTTGTAGAGAGGGATGAAGGTTGAGGTATCTGACGCTGAAGTGAAGACGAGGAAGCTGAGGTGAAAGGGAAGCTTGCGGTGAAGAAGAGGTGAAAGTGAAAGGGTACCTCAATAACGTTGAATAAAATGAAGTGGGAAAGAACAGTTAAAAGTTGAAGAAGAAAACAGGATGGCGGGAAAATGATTTTTTGTTTTCTTTACGACTCAATAGTGATTGAACCGTGAAAAATAGCAAAAAGAAAAATATTAATTTCTTTAGAAATAGGACGACTCAAAGAAAATGAGCCGTAAAAAATATTTCTATTTAATTATTTTTATGGCTAAATAGTGATTGAGCCGTGAAAAATAACGAATTTTTTTTATCTTTTAAAATAAGGACGACTCAAAAAAAGATCCGTAAATTTTTTTTTTTTTTTATTTCACAGCTTTGACATTTGAGCCGCGAAAAACATTGTTTTGTTTTGTTTTTAATAAAATGACGTCTCAATGATGTTTGAGCCATGAATAATCACATATATAAATTATTCACTGTTCAATAGTATTTGAGTCGTCCCATTGAGTCGTTATCTCACCCTTCTTCCGTAGTGCAAACACTATTTAAAATTTAACAACTAATATCTAATTAATTATTTTCTGCACTTCCAAATTTAATATATGCCAAAAACTAAAGACTATATTTACTTACAAAATAATTTAAATATTTTTTATACTATGTATTATAAAAAATAACTTTAATATATATACAAATGAATAAATTAATTCTATTATTTACTGTGCAAAGCTCATGGTAGTACTAGTGATTATTTTCTTAGTTAAATACGAAGTTGTTAACTTAATTTTACTCCAATTTGCAATTATTTAGCTAATTTTAAATAATTATGAACTTTTTATATTTTGAAACAGGTAATTCCGACCATCATTTTGTTAATCTTGAAATAAAAAAAAAAAGCTTTAGTATCAACATATATTTTTTAAACAATGATACAATGATCTCAATTTTTTTAGAAAAAAAAACAAATGAACAAATAAATTTAATAAATAATACATGCTATAAAAAAAGTATAGCTCTCAATGAAGAAAAGTGAAATTATAAATAAAAAAAAATCTATAAAACATAAATTAAACGTTTTAAAAGTATACAGAACTTGAGTGGGTAAGCAAATATTTGAAACAACAAAACTATTGTGGATAAAATTGCTTTTGAATAAGATTCTGTTCCTTGCAATTCTTTCTTATGTAACTAACTAGTAGGGGTGGGGATAAAAGAATTGTTCGGACTAATCTTAACTATTTTTACGGAGGAGATTTTGAACTGGTTCACCCAATCCAGTTCATAAACAAAACAACAATTCAAAAACTATGAAGTGATCCGGATTAACCATAAAATAACGGATTAGAAATAGTAAGTAGTACATTTTCTTAGAATATTTTTAATTTCTAAATATTCAGTTAATAAAATATTGTTCTTTCTAATGTAGTGGAGTTTTTTTGTTTGAAAAAGTAAACATTTCTTAAAAAAAAGTAAGTACACACAAAAATATATTTCAAAAAATAGGTATACGCGCATTCTCGGGTAGCGCGTAATTGACAATACGCACATCCAGAGTGGCGCCTATTGAATATGCATCACTTCAAAGTGGCACCTATTCAATAGGATTACGACCACAAAAGTTTTTTTTTTGTAAATACTTTGTTAGATAATGACGACTCAATGTTTAATTAAAAATAAAATTATGAATCTATTAAAAAATATTTTAAAAATTATAGTAATTGTGATTTAAATGATGCAAACAATATTAAATTTGGATTTACAGATTGATTGTACGCTCTGCCGTAAGTTGAGATATGAAAATTTGCCTTAGAAAATTATAACTCAGACCATGTAAGTCCAAACTCACCACGGTTAACGTCATTTATGTCGTAATTCAATTATCTACCTAGGGTAATTTTTTTGATTAGAAATACAGTGATTTTGTAACCTAACATCGTTTGTTTTATAATTTGACTGAAATAATTAAATACATTATGTGAGAAATTTAATTATGTAATTACTCAAAAATAATCAAAAAGATTACGGTGCGTATATAATTTAATTACGAATTAAATGACGCTAAGTATATGTTAAGTTTTGACTTTTAGACTGACTGTATAATACGATACGTAAAAAACTCTACATACAATACAAAAACTTCTAAATAGTGATTTTAATAGTAAATTTTCTTTTTAAACAGTAAAATTCACTGTTTAAACAGTAAATGTATAGTTTTTTACGTATCATATTATACAGACAGTTTAAAAGTCCAAAATTAACGTATACTTAGCGTCATTTAATTCGTAATTAAATTATCTACGCACCGTAATTTGTTGATTATTTTTGAGTAAGTGCATAATTAAATTTCTCACCTAACGCATTTAATTATTTCGGTCAAATTATAAAACAAACGATGTTAGGTTACAAAATCACTGTATTTCTAATCAAAAAATTACCCTAGATAGATAATTGAATTACGACATAAATGACGTTAACCGTGGTGAGTTTGGACTTACATGGTTTGAGTTACAATTTTTTAAGTCAAATTTTTATATCTTAACTTACGGAAGAGCGTACAGTCAATCCGTAAATCAAAATTTAATATTTTTTGCATCATTTGAATCGCAATTAAAATATCTAATTACTATACTTTTTTTTAATAGATACATAATTTTATTTTTAATTAAACATCGAGTCGTCATTATCTAACAAAATATTTACAAAAAAAACTTGTTGTTGCCCTATTCCTATTGAATAGGCGTCACCCTAGAGTACGCGTATTGGCAATACGCGCTACCCGGGGATGCACGTATACCTATTTTTCGAAATAATTTTTTGTATACTTACTTTACTAAAATAAAAAAATGTCTACTTTTTTAAAAAACTCAATGTAGTGTCAATATCGTACCCTACCTATTTTATAATACCTTACAAGTTCTAATTCCATTTTTAATACAATTTTTAATGTCATTCTCTTACTATTTTTAATATGTTTCTATTATTGAGTCTAATATCATTTATAATAATGTCTAGGTTCAAAGTTGATTTGTAATAGTATTTATTCATTTTAATCTTAAAAAATTCCTTTTCAATATTTCATGTATTATCAAATTGATTATTGAAATTTAAAGATTTGAAATATTATGTATTTTTATTCATTTTATTATAAAATGTAGGGAGCGCTTCAAACCGGTTTTAAAAGCTATGATATTTGACCAGCAATATGGAGAGGTTCGGATCTCTGAAGGTAAACTGTACCTTTAACATTTGTAAGTAATATACAGTTCTGACTAGGGGTGGGAAAACGAGTCATGGGTCGACCCATGGGTCGTGTCGGCCTTGGGTCGTGTCAGAGACCCCCTGACCCAAACCTGACCCGTGTAATAGTATGGGTCAATTTTTCAAACCCAAACCTGACCCGCGGGTTGGTGGGTCAACCCGCGGGTCAGACTGACCCGTCGGAAATGAAAGGGTTGGGTCAGACTGACCCATTGGACCCCTATGACCCGCGGGTCAGTTTGACCCGTTCGACCCATGCATACCAAAAACCTCTGTTATTTTAATATAATATACAAATATCACGGGTCACGGGTTGACCCGTGGGTCAAACCTTCGTACCCAAACCTGACCCGTGGTATCACGGGTCATGTACGGGTTGGGTCAAAATGACCCATGGGTCAAAAACTCTGACCCAAACACGACCCGTGGGCGGGTCACCCATGGGTCAACCACGGGTTGGGTCAGATTTTCCCACCCCTAGTTCTGACCCAATTTGGCCCTGAAACGATTCACGGTAACTTCTAGTAAGCACAAGCATTAAGTTCTTTTATTTCCATATTCTTTTTTATTATTATTACTATGTATTTTAATTTATGAAATGTTATATATTTTTTCCTATTGATTGATTTATATATTCCCTAATTAGAATACATCAATAAAATTTTCACGCTTAATTTGTAGAAAAATAGTAATTATCTCTGCTAAAGTTAAACTTTGTACAAAAAAATTGAAAGATATTTTGTAGACTTTTACTTTTCCGGGCCGTTTCTTTTACGAAATACGGAATAGGGAATAGGAATTTGGAATAAGGAATAGGAGTTAAGAATACGAAGTTGTTTCTTTGGTGGAATTGTATACGGAAAAGGAATGGAATGTGGTAAAATGACATATTTGCCCCTCTTTGTATATGTATAGTATATAATAAAAATAATTTGTATTAAATAATTCTAAAAACGAAATTTTTATTTATTTAAATAGATCAATTTATTAATTTTATTTTAAAAAAATAAAGAATGTAAAATTTGTTAAACATTTAATTAATTACATAACATTAACATGATTAGAAATATCGATAAATATAATATTCGCAATATAACGTTTCATGAACGTACGACAATAGTTGTTCCGTATAAGTGTTAAGTCATTTGCTTGAAACCTAGCAAAAATGACCACATACATAATACAAAATGTTGTTAGTCACCACATACATTATACAAAACGTGGGTTTGTCCTTAATCAAAATTATACATATATGTCGATCCGATAAAACTATGATACATCTACATCTTAATTGCCCGCAACCACTAGAGCCGGTTGGCAGGCGCTATCCCAAAAAATATCAGGACACTTTTCTCCTTAGTTACGAACAGATTGTGAGCCTTCCACACATCCTCCATCGTGACACCGGGAAGACTACGAACCGCTTCATCCACCAACGGTAGTTGTTGGTTAATTGGATCCGTTAACGAAACCGTCTCCCTTAACGAATCTGATATCATTGTTCCAACATTGTTCATCTCTGCACACAGATGTTGCACGTCCTCGCTAACTCTCTTCCTTTTCCGACTTGATGTTGTGTTACCTTGTGACTGACGTGCTGCAGAGTCTCGGGTTTCTTGCTCCGGTTGGTTAACATATTCTGGCAGTTCTGCATCCTCGTCTGGGTTGTTCGACTGTTCTATCTCTGCTGAAGCAAGAACCTCATACACCGTTTGAGATTGCAACCCCGTTGCTCTATCTCTGGCATAGATTCGTGTCAGATACTCAAAGTACGGGAAACTCTTGTTTTTAAAAGGCGCAGCTTCCTTATGTGCCTAAAACATCATATAACATAAATACGCCTTGGTCAAATTAGACAAGTATTGTAAACCCAGAAATGTCTTTCCAACTTACTTGCACGTAGACAGCCCAGACTTCATCTTCTGCAACAACACATTGTTTGACCTCATCTCAACCAAACCTAGATGTATTTTTCCCATGAACCATGTCATACACAATACTCCATTGTACCTTCAAAGTCTTCAACTGAGATTCGATGTGTGGTTTCGCCTTCAACCCACACATCGGGAGCCTAAGGTGCAACAAATTCTCCAGTTCCGGTAAAACCCCCACCTTGAATCCTGTCTCGGCATTACGGTGACCTTGGGCGTGCAACTCACCCTTGATGCAACCAAGGTTGCATCTTCAACTGGAGTCCATTTATGTCGGGATGTAGACATACTAAAACAATGAAGACTTTAGCATCATATGTACGTATAATCACATCCGAAGCATATAAACCAACAACGTATGAATGTCATAATAAACCATACAAATGTCTCCAATAAACAAACATAGGTAATTCGAATCATTCAAGGAAAATTACATGACATGAAGAAGATAAAAAAACCTTGTATGTGAAAGCATCATCTAGAAACACAAATACATAACTACGCATGATTGTTAACTACATTTCCAATCCAGTCATTATACATAGTTTCCGCCAAATGATCTCTCCAAGTGTTCCTCTCCGCTGAAGCGCGAACCTCACTAATAAAATCCACAGAATCAGGTTGATCTGATTCAAAATCAAGAGGTATATCATCCTCTAAGGGATCATCCATCTCCCTTCTGATGAAATTTTGGAGCATGCAACAAGCGTGGACAATTCTGTTGTGAACTTCCATTGGATAATAAGACGTGCTCCTTAGTATGGACCATCTCATCTTAAGTAGACCAAAACAACGCTCTATCACATTCTGAGCTCTCGCATGTTTCATATTGAAGTACTCTCTAGCATTTGTTGGTTGATGTCCAATGCGCCATTCATTCAAATGATAACGCACTCCTCTATATAGGGCCAAAACCCCCTCAGCATTGGCATATCCAGCATCAACTAAATAATAACAACCACGAAGGACCCTAAGACCGTTCTGTCTAGACAGAGCATCTCGCAAAACTTGACTATCAGCAGCTGATCCTTCCCAACCCGGTTGTACATATATGATTTGCATATCAGGGGAACAAGCAGCTAGGACATTGGTGGTAACCTGCCATTTCCTGTTTCTATACCTAGGTCTGTCAGTCAGGGGGACTCTCAGCTCAATGTGAACCCCATCGATGGCACCCAGACAGTTCTGAAAACAACTCCATCTTTCATCGGTCCCAGCCGGTGTGATCGGTTCAGGTTTTTTTGTTAGCACACCGTGACACCGTAGGATACTCAAGATAACTTTGTTAAAATATCGACTAACAGTTGATCCTGATCTACCAAAGTCAAACTTGATCACCCTATTTTTCTTGTGATGAGCAAGTATGTATAAGGTCATCGCTACTTGCTCATCTACGTTGACATATCTCGTAGACCTAAGACAACCAACCTCGCCTAACATTTGACAGAGCTTGCTAAAGTAATGCCTATTCATTTTGAGTTGGTCTCTATAATCGGTATCATCCGAATGTAGAAGGCCCTTAATGTAGTTTCTTTTTGCCACCTCATACATCGAAAAGGCTCGATTGGGTAGTCTTGGCAGTTTCATGTGCACCCACATACGCAAAACAACGGTCATAATAAGTTGGAGGAACCTAACAGCACACCTTCTCCTCAGTGTTATACGTTGTTTTATAATCTCGGGCCGCATAACTGAAAATATACATAACTATTTAGATGAGGTTTCATTTGTGGGTCTCATAACGTGAACCCATATACTGAACCCAGAATCGAAAATTATTGGTTGAACTCCACCCAGAATCAACTGATTCTGGTTGAACTCCACCCAGAATCAATGATTCTGGGTTCATTTCAACCCAGAGTCAGCTGATTCTGGGTTCAGATCAACCCAGAAGCAGCTGATTCTGGGTTGATCTGAACCCAGAATCGAAAATTCTGGGTTCATTTCAACCCAGAATCAGCCGATTCTGGGTGGAGTTCAACCCAGAATAAGCTGATTCTGAGTTGAACTCAACCCAGACTCAACCCAGAATGAGATACAAAAAATTATCCTTTAAATTTTAATTAAATAAATTATTTAAAAGTATTTTTTTTAATTATTAGTGAATTATATTTAAGTTTTTATTATTAATAATTTTTAAAATTAATTAATACAAATTATATGTATTATATACTATACATATATAAGGAGGGGCAAATATGTCATTTTACCATATTCCATTCCTTTTCCATATACAATTCCACCAAAGAAACAACAGAATTCCTTATTCCATTCTATTCCATTCCACCAAAGAAACAACTTCATATTCTTATTCCCTATTCCTATTCCCTATTCCTATTCCCTATTCCTATTCCGTATTCCGAATTCTGAATTCCGTGAAAGAAACACCCCGTAATATTTTGAAGTATTTTCCATCTAGGGTTAATAGAAAATTTGGTAGAGGTACATACTTGCATAATGAAAACTTCAACTAGCAATTTACTGGAAGAAAAAAAATAAGTTACAACTCTTACACTCATATAAAATTAACCTAATAATTTGGCCTTTAACCTCCATTATACCGAGGGTAATAGTTTTAATCGTCTTACATGTTTGACTAATGTGATCGATGGATACCTTAAGAATTTCTGCATTATTAGATACATATTTATGTTTGTGAATATTGTCTTTCGGTTTTTACATTAGTCTTTCGTTAATTTTTTTATGTTAAATGGTCAAATGACTTACACTTGTTGTATCAAATAAAAAACATGTCCGCATCTTGTCATTGTCATGTTAATATCATATAGATATATAATATAATATTTTATTTAATTGCTAAAAATATAAAAAATTTCTTAAATATGTATACATATTTCTTAAATTGGAAATAATTTAATAAACAAATAATGAGTTAAAATTAATAATTAACTGAAAAAAATAAAAAAATAATAATATAAACATATAAACAAATATTTTAAAAAAACATAGATGATAAAAACATAAAGACAAATTGTTTCAAAAATTCACTTTATGAATTTAGGTATAATATTTTTATTTGTTCAGTTTTTTATTTTTCACACACATATATATATATATATTCTATTTTTTTAAAATTACTTTTCAAAATATTTTTTATTTTTCTACTTCTTTCTTCTATTTTGTTCCTATTTATTTGTACTTTTCATTTGAAACGTTAGAGTCACATTAATATTCCGTTATTTAAATTTAACGATCAATAATAATTTTGAATAAGGAATAATTTTATGAAAAATAAAAAATCGTTAAATAATATAAAAATATTAACTGATCACTTGAATCAAATGTATGAAATATTAGAACAATTAATCCTTGTATATAATATGTTAAGATCTATCAATTTAGATTGACTACTTATTTTAAGAATTCTGGAATGTTGAAAGTAGTATTCGAAGTCTGTGTAATTATTTATTGGATACTGTGCCCGTTTGTGTGTGTGTATGGCGTTTGTCATGTGCGTATTCATTTTCTTTGCGTGTTGTTTTACTTTCCTGTCTTTGCTACAACAAGTGAGCTTTGTTTGACTTCTTTCTATAACTTAACCCTCTTGGGTGCTCAATTTCGGATACGTCATGGAAGAAGAGAGTGAAATATTTCAGTCTTTTTCTTTATATGATAAGAAACCATCTAACAACTTTTTGTGAAGAGATATAATAATCAAATTACTCCTTTCATTTTCGACACTTTATAAATCACTATTCAAACTTTATTATTTTAAGGGTACAACACGTCAGATCCATCTAAAGTTTGACCCGTTTTTCAGTTTTCTACTTAATGTTTGAATCATAAAAATGTTCTCATGATGTTTAACGAAAGTGAAAGTTATTTCCCTCATTCTGTTCAAAAACTGTATAATTTAGACGAAAACGAAGTCATCTGTCATTCCCTTGATTTTTTTAACATTTTGAATGGACAAAAATGTCATCCATTGCAAATACTTACATTCGTCTAAATTGTCTCCATCTCCTTCCTCCACCCCTGATTCCTTTCTCTCTATTGCATGGTTGAGGAACCTCCTCAAGATTTACCTATTCTCCGAGGCCGAGTTCAAGGCACCCTCATCACCGACCTAGACGCATCCACCAGGTCCAAGGCCCCGTTTGACCGATTGATCCCCGAGCTTCTAGATCGCTCCGTCAAGGCCTTAGATGTCTACAATGCGGTGATGCACGCCGTAGATTCCTCTCGGAAGTGTCAGAAGTTGATTGAGATAGCCGTCGCAGCACTCGAGCAGCGACCGCTCAGTGAAGGTCATGTCCGACGGGCCAAGAAGGCGCTTACCGACTTGGTCACCACCATAAGCTCCGAGAATGGACACAAGAACGACTCAAACCATAAATCCACCTATCGGAGTTGGTCTTTCGGACGCAGGGAGACAGCGGAAGTAAGGATCGCAGATCACGGGAGTTTCTGTCGCCTTCGTGGGCAGATTAGGCTGCTTATTGCCACCCGACGAAGCTCTCCGACGACCTCTACTGCTCTGAGGTGCAACTCTGGGCAGATGAAGCAGAGCTTCCGGGGAACTAGTTCCCGCTGATCGAACACGACTTGTACTCGGATGGAGAAGAGCTTGTTACTCGGCTTTCTAAGTAGTCAGAGCCAGACTCATCGGAGATCGAAACGTCGTTGTCCCACGTGAGGCGGGACGCAATGTCTTGGATCCTTAAAGTTCAAGTCCACTACGATTTTACCGCCTTAACAACAGTTCTAGCTGTGAACTATTTAGACATGTTCCTTGTTCGGCTTCGTCGTCCATGGTGGGACCAGCGCGTCGCTGTGGCCTGCGTAATCTTAGTTGCAAAGGTGGAAGGGACTAACGTGCCTCTCCTTCTCGAGTTTCAGGTAAAGACGAGAGCATTGTGGTAAAAACGAGAATTGTAATGAAGAACAATTTTGTCTATTCAAAATGTTAAAAAATCATGTGAATGATACATAACTTCGTTTTTGTCTGAATTAAACAACTATTGGACGAAATGGGAGAAACTTTCACTTTCATTAAACATCAGGAGTTTTTTTACGGTTTAAACACTAAGGGGAAAACTGAAAAACGGGTCAAACTTTAGGGGAACATTGTCGTATTTTACCAATTTTTTAAAAAGTGTTACCAAAACTTTGACAATTGAGGCAAATTGCTACTTCAATTAAGTTTTCTGTTAAATATGGATGGAAAATGACGTGGCAACATATGATTGGTCCATAAGTTTAAAAACTGTATTATTTTTAAAAAATACTAGAAAAAACAATTATAAACAAATCATGAAAATTAATAAGGAAAATAAGAGTTTTAAATATAATATTTGTATAAAACATATGAAATAAAAATAAAAATAATTTATTAGTTAATTTTGATTTTATTTCATATTGTTCAATAAAAATATGATATAAAAATATTTATTTTTCTAGATTTTTTAATTTGTTTTTGGTATGTTTCAAAAATGATTTAGTTTTCTAAATTATGGACCAATCATGTGCTGCCACATCATTTTTCGTTCATATATAACAAAAAACGTAATGGAGATAACAATTTGCCCTAGGTCTGAAATGTAGCAAAATTTGAAGAAACAAAGATCATGTAGCAATTTATATAGTGCTCAAAGTTGGGGTAGTGATTTAGTTATTAACCTATATTTATCTTGATGGGATGGTTATATGTATATTAAAAAAATGTAACTAAGATGTACTTAGTTTCACATACATATCATTATAGTTTATGAGACATAGGGGTACATATTAGATAACACAATTTTTAGTTACTTCGATTAATAAAGTCAACACACATGAGAAAAACTTTGTACCAAGAAGATAAGCATATAACTGAAATCACGATCGTCCAATTAAAGAGTACCATTCTAATTTGGAAACAAAACAAATGTCCAAAATACTTGTATAAATTGATTTTTAAACTCAAAATATTTTAAATAGTCCAACGTTTTTAAAAATGATAGTAATTGATATTTTGTTAACTCACCATCCAAAATTATGTTAAATACTTTTTAAAATTGTAAAACTTGTTGAATACTTTTCCAGATGTTACAATTATACCCTACTAAATTATACTAATATTACAATTGATTCCCGACTAGATTGGGGTCCCTCGTTGGGTTCCCCTCCTAGATGTGCTCACCCAAGGGTGGAGACTTAACTTTGGTGGGACCCAGACTCAATTTCAATGTCGATCATCGTCCCCCAACTTGGGTCCTCACCCTGACCAGGTCGTCCAAAGGTGAGGAACCTCGATCGAGGTTCATTAAGAGACTCAATCAAATCAGGTTGAATTGAGACTCCAATCGATAGGGACTCCAATTCACACTCAATTAGGGTCCTCAGGCCTAGGTCCCCACCCTTGGGCGAACTGTTCTGGGTGGGGACACAAGGTTGCTCCATTGGTAGGGTTTCAATAGAGTCTCAATCGAGTTAGGAGTAAAATGCAATATTAGTATAACTCAGTAAGTTTTAGTTGTGTCATTTGGAAAAGTATTATGTTAATTTAAAAAATATTTCTTATACATGATTGACAGAAGGTGCATTTACCGCCGTTTTGAAACATATTGGTACATTCACCATCGTAAACAAATAGGTTGATGTAACAAATATTTTTATGCACACATGTTAAAATCTTTTCAAACTTTTTCCTTAGAATTGATTAAATATTTTCCAGTTTTCCAAAATTAATTTTTCATTATCATTCTACTATGTGATGTGTATCATGAGTTATGAACTTATAAACTCTCTATTAAACCTTAGTATTACTCACTCCGTATTTTTTGGCTCACATACACAACACTATTTTTCTCCCACAAACTCAACACTCCAACAACCGATTCTTACTCTTATCACTTCGTCTCTATCTTGTGGTTATTTTCCTTCAGACATTGTTGGTTTCTTATAGACCAGAAAAGATGACAATCTTCAGTGGCTCTTGACTCAGACTGGAAAAGATCAAATTTGCGCCAAAAACGGCCATCAAAGGTCAAGCACTAGCTGATTTCATAGTGGAAAGCACGAGTAACAGTCAAACGGAAGCAGAAAACAGGCCAAGTCAGTCAGCAGACAACAATCAAATCTGGGAGCTCTATACGGACGGGTCTTCATCAAAATAAGGCTCGGGGCAGGTTTAATTCTTATTCCTCCTGAGGGCGAGCCTCTGAAGTACGTGATCGCCTTGACATTCCCGGCGACCAATAATGAAGCAGAATATGAGGCTCTTATCACTAGACTCAGACTGGCAAAAGGAATGGGTATAACTGCGCTTAAGGTAAAGAGTGACTCAGAGCTTATTGTCAATCAGGTTAATGGCACCTACGAGGCAAGAGGAGAAAAGATGAATAAATATCTCAGCATCACCAAGAAGCTGGTCGCGGAAATCCCGAATTTCGCGATTGAGTCTATTCCTCGTCAAGAAAACCAGATGGCAGACTCTTTGAGTAAACTGGCATTCAGAGGCACAACAATCCAGGATGTGCAATTTCTGGAAAAAGCCCTATGTTCAGTCCTGGAAAGCAGAGCAGAGGTCTTCAACATTCAAGGACAGGTCACATGGATGACCCCGTTCCAGAAATATTTAAAAGAGGGGATCCTCCCAGAGGACGAAGGCGAATCCACGAGGATTAGAAGACTCGCAGCCAGTTATCTAATCATCGATGGGGAACTCTACAAAAGAGGCTACTCGACTCCTTACTTGAGGTGTGTCGCTCATCCTGAAACAGAAAAGGTTCTTCGAGAATCTCACGAAGGGGCGACAGCATGTCATGAAGGTGCTCGATCCCTGACCAGGAAAATCTTCAGATTAGGATATTACTGGCCGACCTTGGGAAAAGATGCAGCCGAATTAACGCAGAAGTGTGAGACTTGGCAGCAGTTTGCACCACGATGGGGTCGACCATCAACACTATTATCCCCAATGGCGGGTGCCTGGCCTTTCGCTCAATAGGGAATCGATATATTGGGTCCTTTCCCTATTAGTACTGGTCAGCGTACTCACATTATCGTGGCAATCGACTACTTCACTAAGTGGATAGAGGCGAAAGCTCTAGCTTCGACAACAGAATTCCAGGTCATCAAGTTCCTACAGGTCAACATATTCTCCAGGTTTGGCATTCCCAAAATACTCATTAGTGATAATGGTCCGCAATTTGTTGGAAAGGAGCTGAAATGGCTCTGTGAAGAATATCATGTCGACCATCGTTTCAGTTCAGTGCATCATCCTCAAACGAATGGGCAAGCTGAAGCAGCCAACAAGGTTGTCTTAGCAGGACTCAAGAAAAAGGTTCGAGCATTCAAAGGGAATTGGGCAGACGAACTGGAAAACGTATTATGGGCCATCAGAACTACACCTAAGGCAGCCACAGGAGAAACGCCTTTCAGTTTAGTGTACGGATCAGAAGCAGTAGCACCAGCCGAAATAGCAGTGCCTACCCACAGAGTCCTACACTTTAACGCGGAGGCAAACGAGATCGAGCGCAGAACCGACCTCGACTTAGCAGAGGAAAATAGATGGCTCTCGGAAAAGACACAAGCAAAGATGCGCTTGGCGACCGCTCGATACTTCAACAGAAAAGTCAGCGCTCGCCAATTTTTCATGGGGGAGATGGTTATGAGAAGGAATGAATTCACAAGGCTGGACAGTAAAAATAAACTTTCAGCCAAATGGGAAGGACCGTACAAGGTAGTAGAGATCGCCGCACCAGGATCCTACTATTTGGAAACCACCGAAGGCGAGAGGTTACCCCGTCCATTCAATTCTGAGCATTTAAGAAGATTTTATACATAGCTTGTAATCAAACTGTTATGTTAATAAAAGAAAGCCATTCCTTCATAAAGCGTGTCCACTCGAAGCAAGTCGAAGACAAAAGACCTGACGCCAAAGTCAGGCCAAAAGCCCTAACAACAAAGTTAGGCCAAAAGCCCTAGCAACAAAGTTAGGCCAAAAAGCCCTAGCAACAAGGCTAGGCCAAAAGCCCTAACAACAAAGTTAGGCCAAAAAGCCCTAGCAACAAGGCTAGGCCAAAAGCCCTAACAACAAAGTTAGGCCAAAAAGCCCTAACAACAAAGTTAGGCCAAAAAGCCCTGACGCCAAAGTCAGGCCAAAAGCCCTGACGCCAAAGTCAGGCCAAAAGCCCTAGTAACAAGGCTAGGCCAAAAGCCCTGACACCAAAGTCAGGCCAAAAGACCTAGCAAAAAGGTTAGGCAAAATAAAAGCCCTAGTAACAAGGCTAGGCCAAAAGCCCTGACGCCAAAGTCAGGCCAAAAGACCTAGCAAAAAATTTAGACAAAATAAAAGCCCTAGTAACAAGGCTAGGCCAAAAGCCCTGACGCCAAAGTCAGGCCAAAAGACCTAGCAAAAAAGTTAGGCAAAATAAAAGCCCTGACGCCAAAGTCAGGCCAAAAAAGTCCTAACAATAGAATTAGGCAAAAATGGGAAAGTAGACGCCAAAGCCAGACAAAGAGATCTGCTATCAACCCATTAAACAGAGGATAATGAATTTTAGGCGATCACTATAGATGATGAAGCCTTAAAGTTAACAAATTCCCTGTTATTATGCGAATACCTCAAAGGTTAAACTTCAAGGAAGGTAATATCTCTTTGAACTTAGAAGTTTATGCTTTTAAGTGTCAGAGTATTGTCCTGAGAAAGTTTGTATAGACTTATGCTCGGTCTGAGACTTTAAGAGTCGAAGCCATTATACAACAAGAAAAGTCGAGAGTAATTATGACTAAGATATTGGATGAATAGCCAAATATGTTCGAAAGTCAATCAAAGGCTCATGAATATAAAGGCATATAAAGAAACCAAGTCTTAATAAATAATTACAAAGCAAAACAAAAAATTACAAAAAATAGCTATCTAAAAAGACAAAGAAATATGGTCGCTAAGGAGCTGGAGGCTTCAAGCTTTGGGATCCTCAGGGGCAGGGGTGCTCTGCTCACCTTCGGGGGCAGGAGTACTGGGCTCGCCTTCAGGGGAAGTGTCTTCAGCAACAGCGGGCCGAGGAAGGCGACTCCGCAAGAAACCCTTCAGGGATTCAACTTCCCCAATGGGAAACTTGGGGTCAACCGCCTGGACCTCCTCCACCAGGTCCTGGAGAAAATCGGCAATCGCCGACTTCATCACCTTCAAAGCCTGGTCCTCAAAGTCCTCGGAGGCCTTGAACTCCTCGACCACGGCTTGGGGTGAAGGAACCGCCTTTAGCTGATCAGCTAGCCGGTTCTTCTCCTCCTCTAGGGCGATCCCCCTAGCTTCAGCAATGTCCCTCTGGGCCTCCGCAACTTCCCTCTGGGCGTCAGCAGCAGCCCTTTGCGCCTCAGTGGCGACCCGAAGAGCGTCCGACTCGGACACCTGAGCACGGGCCTCCTTCAACTCGGCCTCTACGCGAGCCCGGACCGCTTCTCCTTCATCAAGGCACCGATGAAGGACTTCAAAATCCTGAAGGGCAGCTGCCACATTGGCCTCCCTCTGCTTAATATCAGCAAGAAGGCGCTGCTCCTTGCTGAAGTACTCCGACCGGGCATTGTCCACCAAGGCGATCGCCGCGTCAGCGGTCGTCTTGATAGCCTCCATTTGCCCAGGGGTGATCCCGTGCTTCGGTATTGCTCCAGCTCGACAAGCAGGTCTGAATGCTTACCGGCGAGCTTGCCGAAGACGCGACCGATCATCACCTCTTCCCGAACGAGCTGACAACAAAAGAAAATTGAGAATTGTCAGGACACGAATAAAAGGGAACGACTATGAAAAAAAAGGGGACGAGGTCTTACCAGAGCGACTCGTTCGTAGTGTGGCTGAAGGAACCCCTCGATCTGAGGAAGCTCCGTAGGGATGGACGAACGGTCCTTGGGGGGAATTATCCCATCAAGGAGCCGAATGCACAGGTTCGGGCTACCCCAGAGGCTCTTCTGGGCTGGGCACCACTTCTTCGAAAGGTCCCCACAAGGGAACCAAGCACCCTGAGAGCTCGCAGCCTTGAGCGGCTGGAACAAGCTCACCATAGGGCAATACTCCTCCCCAGGAACCCTTGATCAGCTGGGGGCATCTGGCCCCTTCTGCTGGGTCCCAGACTCCTTCGGAGGGACCGTGGACGCCGTAGGAGGAGGGTCGCCAAAGATAAAACCTTCTCCTGGCCAGCCGTAGGGCCCTGGGGAGAAGGAGGAATGGCCGCCGAAGCGGGAGTCTTCCCCTTACCAGTGGAAGGACCCTTAGGAGGAGGAGGAGGAGGATGCTGTTCCTCACTCCTGACCTTCTTGGCAGGAGGAGGAGAAGGGTCTCGGACCACGTCAGCCGTGGACTCCTCTGCAAAACAAAAAGGAGAAAGTCACGTCAAAGAAATTATGAAAACATGGAAATAAGGCAGAGTATGGAAATAATACAGTGTGAAACAACATACCTCGCTGGCAAGGGCTATCAGGGGCCGAAGGAAGGTCCTCCTCTGGTTTCCTCTTGGACGATCGCCTAGAGGGGGGAGGAGGAGAGCTCAGCAGCGTCTGGTCGGAGGACAATCCCGCTGATCCCTGGTCATCAAAGAGACCTATCAGTTTTCGGCTCTTGCCTACGGCCTTGCCTACAAATGATAAAACAAGAAAAGGGTTAGAAAATTACCCAATCATCAAAGATTGGCGTGGCTTGATGAATGCCCGCCATCTCAAGCGCATTCTCAGTAGTCTCCACCACTAAGCGAATGGATTTGAACTGGGACGACCGATGCAATCGGTACAGGTCGTCGATGGCGTTCCGATCGCTCCCTGACAGTTCTTCGAAGGAAGGAGGAAAATCCTTGTCCGGGGTAAACAATTTCCAGGGTACACCCCCCTTGTACAAGAAGTATTCTTGTAGTTGGAGTTAGTGGCCCGGAAATCATCAACCAGACGGACATGGACGTTCCAAATCCATGCTTGAGGGCCCCCCCACTCTGTAAACTTCGGCCAGCGTGGTTGGAAGTGGTGGAGGTGGTTCGCCCCAGCTGCCAGTCGGAAGAAACACCGGAACAAGGCCAGTGAATACGCCCATTCCTGGCGTATGCACAGGAACTTGAAACCGACCCACATCCTGAGGGCATTAGGAACGAGTTGCGTGGGGTGGATCCCATAGAACTGGCACAAGGTCTGCAAATCCTCACAAAGAGGAAAACGCAACCCAGCATCAATCTGGGCCGCATAAATGTAAACCTCTCCGTCGTGAGGATAGTGCAGACCCAAGCCAGGATACCTAGGAGCATCCTCCACACTGAAGCCACCAAGCGCCACCATGGTCTTAAAGTAAGCCGGCTTCAACTCATTAGGCTTGACGTCTACTCAAATAAATTCAGATATGGCAATGACAAACATAAAAAAACAAAGAACATCAGATAATATTACCAAAACAGGGCACTGAAAGGGCAGAGGATTACCTTTCGGAGAAAAGATGGGCGTCTGAAGCTCAGGCCCATCCACCACCACTGGGGCGGCTGCGGATCTCCCCACGTCAGGCTGTCCCCCCGCTGAGGGGGGCACGGCGCCATGCCTAATGGTCAAGGGGGCATTGGTACTCTTGGGGGCGTTGGCATTCTTAGACCCCTTGACGGTTGTGTGCTTGACTCTCTGACTTCTGGTGGCCATGGAAATAGTTGAAAGGAAAACTGGAGAGGATTGAAAAAGGAAGGAGAAGGGTTCGCAAAGAGGCTCTGGAAATCTAAAGGAGTGAATAAGCGTAAAGAACAAAACAGAGAAACTGACATCTCTTATATAGGCCCCAAAAGGAGTAACCGCCACGGGCGAATCGAAGCGACACAGGAGAATAATTGCACATTTTTGGAAAAAAACGAAGCAATGTCAGGATTCCAAGAGACACCTCGGGGAGACAAACGGTTGGCTGGTATAGACATCTTTCAGACTACCCTAGGTTTACGGAAAAGTAAATGACAGGCGTGCCTCAAGTGACCGTTCAATTTCTGGACAACTGTGCAGTTATTAAATGCTGAAAGTCCACTAAGGAGACTAGGTGGTCGCCAACGCACTAATAGGCTTTATCAGAAATACCTCAAGTAGGTAGTGATCGCCTAACCAAGAAAGATAGACTTTCATAAACCTAGGTTACCTAGAGTGATCGCCAAAGGGGAATAAAAGGAAGGATATTTTTTCAGCTTTGAACAAAGAAGAAACTGCTCGCCAAACGAGCTCGAAATGCCTCAAAGGTCATGAACCATTACAAGAAATGAAGAAAATCGAATCTGAGACGTCACTATCTAAAACCCTACCAGGAAATCAAGCTCGACTGAAGAAACTTCAATCAAGCTTCGGGGGCAAATGTTGGGTATCGATAGTGACAGCCCAGTAAGGAAAATACCTCGAAGGCCCAATAACTATAGAGGGGGCAAACCCATGACATTCGAACCAGACCGGCCTCCATAGAATGGCCCAGAACTGAGCCCAAAGTCTCTGAGGACGCCCTAAGTGCTCGCCTTTCTTCACCAGGCCGTGACCTCTCACTGCTCGCCATGAGAGTGCTCGCCCCGAAGAGAGCCTGTCTCTCTCCTCTGGTCCCATTAAACAGTTAATAAGGGAGTTGCCATGATATCCCGCGTATCTCGGTCACATATTCACTAAAGATTAGATTTGGTAACTGCAATATCTCGCAGTAACTGCCATATCCCACGATCCGAATCTTCAGCAGCACCATATACATTCTTACTCTTCTCACTTCGTCTCTATCTTGTGGTTATTTTCCTTCAGACATTGTTGACTTCTTATAGACCAGAAAAGATGACAATCTTCAGTGGCTTGGCCACTTGGCCACTTTATTGTACAGTATATGGGCGGACGGCATCTCCTTAAGAGTATCGGTACTCTCGATCACATCAACCAAAGAAGTGACGAGAGTCGGAGAGACTTTTATACTCGTTTCAACAAGGAGTTGGCAGGCGATGTTGGCGAGAGCCTAAGTGCCATACCCGTCAGCACGATAAATGAGATGGTGGCGAAAGTCAAGGCATACATTGACCTCGAGATAGCTAGAAAGGGCAAAAAAATCCCATAAAGAATCCAAGAACGAGGTACAAAAAGGGAAAAATATGGAGCAACGATCACAAAAGAACCATTCCCAAGATGATAAGGACGCCTTCTGATGCAACGTCCAACTAGAGAAGTTTACGGGACTTTCAGCCCTTAAATCAGGAAATCTCTATCATCTTGACTGATATGGAAAAGAAGGATTGGTCGTCGCCACCACCGCTGCGGAAGAATGGGGAACCTATGGGGCCAGACCATGAGCAATATTTTTCATACCATCATTGCAAGTGGCATAGGTGGTGGTGACCCGACAGTCTACATTCTCAACAACCACTGATATTATATATATATATATATATATATATTCAACAGATATATAGTTATGAAAATATTTCTTTAGTGACTTTTTCGTCAAAAAAATAATATAATTTAACAATAGTAATATATTATTTGTAGAAGACTCTATTAGTAAGACACATTATTTGCGTTCCCAAAATATGTGATTTAGCAACATAATAATGATTGTTGGTGATGAATTATTTTAGTAGCGGTTATGGTCATCACTAAAATATGATATTGCTAACAACGTACAGTCACTAAACCGTACTAGCCAACCAGTAAACCTATTGAACCACCATTAATTATATATATATATGGGAAAAGTATGAAATTGCACCCATGATGTTTGTTCTTACACCCGTATGTTTCTGTTTGTTTGTAATTGAGCTTTTCCATCCAATTCAAACAGTAACCGTTAAATAAATGTCATGTGCTGTCCATGTGCCATAAACCTAACCTGATATACCTACAATACCCCAGCCTTTTTAATTATTAATGAGGTGAGGTTTGATTTGCAACAGCTACTGAGAGCTCCTTCAGAAGTGCTAGTTGATGTGGTGAGGGGAAATTTTGGATCTAATTCCTACAAATCCATCATTAATGTCACCTCGAGTACTCTCGAATTAGGAGGATGTCGTTGCTTGGTGGTGAAAAGGTACAACAAACAACTGATGGGTACAATTAGTATAGAAGACTTTGAGGAGCACATGAGAAGGCTCAGCAAGTCGAATCATCCCAATGTGCTGCCCCTTACTGCTTACTATTACAGGAAAGATGAGAAACTGCTACTCTATGAATTCATTCCAAACACATGCAGCTTGGCTACTTACCTTCACGGGGGTCACTTATGTACGTCCTTACCCAACATGCATGCTGCATATAGTACACACATGAAATTGCAACAGATCATCCCTACTATCACAGTCATATATATATATATATATATATATATACATTCAATTCTTAATTTAAAATTAATGAACATACTGCATGAATGAATTCAGGAAATAAGAAGTTGCAAGGAGTGCTTCAATGGAAATACAGATTGAACATCATCAAAGGAGTATGCAGGGGACTGCAATATCTTTACAGTGAATTTACAGACCTCGTCATCCCCCACAGACACCTCAAATCCTCCAACGTCCTCCTGCAGCAGAAGCATGACAACACCAGCAGCAACTTGGAATTAATGAAGCCTCTCCTAATGGACTATGCCTTGGCCGCAGTCACCAATCCCGACTATGCCCACCAGATCATGGTTGCATATCGATCCCCCGAGTCATCTACTCCTCATCATGTCTCAACCAAGTCAGACATATGGTGCCTCAGAACACTCATATTGGATCTTCTTACTGGAAAATTCCCAACAGTAATATACATCAATTATCAATCCTACGACGAGGAGGAGGAGGAGGTCGACCTTTCAACATGGGTCTCCTCTCATCATCATCATCTATCCACTACAGTACTAGACAAAGAGATATTTGGGGCCACAAAGTTGGGCTACTACAAGAACCAGATGATGAAGCTTCTCCAGATAGGCCTAAGCTGCTGTGAAAAGGACGTCCATAGAAGATTGAGTATAGCGCAGGTTGTCCAGAAGGTTGAAGAGTTGATAGACCACGAGTACAATAATGTGGAGACTCCATCCACATTATAATACCAGTGTTGATTAGGACGAAGCAAGTGCAGCAACCATAGGATCATCATCTTAGAATTAGAGATATGAATCGTTGATTATTAGTTTGCATTGACTGCAGCAATAAAGACGGGAAGACGATCTTGATAATCAAGGAACATTCAATGGGTAAGTCATTACACCTTTGTTTAATCTCCATTACGTTTGTTAATTTTGCTGATTTGTGGGTAACTTTCCATATTAGTGTGCTGCGAACTTCAGTTCGGAAGACATTCCAGCAGCAGTAAATACGAGCAGCACTAGCACCAGCACCAGCACCAGCTCTTCTCTGTCTGTAGTCCGATCTGGTCTCTCTGTCTGAGTTCCAGTTTGCCTTAGGTTCCACTTTCACACGCCCAAAGGTGATGGTTTGCCTTAGGGGTAAATTGGTCATTTAACATGACATCAGTTCAAATTTAACGACGACACGTGCCCTTCACGTGACACTTAACGGGATTTTTTAACGTTGGGTGCAATGACCAACAAAATGTAACATACGGGTGTAAATAATTGCGGCAAAAAACATATAGGTCCAATGACAAAAAATTGCAAACATCCGGGTGCAATTTCATACTTTTACCTATATATATATATACATTATACCTTATTCTAAAGACGTCGCACCCTGACTTTTGGTTCGAAGAGTTCATTCTCCTCAAGACTTCCGGAGACCCTTTTTGCCCACAAAATACGTTACAATGTTCTAAACCTTCTCCCTCAAACTTAATCCTCTCTCCTTGTGCACTAGCATATCCTTCTCCAACCACCTCACCGAGCTCGAGCGAATTCTTGAATCTTCTTAAAATTCCAACTCCAATCCATCAACGATTCATATGTCTTTGGTCATTGACGACGTGTTTGAACTTAGGGTTAATAATCAAATTGCTACCCCAACTTTGGACACTTTACAAATCACTACCCGAAATTTAATTTTTCAAAAAGTGTTATCTAAACTTTGATACATGGGGCAAATTGCTATCTCCGTTAAGTTTTCCGTTAAATATGGACAAAAAATGACGTAGCAGAACATGATTGATCCATAATTTTAAAACTTATATATTGCTTTTAAAAAACAATACTAGAAAAATTAATACGGAAAATAAGAGTTTTAAATATATTATTTTTATTTAAAATGTGAAATAAAAATAAATGACTAGGTTTCTTTAATTTTGTTTCATTTTGAAAACTCTCATTTTTCCAGTTTTTTCCTTAAATTTTGTATTTTTTTAGTATTTTTAAAAATTTATTTAGTTTTCTAAATTATGACCAATCATATACTGCCATATCATTTTTCGTCCATATTTAACGGAAAACTTAGCGGATGTAGCAATTTGCCCTAAGTCTGAAAGTACATGTAGCAAAATAAAATAAAAAAGTTCACGTAGAAATTTATAAAATGTCCAAAAGTTGGGGTACAATTTGATGATTAACCTAAGGTAGAATATAGAGTGTTCCAATCTTGAGGTAGGGACTGAAAACCCTTTCACAACCTTAAGAACTCAAAAATCCTTTTTGACCATGGTACAAGAATTTTTGAATGCCAAACCATCTCTTATCATTCATGCTAGAGCTACATCATCTTTAATTTTACCCTCTCAGCTGCTAGCATAAGGAAAATAAGAATAATAAGAATACGAGAACCAGGAAGTTTTTGATATTGTTGAAGATGTAAGATATGTACTGCTATACTTGTCTCTCACTTGTGTATTGGTTAAATTGTTTGAGTACAACATTATAGTTTGTTTCATATAGTAGTAATCATATTTGTGTAGTGCTCGATATTCTATTGGTTTGCAGAAACAAGCATATTGGGCTATTTTGCTTTTATCATTCAAATTTCCAGTTGAAAACTAGAATGTGCAATTGCTTTTTGTACTATGTTCATTGAATTAGCTGATATGAAATTTTTTGATTTAGTTAATTGGGAGAATACTGATAGTGTATATGAACAAGTTTACAAGGCTGAAGAGTGTACTCGTAGTGTATACAATGACAATATTTGTTGTTAATAAATATTGTTCACGTTGCTGGGTTCAGTTGTGCCATATTGTCGTCATACCAACCTTTAACCACGAAATCTATTGAAACAAGATTTTTGTCGTCACTAAATGTTAGAAACGACAATGAGGGCTTTTAGTGACTATTTATTGTCGTCGTTGTAGAGCATTTTTCTTGCAGTGTGTATGAGATACTAAACCCCATTTTTTTTTGTGTATTATACAACTTAGAATTGCAATCATCTTGGAAGGTAGGCTTGCATCTCTGATCATGTGAACATTTTTCAGGTCTTACCTATATATCCTAATACTATTCATCTTGTCTCAACAATCACAACCATGTGTTATGATTCGTATTTGGCTTGCAAACACAATCTAAGCAATTCCATTAATCATCTTCAGCCTTTCAGACTCCATTAACCCGATTGGATCACTCGCTTTTGTCGACTAATTCATGAGAACCGAATCACTTATGGTTCAGCGAACACATAAGTATTTGATAGGTCTCATGTCAACGAAATCATCTGATAACTCATATGGTCTAGCCTAAATTGTCGTGCATTTAAATCTATATCATACTTGCAGGAACAAGAAAATTCAAAAGTTTCAATATTATATGAAAATGCACTTAAATCCATATATATAAATCTACCATAAATCCAACTGCAACTCTGAGTCTGAATGCGACTTCGACGACTCCACTCCTCCTCCTCCTGCGATTCATTCAATGATGACGACTCATACGATTCCGACGACGAGAATGACTTCTATGATGTCGAAGATGACGACTCCTGCGATTCCGCGAAGGCGACAACTCTTCTAGACATATCCAAATGTTTCATAGAAAATCCAATGTATCCAAGAAAGCTGCAAAGGATAAATGTCAAGCTCCTCCTTCTCCTTTTACGATGACTGCGAATCCGATGACAACAACTCTTCCACCTTCCCTCCGCCACCATCCCCTTTCTCTTTATTTTTTTCCTTTTTTAATTTTCTTTTGTTCTTATTCGTCCAACCTGAAACCATTTGGTTTTTTAAAAGAACCCGGTTCTTGAAAAACTGCCTAGCTTTTACTCTTCTATTCGAATTCATTGTGCAATTCGGCCTTTTAAAAAAATCGAACTGTCATCATGTCCAGTCCATGGTCCGATTTGTTCTAATAACATTGCTTTGGAATCCCTAAATGTGACCTTCATTTGTATATGCATAGCGCATAGTGCATTCTTTCAACATACAGAATACATTATCTGTCATGTTATGAAAAAAATTGTTCCTACATTAATACTAATAAATTTCTAAATAAAAAGTTTGAATAGAATTATGAATTAATTACGTACTTGTCCACTTATGTTTGACTCATGTTATCTTTCAATTACTTATTTTGTTTCTGTATTTTAAAATGATTACTTATATTTTTGAACACGACTAATTACTCACTTCATCAATTAATTGTCCATTTTTTTAATTGTATCATTCTTTGATATGTAGCCCTAGAAAGTAAGTGATTTGATTTTAGAAGAGAACATAATTGACTAAACGACACAAGCTAAAACCAAAAAATAACATTAACTAATATAAATGACTAAATAAATAATTTATGCTAATATCATTGAATATTACTGATATTTGTATATTATTTAAGAGGTGTTAAATGATATCTATTATTCTGTTCAATACATTTAAGGGTAAAATACGACATTACCTCCTAAAGTTTACTTCGTTTTTATGTTTCCCCCTTAAAGTTTAAAATATTAAATTTTCGTCCATAATATTTAGACCGAATAAAAATTATCACATTTTCGTCCAATTGCCGTTTAGTTTACAAATGAAAATCCCTTCAGGTGCAGATCACGTGATTTTTAAACATTCTGAAATGTCAAAATTGCCTTCCGGAAACCACCGTATGAACTGCAACTCTTCCATTGGAACCGTTGTCTACAAGCACTCGACAACTTCTTCCATTGCTTCTCCCTCCCCGTTTTCATAGTGGAAGATTCTTCATCCTCTTCTAGAACCTTCATCTCATCAACCTCACCTCTCATCATCGTTAACGATCTATCGTTGTTGTTACAGTAAGAAGGTAAGTTGTCGGAGGAGTAGCTAGTTGTTGCATCATGGAAACAAAGAAAACTCTGTTAAAGAGACAATGATGAAGAAGGAAGAAATGTCTGCAAATCAGGTCTGATTATATAGCCAAACAAACCAGAGACAGACTATGTGGACTGGAGAGACGCCGAACTCAGGGTTCTTGGAGTTAATGTGCAAGATTGGATCCACGGAGAGCTTATTAACAGTGTATTGGACATGAATATCGACCACATCGACGTCCTAGAGAACCCAATCCTGGGTGGCGCTGTGATGGGGACGTCGTGGGTGATCGAGTTGCGCAACGGCGGAAGACCGCCTCCAATCAGCCCTTCATCCTCAGAGTCAACAAGACCCGTTTCGGTGGAGAATCCAACCCATCTCATTTATGAACTCCACAACTTCATTCTTCGATTCTTATTCGATTATCCCGTTAGTATCTGAAGAGGTTTCTAATGATTCTAAGGTGCTCTCGAGTGTGTAGATCTATAAGCAGATGGAGTTTTCTGCTACAATGAAGGGGAAAAAGATGCTCGAAAGACCACCAATCGGGTTAGAGTTTTCTGTATTTAATGAGGGGCAATTTTGTCCTTTCAAAATATTAAAAAGTCACATGATTTGCACATGATCACATTTTCGTCAGTATTAAACGACAATTGGATGGAAAGGGAGTAATTTTTATCCAGTTCAAACATTAGGACGCAAATTTAAAATTTTAAACTTTAAGGGGAAAACCTAAAAACGGAGCAAACGTTAGGGGGTAATGTCGTATTTTACCCCTTCTATAAGACTTGTCTACCTATGAGTTTTTAGACAGTTTGGATAAGAAATCTCAGCAAGAAGAAGAAGAAATGGATTGCTTAGGACTGAAGCAACCGAATTGTGTTATAACAGAAAACAGAGTAGAAGATCTGATTTTACATAGATTGAACAAGTTGATCTTTTAGAATGACCATGACACCTATTTATAGTCTAAGTAAGATCCTAATGAGAAGATTACAGGAGAACTCTGGAATACTCAAGAAGATTACTGGAAGACTCAAGATATATACATAAAACTCGGATAACACACTTCTAAACAACACAAACTATTACATAACCCCTAACATTCCCTATCCAAGATCTTTCTTTGAAACTACTTGTTTGATCTTGATTTGATTTTCTTGTTCTCACTACCTTCATGCTTGTTCAGTTTTCAATCGAACCTGAGCTACATCCATTTATTCATTCCCAACCGATTTGAGATCATACACTAATCTTGATTTCAGTTCTCCTGTTCTTCATCATATTCATACAATCCAAAACAAGAGATCATATAAATTCATCCCAATTCATCACCAAAGGTTCACAAGTCATAAACCAAACTCAAACAAGATGATGTATTGCTTGATACTCATATCTTTATTTACCTTTTCAACTTTCCATCACACCTTACATCTGTTATTTTTCAACTCATGAGATGTAAGTATGAAGTCAACTTCTCAAGCCCCATGATACAGATCAAAACTTGACATAGAGTCATCCTTGCACTGATTCAATTTCCTTCTTTCATCATTCCATTTCTTCTAATTTTCTTTTCATTGCTTGATATTTCTCTATTTTTTTTTATATATATGGCAGGAAGGTTTGAGCCTTCATCTTTTCATTGGGATTGGAAGGTTTGAGCCTTCATCCTTTCTTTCTCCAACCAATGAAGAAGTATCTTTTACGTTGTCTTATTCATTGATTATTTTTGAAATCAAACCCCAAGAGATGCCATTTGAACAAAGGATGACTCATAATCAATCCGAGATCAATGAGAACAAGAGAAGAAAACTTCACCAATACATGATCACAACGAAAACATTCAACGAAGGATGAAGAAAGCAGAGAAAGAGAACCCCCCCCCGAGTAAACAGACAATACAAATCCCTGTTTGATGAATGTGTTATAACACAAACCAAAGGAGAGAAAAAGAATGACAGTATAGATCACAAGTTTATGAGAGTGAGAACAGTACAAGAACACACAACTGAAGTGCAGATTAGAGCATAACAAACCAGCTAAGAATTTTAAACAGAACACTCAAGCAACATTTCATAACAACTACTGAACAAACATATACTGATAAAGATGAAAGAAGACAATCAATCAACATTCTAACAATTCAAACACCTTATACTAAGCACTGAGACAAATCGTCAACCTCATCAAGAGAGTAAACACCTAGTCTTTTGAGAAGAGGAACAAAGATTTTTCCACCCAGAGGCTTTGTAAGAATGTTTAAAACTGATCATCAGATGGCACAAAATTAACAAGCACATGACCACTACTGACTTTTGCACGCAAAAAACTTAAATCAATTCAACATGTTTCATTTTCGAGTGATGAATAGGATTTTCAGTTAGTCCAACAACACTAGTGTTGTCACACCACACCACACCACATGAATGGATGAGAGAGGAACACCAAGTTCTTGAAGAAGAGATTTGACCCAAAGTACCTCACATATAGCATTAGCTATACCTCTGTACTCGGCCTCAGCAGATGAACGGGAAATGACAGGTTGTTTCTTAGAGCTCCACACAATTGGATTTCGATTGAGCAAGAGAAAATGACCAGAGATTGATTTCATATCTGTTGGATCACTTCCCCAATCTGCATCTGCATAAGAAGCCAAAGAAACTTAATAAGAAGGAATCAACGAAGCTTGAAACAATAATCCATGACACAAAGTGCCTTTGAGGTACTTTAAAATATGTACAAGAGCATGACAGTGACACAAAGTAGGAAACTTAACAAATTGACTTAATTTGTTGAAAGCAAAAGCAATATCCGGCCGAGTTGCACGTATGTGTTGAAGAGCACCAATTGTGCTTCTATAAAGATCACGATTAGGGCATGGAGTACTATCCTTATCAACCATTACCTTGGACAAGAAACTACCTGTCATAGGAGTAGGCATAGAATAAGTATCTGTCAAACCTGTTCGATGAAGCAGCTCTGTAATGTACTTGTGCTGGCTAAGAAGTAAACATTCATCTTTCACCTGAACATTCATTCCCAAGAAATAGTTCAATGTTCCTAAATCTTTCAATCTAAATTCAGTATTGATCTGTCTAATGACTACTTCAGCATCATCAGAGTTACTTCTCGTGACAACAATATCATTTACATATACGAATAGAAAAACAAAACCTGTATTAGATTGCTTTATGAACAAACAATTATCTAATTTAGAAACAAGAAACATAAGCTGAGATAACAAGAAGTGTTGAAGCTTTTCAAACCAGGCTCTCAGTGCTTGTTTTAAGTCATACATGGCTTTATGAAGCTTACACACCAAGACATTTCCTACTGAATCACATTGCTCGAATCCAGGAGGTTGAAGCATGAATACCTCTTCAGTGAAATCTCCGTGAAGGAAGGCATTATTAACATCAACTTTCCTGAGTTGCCACTTATTAGTTAGAGCTAAAGAAAGAATAGTACGACTGTAGGAGACTTTACAACAGGACTGACTGTTTCAGAGAAATCAAAACCGGGCTTTTGCGAGAACCCTTTTGCAATCAGACGAGCCTTGTATCGTGCTACAGATCCATCTGAGTTCCTTTTTGTTTTAAAAATCCACTTACAACCTACTGGAATGCGTCCTTTAGGAAGAGGAACAATAGACCATGTCTTGTTGATAGATTAAGCTTGTAGTTCATCATGGATAGCCTGAGTCCAATGTGGTGTTTGAAGAGCACAATGAACAGAAGTAGGCTCTGATTCTGCTAATTCAGATGACTGAGATGACTCTGGATTTGTTGAATCAGATGAAGGTTTAACACTTGCTACATTTAAAGCTAAAAACTGAACTGCAGACTGAGAAGCACTCTTAGATCTAATGAGCATGGGATGTATGTTGCTTGAAACATGACATGGATCAATAGATGAAATCTGTCTAGATTGAACTACTGAATCTAAGTCAGAGCCAACAACATCTGTTACAGGAACAAATCTTGCTGACTCTACTAATTCATCATTTAAAGAAGGAACATACCTGATAACTTCAGTATTAACAATCTGTCCAGAATGATCCTCTGGTGTGCAATGACTGATTACTTCAGCAGTTTGATTCACATCTTGATGAGATGGACTACAAGCAGGAGAAATATCAAAAGAACCACCTGAATGACCAGAGATAGAAGCATTAGGATCTGCCATAGGATGTGAAGGAGACACATTACAATGATCTGAAGGCGTGTTAATGAACCCAAATGGTAAAAAATAATGTCTCACTGGTATAGGTGTTTTTTGGAGCAGCAGAGAGCATGAACTTACCATTGCGATCATCAAACAGATACTCATTTTCATGAAAACGAACATGCCTTGACACATATATTCGACCATTACTATCCAGACATTTATATCCATGTTGCTGAGAACAATATCCAAGAAACACACATGGAGTTGAACGATAATCAAGTTTGTGTTTATTGAAAGGTCTGGTAAACGGAAAACACAGACATCCAAAGACCCGAAGCATGGAATAGTCAGGAATCTTACTAAACAATACCTCATGAGGAGAAGCATGATTAAGAACCTGAGTAGGCAATCTGTTGATTAAGAACACAGCAGTATAGAAGGAATCACTCCAATATTGCATTGGAAGACTAGCTTGATACATGAGTGTTAGTCCCATTTCCATAATGTGTCGATGCTTTCTTTTTACGATTCCATTTTTCTCTGATGTGTAGGGAAATGTGATCCTGTGATCAATACCATGATTAGCAAAGTATGAAGAAAGAGATTTAAATTCTCATCCTTCATCAGTCTTCACTGATTTCATAGAGCAAGCTAATTGTTTTTCCGCAAAAGTATGAAATTGAATAAACAGATTTGCAGCCTCACTTTTCTGACTCAGAAAATAAATCCAAGTGTAACAAGAGTAGACATCAATGATATTCATGTAGTATCTCTTGCCATTAGAAGTCACTGGGGTAGGTCCCCACAGTTCAACCTCAACAAGTTGAAGAGGTTGAGTATATTTGGTTGTCGAATTTGAGAAAGGACGTTTAATACTTTTTCCCACAGAACACACAGTACATAATCCATACGAAGAAGAACATTTCATTCCAGAGTTTTTAAAAACCGAAGACAACACCTTAGAAGAAGCATGACCGAGACTTTTATGCCATAAACTTGAAGTTTCAAAAACATTGACAGAATGATCTTTACTAATATCAAGACTGGCATGTTTATTACGTCTAGACGAATTGAAATCAAGAAAATCTAACTTGTACAAGCCTCTAGGTTCTTCACCCTACAGGAGCACTTCACGAGTAGTCGAATCACAAATTACACAATAGGTGGGATGAAATTCAAAGTATACTCCATTATTCCTGGAAAACTGCGAGACATACACTAAGTTCTTGGTAATTTCAGGCGTATATAGAATATTGTTAAGAAACAATGATTTTGAAGGAGTATTTATAACAGATGTACCAATGTTTGATATGGTTAAATGAGAACCATTACCGACTTGGACTGTACCTGCTCCCTTATATGGTTCTGCTCCCTTATCTGGCTGATCATTTGTGATGTGGTTTGTTGCACCAGAATCAGGATACCAGACCTGATCATTGTGAGTTGATTGAGGAGCAGGAAGAGAGACAAAATTTACTTGAGGAGTATAAGTTGAATCTTGAGCAGGTGGTACTGAGGGCATTCCCATGTTTGAGTAGGATGGCATAAAATTTCCAACATTGTATCCAGGTGGTATGGCATACGGTAACATTAAAGGGTAATGACCATAAGGAGAAGCACTTGGTATGAAAATAGGATGAGATGGATAAACAGAATTGTGAGAAACAGGCACAACGTTTGTTGATGTATTCATTGATGAAGAATTCATAGAAGAAGAAGTTGTAAATTGTTCTGTAGAGTCATTCCAATCACTCCAAGAGGCTTGACACATATTTGCAGACATCTGAGCATTTGAATTGATTGAGGACGTAACGCCATGGAAGTTAACATCAATCCTTTTGTAGCATCGATTGACGAAGTGGCCAATCTTCCCGCAGAGTTGACACTGAGGTCTGTTACTTCCACCACATCCTCTTCCTCCAGCTCCTCTGCCTCGATCAAACATAGGAGGAGCAAGCTAATTCTGAATACTTGCATTCTGATTCTGTTGATTAACAAAACTGGTGTTGTTCACATCTGGCTTGTAAACAGAGTCTGTGTTCTGTGTAGCCTTCTTGGAGAACTCCTATGCACTATGAATCATTGCCTGTGGCATCAATATTGGATCAAAAAGCGGATCACGAGTTCTAGTTTCAGTATCTAGAAGCACATAACTAACAGAGGCTAAGTCATACAGATTTCTGCTTGCGTGAATCACCGAAACAACATTGTCGAATTGACCTTTTACTCCATCAAGAACTATAGAGATCTGCTGCATTTCATCTATGGGATGACCACAACTAGCTGGACTATCACATGTAGATTGAATATCAGCAAGATAATCCCTAACAAACTGCGTAATTAGCTTCCTGGTTTTCAGTCTACAATATAAACTCATCACTCTGGTTGATGAAGAAGAAAACATTTGATATAGTTTTGACCAAACATCAATAACAGTCATGCATCCTAACAAATATTTGTTATTCTGAGGAAAAATCGACATTAGCAACTCAGATGCTAAGGAGCTATCACGCTGTTTATACTTTGCATGGGCAGGATTGGGCAGATTTTCACCGTTTTCAGTTGTAATAAGAGTAGGCACAGTTTGCACACCATAGAGATGTGATTCTAAGTCAAAAACTCTAACATCAAGGATTACCTGCTGTTTCCATGACTCAAAGTTGTCATCTCCGGTCAGAAAGCGGGTCTTCTTGTTCGAGAAGGCAGGAGGAAGTGCATCCTCCATTTATGATACGCCGACAGCAAACCTTGATTAATCTCGATCTTCTGATGTAGGAATCACGATAAAGTAGGAATCACTAGTTGTAATCCTCAGATTCGTATAGCTCTGATACCATTTTAGACAGTTTGGATAAGAAATCTCAGCAAGAAGAAGAAGAAATAGATTGCTTATGACTGAAGCAACCGAATTCTGTTATAACAGAAAACATAGTAGAAGAACTGATTTTACATAGATTGAACAAGTTGATCTTTTACAATGACCATGACACCTATTTATAGTCTAAGTAAGATCCTAATGAGAAAATTACAGGAGAATTATGGAATACTCAAGAAGATTACTAGAAGACTCAAGGTATATACATAAAACTCGGATAACACACTTCTAAACAACACAAACTATTACATAACCCCTAACATGATTTACTTAAAAGGTAAGTTACACAGTTGTGATTGCTTCCTCTAATCTTAAATAGTGTGATAAGTATTTGATGTTGTTTATGCAAATAAAAATTAGAGCAACCTAATCTAGTTGTTCATTTCTTCATTTTTTTAATTAAATAATTAGTCTGAATGTTGAAAAGACATGATTAACGATGTTGTTGGATTTTCTGAAACCTTCACTTCACATAGACGTCACTCTTACTTGGCCACTGACCCGCACAAAGGAAAGCCCCGGGTGTCCCGTTTGTTTCCCCTTCGAAGTTTAAGTCAGTCTGGGTTTTCAGGAGTTAATGTATGGTACAAGTTCATAATGAGTCATAAATGAAAGTAAATGCTAGTATTTATAGGAGAGGTTAACCTGATGAACAGTGTTACCCATTTACCATGGTTGACTATTGACCGTGGTTACTTTATGTCATTCAGGAAGGGATGATGAGTCAAATAACTGGATCTTGAGATGTCAAGTCTCTGGATATTCAACTGTCGGTTGGTAGCTGTCGATGGCCTCGGTAGAGGCATAGCCTCCGTAATCACTTGAAAGGCGTAGCCTATAATGAACCCATGGGGGAAAAGCCCCTATAATGTGTCGACGCCTGGACAATATCCAGGGTGAAGCCCACGAATGAATATCGTCGCGTCAATACGCATCATCTGTCCACCCGAGCAAAGTAGGAGCATTGGTCCTAGTTGTGTAGGTTCCTTTTTGAGCGTTGACTCCTTATCATTACTCATTCTTGAGTGTCGACTCGTCTCAGTTGGATATTCCTTTTCCAGGCGTCGACTGATGATATCCGAGGATGTTACATTTAAGCGGAAAATCTTGAATTTTGAAGGAAGGAAAGTTTGAATTTGAAGGCGGGAGATTTGAACAGGGAAAACGTTTCACCTTCCCAATGTGACGTCATCGATTCCTTTTCCCAATGTTTCACCTTCCAACAATCAATATTTCGCGAGAATTCACATTTCGAGGAGGGGCGACTGTTCATATTCTCGGGACCACTATAAATAGGGTTAAAACCCTTCATTTCCGAAACCTTTAGCCCATTTGAGCTCTGCCTTCTCTTTAGATTCTCTCTCTAAAAATCTGTCCCCTACCTTAAAGGTGTCGCTCCTTAAAGTGCCGACACCATTGCCAAGTGTTACCTTAATGCCTCAAAGGTCCAACGCTTATACAAGAACACCAAGATGGTCTCTTCAAGCTATGCCCCTGAATGTAAGGATTTAAATATTCCACTTGCTTATATAGATCCTAAGCCCAATTTGATTACCTGAGAGAATTTTGGTCTAGGTGTAGAACTCTCTAGTATTAGCGACACTGAACGTCCCCGTTTTTCACGACCATCCAATTTGTAACCCGATGGAGGACAAAACCACCATCTATTTGGGTCAAATAGATGCGGGGCTTTGCTTCCCTTACTGTGAATCCCTTGTAGAGATGTGCAACTATTATGGCGTCGCCGCAACGCAAATTTCCCATAACGCATTACGCATGTGGGTAAGTTTTAGGGTCCTTTATTTTGATCGGGGTTGGGCGTACTCCCTCTCTTTCTTTAAAGCTTATTTCCACCTTCACGTCAATGCATTTGGAATTGTTTTTCAAACACGCTTTCCTGAGTCAAAAGGTTGGAATGCTCGACGCCTCGTATAGGACACTTAGTCTTGGAATCTGAAAAATCTATCGGTGAGTGGGTTAAAATCCACTATTTAAAATTTGAAAAGTAAATACTTTTTCTTCAACGAAGGCGTCACCTGACCTTTACGTACACCCCGTACAGATCCAACCCCTTCTTTTCCAGATTTTTCTGAAGAGGATCTGCAAATTTTGAACTTAATCTACCTAGAACACTCCAAAGGCTTGCTATGTTACATTTCAAAAAACACTATGGAGGCGACGCTTGTTAGCGCGACAATAAAGTCTTCGAACCCATCCCCACCAATTAGTTGGGTATTTCTATAACTTTACCTTTCCTTTGTAGGTCCTTTTGATTATATGTTTGATGTTGATGACCAAAATGTCCAGGTGTCGATTGGATTCTTCCAATGGATGAGGATGAGCCTCCAAAGAAGAAACAGAAAGGAAAGCGGAGCTCCTAGAAAGAGAAACCCAAGCCGTTGTACCCCTTGATCGTAAGTCCAATGTTTTTAGACGATGAAACCAATGAGGTGGTGGCGACATTCAAAGGTGAAATTCTCTACTCTTTTTATAAGGATGATACTCTTTATTGCCTCCTTTCTTCAATTTTGGTGTCGAAACGATACATACCTCCCATTTTAAGTGAGGATCGACGCTCGTATATCTGGAAGAAGACTTAAACGTATATTTCATGGCCTCCAGGTCCCCAAGCGACGCTAGAAGAATCAAGGGCGACGCCAAAAGAATCAAAGGCGTCTCTCATGGCGTCCTTTTCTCCTGAGGCCCATGAGATTGATGCATCACTTGTGTTCTTCAATCTCATGGGCCTCAGAAGAACCTACTTGTGTAAAGTTTAACCTTTTGGTCCATATAAAACGAACTTAATATTTTCGGATACTTGTGTTGAGGTGTTGCCTTTCATGTTATGGCTTTAGTTATTTTACTTAGGAATTTTATCTTCCCGATTCTCAGAATTTTGTCCCAAGGATTTTTCATCCTTTATTTTATAGTATTTCTCTATATAGAACTTGTATAAAATTTTAAATATGGATTCCAATGCCAAAAATGGCGATGCTTGATACTGACCAACAATCTACATTGATGTTCTAAGTATCTAACGACACCGCTTTTTAACGAGCCACTATCATCGAGATTTCTTCATCGGAAACAATTAATGGCGTCGCTCAAAAATCAAGTAATTCAAATATTTGAGTATAAGTATAGCGACACTTAATAACCCTTTATTGAAGATATGTTCATAGATATTGATCCTAAATAATTAAGTGGCGACACTTGATAACGCACGACCATTAGTTTACTTATGATTTTCATCATGAGATATTATGACGCCTTCTTCATCATGAATAACCTTTCAGTATTAATGCTAAATCAATTAATGGCGTCACTTAATAACGAAACACCATGTTTTGGATTTCCCCTATCCTTAAGTAATTGGGGTGACACTTTTTAACGAACGACCACAAATTTACTTCGAATTTTTCAGTATTAATCCTTAAGCAAGGAGTGGCAATCGTCACTTAAAATGGGAGGTCTACATTGTTTCGTTGCCAAAATTGAAGAAAGGCGGCAATAAAGAGTGTCATCCTTATAAAAAGAGTAGGGAATTTCATCTTTGAATGTCGCCACCGCCTCATTGGTTTCATCGTCTAAAAACATTGGACTTGCGGTCAAGGGGCCCAACGGCTGGGGTTTCTCTTTCTAGGAGTGCCGCTTTCCTTTCTGTTTCTTCTTTGGAGGCTCATCCTCATCCATTGGAAGAATCCAATCGACACCTGGACATTTTGGTCATCAACATCAAACATATAATCAAAAGGACATACAAAGGAAAGGTAAAGTTATAGAAATACCCAAATAATTGGCGGGGAAGGGTTTGAAGACTTTATTGTCGCGCTAACAAGCGTCGCCTCCATAGTGTGTTTTTGAAATGTAACATAGCAAGCCTTTGGAGTGTTCTAGGTAGATTGAGCTCAAAGTTTGCAGATCATCTTCGGAAAATTCTGGAAAAGAAGGGGTTCGATCTGTACGGGGTCTACGTAAAGGTCAGGCGATGCCCCCGTTGAAGAAAAAGTATTTACTTTTCAAATTTTAAATAGTGGATTTGAACCCACTCACCGATAGATTTTTCGGATTCCAGGACCAAGTGTCCTATCCGAAGCATCGAGCATTCCAACCTTTTGACTTAGGATAGCGTGTGTGAAAAAGAAAAATTCCAAAGGCATTGAAGTGAAGGCGGAAATTAGCTTTAAATAAAGAGAGGGAGTACGCCTAACCCCGATCAAAATAAAGGACCCTAAACCCTACCCACATACGTAAGGCGTTATGGGAAAGTTGCGTTGGGGCGATGCCATAATAGTTGCACATCTCTACAAGGGATTCACAGTAAGGGAAGCAAAGCCTCGCATCTATTTGACACAAATAGATGGTGGCTTTGTCCTCCCCCGGGTTACAAATTGGATGGTCGTGAAAAACAGGGACGTTTAGTGTCGCTCATACTAGAGAGTTGTACACCCAGACAAAATTCTCTCTGGTAATCAAATTGGGCTTAGGATCTATATAAGCAAGTGGAAAATTTAAATCCTTACATTCAGGGGCGTAGCTTGAAGAGACCATCTTGGTGTTCTTGTATAAGCGTTGGACCTTTGAGGCATTGAGGTAACACTGGGCAATGGTGTCGGCGCTTTAAGGAGCGACACCTTTAAGGTAGGGGACAGATTTTTAGAAAGAGAAGCTAGAGAGAAGGGATAATTCAAATGGGCTAACAATTCTGGAAATGAAGGGTTTTAACCCTATTTATAGTGGTCCCGAGAATATGAACAGTCGCCCCTCCTTGAAATGCGAATTGTCACTTAATATTGACTGTTAGAAGGTGAAAATTGGGAAAAGGAATCAATGACGTAACATAGGGAAGGTGAAATGTTTTCCCTGTTCAAATTTTCCCACCTTCAAAATTCAAACTTTCCTTCCTTCAAAATTCGAAATTTTCCTCTCAAATGTAACATCCTCGGATACCACCAGTCGACTCCTGGAAAAGGAATATCCAACTGAGACGAGTCGACAATCAAGAATTAGTAATGATAAGGAGTCAACGTTCAAAACGGAACCTACCCAACTAGGACCAATGCTCCTAGTTTGCTCGGGGGGCAGATGATGGGTATTGATGCGACGATATTCATTCATGGGATTCGCCCTGGATATCGTCCAAGCGTCGACACGGTATAGGGGCTTTGCCCCCATGGGTTCATTATAGGCTACACCTTTCAAGTGATTAGGGAGGCTATGCCTCTATCGAGGACGTCGCCAGCTACCAACCGACAACTGAATATCCAGATACTTGACATCTCAAGATCCAGTTATTTGACTCATCATCGCTTCCCGAATGACATAAAGTAACCACGATCAATAGTCAACAATGGTAAATGGGTAACACTGTTCATCAGGTTAACCTCTCCTATAAATACTAGCATTTACTTTCATTTATGACTCATTCTGAACTTGTACCATACATTCACTCCTGAAAACCCGGTTTGACTTAAGCTTCGAAGGGGAAGCAACGGAACACCAGAGGCTTTCCTTTGTGCGGGTCAGTGGCCAAGTAAGAGTGACGTCTATGTGAAGTGAAGGTTTCAGAAGATCAACATCGTTAATCATGTTTTTTCAACATTCAGACTAATTATTTAATTAAAAAATGAAGAAATGAATAACTAGATTAGGTTACTCTAATTTTTATTTGCATAAACAACATCAAATGCTTATCACACTATTTAAGATTAGAGGAAGCAATCACAACTGTGTAACTTACCTTTTAAGTAAATAATAGGTAGACAAGTCTTATAGAAAGGATAAAATACGACATTACCTCCTAACGTTTGTTTCATGTTTAGGTTTTCCCCTTAAAGTTTAAAATTTTAAATTTTCGTCCTAATGTTTGAACTGAATAAAAATTACTCCCTTTCTGTCCAATTGTCGTTTAATACTGACGAAAATGTGAGTATGTGAAAATCAACGTGACTTTTAAATATTTTGAAAGCACAAAATTGCCCTTCATTAAATACAGAAAACTCTAAACCGATTGGTGGTCTTTCGAGCATCTTTTTCCCCCTCATTGTAGCAGAAAACTCCATCTGCTTAGAGATCTACACAATCGAGAGCACCTTAGAATCATTAGAAACCTCTTCAGACACTGACAGGATAATCAAATAAGAATCAAAGAATGTAGTTGTGGACTTCATAAACGAGATGGGTTGGATTCTCCACCAAAGCAGGTCTTGTTGAATCCGAGGATGAAGGGCTGATTGGAGGCGGTCTTCCGCCGTTGCGCAACTCGATCACCCACGACATCCCCCATCACAGCGCCACCCATGATTGGGTTCTCTAGATCGTCGATGTGGTCGAGATTCAGGTCTAATACACCGTCAATAATCTCTCCGTGGATCCAATCTCGCACATTAACTCCAAGAACCCTGAGTTCAGCGTCTCTCCAGTCTACACACCCTGTCTCTAGTTTGTTTGGCTATATAATCAGACCTGATTTGCAGACATTTCTTCCTTCTTCATCACTGTCTTTTTAACAGAGATTTCTCTGTTTCCATGATGCAACAACTAGCTAATCATCCAATAACTTACCTTCTTACTGTAACATCAACGATAGATCGTCGACGATGATGAGAGGTGAGGAGGATGAGATGATGGTTCTGGAAGAGGATGAAGAATCTTCTACATTGAGGACGGGGAGGGAGAAGCAATGGAAGATGTTGTAGTTCATACCGTGGTTTCCGGAGGGAAATTTTGCCATTTCATAATGTTTAAAAATCACGTGATCTGCACATGAAGGGATTTTCGTTTGTGAACTAAACGGAAATTGGACGAAAATGGGGTAATTTTTATTCGGTCCAAATATTAGAACGAAAATTTAATATTTTAAACTTTAAGGGGGAAACATAAAAACGAAGTAAACTTTAGGGGATAATGTCGTATTTTACCCTTAAATGTATTGCATAGAATAATAGATCTCATTTAACACCTCTTGAATAATATACAAATATGAATAATATTCAATGATATTAGGATAAGTTATTTATTTAGTCATTTATATTAGTTAATGTTATTTTTTGGTTTTAGCTTGTGTCGTTAGTCAATTATGTTCTCTTCTAAAATCAAAACACTTACTTTCTAGGGCTACATATCAAAGAAGGATACAATAAAAAAAATGGACAATTAATTGATGAAGTGACCAATTAGTCGTGTTAAAAAATAAAAGTAATCATTTAACAATACATAAACAAAATAGGTAATTGAAAGGTAACATGAGTCAAACATAAGAGGCCAAGTACGTAATTAATTCATAATTCTATTCAAACTTCGTGTTTAGAAATTTATTAGTATTAATGTAGGAACAATTGTTTTCATAACATGACAGATAATGTATTCCTTATGTTGAAAGAGTGCACTATGCGTTATGCATATACAAATGAAGGTCACATTTAAGGATTCCTAAGTAGTGTTATTAGAACAAATCAGACCGTGGACCGAACATCATGACAATTTGATTTTTTTAAAAGGCCGAATTGCACAATGAGTTCGAATAGAAGAATAAAAGCTAGGCGGTTCTTCAAGAACAGGGTGCTTTTAAAAAATCGAATGGTTTCAGGTTGGACGAATAAGAACAAAAAAAAATTAAAAAAGAAAAAAAAGGTGAGAAAGGGGATGGTGGCGGAGGAAAGGTGGAAGAGTTGTTGTCATCGGATTCGCAGTCATCGTAAAAGGAAAATGAGGAGGAGGAGCTTGCCATTTATCCTTTGCATCTTTCTTGGATACATTGGATTTTCTATGAAACATTTGGATCTGTCTAGATTTATCGCCTTCACGGAATCGCATGAGTCGTCATCTTCGAAATCATAGGAGTCATTGTCATTGTCATCGTCGGAATTGTAAGAGTTGTCATCGTTGAAAGAGTCGCAGGAGGAGGAGGAGTGGAGTCGTCGAAGTCGCATTCAGAGTCGGAGTTGCAGTTGGATTTATGGTAGATTTATTTATATGGATTTAAGTGCATTTTCATATAATATTGAAACTTTTGAATTTTCTTGTTCCTACAAGTATGATATAGATTTAAATGTACGACAATTTAGGCTAGACCATATGAGTTATGAGATGATTTCGTTGACATGAGACCTATCAAATACTTATGTGTTCGCTGAACCATAAGTGATTCAACTCTCATGAATTGGTCTACAAAAGCGAGTGATCCAGTCAGGTTAATGGAGTCTGAAAGGGTGAAGATGATTAATGGAATTGCTTAGATTGTGTTTGCAAGCCAAATACATATCATAACACACGGTTGTGATTGTTGAGACAAGATTAATATTATTAAGATATAGTGGTAAGACCTGAAAAATATTCACATGATCAGAGATGCAAACCTACCATCCAAGATGATTGCAATACGAAGTTGTATAATACACAAAAAAATGGGGTTTTGTATCTCATACACACTACAAGATAAATAGTCACTAAAAGCTCCCATTGTCATTTCTAACATTTAGTGACGACAAAAATCTTGTTTCAATAGATTTCGTGGTTAAAGGTTGGCATGACGACAATATGGCACAACTGAACTCAGCAACGTGAACAATATTTATTGACAACAAATATTGTCATTGTATACACTATCAGTACACTGTTCAGCCTTGTCAACTTATTCATATACACTATCAGTATTCTCCCAATTAACTAAATCAAAAAATTTCATAGCAGCTAATTCAATGAACATAGTACAAAAAGTAATTGCACATTCTAGTTTTCAACTGGAAATTTGAATGATAAAAGCAAAATAGCCCAATCTGCTTGTTTCCGCAAACCAATAGAATATCGAGCACTACCCAAATATGATTACTACTATATGAAACAAACTATAATGTTGTATTCAAACAATTTAACCAATACACAAGTATAGCAGTACATATCTTACATATTCACAAATATCGAAAACTTCCTGGTTCTCGTATTCTTCTTCTTATTATTTTCCTTCTGCTAGCAGCTGAGAGGGTAAAATTAAAGATGATGTAGCTCTAGCATGAACGATAAGAGATGGTCTAGCATTCAAAAATGCTTGTACCATGGTCGAAGAGGATTTTTGAGTTCTTAAGGTTGTGAAAGGGTTTTCAGTCCCTACCTCAAGATTGGAACTCTCTCTATTCTACCTTAGGTTAATAATCAAATTGTACCCCAACTTTTGGACACTTTATAAATTGCTACGTGAACTTTTTTATTTTATTTTGCTACATGTACTCTCAGAGTTAGGGCAAATTGCTACATCCGTTAAGTTTTCCGTTAAATATGGACGAAAAATGATGTGGCAGTATATGATTGGTCATAATTTAGAAAAATAAATAACTTTTTAAAAATACTAAAAAAAATACAAAATTGAAGGGAAAAACTGGAAAAATAAGAGTTTTTCAAAATGAAACAAAATTAAAGAAACCTAATCATTTATTTTTATTTCATATTTTTAATAAAAATATTATATTTAAAACTCTTATTTTTCCTATTAATTTTTCTAGTATTTGGTTTTTAAAAACTAATATAGATTTTAAAATTATGGACCAATTATGTGCTGCTACGTCATGTTTTGTCCATATTTAACGGAAAACTTAACGGAGGTAGCAATTTGCCCAATGTATCAAAGTTTAGATAACACCTTTTAACAAATTAAATGTCGGGTAGTGATTTGTAAAGTGTCAAAAGTTGGGGTAGCAATTTGATTATTAACCATAAGTTCAAACACGTCGTCAATGACCAAAGGCATATGAATCGTTGATGGATTGGAGTTGGAATTTTAAGAGGATTCAAGAATCCGCTCGAGCTCGTTGAGGTGGTTGGAGAAGTATATACTAGTGCACAAGGAGAGAGGATTGAGTTTGAGGGAGAAGGTTTAGATCATTGTAACGAATTTTGTGGGCAAAAAAGGTAGGCTTGTCCAAATGAACCGGTTCATACGAACTGGTATGGAACTGGTTTGGTTCGAACCGATTCGGCCGAACTAGTTCCAAAACCAAACTAGTGTTTTTAGCTTTCAAATAGAACAGTTCAAAATAGTACCAAAAATGCAGTTCGAATCGGTTCTACTAGACTCGTTTTTTGATACTGGTTTATACTTAAATTTAAATCAAACCACTTTAAACCTATATAATTTTAGAACCGGTCCGAAATTAAACCAAACCTAGAGATGTCTTCAATAAACCAAGCCTAGAGATATATTGGACTCTCATATGTTGATATTGGACAGGATTTTAGTCGGTTGTGGAACAGATTTTCAATCGGTTCATTGTGTTTTTCAGTCGATTCAGTGTATTTTTCAGTCGGTTCAGTGTTTTTTCAGCCGGTTCAATATTTTTCAGTTGGTTCAGTATTATTTTCAGATGGTTCAGTGTGTTGGACAAGATTGTCATCCGGTTTAGGTTTGGTTTGAACCAGATTATTTCCGAACCAAAATTGTTATTAAAAAAACAGACCAGAACAGTTCGAACCGGTTCTGAATCAGTTCGAACCAGAACAGTTCTTTTTTCCTAAAACCAGATCAGTTTTTTTAGAAACAGAAAAATGTACTAGTTTTTTTCAAACCAGACCAGTTCAGTTCAGAACCGATTCGACCCCGAACCGGTTCATGAACAAGCCTAAAAAAAGGGTCTCCAGAGTCGTTGTCTTAGGTAATACGGATGGATGGAGAAGATAATGAACTCTTCGAACCAAATGTCAGGGTGCGACGTCTTTAGAATAAGGTATAATATATATATATATATATATATATATATAATTAATTAATGGTGGTTCAATAGGTTTACCTGTTGGCTAGTACGGTTTAGTGACAGTACGTTATTACTTAATATCATATTTTAGTGATGACCATAACCGCTACTAAAATAACTCATAACCAACAATCATTATTATGTTGCTAAATCACATATTTTGGCAACGCCAATAATGTGTCTTACTAATAGAGTCTTCTACAAATAATATATTACTATTGTTAAATTATATTAATTTTTTGACGAAAAAGTCACTAAAGAAATATTTCCATAACTATATATATGTTGAACATACATATATATAATATCAGTGGCTGTTGAGAATGTAGATTGTCGGACCACCACCACCTGTACCCCTTGCAACGATGGTATAAAAAATATTGCTCATGGTCTGGCCCCATAGGTTCCCCATTCTTCCGCGATGGTGGTGGCGACGATCAATCCTTCTTTTCCATACCAGTCAAGATGATAGAGATTTCCTGATTCAAGGGGGTGAAAGTCTCGTAAACTTCTCTAGTTGGGCACTGCATCAGAAGGCGTCACTTATCATCTAGGTAATGGTTCTTTTGTGATCGTTGCTCCGGCTTTTTCCCTTTTTGTACCTCGTTCTTGGATTCTTTATGGGATTGTTTTGCCCTTTTTAGCTATCTCGAGGTCATTGTATGGCTTGACTCTCGCCACCATCTCTTTCATCGTGCTGACGGGTATGACACTCAGGCTCTCGCCACCATCGCCTGCCAATTCCTTGTTGAAGCGAGTATAAAAGTCTCTCAGACTCTCGTTACTTCTTTGCTTGATGTGATCGAGAGTACCGATACTCTTAAGGAGCTGTCGTCCGCCCATATACTGTACAATAAAATTGTCTTTTAAGTCTCCCCATTATTTGACGGACGCCTTGGGCAAGCCAAAAAACCAATGAGAGACGACTCCACCCAAGGTTGATGGGAAGAGCAACGCGAAGTGGTTATCGTCGTTGGTTCTTCCTAGAAGGGAGACTTCGTACCTCTGAATGTGTTCCACGGGGTCGCCTTCCCCTTTGTAGCAATCGATCCTCGGGTTCTGCATATGTGGTGACATTGTTACCGCCAAGATTGCTAGAGTAAACGAATGCAACACCATGTCCCTCAATCGTGGCATTTCCCTTCCTCTACTTCTTTACTGTCCTTGTAACAAGCTCTTCGATCTCTTCCCAAGTCATTATGCCTGGGTAGAATCCATTGTCAACTCAGTTCCTTGAGTGGCGGCGCTTCTAGGGGGAGGCATTACTGGAGGTGGCAGCGCATACAATGGTATGTGTTTGGGCCTTGAGGTTGATTCCTCTGTGCGGTACGACTATGTGGAACGGGCGGCACAGACGACTGCTCGACACTCTCCTTTATCCAGGAGCTCGTCTAATGCGACGATGAATGCGGGTGTGAGGTTCACTTATGGAGTAACCTATCTAGGAAATGGCACCCTTCCAGAGGACGCAATGTGGGATTGCGTATGTATTGGTAATCAAATTTTTGATGCTAATACAACTATACGAGTTTCAGAATAAATGTTTCGGATTTTCATCACCTAGACATTACATATAATTCATACCATCCATAACCAACCATTCATACATTTCCATATACAAAGTGTCCAACCTTAGCATAAACAGAGCACATAGGTTGCAGACAATAAGTTTCCGCATGTACATGTTGTCCAAAAGGACCAAAACACAGAACAAACAAAGACAAAATACTGTTAAGATGTTCCAGCATTACAAAATGGCACATTTTCTGTTGCATGGCAGATACTATGCTAGGCCTAACCCAACTAGACATCCAAGCAAGCAAGTGAAAAATGATTACCTAAAGCAAGTGTTGCGTCATATGTCAAACATTTCAATCTGCAAGCACACTAATAGGTTGAATTAGAACAACCTCACATTAACATGCCTAAAAAAAAGAGTACCATCACTCAAACAAAGACTTGTTTACTGTACCTTATGTATCTAGATCATCGAGCAATGCACCATTGGCTTGCAGTGCCCTTCTCATGAAGGCCAAATCTCTTTAGACGGCGGTCATGTTTTCTTGGAACTTGATTAGAGTTAATGCCGCTTCCTCTACCTTCCTTGAACTCTCGTTCGCCTTCCTTGAGCTCTCCTCCGCTAACCTCTTCAGTTCTGCAGTTTCAGCTCTAGCTAGAGCCACTTCTTTCCCCTCTTTCTTCAACTGCTCACTCTCCATCATCCGTGCAATTTTGGATACACGAGATCGACGACGTTCAGGCTTACGAATTTCTTCATAAAGTGCATCCTTGTCAACGGGAACATCCTCTTCAACTTGCAGTTCAGTAACCCTTTGTTCAACTGCAGCCTACAAATCAGTACAATCCAATCTCATGTGTTAGGTGTGAAAAATTATAAAAATTAAGAAGGAAGAGGAGGTCTTATCGCTTACCAGGATTGCTTGACTTTTAGGATCTCGAGGAACCCCCTTCTTGTCCACATGGGTCTTCTGAAACATGTGGTATTCAACCGGATGCACCCCATTATTTTTCATAATCTGCATTTTTAAAAACAAGCACTGTAACTGAGTGGTTACTAGATTATGCAGAGTGTGGGTGTATGGGTTCATTACCTCTTCCTATTCTCTCTTGGCAAATCTGAATGTCCCCGCACTGTGCATGATGACTTGATGAGCTTTGTTTGCTTTGTTACGCTCACTCCTCACCTTCAATTCAAGTATGAGGACACAAACAGTCATATGGTTAATAATATATAAAAACTTGCTATAAACCGTAGTAAAGCTTAAAAGAACAAGATTTCCACAGTTTAATCACCTTAAACTCCTCTAAACTGAACTAGTTCACTAGCCACGCTCAATCTTCCTTCACCACGTCCGGGGGTATGTTCTGTATCCTTTCTTCATCGGTAAGGTATTTGTCTCTCAGTGTGCATATAATCAGTTGCTTCAAGTTATCATCTTCAGGGATAACAAAATTTCCCTGCGAAGCAAACATACAAGCATTAGCATTTTGGCAAACATACACATGGCGCATTCGTTTGTGTACTTAAGTGTACTTACTCCAACAAGCATTAGCATAAGCATTTGCTTCGAAGAGGGGTACTGTGCCGATGCATAAGGTTTTCAACCGGGTGGGCTTCAACTGATTTGCAAGTTTGGGCTTCGGTCCGATTTCCTGCAGGGTGTTGGATCGTGATTTCCTGAATGCTGATCTGGCAATGAATTGAATGCCACGAAAATGGTGATCGCGCACTTTCGCCTGAGCTCCGATGAACCTGCAAGAAGGGGATCGCAACAGAGGGGGTGCCTCTGGGTCCCTCTCCGATGCTTAAATGAGTATATGTGTGTATATAGCTCAAAACGTATTGAATGTATGTAAAGCAAATGTATTTATAGAGTAGGAGATACCAAACCGTATAAGGTAACTGTATATCTTCGTGAATATTGTGTTGTTGAAGATTTAGATAGTAGATATTGCGGTTACGGCGAGATATTGCAGATACCGTATCTAATCTTTAGTGAATATGTGCCCGAGATATGCGGGATATCGTGGCTATATCCTTATTAACGGTTGGTGGGACCAGAGGAGAGAGGCAAGGCGAGCACTCCTATGGCGAGCACTCCTATGACGAGCACTCCTATGGCTGCGACCTTGGTTGTTGGCGAGCACTCCCTGGGCACTCCCTTGGCGAGCACTCCCATGGCGAGCAGTGGGAGGCTTTGGCCTTGGCCAATGGCGACCTGAAGTGGCACTTTGGCGTCCACTTTAGTTTGGATTCGATATTGGACCACTTTATGAGGGCCAGAGTAACCTTACTGTGGGTTGGCCTTGTTTAAATGGTATGGGTTTCACCCCCTGCAAATTTATTGGGCCTTCGAGGCCTTTCCCATATTGGGTCGTCACTATCAATACCCAACATTTGCCCCCGAAGCTTGAGTGAAGTTTCTTCGGTCGAGCTTGATTCTGTGATAGGGTTTAAGATAGTGAATTTTGGACTGGATCTTTTGCTTTCCTTATCTGCTATTTGTGCCTTTTGATGCTCTGTATCCTTTGGCGAACGATTTTGGTTGCGTAGAGTTTTTCGGAATGTGTGATACCTTACCCCATTAGGCGAACGCTTTGGGTTTCCAGGGTTTATGGATGCTCATTCTTCACTCTTTGGGCGAACACTATCGTTGCGAGGGTGTTAGGAGAGGTCTGGTATAGCTTTTGGCAATCACCTTTTTTGTGTAAGATTTCGAACATTTTAATGAATGGACAGTTAGCGAAAGTCGAGAGAACTTTTGAGGCATGTCTGTCTCTTTGTCTTCCGTAACCAGTGGGAAGACTCACAGGTTTTTCGTGTCGTTCCAACCTTTTGTCTCCCCGATGTAACCCTTGGAATTCTGACATTACTTCGGTTTTACCTAAAAGGGTGTAATCATTATCTGAGCCGTTTCTTACATGCCCGTTCGGTTTCCTTCGTTTTGACTAAAAAGGCTGAACTTTAGCATTTAGTCTTTTACGCACTCAATTCATTTGCATTCCAGAGTTCATATCTTCTTTCAGCACTCTGTTTCAATTTTTCCTTTCTCTCTTTTTATCCTCGAAAAAGCTTTCTCAGCCAGAACGGGATACTCCTTCGAGCTTTGGAGAGCTGTCGGGGAGTGATCGGAACATCATTGATGACTTCTTCCGACATCATAGGCAACCAAACTTCTGTTCAATCCGCTCAGGGGCGGAAACTTCAGAGTCGATGCTTGGGCTAGCGGGCATTCATTAGTTCGTACAACTGACGCTCAAGGTCGGGGTTCATCAATCCGCGCCAGTCTTTATTTATTGGATAAATTTCTGACCCATCAGTCTGGGACCTAAATTCATTGACCGCACTTGAGGACCTAAATTCATCAGTCTATTTTCCAAGCGGGCTAAAACGAGGTTGTTAGCTGCCTAGGCGTCTATGAGTTTCGGATCAAGGATGTCGACCAGTACTCTGTTTGGCTAGAGGCAGAGAATGGTGACCTCAGGGCTCAACTGAAAGAGTCCTGGGTGCAGAGGGATGCCTCGATGGCTGAGCAGGAGCATATTTCCTTAAATCTTAAGGTTGTCCCATCCCCCCTTAGCGTGGTCGAGGACTTTAAGAAGTCCGAGGAGTTCTCTGACTGCGCCTTGGAGGCGATAAAGGCCGAGGCTGCTGCCTACCTCCAGATCTTGGTCGACGATATTCAAGGGATTGATCCCAAGTTTCCTCTCTGGGAGGTGAAGTCTCTTCAGGACTTCATTAAGAGCGGCTACACCAAGGAAGCTCATTGGCGATGAGGCTGCCCCCGGGGCCGAGAAGGAGACTGCATCCCCTGATGAACCCAGACCTTGAGGTCTCAGGCCTTCAGGCGACCGAGTCGATGCATAGTTTCAGGTCAAGGGAGCCTGTTCATCCTCCTGCTTTTTGCTCATCCTTCTTTTTATCGATAATCACTTTTACTTCCCTTTGTTTATGGGATTGTTGTAATTATTCTTTTGATTTCAGACTCGGATATTATTATAATGAACGCCTTTAATTTCATAAGCCTTTACTCTTTTTCGACTTCAAATGTGTTTGGTCGTTCTTCCGATATCTTTTCGTTCGAACGCTTTAGGAAGTTTTACCATATTTGTTTTCAACTTCTCTTTAGCTTATGTAGGAGAGTCTCGCCATATAGGATCTTGGACCATCCATTCCCTTCACCAAAGTTTCTTAAGGGAACTGTTACTCGAAGATCATACCTTTAAGGAAACTATCATCTTTTGTAGATGTGTTCGCTTTGTTAAGGTTTTAGACCTTTGGAGTGTTCGTCCAATCACGGGGAACTGTTACCCGAGGCTCATTCATCTTTTAGTAAGTGGTCGCCCTAGGTTCATTCGCCCACTTTCTTGTGTTTGTTTCGCAAAGGTACTGTTACCTTTGATATGAATTCATTCGCTTTGGATGTTACTTCTCAATTTTTGCCCAACTTATAAGAGAACGGACTCCTTGACGGATTGCTCGCCTTTTGCGCTAGGACTTCTGTCTGATTTCTATATTTAGGCCTTATTTGCCTAACTCTTTCCTTAGGTCTTTTCGCCTGATTTTGATAACAGGTCATGTGCCTGACTTTGGCATCAGGTCTTTCGCCTAACTTTGGTGCTAGGTCTTTCACCTGATTCAGTCATCAGGTCTTTCGGGTCTTTTGGTTTGCCTAACTTTGGCGTTAGGTCTTTTTGCCTAACTTTGGCGTTAGGTCTTTCGCCCAATTTTGATATCGGGTTTTTTGTTTCGTAAGCCTTGGTTTTCGTTTGACTTCGAGTATACTTGGTTGTTCTTCTGATGTCTATCTTGCTTGAAAGCTTTAGGAAGTTTTACCATACTTGTTTTCAACTTCGCTTCATCTTTTGTAGAATAGTCTCTCCTTTTTGTTTTCATTCAAAGGGTCTTAGACCTTTCTTTGGAGGAAACGTTACCCTTTAGAGGTTCTTTTCGCTCCTTTAGGTTTCGGGGGAAGGACTATGGCCTCTTATCGGCTCGTCCGTTCCTTTCGCCACTTAAGGAAACTGTTACCCAAGGATTATGCCTTTAAGGAAACTGTCATCCTTTATGGATTCGTTCGCCTTTTAGGATTTTGGTCCTTAGATTCGTTCGCCTAGTCGTAGGAAACTGTTATCTACGATTTGCTCGCCTTTTAGGAAGCTGTTACCTCAGATTCGTTCGCCTAGTCGTAGGAAACTGTTATCTAAGATTTGCTCGTCTTTTAGGAAGCTGTTACCTCGGATTCGTTCGCCCTTTTTGGGGAACTGTTACCCAAGATTAGCTCGCCTTTTTAGGAAGCTGGAAAGCTTTAGGAAGTTTTACCATACTTGTTTTCAACTTCGCTTTTCAAAGGAACATTTACCTTTAGATTCGCTCGCCTTCTTAAGCTTTTCTTTGGAGAGACTGTTACCTTATTGGTTCGTCTGCTCCGTTGTGCCCAATATGTAAGGGAACTGTTACCCTTGATGTGGGTTCGTTCGCCTTTTAGTGTAGGTCTTTGTTCTTCCCAGTTGGACAACTGTAGAGATTTGGGTAGCATAGACTTCTTTTGCATTGGACCCTTCGCCTCCGACACCAAACCTTACAGCAATTAGGTTTATCACCCTCCTGCTCTGGGATGGGACAAATTGCTCGGGCGGAGCTAAAGAGTGGTTTCTACGTAGGGGCGTTCGACTTCTGGTGACAGGGCTTTTTGACCTTGGCGTCAGGGCTTTTGACCTAACTTTGGCGTTAGGGCTTTTTGGCCTGACTTTGGCGTCATGGCTTTTGGCCTGTCTTTGGCGACATGGCTTTTTGGCCTAACTTTGGTGTCAGGGCTTTTGGTCTGTCTTTGCCTAATTCTATTGGTAGGACTTTTGGGCTAACTTTGGCGTCAGGGCTTTTATTTTGCCTAACTTTATTGCTAGGTCTTTTGGCCTGACTTTGGCGTCAGGGCTTTTGTGGCCTATCTTTGGTGATAGGGCTTTTTGTGGCCTAACTTTGTTGCTGAGGCTTTTGTGGCCTATCTTTGGTGATAGGGCTTTTGGCCTAACTTTGTTGCTAGGGATTTTGTGGCCTATCTTTGGTGATAGGGCTTGTGGCCTGTCTTTGGCGATAAGGCTTTTGGCCTGTCTTTGGCGACAGGGCTTTTGTGGACTAACTTTGTTGTTAGGGCTTTTGGCCTGACTTTGGCGTCAGGGCTTTTGTGGCCTAACTTTGTTGTTAGGGCTTTTGGTCTGTCTTTGGCAATAGGGCTTTTGTGCCCTAACTTTGTTGTTAGGGCTTTTGGTCTAACTTTGGCGACAGGGCTTTTGTGGCCTAACTTTGTTGTTAGGGCTTTTGGCCTGACTTTGGCGTCAGGGCTTTTGTGGCCTAACTTTGTTGTTAGGGCTTTTGGCCTGTCTTTGGCGACAGGGCTTTTGTGGCCTAACTTTGTTGTTAGGGCTTTTGGCCTTACTTTGGCGTCAGGGCTTTTGTGGCCTAACTTTATTGTTAGGGCTTTTGGCCTGTCTTTGGCGACAGGGCTTTTGTGGCCTAACTTTGTTGTTAGGGCTTTTGGCCTGACTTTGGCGTCAGGGCTTTTGTGGCCTAACTTTGTTGTTAGGGCTTTTGGCCTGACTTTGGCGTTTGGGCTTTTGTGGCCTAACTTTGTTGTTAAGGCTTTTGGCCTGACTTTGGCGTTAGGGCTTTTGTGGCCTAACTTTGTTGTTAAGGCTTTTGGCCTGACTTTGGCGTCAGGGCTTTTGTGGCCTAACTTTGTTGTTAGGGCTTTTTTGTGGCCTATCTTTGGTGATAGGGCTTTTGGCCTGACTTTGGCGTCAGGGCTTTTTTCTTCGATTTGCTTCGAGTGAACATGTTTATGAAGGAATCACTTGCTTGTATGGTCCTTCCCACTTAGCTGAAAGTTTATTCTGACTGTCCAGCCTTGTGTATTCATTCCTTCAACATTCCTCTCTTTATAAGCTTTTCGATGTCGCGCTTGTGATATCTGCCATAGCTCTCGGTGTCATTCCCCATGGTCTGACCACTCTTGCGGGGTCTCGGTGGCCTTGCCAGAGACCTTTCCATCTTGACTAGTACCGCCGAGATCTGCCTGTTTAAAGGCGTGAAATACTTGGGGACCTCTGGATGTCTTGGTCCTGGGTTTTCCGATCTAGGCTTTTCTCGACCCTTCTTACCCTTATTGATCCTGCAGGGACACCAAAGAACCAAGACGACGCCGAACCCAAAAGGGTCAACAGAAATAATAGGGCTAAGTGATTCGGATCAGTCGACTTACCCAACAGAGAGGCTTCATGCTTATTAACATGTATAATGGGGGCGCCTCCACCACTATACTCGGGGATGGCCCTGGCGACGACATCCTTTGGGGTCTTGATGACGACCAGGTTAGTGGTGAAGAGATGAGCTGATCGTTCCTTAACGGGAGTCATGACGGTTTCGCGTTGTTCTTTGAGTCTCTTAGTGATAAGCTCTTCAACTTGGTCAAGAGTGAATTGGGGCTGCTGTTCTCCAGTCGGTGCAGAACTTGATGGATTGACAGAGTGAGTGACCGACGGCGTCTCAGTGGAGGCCGGAGGTAAGGATTGGTGTCTAAAGGTCATCTCTTGATCTTCTTGAGGGGCTGTGGTGCCAGAATTTCCAGTTTCTGATTCCGGTGGCCCCGTAGGACGAAGATCTTCATGAGGAGCAGGGGTTTTTCTGCGGGCCTGTCCTATGATGATTTCCAAGAGGGATATCATCTCTGCGGTTACCTGAATGGTTTCCCAAGCCACTTGGATGGTTTGTCGATCTGGAATCTCTGCGACGTTTGGAACAGGGGTCGTTCTCGAATTGTCAATGTGTTCACGTGCCGGTCTCGGAGGGACGGCATCACAGACTGCTTGGCTTGCAGGTTCTTAGTGGAGTGGCGAAGCGGCAGCGGAATTAGAGCTATCCGAGGATTGTTCGTTAGCTTATTTCCGATGTTTGCGGTTAGAGCGAGTATGTATGACTGTTTTGCTCGTTTTCCCACAAACGACGCCAAATGTTGGATCGTGATTTCCTGAATGCTGATCTGGCAATGAATTGAATGCCAAGGAGATGGTGATCGCCCGCTTTCGCCTGAGCTCCGATGAACCTGCAAGAAGGGGATCGCAACAGAGGGGGTGCCTCTGGGTCCCTCTCCGATGCTTAAATGAGCATATGTGTGTATATAGCTCAAAACGTATTGAATGTATGTAAAACAAAGGTATTTATAGAGTAGGAGATACCAAACCGTATAAGGTAACTGTATATCTTCGTGAATATTGTGTTGTTGAAGATTTAGATAGTAGATATTGCGGTTACGGCGAGATATTGCAGTTACCGTATCTAATCTTTAGTGAATATGTGCCCGAGATATGCGGGATATCGTGGCTATATCCTTATTAACGGTTGGTGGGACCAGAGGAGAGAGGCAAGGCTCTCTTCAAGGCGAGCACTCCTATGGCGAGCACTCCTATGGCTGCGACCTTGGTTGTTGGCGAGCACTCCCTGGGCACTCCCTTGGCGAGCACTCCCATGGCGAGCAGTGGGAGGCTTTGGCCTTGGCCAATGGCGACCTGAAGTGGCACTTTGGCGTCCACTTTAGTTTGGATTCGATACTGGACCACTTTATGAGGGCCAGAGTAACCTTACTGTGGGTTGGCCTTGTTTAAATGGTATGGGTTTCACCCCCTGCAAATTTATTGGGCCTTCGAGGCCTTTCCCATATTGGGTCGTCACTATCAATACCCAACACAGGGCTTCAGTCCAATTCTAAAATGATTAATGTGGACAGAGCATGCATGAACAAGTTCAGCCCTAGGCATGGAATAATTTTGTCAATAATTTATTTTTTCCAATTATTTATGAATCAAGTATGGGTCGTGTTTTAGTTAGAGTTTTTGATGCTTGGATCATTTGGGTCATAGGTTGGGCTCCTAATTTATACCACATATACAATTAAAAGAATAATCCGAGAGTTTAATGGACCAACTGATGAACCTGGTTCAGTATACTGCGGTGAGTATGTATTTATTTTTCATTTCTTTATATAATCATGTACATGAGACTGTCAAAGCATTTCACTAATATTGAGTAAGTAGCATTTAATTAGTTTTCCAAACATTTAGTCAAGTCTTCTGCTGAGAATCCTAGGAATGTCGTTGGAGGAACCTAAACATAAACAATATGAACGTAAACCCGAAACCATTATGTCGTTGGACAGATTTGAGCAAGATCTTATGAACGCAAACTGCTCAATGATGATAATTCCAATCGTAACCCATATATCCATAATCCATATGTCATAGGTCCATAATACATAATCCATTATATTAGTGTATATTGTAAATGATCACTGAACCAACTAAGTCGGTGTAATGGTTTATAGTTGATTGAATAATAATTAAACATAATATTATATGAAAATTGGTACAAGAAGTGGTACAGAACTTGTATATACTGTATATAATACAAACTTGTACATATAATACAAACTTGTATATACAAAATATACAAACTAGCTAGTAATGTTGTATATACAAACTTGCATGTAAGTGTATATATTGTATATACAAACTTGTATATATTGTATATGCAAACTTATAATACAAACTTGTATATATTGTATATACAAACATAAGATACAAACTTCTACATATAATACAGTATTATATGTACGTAGTTATGTTGTTTTTCTAATACAGTATTATATACAGTCATATTCCCCACGAAATTATCTTATTTAGTAATAACGTTAAGTTACAACCGCTATTAACTAGATATCTGACGTGCAAATTACGCCCATTAGCCATAGGTAGTATATTTTATTTTTTTTATATACTCATTCTATTAAGTGTGTAAAATGCTTATAATTAATTTAAGGAAAATAATACATACTCACTATATTAAGTGTATATAATGCATATAATTAATTTTAGGAAAACAATATAGGGCATAATCTAATGACAAACCGTAACCCATAAGCCTTCGTTCTGCCTTTCATGTTGTATATCTCCCCTTCATTTTGAATTTCCTGTGATTTCCCGCTTTCTGCAATGAGGAATTTCCTCTTTGCGATATGGGTTCATTGTGCAGGAGGCCATTAAGCAGATGGTTCGATTTCTGGTGTCTAACTAATTGAATGAAGCTAAAATATAAAGCTGCCATTGATATGTGTTCTGTTGGATGTGTCATGGGTGTGTTTCTGTTGGGTGGCGTAAGGAAGCTGCAGATGTATATGCATCAATAACAGAATTTTTCTTCAATTTACACCAATGATGTCTGAATTTACAGCAATGTTGCGTCCTTTTGTCTGCCAATTTACAGAATTGTATATACTCTAACATTTACACAGAATTGCAGCAAACAACAGAATACAGTTGGCTCATGTGATGTTTAAAATATTGTTCCATGTCCTGATTTATCGAATGAAAGGTAGAATTCTACACATTGGGTTTGCTTATTGTGTTATGTTATGTTTAAAATCAACTGTTTTGTTATGCATATGAACACAATGCTCCATTTTTTCTTGAATCCAAAAATGGATACTCAAAGAAGAGAACAAGCATCTTAAGGAGGTATGTCGATTCCCATTATATATACTCTATTAAATGAAATGAAAATGAAGATACTGGAAACTGTATGTAATCCTGTCTGCCTTTCATGCTGAAGATACTCTGTTGCCTATCATGCTGAAATGAAACTTATATACTCGGTTGCATCATGCTGCAGTATATAGAAACCGTTTGTCTGCCTTCCTTGTTGGTTGGTTTGTGTTTATGTTGTTTATCTAGAATTATTGGCCAATTCATGATCAAACGCAGATTATCCTTTTCCTAGTTATGAGGTATGTTAATATGTTTTTGTTCGTTTTGCTAATTTCTTTTATTGTGTTGTATTGTACATTCGTACTGCTATGAGGATTGGATAGTTCTGAACTGAATTGAGATTTTTTCATATTGAGTAAAGTGGACTGATTTGTAAGTGAACTGATCTTAAATATTGATAGGATAAAGTGCATGTATATAAAGTTTTACTATAAGTTGTTAACCCCACACTCTTGGCATCAGAATATACATATTATAAGCTGTTGCACATATTACATAGTTATGTGGCTATGCACATGACTGCTTTCAGAAACATTACTTCCTTTACCAAACAGATTTGCAGTCGATGAGCAGCAGTTTTACAGTAATTTCACAGCACATTGGTCAACGAATAGCAGTTTTATTTACATCACTTGCATATGTCAAAATTATATTGCATATACATTGAAACATGAAGTTACAACAATGTACAACAATTTACATTTACAGCATTTACCAAACATATTTTCTTATCAATTACAAACAGAATTGCAGAAGTTCCGCCAAATGGAATTGATACAAACAGAATTGCAGCACATTATAGTACAAATAATTGCAGCACATTACATATAATTGCAGAAAATTACAGTACAAACAGAATTGCAGCACAATATAAACAGAATATTAACAGAATGTATACAAACAAAATGTATTCAGAACAATATATAAGAAGAACAATATAATCAAATTGCTACACTCTTATTTAACAAACAGAACAAATGTCAAAAACAAAACACAAATAGGAATTACCTAAAGTCTACATATAAAACATAACAGAATTGTAGAACACAAGTCTGAACACAATGTAACCCTCAACCTACAGTACAAACCGAACATACAATAGCAACATTTGTAGGTGTTTAACCTAAAGTCTTTGTCAGTCATCTCCCGGGTCATCATTGGATGAAGACCCTGAGTCTTGTCCGGAGTCGTACAAGTCTTCTTCTAATTCTGAGTCGGTCCCACCAGATGAAGAATAATCGCTATCTTCCACACCAACAGATGTTGCGTCCTCTTCTTCAAGAATGTCTATTCCTTCGTGATTGTCATTGTTTCGCATGACATCAGTAACGACTTCAGTTTCTACCTCTACTGCATCAATGTCGTTCCTACACCAATCGATCTCCTCGTTGACCTGATCGGCATGCGGGACATTAGAAACCACTGCAACAGAGGTTTCCTGGTACGGCTCAACAGATTCTCCAGACATTTGTCCGCCAAGGACGAACCGCATTTTTAACACAGCCTCTATAGTCAACACAGTGCTCCAATCTTTATTATTATTATCCGTCAAGTAGAAAACTTGTGTTGCTTGGGATGCCAGTACATATAGTTCATCCTTTGACAAATAGTTTGTTGTGTTAACACAAACAAACCCATACTCATCCACTTTCATGCCATTGGATGATGACAGTATGTTGTACCAGTCACATTTGAACAGAACAATGCTGAGTTCTCCAAGATATTGAAGCTCACTACTTCCCTTAACACTCCGTAATAATCAATCGCCCCTTCAAGGGGGTTGTTGTCAGAGGAGCTAGCATAGCACGTTGTATCAGCTTTGCATAAGACACCACTGTTGTCAAAGTTCCTCATCTTTGACCGCTCCTTCGTGTGGAAAATGAACCCATTAGCTTTATATCCAGTATATGTCTTCACACCATATAAAGGACCCCGACACAATGCCTTAAGTTGACAAAATGTTTCATCCTCGTGTGGACCAGACATTCGATCAACCTGATGCAATAAGCAATTCAATGTACACATCGATACCTTTATCATGAGTCGTAAACAGGGTTAAAGATTTCATACCCTTCCTTCTAACCACTGGATGAATGTTCTATTGTGCAACACATCAATGTCGCGTCTATTAACCCTAGCTCCAATGAGCTGCCGCTTGTGTTCCCATTTTTAAAATACGTCCAAATGGAACGAGTTAGACATAATTGAGTTAAGCGACTTTGTTATAAACGAAATAATACATTGAAACACTTACTCAATGAAGGGCTTGACCTCTTCACATTGATTGATGACGTAGCGCTGACAGTGTTCCCATTCTTCGTTGGCCAGTTCGCGAACTACTGCACGACCAATGGGTGCTCCAGCCGGACGAAAGATGCATAACCCACTTATCGTCAACCTAAGAACCTGACCTTGAGGAAAAGCCGGATTGTGTCTGCTAAATTTAGTCTCAATGTCATGTAAATATCTAGAATAAAATGTCAAACACTCTAGCGCAATAGAACCCTCAGCTATTGAGCCCTCCGACCGACTTCTGTTGCGATTGAATGACTTCATTTTCCCCATTATCCTATCACAGTAGCACGTCATCAGCTTATAAACCCATATTAAAACGCATTTAAGAACTTGGTACAGTAGTACAGACCTTTCAATTGAATACATTCATCGATATTGAACTGGTCCTGCTACTCTTGCCTCCTCTGCAAGGTGAGTATCAAATGTACGGTGATGTTGAAGAATGATGGTGGAAAGATTCTCTCTAGGTTGCACATTGTGGTTGGTAACTGCGTCTCCATTTTCATTAGATATGCCATGTGCAACTCCTTGGAGGATAGCACTCTAAAGGTGTTTCTCATGTTTATAAGTTCCTTGCATACATTCTTGGGCACTAATCCCTTAATTGGAACACTCAGTATGCGTTGCATTAGAACATGATAGTCGTGACTTTTCAGACCGATCAATTTCCTGTCTTTCAACTTTACACAACGAGATATGTTTGACGAATAACCACTTGGCAATCGCAAATTTTTTAGGAACTGACATAGCTTCATCTTATATTGTTTCGATAGGGTGTAGCAGGCAGGCGGTAACACCAACTTCGGTCCCCTACGGACGGGATGTAACGATGTTCTTATGCCTAACACCTTCAAGTCCAGTCTGGCATTGAGATTGTCATTTGTTTTTCCAGAAACACCTAGTAACATTCCAATAAGGTTATCACACATGTTGTTTTCAATGTGCATAACATCGAAGTTATGAGGCTCCAAAAGTTCTGCCCAGTTAGTTAAGCGGAAGAATATGCTATTCTTTTTCCAATTTCCAGTGACTGCGTCTACTCCAACTTTTGTGGGGGGCTGCGTTTTACCAAAGGTAATTGGTTCAAGACACTCAACTGTTTCATCACCTTATCCCCGGAACGCCTTTGTGGGGCACTCCTTAACTCCAGAGTTCCATCAAATGCGCTTTTATTTCTCCTCCATGTGTGATCGGCCGGTAAGAATCGTCTATGGTCCATAAATGAACTTTTCCTCCCATGCTTTAATTTTCAGTAATGTGTGTCCATTTGACATACTGGACATGCCAGGTTACCATAAGTAGCCCAACCAGACAAGTTTGCATAAGTGGGGAGATCATTTATTGTCCAAAGTACAACAGTGTGCATTTGGAAGTTCTTTTTACAGTGTGCATCATATGTTAATGCACCATTCAACCATAACTCGTTGAGCTCATCTATCAATGGCTACAGATACACGTCAATATAATTTGTTGGGGCTTTTGGACCAGGAATCAACACTGACAATATGTAATTGGTATTTTGCAGGTAGGTCTCTGGTGGCACGTTGTATGGAATCAACACAACAGGCCACATGCTATATGGGTGACTCTTATCACTGTAAGGATCGAACCCATCTGTAGCTAATCCAAGACGAACGTTGCGTGGCTCTGCCCAAAATGCAGGATTCACGTTGTCAACTTTTCTCCATGCCTCTGTATCCGCAGGATGTCGTAGTACTCCATCTTTTATTCGGTCTGTAGAGTGCCAGGTCATAGATCCTACTGTTTTAGGAGACATGAATAGTCTTTGCAGCCTAGACGTTAGTGGAAAGTATCAGAGTACTTTAACAGGAAGTTTTCCACCCTTTTGCTTAGATTTTTCCAGTGTGTTCATTCCTCCTGCACTTTCATGACCTTGAAACCATCGTGACTCACCACATATTGGACACGCATCAAGATTGACGTATTCATTTCTAAATAGAATACAATCATTTACACAAGCATGTATCTTCTCATAATCCAAACCTAAGCCGGATATAAATTTCTTTGCCTCATAGTACGACTTAGGTACTGTATTCTCAGGTGGAAGGACTTTACTCAGCATACAAAGCAACTCATCTGCGAACTTGTTAGAAACCTTGTACATAGCCTTTAGATGCAGCAGTTCCATTAAGAAGGACATCTTGTTGTAGGATACACGTCCTGGGTATAAGGCTTTCTCACAATCTTGTAAAAGCTTATAAGATGTCCTAGCCTCTGCATTGGGTTCCTCACCTTCATCACGACTAATACCACCCAATCCATCAGTTATCATTTCTTCCATTTCTTCACGAGACGTGGCAGTCCTCTTGTTATTAATGCTTTCTTCGAATTCTTCTCCATGGTCCACCCATGTAGTGTAACTTTGTAGTATTCCAGATGCACCTTCACCGTACTTCTCTCCAACAAAGACATACCAACACAATTATGGAATGGACAGTAGATTATCCCATCCCATGATGCACGCCTTATATTCCTGACTTTGTCGATGTTTGGTCATCCAACTTTTATCCATCCTTAATGATCCTCCGTTTAGAAATGAGAAATATTAAAACCAATATCACAACGTATCATGTAAGTAGACACTACTGTTTTCCACCCACCAAGTGTTTTACAACTGCTTTGTCTAGAAACGAGAATTCTCAATTCTGTTACAAAATTGAGATCCTATTCAGACTCTTTGTAATCCAAGCAGTTGTTAACTACTGTATCATTATGTTGATAGAAGCTTTACCCGAACCCATGATAATTAACCAACTTTATTCAACGACAAATTCAGTTAATTCTGTTACTGTAACAGAGCAGCAATCGTACAGTGTGTATACACTTAACCAAAAAATCAAACAGACGATTTGTAGTGAAATTAAACGCATCAGAAATTCGGAGAAACGGACACATTTTGTTATGTCTACATTCGGAAATCGCCTTCGTACGAATCAGTTGCTTGAGACACACACACAGTCAATCAATTCATTAACCGATTAGATAAGTTGCTCTTTACTTGATATACACAGAATGAAATACATTGACAACACATTAGCTAGGTGAATTTCATTGTCTTAGATCAAACAATTAGACGTCAATTTATAATTTGAGGAGGAAACAGTACCTTTTCGTAATGCTGCAAGAGAAAGGATGACGATGCAGGGAAGTTAAATGAAGGTTGTCTCGGGTTGAAGGTTGGGAAGGTTGGGTAGATCGGTTGTGAAGTGAAGTGAATGCAGTCGTAAATAAGGTATGCAAAGCAGATTCGATCGATTTGTCCTGGTGTAATTACGGTGAGATTGTTTATGGAATCGCTTTGAAGTGAAGGTGTCAGGTTGATTCAAAAGTCTGGGCTGAGGAAACGGCTACGTAGGTCATCTGCTTCAGCTGCTGGTCCAAGACGAACTATTCTGTTAATTTGACATGGTGCTATCCGAATTAGTAACGGCAAACTAAGTTTTAACTACGCAATTACTGCGACGCTGTTAACATATATATTACATCAACAAATATTAAAAGTAAAACAATGCACTAGACACAACATTAATACATGATGCTGTTGATGTATATTACCCTCGGATACGTATTTGTTAATAATTATTTTGGAACTGACACAAATAGTCGCGACAAAAGTACACACTAAATCATTGTTTAAGCTACGACAGAACGTCCGACTCTAAACCAACTCTACTCCCTCGAAAAATAGTGTTAACACAAAACATGCTTATTAACAACGACTACCTAGCGACAACACAATATTTTCGTGGCTGTTGAGGCAGATTCTCGTAGTATTTAGGGAAAACATTCCGTTAACCCAGATATGATATCACTCTTGGAGACCATCTTAGGACAGACTCGTAGACGAACACTGCTCCTAAGGAAAACCCTCGCCCCGTAGGGCCAAGACAAGCAAAAACTGAAATCTGGGCACCACAGCCCCTCAAGACGATCAAGAGATGTCTTCCACTGATGCGTCGGTAGCTACCTACTCTGTCAATTCATCAAGTTCCATACCGAATAGGGGACAACAGAACCAGTGCACTCTTGACCAAGTTGAGGAGTTTATCAGTAAAAGGCTCAAGGAACGGCGTGGTACCGTCATGCCTCCTTTCTGGGAGTGACCAACTCATCCCTTCACCACTGACCTGGTCACTATCAAGATGCCAAAGGCTGTCGTCGCCAGGGCCATCCCCGAATGTAGTGGTGGAGGCGATCCTATCATACATGTCAACAAACATGAAGCCTCTCTATTGCGTAAGTCGACCGATCTGAATCACTTAGCCCTGTTATTTCCGTCGACCCTTTCGGGTTCAGCGTCGTCATGGTTCTTCGGCCTCCGTGCAGGATCGATAGGGACCTGGTCTGAGCTCAAAATCAAATTCCTGGAGCGATACATGGGCGAGCGCCAACTTCCGAAATGGTCGCCTTGGACGTAGTCAAACAACAACCAGGAGAATCATTGGTTGACTTCTACGGGTGTTTTCATAAGAACGTCACAGAAATTAATCGTCGGGTCGCAGATGGGGAGATAATTTGAGCTTTTTACCAAGTACTTGATGTAGCCAACATAACCTCGGGGAAGCTTCGCAACAGCTACCATGTGCAGGAGATAGAGATGATGGAAGAGCTACCAGTAAGGGCGAAAGATTTTATAGACCTTGAAAGGGCGAATTCTGAGGCCAATTTCCTGACTACCTCACAAAGGGTGGTTCCTGAGCCCCGACGCGATAGTATGAAGGACAAGAAGGATAAGAAGGGTCGTGGCATCAATCCCAGAACATAAAACCCAGGACCTAGACATCCAGAGGTCCCCGAGTATTTCACTCCTTTAAACAGGTAGATCTCGGTGGTACTATTCAAGATGGAAATAAGGTCTCTTTCCAGGCCACCAATGCCTCGCAAGAGTGCTCAGCCTATGGGGAAAGACACCAAGGTTAGGCAAAAGACCCGATGTCAAAATTTGGCGAAAGACCTAAAGTCAAATTTAGGCGAAGGACCTAACACCAAGGTTAGGCAAAAGACCCGATGTCAAAATTGGGCGAAAGACCTAAAGTCAAATTTAGGCGAAAGACCTGACACCAAGGTTAGGTAAAAGTCCCGATGTCAAAATTGGGCGAAAGACCTGACACCAAGGTTAGGCAAAAGACCCGATATCAAAATTGGGCGAAACACCTAAAGTCAAATTTAGGCGAAAGACCTAACGCCAAAGTTAGGAAAAAGACCTTATATCAAAATTGAGCAAAAGACCTAAAGACAAATTTAGGTGAAAGACCTAACGCCAAGGTTAGGCACAAGACCTGACACCAAAGTCAGGCACAAGACCTGATATTCAAATTGGGCGAAAAACCTAACGCCAAGGTTAGGCACAAGACCTGACATCAAAATCAGGTGAAAAGACCTAAGGTAAAAGTTAGGCAAACAAGACGTGATATTAAAATCAGGCAGAAGTCCTAATGCAAAAGGCGAGAGATCTGTCAAGGAAGCCGTTCCGTTATAAAGTTGGGAAAAATTTAAGATGGGACATCCAAAGCGAACAAATCCATATCAAGGGTAACAGTTCCTTTGAGAAACAAACACAAGGAGATGGGTGAACGAACCTAAGGCGATCAGCTAAGATGAAGGATCCTTGAGTAACGAGTTCCTCATGATTAGGCGAGCACTCCAAAGGGTTTAAACCTTAACAAGGTGACACATCTTCAAAAGATGATAGTTTTTCTTAAAGGCATAACCCTCGAGTAACAACTAATTTAAAAGATAACTTGGCTAGGGGAGTAGATAAATCTATAAAGACTTATCATTCTTTCTTTTAAGCCCACGGAAAGGTCCAAGACCTTATGTGGCGAGATCATCACAAAGCGAAGAGAAGTTGAAAATAAGTATGATAAAGACATCGAAAAAAGCCAAACATATTCAAAGTCAAATGGATGCAAAAGCTTATAAATATAAAGGCATTCTACATTATAATAAACCGACTCTGATATCAAAAGGTAATTACAAGCTTTCCCAAAAAACACGAGAAAATAAAAGTGATTATCATCAAAAGGAGAAATAAAAAAATATGATCGCCGGGGAGTTCGGGGCTTCAGGATTTGGGCTCTTCAGGGGCAACAGTTTCCGGCTTGACCTCGGGGGCAACCTTATCGCCAACAGTAGTAGGAGCCTCCTTGGAGTAGTCGCTCTCGATGAAAGCCTGAAGAGACTTCACCTCCCAGAAAGGAAACTTAGGGTCAATCCCCTGAATCGCGTCGACTAGGATTTGAAGGTAGGCAGCCACCTCATCCTTCATCACCTCCAAAGCGCAGTCGGTAATCTTATCAGACTTTTTAAATTTATCGACCACACTTTAGGGGGAAGGGACAGACTTCAGCCGTAGTGCAAGCTGCTCCTTCTTCTTATCCAAGGCATCCCCCTGGCCTCAGCCTCCTTCAGCTGAGCCTTTAGGCGAGCATTCGCCGCCACTACCTCAGCGGAGTACTGGTCGACCGCCTTCAGTTGGAGCACGGTGCTCTTCGGCTTGTCATTGGCGAGAGCCACCTCATCCTCCTTCTCCTTCATTGAGGTGAGGAGTCTCTGCTCCTTTTCGAAGTACTCTTCTCGAGCATGCTCCACCAAGAACACGACTGACTCAGCCTTATCCTTAAGACCCGCCGCTACTGCTCCAACTCGATAAGCAGGTCAGTCTACTTATCGACGAGCTCGCCTACGATCCGGACGATCGCCAACTCCTCCCGGACGAGCTGACAATAGGAAAAAATGGGTAAAGTACAATCAGATCAAGGAAAGGTCAAAAGGTTATTTGATGATAAATAAAGAAAGAAGAACTTACCAAGGCAATCTGCTCAAAGTGTGTCCTCATGACCCCTTCCATGATGGGCAGCTCGGAGGTGATTAGAGCCATGTCCCGAGGAGGAACTATCCCCTCGAGGAGATGCATGCATAGTCCGGGTTACCCCTGAGTGTTAGTTGGTCGGAAATCTCCACCTTCTGGAGATTTCCCCAAGAGGCCCAAACGCCCTTGGGGTTCACCGCCTTTGGCGGCTAGAATAAGCCCAACAAGGGGCAATACTCCCCGAAAGGAGTCTTCGTGGAGCCCGTGGTGGCGTCAAGGGTCTGCACCCTCTTCAGAGCCTCGGTCTTCTTGGGAGGATTGAGAGCAGTTTTATCGGAGGTAGGCGTGGCGACCTCTGTTAGGATATATGTATAATTACATATGAATGTTTAGAGATTATTCTGCAATATTCTAGAATTAGTCGTAGGTTGTAATGAGTACTAGATTGTAATATCTCAAGACTTAAACCCTACAAACCCTACATATAGTCGTAGGTTGTAAACAAAGAGAACTTAAGCTTGAATGTATGGCTTAGTGCCGTCGGCTGCAAGTACGCCTTGTTCATCTTCTTTCTTTGATTGTTCTGTTTATGTTTAAGTTCCTAACATGGTATCGGAGCAAGAACGATTATGCTCAAGTCGGTTCAAACGCAATTAGGGTGTCTGCTGATCGATTGTAGTGATCAATCTCTTCGATTCCATGGAAGAAATTTATCCTGCATTCTTCAACAAGAAAGTCTCACAGCTGATTGGAGAGAATAATTTCCAATCATGGCAACAACAAGTGCTTCTATCTGCAAGAGGATACAATCTGGAAAGTCATCTCTACGGCAATGTCACAATTCTAGCTCGACTTCCTGGCCCTGATGGAAATGATGAACCGAATCCAGAATACCAGAAGTATGTTCAAAAGCATAGTTCACTAGCTTCCTGGTTGCTCGCCTCAGTGTCGTCGCAAGTCAGCAGAGGTCTCACAGGATGCATGACCGCTGCATCAATATGGAAGAAGCTTCACAGAGATTTTCTCTACATCATCAACAACAAGGATCATGCATTTGTATGATCGACTGAAGGTTCGTAAACTACCTCATCAATCAATGCATGATTACTTGACAACAATTCAAATTGCCTGTGATAGCTTAGCCTCTTATGGTCATCCAATTGAGAAAATGCAACAAATATCAATTATTCTTAATGGAGTCAAAGGACATTATGACAATATATTTTCGGTTATTCATGCAAATCGTAATCCTTATGATATTGCCTCGGTGAGTTCTGTCCTGTTAGATGCGGAAGCTAGGCAGAGTGATTTGTTGTTTGATTCTGATCTGTCTAAGACTAATAATCGAGGCGGATCATCTGATGGAATTTTACCACCACCTGTCAATGAATGTTCGAATCAATCATTTGTCAATTCCACTACTGCTCAACATCAACAATCTCCCCACTATGGTCATGGTAGAGGTCGTGGCCGAGGTTATGGACACAACAAACCACAATGGCAATTGTGTGGTAAGTTTGGTCATTTGGTTCACAGGTGTTACCAGAGGTTCAATGTAAACTTTACAAGTGTTACTAATCCAAACAATGCGAATTTTGCAAGTGTCAATCTGTGTTTTGCTCAATGGGAAGATGCCTCAGTAGGATCTCATCTACCACAACAACAGTTTTAGCAGTTTAAAGCACCAAATCAGCCTTTTCAAGCACCAAATCTGTTTCAAGCACCAAATCAGTGTCAAGCACCGAATCAGCCCTTTCAAGCACCGAATCAGTTTCAAGCACCAAATCAACCATTTCAAGCGTCGAATCAGTTTCATCCATATATGTACTCTCCTTATGGTCCGATGCAATTCAATCCCTTCTCATCTCCTCAAGAAAACATTACCTCTGTTGCTCTGATAGTTCAAGTAGATACAAACTGGTTTCTAGATTCAGGTGCCACAAATCATCTGACTAATGCACCTCCAGTCGGACAACATACATGCGTACCATATACTGGGAAAGGTAAAGTAATGGTTGGTAATGGATCTTGTTTGAATATTTATGCAATAGGCTCTGCGTTAATTCCAACTGATTCTAGAATGTTGAGATTACTGAATATGCTCTATACTCCAAATGTGACTAAAATTATGCTTTATGTGTCTCAGTTCGCAAAGGATAATCATGTCTACTTTGAATTTCATGCAAATCACTGTGTGGTTCGTGATGCTTCTACTCATTCAGTGCTGCTCCAAGGATATGAATGCTCTGGGTTGTATAAGCTTGATATGAAAAGATTAAGTAGTAATAAGCCGATAATTCATTCTAGTGATACTTACAGGTCTGAGTCTAGGAATATGGTTGCCAACAGTTGTCTTGAGTGTTGTAATTCATCGATGACTGATATGCATGGTTCAGCTGTTTTTTCTAATCCTCTCCGCAGTCAGTTTGAAGATGTACTAGGTAATATACATATTGCTCCACCTGATGCTACTGATGATGGTGAGTTTTTGTGTTTTGTTTCTAAGGTGAATTCTAAAGACTCATCATCAACTTGGCACATGAGACTTGCGAATTCATAATCTTCCAACACCTCATAACACCGATCAGTGTATAGCTTGTGCAGTTGGCAAAAGCAAAAAACAGTCGTATCATTCTTCTCCTAGTGTCTATTCTCATCCCCTTGAATTAGTTCAAATTGATGTGTGGGGTCCTGCTGCATGTTCGTCTAATGGTCATCATTATTATCTTAGTATCGTAGATGCATATAGTAGGTACACTTGGATATATTTTATGCAGAAAAAAAGTGATGCAGCTCGGTTATTTGTTGAGTTTCATAGGTTAGCTGAGAAAGAACTGGGATACAAGCTTAAGGCAGTCCAGTCTGATGGGGGAGGTGAGTTTTAATTTTTATCCACGTATCTACCTCAGTTTGGTATAAATCATCGTGTTACTTGTCCTTACTTTTTCTGAACAGAATGGCATAGTTGAGAGGAAGCATAGACATATTGTTGAGTTAGCACTAATTCTTCTAGCTCAAGCCTCGGTACCATTACATTATTGGTCTGATGCCTTTTTTACTTCAGTGTTTTTGATCAATGGGTTACCTTCATCTGCTGTGTCCACATGAAAAACTCTTTGGATTGTCGCCTAACTATTTGTTTCTTCGTATTTTTGGATGCTTGTGCTTTCCTCATCTGCGTCCTTTTCATAAACACAAATTGTCTTTCAGATCTGAGCCATGTGTTTTTCTAGGCTATTGTTCCAAATATCATGGATATAAATGTCTTGAAGCATTAGGGTGTGTGTACGCTACGAGGAATGTGTTTTTTCATGAATCCACATTTCCCTTTTCTGATTCTAAAGGTAAGTTCTTTACTTCTTCCTCTCCTACTCAAAATTATACTTTCATGCCGTTTTTATTGCCATGTGACTCTCAGTTTATAGCTTCTTCTGATTCTGATAATGAGCTACTTCCTCCTTATGATCCTGTTTGTATGACTGATCTTCCATCTTCTTCTTTGGGTAATGATTCTTCTCCTCCATTAAATTTCTCTTCTCCTATCAATATGTCTCCTTCTTTAGTTACTTCTACTATATTGCTTGATAATACTGCCATTCCAGATACTAGGTTGATTTCTAATCCTATTACTTCTGTTACTAATCTAGTTACTTATGTTTGTCCAACTTCTGTTTTAGAATCATCTTTACCTAATGTCACTTCCGGTGCTGATGCTCAGGTAATTCCTTCCCCTATATCTTACAGATTACAAGGATCAAAGTTAGTTCCTGAAGCAACTACTATTGTTGATTCTCGTAATAATTAGGTTTCGGTTAATAGACATTCTATGCAAACAGGATATTTTCAGGCTATTCTGCCTACTAATGACAACTTTGCAGACCTTAGTGATTCTGAACCGAAATCGATTCATCAGGCTTTACTCAATCCACATTGGAAAAAATGATGTAGATGAAGAACTATCTGTTCTTTATGCTAACAATACCTGGACTGTTGTTCCTTTTCCTTCTGCAGGATTCCTATAGGTTGCAAGTGGATTTTTAAAATAAAAAAGAATGTTGATGGGTCTGTTGCGAGATATAAAGCCAGACTGGTTGCTAAAGGATTCTCTCAAAAGGCAGGTTTTGATTTCCAAGATACCTTTACTCCAGTTGTGAAGTCAAACACGGTTAGAATTGTATTGTCTCTTGCATTATCTCATAAATGGAGTCTTAGGAAAATTGATATAAAAACTGCTTTCTTCCATGGGGATTTGACAGAAGAGGTATATATGATTCAACATCCTGTATTTGAGCAAATGTCTTCTTCTAAAACTAATTCTCATTTGGTTTGCAAACTGCAAAAGGCGTTGTATGGCCTTAAACAAGAACCTCGTGCCTGGTTTGAAAAATTAAAGGCTTTTATTATTCATAAACTTCAGTTATGTGCATCTGTTGCAGATAGTTGTTTGTTTATCAAGCAGGACAAAGGGTTTTCTGTGTTTCTATTGGTTTATGTTGATTATATTGTTGTTACAGGAAATTCTTCTTCTGTTATTTCAGAAGTCATTCATTCGATTAATCAGGACTTTCAGTTAAAGGATTTAGGAAGTTTGAACTATTTTCTTGGTATGGAAGTTACTGCATCTGACAATTATTTATTTTTAAATCAAAGAAAATATATTCAGGAGCTGATTGAGAAGCTTTGTCTCACCGAAGCTTCAAGTTTTCCTACTCCGATGACTGGAACTTGTCTAACCAAGTCAGGTATGATTAATTGTACTGAATTGTTTGAAGATGATCATATGTTTCGCAGTACAATTGGAGCACTTCATGATATTTGCATCACAAGGCCAGATATTCAGTTATCTATCCCTGTTAATGGAAATGGGTCTTCAATTGTCTTCGGTACCTGTGGTATGGACAAATAGTACAAGTGTGGTATCTTTGTCTGAAAATCCTACTCAATATTCCAAAATGAAACATTTTTAAATTGATCTTTTCTTTATCAGGGAAAAGGTGAAATTTGGTCATGTTTTAGTAAATTTTGTTCTGTCTAGTAATCAGGTAGCAGATGTTTTAACAAAACCATTGACAGAAAAACAATTTATTCCTTGCAGGAAAAAACTTGGAGTTTTCTCTGTGGTTGAGTTGGAAAATGCTGACACTATAACGATTCAGGAGGCTTCTGAAGTTAAAGAATAATTTCTGCTGAAAACCATATATCTGATGATCATGAATGGTAGTTATTAAAGGTATGCCAGTTCTGTCAAGAGTAGGCTTTATCATTACAAATGTTTTTAGTTACTTGATGTTTGTACTTCTCTGTTTTTCTCTCTCTCTATATATATATATATGTGAGCTTTTTCAGTATGATTGAGTATGTCTGCAAGATTGAGTGTCTTGTCCTGTTTAATTCACATATAATTTATATAATATAAATCAGTTTCTGGCATTCATATAATTCTTATATGTCTGTGTATGTTGCGTATCATTGGTCTGAATGATCTTGCACTCAGTTGTTTTTCTATTTTCTGTGTCGTGTAGAATCTACACTCAGTATCATTCAAGGGTAAACATGGTTGGCATATCTGTTTTTCATCTTTGCAAAAGATCAGTGAAGGATAAAATGAAACATAGTTTTTTATAGTTCTGAGTAATCTGCCTATGTTCTTCGCATAAAACATGGTTGAATTCCAAAAATAGAATTGAATCTTGAAGAAAACGTCAAGATACTTCAAGGTTGCTCTTGAGGAAGACAAGATGATGGCAGAAACCCTCCAACTATGTTGGTAAGATAAAGGCTCAAACCCTTCTGTCAAGAGAAGAAATATTATGAAAATATCAAAAGATCTGAAATGGAAAGATCAGAAAAGAAGAAAAAGGATGAATCATATATGCTTTTCCGAATATTTATCTTGTATGAAGACTGTGGTTAGATGAAGATACTCATCATGAAATAGTTAAAGAGGTCAACTGTTTGGATGTAATTCAGATTGATTGGTAAGGAACTGTGACTAAATATGTGAATATGCGTATGCTGTGATTGATTTGTATGCATATGATATATGTGTGTTAGGTTGATGGGATAAGTGTTGATCATTTAGTATAATTCAGTCATGTTCGAAATAGAGCTCATATATACATCTGATGAAAAGACTGCTGAAGTTTAGCTAATGAGTATAGTAAAAAAGATTTGGTTAATGATTATGGATGAATCTTGATTGTTGTGCATAGTTTAATAACAATCAGATGGTTGTCAAGTAAGTGTTTTTTCATCAGAAAGGTATTAGGTGGGGACTATCAATCAGGTGTTGGCTATCAGTTGAGTTTCGATTTTTCGGTTTGGCAAGGATGTTGAGGAGCAATGGCTGCCTGTTTTTCAAGAATTCAATAAGTTCATTCATGCTGATCTTCTTGGGAGAATGTTAGGATATATGTATAATTACATATAAATATTTAGGGATTATTCTGCAATATTCTAGAATTAGTAAGTGAGGACTAGATTGTAATATCTCAAGACTTAAACCCTACAAACCCTGCATATAGCCATAGGTTGTAATTAAAGAGAACTTAAGCTTGAATGTATGGATTAGTGCCGTCGGCTGCAAGTAAGCCTTGTTCATCTTCTTTCTTTGACTTTTCTGTTTATGTTTAAGCTCCTAACAACCTCTGCGACCAGGAGAACCTTCTCCTTGTGGGAAACAGGACCCCTGGGGGAGCAGGGCATTCCTCGCCCTAATTCCTGGCCTTCTTGGCGGGAGTAGGATTTGGAGCCACATCAGTAGTGGTCTTCCCTGTAAAAGGTCAGAAAAGGTATTAGAAACCTAAGACTAAAGCAAAGGAAGGAAAAGTTGAAAGGCAGTTGCATACCTTGCTGGCGATCGCCAGAAGTAGTCGAAGGTCATTCCTGCTCAGGCTTACGCTTGGATGAACGCCTGGAAGGAGGAGGTGGAAGACTCAGCGACGCTTGGTCAGGAGACAGCCCCGCCTTAGCCTGCTTGGAAAACAGACCAATGAGTTTGAAGCCCCGAGTGCCTACAACCAACAGAGGAAAATAGTCAGAAATTTACCCAATCAATAGAAATTAGCGAGGAATGATGAATGCCCGCCACCTTGAGCATCGACTTTGAAGTTTCAGCCACTGAGCGGATCGAACAGAATTTCGATTTTCAATACAGTCGGTCCCTGTCAGCTCTCCAAAGCTAGGAGGAGTATCTCTTTTTGGTGGGATAACTCCTATGATACGCTACCCTTGCAAAATAAGTAAAACTTCTTGTAGTTGGAGTTGGTAGCACGGAAGTCGTCCACCAGGCGGAAATGAACGTTCCAATTCCAAGATTGGCCCCTTCATTCCTCGAACTTGGGCCACCGAGTCTGGAAATGGTGGATATGGTTTGCCCCGGCGGCCAATTGATAGAAGCAATGGAACAAGGCCAGTGAATACGTCCACTCTTGACGTAAACACATGAACTTAAACCCAACCCACATCCTGATGGCGTTGGGTACTAGCTGCGTAGGACCTACCCGTAATAGCAATAAAGCTCCTGCAAATCCTCGCAGAGAGGAAAACGCAACTCTTTATCGATCTGGGCCGCATAAACGTAAACCTCTCCGTCGCGAGGATAGTGCAATCCTAACCCCGGGTATGTGGGGGCATCCGCTTACCTCAAGCCAGTTATGACGACTACTGCCTTGAACTGAGCCGGCTTCATTTCATTGGGTTTGATATCTACTCACAACACTAGGGTATGGCAAGAACAATACAAAATAATAAAAAGCAGGAAGCATTACCTAAAAATAAGCAAAAGTAAGACATAGAAATTTACCTGTCGGGGAGAATGCGGGAACATTGGTGTCTGGCCTGTCCACCATCACCGGTGTGTCGGCCGATTGCCCAGAAACCGGCTTGGGGATAGAGTTTCTCTGGATCGGTGCCAGCGAGAAACCATCCCTGATGGTCATAGGGGCATTGGTAGCCTTAGTAGGAACCTTCTGACCGGAAGAAGGTTCGTTGGAAGAAGACGTGTGGGCTCCCACATTGCCCTTTCATGCGGATTGGTTCTTGGAAGCCATGGAAATATTGGAAAGTTCTTTGAAATTGAAGGAGAAAGGGAAAGTCGAAAATGAAGCACTGAGAAGCAAGGAATTCTCTGGAATGCAAATGACTGGAACACGTAAAAGACAAAATAGAAGTAACTGAATAGACACAATCTAATCGGTTCAGAGAATTATTACACCCTTTTGGGTAAAAATCGAAGCAATGTCAGAATTCTAAGAGACACCTCGGGGAGACAAACGGTTGGAACTGTACAAAAACTGTCAGCCTACCCTCGGGTTACGGAATAATAAAACACAGACATGCCTTAATTGTTTGTTCAACTTCTAGGTAACAGTTTAGTCATTAAATACTCAAGACCCTATATAGAAAAGGTTATCGCCAAAGACCCTTCTAAGCCTTTCCGAAAACCCTTTTGAAGGAATCGTTCGCCAAAGAGTAGTGAATAAGCATTCATAAACCCTGGCAACCCCAAGCGTTCGCCAAAAGGGATAAAGGATCGAATAATCTATAAACTCTAGGCGACCAAACAACCGCTCGCCAAAGGATGCAGAGTATTTAAAAAGGCACAAATAGCAGATAAGGATCCTCAAGATCTGATCCAAATGTCACTATCTAAAACCCTATCATAGAATCAAGCTTGACCGAAGAAACTTCACTCAAGTTTCGGGGGCAAATGTTGGGTATTGATTATGATGGACCAATAAGGGAAATGCCTCAGAGGCCCAATATCTTTGCAGGGGGTAAAACCCATATCATTCAAACCGGGTCGACCCACATTAAGGTTAATCTGGCTCACATAAAGTGGTCCAGTATCAAACCCAAGCCAAAGTGGATGCCAAAGCTCCACCACCGATCGCCAATAACCAAGGTCACAGCCTCCTACTGCTCGACCATAGGAGCGCTCGCCAAGAGAGTCTAATCTCTCCTCTCTGGTCCCACCAACCGTCACTAAAGATATGGCCACGATATCCCGCGTATATCGGGCACATATTCACTAAACATTACATACGGTAACTGCAATAATACGCCATAACCGTAATATCTGCTATCCTAATCTTCACCGGCACAATATTCACCAAGATATTATGTTGCCTATAACAGTTTGGTCTCGTCACTCTATAAATACCTCTGCTTTTGAATACGTTCATTACGTTTTGAGTTCATACACACAATATACTCATTTAAGCATCGGAGAATGACCCAGAGACAGCCCCTCTGTTGCGATCCCCTTCTTGCAGGTTCATCAGAGCTACGGCGGAAGCAGTATTCATTCATCCTTTGGTATTTAATCCACTGCCAAGTCAGCACCTGGGAGAATTAAACCCAACATGTATCAAAACAAATATGAAGAAATTGAATTGGCTAACGGCGTAACAAATCCCGACCAAACATTTTTGCAGTATAATGGGCAAACATTGAGCAACATATCTGATCCAAGTATTTCAACAACAATGCAATATAACTAGCAAAATTTTCTTGTTGTAAAAAAACAAACTTCTTTTGAGATAAAATTAATCTTTCCAGATCAATCTAGTCTGGAACTAGTTCCAAATCAAACCAATTATTTTATCTTAACTTAGATCCATTCTTTACCGAGTCAAAAAATAAATTGCTTTATCAAAATAGTACTTATTCAATTCGGAACATGTTCAGGGGTAAAACGGTTTGTGAACAACCTATATTTCTATGCCTAATTTGAATCTTGGTATGTAAACTATTTTTTCTTGTATATACTAAGCGTTTGATCTAATGCAAATATGTGTTAATATTGTTGCTTGTCTTTGCATATGTTTTGCTAGTAGATAGACCGTACTAATTAATTTAGCCAGGATAATAAGATCTTTCAACATTGGATACATTTTTGGTATCTTCCTAGGAAATTAGGGTCCTGATATCAGCCGTTAGCAACTCGAAGGCCATTCGTTAATTTCTTGACTCGTGACCTCTCTGATACGCAAGGGCACTAGATTGACAAGTAAAAAGGTGATGAATCTCTTAAGAGTCGGCATGTGTCGTCTCTCTATAGTGTGATGGCCCTAATAGGCCGTTATCGTCTAAAAGGTCATTGCCAAAGGCCGCCGCCACCTAAAAGACTGTCGTTGCCTAAAATGGTTGTCACTGCCTAAGAGGCTATAGTCGTTGCCTAAAAGGACATTCTCACCAGAACCAAAGGCCATCCTGGTCGCCACCACCTGAAAGGCCGCTGCCTATGGGCGATGTCTCATATTTAAAACCCGACCAGGACAAAATGAATTAAATGTACGAAATTAGTACAAATCCTACTAGTACAGGTATAAACAACGATGACAGGATACAAAGTTACCATGGTTTATTGTTTCCACATCATAGAGGATTGGTCCTTGTAAGAATCTAACATTGCACTCAGGTTAATTATCCTTATAAATACTCCATTATTACCTAATTAATGAAATATCTAATTTTTTTTTTATGCTACATGCTTTATTTGGTCTCTAAACCCCTGACTGACTTTATTTTCGAAAGGGAAATAATAGGACAACAAACCTGAGTTTCCTTCCTGCAGGTTTAGAAGCATCACTCAATTTCATGACACCAAGTTATCGAAATCCAACAAGTCCCATACAAACTTTTGAGAACTAAAACTATACGTTTCATGTAAATATATTTCATTATATATGTTGAATTTGGATTTGATCGTGTTGAAGTTATAGCGTTTTAATAATTAAATTATTTGTTTTTGACTAAAAAGTCCAAAATTTAATTTAGAAGACTAGAATCAAATATGAGTATTTTGAATATGAGAATACAGGAAGACTAAAATATGTAATTTGAAAATATGATACAATTATAATATTTGTCATACATACACTATTACCATTGCTACCCAAGTAATGAACATGCATTGCTAGCCTAGTAATGAACATGGGGAAAATATAAGTGTTCTAAATAAATGGATAAAAATCGTTTTGGTCACTCATATATATATATATATATATATATATATATATATATATATATATACTTTTAGGTAATTGAGGATTCAAAAGTTTTGTGTCGTCAATTCTCCAATTGTTTTTTAATAAAATTTGAATACGTGCGGGGCACCTAAGAACTTTTAGTTGGAATTCAAAACAAATGTGCGTATACTCAAATCCTCTATTTACTATAACAGAACCAGACCTCCCCTTTAATTCAATGTAATTCCCACGCTCTATTTACTCGAACAGAACCAGAGCTCCACTCCCCCTTTGATTCACTACCATGTCCGCCCCACTCAACGGTTTCCTTAGTTGGTTTAACAAACCTAGAAGAAATCTAAAAATGCAAAAAAGAAACTTCACTATTCACAGTAATAGTCAATCAATAGGGAGGAAATCATCACAAATGATCTAGTATAAGTAGAACTTTGTTTACATCCTCAACCTAGCCTGTAAAATAGAATAACCCTAACAAAATGTTTTGGTTTAACCCAACATCAATTAATGCATGAAAACTAAAGGATACTCTGCAATATAAAGAATAAGACCAACATCTTCAATGATCCCTATCCTCATCAAGAACGCAAAACTTCAAAAAGCTTAAATAATAGATCCAAATCCCCATTCCACCGAAGATGAACCTGTTGATAGCTGATTGGCCTTTGGGCCATGTTGGATCTCGGTATATCTTGAGTTCTCCGGACTCTTGTTTCTGGGTGCTCCCACGAACTGCAAAAAGGAAATCTCGGGGTGTTCCCGTCATTTACCCTCTGATGCTTAAGTTAGCAGCAGTTTGTATAAGTGTATGTACGGTAGAGAAATGTGTATTACATTAGTTCTGAAGTGAAGAGGAGTGAATGCATTTATAGCCTTCCCCTTAACCTGGTTTGAGTTGTATGCTGACCATAGTTGTCGTAGGTGGTGCCCGGTTAGTTTAGTGGAATAGTATCGAGCCGTGTGCTGTCTGGTGTTTTGTGCCTAGTGGGATTGTGCCTTATGCCGGGGTTCCACGCCTTGCGTGCTAGTAGCCCATTCCTCCTTGTTGGACATCGAGTCCGGAACTTGTTAGAAGGGATAACATTCCTCAACGGCGCGCCTTGATGAGCTTGTCGCGCCACTAACCGATGAGCCTCATTATTGGCCCGAGGCCCAAAAGGCCAGGATCCATCATCTGCCCCCGAAGCCCAATATGAGCGTCGCTCATGTTGGGTTTGACAGGTGTTGTCCGTATTGAACTATGGTGTTCTTCTGGTTGTCCGCAAATCCAACCTATTTGATGTTTTGTGCGAGTGACGATGGGGGCGCCCTTTGCGCGTCGGTTAGGCTTCCTAAGTTTGAATTCTCAATTTTACGCAGGAGCAGGAAGTAGCCGTTCTCTCCAAGGCGTTGGCAAACCTTGGCTTCCCAAGGATGTTTTGACCAATCATAACTCATAAGGATAGGGTGACCGTTCACCTCCCATAGGGAGCTCTTCTATAAATAGGCATCTCCTTCTCCTTCTCCATTTTTCACTTTTACTTGTTTGAGCCTTTCTCTATCTAGATTTTGCTCTGTATTCTCTCTAGAATTCCGGCAGTTCTCTCCATTTTTTCTCTGGTAGCCTTTCATTCTCTAGTCACTTTTGATTATTCGGTCGCTTCTCAAAATAGCTGGTTGTTCTCCTTTCAAGCCGAGCCTATACCCTCGTCGTGAGCACATCCTTTCTTCAATCGCGAGCGAATCGGAAAGAGGTGAGGCAAAAGTCTTCTTTCCCCTCGTTTTAGCTACCCTAAACCCAATATTAGCTCTAGGTCTATTTTTAATAGAATCGTAGATGAAGCGTGTATGAGTGAAGCCTTAGCGCCTCGTTTTCCCATTCTGGATGAGCGTGATCCTGAGAATACTCATCCCATTTCTAAACCGGGTCAGGGCGAGGAAACTATCTATCACCTTCAGATAGATGCGGGTCTGAGATTTCAGATCTGCCCAGACCTAGCTGAAGCTTGTCGTTACTACGACGTCTCCCCGACCCAATTTTCCTCGAACTCCCTTCGCGCCTAGATAGGTTTTAGGTGTTTGTGTGAGAAGAGGGGATATACATACTCATTAGTCTTGTTTCGTCATTTTTTTAGGATAGGCTTGAATCGCTTCGGCGTATTTAGCTTTGCCAGACGCTTCCCTGATAACAAATTTTAGAATTGGAAATTCGCCTGGCCCTTAGTTACTGGTTTTAGGACAAGGAACTCCAATTGGAAGGGTTCCTATTTTTTATTACAAGGGGGTTTCCAAAGCGCTTTGCGACCATTCCCTGACGACAATGAATTATCCCCCTGGGAAAAGGGGTCTCACCACCTGGTGTACGTCGACCATATAGCTGGGCGCGCCTCGTGGATATCCAAAGAGACCACGAAGGAGGATTTATTCAATGCTGGCATTTCTCTAGTTCGGCATCGCTCTTGCACTTGATGGTTAATAACGTATTTCATTCTCTTTTGCAAAAAGAAGTCTTTCGCGTGTTGACCATGCGTTCGATCTTCCGATTGAACAGGAACTGGAACCGCCACCAAGCAAGGCCCGGAGCAACGCCACGGTGGGCTCCAAGAAAAGGAAGAGACAATCTTCCAAAAAGAAAGCACTCCTTGAGGATGAGGTAGATCCGTTATTCGCGGATCCCTTAACCCTAAGCCCTGCTTCTCAAGAGGCGGTAGCTCTTTACAAAGGTGCAGTCCCTTACTCTCGCTATTGCGACGATTCTCTTTTAGGTAGAAGGTTAAATATTCACCATACTAAGAAGTAGGGCGCCCCTGTTGTGACAGACGCGTGGATAGCCTGGACGTATCATGTCTTCTCTGATCGTACTTCCACATAAAAAAGCATTAGGGACGACGAATCTGTGTACATAGGGAAAAGTCCCAGCGCTCCCTCTACAAAGAAGAAGAAGACTTCGGCGAAGCAGTCCACCTCGGGGGCAGATAGGGTGCTGCCCCCTTCCGTTCCTTCTGAATAAGAGACGCCTTTGCCGCTGCCGAGTGGCCAAGAGGGGCGGTACAGATCGTACGTGGGTCCAGCATTTGACCTGCAACGGGACCTCAAAGTGGATGAACTCCCTGTGTGGGTTGCTCGTGAGGATCCAGGCGGTGCGCCTTGGATTCCTTATGAGCGTCTCCAAGATGTTCCCCTAATTTGGGTCTCCGCCTTTTGACTAGCGCCTTCTCTTCTGTCGACCGTTATCCTATTGACAAGTCTGGTGGCGCTCTAGATAACCTCGTGCGCCAAGGTCTGACCTTGTTCTCTCAGGTACCCTTCTCTCCCTGTAAGTCTTCCAGTATTTTTCTAAGTGTATATATTTTTTTCTAACAGTCTATTTTGAGATCTTACCCCTACAACTCTAGATGGGTAGCGCCATTGTGGAGCTTTCAAAGGACAAAAAGGCCAATGCCGCGCAACTCAAACAGGTTAAGGAGATGGAGATGCAGCTGAAGCGCGCCCAACATAGATTGACTATTGAGAGGGCTGCCAGGGATGACCTGGAGCTCGAGGCCTCGCGCCATGCTCAAGAAATGCTAGGGGTTCAAGTCAAGCTCGCGGAGGTAGCGAAAGCACAGGCGAAGGTGTCCGAGGCGACAGGCGAGGGTGTCCGAGGCGACCGCCGAGGTCATGGACCTACTTCAACGACTTAACCAGGAAAAGGCTAAGTCTGCCTCCTTGGATCACCGGGCAGTTGCAGCTGAGAAACACGCCAATGAGGTGGAGCAGGGGGTCTCGCTTCCCAAGAGGGAGGTTCCCAAACGCCTCCGAAGTTGATGAATTCAAAAATAGCGAGGCCTTTGATGAAACGATAGGATAATGGTGTCGTCGAGCCTTAGTGGATGCCTTCACATATATGCGTAAGGATATCTTGGGTATTGATGTTGGGTTTCCTATTGCGGCGCTTCCTTCCTTTGCCAAGTTTCTGAATTATGACGCCAGGGTGGAAGCGGCCAAACAACGAAAGATCGAAGCGGGGGCGATCAAGAAGAAAGCGATGAATCATCAACACCCTCTCCTGGGATGAAGAAGAGGATGAATCGCCATCACCCTCTCCTCTTCACCTCTCCAAGCGCGCCCCTCTACCTACCTCCAAGAATGTTCTGTCTGATGCTTCATCAGGGCTGCCTTCCTTGCCTGGGGCTGAGGCTATTCCACCGGTCGCTTCATCAGATTTGCCTCCATTACCTGAAGTCGATGCGCTTCTCTTACCTGCTTCTCCTACAGAAGATCCCCCTTATTATGAAGTTATAAATGTTTAATTTGTAACATCCTTTTTTTATTTTGGTTAGCGAGGCAATCTTTGTAATGACTGGGGCGTTTTCCCTTATGGATTTCTTCTTTCTTTCCATTTCATATTTTGGACAAGTGTTTTGTCATGTCAACTCGCCTTAATTTCCCATTTTTTGGAACACCATTATCATTCTAGTCGTTACAATCCATGCGGTTCATTTATTTTGGCAAAGTACCAACACTAATTAAATTTAACTAAGTACCATTTTTGGTAACATAGCAATGCCTAAGAATAGAACTTTTTCAAGTGTTCCGCATTGAAGGTATTCTTTAAAGTTCTTCCTTTCTCATCTTCTAGTATGTAGGCGTTTGGGTGAGGAATGGCAACGACCTTCTATGGTCCTTCCCATTTTGGTGATAGCTTGTTGATGTTATCCTGATGGGCAAACTCGTTCTTTCTCCATACTCTCTCCCACACAAAAAATTGGCGAGCAGAGACTCGCCTATTGTAGTATCGGCCTGTGGCAAGGCACATCCTTCCTTGAAGCAGTTCGGATGCCCATCTCCTTTCATTCGCCAAATATAATTCCAAACGCATGTGGGCCTCATTTATTTTATGTGAGGCGACCGCTATTTCAGTTGGTGCTACCGCCTCTGAGCCGAATACCGGTGAAAAAGGTGTTTCCCCCGTAGCTTGTTTTGGTGTAGTTAGGAGCGCCCAAAGGACGATTTCCAATTCTTCCGTCCACTTTCCTTGCAAGGCGTCTAGTCTATTTTTCAACCCGTTCATAATTGTTTTATTGGCCGGCTCAACTTGCTCGCTCGCCTGCACATGTCTTACTCATGCATACCTGTGTTCTATTTTCAATTCTTGGCAAAACCATTTAAACTCTTTTCCCGCGAAATGAGGCCCATTGCCGCTCACTCGTACACTTGGAATTCCGTATCTAGAAACAATTCTACACTTTAAGAACTTGATCACTTGGAATTATGTAGTCGACGTTAATGCCTTCGCCTCGATCCACTTAGAAAAGTAATTGATCGCTACTAGGACGTAGGTGCACTGCTTAGACCTAGGAAGTGGTCCTACCAAGTCGATTCCCCACTGCGTGAATGGCCAAGCGGCACTAGTTGAGGTTAGGTCCGCTGGAGGGCGCAGTATACTTGGACTGTATTTCTGACGCGACTCGAATTTCTGAACCATCTCCTTCGCTTCTTTATACATGGTAGGCCAATAGTAGCCTTTATTAAGGACCTTTTGGATGATGGGCCATGGTCCTTCATGACAAGCGGCGTATACTTCAGGAATTTCTCTAAGTATGGTGACTGTTTCTAGATGGGCGACGCATCTGAGAAAGTGTGTGGAGAACCCCTTTTTGTATAATGTACCTTCAATAATCTTATAACTTGGGTCCAGCCTGAATATCCTTGTGGATTCCGTTTCTTCCTCTGGTAGCTCGCCATTTTACAAATACCTCCTAATGGGGGTCGCCCACTCCACCGTTCTTTCAATGCTCGCGCAGAGCTACTTTGTTCCTCTTTCTATATTTTCCACGAAATGCACTTGAAGAGGCATCGCCTTCCATGTATATTTACTTAATGCATCAACTTCCTTATTCGCCTCCCTAGGGATAGCCTCTACTTGAAAGCTTCTGAATCCTTCTGCCAATTTGCGCGCCTCCTTCAAGTAGATGTTAATTTGGTCGCCCTTCGCGGCATATTTTCCTCTGACTTGATTAATCACCAACCGTGAATCACAATAAACGTTTAAATGGACGACGCCTAGCCCCTTGGCGAGACGAAGGCTAGTGACCAACACTTCGTATTCCGCTTCATTTTTAGTAGCTTTGAAGGTGAGTACCAAATCGTATCGCAAGGGGGCGCTCCCATCTGAAGGCGTTAGCACTAAACCTGCACCGAGCCATCAACCGATGATGATCTATCTGTATGGAGTGTCCAAGTTTCCTTTATTTCGTCGCGCTCTTGCGACGATGCTTCTGGTGGACATGTGGATTCCACAATAAAGTCAGTTAATGTCTGTCCTTTTATAGCATTTCTAGGTGTGAACTTGATTCGAAATTCGCTCAGCTGAATCGACCATTTAATCATTCTTCCTGAAGCTTCGAGCTTTAGAAGGAAGTGTTTTAATGGTTGATTAGGACCGTGATTTCATGTTCGTGAAAGTAGGGGCAAAGCTTTCTAGCCGAGACTACTAGCGCGTAGAGGTACTTCTCAACTTCCAGATAATTCATTTTAGGTATTGCAAGAACCTTGGAAACATAATACACGGGCGCCTGTCCCTTGTCAACGTCTTTGACTAGTACATAGGTTACAATTATTGGACTGATGCCTAGGTAAGGAAAAAGTGTGCCGCCTTTTGTAGGTTTAGTAAGCGGGGGGGGGGGGGGGGGGCCTTGAGATGAGTTTTTAAGTCCTGGAACGCTTGTTCGCACTCAGGGGTCCATTCGACCTTCTTGTTTGCTCTTAGGACCTGGAAGAATGGGAGGGATTTCTCTCCCGCCTTTGCCAGGAAATGGCTAAGCGTCGCCAATCATCCGTTCAAGGATTGGAACTTCTTGTGACAGGTAGGGCTTTTCATCTTCTCGATCGCCTCCAACTTTTCAAGATTCACCTCGATCCCCACATGACTCACCATATAGCCTAAGAACTTTCCTGATTGCACGCCAAAAGCGTATTTTGCTGGGTTAAGGCGCATCTGATGGAGGCGCATACGCTCGAAGGTTCTTCTCAGATCCTCCACGTGATCAATGCCTTTTACGGACTTCACCAGCATATCGTCTACATACGCCTCCTTGGTATCGCCTATCCTGCCTATGAACAACTTATTGACCATTCTCTGGTAGGTCGCTCCTGCATTAATCAAAACAAACGACATCACAGTATAATTATAAATGTAACTATCTGCATAGAATGTCGTATGATGGGCGTCGCCTTCTGCCATCTGAATTTAGTTGTAGACAGAGTAGACATCCATGAAACTAAGCAGTTCATGTCCTGTTGTGGCATCTACCAGCTGATCAATCCTTGAAAGAGGGTAGCAATCCTTCGGACATACTTTGTTCAGGTCCCTGAAGTCCACGCACATGCGCCATTTCCCGTTGTTCTTTTTTACCAAGATGGGATTCGCCACCCACATTTGAAACCTTATTTCTTTTACGAAGTTGGCCTCCACCAACTTCCCCACCTCTTTCCTTAAGGTGACGACCTTCTCTTCCCCTACCGCGCGTCGCCTTTGACCAATCAGCCTGATGTTAGGGTTGATATTAAACTCGTGGGAGATAATGTCCTTGCTGATGCCCGACATATTGCTAGGCTTCCAAGCAAAAAACTCCTTGAACTCTACCAGGAGCATGGACAATGCCTTGGCTTCGCTTTCTGGGAGTGACGCCCAAATCTGTACTTCCTTTCCTAGTCCTTCCACCTCTACCTTCTTTAGGCCCTCCACCGCCTGCGGGCGACTCATTTCCTCTCGAGGGTGTTCCTCTGTTTGGATCGCTAGAGCTTCTTTCAAAACATGGAAACACGTCGAGTTGACACAACAACTGATAGACGCAAAATGCTCTCCTTTTACTAATCTGACTCCATGTGGCGTAAGAAACTTCATCGGTTGGTAGTAGATGGAGTGAACCATCTTGTGAGGATTCAGAGTCGAATGCCCCAGGATGACGTTATACGCAGCACGATCATTTACCACAATGAAGGTAGCATCCATCTTCAATGACTTTCAGACCTCCCCTATCTCGACTGGCAAGGTGACCGCTCCCACCGCGTACATGGTAAGCGAGGCGAATCCCATCATTGGAAAGTTAACCCTCTTCAAATCCTTCTTACAGTGGCTGGGGTCGCGAGATCCTTCTTTTGCATTTCGGATAGGATAACAAAGATTTCCTTGGTTAGGCGCGTATAAGTCTCATAGATTTCCCTGCTGGCCCGCGGGATCATAGGGCGACGCCTCGAGTTGTCGTTTCCCGCCCTCTGGTGACGTTGTTGCCCTATCTTTTCTTCGGGGGTGTTCCTCTTCAGCTCCTTTCGCCGCACTCTTCTCCCTTCTTTTGCGATCTCTAAGTCGACGTAAGATTTGACCCTAGCCAACATATCTTCCACCGTGTTGACTAGGATCACACTAAGGCTGCCATACAGGGTGGTGCCTTTGGGTCCCAAAGCTTGCTTAAATGCTAAAATAGTCTCGCCTCCCGTGATGACTTGGTCGATTCCTGATAATTCGGTATTGAATCTTGTGTAAAAATCACTTAGGCTCTCGTCATCCCCTTGCCTAATGTTGTCAAGAGTCCCTACACTTTTGAGAAGTTGTCGCCCGCCCATGTATTGGTCTATGAACTTCTCCTTCAAGTCGCTCCAGCTTTTAACCGAAGCCTTTGGTAGTCCGAAGAATCAATGTGAGGCGACGCTTCCCAGAGGTGTTGGAAATAAGAGCGCGAAATGATTATCATCATTTGTTCGCCTTAAGAGAGAGGCTTCATGCCTCTGTATATGTCCCACCGGGTCTCCTTCGCACTAGTAGCCATTAATCTTCGACGGCTGCACATGGTGCGGAATAGTAAGATTCAGTATTTCGGGCACGAATGGATGCGAAGCCCTATCGCGAAGGCGAGGCATAACCTGTCCCTTCTTTTCCTTCACGTTTTGGGCTATCATTTCCTTTAACTCTTTATTTGTCATCGCCCCGAGGATGGGCGCCATCGAACTAGCGCCGCCGGCGGGGGGCGTGGGCAGTTGAACTAAGGGTCGTGGCCTGGAAATGGACTCCTCCAACCTCGTAGCCTCTACCTGGCGAGCGGCTTAGCAGCGGCTCTCTGCTCTCGCCTATCGAGCATGTCTTCCAATGCCGCGAGGAGCTCGAGTGTCAGGGCATTTTCCGGTTTTACCACAACCCTCAGAGGAGCTTTCACCGAAGAAGCAATCCGTAAGTGCGCCGGCTTTGATGTCTCAGCTCTTGCGGTTGTCGTTTGCTTGGATTGCGCGCCTTAACAGTTTACCTCGGAGGTTTGTACTTCCTGAATGACCTCGTTGGGAGGTATGACAGCAATGCCGCCTAGGTGCTGTTGTAAGACGTGGAGCGAGTTATTTTCCACGACTTCTCGTTTGTTCTTTGCTCTTGTGGTGGGGGGAGCCATGGCTGTTTGTGCTTAAGGTTCCCACAGACGGCGTCAATTTTGGATCTCAGTATCTCCTGAGTTCTCTGGACTCTTCTTTGTGGGCGCTCCCACGACCTGCAAAAGAAGAATCTCGGGGTGTTTCCGTCGTTTCCCCTCTAATGCTTAAGTTAGCTGAAGTTCGTATAAATGTATGTAAGGAGAAATGTATGTTGCATTAGTTCTAAAGTGAAGAGGGGTGAAGGCATTTATAGCCTTCCCCGTTAACCTAGTTTGGGTTGTATGCTAACCATAGTTGTACTAGGTGGTGCCCAGTTAGTTGAGTGAAATAGTCTCAAGCCGTGTACTGCCTGGTGTCCCATGCCTGGCGTGCTGGTAGCTCATTCCTCCTTGTCGGACCTCAAGTCCTGAACTTGTCAGAAGGGAGAATATTCATCAACAACGCGCCTTGATGAGCTTGGCACGCCCCTAACCGATACGCCTCATTCTTTGAGCCTGAAGCCCACTAGCCGAGGCCAAAAAGGTCAGGATCCATCAGGAGAGTTTTTGTGTCAATTCAGCCCAAGTGATTTTTGATAAGTACCACATTGATTGGAACAATATAATTTTGCCTAACTAAATTATGTTATACTTTATACAAGTCTAACAACTTGATAGAAAAAAGTCTCTCACCTAGGGAGAGTTGCGAATCAACTAGATTGACACTCCTTAGTTAGGGTTGACCAACGACCGCGACCACATCATACAGACACAATTATTACTTCGTAAAAACCTACCTTGCACTAGTTAGATTTTGCAAAAAAACACAATTTTTATCCGTTTTGATTCTGACCCGACTCAATTTGTTTTTCTTCTCATTGTTGAGAAATTAATTATTTGTGACTCTAAGAATTTTTCTGTTGTGTGATTTTTAGATTTTGTGAATTAATTTTCAGTTTAGTGAATTAATTTGTAGGGTTACAAAGTTATTCAAGGTAGGCTTAATGATAATGATTACCCTTGAACCCTTTAAATAGGAGAGTATCCTTCTACTTTCCTACACTTTAAGAAATTTGAAAATACTCTCTAGGTTGTTCTAACGTTTGGTCAGAAGTGTTTGACTTACGAGTTATGTCTGAATTTCTGTCTAAGTCTGAGTTAAGGTATTGTTCAACTCGGTTAAGGAAAACATTGTTTTTGTTACGCATGAACGACACTATTTAATCTTGGGAGGTGATTGTTTTGTTGTTTGCCCTTACACGAATGGTGAGGGTATCTAAATTGCCTTAAGCAGATCGTGCTTTTCACAGGATAATTTTACCTTTTTACGATCTTGCAGTGTTATAGTAGTGTTTTTAATATTTTCATCATTTTATTAATTGATCAGAAAATATTATATATTTGCAAATTAACCTCCTATATAACAACAATCTTAAGGCAATTTCGTGTTTGTAGTGATACAGGAGACCTAAGAAACGAATTAGTTCAATAATTTTGTCTAATTTGTTTTAATATCTTCACTGGAAAATAATTCTGCATTTTCTTTTTCAGAAAAATGGTTGCGAACAATGATGTTCAAAATATCAGTGTTGGAGCAGTGACTCAGACTAAAGTTCGTATTCCATCGTTGAACGCACCCGTCGTGGCGTCGATTTGGGGAATAAGCAAGACTCGTTTGACTTGACTTATGCATGCAAAGAATCCCGAAAAATTTGACGGCTCTAACTTCAACAGGTGGAAAAAGAAGATGAAATTTATATGAGCACTCTGAGGTTGGCCAGATTGCTTACAAAACAACCACCGACTCAAGGAGAAGATGATGATAAGGGGTTCTTCGTAGCTTAGAAGCTTGGAATCATTTGGGTTATTTGTGTAGACATTATGTAAGGAATAGTTTATCTGATTCGTTTTATGATGTATATACCATTACTAAGTCCGCTAGGGAATTGTGACATGCGTTGGGACAAAAATATGAGTCCGAGGATGTTGGGAAAAACAAACTCCAAGTGTGTTGACTGGTTGACTTTAAGATGATAGATAACAAACCAGGTATGAAACAAGTAATAGATTTCCAACTCCTCCTCTAGAGTATCAATGTCGATAATATGGAACTCACTGAGGCATTTCAGGTAGATTGTATTATTGAGAAGTTATCCCCGACGTGGAAAGTCTTCAGAGACTACCTGAAGCACAAACAGAAGGAAAACCATGGTCGAGCTGCTCGAAATGATCAACGTGCAACATCAATACATGAATTTTGCATAGGGAGTTGGCCTCCTTAAACATGATTTTCTCTCCCAAAGCAAATGTGGTGGAGCATGGGCAAAGATCAAGAAGACGTGCCGCCAAACGCAAGCAAAAGAAGCAAAAAGGGTTCATTCAGGGTCTTAAGGGAGGAATCTTAAAGAAGTCGGGATCCAAACGACAATGACATATTGACTCTAGCTGAGGAGGCCAAAATATCATGCTATTTTCAATTCTATTGATATATTCCACTGAAAAGTCTGTATTTGACTACATTATCCAAAGAAATTGAGTGATAAATTTCCTACATGTTATGTGATAATTGACCAAGTTAATTATGAAATCATTTGTCCGAAATAGAAATCATCCGGGGGTCCATCGTAGAAGGATACATTGCAATAGATTGTTTTACATTTTGTGCAATTGCATGATGTTGAACTGACGTTATCTAGGCCACTAAGAAATAGATCATATGATGGTCGTTATGTGGACTCTGGAGGGTTGCCAATCTTTCACGTGGTCAGTTTTTATTTAGGAGGTGGGTTGTTCGTGAATTGAGTGACCTTGAGTGGGCACCATGTCATCGATATGTTCTTTATCAATGTGAAGTAGTCACGAAGTATGGATGTGCGTTTAATTTGAAATCCTCGCTGGGTGAAACCAATAAATTGAAATCCACTTATATGTGATTTTGTGTTTTTCATACGGAGCACAAGAGGCAGCTACTAAGTGCAAGAGCCCATCCCCGGGAGATTGATTTGATGCACAACCATAAATTTATAACATGGTTTGAAGGAAGAGTGATAATTTCATGATGATGCTATATGTTGATATCGTATTACATTTTTCCATAATTCTTATAACAAATGTAAATGCTTTTGTTGTCTTTTTCCATTAAGTGTGTTGAATGCTTGATGATTCTGTTGAAATGCATCAGGTAAAGTAATTGTCTTAAGGACCTCTATATGGTGTGAGCTACACTGATTTTATTACAAATGGTTTTACCTTCCATACAAAAGAACGGGCAGTTGTGAGAAGTTTTGAAAACAACGAAGTTTTATGCAAAGCAAACACAACATGTTATAGTAGTAGAAATTATAATAAATCTCTAGGGTTAAATATACTTTTATGGATTGCTAAGGGGGTTTATTGAGTTGCAATAATGAGATATTCTTTGAGTTATATTATTTAAGCCTGACTGGTTTAATGTGCTAACTAAGGGGAACGTGGTTAAAGTTGATGAATACGACTTCATCTATGTTAAAAACAATAATTATTTAGAAACAGATGGGTCAAATGACGTTACTTGGAGCATAATTCTAGTTATTGAATCTCACGGACATTTTAAGATAGGCGGTCAAATGTCAGGTGAAAGAGTTGAGCCATACCACGAAAATGGATTGCAGGTTCCTAAACAAGGAGAAGTTGATGACGAAATGGATATAATTGAGTGGGTTGAGAAGACATTGGGCGTGAGTTAGTTGACGTTATTGAAAGCACATGATGTGCACAAGAGGTCAACAATAAAAATGAGAATCGCGAAGAACAAGAATATGATACTTATGAGGTAGAATCTTTGGATTTTGTACAAGAGGAAGAATAGTAAGAGGGAGAAGATAATGATCATGAATATACTGACATTGACGATTCTAAGGATGACTAGGTTGTCGTTTTGCCATATAATTTTTGGATTTAGGTATGTCTGACTATTTACAGTTGTTCTAACTATACCGTCAGAAATTGTAGAGGTGTATTGTTGAAATAGGCCATGAAGACATCTTACGGACGCTGCTTTTAGCTTTCAAGTCAGTCTTCTGTGATAAATGTGATACTGTTTTTGTTGTCTTATAAATCAACTGATGGTTAATAGAGGCGGTTTTTATGAACTATACAAGATTGAAACTTTTGGATTATGTACGAATCATGCAATAAATTAGGGCACAACATAATACATAATTAAGTTACCTCCTTGAACAATTGTCTTAACGGAAGCAAAAGCAGATCTGCATGGGGTTGGGATCACGGTCTGCCTGACGGGAGGACACACCACGGTTTGATGGGTAATGACCTATAATACGACAGCTACTGGCCTCTGTCTAAACTGTAGGGTGACTATCTTTCATCATCGGGTTTTTCCTAACGCTGAACACCCCTACATATACTAATATATAGTGGGATAGGTTTTAAGGTCAGACACACAACTGGGCTTATGTTAATGGACTCCCACTTATGGGCGACCCATTATCCTAAAACTAAAATATCCCACTCGCACAAAGTGGGGAAGCTCATTCATGCTAGCACCAAGAGAACGAAACTCATTATACGGTAAAGTCACATACGAGGAGGCAGACGTGCGACCAGCAGACACAACGAGCAAAGTGCTACGCACCAGATAAGAATACGTAGCGATCCGTGGATCCCACACCAGCAGTAGAAATGTGTCATGCACCCTTGGTCATGTAATCTTTCTCCAGTTTTAACCACACAATGATCTTTCAGACCTATATATGTATTGTGCCCACAACCGCAGCCGATGCCGCGGTTGGTGGCCACCTAGTGGACACAATATCGAGAAGATCCCATAATGACCCACCTCTTCCCACAAAATCATCAACACAATTCAACTCGCTTTTCTAGAACCGGGACCTGGGCGGCATACGTCGAAGGTCCATCGAGCACGGACTAAGATAGCAAACATTGGACCGAACCTCAAGTCTTTGATCAGAGTAATGAGAGTGCGTACGCGGCTCTTACGCAAAGAGCTTTGGGTCTCATGCGACTTCAAGTTAAGATCACATCTCGGGTCATACCCATGGTCGTTTTTTGGTGCGCCGCGGCATGGAACGCGCGTTACATCATATCTCCTTTCCCATGGAGCATTTTCCAAATGATATACAGATGTCCATCAGGCACACAAAGTACCCGAACCAAAAATCACAACGACTCCCATCCGACCTCTGAGTGAATTGACAGACCAAAATCCGTCGTAGTGCGAAATTAGATAGTTTCGAACACAAAACCCTTTCCGGTCATCCCAACAGATTTCCAGAACTATAAAGCATCACCAGCCTCACCCAGCCACAAAGGCGTAAAAGCTATAACACGTGTAAGAGGGTGATCTAATTCACTTTAACATAATTCAATAATTAATCACAGTAAGAACACATAACACACTCAAACTGTGAAAATATGCATACTCAAATATAATTCAAGTTAAAGAACATTGTATGGGAAATAAAACCATTGAAGTACATCAACTAAGTCTACATAGTCCTAGAGACTACACATGCCTCACTAAAGCCTCCCTCTTCAAGGTTGGAGACACGGTCCACAACCATCTCATCCGTAGACAAGTACTTAAAACTCATCACCTTGTGTCTAACCACGTTTGTAACATAGTTTCGCTTGATATCTACTTGCTATGACTTGTTATGATACTTGGGTTCCTTTGTAACGGAATTGAGACTCCAATGACTCATCAATCAATCCGGAAGTCTCTTCAGCCATACAACTTACTGAATGGTCCACACAAGATCCACACATTCGGCATCAGTGGCGATCAACATAATGCGCGACTATTTCTTGCTCATCGACGATATGTCGCCATCAGAGAGCAGAGCATAAAGTCCGAGGTGAGTTTTCTATTATCAAAGTCACCACCATAGTCCGCATCGTTATACTTAGTCATCCAGATATTCTCGGATCTCTAGCAAGTCTATAGCAGAGAGCATGACAATTACCTTAAGATATCACATGATCCTATTTATTGCCTGCCATTTCTTGAATCCGGGTTCAGCTTGGTAGCGACATATCCTGCCGACTGCATGACAAATATTAGGATGAGAACACACAATGGCGCACATCAGGCTTCCGACTGCACTTAGCTACATACTTTATTTATCTGGTTCATATATCCATTTTGAGAGTTTGACCAACGTAAACTGGAGTTTCAATTGGTTTGCAGTTACTCAAGTTGAAAATTTCCAATACTTTGTTTATGTAGCTTTCCTGTGAAAGTCACAACTACCTACTACGACGATCTCTTGAGATCTGAATCCCAAGGATGTGCGCCGACTCACCCATGTTCTTCATCCCAAACAGAAAAGACAACCAGGCCTTTACCTGCGTGAAAAACTCCAAGCTATGTCATCTACATATAGAATAATAAACACAAAGTTCAGTCCCAACCCTTTTGGTGTACATGCAATAATTCTCATCCATCACGAGAAATTCATTTTCCACGATCAAATCATGAACTCTGCGGTACCACTGCCTAGAAACCTGTTTCATATCATAGATCAATTTGTGAAGTTTGACAACTAAGTGCAGTTCCAAGTCTAGACTCACTCCAATAGCCATAATCAATCGAGTTGTAATACTCAAATTTTCATCATCCTTGAGCTTCATCTTAAGAACCCATTTAGCTCTATTGCTCTATGTTCTCTCGAAGGTCGACCTGTGTCCAAACACCGTTCTTCCTTATAGATTTCATCTCGTCCAAAGTGTTCATCTCATCTTGCATTACTTTCATCCATTCCTTTTAAAATGGTCCATTTTTCTTACGTTTTATGGCACAATAATCATATCGTTAGATATTAACGTGTTTAGTTCTTCATCACCTTTGAATGCATGTCGTCGGGAGGAAAACTTATGTTCTAGCCCACGACCTAACAACTCACTACTACCGGGGCATAACCATGATCACTCTATTGAGAGATCCCTAATGCTCCCACTACCAACAAGATCATCAGGAGCGGAATCTTTTCCATTCGTTCCAGCAGGCAGTGAATCTAGCGAACGACAAACTGATTCCTCATTTGCGGTTTCAACTCTCCTACTTTAATTAACATGTGTCTGCTCAACTTGATCTTGAATCTCATATAGAGATCGATCCAAATCAATCTCTCCCTTCTTAGGAAATTCATTCTCTACAAATATTACGTCTCGTGATTCGATCTCTGTAACACTCCCACTGTCCTGCTCGACCATAAACACATAACCCTTGGAGGTATCAGAGTAACCAAAAATACTCTTCTTTCCTCTAGGTCCAATCTTTCCCAAACTTATGTGAGAAATCATGGGTGTAAGCGGCACATACCTATGGGCGCATATGGTGAAGGTTCAGTTCTAAAAGCATATGGAGTGGAGTTAACCGTCTTCGTCAGCATATGGTTCAGGATGTGGGTAGCAGTCTACAAAGCGTTTCCCCATAAGGAAATCAACAGTTGAGTATGCGCCATTTCGACCGAACCATTTCAATGAGTGTTTTATTGTGCCTCTCTACAACATTATTTTGTTGAGGGGTGTAAGGGGTTGTGAACTGATGAATGATTCATTTTTCATTACATAAACCGTTAAATTCTGCTAAAAAGTACTCTTCTTCCACGATATGGGTGGAGGGCATTTACTCTTCTATCTAACAGGTGTAACCATTTGCAAGTGCAATGAAATTTCGCGCTTCGTGCCTAACTGTACCACTAAGAGGGTCACAGACGTCGGAATGGACTAATTACAAATGGAAATTCGACTCTAGGTGCCTAACCAAAAAGGTGTTCTGGTGAAATTTTCTACTAGACAATTTACACATGTAGACGACTCCACTTGTGAAATGTTGTACAACAAACCCCATTGGGCTAGTCGTTGCATTCTATGTTGACATTTATAGTCAAGTCTAGTTTTTCTTTCGTTCACATCGCAAACATATCCGCGAGTAGAAAAAACAGACTTGATATTATTATTGTTTCATGAATCCAAATCAGAATGAATAAATCCACCAAAAATAATACTAGAGCCAAACAAAATTAAATCTAAAGACAATTGGACGGAAGATTCATGAAAATATAATCTAAAACTGAGTTTTATTAATGCTAAGACTGAAATAACATATCGGCGAATTTGCGGAGCATAGAGGATATGACATCATACTAAGACTCGACCACCCTGCAAGCGCAACTCACAACCTCTAATCCTTTCGACTTCAACACGAAAGTTGTTGTCAATGTATATGCACCTAATTTCGCGCGGGACTCTAAGATACTCTACGAAAACATCATGATCCTTGACTAAGTGACTTATCGATCCTGAATCCAAAATCCATAAAGGACATGACTCAGTCAACATATCTGTACTAGAAACTCAAAGTTCACTAAGTAGCCAACAAGACATTTAGGGCGGATCGATTCAGGACATGCCTTCACAAAGTGTACTCAGAGGCCACAATTAGAACATTTCCTGTGCTTAGGCTTATCGACCTTACGCGAACATTTTCGTGGTGTTGTTTTCGGAGGAGTGTTTGGGTTCACCTCAGACTTTGTATACTTTACCTTCGAGGCATTTGCGCCATCGCGATGTGCATTACTCCCTCGCCTTCGACGCCTCTTCTTAGGTCTAGAGGATTGCATCGCACACACCTCAACCTTAGGTCCAACGACCTTGAGTTTGTCCTCTTTAGCTCAATGTGCCTTCGAACGTGTTCAACAGTATTGAGGCCCTCAGAATGAGTTGTTTAAATTTTCATCTATTCTCAAGAGATAGGCAAAGATCGAATTTTGATATGGATTTGTTGCTCATTGGTCACTAACTAACCGTTCTCCTTGAGTTTCACGATCATGTTGGCCATATGCCTCAGATGCTATCTTTCGAAGTGCTGAGGATTCATCATGTATGAATAAAACATAATGTTGAGTGAGCACTGTTGAGCAGTCGTATAGAACCATTACTAGCCTGCAAAGTATCCCACGACCCTTTAGTCGTGTGTTAAGCTCAAACTCTTAAAGGATGTCGTCATCCACCGTACTCAGCATCATGGTGCATGTCTCAGCATCATTAACTTCCCACTTAAATGGAAATTCTTCTGCTGATTCGTTATACCAGAATCGGGTCTTTTCATAATCTTCTTGATGGGGTTAATGAACTTCTACTTAGAACCATCTTTATATGCTTTCTCCAGATTTTATAGATGTCATTGTTAAGTCTAAGACCTTTGTCCAACTAAGCAATGATGTTCATCATGGCGACATAATTTCTCTAACTAAAGAAACTTCTAATAGGATCATGAAGACACAAGGAACAATAATTTTCTATTGCATGTAAAAGACAAGTCTCAGACCGATAGGACAAACTTGAGAACATACTTAAACCCGAGGGACAACGCTAGCTATGCCGAGAAGCATTCCCTATCTCTAAGCATGCCCTAAAGTCACTACTATCAATCAAAACACATTTTGTACCAACAGTCATTAACGAGCCAGAGTCGAACATATCGCACTAAACCAAAGTGTTCGACTCTTACACAAAACAATTGTCCTAGCATTATTAAAGGAAATTCGGAGAACCTCGCAGACTAACCGACCGGTTCACACTCAGGAACATTTTCCTAGGTGTAGATCGTACTAATCCAATCTTCTGTAAGGCTACTAAGGACAATCCTAAAGGTTTGCTATCTATGCTAAGCAAAAACTAGATCTACCTATCTAGGTAATCTAATACATGCAAGCAAAGAAACAAACCATACATGTCAATACACACATATATATATTGATACCTTTCAAAAATAAATTAATTTGGGGCTAATTTGTAATTTTCAATACTTTGAGGTCTAAAGTCACCCTAACCAAAAGTTTGTGGATCAAAATCACCATGAATAAAATTTTGAAGACCAAACCTTCAACAAATAAAAATTCAGGGACTAAAGTCTCAACAAGCAAAAGTAATTAACATGTTATACCAATTTTCACACAGTATGCTGGGATCTCAACAAGTCATAACCTATTCAATTCTATTAGTCATAGAGTCAAGAGCCAAGCATATAAAGTAAAGCAAAACTATCTACCCTGCAGAAAACACACAGTAACCCAGGGATCTCAAGGAATTCTCACAGTGTTCTATCTATCCATTAATGCAATATAAAATAATATAAGTCTCTCCCAACAATCCTAAAGGTTTGCTATCTATGCTAAGCAAAAACTAGATCTACCTATCTAAGTAATCTAATATATGCAAGCAAAGAAACAAACCATACATGTTAGGACTGATCATGGGCGGGCCGGTCCGGTCCTGAAGGCAAGACCGAGACCGAAATTTCGGTCTTGCCATTTGGAGGACCGAGACCGACCTCGGCCAGAAAAGCCCGCCCGAGTCGGTCTTTCTTGACTCGGGCCGGTCTCGGTCCTGGATCGAATCTACACCCAAAAATAAAAATATGAGTTCACGGTATTCTTTAGTAAAAGGCGAAGGAATAGTTCACCTCTCAAAGAAATACTATGAACTCTCTATATTCTTTAGTAAATTATCAAGATGCACATTTTAAAGAGATGGAAAACCTCCAAAATCCACATTTTTTTCGGTGTGGTATTATGAAAATCTCAAATACACATACATTCGATCTGGGCCAGTCCTAAACGGGCTGTCGGGAAAAAAGCCCGAGACCGGGACCGACCTTGAAGGAAAAAAACCGCCCGTTCGGTCTCGGTCCTAGTCGGGCCAGTCTCGGGCCGGTCTTGTCGGGAATTCGGTCCTACAGTACCTTAATACATGTTTGACACAGATATATATATTAATACCTTTCAAAAATAAATTAATTTGGGTCTAATTTGTAATTTTCAAAACTTTGAGGACTAAAGTCACCCTAACCAAAAGTTTGTGGATCAAAATTACCATGAATAAAATTTTGAAGACCAAAGGTACAACAAATAAAAATTCAGGGACTAAAGTCTTAACAAGCAAAAGTAATTAACATGTTAGACCAATTTTCACACAGTATGTTGGAATCTCAACAAGTCATAACCTATTCAATTCTACCAGTCATAGAGTCAAGAGCCAAGCATATAAAGTAAAGCAAAACTATCTACCCTGCAGAAAACACACAGTAACCCAGGGATCTCAAGGAATTCTCACTGTGTTCTATCCATCCATTAATGCAATATAAAATAATATAAGTCTCTCCCATCAATTTAAATTGATGTAACAACTAATTAAATTAGCAGCAAAATTATTTATGAAATGGTCCAGGCACATTTACCGTACTGAAACAAGTTATTTGAACCCACACTGGGTCTACGATCGGCACCAAGTTCGTTTCGAGTCAATTCAGGTGGCTTAGGGCCTCCAGATTAGCTTCAACCGATCTAGAAAGCACTAAACCGTCTGAAACGGTTCAATCGGTTTACCCATTCGGTCTGAACTGAACAGTCTGTTCGACCCAAACCAACCAGACCTGATTGGACCATACGGTCAGATCAAACCGACTGGAACGAACTAAACCAGATTGATTCAAAATGAACCAATCTGGTTGGAATCAGGTCGGTCTGGATCACACATATCTAAACAGGTGTTGTTCATCTTCCCCAACGGGAAGATGAACTTGTTTCTAGGGTTTTCAACCCTAGCAGACACCATGTCTGGCCACGAAGGGGTCGACCACCACGGGCCGACCTCGCCCCCTCCTCCTCCTGTCAGTCGAGGTCTTCCCCAATGATACTTCCAGCCCCCCGTCGCCGCCTGGAAGTCGCCAGCCACGAAGGATGGCCACGGGGGGTGGGTTGTCCATCACTGGTCGACCTCACCCCACCCTCAGGCGACTGGATTCGTGGCCACAAAGGCCAAGACAAACAGTCGATAGGCCAAAACCTTCGGGGTTGTGGCCCCGTCTAAGATGGTCGAGCCGCAGCCACGAAGGTTGCAACTAGTATGGGTCGAGACTGCGGCCAACCTCGGCTTGACAGCAGTCTCGTCTTGGCGGCAGACTTAGCTTGGCGGAAGCCACAATGGCTGCGGCCACGAAGGTCGCCGTCCCTGATTCAGCCTCGGGGTGGTGGTTTCGGCGGCTGAGGCTCATTGCGGTCACGACTGACCGCGGTGGGGATTTTCCTGAAATTTGACAATTCACCAATCAACCTACTATGGCTTTGAGACTAATGTTGGATTATGTACGAAACATGCAATCGATTAGTGTTGGGTATCGATAATGACGGCCCAGTAAGAAAAGGCCTCGAAGGCCCAATAAATATAGAGGGGGTAAACCCATGACACCCGAACCGGATCGGCCCAAGTACAAGCCAAACTTGGCCCACCATCGAGTAATCCAGAATCGAGCCCAAAGTCTATAGAGATGCCAAAGGCTCTCAGACTGCTCGCCATTCTCTACCAAGTCGCGACCTTCCACTGCTCGACATGGGAGTGCTCGCCCCGAAGAGAGCCTTGTCTCTCTCCTCTGGTCCCACTAAACCGTTAATAACAGAGTGGCCAAAATATCCCGCATATCTCGGTCACATATTCACTAAAGATTAGATTTGGTAACTGCAATATCTCGCAGTAACTGCCATATCCCACGATCCGAATCTTCAGCAACTCAATATACATTAAGATATTCAGTTGCCTTTATACGGTTCTATCTCTCTTACCCTATAAATACCCTTGCTTTACATACGTTCTTTACGTTTTGAGTTTTATACACACATATACTCATTTAAGCATCGGAGAGGGACCCAGAGGCACCCCCTCTGTTGCGCTCCCCTACTTGCAGGTTCACCGGAGTTGGAGCTGAAGCGTCATCCCAACCTTGTCTGGCATTCAATTCACTGCCAGATCAGCATTCAGGATTTCACGATCCAACATTTGGCGCCGTCTGTGGGAAACGAGCAATTCAGCCATGAGAACTCGATCCCAAAGCAACCGTCGGAATCAGACTAGGGAGCGATCCTCAGATAGCTCTGATTCCGCCGCCGCTTCACCGCTTCAACAGGAACCTGCCAGCCGAGCAGGAGTTAATGCTGTTCCTCTACGGACAGCCCGAGAACATGTCGGTGATTCAAGACCGACCCCAGCTGCTGATCAAAACGGAGCCCCTGCACCGCAGACAGTCCACATTGCGGGGCAGGATATTAATTTAACCCCCGAGATGGTCTCCTTGCTGGAAGCCATCCTAGGACAGGCGCGCCGCCAGGCCCCTGCTCCTCAGGAAAACAATCCCTCTGCTCCTAAGGAAAATCACCGCCCTGCTGCCACAGGGCCTTCACCTTCAGAAGCGGCCAATCCTAGTCCTGCTGCGCCTCAGGAGGATCAGGAGATGACGTCAGGCCAGCAGTCCCTACCTCCAGCGCACACCAAGGAGCCAGCAGCCGCATATACTGCCAATCCTTTCGGTCCGCCTCCACCCGGAGCCTCTCCCATGTACTGCACTGTGGATCAGATGGATGACCTCCTCAACAAAAGGCTCTAGGAAAGACAGTTGACAGTCATAGCTCCCTTCAAGGAGCAGTCCTCTCATCCATTCACCGACGCGCTCGTCGCTATCAAAATCCCGAAGGATGTGGTTGCTCGGGCCATACCTGAGTATAGCGGTGGAGGAGATCCCACCGTACATGTCAACAAGCATGAGGCCTCCCTTCTGGGTAAGTCAAACGATCTCAATCATTTGGCTTTGCTATTTCCATCTACTCTTTCGGGTTCGGCTTCGTCCTGGTTCTTCGGCCTCCCTGCAGGATCAATCGGAACTTGGGCAGAGTTAAGAAGCAAGTTCCTGGAGAGATACATGGGCGAGCGCCAGTTGCTGAAGAGTGTGGTCGCCCTTGACTCGGTCAAACAGCAGCCTGGAGAGTCACTGTCCAACTTCTACGGGCGTTTTCATCAAAACGTCAGAGAATTAGATCGCCGAATCTCGGATGGGGAGATCATTCGAGCATTCTACAGAGGTCTGGATGTGGCCAACAAGGCCTCGAGAAAGCTGCGAAACAGCTATCACGTAAAGGAGATAGAGACATTGGAGGAGTTGGCGTCCAGAGCAAAAGGTTTCATAGACCTTGAGCGCGCAAACATCGAGGCTAACCTCCTGACGACCTCGCTAAGGGTAACCCCTGAACCCCGACGCGATGGTAAGAAGGAGGTCAAGAAGGAGAAGAAGGGAAAAGAAAGTAAGCCGCGAGTCGAGTCTCTTCCAGCGCCTCGCCATCCAGAGGTCCCTGAGTACTTCACGCCTTTAAATAGGCAGATCTCAGCGGTACTAGTCGAGATGGAGAGGAGATCCTTGGCGAGGCCACCGATGCCTCGCCGAGGTGGGTTACCCATGGGCAAGGATGTCGAGAGCTATTGCAGATACCACAAGTGCAAGGGCCATAAGACAGACGATTGCAAGATTCTGAAACGAGATATAGAGAGGCTGATTCAGGGGGGAATGTTGAAGGAATTTGTGGCAGGGCGAGACTGAAGTCGAACGCCCCCCAGGAGACATCGTTCACCAGCCCCTGCAGATCAAGCTGAGCCTTCTGGAAGCAAGAGGAGAGTGAATCTGATTGCAGGAGGATTCGGCGCAGGCGGCAAGAGGTCAAACGCCAGAGAGGTCTACGCCACTCAGATCTCTACGGCAGTTCAGTTGGGGAAGCGGCCCCGACCTGAAGAAAACATTGTCATCTCATTCTCTGAAGATGATTTGGCACATGTCACCACGCCCCACAACGATGCTCTGGTCATTACGGCAGATATTGACGGCTGTGATGTTGCAAGGATTCTGGTCGACGGAGGCAGCTCGACAGATATCCTGTTTCTGGACGCCTTCGAAAAGATGGGCAAATCAAAACGCGACCTGAAGAGGGTCGACTTTCCGCTGATCGGATTTGCGGGAAGGACAACTTATCCACTGGGGGCTATAACCATGCCAGTGATTTTTGGCGAGGGGTGGAAAAGCATCAAGGTGTCGGTCACTTTCCTGGTGGTCGATTCACCTACATCCTACAACGCCATTATAGGGAGAACCACGATCAACCCAAATAAGATTGTGGCCTCCACTGTCCACCAGAAGATGAAGTTCCCTACTCCGAACGGGATTGGAGAAGTGCTCGGAGATCAGCCTTCCTCGCGGCAATGTTATGTGAACTGTTTACGCAGGAAGAACCAAAGGGAGGCGCTCGCCATCGAGACAGAGGCCGATCCCCGCGAGGACTTGGCTCGACCAGCACCCATGGAGGAATTGGAGGAGGTCGAGATCGATGGTCCGGACAAAAAGGTGCGCATTGGGACCACCTTGAAAGAGGATCAATAGGAGGCCATGACCGCCCTCCTCAAGGAATTCAAAGAGCTCTTCGCCTGGCAGCCGAGCGACATGCCAGGAATCAACACAGATATTATCTCTCATGAGCTCAGGATAGACCCCTCCATCAAGCCGATCGCCCAAAAAAGAAGATCATTCGGGACTGATAAGCGTTTGGCGATCAGGCAGGAAGTCGGCAGGCTGATTGAAGCTGACTTCGTCAGAGAAGTAAGATTCCAGAGTTGGGTCGCCAACCCGGTTTTGGTCAAGAAATCAAACGGCAAGTGGAGGATGTGCGTCGACTTCCGCGACTTAAACAAGGCTTGCCCCAAAGATTCATATCCCCTTCCAAGAATTGATCAGCTAGTCGATGCTACCTCGGGTCATGAGATGCTGAGCTTCATGGACGCCTATTCAGGCTACAACCAGATCAGAATGCATCCAGACGACGAGGCCCACACTGCTTTCTATGCTGACGGCGACATTCTGTGCTACAAGGTGATGCCCTTTGGTCTCATCAATGCCGGGGCAACTTATCAGCGGATGGTGAACCGACTGTTCCAGGACATGCTGGGAAGGAACATGGAGGCCTACGTGGATGATATGCTCGTTAAATCCATCAAAGGCAATCCTCATACCACCGACCTCCGTGAAGCTTTTGAATGCATGAGGAGACACAGCGTTCGCCTGAACCCAGCAAAGTGCGCCTTTGGAGTCAAGTCCGGGAAGTTCCTGGGTTTTATGGTCAGCGAAAGGGGCATAGAAGCAAACCCGGAAAAGCTAAAGGCCATAGAAGAAATGAAGTCGCCAACCTGCCATAAGGAAGTCCAGTGCCTGAACGGACGACTAGCTGCTCTTAACCGCTTCCTTTCCAAAGCAAGCGACAGGTCCCTCCCGTTCTTCAAAACCTTGAGGGCCAACCGTAAGTTCGAGTGGACGCCAGACTGCGAGGAAGCATTCCAGTCCTTGAAAAGGCATATTCAAACACTCCCAGCTCTGGCAAAACCCGTTCCAGGCGAGCAGCTTTTCCTCTATTTAGGCATTAGCGATGTGGCAGCCAGTGCTGTTTTAATAAGGGAGGAGAATAATGTTCAGAGTCCAGTGTAATTTATTAGCAAAATGTTCAACTCAGCAGAAATAAAATATGTCCAGATTGAGAAGTATCTCTATGCCTTAGTTATTGCTGCTCGGAAGCTGAGACCTTACTTTCATGCGCACGACATCACGGTCCTCACCAATCAACCTCTCAAAAACTTCCTGATGAAGCCAGATTCTTCAGGAAGAATGGTCAAGTGGGCGATCGAGCTCAGCGAGTTCAGGATCAAATTTGCGCCAAAAACGGCCATCAAAGGTCAAGCACTAGCTGATTTCATAGTGGAAAGCACGAGTAACGGTCAAGCGGAAGCAGAAAACAGGCCACGTCAGTCAGCAAACGACAATCAAATCTGGGAACTCTATACGGATGGGTCTTCATCAAAAGAAGGCTCGGGGGCAGGTTTAATTCTTATTCCTCCTGAGGGCGAGCCTCTGAAATACGCGATCGCCTTGACATTCCCGGCGACCAATAACGAAGCAGAATATGAGGCTCTTATCACTGGACTCAGACTGGCAAAAGGAATGGGTATAACAACGCTTAAGGTAAAAAGTGATTCAGAGCTTATTGTCAATCAGGTTAATGGCGCCTACGAGGCAAAGGGAGAAAAGATGAAGAAATATCTCGGCATCGCCAAAAAACTAGTCGTGGAAATCCCAAATTTCGCGATTGAGTTTATTCCTCGCCAAGAAAACCAGATGGCAGATTCTTTGAGTAAGCTAGCCTTCGGAGGGGCGACAATCCAGGATGTGCAATTTCTGGAAAAGGCCCTATGTTCAGTCCTTGAAAACAGTGCGGAGGTCTTCAACATTCAAGAACAGGTCACCTGGATGACCCCGTTCCAGAATTATTTGAAAGAAGGCATCCTCCCAGAGGACGAAGGCGAATCCACTAGGATTAGAAGACTCGCAGCCAGTTATCTAATCATCGATGGAGAACTCTATAGAAGAGGTTATTCGACGCCTTACTTGAGATGTGTTGCTCTACCCGAAACAGAAAAAGTTCTTCGAGAAGCTCATGAAGGGGCAGCGGCATGTCATGAAGGTGCTCGTTCACTAAGCAGGAAAATATTCAGACTGGGATATTACTGGCCGACCTTGGGAAAAGACGCAGCCGAATTAACACAGAAGTGTGAAATTTGCCAGCAGTTTGCACCACGATCGGGTCGACCATCGACATTATTATCCCCAATGGCGGGTGCCTGGCCCTTCGCTCAATGGGGAATCGATATATTGGGTCCTTTTCCCATTAGCACTGGTCAGCGTACTCACATTATAGTGGCGATCGACTACTTCACTAAGTGGGTAGAGGCGAAAGCTCTAGCTTCGACAACGGAATTCCAAGTTATCAAGTTCATGCAGGTCAACATATTCTCCAGGTTTGGTATTCCCAAAATACTCATCAGCGATAATGGTCCGCAATTCGTTGGAAAGGAGTTGAAATGGCTCTGTGAAGAGTATCATATCGACCATCGCTTCAGTTCAGTACATCACCCTCAAACGAATGGGCAAGCTGAAGCAGCCAACAAGGTTGTCTTAGCAGGACTCAAGAAAAGGGTTCGAGCATTCAAAGGGAACTGGGCACACGAACTGGAAAACGTATTATGGGCAATCAGAACAACGCCTAAGGCGGCCACAGGAGAAACGCCTTTCAGTTTAGTGTACGGATCAGAAGCAGTAGCACCAGCTGAATTAGCAGTGCCTACCCACAGAGTCCTACACTTTAACACGGAGGCAAATGAGATCGAGCGCAGAACTGACCTCGACTTAGCAGAGGAAAAGAGATGGCTCTCAGAAAAAACACAGGCAAAGATGCGCTTGGCGACCGCTCGGTATTTCAACAGAAAAGTTAGCGCTCGCCAATTTTTCGTGGGGGAGATGGTTATGAGAAGGAATGAATTCACAAGGCTGGACAGTAAAAACAAACTTTTAGCCAAATGGGAAGGACCATACAAAGTAGTAGAGATCGCCGCACCAGGATCCTACTATTTGGAAACCATCGAAGGCGAGAGGTTACCCCGTCCATTTAATTCTGAGCATTTAAGAAGATTTTATGCATAGTTTGTAATCAAACTGATTATGTCAATAAAAGAAAGCCATTCCTTCATAAAGCGCGTCCACTCGAAGCAAGCTGAAGCCAAAAAAGCCCTGACGCCAAAGTCAGGCCTCAAAAGCCCTAGCAACAAAGCTAGGCCAAAAGCCCTGACGCCAAAGTCAGGCCACAAAAGCCCTAGCAACAAAGCTAGGCCAAAAAGCCCTGTCGCCAAAGACAGGCCAAAAGCCCTGACGCCAAAGTCAGGCCACAAAAGCCCTAGCAACAAAGCTAGGCCAAAAAGCCCTGTCGCCAAAGACAGGCCAAAAGCCCTGACGCCAAAGTCAGGCCACAAAAGCCCTAGCAACAAAGCTAGGCCAAAAAGCCCTGTCGCCAAAGACAGGCCAAAAGCCCTGACGCCAAAGTCAGGCCACAAAAGCCCTAACAACAAAGTTAGGCCAAAAGCCCTAACAACAAAGTTAGGCCAAAAGCCCTGACGCCAAAGTCAGGCCACAAAAAGCCCTAGCAACAAAGCTAGGCCAAAAAAGCCCTAATAACAAAACTAGGCCACAAAAGCCCTAACGACAAAGTTAGGCCTCAAAAAACCTGACGTCAAAAATCAGGCAAAGCCCTGACGCCAAAGTCAGGCCAAAAGACCTAGCAAAATGTTAGGCAAAATAAAAGCCCTGACGCCAAAGTCAGGCCAAAGAAAGGTTAGGCGATCACTATTGATGATAAAACCTGACAAACTCCAAATCCCCTGTTATTAGGCCAACACCTCAAAGGTTTAAACTTCAAAGAAGGTAATATCTCTTTGAACTTAGAAGTTTACGCTTTTAAGTATCAAAAGTATTATCCTTAGAAAGTTTAACTTATGATTGGTCTACGGCTTTAAGGGTCGACGACATTACAAAGCAAGAAAAAAGTGGAAAGTAATTATGAGTAAGATATTGGATAGCTAAATATGTTCGAAGTCGATTAAAGGCTCAAGAATATAAAAGCATTCAATAGAAAAACCCAAGTCTTCGACAGATAATTACAAACCAAAAACAGAAAATACAAAAATGGCTATCTAAAAAAGAAAAATACGGTCGCCAAGGAGTTAGGGACTTCAAGCTTTGGGGTTCTCGGGGGCAAAGACGCTCTGCTCGCCTTCGGGGGCAGAAGTACCGGGCTCGCCTTCAGGAGCAGCCTCCCCAGCAACAGAGGGCTGCGAAGGCTGACTCCCCAAGAAGGTCTTCAAGGAGGCAACTTCCCCAAGAGGAAAGTGGGGATCGACAGCCTGGACCTCCTCCACCAGGCCTTGAAGAAATTCGGCAATCGCCGATTTCATCACCTTCAAGGCCTGGTCCTCAAAGTCTTCGGAGGCCTTGAACTCCTCAATCACGGCATGGGGTGAAGGAACCGCTTTCAGCTGATCAGCCAGTCGGTTCTTTTCCTCCTCTAGGGCGACCCCCCTAGCTTCGGCAGCATCCCTCTGGGCCTCCGCGGCGACCCTAAGAGCGTCTGACTCGACCAACTGGGCACGAGCTTCCTTCAACTCGGCCTCCAGGCGAGCACGGACCGCCTCCCCTTCATCAAGGCACTGATGAAGGGCCTCATCTTCATGAAGGAAGGCTGCAGCATCAGCCTCCCTCTTCTTGACATCAGCAAGGAGGCGCTGCTCCTTCCTGAAATACTCCTCCCGGGCGCCGTCCACCAAGGTGATTGCCATGTCAGCAGTCTTCTTGATGGCCTCCAACTGCCCGGGGGTGACCCCTGTGCTCCGGTATTGCTCCAGCTCGACAAGCAGATCAGAGTGCTTGTCGGCGAGCTCGCCGAAAACGCGGCCGAGGATCACCTCTTACCGAACGAGCTGACAACAAAAGCACAAGGAAAATGTCAAGTCATCAAAATAAAAGGAATGACAAGGAATAAATAATGGAAAGAGGACGAGATCATACCAGGGCAACTCGTTCGAAGTGGGTCCGTAAGAACCCCTCGATCTGAGGAAGCTCCGTAGGGACAATCGAACGGTCCTTGGGAGGAATTATCCCATCAAGGAGCCGCATGCACATATCCGGGCTACCCCGTAGGCTCTTCTGGGCGGGGTACCCCTTCTTGGCAAGGGACCCAAGGCCTCCGAGAGTCCCCAACCTTAAAAGGCTGGAACAAGCTCGCCATGGAGCAGTACTCCTCGGCGGGAGCCCTCGAGGAGCTGGAAGCAGCAGGCCCCTTCTTTTGGGCCCCAGACTCCTTAGTAGGAGCCATGGGCACTGAAGAGGCGGGAGGCGCCAAAGACAAGGCCTTCTCCTTAGCGGCGGAAGGGCCCTGAAGAGAGGGAGAAGGAGACGCCGTGTCCAAACCCTTCCCTTTGCTGGCAGAAAGGCCCTTAGGAGGGGAAGGAGAAGGATGTTGGTCGACATCAGGGTGCTCTTCACTCCTGACCTTCTTAGAAGGAGGAGGAGGAGGGTCCCGGGCCACGTCCGCCAAGGACTCCACTGCAAAGCAACAAGACAATAAGTCAGGAGTCAGAGAACCGCAGAATGTAAAAACATTAAATCAACAAAAGGCGAGGTAGTACCTGGTTGACGAGGGCCAGTAGTGGCCGAAGGAAGCGTCTCCTCGGGCTTCCTCTTGGTCGAACGCCTAGAAGGAGGAGGGGGAGAGCTTAGCAGCACCTGGTCGGAGGACAATCCCGCCGATCCCTGGTCATCAAAGAGACCTATCAGTTTTTTGCTCTTGCTTACAACCTTCCCTACAAGTAATAAAACAAGGGAAGAGTTAGAAAATTACCCAATCATCAAAGATTGGTGTAGCTTGATGAATGCCCGCCATCTCAAGGGCATTCTCGGTAGTCTCCGCCACTGAGCGGATGGACTTGAACTGAGATGACCGATGCAGCCGATATAAATCGTCGAGGGCATTCCGATCACTTCCGGACAATTCTTCGAAGGAGGGAGGAAAATCCTTGTCCGGAGCAAACAATTTCCAAGGTACGCCCCCCTTATACAAGAAGTAAAACTTCTTGTAATTGGAGTTAGTGGCCCGGAAATCATCGATCAGGCGGACATGGACGTTCCAAGCCCATCCTTGAGGGCCTCCCCACTCCGAAAACTTCGGCCAGCGGGATTGGAAGTGGTGAATGTGGTTAGCCCCTGCTGCCAGCCGGAAGAAGCACCGGAACAGGGCCAGTGAATATACCCATTCCTGGCGTAAGCATAGGAACTTAAAGCCGACCCACATTCTGAGGGCATTCGGGACAAGCTGTGTGGGGTGAATCCCGTAAAACTGACACAAGATCTGTAAATCCTCACAGAGAGGAAAACGCAACCCAGCATCGATCTGGGCCGCATAAATGTAAACCTCTCCATCGTGAGGAAAATGCAGACCTAGGCCAGGATACCTAGGAGCATCCTCCGCACTGAAGCCACCAAGCGCCACCATGGTCTTAAAGTAAGCCGGCTTCAGTTCGTTAGGCTTGATATCTACTCAGAATGATTCAAGTATGGCACAGCAAGTATAAAAACAAAGGAAAACAGAGGATATTGCCAAAATAGAGCAATAAAAGGGCGAAAGTTTACCTTTTGGGGAAAAAATAGGCGTGTTCAGCTCAGGGCCATCTACCACCACTGGGGTGGCCGCAGACCTTCCCACGTCAGGCTGTTTCCCCGCTGAGGAGGGCACAACTTCATCCCTAATGGTCAAGGGAACACCGACATTCTGAGGAGCGCTGGCTTTGTTAGCACCCTTGATGGCCATGTGTTTTATTCGCTGACTTCTGGGGGCCATGGAAATGGTCGAAATGAGAACTGAAGAGGATTGAAAGAGAAAGGAAAGGTTTGCAGCGAAGTTCTGAAAATCTGAAGGAGTGGATAAGCGTAAAAAACAAAATGCAGAAACTGACGTTTCTTATATAAGCCCAAAAAGGAGTAACCGCCACGAGCAAATCGAAGCGACGCAGAGGAATAATTGCACCCTTTTGGAAAAAACCGAAGCAATGTCAGAATTCCAAGAGACAACGGTTGGCTGGTACAGACAGCTGTCAAGCTACCCTGGGTTTACGGAAAAGTAAATGTCAGGCGTTCCTCAAGTGACCGTTCGATTTCTGGACAACCGTGCAGTTATTAAATGCTAAAATTCCACTAAGGAGACAAGGTGGTTGCCAACGCACTAATAAAGCTTTAGCAGAAACACCTCGGGTAGATAATGATCGCCTAACTAAGAAAGATAGACTTCCATAAGCCTGAGTCACCTCGAGTGATCGCCAAAAGGGAATAAAAGGAAGGATATTCTTTCGGTTTTGAACAGAGAAGGAATTGCTCGCCAAATGAGCTCGAAGTATCTCAAAGGCACTGAACCATTACCAAAGACGTCACTATCTAAAACCCTACCAGGAAATCAAGCTCGACTGAAGGAACTTCAATCAAGCTTCGGGGGCAAATGTTGGGTATCGATAATGACGGCCCAGTAAGAAAAGGCCTCGAAGGCCCAATAAATATAGAGGGGGTAAACCCATGACACCCGAACCAGATCGGCCCAAGTACAAGCCAAACTTGGCCCACCATCGAGTAATCCAGAATCGAGCCCAAAGTCTATAGAGATGCCAAAGGCTCTCAGACTGCTCGCCATTCTCTACCAAGTCGCGACCTTCCACTGCTCGACATGGGAGTGCTCGCCCCGAAGAGAGCCTTGTCTCTCTCCTCTGGTCCCACTAAACCGTTAATAACAGAGTGGCCAAAATATCCCGCATATCTCGGTCACATATTCACTAAAGATTAGATTTGGTAACTGCAATATCTCGCAGTAACTGCCATATCCCACGATCCGAATCTTCAGCAACTCAATATACATTAAGATATTCAGTTGCCTTTATACGGTTCTATCTCTCTTACCCTATAAATACCCTTGCTTTACATACGTTCTTTACGTTTTGAGTTTTATACACACATATACTCATTTAAGCATCGGAGAGGGACCCAGAGGCACCCCCTCTGTTGCGCTCCCCTACTTGCAGGTTCACCGGAGTTGGAGCTGAAGCGTCATCCCAACCTTGTCTGGCATTCAATTCACTGCCAGATCAGCATTCAGGATTTCACGATCCAACAATTAGGGCACAACATAATACATAATTAAGTTACCTCCTTAAACGATTGCCTTAATGTAAGCGGAAGCAGATCTGCCCGAGGTTAGGATCACGGTATGCCGGATGGGAGGTCACGCCACAGTTTGACATGCAATGACCTATAATACCATAGCTACTGACCTTTGTCTAAACTGTAGGGTGGCTATCTTTCATCATCAGTTTTTTCCTAACCCTGAGCACCCCTATATATATTGATATATAAATGGATATGTTTTAAGGCCAGACACACGACTGAGTATATGTGAATGGGCGACCCATTATCCTAAAACCAACATAAACATAACCCATGACAAAGAATTATTGGGGCACTATCCCTAAGATTGAAAGGATACACACAAACGATGTCAGCACCACCTTTGTATTGGGTCATAAAGAATGTTGAAGAAAAATAGTATGGATGGACACAAATACTATTCATGTTTTGTTGAAGGGCATTTATATCTTTCCCAGATGGGTCTTTCGCAGCAAAGCAATCTTCGTCAATGGTGTATATATGTACTTCTTATTGGATACCATGTGTCTCAAGCATCGGCATGCGGAGTCCTTGAAGAAGATGCAAGAAGCCTTAGGATCGAGAATCTGATTGATGTCGGTTATATAACTCGTAATCAAAGCTCCCAGGGACCTTGATGGTCTCAGTCAGATTAGTGTCCTTGACGATGATCAAATGGTAGGGCTGGAAAAATAGCTTTCACATCTCGAGGATGTCGAAGTTTTGGATCGTAGGATATATGATGTCGAGCTCATTCTTAAGCGGCGGGATCAATACGACCCTCGAATTTGTCATTCCTAACGTTGTCCAAAGTTTCATCCTTGGTTGGGTTTGAGAACATTGTGATGTGCATCGCATGGGAAGGGCTAAAAACATATGCGACAGAGGGAGGATAAAGTCACTTGGGAGGAACAAATGGTTATTGTAAAAGAAGGGGTTAACGGTTAAAGGATCAATATGATATTTGGCTAGGAATTAATGTAATGGCAAAATCATCATTCAGTTATTCATAATTGAAAGGCAAAAAAATATAGCACGTGCTCCTAACATTACCAGTTGAAAAACAATGGAGGGGCAATTGACGGAGTACGCAATTATTAAAATTTTGAAAAGTAAGTAATCATTTAACAACGCAAAAACTGATAAGCAACCAAAATTAACATAGGGAAAACATGAGTGACCATTTAGATACTTAACCGAAAAATATTTCCAGAACAACAACAATAATACATTATTTCCATGCGACTTAAAGTACATGGTTGGTTACATCTCTACCCCTATAATTGAATACATTCTTCATGTTTTGTCTCTGGAACTATGCTTCATATATGTCCCACCTCATCTTCTGTCGCATGTCTTATTCTTGATTATCACTAAATGATTTAGGATTAGGATGACTCGTATTGACCTGTGGCATTACCTTATTAACAAGATGTCACTTCACTTTGTTGAAGTGGATATGTGACAATTTAACCGAAGAAAATTTTCATCCTCACTACATACAAGAGGTAGGTTCTCTAAGCACTAAGTTGTGTACGGGGTCAGTTAAGTTTTTCAATAAGGTTAGTGGTTCCAACTGTACCTTAGGTTTGACTCATGTTATCGGATGGTACTTTAAGAATTTTTGAGTTGACGTATGCTACCCTATGTTTGGGAATGTTATCCTTTAGTCTCTTAGTTAGTCTTTAGTTACATTTTTCCATTATATGGTCACGTGACTTGCACATGGTGTGCCAAATCAGTACCAAGTCAGCTCCATGTCATTGTCACGTCGATATATAATATAATATTTAATTTAAATGATAAAAATATATAAATAAAAAATAGAAAAACTCAAAATTATAAAAAAAAATAAAATTACTTGGAAATTAAAAATTAAGAAGACTAAATGTAAATTATAAAAATATGAATTTATATTTAAAAAATCATAAAATTAAATTATAAATACTAAAATATATTATTTTAAAAAATTGCAAAATCAATTGTGTTGGTTTAATTGACCAAGTGTAGGGTTGAACCCTGGGCTGGACCCAGCCCTGGATTCGACTCTGGTTGGGTCGAACCCTGGGCTGGACCCAGCCCTGGATTCGACTCTGGTTGGGTCAATTGGATCGCAAAGGGAAACGGCCCTTGGGGTCTAATTGACGCGACCTGGATCGAACCTAGGGTTGGATCGACCTGACGCGACATGGTGTACCTCAAATATTTTGTTGTTACTTTTAGGTATTATCAGATACATTAGGTTTCCACTAGAGCAGTGAAAGGTTTCCACTAGAGTAGTGGTAGAATTAGGTCTCGTGTAGAGTAGTGGTAGGTTTCCACTGCAGTAGTGGTAGAAATAGTAATGTAATTTTAAGCCTTATATAAGGCACTAAGTTTTAATCAAAAAGAAGTTAAAAATGAATACAATGTAATCAAATAAGAGTTTATTTTGACATGGTATTAGAGCCTCACCGTTCTACCTCCTACCTCCTGTCCTTAGTTCGTCGGTCTCTAAGACTTAATGTTCTGGTGTTGCCGCCTCTGCTGCCCATTCCCCTGCTGCCACCCCTACTGACCACCCACCCGCTATCGCGCAGTTGCTCTGTTGCTCTGTTCGGCCATCGTCTGTTTGTTGCTGCTCCTGTCCGTTCAGACGTCCCTCGATCATCTTCTGTTCGGGTCTTACTGTTCTCCGTCGATTCGCTCTTCTTTGTTCGCTCAGTTTCTCCTCCTGCTCCCAAGCATCTGACCATTCCCGTTTCCTCCGTCTCCGCCTCTTCTGCTTCGCTCCGCTTCTCCGCTCTAATCGTCACCACCTGCTCCAGTTCGTTCGCCCCGCCTTAGCTTGCCCTCTCCTCTCCCTAGAAGATTGCTTGCGTCTGGAAAATATGTTAGGGTTTTGCTGTTTTAATTTGATTTTAAGGATCAGGTTCAGTCTGGTTCAGTATTCATGTTCGGTTCAGTTTTTAACCTAGTTCAATTTTCTGGGTCGGTTTAGTTTTCTAGCAGGATTTTCTTCTCTAGTTTTATTTTCTGCTCCGGTTCATTTTAGTTCAGAGGTATGGTTTAGTTCTTGGGTTTTCGATTTCTTGTGTCGACTTTTCAGAAGTCGAGGCGACTTCCCAGAGTCGTAAAACCTTTTTTCAAAAATGGCGCTGGCGATTTTCCAAAGTCGTGCATCTGTGGTCAACTTTCCAGAGTCAACATGTCCTCCGCAAGCCCGCCTACCTCTGAACATGTCGAAGTGTTGCAGATCTCTTCCGCTGACCTTCTTTTAGTTTATGTCATCGTCGGTCTCCAAGTCCTATCTTCTGCCTCCATCTCAGTTCCTGCTGCTCGCCTCTATTCGTTTGTTTCCTCATCAGTTACCACCGCAAGTCCGCTTCGTCCGTCATCCTGTCGTTTGATCTCCAAGTGGCTAATGTATCACCAAAGCTATGACTCGACGACGGCATCAATTTCTTGTTGGCAAATTGGTGCTAGTTGACTTACCTGCATCAATTTTTGGGGGATTGTAAACACCTGATTTTGGCACGGGATCAAAATACCGTATGCGAGTAATCGAGATTAGAAAAATATATATAGTATATATATATACACATATATATTTGAAAACTAAAAAAACTAAAAAAAAATTAATATTAAATAAAAAATTCCAACGGTGGAAAATTTCCTCTTTTCCATCGATTTTTATTTTTATTATTAAAAACAAATATATATATATTATTAAAAAAAACATTTTTTTTATTATTAAAAAAAAAATTATTAAAATTAATTAAATAAGTAGTATATTTCTTCTATAAATACATGGTGAATGCTATGGTGTTTAAGAACAGAAGAGTGATTGGAAAAAAAAAAGAGTGAAACAAATATATCGGTAATTATCGATCTCGGTTTCTCGGACGGTGTTTAAGTTCCGAATGATTTAGGTATATTTCTCTCACATTTAATATTGTATTTGTATTTCCTAATGTTATTATTCATGTTATAAAAAAAAGTTTATATACATATATTATATATATTTATGTACAATATACTTGTTAATATATATATATATGTATATGTGTATAATTTATATGTGATATTATATCTATATGTATAATATATATGTATAATATATATTTATATTATGTCTATGTAATACTATATATGTATATGCTATCTATCTATCTATATGTATAATATATATATATATTATGTATATGTATATGTGAAAAAAAACTATTTCAAAAAATAAATGACTTAGGTCTTTCCCAAACTTTGATGAAGGTTACAACTCGGTCCTTGGATTCTCGGGTCATTTCTGGGACGTTATCGAGTGTTATAAACCAAACCGGAAAAGTTTTGGGTCATTTGTGCAATTTTTTATTTTTTTTTATTCAGCTCTTTTAAAAAAAAATACATTTTGATTTTTAAACTTTTCTAGACATTCCATGATTTCTCAAAATGTTACAAATAAGTCTAGAATAATTTTCGGGTTATTTTGGATCTTTACCAAATGTTACGAATAAGTCCAGAATAGTTTAGGGTCATTTCTGCAATTTTCAAAAATATTTGTCCAATTCAGCTCAAATTTTAATAAATTGCATTTTGGTCCCTATATTTTTTTGGACATCCTATAACTTCTCAAAATGGGAAAAATTAGTTCAATGAGCTTAATATCTTCAAAAATCATTTGTGCATGTTTTGACACGGTTAAAATGGCTCGAGAGTTAAACCATTTTTTTTCGAGCACGATTAACCTTAGTTCTCTCCTGTTTATTTGAAATTAACTCATAAAAAAAATGTTTGTACATGATTTGTTTAATTTTAAAAAAAATGCATGTAATCTTTTTTGGGGCTAAGCATGATCAAAACAGACAATTCAGGTAAATTGAAAAACATTCAAAAGCAAACTAAAGTACCGAAAGGGCGGATTATGAGCTTTTAAGACGTAATCAAACCCCCGAACTCGATTCTCTGGACGTAGACCTTTCTAAGCCCTAGGATGTTAATTCCATGTGCCCTAGGCAAAATTTTAGGATTCCGATTAGCCTTTAATTAATCGGTGGCGACTCTTTCAATTTTTTCGGGTTTGTTGATGACCCCGCTAGACCGGATCCGTCGCTTGCCAAGACCCGATTTGCTCGCCAAGACCGTCGGGTCGGGGAAAGTCGGATCCTACGTCCGACAATTTGGCGACTCTGATGGGGATATTTTTTAGAGGGTTTAGGCTTTGTCATGTTTGCTTTGCCATGTTATATTTTTACCTATATGTTTGGACCGTTTGCTCATGCTTGCAGTTTTAAATTTTTGTCCGAAGAGCAATGTAAATGTAATAATTCAAAATGATGCAAATTCTCGTTCCGTACACACCATGCTGGTTACCATTACCCGCTCGAACCTGGAGCACATTAAGAGTTTAGGGAGTTTAGTAGGGGAATGCGCCCGGACCGGTTTGGACCGTCGGCACGCACCTACAAAAAATCAACTCGATGATCGGAATGGGTCTATGATCCTCTACAGGGGGTGAGGTTCCGCCGGTTCAGAGGACCTAGAAATTCCATCCCATTAGAACAAAAGCTCCACACCACGCTTAACCTTCTACCAGTTTCGTGTTTGTTCCTTTTCTCGTGTTTTGTTTTGGCCATACATTATGACATGTATAGGATTGGGCCTTTTGTATTCCATAAACCTCTGTAAATGTAATAACTTAGTAGTGACATTTACTTTCTCGCACTTGCATTGCATTTTTCTAAAAAAATATGTAAGTTCTGTTCATTTTGTCTTGTATCCTTAGGACGTTTCACATATCATCTTTGGTAAGGATGAAGCAGACAAACCATTTTCCTCGCACCAAGGCCATTCAGCCCCCCAAGGTCGAAATTGCCTGAAAATGGAAAGCCATGACAAAATAGGATCAAAAGTACGTGAATGAGAACATTGGCGAGGTTCATGAACTCGCAAACTACAAAGTCAACTAGGCTCTCTTCGAGGCTTTGTCTGATTTTTGGGATATAAAAAACGTCATCTTCGTGATAAACAACAATGAACTCACACCTACGCTCGAAGAATACCGTCAACTCGTTCAAGGGGTAGATTGGGATCGTGGAATTGTTCAACCCGACCTCCAACAAAGAGGCGAAGATAGTACCTTCACCAAACTGCTCAAAGTCACAACAAACAAAATGTCCACCGAGCTCAGGTTGAATGGGGGTCATGGCTTATCTATTGAACTTTTGGTATATTGGATAGAGCACCGAATTACCGATAAAACAAATGCCACAGGAAGATGCCATGCCTTTATTTTAGTTGTTTTGGGAACGGTCGTATTCCCCTTTTCTAATGGTCTCATTGACTCGGCTATGGCTAAAGTCGTTACCCAAGTAATAGAAGGCAAGGGTTTCGTGACGGCATTGCTCGCCAAAACCATTGCATCTCTAAACATTTTAAAAACCAAAGGTAACGGAGAACTAAAAGCAAGTCCGGTCTTACTTCAGATTTGGTTCATAAGCCCTATAAAAGAATTTGGCATGAATTTTCCCTGGGCAAACGTTTTAGGTGACAAAATGGTTATCTCGAGAATGTTAGGTCGATCATTGTTCGAAGCTGAGAAATGGAAAGCCCTCAATTGGAAAATCTATATTTCAAAATTAACTCATAAGGACATTTTATGGACGGCTAGATGGTTACTCATCCACCGTTCTACGATCCTTAGGTGCAAAACTTTCGAGGGAGTTCCGCTTCTCAGCCATCGAGGATCCATGACCACCTACCCTTCCCAAGTTTTTCGACAATTCGGTGGTTTCCAAGATATTCTGGTGCACATTCATGGACCCCCAAGATCATACAAGTGGCACAGCCGAGTAGACATTGCAAACTCACTACGAGACTCAGTTCGACAAGTGAATGATGATTGGGGAAACCGAGTCCCACTATTCGTAAATCTGATGGAACGCTCCACGACAAAGGAAAACAAATACCATGCGACAATGGAGTACATTCATAAGTTCTACTCGGCACCTGCAAGTCCGCTTTTTTGACCCGAATGAGATAATCGGGGATAGACCCAAGCAATCACCGTAATCTCACGAGGACATCTACGCGATCATGAAATCTAGGGTGGAAATTCAAAGTATTGCTTGGGCTGATGAACACTCTAGATCCAAGAAAGAGATCCAACGCCTCCTCAATGAGTTACGGTGTGTGCGAAATGAAGTAAGAAGTCAGGATCGCACCTTGGAGAAATGTGAGGGCAAAATAGTTGAGTTGAATGTCACCCTTGAACAGTCTAGACGAATGGCGAGGCAAATAAAAATAATTTTGAAATGCATGCCCCCGACCTTCCTTCGAACCAAGGAGCAAGCGACAAATGCACTCAACGAGCTGCGCCGTCGTGTGAAACATCTTAAGAATTAGACTTTGATTAACCAACTCCTTTTAGAGTATTGTTTGAAAAACCTTTTGTCGTAGATGTCATCAAAGCCTACGAATGGAATGAACGGAGCATGCATATATTTTAAAAAAAATAAACATGCATGATCAATTGTGTATTTTTCATTCTTACTATGATATTTGAATGATTCAGGCACATCTGGTAAGAACAAGCCCGATACGCACTCGCGGTTTCGTTCAACGGGAACGAATGGGGTAACAAAATGAAAGCCCTACACCAGGTTTTCCGGAACCCATGCGATAGTTGACAACTCCGGCACCTCAAGAATACGAAGAGATGATCATTCAACTAGAACAAACTATACACACCATGAATGCTGGCATGGCTGGCATGACATCCCGGTTCGAGCAAATGTTGTTTTTTCTAAATGCCCAGGCAGCTACCTTATCTTCTCAAGCAACACCTCCGCTCATAGTACCTCATCAATCCATTCCAAGTACTTTGGTCTTACCCAACCAAGCTCCACCTACCACATATGGTCACCCCGAGCAAGCTCCACCTCCCACATATGGTCATCCTGACCAAGCTCCACCTCCCACTTATGGTCATCCTGTCCAAGCTCCACCTCCCACATATGGCCATCCCAACCAAGCTCCACCTCCTACATACGACTGTCCTAATCAAGTTCCACTACCCGTACATGACCGTCATGAGCAAGAATTTCCTCTTCAACTTGATCAGATTGCACCTCCTATACCTGTTTACCCCAACCAGGTCACACGACCCGCGTTTGCCTCCCCAATTACTCGGTCACAGTCGTCCTGGTTGAGACCGAACAAGACAAGCGGTTAAAGCAGATTGAAGAAAAGATGAGATCTATTCAAGGAGTCGATCGATTGGGAGACTTGAATTTCTCTGATCTTGCTCTATATCAGGAAATCCCAATGCCCGATAAATTAAGGTGCCAGACTCTCAAAGGTTCGATGGAATAGGACATCCGATTGTTCACCTCAAGATCTACATTGAGAAATTGACTCCATATCAGCAGTATACCAAGTTCATGGTCCAGACTTTCTAGGAAAGTTTGAAAGGGGAGGCGCTGGTCTGGTTCGCAGGAGTAAGAACGGAGCAAGTGCCAAATACTGAGGAGCTGACCAAGCTTTTCCACCGCCGATATAAGCACAATCTGGATAACGCTTCTACTTACCTTGATCTTTAGGCTATGGAGATGAAAGAGGGACAATCTTTCAAAGATTATGTGTCTGAGTGGAGGGGAAAGGCCAACTGCATGAACCCGCCTCTCGAGTAGAACGAGGCGGTCCCGATTTTTATCAAAACTCTTAAGCGTATATATTATAGCCAAATGATGAGTCAATCCACAGCGGAATTTTCAAATCTCATCATGACAGGCGAATTGATTGAGCGAGGGCTTCGGTCTGGAAAGATTGAAGACCCATACAAAAGTGCAGCAGTCTATCCTAAGACCCATACCATAGGTGCGGTCTATCCAAACCCTTACCAGGCTCCTTACTCGGATCCGTATCAACAATACCAACCACAAGGATCAACCTCTCTACCTAACCCACAAGATTATATCAACCGAGGTGGGAACCAAAGGAGATTTCGAGAGCCTCAACAAATTACCCTGTTCCAATACCGTTGGTTGAATTGTACAAGAAGGTTTTGGCTCAAGGGCTTATAGGTCCTGAGGTTCTGAGTTCCGAAACGAGAATTCTGGCTAATGAACCAAATTCAAAATGTGAGTTCCACATGGGAGCACCTGGGCACACCACTAACAATTGCCCTCGCCTTAAGCACCGAATACAAGACCTTATCGATCATAAGTACCTGGTCTTAAATCCCATTTCACCACCGAATGTCAATACCAATCCGCTACCCAACCACGCTTAAGGCTCAGTCAACATGATATTCTTAGAAGAAGAACCAACCCCTTTGGTCAGCCCCATGGGTCGGGAAATGATAAAAAATTATGTGTCGATGATCACCCCACTAATCATTGACTATATACCGCAAGGACTAGCACCATTCAAGTACGAGAGCAACAAAAGGGTACCGTGGAACTATGGGAGGCACACGGAAGGATCGTCGAAAAATGAAGACATTTTCAGTATGACTTGATCTGGACGTTGCTATATCCAGCCGAAAAACCCGCCTAAGGAGAAGGAGGTGGACGGAGCCCAAAAGAAGAAGGTAACTGATGAAGAAGCGAGCAATTTCATGAAGATTCTAAAGGATGCTAAGTACAAGGTCGTGGAACAGTTGCGCAGAACCCCAGCACAAATATCTTTGTTGGATCTGTTGTTGAGTTCTGAACCACACCGAGATGCATTAATGAATGTTTTTAAGGAAGCCCTGGTACCAAAGAAAATTTCAACCCGCCAAGTGGAAAATCTCATCGGTTCGGTTTTTGCTAGCCAAATCGCCTTCGGGGATGAAGAGTTGGGTTTTGAGGGACAACAACATGCCAAGGCCCTACACATCGTGTGCAAGAGCAAGGGATCCGTACTCTTAAGAGTAATATTGAGAACGGATCAGCTTTAAATGTATGCCCGATGTCCACCCTCTAACATATGAATATAGATCTGTCACTCATCCGTCCAACCAAGAGTCTTGTTCGAGCTCTTGATGGCAATATAAGAGAGGTAGAAGGAGAAATTGAATTACCATTGGAGATTGGTCCATGCGTGTTTAGCGTAGATTTCAAAGTCTTGGACATTCTAGGGGTCTACAGTCTATTTTTGGGAAGACCTTGGATACACGTCGCTGGTGTAGTGCCTTCTACCCTGCATCAGAAAGTAAAATTTATATCTGAGGATCGCCTGGTTGTGATCGATGGGGAGGAAGATTACAACATCTATAAGGAGACTTCCGTACCTTTCATCGGAAACGAGACCGAAGCTGCATTTTCTTTCCATGCCTTCGACCTCATTTATGTGATTAGGGATTGGGGAGAGTCAGCACCAGACAGAGCCGAGCTAATGGTGGAGAAGATCATGTTGGGCAACAACTTCATCTTAGGACACGGACTGGGAATCCACGGTCAGGGCATCATACACCCAATAGCTCCAAGGAACTTTTGGAATGGGTTTCTATCCTAATTTCAAAGATTACGAAGTCGCCCAAAGGAAACGTTTAACCGAAAATTCACGGGCATTGATATTTCCTCCCCTCGCTGCTTCATTTCCTGGCCCACCACAAATGATTCAACCCGACGACGTTGCTTCTCACGAAGGCTTATCAGGCTTGTTTTCGATCGATGTCAACATTGGAGCCCTGCTTGATGAAGCCCCCTCAGGCCTTTTCGTCCGTCCACTTGCTAGTGGGGAGAATATCACAAATTGGATGACATTACCTGCTTATGCGTTTTCTCTTAGTAATAATGAGTAAGACCTTTTGAAAAGGGATGTATTCCGCGTAGGACATATGTATGAGCCTCACGTTTTGGAATAGGGGAAATTTGTCATGACCACATCAAATGAATCCCTTCTTTTGTTAATTCATCAATATTATATCTCCTTCTACCTACTTCTGACATTAATATCCCTTCTCTCCTGTTTCATTCTTTAGGAATAATACCTCTAGAGACCACAGGGGGAACCATGATTCAATCTCGTACAAGGACAACCTCGCCGAATCTGACTCTGTACATTACGGATAAGGATCCGGTGAGGAGGATGTCACGAAAGAAATAGAAGAAAGTTGGGACAGGTTTGAGAGAGACAAACTCCTAACAACAGAAGTCACTGAGGTCATAAACATCGGCACTCCCAAGGAACCACGCGAATTGAAGATTGGGACAAGTCTGAGTCCTAACTTTGATGAAGGTTACAACTCGGTCCTTGGTCTCTTGGGTCATTTCTGGGACGTTATCGAGTGTTATAAACCAAACTGGAAAAGTTTTGGGCCATTTGTGCAATTTTTTATTTTTTTTATTCAGCTCTTTTTTTAAAAAAAATTACATTTTGATTTCTAAACTTTTCTAGACATTCCATGATTTCTCAAAATGTTACAAATAAGTCTAGAATAATTTTCGGGTTATTTTTTGGAATTTTACCAAGTGTTACAAATAAATCTAGAATAGTTTAGGGTCAATTCTGTAATTCTAAATTAAAAAAATTCAGTTCTTCAGTTCAATTATAATATTTTCGAAAATTACATTTTGATTCCTAAATATTTCTGGATATTCCATGATTTCTCAAAATGTTACAAATAAGTCCAGAATAATTTTTGGGTTATTTTGGATCTTTACCAAATTTTACGAATAAGTTCAGAATAGTTTAGGGTCATTTATGCAATTTTCGAAAATATTTGTCCAATTCAGCTCAAATTTTAATAAATTGCATTTTGGTCCCTATATTGATTTGGACATCCTATAACTTCTCAAAATAGGACAAATTAGTCCAATGAGCTTAATATCTTCAAAAATCTTTCGTGCATGTTTTGACACGTTTAAAATGGCTCGAGAGTTAAACCATTTTTTTTCGAGCACGATTAACTTTAGTTCTCTCCTGTTTATTTGAAATTAGCTCATAAAAAAAATGTTTGTACATGATTTGTTTAATTTAAAAAAAAAATGCATGTAATCTTTTTTTGGGGCCAAGCATGATCAAAACAGACAATTCAGGTAAATTGAAAAACATTCAAAAGTAAACTAAAGTACTGAAAGGGCGGATTATGAGCTTGCGAGCTTTTAAGACGTAATCAAACCCTCGTAATCAAACCTGGTCAGGAGAGGTGTTCTGATCTCTCCTGTGAGTCCGGGCTGCCACGAGCTGGAGACGGTGGACCACCTGATCACAGGGTGCGGCAGGATGACCCAGGTGTGGCGGGAGACGATGGGCGCAACAAATGAGTTGGACAGGAAACTGCTTGATGAATGGATCCTCGGGGCGGTATACAGTCGCTCGGGTTTCCTGAGGCGACGGGGAACAGATTGGAGGCATGCATGGTTACTTGCTGGGCTGTGTGGAAGGCTCGTAACAAGATGGCGTTCAACAACATCCAACCCTCTGCTGCTCGGGTGCTGCGTGAAGTCCGGGAGACGATGATGGAGCTTGTTACGTCCTCTCTTCGACAGCACGGGAGGTGCCAGGTGAGGAATGATGCAGCATCCGCCCGAGTAAGGTGAAGGAGGCCTGAGGTCGGGGTAATTAAATTGAACTGTGATGCGGCCTGGTCTAGCTCAACTCGGCTCGGGGGAATAGGTGTTATTGCTAGGGATCATTTGGGTGCTATTTGCGGTGGTACTCATGGTGCGGTCATTGGTGGTTCGGTCGAGGAGGTCGAGGCAACCGCTATCCTCGAAGGGATCAAGCTTGCGATCTCGATGGGGTGGCATACCGTTCATATCGAGTCGGACGCGGAGGTGGTCATTAAGCATATCACAGGTGTCGGGTCGAGGTGGAGAATTGATGCGATAACCTCGCACATTCGGGCCTTGGCTTCGAACATTGATTCAGTGTCTTAGGAGGCTATCCCAAGAGAAGCAAATGTATGTGCGGACTACATTGCTAATATAGCTAAGTCGAGGGTGTGTCCTTTGGATTGGGTCTCATCACCCACACCCAATCTTTGTAATTTACTTTCATCAGATATTTCTTTGTAACGGTTTGTTTCACTAGTTGAAATATATCTTGTTCTTGGCCCAAAAAAAAAACCTGAACTCGATTCTTTGGACGTAGACCTTTCTAAGCCCTAGGATGTTAATTCCATGTACCCTAGGCAAAATTTTAGGATTCTGATTAGCCTTTAATTAATCGGTGGCGACTCGTTCAATTTTTTCGGTCCGGTTGATGACCACGCTCGACCGGATCCGTCGCTCGCCAAGACCCGACATTTCAAAAAGAAATTAAAAATATTCTCCAAAATGGGTCGGGGAAAGTCGGATCTGACGTCCGACAAGGATGTTACCGGATAAATTAGCTTTCCACTAGAGTTGTGGTAGGTTTTCACTAGAGTAGGGGTAGAATTAGGTCTTTAGTAGAGTAGTGGTAGGTTTCCACTACAATAGTGATAGAAATAGTAATGTAATTGTAAGCCTTATATAAGTCACTAAGTTTTATTCAATAGGAAGTTAAAAATGTATAGAATGTAACCCAATAAGACCATATTTTGACATTAGGTACCCCAGAAGTTTGAAGTAGAGCTACTATATTTTGAGATCCATTTTGTTGGAAACCGTCAGACGTGTGTGTCACGTGACTCCCTTAGGCTGGGAATCGCACATATTGAAGTGTGTGAAGACCAAACTACCCCTCATGACACACGCTCCCTCTTCTAGCAAATTAGGTTCGTCTTCTCTGTTCATCTTCCTCTTCCTGCAAATTAGGTTTATTTCCCCTGCTCATCTCCCTCTTCTAGCAAATTAAGTTCATCTCCTCCTTCTTCAAAAGCCTCCATCTGTCGTGTTTGCAATATTCCATTCATTTCCCACTCCTTTGAGCAACTTCCCTCCCATTTGAGGATCAATTTTGGGTTCTCTCCCCTTTCTGGTTTATCCATCTTCCTAATTTGAGGTATTGGGTGACAAATTAATATACTTTATGAAGAATTTTTGGAAGTTGAGAATTGATTTAGGTAACATACTGAGTTCCAGAAAGATAATTTCTTGGAACATTTCAATTTTTTATAGAGATTGCTATGATCTTAAATTCCGTCTAATACTTACTTTATTGATTGGAGTTCTTGGGCTATTTGTTTGAATATGGTGAAATTGTTGCAAATTTTGTTGAATTTGGGAATTTGATCTTTTCGATATACTAAGCTCTAGAAAGAAGTTTTCTTGAAGTCTTCTATTTTTTATTTTGCAATAGATGCATTGAAACTGAAACAATGCGGGAAATCAGAAGAATCATGTGTTAACAAAGAAGAAATCACTAAAGACAACAACGTTACCAATATTATTTTCAATATTATTTTTTTTCGTGGAAATTTGTGCTTCTTAGTTACCAATGTTTCCAAAATATTGCTATTTGGTTACATTAACATATAGATGTTGATGGAAAAGCAATGTGGAAGATGGAAACCTTACATGGCTTTGATCATAATGTTCTTCTGCATCTTCATAGTGTTTTTCATCTATAAACTCTTATCTTTATTTTTTAATGAACCTAGATTTGAACCCAAAAGCAAGATGAAAATAATGAACATATGAATATAATGAAAATACTATATATTTCTACTACCTTACACTTTTGTATGTTTGCATAACATTCTCAAGTCTAGCATTTAATGACATTGATGGAAGTTCAGGTAGTAACCATTTAGGAGCACCGTGATATTTAGGGAAAAGTTTGAAAATGGTACGATATGGTTGCATATATCTTAGGTTGCCACCAACATATATTTTTTTGGGGTTAATTACTTAATTGGTTACACATGTTTCACCATTGTGCAGAATGGTTACACATATTTCAAAATGTGATTAATTGGTTTTGGAATGTGACTAATTGGTTTTTTTACTACTCATCGTCAAAAATCGCAGTTAAGTCACTACTTATATACATAAAATGACTTAATTACCCTTTCATACACCCATGAGTTGTTCTTAAGCTGTGCTTGAGTTGTTCTTGAGCTGTTCTTCATTCTTCTCCTCGTCTTCATTCTTCATCTCCTCTTTGGCCAGGTACGTCTTCATTCTTCACCGAGCTATTCCAGGTACGAACCCAGAAACGTGATTCTGGGTTCGTGATGAACCCAGAAATGCTATTTATGGGTTCTTAAGAACCCACAAATGTTGTTTCTGGGTTCATACCTGGAATAGCTCGGTGAAGAATGAAGACGTACCTGGCCACAGAGGAGATGAAGAATGAAGACGAGGAGAAGAATGAAGAATAGCTCAAGAACAAAAAACAGCACAAAGGAGAAGAAATGTTGTTTCTGGGTTCTTAAGAAAACAGAAATACTGCTTCTGGGGTCTTAAGAACCCAGAAATGCTGCTTCTGGGGTCTTAAGAACCCAAAAATGCCGCTTCTAGGGTCTTAAGAACCCAGAAATACTGTTTCAGGGTGTTAAGAACCCATAAATGTTGTTTCTGGGTCTTAAGAATCAATAAATGTTGTTTTTGGGTTCTTAGAACCTAGAAACAGTATTATAGGTTCTTCAAGAACCCAGAATTGTGATTCTGGGTTCTTCAAGAATCTAGAAACGCAACTTCTAGGTTCTTCAAGACGTTTATGTGTTCTTCAATACAACTAAGGGCTTAATAGTCATTTCACAATTCAATAATATGTTATAAAAATAATTAACGGTTTACTAACGGAATAATCAATTAATCACATTAGGAAAAACATGTGTAACCAATTAGTCACATAGCAAAACCAATTAATCACATTTTGAAACATGTATAACCGTTCTGCACAATGGTGAAATATGTGTAACCAATTAAGTAATTAACCCATTTTTTTCGTATGGTGAATGCACCGCCAGGTTTCAACGATGGTAATTGCACCTTCTGTCAACCCTTTCTAAAAATTATTCGTTAACTACTTTTCAAATTTACAAAATTAAAAGTCAATACTTTTTCAAATGTTACAATTAAACCATACTAATGTTACAATTTTGTCCTGACTCGATCGAGACCCTATTAGGACCCAATCAATGGTACCCCAACCCCGATAAGGTCGCTGAAGGATTGAGATCTAGTCTAGGTTGGGATCTAACTCAGTGGACCTGATTTGGGCCCAGCTGATTGAGGATCCAACTGAGCCACAATCGGGGGTCCCCGGGACTAGGTCTCGACCAATTTCATCCCTGGCCTCAAGTCACATGATTTGGGTCAGAACCTAGGCCCAGGGACCTGCAATTGGGTTTGAATTGAGTCGAGACTTAATTGTAACATTTTGTAAGTTTGTAGAGTTTTATTGTAACATTTTCAAAAGTATTCAATTAGTTTTGTAAAAGTGCAAATTTTTAAACAGAATTTTGGATGGAGAATTAATGGAAATGTCGATGACCATCATTTTCAAGCATAATGGACCATTGAAAATATTTTTGGTTGTTAAACCATTTTGTACAAACAAATTGAACCATTTTCTAACTTTTTTTCATAGTTAATCGGGTTTTTTTAAATACAAAATAAAGATAGGTATCAAAAATATAACATATGACAAATATTAGTGATCAAATAGGTAATTATAAATTGCGCATAATTTGCACGGTAAGTAATAACTTTAATTTATAAAATATTGATTTTTATATTTTAAATTATTCTTAATAGTAAATATTATTACATTACTTATTAATTGATTATAGATTAACAAAAATCTTTACTATTATAAAACTGAAATTATAAATAATAATGAGTTATTATGAAAATAAAAAATATTTATATGTTGCCATATTTGTGACTGAAATAATATTAAAATGCTTAAAATTAAAAAGTAAATTAATAATTATTGTAACGGAGAAAGTGTATTATTTTTTTATTGTAAAGTTTGATGATATATATATACATATTAATTGAGTTAGTGAATAATAATTTGAGTTGGTGATAAAAATGATATAAACATTTACTAATATAATAACTTTGCTTTTATATGTTTTTTATTGTATATTTATCATAAATATTATATTGAAAATACATATTTTTGTAATTATAACTACTTTGATAGTAGTTATTACTTATTGTGAGACGTAGTAAAAACAAATGTATATAATATTTACAAATATGTATTTTTATAATTGAAAATGATAATATACGAAATTTAATATACATTCATTTTTTCATAAAATAAAACAGTAGGTTTTTAGTATTATAATATTAATTGTAAATAAATTCAATATTATTTGACAAGTAAGGTTTTAACCAAATGTATATGTTGTTTTCATCCTTCGCGACAAAACCCTAGCAGCGTGAGTGACCCACCCTTCCGCCGCGTCGGAGACCTACCACTTGAGAGGGAGTCATACCCAATCACGTTGGAACCCTTCCCTAGTCTGAGAGCACCCATATGCGTTGGCCCTTTGCAATAATCTATTTTCCCTCTGTTGTGCCGTACCCTAACCACGACAAGGGTAACCTTCTACTGTCTTGGAGACCAACCTCCGATGTGTAAAGCAGGTGCAACTCATTGGTTCCCTCCATCTGGGCATAGAGAATCGAGTTTGATGCCCCTGCGTGGTTTCTCTACAAAGGTCCCCTTCCTTCCCTGTCGTGTAAACCCTAATCACAGTAGGGCAAACTTCTGCAGCCTTGAAGACCAGCCGCCGACGTGTTGAGTTGGTTCGCTACGTCGGATACCATCCTATAGAAGTAGGTAACCGAGGTCACGTCTCCTGCAGACCTCACCGACTTACTTATGTCGTAGAGACCAACCGAACCCCCTAAACCCTAACCCTATGTTTATTTAGTCTCGTTCATCAATTTTTCTAATAATTACCGTACCGCTACAAATTGGAGACGACTGCAGTGAACTATCTTGTTCCTTTCGTCTTTAACCATGGAGACCAATCCCATAGCTGGTGCGCATAAGCCAACTAGGAAGTTTGGCTTTAGTCTAACCTAGGAAATGGAGCAGCCTGTGCGTGAGAAGTATGTTGGATTGGTCATATCTGAGAAACCTGTCAAGAATGTGGCTATTCATAATGCATTGAAGGTGGCATGGGCGATGTACGAAACAATGAGCATAACAAATTTGAAGGATAATATGATTATGATTGAATTTGAGAATGAGGAAGAGAAAACATATATTATACATCAACTACCATGGTTCATTCAAGGGCACTGCCTTAATATAAAAAAGTGGGAACAAACTCTGAGCCTGAATGATGTAGACATCAAGAGGATCCAATTATGGATTCAAGTACATGGCCTAGAACTTGGAGTCTTAAACTCTACGAATGCCCATCGAATTGGTGAAGGAATTGGAAAGTGTATTGATATAGAAGAACCAGATGATCATATTAAACGGTGTTTAGGGTGATTATTACTTGTGCGGGATGGTTACACATGTTTCAGCATGTGACTAATTGGTCATTTTTACTGTTCACCGTAAAATATTTCTATTCAGTCTGCCATGTGCCTTGCACGTGGGGATTAAAGTATGTAAACTTCCATAAATGCCCTTGTCTCCCACACCCAACCTACCAAAATCACCATGATTGATATTAAGTTCAAACGTGGGTTGGTGAATAGAATTTTGGACCCGCCAAAAATGAAGAATGAGTCTGGAGGTTCCATGGTTGAAAATGAAGAAGGAAACTAGTGCGTTCATCCCCTAATCACCTAGAGTAGTTTGGAGGTTTCATGATTGCTCCAATTTTGACGTAATTGCAAGCATTTTGAGTATTTCGTCTCAATTTTTCCTTTGATTGTGAAAAAAATCTAATTTTGGTAAGAACCCTACTTGGAATGGAGCAGGAATAAGAGAGATCTCAAAATGAAAAGCAAACCGAAGTGGGAATGGATGAGAGGCACCGAATCGAGGATTTTGATGACAAGAATATGTATTTTATACTAAACAAATAGTTGTTTGAATTTGTTGCTGCATCTTATATTGAAATGGAAGCTAGAAAATGTATTATGTACTGATGTTCTCCAGAACCTAGGTTTCATGGATGCTCCCATCTTTTGATCATTGTACTAAATAAGTAGTTGTATTTGAACTTGTTGTTGATTATTTGGTTGAAATGGGTTTTAGTTCTGTATTGATGTTCTTCAAAACCTGGGTTCTAGTTCTTCAAAATTTGGGTTTCATTGAATAGTATCTAAATTAAAGAGTTCATTCTAACTTGAAATTTGATTAAATAGTTACATATGTTTCCTAGAATTTGATTAAATGGTTATATATGTTTCCTTGTAATGTGATTAAATGGTTACATATGTTTCCTTGTAATGTGATTAAATGGTTACTTATGTTTTCTTAAAATGTGATTAATAGGGTAAAGTTGGGCATTATTACTCGGTTAGACTTATATCCTTTTCATGTTAACATGATTACGATGTTTCATTCAAATGTTCGCACAAACATACAGAGGATGAAAACTTTCCAACATTTCATTTGATAGTAAATCAACCAAAGCCAACAAAGCTTGATCCATTCATTTGATATGCAATTTATACAGTTGTTCAACTATGAATCCTTCTCTATCACTTCACCATTATCAGCATTAATCATAGTGGCATCAGCTGGGAGCAAGTGGTGGAAGTTAATCAACCCCCCAGTAATCAAGAAACTCCTAATCCTTCTCTTGCCTTCCTGTCTGAGGAAAATTTACAACACGTAACTATGCTATTTCCTTTCCTTATACCAATTTCTCCAAGAGGAAACTCTATTCCTAAAATGTACGTAGCCAAATGTAAGAGAAAGGGCAGATTACAGGATGAAACAGAAATCGTAAGTGTAGTTGGTAGCATTCTCACCTTTAGTATCCTTTTCTCGAGTCCCAGTAAATTTATTTCCATCTCCTCTATCACTTGTTAGAAATTAGAGACACGATTAAGGAGGATATAGATTTAGTTAAAAAATCTGACTCACAACATGAGGACGCAATCGGGCGCGTGGCAGTTCTGATCTGTACGAACGACCCACCTGACGAATCATTGAGGACACCAAGCATGTACTTGAGAAGGCATTGTCCATGTTGTTGAAGTGCATAGCAAATGAATAGGAAAGTTGGATTACCTAAGGAGAGAATGGTGAGAACGGTGGTGGGGGAAACTAAGGAGTGGCCAGAGGTAAAGGTCATATAAGGGTAGCAAAGTCATTTCATATTTCATAAAATAGTGCAACATCTATCACGTGACTTGCACATGTGAATTAGATGGAAAGATTTAACAGTTGACTTGCGGAGTAACCAATAATTCACATGCTAGAACATGTGTAACCATTCATTCACGCGATAAAACATGTTTAACCAATTAACCACATTGGTCAAACATGTGTAACGTTTCAAGTAATGAACCCAAATTTAATATACATTCATTTTTTCATGAAATAAAACATTAGGTTTTTATTATTATAATATTAATTGTAAATAAATTCAATAATATTTGACAAGTAAGGTTTTAACCAAATGTATATGTTGTTTTCATCCTCCGCGACGAAACCATAGCAACGTGAGTAACCCACCCTTCCGCCGCATCGGAGACCTACTACTTGAGAGGGAGTCATACTCCATCACGCTGGAAACCTTCCCCGGTCTGAGAGCACCCATATGCGTCGACCCTTTGCAAGAATCTACTTTCCCTCTGTTGTGCCGAGCCCTAACCACGACAAGTTTAACCTTCTTAAGAATTGAGTCTGATTCCCCCTGCGTGTTTTTTCTAGAGAGGTTCCCTTCCTTCCCTATCGTGTAAACCCTATTCATAGTAGGGCAAACTTCTGCAGCCCTGGAGACTAGTCGCTGACGTGTTGATTGGTCCGCTACGTCGGAGACCATCCTATGGAAGTGGAGAACTGAGGTCACGTCTCCTGTAGACCTCACCGACTTACTTATATCCTAGCGACCAATGGAAGTGTGCCATGAAGAAACCCTAGCAAACCGAACCCCCTAAACCCTAACCCTAGCTTTATTTAGTCTCGTTCATCAATTTTTCTAATAATTACTGTACTGCTACAAATTGGAGACGACTGTAGTAAACTATCTTGTTCCTTTCGTCTTTAACCATGGAGACCAATCCTATAGCTGGTGCGGAGAAGCCAACTAGGAATTTTGTCTTTAGTCTAACCGCGGAAACAGAGCAGCCTGTGCGTGAAAAGTATGTTGGACCGGTCATATCTGAGAAATCGGTCAAGAATGTGGCTATACATAATGTATTGAAAGTGGCATGGGCGATGTACGAAACAACGATCATAACAAATTTGAAGGAGAATATGATTGTGATTGAATATGAGAATGAAGAAGAGAAAACATATATTCTACATCAACTTCCATGGTTCATTCAAGGGCACTCCCTCAATATAAAAAATTGGGAACAAACTTTGAGCCTGAATGATGTAGACATCAAGAGGATCCAATTATGGATTCAAGTACATGGCCTAGAACTTGGAGTCTTAAACTCTGCGAATGTGCGTCGAATTGGTGAAGGAAATGGGAAGTGTATTGAAATAGAAGAACCAGAGGATCAAATTAAACGTGGTTTAGGGTGCTTAATTGGTTATAACTTGTGCGGGATGGTTACACATGTTTCAACATGTGACTAATTGGTCATTTTTACTGATCACCGTGAAATATTTCTGTTAAGTCTGCCATGTGCCTTACACGTGAGGATTAAAGTTTGATGGAAACAAAAAAAAAACTTATGCTTTTTGTGATCAAATAAGAGGTCAACCAAATGGACAAGAGATTTTATATTACACCCCGTGGACGAGAAGGCGGGATAGCGACATGGTCGATGGAATAAAACACATTAAACATTCTCTCAACATCACCGAGCATAATTGATTGCTGAATTGAAGGGAATGGATTCAGCACATCTATGAAAATTACTATAGTATACGGGGACCCGGATGAACGCAATAGAAGTAGAAATTGGGATGACATGAGAGAGAGATAGGTCACGACAGGAGGGGACCTTGGACATGCATAAGCAACTTTATCGACATTCGGGATCATTCCGGAAAGGCGGGAGGACTTCCGAAGGACCAGAGATAAATTGACAAATTCAATGTACTTAACAACCTATCCCTTATTTATTGGGTATTTAAGGGTCCCAAAGTCACTTGGTTCAATAATCGACAAGGTCAAACAAGGATCCATGAGAGGCTCGGTCGTTCAACCACCAATGCCGAATGGATTACAACATATCTCACATTCGAGCTCATGATAGATTCTGCCATAGGTTCATACCATAATTCGATTATTCTTGAGCTATTACACAATGATACAAGAGGTAGGTGGAGATTAAGATTTGAATAGATGTGGTTGGAAAACAGAAGGTGTAAGGAAGTAATCTCGAATGTATGAAGGACGGGTGATAGTCACCCAAGGAGGCTTAGGCGTTGCAACCGTGAGCTTACCAAATGAAGCAAGAAGGAATAAATAATCGAACCAAAATCTGAGAAATAAAGGAAAAAATTCAGAAATTGCAAACCTCTTCTAGCCCAAGAGTCAATGGTGATCAGGAAAAAGAGTTGAAAAAAAGCATTGGAGGTGTTATGGAAAAGAAAGGAAATCTGTTGGCACCAGAGGTCTCAGTTCAAATGGTTAAACCATGGTGATACAAACTCAAAATTCTTCCACTTATCCACTCTGAGTAGACGCAAACAAAAAAAGATCATCAGGCTAAAAGGGCTGAATGGAAACTGGGTAACCAACGAATGGGATATTCGAGTCATGTTGTCAAATTTCTATTCGAACTTTTTCACCATGAAAAGGAAGCAACATTGGAGAGAGATGTTGAATTGTGTCTCGAACCAGATTAGTGAGGAGATGAACCACATCCTGACAAGCATGCTGGCAGATAAGGAAGTGGAGCGTGTTGTATTGCAGATGTGGGGTCCTCGTGTGCCAGGTCTGGACAACTTTCCTGACCTATTCTACCACCAACTATGGGATGTGATTGGTACAAGTGTGATTACTGCGGTCAAATTCTTCTCCAGCACAGGTAAGTGTTGAGAATCTCGGATTAACGCCATGATCTTCATAGATGCTAACCCTAGATATTAGGCATATCTGGAACTTTGAGAGAAAAGTCGAGAGAGAATGACAAACGGATAAACTCAACAGAACTGAAAAACTTTCATTAAACCAAAAACTCAAACTTACTTACAAATCAGTCCCTGGACGTATTTATAGAACCGACATGATCTTTCACTAATTGCAAATACACCCACACATATTGAAACTAATTCTAAATATATCCTAAAGTATGCTGACAATACTATAACCTCCAACATTCCCCTGTGAAGATCTTCCTTGACCAGTTGTCCACCTTCTCTGATCGACCACCTCTGATCGACTACCTTCTCTGGTCTTGAACTCTAAAACTATTCTGACATAGATGCTATGACAGAAGATGACAACAAACCAATATCCTTGTGCTGTGACATATAAAACCAATTAACACACACACATATCATTTTCCAACTTTTCTTGAATCACAATCTGTGTTCCTGAATAACTTGAATGCTTGTCAGCCAATTCATAAGTCACAACAGCATATGAACTACAGTTCTTATGATTCCACAACCAATCTGCAAAACTAAACAGAAAAACACTTTAATACCTCCATATGCATTCAACCAAACAGCTCATACGTTTCCCAAACTGAAACATACTGTGTTCACACATTTAAAGCTGATGAATACTCATCCAATCACCCTTCATTTCTCTATTTCATCAAAAAAAAAAAATCTCGACCAGGAAGCACCTTTGGGCCACCCAAAAACTATCTCATTTTTTTTTTTCAGTATGAGATAATATTTTGTTATCCTCTTTTTTTCATTTTTCTTTTCAGAACAAGAGAGGTTTGAGCCTCTATCTTTTCAGCAAGTACACAACTGAGTGGCTTTAACGTTGTCTCAGTCATGAAACTATTTTTGAAATCATGTCTTGCCTATTGTTCTTGGAATGATAAAAGAAAACAACCGGAAGCAGTATCACCAGCTTTACCAAATGCAGAATCCGAACGCAGACAGACCATAATGAAAAAACAAATGGGTGAACAGAAGAATGCATAGAAAATATCAAGTGTACCCACTCAGTCAACAGATAAGAAGCACAAAAATAAGCCCCACAGGTCATAAAATTGATCATGACCATAAACACATGACAAGAATCAACATATCAGAAACAGCAAATTGAGAAAACAAAACCAGCAAGAACATGTAAGCATGAGAGAAAAAAAAACAGCACAAGAACAAAGATCATACGCACCAACTGAGAAGATCATATACCAGAATAGAGCAGAGCCAAGAAACCAGAGAAAAAAAAAACTCACTACAGAGCATCCTAAGAACAAATTTCATCTTCATCAGCTATTGAGCCATCGTCTTGAGAAAGAGCAGCTGAACCATTAATTTCATCAATTGATCAGACCCCAAGCTTGCGCCTGAACGGAATGAACAACTTAGCTATTAGAGATTTCGTCAGAATATCAGCAGTCTGATCAGTAGCTGGAACAAAATTAACTTGAACCTCACCATTCTTGACTTTTTCCTTAACAAAATACAAATCAATTTCAACATGTTTCATTTTAGAGTGTTGAATGGGATTTTCAGTTAAAGCAACCGCACTAGTATTATCTCACCAAATAACAGGAATAGACGACAGTTTAACACCTAATTCAGTAAGTAAAGATACCACCCACATAACCTCACATACAGCATTAGCAATAGCTCTATACTCAGCCTCTGCAGTAGACCTAGAAATCACAGATTGCTTTTTAGAGCTCCAAATAATGGGATTTCCATTCAAAAGAAGATAATGACCAGAAACTGATCTCCTATCTGAATCCCCAGCCCAATCCGAATCAGAATAAGAAACAAGACTTACCTCTGATGAAACAACCGAAGATGACTTAAACAGCAAGCCATGGTTAAGAGTACCTTTCAGATAACGAAGAACTCGAGTGACAGCCTTCCAATGCAAAACAGACGGAGCCTGCATATATTGACTGAGTTTATTAACTGCAAAGTTAATATCTGGACGAGTAACACAAACATGTTGCAATGCACCTATAACACTCCTATACAAATGAGGATCAGCCATGGGAGAGTCATCCAATGAAGAATCAGATTTAGAAGAAAACGTACCCGACATAGGAGTTGGAAGAGACGTTGACTTAGCTAAACCAGTTTTATTCAACAAATCAGAAATATACCTCCCTTGACTAAGTAACAAGCAATCGTCTTGAACCTGAATTTCCATCCCCAGAAAATAAGCTAGATCACCTAAATCTTGAGTTTAAACTCAGTATTCAACTGAGTAATAACATTTTCAATTGCAGACACATCACTACCTGTAACCACAATATCATTGACATATACAAGAAGATAAACAGCACCAGCAGTTGTTGATTTTAAAAACAAGCAATCATCAGTCAAAGAAGCAGTAAACTGTAACTGATTTATCAAGAAAAACTTCAGCCTTTCAAACCAAGCCCTTGGGGCCTGTTTCAACCCATATAAAGCTTTGTGAAGTTTACAAACTAACACAGAACCAGAATCATCACATTATTCAAACTCTGGAGGCTGCACCATATAAACATCTTCAACTAAATTGCCATGAAGAAAAGCATTATTAATATCTATTTGTCTCAAAGTCCATTTATGAGTCAAAGCAAGAGTAAGTATAATGCGAATAGTTGGAGGTTTCACAACCGGACTAAACGTATCTTGAAAATCAAATCCAAGTTGTTGAGAAAAACCCTTGGCAACAAGCCGAGCTTTGTACCTATCAACTGACCCATTAGCAGAAAGTTTGACCTTAAAGATCCATTTACACCCTATGGGTGTTGTTCCTGCAGGAAGCTTAACCAAGGATCAGGTACCATTATCAGCTAGGGCTTGAAGTTCAGCATGAACAACAGCTTTCCAACCAGGATATTGCATTGCTTGATGAATGGAAGACGGTTCTACATTAGGAGCCAACTCAGAAACCAAACTGAATAAGGCCTGAAACGAAGAACCATTAACAGCTTGTTTTGAACGAGTAATCATGGGATGAACATTAGAAGAAACAGAACCAGATTTTGTAGGAACCAAAACAGACCCAGTTCCACTCGGGACATAAGTACAAGATGAAAGTGGAACCGAATCTGATAGACCAGAATCTTGAACATGCAATTCAGAAACAGAAGAAGGCATAACAATAGTAGAAAGAGGAACAAGCTGAGTTGAACCAGAATCCACAACATAACGAACATCACAAACAGTTTGACAATCTTGAACATTATTAGACCTATCATTATTGTCAGATCTATCATGCTCAGAACCAGGAAGATTTACAGTAGGAGATGAAGTAACATCAGCAGATTCAGGTATATTAGCATAGAAGGCAATAAGGAATTAGAAACAGGAAAATCAAAAGATGAATGCGAAGAATCAGAAGGACCAGAAATAATTGCTGGATCAAACCCAGGTTCCGGACCACAACTATGATCATCAGTAGGCACACAAATAGACGAATTAAAGGGCATGAAAAACGGAGCAGAAGTAAACGTGTTCTTAGGAGCAACAGAAAGAAGAAACTTACCAGATTTATCAGAAAAAGGAAATACATTTTCATAGGAAGGAAAACGAACATGACGAGAAACGTAAATCCTGCCATTGGAATCCAAACACCTATACCCATGCTGATTAGAATAGTATCCGAGAAAGACACACGGTACTGACCTAAAATCCATTTTATGCTTATTAAAGGGTCGAATGAACGGAAAACATAAACAGCCAAAGACCCTAAGAAACGAATACTCAGGAACCGTATCAAATAACTTTTGATGCGAAGACATACCTGACAAGACCTTGGATGGTAACCTGTTGATAAGAAAGACAGTCGTAAAAAACGCGTCTGACCAGTATTGCATAGGCAAATTACCTTGATGAAGAAGCGTCAGACCCATTTCCACAACATGCTTGTGCTTCCGTTCAACGATCCCATTCTGCTCAGACGTATACGGGCAAGTAACACGATGAGTAATCCCTTTCTGAACTAGATACAAATACAATGCCTTAAATTCTCCCCCACCATCTGTTTGGACAGCTTTAAGAAGATATCCCAATTGTCTCTCGGCATTAGTATGAAATTCAACAAATATTCTAGCCACATCACTCTTCTTTTGCGAAAAATATATCCACGTGTACCTAGTTGCAACATCTACAATGCTCATATAATAAAAATTGTCATTCGACGACACAGGAGCTGGACCCCAAAGATCAATTTCAATTAATTCCAAAGGATCAGAATAAACTGTCACAGATTGAGTAAAAGGAAGTTTACAACTTTTACCAACCGAGCATGACACACATTTATTAACAGCAGGTGTGGCAACAATACCACTTATTCTACTTAAAGCAGACAAGACACCATGCGAAGGATGACTTAAACGTTGATGCCACACAGTAGACGAAACTTTAAAACTACTAACACAGCAAGTAACAGACTCAGACTTACTAGTAACAGAAACCGGTAAACCATACCTATTAACAGAATCTAACTTTAGCAGACTAAAATCCAGCTTGTATAATCCGCCACAGTCAGAACCTTGAAGTAGAATTCTCTTAGTCAATGAATCTCGAACATAGCAGTGAGTACCATGAAATTCAAAAAACACACCATTATCTTTTGTGAACTGCGAGACAAAGACAAGATTTTTAGTAATATGAGGTGTGTAAAGAAGATTATGTAATAAAAGAGGTTTAGAATTAGGAATATTAACAACCGAAGTACCAATTCTAGAAATGTCTAAATGTTCACCATTACCTACTTGAACCTTACATGTTCCCGTGTAGGGCACTGTTCCAGTAGAGGGTGGATGCTGGTTTGTCAAGTGGTGAGTTGCCCCGGAATCAGGGTACCAGGCAGCATCCGAAAAACCAGGAGTTGAGGCCATGATAACATTAGCTTGAGGTTGAACAAATCCCGAAGTTGCTGGAACAGATGGAGCTGCAGGAACCGAAGGATAGGATTGTGACACATATGGGAAAAAACTGAGCAGTTGGCGAGGGCATATAATTGGGTATCATCGAAATAGGATAGGTAAACTGCTGGTTTGGATACGCAAAATACATCATTGGATGTGTGGCACCAATTGAAAACTGAGGAGCCGCTGAAATATGGGCAACCGTAGACGATCCAGAGGATACAGTGACCATATTATGAGAGTCCACATCATTCCATTGTGACTCACATATATTGGCACTGGCATTGATTTCACTTGCAGATTGGCTATTGATACCTGCGAAGTTGGTATTAAACCGCTGATAGCAGCGATTCACCAGATGTCCAAGCTTTCCACAAAGCTGACACTGGTATTTGTTACCTCTGCCACCCCCACGTCCTCTTCCACGACCTGAACTAACAGGATGATATTCAGGAACAGCTGAACTAACAGGTTGTGTAGATGATGATTGGTCATTATGACCAAATGAGGAGGCTGGCAGATTTGAACCCGCACTCAATCCCTGAGGTGCTGAAGACAGTTTGTTGTTCGAAAAACCATTGTTTTGTGGAACCACCGCAACACTAGCTGACATTGTGGGATCAAACAATTGATCTCGCAATCTGGATTCAGCATCTAACAAAACTGAACTTACCGATGCAAGGTCATACAAATTTCTTCTTGCATGGATAACAGACACTACGTTATCGTATTGACCTTTAATTCCGTTCAAAATTATTGAAATGTGCTGAATCTCTTCAATCGGATATCCACAGCTTGCCAAGCTGTCACATGTGGACTGAATCTTAGCTAAATAGTCTCGCATCGTCTGATGAGGAAGCTTACATACATTTAATCGGTCATAAAGGCTCATGATTCTAGTTGTTGATGAAGATGAGAAAACCTTATGCAGTTTACTCCAAATAGAAAAAGCTGTCATGCAACCAATCAAACCTTTGTTTACTTGTGAGCATATCGATGCCAATAGCCACGATGCAAGAGCACTATCCCGTTGCTTGAACTTTGTAAACTCAGGATTAACTATGTTCATACCATTCTCAGTCAACAGCATATACGGAAGCGTAAACGGAGAAACCAAATGTGACTCTAAATCAAATCCACGAACTGTTAGCAACACTTGTTGCTTCCAGGACTGGAAATTCTCATCTCCTACTAGCTGACAAATCTTTTTATTTGAGAATGCAGGAAATGAATCATCCATTTTTAATTTTCACAAACTGAGAACTACACACAGAATCGTCGATGACCGTAGAAACACAGAATCAGAACCACAATTATCGCAATACCACCAAACTACAGAAACACAACCAATTGCAGAACTCACACAAGACTTAATAGCTAACACAGAAGAATCATAGCGCTAGACGAATCGCAAGCATCTGGCACATCACAAGTGAACAGAAGTAAAAATTCAAATCAGAACTCACAAAAAACTTGATTGGCAGGCTAGAACTCTTGATAGGCAGGCTCTCTTGATCGGTAGGCTCTGATACCATGTTGAGAATCTCGGATTAACGCCATGATCTTCATAGATGCTAACCCTAGATTTTAGGCGTATCTGGAAATTTGAGAGAAAAGTCGAGAGAGAATGACAAATGGATAAACTCAACATAACTGAAAAACTTTAATTAAACCAAAACCTCAAACTTACTTACAAATCAGTCCCTGGACGTATTTATAGAACCGGCATGATCTTTCACTAATTGCAAATACACCCACATATATTGAAACTAATTCTAAATATATCCTAAAGTATGCTGACAATACTATAACCTCCAACGGTAAGCTTAGTGAGACCGTAAACTACGTAGATGTTACCTTACTCCGTAAAGTTGCTAATCCCAGTTGCCCTTGTGAATTTCGGCCAATAAGTCTTTGCACTTTTACCTATAAAATTATTTCCAAGGTGCTTTCTAATAGAATTAAGCCTTATCTGCCGACAAATATTGTTGGGTATCGATAGTGACAGCCCAGTAAAGAAAAGGCCTCGAAGGCCCAATAACCATAGAGGGGGTAAACCCATAATATTCGAACCGGATTGGCCTAAGTACGAGTCAAACTTGGCCCATCATCGAGTGGCCCAGAGCCGAGCCCAAAATCTCTAGGGATGCCAAAGTCTCCCAGACTGCTCGCAATTCTTCACCAGGCCGCGACCTCTCACTACTCGCCCCGAAGAGAGCATTGCCTCTCTCCTCTGGTCCCACTAAACCGTTAATAAGGAAGTGGCCACGATATCCCGCGTATCTCGGTCACATATTCACTAAAGATTAGATTTGGTAACTGCAATATCTCGTAGTAACTGCCATATCCCATGATCCGAATCTTCAGCAACATAATATACACTAAGATATTCAGCTGCCTTATACGGTTTGATCTCTCCTACCCTATAAATACCCTTGCTTTACATACGTTCCTTACGTTTTGAGTTTTATACACACATATACTCATTTAAGCATCGGAGAGGGACCCAGAGACACCCCCTCTGTTGCGCTCCCCTACCTGCAGGTTCACCGGAGTTGGAGCAGAAGCGTCTTTCCGTCCTTGTCTAGCATTTAATTCACTGCCAGATCAGCATCCAGGGTTTCACGATCCAACATTTGGCGCCGTCTGTGGGAATCGAGCAATTCATCCATGAGAAATCGATCCCAAAACAACCGTCGGAACCAGACTTGCGAGCGATCCTCAGACAGCTCTGATTCCGCCGCCGCTTTCCCGCTTCAACAAGAACCTGCCAGCCAGGCAGGAGCCAATGTCGTCCCCCTGCGAACGGTCAGAGAGCATGTCGGTAATTCCAGACCGACCCCAGCTACCAACCACGTCGAGACTCCAGCTCCGCAAACCGTCCACATCGCCGGGGAAAACATCCAGTTAACCCCGGAGATGATTTCACTGCTGGAGGCCATTCTAGGACAGGCACGCCGTCAAGCCCCTGCTCCTCAAGAAAACAACCGCCCTGCTGTCACAGGGCCCTTGCCTTCTGAAGCCGCAAATCCTGGCACCACCGCACCTTAGGAGGATCTGGAGATGACATCAGGACAACAGTCCATACCTCCGGCATACACCAAGGAGCCCACGGCTGCGTACACTGCCAACCCTTCCGGTCCTCCTCCATCAGGGACCTCACCCAGGTACTGCACTGTGGACCAGATGGACGATCTCCTCAATAAACGACTCCAAGAAAGACGGCTGACAGTCGTAGCTTCCTTCAAGGAGCAATCTGCTCACCCCTTCTCTGACGAGCTCGTCTCCATCAAGATCCCCAAAGACGTGGTTGCTCGGGCCATGCCTGAGTATAGTGGCGGAGGAGACCCCACCGTACACGTCAAGAAGCACGAGGCTTCTCTCCTGGGTAAGTCGAATGACCCCAATCACTTGGCTTTGTTATTTCCATCCACTCTTTCGGGTTCGGCTTCGTCCTGGTTATTCGGTCTCCCTGCAGGATCTATCGGAACTTGGGCAGAATTAAGGAGCAAGTTCCTGGAGAGGTATATGGGTGAGCGCCAATTGCTAAAGAGCGTGGTCGCCCTGGATGCGGTCAAACAGCAGCCTGGAGAGTCGCTGGGCAACTTTTATGGACGTTTTTATCAGAACGTCACAGAGATAGATCGCCGAATCTCGGATGGGGAGATCATTCGAGCATTTTACAGGGGTCTAGATGTGGCCAACAAGGCCTCGAGGAAGCTGCGAAACAGCTACCATGTGAAGGAGATCGAAACGCTGGAGGAGTTGGCGTCCAGAGCAAAAGGTTTCATAGACCTTGAAAGGGCGAACACAGAGGCTGACTTCCTGACGACCTCGCTAAGGGTGGCTCATGAACCCCGACGCGATGGTAAGAAAGAGGTGAAGAAGGAGAAGAATGGAAATGACAGCAGGCCCCGGGTCGAGTCTAATCCAGCGCCTCGCCATCCAGAGATCCCTGAATACTTCACGCCTTTAAATACGCAGATCTCAACGGTACTAGTCGAGATGGAGAGGAGATCCTTGGCAAGGCCACCGATGCCTCGTCGAGGTGGTCAGCCCATGGGAAAGGATGTCGAGAGTTATTGCAGATACCAAAAGTGCAAGGGCCACAAGACAGATGACTGCCGCATTCTGAAGCGGGATATAGATAAGTTGATTCAGGGGGGAATGCTGAAGGAATTCGTGGCAGGGCGAGACAGAAGTCGAACGCCCCCTAGGAGACATCGTTCGCCAGCCCCTGCTGAGCAAAGTGATCCGTACGGAAGCAAGAGGAGAGTAAATATGATTGCAGGAGGATTCGGTGCAGGTGGCGAGAGTAAATATACGCCACTCAGATCTCCACAGCAGTTCAGTTGGGAAAGCGACCCCGACCTGAGGAGAACATTGTCATCTCATTCTCTGAAGATGATTTGGCACATGTCACCACACCCTACAACGATGCTTTGGTTATAACAGCAGATATTGACGGCTGTGACGTTGCTAGGATTCTGGTCGACGGAGGCAGCTCGACAGACATCCTATTTCTGGACGCTTTCGAGAAGATGGGCAAGTCGAAGCGTGACCTGAAGAGGGTCGACTTTCCGCTGATTGGGTTTGTGGGAAGGACAACTTATCCACTGGGGGCTATAACCATGCCAGTGATTTTTGGCGAGGGATGGAAGAGCATCAAGGTATCGATCACTTTCCTGGTGGTCGATTCACCTACATCCTACAACGCCATCATAGGGAGGACCACGATCAATCCGAACAAGATTGTGGCCTCCACAGTCCACCAGAAGATGAAGTTCCCCACTCCCAACGGGATCGGAGAAGTGCTCGGCGACCAGCCTTGCTCGCGGCAATGCTATGTGAACTGTCTGCGTAGGAAGAACCAAAGGGAGGCCCTCACCATTGAAACAGAGGCCGAACCTCGCGAGGACTTGGCCCGGCCAGCACCCATGGAAGAATTGAAAGAGGTCGAAATCGATGGTCTGGACAATCAGGTGTGCATTGGAACCACCTTGAAAGAGGATCAAAAGGAGGCCATGACCGCCCTCCTCAAATAATTTAAAGATCTCTTCGCCTGGCAGCCGAGCGACATGCCAGGAATCACCACAGATATCATCTCCCACGAGCTCATAATAGACCCTTCCATCAAGCCGATCGCCCAAAAAAGAAGGTCATTCGGGACGGACAAGCATTTGGCGATCAGGCAGGAGGTCGGCAGGTTCATTGAGGCTGACTTCGTCAGAGAGGTGAGATTCCAGAGCTGGGTCGCCAACCCAGTTTTGGTTAAGAAATCGAACGGCAAGTGGAGGATGTGCGTCAACTTCCGCGACTTGAACAAGGCTTTCCCTAAGGACTCATATCCCCTGCCCAGGATTGATCAGCTGGTCGATGCTACCTCTAGTCACGAGATGCTGAGCTTCATGGACGCCTACTCAGGCTACAACCAGATCAGAATGCATCCAGACGATGAGGCTCACACCGCTTTTTATGCCGATGGGGACATTCTGTGCTACAAGGTGATGCCCTTTGGCCTCATCAATGTCGGGGCAACTTATCAGCGGATGGTGAACCGCCTGTTCCAGGACATGCTGGGGAGAAACATGGAGGCTTATGTGGATGATATGCTCGTCAAAACCATCAAGGGCAATCCGCACACAACAGACCTCCGCGAGGCTTTCGAATGCATGAGGAGACACAGCGTTCGCCTGAACCCTGCCAAGTGCGCCTTTGGAGTCAAGTCCAGTAACTTTCTGGGTTTCATGGTCAGCGGAAGGGGAATCAAAGCAAACCCAGAAAAGCTAAAGGCCATAGAAGAAATGAAGTCGCCAACCTGCCACAAGATGGTCCAATGTCTGAAGGGACGCCTAGATGCTCTCAACCGCTTCCTCTCCAAAGCGAGCGACAAGTCCCTCCCCTTTTTCAAAACGCTGAGGGCCAACCGCAAGTTCGAGTGGACGCCACACTGCTAGGAAGCGTTCCAATCCTTGAAGAGGCATATCCAAACACTCCCAGCTCTAGCAAAGCCCGTTCCAGGCGAGTAGCTCTTCCTTTATTTAGGCATTAGCGAGGTGGCAGCCAGTGCTGTCTTAATAAGGGAGGAAAATAATATTCAGAGTCCAGTGTATTTCATTAGCAAAATGTTCAACTCAGCTGAAATAAAATATGTCCAGATTGAGAAGTATCTCTATGCCTTAGTTATTGCTGCTCGGAAGCTGAGACCTTACTTTCATGGGCACGACATCACAGTCCTCACTAATCAACCACTCAAAAACTTCCTGATCAAGCCAGACTCTTCAGGAAGAATGGTCAAGTAGGCGATCGAGCTCAGCGAGTTCAGGATCAAATTTACGCCAAAAACGGCCATCAAAGGTCAAGCACTAGCTGATTTCATTGTGGAAAGCACGAGTAACGGTCAAACAGAAGCAGAAAACAGGCCAAGTCAGTCAGTAGACAGCAATCGAATCTGGGAACTCTATACAGACGGGTCTTCATCAAAACATGGCTTGGGGGCAGGTTTAATTCTTATTCCTCCTGAAGGCGAGCCTTTGAAGTATGCGATTGCCTTAACATTCCCGGAGACCAATAATGAAGCAGAATATTTTGCTCTTATCACTGGACTCAGACTAGCAAAAGGAATGGGTATAACTGCGCTCAAGGTAAAAAGTGACTCAGAGCTTATTGTCAATCAGGTTAATGACACCTACGAGGCAAGGGGAGAAAAGATGAAAAAATACCTCAGCATCGCCAAGAAGCTCGTTGCGGAAATCCCAAACTTCGCGATTGAGTCTATTCCTCGCCAAGAAAACCAGATGGCAGATTCCTTGAGCAAACTAGCATTCGGAGGGACAACAATCCAGGATGTGCAATTTCTGGAAAAGGCCCTATGTTCAGTCCTCGAAAGCAGGGTCAAGGTCTTCAATATTCAAGGACAGGTCACATGGATGACTCCGTTTCAGAATTACTTGAAAGAAGGGATCCTCCCGGATGATGAAGGCGAATCCACGAGGATAAGACGACTTGCGACCAGTTATCTGATTATAGATGGAGAACTCTACAGAAGAGGTTACTCGACTCCTTACTTAAGATGTGTTGCTCATCCAAAAACAGAAAAGGTTCTTCGAGAAGCTCATGAAGGGGTGGCAGTATGTCACGAAGGTGCTCGATCGTTGACAAGAAAAATCTTCAGGTTGGGATACTATTGGCCAACCTTAGGAAAAGATGCGGCTGAATTGACGCGGAAGTGTGAGACTTGCCAGCAGTTTGCACCACGATCAGGTCGACCATCAACACTATTATCCCCAATGGCGGGTGCTTGGCCTTTCGCTCAATGGGGGATTGATATATTAGGTCCTTTCCCTATTAGCACTGGTCAACGCACCCACATTATAGTGGCGATCGACTACTTCACTAAGCGGATAGAGGCGAAAGCTCTAGCTTCTACAACGAAATTTCAAGTCATCAAATTCCTAAAGATCAACATATTCTCCAGGTTTGGAATTCCCAAAATACTCATCAGTGATAATGGTCTGCAATTCATTGGAAAGGAGCTAAAATGGCTCTGTGAAGAATATCATGTCGACCATCGTTTCAGCTCGGTGCATCATCCTCAAACGAATGGGCAAGCTGAAGCAGCCAACAAAGTAGTTTTAGCAGGACTCAAGAAAAGGGTTCGAGCAATCAAAGGGAATTGGGCAGAAGAGCTGGAAAACGTATTATGGGCCATCAGAACAACGCCTAAGTCAACCACAGGAGAAACACCTTTCAGCTTAGTGTATGGATCAGAAGCAGTAGCACCCGCCGAAATAGCAGTGCCTACCCATAGAATCCTACATTTTAACGCTGAGGCAAACGAGGTTACATCGACTTGGCAGAAGAAAAGAGATGGTTATCAGAAAAAGCACAAGCAAAGATGCGCCTGGCGACCGCTCGATATTTCAACAGAAAAGTCAGCGCTCGCCAATTTTTCGTGGGGGAAATGGTAATGAGAAGGAATGAATTCACAAGGCTGGACAGTAAAAATAAACTTTCAGCCAAATGGGAAGGACCGTACAAGGTAATAGAGATCGCCGCACCAGGATCCTACTATTTGGAAACCACCGAAGGCGAAAGGTTACCCCGTCCATTCAATTCTGAGCATCTAAGGAGATTTCATACATAGCTTGTAATCAAACTGTTATGTTAATAAAAGAAAGCCATTCCTTCATAAAGCATGTCCACTCGAAGCAAGTCGAAGAAAAAATACCTGACGCCAAAAGTCAGGCGAAGACCTGATAACCGAATCGGGTACAAAAGCCCTATCGCCAAAGACAGGCCAAAAAGCCCTGACGCCAAAGTCAGGCCAAAAGCCCTAGCAACAAAGCTAGGTCAAAAAGCCCTGACGCCAAAGTCAGGCCAAAAGCCCTAGCAACAAAGCTAGGCCAAAAGCCCTAACAACAAAGTTAGGCCAAAAAGCCCTGACGCCAAAGTCAGGCCAAAAGCCCTAGCAACAAAGCTAGGCCAAAAGCCCTAACAACAAAGTTAGGCCAAAAAGCCCTTTCGCCAAAGATAGGCCAAAAGCCCTAGCAACAAGGCTAGGCCAAAAAGCCCTATCGCCAAAGATAGGCCAAAAGCCCTAGCAACAAGGCTAGGCCAAAAGCCCTAACAATAAAGTTAGGCCAAAAGCCCTATCGCCAACGATAGGCCAAAAAGCCCTGACGCCAAAGTCAGGCCAAAAGACCTAGCAAAAAAGTTAGGCAAAATGAAAGCCCTGACACCAAAGTCCGGCCAAAAAGTCCTAACAATAGAATTAGGCAAAAACGAGATAGCATACGCCAAAGCCAGACGAAGAGATCTGCTATCAACCCACTAAACAACGGACAAAGGGATTTTAGGCGATCACTACGGGTGATGAAGCCTTAAGTTGACAAATTCCTTGTTACTATGAGAACAAGTCAAAGGTAACTTCGAAAAGGTAATATCTCTTGAAACTTAGAAGTCTATGCTTTTAAGTGTTAGAGTATTGTCCTTAGAAAGTTCATACAGACTTATGCTTGGTCCAAGGCTTTAAAAGTCAAAGCCATTACAAAGCAAGAAAAGTCGAGAGTAATTATGATTAAGACATTGGATGAATTGCCAAACATGTTCAAAGTCGAGTAAAGGCTCATGAATATAAAGGCATTCAATATAAGGAAACCAAGTCTTAAGTCAAATAAATAATTACAAAGTAAACAAAAATTACAAAGGAAAAACTGCTATCTAAAAAGACAAAGAAAATATGGTCGATAATGGAGGTGGAGACTTCAGGCTTCTGGATCCTCGGGAGCAGGGTGCTTTGCTCGCCTTCGGGGGCAGGAAGGCTCGCCTTCGGGGGCAACCTCTTCAGCCGCAGCTGGGTCAACCTCTTCAGCAGCATTAGTAGGCTGAAGGGTGCGACTTCGGAGGAAGCTCTTCAAGGACTCAACTTTATCGATGGGAAAGTTGGGGTCGACCGCCTGGACATCATCCACCAGGACTTGGAGAAAATCGGCAATCGCCGACTTCATCACCTTCAAAGCGCAGTCCTCAAAATCCTCAGAGGCCTTGAATGCCTCGACCACGCTTTGGGGCGAAGGGACAACTTTCAACTGTTCAGCTAGCCGATCCCTCTCCTCCTCCAGGGCAATCCCCCTGGCCTCCGCAGCTTCCCTCTAGGCGTCAGCAGCAGCCCTTTGCGCCTCAGCGGCGACCCGTTGAGCTTCTGACTCTGCCCCTTGGGCTTGAGCCTCCTTCAGCTCCGCCTCCAGGCGAGCTCTGACAGCCACCCCTTCATCTAAGCATAGATGAAGGGCTTCAAAATCATGAAGGGCAGCCGCTGCATCGGCCTCCCTCCACTTGATATCAGCAAGGAGGCGCTGCTCCTTGCTGAAGTACTCCGACCGGGCGTTGTCCACCAAGGCGATCGCCGCGTTAGCGTTCGTCTTGATAGCCTCCAGCTGCTCGGGGTGATCCTCGTGCTTCGATATTGCTCCAGCTCAACAAGCAGGTCTGAATGCTTGTCGGCGAGCTCTCCAAAGACACAGACGATCATCACCTCCTCCCGAACGAGCTGGCAATAAAGGAAAAATGAGAATTGTCAGGACACGAACAAAAGGGAACGACTAAGAAAAAAGAAAAGGGGACGAGGTCTTCCCAGAGCGACTCGTTCGTAGTGTGACCGCAGGAACCCCTCGATCGGAGGTAGCTCCGTGGGAATGGACGAGCGGTCCTTGGGGGGAATTATCCCGTCGAGGAGCCGCATGCACAGGTCCGGGCTACCCCGCATGCACAGGCGGGGCACCCCTTCTTTGAAAGGTCCCCACAAGGGAACCAAGCACCCCGAGAGTTCGCAGCCTTGAGTGGCTGGAACAAGCTTGCCATAGAGCAATACTCCTCCCCAGGAACCCTTGAGGAGCTGGGAGCATCGGGCCCCTTCTGCTGGGTCCCAGACTCCTTCGGAGGGACCGTGGACGCCGTAGGAGGAGGGGGCGCCAAAGACAAAACCTGCCCCTGGCCAGCCATAGGGCCCTGGGGAGAAGGAGGAATGGCCGCCGAAGCTGGAGCCTTCCCCTTACCAGCGGAAGGACCCTTAGGAGGAGGAGGAGGATGCTGTTTAACTGCCGGCTGCTCCTCACTCCTGACCTTCTTGGCAGGAGGAGGAGGAGGGTCTCGGGCCACGTCAACCGTGGACTCCTCTGCAAAACAAAAAGGAAAAGTTACGTCAAAAAATTTCAGAAAACTTGGAAATAAGGCAGAGTATGGAAACAATACTGTGTGAAACAACATACCTCGCTGGCAAGGGCCAGCAGTGGCCGAAGGAAGGGCCTCTTCCGGTAATGCAGACCCGTGCCCGGATATCTAGGGACATCCCCCGCAACAAGACCACCAAGTACCACCATTGTCTTGAAATACGTTGGCGTCTACTCGTTGGGCTTGACATCTACTCATAACGGTTCAAATATAGCACAACAAGTATAAACAAAGAAAAACAGAGGATATTCCCAAAACAGAGCAGTAAAGGGACGAAGGTTTACCTTTTGGAGAAAAAAAAGGTGTATGCAGCTCATGCCCATCTACCACCACCGGAGTGGTTACAGACCTCCCCAGGTCAGTCTGTGCACCCGCTGAATGGGGCACGGCGCCATCCCTAATGGTTAGGGGACATTAGTATTCTTGGGGGCATGGGCATTCCTGGGCCCCTTGGTGGCTGTGTGCTTGACTCTCTGACTTCGGGTGGCCATGAAAATAGTTGAAAGGAAAGTTGAAGAAGATTGAAGAAGAAAGAAGAAGGATTCGCACAAGAACCTATGGAAATCTGAAAGAGTGAATGAGCGTAAAAAACAAAACAGAGATACTGACGTCCCTTATATAGGCCCAAAAATGAGTAACCGCCACGGGCGAATCGAAGCGACGCAGGAGAATAATTGCACCTTTTTGGAAAAAACCGAAGCAATGTTAGAATTCCAAGAGACACCTCGGGGAGACAAACGGTCGGCCAGTACAGACAGTTGTCATACTGCCCTTGGTTTACAGAATAATAAATGACAGGCGTGCCCCAAGCGACCGTTCGATTTCCAGATAACTGTGTAGTCATTAAATGCTAAAGTCCACTGAGCGGACAAAGTGGTCGCCAGCGCATTGATAGGCTCTATCAGAAACACTTTTGGTAGGTAATGATCGCCTAGCAAAGAAAGTTGAAATTCTTCAGACCAAGGCTACCTCGAGTGATCGCCAAAAGGGAATAAAAGGAAGAATATTCCTTCAGCTTTGAACAGTGGAGGAACTGCTCGCCAAACGAGCCTGAAGTGCCCCAAAGGTCATGAACCATTATAAGGGACGAGGAAAACCGAATTTAAGACGTCACTACCCAAAACCCTACCAAGAAATCAAGCTCGACTGAAGAAACTTCAATCAAGCTTCGGAGGCAAATGTTGGGTATCGATAGTGACAGCCCAGTAAAGAAAAGGCCTCGAAGGCCCAATAACCATAGAGGGGGTAAACCCATGATATTCAAACCGGATCGGCCTAAGTACGAGTCAAACTTGGCCCATCATCGAGTGGCCTAGAGTCGAGCCCAAAGTCTCTAGGGACGCCAAAGGCTCCCAGACTGCTCGCCATTCTTCACCAGGCCGCGACCTCTCACTGCTCGCCATGAGAGTGCTCGCCCCGAAGAGAGCATTGCCTCTCTCCTCTGGTCCCACTAAACTATTAATAAGGAAGTGGCCACGATATCCCGCGTATCTTGGTCATATATTCACTAAAGATTAGATTTGGTAACTGCAATATCTCGCAGTAACTGCCATATCCCATGATCTGAATCTTCAGCAACACAATATACACTAAGATATTCATCTGCCTTATACGGTTTGATCTCTCCTACCCTATAAATACCCTTGTTTTACATACGTTCCTTACGTTTTGAGTTTTATACACACATATACTCATTTAAGCATCGGAGAGGGACCCAGAGACACCCCCTCTATTGCGCTCCCCTACCTGCAGGTTCACCGGAGTTTGAGCAGAAGCGTCTTTCCGTCCTTGTTTGGCATTTAATTCACTGCCAGATCAGCATCCAGGGTTTCACGATCCAACAATTATTACATCGTACCAAAGTGCTTTTGTGGGAAGACGAATGATTCAGGATAACATTGAGATTGTTCATGAAGTTCTCAATCATTTGTGTAACCAGAAGAAAGGGAGGATAATTGAATGTGCGGTAAAGCTGGATATGCAGAAGGATAACGATCGGGTGTAGTGGGACTTTCTCCTCGAGGTTCTAATACAAAAAGGTTTCATTCAGTCCAACAGTTGGATTAAATAGTGCATATCAGCGGTGTCCTATACAGTCCTCATTAACGGGAAGCGCACTAAGTCGATCAGACCTACACTATGATGGGTCTCACCATATTTATTCATTCTCATAGATCACGTTCTATCTAGACAGATCGAGAAAAATCTTATTGACATTCGTATCAAGAGGGAGTGTCGTGTCCTTAACCACTTGTTCTTCACGGATGACTCCATGTTCTTCGTGAACGGTACACAACCAAAGACGTAGGCCCTCCGATCAATCAATGACAAATATTGTTGTGCATCTATCTGTCCATGGCGTGAATTTGGGCAAATCGAGCCTCTTCTTGAGGCTGAATGTTCAGGAGGAAGAAAGAAGTATTTTGGAACAGACAATGGGCATTCAGAGCATCTAGAACCCTTGAAAATACCTTGGTCCTTCTTCAATGTGGGGAAGGTAAAAAAGAGAAGCCATCAGTTTTCTGAAGAGAAGCCAAAAATGGAAGGAGGACGACAGTTCAACTAAATACAAAGCTTTAACCTAGCTCTCCTATCCAGGATGGTTGTGAGTATTATAGCCGAACTGAGTGCTTTTTGGGTGCGTGTTCTAAGAGGAATCTGTTGGGTATCGATAGTGACAGCCCAGTAAGGAAAAGACCTCGAAGGCCCAATAACTATAGAGGGGGTAAGCCCATGACATTCGAACCGGACCGGCCTCCATAGAATGGCCCGAACCTAGCCCAAAGTCTCTGAGGACGCCCTGAGTGCTCGCCATTCTTCACCAGGCCGCGACCTCTCACTGCTCGTCATGAGAGTGCTCGCCCCGAAGAGAGCCCTGCCTCTCTCCTCTGGTCCCACTAAACCGTTAATAAGAGAGTGGCCATGATATCCCGCGTATCTCGGTCACATATTCACTAAAGATTAGATTTGGTAACTGCAATATCTCGCAGTAACTGCCATATCCCACGATCCGAATCTTCAGCAACACAATATACACTAAGATATTCAGTTGCCTTATACGGTTTGATCTCTCCTACCCTATAAATACCCTTGCTTTACATACGTTTTTGAGTTTTATACACACATATACTCATTTAAGCATCGGAGAGGGACTTAGAGACACCCCCTCTGTTGTGCTCCCCTACCTACAGGTTCACTGGAGGTGGAGCAGAAGCGTCTTTCCATCCTTGTGTGGCATTTATTTCATTGTCAGATCAGCATCCAGGATTTTACGATCCAACATTTGGCGCCGTCTGTGGGAACGAGCAATTCAGCCATGAGAACTCGATCCCAAATCAACCGTCGGAACCAGACCAGGGAGCGATCCTTAGATAGCTCTGATTCCGCCACCGCTTCACCGCTTCAACAGGAACCTGCCAGCCGAGCAGGAGCTAAAGTCATTCCTCTGCGAACAACTCAAGAGCATGTCGGTGATTCAAGACCGACCCCCGCTGCTAATCAAAACGGAGCCCTGGCACCGCAGACAGTCCACATTGCTGGGCAAGACATCAATTTAACCCCAGAGTTGGTCTCCCTGTTGGAAGCCATCCTAGGACAGGCGCGCCGCCAAGCCCCTGCTCCTCAAGAAAACAATCCCTCTGCTCCTAAGGAAAACCACCGCCCTGCTGCCACAGGGCCCTCACCCTCGGAAGTGGCAAATCCTGGTCCCACCGCGCCTCAGGAGGATCAGGAGATGACGTCAGGTCAGCAGTCCCTACCTCCAGCATACACCAAGGAGCTAGCAGCCGCATACACTGCCAATCCTTCCGGTCCACCTCCACCCGGAACCTCGCCTATGTACTGCACTGTGGATCAGATGGATAACCTCCTCAATAAAAGGCTCCAGGAAAGACAGCTGACAGTCGCAGCTTCCTTCAAGGAGCAGTCTGCTCATCCTTTTACCGACGGGCTCGTCGCCATCAAAATCCTAAAGGATGTAGTTGCTCGGGCCATACCTGAGTATAGCGGTGGAGGAGATCTCACCGTACATGTCAACAAACATGAGGCCTCTCTCCTGGGTAAGTCAAATGATCCCAATCACTTGACTTTGTTATTTCCATCTACTCTTTCGGGTTCGGCTTCGTTCTGGTTCTGCGGCCTCCCTGCAGGATCAATCGGAACTTGGGCAGAGTTAAGAACCAAGTTCCTGGAGAGATATATGGGCGAACGCCAGTTGCTGAAGAGCGTGGTCGCCCTTGACTCGGTCAAACAACAGCTTGGAGAGTCGCTATCCAACTTCTACGGGTGTTTCCATCAGAACGTCACGGAGATATATCGCCGAATCTCGGATAGGGAGATCATTCGAGCATTTTACAGGGGTCTGGATGTGGCCAACAAGGCCTCGAGGAAGCTGCGAAACAGCTATCATGTGAAGGAGATTGAAACGCTGGAGGAGTTGGCGTCCAGAGCAAAAGGTTTCATAGACCTTGAGAGGGCAAATACGGAGGCGGACTTCCTGACGACCTCGCTAAGGGTAGTCCATGAACCCTGACGCGATGGTAAGAAGGAGGTGAAGAAGGAGAAGAAAGGAAAGGACAGCAGGCCCCGGGTCGAGTCTAATCCAGCGCATCGCCATCCAGAGGTCCCTGAGTACTTCACGCCTTTAAATAGGCAGATCTCAGCGGTACTAGTCGAGATGGAGAGGAGATCCTTGGCGAGGCCACCAATGCCTCGTCGAGGTGGGCAGCCCATGGGAAAAGATGTTGAGAGCTATTGCAGATACCACAAGTGCAAGGGCCACAAAATAGATGACTGCCGCATTTTGAAACGGGATATAGAGAAGCTAATTCAAGGGGGAATGTTGAAGGAATTCGTGGCAGGGCGAGACAGAAGTCGAACGCCCCCCAGGAGACATCGTTCGCCAGCCCCTGCAGAACAAACTGAGCCATCTGGAAGCAAGAGGAGAGTAAATCTGATTGCGGGAGGATTCGGTGCAGGCGGCGAGAGGTCAAGCGCAAGGGAGGTCTATGCCACTCAGATCTCCACAGCAGTTCAGTTGGGGAAGTGGCCCCGACCTGAAGAGAACATTGTCATCTCATTCTCTGAAGATGATTTGGCACATGTCACCACCCCCCACAACGATGCTCTGGTTATCACAGCAGATATTGACGGTTGTGACGTTGCAAGGATTCTGGTCGACGGAGGCAGCTCGACGGATATCCTATTTCTGGACGCTTTTGAGAAGATGGGCAAGTCCAAACTTGACCTGAAGAGGGTCGACTTTCCGCTGATTGGGTCTGTGGGAAGGATAACTTATCCACTGGGGGTTATAACCATGCTAGTGATTTTTGGCGAGGGATGGAAGAGCATCAAGGTATCGGTCACTTTCCTGATGGTCGATTCACCTACATCTTACAACGCCATCATAGGGAGGACCACGATTAACCCGAACAAGATTGTGGCATCCACTGTCCACCAGAAGATGAAGTTCTCCGCTCCCAACGGGATTGGAGAAGTGCTCAGAGATCAGCATTCCTCGCGGCAATGCTATGTGAACTGTTTGCGCATGAAGAACCAAAGGGAGGCGCTCGCCATTGAAACAGAGGCCGACCCCCGCGAGGACTTGGCTCGGCCAGCACCTATGGAAGAGTTGGAAGAGGTCGAAATAGATGGTCCGGACAAGAAGGTGCGCATTGGAACCACCTTGAAGGAGGATCAAAAGGAGGCCATGACCGCCTTCCTTAAAGAATTTAAAGAGCTCTTCGCCTGGCAGCCGAGCGACATGCCAGGAATCAGCACAGATATCATCTCCCACGAGCTCATAATAGACCCTTCCATCAAGCCAATCGCCCAAAAAAGAAGATCATTCGGGACAGACAAGCGTTTGGCGATCAGGCAGGAAGTCGGCAGGTTGATCGAAGCTGACTTCGTCAGAGAGGTGATATTCCAGAGCTGGGTCGCCAACCCAGTTTTGGTTAAGAAATCAAACGGCAAGTGGAGGATGTGCATCGACTTCCGCGACTTGAACAAGGCTTGCCCCAAGGATTCATATCCTCTTCCGAGGATTGATCAGCTGGTCGATGCTACCTCGGGTCATGAGATGCTGGGTTTCATGGACGCCTACTCAGGCTACAACCAGATCAGAATGCATCCAGACGATGAGGCTCACACCGCTTTTTATGCCGATGGGGACATTCTGTGCTACAAGGTGATGCCCTTTGGCCTCATCAATGCCGGGGCAACTTATCAGCGCATGGTGAACCGACTGTTCCAGGACATGCTGGGGAGGAATATGGAGGCCTGCGTGGATGATATGCTAGTCAAAACTATTAAGGGCAATCCTCACACAACGGACCTCCGCGAAGCTTTTTGAATGCATGAGGAGACACAGTGTTCGCCTGAACCCTGCCAAGTGCGCCTTTGGGGTCAAGTCCGGTAAATTTCTGGGTTTCATGGTCAGCGAAAGGGGAATCGAAACAAACCCGGAAAAGCTAAAGGCCATAGAAGAGATGAAGTCGCCAACCTGCCACAAGGAAGTCCAATGCCTGAATGGACGCCTAGATGCTCTCAACCGCTTCCTCTCCAAGGCGAGCGACAGGTCCCTCCCATTTTTCAAAACTCTGAGGGTCAACCGCAAGTTCGAGTGGACGCCAAACTGCGGGGAAGCGTTCCAATCCTTGAAGAGGCATATCCAAACACTCCCAGCTCTGGCAAAGCCCGTTCCAGGCGAGCAGCTTTTCCTTTATTTAGGCATTAGCGATGTGGCAGCCAGTGTTGTCTTAATAAGGAAGGAAAATAATGTTCAGAGTCCAGTGTATTTCATTAGCAAAATGTTCAACTCAGCTGAAATAAAATATGTCCAGATTGAGAAGTATCTCTATGCCTTAGTTATTGCTGCTCGGAAGCTGAGACCTTACTTTCATGCGCACGACATCACGGTCATCACCAATCAACCTCTCAAAAACTTCCTGATGAAACCAGATTCTTCAGGAAGAATGGTCAAGTGGGCGATCGAGCTCAGCGAGTTCAAGATCAAATTTACGCCAAAAACGGCCATCAAAGGTCAAGCACTAGCTGATTTTATAGTGGAAAGCACGAGTAAAGGTCAAACAGAAGCAGAAAACATGCCAAGTCAGTTAGCAGACAACAATCAAATATGGGAACTCTATACGGACGGGTCTTCATCAAGGGTAGGCCAAAAGCCCTATCGCCAAAGATAGGCCCAAAGCCCTAGTAACAAGGCTAGGCGAAAAGCCCTAACAACAAAGTTAGGCCAAAAACCCTAGTAACAAGGCTAGGCCAAAAGCCCTGACGCCAAAGTCAGGCCAAAAGACCTAGCAAAAAGTTAGGCAAGATAAAAGCCCTGACGCCAAAGTCAGGCCAAAAAGTCCTAACAATAGAATTAGGCAAAAACGGAAAAGTAGATGCCAAAGGCAGACAAAGAGATCTTCTATCAACCCATTAAACAGCGGATACGGAATTTTAGGCGATCACTATGGATGACGAAGCCTTAAAATCCAGAAATTCCCGGTTATTATGCAAATACCTCGAAGGTTTAAACTTCAAGGAAGGTGAAATCTCTTTGAACTTAGAAGTTTATGCTTTTAAGTGTCAGAGTATTGTCCTGAGAAAATTTCGTATAGACTTATGCTCGGTCTGAGACTTTAAGAGTCGAAGCCATTATAAAGCAAGAAAAGTCGAGAGTAATTATGATTACGATATTGGATAGCCAAATATGTTCGAAGTCAATTAAAGGCTCATGAATATAAAGGCATATAAATAAACCAAGTCTTAAATAAATAATTACAAACCGAAACATTTATAAGATAAAGAAATACGGTCACCAAGGAGTTGGAGTCTTCAAGCTTTGGGATCCTCGGGGGCAAGGGTGCTCTGCTCGCCTTCGGGGGCAGGAGTACTGGGCTCGCCTTCAGGGGCAGTCTCTTCAGCAACAGCGGGCCGAGGAAGGCGACTCCGCAAGAAGCTCTTCAGGGATTCAACTTCCCCAAGGGGAAAGTTGGGGTCGACCGCCTGGACCTCCTCCACCAGGTCTTGGAGAAAATCGGCAATCGCCGACTTCATCACCTTCAAGGCCTGGTCCTCAAAGTCCTCGGAGGCCTTGAACTCCTCGACCACGGCTTGGGGTGAAGGAACCGCCTTCAGCTGATCAGACAGTCGGTTCTTCTCCTCCTCCAGGGCGGTCCCCCTGGCTTCAGCAGCATCCCTCTGGGCCTCCGCGGCGACCCTAAGAGCGTCCGACTCAGCCACCTGAGCACGAGCCTCCTTCAACTCAGCCTCTAAGCGAGCTCGGACTGCTTCCCCTTCATCAAGGCACCGATGAAAGGCCTCAGCTTCTTGAAGGAAGGCTGCAGCATCAGCCTCCCTCTTCTTGACATCAGCAAGGAGGCGTTGCTCCTTCCTGAAGTACTCCTCCCGGGCGCCGTCCACCAAGGTGATCGCCACGTCAGCGGTCTTCTTGATGGCCTCCAACTGCCCGGGGGTGACCCCCGTACTTCGATATTGCTCCAGCTCGACAAGCAGATCAGAGTGCTTGTCGGCGAGCTCGCCGAAGACGCGGCCAAGGATCACCTCTTCCCGAACGAGCTGACAACAAAAACACAAGGAAAAATGTCAGGTCATCAAAATAAAAAGGAATGACAAGGAAGAAAGAACGGAAAGAAGGCGAGATCATACCAGGGCAACTCGTTCGAAGTGGGTCCGCAAGAACCCCTCGATCTGAGGAAGCTCCGTGGGGACAATCGAGCGATCCTTGGGGGGAATTATCCCATCAAGGAGCCGCATGCACATATCCGGGCTACCCCGGAGGCTCTTCTGGGCGGGGTACCCCTTCTTGGCAAGGTCCCCACAAGGGATCCAAGGCCCCCGAGAGTCCACAGCCTTAAAAGGCTGGAACAAGCTCGCCATGGAGCAGTACTCCTCGGCGGGAGACCTCGAAGAGCTGGAAGCAGCAGGCCCCTTCTTCTGGGTCCCAGACTCCTTAGGAGGAACCGTGGGCACCGAAGAAGCGGGAGGCGCCAAGGACAAGGCCTTCTCCTTAGTGGCGGAAGGGCCCTGAGGAGAGGGAGAAAGGAGCGCCGCGTCCAGACCCTTCCCCTTGCAGGCAGAAGGGCCCTTAGGAGGGGGAGGAGGAGGATGCTGGTCGACCTCAGGGTGCTCCTCACTCCTGACCTTCTTAGAAGGAGGAGGAGGAGGGTCCCGGGCCGCGTCAGCCGAGGACTTCTCTGCAAAATAGCAAGACAAGATGTCAGAAACCAAAAAACTGCAGAGTGTGAAAACATTAAATCCACAAAAGGTGAGGTGATATACCTGGTTGGCGAGGGCCAGTAGTGGCCGAAGGAAGCACCTCCTCGGACTTCCTCTTGGACGAACGCCTAGAGGGGGGAGGAGGAGAGCTCAGCAGCGCCTGGTCGGAGGATAATCCCGCCGATCCCTGGTCATCAAAGAGACCTATCAGTTTTTGGCTCTTGCTTACGACCTTGCCTACAAATGATAAAACAAGATAAGGGTTAGAAAATTACCCAATCATCAAAGATTGGCGTAGCTTGATGAATGCCCGCCATCTCAAGCGCATTCTCAGTAGTCTCCGCCACTGAGCGAATGGACTTGAACTGGGACGACCGATGCAGCCGATACAGGTCGTCGATGGCGTTCCGGTCACCCCCTAACAATTCTTCGAAGGAAGGAGGAAAATCCTTGTCCGGAGTAAACAATTTCCAGGGTACACCCCCCTTATACAAGAAGTAAAACTTCCTGTAGTTGGAGTTAGTGGCCCGGAAATCATCAACCAAACAAACATGGACGTTCCAAATCCATCCTTGAGGGCCTCCCCACTCTGAAAACTTCGGCCAGCGTGGTTGGAAGTGGTGGAGGTGGTTCGCCCCTACTGCCAGTCGGAAGAAACACCGGAACAAGGCCAGTGAATACGCCCATTCCTGGCGTATGCACAAGAACTTAAAACCGACCCACATCCTGAGGGCATTAGGAACGAGCTGCGTGGGGTGAATCCAGTAAAACTGGCACAATGCCTGCAAATCCTCACACAGAGGAAAACGCAACCCAGCATCGATCTGGGCCGCACAAATGTAAACCTCTCTGTCGTGAGGAAAGTGCAGACCTAAGCCATGATACCTAGGAGCATCCTCCACACTGAAGCCACCAAGCGCCACCATGGTCTTAAAGTAAGCCGGCTTCAATTCATTAGGCTTGACGTCTACTCAAATAAATTCAGATATAGCAATGACAAACATAAAAAACAAGGAACAGCAGGGGATATTACCAAAACAGAACACTGAAAGGACAGAGGTTTACCTTTCGGAGAAAAGATGGGCGTCTGAAGCTCAGGCCCATCCACCACCACTGGGTGGCCGCGGATCTCCCCACGTCAGGTTGTTCCCCCGCTGAGGGGGGCATGGAACCATCCCTAATGGTCAGGGGTATTGGTACTCTTGGGGGCGTTGACATTCTTAGACCCCTTGACGGCTGTGTGCTTGACTCTTTGACCTCGGGTATCCATGAAAGCAGTGGAGAGAAAAGGTTGAAGAAGATCGAAGAAGATTGAAAAGGAAAGGAGAAGGTTTGCAAAGAAGCTCTGGAAATCTGAAGGAGTGAATAAGCGTAAAAAACAAAACAGAGAAACCGATATCTCTTATATAGGCCTAAAAAGGAGTAACCGCCACGGGCGAATCGAAGCGACACAGGAGAATAATTGCACCTTTTTGGAAAAAACCGAAGCAATGTCAGAATTCCGAGAGACACCTCGGGGAGACAAACAGTTGGCTGGTACAGACAGCTGTCGGACTACCCTAGGTTTACGGAAAAGTAAATGTCAGGCGTGCCTCAAGTGACCGTTCGATTTCTCATTTCTGGACAACTGTGCAGTTATTAAATGCTAAAAGTCCACTAAGGAGACAAGGTGGTCGCCAGCGCACTAATAGGCTTTATCAGAAATACCTCGGGCATGTAGTGATCGCCTAACCAAGAAAGATAGACTTTCATAAACGTAGGTCACCTCGATTGATCGCCAAAGGGGAATAAAAGGAAGGATATTTTTTCAGCTTTTGACGAAGAAAAAACTACCTCGCTGAATATATTGATCCGAGAAGGAGATTGTGGCGAGAAGAAGAAATTCGACTTGTTAAATCAAAGTAGGAGCTGTGTGACATAATAAAGATGTCGTTCCCCCTAAACACATGCCCAAACAAGTTTGTTTGGACACCTACAAGAGATGGATGTGTATTAGTTAGGTCCTCTTATTGTCTCATCCGAAAAATTCATAACCATCGCCCACCTGATAATGATCCAAATAGGTAGACGTTGTGGAAGGAAGTCTCGAAAAAACGAATCCCTCCAAAGGTAAATAATTTTATGTGGAGACTACTAATGAACTCCATTACAGTGACAACAAACCTTGGTCGTCGAGGGATTGCACTCCTTCTACAGGTCCATATGCGGGGGAATAAAAACGAGAGAGCATATGTTATTCCAATGTGAGTGGGCGAATCGGGTTTGGTTTGGCACCCTAAGGGTGAGAGTCGACCTATCCATGGCATATGCGACTATGGCATGGTTTATGGACATCCAGAAGGTGACTGGACCGAATAGAACATCCCTCGAGATCTGGTGGGCTATTTGCGCACTCACGGCATGAAACATTTGGAAAGAATGCTACCAGTTGAGGTCACCAAACGTGTGCTTGAATTCTAGGTCAAATGTGGACACAACCAGACACAGAGCTCTAGACTGTCGAACAAAACAGGTAGGACTACTTGGACGAGACCGTCGATAGGTACAATAAAGATCAATTGTGATGCCTCATGGAACAATGAAACACGTATTGGTGGAATTGGAGTCATTGGTAGGGATCATTGAGGTCAAGTTGTGGGAGGTATTAATAAAAGAATATGCTCCTGTGAAGTGGAATTCCTGGAAGCAACAACTATCTCGAAAGAAATAAAGTTGGCAATTGAGCACAACTCGGAGGAGATCGAAATAGAATCGGAAGCCCTTCATGTAATATGATAACTCAATAAGGAAGACTACTACTGGAAAACAACAACCTTGATAGCCAACATTCTACAATTGGTTGTGTCTTAAAGGAGAGTTGCATGGACAGTAATTCCAAGATCTACAAATGAATGCGCAAATTGGATTGCAAAAAATGCTAGATTAGGGGTGCAACTTGATGATTGGGTTTCTGAACCCTCACCCCCTATGTTATCTCTTATTAATGCTTATTATTTAGTTTCTGTAAACTCTTTTTAAATTCCTGATATCACTCAATAAACTTTTAACACAATTTTCTTTTAATGCGCAAATAATCTTTCTCTGCTAAAAAACAAATCTTTTAACACAATTTTTGTATCATAATGTTACAATAATTTAATTTGATTGGTCCATGTAAAAAATAGTAAGTTACATCCATGTCATTATTCTCTCACATCCACATGGATACTCTAAAATTAATCAAAAGCTTCACACTCAATTTCAAAAAATGTTACATTTATATGTATGTCAAATTAAATTTTGTCTTCAAACAATAGTAAATTACACCTAACAATTTACTTTGGAAAATTACAGAAAAATTAAGAGTGAAATAAATAAATAAGAATGAAAACACAGTAATTGTTTTTAATTAGCAAAATAATTTTAAATAACTAAATGATAAACAATACTTCTTATATATAAATTGTATTTAATATATATTTAAGCCAATACAATTAATTTATATTTATAATCCAGCTTAATTAACCTAAAAAAATGAATTAAGTGTTGATAGTACATAATATTTAGAATGGGAAAATACTAACTAAGTTAATTAAAAACTGAGCTAAATAGAAGTAATGGTAGAATTGTTGTCACTAAATACATTTGTTTAGCAATAGTATTAACTGATAGTACTATCAAGTGTTTTTAATGGTGGATCTATTGTCACTAAATACACGTGTTTACTAACAACATATTATATTGTTAATAACACTATATAGTGATAAGTTTTTTCGTTGTTAATATAGTGTATATAGTAGTGACAATTACTGTCATTAAATGGCGTCGACCTATTAGTGGCGACAAACCTTTTAGTGACAACATTTTACCGTGGGAGAAACCTTTAGCCACAAGACCTATCCCGATGAGACTTAGCCCGTTGCTAAAGGTTAGTGACAATATATACAACATTAGTGATTACTTTCTGCCACAGTTATAGCTCAACATTCTTGTAGTGGGTTGAGAGGATCCATAACAAGAAGATGACATAACCTCTCCACGATCCATTCTGTACAAATTGAGGAAAGTGTAAACGTTAAATATGAAAAATATGTAACACTCTACATTACCAAAATTAACTATAAATTAAATATGAAAATAATTTTATCAATTTACATGTCACTTACATCAATTTGTATAAGATCTTTTGTTGTGGCCTGCATGATCAGATTTACAATATTTTTCCTTGTTACATCCTTTTGTAAATTACATCACAATGTGGTCTTTGAATCTCTTTCGTACACATTCAAATTTTAATTCCGTCTGTAAGTATCTAATGAAAGAATGAATCAACAAACACATTATAATCAATATTAAATTATATGTATTGTGCTCATTGCGTATGAACATAGAACATGAAATAATGTTCATTCACCATAGGCTTGATTCAATTGTATAATGTCATCCCCGTACGAATCCGTAATTGCCTTCATCTAGAGACTTATGATTTGTTGATTTAAAGAGAGATTACACTTTCTTCGGCCATACATGTCCCCCTATCTAGCTCCCTCTAGTACTATATTATAATTGATACACATTCATTCTCCAAAAGGTTAACTCTATCAATTATGTTGCCGGTAATGCACGTGCTCCTTTCAAAACTTTGTTGAATACATTTGCGGATGCACTTTTGATTCCCTTATGATAGTATGAATTTATACAAACATTTTGTTCATCTATCGTGACGTTATTGCAAAAACGCTCTAAAAATAAAGTCCAACTATTTGCACTTTCCAATTCCATAAAGTATAGAGATAGCGTTATTCGCGTCGTACACTACTACAACAAGTAATTTACTAGTATATTTTTCGTAGAGATGTGTGGGGTCTATATGATCAACATCCTTCACTGTTGAATTCCCTTTATACAAGCACCGAATGTCTCAAACCCATTCATCGAATATTGTTAATCTTCATTCCGTATCCTTTTCCCCTTATAATCAAACATTGTCTCCGAATTTGATTCACGTAAGGTAACTATTAGATGTGGAAACTTTTGAAATGCACTTTCATGTGTCCCTAAAGTTTGTTCCAAGAATATTTTATTTGTCAATGCACCACTTGCGGTAGAGCACTTTATATTTAATTTTACCTTTAGCTATCTCTTGCAAGTTGTACATATTTATCCTAGTGTGAATGTACACATAAGGGTAGATTAAATGTTCTATTACACATGAATCAAGTTGTGCGTGGTTCTTTGTAGTTTTTGTACATTTGTGCAGAGCACCAACTATTGTTATCTCCTAATTCTCTAATTTGTTCAAGGATCCTCATGGGAACATCATACAATTTGCTACACTCACATTATAACACTTGTAATTCACCATGTTTTCATTGGTTTCTCAGTGCAACATTCTCAAATACTCCTAATATGCCGCAAGTTCACTTTATTCTTTAGTATATACCTAAGTTTAAAAGACACATCCTTCTCGAAATGATATGTGAAAGATGATGATTTCCTTCACTAGTCATAAAAATTACACTCAAACAAACAAATCGAATCACCTGAACCATGGAAGACATTTTCTAAACGTAACTAGTTTGAATCTTTCATAACAAACGATATCCCTACTAATCCAACTTGTTATTTGTCACTGTCATCATCACATTCTGAATAACATCAAAATTTCTTTTTCATTATTTTCTTCATCAATTGCTCCATGCTCCTATTGTTTTTCTGGTCATCTTCATTGTCATCATCACATGTATCGTTTTCATTTGCGATCACACAAGTTTGGGTTAAATGACTCTTGTGATCATTTAGATCTCCATGAACTTGTCTTAGCACATTGTTACTTAACTACTACATGAAATAACCTGTCATCCATCTTCCACTCAAGATCAAAGGGTAACTCACACTGGTGCATCCCCAATGTTTACTTATGTTGGTATTTGCACCACCCATTTTATTATTCACGCACATATTTTAGGGGTCGTTATGAACACAGAAACAACCTTTATGTGTTTAGTTACTGACGTACGGCTTTAAAAAATGACTCGTCAATTCACGAAAATTGTAACATTTGGTAGAATTGGACAAACAAGTAACATTAGTGCATTCAACCATATCCTAAACACATGCAAGTACACTAAACCGTATGAAAAAAATGTTGGTGCAAATAACCACATGGGGTAAATATGTGAGTGCAACAATGACATTAACCCTTAACTAAAATTATAGTTACTGAAGAGAAATTATCTCAATCAAATTATCCAAAAATTGAAATTAAGGTTTTGCCAGATGCAGGATCAGAGGTGTGGTTGCGAGGTGGGGTGGTGGTCTTGGCAGGCTCTGACGACAAGGACAAGTAGAAGTTGAAACTGTTGAGGTTTGGTGAGGCGGATGGGGTCGACCCAAGCAACAAAAGCTAACTCCTAATGAGCAACAACACGATCACGTCAACAAAGCGATGAAAATGGAAATATGAGGCGAAATGAGGGACAAAAGAGAACCAACAACTTTCGAACAAGGAGGAGCAACAACAAATTATCTACACAAATCTAATATATTTTTTCTAATACACTCATGAATGTCATTTGCAGGTGCAACTGAAACCTTGTTCAAACTCTTGAAAGATATTTGTGGGTTTAACCACGGATTTCATCAAACTCTTGAATGCTATTTACAAGTTTTAGTAACGTTTTTGTCAATTTTGTGAATCACATTCGAATGTTTGCTCAAACTTGTAATTTCTGAATTGTTTGCTTATTTTGTTAATAATTTTACAAAAATGTTTACTTTTAAGGGGAAAAAATAATCAAAAGGATGGAGAAACAAATAACAAAAGCATGTATTAAAATATGGCTTCTCACATTGTGACATACTGACATGTGAGGTATCGCGAATAATTTTTGTCCTAAAAACGCATGGTGCTTTTGTTAATTTAACTGATAAAGTTGATGTAATTGTAATATAAAAAATAGTTTTCTTAACTACATCTAAAATTCCATACTCTCTCTTCACTAAATAATTCGAAGAAATTGAATTAGTTATATAATAATATGTTTATTGTAAATGGAAAAAGGGGTAAACCGGGTTGGTCAAAGAAGTTTTGTTTTTTACTTGGAGTATCAAATTTTTTAATTCGGATTTTGTTCATAAAAATACACGACAAAAAAAGTATAAAATGATTATACTACATTTTTTGGTCTACATTTTTACTTAAACCGAAAATACGCATTCAAAATCAAATTGAACAACAAAACAAACAAATTGAACAATTTTTACATAATTTTTTACTAAAATTGATTGAACAATTAAATTAATATCAATTGATTAATTAATACAAACTAATATATATGTATGTTTTACTGGTCGATCTGACCTCGCGACCTTTAAAAGCAAAAGACCGAACCAAATTGAAAAACCTAAACAAAGTAGAAAAAACTGTAAATCGAACCATATATTTTGATTCGGGTTTTGTCATTCAAAAAGATTTTTAGTGTTTTTTTTTATTTTGCCAATCCTTTGTTTTCACATCTAATGATAAATGAACGGAGTTATCTATTTGAAATAAACTAAAAGTTGAGTGCATTGAAATTGCAATAATAAAATGAGTTCAAGTATCAAGTAGCTATTTGAACTTTGAGGGTTTGAATAATTTGCTAATTGGAGTATTGATTGAACAAATTGCTAGTTGAACTTATATAAAGTTGTAATTGTATATATGTGTCTAATTTTCTGATCATTTTTTTCCGAAAAATTAAACTTTATTTATTATTTTTATCTATTTTTTGTGCATATTTCTGAGCTAATTTTTTTTAGTAATGTGTAATTTCCTAGCCGAATTTTACAAAAATATACATTTTGCTAACTGAACTTTGAAAAACAAATGATAATCACATGTGGAGACATCCGTTATTATTTAATAGCAAATTAAACATAGTTAGCAAATTGTATTTTTTAAAATCATCTAGCACTTTATAAACGAAAAAGTTTAAACCCTTAAATATTAGCTAGAAAAAAATAATTAATTCGTATAATATTTTTCCCCCAAAGAATAAAAAATGTTCAGTAAGCTATTATCTCTCATGTAACAAGATCATGAGAAGTACAAGTCCAATTGATATTTTTTTTGGTCGAAATTATCTCTTTACTTGTTATAAATAAAACATCGTGACATGGTGTCACAGTTGTTCGGGATTACAATCATACTCAATTAAAGATGTAATGGTAGTGGGGGTCTTTCGACCCAATCATCTAGACTCACTCTCAATCGTGTTTGCTTCGCTATCCAATTTGCGCACTCATTTGCCGTTCTTGGTATAGCTCGCCATTGCACTCGCTCAATTTGTCTTGTTAGTGCTCAGATGTTTGGTATTATGGTGGATACCCTCCAATTTGTCGGACCCTCTTTTTGTTGCTTTTGGACCATTTGGGAATCGGTTTCGACGGTGATGCGTTGTCATCCCTCTTGTAATGCTAGTTTCACGCCTTCGTGGATTGCAATGGCCTCCATGGTTTCTATGTCCCCGCTCCGGTACCTTCTATTAGCACCTCCGATGACTCTTCCTTCATTGTGCCGCGCTATTACTCCTATGTCGTCTCTCCTTGTTCGATTGCACCATGACGCATCACAGTTTATCTTGACGGGTTCCTCTCCCGGTGGTTGCCATTTACGGTTCGGCCTGGTTTGGGGCGTAGGTGGTTCGGCTCGGGCCTCCCCCTTTTGATCCTCGATGACTTGTTTGATCTCCATAAGCGTTCTCCTTGTGTTCGGTTGGGTTGCCTCAAATGCGGTATTCCTTTCCATATTTGCCAACATGTAATTAGAGTGAGTACCCACCTTTTCTCGCCTATCGGTCCCATTCCTCGCGTTGCCTTACGTGTTTCCTCGAGCCACTGTTTCACGTCGATGTTAGGTGTTCGGTCAATCCTCATTCCTATTGTCTCCCTCCATATTGGTTCGGTCCACTTACACTCCAATATCATGTGTTCCCTTGTCTCCGCTTTCCCGCATATTGGACATCCTTGGTTGATGGTCATCCCTCGTCTTACAAAGTTCTCCTTAACGGCTAGGGCATTCGTGGCTAGTCTCCATATGAAGTTCTTGATCTTTGGTTGTGTTTTAGTAGCCCATATGTCCTTCCATATTTCATCGTGCTCGCCTCTATCTCGGTCATTAGGTTCCCTAAGCTTGTGGTATACGATCTTACTTTAGGTATCCCCTCCCTCGTATGGAGCCAAATGAACTGATCTGTGGTCTTCTCCTTCGGTAATGGGATACTTAGGATGTGTTCCGCATCTTGTTGACTCGTGATGGTTCGCACTAGCTCCTCATTCCACCTTCCATCCACTCTCATCAAGTCACTTACCCTTAGTTCGCCTCCATGTTCAACCCTAGGTTCGTTACTCACCCATGTGCCCTCTTTTGTATATATCCACGAGTTCTCAAACACTCAGATATCTTTGCCCGACCCTATCATCCACACCCCTTCCTTCTTCATGACATCCCGCCCATGTAATAGGCTACTCCATCCCTATGATGCTTGGCCTCCCGGTCTAGCCTCAAGGAAGGTTGTCCTTGAGAAGTAGATTCCCTTTAGTACTTGCGCACACAAGGATTGCGCTTCGGCCATGATTCGTCCCGCCATCTTTGTGAGCCATGTGGAATCTTTGTACCTCCCGGAATTCGAGTCCCCCTATGCTCTTTGCTTGTGTGAGTACCTCCCATCTCCTCCAATGCATTTTCTTGTCGTCCGATGTTTGGCCCCACCAAAAGTCCTCTCTCATTGAGTCTATTTCCGTGAACCATGTTTTTGGGAGGTGGAATAAACTCATGACATATATTTGTATGGATGTGATAACCGCCTTAATGAGGACCTCTTTGCCCGCTTGGTTTAACAGCTTCGTTCTTCATCCCGCCAACTTATCTTTTATTCTCGTCTTTAGTGATACTAGCGCATCCTTCTTGGGTCGTCCCCATATCGATGGAAGACCCAAGTACTTGCCTGGATCCCCCATGCTTTGGATGCTTATTGCCTCTTCCACTGCCTTTAGGTCCTCCATACTCGCTCCCTTATTGAAATAGAGTGTCGATTTTGCCTCCACGATTTCCTTGAGGCTTGTTGCATTGTCGGGCGTCCCCTTTATGAAGAACAACGAGTCATCCGCAAAGAAAAGGCGATGAAGTTCCGGGCAATGGCATTTCATTTTGATCCCCTCCATCCTTTGGTCCCGGGCTGCCCCTATTAGACATCTTGATAGTACGTCCGCTAGGAGTATAAAGAGATACGGTGATAGAGGGTCTCCTTGTCGGACTCCCCTACTTGATTGTGCACGATCGGTCTCCATTTACCAACACTTGATAGGTCGGTGTTGATATGCATTCCTTCATCCATCCGATCCACTTTTCCGCAAAGCCCCTTTTCCTCATTGTCGAGAGGAGGAAATCCCATTCAACCGGATCATACGCATTTTGCATGTCAATTTTCAGCGCACATTCCGCCCTATATCCATTTCGGTTTGTTTGGAGATGATGGAATACCTCATGAGCTACCATTATGTTGTCCTGTATGTTCCTTCTTGAGACAAACGAACTTTGGTACGAGGTGATAAGTTCCGATAAATACACCTTTAGGCGATTCACCAGAACTTTCGATATAATCTTATGAAGGAAATTACAATTACTTATGGTCTAAACTCAGTCGGTAACGTTGGTATGGAGATTTTTGGTATCAATACAATATCAGTATGGTTAAGGGTATTTTAAAGGGTACCTGTTCTGAAGAAAAGTCTTAACCTCGGTGATGACATCCGCTTCCACGACTTTCCAATTCCTTTCATAGAATAGACCCGGAAACCCGTCTGAACCTGGAGCTCGAGACCCCCCAAGTTTGAAGGTCACCTTTCTGATTTCCTCATCCGTCACCTCCCTCGTTAGATTTTCGTTTATCTCTCCTGATACTTGGTTCGGTACCCATTGTAAGAGGTCCTCCCACGGTTCGGTAACCTCATGCATGAAAATCTCCCCAAAATACCTCCCAAACTCTTCGATTATGTCCTCTTCCTTTGATATTCATTCCCCATTACTTCCTTTCAAACGCCCTACTTGGTTTCGTCGTCGTTTAGATATCGTGGTTTGGTGGAAATAGGTTGTATTTCGGTCCCCCTCCCTTAACCACTTTAGCCGCGATATTTGCTTCCAATACACCTCTTCCCTCATCCATAACCCTTGTATTTTCGCCTTTAACTATTTGTCCCCTTGTATTGCAATGTGGTATGTTCCCCCTTGTTGGTGCCTTCTTAATATCTCCTTTGTCTTCGCAATTTCCCTTAGGTTATTTCCAAATTGTTCTTGACTCCATCTTGTTAATCGTGTTCGGCATTTCTTTAGTTTCTGTCCCACACCCCTTCGGTTCGGTCCACCCCAAGCTTCATTAATTGTCTCTTTGAATGTCGGGTGCTCGAGCCACATCGCCTCGAATTTGAAACTTCGTTTCGTCCTCCTCTTCATTCGGTTCATGTGTATCACTATTGGTATGTGGTCCGAGCCGAGAGCTAGCTCGTTTATGAACCTACCGTTCGGGTGTCTCACTGCCCACTCGCCATTGATGAGTGCCCTATCCAATCTTGCACTTATTCATTCGCTCCCACTTCTATTGTTACTCCACGTGAATAGGTTCCCGGTCACTCCCAAATTTTCCATTTGTAGGTCACTAATGAGTTGTTTAAACTCATCCATTTGTCGATGTGACTTCCTCCTACCTCCTTATTTTTCATGTGGGTGGCATATGACATTGAAATCTCCTAGTATCATCCATTGTGATCTTCGGCCTCTACCTAGTGTGCGAAGGTGGTTCCAGTTTTGGGTTCTCCCTTGAGTCTCCATGCTCGCATGTACCCATGTCACGAGCATTGGTTCATCGTGTGGTTTGAATACAACTTCGCAATCAATACACATTTGGTCAGCGTGGATGATTCTCACTTTCGTCTCACTCGTCCACCACAATGCAAGTCCCCCCGCTGTGCCATTCAGTCCAATGTAGTATTCGTGCTCCATCCCTATTCGTGTTTTTATCCTCCCGCAGTAGGTATCGTGATTCTTTATCTCCATTAAGAAAATGATGTTCAGGCGATACCTTTTGTTGAGGTCGTTTAGGTGTTGAACTGTCAAGTCCGACCCCAAACCCTGACAATTCCATGCGATTGCACTCATTGATCCCGTGTGGCTGTTTTGAGACAGCCACCACAACCCTCTCTTTGTTCGGTTGTTTCCATCGTTTAGCAATTCACCTCTAGGATCCTTTATACTTTCCTTGTCCTCCTCAGTTTTGTCTTTCCTCCTCTCGTTCTCGGGCTCATTCGTGCCCTCGTACGTTCAGCTCCTCCACCTTCTTTCAGATCTTCCTCGCCTCTTGTCAAACTTTTACCGATTGGTTGGTCCTCCAGGTCCTCGCCCGTTCGTTTGAGTGTCATCTTGTTGAGGTACGGGCTTAGTTCAGAAGCTTGGTGTGGTCGGTCTAGGGTAGGTGATGGTGGAGGTATGTCCGGTGGGTTTTCCACGGTATAGGTTTGGGTGGGTTTTGTATTGTCATGTATTGGTGGGTGGTCGGTTTGGGCGGGTAGGTATGTGATCATAGGGCGGGTGTGGTGAGAGGTGTCGACATTTAGAGATTAGGGTTGGATTTAGGGAGAATATGAAGAAAGAAAAAGAAGGAGACGAACAACAGTGGACAAGGGAACAATACGGACACAATACTCATAATGAATTGTTAAAGATGTATCTTACATTGTTGACATATATAAGGAAAACTGGCCGATATTGAAGAAATGCATAATTGCAAGATAACCCCTAAACTTAATGACAATTGCAGAATGACTCTTAAACATAAGTGTATGACACACTTATATCCTAACATTCCCCATACTTGATCTTGATCTTGTGAGATTTGAGTGACTTCCTTGCTTCATCCTTACATCTTGAAGCTTGCATCAACCAGTGTAGTCCATACGTATCATCCTATCTCACAGACTGGAGAATCCTTTGCTTTCACTACACACGCATTAGGTGGTTCTGAATAGATGACTGGTTTCACTGCATTGCACAATTGGTTATAATTGCAGCTCTAACTACTCACGCGTCATAAAAGCACACATATGCCCATAGAATTGTTCTACACATGACATCTTGATAAGGCATATGAATTACTAACAGTTCTTCAAGACCATAAGATATCATGAGCATATGTATAAATCTCCCAATACATGATCCTTCATGATTGCCAAAAACGCATCAATCTCAGCCATACTTATGAATTTCCTTTGCCTTAAGGTATTTCATCATCATTTTGCTTTAGATTTTGATTTGAATACTGATAGAACAAGATAATTGACAACAGCTGTATTTCTTTTCTTATTTATTTATTTCTGGCAGAGGAGTTTGGGCTCCTATCTTACCAGCATGATTGCAAGGTTTGAGCCTTGATCTTTTCTTCCTCAAGGGTGAAAACCGAAAGTATCTTGTCGTTCTCTTGCGGTATCACCCTGTTTTTGGAATAAAATCATGCCCTATGCCAGCACAGATTCAAGCTAAGATGAACAATACCAATGGTAAGTCTGAGAAGATGCACAAAGGCAATGACTAGAAGCAGATATAAGAAGAGTGACATATGACACAAGAATCTTGCTAATTTGCTAAACAAGATGAGTTAAACACATGCATACCAGGATGAGCAGGAGGAGACCAGTAAAATGAGAAATATGTACCTAGAGTGTGAGGTGACAGGCAGCAACTAATAAACAAGAGGCAAAGAGAAAACCAGCATATATCCACTGAACTACACTAAAGTTGTGATTGATAAAGGGAAGCACAGTCAGAGAGAGAGGATTAACTTACAGACTACCCCGAAGCTCTAGACAGAGTCAGCAGTACCTTGTAGGAAGGATGAGACCTTGAGGTCCTCCAATTCTTCAAGAGAAAAGACTCCAAGTTTCTTCCTGCAAGGAATGAAATGTTTTTATGTTAGAGGTTTCGTTAGCATATCAGCGGTTTGTTCAGAAGCTGTGATGAAGTTAACTAAGATGTCCCATGAATGGACTTTTTCCCTGACAAAGAACAGGTCGATCTCCACGTGTTTCATCTTTGAGTGCTGAATAGGATTCTCTAATAGTGCAACTGCACTTGTGTTGTCAGTCCATATGACAGGGGCAGTGAGAGTGTGCATGCCAATTTCGTTGAGTAAGGACTGTACCCACATGATCTCACACACTACCTTTGCAATAGCTCGAAATTCAGCATCAACACTTGATCTGGACACGACCGACTATTTCTTGGAGCTCCATACGATAGGATTTCCATTGAGTAGGAGATAGTGTCCTGAGATGGACCTACGATCAGAATAGTCACCCCTTAGTCAGCATCTGAATACGAAGTTAGAGAGATGTCAGTTGTAGGAGAAGGGTTAGTTCGAAACAGAAGACCATGATTTAGAGTACCCTTAAGGAATCTAAGGATGTGAAGGAAAGCTTCCAGTTGCTGGTGTTGGGGGCCTCTATCCGCCTCTATCCGAGCTTCCCGAACATGGGCTTTGCTCCAATGAGCAAAATGTGCTTCCGCGAGGGTAGAATCTTACCGGGATAATCCGTCTGTTTCCGCATTTCGAAGCTGCGAGCTTTCGGTGCTTAGTTGTGAACGAATTGATAAGGAAATTGGCGGTGGCCGGCGATGCTTGGTTAGGCTGCCAGAGACAGAGGCTCAGTATTGAAGGCTGCGGAAGAGAGTCTCTTAAAGAGACCTAACCTACTTATTGATACTCTCAATATGAGAGTCTTCTGTGGAAGAGTCAAGAGGTTGCGGTTCAATTTCAACCGTACAAGTCGACCGGTTCTCTATACTAGGGTTTCTATTTATATATATATATATATATAGAACCGGTTCCGATTCTTTTAGGGTACCCGTATAGAAGAACCGGAACCGAAACAGAAACCGAATAAAGAGGTTCTTTATTTTTCTTCCCGGAACCTACCCAATTTTTAAAACATCTACCCAGAACCTACCCGAAGTGTCGGTTCCGGGTAGGTTCCGGGTCCAAATGGGTAATTTGCTCACCCCTATGTCATACAACCTATTAGACCTCTACTGACCCGTGACGAGACTGACGCAAGGAGCCACGAAGCCAGGGAGCTGTCTTGCTGAAGAAACTTGGCATTCGCTGGGTTTGGTATGGCTGCTCCTGTCTCATCCTCCATGTACTAGGGTACGTTCATCCCATGAAGATGGTTTTCGAGGTTGTAGCCTCGAACTGACAGCAAAACTTGCTGCTTCCATGACTGGAAGTTCTCTTCACCAACAAGCTGAGCAACTTTCTTGTTAGCGAAGGCAGGTGAGGTTTCTTCCATAGAATCGAGCAAGAAACATAACTTGGGTTAGGATTCATGCTCGATTTAGCTCTGATACCATGTTGACATTTACAGATTAGGGTTGGATTTATGGAGAAGATGAAGAAAGAAGAAGGAGACGAAGAACAGTGGACAAGGGAACAATACAGACACAATACTCAGAATGAATTGTTAAAGATGTCTCTTACACTGTTGACATGTATAAGGAAATTAGCCTATTTTGAAGAAATGCATAATTGCAAGATAACCCCTAAACTTAATGACAATTGCAGAATGACTCCTAAACATAAGTGTATGACACACTTATATCCTAAGAGGGGGGCCCCGGTTCCGTTGGTGGGGCTGGGTTGTGGTGTGGTTTGGGTTGCATCCAGTTCGGTATTTTGGCTATGGTTGGTAGGGTTTGGGTACGGTTTGGTCTGTTCCGTGTCGGTTGGTCTCCTGGTTCTGTCAAGGCTTGGGGCTTCTTAGTTGGTTGGTTTGTGGTTCAGTGGATGACTGCCCCCCTCTCGGTTCCTGGCTAGGTTAAAGTGGTGGATTTGTAGCGGGGCGGTGTGGGTCATGGTTGGGGTTAGTTGGTCATATTGGCTTGGTATGTGAAGTGTTATCGCCCTCTCCTCATTCGGTTCCTGCGGTTGGACCGGATCACTTCCGTTCTGTTTCTCAACGTCACTTTCCTTCATTCCCTTCCCCATCTTCCCCATCTGTGATTGGTTTGGATCAATGTTCATCGGGTCGTTTGAGTTCCTTTCTTGGCTAGATTCCTCCTCCTCGGCCTTACCCTTGGTTTTATCATTCCTGGTCGTTTGTCGTAGGTCCGCCATGATATCAAACCACGTCCTCCTTGCACCTTGTTTCGTATTTGATCCTTCTCCTTCCCCTCCCCTACATGTTGTCGAGTCGTGGTCTGCCTTCGCCTTACCCCTACTAACCACGGGCCATAGGTTGGTACATTGGTGTCTTGTTCGGACATTTGTATTGCTTTTTTACATGCCAGTGTCGTGTGACCCAACATGCCACACCCGTAATAGTAATTTAATAACCGTTAATATTTTATTGACGCTCTATCTCTTGGGAATTTTTCCACCAAAATCCCGTCATCAACGGTTTATCTTCATCCACTTATACCTGAATTCGCATATAACTCCTACTTATCCTTCCAACGGTGCTTTCCATATCCCGTCATCTTCCAACTGTACTCACATTACTATTTACTATCACTGAATTTCTAGCAGCAGCTGCCTGATCAGAGAGAGAGAAGACAGTTTTTTGTCTTTAGAGAGAGAAACAAACTCTGTTCATAAATCAGAACCACTATGGGTTTTATCTCCCATCTACAGAAGATTCTGCAACTCCATAATCCCTGAAATAAGGTCTGCAAGAAACAGCTCCATCCAATCCATAGGTCATGACAAAAGGATGAGAGAGAGTAAGGGAGAGGGAAAGGAGAGAGAGAGTAAGGGAGAGGGAAAGGAGAGAGAATCTAAACCCCCAGCTCATGCACACAAGCTGTTTGTGTTATTGCCTCAGTAAATGCACAGTGCTGAGCGGTGTGAAAAGTCAAGGAGATCTGTCCAATCAAAGCTCGCTGCCCAAGAAGCGAAAGGGCCACGTGCCCCCCCTTCTCTCACCGGGTTAAGCCCGTGTGGGATCTCACTATTTGCCATTTCCTTTGTTTGGCTTTGGAGCTCCACTGAAGAAGAAGCCTCCTTCTGCGCTTGCTCTTGCTTCGGTCGTGGCTTGATTTTTCTCCAATCCAGGTTTCTCTAAACCTCGGTCCGTTCCTCTTAATCGATTCCGTTGTTTATTGCCCTTGATTAGCTCTGCTAGGTGATTAGTCGGTGTAGCTTTACTGCGTGCCCTAATTGCTTGGTAGCTGGTTTTCCTGTCTTGCTTGTGTGATATCCCCTGCCCGCCTGCTTTTGTGCCTTGCTTTTCTCTGTTCCTTCTGATTTGCAGGAAGGTACAACTGTGGTGAAGTTTCTGGCCCTATACCAGCATGAACTGCTACCCAGCTTTTGCGGAAGGTGAGGCTCCCCGCCGACCCGTCTTGTCCTTGAGCTCACGACCCCCTAAGCAGGCAGTTAGTAGATTGGTTGGAAAGATGATTGCAATGAAGCCAGTCAAAAAAATTGATGTGTTCAGTGTGTTAAAGGTGGCTTGTGCATCTTACGGGGATGTTAAGATGATAGATTTGGAACCGGGTATCATGGCATTCGACTTCGACAGGCTGGAAGATCGTGATAGAGTGTTGGATATGTCCCCTTGGGCTATCCACGGACACTGCCTTAACCTCAAAACATGCCTCCCAAAGCAGAGTTTGGGGGAGGTCGATTCAAATGTGGATTCAGGTGCATGGTCTGAGTATGGAGATGCTGAATTCTGAGAATGCTACACAGATTGCGGAGTCCATTGGGATCTGTCTGGAAATGGACAAGGAGGAAGAAATGCATAAAAGGGGCTATATCAGGCTGAAAACGGAGGTAAGGTCAGACATACCCTTGAAACCGGGTTTCTGGTGGACCAATGAGGAAGGAAAGGAACACTGGGCCCACATCCGCTATGAGAGAATGTCCGACCTATGTTTTGGGTGTGGATGCTTGGGTCACACGACAGTTACTTGTGCTAAGGAGATTGTGCTGTCTGAAGAACAACCAGGTAAACCCATGTATGGGCCTTGGCTATCCTGTGGCAGACAAAGAACACTGAATCAGTGGAACAAGATTGGCGGCACCTCTAGCCACCATCATCAACCTAGGGACACCCGTAGGAAAACCTGGAAGGAGCTCATGAGGGAGTCCGAGAAGCCACAGGTGAAACACGAACAGCAGGAGATCAGACCCGGGCAGGATAACAACATCAGAAATAGGGCTTCGGGGTCTGCTTTTGTGAACCCTGAGGTCCCTCCCCTCAGAGACCAGGACAGTCCTGCGGTTGATCAGGGTGGGATCTTAGTCCCCACCAACCCCGGAGTCCCTTTTATCACTGACTGGTTTGCCAAAGGGGGTCTCGACCTTAACTGCGAGCCCCCGGAGGAAATCTGTCATCCTTCAGGGGACACTCTTGGTCCAGCTGAACTATCCCTATGCCTTACCAATGAAGAATGCCAAAGCACTTTAGCGGTGCAGGAAAGGATCGGGGATCTCTTGCTGTATCACTCATCCAAGTTAGACGAGAAGCAACAGGTGGAGGGACAGTTTAGCTGTGTCCCTATGTGTAAGCTACCACTCCTACCTTCTGGCCCAATTCTCCCTTGCAGTGCTCTCATTCCTGCTTCGGAGATGGGGTTTCGAGTAGAAGGGGAGAACCCCACAAAGAAGAGGAAGGGGCCTGAACCGAGAGCCCCCTCACAGAACATGCCCCTCGCAGTGGTTCACAGTGAAGGAAGACCAAAGGGAAGGGGTGGAAAGTCTGGTCTGGGAATTAGTAAGGGGAGACAGAGTGGTACCATAGGAAGAAGAAACATATCATCCAAGGATTCTGGTGGCTGTTCCAAAACAGCCACACGGGATCAATGACCATCCTCAGCTGGAACTGTCAGGGGTTAGGGTCTCCACTGACGGTTCGCCATCTAAAAGACCAAATCAGGAGTCTTCGGCCCGTGATTGTCTTCTTAATGGAGACTAAGTAACCGGAGGCGTCCTGCGAGAGAACGAGAAGAGAAACAGGAATGTGCCAGGCAATGTACGTTAACCCAATCAACTCGAGTGGTGGGCTAGCCTTATGGTGGACGAAGGATGTTCACCTAGCCTTTAGTCACATTAGCAAGAACATCATTGATAGCGAGGTCACTTTTGTAGAAACCGGGAAGAGGATGAAGATTACCTGGATCTATGGAGATTCTGATTATGCAAGAAGAAAACATAACTGGGACCGCATGAGAGTTATATGCAGTAATAGGTCGGTCCCGTGGCTAACCGTGGGGGACTTCAATGATATAGCAAACCAGAATGAAAAGGAAGGCGGTCGCCCCAAGGATCTTCGTAAGATCAACGGGTTCAACAGTCTCATCGAGGACCTTGGACTTGGGGATCTGGGATTCAAAGGTAGCATGTTCACGTGGTCAAATAATAGAGGGGGGGCCGACAGAATCTCTGAAAGGTTAGACCGTGCCATGTCAAACGCTGAGTGGAACAGAGAATACCCGACTGCTCAATGCGTCCACGGACTAGCCATTGGGTCCGATCACGTTCCAATCCTAGTTAGACTCGAGCAACCGGAAAGGAGGGGGCGTAAGGCCTTTAGATTCGAAAAAATGTGGTTCCAACACCCGGAATGTCCGGAGATCACCCGGTCTGCATGGACCAACGGAGGGCAGGGGAGAATAGGGGCTGAATACAATTCAAAGATGGGGTGGTGTCGTCGAGACCTCACCCGATGGAGCAGATTGCGGTTCGGGAACAACAGAAAACAGATCGATATCACCAAGGCGAGGCTTCAAGCCATCGCATATGCTGCTCCTACCGCGGACCTGTTGCTGGAACAGAAAGTTCTGAACTCGAAAATCCATGCCCTTTGGAAGCAAGAAGAAACTTATTGGAGGCAGCGTTCCCGGGTTAAGTGGCTAAAGGACGGGGATCGAAACTCAAAATTCTTCCACCTTACCACACTCGAAAGAAGAAGGAGAAACAAAATTGTAAAGCTTCGGAACGCCGAGGGTCTATGGATTGAGGAAGAGGACAGCATTATGGCTGAACTATCCAGGTTCTTTTCAGCTCTGTTCAGCCCGGGATCGGTCAGTAATCTGAATGAGGCCGGAAGCTTAGATATTCTAGACTGCTTGCAAGTTGACATTTCAGCTGCGATGAATGAAAGGCTCACTAAAGGGGTGACTGATAGGGAGGTCTGAGAGGCAGTATCACAGCTTGGGGGTCAAGGGCTCCGGGTCCGGACGGGTTTTCGGGCTCCTTCTTCCAAAGATGCTGGAACGTAGTGGGGTCGGACATCATCACCATGGTCACGGCCTTCCTCCAATCAGGTACACTCCCACCCTATATTAACCATACCGACATTACCCTCATACCTAAGAAACCTAACCCCGTATCTCCTTCGGACTTCCGTCCCATTAGCTTATGTAACTTTGGTTACAAAATTATTTCTAAGGTTCTGGCAACATCATCGTTGCCCACGAGATGATTCATTTCCTAAAGGGAAATCAGAGGAGAGGGGGTCGTGGATGGAGCCCCGACTGTGCTTTAAAGATCGACATGGAGAAGGCCTATGACAAGGTTGATTGGGGCTTCCTCCTAGCTGCTTTGTTGAGAAGGGGTTTTGATCCAAAATGGGTAAACTGGATCAAGACTTGTATCTCCACCGTCACTTATCAGGTTCTGGTCAATGGTAAGAAGTCGGAGTTGATTAAACCATCGAGGGGGCTAAGGCAAGGGGATCCTCTTTCCCCGTACCTTTTTATTCTTCTCGCCGATGTCCTCTCTAGGCGATTGGAACAAAGGGTTTCGAGGAATGAGATAGTAGGGATTCAGCCGCGCAGATCGTGCTCTATGGTTCACCATTTACTGTTCGCCGACGACTCCATGATTTTCCTCAAGGGAACCTTGGCGAATGCTCGGGCACTTAAGGAAACGTTGGATGAATACTGCAAAGCCTCGGGACAGCGGATCAACTTCAGCAAGTCGGCTTTGTTCAGTGGAGGACCTGAGGATGATGCGGCTGTCCTTGACATTGCAGACCTGTTTGGGATGTGCGTTGTAGCCGACCCGGGCAAGTACCTCGGTCTTCCCTCCCTTTGGGGTAGATCGAAGTGCGAGGCCCTCAGTTTCCTCAAGGTCAGAATCGAAACCAAGCTGCAGGGGTGGAGAACTAAGCTTTTAAATAGTGCGGGAAAGGAGACTCTTATTAAAGCCGTCATAGCCGCCATCCCGACATATGCAATGAGCACGTTCAAGCTGCCTAAAACGTGGTGTGGGCTCATTAACCGGCTGATCGCGAGATTCTGGTGGGGTGCTCAGAACGGTGACAGCAAAATTCACTGGAAGCGGTGGGAATCTATGACAAGAGCAAAGAAGTCGGGCGGTTTGGGCTTCCGGGAAATGGAGGCTTTCAACGATGCTCTTCTTGGCAAGATGGCATCGCGACTGTGCAATGAACCAGAGGCTCTTTGGTCGAAGGTAATAAAGGGTTTGTATTTCCCTAATTCTGATTTTTTGAGTGCACCAAAAGGGAGCTGCGCCTCGTGGGCGTGGTCGAGCCTGTTGGTGGGGCGAAGTGTGCTGCTGGGAGGTGCTGTTTGGTCGGTTGGCGACGGAATGACGATCAAGCCGTTTATGGACCCATGGATCCCGGGAAAGTACAGCAGCCGACTGGGAACCCGACCAGTCACTCACGCGCAAGCAAACATGAAGCTTGAGGCTTGGATAGATGGAGGCTCGAGGGAATGGAAGGAGTCACTCATTCGCCACGAGCTGTCGGAGGAGGAAGCATCGTGGGTTCTAGCTGTCCCCATACCGGTGCAGGATAGGAAGGACGAGCTGCGATGGCCTCACAAAAGACATGGGAGGCTCACAGCTCGGTCAGCCTATCACAACATTCGGGCCGAACCTAACCCCGCGTCTGCATCTTCGAACCTTCTCGACCATGATGAGCCAAACCTATGGGACTCCGTCTGGAAAGCCAAGGCCCTCCCCAAGATTAAGGTATTCGCCTGGAAACTCCTTTCCAATTCTGTTGCTGTGCGAGAAAGGCTGGTTCGTAGGGGAATGCAGGTACCGATTGGATGTCCTTTGTGCAACGCCCCGGAGACCCGAGAACATCTGATCTGGGAATGCACCTGGGCTGCAGCCGTGTGGGAGGAAACGTTGGGATTGGCAGACTCGGGGGCCGGATGCGCTACCATTGAGGATTGGTTCAAGAAAAGGATCACCGAACAAGAGGGTTCGAAGGAGAACAAGGCGATCCGATGGAATGCTATACTGGTCACCTGCTGGACCTTATGGAAGGCAAGGTGCTCGAGAGTCTTCGAAGGTAAATCTCCAAACCTGACCTTGATTGCTGATAGTGTTCGTGGACTGGTTCGGGAGTGCTGCAAGGTGTACTCGCAGTCCCCTCTGATTTCGGGCCCGAGTCCTATCGCTGGGGCAGCCTCCGCAGGTGGGCTAAGCCAGAGGTGGAGGGCAGCAAACCACGCATGGGTGCGGCCCAGGCCAGGTACGGTGAGGTTGAATTGCGACGCGGCTTGGGTTGGTCGGACAGGCTTCGGGGGTATTGGCATTGTTGCCCGTGATCACGAAGGTCGTATGGTCGGGGGTAGACAGCGATCAGAGTGGGCTGCCTCGAGCGAATCCCTGGAGGCTAAGGCAGTGTATGAGGCTGTCGTCCTTGCAACCGAACATGGATGGCAGTCGGTGGTCATCGAGTCAGACGCGGTGAACGTGATCAGCCATATTACAGGTTCGACTCATTTTTGGAATATAGAGACTTTAGTGTCTAATACTCTATATAGGGCGAGTTGTATTCGTAATCTTACTTGGAATAGGATACCAAGATCCGCAAATCAATGTGCGGACTGGATAGCGAAACAAGTCATTGGGGGGTTGGGCCCTAGGGATTGGTTTGTTAAACCCCCACCCCCCTGTTACAGTTGTTGAATTTTGACAATCTTTTGTACTCGGGTCACTCTCGACCCCAATTTTGCGGATGAATATACGGAATTCCTTTGGCCAAAAAAAAAATCACTGAATTTCTTAAGTCCACTTGATATTTAGCATTTTTTAATCCACTTGATATTTAGCATTTTTTAAGAAAACATTATTAGTTAATAAAAGGAATCCAAGTCTAAAGTCCAAACAAAACGTCGCGACTCCATTTTCTTCGTCCACCACGCAACATAAATTAGCCCTCGGTGGTCTTCTTCGTTAACCAGCTCCTAATCAGCCGTAGTTCCATGCTTTGCTCAGCCTTATAACTCGTATCTTTTTGTTCTCCAATCTGCGTCTCATTCAGAGCTAATACTCCCCCACCAGCCGAGTCAAAATGAGCTCGGTTTTGCAGGTATTATTTTGACTTCCTTATTGATTTTGATGTGAGTTTACACAACTCGTGATTTTGATTCACGGGAATCCTTTCTTTTTGTTAGGGTTTCTCCAAGTCTCTTGCCATGACTGTGCTCTCTGAGATCGGAGATAAGACCTTCTTTGCAGCTGCTGTGAGTAAATTTGACTTGTGATTTCATTCGAATGTATTCAGATTCGAGATTCTTACATCTTTGGAGTTTTCTTCTGGGAAGTTCCATGCTCTTCTTGATGATGGCACTGTTTCAAGCATCAAGTGACTATGCACTCGTCATCTATTTGATTAGTTATATGTCCTCATAATTCTCCATCTCAAAAGTAATCTCACGGATTGATTTCATCTTCCGGAGCTAAAATTTGGCATAAAAATCAATCTTGTCTTGATATTTGCTTGTTACTAAAACAAGGTTGCTTTATTCTTATTTGCTATTGTAGTTACTCTTTTCATAAAAGTCGTTCCTTTTAATAAAGGACTGCACAAAATGGTGCGGTCTTGGGTCCACACGGTAAAGTAGATGTAGTGATGCTCTTTCATTGTTTAACCTTTTCTTTTGCGTAAAGGTTATCTTGTCCGTTTTCAATCGTAATCTTTCTTCCTTGGAGGCTTGCTGGGTTGACGGAGAAAATATTCAGTTGGCATAGCACACAAACTCATAGATTTGTTTTTGGCCATCCACAAACTGATAGATGAATTAGTCTGTTTTATAGAGCGAAGTATGCATACCTTTTTCTTTTTGTGTCGATTGTGATTCACCTTTTTCTTGTAAAGAATGAGTTATTTGGTCTATATAGTATGTTAACTCAGCTGCTAGTTTGTGTCATGCCGACCTAGTATTTTCTCAGGTTGGAACTGGTTGATGTAGTATAAATTTACACTTTTATTCATATTTCCTTTATAATAGGCAATGACTTGCTTGTTTGTCGATGTCAAAATGCATATTTACGCAATCCCAGAGTTACTACAGAGTCTACCAGCATCGGCAACGACATGCTGGATAATGTTTATTTACTAAGATTGAAGTTGGGGAAGCTCTTACGAAATAGTGAAGCAAAGAGAGTTAAAATAACTGATTAGTTGTACCTAGGTCTTGCTCTTATTTCAGTGTCTGGGCTTGGTCAAGAGACCACTGTTCAAGTTCGCTTTGCAAGTTTGCATAGCTATCTTTGCAGTGTGGGACTTCAATCTAAGAAAGAGGGGAAAAAACACGATAATTTTGCATACCAACGATGGGTAAAGTACTTTAAAATCATGGACATGCAAACGTAGTTACAAAAGAAAATTGTGTTGCTCGACTTTGATTTCCTTATATTCGGAACTCTGAAGTTGAAATTGGCATTTTTAAAAAGAATGTGGCAATTAGATTTTTCAAAAGTCAACTTGAATTTCTTTTCAATTGGAACATAAGCTTTCGATGTATTCCTCCACTTTTTACGCAGTTTTGTATATAATCTTCAAATCTTGTGGCAACTATTTCCAGATCCTGGCAATGCGTCACCCAAGAAGGCTGGTCTTGTCAGGTTGCTTGGCAGCTCTGATTGTATGATTTTTCTTCCTATCTCGTGCATTACAACTTTATTAGTTTGATAAATTCTTTTAATCTTGGCAATCATTAGACTCCTGATACCTTTTGCTAAAATTCAGGTGATGACCATTCTCTCTGCTGTAGTTGGTTGGGCTGCTCCTAACTTGGTGAGTGTTTTTTTTTAATCTAAATTGTGCCTACTATAGGTGGAATCATGGAATGTATTTCATTTTCAAGCTTTCGAAATTTTCCATTCAATTATGGGATTTGCAATTAGCAGTTATATTTATGCCTAACTTAATGTTGCGATCATTTACCCGTTGTTATTTCAACGAGCAAAAAGAGGTAGGAGCTTGTAATCCTTATCATCGTGGTGTTTCTCAGTAAGAGATGTTATTTGCGATACAATATATTCCATGGATGACCAAACTGTATTAAAAACATGACGTCGTGTTCTAAATGTTATTGCTCTTCATTGTTTTGTTAAAAAAACTATCATCTCTTGTGCTAAATGAAGTGTTTTCTTCATTTTAACTTTTCCAGTGAAACTTCTTTTTTGATTAGATTGATTTAGACTTCGGTTTGTTACTGTGTTAACGAGACGCTTTATTTTGAGTCTCAATGCAGATTTCTCGTCAATGGACTCACCACATTACAACATTATTGTTTTTTGGCTTTGGCTTGTGGTCATTATGGGATGGATTTCATGAAGGAGGGTAAGTTACTTATTTTCATCTAATACTCGTTCTCATAGTTCTAGCTTACCTGGTAATTCAAGCTCCTGTTGATGTTTTTTTGGTGTTCTTGACAGTGATTCCGATGAATTGGCTGAAGTTGAAGCAGAATTGGTAAATTTCTTCTTTTGTTTTAGTTTAGTATGTCTCTGAGCCAGACAATTGACTTATTTTCCTCTAACTAGGATGCTGAGTGGAAGAAGGATGGCACAACAACTAAAAAGAGTGACAAGGTAACTTGAAAAGAGAATTCACATTTTCTTATCTGAGATTGCTTTAAACTTATGAGTTGGACTAATTTAGTTGACCATGTTGACTATGAAATGTATTAGCTAAAACTTTTGAACGAGGCACTAACCTACTGTAGTTTGTTATTTTATCCACTCATTATATATGCTGAAGTTGGTGTGCGTTTCTGATTTTCATTGATAGTACTAGCTAATAGGGGCCCTTTATCAGGTTGATGAAGACGATAAGAAACACAGGCGACCTTTCCTCACTCAGTTTTTCTCACCCATCCTATTGAAGGTCTTACAAATACCTCTACCTTTTACTGTCAAGCAAAAGATTACTCTGAAATGTAGTTTATTTTAAGAGAAAAACATCTTTGACCAGTGTTTTGTAAATCATGCAGGCGTTTTCCATCACATTTTTTGGCGAATGGGGTGACAAGAGTCAAGTAAACATCCTTTTAGTGATATATATGAGCTTCACGGTTTTAATCAATGAACATATGAAATGAGAGCTAACTTCTTTTTCAGCTAGCTACCATTGGTCTAGCCGCAGACGAGAACCCATTTGGTGTTGTTCTTGGGGGAATTCTGTAAGTGCTCGTTCTCTTTAGTTTTTCAAAATGTTTGCTTGCTTTTAACCAGTTTCTCATATAGTTGTGGTTTGCTTTACACAAAAAATCTCTGAGTTAAACTTGTGATTTGGTCTTTGTTTTCTTATGTGATGGTGACATAATTAAGTCCTAAGTTTATTTGTAAGGCATTCTTATTAGGGAAATACATGAACATTTTATGATAAAGTGTAGGAATTCAGGTAAATGTTATCAACTGATAAGATTGTTGTTTTAAAGATGGAGGAAACATTGAGCAATCTTGATCACGTGTATGGACTTAAAATTGTTTTTTTATTGGACACACATTTTGTCTTAGTTGCTCAGTTTAAAATTGTATAATGTATATAATATGTCGATCACAATTTCCAAAGTAATTTTCGAGTGTGTTCCGATTGTCTCCTAAAATCAAATAATAAAGGTCTCTGCTTTATAATGGGTTTCTATTCTCAGTGGTCAGGCGTTGTGCACCGTTGCAGCTGTAATTGGAGGGAAAAGCTTGGCATCACAGATATCCGAGAGAATAGTAATTGATCATATTCCTTCACTGAATTTTACACCATAATATTTTTAAATCCAATAGCAAATTCAATTTCTTTACTTAAATTAATGCAGGTTGCTCTGTCTGGAGGAGTCCTATTCATCATCTTTGGCATTCAGTCCTTCCTTTCAACGATCTGAGTCTCACACACATTTAACATTATTTTGGTTGGTGAGTTTTGTTTTCTTAACAAGACCTAGGAATGACTCATTCTCTCTTTTCTGTAGAAGTTTGCCATAGATGTGGGTAGGATGATTTAAAGATTTACTACCTGAAGACAAATTAGAGTGTAGAGGATTGTATATTTGAAAAAATTAATCCCAAAATTAGGTGCATTAATTCATGAAACTAGTCATTAGGAGTATCATTCCATTCTCAATGTGTTTGTTTCATGTATGACTTATGAATTCCTGTTGACATTTGCAATTAAGTTTGTTACTAAATACGCCTCTACTCTCAGTTTTTTTTGTCATTGGAAAGACTTTACTCCATTTTGTTTGCTAGGGGAAATATCTTTTGTGTTTTCATTTAGGAATTCCCTGCTCCATTTGAGACTACCGTACTAGCATTTGCATCTTTGAAACACTTTCGTATCTTAAACTAATACTTGTTCCGTTTGCTTGTAGTGAAGATTCCATAGTGTGTAATGGGGGGAGTCCTGCAAACCAAAGGTATCATTCATCTCAACGATAGTGTTTTGTGATCATTATTATAACTCAGTTAATCTCAAAGATAGATCAACAATCATCAGTATGCAGTTACTTACATTGACAGAATGTCTGTTGTTCCATCTTAAATAAACTCTGCGCATACGATTCTTCCATCCATTGATATATATCAATATCAAAATACATAAAACTTTGTGGGGACTTTTGTATTCTTTGTCCTCCACTTTTCAATATAAATTGTCATTTTTCGTTTGCATAGTATTATCATTTTGAGGTATAGATCAATCAAAGGGTTTTTCTCGCTGCACCACTGTTCTAATGCATACCAATTATCAACTTCATTGGACAACAATATCGGTATCAAATTGAATGTACTATTCCATTCATAATTATTGATAAAAATAATAATAGAAAAAAAAGGTTAGACGACTTGACCTAGGTCGATACTATCCTTCAATTATTAGTCATCTGGGGTTGGGTTTTTAGGAAACACATTAAGAGCATACCAGTCATAAGGTAATGAAACGGTCGTGTTCTCCTTGGTGCGGAAGCTCGTCCATTTGACTTGATTGGGTTGACCTCTTCAAAATTAGGGTGTTCAATCCTGGTATTGCCTCTGTTACATTGAGTTCTAGGGGTGAAACCGGCAGTCGGGCCAATTTTTTACTATTTTGGTTGGGTACCTATATTTTTTGACCGATTTTTCTTTCAGAAAAGTCTGACCAAAAGACTGTATAAGATAAAATAAACCGTCCATTCGGATTTTCGGGCCGGTTTTCGGTTTAAACCGAAAATCTAAGAAAACACATTCAAAATTAAATTAAATAATAGAATAACTTGATTTAACAATGTTTAGTTGTTTACACAATTTTTTATTAAACCGATTAAACAACTAAAATAAATCTTAAATAACTAAGTTATTATTAGTTATATTTATTGATTAACTATATTAATTAATATAACATATTAAATTATATACGTATTAACGGTCGGACTAAACCCTAAACCCCACGGTCTTTTAGATTAAGATTCATAGATCAAACAAAAACAAATATGACCATATATAGGATCGTACATTTTCACCGATTTTTTGGTTCGGTTCAGTTTTTGCTGAACTTTCGAACCTCCTAGATTTTTCTTTCACCTATTGAGTTCCATCTGTAAAATCATCACCCCGGCAAAGATCTATCTGCACGAAGCCGACCTATGGATAGAAAGAAAGATGCAGGAAATTAAAAATGAAATAAGAAATATGCTTTGGGAGTGTGAGATAGGCGGACGGGGAGTACGCAGCCGAACAACCGCAGGGGCTTCCAGCAGTGATAGCTGAACTAACCAGATGGGCCGCCCAAAACCTGTGGCTGAACTCACGGCCACCAGGAGCGCGACCGGACCTGATCACACCGTTGGGGCCAGGGGCCTACTGTTATCTGCGAGAAAAAAAATTACAAAATAGATTTGGCGAGGAGAAGATGATTGTAGTTGTAGAATCAATAGTTTTTTATGTTTGTAAAAATAAATAAATTGAAGTTTTGAACAGAACCGACTGCCCTATATAGGGCTGACAATGGTTATGTATGACAAATTCCACTTCAAACAATATTGCATTATATATAGTATATTTTCTTACTTTTATTTATTATATATTATCATTTCATTTTAAAAAATATAATAAAAAAGTTTAAACTATTTATGTGGTACACTATTATTATATTTGCAAAAGATGAGAAAAACTATCTAATAATATATGCTAGCATATATTACTATTATACGTACAAAATTCTAACAAATTAAGCAAGAGTAAGATACATATATTCAATAAATATATTGATTTAAATAAAGTCTTCATGTAAAAGTACAAATTAGTAACTTATTATGACACAAATTCTCTCAAATTTTGAGTATAGCGGGGTCAATGACTAATGATATATGATATCATATGTTTTTAAAAATTAATAATTTATTTAATCACTTATGCAGCTCTGGTGGGAACAACATTTCATCTTTGTAATTGACATAATAATTTAGAATCATTCGTTAGGAACAACAATGATTTAAGAATTTATTTGTTTTTTTACCATTGATTTTCTTAATCCATTCAAACATGGAAGACATTCAAATTACGTGTCGGTTATAGAGATGGGTAATAGATTTGAGGAGTTGTACCACTCTTTGTATACATAACTGTTGGATTCTGATGTCAACGCCTTAGATCTGAGTGTTGCTCCTAACTTGCAAGAAGGAAAGCCCGGTTTTTGCATGTGGTTTCCCCTTCGATGATAAAGTCAGTTGAGGATTTTAGAGAGCAAATAATGCATGTATGAAATTAGATCTACTCAAATATGGTAGAAGTTGTGTATTTATAGGGATACTTAACCTAAGCTCATGATCAGTTTTTTACCATAGTCAGAACTTTGTGAGTGACACAATAAATTGTGGTAACTTTCTATCCTGACACGGTCAGTGTCATCCCAATTTTTCGGGTCAGTACAACCAATATGATTTGTCCTCTAGTCGAGTTAGGACGTCACCATCAACTGATAGAGGGTGTCGCGTATTAATCAGCCACGACCCTTTAGGCATCTGTGACATTTTAGGCGTCGGTGACCTTTTTAGGCGTCGATGGCCTTTTTAGGGTGTTAGTGACCTTTTTAGACGACACTTAACTGAATAAGGTGAAGCATGTGCTGGACAGAGCGAAGCCTGTGCTGGACAGAGCAAAGTCTGTGATAATCAGGGTGAAGTCTTTGGTGAACAAGGTGAAACCTTGTTCATCACATGCGATAACTTACAGGTGGGGACACCCTCACTAGAGGAACTCCACCTACACCAGGACATGCATCAATGTGCACTGAAAGTATAACGCCAAGAAATGTTGTTGCCGCTGCAGCTATCAAGGGCAATAAAACTTGGTCCTCTGTTTGGAAACATTTTTTTTAGGAATTTGCATTAGTAGAGAGAGCTACTTGCAATTTTACTATGGAATATAATTTTCTTATAGTAGTGCCTAATGAACTAGTGAGTTGCACCACCATTTTGAAAGATACAAACTTAATCCACACAAAGTCGTGTCATGAAAATTTAATAATGAAATCCTCATAAGGAACTAGTAAAGATGATAATTGCGGTTGAAAACTAATTCGATTGGTTAAAAGGGAGAATTTCAAAACGTTTGTGATATCCTTGAACCCGAAATTTATTTTTCTTGGACTTCATAATCTTGCACGTGATTGTATTCGTTTGTATAATGAAGAGAAGTTTAAGTTGAAACACTATTTTGCAATCATAAAAGAGAGTATTTGTCTTACTACGAATACACAAACCTCTTTTCATAATTAGAATTTTATGTCTTTAACTGCTCAATATTATATTGATCCTGATTTGAAGTTGAAGAAGAATTTTTTGAATTTCTGGCAGGTGTAAAGACATAGTAGTGAAACGATTGGTGTAGTTAATGAAAGATGCTTGGTTATGCGGAGTATTAAAAAATAACTTACCGTCACTATTCATAATATAAGTTCTAATGATGTTCTTAATAACAGTCTGAAAAGTTGATTTCAAGTTGGAACACAACCATCCTTAAAAGTATTTTTTCTCATGTTAAGTGTGTTGCACATGTTGTTAATCTTACTGTTGAAAATGATTTAAAGGATTGACTGTGTCTATTAGTAGAATTCGTACAACAATTAGATTTTGGAGAGAATCTCCAGCAATGTTACAAAAATTGAAGGACGCATTCAAACATAACAAGTTTGTTTGGACAGTAAATTTGTGTTTGGATGATGAAACAAGATGGAATTCCAGTTTTAACATGTTGGAGACAGATTTCAAGTATAGAACACCATTTGAATATCTTGAAGGCAAAGCTTGCTCTAAATATGTCATTGAGCTTAGTAGTTGTGCATTGAGTGTTTACTTATGAAAATTCGGACTTTGCTTATTTTATAGGGTTTGAGGAAAAACTGATTCAGACAAACTAAATTTTACCACATGTACATCGCGCTTCTTTCAAATTGGTTCAGCAAACAAATGTTATTTTGACTAAAATATTGAGAAGTTTGGTTGAATCATAAAAAATTAGTTTTCAATTATTTTGTTTTAAAAGCCGCTTCTAATTTTATATATTATAATTTAACAAAAAAACATAATATTTAAATTTTAATTATTTATGTATTAAGTCATTTAATTGGTTCACGCTTGTTTATCTAATTTGTCAACAATATTATTAAGCCATTTTTGTTTTAATTTTTGTGTGGAACTTTTGTATGTATTATTGGATTGATCATTAAAGTTTTTAACGTTGAGATATTTTATATTAGCTGCACATTTCTTTTAACAAATGATATGACTCGATCCGGTTCAGAAGTATTTCACCAAAAATGTGGTGTCGTTCGGACGTATGGGTCGAACCATACCTTTTCCACGTTTTATTTTAAGGTATGTTTCCAAATCGATTTGTCCCTGAACTGGTTCATACTCAACCCTTGTCTTGCCTTTTTTGAGAATTTTGTATGATGATGATGCACTTGTTTTTGGTTCTTATGCTACCAACAACAATTACATGAGTGTAGTTTGTATTTAAGGGAAGATCTCGAGACTCTTAAAGTTGATTTTAACATCTTGAATTGGTGGAGATTAAATTATGCATGATGTCTGATTTTATCAGTAATGACAAGAGATGTCTTGACAATTCTAGTCTTGACAGTACCATCTGAAAGTGTTATTAGTACTTCAGAGAACATGTTAAATAAGTTTCAAAGATCTTTATCTGCAGTTTCAGAGCTCTTTATCTGCATGTATGGTTGAGCACTTTTTTGCACAAACAATTGACTAAAAGTTTCAACAAAAAACAATGTTTTATTATCACTTCAACTTGAAGAAGAGCCAGGTACATATTTAAAAGGGAAAAGTATGAAAAAGATGTAACATTTTTGCCCTCAGTGGTAAATGCGACCCAATGTTTGTTTTTGATGTAGTATGTTTGGTGGTGTAGGTTTTTGATGAATTTCGTTTGTGTCCGTTAAAAAATTCCGTTAATAGCTGGAATGTCTTGCACGTGACTTTTTTGTCTGTGTGAAATACCAAAGATGTCCCTCACTTCTTCACCTATTATATAAGTATTTCTCCTCCATTAAAGCATACAGTCTTCTTCTCCAAGAGTTCTCCAAGAAGTTTCTTCGTGTCCAGCTGTACTAAAACAATGTTGAATCTGCTTAGCAAAGGACCAGACAGTGATGTGTTGACGGATAGAGCTAGATCATGTCAGTAAAACATTAGCAACAACAAATGCAGTAATCTGAAACTTTTTTTCTTTTGCAAAAGCAATCATTTTGAAAAGATACGTTGGGCAGGATCGTATTGGCCTTTGGAGTTTGTTGCTCCAAAAACAATAGTTCTTGTATTGAGAGTTGTAACAAGACCTGCTTGAAAAAAGGAGATGAACATTCACTGACAAACTTTGCAGCAATAAAGCATGATAATACAAACTGATTTAAAAAAGTCGAAACAAAAAATAATCACCTTTGCAATACTTATCGTCTGTTGCTCCATTGCCTCGTGTCAGTCTAATATATTCGAGATTTTGGGAAAAAATCGAGCACGGGCACGAGCCCGACCTACAAGAAGAAAAAAACGTATGTTCGGTCTCGGTCTCAACCTCGGGTCGGTCTCGGGCTGGTCTTGTCAGAAAATTGGTTCACTCAGTATTTTTTGCTCACTCCAAAAAATTATTTTGTTGAGATCATTTGTATATTGATATAAGGTCTCAACCAATTATACTCACCTTTTCCAACATAAAGTACATCAGTGCCTTTTAAACCCTCTTTCTTTTTCTTAATCTATTCGATGACATTACTAAAGATAACACCCTCATGACATTACTAAGAACATACTGCATTCCCAAACCTGGACTTCACCCCTATATCATTGAGCTTTGTACCAAGCATATTCTAATGAATGTTCCTTGCACAAAACCTATGGTGGGAACCAGGGAGGATTTCTTCCACTTGTTGATTAAACGTTGAAACATAAAGTGACAATAAACAAGACAATAACAGTTGTAAATCATAACACAAAAGATCAAACAAAACTTTCATAATTTTACCTATCATACATGATAGTCCAATTATGATGGTCGTTAATGGTTGGCTTCAACAGTTTGAGGAACCACACCCATGATTCATGAGTTTTGATGTCAAACCGTTCATAAAAAATTGGAAAGATTCGATTATCTGCATGCCTAGAAAAGGCACTAAAGATTCTACCTCCACTAAGTCCTTTTAACTTGTATCCATCTAGCCAACTAAAGGGTATACATCAACCCTAAACCCATCCACGCAGACCTTCAAACGTACATTCCTTGATATACATTCCATATTTTTACATAAAAAATATTATATTTTTGTATCTCATACGCAATCTTGGTGCTTCTTAGATTTGGTCTATTTCGTACCAATTCCACAAAATTATGGTATATTCACTTTTAACCAAATTCTTTGTATGGAATGCCCCACCACATATGTGTTCATCCACTAGTATGCACAATTGAAAGGTATGTTGCTAGTGGTGTCTAACATCAACAACCTTGAAACCACAAGGTTTTTATATCGAACTTCAACTAGACTTAGTCCATTCATCCCTTTAGAATCCATTTTATATCTCCTTTGAATGTTATGTATTATAATGTAGTCCTTAAATGTTTTTAATCCACAAACTTCATCTCGAGTTTGAGATCATTCCTCTTAGCCTCTTAGTTGGTCTACCGTGCTCAACATCAACCTCTTCATCGACAATGGTTGACCTTAGTTTGTTGGACACATACTCTCTATTATCTGAGAAAAGGAAAAGTCATCAATGTATCACTCGGACACTAACAATTCTCGTTCATCAATCGTGCATTAATGATCGGTATGTTCACAATATAGTTCCAAAGTTCAGCAACCATAGCGTCAACTAAGTATGTTATACCTTCATTATCTTCAGTTGTTTGTCCTCTTGGTGCCATTGTTCCAGTCTTCGTCTCTTGGGTCTTCTTGAAAGATTGGCCACACCATTCTCATCATGTGTGTGTTCTTATTAATCAAGCTTTGTTGCTTCCAATTAGCATTGGAAATGTCCTATAAGTATGAAGAAACCGCTAAATAAAGTGATAACTAATATATCTCATTTTGTTATACACCACCAATAGAAACCAGAAGATGTTCTTTGTCAACAACAACTATCGATCCTTTGACAACTTGAGTTTGTTGACTTTGACGTTGTATCTCAAGTTCATCTCTTATTGTTTCTGTCATCATTCATCTATTCTCCATATTATTCATCACACTCATGTTGCGAAACAATTTCATCCAATGATCCATAACACAAAGCTCGACATCAAATTGTGAAAATACTTATAACTTTATATTGTACAGTCTTTGTTACTTATCATATATCATCTTGATATTTTCTTCAGAACAAATTACTTCAACATTTGTTTGTGGATCTACATTAGGTTGGACATAGGTTATTGCACCATAGTTTTTAAGTTTGTAGTCCTTGAGTAAGGTTTGCACAATTGGGTAACAAATTTCAATCTCATATAACTCCATGCCATTAATTAGTTTTCCATAGTAGTTACCATCAACCCAATTGACATAGTAATTAATTTGTAAACAATAAGTGAAAATCCATGTCTTGGCCATTGTTACAATAAACAAACATATAGTTAGATAACTAATTAATAATGATATCATAGATGCAAGTCGTAGGTTCTGTCAGAAACAGCAATATATTCGCTACCATTTGTATATGAGTTAAACAAGGAAATCATATTTAACATAGGCTAGACTAAGAAATATTGTAAAGTAGAAAAAATAAGCAGTTACCTTTCTTAGCTTGTAATAACCTATATACTTGCAGATGCATAGAACTGAAATATACAAGAAATTCATAAAAAAAAAGTTTTTCATATTCCAGTTTTACAACATGGTATCAGAGCTTGATCCGTGATCTTTCTCATCATCTACCTTACCCATATACCGAATCAACCAATCCAACAACAATGTCCGACATCGAGAGTAACTCGCAGAACCCAATCATTTCAGTCATCAGCCGAGATGACCTGACCGATCAGATAGCAAACATTCTCAGATCGGGACTGAATTTCAACCAACAACAGCACCTAAAAGAATTGCCTGAAACAATTACGGTGGGCACAAAACTGAACGACCACAACTACAATCTTTGGGCCCGAATGATGGAGGTAGCAATTGGAGGGAATGGTCGACTCTTCCACCTCACGGGGGAACCAGCCCCTCCACAACCAGCTGAACCGGGATATCTTCGATGAAGACAAGACAATTTAGTCGTGTTATCATGGATTTTGCAGAATGTTGAATCTCATCTTGCAAACAATATAGCTCATTATCAAACCTCAAAAGATTTGTTGAATGAACTGCAGGTTACATACAGTAGTGGAAGGGACTCATTGCAAGTTTTTGATTTGCATAATAAGGCAGCGAAATCAACACAGGAGAACCATACACTTGAGGAGTTTTGGTTAGAGATGCACGCGATCTGGGGAGAGATTGAGTCTCGAAGGCCAAATCCCATGGTATGCAGCAGAAACATCACACTATTCAATGAAATATGGAACGAGACAAAGGTTTACCAATTTCTAGGTGGTGTAAATGAACAATTCGACAATGTCAAGTGGGATATACTTCGGGGAGGACAAACTTCCCTCAGTTTAGGCCGCATATGCATCCATCCAGAAGGAAGCCGCCATGCTCCATATACTTGGAGCAGCAATGAGCAGAACCGGGTCATCATCGGGTGTGGGTGAGGGACTAGTTACGATCGGCAATCCATCAAACATGGGATCTCAGGAAAATGCTGCGAGAGGCTTTCAACTAGGACAGAAGCGGCTAGAATGCAATGGTAGAGCCGGTGACTCATCATTCCACGGGGACAAGAGCAAGCTCAAGTGCTCATACTTCGTCATGGGCAAACATACCAAGGAGACGTGTTTTCGACTGGTCGGATACCCGGATTGGTGGGAAGACAACCATAAGACGAAGGAAAAACGAGTCGCGGGAGCCGTGTCGAATAACACCATAGTTGGACGAGCAAGGGAAAACAAAGCAGATGTGGCGGCGGGCGCCGACGAGGCCACCAACACCGGCGACACCTTTCAATCTCAGTTTGGAATATCGAGAGGAAAACATACATCAGAGACAAGCAACGACGGATCTTACCTGGCCACAGGCGAGCCAAACCCTAGCAGAGCTTGGGGATTTTCTACAGATGAAGTTGCTGCAGCTGAATGGAATAGAGAAGCCGCGGGGGAGAACCCTAGAGGTAAAGGGTTTGAGTTATCCAACTCAAACCCTTCCATTCCTACATATTTTGATAAATTAAATTAGGTTATGAAGTTTTTAAAAGGCCTGATTTAGTCCCTGAAGTTAATGAAGTCAGATATTCAGTTACATGTGTAGAAGGGAAAAATGATTGATGGATATTTGATTGTGGTGTGACTGAGAGTATGACATTTGATGCTCGGGATTTGTGTGATATAGTAGAATCTCAGATTAAGTATATTAATACGGAAAATGGTGGAGTCACTACAGTAACATGGATGGGTACATTAGAAATCTCACAAAACCTTAAGATTTCTAATTGCTTACTAGTGCCGACACTATCAAATAAGTTGTTATTTGTATGACAAGTGACGAAGGAGTTGAACTGTGCGATGATAATGAACCCAAATTTTTGCATGGTGCAGGATATCCGGACGGGGACGATCATTGGGCATGGCACTGAGAAGTTTGGAATGTACTCTGTGGATGAGGTTGTCCACAAATGATCGGTGTTGCTCGCTCGTGGATCGACAGAAGAAGAATTGTGGTTTTGGCACAGGCGGTTAGGTCACCCTTCACTTAGTTATCTCAAGCTTTTATTTCCAATTTTTTTTCTTAATAAGTCAAGTACTTTAGAGTGTGAAACTTGCATTTTAGCAAAAATCCATAGACAGTCGTTTAAATCCAATAATACTCGGCTAGATTCTATATTTTCCTTAGTACATTCCGATGTTTGGGGTCCTGCACCTATTTCTGGAGCCCATGGTCTCATATATTTTGTAATTTTCGTTGATGATTGCACTCGTATGACTTGGATGTATTTTCTCAAAAATAAATATGAAGTGTTCGAAAAATTCGTGCATTTTTTTTTCAATATGGTCCGAAACCAATTCCAGAAAAACATCCAAACCCTGCGTTCCGACAATGGGGGCCAATTTGTCAATACTTACATGAAGAGTTTCTTTTTTGAAAAAAGGAAGTATTCAACAGACCTCCTGTCCACATACCCCCGAGCAAAACGGAGTCGCCGAAAGAAAAAATATGTTTCTACTAGAAATGACCCGGTCTATTTTGTTCGAGTCAAGAGTGCCAAAATCTTTCTGGCCATAAGTTGTGGCAACCGCAACTTACCTACTAAACGTCTACCCACAAAAATCCTCAGCCTCAAAATACCCATTCAAACCCTAGAGTCTCATAGCAGAATACCTCCTACACTTAGCCTTCCTCCTAGAGTGTTTGGATGTTCTGTTTTCGTTCATATACACCAAATCGACCGCACCAAACTAGATCCGTGTGCGGATGAAGTGCGTTTTTCGTGGATATGGAGTCAACCAAGAGGGGTTCCGCTGCTATGATCCAAAAATGTGTCACATGTTCACCACAATGAATTGTGACTTCCTTGAGTCTGAAATTTACTATTCCCAATCTAGTGATCAGGGGGCCACGATTACACAGGATTCAGTAGATTGGATTGGCCAACTATATCTATCTTATGTTAGTCCTCCAGAGATAGTTAGCTGACCTACCATACCGATCATTGACACAATAGTACAGGATAGCGAGCCAGATGACATGACCCCCAATACGTCTCCTAAGGTATCCGAGGTAAGCAATTCTTCCCAATCTTTTCATGATGAAATTGTGTATTCTATCATACCAGAAGCAGGAGGTCAGGCAAAGAATGAAGTAATTGGGGAGAGGGGGAGATATGTACTACCTCTGAGAGCCAATCGGGGAAAATCACCAAAAAGGTACACACCAGAGAAGGAAACTAGGGAAGATGTGTATCGAGTGGAAAATGTCACAGAGGGAAGAATAAGCACTCAGGTTAAGGCATTTATCATGGCTGTATAATCATGGAGTGTTCCGAACTCTGTGAAATAGGCGCAGCAATCAAAACTATAGAGGGAGGCTATGGATACATAAATGGAGACTCTTATGAAGAATGAAACATGGGAGTTATGCCAGTTGCATATTGGAATATACCATCAAGTACAAGTCTGATGGTACAATTGAACGACACAAGGCGAGGTTAGTAGCCAAAGGATACACCCAGACCTAGGGAATAAACTACCTGAAGACGTTCTCCCCGGTTGCCAAAATCGATACGATCTGAGTATTGTTATCTATAGCTGCAACTAAGGTTTGGCCGCTTTGGCAGTTCGATGTGAAGAATGATTTCCTGCATGGATATTTACAGGAGGAGGTATATATGGAAATCTCACCTGGGTATGAGAAGGAGTCAGAGCAAGGAAACGTCTGCAGATTAAAGAAGACGTTGTATGGCTAAACAATCCCCAAGAGCCTGGTTCAGACGGTTCAGGGTGGCTATGAGAAAATATGGGTATGCACAGAGTAACTCAGACCATACTCTGTTCCTAAACAAGACATATAGGGGCCTGACGTGCTTAATTATATATGTGGATGACATGGTCATTACCGGAGACGATGAAGATGAAATGAGAAATTTGAGAAGAAAATTGTTTATGAAGTTTGAAATGAAGGACTTGGGTGACTTGAAGTACTTTCTTGGTATTGAAGAGCTTGGATCTAGACGAGGAATCTTCATATCACAACGGAAATACATACTGGATCTGCTAGTAGGTACAAGAATGTTAGGGTGTAAACTTGCAGAGACGCCTATGGTTGTAAACCATGGCCTGCAAATAAGAGAGGATGGGATACAAACAGACAAGGAAAAGTACCAACGCCTGGTAGGTAAACTTATAGACATATCTCACACTCGCCCTGATATTGCTTAATCAGTTGGTGTGGTTAGTCAGTTTATGCACCAGCCCCAACAGGATTACATGCAAGTCGAATGGAGAATTGTGAGGTATTTGAAGGGTACCTCGGGACATGGAGTGCTATTTAGGAACAATGGACATCTGAACATAAAATGGTATACAGACAGAGCAGTAAATCCTAATGATCGAAAGTCCACAACAGGGTATTTCACTTTCGTAGGAGATAACTTTGTTACATGGCGGAGTAAGAAACAGAAGGTAGTAGCCATTTATAGTGTCAAGGCAGAAGTTAGAGGGATTGCAAGAGGAGTTACCGAGATACTTTGGCTAACAAAGCGATTAACGGAAATCAGTTTTCCTCCAACTGAAGCATGTGATCTTATGTGCGACAACAAAGCAGCAATAAACATCTCTGAGAACCCAGTCCATCATGACAGCACCAAACACGTGGAAATACATTTTATAAAGGAGAAGCTAGAAGGCGAAGTCATCTCGTTGTCCTTTGTTTGTTCAGAAGATCAATTCGCGGATATCCTGACCAAGGCAGTTAACGGTAGGGTATTTCGAGAAACTCTTTTCAAGTTGAGTATCATCGATCCTACTACTCAGCTTGAGGGGGAGTGTCAGAAATATCAATATATTAATTACCATTTGTATATGAGCTAAACAAGAAAATCATATTTAACATAGGTTAGACTAGAAAATATTACAAAGTAGCCAAAATTAGTAGTTACCTTTCGTAGCATGCAATAATCTATATACATGCAGATTCATAGAACTGAAATATACATGAAATTCATAAAAAACAAGTTTTTCATATTCCAGTTTTACAACTGGTTCACGAAGAGACTCTATATAAAAACATAATGCATCTTCATAAGATTGATCATGAACTTTTTTTTATATCACTTTTTTATGTTAACATACTACATATGCAAGTAGATTATGCAAACAGATCGCACAAATTCTAGAAAGATGACTAGATTTTGCAGCAACATTACTTATTTTGTTTCAAGGCAGTATTGATTTTGCATAAGTGTTTTAGAGCAACAAAATGATTAATTTGACAACATACACATTACACATTGATTTCAACCCCAACAACTTACAAAGTTCTGAAAGGGAAGTTAAAAAATAACAAACTTAGCTACTTCAGCCATAAAACACAATTTTGTAAAATTAATCCTAAACGTTCATGCGTTTTTTTATCAAGATGGGGTTTCTATGTTGAATTATTTATAGAACGCTTAACTTGCAGCATGTGAGCACTTCGTGTGGAAAACAAAAACAAAGACAGCCCTTGATCGTCCTTTGCTGATTTTAATTCTGTTGGATATTTTTTTTGGCCAATAATTCTTGGATGACTTTCGTCTTCTCTTACCACAATTTCAAAAAATAATTCTAAAACTTTATGTATTGTTGTCAAGATGGAATTTCATGTTAAATTAGGTCTAGGTCAGTAACTTGTCGTGTTTGACTACTTCTAAGACCAAAGACGGAGCCAAAACCCGTTGATCGTTGTCCTGTGTTAGTGGAACATTATTGTCTGACATCGATTGTCCTTCTCTGCTTGTCGAGATGTCACAAACAATGTTGGGAAGCAGATAAATTTGGTGAGACTAGGGAAGAAGAAAGAAGAAGGGCGGCGAGGAGATGAAACAAATGTTAGGGTTTGCAGTTTGAGCGGTTAAAGAAGGAATGGGGAAAATGAAAATGTGTGATGTTGGAGAGTTAGGGCTTAGGGGACAATGATTGGACTTTTGGACTTTTGGAAGGAAATGGAATTGGGGTAAATCCAATATTTAGAAAAGTCAACGTTAAAATAATAATAATAATAAAAATCGTGTGTTCAGCACATGTAGTGATTTAATAGTCATTTATGCGAAAACTATAATGTCATCTAAAATCAACATAATAAAACACGATAAATAAAAATACATTTTAAAAAAGTTTAGGAAAATATATTTCATATTTTTCATAATTAATTGATACCAAAATAATTGAGAATTCCACTGACTTTCCATTTTCATAATAATTGAAAGGAATACTAACCGACTAGAGAAAATGAAATCTTTATTTTCCTTTACAAAGAAAAAAATTAGTTTCAATAGAAGATTTGAACTTATAAACCAACATAATCTTTATTTATTAATTTTTTGGCTGGGCATACTTAACAATTATTTATTACCACCAACAAAAAAATGTTTACATCCCCTAATATAATGCAACGAAACCTCCTTCTCATGCCTTATAGTTGCACTACTAAACTTAAACATCATATAAAGTGTGTGTTAGAAAATAATGGTATGCAATATAATATAAATAGTATGTACTACATAATATATTTCTAAAGTGAATATGACTATTTGTACATAGTGCAGTAGATAGAAATGTTGCACTTTTGAGTAACGTCAACAATAGTTGTAGACACAAGGGGAGAAGTCGACATCTACAGTCTGAAATTATTATGGAGCATCTAAAAAATTACAAAACTTACAGTAGGTAAAATGTTGAATTACGAGTCCAAAACCACAAATGATGTCGACTTTTGACTTTGAGGTTGAGGACCTACGTTGCGATCAATTTTTTTATTTCAACTTGGATTGATGTGTATGGTCCTACTCGAAGTAAAAAAATCGACGCCATTTGCAGTGCTAAACTAGTAAATCAATTATCTATCAACTCTTTTGTTTATTAGATGGTCATTAAGTCATTTAGTTTATAATTTCAATCAGAAATTTACGGAAATAAATATCCCAAAGCTTTGAACCATTATACTAAATTTTGCAAAATTCAAAATAATAAAAATACTCCAAATGTATATAATAATTTCAATCATATTCAGGTAATTGGAGAGTTACAAAACTTAAGAGCTCTAAATTAAATTTAGATGAGAGTTCGTAGTTTCTGCGACCTTCCCTTCTGCGACCACACCTTGGAGGACCACCTCTTAATGCAACCTCTCACACTTTTTTTTTTCCGAGTGCATCTTCTTCATTTTACTATGAATAACGTCCTCACAAATATACAAGATGTTGTTCCATGACTTCGTTGAAAGCATGACAAATGTCGAGGTAATGATTTACTAACCACTTAAAAGTCTTCTTAGTAAATGTAGTTGATCCTTTTACAATGTATTCCGACTAAGTGAGAAAAACAAATAAAATTATAAATTGATAAAAAAGAAATTCAACGTACTATTATAACAACACGTCAACAGTAATGGACTTAATTTACTTTTTCGTGTTTTAATTGGAATCCCTCTTCTCCGCGAGGTACACACATAACGATTTGTTGTTCTTTTGTTGTCATTGCAAGTGATGTTGCAGATGGGAGATGAAACGTGCATGTTATTGTTCGATACCACGCTATATGAACCTCTTAAGTCAATTATAACGCGTTGATCCATATGTTGATACAAATTTGATATTTAATCATCCATCGTTGTGCGCTTTGCGCTCCATTACGAGTTAGTTTTACAATTTAACATCTCTACCATTTTCTTATGTCGAAATCCTTAGAATGTGTTGGTTGAAGATGAATTCTATAGTGTCTACGTGTCATGACGATCTCACTCAATCACATTGAAATGGATTAATGTAACATTTGCCCTAAAAAGTCAGCTTTGCCCTAACGAACTGACAATGCAGTAGTTAGTCATTGGGTTGAATAGGGAAACCACACCACTTGCGATTAAATATATATTTCATAAAAAAATGATCATATAAAAAATGTAGTTTTGTAAATTCAAACATAATTAATGATGGTTTTAGACTCTACCTCATCCTTATAGTATACAAAATCAATAGATTTTATTTGGGTTAATTAACTCAATGGTCAAACATGTTTGTCCAATGTGACTATTTGATTATTCATCTTTTTTCATCACTTATGTTTCAGCATGTAACTATTTAGTCACTCCGTTAGTTTTATCGCCAGTCAACATTTTTAAAATATTTTTCAATTATTAAATGACTCTTTTACCCTTACTTATATATTCTTCATTTCTTTTTCATCATCTTCATTTTCTTTAAGAGAAAAATAACTTGTTTTCTTCGTCTTTTCACATATAATTCCACGAAGTTTTTATTTAGTTTAAATTTATGGAGTCTAGATTGAAAAATGAAACTAAGTAGTCTTGAGAAAATCGCACTATTATTCCACTAAGCAACACATGTATAGATATAATCATACTATTTACTCCACTAAGCAAAACTTGTAGAAAATCGCGTCTCAAATTTCTCCAACCAACTGGTAATTTGCAGTCTTCCTCTTCGATTAATCATCATATGTTGTTGCCCTTGCTTTTCTGTTCAATTTTTCGTCATCTACTGTCTTCCTCTTCAAACTCGGAATCGATTCTGGGATCCAAGTCGAATCAAAAAATCTTGCTTGTCTAAGTTCGATTTTGAACCCACAAACGACTTCTGGTTTCGATTTTGAGAGTTGTAAGAGAAGCAATTATGAGAGGAGAGTAGAGAACGAACGAAACTCTCTTCTTGAAAAATCGCGAAATTGATGGTGACTTTTAGAGTGGAGCTTAGTCGAGGAACCGAAAATCGATTAAATTTTGATTTTTAATCTTGAAGATTTGAAGGCGGGCAACTTATTCTAGGTTTGACTCATCAGTTTGAAAAAATTGAAGAACAAAGGAACTCCAAGTGATCTAAGGACAGAATCATGTGGGGTTCGATTTCTTCTCCAATTTTATTTGGATGATGAATACTCTCGATAAATGTACCCACCTAAAGTCACAAGATTAGATATTTCTAAAATCAATTGTTGTAAATAAAGTACTGAAGTAACCTAAATGTTAATAATACTCCTGTAAGAAGTTTCTCCATCAGTGCTAGTTGACTAAGAAGTTGGTACGTGGCCGCCAATATAACTGGGTTCTCAACTATATTGCATTATTTGTTGTAAGCTTCTCAAAAGCGAGAGGTATATGATAAAATTGGAATCAGAACAAAGAACAACGAAAGAAACCCTAGAAGAATACCAGATAAAGTTCGAGAAAAGAATTGGGGATTATCGGGATGGTTCCTTCATTTGGCAGTCCTCTCACTCTTTAAATAATAATCTCTAGAGAACTAATTGTCAATTACACTTTCAATTCTCAAATAATTGCAAAAAACGCCAAAAACAATAATAACCAAATTCTCGGCCAAAGATAATAATCAACCCAATAACAAAACAATGATAATAGCCCAACAACTACTCAACCTGTGCTTCAATACTCTCCATCATGCTGGAAACTACCATGACCAGATTACTTATTGCAGCTCCCCATGTCCAGTAAATATATTTTTCATCATCATCTTGCCAGATAGTGAGAAATGTTATTGGGTTCCCAAGGATTTGCTAAATAAACCAGTCAAATGATCACTTGTCTTTACATGTTCAAGCTGCACAATCTTTTCAAACAATTTTTCACGTATATAATGACAATCAATCTCTATGTGTTTGTTTCGTTCGTGAAAAACAAGGTTATTGGCAATCTGAATAGGAGCCTTATTATCATAATTTAAAACAACATGACCATCTTGACTAAAACCTAATTCATCCATTAAACCCTTGGGCCATATTATTTCATATAAAAACGCACCCATACTTCGGTATGCAGATTCAGCAGAGGATCTAGATACGGTAGTCTGTTTATTAACTTTCCAACTTATCAATGACTTTCCTAACATAATGCAGAAACACAAGACATACTTTCTAGACTCAATGCAATTGGCCCAATCTGAATCACAATATGCCACAAGTCTGGGTATAGAGTCGGATGAAAGTAGGATACCTTTACCTGGTTCCCTCTTAATATACTTGACAGTTATGAGGGAAGCTCCAAGATGAGAGACTTTCGGTCTATGCATATACTAACTAAGATTCTGCACAACAAAAGAACTATATGCTAGAGTAATAGTCAAGTATAAAAACTTCTCTATCAATCTCCTATAAAGGGTAACATCATCTAGGGGTTCATCATGAACATTAACATTCAGGTGCTTATCATATTCAATGCTAGTATACTTCACATTTTGTTTCGTAGGAGTTCTAGCAGTTTTAGCACCCGATAATCCAACATGAGAAATGAGTTCCAATGCATATTTTCTTTGACAGAGTACCAGTCCCTTTTGGGATCGAGCTATCTCAATGCCAAGGAAATATTTTAACTCACCTTAGGCCCTTCATTTTAAAACTAGATTCCAAAACAATCTTCAAATAAGAGATTAATACGTCATTATTGCCACAAATAAGCAAATCATCCATATATACAAAAAGAATAACCAGCTGATTTCCATCACGCTTTGTGAACAAAGAATAATCATATTTTGATTGAATGTATCCAACCTTAATAAGAGAATCAGTCAGTTTAATATTACATTGCCTACTTGCTTTCTTTACACCATATAAAGACTTTCGCAGTTTACAAACAAGATGACAATTATTTTTATTAACAAACCGTTCCGGAACATTCATATAAACCTGTTCATCCAAATCACCTTGCAAAAACTCAATACATACGTCCAGTGGATAGAGGGACGCTTCATAAACAGACGCTAAAGCCAGGATAGTCCTAACGGTGTTCATATTTGCAACAGAAGAAAATGTGTCAAAATAATTTATCCCATGTTTTGACTGTATCCCTTAGCAACTAACCTGAATTTATATCTATTCAATGTTCCATCAGATCTGTATTTAAATTTATAGACCCATTAACAACTGATCAATTTCTTACCTGCTGGGAGTGGTACCAACTCCCAAATTTCATTATGTTCCATGGCTTGAATCCAAACCTTGTCTTTCACAATATTAGAAAATGTGTCAGGTTCGGTTAACTTAGAAACTGAACTCAAATAGGCTTGATAATCATTAGACAATGTATCATATGATATAAATCTGTCAATAGAATAAGCACATGATACATTTGAAACCTGGTAATCTTTCATCCATATGAGAGGTTTAATGACTATTTTGGATCTACTCAAGACAAGTCCAATGACCTCCTCTGTGACAGGGACAGTGTCACCATCAGAGTCGATCTGCAACTCATCATTCAGTGAAGTTCCATCAGTGCCAACAGGGGCTACATCACCTGGAAGAGCTGCACTGACATCAGTGCCAATTTCCTCAGTATTTGCGTCTTGGGGGACGCTTACATAATGGGAGTCCAATTCATAGTGATACTAAAAAATATGGGTAGTTGATCTGATTTGACATTCTCAAATGGAAATATCTTCTCATTAAATTGCACATATTTGTTGGCAAAATAGTTTTTTTCAACCAAATCATAGATTCAATAACCCTTTTGAGACTCAGAAAATCCCGATAAAACAAATGGGACTCTTTGGAGACAAATCTATCAGTCACCAACATATTTATTTTTGCATAAGAGAGACATCCGAACACCCTAAGGTGATTAACCACAGTTTTTCTTTTATTCAGCACCGCAATAGGTGATTTTTCATCCAACAGCTTAGAAGCACTACTGAAATTCTCCTATATACCGAGAAAATATTTCCTTCGGCAAAAAACAATTCTGTCAGTAAATACAAAATTATATTGGTAAAACTTTCGTCGTAGAAGGCCCCGTCGACAAAATTTACCGACGAAATATGTCACAAATATATCTTTGGTAAAAATAATTTATTTAACGATGGAATTTTTGTCGCTAAAAATGTGTTTTTCGTCAACAAATCATTTTTTCCGACCAAATCAATTTCGTCGGCAAAGTCAAATTCGTCGGTAAAAAACTTTTTACTGACGAAAAGGGAGATCGTCGACAAAGAATGTTTTACTGAAGAAATGTGAAATCGTCGACAAAAAAGTTTTTATTAACGAAATGTGAAATCGTCGGCAAAGACATTTTTACCGATGAAAAATATCGTCGGTAAAAAAACCTTTTTAATAAACAAAAGACAAATAAATTTACACATAGAAAAACAATAAATTTAGTTTGACACAAACTTCATGGTAACACAAACTTGTCGGCATTAATCAATCAGCCTTAAGTTTTACATCTAGAACAACAAAATGAATAAAAATAAAATCACATGTCCTTTATAGTAGGCAAAATATATAATCCAACTATGTTATGGATTACAAATGTAAATGTAGGGAATATCAGAATCCTCGCATATGATTGAAACGTAAATTTACGGAATATTAGACTCCTTGCATAAGATTGGAACGTGTGTAATGACATCAATAGGGGCATGCAATGACACACAACCTGGAACCAATACACAAATAGCATTTTCAGAACACTCAAGAAGACAAGTTTAGGAAATCAATAAAGAATGAACTTTTAAGAACATAGACATGTAAAAAGACAAGTATTGATTGGTAATCGATACAAAAGAAGTCATGAGTCGGTATTGTGTCAAGCCAGAATATTTAGGAGTATCTCGTATTTTTAGCCATCTTTCAATAACCAGTCTATAACTATACAAAGAAAATACATGATTAAGTTCTATTTCTGCCATGCAACACTCACATTTCTAGGTATCAAGTTGCCAATATGACAGGTTTGCCATCTCGTCCTCTTTGGCTCATTTTTTCCATTTTAAACTGTTGTAGCAACTCTACAAAGTAACCTTTACAACTTCTCTTTGTGCTTCTAAGTTACACTTATGAAGATTTGGATACAAATTTATTTCATCTATCTGCATCTCCTATCTATTTTCCAGATAAAGTCTACCAAATCAAGGCATCTATTGGAATTTCACAATTTAAATCAACTTAGAAAAAGAGAAGGGAAACGTTTGCTTGCAACTACTCTATATGGAAGTATCCAACATGATTAATCTTACTATGAATTATGTGATCACAAACATACCATAACATCGAACTGCTGAGGCTTGGGGACAAGTTGCATGAAGCACTTGTCCACAATTATCTCATTGTATGTGATAATGGGATATTTTTTTGCAATCTCTCGACAAGATTCCAGAAATAAACCATCTGTGAGCTTCTTGATATTGGCTTTGTGCGTTGTTGTGATCATCTTTCTGTTGTTGAGATAGGCATACTCGAATACATACTTTGCAATTCGTTTTGAGCAGAACTTTGTTATCACCTAGATTATAGTGTTAGTAAGAAACTAAAACTACTGAACTCACAAAATATATAAGAAATTGTCAAGACAAAGTAATAATGAAAAATATGCATACTAAGTTATTGGATACATTACTCGAGAAACGTTTTCATATACCGACTTCCCAAGAAAACAAAGGAAAAGGTTGTTCCACTCAATTCTTGAACAAATCACCTCATCCAAGGCATCAACAGACTAAGAAAAATCATTTCATAAAAAAAAATGTCTCATCGTTTAGTCTTAGAATTCCCTCTGAATTCAATCGATTAGGGCACAACATAACACATATATAAGTTACCTCATTCAACGATTGCCTTAGCGGAAGCAGATCAGCCTGAGGTTGGGATCACGGTCTGCCAGACGGGAAGACACACCACGATTTAACAGCCAATGACCTATAATACCACAACTACTGACCTCTGTCTAAACTGTATGGTGACTATCTATCATCAGGTTTTTCCTTAACCCTAAGCACCCCTATATATACTGATATATAGAGGGATATGTTTTAAGGTCAGACACACAACTGAGATTATGTTAATGGACTCCCACTTATGGGCGACCCATTATCCTAAAACCAACATGTCCCACTCACACAAAGAGGGGGGGCACTCATTCATCATGCTAACACCAAGAGAACGAATCTCATTATACAGTAAACTCACATACGAGGAGCCGGTCGTGCGACCGACAGGTACAATGAGCAAAGTACTACGCACCGGTTAAGAATACGTAGCGACTCACGGATCCCACACCAGCAGTGGAAATGTGCCCTGCACCCTTGGTCATGTAATCTTTCTCCAGGTATGACAACACAATGATCTTTGAGACCTATATATGTATTGTGCCCAGAACCGCAGCCGACGCTGCGGTTGGTGGCCACCTAGTGGACACAATGTCGAGAAGATCCCATAATGACCATCCTCTTCCCACAAAACCATTAGCACAATTCAACTCGCTTTTCTAGAACCAGGACCACGACGGAATACGTCGAAGGCCCATCAAGCACAGAATAAAATACCAAACATTGAACCAAACCTCAAGTCTTTGTTCAGAGTAATGAGGGTACGTACGCGGATCTTACACAAAGAGCGCTAGGTCTCACATGAATCCGAGTTAAGATCACATCTCGAGTCATACCTACGGTCGTTTTGGGTGCGCCGCGGTATGGCACCCACGCTACGGCATATCTCCTCTCCCATGGAGCATATGTACAAATTCTATACAGATGTCCATCAGGCAAACAAAGTACTTGAACCAAAATTCACAAAGACTCCCATCCGACCCCTAAGTGGATTGCCGGATTAGAATCTGTCGTAGTGCAAGATCGGATAGTTCCGGACACAAAGCCCTTTCTAGTCATCCTAACAGACTTCCAGAACTAGAAACCATCACCAGCCTCATCTAGCCACAAAGGCATAGAAGCTATCACCCGTGTAAGAGAGTGATCTAATCTACTTTGACATATTTCAATAAACAATGACAGTAAGAACACACAAAACACTCAAACTGTGAAAACATGCATACTCAAATATAATTCAAGTTAAAGAACGTTTATGGGAAATAAATTCATTGAAGTACAGCAAATAAGTCTGCACAGTCCTAGAGACTACACATGCCTTACTAAAGACTCCATCTTCAAGGTTGGAGAGACGGTCCACAACCATGTCATCCGTAGACAAGTACTTTAAACTCATCACCTTGTGCTAACCACGTCAACATAGTTTTGCTTGATATATACTTGATATGACTTGTTATGACACTTGGGTTTCTTTATCACGGAGACCGCGACTCCAATAGATCAATAATCAATCTAAAAGTCTCTTAGGTCATATAACCTATTGAATGGTCCACACAAGACTCACAAATTTGGCATCAATGGCGATTAACACAATGCGTGAATGCTTCTTGCTCATCCACGATATGACGACATCAGAGAGTAGAGCATAAAATCTGAGGTTGATTTTCTCTCATCAAAGTCACCACCATAGTCTGCATCGTTATACCCAATCATATAGAGATTCTCGGACCTCTAGTAAGTCTCTTCGATAACACAAGACATGACGATGCCCTTAAGATATCACATGATCCTATTTACTGCTTGTCATTTCTTCAATCCGAGTTCAACTGGTACAGACATACCATGTCGACTGCCTGAAAAATATTAGGCCGCGTACACACTATTGCGCACATCAGGCTTCCGACTGCACTTAACTACATGATTTATTTATCTGGTCTATTTATTTTGTAGTCTTCGAACATATATCCATTTTGAGAGGTTGACCAATGTAAACTGGAGTTTCAATTGGTTCACAGTTACTCATGTTGTACATTTCCAACACTTTGAACTCCAAGCTATTTAGAGCTATGAGTATGTCATCTACATATAGAATCATTAACACAAAGTTCGGTCCAAACCCTTTTGGTGTACAAGCAATGATTCTCATCCATCAAGAGAAATCCATTTTCCACGACTAAATCATGAACTCTGCGGTACCACTGCCTAGAGAACTGTTTCATACCATAGATCAATTTGTGATATTTGCATACTAAGTGCTCATGGTCTTTCTGCACAAAGCATTCAGACCGCTCCATAAATATATGTTCTTCTAACTCACCATTGAGGAAGACTGTCTTAACGTCTATCTAGTGTAGTTCCAAGTCTAGACTCACTCTAATTGCAGACTCAAAAGAGTTGTGGTACTCAACTTTTCATCAGCTTTGAGCTTCATCTTAAGAATCCATTTAGCTCTATTTCTTTGTGTCCTCTCGATGGTTCACCAGTGTCCAAACACCATTCTTCTTTATATATTTTATCTCGTCCAAAGTGTTCATCTCATCTTCCATTACTTTCATCCATTATTTGTAGAAGGGTCCATTAAAAGTTTCTCTAACGATTTACGGCACAATAACTATATCATCAGATATTAGGGTGTTTAGTTCTCCATCACCTTCGAATGCATATCGTCGGTAGGAAAACTTATCCTTTAGCCCACGACCTAACAATTCACTACTACCAGGGTATGACCATGATCACTCCCATTGAGAGTGATATCCCTAATGCTCCCACTGTCAACAAGATCATCAGGGCCGGAACCTGTTTCATTCGCTCTAGCAGGTGGTGAATCCGGCAGACGGCAAACTGATTCATCATCTGCGGCTTCAACTCTCTTACTCGAATTAACATGTGTCTTCTTAACTTGATCTTGAATCTCATATAGAGATCGATCCAAATCAATCTCTACCTTCTTAGGAAATTTGTTCTCTAAAAAAATGTTGAGTCTTGTGATTCAATCTCGGTAACATTCCCACTGTCCTGCTGGGCTATAAACACATCCCCCTTGGAGGTATCATAGTAACCAAAAATACTATTCTTTTCTCCAGGTCAAATCTTTTCCAAACTTATTTGAGAAATCATGGGTGTAAGCGGCACACCTCTATGTGCACATATGGTGAAGGTACAGAACTTATTCCAATACAAAACTCATATGGAGTGGAGTTAATCGTCTTCGTCGGCACATGGTTCAGGATGTGGCCAACAATATTCAAAGATTTTCCCCATTAGGAAATCAGCAGTTGGGTCTGCGCCATATCGACCGAACCATTTCAAGGAGTCTTTTATTGCGCCTCTTTGCAACACTCTTTTACATAAACCGTTAAATTCCATTGAAAAGTACTCTTCTTCCACTATCAGGGTGAAGGGTCTTTACCGTTCTGTTTAACTGGTGTAATCATCTGTAAATGCAATGAAATTTCGCGCTCCGTGTCGAACCCTAGGACTAAGAGGGTCACAAACATCAGAATGAGTTAATTGCACAGGGAAATTCAGCTCTAGGTGCCTAACCAAAAGACTTTCGGATGGAATTTTCTACTAGACAACTTACACAAGTAAACGACTCCACCTGTGGAATGTTGGGCAGCAACCCCGTTGGGCTAGCCGATACATTCTATGTTGACATTAAAAGTCAAGTCTAGTTTGTCTTTCATTCACATCGCAAACATATCCGCGAGTAGAAGAAAACATGAAATTGTTATTGTTGCATGAATCTAAATCCGAAACAATAAATCCACCAGAAATAATACTAAAGCTAAACGAAGTTGAACCTAAAGACAATTGGACGAAAGATTTGTGAAAAGATAATCTAAAACCGAGTTTCATTAATCCTAAGATTGAAATAACATATCGATGAATTTGCGGAATATAGAGGATATGACATCAGACTAAGACTCGACCACCGCGCAATCGCAACTCACAAGTTCTAATTCCTTCGACTTCAACATGAAAGTCATCGTCGATGTAAATCCACCTAATTTCACGCGGGACTCTAAGATACTCTACGAAAACATCATGATCCTTGGCCGCGTGATTTGTCGATCGTGAATCTAAATCCAAGAAGGACATGACTCAGTCATCATACCTGTACTAGAAACACAAAATTCACTTAGTAGCCAATAAGACATTCAAGTCGGATCGATTCAGGGCATGCCTTCACAAAGTGTACCCACTGGCCACAATTGAAGCATTTCCTGTATTTAGGCTTCTCGGCCTTACGCGCACATTTTTGCGGTGTTGTTTTCGGAGGAGTCCTTGGGTTCAGCTCAATCTTTGTCTACTTTGTCTTCAATGCATTTGCGCCATTGCGCTGTGAATTACTCCTTCGCCTTCACTGAATTGTCTTAGGTCCAGAGGATGGCAACACACGCACCTCAGCCTTAGGTCGAGCGATCTTGGGTCTGTCCTCTTTAACTCAATGTGCCTTCGAACGTGTTCAAAGGTAGTGAGGGCCTTAGAATGATTTATTTAGATTTTCATATGTTTCCAGTTTTTAGGCAAATAATAGATTACAACCTGGATTTGCTACTCATCGGTCACTGACTGACCGTTCTCCTTGAGTTTTACGATCATGTTGGCCATATGCCTCATATTCTATCTCGCGGAGTGTTGAGGATTAATCATGTATGAATCAAACTTAATGTTGAGTGAGCACATCTAAGCAGTCGTATAGAACCATTTCTAGCCTGCAAAGTATCCCACATCCCTTTAGCCGTGTGTTAAGCTCAGACTCATATAGGAAGTCGTCATCCACCGTAATCAGCATCATGGCACACGTCTCAGCATAATTAACCCCCCACTCAAATGGAAAGGCCTTTGCTGATTCGTTATTCCAGAGTCGGGTCTTTTCAAAATCCTCTTGATGTGGTTAATGGACTTCTACTCAAGTAGGACCATCTTTATACGCTTTCTCCAGATTTTATAGTTGTCATCATTTAAGTCTAAGACCTTTGTCCAACTAAACGATGATGTTTTTTCATGGCGTCCTAATTTCTCTAACTAAAGGAAATTCTAATAGGATCATGGAGACACAAGGAACAATGTTCTATTGCATGTAAAAGACAAGTCTCGGGACGATAGGACCAACTTGAGAACATACTTAAACCCGGGCGACAACCCTAGGTATGCCGAGAAGAACTCCCCATCTCTAAGCATGCCCTAAACTCACTACTATCAAACGGAACATAGTCTATACCAATAGTTTTTAACAGACTGGAGTCAAACATATCGCACTAAACCAAAGTGTTCGACTCTTACAAACTAATCGTCCTAGCATAATTCAAGGAAATTCGGAGGACCTCGCAGACTAACCGACCAGTTGACACTCAGGAACATTTTCCTAGGTGTAGTTCGTACTCATCCAAACTTCCGAAAGGCTACTAAGGACAATCCTAAATGTTTGTTATCTATTCTAAGTGAAAACTAGATCTACCTATGTAGTTAATCTAACACATGCAAGCAAAGAAATAAACCATACATGTCAATACACACATAAATATATTGATACTTTTCAAAAATAAATTAATTTTGGGGCAAATTTGTAATTCTCAAAACTTTGAGGACCAAAGTCACCCTTACCATACAATTTTTCATAAGTTGAAATACCATTCATAACAGATGAGGGCATCACGTTACTAAGATAACATGCAGTGAGAATACAGTCCCTCCCCCCCCCCCCCAAAAAAAAAAAACAAATCTGGAAGGAATACGTGCTTCTAGTTTCTGTGCCCTAGCAACTTCCAACAAGTGTTTGTGTTTTCGTTCAACAATTCCATTTTGCTGTGGAGTCTAAGGACAACTACTCTCATGAATAATCCCTTTGTTTAAAAAAATTATTTTGCATTAGCCATTAAAAAAGTCTCATCCATTATCTATTCTTATTCTTTTAACAGTAGTGCTAAATTGATTCTGAATTAAGTTCAAAACTGTTGTATGATTACAAATATTTAAGACTTAGTAAATATGTCCAAGTATGATGGGAAAAATCATCAACGATTGTAAGGAAAAACGTTTCTTATCATATGTGGACTTTTGGTACGGCCCCCATACGTCCAAGGAAAACAAACTGAGTTTTAGAAGTGCTGGAAGGGAAAGGTAATCAATGTTTTCTAGCCATGGGACAGATCGCACAGTCTATTACATTTTGATTTTGAAAAGAAACTAATCTAAGAGAGTCTATCTTGCTTAGGATTTGCATCGGTGCGTGACCGAACCGTTAGTGCCATAAAATGGATTGAAGATTAGGAGGTAAGGAAATATGTTGAGCTGATAGTCTTGCAAGAGTATCAAAAAAATGAAGACCACCAGCTTCTTTACCAATCCTCAACACCATTCCATTGCATAGATCCTGTAGTAATACAAGTTTTGGAAAGAAAAAAAGTTGCAGAACAGGACAGGTCTTGCGTTAATTTTGAAATAGATAGCAGTTATACTTAATCTTGGGTAAATACAACACATTTTTCAGTTTGCTTGGGTTGTTATACCTGAAACTATTGAACGGGAACCATTTGACACTTGCACATGAGATCCAGTTTTCTTAAAATCAATTAAACAGTCTGATCTGAAACTCATGTGTTTGGTTGCTCGCATGGCAAGTATCCAGGTATTGTAATTCTGTAAAGAACAATTAAGAGATATACATGCGGCATTGGCCATGGCATCAGAGCCTACGACTTGCTCATTTTGTTTACTCAGGAGTTTAGTAAGTTTCTCCATGCTTATCATTGTAGATCCAGAATGAGTAGACTCGAGTGATGTCAGACAGCTGGAATTAACATGTTCAAGTGTTGAACAAACATAAGAACTGCAATTGGGGTGGTACTGAAAACCTAGGGCATTATTGGCTTGAAATGGTTTCCTTTTGGGGTTAGGATTAGCTACCTTCCAGACCGCAGGGTACCCATGTTTTTTAAAAGCAACGATTGACAGTGTGACCTTTGGTTTTACAGTATTTACAAAATAGGTTTCTCCTAGGTGGACGAGGTTGATTGATAATATTGGCCATATAGGTATCAGAAAGTCCTATTTGTGTTTCTTCTTGAATTATAACAGAGTATGATTGGTTCAGACTAGGCAAGTTCACTCTCATCAAAAGGTTAGAGCGAACAACTGAATATGAGTCATTAAGCCCATTGAGAGATTGGAGCAGTTTTAAATTTGCAGCATGCTCAAGATGTTTTTGGAATTGTTCGCACTCACGAGTTGGAAGACCACAAATGACATCGAATTCGTCCTGCATTAATTGAAGCTTAGAAAACAAAACTCAAAAATACATTGACCTTGCTGAGCAAGAGAGATATGTTAGTGTAATTGGAACATTCGAGATACATTGACTTTATTAAATCTTTCTTTTAAATCCTTTCAAACCTGAAACACACTTGTGCAATAGACTATTCCGTTCATTAATTCACGGGACATAGAGTTCATGATCCAAGCCAAGACAAGAGCATTGCATCTTTCCCAGATCTTATGTAAGCTAGGTTCGAAATTTTCTTTGACACGCGTTCCATCAATAAATCCAAGTTTGTTTTTAGCGATAAGGGAAATGTGCATAGCACGACTCCAAAAAGTGTAACTATCATAACCAGATAGCTTTTCAGAGATTAAAGAAATACCTGGTGTGTCTGAAGGATGAAGAAAAGTAGGATGGTTACTATCAATTGTTGGTTGAACTGGTGCCACCATGGTCATTGTATTGAGACCAGTGACATCCAATCCAGCTTGGACAGTGGTAAAGTTAGATGAGGATGAGGCATAGGCCATAACTTGGATCAAGGTAAGAAAAGGTTAACAGAGTTTGTGAGATCACAAAACAAAAACAAATCTGCAACCAGAACTTAGAAAAGAAATACCAGTGAATAATCTTCAGATTATGTGGTTATTATATATGTCATGCATTTCAATGAAGAAGAACGAAACAACATGCAGTTCTCACGTCATAAACAGAATGTAGAAGAACGAAAGGATATCATGCAGTTCTCACATCATAAACGGAATGAAGAAAAACGAAAGTAAAAGGCCGAAAGGAAATAAACAGAATGAAACAACAGGAAACAACAACACGTAAGGAACTCACCAAATAACAAAGGGTTGAATGTTCGTCTCACGTCATGTTCACCATATTTAAACAGTATGTAAGCATCGGAAAAAAAACGTTGAAGAGATGCACTTGGCCAGCGCAGAAGCATGACAAGGATCAGAAGAAGCTATCAAAGCCTTAATGAATCGGATACCATGTAAAGAGAAGCATGAGGCACATAACCGAAGTGAAGAGAAGCGTGCGCAGAACCGAAGTGAAGAGAAGGGTTGCGCATGTTTCAGTCGAACAAAACGTCTAGGGTTATTCATAGAAGCACTTCCTTATATAGGGAAGGAAGATTTGGGAATTACAAAATAGTCCTAACAGAAACTCAAATATCAATACATTCTAAACTAATCTAAACATACATAATAGTCCTTAAACTACCAAATCAGCTTGTAATTTAACACATCATTGTGTGACACACTTTTGGCTCATTACTATCAATGGGTTCATTCACCTTTCCCTCGCATTTCACTTCCACTGCGATATTCTTTCTTGATTTAAGTTCAGTCGACGGGGTTGATGAAGGATTGGAACACTGATTGGTTCACAACCATGAAATCTTAGCCACTTCGAACCACGGTGTTATCAGACTTGAAGGTAGCATTGAAGGTAGATGTAAGGAAAGTGTTGATTTTGGTGGTGGGGCGGAAAATAGGATTTTTTGGCTCGTACGTGCTTCTATGAAGATGAAGATCAAGACGACAACCACAAAGAGAGACGCAAAGGTTTTCGATCATGGACAACTCGTGGTTCCCTAGATTTTCCATCTAGAAGTTCCTTAGACACAAAATTTATGATTGACCTAACATTGTTAACCTAGATTGCAAGACTCAATTTAAACACTAAATGAAAAATCGCATGAAAATAAAGAACTACTGCAATTTGACAGATCACTGAACTAATCGAGAAAAAATAATCAAATTGGAGGTCACAAGCGTCTTCATACATGAAGAATATATATCACTAGCATCCAGATTTATTCACGACAAAGTGCAATTGGAATTTATTGGGAAGACAATTTGTTCTTGTCCTATTGCAGAACGTTATGTATTATCTCGTGGGTGGATGGGTGTATATTTGTGTTTGCTTCATTTCAATAAAAATGACGGGGGGGGGGGGGGGGGGATATTGGAGGTTCTACCTCACTAGAAGGGGTAGCAATAAAGACTTCTGTTATGTGTCTCTTCTCACGTTGGCATAGCTAGAACAGAAAAATGATTCATTGGCTGTTGAATTTCGCCCGAAGAGAAAGAAGAGTTGCTTGTTGGCCAAGGAAGTTTCTCATACAGAAAGTCGTCATCTCCAAAGAATAAAAAAAGAATCAACCATACGGGTATCTCCCTTCCTCCTTACTCTCTCTACTATCATTCTCTTTCTCTCTAAGAGGTCCTTGTCGGTTTGAATATAGGTGTACGCACAAAGTTTGATCTTATTGTCTGTCTTTTGTGCCCTACATGAGGGAACTTTGCCATTTTTTTGGATTTGGATTTTGGTTTGTTAAAATTTTTAGTTTTATCTGTTTATCTTTTTTGGAATGAGGATTGATTTGATATGGTGATGGTGGAAATCCAACTGTGTGGTGGAAGTTGTAGATCCTTTTCAGTTCTTTGATGTGCATATTTTAGAGTTCATTTAGTATTGTGGGTGAGGATTGAGCGGTTTGTAAGGTGAGTTTTACTAAAGTTTGTTCTTCTTCAATAAATCTTAACTACCAACGGACACTTGGTCCAACGATATCGCCCTTCCTTGGATGCAATAGGTCCCGACATCGATTCTCGGCATGTCCCAAAATTAATTCGTGGATGACCAAAAAAAACATCTTAACTGCACAAATATATCATCTGTAAAGGAAGGGGCATATCCGGCATTTTCTAAAAAAAATAAATTGAACGTTTAAATGTAAGAGCTTTTAGATTTTCATCTAAAGAAAACAGAACCAAATATAAAAAAATTACAAACAAAAGGTCCAGTAAACATATTAGATTTTTTTTTCATATTTTTCCATATGTATATATATATATCTTTCTAAATGGATAATGTAGTTGTATGTTATTCTTAGCGTCCGTTTACTCTTATTTTGTTAGTTCCTCGTGATCATGGGAGATATTGATGGCCGTGGAAACACACATCGACACACGAGAAATGTCACAGATTTAAATTCGCTCTAAATTTCAAGATACGTGACTAACTCAATTCATATATCATAAGCACCCTCAAAAGCCTAAATTTTAAGATGTGAGATTAACCACGTCTCACTTCACTACCAACCTCAATCTCAGACTAAATTTTAAGATGCAAAATTAATCACATATGAACTACTACGCTCATTTTGGCCAAAAAAAAAAACTACTACGCTCATTCAAAGTCTATATTTCAACTGTTAAGTTCTACATTGGATTCACGGTTTTACCCAAGTCCGGTTCCGTTAACCCGGATCGGTGGTGTAACAAAATGTTTAGCACTCCTATATAGATGTACACGAGTGTAATTTTCTCTTTTCCATTAATTTGGCGTTTTTTAAACAGAGTTTTTGTAAGTGGACGTAGTACGATAGCAGTAAGAAAAACAAATGACTGTAAACTAGGAATAAGTCAAAATCATCACAAAGTCAAATGCATGCACATACAAAATTTATGTCCCCAGTTGAAAAATTAACAAACCCTAATAGTATGAACCGTGGAGGATGAGTCGGTCGCACCTCCCCGATTTTTTGTCGTTGTCTCTTCACTAGTTTGTGCCTTACGCAATAAGGCGTCTTCATGATGAAGACGCTTCTGATGTGGTAGTGGTGCTGCTGCAACGGGTGCGTATATTCTGTTTGCTGCAATACCAGTCGCTGGCCGGGGCGGTGGTGGAGAGCCTCCCACAAACACCACAAATTGAGACGGTACTGACTGTGCGTCTCCATTGCTCCGTGCTGCTGCTGCTGGCTTCTTGTTAAGACGATATTTCTGGATCAAATTATAGATAGATATTAATTACAATTTGATGTGATAGATATAGTACCCATAACAAACCTGTAAATGGCTCTTAACTTCATCATTGGTGAGACCATCAACCTTCATTCGGTCTCTTATTTGCTTAGGCGTTGCTACTGAAACAGAAACAAACTTAATTAATTGATATATTTATGGACTCCCACTCCCACTCGATTCCCACGAAGTGAAATATATAGAAGATGGATCCAGTCACCTTGAGAGCCGCCAAGCTGTTTTAGGGCATGCACGAAACGGCGATGCAACTCCGCAGACCAGCACCGCCTCTGTTTCCTCGTTGTCTGCCCATCATCTGATCTTCCGTAAGTCCCGCCGGCAGATGATGTGTTGGCCGATGAACTAGTTGCGTAGGACCCAGGCGGAGACGCTACCCTAATATCCGACGCGCCGCCATTGCCAACAGGTGAAGATCTCTTTTCATGAGTAGACTCCTGTAATTGTTTATGACGGACAAAATTTTATATTTTTATCATAAATATATTTGGTAATTAGCTTAAGTCAAATTAATCCCTAAAGCTTAACCATCTGTAGTTACAGAGTTTGCGTAGTTGGTCCAAAGTGTTGTTTAATCAGTCAAACACATTATGCGTTTTTTTGAAACTTATTATGATGATGATTTTCTTTTCATTACCTCGTGGTCTCCTTGAAGAAGGTTCGTGTGATTATCGGGTTCATGGTCCCAAAGCGAGACTGATCGTAGCCAGTCGGACTTTTTCTTGTCGTCCTCCGCATCGACCACCTCCTCTATATAATCAGTAGAAAACCTCTTTATCGGAATGAATTCCATCATAATCTCCGACTCCCGATTACATTCCTCCGTCGTCACAGATCCCATTTCGAACTGCTTCTTACATGAATCAATCGCTGCATTACCAAATAATAACATAATATACTAAAAATTAATGACAGAAAGCATCAATTAAAACGGAAAAACAAGGAGATTTTAGATAATATATACCTTGAGTCATTAACTCCATACATAGAGGAAGTTCTCGCTGAAAGACTTGGATTTTACGTCTTTCTTCCTCTAAACCTTCCATGTAACTCCTCGTATCTGTAGTATGTCGATCCATCTTCAAACTTCTTCTTGCTCTGACACAGAAAAGCAATCACTTGTCCAGAAAGATCCGATTGATCAATTCAATCGAAACCAGGGAATTGGAATCGGAAACATAAACAGATTCAGGAGGGGGAATATCTCACTTTGGGGTATATTGATTGATTAACTACAGATAAGGAAGAGGTAGATAGATCCGGACGGAATGGGAGACAAAATAATACTGGGGAGGGAGAGAGAGAGGAAGATGGAGGAACGAGGTCGAGGCGTAGCGTATGGACGAATCTTTTGATGCGATTTTTTGGGCATTTAAAGAGAGAGAAAGAGGAAAAGATAGTCCGACCCGCGACGGAGCTGTGAAAAATATATAAAATTATGATTATATTATAGTGGTTATTTTTTTATATGGTTAATTGTATTATTATGATGCGGTGCGGTTACGGTGATAAATTGTATGTCCGCAATTATTATGGTTATGATATTTTAGTCATACCGATAGTTATAATCATGGTTATTATATAAATATATTAATAAATACTAATAACAGAATTAAGATTTTCGATTTCATGAATCTATAATCTAGAGCGAACTGTAATTTAATGATATAAATGTTAAATGGTATTAGTGTTAATTTTGAATAGTTCTAATATTGAATGATATTATTGTTGAATATTTTTGTTGTTTGTCACATAACTTTATATATTTATTAAGATAATATTTATAATATTTCACATGTGATAATAAGTATGAGTATACGGTTATGATGAATATGGTTGGTGGTATTAAAAATTGTACCCGCAATGATTATAATTACGGTATTCAATTTAAAAATATGGTATTCTTATGATACTTGGTAAAATTGTACTGTAACCTTACAAATATCAGTCCTAGTCCTAGAAGATAGAGATATTTAGGAATTAATTAATTGATGAATTCATAATATTGCTATTTTTTTAAAAAATAAATTAGTAACCAAAATCTACATATTGTTTATATATGTGCTTTATTTTTTTGTATAATTTAGTAATTGTTTTTAAAAATTTATTACTTTAACTTTATGAAGTTATGCAATTTATTAATTGATTTTTTTTAAAATGTTATATTACGTGATGAACATATGCATGTATGTACTTGATAACATATTTTTTTTTTGACCAAATACTTGATAACATATTAGATTAGATAGCATAAAAAAATAAAAAATAAAACTAATTAGTGATCCGTTTTCTTCCGTCTTCGCTTACTTCTCGTTATGTATGTATGTATGTATGTATGTATTGGGTGCAGACACGCAACTAGATGCCATCCGTTTATCTATCCACCTCATCTATTCAGATAAAGATGAAGTCTTCCTATTCCCAATTTCAAACCTAATTCTTGTTAAAAAAAATTATTCTCTTGTAAGTTGTAACCAATGTTATCTGAACCCGGCCAGCCCTCGAACCGGTTCGAGGGCCGGTTCTCGATTCGGTCGGTCCAACACGGTTGGACCTGGTTAAATGTGTGGTTCACTGTTTATAAGAAAAAAAAAATCCTTAAGATACATGAACATGTTCTCTTCCATGTCCATCTTCAACCTTCTCAATGCTTTGTGTGTTTAAGGACTCTGCAGAAGCGTTACCACTGGGGTCACTACTTTGGGACATTGATGAAACTTGGAGTTACAACAAAGGAATGCTTCTGAAACTTGCAGTAGCGTTACAACAACAGATTCATCAAAATGCCAAAAAATCTATTGTTGTATGTCCAACTGCAAATCCATACTCACTATGCCAAAAATGTACAAGTCTAACTCAATTTTCTTAAAATGCGTACTCCATCCGGGGTTCAAACTAGGAATCATCCCAACCTTTAATATGAGAATTTGTTTGATCAACTTTTAAGAATAAGAACAATTTTCAAAAGCAATAACAACAACAACCAAATCACAAATTGGGCAACTATGACCTACTCGTGGCAATATATAAATTGAGAAAATAAAGACTAACAATTAAATTTGGATGACGAATGATCATCTCACATGCATAGTATGAGTCTTGCCACTGCTTGGAACACCACAAGCAAAAAAAGTTCCTACAAAAGGAATAAGACGAAGAAGAGGAAAGGATGAAGACAACCTTCACAAACATAATATAGTCTAATGAATCATAGATCCTAATACTAATAGAAAAGATATATTACTAAGTCGTTGGTCAAGCAAAAGAACATAGTGAGAAAGACTATAATATAACCACATATTTCACAATGACACATATCACAAAGTCCTCACATCCTGAACCTTTTTATCAAGTTTTATTTATGATTCACGCTTCTTATGAAGTTTTATTACGATGATTCTTCATTAGAATGAGTATTCTAGCAGGAGATCTCTCGCTTCGATACTATCTTATACAATAACCTGACTAAATATGACATCTATTAGCAAATTAGTCACTTAAAAGCGTTGTATATTTCAATGGGTAAAATCTGATCAAACAAAATGTTAAATTCATGGATGTTTGCGCATACCGTTGACCCTTTCCATAGCAATCTGGAAGTACACTTAAGGATACAATTAAATCGTTATAGTTAAAAAAAAATATATGCAAGCATCAATTGAAAACATTAATGGTTATACTCTCTAAGGGATAAGACATCCAATTTCTGCAGGTTGAGAATGATCATAATAAATTTAAATCTTTGAGCAATTTCAACACCAATTTCACCAACAATTTTCAGCAATTTAAAGCAAACCCTAAACAAAGGAACCGAATGAATGTCCCCAAGCAAGGAACTGAGGCAATTCAGCGAGGAACCGAAGAAATTTTCACCAATTCAGCAAGGAACCGAAGCAAGGAACCGTAGTTAGGAAGCAACCGAAACAAGGAAGCAAGGAACCGCAGCAAGAAAGAGCCGAACCAATTCAGTAAGACAACAACAATGAAAAAATTGAAGAACCTGAAAGACTACGACTGGAAGAACGAAGTGAAAGCATCAATTTCTTCATGGACGGCTGAAGCTTGGCAGTTCAGATGAAGGTTGCGGCTGGAACTTCAAGGAACGAAATCAAATGCGTGAAATGAAACACTGAAGGCTCAAATGAAAAACTTAACTTAGTTAGAAAACCGTGTGCAGAACAAAACTAATTGGTTCAAACCGAAAAAAATCAATTGGTCTGTAAAAACAAAACCCAAAAAATGAACCAGAAACAGGTCGGTTTTGCAAAACCGATCGGTATAAACACTGTTTACTTGCAAAACAGTCTTTTATTCTGAACCAAACCGGACAAAGGTCCGGTTCCCGATCAGACCTCCGGTTCTATAACACTGTTGTAACAAATTAATTTTATACCGAGGTTTTCCGTTTTTCTTCTAAAATCAGATTTTTTCCCCTGCAAATTATATTGAACAACAGATGTTATAATTTTTCAGGGCTTTTATTTTTTTCGTTTCATTTTTTTTTATTTTTGAATAATTTTTCAGAAATTTAAAACATTATTATATAACTAACAAATTGTATTGTTGGTTGTTTTAATTTAGTTTTGTTTTTCTTAACTCTTCCTTAGACTTTAAAAACAATATATATATATATGGTCGATAGTATGGTCAACCCTATGCGTTGTAAAGATCATCATTTCACTAATAGCTGAAATTGGATATTTTTTCAAAAAGTAACTGTGTCAGAAAACAAATTGGAAAAAGTAAATACTGTCATAAAGTATTTAGAAAAATGTGTATTTACTGTTGTAAGTAGCGATTTCTTGTTGTATTAGTAAACTGAGATCACACCAGATTTGATAGAAGAACAGAATTGATGAGAAGAAACGAAGAAGTTCAAGGAAGAAAGCTTCGAGAGGAAGCAATCGAAAGAGAATAAATAACAGAATAACAGAATTATGAACCTTACTATCAAATCAGGTTAAGTTTACAATGGAATTGGTTCCGTTTATATACAGAACAATCTGACTTTGCATTACGCTTGATGATTCTAGAATACACAAGAAGACTCTCTAACAAACTAGACTATTCTAGCTCCTACTTGAACTGCAAGTAACTAACATTGAAGATTCCTTGCATTGTATGCAACTGACTTTGTAATCTTCATTCATCTTTCATATACATCCTAACAATTCGCTACTGTATGTAGCGGAAAAAAAACGCTACCTACAGTAGCGAAACACAAGAAATCGCTACTAACGGTAGCGAAAAATAGGAAAAACGCTACCACTAGTAAGGGCAAATATCATCTGAAATAGCAAGAATTTTTCATCAAATCCAGTTCTTACTCAGATCAACTATTTTCACAAAGTTAATTCTTTTAAGCTTTTCTACATAATTGTTTTCATTTCTGTCAGGAAAGTTTTCATTTTCCTTCATCTTACCAATGAAGCTGGGAGGTTTCCAATTTTCCTCCTTCTTACCATCCTCAACCTGCTACAGAGTATCTTGACGTTGTCTCTGTAGAAACTATTTTTGGCACTTAAGCTTCACCTTATGTCAGAATGATTGCACTTCTTTGTATTAGACTGAGGAACTGGGAAAATGATGAAATTGAATTCTTGATAAACAGAGATATGCACCTATACCAATTAACAGAGAGTTAACCAAGATGATCAGATAACTCAATATTGATTTACTGATGATCATCAAGCTGCAAAACAATCAAAGATTCTAATAAACTATCATATGCAGAGAAATATTCATTACTCAGTATGCTTCCAAATGTGATGACATTCAGAATTACTCACAGCATGTCCAGAAATACGAGCACAATAAAGAAAAAAACATTGAGAAAGAACAACTGAAAAATGATAGAAGTAAAGAAAAAAGAAGTAGAAAACCAAAACCAGTTTATACACAACAAGAAACTCAAACAGATGAAACAGATATACTAACACAATATTAGTCATCATCAGAATCTATCTCAGAGCTCCTGCTTCTGAGACTCCTGGTGTCATCACATTGAATATCAGACTGAACATCCTCAAATGTCATAACTCCAAGTTTCTCACGAAATTGAGAAAACAACTTTTTCGTGAGAGGTTTAGTAAGAATAACAACAATTTGATCCACAGCAAGCACAAAATTAACATTTATTTGACCATTTTGAACTTTTTCTCGCACAAAACAAAGATCAAGCTCTACATGCTTCATCTTGGAATGTTGAATTGGATTCTTTGTTAATGCAACAACTCCCGTATTATCAGACCATATTCTAGGTATAGAAGAAAATTTAATTCCAAGTTTAGTTAATAAGGAAACCACCCAAATCACCTCACACATTGCATTAGCCACAACTATGTATTCTGCCTCAGAACTAGACATGGAAATCACAGACTGTTTTTTCGAACTCCATACTATAGGATTGTTATTTAAAAGAAGATAATGTCCAGACACAGATTTACGATCAATAGAATGACTACCCCAGTGTCCATCAACAAAGGAAACAAGACTTACCTCTGATGAAGGTACATGAGGAGCTCTAAACAAAAGACCATGATTAATTGCTCCTTTAAGATACCTCAAGACTCGTAAAACAGCCTTCCAGTGATGCTGAGCAGGTTGTTGCATGAATTGACTAAGCTTGTTAACTGCAAAGCTTATATCAGGTCTAGTTATACACACATGTTGTAATGCTCCTATAGTACTTCTATACATGGTGGAATCAACTGGAGGAGAAACAGAACCTGACTGAGAATAAATAACTTTGCTGAGAAAATTCTCTAACATTGGAGTAGGTAATTGAGATGCATTTGATAATCCCACTTTGAGAATGACTTCATTTATGTATTTCTTATGGGATAGAAGAAAGCAGTCATCACCAACTTGAACATCCATGCCTAAAAAATAGTTAAGTAATCCCAAATCCTTCAGGTTGAAGTCACGATTTATTTGAGCTATTGCATCTTCTACTCCTTTCGAATCATTCCCTGTAACCACTATCTCATCAACATAAACCAAAAGATAAACACTTCCCTTGTCAGTATTTTTTAAAAACAGACAATTATGAGCCAGAGATGTAGTAAAGGTCAGAGAGTTTAGCAAAAGTTTATTGAACCTTTCAAACCATGCTCTTGGTGCTTGTTTAAGACCATAGAGTGCTTTATTTAGTCTGCAAACTAGCACCCTACCTTGATCATCTCGTTGTTCAAATCCCGGAGGTTGCGTCATATACACATCCTCAACCAATTCGCCATGCAAAAATGCATTATTAACATCAACCTGTCGCAATAGCCACTTATGAGTTCGAGCAAGAGTAAGAATAATTCTCACTGCTGGTGATTTAACCACAAGACTGAAAGTGTCCTGAAAATTGAATACTGGTTTCTAAGAAAACCGCTTTGCCATTAATCTAGCCTTATATCTAGCCACTGATCCATCTGAGTTTTTCTTCACTTTAAACAACCATTTGAATCTCACAGGTAACAATGTGAGACACCATGTGTTGTTGACAACCAATGCATTGAGTTCTTCCTGAACAGCTTCTTTCCAATGAGAAGATTGCATTGCAGTATATATGTCATTGGGTGGAGAATGACTTAGATCATCAGGTAGCTGCATACATGTAGTTAGAGCATTGATGGACTTTGTTTTAGACCCGTTGATCATAGGATGAACATTAGTATGCTCGGATGAATATTCAACAAAAGTAGGCACATTTTGATTATCTTGAATGTTATTAATATCACTCCCTACAGGAATAAGCAATGAGTTGTGAGGAATATACCTGATTGATCCTTGATCAGTGCAGTGTTATTTAATGGTAAAAGATTACCTGAAGAAGCATAATTATGAAGAGAATCCATTGATGGAATCAACTCTGAACCTTGAGTCACATATCTTACTACATTATCTGGCATAGGAAAGGATTGCACCCCTGTGGAAACCTCTGTAGTTTTATCAACTGCAATGTTTCCTGAACTAGTCTGAGAAGAAGAACTAGCCGCCTGAGATGATGTGGCATGAGTATCCATAGGAACTAAACCTGTATGCTGAGAAGTATTTTCATTTTGACCAGTACGATTAGATAGCACATTCCCATCAACAGGATTACAAATAGATGAATTCAATGGAAAGAAGAACGGGAGAGAAGTTTCTGTGTTTATGACAGCTGAAGACTGCATAAACTCACCCTGTTTGTCAGCAAAAGGGAAAACTGATTCATGAAATATGACATGTCTAGAAACATACACTCGACCTGAGGCATCTAGACATTTGTACCCATGTTGATTAGCACAGTATCCCAGAAAACCACATGAAGAAGATCTAAAATCGAGTTTGTGCTTATTATACGGTCTCAACAAAGGAAAACATAGGCAGCCAAATACCCTTAAAACTCATAATCAGGAACCTTTAAAACATTTTTTCATGAGGTGAGACATCCAGTAACACTTTCGTAGGCAACCTATTTATCAGAAAAACCGCAGTAAAGAATGCATCTTGAAAAACTTACCTTTTGATTGAATACATCCAACGATATTGCACTGGCCCAGCTATTTTTGCTTCCTCTGCTAGATGGATGATAAGATGGACTGTAATATTGAAGAAACTTGGTGGGAATATTCTCTCTAGATTGCACATTGTCATGGGTAATTGCGACTCCACCTTCAACAGATCCGACAGGTGCAACTCCTTAGAGCATAGAATCCTGAATGTGTTAGTCATGTCTATCACAGTTTTGCATACATGTTTGGGGAGTAATCCTTTAATAGCCACAGATAGGATACGTTGCATGAGAACATGGTAGTCATGACTTTTCAACCCAATCAATTTTCTGTCTTTCACCTTAACGCAACGTGAAATGTTTGATGAATAACCGCTAGGAAGTCTCAAGTTCTTAAGAAACTCACACAGTTTAATCTTCTGTTCCTTTGATAGGGAAAAGCAAGCTGGTGGTAAGACCAATTTTGTTCCTCTACGGACTGGATGCAAGCTCGTTCTTATGCTAAGGCCTGTAAGTCGAGCCGAGCATTAAGGTTGTCATTCGTTTTACCGGCAACACCCAATAACATCCCAATTAGGTTATCACACACGTTTTTCTCAATGTGCATCACATCCAAATTGTGAGGGATTAAGAGGTGCTGCCAATAAGGTAGTTGGTAGAATATGCTTTTTTTTTTTCAAATTTCCAGTAGTTGAGTCTATTCCAACCTGAATGGGCGGTTGAGTCTTACCGAACATGATTGGATCAAGATTCTCTATCAAATGTAACACTTCCTCCCCCGATAGTCTTTGTGGGGCCATCCGTAACTCTCGTTTCCCATTGAATGAACTTTTGTTTCTTCTCCATGGGTGATCGGTGGGGAGGAATCGTCTGTGTCCCATAAAAGAACATTTTCTCCCATTCTTCAATCGACAATAATGGGTGTCCATCTGACAGATAGGACATGCCAAATTACCGTAAGTAGCCCAACCGGACAAGTTCGCATAGGCAGGAAGATCATTAATGGTCCAAAGTACAGCTGCGCGCATCTGGAAGTTTTCTTTCTTATCTGCATCACATGTGAGCACACCATTCGACCATAACTCATTCAGCTCTCCGATCAACGGTTGCATATACACGTCTATGTCATTTACTGTAGCCTTTGGTCCGGGAATCAACATTGATAGCACGTAGTTTGTATCTTTCAAACACACCTCGGGAGGCATATTGTATGGAATAAGAACAACTTGCCACATGCTATATGGGTGACTTTTATCACTGTACGGATCAAACCCATCCGTAGCTAATCCAAGCCTCACATTCCGTGGGTCTTCCCCAAATGCAGGTATTACGCTGTCAAGTTTCTTCCAAGCGTCTGTATCAGCAGGATGACGTAGAATACCATCCTTTAATCATCGTGTATGGTGCCAGGTCATAGAGGAAGCCGTTTTGGGGGACATGAATAATCTTTGCAACCTTGAAGTTAGTGGAAAATATCGAAGTACTTTGACTGGTAGCTTCCCTCTTTGTCGCTTCGATTGCTCTGGTATATCTAGTCCTCCAGTGTTGCGTCGAGGTTTAATCCATCTTGACTCCCCACACGTTGGACACACATCCAAATTGGCATACTCTTTTCTAAATAGTATATAGTCATTTACACAAGCATGCATCTTTTGGTAGTCCAACCCTAACCCTCCTATAAATTTCTTGGCTTCGTAGTAGGACTTAGGGACTATGTTCCTTGGTGGCAATACTTTACTTAGCATTCGAAGTAGCTCATCAGCGAACTTGTTTGAAACCTTGTACAGTGCCTTGAGATGCAACAATTCAACTAAAAAGGACATCTTCGTGTAGGAGACACAACTGGGATATAAGCTCTTGTCACAATCTTCTAATAGCTTATAAAATGTCCTAGCATCGGCGTTTGGTTCCTCACCTTCGTCCACCCTCATACCACCGAACCCCATCATGCACCATATCCTCCATTTCCCCACGAGAGGATGAATTCCTACCATTACGGATCACATCTTCGAATTCCTCCCCATGATTCACCCATGTAGTATAAGTTGGCAATATTCCCAATTTTTCAAGATGGAGCTTAACAGTAGTTCTCCCCATTAAGAAAGCACCAACACAGTTATTGCAAGAACAGTAAATCTTACCATCCCAACTGGAATGAGAGTAGGCAAAGTCGAGAAACGAAGCGACCCCTTCCTTATATTCCCCACTTTGCCGAGGTTTGGTCATCCAACTCTTATCCATCGCACTTCTATTTCTGCAAAGAAATATCAACCCAAATCTTTGGGATTAAAAAGACAGCACAACAGTTTAGAAACATGCAGTACATGAAGTAGCATCATCAGTTGTTGACAGTTATCCAGACCGTTTGTAAAAGTTCAAATATGCATTTTCGTTTATGTGTGGATCGAACCAAACGGAACCAGAGAGCTGTCCGTTGGAACCATACGAGCTGCAGCTAGCTTAATTGCTAGTTAATTTATACGCAAGAGTAGAACTCCTTCGATTGACTTGTCCAATTTTATCAGCACAGTTGTTACTTGTCTGTAGCAGCACGTTTTTTGGGGCTAAACATTACAACTCGTGACAATTCAATTCGCACAATTAAGCTCATGACCGTTGGCTATATATAACACACAATTAAGCTCATGACAATTCAATTCGCAATTACAAGAAGCCACATTCGACTACTCATACCAGCCTACCTGAGGAGAAATGCTTATCGCGGGATACTGCAGCAAACGACTTCACGATTGATCGGCACCAGCTGGGTTGCTTCCTAGAATGTATGCACGCAACCTACGTGCGTCCTGGGAGTCGATCTGAAAGAGAATCCGTTCTTGGCAACGGTCGTTGATGGACTGACGAAGGCTCTGGTCTGCACGGGGGAGTTTTGAACTGTACTGGAAAAAACGGTATGTTCTGTTATAATTGCGGGTATAGAGTTTAGCAACGGAAATACATACATTACCAATGAAGTTATGCCGATACTGTTTACCCATTTATTACATCAATTAATTTTGAAAGTAAACATACTGTTTTGCAATAACAACATATTCCGTTACTAAATATCACTATTAACCTCAGTTGAGTTTTTGACACATGATTTTGATCGGCACAGACATATTGCGACGGCAAACGTCAATACTAAAGGATTGTTTGTGCTACGAAAAATGTGTTGACACTAAAATGTGTCTACTGGGACGTATTAAAATGCCGTCACTTATACACTGTTTTACCAACCCACTCCTTGTGTCGACAAATTAATTTCGTGGCTGTTGATACAGATTCTTGTAGTGCTGTATGAACTGTCTTTGTAATCTTCATTCATATGTCATATACATCCTAACAGTTCGCTACTGTAGGTAGCGAAAAAAACACACGCTACCTACAGTAGCGAAACACAAGAAATCGCTACTAACAGCAGCGAAATATAGGAAAACACTACCATTAGTAGCGTTTGTAATAAATTTGCTACTATAGGTAGCGTTTTAGACAATTATTTGTCTCTGCTACCAATTATTTGTGTTTTTGTGTAAAATTTTAAATTATTACCGTATCAATTCTATTTAATCACTCCTACTTCATCTTCTTCATCCTCCTACCTTTCTTCCTACTGCATCTTCTGCACATCTCTTAAGGTATGTAATATATTTGTATGTATTTTGTAATTATAATATTTTTAAAATTGTTTGTAATTATATTTACATACATATTAGATTAGCTAAAAAATAAGCACATCTGATATGAAATGTTATAATATTAATTATTTAGGATCAAACATGACAGAGATCGGTATCATTTACTTGTATGACGGTGAAATATTGTCTCATAATGGTAGTGAGGTCTATGTGGGTGGTACTTCCAGTATTACTACACCTACCTTGGATATTTTTCTTTATAGACTAAAGGAAATTATATGTATCGAGTGCGGTTGGCATGACGTTGACGCTAGGTCCATAAGCATATCCTATAAATTAACAGATACTGATGGACTTTGCAAGTTTGTACGGATTCGATCACAAAGTACATTGTCTGTTGCTCTACAGTTAAGCGTGACTAGTCGATTTATTGTGTTTAGTTTAACTAGAGAAGTTAACTTGAGGTCAGATACATCTGATAGTGGTGAGATAGTGAGTGTTTTGCATGGTCACACCCATAATCTCTCCGATGACGAGGTCGCCGTTGATGCACTCTCAGATGCCTCACTAAATGAAGAATATCCGTATATGGAGCATTTTACGGGTCACATTGATGAAGAAAATGAAAAGGTATTTCAGTTTGACGATGGTGGAAATAGCTCCCATGGTGGAAGTATCTCCCACACCCTTCAAATGATGCAACCCATTGCTTCTAATTGGATTGATAGTAACTGGATTGACGACTTTCAATCAAGAGATGAGTTGTATATGGATGTTGATGAACCGTCAACTGAAGGTTTTCTAAGCACAAACATGAAGTTTAGGAGTAAGGATGATTTAACTGCCGCCGTAAGGAGATGTCACATATCTAATTCTAAGATCCGAACTGTTGAGACATCGATCCCAAATTGCCGCATGACTCTATCTGGACGATGCCACTCAACCACATTAAAAGGGACTAGTGGAACCCTCGCTCGAAATAGCTCGGCATGGTCACGACATACAGGTGGTGCAGTAGTTAACGTAAAGGCGTGATATGGCATCCACCCCCCCTAATATTTAAATTTTTTCATCATATTAAGTAAGGTTACAAAAACATGAAAATTAACCAATATCTGCCAAATAAAACTGCAATTAACCTGGTCATGGGATTGAGACTCAGATGCCTCACACAGTCCACGGTACGTTGCAGCCAGCACAACTGAGCCCCAACTGTACTATGCTGTTCTTTCTAAATATCGAAGTAGGGGTAAGTACATCAATGACACGTTATCTTTATTTGTCGTTGTAAACAGAACACCACCAATTATTATCAACATAAATGTTCTCGCTTCTTGTTCAGCGGTGAGATTAGGTTGAACTAAATGTTGTCGTAAAGCAGTAATTTTCAGAAAATCTTTACGCCCTTGTAGATTCAGGCCCAACAACTCCAGACACGCACCAACCATGTCTTCCTCAGGTACATGGTCATCAGTTACAACATCTCCGTGTACTCGTAGTCCCAGTAGCATAGAAACATCCTCAAGTGTGATCGTGATCTCCCAATGTCTGAGATGGAACGTATGTATCTTGGGCCGCCAACACTCATAAAATGCGGTCAACAATTTTTGATCTAGCTTGGGATGTGACATAATAACTACATCCCATAACCCAACCGCTTGGACAATAGCTTTAGCCTCTTCTGATATTAGATTATCCTCTAATTTTAAAAACCTAAATGTTATTTCTTAGTTCTCACTCAGGTCTGACGAACGATGTTGATCTTGTTCCCAGAGTACCGATTGGTCCAACAGACCAACGTTAACAACATTTTCACCATACGAATGACTTGACATAATTACGCGTGGCGGTATTTGAACTCTACAATTTTAAAATACAAATTCTTAATTTTACCGTTTATAAATAAGTAGGTAAGCTTTAATCCACACAATAACTATTGATAATATTTTTAATTAAAAAAATACTTAAGCATAAATATTAGGCATAATCTATAAAAATGTATATTTGATATTCGAACTTGCAAGTTCTTCAACTCTGTGACGAGGGACGACGACAACGGGGAGGGGAAGGAACAATGAGGGATGAGAGCCATGGACTTCCGGCGAGTTGCGACGGCGAGGGACGACGACGCGACGGTGAGGGGCTTCCAGCGAGCTGCGACGACGAGGGGAAGGAACCACACGGTGAGAGGAAGGAACGATGGGGTCCAAACATGGCGCGAGCCTCCGGCCTTGTACAAGGAGTCGTCAAACAAGGGAAACCGAGGCTTGGACGTCGAAGATGGGGATGAACGACCGAGAAGCACCGGAGAGGAGGGACGGTGAAGTGGGTGGTTGAGGAAGGAGGAAAGATGTGTGGGTGGGGAATGCCGCCGAGGTTGGGCTTGGAGCAAGGGTAAAAAACGCCACTACTAGTAGTGTCTTTCGTAAACGCTACTGCTAGTGGCGGTTTTTTTGAAAAACGCCAATTTTTTGAAAAACGCTACTAGTAATGGCGTTTTTCAAAAATCGTCACTAGTAGTAGTGTTTTTGAAAAATCACTACCTACAGTAGCGTTTTTCAAAAAAACGCTACAACTCAACATGCTTAGATGCACATTTTGTTAAATATTTTTTTTGAATATACAATTTTTTAAATATTTTTTTCGAAACAGTTACTTTTTGATAAAACTCCTGCAATTGCTCACGCATTCTAATATGAGTTAATTGTCAATTAGGTACCTAATTTCTTTTTGCCTTAAATAGGTTGCCGAACTTTGTAAAATCAGTAAATAGATACCTACCGTTAATTTTAGGTTAAGAATAAATGGAAAATCATATACCCACCATGATGTCTGAAACCACATTTGCTTTTCGAAAAATATGTCGGAACTTCATTTTGTCGAACTGCAACATGAATTTCCTACAATCTGTTATAATATACTTTAATTTTGGATTTGAAGTATTATTATCAGAGATAAGTTTATGGGTTGACAGGGCATCTGTTTATAAGTGGATTGATTTGAATCCAAGATGTGTTACCAAGAATAGTCCATCACGGATGACCCAACATTCCGCAATGAGCCTGTTGGAGCATCCCAACTTCTTAGAGAAACAAACTGTCCATTAACCCATACAATCTCTTATCACTCCCCCTGAACCCAAATGGTTGAGATTTCCCTTAGACACTCCATCTGTGTTAATTTTTACCCACTCTTGCTCTAGGGAGCCATCTAACATCAGTAGAGAGAAGTAACTTAGATTTTTCAATACTTGAATAGCATTTTGGTGAAACCTGGTCTTACACAAATATATCTCTTATATTGAAGTATTTAAGACTTTATCTTTAAAAACGATAGAATTCCTATTTTTTCAAATATTTCAAATTGCATAGGAAAAGAACAGGGCCCATTTAATTCCTTATATAGGAGCCCATGATACCTGACAGTCAAGCTTGATCCAATCGTTCTAAGGGAGATGAGCTGCCTGAGCCACTTTTGATGGAAAAATAAAAGAGTTCTGCATTTTCTTTACATGCTACACCCACGCAAATGGACGAGTTGATTCCTTTAAATACGACTTTAGTCAAAAGACTCTTATTTTAGTGCTTGATACGAAAACGTTTATAACAACATATTTAGTTGTAAGGAAATAAGGAAATCTGTTTATGTTCATATTTATTTGACAAATTCAATCCAAGTGAAAATTTTCAAGTGTCGAATTTGTCAAACTCATTTCTACCACTTGAGTTGACTATCCTTTGATTTCAGAAAATACCTCTACGATGATATCCTTCTCCGACCTTCGACATCCCCCAACTTCTAACAACCACTTCTACGTCTAAGCATGAATTGATTAAGAACTAAACTAGTTCCAAGTCATATCTTACTTAAAAAGTGGTCAAGTTACAATTTAACCACTACAGGAATGGGCGAAGTTAAGGGCTCAGGTGTACGGTTCAAATACTATTGAGTCGTGAATATTTCATTTTCTAATTATTTGTGGCTCAATGGATGTTGAGCCCTCTTTTATTCAATTACTGGATGATTTTGTAGAGCCATAAATATTGCACCTTCTTTTTCAGCTCAATTGACATTGTCGTCAATATTATAATTTATTTTTCGCTTTCTTTCATCTGATTTTGCGGCTCAATGTTGAAGAAGTCGCAATTGCATTAAAAAAACTATTTTTCGTTGCTCATACTATTCAGTTGTCCCTTTTATTTATCATTTTTCATGGCTCATTCTTAGGTGGGCCACTATTAGTATTTCAAAAAGTAACAAATCTTTTTTGTACATCCCTTACTCTTCAGCCGTCCTTTTTAAAATAAATAATTATTTCTCGTTAATTATTTTTGACGACTCATCTACATTGAGTCGTAGAAAATTAAAATTGTTTTTAAATCAAAATTATTTTTCACGGCGTGAATTCAATATTTGTCCTTCATTTAGAACCCATAATATTTTTAAATATAACAAATCTATTTTTCACGGCTCCTACTTTTCAACAATCCCTTAAAAAAACACTTTTTCGGTAACTATTTCTGATGACTTATCTCAATTGAGCCGCGAAATATTATTTTCCACGACTCAAATCAAACATTCATCCTTCAATTATATGTTAAATTCCCATGCAAAACTCATTATGTCGAATTGAAGAACCGAAAGCTCTCCTCTGCGTTTTCTCTGCCCTGTCGCGCGCCAAGTGATCCGACCGATAAATTTGAAGATTTGTTTTTCAATTTTTTCAACGAATTAACCTTCCTCAATCTCATATATGTATCTCCTTCTTTCACTTATCATAGAAAGCGTCCGAAGTCATCAATTATGCAAACCCTAATTTCTCTATCAAGTAGTTGATCTTTGATTTCCCGGTATCTGTTCAATTGTATCATTAGTTTATATTTTATGTTGCTTGGTGATGATGCTCTGATTTTGTATATACCTTGATTATTGGTGATGCTTATTGGTTTATGTTGCATGAGCCATTCATGGTATGATTGTTGCTTGATTATATTGCGTGAGTCTGTTCTTCGTGGTGGCATGGGTCTGTTCTTTAATGGTGGTGTCTTTAATATGTCATCGTCAAATTGTTAACAGTATATATGTTTAACTTACTATCTATTTTCGTAAAAATATCTTTACAGACAAATTTTGTTTGTCCTCATGATACTAAAAGATCTTTTGAAAGGTTTATACTAAAATTCTTTGCTAAGAAGTGGAAGGATCACAAAAATTATGTAAAATAAGTTTTTTCAAAGTCGGCAGCTACCAACGAAGAAATCAAAGCAAATGTCATTGATGGAGTGAATCAATGACAATGGGAACTCTTAGTAGATCATTGATTTTCTAAAGTAGGGCAGATTTGAATGTTTCTTTTTCTTATAATTCACGCTATTGATTCTCATTGCATTTTATTTTATTTTATATTGTTTATGAGTATGAATCATCAAAACATGGGAAACATCCTTGATCACAACAATCATTTATTCACACCACTGGGTCAGAGCGTTTTGCTTGTGCAAAATATAGATTGGTATGAATGCTTTTAAATACATATTTATCTTATTTAACACAATTTGTAGTATTGCTTTGCATTCTAATTTACCGTGTTCATTTCATAGACACAAGAACATAGAAGACTCGTCGGGAGTCCTGAATTTTATGAGTATGCCCATGTCCGTAAAAATAATGGTGCATTTGTTGATGAAGTGACACACTCATTAGTGGTAATACTTAAAATTAGGAGTTTGATCCACGCTATGCGTAGAATATACAAAATTTGTATGTATTGTTGTTCAAATAAATAATAATGATGTAGTAATTTTTCTACATTTCTTTTATTGTGGCATAGAAGTAAAATCCGTAGCATTAGGGATTCTAACCTTTTTTCAACCACATTTATAAATCATCATTTGGGGATCACACCTTAGAGTGTGACCATTCTACGCTGGCCAACAATATGGGCCAGGTAAAGAGTGAAATTTAGGTAGGTATGTTCACATGTAGTAATTAACACCAAAATAGGGATCAACATACGGTTTCAAGCATGAATTGGTGAATCAAATCCCTACCATTGCGAGTGGACATGGTTATCGAAAAAACGTCCATTCATCGCAGTCACATATCATTTAAGGCAGCTTTACGATATATCTATTAGAGATGCGCGTACATATTTTGTACTCTTCTCCGTAAGACTACGTCTCTACCTCAAAAGAATGGTATTTCACATCGATGGATGACAATAACTATCTCACTTTAGGCAAAAATTAATTTCCCAATGATCTTTCCTTTTTCATATCTGGCACGACAGTTGATAAAATACGTGTTTAGTCGTGTGAATGTAAGCTCTACCAATGCCGTTATTGGTAATGATCAATCCCCTTTCAATACCTTGTTAAAGACCTATGGTTGATTTGTTATCATTATACTGTATATATATATATCCTACATCATCTGCTAAAGACCAGAGGCTAAACAAATGATGAAATTTTCCATCCTTCATTGTGGTGAAGGTTTGCCAATATAGGTCAAACTTTTTCTTTGATGTGGTCCATGCCATTTCAGAGAATTTCTTATTAAGATGTCATTGTTTAATATTTTTGTTGAAGTTGGTGCCAACACAGTATCTGTGAACACCCCAAGTGTGCTGGGAAAACCCTAGCAACTCAAACTTTAATACCCCCCCTCACGATCAGATACTATACATACAGGTCGTTGATGTTTTTGTCACGTATTGGCGCAGACGCTCTAAAAACCATGTTCAAGATATGTCAGTCTCAGAATTTGCAAAGGCGAAGCACAATAAGAAAATTTAATTGTCAACATCGTATACCACTAATACTTTTCGTGTGTACTTTTTGTACAAATTAGAGGCATTAATGCCGATTAGGGGTCGACAATGTGAGAAACCTTCAATTGAAGGCGTGTATGCCCAAAACCGCTTTCCAAAAATGCAACCATCCTTCGTTGCTACACCTTTCCAGTCATAATCATAAATGAAACCAGGATCTGAATGACATAACTCGACCATCAACGACGACAAACGTTGACATGCACTCTCGTGTATGCCAAATATAAACTTCGTTACCTGGTGTTTTTGCGTACCAGGCTTTGCAGTATGAGGCACTTTGCACATACTTAGCTTTGACAATTTGGTGCAAGTCGCAAATTCTAATACTAGTGTTATGATATACGTATGGATATATCAAATCTGCGATCACTTTTTAATCAAGTTGTGTATGATATTGGATAGTATTTGCATTTGTACAGGAGTGTGGTCGACCAATTTTAGTGATCTCCTAGTTTCCCATCTTCTTTTGCGCTCCATTTAAGGACAAAGAACAAATATCACTCATCTTATTAGCACACTTAAATGACACCACGGTTGGACTGGATCTTGCAGTGATGCATTCACGAGAATTGCTAATATGTCAAATCTTGATGTGGTGTTGAAGTGCAACTTTATTCTCATATTATATGCCTATTTGGAAATCATTTGCATCTATAGATGATTCACCGTGTGGGACTATCCAATCAGTATATTTAAACTTTCTTCCAATCTCCCAATGTAAGCTCAAGAGATATCATCTCACAATGGTAGCGCGCAATCAACCCAATCTGTAGGATATTCAACCATTGTCTCATCTCCCACAAAAGAATTTCCTCCTTCCTCTTTTTCCCCTTCTTCTTCATTTTAATTTTAATTGCTTTACTATATTATTAAGTTATTTTAAGCTTCCATGTTGAATTGTTTATGTTATCAAATTGATCATTAAATTTTATAAAATTAAAAAAAATCAAATTAGTTCCAATTTTTTTAACGAAAGGTATGACTCGAGAGTTGTGCGGTACTTGACAAAAAATGTGGAGTGGTTCGTATGGATGGGTTCACTACGGGAGGGAGTACTGATAACGGCTGAAATTAGAATAGTTAACAACTCATTAATTGAGCAATTAAATTTCGATGGCTCAAACAAGATTGAGTCATCATAGGAAGTGTTATCATATTTATGACGACTCAAAGTTGAAAGAGCAGTAAATAGACGACTCAATAGAGGGAGCCGTAAAAATCCGCGTTTGAACGAGAATGTGCTGCATTAAATAATAACTGTGGCACTTAAATAGAGATGGCGAAAACAAATATATATTCAATATTCAATTTTTTTCATGGCTCTTTATTTGAGCTGCAATATATTTGATATTTAATATGTTCGTGGCTCTTTATTTGACCCGTCAAAATTAAATACAATTTATTTTTTAATAATTTATTTTTCACGGCTCATATATTGCGACACTTTTTTTCACACGTAGATTATTCGATTTTTAAAAAAAATAAAAAACTGAATAAATTAATCTACCCCTAATCTTTATTTTACAACCTGAATAATTTTACAAACCAAAATTTGTAAATTTAAATAAAATATATTGTATATTTGTAAGTTTGCATCATTAATATAACATAAAACTATCATAAACAACAAAACTTTGTATACAATATTGTTGCTCAATTACTAAATCACTGAAGAAACAATATATAACATCATCGGCTATGTTAAATCATTTGCTTGATCATCATCTCCACTTCTACGCTCGACAGACTAATCACTACCAGAACATGCAGTTTGTTAAGTTGCGTGACCATCCTATAAAAACATCCAAAAATAAAGTACAATATATAAGATGCAATATTTAGATATCAAACTATCTAAAATTAACATATTCATATCCAATTAAACTAAACTAAACTAGAATTCGTACACAAGACTTAATCAACTAAAGCATAAAAATATGACTACTATCCAACAATGAGTGAATCGATTGTAGTGATATCATTGATAAATATAATATACCTATTTTATTTGCAGTTGGTAAGAGAGTGGAACCCCAACCAAGATTGGTAGTTGGTGTGAAATCGCTAGAACTTCCTGTCATTAAGTTTTGAAATAAATTAAATCCATTCATATTGTTATGGTTCGCGATCTGACCTTGGTAGCTAGATTGCATGACTTGTAATTGATGTTGAAATTGTTTGAACATGTCCCCTCATCTGTACCTGCATTCTAGCTTCTTGTTCTTTTAATTTCTTTCTTGCCCATCTCTCTTTCAATTAGTAGGCGTGCTCGTACACGTCTCTTTATTTCTTCTTAAGCCAAGTTAGCTTTCTGAAACCAATGTACCATGGTTGGTGTACCATCAAACTCATAACCTTTGATTCAACCATGTTTTTCTCCACTTACAATCTCACGATATATATTTTTCTCCCTTATAAGTGGATCCTCATCCGGGTTATGAGAAGTGCGGTATGCTATTTTGGATTTTGCTTGTTCTTACATCACACAATTAAGAATGATGTTTAATGCGATATTTTCTCCAAATAAAACTCGAACTCAATAGTTAATTTTTAAAATCTATATATTTATATTTATATCTATATCTATCTATCTATCTATATTTATTAATTTGACTAAAATGTATGCAATTATGACAAGAAGTTTTTTATTGCATTTACTTACTCCTAATGCCAAATTAATCAGTTTTAATTGATCCTTGTCAAACATACAATTATCACTCCTACGTGTCCTTCAAGCTTCCTCATTCATTCTCAAGATAAGTTACATAACCTTAATTAATTCTTTTTATTTAAAATGTATATTTTTATTTGTTAATATATTTTATGTAGTAGAATTTGTACAATACTAAAATACGTAATAATATATTTTATGAATGTCAAGTATGCACATATAAAATGTTTCTATTATAAATTAAATAAACTAATTAACAAACATCACATACTTTAATATAATTTAATTTTTAATATAAAATTCAACATATGAACTAATAATAATATCAAGGTAAATTTTAACAATCTAACAAAAAATATGTACATAATAACTTTTAATAAAATATAATATTATTGACTTTAATATATATATATATATATATATTATTTATTTCCTTAGTAATAAATAATAAATTTATCTAAAATGAGTATATATAATAAAATTACAAATTTATATAAATTTGTTTCACCACAACTTTGTATATAAAAATAATAATATTATAATATGTAATATGCTACTAAAATAGTTAGAGTGATTAAGTTACAAATAATTGATTTTCTCAAAAGTGAGTCTTAAAACAAACATATAAATTGGAGGAGTTTAAATTAAGTTATGGGGTAAGCCACTTAAAAGTGATCACTGGAGTTTTGACATTAACAAATTAGAGAATCTTATTTTTAATAATAGCGTGGATAAAATATTACAAAAATCTGATTCATCCAAATTATAAGGTATTAAGCCAAATCAATATATAGATAGCTAGATAATACATATATAACTTCTTAATATAACTTTCTAGAAGTGTAAAAAAAATCATTATAAAATGTTAGATTCAAAATATCGGAACTGAAGATAAATGTAATACATAAATATTAATATAAATGTCACACTTTATAAATTGTGTTGAAAAACATAATATCATATTAATAATAATAGATATTTTTTTAGGATTATATATTACTACATCATTATTATTTATTTGAACAACAATACATACAAATTTTGTATCTTCTACGCAAAGCGTGGATCGGACTCCTAGTTTTAAGTATTACCACTAATGAGTGTGTCACTTCATCAACAAATGCACCATTATTTTTACGGACATGGGCATACTCATAAATTTCAGGACTTCTGACGGGTCTTCTATTTTCTTGTTTCTATGAAATGAACACGGTAAAATTAGAATGCAAAGCAATACTAGAAATTTTGTTAAATAAGATAAATAAGTATTTAAAAGCATTCATACCAATCTATATTTTGCACAAGCAAAACCCATTGACCCATTAGTGTGAATAGATGATTGTTGTGATCGAGAATGTTTCCCATGTTTTGATGATTCATACTCATAAACAATATAAAAATAAAATAAAATGCAATGAGAATCAATAACATGAATTATAAGAAAAATAAACATTCTAACCAGCCCTACTTAAGAAAATCAATGATCTACTAAGAGTTCCCATTGTCATTGCTTCACTCCATCAACGACATTTGCTTTGATTTCTTTGTTTGTAGCACCCGTTTGTAGCCACTTCTTAGCAATGGATTTCAGTACAAACCTTTTAAAAGATCTTCTAGGACCACGAGGACAAACAAAATTTGTGTGCAAACATATTTGTACGAAAATAGATAGTAAGTTAAACATATATACTGTTAATAATTGGAAGATGACATATTAAAGACTAGTCCATTGAAGAACAGACCCACACCACCACGAAGAACAGAACCGCGCAATCTAATCAAGCAACAATCATACCATGAATGGCTCACACAACATGAACCAAGCAACATCACCAAGAATTAAGGTATATACAGAATCAGAGCATCATCACCAAGCAACATAACATATAAACTAATGATTCAATTGAAGAGATACCGGGAAATCGAAGATCAACGACTTGATGGAGAAATTAGGGTTTGCAGAATTGATGACTTCGAATGGTTTCTATGATAAATCAAAGAAGGAGATACATATATGAGACTGAGAAAGGTTAATTCGTTGAATACATTGAAAAAAAAATTTCAAACTTATCGGTCAGAGCACTTGGCGCGCGACACGACAGAGAAAACGCAGAGAAGAGCTTTCGGTTCTTCAATTCGACATACTGAGTTTTGCTTGGGAATTTAAGATATAATTGAAGGACGATTGTTTGATTCGAGCTGTGAAAAATAATTTTTCACGGCTCAATTCAGATAAGCCGTCAAAAATAACTATTGAAAAGGTTTTTTTAAGGGATGATTGAAAAGTAGGAGGCGTGAAAAATATATTTGTTATTTTAAAAATTTTATGGGTTCAAAAACATAATATCATTATAATATGTTAGATTCAAAATATCGGGACTGAAGATAAATGTAATACATAACTATATGTGAACCTACAAGACCTCAACAAAAGGTATCGCCCGAGCATCATGTTCTTAATGGAAACAAAGAACGGGGATACCTACTGCGAAAGGATACAGAGAAGAATGGGGATGGAGAACAAATTCTATGTGAACCCAAATGGAACTGCAGGCGGACTAGCCCTATGGTGGTCATCGGAGACTAGGGTCGTAATAACATATGACGATGCGCACATCGTTGATTGTGAGGTACAATTTGCAAGACGAACCGGAACCAAGCACGTGACATGTGTTAGGATATAGTGTGTCATACACTTAAGTTTAGGGGTCATCTTGCAATTATGGTCTTCTTAGTATCAACTAGTTTTCTATAAATAAGACAACAGTGTACAGTCTTCTTTGTCCCCTGTTATTCATCTCCTTTGTTTCTTCTCCTTCAATCCACCTCTAATCCGAGAATGTTGACATGGTATCAGTGCTAAATCGAGCCTGAATCCTAACCCAAGTTCTGTTCTTGCTCGAATCGATGGAAGAATCTTCACCTGCGTTCGCCAACAAGAAAGTTGTGCAGCTTGTTGGTGAAGAGAACATCTAGTCATGGAAGAAGCAAGTTTTGCTGTCTGTTCGAGGCTACAACCTGGAAAGCCATCTTCATGGGATGAACCTTGCTCAATACCTGGAGGATGAGACAGGAGCAGCTATACCAAACCCAACATATGCCAAGTTTCTTCAGCAGGCCAACTCACTTGCTTCCTGGCTCCTTGCGCCAGTCTCGTCTTAGGTCAGTGGAGGCTTAATAGGTTGTATGACTGCTGCTGCTATCTGGAAAAAGTTGCATCGTGATTTTTCATCATCATCACCCACTAGGATTATGCATCTGCATGACAGACTTAAAGCTAGAAAACATGTTCACCAGTCTATGCGTGACTACCTTACTGAGAAACAAACCTCCTGTGATAGCTAGTTGTGGTCACCCAATAGAAGAAATGCAGCAAATCTCAATTGTGTTAAACGGTGTAAAGGGTCAGTTTGATAATGTAATAGTTGTGATTCATGCTAGTCATAATCCTTACACCATTGCCTCTGTTAGTTCTGTTCTCCTTGATGCTGAGGCTAGACAGTCAGATTTAATGTTTGATTCGAATGTGGCTTCTACTGTTGCTGCTGTTAAGTTACCTGTTACTACTAAACCTGTTCTAGCTTATGAGGAAGGTAGTTCAGGGGTAAAAGATGGTTTGCCTATGCTGCTGCTACTACTGGTCAGCTACCCACACCACAGCCGCATCCCAATTCCTTTGATAATCAGCAACCTGGTAGAGGCAGGGGCGTGGCCGTGACTTTGGAAATAACAGGCCTCAGTGCCAGTTATGTGGAAAGTTTGGGCACCTGGTGCACATATTCTTTCACAGGTTCAATGTACACTTCACAGGGTTCACAGACCCAGCCTCAAACTCTCCTGCACCCTCATCCAACCTTGCCTCTTATGAATATGAGCCTGACTCTTTACCTCAGCAACAACCATCATCACCACAAGCTCACTACCCACCTCAATCTCAAGTGAACAAGTCCCAGGTTCATCCTCAGTATGCCCAGACCAACACTGTCTCATTCCCTGCTGCTCAGTCTCATCAAATGGTGCAATTTACTCCTTACCCTGTTTGTCCTTATCCCCAACCAGCACCACCCATTTACCCATACATGTACTCACCCATTGCTTTGCCAACCCTGCTTCTCCATATATTGCATTTACCAGTCTTCAGCTCCCAGCTGCTTCTGCCTCACCTCAGCCCTCACCTTCATCACCCTTCCAAGCTAATATGGCCAGTGTTTCTTCTGCAGTTCCAACTGAAGGTGGTTGGTTTCCTGACTCTTGGACTACAAACCATTTGACCAATGCCAAGCCTGCCCCATACATGACAGGTCCATACTCTGGACCAGGTAAAGTTCTCGTTGGTAACGTTTTTTCACTTCAAACATCTGCTGTTGGTTCATCATTTATACCTTCATCTAATAAACAGCTTGTTCTAAATAACATGCTTTATACCCCTGCTGTCACTAAAAACCTACTTTCTGTGTCCCAGTTTTCAAAGGATAACCAAGTTTACTTTGAATTTCAAGCGACACACTACTTGGTCAAGGAATCCATCTCCAACTGTGTGCTGCTCAAGGGGTTTGAATCTGGGGGTTTATATTGTCTTGATTTGTGAAGTTTACAGTTTCCTAGTAATAGCTTATATGTGTCTGCTGATGTCTGTCCAAATCAGTGTCTGAGTCTTGAAAACAACTTTGAGTCTTTATGTAATAATGCGGTCTTACCTGCTCAACCTTCACGTTTTCCATTGAATGATAATAAATATCTGCAGTTCATGATTGATCCTGCTGTTTCTGAACCTGTTTCTGCTGATTATGATGACACTCCTTCTGATAACTATTATGATACTCAGTCTATATCTATTTTACCTGATTTTGAATTCAATTGTTTCTTCTCAACTCTTAAGTCCACCGATTCCTCTAAGTTGTGGCACATGCGGTTAGGCCACCCCACAAAGAACATTATTGTTAACTTTCTCAGATTTCAAAATCTCCCCACTAACGATATATGTGCTGATTGTGCTGCCTGTGCAGATGGGAAGAGTAAAACTTAGCCATACCCCCTTCAGAACACTGTCTACTCTCACCCATTAGAGCTGGTTCAAGTACATCTATGGGGACCTGCCCCATTTTTTTCTAGTAACAACAATTACTACTTAAGTATTGTTGATGCATTCAGCCGTTATACTTGGATTTAATTTTTACCTCTTAAATCTGATGCTGCTAAGGTTTTCTATGATTTTCATGTTTTGGCAGAAAAACAGCTTGGAACAAAACTGAAGGCAGTTCAATGCGATTGGGGAGGTGAGTTTCACTTTATTACTAATTAACTTGCATATTTTGGAATTGTTCACAGAGTCACTCGTCCATACTCAAGTCAGCAAAATGGTATGGTGGAGCGTAAGCACCGCCATATTGTTGAGCTTGGCCTTACACTTCTAGCACAATCATCTGTCCCTCTACACTATTGGACAGATGCCTTTTTCACAGCTGTTTTTCTAATAAACAAACTCCCCTCCAAAACCTTGAACAATTTCTCCCCTCATGAGCTTCTCTTTGGGTCTAAACCTGACTACTCCTTTCTCAAAGTGTTTGGATGTCTCTATTTTCCTCACCTACGTCTATATCGTTCTCGCAAACTGTCATTTTGGGTATCATTGTCTCTCCTCATCTAGTTGTGTATATGTCTCTCGAAATGTTGTATTCCATGAAACTTCATTTCCCTTTGCTGACACCACTAGCCCATTCTATGCTTCTAAAACTCCTAAATGCTCAGCTCCTTCGAAACCATTCTTCATTTCCTGTGACCCTTTCTTCCAACAGCCTACCTCTGTCCCAATGACAGTGTCTCACTCTTCTGGTCCTCCTGCCCCTGTTCATACCTATGGTGAGTCGAGCCTATCTTCCATCACCACTGTCCCGTCCCAGAGGTACCTTTCCTCCATGCTCCTGCACCATTACCTGCCTCAGTCCCGTACTTATCTTCTCCTACTGGGGTCTGCAGGTATATTCCCTCTGTGTCCACCCTTGTTCCTGTTGACTCATCCTACCTTCCATCATCATCTCACCCAGCCTTATATGATCACTCCTTCCCTGCTACTCATCACAATCAACAACCTTCGTCATCTGCTCCTGGTTCTTCTAAATCCTCTGTCAATGTGCACCCAATGCAAACTCGATCGAAAACTTCCCTTCAAGGTCTGACAATGTTCCTAGTTCAACCTGAAGACCTCACTCACACCGAGCCACGCAACATTCATAATTCTCTTAGATCACCTCACTTGTCCAAGGCAGTTCAAGAAGAACTCACTGCACTATCTTTAAATAACACTTGGAGCATTGTATCTCTTCCTACAGGAAGGATTCCCATAGGTTGTAAATGGCTCTTTCGCATTAAGAGAAATGCTTAATGGGATATTGTCAAGTATAAGGCTCGCCTTGTGGCCAAAGGTTTATCCCAAAAAACAGGCTTTGACTTCCAGGAAACTTTTAGTCCGGTTATTAAATCGACAACTGTTCGCATTATGTTATCCTTGGCTCTAACTCATAAATGGTGCATAAGACAAGTGGATATAAACAATGCATTCCTTCATGGAGATCTTCAAGAGGAGGTCTACATGGTGCAGCCCCAGGCTTTGAGATCTCATCGGCTGCATCCCCCGGTCTGGTCTGCAAACTACAAAAAGCACTGTACCGTCTCAAGCAGGGTCCCAAGGCATGGTTTGAAAAATTGAAATCATTTCTCCTTAAATCACTTGGTTTGAAAGTGTCAATGTCTGATAGCTGCTTATTTATTAAGTCTGAGTTAAACTCCTTTGTGCTTTTACTAGTATATGTTGATGATATAGTCATAACTGGTACCTCTTCCCATCTTGTCTCTAACATTGTTGAATTAATTAACTTGCAGTTTCAACTGAAGGATTTAGGGAATCTCAACTACTTTCTTGGCATGGAAGTTGTCTCAGGGGAAGACGTCATTCTTCTCAATCAGAAGAAGTACGTTGTGGATCTGCTTAACAAGGTTGGCATTGCTGACCAAACCAGGTTCCCCACACCTATGACAGGTACGTGTCTGTCCAGATCAGGTATGGGTATATGTGATAAACCCTTTCATGATGAAACTCTATACCGAAGCACAATAGGTGCTCTCCAACATGTGTGTGTCGCGAGACCCAACATTCATTTTGTTGTGAACAAACTAAGTCAATACATGCAGGCTCCTGACAAAAGCAACTGGAAAGAAAGCCTTCATATTCTAAGATACATCAAGGGTACTCTAAATCATGGTTTTCTTTTTAGAACTAACCCTTCTTCTGTTACTGATATTTCTCTAACATCGTTTTCAGATGCTGACTCTGGGGGTGATTGTAGTGATCGTAGATCTATTTCAGGACACTACCTGTTACTGAATGGAAATCCCATTGTATGGAGCTCCAAGAAATAGTATGTGGTGTCCAGGTCCAGTGCAGAGGCTGAATTCCGAGCTGTGGCTAACACAGTATGTGAGATAATGCGGGTACAATCTTTACTCAAAGAAATTGGTCTGAACATTATCCCTGCTTCTGTCATATGGACCGACAACACAAGTGTCGTTGCTCTATCTGAGAACCCAATCCAGCACTCCAAGATGAAGCATGTGGAGATCGACTTGTTCTTTGTTCGGGAAAAAGTCCACTTCATGGACATTATTGTTAATTTCATTCCAGCTTCTAAACAAAGTGCAGATATCATAACAAAACCATTAACTGAAAAACACTTTCTCCATTGTAAGAAGAAACTGCGTGTGTTCTTTCTTGAAGAAGTGGACGACCTTAGGGCCTCGTCCTTCCTCTCTGGTACTGCTAACTCTAGTTAGAGCCTCGGGGTGGTCTGTAAGTATTACCTGTCCTCCCTGCCTGAAATACCCTGCATCAATCCCACCATTAGGTAGAGTTCGTAAGGTATGTGCTAGTTTCTCCATTACCTCCTGATATTAGTTGCGATGTGCTCCTCGCAATCTAGGCACTCATTTCTCATTTTAATGGTCTACTCATGCTCATAATGGTATGCATGTGTATTTAACTAATCTTTCTGCAAATCAGCTAGGTTCTCGTGATATATGTCTTTCTTCTTATATCCTACCCTTTGTCATCGCCTCTGTGCATCTACTCAGCCTTATCATAGTTACTTATCTGTTGCTCGATTCTCTGCTGACATAGGGCATTATTTGATCCCCCAAATAGGGGATACCGCAAGAAAACGACAAGATACTTTCAGTATTCACCCTTGAGGAAGAAAAGATCAAGGCTCAAACCTTGCAATCATGGTGGTAAGACAGGAGCTCAAACTCCTCTGTAATCAATCTAATGAAAACAAAATAAAGAGGCAGCCAATCATATTCTGTCTACATTGTCAAAATGAAAAGCAAAAAAAATAATACATCAAATGCACAACAGTCATGTTATTTATTCAGTCTGGCTTGAGTGTGATTCATTGGGATAAAATGGAGGATCAGGTATAGGGAGATTTATGCATATGCTCCTGTTTTGTTCTAGTTGTACAGCCTGATGGTTACTCTCATGTGCCTTATCAATATGTCATGGGTAGATATATTCTTCGAGACGGGAGTGCTTTATGTCTTGTGAGTGGTTAGCACTGCAGCTATCTTCAATTGTGTCATGCAAATGAAACTGACATTTTACCCAGGACTCCCTAATGCGTGTGCAGATAAGTCAAGGAGTTATTCAGTCTGTTGGTCAAGTCAATACCTACAGACTACTCAGGTAGGTATCAGTATCAAGGATCGAAGCAAGAAGTCTGAAGAAGGAAGAAAATCACTCCAATACATCAAGATCAAGGTCAAGTATGGGGAATGTTAGGATATAAGTGTGTCATACACTTACGTTTAGGGGTCATCTTGCAATTATGGTCTTCGTAGTATCAGCTAGTTTTCTATAAATAAGACAACAGTGTACAATGACCTTCAAGCAATTAATCTAAAATCTTTGTCTGTATTTTGTTTCTTTGTCTACTGTTCTTCATCTCCTTTGTTTCTTCTCCTTCAATCCACCTCTAATCCGAGAATGTTGACAACATGGGTATATGCGAGCACGGAGACACATGAACGAAGACAAAATTGTAACCTCATCCACATGATCGGTTCGGGCCTAACGGGTAGCTGGATGGTACTCGAAGATTTCAACACCATTTGTCACCAACATGAGAAACATGGTGGGAGGATAAAGTCACAAAGGTAAATAGATGAATTCAATCAAATGATCGAGGACATACATATGTAGGACTTGGCAGATCACGACAACCCTTTTACTTGGTGCAACAATAGGAGTGGACCAAACCGTATAAGCGAGTAGCTCGATAGGGTACTCACAAATGCGGCATGGGTAACGAACCACCAACAAGGGAGGTGTATAAATGAACTAGCCATTGGGTCAGACCATTCACCAATGGTGGTTCAACTCGAGCTACTGCCTAAAAGGGCAAAGTGACGCTTCAAGTTCGAGGCAATGTGGCTAGAAAACCCAACTTGCAAGGAAGTGATAAAGAATGCATGGGAGAGACCGACATCACGGAGAAAAGCACAAGGGGTACTAGCAAAGCAAAATAACTACTGAAAGCAGTTCATGGCATGGAGCAAGAGTCATTTCGGCAACAACATGGTGGAGGCGGCAAACATGAAGGGTGCATTAAAGAGAAACGCTCAAGGGACCATGGATAAGGAAGCCATTCAGGAGGAGACTAGATTGAAGGGAAAGCTGAAATCCATATGGTCAAGAGAGGAAACCTATTGGAGACAACAATAGAGGATCAAATGGCTTATAGAGGGGGATCGAAACACCACATTCTTTCACCAAACAACCATAGTAATAAGGAGGCGTAATCACATATGTCGGTTGAAAGGTGCTAGTGGGGATTGAATAGAACTTGAGGGAAGAATTGCCGAAGAGCTCCATAGGTATTATGGACACATGTTTACTTCGGAAGGGACCGAACCGGGAGAGGAATTCTTTCAGTACATACCAATGCATGTAACAACCGAAATGAATACCCAACTGACAAGAGAGGTAACAGACTTAGAAATAAGATCGACAACGTATCAAATGGGTGGGCCACGAGGTCCGGGGCCGGACGGGTTTCACGGTCTGTTCTATCAACAGAATTGGAACATTGTAGGGGCGGATGTCATCACTGTGGTCAAGGCTTTCTTCAAAATAAGTATCATCCAAAACACCCTTAATAATTCAGATATTGTACTTATACCAAAAATTCAAAACCCGACCACCCCTAGTGATTTTCGGCGCATAAGTTGTTGTAATTTCATGTATAAGATCATATCAAAAGTGTTGGTGAATCGTTTGAAAGCATATCTATCAAATCTCATCACTCCTTTCCAGAGTTCATTTGTACCAGGTAGAAACATTCAAGACAACATCATGGTGGAACATGAAGTCTTCCATCACTTACACTCGGGCCGAAGTTGAAATAAGACTGAATGTTCCTCATGGGGATGTAGTAGTCTAATCCATGGCCGAGAGGTGTTAAAGAGCGGGGTATGGATAATAGGGTTGGGAGAAAGTGTCTGTGCATTCGAGGATCCATAGCTATACACGAAAGAATCCAAGCGGGTTAGTGCCGATACGAGGGTGGAGAATGGGGCAAACCTACTAGTTCGGGACCTAATCAAACCAAATGGGACATGGAACGTGGAGCTCGTGAGAAGCTTAGTGGACCGAGAGGATGTTCAGCACATTCTAAACATGCCACTACCGGAAGAGGGAGGGACAGATCACTACATATGGCCACACACGAGTGACGGAGCACCCAAGGTCTGATCGGTGTACCATAGGTTACGAAGCAATGACAATGGGAACTCTTAGTAGATCATTGATTTTCTGAAGTAGGGCAGGTTAGAATGTTTCTTTTTCTTATAATTTACGCTATTGATTCTCATTGCATTTTATTTAATTTTTATATTGTTTATGAGTATGAATCATCAAAACATGGGAAACATGCTCGATCACAACAATCATTTATTCACACCACTGAGTCAGAGTGTTTTTCTTGTGCAAAATATAGATTGGTATGAATGATTTAAATACATATTTATCTTATTTAACACAATTTCTAGTATTGCTTTGCATTCTAATTTACCGTGTTCATTTCATAGAAACAATAACATAGAAGACCCGTCGGGAGTCCTGAATTTTATGAGTATGCCCATGTCCGTAAAAATAATGGTGCATTTGTTGATTAAGTGACACACTCATTAGTGGTAATACTTAAAACTAGGAGTCTCATCCCTGCTTTGCGTAGAATATATAAAATTTGTATGTATTGTTGTTCAAATAAATAATAATGATGTAGTAATATATAATCCTAAACAAATATCTATTATTATTAATATGATATTATGTTTTTCAACACAATTTATAAAGTTTATGACATTTATATTAATATTTATGTATTACATTTATAATGATTTTTTTTACACTTCTAGAAAGTTATATTAAGAAGTTATATATGTATTATCTATCTATCTATATATTGATTTGGCTTAATACCTTATAATTTGGATAAATCATATTTTGGGAATATTTTATCCACGCTATTATTAAAAATAAGATTGTCTAATTTGTTAATGTCAAAACTCTAGTGATCACTTTTAAGTGGCTTACCCTATAACTTAATTTAAACTCCTCCAATTTATATGTTTGTTTTAAGACTCACATTTGACAAAATCAATTATTTGTAACTTAATCACTCTAACTATTTTAGTCGCATATTACATATTATAATATTATTATTTTTATATACACAGTTGTAGTGAAAACAATTTATATAAATTTGTAATTTTAATATATATACTTATTTTAGATACATTTATTATTTATTAATAAGGAAATAAATAAATTATATATATATATATTTATATATATTAATGTCAATAATATTATATTTTATTAAAAGTTATTATGTACATATTTTTTGTCAGTTTGTTAAAATTTACCTTGATATTATTATTAGTTCATGTGCTGAATTTTAGATTAAAATTGAAATTATAATAAAGTATGTGATGGTTGTTAATTAGTTTATTTAATTTATAATAGAAACATTTTATATGTGCATACTTGATATTCATAAAATATATTATTATGTATTTGAGTATTGTACAAATTCTACTACATAAAATATATTAAAAATACATATAAATATACATGTGAAATATAAATAATTAATTAAGGTTATGTAACTTCTCTTGAGAATGAATGAGGAAGCTTGAAGGATTTTAAAGTGACTTACATGGCATGCCACGTAAAAGTGATAATTGTATGTTTGACATGGATCAATTAAAATTGATTAATTTGGCATTAAGAGTAAGAAAATGCAATAGAAATCTTCTTGTCATAAATGCATACATTTTAGTCAAATTAATATAGATATAGATATATTTATATATAAATATATAGATTTTCAAAATTAACTATTGAGTTCCAATTTTATTTGTAGAAAATATCGTATTAAACATCATTCTTAATTGTGTGATGTAGGAATAAGAAAAATCCAAATTAGCATACCGCGCTTCTCATAACCCGGATGAGGATCCACTTATAAGGGAGGAAAATGTATAACGTGAGGTTGTAAGTGGAGAATAACCTTGGTGAATCAAAGGTTATGGGTTTGATGTTACACCAACCATGGTACATTGGTCTCAAAAAGCTAACATGGCTTAAGAAGAAATAGAGAGACGTGTACGAGCACGCCTACTAATTGAAAGAGAGATGGGCAAGAAAAAATTGAAAGAACAAGAAGCTAGAATGACTAGAATGCAGGTACAGATGATGGGACATGTTCAAACAATTTCAACATCAATTACAAGTCATGCAATCTAGCTACCAAGGTCAGATCGCGAACCTACATAACAATATGAATGGATTTAATTCATTTAAAATTTAATGATAGCAAGTTCTAGTGATTTCACACCAACTACCAATCTTGGTTGGGGTTCCACTCTCTTACCAACTGCATATAAAATAGGTATATTATACTTATCAATGATAATTCATTTAAAACTTAATGAGAGCAAGTTGTAGCGATTTCACACCAACTACCAATCTTGGCTGGGGTTGCACTCTCTTACCAACTGCAAATAAAATAGGTATATTATATTTATCAATGATATCATTACAATCGATGTACTGATTGTTGGATAATAGTCATATTTTTATGTTTTAGTTAATTAAGTCTTGTGTACGAATTCTAGTTTAGTTTAGTTGAATAGGATATGAATATGTTAATTTTAGCTAGTTTGATATCTAAATATTGCATCTTATTTATTGTAATTTATTTTTGGATGTTTGTATAGGATGGTCACGCAACTTAACAAACTACATGTTCTAGTAGTGATTAGTCTGTCGAGCGTAGAAGTAGAGATGATGATCATGAAAATGATTGAGTCGTCTATTTACTGGTCTTTCAACTTTGAGTCGTTATAAATATGACAACACTTCATATGATGACTCAATCTTGTTTGAGCCATCGAAATTTAATTGCTCAATTAATGAGTTGTTAACCACTCTAATTTCAGCTGTTATCACTACTCCTTCCCGTAGTGAACCCATCCCTACGAACCAATCCACATTTTTCGTCAAATACCGCACAACTCTCGAGTCGTACCTTTCTTTAATAAAATTGGAACTAATTTGATTTTTTTTTATTTTATAAAATTTAATGATCAATCAGATAATACGTGAACAATTCAACACGGAAGCTTAAAATAACTTAATAATATAGTGAACCAATTAAAATTAAAACGAAGAAGAAGAAGAAGAAGAAGGGGAAAAAGAGGAAGGAGGAAATTCTTTTGTGGGAGATGAGACAATGGTTGAATATCCTACAGATTGGGTTGATTGCGCGCTACCATTGTCAGATGATATCTCTTGAGCTTACATTGGAAGATTGGAAAGAAAGATTAAATATACTGGTTGGATAGTCACACACGGTGAATCATCTATAGATGCAAATGATTTCCAAATAGGCATATAATATGAGAATGAAGTTGCACTTCAACACCACATCAAGATTTGACATATTAGCAAATCCCGTGAATGCATCACTGCAAGATCCAGTCCAACTGTAGTGTCATTTAAGTGTGCTAATAAGAGGAGTGATATTTGTTCTTTGTCCTTAAATGGAGCTCAAAAGAAGATGGGAAACTGGGAGATCACTAAAATCGGTCGACCACACTCCTGTACAAATGCAAATACTATACAATATCATAAACAACTTATTAAAACGTGATTGCTGATTTGATATATCCATACGTATATCTGAACACTGGTATTAGAATTTGCGACTTGCAACAAATTGTCAAAGCTAAGTATGTGCAAAGTGCCTCCTACCGTAAAGCCTAGTATGCTAAACACCAAGTAATGAAATTTATGTTTGGCACACACGAGAGTGCATGTCAACGTTTGTCGTCGTTGATGGTCGAGTTATGTCATTCATATCCTGGTTTCATTTATAATTATGGATGGAAAGGTGTGACAACGAAGGATGGTTGCATTTTTGGAAAGCGGTTCTTGGCATACGAGCCTTCAATTGAAGGTTTCTCACTTTGTCGACCCCTACTCAGCAATAATGCCTCTAATTTGTACAGAAAGTACACAGGAAAAGTATTAGTGGTATACGATGTTGACAATTAAATTTTCTTATTGTGCTTCGCCTTTGCAGATTCTGAGACTGGGACATCTTGAACATGGTTTTTATAGCGTCTGCGCCAATATGTGACAAAAACATCAACGACCTGTATGTATAATATCTAATCGTGATGGGGTATTAAAGTTGGAGTTGCTAGGGTTTTCCCAGCACACTTGGGCGTTCACAGATACTGTGTTGGCACCAACTTCAACAAAAATATTAAACATTGATATCTTAAGAATAAATTCTCTGAAATGGCATGGACCATATCAAAGAAAAAGTGTGACTTATATTGGCAAACCTTCACCACAATGAAGGATGGAAAATTTCATCATTTGTTCACCAATTGGTAGATTTTAGCCTCTGGTCTTTAGCGGATGATGTTGGATATATATATATAGTATATTGATAACAAATCAACCAGAGGTCTTTAACAAGGTATTGAAACGGGCTCGATCATTACCAATAACGTCATTGGTAGAGCTTACATTCACCCGACTAAACACGTATTTTATTGACTGTCGTGCCAGATATGAAAAAGGAAAGATCATTGGGAAATGAGTTTTTGCCTAAAGTGAGATAGTTATTGTCATCCATCACTGATAAATGTCATTCTTTTGAGGTAGATACATATTCTTACGGAGAAGAGTACAAAATATGTATGCGCATTTGTAATAGGTATATCGTAAAGTTGCCTTAAATGATATGTGACTGCGATGAATGGACATTTTTTCGATGACCATGTCCACTCGCAATGGTAGGGATTTGATACACCAATTCATGCTTGAAACCGTATGTTGATCCCTATTTTGGTGTTGATTACTACATGTGGACATACCTACCTAAATTTCACTCTTTACCTGGCCCATATTGTTGGCCAGCGTGGAATGGTCACACTCTATGGTGTGATCCACAAATGTTGGTTTATAAATGTGGTTGAAAAAAGGTTAGAATCCTTAATGCTATGGATTTTACTTCTATTCCACAATAGAATAAATGTAGAAAATGTGGGCAAAAAAGTTACAACAGAAGATCGTGTAAAGAGTAAGTTAATTTGATAAACTACTTTTGAGCCAACTTTTGTATGAATCTAATAAAATTATATTCTTGTCGTGTGCTAGATTAATGGAGCGTCTGATGTTACCTAAAGAAGAACCACCCCCATACTACTCCAAGAAAAATAACCTACTGTATTGAGATACTATAATTACCTACACACATCCCATCTTACCTCACCACACCACCCCATGAAACACTAGTACTCCACCCCACCACCTTTAGAACCATCAAGTATATGTAGATACTATAATTATAAGTATATTTATTGATACAGTGGAACCCCAAGATGAGGCTCTATCACTCTAAAATATGAAGATACTATAATTAGCATACTATCTTGTTTGAATGTACAATATTGTTTGTTTGCTTATAAATGTATTTTGATATTGTTTAATCATCTCTTGTTATCAGGTTGATAATAACATTGAAAAGAATTGGTTATAAAAGATGACCAAACTAAATGCCAATATACACAATTCAGAGTAACAAATTACATATCTGTCTACGGCACCCAACCCCTTCTTCGTCCAGCTCTCCTATCTCAACCTCGACCTCCATACTGCCTCCTAATATTCCTAATATTAGTGTGTCTTAACGAGTCAGCGACATCGTGAGTATGTTATGCCAACGATGGTTGAAGATTGGGATCGTTAAACCTAATGTCGGGAACTTCTTCTTCTTCACTAAACATCACTGGTTGTGCCATGAGTTGATTACATAGGTCTATCTCACCAGTGATCTCATGGGAGTAGCAAGAATCTTGAATCACCTACTCAACATACTTCTTCTGACTACTTGTTGCCTTGTTCAACCACTTTTACCAAATTTTTTCATGTGGTAAATAGTTCTCATCTGTAGAATGCACACATAATAAGTTATTACTAATGTAGAAATAAGTAAATTGTACATATTAAACAATAATAAATCTAACTGACCAGCAACATGGTTTTTTTTTCCATGTGGTTCAAACTGGACTGGATGTGTAATGATTGTTTCTTCTCCAACTGCCATTACAGGATCCATTACAGGTTTTTTATCTTGGATCATCGTGATGCTTATCTGGTTATACAATGCTAAGTAATCATCTATGGTTACACCATCAGGTCCAGGTTGACCCATTTCGTGATGACTCTCCCACAATGCCCAATACGCAGTGTGGAGAGTGATCCATGGTTCACATGCATTCTTATCCCAATACAGCATATGCAATGTATCACATTCTTGACGATCTTCAAATAGGTATGGGATAGGCTTCGGACATGAGAATTATCAATAGACTTGATGTACCATGTATAACTAAACAATGTTGAAGTGGAACAGTGCCAAGCTAGACATGCACCACCAATCATCTTTCATACAGACATGTAGAATATGCACGATGCAGTTAGGTGTGTAGCGGTCCCAAATTATTTGCACATATAATATGTTAATGTTGAATTTTTTAATGAAATTGAATAAACAAGATAATTGCATTATATAGAAAATACAATTACCTGGTTCAATTGTATTGTCATCATAATTCATCCCGATAGAATTATCGCAAGTGGGGCTGTAAATTTTTCTTTGATGTCTTAGGTGGTACCCACCTAATTGGGAATGTAAAACATAATACATTATAAAAAAAAAAAAAAATTCTGGTTTAAGAATGCAAACCGTTTAGACTTTCGTACCACATCCCCAATGGTGCATTGGTAGAAATCGCAGCCTTATTCTTGATCATGGGTCTCACTACGGATAAATGCTCCCACGAAAATAACTAGAAAATTTAATAAGATAGTTGAGTATGGAAAAGTGTTCCAACATAATTGTGAATGTATTCCAATGTGAATGTACCTATAGTAAGACAGCACGTCATGTGGTATTTATTTTCCTAGAGGCCACGACTTTACACAAATCGAAATATAAATAGCTCAATATAGTTGATGCCCAACTATATTGACTTGTTTGGTGTAAACCCTCCAGTAGAGGGAGATACTCTTATGTAACTTTATTCCCACTTCTTTTAGAGAATCAAAATGCACGGAGATATAAAATATAACCTATCACTTTCATCACTTCGGGAAAGGGCTTTGTTAAGGGCTCAAGGGAACGACTCAAACATGGTTGAGCCGTGAAAAATTTACTTTTACAATTATTAACGGATCAATGAATGTTGAGTTGTCCACTATTGACTTAGTATCTCAATTTTTAGAGTCGTCATCTTTATCTGCGGCTCAGTATTGAAAGAGCCGTCACTGTATTTAAAAAACGGAAAAGTATGAAAAATATATAATATGTTTGCCGAAATTGGTGAATGATGAAACGTTTTATGGGTTGTAGGTATTTGATGTAACATGTATCATTTTGTAGGTTTATATGAAAACGTTTGTTTTCCCGTTTGTTGTCCCGTTAAAAACCCTCATGTGACACGCACGTGACATATTTTTTAAACATTTAAATAAAATATTTTAGAAATTTCGAAGTTACCCCTACCTTTATTTCCCCATATCATAGTGAGTCTCCCCATCTTTCCTGAAGTCTCTCACACATCTCCTCTCGTCTTCCTCTTGAAATCTCCTAGACCTGTAAGTTTTGAACGGGATGATTCCATCTCCTCCATCAAAATCATTGCCAACTCCACTTTCCCCATTTTCTTCAAATTGCTAACTAGTGGCTTGTATATGTACACAGAAGGGCGAATTTGCCTCACCTTCATCTCGTTGAAGAGTCCCGGTGACAGTTCAATATTCCCAGAGCACCCGAAGGCCTCGATTAGTCAGTATAAGTAAGCAAGTCTGGTTCAATCTCACTCTCAATCATCTCCTGCTTAATTCTCAACCACATATCAAATCTACCCATCCTTCTTAGACTGTTTAATAATGTATTATATGATATGATATCAGGGGCCACTCCTTCCTCTTTCATTGTTTCTAATTCAAGAAACATTTCATTTACTTGACCAAATCGCCCCAAAATGTCCAAAATTGTGTTGTAACTGATAACATCTGGTTTGCACTTTAGACTCTTCATGTGGTCAAATATCAATAGTGCATTATCTATCTGTCTGGACTCAGCAAAAGAAAGTATGATCCGATTAAGAATTATAGTGCTCCTTGGCGATGTCAGCTCAGATACTTCTCTTACAAAGTTGAGAAGCTTTTTTGAGTTGGGTGCGTCTCTAAATGCTTTTGCAATACTACAGTAAGCAGCTGAACTTAAAGTTTCATGATACACTACTAGATGCTTAAAAATCTGGGTTGAAAGATCCATGCAATTCCTTTCAGATGTTGTTCCCAACAGATTAATATAGCTATTGTAGTTTAAAAAAATGCCATTGCCATGTAAATAACATAATAGTGTCGATGGAGATGAAAGATTGTCGCTGCATCAAATTTTGTGGCTGTTGAGAAAAGAAGCACTGATTTGATGGCTTGAAGCTAGATCATTTTCAATAGCCGAAAGAAGATCGTTATATAAAATGTTTGTTGTTTGCCCTTCATCAAGAGGGACCTGTGTTGTATGCATCTGCACATAATTCCTTGGTAGATTAATCACACTAACAAAGAAAGCAAACATCTGAATACAATGGATAACAAATTGAATCACGACATACTAAAATTAAAAAGCTTTCAAGTCCAACGAGTTAGTTGTGGTGAAGAAAAAAACTTCATTATCTTCATTTTCTGTATAATTGACTATGAAATCTCTTTCTATGTGGGTATTATCTCGCATATGCTCTTACGCACCAAAGCTCCTCAAACATCCCTTAAGATAAATGCAAGATTATAGCAAACAACTCTGGGAGAGATTTTCAAATTGAGAGCTTTGTGAGAGATTTTCAAATTGAGACTACAATTAGTGTTAAAAACCAAATAAATCGGCAAAAATACCTTATAATTGGGACAGTCATAGAACATTCGACTGAAATGTGGTGTCATTGTTGGTGGGAGAGTCAGAGATCCGACAAGGAAGGACAAAGACTTCGAAGTATAACAACATGGTGAATGAAGAACAAACAGGGAGGAACACTGCATATAACAACACTGAAGAAGTCAGGGGCATTTGAGGAATTCCACACTACACGGAGATCACGTGCAAGGCACGTGGACACTTAACAGTTGTTCTGGACGGAAACTTAACGACTGCATCAAAAATCAACAACAACAAAAATGTTGCATCAAAAACAACAAATGTGTCGCTTTCACCACGTTGGGAAAACATATTACATCTTTTTCATACTTTTCCCTTTAAAAAAATAACAAATTGCTATTTTTCGTTGCTCAACCTGTTCAACCGTACTTTTTAATAAGTTTTTTCATGGCTCATCTTTATTGAGCCGCGAAAGTTAAAATTGTATTTTTATTAAAATGTTTTTCACAGCTTAAACTTTTCAACCGTTCCTTTTAAACTAATTTATCATTTTTCTTTAATTCTTTTTACGACTCATTTTTGCTTAGCCGCAAAAAAATAATTTTTAATCAAAATAATTTTTTACGGCACAAATACTGTCGAGTCATCCTTAAAAATTCAAATAATTATTTTTCTTTAATTCTTTTGTACAACTCATCTTTGCAATCAGCCGCAAAACCTAAATTTTGTTTTAATCAAAAATATTTTTGACGACTCGAATACTGTAGAGTCGTTCTTTTTTTTTTCCAATGAAAACTGCCACATTCATTCAAACTCCGATCCTACAATGTCCAACATACATATAGAAATAAAAGGGGGAGGATGTATAGTCGTCCAGTTTACTGGACACATCCCCTGTCTGGATTTTCTAGCAATCCAATTCGCACTCCTATTCGCGGTTCTTCTCACAAATCTCCATTCCACGTTCGGTACGTCCCTAGCTATCTCCAAAATGCCGGTGATAATGTGTTGTACCTCCCAATCCCTAGCTCGTTCCGGTTCGTTAAGGCATCGGATTATGCCTTGGGCATCAGACTCTATTACAACATTGTTCCATTGATGCCTCATCACCAACTCCATTGCTTGCATAATAGCCTTTGCCTCGGTTATCTTCGCGTTCCCATCTCGGCCCGTGGCATTCCTTCCCGCTATGACCACCCCTCGCCAATCTCGAGCAACGATTCCCGTCCCGGATTTGCCCGTTGTCGGGTCCCAAGCTCCATCACAATTTACCTTTATCGTACCTATTGGGGGTCTTCGCCATCTCGCCTCTCTCGCTCGGCCCACGTGGTGTCCCGGCTACGGTTCGGCTCGTGCCAACCAACACTGTTCGGTTAGTTGGTTTGCATTCTTGATCGCCATTTCCGGTTGCGGTAATTCCCCATTGTACATGGCCCTGCACCATTCCTTCCAAATCTCCCATGTTAGGATTTCCGCCCCGAGTCTTCTCCTTTCACTTCCCGGGTCCGGTTCCACGTCCATCTCCAATATGAAGTCTAGCCAATTCGTTCGGTTCACCTCGGCTAGACCTTCCCATCGTATCCCTAGCCCTCCTAACCATGCCTTCTTAGTCCATTCGCATCCCATTAGTGCATGGTCCACTTCTTCGTCCGATGTACAAAAGGGGCATCTCTTCGTGATATTCACTCCTCGCCGTACTAACGTTGCTTGGACCGGGATTGCGCGGTGACCTGCTTGCCAAAGGAAAGATTTTACCTTAGGTATCGAGGTTCCCCTCCACAATCTGCGCCATTGCGGTTCCCTACGCTCGGTTGCAAGCATCGGTTGTTCCGGTCCGGTCCTTGCCTCCTCCCGAAGCTGCCAGTATACAGCTTTAGGCGTTACTACACCTCCCTTAGACGATGGCCAAATCAACCTGTCCTCCACCGGTTTCTTAGGCAAATATATCGAGTGTATGGCCGCCCGTCCCCGTTCCGTTAGCTCCTCCTCTATTTGGCTTAGGTTCCATCGTTTTGTTGTCGGATCTATCAATTGGCTTACCCGTATAGCCCGCTCGGTGTCAGCCCCCTCTCTCGGCCGAAAGTGGTTTTCTTGGCTTTCCGGGATCCACCTATCCTTAAACACCTGGATTCTCTTCCCGTTCCCCACTTGCCATCTTCCATGCTTCATCAAGACGTCTCGACCTTGGAGGATGCTACTCCATGCCCACGACGGCCTTGCACCCCGTTTCGCATCTCTCAAGTCCTCTCGAGCATAGTATAAGCCTTTCATGAGTTTTGCCCACATTGATCCCGGGTTCTCGTTAAGTCTCGATGCCGTTTTCGTGAGCATCGCGGTGTTGAATTCCCATAGATCTCGGAAACCCAAACCGCCCCTTGTTTTTGGCAACGTCATTTTCCTCCAATTAACCCAATGCATCTTCCTTTGTTCCGTTTTACCATTCCACCAAAACTTTGCAATCATACGCGCTATCTCCTCACACCAAGTCTTTGGTAATTTAAAGAGTGGCATCACATATGTCGGAATTGCCGTTATTACCGCTTTTATAAGTACCTCCTTTCCCGCTTTGTTGAGAAATAATGACTTCCATCCATTGAGCTTCTTGACCACTCTATCCTTTATGTATCCAAGCGCCGCCTTCTTGGATCTTCCCCAATTCGTGGGAATTCCAAGATAATTCCCCGCATCTTCCACCGCGTCTATGCCCAAAATACCTTTCATTTCTTCCTTTGTCTCCTCTTTAACTGTCGCTCCAAACTGAATGCAAGACTTTGCTAGATTCACACTTTGTCCCGAGGCCATACTATATCTCTCAAGAGTGCCCTTTAGCCCCCTTGCACTCCTTTCGTTTGCTTGTATGAAGAAAATAGAATCATCTGCAAATAGCAGATGATGTATCCCCGGGCATGTGCTCTTCATCCTGATTCCCTCTATCTCCTTTGTCTCCACGGCCCGACACATTTGGCGGGACAGTACATCTGCCACTATAATAAACAGGTAGGGGGACAACGGGTCTCCGTGTCGTAGTCCTCGTGTTGGCCTGAATCTTGATGTCTTTTCTCCATTCACAACCACCCTATACTGTACTTTTGATATGCACTCATGTATCCACCTGCACCATGTATCAGCAAATCCCAATTTTCTCAATGATTCCAGTACAAACCTCCACTCTACCCGATCATACGCTTTGTTCATGTCAAGTTTGATAGCACACTCTTCCCTGTTCGCCCGCTTGTTTGTTCTCATATGGTGGAAGACTTCATGTGCTATAAGGATGTTATCGTGGATGAACCTGCTAGAAACGAAAGCGCTTTGGAACGGGGTTATAAGCTTAGGCAATATAGGCTTTAATCTATTAGCAAGCACTTTGGATATGACTTTATAATTGAAATTGCATAGGCTAATAGGTCTAAATTGCATGGGATTTATTGGATGTGGAACTTTAGGTATAAGCACAATATCCGTATAACAAAAATCAGATGATAATGAACAAGTTTCAAAGAAAGAGTCTACCGCTTTGAATACATCGTCTCCTAGCACCTCCCAGAATCGATGATAGAATAACCCAGGAAATCCGTCTGGTCCCGGGGCTTTGCTACCCCCGAGCTGGAATGCGGCTTTTTTGACCTCCTCCTTTGTAACTCTTCTTAGTAGTGTCTCATTGGTTCGATGATCAATCAGATGTGGTACACTTTCGAGTTGCTCTTCTAGCCCACCACACCCTCTTGATTCAAACACCTTCCTGAAGTAGGCTTCACATTCTGATTTGATCTCGCTTTCCCTTTCCGTCCAGGTCCCATCTGCTTTTTGCATTCTCTTGATCTGATTTTGTCTACTCCTTTGCACTGTCGACTGGTGAAAGAAGTGGGTATTTCTATCACCCCCTTTGAGCCATTGAACCCGTGATTTTAACCTCCAATACTCCTCTTCTTTCTTCCAAGTCTCCTCCAACTGTGCCTTCAATCTGATCTCCTCTGCTCTGTTGTGGTTCGGTCCCTGTCTCCTCTGAACATTCCGAATCTGGATCTGCAACTGCTCAATTCTCTTCCTGTTGTTTGTGATTCGGTTGTCCTTGTTCCATTTTACCAATTGGACGCGGCATCTACTTAGCTTATGGTTCATGTTTTGCCTCGGGTATTGACTACCATCCGCTTTCCATGTGTTTGTAATCATTTCCCCACAACTCTGCTTCTCTAACCAGGCTCCTTCGAATCTGAACCATTTCCGTACCCTTCTCGCCTCTTGGCTCATCTCTATAAGTAGCGGGCAGTGATCTGAGCCTATAATCAGCTTATGCGTCACTCGTAAGGTTTGATATTTCCCTATGAGTGCTGCATTAGCTATAGCTCTGTCCAAACGCTCACTAATCCGTTGGTCTCCCTCCCTATTGTTCGTCCAGGTATACGTGTAACCTTTAAAACCCAGGTCGACTAGCCTCGCATCCTGCATCATATCGTTGAACGCATCCATCATTCTCTGTTGCTTGGGTCTGCCACCCTCTTTCTCCTCCGCCCTGGCTATTTCATTGTAGTCGCCTACACACATCCAAGGCCCGGTTCTCCCCCGAGCCATCGCCCTGATCGTGTCCCACAGTCTTAATCTTTCCTCCCACACCGTGCTGCCATATATCCATGTAATGTGGATGTTTCCTTTCCCATCCTTGAAGTTGACTGTGGTATCGATCATCGTTGCATCCTTATTATGTATTGTTACTTGGACTTCCTCGCTCCACCACAACGCTAGACCCCCTGCTATACCCACTGGGTCTATCTGACAACCATTTTCCAGTTTTAGTCTACGCCTCACCCCATCGCACACTGCTTCACTATTTTTTGTTTCCATCAAAAAGATGATTTTCGGTTTATTTCTCCTACCCAGATCGGCTAGGTACGGAACTGTCAAGGCCGATCTTAACCCCCGACAGTTCCACACCATAACATTCATTGACTGGGGGGGGCTGTTTGGGGACAGCCTCCCGAACCCGATTCTACCATCTGCAGCTCCATTCTCGCCCCTCTCCTCATTGATCCTGATTTCTTCTTCGTTCCGGGCCTTCCCCTGGTTCTCATACCTTTCGGCCTCTTCCTTTGTTCCCCCTCCTCCATCTCCTTTTTCTGTCTCTTCCCACGCTGTACTTCCAGTTCCTCTTCTTCAGAGTCTGTTTCCTCATCGAATACCTCATGCGCGACAAACGACGAAAACGCACACGTTAGTAAAACTGGACAGAGTCTAGTATAACTTTTGGGAAAATACACTTATTTGGATTCATTTTTATTGGATATATTATATATGTTTTGATTGAATAACCCATTAGTTACAATTGTATATGATATATATATATATATACTCAATTGTTTTTATTAATATTCATTAGGTAAAAATAGACTCACATAGGGCAAATAGATATATAAGCAATATCATTAGTAGTAAGGAAACAAATATACTCTAATTATCAAATACAATTAAAGGAAATTAATATGTACATTTAAGTCCTTACTATTACAAAATTGAATAGTTAATTGATGAACTAACAAAAAAACAAATTATAGACTACGTTTCGAGTATGTGTGCAGATTATTCTTTGCAAAAAACATTTCCTAATTAAAATTTAGTTAGTGACTACACAATATTGTGTGATTGTCACACCCCTAAAAGTTGGCTATGATTGGGTGTGTGGATTTGTTATGATAGATACACCACACATTGCCTAACATCGAAGGGAGGACAAAACAAAGTGATTGTAGAGAAGTGTTGGTGTTTCGAGAAGAATCAAAATACTTATGGATGGGGAATGCTTGGGGTAGCTTGGATGGTGCAACGGGCACCCCTTGGTAATGCATTGCGTGCCCCTTGGCAAGGAACACCAACAAGCAATCATAAGTGAAACGCGAAAAGTGTGTATCTTTGCAAGATGGCAAGCATTCAAAGCGAGGATGCGAAGCATAAGCATTGCATAAAGGTCAAGAGTGTGAAACAACATGTGAGCAAAAGTCCCACGAATGAAGTCCTGCGAACGAAGTCCCGCAAACGAAGTCCCTTGATGAGTAGTCCCAGCGTAGCGAATGTGCATTGAACGTCCCTCGAAAGTCCCGTGAACGTGCCATGGTGAAAAGCATAGTGAGCGTGTAGTGGACGTGCCTAGCAAGTGCAGTAGGTATATTGAAAGCGCGAAAGTGCTTCAAGAGACATAGTCTGGTTTAGGTCAAAACCTTAGCGGATTGAAGAAGGTAGGAAGTTATACAAGTGGTTGAGTTGCCAAGCCCAATCCGAAGATGGTGATTCGTTTCCTTAAGGACATATAATCCTATCCGCAAAGGAGTTGGTGATCAAATAATATCTTTAATATATCTGCTGGAGCAAAAGATGTGGCTTACGTATAGGGTTTTGTAGATGTAATGTTATAGATAGATATGCATAGAATCTTATCTCTAAGTTAGAGTTGATTGTGATTTTTGAAATCCTTGTAAACTTAGCTAAGACAGGATCTTATAAGACGGCATGGAACACTAGTGTAGTGTTGGGATGTATGATTAAGAAGAATGTAATAACAAGAAGAAAACAGAGGATGTAAGTTGTTATCAACAACATTCAGCAAGACTAGAGTCGTAGCATTCATCTTGTAACTTCTAGGACCTTAGAGTATCTTCAAGAGTCTTCATGATGTACCTAAGATAATCAAGAAGAATTAGGAGCAGCTGCATTCTATTCCCTGTATAAAGGAGTCACCCTCATTGATGTAAAGTAACTTGAATAATAGATTGTCATTATGTTCAGTTTGTCATTCTATTTCTTCAGTTTCTGCTATTACCTTGTTGTCCAAGCTTCCTGTTCCATTGATTCTTTCTCTCTTGTTAATCAAGACCCGAATCTATCTAAATACACTAACATGGTACCAGAAGCATAACCTCGTTTCTCTGCTGCAATTCTCTACTGAACTCCAATTAGTTCTGCAATTCAGTTGATTTTTTCACGAAATTCTCACACCTGTCAAGATCTTCTCAAGTTAATCTTCGTCGTGGATGAGTGTAATCCATCCTTTTTCAAAAAATGAGTGTATCAACTAACTGGATAAGATAACTTCCAGTCATGGAAGAAGCAAGTTCTACTTGCAGTTAGAGGACTAAACCTTCAAGGCTACCTATGTGGCACACTTCATGTTCCTCTGATGATTGATGATGGTGAAGGTGAAAAGATTGTCAATCTAGATTATGCGAAGTTCACTCAGCAAGACAGCTCACTAGCATCCTGGTTACTTGCCTCTCTTCCTCAATAAGCAAGGGACTAGTAGGATGTACGACAACTTGTTCAATCTGGACCTAGCTTCATCAACACATTTTATATTCTTCGACCACAAGGATTATGAGACTTTATGATAGATTTAAGGTTAGAAAACAATTCAATCTATTAATGTGTGAATATCTTACTGAAATTCAGTTAATATGCGATAGTTTAGCAGGATGTGGACATCCTATAGAAGAGATGCAACAAAGCTTAGTCATTCTCAATGGTGTTAAGGGGCAGTATGACAATGGTGTTTCTGTCATACATGCAAGCAGGAATCCTTATGATGTTGCATCTATAAGTTATGTTCTCTTAGATGCAGAGGCTAACCAGAAAGATCTAATGTTTGATATCCCAATCTCAGTTCCAAATGTTGTAGTAAAACCAACTACTGACGTTCCAAACAGCACGAGTGCAAGCTTAACAGATACTGAATATGCTATACCTCCTGACACTGGACAGAATCCTCCGAATCATCAGTAAATTATTCCTGAATTTCAAGCAAATTCAACCGGATATGGAAGAGGACGAGGCAGGCGTAGAGGATCTGGAAACAAGCCTCAATGCCAACCGTGTGGATAGTTTGGACATCTTGTGAATAGATGCTTTCAAAGGTTCAGTGTGCACTATCAAGGTGTAACAATAGAGCCTGCAGATGTAACTGGCAACCTTACAACCACGACGAACTGGAATGATGAAGGAGAAGTTCACTAAAAAGGCCAAGTGTCTAATTCATCCTTGCCATTGTTCCAGTCAAGTCCAGCTTCTGTTCAGATGTACCAGCAAATTCCGAGGCCTATGCCTTCTTCTATCTATACTTCTGCATATCCACCTTTGTTCAATCCTTATATTCTTATATTCCATCTCTCATTCAGTATTACCTTCTTGCGTATCATCCTGCTCAAATCAATATGTCATCACCATCTTTTAGCCCATCTACAGGCGACTTCTCTTCTCAGGCCAACCTGACTAGCAATTCTTCTCAACAACCGGACAAGGCATGGTATCCTGACTTTGGGGCAACAAACCACTTCACCCATGGTCCACCTGCAGGTAATCATGGGCAACCCTATATGGGATCCAGTAAGGTTCAAGTGGCAAATGAGACTTTCTTGGATATAAAAAGTATAGGTACATATGTTATTAACACAACATCTAAACCTCTCATGCTTCATAATTTGTTATACACCCCTAATATTACTAAAACTGTTGTCTCCGTGTCGTAGTTCACCAAGGATAATGGAGTATTCTTTGAGTTTCATCCAAGTTACTGTCTAGTTCGTGATGCAGGTTCGAAATAGGTACTGATGACATGAGTTGAGAGTAGAGGCCTACACAAAATTATCCTCAGTAAGATGAATTTTAGGAGTAGTAGTAGATTACCTTCGTGTAATAATCTTGATGCACTGAATAATCAAGCATCCAAATCGTGTTTTATTGGACAATTAAAAGTGTCTTCTTCAGTTTTACATCAAAGATAGGGTCATCCTGATCATATTTTATCCTTTGTCATTCGAAGTAATTAAATGTATGTGTTGTCTAAAAGTTCTCATTGCAATGCTTGTGCAATTGGTAAAAGCTGCAAGTTACCATTCAAATCAATTGATTCTGTGTATCATAATCCTCTTGAGCTTTTGGAAATGGACCTTTGGGGTCCTGCTCCAACACCATCTAATGGATGTATCTACTATCTTAGCATAGTTGATGTTTGCACTAGGTATTCGTGGATATACTTATGTCACGAGAAAAGCGATGTTGTGAAGTTTTTAACTCAGTTTCATAAACAAATTGAAAAATAGATTAGGTGTTCACTGAAGGCAATTCAGACCGACGGTGGGGGAGAATTCAAAACACTTGCATCTTATAATGCCCAGTTCGGCATTGTTCATAGGCTCACATGTCCTTATACCTCAGAACATAACGACATTGTTGAAAGGAATCACTGTCACATTATAGAAATGGGACTCACCTTGATGAAGCAAACATCTCTTCCTCAGCAATCCTGGAGTAATGTTTTCTTCACTGCAGTCTTTTTGATTAACTGACTTCCCACAAAGGTGTTAGACATTTTACCTCCTCACGGAAAGTTTTTTCATACACTACATGATTATAGTTTTCTTAGAGTCTTGTATTGCCTATGTTACTCTCTTCTTAGGCCATATAATAAACATAAGATGGATTTTCGATCTTCTCCATGTGTGTTTTAAGGATATTGTTCAAATCAACATGGGTACAAGTGTTTAGATGCCTCTGGACAAATCTATGTGTCCAAACATGTGAAGTTTCAGGAAACAATATTTAAATTTGCTGAGTCTAAAGGAGACTTCATGCAATCCTCTGCTGTTAAGAACACACATACCTTTAAACCATTCTTTCTCCCTTTTAATTCATCTTTGTGCTTACCTGTTGAAGATTTCACTAATGTTACATCTGTTAATGATACTTACAGCTCTTAGTCAGTTTCTCACGACAATTTGGCTTCACCTATAGTAGTTACTCCTTTCTTTTCTCAACGAAGGGAGTTCTGATTCTTCTTGTGTTAATAACCCCGATGCTAATCCAAATGCAGCTATTCAATACATAAGTAGTTCATCTAATCGTGTTCGAGTCACACATGTGGTAAGTATTAATGCTAATGATACTAAGCATACCTTTCGTAATTCTCAGCTTGTTCCTGTGACAGATCCTCCAATATCAAGTAATACAGAACATGAGTTATCTTTCCCGTTTATATAACTTCCTCTAATCCTACATCATCCTCTAATGTTCATTGTATGCAAACAATATCAAAGTCCAAAGTTGCAGCTCAGTATTCTCATTCATCTCAGCTGAAAACGATGCTCCCATTTATTCACCCAATGCAGACCAGATTGAAGACAAGAAACTATATGGGAGCTCTCACCTCAGCAGTATTGCATTCTCGTGCTCTTGTGGAAACTGAACTTGAAGACATATACAGTGCAATGAAGTGTACTCATTCGGCCAATGCAGTTCATGATGAGTTGAGAGTGCTGGCTGTCAACCACACATCATGTCTCACGTCTCTACCAGGTGCAAGAATCCATGTTGGATGCAAATGGTTGTTCAAAATTAAGAGAAATCCTGATAGATAGTAGCAAAAGGATTTTACAAAAAACTGATTTTGATTTCCAGGATACATTCAGTCCTGTTGTAAAAGCTTCAACTATCCGAATTATTCTTACCTTGGCACTAAATCTTAAATGGCTTCTTCGACAGGTTGATGTGAATAATGCATTCCTGCATGGGGATCTCAATGAAGATTTGTACATGGTTCAACCACCAGGATTTGAACAACATGATCAGGATGGAAAAGTGTTTGTTTGCAAACTAAACAAGGCACTCCATGGGCTTAAACAAGTTCCCCGTGATTGGTTCGAAAGATTTAAATATTTCTTTCTTAATACTCTTCATTTCAGTGTTTCTTTAGCTAACTCGTGTTCGTGCTTGAAGAAAGCTGATCAGGAAAGTGTTTTCCTCCTTGTATATGTGGATGACATTGTTGTTACAGGGAGTTACACTGCAGTAATTGAACGCATAATTTCTCAAATAAATGCTGGATTTAAACTGAAAGATTTGGGAATACTAAACTATTTTCTTGGAATGGATGTGTAGGTAGGTGAGGATTGTCTACTGCTAGGGAAAAATAAGTACATAAGTCATCTAATTACGAAGTCTGGACTAGATTATTCAAGCCCTCTGCCTACTTCCATGTCTGGGAGTTTCTTGAGTAAGTGAATCACTTCTTTGAAAAACACTCGTTTTGATGATGTTAATATATATTGAAGTACAATTGGAGCCTTACAACATGTGTGCATTCCAAGGCCATACGTCCATTTTGTAGTTTACAAAATTAAGTGAGTTTATGTAGGAACCACTTCAATTCTATTGGAAAGTTGTCTTACGTGTACTCAGGTATCTCAAAGGCACGATTGATTATGGATTGTTTTTCAGGTATTCTTGTGCTCCTTCATCCGAGTTAACCCTTGTATAATTTGATTATGCTGATTGGATGAGTGATGTTGTAGACAAGAAGTCTATTTTAGTCCATTATCTTTTATTGAACAAAAATCCAATAATGTGTAGTTCAAAAAAGCTGACTGTGATCTCTCAGTCTGAATATTGAGCAGTGGCCAACGCTGTCTGTGAAATCCGTTAGGTTGTCTCTTTATTAACTGAACTTGGGGTGACACTCTCAAATGTTTCTATTGTTGGTGTGACAACACTAGGGTTGTTGCGTTTACTGAAAATACCATACAACATTCGAAAATGAAACATCTTGAACTTGATCTTTGTTTTGTTAAGGAGAAAGTTCAGAATGATCAACTGATTGTTAATTTTGTCCTTGCCATAGAGCAATTAGCTGATATTCTTACTAAACCCCTCAATGAAAAAGATTTTGTTCATTTCATGGATAAAATGGGAGTTCAATCTTTTCAAAACAATTGGACCTCTTGTGATCATGGCTTTGACAATATTTCAGTTTCTAAGGATGATCTGGTATCTGTCAATGAAGATCTATGCTTCTATTATGCTGTTATTGAGTGGAGATTTTCTATGTTAGTAGTTTGTTTTGCATTTATATGTCTTGTTCAAGTTGTGTTTTCTGTATAGTTGTGATAATAATGTCTCTCTATGATTCCAATAATGTTGATAATGGTTTATTCTGATGTGATCCTCTAGTTTTACGTCACCTCTATGTTTAAGCATTCTTCTCGTAAAGTTTTTTTTTTCCTTTTCTTATCATCTGTTGTCTTCTTGATCTGGTTTTTGGTTATGTGAATGTTGTTTGGAATATGTTCATGCCTAGTCTAAGTGAAATGATCTGCATTTTTTTTATCTGTAAATTTGATATGTGTTGTGTGTAATTTCTGTCCTAGATATGCTGGATATGATTCAATATTGCACTGGTGTGATCAGTTTGTTCGACCTGAATGATCTTGATGTTCTTGAACCTAATTCTTTTTGTCTTAGATGACTCAGCTTGTCACACATTACTTTCTTCTACTCGAATGATTCCATTGATCCGAAAAAGTATGATTTGAAAAGTATTCCTGGCATAGGGTAAAGTTTAGTTTCCAAAAATATTTTTTTGTAGAGAAAACGTCAAGCTACTCTACAAAAAAATTTGAGGATGGTAATATGGAGCCTAAAATCTCCCAACTTCACTGGTAAGATAGAGGCTAAAGCCTCTATGTTAGTTGAGAAAAAAAAAATGAAAAAGATTCAACATGAATGAAGAAAAGAAGAAAAAATGTTGAAGTAGAAAATAAGAAAAGAACCAAATCAATAATGATGGATCTCAGGAATGTTGTTGATGTGATGTGGTTCAATCTAAGTTGTTAGCTGGATAAGAATGAGATGTGTTCTTGGAATGGAGATTGTGGTGAGTCTTATATTTACTCTAACCAAGTGCATTTTGAATTATAAGAAGTACTTTGGGTGAGACAACTTGAGGCTTAAACATTTGATCAAGTTCAAGTATGAATGAAAGAAGTGTATCTTAAAATAATCTGGTAAGATCAATTCACCAACGAGCCAGTGATCAATCCTCAGGAAAAGCTGAATAGCCATGTTCAGTGAACTGATGGTTAGATGTGGTTGAAAATAAAATAAAAACTTCACATAGGAATGTTGGGATGTATGATTAAGAAGTATGTAATAACAAGAAGAAAACAGAGGTTGTAAGTTGTTATCAACAACATTCAGCAAGAATAGAGTCGTGGCATTCATCTTGTAACTTCTAGGACCTTATAGAGTCTTCATGATGTACCTACAATAACCAAGAAGAATTAGGAGCAGCTGCATTCTATTCCCTTTATAAAGGAGTTACCCTCATTGATGTAAGTAACTTGAATAATAGATTGCCATTTTGTTTAGTTCGTTATTCTGTTTCTTCAGTTTCTGTTATTACCTTGCTGTCCAAGCTTCCTCTTCGATTGATTCTTTCTCTCTTGTTAATCAAGACTTGACTCTCTCAATTTACTCACATATAGTAATCATATTTTGTGCACACATAGAGACTATACTAAGAGTGATTGTGAGAAGTTAAATTACGAGTGTGTAATATGGCTTCTAACCATTACGATCAATAAAGCCAAGAGTTCCACATCCATCTTTGCATTTGATCTTGTGTGTGGAGTGATCCAAATTGCATTGCGTTTTTGGTCAGGCTGGTGATTGGTCGTTGAATCATAATAGCAGATCCTTACTTAGGCGGAAAAATTAACCCCTGTGACAGTGGTATCAGAGCTGGTTTCTCCCAAAGAAACTACTCAAGTGAAGATCGAAATATGGTGTTGGACGAAAATGTGTTGGGAAAATTAGGAACATGGTTGGTTAGGAAGCTGATATTGAAACTAAGCCGGTGAAAACCCTATTTTGGTGGTTTTGCGGCCTGCAATATGAGATGTGATTGATACAGGAACGACTCCAGGACATGGAGGCGTTTGCCGAGTGCATGCGAGAAGATGTGCTCCTCAGGAAGACATTGATGAACTTAAAGTCGAGTAGTGGCCCATCGATGCGAATTCGTGACCTTCACGGGGGTACGAGATTCACAAGGCATGGAGGAATACCTTTAGGGGGGTGGAGAATTACTTTCTCGATCCAGAAATCCTGGAATTTAAACAACTTAGGTGCGCAATCAGGTACCTTGAAGTGGAAGTGATTGCTTAGTAGCGGGGCTACCTAACTTCGTGCGAAGTCACGCGGAGGGCACCCTTGACCACTTGGGATGAGTTGAAGGATGAGCTGAAAGCTCGGTATATGGCCAATAATGCGATGTCGATGAAGCGAGAGCAACTCCACAACCTGAAATAAACGAGTAGAATCTGAGAGTACATTAAGCATCTGAGAGTACCTTCACAGGGGTACGAGATTCACAAGCATTGGAGGACTACCATTGGGGGATGGAGAATTAGTTTATTGATGTTGAAGTCCCGAAATCCAAACAGGTTAGGTGCGCAATCAGGTACCTTGAAGATGAAGCAATTGCTTGGTGGTATAACTACCGAACTTTGTGCAAAGTTGCGAGGAGGGCACCCTTGACGACTTGAGATGACTTGAAGGTGAGATGAAAGCTCGGTATATACCCAATAATGCGGTGTGGATGGCACGAGAGTAACTCCACAACATGAGTGCAATTAAGCAGTTTACTGTTCTTATGAGTACAATTCTAGATATGATGGAGAACAATCAATTATTCAACTTCATGAAAGGATTGCAAAACTAGGCTCAGGTTGGAAGACTTAAAGAGTGTTATTATTGCGGCTGACAGATTGATCGAGTTTTGCGCGGCTCGTCAGACCTACAAGGGGACTAAGAACGATAGTGATGGAAAGGACAAGATATTGCCCAAGCAAGTTGACAAAGGGAAAGGAAAAGTACAAGATCAACCCAAGCGACAAAAACTTGATAAGCGGATCAAAGACGAGAGAAAGCTCAAAGAAAGATCTGAAGACCTGTCAATGGTGCTTCATCTGCAACGGACCTCAGAAGTCTCGTGAGTACCCGAAGAAAAAAAAGATTGAATGATGCGCGTAAGACCACTAACATATCGGATGACGAGGAAGATGAACCATTGAGAGTAGCGCCGATGCAAATGCTCGAAGCAATGAAGACAACTAAGGCCCTTACGAAGCCTAGTTTGATCTATGTAAGAGATCTATCTTAGTAGGAAGGATGTTGTGGTGATGGTGGATACTAGATTTATGCATTCTTTCTATTCAGATAGGATAGCTGAGAAACTCACATTCACAGTGGAAAGGTACTCAGTTCAAGTGAAAATTGTGAATTCTAAAAGTCGTGTTGTTACAAGCATGACCCAAATGCAAGAGAAGATAGATCAATGGGAAGGTATAATCGAATTCCTAGTTGTTCCTATGGATGACTTCGACTTTATCCTCAAAAATAACGTTTTCATAAAGTCGATCTTCTCAGTGATGCCCTATGCGTTTTTAATTATGATCAACAACCCAAACAAACCTTGCTTTGTTCAAGGATTCTAAGAAGTCCCGAAGAATACAGGGTCGAGCGAATTGGTTTAGCCATGCAGCTAGCGCGCGGTTGGAAAAACGATGTGCCTACTTACCTTTGCTCAGTATGAGATGTGGAAGATTCCAGCAAAGTGGAGACCAGACTCGTGGTCGAACTAGTGAATCACATCTTCATGGAATTCGAGGATGTGATGTCAGACCAGTTACCAAAAGGATTGTCACTAAGAGAAGCATGATAGGTCGACGCGCATGTGTGTTGATTATCGCAGACTAAACAAGATGACCGTAAAAAACAAGTATCCGATTACACTAATCTCGGTCTTGTTTGATCGATTCAGCAAGGCGGATTATTTCACCAAGTTGATTCTCCGGTCGTGATATTGGCCAGTGTTGATTGCTGCGGGAGATGAAGCGAAGATGATAATGGTAACGCGATACAGGTCGTACAAGTTCCTAGTGATGCTCTTTGGCCTCACAAATGCCCCGACAAAGTTTTTTAACTTGATGAATGATGTATTCGACGAATATTTAGATGATTTTATGGTGGTGTACCTTGATGATATTGTTGTGTATAACAACGCTTTTGCAGAACACATGGAACACTTTCGGTGAGTCTTTAAGTGACTGCGGTCTCACTCCCTTTATGTAAGGCGAGAGAAGTGCGATTTCAATTTGCAGGAGATCGCATGTGATTGGGCATGTGATCGTGTGAGGCAGAATAAAGATGGATCCACGAAAAGTAGAAGTGATACGTGAGTGGCTTACTCCAGTAAATGTTCGCAAACTAAGGAGTTTTCTTTGATTGACCAACTATTACAGGCGATTTACTAGTGACTACTCCGAGATTGTAGCCCTGGTGACCGACTTGTTGAAGAAGGATTGCGAGTGGAATTAGGATGAGAATTGTTCGAAGACATTCACAATGGCACAAGATTCATTGCCTCTGAAATAGTGTTTAAGCTGCCCGAATTTGATAAAGCCTACAAAGTGCACAACGATGCGTTAGATAAAGTGATCGGTGGAGTGTTGGTTCAAGACGAACATCTTGTGGCATTTGAAAGCAAGAAGTTGAAACCGGTTGAAGCAAGATATTCTTCTCACGAGCCGGAGATACTTGCACTGGTCCATTTTTTTACGAGTATTGAGAGTGTACCTGTTGGGAACAACGTTCGTAGTGAAGACTGAAAATGTGGCGAACACATTATTTAAAACTCAAAAGAAGTTTCCCCTAAGGCAAGAACGTTGGCAAGAGTTCTTGGCATCGTACGACTTCGACTGGGAGCATAGACCGGGAAATCATAACGAAGTAGTGGATGCATTGAGTCGCAAAGAATTAGTTTCTATGGTTGCTAGGTTGTTGGCCATTGTTTCGGATTACACTGAGAAGATTCAACGGTCATGTGCGACAGATGATCGGTGGGATGTCAAGCATCAGAGACCGGTGCAATACAAATGTGTGTATTCTTATTTATGGACTTTATTGTTGTATTTCCAGAGATCGGTGGGATATCAAGCATGTTCATAGTGGTTGATCGGTAATAAGAGCATGCTCAATCAAGCTGGAAACTGACTTCTTTTACAAGATCATAGTGAAGAACTTTGGAGTACCATTTGACATTATGACTGATCGGGATGCGCGATTCACATGCAGATTCTGGACTCATCTTTCAATATGATGGGAACAGAACTGAAGTTTTCCACTACCAATCATCCTCAGATGGGAAGACAAATCGACCGGATGAATGCATTGTTGAAAGCATACCTTAGGCACTATGCGTCGGCTAGTTAGCAGAATTGGATCGAGTTGTTGGATACCACTCAGTTTTTGCATAAATTACATCGAACATCAGAGACATGATGCATACCGTTTGAGCTAGTAATGAGGTATCAACAAATCACACCCAGAACCTAGTCTTGAACAGAGGCAGGCATGACTGCCGAACTGAACAACGTTTTGCTGCGGAGTGTTAGAGGATATAGTTTAGAGTGAAGCTAAGTGGTCAACATTTAGTATACTTCAAGTAAAGGGACCGTTTTGTAATAAGAAGAATATATCTACAGTAGGCTTTTATATCAATATCTACAGTAGGCTTTGATAACAATATCTATAGTAGGCTTTTATATCAATATCTACAGTAGGCTTTTAAGAAACCTTTCATGGTATCTGAGCTTTCAAAATTAGGTTGATCATGTAACTCACACAAGTCAACCACCGCCACTGCAGCAAGTCACGACACCACCATCCGCTGCTCAGCCCCTCGACTCCAAACCCTAGCCAAATCAACCTTAGCAGCACCACATCAAACCTAGCCAAAGAAACCCTAGCCACACCATAATCACCGCCACACAGCCCCACGACTACAAACCCTAGCCATACCAACCCTAGCCTCACCACCCTAGCTCCACACCGCCTCCACCACCGCCACGCAGACCCACGAGCCACACCAACCCTAGCAGCACCACCCTAGCTCTGAACCTCCTCAACCCCGACCACATAGCCCGACGACTTCAAACCCTAACATGGACTCCAATCCTAAAGACTTCACTAACACGACGATTCACTAACACTTGATGAGACCAACTACTTACAACGGAAACAACAAATCGTCATTACAATAGTCAACCATAGACTAGAAGGATACCTTGATGGCTCAGCGTGTGTAGATGAGTTCATAACAAACGCGGAGGGAACCAACATTGTTAATCCAGATTACAGTACATTCAAATAATAGGATAATGCTCTGGCCTCATGGCTCCTAACATCGGTACCATCATCTTTACTTCCTGATCTTGTGCAATGTCGATCATCCTTCGAAATTTTGAATGTGTTGCATCACTTATTTTCGGTTGCTCCTCCTACTCGTGTGATGCGACTTTTGTGTTCTCCTCAATCAGAAAGAAAACATGATATATATATAAGGGAATACCTTGGTAGAATTCATCTCCTCTGTGACAGCCTTAGAAGTTCGGATCATCCCATATCCGAAACAATGCAAATCGGTACAATATTAGCTGGCCTTACACCTGAATTTGAGCATGTTGTTATCGTAATTATAGCCAGCCATCAACCTTATGATCTTCCAGGAGTGTCCTATGTACTTCTTGATGCTAAGGCATGTCAACAGAACAACATTATGCAGCTCACCAATCACTCGGCAACATTCATAATGTACAATTATAAGAATAACACTTCTGGACCATATGGAAGAGGAAGAGGACGTGATAATACCTTCAACAACAACCGACCACAATGTCAGTTGTGCGGGAGGATTAGGCACCTTGTGGCTCGATGACGGTACAGATTTGATCAGTCGTTCTCAGGAATCCCGTTACAAAATCAAACTACTGCTAGAAACAGAGGACAAGCTCATGCAACTGAGTTCTTTATACCTCCAGAAGTACAACAAAACAACACTGGTTCGGTATGAGCTTTTAATCAACAAGCTCAGCATCTATCTTCTTCTTCGCAGGCCTAACCTCAAGTGTTCTATCAAAACACCTCCACAACAACTTATTATCATATCTATCTACCTTCCACCAGCCGAGAGGAAAATGTAGCAATCAATCAAAATGGTGCAGCCCACATAGCTCTCAATGGAAATTTCAGCATGTCTTCTAACATAGGAGGGTCGAATCTGGCGTGGTTTCCTAATTCTGGAGCATCACATCACCTTACCAATTCCTCCTCGAATGTTCCTAATGCATCCCCTTATACAGGACAAGGTAAAATTAGTGTAGGCAATGGTAAGACAATTCAAATTACTCATACAGGTACATCTCAGCTTCAGGGTAACAATCGCTCTGTTATTCTTCGTAACGTTCTTGTAGCACCTCATATTACCAAGAATCTCTTATATGTGTCTCAATTTGTTAAAGAATCTCTTATATGTGTCTCTTATCGGAAAACGCACCAAGTACCCCTACACGGACGTGAGTCTCGTAAACCTTACAAGCTTCTCTTATCTACAAATGAGTGTGTTCGGTCTAGCTCTTTTGATGTTCGTCTATGCTCTTAATTTCTCACTAGTAGTAATAAAAATGTAGACCTCAATAAAAATGGTAATTGCAGTAATTTTGTTGATAGTTTAGGAAACACCTCTGATGTCAGTTGGGTACCAAGTAATAGTATTGGTTTGGCCTCGAGCAGCAGTAACTCAACTGTTGTTCGTGGTGTGTATTCTACTGCGTTATAAAAGTCTAATATTCCGCCTTTGTATATGAATAAAACAAGTGATCTCAATAAAGTGAAGGTTTACTTTACAACTGGAAATTTTGTTCCTAGTTCTGAAAATTTCGTTCCTAGTCCTGGAAAATTTATTCATAATGCACATGCTTATAGTATCAGTGCTCATGTCTCTTCTACTTTATCATATGTTTGGCATCAAAGACTTGGTCACCCATCTTCTCAAGTGTTACAACATGTCATTCAATACGGATTACCCTGTAGTGACAAAATCGACAAAACTCACCTATGCTTGGCAAGCAAAATGGGGAAGAGTCATAATTTACCTTTTGCTCCTGCTGAGGGAATGTACAATCCTCCTCTCCAATTACTTCAAGTGTATATATGGGGACCTTTTCGAGTTAGGTCAAATGGTTCTAAATACTATATAAGTTTTGTGGATGCATTTTCTCTGTTTACTTGGGTATATTTCATTTCCCACAAGAGTGATGATGTGAATGTTTTTAAATCCATCCATTTGTTTGCCGAAAAACAATTAAATTATCATATAAAAGTTGTTCAAACCGATAACGGAGGTGACTTTCTAGGGTTATTTCACTCTTATTTAGTCTCGGCATGTATTCAACATAGATTTACATGCCCTTACACCTCTCAATAAAATGGGATTGTTGAGAGGTAACACAGACATATAGTTGATCCTGGTCTTACCTTGCTTGCCCAAGGATCAGTCTCTTTTAGGTTCTGGACAGATTTAATTGCATCTGCTGTTTATGTGATTAATAGTTTACCCACGCATGTGCTGAATAATAAATCACCTTTTGAAAAATTGTTCAATAAACTCCCTGCATATAATCTACTACGTGTGTTTGCATGTCTATGTTTTCCTCATGTTCATGATTTTAATAAACATAAGTTCGATTACAAATCTAGACCATGTATGTTTCTTGGATATTCTTCAACTCATTTAGGCTACAAGTGCATTGATTGAATTGGAAGAGTTTACATGTTTAGACATGTTCATTTAGAAGAGATTGTGTTTCCTTACTACATTAAACAACCTGTTTCTTCTATATCTTTTGATGCTCATGACTCCTTCCCAGTTAATACATCCTACACAGATTCATGGCTCAGCTCAGGATTGACAGGAATTCCCATGTCCACTTCAGTTGCTCCAAGCAATGATGCTAATTATTTATCACATGCACAAGCGGATATAAGAGAATTTTCTTAAGACCAACTGATAACTGCTTCTTCCTTAAAGACTAACTCCGGATCCCATCATAATCTGCTCGACTTAAAGACCAACTGATGTCAATAGTTCACAAACTCAAACTGCGAATGATAACATAATGTCGACTGTTTTAACTGATGCGTCCTCACCTGTCTTAGATATGACTTTATATAAATCTAATAAACTTCAGTCTACTAATGAGAATATCGTGATTGTTTTAGGACTTAGAGCTCCTCATTCACCATCATTCATGCGCAATTTTCCACCACAATCAAGACATTTGTCGCAACCATCTACACACGGCATGATCACCAGGTCTAAATACAACTCTTATGCAAATGCTTTGTTAGCAACCACAACTGATGTGGGTGAGCCTCTCAATGTCCACATAGCACTTCAATATCCAGAATGGAGATAAGCCATATAGAAAGAGATCGAAGCATTCCATGAGAAAGGAACTTGCACTCTCACTTCCTTACCCTCTGGTAGAACTCATGTGGGATGCAAATGGATATTCAAGGTTAAAAGAAAAGCAGATGGCACTGTGGAAAGGTACAAGGCCAGACTAGTGGCCAAAAGCTTGTCACATAGGGTGGGGTTCGATTATCTGGATACCTTCATTCCAATTGCAAAGCATTCTATCCATAGCTTTATCTTTTAATTGGACATTGCGACAAATAGATGTGAATAATGCATTTCTAAATGGAAGTTTACTTGAAGAAGTATACATATCTCAGCCACCAGGTTTTGAAGTCACAAATGCCCTAGGTACCCTGCTTGTTTACAACCTCACCAAGGCATTATATGGCCTCAAACAAGCTCCAAGAGGTTGGTTTGAAAACCTACGAGAATGTTTGCTTACACATCTCACTTTTTCAATTTCTCATTCTGATAACTGCTTCTTCCTTAAGAAAGCGCCTAACAAATCTGTTTATCTGCTTTTTTAAGGGGATGACATAGTAGTGATAGGATCATGTGATGATCTCATCGAATCAACCATATCCAGCTTGAACACACATTTATCTTGCAAGGATTTGGGCAAACTCAACTAATTCCTTGGAATAGAAATTCATTCCAGATCTGATTTGAAGGTGTTAAGCCAAAAGAAGTACATCTCTGACCTATTTTCGCGTGTCAACATGTCAAATGGTAAGACTTGTCCTACTCCTATCGTTGGGTTTCCTATCCTGACATCTACCTCTGGATCAGGTATGCCTCCGTTACATCCTTCTCTATACAGAAGCACGGTTGGAGCCTTATAACATGTGTTTTATACTCGTCCAGATATCAGCTATAGTATCAATGGGCTTAGTCAGTTTCTTCATAGACCTACAGAGGCTCACTGGACAGTTGTTAAAAGGGTGTTAAGATACTTAAAATGGTATCTTGATCATGGCTTAATATTCATACCATTTTCATCCATTGATATTGTTGGTTTCACAGATTCAGATTGGGGAGATGACACTGATGACAGAAGATCTACTAGTGGACATTGTTTATTCTTGGGAGGAAATCCAACTGTCTGGTGTTCGAAAAAAGCAAGTTGTCGTATCTAGATAAACGACCGAGGCAAAGTTTTGTGGATTAGCTAATTCTATGTGTGATGTCATTTGGGTAACCACTTTACGAACTGAGATTGGTTTATCATTGTCATCTGCTCCTATGCTTTGGTGTGACAATACTAGTAGGTCTATTGGGACTAACCCAGTTCAACATTCTAAGATGAAGCATGTAGAATTGTATATTTTCTTTGTGTGTGAGAAGGTTTCACAGGGGATGATCCAGGTCAACCGTGTTCCTGGCACAGAACAACTTGTTGATGCACTTACTAAACCTTTAGCTAAGAAGACTTTCACTCCTCTTCGCCGAAAGTTGAGTGTCTGTTCCTTATCTGAAGGATCAAGTATGACTTCTCTGTCTTACCTTAATTCTACTCATCAGTTGACGACCTCTGAAAATGTTATATCACAAGTATCCTGTAGTCTTTCCCAATTAACCTCATTTTCCAATGGTTATCATGATGTTCTTCTGAATGATGACGATGTTGATGAGTAGTTTGATGATGATAAGTACTTTGAGCATGAGGATTGACTGATCTCAATGTGTTAGAATTCAGATACTCAATATGCTATATTGTCATATGTTTATCATGATGAGAATATGTTGAAACATCAAAGCTTATCTTGCTCTACAAAGTACATATCTTTCACATTTGTGATTTGTTATACTCATTTAATAAAATGAGTTTGATTATTGTTCAGCTTGTCCCACGCGATTATACACAAAGCTCAGGCATTCATATAACAAAATCTAAAAGAAGATGTTGGGCACAAACCCATCCAATCACAAGTTACATTGGATTGAAAATTCTATCCAAATATTAAGAAGGAGAATGGATAAGTAACCACCGATTCAAGCATATATCACTTCTATTGTGTTTCGTAACAATTTCCAAAAGATGATGTTGGGCACAAACCCATCCAGTCACCAAGGAGGAAAAACAATTGAATGATGACTCGGGCAACACAATTGTGCAATATAAACACATGGATGGCAAAATCCAAAAGAAGAAATTGTGCACAAACCCAGTCAACTTTATGTAGGTTGTCACTTGACTTGGACAGGAAAAGATTCATATGTGTGTACAAGTATTACTTGATCGTTGAATGCCGAAAATATTTGTGGTTGTATGATAAGATGTGGTTGTATGATAAGATTTGTCTTCCTCCCTCTTTCTCTGACGCCAAAGCTATTTCATTGAAATCACCTATACAAATCCACAGTCCTTACCTTGTTCGTGCTATATTGCGTAGATCATCCCATAATCTCAGTCGTTCATTCCATTGTGTACTTCCATAAACCCATGTTATATGCACCGATCTTCCTCCATTGTTCATATTAATCGTCGTATCTATCATGTCCATCCCTTTAATATGGATCGCTGCATCTATTTCTCTTCTCCACCATAACGCCAATCCTACTAACAAATCATTCAGTTCGACATATCTACTTCTATCCATCTTAACCTTCCTCTTCACCCTTTCGCAGTAGTCCTCCGTGTTCTTGGTCTCTATTAGGAAAATAATGTCTCGTTTACATCGACTACTGAGATCAGAAAGGTACGGAACTGTTAGAGACGATCTCAATCCCTGTCAATTCTACACCATGAAGCTCATTAATCCCTTGTGGTTGTTTGGGGACAGCCACCAAAACTCATATCATCCATTCTCTTTTGTATTCCTGTTATGATCATACGCCTTGTTTCACTAGCATTTCTTGTACCCTTTTTGACCAATCTAGTAGCGCTCCTAAGATCGGTGGCATTCCCATCCTCCTTTGACAATTTAAACTTCTTTATTTGTCTTTCCTCTGGTTTTCCATGTCTGATTCCATATCTCCTTCATGCGTTAGAACTGTGATTACAATGAATAACAAACGATGAAAAAATTGTTTACTTCACTCTTGGAAATACATAAAAGAATGTTCATACCAAATAATTAATTATTAATCCTATTGTTTTTATAAATAATTCTACAAATTAATTAATTATAACATTCGTGTGGATTCATTTTCTTGTAGTGTAATTTAACGCAATTTTATTATTTAACGTAATTTAAGTTTAGTTTTACATTTCAAAAAATATTTTCAATCAAGGGTTTAGTTCTCTAACACAAGCATGCATGTGTTTTTTCAAATATTTAGAGAATTAAACTACTAAAAAAAACATATAGTATTGATTTTTATGTTTCATTAATACATAATACATCTGAGATTATTTTAATTTAGTAGTTTAGTAAACGACCATTAACTTATAGATGACTTACATTAACAACATAGTACCAAATTATCATTATATAAAATTTGAAAGATAGAGAGAAATAATTGGGGAAGGACCAAATCAGTATTATTCAATTAAATATATAAACGTATTCTACCTTTAGAGATAGATATATGTTTTATCATACTATAAATTTATATAATTTTAATAACTACAGATATATTTTATTTACTATTTTTGAATTTTAAATATTATTATTAAATCATTATTATTTTTTATGTATACGATTTTACGGTCTGTTTTCTAATAAAAAGTAAATAATATTTAAACTTTCATGACTTATAGTATTATTTTAATTATTTTTATATTATTAAATTAAATAAGAATATATATTAATAAAATAATTTTCACTGTATTTGTTAAGGATTAACAATAACTAATTAAAAGTCTTCTAAGGTGCTTTTAATTAAATGTTTTCAATTAAAGTTATGAAAACTGAAACAAAAAAACCATGGTTAGTGGCCGTAAGGACTGACTGCCGTGTTGGAATTATTCCAAATATAAAACAAATAAAATACAGAACATCCAGCAGTTAGTGGTTGTCTTTTAGAGAGCCTGAAGGGCCATATTATCATTTGACATGACTTTAACAACACGTGGTGGAACATCATGTTGGGTGTAGACTTCTCTGGATTCCATTCAATCACTTATATGAGATTGCTTTAGATCTCTTCAATTGCGTTTTTTCCAATTCGGAATAATAAATACGAAATATAGAATATTAATTGGGAATATGAAATAAAAGATAAAAATATGAATATGTTTTTTGGGTGAATTGAAATATTGAAATAGAATGAAATAATGAATTTTGTTGTTTATTTGGTAAAATTGTAAATGGAAAGGGAATGGAGGGTGGTAAAATGACATATTTGCCCCTCCTTATATATGTATAGTATACAATACATATAATTTGAATTTAAAAAATTAAGAATAATATAAACTTATAATATAATTAATTATTAATTTTAAAAAAAAAATCCATAATTAATTTTAAATAATAATTCCTTGATTTTTTTAGTAAAACTTGTAATTAATGTAAATTCATTTTTTTAAACACGATTCGTTGAGATCATATTTATCCGAACTGTAAAATCCTTAATCACACTATCCACAACATAACATTTCATTACTACACGACAATACACGCAGAAAGAACATTATCCATATACAAAGTATGTTCGATCTTCAAGAACAATACAAGGAACACGAAACTGTTATTTCTAAACCCATACAAAATGTTTTATAACTTTAAGAACATATCACATAGTTATAGCAGCATGAATTAACCGGTTACCGAATCACGAACTGTGGAAATGTTATACATCACCCAACTTCAGGACTTCTTGTGCAATGAACAACAACAAAAGCACAATTCAGGACTTCAGGACCCCACCCAACAAACAACTGACAGCTGCCCAGTGATCCTATGTAGGTCTATGAAGAAACTGACTAAGCCTAATGATATTATAGTTGATTTCTGGACGAATATAACAAATATGTTGTAAGGCTCCGACCGTGCTTATATATAGAGAAGGATCTAACAGAGGCATACCTGCTGTAGATGTAAGGAGAGGAAAACCAACCAGTGGGGTAAGACAATGCTTACAATTTGACATGTTGACACGCAACAATAGGTCACAGATGTACTTGAGTTTACATTCCAAGGAAGTAGTTGAGTTTCCCCAAATCCTTGCAATAAAAAATCGTGTTCAAGCTGGATATGGTTGATTCGATGAGGTCATCACATGATCCTATCATAACTATGTCATCCACATAAACCAGGAAACAAACAAATTTGTCAGTCACTAACTTAAGGAACAAGCAGTTATCAGACCGAGAACTTGAAAAAGAGAGATATGTAAGCAAATATTATGGGAGTTTCTCAAACAAAGCTCTTGGAGCTTGTTTGAGGCCATATAATGCCTTGGTGAGTTTGCAAACAAGCAGGTTGCCTAGGGCATCTGTGACTTCAAAACCTGGAGGCTGAGACATGTATACTTCTTCAAGCAAACTTCCATTTAGAAAAGCATTATTCATATGTATTTGTCGCAATGTCCAATTAAAAGATAAAGCTAGGAATAGAATAATACTGACTATGGAATGTTTTGCAACTAGACTGAAGATATCCATATAATCGAACCCCACCCTGTAGGAGAATCCTTTGGCCACTAGTTGAAATAGTGGGCATTATGTTATCATTCGAAGTTTGAGTTTGAGGACTATTGGCATCAGTTGGTCTTTCAGTCGAGGAGATCATATTGGGATTCGGAGTGGTCATGTGAGAACATACAGCTGGAGAATCTGAGTTACTCATTTGAGACTGTGCAGAATGAAATTCTCTTATATCTTCTTGTGCTTGTGATAAAGAATTAGCATCATTGCTTGGAGAATTGAAGTGGGCATGGCAATTCTTTTCAATCTTGAGTTGAGCAATGAAGCTGTGTAGGATGAATTAACAGGGAAGGAGTCATGAGCATCAAAAGAGATAGAAAAACAGATTGTTTAATGCAGTAAGGAAACACAGACTTTTCAAAATGAACATGTCTAGACATGTAAACTCCTCCAATTCGATCAATGCACTTGAAGCCTAAATAAGTTGAAGAATATCCAAGAAACACACATGGTCTAGATTTGTAATCGAACTGATGTTTATTAAAATCACGAAAATGAGGAAAACATAGGCATCCAAACACACGTAGTAGATTATATGCAGGGAGTTTATTGAACAATTTTTGAAAAGGTTATTTATTATTCATCACATGCGTGGGTGGATTAATCAGATGAACAACAGATGCAAATGAATCTGTCCAGTACCTGAATGGGATTGATCCTTCTGCAAGCAAGGTAAGACCAAGTTCAACTATATGTCTGCGCTTCCTCTCAACAATCTCATTTTGTTGAAAGGTGTAAGGGCATGTAAACCGATACTGAATAGCTGCAGAGACTAAATAAGAGTAAAATAACCCTAGAAATTCACCTCCATTATCGTTTTGAAAAACATTTATATGATGATTTAATTGTTTTTTGACAAACAAATGGAAGAATTTAAAAACATTCACAACGTCACTCTTGTGGGAAATGAAATATACCCAAGTAAACAGAGAAAATGCATCCACAAAACTTATATAGTATTTAGAACCATTTGATCTGACTGGAGCAGGTCCCCATATATTCACTTGAAGTAATTGGAGAGGAGCATTGTATATTCCCTCAGCAAGAGCGGAAGGTAACTTGTGACTCTTCCCCATTTTGCATGCCACACATAAGTAAGTTTTGTCGATTTTGTCAGTACAAGGTAATCAGGATTGAATCACCTGTTGTAACACTTGTGAAGAGGGGCGACCAAGTATTTAATGCCAAAAATATGATGAGCCAGAAGAGACATGAGCACTGATACAATAAACATGCGCATTATGAATAAATTTTCCAGGACTAGGAAAGGAATTTTCAGAACTAGGAACAAAATTTTCAGTTGTAGAGTAAACATTCACTTTATTGAGATTACTTAATTTATTCATATACAAAGGAAAAGTATTAAACTTTTATAAGGCTGTAGGATAAACACCACGAACAACAGTTGGGTAACTACTGCTCGAGGCCGAACCAAAACTATTACTAGGTACCAAACTAACATCAGAGGTGTTTCTTAAACTACCAGCAGAATTACTGCCATTACCATCTTTATTGAGGTCTTTAATTTCATTACTACTAGCGAGAAATGAAGAGAATACAGGAACATCAAAAGAACAAGATTGAACACATTCATTTGTAGATAAGAGCAGCTTGTAGAGTCCACTAGACTCACATCCCTGTAGGAGTACTTGGTGAGTTTTTCGATCCTTTGCAACACAACCATTTGGAAAGGACACAAATTAAACATCATTATGTTTAAAAAGTTGAGACACAGATAAGATATTCTTGGTAATATGAGGTGCTACAAGAACGTTACGAAGAATAACAGAGTGATTGTTAACCTAAAGTTGAGATGTACATGTATGAGTAATTTGAATTGTATTACCATTGCCTACACTAACTTTACCTTGTACTGTATAAGGGGATGCATTAGGAACATCAAAGGATCAATTTGTACGGTGATGTGATGCTCCAGAATCAGGAAACCACGCCAAATTCGCCCCTCCGATGTTAGAAGTAGTGCTGAAATTTGCGTTGAGAGTTGTGTGGGCTGCACCATTTCGATTGAGTCCTATATTTTGCTCTCGTTCGGTGGAAGGTAGATAGAGATGAGGATGAGTTGTTGTGGAGGTGTTTTGATACAACACTTAAGGTGAGGCCAGCAAAGGATAAGATAGATGCTCAGCTTATTGATGAAAAGATGATACCAAACCATTGTTGTTTTGTTGAATTTCTGGAGGCATAAAGAACTCATATGCATGAGCTTGTCCTCTATTTCTAGCAGGAGGTTGATTTTGTGATGGGATTCCTGAGAAGGACTGATCAAATCTGTACCAGCATCGAGCCATAAGGTGTTAAATCCTCCCGCACAACTAACATTGTGGTCGGTTGATGTTGAAGGTAATTTTGTGTCCTCTTCCTCTTGTATATGGTCCAGGAGTGTTATTATGATGATTTTACATGTGAGCTGAGTTTGAGGGCTTTTATGGATCTCATTGTAGAGATGTATATGTATCATGAAGCTTAGATGGAGTTGACTGTCACGGAGTCGGTCCAGAGGTGGTTTGAACATTGAATGATGTCGACTGATTGGTGAGTTGCATAATGTTGTCCTCTTGGCATGCCTCAACATCAAGAAGCACACTGGACACTCCTACAAGATCATAAGGTTGTCGACTGGTTGTGATTACGACAACAACATGCTCAATTTCAGGTGTAAGGCCAGCTAAAATTGTACTCATTTGCATTGTTTCGGATATGGGATGATCCGAACTTCTGATGGTGTCACATATGAGATGAATTCTACCAAGCTAGTCCCTTATATATATATATATATCATGTTTTCTTCGTGATTGAAGAGAACACAAAAGTTGTATCACACGAGTAGTAGAAGCAACCGAAAAGAACTGATGCAACACATTCCAAATTTCGAAGGATGATCGACATTGCACAAGATTAGGAAGTAAAGATGATGATACTGATGTTAGGATCCATGAGGCCAGAGCACTATCCTGTTCTTTGAATGTACTGTAAGCTGGATTAACAATCTTGGTTCCCTTCGCGTTGGTTATGAACTCATGTACACAGGCTATGCCATCACGATATCCTTTTAGCCTATGGCTGACTATTGTAAAGCTGATTTATTGTTTCAACTATAAGTAGTTGGTCTCATCGAGTGTTATGTGAATCGTCTTGTTAGTGAAGTTCTTAGGAATGGAGTCCATGCTAGGGTTTGCAATCGTGGGGTTGTGTGGTGCTGGTTGAGGCGGTACAGAGCAAGGGTGGTGTGGCTAGGGTTGGTGCGGCTAGGGTTTGCAGCCCTGGGGCTGCGTGGTGATGGTTGAGGCGGTGCGGAGCTATGGTGGTGAGGTTATAGTTGTTGGTATGTCTAGGAGTATTGGATACTGACCAAAACCATTTACTCTAGATATAGGGATGTGCAGGGTTGGAAAACCTAACGATGATGCCCCATTGCCCTATAGTTTAGACTGAGGTAAGTAACTGTGGAAACCTAGGTCACTGCCCATTAAACCATGGCGTTACCTCTCGTCCAGTAGACCGTGATCCCAACCTAAGGCAGATCCGCTTACATTTTCGCTAAGGCAATTGTTCAATGAGGTAACTTAAATGTGTGTTATGTTGTGCCCTAAACGTACGATTGCATGTTTCGTATATTCCAACACTTTGGAATAAGAAATTCTTCCTTGCTGGAACCCACAACAAGCAGCTGTTGGATCATTCCAAAAACACCACCAGCAACGATGGGCAAGGCAGAAGCAGCAGCAGCATGGAAGACAAAGCATTCCAGGAGGAGAAGGGGAGAGCTTCGGAAATATATTTTCGGGACTTGACGAGGACTTGATTTCCGAGTCTTTTGATAGTGGAGGTCCAGGAAGAGCTTCAAATTGTGAGCCCATCACAGTTTAGAGAAGGAGGTGTTGGAGAAAGCTCGTGAGAGTCCTCCAATCGGCGCGGTGGCAGAATTACAGCCCTCGCCAGCTTCAGTCTTCCAATCCTCGGCCATATCCAGCTCAGTGCTGAAAAAGGAGTTCTCTACAGAGTACGTACACCAACGGACACTTGGTCCAACGGTATCACCCTTGCTTATAAGCAAGAGGTCTCGAGATCGATTCTCGATGTACCAAGATTAATTCTTGGATGACCAAACAAAAAAAATACATAGTACGTACGCCCCCCCCCAACATACACACACTTGTTTATAATATAATTTAATTACATAATGTCTACTTAATGAATTTGCATGCAGGACGCGATCGTGGCACCCCATTTCTATCCAAACAGACACGCCTTTGTGTACGGTTTTATAAATAATACAAATGTCCTGTTAGCCTTTACAAGTAGATACCTACCTAGAGTGAAATTAGGGAGGGCAGGGGAATGTAAGTACGTATGAGTCTCCTAGTAGTTCTTTTCTTTTCGATGAATTAAATAAAATGAAGGTGTTCCTTTCTTACCCAAATGCAGCTAGCAGGGACACATCAACATTCGTAAAATATGTGGCTACTCACTTGCAATCAAAGTAGCTAGTTGGACAGGGTGTAGTTCGAATTGGGCCAGATAAGAAAATAGATACGGACAGGAAGATCTCAATAGGAATGTTTTTCAAAGTATACAGAAAATATGAAATTAGGATAATACCCATCAATTATTTATATGAAAACTAGAATAGACAACATTGGGTTAATGTAAATGCTATTAAAAAAAAGTATGTAATACCTCAGGGGTCAAAGACATAGCATAATGAAATTGAAAGGCAAAGTTTATTTTACAAAATTCATTTAATTTTTTAATCTTGAAGTACAACTAACGTTTATCTTTATTCACGTTAATATGGTTACACATATTTGCTTAGTGTAACTAATTGGTTAATAATTAGCCAAAAAAAAAGACTAATTGGTTAATCATTTTTTTTGCGTGAATAAATGGTCATGTATCTTTCAGCATGTGACTATTTGGTCACTCCGCCTCTGAACCGTTAATTTTGTTCGTTAATTTAGCATGTGTCCAATACGCGATGATTGTTAGTTTATTTTATGAAAGATGAAATTACTTTGTTGCCCTTCCATTACCTTTCATCACCCTCCCCCTACCGTTATTTCCATAACAAGGCTCCAGTCTTGTTGATTGACCAGAAATTGCACCATCAGAGTTGCCATCACTCGCCAAGTTCAGAAATCGTTTCTCGTCTTCCATTTTCCAACGAATAAACAACTAATCAAGCTGAAGAAAACACAAATTTCCAACAATAACACTATTCCAATTACGCGCAGCAATAACACACCAAATTTCCCACAACAATTACAACAACACAACACGGTTCTAATAGGATTAACAACAGCATAACACAACACAACAATTGCAACATCACACAAATTTCCAGCAATTACAATAGCACAACAGCAGGCAGAGCAACAACAATTACGTGCGGGATCAATTGAGAACGAAAATGGATACGCCTCAGAGGAACAACGGTTTCATCCCCGGTTCAGAAAGAAGCTTTAGAAACCATAACTACTCCGATGAAACCGTCAATTGAGTACAAGAAAATGGACTAATTTGTTAGGGTTGTACTGATGAATCGACGATGGAACCAAACTGAAACCAATTGAGTGGTCTCTACCCAATCGACGATTTCACTTGAATCTACTCAATCAAATAGTCTCTACTCTGATGAATCTATGATGCAACCAAATTGTCTTCTACTGTGATAGATTCAGTGGATTCTTCTGATGGAGAACCAATTGAAACCGTAGATGGAACCCTAACTACTCCACCATCGATTCATAACCCAAATTGTGTTCAAGGGAGGGAAACATGCAGCGGGAAAATTGATGGAAATGAGAAAATCAAGGAATTGAATTCATACATTCGATGATAGAGGTAGAAGAAAATGGCATCTTCGGTAGTTCACCTTGAATTATTTTCACGTGCAAGGAACATGACAGACTTAACGGATAAATTTAACGGTGAACAGTAAAAATTACCAATTAATCACATGCTAAAGTATATGTAACCATTCTGCAGAAGTTATAACAAATTAGTCACATTCGCAAAGATACGTAACTGTTAACTCTAGAACTATTAGTAGTTGACAGCTCTATAACTCGTCCACGACCACCTCCACATGATGTCAATGAGTTACGGTATTCACAAACAACGTGGGGTGCTTTCCCAAGAAAGCTAAGTGGTGGCTGAAATTTTAATGTTCGCACAATTTTGTTTTCTTGTAAGAGTACAATCCTAAGCACATGGCTCACATATTCCTTTGTGTGGCTATGAATATAGCAGTATGGGTCAATATTTAGACCCTTCTGCATAAGTGTTGTGTAGTCAGAATATTATGATGGTCACATAGCCACAATTTTGTTTTTTACTCTGGATTATGTATTGCAAGTCCAATTCCATCATTCGCAATACTTGTAAGAATTTGTTACACCAAACTAAATTTTAAGTGATTGGTGTGAGAGCTACTTATTTAGCATCAATTTTCTACGTTGAAGTTCTCATTTATTTCATTAGACGGTCATATTTAGTAAGAAACCTTATCCTACAAAGTTTTAACTCCCCCTAGGAACGGTTTCACATCATTCTATCACACGCATATACGTAATGCTTTAACAGTAATTTCTTATGTGATCCTTAAGCATCAAATCAAGTTTAGTCTTACACCCGATTTAGTAGTTGGTCCAGTGTACATCATGGCATACATAACACTTCCAACTTTTCTCATTTTAAGACAATTGACGCATTATGTCATGACTTTTAGATATGACAGTTGAATAAGGTAATAATATAATATATCACTTCAGAACTCAATTTCTCAAGCAGACTCTTAATTCGAAGAATGTATTATTGTGTACCCTATCAATTAGGTCTCATACTTCATTCATAAACTCTATAACTTCCTAGCACATAGTCACATACTATGTGAGAAACACGTTGTTTCAAGATCTTGTGGATGTTTCACTAACGAACATACTCCATAGTGATCACATCATCAGACATCAACGAATTATGTAACATGAACTAATCACGCTTAACATCTATAATATTACCTCAAAAGAAATATGGAGTTTTAATAGACAACTAAAGTCCAAAAGTTGCATTATCATATTCAATATAGAGAAACACTTCGATTCTACTCTACGGTTTCTAGGGTAACATTTACATTGAAGATCTGCCTATCTGGGTTTATTTATGTGAAACTGATATTCGAAATCAGTCAAGACATATTTCACAGGATGAGTTATGATTTCAAGGAACTGATTGAACCATTTACGCTTGTTTTTTTTATCCTTCATTTTGTCTTTAAAAGGGTGAGGTATAAGAAATAAAATAGGCTCCCATTGTGTTAAGAACATTGTACACACTCACATTGAAATGATATATTTTTTATTACTCACTTAGAATAACATCCTGCTCCAACTTGAACTAAGGAAGGTTTTAACCAAGATCATTTGTATATACAATTGTGATGAAGAAGGTGAGGCGTATGAGAAACTTATTCAACATTCTCTAAAATTCTCCCACTCGAATCAAGTTATCTTGGTGGATCAATACGAAAAACTAATCCAACATCCTCTAAAATCCTCCAACTCCAATCAAGTTATCTTAGTGTGCCTCAGCTCACTAACTGAAAAATGGATTCTAATCCACTTTATACATTTATAAGAAATACTATTTCACTTTGACATTTTTATCTTCGAAGAACACTTCCATATTCAGTCATTTTTCAGTTCATAACTTAAATGAAGTGGTAGGTTATTGTTACTTTAGGCACTCGGTTAAAATGATAGACATTGTAGTGATACACAGTGGGTGTTGTCAATGGAGCAATCCACACATAACCTTAGGTAATGTGTAGTTGGACAATGTTGTCACTTACTTAACCCTCCTAGAAGTGTTTCACTCACAACTTCTAATAACAACATCATGTTGCATTGTGTAAAAATATAGTCAACGAATGAATTATCATCTTTATCATGTATCTAGCTAAGTTGAGTTGTTGATCTAATTAACATCTCAACATATTTACCATACAGCAGGGGCGAAGGATCCACTTGTTCCATCTGGGCAGATAAGGAAGGTGTTGAAGAAGTGCCTTGACCAGAATGCATTATTTATCCCCCAAAATTGAAAAAATAGGGTTTTACAATTATTTAAATAATGCATTGGAATTCAACCCAAACACATAACAATTCATTAATTAAAAACAATTAGGTACTCTAGTTAGCAGTTACACCTAATTACAATCCAATTAACAATTTTCCCCAAAAAGCGAAAGATTAAAATTTACAACTATTCAAAGAATGCATTACAATTCAAACCAAAACACATAACAATTTATCAATTACAATGAATTAGATATTCTAGATAGCAATTACACTTAATTAGAATTCAATTGACAATTTCCCCCAAAATTGAAAAATTAGGGTTTTACAATTATTCAAAGAATTCATTACAATTCAACCAAAACACATAAGAACTAAATATATTTTTTATTTAGAAAAGTGTGTACGCGTGCATGCTTTGAGGGAGAGCAAGTTGTGCTAAAATGACACAACATGCTACCAAAGGGTGGCTTAATGAATTTTTTTTTATTTTTATAAAATGATGTGAAGTTAGAAATTAAATTATGTATCTACTAACAAATAGAGTAACTATATATATTTGAATTTTGATTAGAACGTAGCAAACATAAATTTCAATTTATAGATTATCCATACGTATGCCTTAAGTTGAGATATGAAATTTTGACTTAAAAAAACTAAATTCAGACTCTCTAAGTCAAAACTTAACACTGTTAGGGATATTTATAACATAATTTATTTATCTGAATATTGTAAAAAAAATAAAAAATAAAATTGATTCCGGATATGATTAAATTTTCAACATAACATCGTTTGTCCTATAACTTGACCATAAAAACAAAAGGTTTCAAGTTAAAATTTTAATTATATAGTTACTTAAAATGAACTTATAGTACTCAAATAATTGAATTATGACATAAATATTGCTCACAGAGATGAGTTTCGACTTTCATACTATATGATACGACAAAGCAACAATTATGTATACAAAAAGTGACAGTAGGTTGATAATTGAATTCTGCCACAAATGGCGTTAAATCTGTTGAATTTTGCCTTATAGAGTTTGAGTTGAGTTTTGTTAAGTTAAATTTTCATATTTCAAATCAGATTATAGCATATGGTCAATCCGTTAGTTGAAATTCAATATTGTTGCAATGGTTGGATGGCAATTCAAATATATAATCACACTATTTTTTTAGTAGATCTATAATTTAATTTATAACTTAACATCGTTAAAACAAATATACATTTGTCTTCATGCCACTCTTTGGTAGCATGTTCTGTCATTTTGGCACAACACATTCCGTTCAAGAGTGTGTATATACACATTTTTTTAATAAAAACAATATATTTACTTTTCAATAGTGGGTATATACACATTTTGTCAAGAGTTCGTAGTATTTGTACTTTATCTTAATTTTTCACATGCTACACAAAATCAGCGGGTCAAAAGAGGTAGCAACACTTTTAAAATCTTGGATACTTTAAAATAAAAAATATTAAATGTCTATTGATTTGATAGTATAATTTTCAAGATACAAAATGATAAAATGGACTCATGACATGGTGTATGAATGTAATTTCACCTCAACTAGTTAAGAAAATAAAGAGTAATTAGATATTTGATAAGTTACGTTAGTAATGTTATGTTTTTGTTCAAAATTGTACTATTTGCCACTTATGTTATTTTTTATTCAAATCACAAATTACTTTAGTTTTGCTTTGTTAGTGAAATATGTGTCTTGCATGTGACTATTTTTATGAAATGAAGTACGAAAATTACCCTTAACCAATTACTGGCACATTATTCTTAAAAAGTGTTTTTTTTCTGATGGCCGAAAAAATAAATTCCATCACTTTACGAAGGTCAATAACTTCAGCAGCTCATGATTTCTAAATTGCATCCAACAAAATCATGAGGTGCAATATCAGATCTATTAAGCATGATTCAATCGGATCAAGTACAACAATCACATTTAAGACGGGAAAAATCTCAAAATATTTATTTTAATTGATTCCTGGTTGTATTTAATGTATAGTTTCTCCTCTCCATCCTTAATCAATGCATAATGATAATCAACGCATTCAAATTCACAAAACGAGCAAGAGACAGGACCATGGATAATAATCCACTTACATAGGATATAAATAGAGAAGTAAGCTTTCATAACACCTTCAAACACACATGCTTGTTAAAAAAAACGGTTCAGACGAATTGATCTAAATCTGAACTGGTCGAATAGGTTTGGCCGAACTAGTTCAAAAAACAAACAAGTTTTTCAATGTTAAAGTGAGGCAGTTCAAAAATGCAGTTCAATTTAGTTATGTATCGATTCAAACTGACTCATTTTTTGCAACTTGTTTATATTTAAATTCAAACTGACTCGAGCCCATCAATTGGTGTTGAAACGATAAAAAAATGGTCTTGAAACTGAAATTTAAACTAGAACATTATAGCTCAGATTTTTGGACCAGACTGGACACACTTTTGGACCGGTCCGGATTGACCTTTTTTTTAAAAAAAGACCAAACCTGAACCAAATTCTAATCGGTTTAAACCATACCTATTTTTTCAATGTTAAATAAACTAGTTCTTGTAGTGAGACAAAAAGTAAAATAGTCAAAATAGTTCTTGTAGTGAGCCCATCAATTGGTGTTGAAACGATAAAAAAACGGTCTTGAAACTGAAATTTAAACTAGAACATTATGGCTCAGATTTTTGGACCAGACTGGACACACTTTTGGACCGGTCCGGATTGACCTTTTTTAAAAAAAAAGACCAAACCTGAACCAAATTCTAATCGGTTTAAACCATACCTATTTTTTCAATGTTAAGTAAACTAGTTCTTGTAGTGAGACAAAAAGTAAAATAGTCAAAATAAACAATTCTAGTATAGTTTATAACCGGTTCAGAGTTAGAATCGGTTCAAGAACAAACCTATCAAAACAATAAAATTGAGGGGGAAGAAACAACAAAGTTGTTAAGAGAAGATTAGATCCGTTAATCCGTACTAATGAGGACGAAGCCAACAAAACTTGAGATTGGAGATACAATCGAGACTACGAAATAGGTGAGAGATAGAAACTCTGACTCTACGAACGAGAACGCGAACAAGTGTGACCATAGGTGTTTAACGAAGAAGAAGATGGAGAGAGAAAGAACACAAGATGAATGGGTGTCTAGTTTGCATTTAGTTATTAGTATTTTATTGATTTTCATGATGTAAAAAAACAAATTTTCATTCAATATTTAAATAAAAAATCGACACGTACTCCTCACGAGTCAATTTGACAAAAACGTACATAATCAATTAACGGAGTGGTCAATTACTCCTATTTTGAAACGGATATAAACATTTAACAACACAAATAAGACAAGTGAAAAAAATATGACAAACATAAATAATAAAACAGGTAATTAACATAAAAATAATTGAGGATCGTTCATAGAATCAGTTGTAATGCAGAATTGAAATCTGAAATAGCTTATTTAGGTGATAGTAGAATTATGAAGTTGTTTTTATTGGGTGTTGGAAGTGAACATGATGTCGTTGATCATAGAAGGATAGGGGAGTTAGATGTTGTTAGGTTAGGCCCAAAGCTCTGCTGGACTCGCCTCTAGAAATCGAAGCAATTCATCAAATATTATGGGCCAGAAGTCATTTCTTAACTAAGTGCAATATGATTTTTTTTTTTGGTTAACAACATAAACAAGAGTTTCAATCCAAGGATTTTGGATGCTAATGTCACGGACCAGCCAAATGTATGAATAGAAGCGACACACAACATACACATACATTGGAATTTCTAGAGGGGTCGTTCCATCATCCGGATTCGGCGCACCGGGCTAGATACATTGTATCCTAGATTCAATGTACTCTTAGATACATTGTATCTTAGATTCAATGTATCTCTAGGTTTATTCATGTACCCATAGGTTCATTCATGTATCCATAGATTCATCAATATATCCTAACGTACATGGCCCCCTAGAGTACATGAATTTTCTCATTCATTGTATAGTCCAATAGGTATTTTCCACCCCTTAGGTGTATATAAAGAGGTCTCATAATCAGTTGTAGACACCAAGAGCAATCAAGATAATAATACAAGTATAAATTATTCTCATATTCAAGTGTTCTTGGTAAGTTTGAGGGAAAGACTGCTTGGGTATCCATCCTAAGGCCACACGAGTGAGGTGAGAGCGTAAGACTTTCTCCAAGCCCGTGACAAGTGGTATCAGAGCCAACGTTAAATCCAATTTATGGATTCGAACAACCAAAGTGAAACTGTGCACATGGATGAACAAGGAAAACCCAAGAAGAGTCATGAGAGTTCAAGGGATCAGTTGAAGGTGTTAGAACACCGCATTACGGAGCTCCAGGACGTGTTGGCGAATGTCCAAGGAAAGGCTTAGGACGCATCCATCGGGGTAGATGAGCTGCGTTCTGATTTGGAAGAGCTTCGCAGGGGAATACAACAACTGATGAACTCGACATGAATGACGATTCGCTCAAAGCGCTCATTTCATCCCAGAGAGAGGAGATGACAATGTTTGCAGGCATACATAATGAAATTGCTGAATTGGTAGGGCCGTGAGACGAGGTGGAGGGGCTCAAAAAGCAGCTCAACCAGGTGCGGAGAGTACGCGTCGATTCGGGTGCTGCTGCTCAATACGACGCACGGTTAGACGTTCCTTGACCCAACAGTTTCAAAGGGTCGCAGGTGTCCAAAAACGTTGATAATTTTCTGTTAGGCATTCATGACTACTTCCAAACAACGAGAGTAGAGGACGATATGTCTCGGTTGGGGATGATATCCTCATATTTCCAAGACAGGGCGTTGCTTTGGTGGTATCAAAAGAGGTATTATAAGAGTACTGAAAAAATTAGAACATGGGAGGAGTTCACAGGAGAACTCTACAAACAATTCTACACGGAGTATGCTCAAAATGAGGCACATGGGAAAATTCGTGACCGAAGGGGAGGCAGTTTTCACAGGTGATGCTACAAATTCTACCCATGATCGAAGGGGAGGCAGTTTTCCAATTTATGGATGGACTCAAACCATGGGCAAAGCAAGAATTGAAGCGTCGGGGAGTGGCAACTATTGATAGAGCCATGTCGACAGTTGAGGCCCTACTCTAGTTTCAGCCGGAGAACCACAAGCAAAAGAAAAAGTCCAACAGCGAAGAAGATCATTACAGGTCCTACAGGTTTGATGATGAAGGAAATCTTGACAATGCCTATAATCCAAAGGGCCCCGAGGATCGGGTCATTCTAGCAAAACCAACGGTGGATGAGACAGAGATGGGGGAAAGATACACTGGAAATACTTGCCGAGATAGAGAGGCGAGCGCGGCCCGATAGAGTGCTTCTTGTGCAAGGGACCCCATTTGGTGCAGGATTTCTCAATGCGGGAAAAGCTTTCAGCGCTCATTAGCATGGATGGCGTTGACAAAAATGATCTGCATGAGAAAACACGCTTGGAAGCACTACAGAGTCTCATTTCGATTAAAAGCTGGGAATAAAAAACAAAAGGCCTAATTTTCGTGGACGTGGAAGTCACGGGCAAGAGAATGGATTATGGAAGCACTTATTGATACGGGTGCATCCAACTTATTCATGTCGGAGGCAGTCTCAAAGAAGATGAATACTCGCTTGGAGAACACAAATGTGCAATCAAGACGGTAAATTCTGAGGAAATACCGGTATGCGGTGTCATGCACGAGGTAAGCATCAAAATGGGATTATGGATAAGCAAGGAAACGATTTCGTAGTTCCTATCGACAACTATTACTTTGTTATCAGGATGGACTGCCTTGATCAAATCAATGCCACGATAGTAGCCTCTAAGGACTGCATATGTATTTTGGATTCGAGGTGTCAATGCGTTGTGTCGGTAAAACGTTTGAATGGAAATGGCAAGAAAGCACTAGTAGCTATGCAATTACATGATGACTTTCAAGAAAGCAACAATGCTTACTCCACCATATTGAGGATGGACGAAGGCAAGAGGAAGGGGAGCGACAACTCAAGTTCACAGAAATTCTAAGGAAGGCATGTTGTCCAAACTTCAGAAGAAGTTGAAGGAGTTTGTCGGTGCAACACATACTCGTTCTCCAAAGACTTTAGTTGACACACAACTGAAACTCCAAAAGCAACCGAAAACGACAATTAAAATGGGTATAAACAACCGGACACGGGAGAAGCCAATGAAGAATAAGAGTTGCATTATTCAACTTAACCATATCCATATGATTTTACTCGTTGGGATAAGGACCAGCTCTTAGGTTTCAAACGAGTTTGCGAAGAGAGGGTACAAACAAGACATCGGGAGACTTTTGGAAGGTAGGGACATACGGAAATATTGACGGACACCCAAAACCTTATCAACACCCCGACCCCTCCTCCCCCTGTCTCCTCCAGCCACCCCTTCTCGTCCCCTTTTTAGTCTGCCGTCCCCTCTCTTCCTCCACGCCCCTCTCCCCGCCCGCCCTCCTCTCCCTCACACCCCCACTCCTCCAGCTGCCCCCTTTTACCCCCTCGTCTCCCTTTCAGTCCGCCCTTGCCCTCCCTTCTTCCCCACCCCCTCTCGCCTCCCTCCCGCCCATCCCTCATTCTCCCCCCTTCAGTCTGCCCACTCCTCTCCTAAACTTTGAAGACAAACCTTAAACTGGTCAGACCAGCTGAACAGAATCGGCCAGACCAGATATAGTGAACAAAATAAATCGGTTTCAACCGAAAAGTAACTGGAAAAAAACTAAAAAAAGCGAATCGGAAACTGACTCGTTTAAAAAAAACTAGCCAATTCACACTGGTTCAAACACTATTGCTATGCAAGTCGGTCTTTTAGCTGAACCAAACTGGACAGGGGTCCAGTTCTTGGTTGGAGCGTCGGTCTGGTCTGGTCCGGTTCTGATAACACTGATTCCAAACACAAGCCTCTATAGTCCAAACTATATAATAATGATTTATGTACTGTTTTTTTTCTAAAAAAATCTGTTTATTTTGATGTCATATTCTTATGGTGTTTGAATTTTATGTGATTGCATCGGATAGAATACATTGTAATACTGAGGTTGTTCTTGTCAAGAAAAAGAAGAGAACTCAATGAAATTCTATAATGTACGGGTGGAACCAACGGTACAGTTGTACCCTCGAATGGGAGTGACGGGTGGAACTGACGGTAAAGTTAAAATATCCACCCGCGACTCTGACTCACGAGTATGTATAGATTCGTATTTGTTTGTAAACTGAGGACATTTTGGTATTTGACTATTAATTTGAGTATATTTTGGTGAAAAATTCATCATTCACTGCATTAGGTCTAAAGTTTTGTTAGTTGTAACAATTACATTTTACACTTCTAGCTCTATCAAAATTTTACAAATACTTTCAAATGTTTGTTTAAAAGACCTTGAAATTTTGTTATGATGATAACATCACCCAAGTTTTATATACAATCGTATAAAACTCTTAATTGTTAAAAACAAAATAAGAAAAAGTGATTAAAAAAATGTATATAACAAGGGAAAAGTATGAAAATGGTGCAACATGTTTCACCAAAATGTTTTTTGGTGCCACTTGTTTTTGGACGATGGTTAATGGTTAAATATGTTGGAAAATGATGGTAAATGAACCTTCCGTCCACCAAACGTTAATTCTGTCGTGTAGTAGTCATGCTTTTATCACGTGACCTTCTATATATTTTTTATTTTAGAAAATAAATTTAAAAAGACCTAAATTCCCTTCCACTTGACCCTTCTTCTGTCTTATTTGTGAGTCTCTCCAGAACCAAACTTTCTCTCGTCTATCGTTCCAAACAGAACATTCAGAGAGAGAGACCTCCTTGTGATCCTCCATTAAAATGAAATGGTGAGATTGGATCGGCACATTCAATACACAACACTATCTATCGAACAACACAAGGAAGATTGGATCAACACTTACCTGGATCGGCACACAGAACAGTTACTGCAATGCTCAATTTTTCATTCACACACAGAACAGTTACTGAAATGCTCTGTCTTGATGATAGTGATGATGACATTGAATATGATGGTGATGAGAACGATGATTGGAGTGATGATGAGAATGATATGCCTCCAAATTTTGATGGAAAGTCTTACCTTCAGTGTCACCTTCCTAATATATCTGCAGGTGGAATATGGACCCTAACTAAAGTATCACTGAAAAAGTTGAAATAGCTTCACTATCTTTAAATTCAAAATCAGAGCCCAATTCAAGAGATTGAAAAGTGCTCTCATTTCTTGTTTTGAACGGTGAAGTTTTATACCATTAATAAGGCATGAAGGTGTTGTTGAGAAGGTATTCATAAAAGCTCTTAACATGAAGATCCTGGGTTTGTTGTTAATTCAAGATAAGCAATTTGCATAGTCTCTGACTTGATTGTTCAGGAAGATGAATTTTGTTCTTTACACCCAATCAATCCTGAATTCAGTTCATCTGTGTAAATGAAATCTTCGAAACACAACAAATCTAGGTGGTGAAGATGCAGCAGAAACACAGCAATCGCCTCCAAGTTTTGATGAAGATGCAATGCCGACAAGGAACCGATCAGGCGGAAGTTAGACGGAATGGGCAGGAATGGTATTTCAAATTTTAGTTTTTATAGGCAGAGTCACGTGACATATCACGTGTTATATTAATGTACATATTCAACAGAAGTTAGACGGAAGTACCAAAAACCATTTTTTATAAACATGTTGTACCTAAAACCATCATCTGGGTTGGAAACCCATTTCGGTGAAACATGTTGCACCATTTTCATACTTTTCCCATAAAACAATTAACTTGATTTTAAAATAGTTACAAGTATTTTTTTGTGTAGATATTAAGACAACTGAAAAGTATATCGGACGTATTAATTTTAAGAGATTTATTTTGTTGGGTATTGATAGTGACGACCCAATAACGGAAAGGTCTCAGAGGCCCAATAACTTTGCAGAGGTAAAACTCATATCATTCAGAACTGGGCCGACTCATAGTAATGGTAATCTGACCCTCATAAAGCGGTCTAGTATCGAACCCAAACTAAAGTGGACGCCAAAGCTCTATCTCAAGTCACCATCAGCCAAGGCCAAAGCCTCCTACTTCTCGCCATAGGAGCGCTCGTCAAGAGAGTCTAACCTCTCAACTTTGGTCCGACGAACTGACATCAAGTGTGTGGCCACAATATCCCGCGTATATCGGGCACCTATTCTATAAATATTACATAAGGTAATTGCAATATTACACCATAACCGAAATATCTGCTATCTTAATATTTACCGGTACAATATTCACCAAGATATTCAGTTGCCTATACCGATTTGACCTCCTCACTCTATAAATACCCTTGCTTTTCAATACTTTCATTACATTTTGAGTGCATACACATAGTATACTCATTTAAGCATCGGAGTGGGACCCGGAGGCACCCCATCTTTTGTGATCCCCTTCTTGCAGGTTCATCAGAGCTTAGGCGAAAGCGCGTAATCATCAATCCTTGGGCATTCAATTCACTGCCAAGTCAACACCTAGGAGTTTCAAACCCAACATTTGGCGGCGTCTGTGGGAAAACAAACAAAAAAGTCATGCAGACTCGCTCTAACCACAATCGTTGGAAGCAGACTAATGAGCAATCCTCACACAGCTCTGAATCCGCCGCCGCTTCGTCGCTCCCCAAAGAACCTGCTAGCCAAGCAGTCCCTGATGCGGACCCTCCGAGGATGATAGGAGAACACGTTGGCAATTCCAGACGACCCCTGTTCTAAACGCCGCAGAGATTCTTGCTCGACCAACCGTTCAAGTGGCTAGGAAAACCATTCAAGTAACCGCAGAGATGATATCCCTCTTGGAAACTATCATAGGACAGGCTACAGACAAGCCCCTGCTCCTCATGAAGATCCTCGTCCCGCGGGGCCACGGGAAGCAGAAGCTGGAAATCCGGGCACCACCGCCCCTCAAGAATATCAAGAGATGACTTATGGACACCAAACCTTTCCTCCGACTTCCACTAAGGCGCCGACGGAATCTCACTCTGTCAATCCATCGAGTTCTGTCCCGACTAGAGGATAGCAACACCAATTCACTCTTGACCAAGTTGAGGAGCTTATCAGTAAGAGGCTCAAAGAACAGCGCAGAACCGTCATGCCTCCCTTCCGGGAGCGATCAACTCATTCCTTCACCACTGACCTGGTAACGGTCAACATTCCAAAGGATGTAGTCGCTAGGGCCATCCCTGAATACAATGGCGGAGGCGATCCTATTATCCATGTCAACAAGCATGAAGCATTTCTTTTGGGTAAGTCGAAAGATAAGAATAACTTAGCCCTGTTATTTACGTTGACCATTTCGGGTTCGGCGTCATCCTGGTTCTTCAGCCTCCCTCAGGATCAATAGGGACCTGATCCGGGCTACATAGAAGTTTTTTGGAGCGATATATAGGCGAGTGCTAACTGCTGAAAAGTGTGTTCGCCTTAGACGCAGTTAAACAGCATCTAGGAGAGACATTGGCCGACTTCTACGGGCGTTTTCATAAAAACGTTACAGAAATAGATCGTCAAGTCACGGATTGGGAGATTATTCGAGCCTTTTATAGAGGACTTGATATGGCCAACAAAGCCTCGAGAAAATTGCGCAACAAATACCATGTTCAAGAAATAGAGCCGCCAGAGAAGATAGCAGTGAGGGCGAAAGGTTTTATAGACCTACAAAGGGCGAACTCTGAAGCCAATTTCCTGACGACCTCGCCTAGGGTGGTTCCAGAGCCCCGACGCGATGGTTGGAAGGAAAAGAAGGATAAGAATGGTAGAGATAAGACCAAATCGGAAACCCCAGGACCTAGACATCCAGAAGTCCCCGAGCATTTCACGCCTTTAAACAGGCAGATCTCGGCGGTACTAGTAGAGATGGAATGAAGGTATCTGGCAAGGCCACCAATAGCCCGCAAAAGTGCTCAACCAATGGGGATTGACACAAAAATCTATTGCCTATATTACAAGGCCAAGGGCTACACAACCAGATGATTGTCGTATCCACAAGCGCGACATCGAGAAGTTGATCCAGAAAGGCATGTTGAAAGAATTTGTAGACGGACGAGACAAAAGTCAAACGCCCCCACGTAGAGCCCACTCACCAGCTCCACCAGAGCAATCTAGCATATCCCAGAGCAGGAGGGTGATAAACTTGATTGATGGAGGGTTTGGTGCCGGAGGCGAGGGGTCTAATGCAAGAGACGTGTATGCTGCTCAAATCTCTACAGTTGTCCAATTGGGCAAGAGACCTCGGCCTGAAGAAGATTGCATCATCTCATTCTCCGAGGACGACCTGACACATGTTACCATTCCGCACAATGATGCTTTAGTCATCACAGATGAAGTAGATGGCTGTGACATGAAGAGGATTCTGATCGACGGAGGAAACTCGGTAGACATTCTATTTCTGGACCCCTTCGAAAAGATGGGAAAATCCAAGAACGACCTCTAGCGAGTCGACTTTCCCCTCATCAGTTTCGCTGGGAGAACAACTTATCTGCTGGGAGCCATAACCCTGCCGGTAATTCTGGGAAAAGGATGGAAAAGCATAAAGGTATCGGTCAGCTTCTTAGTGGTTGACGCTTGTACATCATATAATGCTATCCTGGGGAGGACCACCAACAATCCTCATAAGATCGTGGCCTCCACAGTCCACCAAAAGATGAAGTTCCCCACACCGAATGAGATCAGAGAAGTTCTAGGTGACCAGCCCTTCTCACATCAATGCTATGTGAACTGCCTTCGCAGGAAGCCCAGTGACATGCTAGGCATTAGCACCGACATAATCTAATATGAGCTAAGGATAGATCCTTAGATAAAGCCGATTTCTCAGAAGATAAGGTCATTCATATCCGACAATGGTTTGACAATCAAGCAAGAAGTAAGAAGGGTGATCGAAGCCAATTTTGTAAGGGAGGTGCGATTTCAAAGCTGGGTCGCCAACCCAGTACTCGTGAAAAAATCAAACGGCAAGTGGAGAATGTGTGTCGACTTCCACAACCTGAACAAAGCTTACTCAAACGATTCATACCCACTTCCTCAAATTGATCAGCTGATAGATTCAACCTCTGGCTACATCAGATCCGAATTTATGGACGCCTATTTAGTCTACATCAGATCCGAATGCACCCGGTCGATGAAGCCCACACAACCTTCTATTCAGACGGAGATATACTTTTCTGCAAAGTGATCCCCTTCGGTCTAATCAATGCGGGGCTAACCTATCAGCGAATGGTAAACAGACTGTTCCAAGAAATGCTGGGGTGCAATATGCAGGCCTATGTGGACGACATGCTCGTCAAGACAGTAAAGGGAAGCCTTCATACAGAAGACCTTCGGGAAGCATTCAAGTGCATGAGGAGGCACAATGTTCGCCTAAACCCAGCGAAATGTGACTTTAGAGTCAAATCAGGCAAATTCCTAGGATTCGTGATAAATGAGCGCGGAATAGAGGCGAACGCAATAAGGGAAAAACCTCAGAGGCCCAATTACTTTGCAGGGGGTAAAACTCATATCATTCAGAACCGGGTCGGCCCACAGTAAGGGTAATCTGGCCCTCACAAAGCGGTACAGCATCAAACCCAAACTAAAGTGGACGCCAAAACTCTATCTTAGGTTGCCAACGGCCAAGGCCAAAGCCTCGTACTGCTCGCCATAGGAGCGCTTGCCAAGATAGTCTAACTTCTCAACTCTGGTCCCACAAACCGACATCAAGTGTGTGGCCACGATATCCCGCGTATATCAGGCACATATTCTATAAAGATTACATAAGGTAACTACAATTTTACGCTATAACTGTAATATCTACTATCGTAATATTTACCGGCACATTATTCACCAAGATATTCAGTTGCCTATAACAGTTTAATCTCCTCACTCTATAAATTCCCTTGCTTTTCAATACGTTCATTACGTTTTGAGTTCATACACACAGTATACTCATTTAAGCATCGGAGTGGGATCCAGAGGCACCCCCTCTGTTGCGATCTCTTTCTTGCAGGTTCATCGGAGCTAAGGCAAAAACGCGTGATCATCAATCATTTGACATTCAATTCACTGCCAAGTTAGCACCTGGGAGTTTGAGACCTAACATATTTTAAAAGTTATTATAAACTTTTTATCATAGTAAAACTTTACAGTGTTTCTAGTTTATTTTTTATAGTGTTTTCATATGAGATTAATGGGATAATCATTTATTAAAGTAGAAAGAAAAAAACAGATCTAATAATTTATTTAAAAAATAGTTGAATATGCAGTACAACTAATACTTTAACTCATAGTTATCAGAACCGGACCGGACATCGAACCGGCGAAGGAGCCGGTTCACGGTTCGGATGTCCAACCCAGTTCAGTGTGCGATTCACTGTTCACAAGGGGGGAGGGGAAATTGAAAACTTAAAATACATACATAGTCTCAAACACAAACAGAATTACCTCAAACTATATAGTTTCACACACACACAAACTACATAGTTTCAAGGGTTAATTACTTAATTGGTTACACATGTTTCACCATTGTGGAGAATGGTTACACATGTTTCAAAATGTGATTAATTGGTTTTGCTACGTGACTAATTGGTTACACCTGTTTTTCCCAATGTGATTAATTGATTATTCCGTTAGTAAACCGTTAATTTTACCGTAAATTATTTTTTTTAACATATTATTGAATTATGAAATGACTATTATGCCCCTAGTGGTATTGAAGAACACAGAATCATCTTCAAGAACAAGAATCGAATTGAAGAACCCAGAAATTCGATTATGGGTTCTACAATTCAATTCGGTGATGAAGAATAACTTGGTTGATGAACAACACAACTTGATTGATGAAAAGGGTAATTATGTCATTTTACGTATCTAAATAGTGACTTAACTGGGATTTTTAACGGTGAACAGTAAAAAAACCAATTAGTCACATTTCAAAACCAATTAATCACATTTTGAAACATGTGTAACCATTCTACACAATGGTGAAACATGTGTAACCAATTAAGTAATTAACCCTAGTTTCAATATCAAACACACATTACTCTCAATTCTCAAACACAATACAAAATAGTAGTGAACTGGTTTAACCAATTGGGTTAAGCTGATTGGTTTGTGCAGAACAAAAAAAAAAACAGCCGAAAAAAACCGAAAACCCAAAACATTTCAGCTAAAAAGTGAACAGGAAACCGCCCGGTTAAACCTGGTTTATTTGTAAAACGGTCTTTTAACTGAAGCAAATCGGACAGGGGTCCGGTTCCCGGTCGGACCACCGGTTTAGTCCGGTACCCGGTCGAACCGCCAGTCTAGTCCGGTTCCGATAACTATGCTTTAACTAGATACCCTAGAATTTAGGTTTGCGTAACTTCTTCACACAGATGTGAAGTGGTAGACATAAAATAACCAATTACGCATAATAAAAAATTGAGTAACCAACTAACAAAACAACGTTATTAACTTTACCAGTATAATATAATACAAATCGGTTAATTAAGTTAGTTACTACTTAAAATAAATAAATTGAGTCAAAATTTATGACATGTTCTTTTCACAGAATGTGTAAAGAATTCGACTTACGGATTCAGTCAGAACTTGTCTTACACATTCCGTCCCAAAAACTTGGAATTCCTAAGGCGGGCGCGCTAGGAATCCGAAATAAGAGACAAAATGGTTGAAAGGCCCTCAAAACCTTTTCTTAAGGGCTGAACTACCCTCAGTCCTTCATTTTCTTACAGAGCATTTCCATTTCCTTCGGTTATCCTTCTTCCTCAGCTCCTTCTCCTTTGGTTCTCCTTCGGAATTGTCCTTAGCTTTTTCTCATTTTCCTTCGGTTTAAGTATGATATTCTTTTCATTCTCCGTTCGATTTTCTGTCTCCTTCTCCGTGATTCTGGCTTCTGTTCGAACCTAGAACGGTGATTCTGGGTTCGAACAGTTGAGGCTTGGTGAATTCAATTTGTGCTAGGTTTGGTTTGTGCTGAATTCGATTTGTGCTGGATTCGGTCCTGGGTTCAGTTTGTTTAATTCGATTTTGTACTGAGGACAGAAGATATACTAGTGGACATTGCTTGTTCTTGGGAGGAAATCCAATTGTTTAGTGTTCCCAAAATCAAGCCAAGGTATCTAGATCAACGGTCGAGGCAGAGTTTCGTGTATTAGCTAATGCTACGTGTGATGTCATTTGGGTAAATTCTTTACTAACTGAGCTTGGTTTATCATTATCATATGCTTCTGTAATTTGGTGTGACAATACTAGTACTATCTCCATTGCAGCTAACCCAGTTCAACATGCTAAGATGAAGCATGTAGAATTGGATTTTTCTTTGTGCATGAGAAGGTTTCACAGGGGCTGATCCAGGTCAACCATGTTCCTGGTACATAACAACTTGGTGATGCACTTACCAAACCTTTAACTAAGAAGACTTTCATTCCTCTTCGCTGAAAGTTGGGTGTATTTTCCTTATCTGAAGCTCTATATGAAGGATCAAGTGTGGCTTTGCACTTGTATTTCCTTAGTTTTACTAATTAGTTGACCTATGAAATTGTTCTATCACAAGTATCCTCTAATCTCTCCCAATTAATCCCACTTTCCAATGGTTGTCATGATCTTCTTCTGAATAATGACGATGTTGATGAGTTGTTTGATGATGATAAGTACTTTGAGCATGAGGATTGACTGGTCTCAATGTGTTAGAATTCAGATACTCACTATGTTATATTGTCATATGTTTATCATGATGATAATATGTTGAAATATCAAAGCTCCTAATCTTGCCTTACAAAGTACATATTTTTCACACTTGTGATTTGTTATACTCAAATGATACAATGAGTTTGATTATTGTTCAGCTTGTGCTAAGCGATTATACACAAAGCTCAAGCATTCATATAACAAAAGCTAAACGAAGATGTTGGGCACAAACCCACCCAATCATAAATTACATTGGATTGAAAATTCTATCCAAATATTAAGAAGGAGAAGGGATAAGTAACTTCTCATTCAAGCATATTTCACTTATCGTGTGTTTCGTAACAAAAGCCAAAATAAGATGTTAGGCACAAACCCATCTAGTCATCAAGGAGGAAAAACAATTGAATGATGACGGGCAACATAATTGTGCAATACAAATACATGGATACCAAAAGCCAAAATAATAAATTGGGCACAAACCTAGTCAACTTTGTGTAGGCTAGAACTTGACTTGAACAAGAAAAGATTCATACGTGTGTACAAGTATAACTTGTTCACTGAATTCCAAATATATTTTTGGTTGTATGATAAGGTGTGGTTGAACTTAGAAAATCTTTAGCTTGATCTCGCACCGTATAAACTATATGTGGTATACATGGTGTTATATATGTTTTATTGTCACTTTGATGAACATGATGTCTAATGTCAAGTGGAAAATCATCAAGCAGAGCAAAGCGGTCATCAAGCAAAGCAAAGCTGATTTTTTACTCAATATAAGAATGGGAATTACTCAAGAAAGTGAAGAGCATAGTTGAATGTTAGAGGATATAGTTTAGATTGAAAGTTAAGTAAAATGACCGTTTTGTAATAAGTAGAATATATCTACAGTAGGATTTTATATATATATCTATAGTAGGATTTCTACAGTAGAGTTTTAGTATATATATAGGGAAAATTATGAAATTGCACCCGGATGTTTACCGTTTTTTATAACTGGACCTATATGTATTTTGCCGCAATTAATTACACCCGTATGTTTCATTTTGTTGGTAATTGCACCAGACGTTAATAATCCGCATTAAGTGTTACCAAAATTCACTACTCACATACAAAACTGACTGTAGGCTCAAATTTTAGCACCAAGACATCATAAAGCTCACGATGCAAAAAACCAACGCCAATAAAACCTATTAAATACTTTCTACATTCAATCCGAAGATCGGTTGGCGTCTTCCAACAAAAGCATGATCCGGTCACCGCAAATGAAACATTCAATTAAAATTTGAAAGAATGGAACTCGCTGACACAAAACAGAGCACGTAGATCTTCTTCCACAATCATATAATTAGTGGAACCGATTCAGCGAGGTGAAGGATTTGGATCTGGATGGAATCCAGTTCTCCTTTAACATGGATCCTGAGGAGTCGCGCTATTTTTAACTCGATTTAAAAGGAGAAATAGATAAGAGGGTGTAATATTTTGATTGAATGACTTTTTTGCCTTATGGGTAAATTAGTCTTTTTCCATTGCATCGTTTCAAAATAAACGACTCCACGTGACTTCCAAGTGACACTTAACGGGGATTATTAATGTTTGGTGTAATTACCAACAAAATGAAACATACAGGTGTCATTAATTGCGGCTAAATACATATAGGTCCAGTTACAAAAAACGGTAAACATCCAGGTGCAATTTCCTACTGTTCTTATATATATACATATATATATCATTCTACCTTTTCTTAAAGATACAAGAAGAATACAAGTAACTTTTCTCTATTAAAATCTCTTAGATTCAAGAAACCTTTCACATCTTACCCCTGAGTGGATTGACAGACCAAAATCCGTCACAGTGCGAAATCAGATAGTTTCGGACACAAAGTCCTTTCTGGTAATCCAAACAGACCTTGACAACTAGAAACTATCACTAGCCTCACCTAGCACGAAGGCATAGAAGCTATCACCTATGTGAAAGGGTGATCTAATCCACTTTGACATATTACAATAAACAATCACAGTAAGAACACACAAAACACTCAAACTGTGAAAACATGCAAACTCAAATATAATTCAAGTTAAACAACGTTGTATGGGAAATTAAAATCAATTAAGTACATCAACTAAGTCTACAAAGTCCTAGAGACTACACATGCCTCAATAAAGAATCCCTCTTCACGGTTGGATAGACGATCCTCAACCATCTCATCCATAGACAAGTACTTCAAACTCATCACCTTTTGTCTAACCACGTCTCTAACTTTGTTTTGTTTGATATCTACTTGCTATGACTTGTTATGATACTTGGGTTTCTTTATCACAGAGATTGCGACTCCAACTACTCATAAATCAATCCAGAAATCTCTTTAGCCATACAATCTACTGATTAGCCCACACAAAAACCACAAAGTTGGCATCCACGGTGATCAGCACAATCCGCGACTCCTTCTTGCTCATCCACGATATGGCGCCAGCGGAGAGCAAAGCATAAAATCCAAGGTGGGTTTTCTCTCATCAAAGTCACCACTATAGTCCGCATAGTTATACCCAGTCATCTAGAGATTCTCGAATCTCTAGCAAGTCTCTAGCAGAGAGCATGATGATTCCCTTAAGATATTATATGATTTTATATACTACCTGCCATTTCTTCAATCTCTCTTCAGCTTGGTACTGACATACCATGCCAATTGCGTGACAAATATTAGGTTGAGTACACACTATTGCGTACATCAGGCTTTTGATTGCACTAAGCTACAAAATTTGTTTTATCTGGTCCATTTGTTTTGTAGCCTTCAAACATATGTCTATGTTGAGAGATTGGCCAATGTAAGTTGGAGTTTCAATTGGTTTATAGCTACTCATGTTGAACATTTAGAGCACTTGGTTTTATGTACCTCTCCCGTGAAAGCGACAACTGCCTCCTACGGAGATCTCTCAAGATCTAAATCCCAAGGATATGCACTGTCTCATCGATGTCCTTAATCACAAACAGATAAGACAATCAGGTCTTTACCAGTGTGAGGAACACCAAGATATTTACACCTATGAGTATATCATATACATATCGAGTCATAAACACATAGTTTGGTCCAGACCTTTTTGGTGTACACACAATGCTTTTCATCCATCAGGAGAAATCCATTTTCCACGACAAAATCATGAACTCTGCGGTACCACTGCCCAGATGACTATTTCAGACCATAGATCAAGTTGTGAAGTTTGCATACAAAGTGTTCATGGTCTTTCGACACAAAGTATTTACACCGCTCCATATAGATCTTTTTTTCTAACTCACCATTGTGGAAGACAGTCGTAATGTCTATCTAGTGCAGTCCCAAGTCTAGGCTCATTCCAATATCCAGAATCAATATAGTTATGATCCAAATCAATCTCTTCCTTCTTAGGAAATTCTTTATCTAAGAACGTTGCGTCTCATGATTCAATCTCGGTAACACTCACACTGTCCTGCTCGACTATAAACACATACCCATTGGAGGTATTAGAGTAACCAAAAATACTATTTTTTCCTCAAGGTCCAATCTTCCCAAACTTATTTGAGAAATAATGTCGGTAAGCGGCGCACCCTTGTGGGTGCATATGATTAAGGTCCATAACTTATTCCAGTCCAAACTCATATGGAGAGGAGTTAACCGTCTTTGTCGGCACATTGTTCAGGATTTAAGCAGCATTCTTCAAGGCATCTCCCCAAAAGTAATCGACAATTGAGACTGCATCATCATCAATCAAACTATTTCAAGGAGCGTTCTATTGCGCTTCACTGCAACTTATTAATGATTCCATTTTCATTACATAAACCATTGAATTCTGCTACAAGGTACTATTCTCATAAGATCAGGCTAGAGGGCATTTACCCTCCTGTCTAACGGCTGTATTCATATGTAAATGAAATTAAATTTTACGCTATGTTCTGAAACCTAGCACTAAGAGGGTCACATACATAAGAATGGACTAATGGCAAGGAAAATTCGGCTTTAGGTGCCTACCTAAAAGGCTCTCTGATGGAATTTCACAACTTAATCTAGCTTGTGTTTCATTCATATCGCAAACACATCCGCGAGTAATAGAAAACATGAAATTATTATTGTTGCATGAATCCAAATCCGAAATAATAAATCCACGAGAAAAAATACTAAAGCCAAACAAAGTTGATTCTTAAGACAATTGGACGGAAGATTCATGAAAGAATAATCTAAAACCGAGGTTATTAATCCTAAGAATGAAATAACATTTCGGCGAAACTGCGAAGCATAGAGGATATGACTACATACTATGGCTCGACCACTACGCAAGCGCAACTCACGAGTTCTAATCCTTTCAACTTCAACACGAAAGTTGTCATCAATGTAAATCCACCTCATTTCACCAGGGACTCTACGTTACTCTATGAAAACGTCATGATCGCTAGCTATGTGATTTCTCGATCCTGAATCCAAAATTCACAAAGGACATGACTTAGTCAACATATCTGTACTAGAAACACAAAGTTCAATAAGTAGCCAAAAAGACATTCTAGTCGGATCAATTCAGGGCATGCCTTCATAATGTGTACCTACTGGCCATAGTTGTAGTATTTCATGTACTTAGGCTTCTTGGCCCTACATGAATTTTTTTGCACTGTTGTTTTCGGAGGAGACCTTGGGTTCATCTTAGTCTTTGTCAACTTCTACTTTAGTGCATTTGCGCCATCGCGCTGCGCATTACTCCTTCGCCTTCGACTACTCTTATTAGGTCTAGAGGATGACGCCACATGCACCTCATCCTTAGGCCCAACTACCTTGGGCCTGTCTTCTTTTTATCAATGAGTCTTCGAACGTGTTCAAAAGCATACCCCAACCCTTTAGCTGTGTGTTGAGCTCAAACTCATGAAGTATGTCGTCATCCACCATACTAAGCATCATGGCACATGTCTCAACATCATTAACCTCCCACTCAAATTGAAAGCCTTTTGTTGATTCGTTATTCCAAAGTCGGGTCTTTTCATGGAGACACAAGAAACAATGTTTTATTGCATGTAAAAGACAAGTCTCAGACCCATACGATAGACTTGAGAACATACTTAAACCCGGAGGACAACCCTAGCTATGCCGAGAAGCACTCCCTATTTCTAAGCATGCCCTAAAGCCACTACTATCAATCAAAACATAGTATACCAACAATCTTTAACATACCGGATTCGAACAAATCACACTAAACCAAAGTGTTTGACTCTTACACAAAAGAATTGTCCTAGCATTATTCAAGAAAATTCGGAGAACCTCGCAGACTAATCGACTGGTTCACACTCAGGAACAATTCCTTAGATGTAGTTCGTACTTATCCAAACTTCTGAATGACTACTAAGGATAATCCTAAGGGTTTGCTATCTATTCTATGCAAAAACTAGAACTACCTATCTTGGTAATCTAACACATGGAAGCAAAGAAACAAACAATACATGTCAATACATACACACACACACATATATATATATATTGATACATTTCAAAAATAAATTAATTTAGGGCCACTTTGTAATTTTCAAAACTTTGAGGATCAAATTCACCCTAACCAAAAGTTTGGGGATCAAAATCACGTTGAATAAAAGTTTGGGGACTAAAAGCACCATGAATGAAAGTTTGAGAACCAATGTCTCAATAAACCTAGTTCAGGGATAAAAGTCTCAACATATAAAACTAATTAAAATGCTAGACCAATTTTCAAACAGTATGCTGGGTTCTGAACAAGTCATAACCTAGTCAATTCTACCAGTCATGGAGTCAAGAGCTAAGCAAATAAAGTAAAACAAGACTATCTACCCTACAGAAAACACAAAGTAATTAAGGAAACTCAAGGAACCCACACAATGTTCTATCTACCCAGTCATGCATCATATAACAATATAAGGCTCTCCTAGCAATTTAAATTCGCTTAACAGTTAATTTAATTACCCCAAAAATTATTAATGAAAGAGTCCATGCACAATTACCGGATATAATCAACCACTAACACCCATAAGGGATCCAGGATTGATTCCAAATTCGTTTCGAACCAATTCGTGCGGCCCAAAGCTTTCGAATTAGCTCATACCAATTTGAACAGCATTCAGCCATCCAAACCGGACCGATCAACCTTTGCCAACCCGTCCGGACTGAATCGATCTGGTCGAGTAGCGAACCGTACTAGATTGAACCAATTTAGTCCAACCTCGGTCGACCACCACTAGAGGACCTAACCCCGCCCGCTACCTCCCTAAGGCGACTAGAGTCGCGACCACAAAGACTACGACAACCAGTCCTAGGACCACAACCATGAAGGCTATGACCCTCGTCTAAGGTGGTCGCAGCCACGATGGTTGTGACCCTTCTTCTCGAATTCAACCACGATGGCTGCGACCCATCTTTTCGGTCGCAACCACAAAGGTTGCGACCCTTTTTCTCGACCGCAACCACAAAGGTTGCAGCCTGCTTCCTCCACCGCAACCAGGAAGGCTGCGACCAGTAGGGGTCGTGTTGCGGCCATGAAGGTCGCCGCAACCCCTAATTCGTAGGCTTGTTCATGAATCGGTTCAAGCCCGAACCAAGCCCGTACTGCACTGGTATGATTTTAATAAAACAAGTATTTTTTTATGATACTAAAAAACGTGGTGAGGTTTAGGAGAAAAGAACTGGTCTAGTTCAGACCGATTCAGAACTAGTTCGAACAGGTCTGGTCTGGTTTTTTAAAATAATTTTGGATAGCATGAGTAGAACAACTACTGAATATAATCCCAATTTTACACCAAAAACCTAAAGCTAAGCTAACCCAATTCAAATTTAGCTTGGAAAAACTATCCTGACTAAGAAGCAACTTATAGGCAAGACCACAAGCTTAGTGCCCTTGCCAGCAGCCTCTTCAATCGCCTTCCTAGCATGGGAAATGATCTTCTCCTTGTCGACGGTCACCGCCAATTAGCACAATCCAATCTTGGACTGAAAATAAAACAGATAGAATGAAGAAAACAAACTAGAAACATTATTTGTCAGAATCTCAATTGAGGTAGTAAAAAGCTTACCTTGGTGATTAGAGGATAGGGGCATGGCACAGCAGGTGGTAACCTAGCTTCCTCGAGCTTGAAAGAAGCGGACCTTATCGTGGAAGAACAGAAGGTCTTGATCTAATTAAGATATGTGTTGTTAGAGCTTCTTGATCTAGGGTAGATCAATGAAGGAGAGTGGGATATGGGTTTGGAGGAGAGAATGGGTCGTGAAAGAGAAGATTTTGGATACAGATGAATGTAGGTTTGACAATTGAGATTCTGAAGAAGTCTTTCAAGTTATACACAATCAGAGTCATCATACTGGTTTGGTTTATTGAAAGTGGTTTAAAGTGGTTTGATTATATAGGTTTAAAGTGGTTTAATTTAAATTTAACTATAAACCATTACCAAAAAACGAGTTGATTCGAACTGAATTGAAATTACTATTTTCACTAGTTTGATTTTGATACTAGTACGACTGAATCAGTTCAAACCAGTACCAGGCGAGACTAGAACCGGTTCAGTTCGTCCGAACAGTTTTTTTGGAAAAGCTTATTGATTCAACCTTGGGGTGGCAGTTTATGCTGTTGGGCTTGTCCCGCTCACGACTCACCGCGTTGGCGATTTTCCCAAAATTCGACAATTCCATAAGCAACCTAATACGACTCTAATACCAATGTTGGAATGTACGAAACATGCAATTGTTTAGTGCACAACATAACACATATTTAAGTTACCTCATTGAACTATTGCCTTAGTGGAAGCGGATCTATATGAGTTTGGGATCACGGTCTTCCAAATGGGAGGTCACGCCACGGGTTAACGGGCAGTGACCTACGTTGCCACATCTACTTACCTCAGTCTAAATTGTAGGGAGGCAGGGCATCATCGTTAGGTTTTCGAACCCTGAACTTCTCTATACATAGAGGGAACGGTTTGGGCCAATATACAATACTGGGCTTATTAGAAAGGGCTCCAGTAATGAGCGACCCAATCCTCCAAAACTAACACATGGAAACAAAATAGTGGTAAGATTTGAGGAGAGGTATACACAAATTGATGTATGTTGGTCTAGTTGAGGTAAGATTTTGGTACTAGTTGGTCTTATGAAATTACGTACTCGGATTCTCTCGTCGAATTAGTTGCCTTCACTCGCAGTTTACACAATGGAGAGTAGTACGACGTCAGATAATTTGTCATTGTAAATTCAATGAGTGATGCCAGCTGACAGTCCTATGCTTGTCACAATGCACTATCCCTTGTTAATCTTGTTCTTGTGAACCTCATCTCATACTTTCTCTCTCAGATTCCTCTGACTGTGGAGATTGGTATGTCTCAGGACAACCTGGGATGATTACACCGTGGACTCCTCTACCTACAGTATTGAAGAAAAGAATGAACGGCTGGAGAAGTTCATATATATTATATATTATTTTGAATGTATGAATTCCTTATGTATGTAGGTCAGTCGATGTTGCAAAAGATATAGAAAGGCTTACATTCTGTTCGGACTGCATTTCCCAGATGCTGACTGGATGCTAATTCGACAGTGATTTGGATGTCGATTGGTTAATGACTGCAAGCTTTCGCCGAATCTCCGATGAACCTTCACGAAGGGGAGCGCAACAGAGGGACTTCTTCTAGGTCCCACTCTGATGCTTAAATGAGTATATTGTATGTATGAACTCATAATGTAATTTAAAATATGTAAAGTATAAGTATTTATAGGGATAGAAGACCAAACTGTTTTTGGAAACCGAATATATCTATAAATATTGTGGCGTTGAAAATAAGGATAGCAGATATTACGGTTATCAAATAATATTGAAGATGCCTTATGTAATTTTTGTAGAATATGTGCCCACGATATGCGGGACATCGTGTTTGTATATTCGGTATCGGTTGTTGGACCAGAGTTGAGACGTTTGATTCTCTTGGCGAGCGCTCCCATCGCGAGCATTAGGAGTCTTTGGCCTTGGTCTTTGGCGACCAGTAGAGACATTGGCGACCACCTTCATTCTGGGTTGGACACTGGACAACTTAATGGGTTCCAACTTACCCTTAATGTGGTCTAGTCAAGTTTTAAATGGTTTGGGTTTTAGCCTTCTGAAATGCTATTTGGCATCGGAAGCCTGATTGGTTTGTTCTGTATTGGGCCGTCACTATCGATAACCAACATTTGCCCCCGAATCATGAATGAAGTGGAAAGGGTCTAGATAATGTCTTGCTTAACCTTTGTGCCTTTCGATGCTTCGTATCCTTTTATGAACAATTTTGGTTTCTAGAGTTTTGGAATGTTGATCCTATACCCTCTTGGGTGAATGCTCTGGTTGTCAGCGTTTGTGGATACTTCTACGCTTTTGGCGAACACTACCATTGTTAGGGGTCTTAGTAGAGATGTGTTTGAGCTCTTGGGCGAGCACTTTTACTCGTAGGGTATTGAATATTTAATGAATGCACTATTCATAGACGATAAGTTGAAAGGACGTCTGATGCGTGAGTGTCTCTTTGACTAATAGAATAGGGGATAGACTAACAACTTTCTGTACTGTTTCAAACCTTTGACTCCCTGATATAGCCCTTTAGGTTTTGATGTTGCTTCGATTTTACCCTAAAAGGGGTGTAATCATTGTCTGATTTTCTTGAAGACAACTGTTTGGTTCCCCCAAAAGGGGTGTAAAAAAACAACCTTTGTCACATAGCTCTTTACGCATCCAAGTTTTCTCATTGTTAGAGTTCAGGTGTTTTCTGCCCATTTTTGTACCTTCATCCTCTATTCAAACTTTTCTCTTAATCCTTTTCATCCACAGTAAAAATCACTCTTTTACGATCATGGTTGGTAGCAACAATCAAACTTTCGGCAAGGGTTCATCCTCTAGACCTTTTCTACCCCATTGTTAGTCTAGGCAGAGGGCTTCTTCTAGGGCTTCCAATGACCCCCTTTCTATGAGGAATTCTTTCACCTCGTGCATAACCAGAGGGCCTCTGTACTGAAACCAGCCTCCGGAAGCCACGTTGTCGCACCGATCGTGGTGGACGTGTCAGACACCAATGTTCTGACCTTTTGTCGGATAGGTAGTATTTGCCTTGGCATGATGTTTAAGCTGTAAGGCTTCCTCTTTTTAGCTATTTTAGTATTGTTCTCACCTTGCCATTATGTTTTCTTAGATATTAAATACAATGTTTTAAGGCCGGCTCAGTTCAAGGCTGTGGTTGCCTTGATGGGCTTAGGAGATGCAGATGCACCTAGGTATTTAGGTCTAGGGCTGCATTACCCGCAGGAACGAGAGGTTTACGTCTATGCGGCCCACTTTGATGATGGGTTGTGTTTTCCTCTTTATGAAGATTTGAAGGCTCTGTGTTGCTATTATGGGATAGGTCCCACACAATTGGTCCCTAATGCCATCCAGATGTGGATTGGGTTTAAGTGTATGTGTTTACGTCATGGATGGACGTATTCACTTCATCTTTTCTGGTGTTTCTACTGGTTGGCTGCCGGGGCTAACAACCTTCATCTCTTCCAAACTCGCTGGCCAAAGTTTGAGGAATGGATGAGCCATTAATGGAATTGGAATGTTGATTATCGACTGGTAGACAACTACTAGGCCACCAACTTAGTAAGAAGTAATATTTCTTCTATAAGGGTGGTGTGCTTTTAGACCTTTATCAGTAAGGGAGGGATATTCCCCTAGCTTTGGCGAGCTATCGGGGAGTAACAGGAACACCACTGATGAATTGTTTCAACGTCAAAACCAGTCGAGCAGAATCCATAGTCCATGCGCATAAGTCTCTATTAATTGTGTAATTTTCTAACCCTTTCCATTTCTACTTTTTCGGTTGTAGGCACTCATTGACCTAAACTTCCTAGTCTCTTTCCCAATCACGCTAGGACAGAATGTCTACTGCCATGCGACCTTGATTCCACCTCTTCCTCCTTCCAGGCACGCGACCCAGTGTAGTCTTCATGAGGAACATTCTGAGGCTACCTCCAGCGATCGACCAAGATGTGGTTTAGAGGTTATAACCTTTTGCTTACCTTGTCTCTCTTTGACTTTCCTTTAGGGTTTACACCTTTCTTTGCTTATTTTCATAGAATGTCATAGATGAGGTGGCTCCTGATTTTGCTCCAACCAATAAGGCAAGAATTTCGGGCGAGGACCGTCCTGCTGTTGCCTGGGATTTTCTGCTCCCCAGAGCGAGGCTCCTATCCTCGGGAACGTTAATTCCCCCATGACCGATCATGTAACTCCCAACCCCTTCCAGTTAAGTTGGGGCTAGGAAGAGCGTGCTAACTCGGGGCTCCGCGATGGGCACATCTTCGAAGACTCCCTTCTCTAGGGAGTACTGTCCTTTGGTAGGCCTATATCAGGCCCCCTTCCTTAATCTCCAAAGGTGGTGGATCTGAGGGGTTTTTGGGCCTCTTCCTTAATCTCCAAAAAGTGGAGATTTCCGACAAGACGATGCTGCGGGGTAACCCCGACCTCTCTATGCATCTGCTAAATAAGATCCTTCAACCTTAAGAACGAGGGAGGTCTGTTCTGACTTGAACGATATCGAGGTCGTGATGAAGACGTATTTGAGCGTCTTGTTCTAGTAAATTCTTTCTCATCCTTACTCCTTTATAGACTTCCCTTTTTGCTTTTTATTGCTTGCTCGTTTTGAAATCCTTAGTCTCTTTTAACTTGACCCTTTTTTTTCCTGTTGGTAGCTCGTCCACGAAGAGGCGGTGATTATGCATATTGTAGGGGAGCTCGCCGATAATCAAGTTGATCCGCTTATCGAGATGGAGGAGCTGAAGCGGAGGGCTGTGGCGTCCACTAAGGTGGTAGAGCAGGCTCATCGGGAGTTTGCGGAGAGGCAGAAAAAGATACTCGTCTCGATCAAGATGAGGGAGGATCAAGCGGCGCTTGCCAATGATGGAAGGAGCAGATCGAGCTACGGATTAAGGTTGTGCTATACCCCATATCATGGTTGGGGACTTTAAGAATTCTAATGAGTTTGCCGACTGGGCCTTGGAGGTGATGAAGGTTGAGGTGTCTGCCCATCTCTAGGTGTTGGTTAACGAGATCTAGGGGATAGATCCAAAGTTTCCTCTCTGGGAGGTGAAGTCTCTTACACCAATGTAGCTCCCCCTGCTGTTGGCGATGAGGAGGCTTCCCCCGGGGCCGAGACGGAGGCTGCAACCCCTGATGAGCCCATGCCTTGATGCTCCAGGCCCTAGACGACCCAGTTAATGCAGAGCTTCAAGTCGAACGAGCCTGTTGTTCTAAGAAGGATTACAACATCGCAAAGTCACCTAACCTCCTTATGCTTTTGCTCTTCCTCCTTTTGTATGTTGTCCCCCATTTATGAATGAGAGTTTGTTCATTTTTCCTTTCGTATCATGAATATTGTAATTATTTTTTATTTGAATGTCGACTCATATATTTTTCTTGAAGATAATGGATGTCTTTTCATTTCGTAAGCCTTCGCTCTTGTTTGACTTCCAATATGTTTGACCGTTTTCTGATGTCAATCTTGTTTGAAAGCTCTATGAGGTTTTACCATATTTGTTTTCAACATCGCTTTAGCCGTTGTCGAATAGCCCGTCTTTTTTATTCAAAGGGTCTTGGACTTTTAGGAGGAAATGTTACCTTTTATAGGTTCTTTTCGCTCATTGAGGCTTTGGAGGAAGGATTGTTGCCTTTGGTTAGCTCGTTTGTTCCCTTCGCAAAGTTTCTTAAGGGAACTGTTACCCAAGGATTATGCCTTTAACGAAACTATTATCCTTGATGGACTCGTTCGCCTTTAAGGATTTTGGTCCTTAGATCTGTTCGCCTGTTTGTAGGGAACTCTTACCTAAGATTCGCTCACCTTTGAGGAAGTTGCTACCTTAGATTTGTTAACCCATTTGTAGGGAACTGTTACCTAAGATTCACTCGCCTTTTAGGAAGTTGGTACATTAGATTCATTCATCCATTTTTTGGGAACTGTTACCTAAGATTCGCTCGCCTTTTAGGAATTTGTTACCTTAGATTCGTTCACCCACTTCACTCTTTCATAGGAATTGTTTCCTTAGATTTGTTTGCCTTTGTGGAAGCTGTTACCTAAGATTCGTTTGCTCTCTTAAGCTTTTCTTTGGAGAGACTATTACCTTGCCAATTCGTGCGCTCCATTGTGCCCAACTTAAGAGAACTGTTAACCTTAAGATGGGTTCGTTCGCCTTTTGGGTTAGGTCTTTATTTTTCCTAACTTTAGGAAATTGTTACCCTTGATATGGGTTTGTTCAGCTTTCACGCCAGGTATTTCGCCTAATGTTTAGGGAACTGTTACCTTCATAGTTTGTTCGACTTTTAGTTAAGGTATTTGTTTTACCTGGCTTTAAGGGAACTGTTACCTTAATAGTTCATTAGCCTTTTATCTTAGGTCTTTGTTTTGCCTAGATTTAACGGAACTGTTACCTTGGTGGTTCGTTCGCTCCTCGTTTTAAGTCTTATTGGGTGAGGAACTGTTACCTTTTGAGGTTCGTTCGTAATCCTCTTTTTGCCTAACCGAGGAGACGGTTACCTGAGCTTGTTTGTTTGCCTGTATGCATTAGGTTTTATCTTCCGAGGGACTGTTACCTTCTTCGTTCGTCTGCTCTTTGGAGCTTGTTTCGTTTTGGTTCGAGTGGCAATGCTATATACGGAGGAATGGTTTTTTTTATTGACATAACATTTTGATTATGGCTTATCCATTAAACCTCCGTAAATCTTCGGAATTGAAAGGACGAGGTAGCCTTACCCCCTCTATGTTTTCCAAGTAGTATGACCCCGATGCGGCGATCTCTACTACTTTGTATGGATCTTCCTACTTAGTTGAGAGTTTGTTGTGTTTAACACAAATTTTGAACTCATTCATTCGCATAACCATCTCCCCCATGAAAAATTGGTGAGAGCTAGCCGAATTTTAGCTTGTGCTTTGTCTGATTGCCTTTGATTTTCTTCAGCGTGATCTAGGTCTGGAATTCGCTCAATTTCATTAGATTTGTCATCAAAGTGTAGGATCCTATGGGTATCTACCGCTATTTCGACGGGTGCCACTGCTTCGAATCTGTACACCAGACTAAATAGTGTTTCCCCTGTTGCTGTTTTGGGTGTCGTTCTGATAGCCCACAGCATGTTGTCCAACTCATCTACGCAGTTTACTTTTAAGGCTTGAACTTTTTCGTTGAGTCCTGCCAGGACAACTTTGTTGGTTTCTTCGACCTGTCAGTTAGTTTAGGGAAGATGCATCGAGATGAATCCGTGATCAATATGGTACTCTTCATAGAGCCATTTCAGTTCTTTCCCCGTGAATTGCGGGCCGTTATCGCTTATGAGTATCTTGGGGATGTCAAATCGTATAATCATGTTTATATTTAAAAATTTGATCACTTGCAATTTGGTTATAGAGGCTAATGCTTTCGTCTCTATCCACTTGGAGAAATAGTTGATCGCCACGATACTGTAGGTTCTTTCCCTAGTGCTTATGGGAAAGGATCCCAAGATGTTTATTCCCATTGGGCAAAAGCCTGGTGCCCGCCATTAGAGATTGCATTGGTGGTGGTCGACTGGATCTTCGTGCACACTGTTTCCAAGTTACACACTTCTTTCTTAATTCTATTTTGTCTTTGCTCAAGGTTGTCCACTAATGGCCTAGTCTGAATATTTTGCGCGTTAATAAGCGTGCACCTTCATGGCATTCGACAACACATTCATGAGCTTCACGCAAAACTCTTTTCCTCCAGGATGGGAAATGCATTTTAGATAGGCAGTTGAGTATCCTCGCCTATAGAGTTCTCCATCTATGAGAAGATAGTTTGCGGCTAGGTGGGCTTATCTTTGTAGACTCGCCTTTGTCTTCTGGAAGGGTTACTTCTTTCAGAAAGTTGTGAAATGGAGTCATCTAGTTATCCATCTCTTGAATATTAAATACTTCAGCTCGGTTTTCAAGGGCTGAGCATAGTACTTGTTCCAGGAAGTGTATTTCCTACATTCGTGTTACTCTGAATGCCACCTTGCTTAGTGAGTCTGATAGATGGTTCTCTTGGTGAGGAATTGAGTCGATCGCGAAAGTTGGAATTTCGGCGATGCATTTTTTGGCAATTTTGAGGTACTTTTTCATTTTTTCCTTGGCTTCATAGTTGCCATTGATTTGACTGATAATTAGCTTTGAATCGATTTTTGCCTTTTAGTGACGTTATACCCATTCCCTTAACGAGTAGCGATCTAGTGATAAGCGCTTCAAATTCGGTTCATTGTTGCTTGCTTTGAATGTGAGGGCGATCACATACTTTAGGGGCTCGCCCTGAGGAGGGATGAGGACTAATCCTGCCTCGAGCCTTCCTTTCAAGAAGATCCACCAGTATAGAGTTCACAACTTTTTTCTTTAGCCTTTGGTTGTTCTTGTTATTTTTTCGCTTCAGTAAGACCGTTGCTGGTACTTTCCATTACAAACTTTGCTAGGTATTGAACTTTAATATATGTTTTTGGCACAAATTTGATTCTGAATTCTCTCTACTCAATCACCCACTTGACTATCCTTCCTGAGGATCCTGGCTTCATCACGAATGCATGAGAGGCTCGTTCGTGAGTACTGTTATTGCTTGGGCGTTGAAGTACGGTCTCAGTTTTCGGACAGCAATAACCAAGGCGTAAAGATACTTCTCAATCTCGATATATTTTATTTCGGCAGGATTTAATAACTTGCTTACAAAATAGACTATAATTTGTTTACCCTTTTCTTCTTTACTAAGACTGCATTGGCTTCGACGTCGCTAACACTTGAATAAAGTTAAGTGGCTCATTGAGAATGGGTTTCGTCAAGGCTGGGAGTGTCTGCAGGTGCTGCTTGAGTTATTGAAAAACGGCCTCGCACTCCGGCATCCACCTGACCTTGCGGTTTGCCCAGAGAGTTGGAAAAACTAGAGGTACCTGTCGCTCGCCCTTAAGAGAAAGCGATTAAGTGCGGTCAGGCGACCGTTCAGACTCTGGATTTCCTTGTGGCAAATCGGGGACTTCATTTCTTCTATAGCCTTGAGTTTCTCGGGATTTTACTCGATGCCTTTTTCACTGACCATGAAGCCTAGAAATTTGCCTGGTTTCACTCCAAAAGCGTATTTTGCTAGGTTCTGGCAAACTTTGTGCCTCCGCATGCATTCGAATGGAATACCTTGATGGACGTTACGAGCATGTCATTCACTTAGGCTTCCATATTTCTCCCTAGAATCTCTTTGAACATTCGATTCACTATTCGCTACTAGGTTACCCCCATGTTTATTAAGCCAAAGGGCATCACCTTATAGGAAAGGATATCGCCGTCAACATAGAATGTTGTGTGGGCTTCATTGTCTGGGTGCATTCGGATCTGGTTGTAGCTTGAATAGGCGTCCATGAAGCTCAGCATCTCGTGACTAGATGTTGCATACGCCAGCTGGTCAATTCGCGACAGGGGGTACGAATATTTTGGACATGCCCGGTTTAAGTCATGTAAATCGACGCACATCCTCCATTTTCCGTTCGACTTCTTGATAAGTACAGGGTTGGCGACCCAACTTTGAAAGCGTACCTTTCTGACAAATTTGGCTTTGATCAATCTTCCTACTTCTTGCATGATCGACAAGCGCTTGTCTGATCTGAATGAGCTTCGCTTCTGATCAATGGGTTTGACCGAAAGGCCTATCCATAGCTCGTGAGAGATAATGTCAGTGCTTATGCTTATTGTGTCACTATGCTTCGAAGCAAACATTTCTTTGTAATCTTTTAATAGGAAGGTCAAGGCATCCCTTTGGTCTTCGTTCATCGTGGCTCTAATGCAAAACTTCTTTTCTAGACCATCAATATAGACTTTAGCCAGTTATTCCATCGGGGGCAGTCGAGCTTTATCCTCATGAGGGCCAGCCTCTGTCTCAATGGCGGGAGACTCCATTTGGTTCTTCTTGCGAATGAAGTTCACATAACACTGGCGGGAGGATGATTGATCGCCTATAACTTATCCAATCCCATTCTGTGTGGGGAACTTCATCTTCTGGTGGCGACTGTGAATGGATGGGAGGATTGTTCTCTGAAGGGGGTCATGATGGTTCCGCACTGTTACTTTATCTTTTTGTTTATGAGATCCTCAACATGGATAAGAGTGAATTAAGGTTGCTGTTCTCCGGTCGGTGACTTACTCGATGGATTGACAGAGTGAGTTGTTACGATATATGTATAATTACATATGAGTGTTTAGGGATTATTCTGCTATATTCTAGAATTAGTAAGTAAGTACTAGATTGTAATATCTCAAGACTTATCTAAACCCTAAACCCTACAAACCCTACATAGAGCCGCAGGTTGTAACGTATGGACTCTAAGTTTGAATGAATGGATTAGTACCGTCGGCTGCAAGTAAGCCTTGTTCATCTTCTTTCTTTGATTTTTCTGTTTATGTTTAAGTTCCTAACATGGTATCAGAGCAAGAACGATTCAGCTCAAGTCTGTTCAAACGCAATTATTGTGTCTGCTGATCGATTGAAGTGATTAATCTCTTCGACTCCATGGAAGAAATTTCTGCTGCATTCTTCAACAAGAAAGTCTCACAGCTGATTGGTGAGGAGAATTTCCAATCATGGCGACAACAAGTGCTGCTATCTGTAAGAGGATACAATCTGGAAAGTCATCTCTACGGCAATGTCACAATTCCAGCTCGAATTCCTGGACCAGATGGAGATGATGAACCGAATCTAGCATACCAAAAGTATGTTCAAAAGGATAGTTCACTAGTTTCCTGGTTGCTCGCCTCAGTGTCGTTGCAAGTCAGTAGAGGTCTCATAGGATGCATGACCGCTGCAACAATATGGCAGAAGCTTCATAGAGATTTTTCTGCATCATCAACAACAAGGATCATGTATTTGTATGATTGACTGAAGGTTCGTAAACTACCTCATCAATCAATGCGTGATTACTTGACAACAATTCAAACTGCCTGTGACAGCTTAGCCTCTTGTGGTCATCCAATTGGAGAAATGCAACAAATATCAATCATTCTTAATGGAGTAAACGGACAGTATGACAGTATAGTTTCGGTTATTCATGCAAGTCGTAATCCTTATGATATTGCCTCGGTGAGTTCGGTCCTGTTAGATGCAGAAGCTAGGCAGAGTGCTTTGTTGTTTGATTCTGATATGTCTGCTCATATGGCTATAAATCGAGGTTCTCATGGAAAGAAGGATGAGATGGAGTCAGGTATGTCTAAGACTAATAATTGAGGCGGATCATCTGATGGAATTTTACCAACTCCTGTCAATGAAGGTCCGAATCAATCCTTTGTCAATTCCACTGCTGTTCAACATCAAGAATCTCCCCAATTCGGTTATGGTAGCGGTCGTGGCAGAGGTTATGGAAAAAACAAACCACAATGCCAATTGTGTGGCAAGTTTGGTCATTTGGTTCACATGTGTTAACAGAGGTTCAATGTAAATTTTACAGGTGTTACTAATCCAAACAATGCGAATTTTGCAAGTGTCAATCTGTGTTCCGCTCAATGGGAAGATGCCTCAGCAAGATCTAATCTACCAACACAACAACAACAGTTTCAAGCACCAAATCAGTTTCAGCAGTTTCAAGCACCAAATCAGCCATGTCAAGCACCAAATCTGTTTCAAGCACCGAATCCGTATCAAGCACCGAATCAACCCTTTCATGCACCAAATAAGTTTCAAGCACCAAATCAGCCATTCCAAGCACCGAATCAGCCCTTTCAATCACCGAATCAGTTTCATCCATATATGTACTCTCCTTCGGGTTCGATGCAATTCAATCCCTTCTCAGCTCCTCAAGCAAACATTGCCTCTGTTGCTCCGATAGTTCAAGCAGATACAAGTTGGTTTCCAGATTCAAGTGCAACAAATCATCTGACTAATGCATCCCATGTCGGAAAGCATACCTGCGTACCATATACTGGGAAAGGTAAACTAATGGTTGGTAATGGATCTTCTTTGAATATTTCTGCAATAGGCTCAGCGTTAATTCCAACTGATTCTAGAATGTTGAGATTACAGAATATGCTTTTTACTCCAAATGTGACTAAAAATATGCTTTCTATGTCTCAGTTCGCAAAGGATAATCATGTCTACTTTGAATTTCATGCAAATCACTGTGTGGTTCGTGATGCTTCTACTCATTCAGTGCTGCTCCAAGGATATGAATGCTCTGGGTTGTGTAAGCTTGATATGACAAAATTATGTAGTAATAAGCCTGTAATTCATTCTAGTGATACCTACAGGTCTGAGTCTAGGTATAACTGGTAATAATTCTTGAGTGTTGTAATTCATCGATAACTGGTAATAATTCTCATAATAAAACATCTATTTCTTGTTTGTCACTGCATTCTCCTGTCACAGATTCGATAATAAAATGAGAAGACATTGATTGTTAAGATATGCATGATTCGACTATTTTTTGAAATCCTCTTCGCAGTCAGTCTAAAGATGTACCAGGTAATATGCATATTGCTCCACCTGATGCTATTGATGATGGTGCGTTTTTGTGTTTTGTTTTTAAGTTGAATTCTAAAGACTCATCATCAACTTGGCACATGAGACTTGGTCATCCGTCTAATAAGATTCTTCAAAAAAATTTGTGAATTCATAATCTTCCAACACCTCATAACACTGATCAGTGTATAGCTTGTGCAGTTGGAAAAAGCAAAAAACAGTCGTATCATGCTTCTCCTACTGTCTATTCTCATCCCCTTGAATTAGTTCAAATTGATGTGTGGGGTCCTGCTGCATGTTCTTCTAATGGTCATCATTATTATCTTAGTATCGTAGATGCATAGAGTAGGTACACTTGGATATATTTTATGCAGAAAAAAAACTGATGCAGCTCGGTTATTTGTTGAGTTTCACAGGTTAGCTGAGAAACAACTGGGATACAAGCTTAAGGCAGTCCAGTCTGATGGGGGAGGTGAGATTTAGTTTTTATCCACGTATCTATCTCAGTTTGGTATAAATCATCGTGTTACTTGTCCTTACTCTTCTGAACAGAATGGCATAGTTGAGAGAAGGCATAGACATATTGTTGAGTTAGGATTAACTCTTCTAGCTCAAGCCTCGGTACCATTACATTACTGGTCTGATGCCTTTTTTACTTCAGTGTTTTTGATCAACAGGTTACCTTCATCTGCTTTGTCCAACGTTTCTCCACATGAAAAACTCTTTGGATTGTCGCTTGACTATTCTTTTCTTCGTGTGTTTGGATGCTTATGCTTTCCTCATCTACGTCCTTTTCAGAAACACAAATTGTCTTTCAGATCTGAGCCATGTGTTTTTCTAGGCTATTGCTCCAAATATCATGGATATAAATGTCTTGCAGCATAAGGGCGTGTGTACACTACGAGAAATGTGGTTTTTCATGAATCCACATTTCCCTTTTCTGATTCTAAAGGTAAGTTCTTTACTTCTTCCTCTCCTACTCAGAATTATACTTCCATGCCATTTTTCTTGTCATGTGACTCTCAGTTTATAGCTTCTTCTGATTCTTATAATGAGCTACTTCCTCCTTCTGATCCTGTTTCTATGTCTGATCTTCCATCTCCTTCTTTGGGTAACATTCTGCTCCTCCATTAAATTTTGCTTCTCCTATCAATATGTCTCCTTCTTTAGTTACTTCTACTATATTGCCTGATAATGCTGTTATTCCAGATACTAGGTTGCTTTCTAATCCTATTACTTCTGTCACTAATCCTGTTACTTCTGTTTGTCCAACCTCTGTTTTAGAATCATCTTTACCTAATGTAACTTCCCGTGCTGATGCTCAGGTACTTCCTACTCCTATATCTTACAAATTACAAGGATCAATGTTAGTTCTTGAAGCAACTACTACTGTTGTTTCTCGTAATAATGAAGTTTCGGTTAATAGACATTCTATGCAAACAAGATCTAAAACCAGATCTCTTCAGGCTCTTCTACCTACTAATGACAATTTTGCAGATCTCAGTGATTCTGAACCGAAATCGATTCATCAGGCTTTACTCAGTCCACATTGGAAAAATGTTGTAAATGAAGAACTGTCTGCTCTTTATGCTAACAAAACCTGGACTGTTGTTCCTCTTCCTTCTGGCAGGATTCCTATAGGTTGCAACTGGATTTTTAAAATAAAAAAGAATGTTGATGGGTCAGTTGCGAGATATAAAGCCAGACTGGTTGCTAAAGGATTCTCTCAGAAAGCAGGTTTTGATTTCCAAGATACCTTTAGTCCAGTTGTGAAGTCAGCCACGGTTAGAATTTTATTGTCTCTAGCATTATCTCATAAATGGAGTCTTAGGCAAATTGATATTAATAATGCTTTCTTACATGGGGATTTGACAGAAGAGGTATATATGATTCAACCACCAGGATTTGAGCAAATGTCGTCTTCTAAAACTGATTCTCATTTAGTTTGCAAACTGCAAAAGGCGTTCTATGGACTTAAACAAGCACCTCGTGCATGGTTTGAAAAATTAAAGGCTTTTCTTATTCATAAACTTCAGTTTTGTGCATCTGTTGCAGATAGTTGTTTGTTTATCAAACAGGACAACGAGGTTTCAGTGTTTCTATTGGTTTATGCTGATGATATTGTTGTTGCAGGAAATTCTTTTTCTGTTATTTCAGATGTCATTCATTCGATTAATCAGGAGTTTCAGTTAAAGAATTTAGGAAGTTTAAACTATTTTCTTGGTATGGAAGTTACTGCATCTGAAAATTATTTATTGTTAAATCACATAAAATATATTCAGGAGCTGATAGAGAAGCTTTGTCTCACCTAAGCTTCAAGCTTTCCTACTCCGATGACTGGAACTTGTCTAACCAAGTCAGGTATGATTAATTGTACTAAATTGTTTGAAGATGATCATCTGATTCGCAGTACTATTGGAGCTCTTCAACATATTTGCATCACAAGGCCAGATATTCAGTTCTCTCTCAACAAACTCAGTCAGTTTATGCAAATACCAAGTATCAGTAATTGGCAAGTGTTGGGTATCGATAGTGACAACCCAGTAAGGAAAAGGCCTCGAAGGCCCAATAACTATAGAGGGGGTAAACCCATGACATTTGAACCGGATCGGCCCGAATACAAGTTAAACTCGGTCCTCCATAGAGTGACCCAGAACTGAGCCCAAGGACTCTGAGAACGCCCTGAGTGCTCGCCATTCATCACTAAGGCCGCGACATCTCACTGCTCGCCATGAGAGTGCTCGCCCCGAAGAGACCCTTGCCTCTCTCCTCTGGTCCCACAAAACCGTTAATAAGGAGGTGGCCATGATATCCCGCGTATCTCGGTCACATATTCACTAAAGATTAGATTTGGTAACTGCAATATCTCGCAGTAACTGCCATATCCCACGATCCGAATCTTCAGCAACACAATATACACTAAGATATTCAGCTGCCTTATACGGTTCTATCTCTCTTACCCTATAAATACCCTTGCTTTACATACGTTCTTGACGTTTTGAGTTTTATACACACGTATACTCATTTAAGTATCAGAGAGGGACCCAGAGACACCCCCTCTGTTGCGCTCCCCTACCTGCAGGTTCACCGGAGTTGGAGCAGAAGCGTCTTCCCAACCTTGTCTGGCATTCAATTCACTGCCAGATCAGCATCCAGGATTTCACGATCCAACATTTGGTGCCGTCTGTGGGAAACGAGCAATTCAGCCATGAGAACTCGATCCCAAAGCAACCGTCGGAACCAGACCAGAGAGCGATCCTCAGATTGCTCTGATTCCGTCGCCGCTTCACCGCTTCAATAGGAACCTGCCAGCCGAGCAAGAGTTAATGCTGTTCCTCTGCAGACAGCTCGAGAACATGTCGGTGATTCAAGACCGACCCCCGCTGCTGATCAAAACGGAGCCCCGGCACTGCAGACAGTCCACATTGCGGGGCAGGATATTAATTTAACCCCCGAGATGGTGTCCCTGCTGGAAGCCATCCTAGGACAGGCGTGCCGCCAAGCCCCTCCTCCTCAAGACAATAATCTCTCTGCTCCTAAGGAAAACCACCGCCCTGCTGCCACAGGGCCCTCACCTTCGGAAGCGGCAAATCCTGGTCCCACTGCGCCTCAAGAGGATCAGGATATGACGTCAGGTCAGCAGTCCCTACCTCCGGCACACACCAAGGAGCCATCAGCCGCATATACTGCCAATCCTTCCGGTCCTCCTCCACCTGGAACCTCTCCTCTGTACTGCACTGTGGATCAGATGGATGACCTCCTCAACAAAAGGCTCCAGGAAAGACAGTTGATAGTCGTAGCTCCCTTCAAGGAGCAGTCCTCTCATCCTTTTACCGACGGGATCGTCGCTATCAAAATCCCGAAGGATGTGGTTGCTCGGGCCATACCTGAGTATAGCGGTGGAGGAGATCCCACCGTACATGTCAACAAACATGAGGCCTCCCTTCTGAGTAAGTCAAACGATCCCAATCACTTGGATTTGCTATTTCCATCTACTCTTTCGGGTTCGGCTTCGTCCTGGTTCTTCGGCCTCCCTGCAGGATCAATCGGAACTTGGGCAGAGTTAAAAAGCAATTTCCTGGAGAGATATATGGGCGAGCGCCAGTTGCTGAAGAGCATGGTCGCCCTTGACTCAGTCAAACAGCAGCCGGGAGAGTCGCTGTCCAATTTCTACGGGCGTTTTAATCAGAACGTCACAGAATTAGATCGCTGAATCTCAGATGGGGAGATCATTCGAGCCTTCTACAGAGGTCTAGATATGGCCAACAAGGCCTCGAGAAAGCTGCGAAATAGCTATCACGTAAAGGAGATTAAGACGTTGGAGGAGCTGGCATCCAGAGCAAAAGGTTTCATACACCTTAAACGCGCAAACATCGAGGCTAACCTCCTGACGACCTCGCTAAGGGTAACCCATGAACCCCGACGCGATGGTAAGAATGAGGTAAAGAAGGAGAAGAAGGGGAAGGAAAGCAAGCCCCGAGTAGAGTCTCTTCCAGCGCCTCACCATCCAGAGGTCCCTGAGTACTTCACGCCTTTAAATAGGCAGATCTCAGCGGTACTAGTCGAGATGGAGAGGAGATCCTTGGCGAGGCCACCGATGCCTCGTCGAGGTGTGCAGCCCATGGGAAAGGATGTCGAGAGCTACTGCAGATACCACATGTGCAAGGGCCACAAGACAGATGACTGCCGCATTTTGAAGCGGGACATAGAAAGGCTGATTCAGGGGGGAATGTTGAAAGAATTTGTGGCAGGGCGAGACCGAAGTCGAACGCCCCCAGGAGGCATCGTTCGCCAGCCCCTGCAGAGCAAGTTGAGCCTTCTGGAAGCAAGAGGAGAGTGAATCTAATTGCAGTAGGATTCGGTGCAGGCGGCGAGAGGTCAAGCGCCAGAGAGGTCTACGCCACTCAGATCTCTACAGCAGTTCAGTTGGGGAAGCGGCCCCGACCTGAAGAGAACATTGTCATCTCATTCTCTGAAGATGATTTGGCACATGTCACCACGCCCCACAACGATGCTCTGGTCATTACGACAGATATTGACGGCTGTGATGTTGCAAGGATTCTGGTCGACGGAGGCAGCTCGACAGACATCCTATTTCTGGATGCCTTTGAGAAGATGGGCAAGTCCAAACGCGACCTGAAGAGGGGCGACTTTCTGCTGATCGGGTTTGCGGGAAGAACAACTTATCCACTGGGGGCTATAACCATGCCAGTGATTTTTGGCGAGGGGTGGAAAAGCATCAAGGTATCGGTCACTTTCCTGGTGGTCGATTCACCTACATCCTACAACGCCATCATAGGGAGGACCACGATCAACCCAAATAAGATCGTGGCCTCCACTGTCCACCAGAAGATGAAGTTCCCTACTCCGAACGGGATTGGAGAAGTGCTAGGAGATCAGCCTTCCTCGCGGCAATGCTATGTGAACTGTTTACGCAGGAAGAACCAAAGGAAGGCGCTCGCCATCGAAACAGAGGCCGACCCCCGCGAGGACTTGGCTCGGCCAGCACCCATGGAGGAATTGGAGGAGGTCGAGATCGATGGTCCAGACAAAAAAGTGCGCATTGGGACCACCTTGAAAGAAAATCAGAAGGAGGCCATGACCGCCCTCCTCAAGGAATTTAAAGAGCTCTTCGCCTGGCAGCCGAGTGACATGCCAAGAATCAGCACAGATATCATCTCCCATGAGCTCAGGATAGACCCCTCCATCAAGCCGATCGCCCAAAAGAGAAGATCATTCAGGACGGATAAGCGTTTGGCGATCAGGCAGGAAGTCGGCAGGTTGATTGAAGCTGACTTCGTCAGAGAGGTAAGATTCCAGAGCTGGGTCGCTAACCCAGTTTTGGTCAAGAAATCAAACTGCAAGTGGAGGATGTGCGTCGACTTCCGCGACTTGAACAAGGCTTGCCCCAAGGAATCATATCCCCTTCCGAGGATTGATCAGCTGGTCGACGCTACCTCGGGTCATGAGATGCTGAGCTTCATGGACGCCTACTCAGGCTACAACCAGATCAGAATGCATCCCGACGATGAGGCTCACACCGCTTTTTATGCTGATGGGGACATTCTGTGCTACAAGGTGATGCCCTTTGGCCTTATCAATGCTTGGGCAACTTATCAACGGATGGTGAACCAACTGTTCCAGGACATGCTGGGAAGGAACATGGAGGTCTACGTGGATGATATGCTCGTCAAAACCATCAAGGGCAATCCTCACACGGCGGACCTCCGCGAAGCTTTCGAATGCATGAGAAGACACAGTGTTCGCCTAAATCCTGCCAAATGCGCCTTCGGGGTCAAGTCCGGTAAATTTCTGGGTTTTATGGTCAGTGAAAGAGGAATCGAAGCAAATCCAGAAAAGCTAAAGGCCATAGAGGAAATGAAGTCGCCAACCTGCCACAAGGAAGTCCAGTGCCTGAATGGACGCCTAGCTGCTCTCAACCGCTTCCTCTCCAAAGCAAGCGACAGGTCCCTCCCATTATTCAAAACCTTGAGGGCCAACCGCAAGTTCGAGTGGACGCCAGACTGCGAGGAAGCGTTCCAGTCCTTGAAGAGGCATATCCAAACACTCCCAGCTCTGGCAAATCCCGTTCCAGGCGAGCAGCTTTTCCTTTATCTAAGCATTATCGATGTGGCAGCCAGTGCTGTCTTAATAAGGGAGGAAAATAATGTTCAGAGTCCAGTGTATTTCATTAGCAAAATGTTCAACTCAGCAGAAATAAAATATGTCCAGATTGAGAAGTATCTCTATGCCTTAGTTATTGCTGCTCGGAAGCTGAGACCTTACTTTCATGCGCACGACATCACCGTCCTCACCAATCAACCTCTCAAAAACTTCCTGATGAAGCCAGATTCTTCAGGAAGAATGGTCAAGTGGACGATCGAGCTCAGCGAGTTCAAGATCAAATTTGCGCCAAAAACGGCCATCAAAGGTCAAGCACTAGCTGATTTTATAGTGGAAAGCACGAGTAACGGTCAAACAGAAGCAGAAAACAGGCCAAGTCAGTCAGCAGACGACAATCAAATCTGGGAACTCTATACGGATGGGTCTTCATCAAAGGAAGGCTCGGGGGTAGGTTTAATTCTTATTCCTCCTGAGGGCGAGCCTCTGAAGTACGCGATCGCCTTGACATTTCCAGCGACCAATAATGAAGCGGAATATGAGGCTCTTATCACTGCACTCAGACTAGCAAAAGGAATGGGTATAACTGCGCTTAAGGTAAAAAGTGACTCAGAGCTTATTGTCAATCAGGTTAATGGCGCCTACGAGGCAAAGGGAGAAAAGATGAAGAAATATCTCGGCATTGCCAAAAAGCTGGTCGCGGAAATCCCAAATTTCGCGATTGAGTTTATTCCTCGCCAAGAAAACCAGATGGCAGATTCTTTAAGTAAACTAGCCTTCGGAGGGGCGACAGTCCAGGATGTACAATTTCTGGAGAAAGCTCTATGTTCAGTCCTGGAAAGCAGAGCAGAAGTCTTCAACATCCAAGAACAAGTCACATGGATGACCCCGTTCCAGAGTTATTTAAAAGAAGGAATCCTCCCGGAGGACGAAGGAGAATCCACGAGGATTAGAAGACTCGAAGCCAGTTATCTAATTATCGATGGAGAACTCTACAGAAGAGGTTATTCGACGTCTTACTTGAGGTGTGTTGCTCGTCCTGAAACGGAAAAGGTTCTTCGAGAAGCTCACGAAGAGGAAGCAGCATGTCATGAAGGTGCTCGATCACTAAGCAGGAAAATATTCAGATTGGGATATTACTGGCTGACCTTGGGAAAAGTTGCAGCCGAGTTAACACAGAAGTGTGAGATTTGCCAAAAGTTTGCACCACGATCGGGTCGACCATCGACATTATTATCCCCAATGGCAGGTGCCTGGCCTTCCGCTCAATGGAGAATCGATATATTGGGTCCTTTTCCCATTAGCACTGGTCAGCGTACTCACATTATAGTGGCAATCGACTACTTCACTAAGTGGGTAGAGGCGAAAGCTCTAGCTTCGACAACAGAATTTCAGGTCATCAAGTTCCTGCAGGTCAACATATTCTCCAGGTTTGGCATTCCTAAGGTACTCATCAGTGATAATGGTCCGCAATTTGTTGGAAAGGAGCTGAAATGGCTCTGTGAAGAATATCATGTGGATCATCGTTTCAGCTCAGTACATCATCCTCAAATGAATGGGCAAGCTGAAGCAGACAATAAGGTTGTCTTAGCAGGACTCAAGAAAAGGGTTCGAGCATTCAAAGGGAACTGGGCAGATGAACTGGAAAACGTATTATGGGCAATCAGAACAACGCCTAAGGCGGCCACAGGAGAAACGCTTTTCAGTTTAGTGTACGGATCAGAAGCAGTAGCACCAGCCGAATTAGCAGTGCCTACCCACAGAGTCTTACACTTTAACGCAGAGGCAAATGAGATCGAGCGCAGAACTGACCTCGACTTAGCAGAGGAAAAGAGATGGATCTCGGAAAAGACACAGGCAAAGATGCGCTTGGCGACCGCTCCGTATTTCAACAGAAAAGTCAGCGCTCGCCAATTTTTCGTGGGGGAGATGGTTATGAGAAGGAATGAATTCACAAGGTTGGACAGTAAAAAAAAACTTTCAGCCAAATGGGAAGGACCGTACAAAGTAGTAGAGATCGCCGCACCAGGATCCTACTATTTGGAAACCACCGAAGACGAGAGGTTACCCCGTCCATTTAATTCTGAGCATTTAAGAAGATTTTATGCATAACTTGTAATCAAACTGTTATGTCAATAAAATAAAGTCATTCCTTCATAAAGCGTGTCCACTCGAAGCAAGCCGAAGCCAAAAGCCCTAACAACAAAGTTAGGCCAAAAGCCCTAGCAACAAAGCTAGGCCAAAAGCCCTGACGCCAAAGTCAGGCCAAAAAAGCCCTAACAACAAAGTTAGGCAAAAAGCCCTAGCAACAAAGCTAGGCCAAAAGCCCTGACGCCAAAGTCAGGCCAAAAAGCCCTGGCAACAAAGCTAGGCCAAAAAGCCCTAACAACAAAGTTAGGCCAAAAGACCTAGCAATAAAATTAGGCAAAACAAAAAAGCCCTAGTGACAAGGCTAGGCCAAAAGCCCTGACGCCAAAGTCAGGCCAAAAGACCTAGCAATAAAGTTAGGCAAAACAAAAAAGCCCTAGTGACAAGGCTAGGCCAAAAGCCCTGACGCCAAAGTCAGGCCAAAAGACCTAGCAAAACGTTAGGCAAAACAAAAGCCCTGACGCCAAAGTCAGGCCAAAGAAATTTTAGGCGATCACTATCGATGATAAGGCCTGGAAAATTACAAATCCCCTGGTATTATGCCAACACCTAAAAGGTTTAAACTTCAAAGAAGGTAATATCTCTTTGAACTTAAAAATTTATGCTTTTAAGTGTCAGAAGTATTATCCTTAGAAAGTTCGACTTATGATTGGTCTAAGGCTTTAAGGGTCGACGACATTACAAAGCAATAAAAAGTGGAGAGTAATTATGACATTGGATGAATAGCCAAACATGTTCAAAAAGGCATTCAATAGAAAAAACCAAGTCTTAAATAAATAATTACAAACCAAAAACAGAAATTACAAAAATAGTTATCTAAAAAAAGATAAAAAATACGGTCACCAAGGAGTTGGGGGCTTCAAGCTTTGGGATCCTCGGGGGCAGGGGTGCTCTGCTCGCCTTCGGGGGCAGAAGTACTGGGCTCGCCTTCAGGAGCAGCCTCTTCAGAAACAGAGGGCCGCGAAGGGCGACTCCGCAAGAAGCTCTTCAAGGATGCCACTTCCCCAAAGGGAAAGTTGGGGTCGACCGCCTGGACCTCCTCCACCAGGTCTTGGAGAAATTTGGCAATGGTCGACTTCATCACCTGCAAGGCCTGGTCTTCAAAGTCCTCGGAGGCCTTGAACTCCTCAACCACGGCTTGGGGTGAAGGAACCGCCTTCAGCTGATCAGCCAGCTGGTTCTTCTCCTCCTCCATGGCGATCCCCCTAGCTTTAGCAGCATCCCTCTGGGCCTCCGCGGCGACCCTAAGAGCGTCCGACTCGACCACCTGAGCACGAGCTTCCTTCAACTCGGCCTCCAGGCGAGCACGGACCGCCTCCCCTTCATCAAGACACCGATGAAGGGCCTCAGCTTCTTGATGGAAGGCTGCAGCATCAGCCTCCCTCTTTTTGACATCAGCAAGGAGGCGTTGCTCCTTCCTTAAGTACTCCTCCCGGGCGCTGTCCACCAAGGTGATCGCCATGTCAGCGGTCTTCTTGATGGCCTCTAACTGCCCGGGGGTTACCCCCGTGCTTCGGTATTGCTCCAGCTCGACAAGCAGATCAGAGTGCTTGTCGGCGAGCTCGCCGAAGACGCGGCCAAGGATCACCTCTTCCCGAACGAGCTGACAACAAACACACAAGGAAAAATGCCAAGTCATCAAAATAAAAAGGAATGACAAGGAAGAAATAATAGAAAGAAGGCGAGATCATACCAGGGAAACTCGTTCAAAGTGGGTCCGCAAGAACCCCTCGATCTGGGGAAGCTCCGTAGGGACAATTGAACGGTCCTTGGGGGGAATTATCCCATCAAGGAGCCGCATGCACATATCCGGGCTACCCCGGAGGCTCTTCTGAGCGGGGTACCCCTTCTTGGCAAGGTCCTCACAAGGGACCCAAGGCCTCCGAGAGTCCACGGCCTTAAAAGGCTGGAATAAGCTCGCCATGGAGCAGTACTCCTCGGCGGGAGCCCTCGAGGAGCTGGAAGCAGCAGGCCCCTTCTTCTGGGCCCCAGACTCCTTAGGAGGAACCGTGGGCACCGAAGGGGCGGGAGGCGCCAAAGACAAGGCCTTCTCCTTAGTGGCGGAAGGGCCCTGAGGAGAGGGAGAAGGGGGTGCCATGTCCAAACCCTTCCCCTTGCTGGCAGAAGGGCCCTTAGGAAGGGGAGGAGGAGGATGCTAGTCGACCTCAGGGTGCTCCTCACTCCTGACCTTCTTAGGAGGAGGAGGAGGAGGGCCCCGGGCCACGTCAGCCGAAGACTCCTCTGCAAAATAGCAAGACAATAAGTCAGGAATCAAAAAACCGCAGAATGTGAAAACATTAAATCCACAAAAGGCGAGGCGATATACCTGGTTGGCGAGGGACAGTAGTGGCCGAAGGAAGCACCTCCTCGGACTTACTCTTGGACGAATGCCTAGAGGGAGGAGGGGGAGAGCTTAGCAACGCCTGGTCGGAGGACAATCCCGTCGATCCCTGGTCATCAAAGAGACCTATCAGTTTTCGGCTCTTGCTTACGACCTTGCCTACAAGTAATAAAACAAGATAAGAGTTAGAGAATTACCCAATCATCAAAGATTGGGGTGGCTTGATGAATGCCCTCCATCTCAAGGGCATTATCGGTAGTCTCCGCCACTGAGCGGATGGACTTGAACTGGGATGACCGATGCAGCCGGTACAGGTCGTCGATGGCATTCCGTTCACTCCCTGACAATTCTTCAAAGGAGGGAGGAAAATCCTTGTCCGGAGCAAAAATTTCCAGGGTACACCCCCCTTGTACAAGAAGTAAAACTTCTTGTAGTTGGAGTTAGTGGCCCAGAAATCATCGACCAGGCGGACATGCACGTTCCAAACCCATCCCTGAGGGCCTCCCCACTCTGAAAACTTCGGCCAGCGGGATTGGAACTGGTGGAGGTAGTTTGCCCTTGCTTCCAGTCGGAAGAAACACCGGAACAAGGCCAGTGAATACACCCATTCCTGGCGAATGCACAGGAACTTGAAACCGACCCACATCCTGAGGGCATTCGGAACAAGCTGCGTGGGGTGAATCCCGTAAAACTGACACAAGGTCTGTAAATCCTCACAGAGAGGAAAACGCAACCCAGCATCGATCTGGGCCGCATAAATGTAAACCTCTCCGTCGTGAGGAAAATGCAGACCTAAGACAGGATACCTAGGAGCATCCTCCGCACTGAACCCACCAAGCGCCACCATGGTTTTAAAGTAAGCCGGCTTCAATTCGTTAGGCTTGACATCTACTCAGAACGGTTCAAGTATAGCACAACAAGTATAAAAATCAAAGGAAAACAGAGGATATTGCCAAAAACAGAGCAGTAAAAGGGCGAAAGTTTACCTTTTGGGGAAAAAATAGGCGTGTTCAGCTCAGGCCCGTCCACCACTACGGAAGCGGTTGCAGACCTTCCCAGATCAGTCTGTTCCCCCAGTGAGGGGGGCACGGCGGCATCCCTGATGGTCAAGGGGGCGTTGGCGTTCCTAGGAGCGTTGGCTTTGTTAGTACCCTTAGAGGCCATATGCTTGACTCTCTGACTTCGGGGTGCCATGGAAATGGATGAAGAAGGCTGAGGAAGGTTGGAAAAGAAAGAAGAAATGTTCGCAACGAAGTTCTGGAAATCTGAGGGAGAGGATAAGCGTAAAAAACAAAATATAGAAACTGACGTTTCTTATATAGACCAAGAAGGGAGTAACCGCCACGAGCAAATCGAAGCGACATAGAGGAATAATTGCACCTTTTTGGAAAAAAAACGAAGCAATGTCAGAATTCCAAGAGACACCTTGGGTAGACAGACGGTTGGCTGACACGGACAGCTGTCAGACTACCCTAGGTTTACGGAAAAGTAAATGTCAGGCGTGCCTCAAGTGACCGTTCGATTTCTGGACAACTGTGCAGTTATTAAATGCTAAAAATCCACTAAGTTGACAAGGTGGTCGCCAGCGCACTAAGAGGCCTTACCAGAATGAACTCAGGCGAGTAGTGATCGCCCAACCAAGAAAAATGGACTTTCAAGAACCTAGATTACCTCGAGTGATCGCCAAAGGGGAATAAAAGGAAGGATATTTTTTCAGCTTCGAACAAAGAAAAAACTGCCGCCAAACGAGCTCAAAAGGCCTCAAAGGATATGAACCAGTACAAGAAACGAAGAAAACCGAATCTGAGACGTCACTATCTAAAACCCTACCAGGAAATAAAGCTCGACTGAAGAAACTTCAATCAAGCTTCGGGGGCAAATGTTGGGTATCGATAGTGACAGCCCAGTAAGGAAAAGGCCTCGAAGGCCCAATAACTATAGAGGGGGTAAACCCATGACATTTGAACCGGATCGGCCCGAATACAAGTTAAACTCGGTCCTCCATAGAGTGACCCAGAACTGAGCCCAAGGACTCTGAGAACGCCCTGAGTGCTCGCCATTCTTCACTAAGGCCGCGACATCTCACTGCTCGCCATGAGAGTGCTCGCCCCGAAGAGACCCTTGCCTCTCTCCTCTGGTCCCACAAAACCGTTAATAAGGAGGTGGCCATGATATCCCGCGTATCTCGGTCACATATTCACTAAAGATTAGATTTGGTAACTGCAATATCTCGCAGTAACTGCCATATCCCACGATCCGAATCTTCAGCAACACAATATACACTAAGATATTCAGCTGCGTTATACGGTTCTATCTCTCTTACCCTATAAATACCCTTGCTTTACATACGTTCTTGACGTTTTGTGTTTTATACACACATATACTCATTTAAGCATCGGAGAGGGACCCAGAGACACCCCCTCTGTTGCGCTCCCCTACGTGCAGGTTCACCGGAGTTGGAGCAGAAGCGTCTTCCCAACCTTGTCTGGCATTCAATTCACTGCCAGATCAGCATCCAGGATTTCACGATCCAACAGCAAGCAGTGTTACATATTGTTAGATACTTAAAAGGGACTATAGAACATGGTTTGATGTTCAGATCTAACCCTTTTCCTATGCATGGAATATCTTTAGTTTCTTACTCTGATGCAGACTGGAGAGGAGATATCGCTGACGGGAAATCCATTTCTGGACATTATCTATTGCTCAATGACAATCCGATACTTTGGAATTCAAATAAATAATCAGTGGTGGCACGTTCTAGTGTTGAAGCTGAGTTTAGAGCTATTTCTAATGCAGTATGTGAAATCATGTGGGTTAAGTCCTTATTAATGGAAATGGGTCTTCAATTGTCTTCGGTACCTGTCGTATGGACACATAGTACAAGTGCGGTATCTTTGTCTGAAAATCCTACTCAACATTCCAAAATGAAACATGTTGAAATTGATCTTTTCTTTATTAGGGAAAAGGTGAAATCTGGTCATGTTTTAGTCAATTTTGTTTCATCTAGTAATCAGGTAGTAAATGTTTTAACAAAACTATTGATAGAAAAACAATTTGTTCCTTGCAGAAAAAAACTTGGAGTTTTCTCTACGGTTGAGTTGGAAGATGCTGACACTGTAACGATTCAGGAGGCCCCTGAAGTTGAAGAATAATTTCTGTTGAAAACCATATATCTGATGATCATGAATGGAAGTTATTGAAGGTATGCCAGTTCTGTCAAGAGTAGTCTTTATCATTACAAATGTTTTTAGTTACTTGATGTTTGTACTTCTCTGTTTTTTTTAGATATATATATATATGTGAGCTTTTTCAGTATGATTGAGTATGTCTGCATGATTGAGTGTCTTGTCCTGTTCTTTTCACATATAATTCATATCAGATAAATCAGTTTCTGGCATTCGCAGAATTCTAATATGCCTGTCTATGTTGCATATCATTGGTTTGAATGATCTTGCACTGAGTTGTTTTTCTATTTTATGTGTGGTGTAGAATCTACACTCAGTGTCATTCAAGGGTAAACATGGTTGACATATCTGCTTTTCATCTTTTCAAAAGATCAATGAAGGATAAAATGAAAAGAGTTTTTTTTACAGTTCTCAGTACTCTGCTTATGTTCTTAGCATAAAACATAGTTGAATTCCAAAAATAGAGTTTAATCTTGAAGAAAACGTCAAGATACTTCAAGGTTGCTCTTGAGGAAGGCAAGTTGAGGGCAGAAACCCTCCAGCTATGTTGGTAAGATAAGGGCTCAAACCCTTCTGTCAAGAGAAGAAAAATTATAAAAATATCAAAAGATCTTAAATGGAAAGATCAGAAAAGAAGAAAAAGGATGAATCAGATATGCTTTTCCGAATATTTACCTTGTATGAAGACTGTGGTTAGATGAAAATACTCATCATAAAATAGTTAAAGAGGTCAACTGCTTGGATGTAATTCAGATTGATTGGTAAGGAACTGTGACTAGATATGTGAATATGTGCATGCTGTGATTGATTTGTGTGCATATGATATATGTGTGTTAGGTTGATGGGATAAGTGTTAATCATTTAGTATAATTCAGCCATGTTCAAAAAAGAGCTCATATATACATCTGATGAAAAACTGCTGAAGTTTAACTGATGAGTATTCTACAAAGGATTTGGTTAATGATTATGGATGAATCTTGATTGCTGTGCATAGTTTAATAACAATCAGATGGTTGTCAAGTAAGTATTTTTCAGCAGAAAGGTATTAGGTGGGGATTATCAATCAAGTGTTGGCTATCAACTGAGTTTCGATTTCCAGGATTGACAAAGATGTTGAAGAGCAATGGATGGCTGTTTCTCGAGAATTCAAGAAGTTCATTCATGCTGATCTTCATGGGAGAATGTTAGGATATATGTATAATTACATATGAGTGTTTAGGGATTATTCTGCAACATTCTAGAATTAGTAAGTAAGGACTAGATTGTAATATCTCAAGACTTATCTAAACCCTAAACCCTACAAACCCTACATATAGTCGCAGGTTGTAACATATGGATTTTAAGTTTGAATGAATGGATTAGTGTCGTCGGCTGCAAGTAAGCCTTGTTCATCTTCTTTCATTGATTTTTCTGTTTATGTTTAAGTTCCTAACATGAGTGACTGTCCAGAGGTCATCTCTTGGTCTTCTTGAGAAGAGGTGACACGTGGATTTTTAGTTCTTGCTTTTGGTGGCCCTGCGGGATAAGAATCTTCATGAGCAGCAGTGGCTTATCTGCGGGTCTGCCCTATGTAAGTTTCCAAGAGGTATATCATCTCCGCGGTGACCTGGATGGTTTCCACGGCCACTTGGACAGTTTGCCAAACTGGAATCTCGGTAGGAGGAGGAACTGCAGCCAATCTTGAATTGCCTATCTGTTCCTGTGCCGGCCTCGGAGGGACGACATTGGGACTCGCCTGACTAGCAGATTCTTGTTGATTGAGCGGCGAAGCAGTGGCATATTTGGAGCTATCTTGGGACTGCACGTTCATGGTCTGTTTGCGACGACTACGGATATGAATTTGCACCTTGGATCGCTCCAATTCTCACCACCGAATTTGCAACCAACTTTAGCTTCTTATAAATGTGGCCTAGTTTGCATAGGTTGAATTGGTCCAACAATGTCTTATAATCCATAAGAACAAATATTAGCGTAATGTTGCTCATTAGTTATGAATTGGAAAAGAGAGAACATTCGTTTTAAAATGGATAGTGGTGGATCCTAATTGATGAGCAAGAAGCAACCTGATACGATCTTCCAGGAGTCGGCACTTTCGAGGGTAGGTGGTGATACGATTCTCCCAAGGCTCGTAATATTGCTGTCAGAATTCCGACTCTGTAAAGGGTTCCCTTTTCCGCGAAGCTCTGCTCCGAATTGATCCGAGTGATGAATACTAAAGTCGCAGAGAATGGGGTCCTCTTTCTGGAATGGGTGGGCTCGTCAAATTCCGATATGTATTCCGTCTTCTAGACCAATTTTGGTAAGGTCGGTCCTCCTGGATACGATTCTGCCGAGACCAGATTATACGAGGATAGATGATGGATGAATGATGGATCGATTGGATCACACAAAGGCAGCGACAAGCCCTTGATACCTCCACAATGGATTCTCCAAGATATGACGCACTCGAAGATTCCAAAGCTTGAACCTTGGATATGACGCACCAAGATTCAATTGCCGGATATGACACACCGACAATCAATTTCTCATTCAATGAACAAGAAGAACAATGTGGCTAGCACACAAGTTTGTAAAAGAAAGGTCTATCCTCTAATTTCGGCCACCCTAGCAACTTATCCTAAAAGAAGTAAAACCCTAACCTAATTTGGGCCTAAGGAAAGCTCTCCTATGGGCCGAATTTTATTCTCCTCCTCTTATTGGGTTTGGTTGTCTTGTGGACCGTTTGCCTCATTAAAAACCCCCTTTGTAAAACCCAGTGGGACAAAACCAAAGGTCGGGAAAAAGAGTACAAACGAGCCCCTCTTGACTTAGTCCATTTGAGCAACCAAGAGGTTCTTAGGCTCCATGTCTCCGGACGGAATGATAGTTGGTCCTATGCGGTCCAGTAGTGTGGTGATTGTATGTCCAAGCTTCCTAGCCCTTGATCGTGTCATTGGTCCACTTGGCACGGGTATCTCACCCCTGTCTTCAAGTGTGGGCCGCATTTCTTCCATGATCACATCATCCCCTCCCTCTTCAAAAAGATTTGTCCTCAAATCCGGATCATCTGCAGCAAAAGGAAGCAAATCAGTAATGTTAAAACTTGAACTAACATTATACTTCCCTTCGAGGTCTAGTTGATAAGCATTGTCGTTGATCTTCTTTAGGACTCGGAATGGGCCATCCACTCTAGGCATCAACTTGGATTTCCTCTCGACTGGAAACCTATCCTTCCTCAAGTGCACCCACACGAGGTCTCCTTCCTCAAAGGTCACCTTACGTCGGCCCTTGTTGGCTTGCTTTGCATACGACTTCGTCCTTTCCTCGATGTTGCGCTTGGCCTTCTCATGGATCTGTTTGACAATTTCAGCTTTCTTCTTTCCATCTAAGTTAGTCCTTTCACTCATAGGCAAAGCGGTTAGATCCAAAGGAGACAAAGGGTTAAATCCATAAACGATTTCAAGCGGTGAAAACTTGGTAGCGGAATGTGTAGCTCGGTTATACGCAAATTCAACATGTGGCAAGCATTCTTCCCAAGTTTTCAAATTCTTCTTAATCAAGGTGCGTAGCAAAGTAGACAAGGTCCTATTCACTACTTCGGTTTGTCCATCAGTTTGAGGGTGGCAAGTAGTTGAAAATAGCAGTTTAGTCCCTAGCTTAGACCACAGTGTTTTCCAAAAGTAGCTCAAGAATTTAGCATCTCTATCACTAACAATGGTCCTAGGCATTCCATGCAAGCGAACAATTTCTTTGAAGAATAAATCAGCTATATGAGACGCATCATCAGTTTTATGGCATGCAAGGAAATGAGCCATTTTTGAAAACCTATCCACAATCACAAATATGGAATCCTTTCCAGTCCTAGTCCTAGGCAATCCAAGCACAAAATCCATAGATATATCGACCCACGGTTGTTCAGGAATCGGTAAGGGCATATACAAACCTTGGGACTGTACCTTTGCTTTGGCTTGTTTGCAAGTGACACATCTTCCACATATCCGCTCGACATCCCTTTTCATTTGTGGCCAATAGAAGTGTTCTTGCATCACCTTCAAGGTCTTAGTGATCCCAAAATGTCCCATCAATCCTCCGCCATGGGCTTCCCTAACTTGCTTATACTTGATCACATAAGGGAAGGTTTCGATGAACTCCATCCACCTAGCATGTCGTTTGTGGAGCTTTTGCTGACCCTTCAAATGCTTCAAGGATTCATGGTCGGTGTGAATAACGAACTCCTTGGGCCATAGATAGTGTTGCCATGTTTGCAAGGCTCGAACTAGCGCATACAACTCCTTGTCATAGGTCGGGTAGTTTAGGGCAGCTCCTCCAAGCTTCTCACTAAAGAAGGCTATGGGCCTCTTCTCTTATGTCAAAACAGCTCCAATACCTACACCCGAAGCATCACACTCAATTTCAAAGGTTTTAAGAAAGTTCGGTAAAGATAAAAGGGGTGCATTGGTGAGTTTGTCCTTCAAAGCTTGGAATGCTTTTTCTTGTGCGTCCTCCCACTTAAACCCAACACTCTTCTTGATCACTTCGGTGAGAGGTGCGGCTATGGTACTAAAATCCCTCACGAATCTCCGATAGAAACCCGCAAGTCCATGCAAGCTCCGCACTTCGCCTATGGTAGTTGGCGTCGGCCAATCACGGATGGCCTTAACCTTCTCTTCGTCCACCTTAATACCATCTGCACTTATAACAAAACCCCAAAACACAAGGTGATCCGTACAAAAAGTGCACTTCTTAAGGTTAGCATAAAGCTTCTCCTTTCGAAGAACCATCAAAACAGATTTTAAGTGCCCAACATGCTCTTCTAAGCTTCGACTATAGACTAAAATGTCATCGAAGTAAACAACCACACAAATTCCAATGTAGTTACGCAGTACATGATTCATCAATCTCATGAAAGTGCTAGGTGCATTAGTTAATCCAAAGGGCATGACTAACCACTCATATAAGCCATGTTTAGTTTTAAAAGCTGTTTTCCATTCATCACCTTCTTTCATCCTAATTTGATGATAACCACTCTTAAGATCTATTTTAGAAAATATCGTGGATCCATGCAGCTCATCTAACATGTCATCTAATCGATGAATAGGATGGCGATACTTTACAGTGATATTGTTGATGGCTCGGCAATCGACACACATCCTCCAAGTCCCATCCTTCTTAAGGACGAGTAGGACCGGTACCGCGCATGGGCTCATGCTTTCGCGGATGTATCCTTTGTCCATCAAGTCGTTCACTTGTCGTTGAAGCTCCTTGGTCTCCATAGGATTAGTTCGGTATGCAGGTCGGTTAGGTAGTGAAGCTCCCAGTACAAAATCGATTTGGTGTTCGATACCCCGAAGGGGCGGTAATGCGTGGGGAGTTTCATCCGACAAGACGTCTTCAAAATCCTGCAAAAGGGAAACGATGTTGCTCGGCAAATCCGGCACGGGATTAGTGATACTCAACAACGTTTCTTTGTACATAAGTAGTATAACGGGTTGCTTAGAGGACAAAGCCCTCTTTACAACGCTAGACCTCACCACAAAATTGGACTGCCGCACGGGTTCACTCACGGGTGTAAACTCACATCTCTCGGCTTTGGCTTTCCTCAAACTCTCACACTCATTTTGGGTAAGGGTACTTGTGTGTTCACTCACATTAGTTCCTTCGTGTTGTCGAAGTCGAAGTTGATCTAGGTGTATCTCATGCGACGTCATGGGAGCAAGTGTGGTCTTTCGGCCCTTAAACTCGAAAGAATAACGGTTGGTGAACCCAACACTCTTACTTCCTTGAGAGAATCGTCTAAGCTTTTGATGTAGTTCCCTATGGTAATGGTTAGGAACAAACCTCTTCCTCAAAAGATTTTTCAGTTCATCCCAAGTATCTACGGGTGGATCACGATTACGTCGTCTACTCGTCACGATTTGATCCCACCAATTGATAGCATAATCACAAAATTCAGTTGCGGCTACTTGTACCTTTCTAAGCTCCGAAAGATTTTGACAATCGAACACAAGTTCGATCTTCTTTTCCCACTCCAAATAAGCATCCGGATCATTCTTCCCGTGGAAAGGTGGGATTTTTAACTTGAGACCACCAAGTTGATCTTCAAGCCGATCTCTTTCCCGCCGTGGTCTCCTTTGGTCCCGATTGGAGTGGCGGCTGCCCCTACTATAATAGTTGGACGATTGAACCTCTTCATCGTCTGCTTGAGGTTGAGCTCTTCTTGGAAGATTCCCCATAGGTGGCGGCATGGCTCGATTAATGGACTCTTGTATGATAGGTCCTAATTCTTGCTGCATCATTCGCCGAATCTCATTGCGAAGAATTCGCAAATCCGGGGGTTCGTTCCTTGCCCCTTGAGCTTGATTGGTGCTCTCCTCTCCATTACTTGCGTGGTTTGACATTATAATGCGCAAGGACCTGATTATAACACAACACAAATCAGCAAAATTAAGTCTCGAAAGTGTGCTCTGATACCACTTGATACGCTCTTCCAGGAGTCGGCACTTTCGAGGGTAGGTGGTGATACGATTCTCCCAAGGCTCGTAATATTGCTGTCAGAATTCCGACTCTGTAAAGGGTTCCCTTTTACGCGATGCTCTGCTCCGAATTGATCCGAGTGATGAATACGAAAGTCGCAGATAATTGAGTCCTCTTTCTGGAATGGGTGGGCTCGTCGAATTCCGATATGTATTCCGTCTTCTAGACCAATTTTGGTAAGGTCGTTCCTCCTGGATACGATTCTGCCGAGACCAGATTATACGAGGATAGATGATGGATGAATGATGGATCGATTGGATCACACAAAGGCAGCGACAAGCCCTTGATACCTCCACAATGGATTCTCCAAGATATGACGCACTCGAAGATTCCAAAGCTTGAACCTTGGATATGACGCACCAAGATTCAATTGCCGGATATAACACACCGACAATCAATTTCTCATTCAATGAACAAGAAGAACAATGTGGCTAGCACACAAGTTTGTAAAAGAAAGGTCTATCCTCTAATTTCGGCCACCCTAGCTACTTATCCTAAAAGAAGTAAAACCCTAAGCTAATTTGGGCCTAAGGAAAGCTCTCCTATGGGCCGAATTTTATTCTCCTCCTCTTATTGGGTTTGGTTGTCTTGTGGACCGTTTGCCTCATTAAAACCCCCCTTTGTAAAACCCAGTGGGACAAAACCAAAGGTCGGGAAAAAGAGTACAAACGAGCCCCTCTTGACTTAGTCCATTCGAGCAACCAAGAGGTTCTTAGGCTCCGTGTCTCCGGACGGAATGATAGTTGGTCCTATGCGGTCCAGTAGTGTGGTGATTGTATGTCCAAGATTCCTAGCCCTTGATCGTGTCATTGGTCCACTTGGCACGGTTATCTAACCCCTGTCTTCAAGTGTGGGCCGCATTTCTTCCATGATCACATCACAACCCATCCCTCATGATGAACTTTCAATGATAAAGTTATTGTTAGTTTCTACACATCTAGAAAACCCAACAATCCTCTACCCGTTACAATCCCTTGACTCCCCTTACTTCCTCTTTGGTTTAGGTTGCTTGAAGCAGATCCGTGAGTGTTAAATTTTAGCCATCCCAAGAAAGAAGGGTTTCCAACTTATTTGAAGAGTAGAAAAGATTAAGTTAGTATTAGAAACAAGCATAGCAGTTTGAAATTAATGATTTATTTGACAGATATAGAGAGCATAGTTATCAGAGTCGGACCGGCGGTCTGACTGGACCCTAAACCCTAAATCGGACCCCTGCCCGGTTTAATTCAGTTAAAAGACCGTTTTACAAATTAACAGTATTTGAATCGGGTTGACCGGGCTGAACCGAGCTATTTTTGGAAAACCGGTCGGTTTCCGGTTCACTTTTTAACTGATTTTTTTTTGGGTTTTCGGTTTTTTTTCGGATGTTTTTTTTTTGGTTTCTGAATTATGGTTCTTCACAAACCAATCGGCTTAACCCAATTGGTTAAACCGGTTCACTACTATTGTGTATTGTGTTTGAGAATTGAGAGTAATGTGTGTTTGATATTGAAACTATGTAGTTTGTGTGTGTGTGAAACTATGTAGTTTGAGGCAATTATGTTTGTGTTTGAGACTACGTATGTATTTTAAGTTTACAAAAATTTTCCCCTTGCGAACAGTGAACCGCACACTGAACCGGGTAGGACCGGTCGAACCGTGAACCGACCCCTTCGCCTGTTCGATGGTCGGTCCGGTTCTGATAACTATGATAGAGAGTATATAAGGGCTAGAGGTACTTCCTTGAAAGATGTGCTTATTTTGGTTTTCCAAATGGTCCAAAGGCAAAACCAGACCACAGAGCTCCATTCCGATCCTTAGAAGGGAGTGTCCTCAACTTTGTAGTTTAATTTTATCCAAGTTTCCAAAGGAAGTTGGGAAGAGTCTATTACAATTGAGGGAATGTGACAATCATTCCAAAAGTGGGCAACCGGGTCTCAAGATCTAAGGATGTCGAGAACATCCTCTTTCGATGAAGCACAGAGAAAACATATCGAACTAACAAGAGTGTAGAAATTAGCTAGGAGGGTTTTCGTGGAAAACTTTCCCTTATAAGCCAACTAAATAAAACATTGAACTGTAGGAGTGACTGGGATTTTCCAAATCCACTCCCAACAATCAGTCTTGATAACAAAATCATGACCTCATAGGTTCGCATATGCTGATAAGTTAATAAAATTTTCATTGTTAGTATCTTGGCATTCTCAATCACAACAACATCATTAACTATCAAGACAATTTTTAAGTATCACTACTGGAATTTTCGCTTTTGCCGACATAATATTTTCGTCAGTAAAAGTTAAAAATACGTTGAAAAAAAATAAATTCTGTCGGTTAATGCAGAATATTATCGGTAAAACTTTCGTCGGCGAACGTTTACCGACGAAACAAGTCATCGCTAAAAACACTATTTACCGACGAATTTTCCATCGGCAAAAACATGTTTGTCGTCAACAACTTATATTTGTTTTGGACAATACTGATTTCGTCGGTAACTTTTACCAATGAAAACCGTTTCATCGACAAGGTAATTTTTACCAACGAAAACCATTTCATGGGCAAGACACAATTTGCCGACCAAACCATTTCGCCAGCAAAGCAATTTTTACTGACAAAAAAGTTTCATTGGTAAATACATTTTTGTCGACAAAATCACTTTGTTCATTACACATATTATGCCAAAGGAAAATTCCGTCGGTTAATAAAACTCATTTAAAAAAAATCAACTACAAGAATAATGAATTTAGCTTGCCAAAACTTTTCAACAACAACACAATCAAGACAACACTTGTAGGTATTGATCTAGTAAGGCCCGAAAATATGTAATGTGTTAACAACTTGCAGACTCTGATGTACTTGCAGAGTATCTTATAACGGCTTATCCTCGGCTTATTGTTCCCATAAACAACATGTTGGACGCTTTTGTATGGCTAAAGGGATAAAAAGAATAAGCTAAAGGGATATGGCTACTTACTTAAGCTCTTCGAGGTTCCACCGTTTCAGCTGAAGGAGTTGATGCTCTCTTACTATACCCGAGCTTCAGTCAACGATAATCGAGCTACGGTTGACGAAAAAACACCTTTTTGTAGAGATCTAGTATAAATTAAGATGTTCACGATATTCTCGAAATCAGAATTTTAATGGAGAATTTCGGGTTTTACGTGCTGGAGATTGACAATGCAGAACAGAGACGCAGCGAGGCCGAGCTTCCGAGAGACGAGATCAAGCCACCGAGAGAAGAGGTCGCTTCTGAGATATGAGGTCGAGACACCGAAATAAGATAGCGAGCAGAGCAAGGAATAAAGTTGATAAGCGCAAACCAGCAGACTCACCAAAGTTGTGGCGCGCATGACGGAAGTATTAGGCGAGGGTGTAGGCCTTAGTCTTTCATGTGCGATTGAGAGTGTACATAGAAAATCATCTTTCATCATCGTCTAACCCCTCTAGATATAGTGGCTGCCTGACTAGGAGATCAACCATGTCGTACGATCGTGAGGGCAACAACCTGCAGGTAGAATACGACACTTTAGCCAATATATAAGATGAAAGGCAGCTTATACCTAAAAGTCGGGCCAAGATGAGTCATTTGTTGTTGTCTTTGGGTTTCTGGACTTGTAGACCCAGTTTGCTTTTCAAATTGTGGAATACAATTTCTTCAATCCAAACTTGTTGGTCAAGTAATAGTGTTGTTGTTTGCTCAATCCTTTTTAAGGAGGTCTTCTTGTTGTTCCTTGGTGGTGATGTATCTTGTCTCGCCAATTCCTTCTTGTATGTTTTCTCTAATGAAGTGACAGTCTATGTAAATGTGTTTTGTTCTATCATGAAAAACCAGGTGTGATGCGATTTGTATGTCTGATTTGCTATGACTGAAAATCAATATATGCTTCGTCTGCTGAATATCAAACTCGTCTAACAAGCTTTTTACCCAAATTATCTCGGTAACAACTGCAGACATGCTCCTATACTGAGCCTCGGACGAAGATCTAGACACAGTGCTTTCTTTTTTTACTTTCCAAGACACCAAAAAGTCTCCAACTTTCACATAGTACCCACTAACAGATTTTCTAATATTAATGCATGAAGCCCAATCACCACCACAGAAGCTATCATGTTGGTATTACTCGAGCTACGTAAGAAAATCCTATGTCTAGGTTAACTTTTCACATACCTGATGATCTTCATGGCAACCTCAAAGTGTGAGTGTTTGGGATTTTGCATATACTGACTGAGCATATGAACAACAAAGGCAATATCTGGTATTGTATTGGTTAAATACAAGAGTTTCCCTATCACTCTCTTGTAAAGGATGACATTCTTGTGCAATTTATCTTCTCTTTCCCCTGGAAAAGACTGATCAAATTCATATGAAGTAAGTTTTTATTTTTTTCAAAAGGTGTAGTGGAAGGTTTGGATCCGCCCAAACCCATTTCAGATATGAGTTTAGGGGCATATTTTCTTTGGTTCAGACTATCCCATTAGCAGTTGTAAAGATATCAAATCCAAGAAAGTATTTCAAATCATATAGGCCTTTGATCTTAAAATTGTCTTGCAAATTCCCTTTGAACTTATCTATCAACATACACCAAAATCACAACAATTTTACCAATTTTTGTTCTTACTCAATAGGGAGTACTCAAGTTTGCTCTAGGTGTATCCAAATTGGACAAAGGCATTAGTAAGTTTAAGGTTCCATTGTCGGGAGGCTTGTATTAGCCCATACAAGGATTTATTAAGCTTGCAGACGCTATTGTCCCTCATTCCACCAAACCCGGGTGGAATAGTCATATAAACCTCCTCATCTAAACCCCTTGCAAAAAAACATTATACACATCCATGTGATATAAAGGCCAAGCTTGAATAGAAGCTACTGCTAAAACAGTATGTGCAGTAGTCATGCGAACAATGGGAGAAAACGTTTCATTGTAGTTTAATCCTTCAAGGTTACTATACCCCTTAGCAACAAGTCGGGCTTTGAATCATTCTATGGAACCATAAGCTTTATACTTAATTTTAACTACCCATGTACACCCAATATAATATTTTACTTGGGACAAATAAGTGAGATCCCATGTGTTGATTTGCGCTAAGGCTTCAATCTCAGCCTTCATTGTTGCCACCCATCGTGTGTCCTTTGCTGCTTTAACATAAGTGGTGGATGCAATGTATCTAGAGATATTCCCAACAAAACATTGATAGTTAGATGACAAATGAGAGTAATCAACATAATCACATATAGGAAACTTAGCATTGCTCCGGCTATGCATAACATAGACAATATGCCACAAGGGTGGTTTATTGAGTCGACTTAATCTGCTAGGAGTAACCTCAGGGTCATATATCGCAGTCTGCTCTTCCACCATTCTAGATTAATTATCATCATTTTGAAGCACATCAACTGGTAAAAATGTACCTTGTACATCGGTAGATGGTTCAAAGGAGGTTCGACATTCACCATCTTCAGGATATTCAGCAACGGGTAGGGATGCCATAACAAGTTCAACTGTCATGGGTAAGGTAGTGGTCCCCTCGTCATCAGTTATTCTAGGGGGAACAACTTGCATGGCTGGTATGCTCTCGCTACTCTTGAATGGAAATATATCCTCCTTGAAGGAGACATCTCTGCTAGTATAAAAGACTTGATCCTGCAAACTCATAAGCTTGTACCCTTTCTTATTAGAAGAGTAACCCAAAAATATATATGGGATTCCCTGTGGCCCAAATTTGTCATGATTGTTCATTTTAGTCCTATGGCACACACAACCAAAAACACACAAATGATACATCAAAGGTGTTTTCTTGTACAAAAATTTCAAAGGAGATTTCCAGCTCAAAACCTCAATAAGGATAAGATTTGTTAAGTAACAAGTTGTGAGAATGAACTCACTCCAAAACTTGGATGGCACTCTTGATTGAAACTTCAATGATTGAGCTACCTCAAGCAGATGCCTATGTTTCCTTTCAACAATTCCATTTTGTTGTGGCGTATAAACACAACAGTTTTGTTGAACTATCCCATTTGTTCCAAACATTTAGCACACATGTTATTCACAAACGCAGAACCATTATCAGTTCAGACTTTCTTTACGGTAATATCAAACTGATTTTGGCTAATAGTGATAAAAATCTTGATATGGATAAAAGTTTCCTATTTATTCCGAAGCAGGTAAGTCCAAGTTCATATTGAGTAATCGTCAATAATAGTTTAGAAATACTTGAAATTATCATGAGTGCAATGCTTATAAGGACCCCACATATCCATATGGACATGATCAAATAACCTGTTAGTTTTAGACTTACTTGATTGTAAAAGAAACTTGGTTTGTTTAGACATGGGATACACAGTGCAATGACTCAAACAACTTACATCATCATTATTTATATTAATGTACTTAAGCCTTTTCAAATTCTAAATAGACATATGTCCTAATCTTCCATGCCACTTCATAGGCAAAACACTTTCAGCAGCACTATGCATGGCCTTATTTGAGACTTTAGACTTCATGTAATATAAACCACCTTGTTCTCTAAAAACCACCTTAATAGCAACCTTGTTCCCACTGTAAAGGTCTTGTAATATCATGAAATTCGGGTAAAACATAGCAGAGCAACAAAGATCCTTACTCAATTTTGACACTAAAAGCAAATCAAATTTCAGCTCATCAGGAACATACAAGACATTATTCAGCAAGTTTCCTAATTTACCCTATGCATTCCAAAATGAGTGGCTTTACACCATTCACCATTAGGTAGCCTAATATATGATTCTTTTGCATACTTTCTAGTCAGTCAATATGATGGGTCATATGGGCAATGGCACCAGTGTCAACAATCCACATTTTATCAAAATCTGCTACTGAAGATAACGCAGCAACCAAACCTGACATGGAAAAATTTGCAACTCCCTCTCCAGTTTTCTTCAATCCCGAAGCAGCTGAATTGCTTTATCAATCTTTTCCTTCATGCTCCTTCCTCAGAGCCTGTAAAATAATTTTTCTTTAGTCAAAACAAAATTATCACCTTGGGTAAGAGTCGTATGGCTCTGTGACATTTTTGAAGCAAGTCTATATGCCTGTCCCTCAAATTTCTGTTCGTTCTTCAGCTTCAAGCAGTTCACCTTTACGTGTTCTTTCTCCTTCAATAGTTGCAGATGATGTCCGAGTTAAGTGGATTTCTCTTCCAAGCTTCAGGCTTCCTTGTGAGAAGGGTTATAGGCTCTGTACTATTTTCGGAGCTGACAGGGATGGTGAGATCTCTGTGAGTTTCTTCTTGGTGAGGCAAAGCATATGCTTCATTTACGCTAGGCAAAGGGGACCGTAACAAAATATGGATTCTAACGCTTGAATAACTATCACTGAGACCCATCAAAAACTAAAAGAGTTTTTGTATCTCATGTTTCTCAAGATACCTTTTAGATTTATCACATTCACATTTAGGTAATTCAACAATCGAATTTTACTCATACCAGATCATTTTCAGTTTGGTATAATACACAGATACCGAAGAGTTTCCCTGCCTCAAATTGCATATTTCTCTATGCAAGTGAAAAATTCTAGTTGCGTTAATCTTATCAAACCAGCTAATCACTGCTAGAGTGAACGACCACACTCATTAAGTCCTTACACACATTATTCATAATCCAATATGTCACCATTGTATTAAATCTATCCCAAACATGTCGAAATTCAGGTTCAATAGCTTCCCTAGGATAACTACCATCAATGAACTCAATCTTGTTTTTCACTAACAGGGTCATAAGAACATATTTGCTCCAAAGTGTATAGTTATCAGAACTAGTGAGAGGAAAAGAAACCAGACTCAAAGATGGCACATCACTCGTGTGCAGATACAACAGATGATACTAGTCTATTATTAAGGAAAGACGAATAACAGGTCCTTTTGAATCCATTAGACCACTTCAGCTCTAGCTCTTCATCCTTTAATTTGAGCACGGTTCATCTGTGCCATGGAAAAGCAAGACCAAAAACAAACTGAAACACTAGCAAGTCAACAACCGAGCAGAAAAATACGACGGAAACTTACGACTCGCTTTGATACCATGATAAGAATCAAACCACCAGACTCACCAAAGTTCTGGCGCACATGACGGAAGGATTGGGTGAGGGTATAGGCACCAGGCTTTCATTTGTAATTGATAATGTCAAGAGAAAATCACCCTTCATCATCGGATAACCCCTCTAGATATAGTGGATGCCTGACTTGGAGATCAAACATGTTGCACGATCGCTAGGGCACCAACCTGCACGAATAAGACAACAATTCAACCAACAGATAAGTTGAAACGCAACTTATACTTTCAAGTTGGGCCAAGATGAGTCATTTATTGTTGTATTTGGGATGCTAGACTTGGACGCCCAGTTTACTTTTCAAGAAGAGCAAGGCAAAGAGGAAGTGAACTTGGCTAGACTTGATCTGAGATGTGGGACTTATCTGTGCTGTTAGGTTTTTGAAATTTTTATTCATTACATATACTAACAGTAATATTAATTAAATATTTGATAAAGAATAACACGAGCGCCATTTGGTTAGGTGGTAAGGAGTCTTAACATTTAATACTAGGTCCTGGGTTCAAATTATACACATGGGATCAAAGTTTGGTTTTGTAGGTACAAATATCTTAACCGACGAACATACAATTACGTCATTTAAATTATATGCCTTTATTAATAAAAAATAAAAATCATCGATAATTTTGTTTAATTTGTTGAAATATCTTAAAATCATCGGTACTTTAATATTTACCAATGTAATGAACATATGGTCAGTAAAGATATTTTACTTTTAGCAACCATATTCCATAATGTTGTCGTTAAAAAGTATTTTTACCGACGGAAATAAATATTGACAGTAAAAATACATATATACCGATGAAAATTTAGTTTCGTTGGTAAATTAGACTTTACTGACGAAGTTTTACCGACAGAATTATTTTTTTGTCAGTAAAAGAGGAAATTTGAGTAGTGTACAGTTGAAATTCATACTTGTTCATGTTTTGTGTCAATTGTTTCCAAATAATCACATGCCTTGACGTAGTGATCCTTCATGTAGTCCATATGCATTTTGTGTCTAATATAGTTATACAACATGTTGATGCTCACTAGACTTTACCTTCACATCAATTATTTTGGCATCAAAGGAGAATTGTTTTTCATTATTACGAAAAACGTGAAATTCACAAAAATAAAAATGCAGTACTTGAAAGTGGACTAAATGTAATGCACCTAAACCTAACAACGTCTTAATGTTTCTACCCATCCATAATTTGTAAACCAGACAAGACAAAACCAACAAGGACCATGCCAAACAAAAAACACATTTTAAAAAATCATTGAATTCAAAATTCATAAATTTTGGTTAGCACACAACAAAAACTATGACCGATCATCGTCAGTGTCATTCATCAAGAGCTCTAGGAACCAAGTCCATGATTCTCTAGTTTTTGTTTAATCCTTTCACGACAAATGGGGAAAGTTAATTATTTGCATGTCTTGATTCAAGAGTCTTCATTGAGTCTGGTCAATTGAAATTCACCTAATTTAATGAAGGGTGTACAACAAGCTCTAAACTCATCCAGACATGCCCTCAAACAAACGTACATCCTTTCACATGTTGCTCTTAATGTATTTGGAAATCGATCAACTTGTATTGTCATAATGCTTCTTAAGTTGTGCATCATCAATATCGCGATAAAATCGCTTAGTTGTGCTAGATTTTATCACCTCCCAACTTCTCTATTTCAATCTTGATTTCTTTGTATATATTCTATTTAGTCACGTCAAAGTTAAGCTTCCTTTAAATATCGTATGCAATTGTTGATATTCTCAATTTCAGTTCATTTTGTATCAGCTTCATATGCATATCCACTTACCAATAATTTTGGACGTCCTACAACTATGTTTATTATCAGTTTTTGTAGCTAAAATAGTTATTGGATATGAAATATCACCCAAACAACATTGATCCCATAAACATGTTTCCATTGAATTTTGACCTGATTTGCATTGATCATCCCTTTAGAATATATTTCATAGTCTTACCGAATGTTATGTCCGGTAATATATTCTCTACAGGAAATGACGTCAACAAACTTTATCCCCAAATTCAGCACGTACTTCTTAGTCAGTTTACAAAACACAACATCTTTATCATCTAACTAAGGGCGACTCCAAGGTGTATAAGTACGAATCTAATCAATATCATTCATCAATGATCGATATGTTCACAAATGCTTCCTCAGTACCCATCCCAACTTAAGCGCTTATTTCTCTGATCATATCCTTCATTCACTATTCTTCCACTTGCTTGAACACTGGAACTAAACTAATACCTTGACTTTTCCTAGTCTTCTTAACGAATTTCCTTCCCCACCGTTTGTTCTTCAATCACCCTTTTTGATTTCTAGTTGGATCTTTAAATCCACTTTGAATCTATGGAAAACCCTAACGAAAATGACAATGCAGATTTATAATGTTGTTCTACTCGGACTACTTCATCCAATTCTTTCTTTCCTAAAAATTATCGGGATTCAAAGTCCTTCTACTCTTAACAACTGAAGACTTCTCACTGCCACTTCATTTACGAAATTCATCGCAATTAACTTGTTCATAACCACACCATCTGATGCTTATTCAACACTTTGCCTCTGTCACTTTATTTCACCTTTCCTTTTCGCTGTCCTTCTTCTTCGTGTCTACTTTTTTCGATCAATAACTTGCTGTACATTTTTTCATTCATGGGTCTCTTGCACATACATCTGTATAAAATAGAGGGACACATACAATTTGATGATATATAATTCTCCTTGTTTTGCAAAATTCATCTGAATATCTTCTTTGTTACAAATTACTTTGATCTTTATCTGTATATAATTGTTAGGTGGAACATAAGTGACTGCTCCCTCACTTTATATGTCATAGTCCTCGAACAAAAATGTGTGCCATATGGTAAGAAGTTCACTCTCGTCCATTATTATACCATCTAAATTATTATCATAGTAACCATCAATCCAATTACCATAAAAAATGTTGAATATAGGATACCATCGAAATTACCATTGAATATGGGAATTAAATTGTTAGTAATATAGGAGAATTAAATTTGTAACTTAATAGTAATAATTTTCGGATTACAAATACATAACATTGTTGAATTACATGCAAATTGACGAAATGATGAAATTGCCCCTATAAAATGGATTTTTTCGAAAAATACCGAGTCTCGTATCAAAACGGTCTCCTTAAGGCAATTTCGCCCCCTCACTGTAAATGGTTTGCGTAAGAGGAAAATTGGACAATTTCCTCCCATGATAAAACAGTGTCGTTAAGGCGAATCAAACACGGTGCTTCCTTTAACCGAACTGAACAATACCTGAACACAGATTTCGACGGAAATTTGAAAACAACTATGAACTTGGATCTGAATTAACTCTGGAGGAATATATATGATGGTAATTTTCGGATTTTGTTTGGGATTCTTTTCAAATGAGAAGAACTAGACCTCTTTATAGGATTAAGGGTACTCATTGTCAATATGGTCACCCATAAATTAATTTAGAAAAACTTAACCTAAAATAATTGTTAGAATTGAAAATGTAAACAAATATCATATTAGGAAATATTCTATTAGTATTATAATATTCCCTTAATATGACAAATGCATAAAGTTAGATAAAACCATAGTAATAATATCCTAGGTAATATTGTGGAGAATATTAAGGGAATAATTCCTAATATATTATACCACGAGTCATATTTCCTAATATTGCTTCATTCCTCATTTATCATTCAAAAATAAAATTGAGCCGATTTACGGTTAAACTGGCCCAGGCCGAGTCAGACTTGCCCAAGGGTTGGGCCACTGCCAATAATCTCCCACATGAATGGAGAAATGATAGTTCACGCATTCATGCCCGTTCTAAGAGTTCACGCATTCATGCCCATTTTGGCCATGGGCGTTCCCTAGTTCTGCAAGCATTACCAAGAATTGTGCCCTCAACTTGCTCTCGATAATTGATCATCTTCTCTTTGTTTAACCATTTGGTTAACGGATCCACTTTATTATCCTTCGATTTAACATAATCGATTGTGATAATTCCTGTCTAATGGAATAATGTATACGATGAATAAGTCTAGAATAGTCATTATACATATGCTTTCGTGCCCTTTCCATGGTGGACCTGGGTTAACTTCTTTCTTAGAGGATTTCTAGGATATGGTTGCACCCCCTAGGGTAAACATGTATCCACTTGTGGAGTTCGAGTTTCTGGATGTTGATATCCATATAACATCACTATTTCCTTTTATCACACTTGGATATCTTGTATAATGCAACCCATAACTATGAGTATATCTCAAGTACCTGAGTAATCTTTTGATTCCATCTCAATGATCCGTACTTGGGTTACTTGTATATCTACTCAACACACCAACAACGTGTGATATATCAGGTATAGTACAAGTCATCAAGTACATGACACTACCAATAACCCTAACATACACAACTTGAGAGACGCTTTCTCCTGTATTTCTCAAGAAACACTTACTTGGATGTATTGGAGTGAAAACCTCTTTTTTATCATCCTTGTTTAATTTATCTAATATCTTATCGATATAATGAGATTGACTTAGAGGAATTCCTTCTGATGTCCGATTACTTTTAATTACAAGAATTACATCAGCAAGGCCCATGTCTTTATGTGAGATCTCGAATTCAACATATAGTTCGTGGGTTTAATCATTTTATCGTTACTTCCAACGATAAGCATGTGATCAACGTAGATTTTATCCTTTCTTTAGGATGATATTGTCAAATTTTTTATGCCACTGTTTCAGTGCCTATTTCATATCGTACAGTGATTTTACCAGTTTACACTTTATTTTCTTACCCTGGAGCAACAATACTCTTAGGTTCTTTTCTTACAGACTTTTTTTCTTCCTCTAAATCTCCATTTAAGAATGTTGTTTTTACATCCATTTGATGTATATCCAAATTTTGCACTGCCTCTATTGCGAGTATCATTCTTATGGATGTTATTCTCGTGACTAGAGAATATGTGTCAAAGTAATCAAGGCTTTCTCTTTGCTTGTAACCCTTAACTACAAGCCTAGCATTATACCTGTCAATTGATCAATATGTTTTCATTTTTCTTTTCAAAATCTACTTGTAGCCTAGTGGCTTGGATCCAGGAGTACAAGGCACTAGTTCCCAAGTATGATTTTGCAAGATGAACTCAATTTCACTATTGATTGACTCTTTCCATGGTGGTCTTTCAAAAGAGTTTATGGCTTCTTACAATGTTTGAGGTTCAACTTCAAGTATATAGGTTAAAAATTCTGGACCAAAATTTTTTACTACCCAAGCTCGTTTACTTTTCCTAGGTTCTACCCCGGTGTCTACCTCAACATTTTCTTCTTTTTCTAGGTCTAGACCATTATTTTTAATAGTCTCATAAGTTCGTTCCAATGAACTCGCATTCCCCCTATATTTTTCCGGAAAAATTTCTTCAAAGAAATATGCATTTCTTGATTTCATTATCGTATCTTTATGTATATCTGAAATCTTCGAATCTTGCACAAGAATTACTATTTTGAGTATATCCTATGAAGACGCAATCAACAACTTTTGGTCCAAACCTAACCTTTTTAGGAGGAGGCACCATCACTTTAGCAAGACACCCCTACACTCGGAGGTGATTGAAAGAATGTTTTCTACCTTTCCATAATTCAAGAGGTGTTTTCTCTTCTTTCTTTCGAGGTGCCTTATTTAAAAGGTAATTTCTACTTGCAAATTCGTTGCACATCCGTGAGGTTGCTGTTCTTACCAAGATCGGCAGGAATTGTGCCGGAGAAATTGTTGGCGAAGAAACACATGCCTTTTAAGTTGGAAAGTGACGAGATTGTGTCGGGTAACGTTCCGTACAACATGTTCGAACTCATATAAAGAAAAGTTAACAACGTGAGGTTTCCAATCTCAGACGGAATCGTTGCGGTGAGCTTGTTGGTGAAGAGATTCAACCTCACCAGGTTCGTTAAGTTCCATAGAGTGGAGGGTATCAGACCAGATAATTTGTTACTCGAAAGGTCTAACTCCAACAAACTTTTCAAATTCCCCATCTCGGACGGGATTTGAGATTCGTCAGAAACACGACCTCAGATGGAATAATCTCGGACATGTTGTTACCCTGGAGCTGCAATGACACTAGTTGGGTCCAATTACTGAAATAATGTGGTGAGATCTCTCCTCAAATTAAATAATTATTTGACATATCAAAGTCCGATAACATTGCCAGATTTGACAATAAAGGTGAGAGCTTTCCGGTGATGAAAGTTGAAATGCAAATTGTTTTTGCAAAAAATTGAAATGCAATGGATGAATATGAAGAAGAGCAATTTCATCACTAAGACACCACGTGCCACATACATGAGGACCAATACGCCAAGAATAAACGGCTAAGTCACGGAAAGGGGATTTTTCATCCTGTCCAAATATTATGACTAAATTTTAAGGGGAAACTTAAAATCGGTGAAAAATTTAGGGGGCAATATCGTATTATTAAATAATAAGTATATTGCATAAACGTAGTAATATAAAAAAATAAATAAAATCATTATTAAAAAAGAGATCACAGTTTTGGGGTATAATCTTATCTATTCAACTTACATCAACAAGAAAAGAAAAAAAGGATAACATATTTGGTAATACAATCCAAACTCAAATTTGACAAATAATGTTTTGATTAGTCTCAGCAAAATATTATGCATTTGATGGATATAAAGTCCACGTGAGTACATAGTGTATACAATTCTCGTGACACAACTTATACAATGTTACTAAATTTATTTCAATCAGCCAAATCAAATTGTATCCTCTCTTCATTTCAGATAAATTTATGGAGAAATTATTATTTAACAATAACGTCATATAGGTAAAAAAAAAAAACTAAAAATAGAAGTAATCGATAACGATATATTAGAAAGTGGTACTTCTAACTCTTGCATAAGTTATTATATGTTTTGATAAAGGGAAGAGAAAGTGCCCTAACAACACTACTTCATATCAAATTCTCATTCACGTAATCTAAAAATTGGAATGTCATTGTTGATAATAAAGCACATTAACAAGGAAACTCTATTGCTCCCAGTATTCAAAATCTTTCTCAATATTCTATTTTGATTCTCTTTACAATTTACCTTAGGTTTATATATATATGTTTCCTTATATATTATTTCCTTTAGTGGTGGTTGAGTGAGTATGTTTATATTGTAAACAAACTTATGTAAGTGCAATACAAGAAACATACCTTCTTTCTATTCTATTGTTTCAACAGTGTATCACAGCGGGACGAATCAATTGCAGCATCACTTCCCACCTCAATTTCGGCATCAACCATGGCTACTCCACCAAACCCTCTGTCCAACACAGTTTATACTTATTTCAGCATTAACTCTCTCTGGCTTTTACCCAATGCCCTTCTCTCTCTAAAGCTTCACCCCAAATCTTTAACCCTGCTTTCCGGTCGCCACTCTTTGATCAGTACTAATGGAAAGAAACAACATTGTAGGTGAGAACAATCTTATCTTCCTTCCTGTTTTTCGAGTCAAAAGCTGCTCTTCCTATGATCTATGAGGTCAGACGGGTGTCGTGCATGACCAATGCTGATTGCCCCCGATACCCTATGGCCCCCAATCCTAGGGAGGACACTCAATTTATACAAGAGGCTCATGCTGGAAATGAATTTATTTTCCCCGGCCAGATCGACGCAGGACTGCGCTTTCCATACATTGTCGCCCTAGTCGAGCTGTATCAACATTTCCAGATTACCCCGACGCAACGTTCCCCGAATGCCATTCGGTATTGGTCTGGGTTTAAAATTTTGTGCTCTTAACAAGGCTGGGAGTACTCTCTTATCCTCTTCCGTTGCTTTTTCTGACTCCAATGTAACACGCAAGGGGTTTTCACTTTCAAACCCGTGTTCCCTCTCACCAAGATTGTAAATGGGAAGGGATGTGATTGTTAGTAAACAAGTGTCAACTGATCAACTCCAGCTGGAAGACTAGGTATTATTTCTTCTAGGGTGACGTCTCATGGCCCTTCAAAATGAGGCACGACATAAGCGACCCGACGCCGACTCTAGAAGAGTTAACACATATTGACCTGAAGATGATAAAATTCATCAATCGAGCCTATAACCGAAAAATCCCATCTTACGTCTGCAAAGACACTACCGACGCCCTCGTATTGAAAACAGGGGTCATTGTGTCGTTCCTCCATAAAATGGGTATTTTTCTAATTTCTCCCTTCTTCCTTTTGTTTTGTAGGATGTTCCTTATTCAAGCGTAAGCGTATCCAGAAAAATACAGGTGCCGCTCCCCCTGAAGCGGAGCCCTCCCAAAACAGGAAGAGACCAAAGAAATCTGAGGCAACCCCCTCCGCACTGCACCCCAAGTATCGAAAGGAGAACATGTGGAAAACGTGCAAAGGGAAGAGTGTGAAGGAGAGGATACCCTTCGTAGATCTAGATGAAACCCTTTTGTTCGATCCTGATCAAGATGTAAGTGATCCGGGAGAGCCAGGAGAGGAAGAAGTCATCCTGAGAAGGAGATCATCACACATCATTCCCCATCAAAGGTCGGTTTGTTTCCGCCCCCTGGGTTCGGGCCAACCCCCATTGTGCCAATCGCACAAATGCGAAGTCATCAGCCTCGGGCAAGTTACATGGGCCCTCATTTTAACTTGTCCGCGAGCTTAAACACCATTGCATCTTCTTCTGAAAAATATTAACCTTGGCAACCTTGGGTAACTCTAAATGATGCATCAATGGTTAAGGGAATTCCCTCTTTGATGAAGATTTAAGTCTTCATTTGCTAACTGGCATAGTTTCGCCTTTAGACCGAACTTCTAGTTCTAAAGTCCCCGCAGAAGTAGAGGCATCCCTTCAGAGATACCTCCAAGGCATTACCAATGTAAGTGTATTCATCCCCTATTGTTTTTGTTGATGTACGGGGTTCCTAAACCTGAATTAGCACTTGGTTTCCCTATTAACTTATTCACTGCCACTTGGAGCATGCCCACCTTACCCTCCGACTATCTCAACAAGCCACCAGTCTGCTGAACAACTTTGAAAGGAGGTGTACGTGAGAGAAGAAGTGGAACATACTCTTCGGCAGGTCGAACACGAGAGGGCGGAGATTGTCGGAGAAGCAACGCTTTATGAAGGAAGCGACGAGGGATGACAAGCATCGGGCTGCCCTAGCAGAAGAGCGAGCCCATGTTGCAGAGGAACGCGTGACTCAACTAGAGCTTGATCTGCCTCAGAAGGTCGTGGAAGAGTTCAGGAATAACTAGCACTTTAAAGAGGCTGCTGAATAATTTCTTTCTCACAAAATCTGGGAGTTTTATGAACTCATGGTAAGCCAGATTCACAGTGTCGACCCTGATTTTCCGCTAGAGAAGGTCGGTCTTATGTTAGCCTTTATGAAGTGGATAAGGAACAAGTCGTCGAAACGGCTCCGCTACTTAGGTGGCGCCCAGACACTTTCAAAGTTAACCATATTTTGGCATAGACTAGATAACCACAACTCATACCACTTCCTCTAAATATTACCTACATGAGGTTGTTACCTATTACCTTCTTGAGGTTTTAAGGTCTTTGAATAACGGTCTACCCCTTTGATTCACATAAGTGAGTCTTCTGATTTCCATGTTATGTAAGTCAACAATGTAAGTCGACACCCTTGGACGAATGATGCTTTTTCGAACGTACTCATGTTGATTGGGGTTGTATTTATGTTTGCCCTATGGACAATCAATAATGTAACTTCATAAATTGGCTCCCCCATTGTCGCCCACCAAAAATTGGTTAGAGGGGGGTATGCTTCTAGCCATATAAATTTGCAAGGGTCGCTAGCCATTGTATGCCTTCTCTACTTGTTTAGTAGGTCTTAATGCTTTGAAGAGTATCATAACCCACCAAATGTGGTCCATTATCCTTTATAAATGCATGTGGTGTCCCATATTGTGATATAATATGAGGTATTTCAAGGATTTTATCACCCCGGACATCCGTTGTTTGGACAAATGTCCTCCATTCGACCTCCTTCAAGGAGTAGTCTTTAGCCACAGTAAACTACTTTCTTTGTTCCATTGATCTGAGGATAGATCCCCTTAATTCAATTGCTTATTACGTAAAAGGCAATGGAAGGAAAGGGTGTCTCGTAATCGTCATGGTTTGGACACGATTATTTTTCAGAAATTCATTCCTACTGTATAAGTCGACGCTCAGTTTTATGAGTGTCTTGTGGTTACCCTTCCAATCTCGTAAAGAGTCGACCATCGTGACAAGAACTTTATAAATAGTCTTGATCGTTAACAAACATAGGAGTTCCTTATATGCGACAAGGTCAACGCTTTTTGGTGGTGTTTGAATAATGCTTTTGATCATCAGGGCATTTCCAACCCTCAAGATCGACGTACTGGAGCCTCTAACATGCGACAAGGAGTCACCATAATTGAGGGACGCATGGTTTTCAAAGTTCAAGGGCCAAGCATTATGACATACTCATAGAAGTAGTGTCAATTCTCTTAAAATGCCAACGTATGATATCTAATTAGCGACGCGTTTTATAAAGAGACGGTGCCAAGACATTTTATCATTGCCGCATTTATCCTTATTAGCCTTCCTAGGTGTTTGTCCTCGTGAATGACAAGTTTTCTTCTTCCGGGCAGCCATAAGAGGAAACGTGTAGTTAGTATTTTCTCTTGTCAATCAACTTTAACCCCTAATTGAAAGAGAGAATACTTTCGTGCGAAGCACTTATTGAGAGAATTGAGATCCTCCTTGACAGCCTCTGACCAACAGGATTGCTACATAGCATCAAGAATATTGGTTGGTTCTGTAAATTGGTTCAGTTGTAATTCAGATATAGAAGAGGTTAAGGCATGATGGGATCGAGTTTTGGATCATGTGTGCATGGGGTGTATGTTCGCAGATGGTTGAGGTTGAGTAATGAGACAAGAACCAGTGGAACGTTTGGGGACATTGTGCTTGGATTCTGTACGGAGGAGCATCGTGGAGAGTGGCTGAAAGCTATTGGGGAAGGCTGAGCAAGTACCGAGGCACTGGCAAGTGGCATAAGGACAGTGTCAGTGGTAGAGTAAGATGTAACGTGAGGAACGTAACTGATGTAGTGTGAGGGTATACTTTAATCTACATCTCCAGGAGGTGTTGTTCTTGTGGGAGATGATGAAGGAGGTTCTGTTGCACTAGCTGGCACAACAGGATCACATGGAACTGACGCATAAGGGGTAAAGAAGATGCATTGACTAGATGGGGAGAGTTCGATTGCAAAGCAGGACCAGATACTTGCTGCGTATTTGGAAGTAGCTGGGCAATGTCACCTGCAACATTTAGAAGAGTATAGTCAAAAGGAAGAAAAAACGGAAGAGAAGTGGTTGTGTGTTTCACAGCAGCAATCCGAAGAAAGGCTCCATTCTTGTCTGCAAACGGGATGACATTCTCATGAAAAGTAACATGACGAGAGATATACACACGACCATAGGCATTTAAGAAACGATACTCATGATAAGATGAACAATAACCAAGAAAGACACAAGGGGAAGACCGAAATGCAAGTTTATGAGTATTATAAGGACGAAGGTAAGGGAAGCACAGACACCCAAACACACGAAGGAACATATAATCAGGGTGTTTATTAAATAGCATTTCATGAGGAGAGACATTAGATAAATCTTTAGTAGGTAATCGATTAAGTAAGAAAACCGCAGTGAAGAAGACATCACTCCAATAATGGAGAGGCATGGAGGCTTGAGTCATAAGGGTGAGACCGGATTCGACAATGTGGTGATTTTTGCGCTCCACAATTCCATTATGTTCATACGTGTGAGGGCAAGTGATTTGGTGACTGGTCCTACCTTTTGTAGATATGCCGATAGAGGTTTAAATTCCCCTCCACCATCTGTTTGTACTGCCTTTAGGGACATCCCAAGCTGTTTTTCTCCATATTTGTGGAAATCAATGAACAATATAGTGGCATCACTTTAGTGTTTAAGGAAGTAGATCCATCTATACCTACTAAACACATCAACAATACTCATGTAGTATAGATTTCCATTTGATAGATTTCTACCAATTCTAGTGGATACCAATATACAGAATTGGAGGAATGAAATGGAAGTTTTTTACTCTTCCCAATGGACCAAGCAGTACAGGATTCATTCATATTCATAACTTTGATATTATTCATTTTTAATAGTAGAGATAATAGGGGTGAGGATGGATGGTCAAGCCTCATGCGCCACAAAGTCAAAGACAACAGCTTATTCGACACTAATCATTCAGCAGTAGACAATAGATTTGAAGAATTATTCAGACTCAAACAAGTACTAGACACAGCAGGGGAAACATTCGCAAAGCTTGAAAGGTCAATTCTATAAAGGCATCACTTTCCACGCCATAGAGAAGAACATGGTGAGAAAAAGAGTCCTGAACCATACAGTAGCCAGGGTAAAACTCAAACTAAACATGATTATCCCTAAAAAACTGTAATGCGAGAGTGGTATGCTAAAGCAGAGCTGGGATGACTGCAGAAATTGAAGAGTATGGCAATGTAGCAGGGTAAACTTGGAATGTTTGGGAACAGATAGATGGATATTGCACATATGATGGCATAGATGGTACAATGTAGGAAGTGGGGGATCGGGAAGGAAATTGCAGCGGGTGACTAGGAGCAGCAAAGTGAAGACTTGGAGGAATAGAATTACCAGGATTATATGTAGAGGGTTGCATGGTGGGGGATAAAGCATGGAGAGTCTCTAAGGGCAAGGTGGTTGGGGAGGAAAAAGTTGTTTGGTCAAAGTAGCAGAGGTTGACATTCATGGGTCCAGCATTGTTGTTAGTGGAGTTGGGATCAGTCAAGCCCACAAAATTGACATTGAATCGTTGGTAACAACGGTGCACTGAGTGGCCTAGTTTGCCACAGAGCTGGCATTGAGGCTTGGTCCCGCCACTGTAGAGACAACAACCCCGTCCTCGGCCAGTGTAAGGAGATGATGCGTCTGAACTGGAGCAGGGAAAAACTGAGGCTGATCCTGAGGCAAACAGTCAGACCGAGCTGCAGACTGGTGAGCTACTAAGTATGTTGTGCTGGAGGTGTTGGAATCAGTGGCAGACTAGTGCAAAGTATTGTTACAGACCGTATTAATCGACGGTGGAACTTCAAAAAGATGATCACGTTGTCGGGTTTCAGCATCCAACAGAACGGAATAAGACTGTCACATGTGGTTTGAATATCAGTAAGATAATCACACATACACTGATGCAGAAGTTTACGAAGTCTCAAAAGATCATAAAGGCTCATGATTCAAGTAGTGGATGAGGAAGAAAAAATATGGTGCAGTTTTTGCCAAATAGAACAAGCAGCCATAAACCCAAGAAGACAACGATTAATATTAGATGAGATGGAGACAAAGAGCCACGAAGCTAATGAGCTATACCTTTGAATAAATTTAGCATACTCAGGATTTTCGGTGTTATTTACATCAGTATCCACAATGAACTGTGGTATTGCTGTGGTACCAAAATAGTGGGCTTGAAGGTTAAATCCCTTTACATTGAGCAGCACTTGTTGTTTCCAGGATTGGAAATTTTCCTCACCAACAAGCTGGAAATTGTTTTTTGCTTACAAACACTGGGCGATTGTCATCCATGATGAATAACTGAGATAAAAAACGAAACAAAAAATGAAAGAACAGCAGAACAGGATGAACAAAAAAAGAACTTCAGGTTTGGTAAATCATGAAAGAAAAAAAGGGACTGAGAGCAAAAAAAACACGTCTTTAAGTGAAGGAACAACCTATAAAATAAGCAACCAGGGTCGAGTTGATAGAACAACAAACTCGTGGAGAACATACGAAAATGTCCATCTAGAAAACCAGCATCAGAGAACAACAAGAAACCGAGCAATAGACAGCAATGAGTATAAGTAATCTGAAGTACAGGATAAGATAAAACGAGAAGATATGACAGAATGGGAAAAAATAGATTGTAAGCTGAATTATGCAAGTTGAATTTAGTAATGACAACGCTCAAGCACTTGATACTCAGTCCTGATTGGCAATAGGTATGCATAGAGGGTTATGATACCATGTTGATATTCTCAACCAAAACTGGAATTCAAGCTTAATTAAAACGAAAATGTATGGAACTTCATCATTTCATTCATACGGTGGAATGTCTGATGCGGGAGAAAACTAAGGGAAAATAACAATAATAAACCTTAACTAATGATTATTGAAAATTGAGCCAGTATATTTTCTATATATGTCTTATATCCTAATACTCCCCATCTATGAGAAGATAGTTTGCGGCTATGTGACTTATCTTGGTAATCTTGCCCTCGTCTTCTAGCAGGGTCCCCTCTTTTAAAAAAATCTGGAACGGAGTATAGTGAAGAATGAATTCTGAAGACTTCATTTCAGTTTTCAAGGACCAAGCATAGTTCTTGTTTGAGGAAGTGTACTTCCTGCATTCTTGTTCCTCCGAGCGCTAGAGAATCTTCTAGCTGGTTGTCTTGGCGAGGAATTGACTTGATCATAAAAGTTGGTATTTCTGCGATAAGTCCTTTGGAAATGTTGAAGTACTTCTTCATTTTTTTTCCCTTCGCTTCATAGTTGTCATTGATCTGATTGACAATCAGATCCGAGTCACTTTTTACATTCAATGATGTTATACCCATTCACCTAGTGAGTCGCAGTCCAATTACAAGTGCTTCATAATCAGATTCAGTATTGGTCGCCTTGAATGTGAGGGTGATCGCGTACTTAAGGGGATCACTCTGAGGACGGATGAGTATTAATCCTTTCCCCGAGCCCTATCTTGAGGAAGATCCGTTGGTATAGAGTTCCCAGCGTTTCTCTTCTACCGGGGTGTTTCTTGTTCCGCTTGAGTAAGATCGTTACTGGTACTTTCCACTATTAAGTATATCAGATCTTGGCCTTTAATAGTTGTTTTTGGCACAAACTTGACTCTAAATTCCTCAACTCAATATCCCAATTGACCATTCTTTCTGAAGAGTCTGGATTCATCATAAAATACTTAAGGGGTTTGTTGGTGAGGACTGTGATTGAATAAGCGTGAAGAGTACGACCTCAACTTTCGAGCAAAAATAACCAAGGCCTAACGATACTTCTCAATCTATATATATTTTATTTCATCATAATTAAATAATTTGCTTACAAAATAAACTGGACTATGTCTATCCTCTTCTTCTCTCACTAATACCACTAGTTGCGCCTTCGCAAACACATATATAAAGAAAAAGTGGTTCATCGGGGATGGGTTTCACCAAAGTAGGGAGTGTCTGCAGGTGTTGCTTGAGCGACTGAAAAGAAATTTCACATTTTGGCATCCACTCAAACCTACGGTTGGCCCTAAGAGTTTAGAAGAACGGGAGGGACCTGACGCACGCCTTCGAGAAAAAGCGATTCACCAAGCGACCGTTCAGACTGTGGACTTTCTTGTGGCAAGTTGGGGACTTCATCTATTCAATGGCCTTAACGTTTTTGGGGTTTACCTGGATTCCACTTTCGCTAACCATGAAACCCAATAATTTTCCTAACTTTACTCCAAAGTCACACTTTGTTGGGTTCACGCGAATAGTGTGCCTCCGCATGCATTCGAATGCTTCTCGAAGCTATTCTGTGTGAGGGCTCCCCTGGATAGAATTTACCAGCATATCGTCCACATAGCCTTCCACTAAAGGTACACTCGATTCACCATTCGCTGATAGGTTGCTCCCGCGTTGATTAATCTGAAGGGCATCACCTTATAGCAAAGGACATCACCGTCTGCGTAAAATGTTGTGTGGGCTTCATCATCTGGGTGCATTCGGATCTGGTTGTAGCCTGAATAGGCATCCATGAAACTCAACATCTCGTGATTAAGGTTGCATCCACCAGCTTGTCAATAAGCGGCAGGGGATAAGAGTCTTATGGGCAGGCCTTGTTCAAGTCGCGGAAGTCTACACACACGCCATTTTCCGTTCAACTTCTTGACCAGCACAGGGTTGGCGCCCCAACTCTGGAAATGCACCTCACTTACAAACTTGGCAGTCTTCCAACTTCCTGCCTGATCGTCAAGCGTTTTCTGATCTGAACGACCTTCTCTTTTGAGCAATGAGTTTGATCGAAGGGTCTATCCGCAACTCCTGAGAGATTATGTCGGTATTGATGGTTGGCATGTCAGTGGCCTTCCAAGCAAATAATTCTTTAAATTCTTTCAATAGGGAGGTCAAGCCGTCTGTTTGTTCTTTATTTAAGGTGGCTCTAATTCGTACCTTCTTATCTAGACCATCGATCTCAACTTCGGTTAGTTCTTTCATTGGGCCAGGTCGAGCTTTATCCTTACGAGGGTCAGCCTCTGTCTCAATTGAGAGAGACTCCCTTTGGTTCTTCTTGCGGGGGCAGTTCAGATAGCATTGGCGTGAGGATGACTAATCGCCTAGAACTTCTCCAATCCCAATCGTCGTGGGTAACTTCATCTTTTGTTGGAGTGTGCAGGCCACGATCTTGTTAGGAATGATGGTGGTCCTCCCACGGATGACATTGTACGAGGCGGGTGCGTTGACCACTATGAAAGCGACTGATACCTCTATGCTCTTCCATCCTTCGCCCAAGATTACCGGCAGGGTAATGGATCCCAGCGAGTATGTCGTTCTTCCAGTAAAGTTGATGAGTGAAAATTCGACTCGTTTGATGTCTCCTTTAAACTTGCCCATTTTTTCAAAAGCGTCTAGAAACAGAATATTTGTTGAACTTTCTCCATCGATCAGAATTCTTTTCATGTCCCATCTTGTGATGTCATGATGACCAACGCGTGGAGATTTTCATGTCCTCTTTGGAACGGGGTCTCTTTACCAGCTGTGGAGATTTTTGTGGCACGTATGTCTCTTGCATGGCTCCCCTCACCTCCGGTTCCAAACCCTCCTGCAATCAGGTTGATGACCCTTTTACCTTGAGAATGACCGGATTGTTCTTGACGAACAGGCGAGTGGGTTCTACACGAGGGCGTTCGACTTCGCTCTCTACCCGCCACAAACTCTTTTAGAATGCCTCTCTGGATTAACTTCTCGATGTCGCGGTTGAGTATGCGACAATCATTTGTCTTGTGGCCCTTCTCTTTATGATAGCAACAGTAGTTGTCAGTATATTTGCGCATAGGTTGAGCATTCTTTCAAGGCATTGGAGATCTAACCAAGGACCTCATTTCCATCTCTACCAATATTGTCGAGATCTGCCTGTTGAGAGGCATGAAATACTCGGAAACTTCTCGATTACTTGGCATAGGGTCTTCGAATCTAGGATTCTCACGTTCCCGTATGTCCTTCGTTTCCTTTTTACCATCGCGCCAGGGCTCTGGAATATATCTTGCCAAGGTTGATGCAAAGAATTCAACATCAGTGTTCGCCCTTTCTAGGTTTGTAAAACTTTTAGCAATGACTGCCAGTTCTTCTAGTGTTTCTATCTTTTGAACATGGTAGTTGTTGCGCAGTTATCTAGAGGCTTTGTTCGCCAAATTCAGTCATCTATAAAATGCTCTAATGATCTCTCCATTCGTGACACGGCAATCAATCCCTGTGACATTCTTATGGAAACGCCCGTAAAAATTAGCTAGGGATTCTCCTAAAATTAGCTAAGGCGACCACGTTTTTCAGCAATTTGTGATCGCCCATATAACGCTCTAGGAATTTAGTTTTCAGTTCTGACCATGACCCTATTAATCCTGCAGGGAGACCAAAGAACCACGGCGAGGTCAAACCCGATAGGCTTCATGCCTGTTGATGTGGATGACGGGATCTCCTCCTCTACTATATTCGGGGATAAGCATGACCACCATATACTTTGGGATTCACACCGCTATGAGGGCAGCTGTGAATGGATGGAAGGATCGTTCTCTGAACTGGGTCATAATGGTTCCACACTGTTACTTTAATTTCTTGTTTATTAGCTCTTCAACTTGGCCAAGGGTGAATAGGGGTTGTTGTTCTCCAGCCAGTGAGGCACTCGACGGGTTGACGGAGAGGCCCACTACCGGTGTTGTGTCAGAGGTCGAAGGCATAGATTGATTCCCTAAGGTCATCTCTTGGTCTTTTGAGGAATAGTGGTGCGGGGATTGACGATTTCTACTTATGATGGTCCCGCGGGGCGAGAATCTTCATGAGGAGCAGATGCCTAACTTCGGGATTGCCTTATGATAGTTTCCAAGAGAGATAGGATCTCTGCGGTGACCTGTATGAACAGTTGGTCGAACTGGAATGTCGGTGGGGGGAGGACGATGTTCCTTGGTAGGGGGAGGTCGAACTTGAGGTGCTGGCGTGTTCCTCGGCCGGTCTCAGTGGGACAGCATTGGGAACAGCCTTACGGACAGGTTCTTGCTGAGGAAGTGGCGAAGCAACGATGGATTCGTAGCTATCCTGAGACTATTCGTTCACGGTTTGCTTATGACGATTACGGCTAGAGCGTGTCTCCATGACCTTTTGCTCGTATTCCCACATACGGCGCCAAATGTTGGGACAGGATCTCCTAGATGCTCACTGGATGCTGATTTGGCAATGAACTGGATGCCAATTGGTTGGTGGTCGTGAACTTTCACCTAAACTTCAATGAACCTTCAAGAAGGGGAGCGTAACAGAGGGGGTTCCTCTGGGTCCCACACTCCGATGCTTAAATGAGTATACTGTGTATATTAACTCAGAATGTAAAATAATATATGCCAAGAAGGAGTATTTATAAGGATGGAAGACCAAACCATTTTGGTAACCGAATATATCCATAAATATTGCGTTGTTGCGTATAAGGATAGTATATATTATTGTTATCACGTAATATTGCAGTTGCCTTATGTAATCTCTGTAGAACATGTGAGTGAAATATGTGGGACATGGTGTATGTATGTTTGGAGTCGGTTATGGGACCACAGTTGAGAGGTTAGACTATCTTGGCGAGCACTCTCATGGCGAGCGCAGTGAGAGGCTTCAGTTGTGGTTTTTGCGACCACTTGAGGTTGTAACGATCACTCTAGTTTTGGGTTTGATGTTGGACCGCTCTGAGGGGCTCCAGTTTACCCTAATTATGGATCGGCCCAGTCTTGAATGGCTTGGGTTTACATGTCCACTGTCCTGGGTAAGGTATTATTCATCCATATGTGCTTTTGTAATTTAGCTTGCTATACTTGTCATATCTTAGTTTCCTTGCCGGAGCATGCTTAATTCACATATCAACCCCATCCCGTTAGGTTTTTGTTTCGTTATCTCAAGCTTTCGTTTATAATGAGAATGCAAGGGGAGACTTCGATCATGAAGCTGAAAATAATAGAGGTCTGAAGGGGGGAAATAGAGGTAAGGGCAATTTGGGGCTTTCAAAAAAAAAATTAACGTTCGAATTAAATACCACGTGTGTGATACATGTTGGATCGTGATTTCCTGAATGCTGATCTGGCAATGAATTGAATGCCAAGGAGATGGTGATCGCGCGCTTTCGCCTGAGCTCTGATGAACCTGCAAGAAGGGGATCGCAACAGAGGGGGTGCCTCTGGGTCCCTCTCCGATGCTTAAATGAGTATATGTGTGTATATAGCTCAAAAACGTGTTGAATGTATGTAAAGCAAAGGTATTTATAGAGTAGGAGATACCAAACCGTATAAGGTAACTGTATATCTTCGTGAATATTGTGTTGTTGAAGATTTAGATAGTAGATATTGCGGTTACGGCGGGATATTGCAGTTACCGTATCTAATCTTTAGTGAATATGTGCCCGAGATATGCGGGATATCGTGGCTATATCCTTATTAACGGTTGGTGGGACCAGAAGAGAGAGGCAAGGCTCTCTTCAAGGCGAGCACTCCTATGGCGAGCACTCCTATGGCTGCGACCTTGATTGTTGGCGAGCACTCCCTGGGCACTCCCTTGGCGAGCACTCCCATGGCGAGCAGTGGGAGGCTTTGGCATTGGCCAATGGCGACCTGAAGTGGCACTTTGGCGTCCACTTTAGTTTGGATTCGATACTAGACCACTTTATGAGGGCCGGAGTAAACTTACTGTGGGTTGGCCTTGTTTAAATGGTATGGGTTTCACCCCCTGCAAATTTATTGGGCCTTCGAGGCCTTTCCCATATTGGGTCGTCACTATCAATACCCAACATTTGCCCCCGAAGCTTGAGTGAAGTTTCTTCGGTCGAGCTTGATTCTGTGATAGGGTTTAAGATAGTGACTTTTGGACTGGATCTTTTGCTTTCCTTATCTGCTATTTGTGCCTTTTGATGCTCTGTACCCTTTGGCGAACGATTTTGGTTGCGTAGAGTTTTTCAGAATGTGTGATACCTTACCCCATTAGGCGAATGCTTTGGGTTTCCAGGGTTTATGGATGCTCATTCTTCACTCTTTGGGCGAACACTATCGTTGCGAGGGTGTTAGGAGAGGTCTGGTATAGCTTTTGGTAATCACCTTTTTTTGTGTAAGATTTCGAACATTTTAATGAATGGACAGTTAGCGAAAGTCGAGAGGACTTTTGAGGCATGTCTGTCTCTTTGTCTTCCGTAACCAGTGGGCAGACTCACAGGTTTTTCGTGTCGTTCCAACCTTTTGTCTCCCCATATAACCCTTGGAATTCTGGCATTACTTCGGTTTTACCCAAAAGGGTGTAATCATTATCTGAGCCGTTTCTTACATCCCCGTTCGGTTTCCTTCGTTTTGGCTAAAAAAGGCTGAACTTTAGCATTTAGTCTTTTACGCACTCAATTCATTTGCATTCCAGAGTTCATATCTTCTTTCAGCCCTCTGTTTCAGTTTTTCCTTTCTCTCTTTTTATCCTCGAAAAAGCTTTCTCAGCCAGAACGGGATACTCCTTCGAGCTTTGGAGAGCTGTTGGGGAGTGATCGGAACATCATTGATGACTTCTTCCGACATCATAGGCAACCAAACTTCTGTTCAATCCGCTCAGGGGCGGAAACTTCAGAGTCGATGCTTGGGCTAGCGGGCATTCATCAGTTCGTACAACTGACGCTCAAGGTCGGGGTTCATCATTCCGCGACAGTCTTTATTGATTGGATAAATTTCTGACCCATCAGTCTGGGACCTAAATTCATTGACCGCACTTGAGGACCTAAATTCATCAGTCTATTTTCCAAGCGGGCTAAGACGAGGTTGTTAGCTGCCTAGGCGTCTATGAGTTTCGGATCAAGGATGTCGACCAGTACTCTGTTTGGCTAGAGGCAGAGAATGGTGACCTCAAGGCTCAACTGAAAGAGTCCTGGGTGCAGAGGGATGCCTCGATGGCTGAGCAGGACCATCTTTCCTTAAATCTTAAGGCTGTCCCATCCCCCCTTAGCGTGGTCGAGGACTTTAAGAAGTCCGAGGAGTTCTCTGACTGCGCCTTGGAGGTGATAAAGGCCGAGGCTGCTGCCTACCTCCAGATCTTGGTCGACGAGATTCAAGGGATTGATCCCAAGTTTCCTCTTTGGGAGGTGAAGTCTCTTCAGGACTTCATTGAGAGTGGCTACACCAAGGAAGCTCCTTGGCGATGAGGCTGCCCCCGGGGCTGAGAAGGAGACTGCATCCCCTGATGAAACCAGACCTTGAGGTCTCAGGCCTTCAGGCGACCGAGTCGATGCAGAGTTTCAGGTCAAGGGAGTCTGTTCATCCTCCTGCTTTTTGCTCATCCTTCTTTTTATCGATAATCACTTTTACTTCCCTTTGTTTTTGGGATAGTTGTAATTATTCTTTGGGAAAAGTATGAAAAACGTCCATCATGTTTGACGAAAATGGTTTTCCAACCCTCACGATTGTTTTAGGTACAACATGTTTGTAAATGATTGTTTTTAGTACTTTTTTCTAACTGCTGTTTAATTTAGACGTTAAAACTACACGTGCAATGTCACGTGACTCACCTACATAAACTATTATTTGTAATTGCTATTCTGCCCTTACCTCTTCCTCCGTACGTCTTCCTCTTCTAATCCCGTCCAGTACCGGTCCTTTCCCATACCCAAAACGAAGGAGCTGGTGCGTTGCAATTGCTAGTGCCTCTGGGTGTACTTCATCAGTTGCTAGATGGATATTTAGTTGCAGAAGTCTGAAAGTTAAAATGGCGGGAAAAGTTCTTCACTAGATTTTTGGTCTCTTCAGACCTGTCGATGGAGGTGAGAGGGACTGATACGCCGCCAGAGAAGGTTCCGTGTCTATGTCTAACAGCGCACGAGGAGAAAAAATAGATTCTTAGATATCAATAAGCCATGCAGATTTACCATCAAGCGAGACAGATGATTCGTAAGTCCACCCAATGCACCCAATGCAAGATCCTGGTGGGCAACTCCATCAACTGCGTGATTCCATGAGATAGAGGATTTCTCAAAGTAAACACCGGAGAGGATTAAATTTCTAACAGTAGAAGCCTTGGTAAAAGCATTGGCTGGTAGTACTGGTGTCAATTGCACTCCCATGGTGCCTGATAATTATAAATTCAAGTGTAAGAATGCATCTCTAAGTAACCACCGGTTCCAACCTTTGTTTCCCCACCTTCAACTCCTCGTGCTGATACTGCTCCCTCTCCAGTTGCCAATTCAACTGACAGGAGTAATTCTGGACTTGGAACTGGTGGTTGTTGGGTATCGATAGTGACGGCCCAGTAAGAAAAGGCCTCGAAGGCCCAATAACTATAGAGGGGGTAAACCCATGACATCCGAACCGGATCGGCCCAAGTACAAGCCAAACTTGGCCCACCATCGAGTAATCCAGAATCGAGCCCAAAGTCTATAGAGACGCCAAAGGCTCTCAGACTGCTCGCCATTCTCTACCAAGTCGCGACCTTCCACTGCTCGACATGGGAGTGCTCGCCCCGAAGAGAGCCTTGCCTCTCTCCTCTGGTCCCACTAAACCGTTAATAACAGAGTGGCCAAGATATCCCGCATATCTCGGTCACATATTCACTAAAGATTAGATTTGGTAACTGCAATATCTCGCAGTAACTGCCATATCCCACGATCCGAATCTTCAGCAACTCAATATACATTAAGATATTCAGTTGCCTTTATACGGTTCTATCTCTCTTACCCTATAAATACCCTTGCTTTACATACGTTCTTTACGTTTTGAGTTTTATACACACACATACTCATTTAAGCATCGGAGAGGGACCCAGAGGCACCCCCTCTGTTGCGCTCCCCTACTTGCAGGTTCACCGGAGTTGGAGCTGAAGCGTCATCCCAACCTTGTCTGGCATTCAATTCACTGCCAGATCAGCATTCAGGATTTCACGATCCAACATTTGGCGCCGTCTGTGGGAAACGAGCAATTCAGCCATGAGAACTCGATCCCAAAACAACCGTCGGAATCAGACTAGGGAGCGATCCTCAGATAGCTCTGATTCCGCCGCCGCTTCACCGCTTCAACAGGAACCTGCCAGCCGAGCAGGAGTTAATGCTGTTCCTCTGCGGACAGCCCGAGAACATGTCGGTGATTCAAGACCGACCCCAGCTGCTGATCAAAACGGAGCCCCTGCACCGCAGACAGTCCACATTGCGGGGCAGGATATTAATTTAACCCCCGAGATGGTCTCCTTGCTGGAAGCCATCCTAGGACAGGCGCGCCGCCAAGCCCCTGCTCCTCAGGAAAACAATCCCTCTGCTCCTAAGGAAAATCACTGCCCTGTTGCCACAGGGCCTTTACCTTCAGAAGCGGCCAATCCTAGTCCTGCTGCGCCTCAGGAGGATCAGGAGATGACGTCAGGTCAGCAGTCCCTACCTCCAGCGCACACCAAAGAGCCAGCAGCCGCATATACTGTCAATCCTTCCGGTCCACCTCCCCCCGGAGCCTCTCCCATGTACTGCACTGTGGATCAGATGGATGACCTCCTCAACAAAAGGCTCCAGGAAAGACAGTTGACAGTCATAGCTCCCTTCAAGGAGCAGTCCTCTCATCCATTCACCGACGCGCTCGTCGCTATCAAAATCCCGAAGGATGTGGTTGCTCGGGCCATACCTGAGTATAGCGGTGGTGGACATCCCACCGTACATGTCAACAAGCATGAGGCCTCCCTTCTGGGTAAGTCAAACGATCCCAATCATTTGGCTTTGCTATTTTCATCTACTCTTTCGGGTTCGGCTTCGTCCTGGTTCTTCGGCCTCCCTGCAGGATCAATCGGAACTTGGGCAGAGTTGAGAAGCAAGTTCCTGGAGAGATATATGGGCGAGCGCCAGTTGCTGAAGAGTGTGGTCGCCCTTGACTCGGTCAAACAGCAGCCTGGAGAGTCGCTGTCCAACTTCTACGGGCGTTTTCATCAAAACGTCACAGAATTAGATCGCCGAATCTCGGATGGGGAAATCATTCGAGCATTCTACAGAGGTCTGGATGTGGCCAACAAGGCCTCGAGAAAGCTGCGAAACAGCTATCACGTGAAGGAGATAGAGACACTGGAGGAGTTGGCGTCCAGAGCAAAAGGTTTCATAGACCTTGAACGCGCAAACATCGAGGCTAATCTCCTGACGACCTCGCTAAGGGTAACCCATGAACCCCGACGCGATGGTAAGAAGGAGATAAAGAAGGAGAAGAAGGGAAAAGAAAGTAAGCCACGAGTCGAGTCTCTTCCAGCACCTCGCCATCCAGAGGTCCCTGAGTACTTCACGCCTTTAAATAGGCAGATCTCAGCGGTACTAGTCGAGATGGAGAGTAAATCCTTGGCGAGGCCACCGATGCCTCGCCGAGGTGGGTTACCCATGGGCAAGGATGTCGAGAGCTATTGCAGATACCATAAGTGCAAGGGCCATAAGACAGACGATTGAAAGATTCTGAAGCGAGATATAGAGAGGCTGATTCAGGGAGGAATGTTGAAGGAATTTGTGGCAGGGCGAGACCGAAGTCGAACGCCCCCCAGGAGACATCGTTCACCAGCCCCTGCAGATCAAGCTGAGCCTTCTGGAAGCAAGAGGAGAGTGAATCTAATTGCGGGAGGATTCGGCGCAGGCGGCGAGAGGTCAAGCGCCAGAGAGGTCTACGCCACTCAGATCTCTACGGCAGTTCAGTTGGGGAAGCGGCCAAGACCTGAAGAAAACATTGTCATCTCATTCTCTGAAGATGATTTGGCACATGTCACCACGCCCCACAACGATGCTCTGGTCATTACGGCAGATATTGACGGCTGTGATGTTGCAAGGATTCTGGTCGACGGAGGCAGCTCGACAGACATCCTGTTTCTGGACGCCTTCGAAAAGATGGGCAAATCAAAACGCGACCTGAAGAGGGTCGACTTTCCGCTGATCGGATTTGCGGGAAGGACAACTTATCCACTGGGGGCTATAACCATGCCAGTGATTTTTGGCGAGGGGTGGAAAAGCATCAAGGTGTCGGTCACTTTCCTGGTGGTCGATTCACCTACATCCTACAACGCCATCATAGGGAGGACCACGATCAACCCAAATAAGATTGTGGCCTCCACTGTCCACCAGAAGATGAAGTTCCCTACTCCGAACGGGATTGGAGAAGTGCTCGGAGATCAGCCTTCCTCGCGGCAATGTTATGTGAACTGTTTACGCAGGAAGAACCAAAGGGAGGCGCTCGCCATCGAGACAGAGGCCGATCCCCGCGAGGACTTGGCTCGACCAGCACCCATGGAGGAATTGGAGGAGGTCGAGATCGATGGTCCGGACAAAAAGGTGCGCATTGGGACCACCTTGAAAGAGGATCAGAAGGAGGCCATGACCGCCCTCCTCAAGGAATTCAAAGAGCTCTTTGCCTGGCAGCCGAGCGACATGCCAGGAATCCTCCCAGAGGACGAAGGTGAATCCACTAGGATTAGAAGACTCGCAGCCAGTTATCTAATCATCGATGGAGAACTCTACAGAAGAGGTTATTCGACGCCTTACTTGAGATGTGTTGCTCTGCCCGAAACAGAAAAAGTTCTTCGAGAAGCTCATGAAGGGGCAGCAGCATGTCATGAAGGCGCTCGATCGCTAAGCAGAAAAATATTCAGACTGGGATATTACTGGCCGACCTTGGGAAAAGACGCAGACGAATTAACACAGAAGTGTGAAATTTGCCAGCAGTTTGCACCACGATCGGGTCGACCATCGACATTATTATCCCCAATGGCGGGTGCCTGGCCCTTCGCTCAATGGGGAATCGATATATTGGGTCCTTTTCCCATTAGCACTGGTCAGCGTACTCACATTATAGTGGCGATCGACTACTTCACTAAGTGGGTAGAGGCGAAAGCTCTAGCTTCGACAACGAAATTCCAAGTTATCAAGTTCATGCAGGTCAACATATTCTCCAGGTTTGGTATTCCCAAAATACTCATCAGCGATAATGGTCCGCAATTCGTTGGAAAGGAGTTGAAATGGCTCTGTGAAGAGTATCATATCGACCATCGCTTCAGTTCAGTACATCACCCTCAAACGAATGGGCAAGCTGAAGCAGCCAACAAGATTGTCTTAGCCGGACTTAAGAAAAGGGTTCGAGCATTCAAAGGGAATTGGGCAGAAGAGCTGGAAAACGTATTATGGGCCATCAGAACAACGCCTAAGGCGGCCACAGGAGAAACGCCTTTCAGTTTAGTGTACGGATCAGAAGCAGTAGCACCAGCTGAATTAGCAGTGCCTACCCACAGAGTCCTACACTTTAACGCGGAGGCAAATGAGATCGAGCGCAGAACTGACCTCGACTTGGCAGAGGAAAAGAGATGGCTCTCGGAAAAAACACAGGCAAAAATGCGCTTGGCGACCGCTCGGTATTTCAACAGAAAAGTTAGCGCTCGCCAATTTTTCGTGGGGGAGATGGTTATGAGAAGGAATGAATTTAAAAGGCTGGACAGTAAAAACAAACTTTCAGCCAAATGGGAAGGACCATACAAAGTAGTAGAGATCGCCGCACCAGGATCCTACTATTTGGAAACCACCGAAGGCGAGAGGTTACCCCGTCCATTTAATTCAGAGCATTTAAGAAGATTTTATGCATAGCTTGTAATCAAACGGATTATGTCAATAAAAGAAAGCCATTCCTTCACAAAGCGTGTCCACTCGAAGCAAGCTGAAGCCAAAAAGCCCTGACGCCAAAGTCAGGCCTCAAAAGCCCTAGCAACAAAGCTAGGCCAAAAGCCCTGACGCCAAAGTCAGGCCACAAAAGCCCTAACAACAAATTTAGGCCAAAAGCCCTGACGCCAAAGTCAGGCCACAAAAGCCCTAGCGACAAAGTTAGGCCAAAAGCCCTAGCAACAAAGCTAGGCCAAAAGCCCTAACAACAAAGTTAGGCCAAAAGCCCTGACGCCAAAGTCAGGTCACAAAAGCCCTAGCAACAAAGCTAGGCCAAAAGCCCTAACAACAAAGTTAGGCCAAAAGCCCTGACGCCAAAGTCAGGCCAAAAAGCCCTAGTAACAAAACTATGCCAAAAAGCCCTAGCAAGAAAGCTAGGCCAAAAAGCCCTAGCAACAAAGCTAGGCCAAAAAAGCCCTAGTAACAAAACTAGGCCACAAAAGCCCTAACAACAAAGTTAGGCCTCAAAAAACCTGACGCCAAAAATCAGGCAAAGCCCTGACGCCAAAGTCAGGCCAAAAGACCTAGCAAAATGTTAGGCAAAATAAAAGCCCTGACGCCAAAGTCAGGTCAAAGAAAGTTTAGGCGATCACTATTGATGATAAAACCTGACAAACTCCAAATCCCCTGTTATTAGGCCAACACCTCAAAGGTTTAAACTTCAAAGAAGGTAATATCTCTTTGAACTTAGAAGTTTACGCTTTTAAGTGTCAAAAGTATTATCCTTAGAAAGTTTAACTTATGATTGGTCTACGGCTTTAAGGGTCGACGACATTACCAAGCAAGGAAAAAGTGGAAAGTAATTATGAGTAAGATATTGGATAGCTAAATATGTTCGAAGTCGATTAAAGGCTCAAGAATGTAAAGGCATTCAATAGAAAAACCCAAGTCTTTGATAAATAATTACAAACCAAAAACGGAGAATACAAAAATAGCTATTTAAAAAAGAAAAATACGGTCGCCAAGGAGTTGGGGACTTCAAGCTTTGGGGTTCTCGGGGGCAAAGACGCTCTGCTCGCCTTCGGGGGCAGAAGTACCGGGATCGCCTTCAGGAGCAGCCTCCCCAGCAACAGAGGGCTGCGAAGGCTGACTCCGCAGGAAGGTCTTCAAGGAGGCAACTTCCCCAAGAGGAAAGTGGGGATCGACCGCCTGGACCTCCTCCACCAGGCCTTGAAGAAATTCGGCAATCGCCGACTTCATCACCTTCAAGGCCTGGTCCTCAAAGTCTTCGGAGGCCTTGAACTCCTCAATCACGGCATGGGGTGAAGGAACCGCCTTCAGCTGATCAGCCAGTCGGTTCTTTTCCTCCTCTAGGGCGACCCTCCTAGCTTCGGCAGCATCCCTCTGGGCCTCCGCGGCGACCCTAAGAGCGTCTGACTCGACCAACTGGGCACGAGCTTCCTTCAACTCGGCCTCCAGGCGAGCACGGACCGCCTCCCCTTCATCAAGGCACTGATGAAGGGCCTCAGCTTCATGAAGGAAGGCTGCAGCATCAGCCTCCCTCTTCTTGACATCAGCAAGGAGGCGCTGCTCCTTCCTGAAATACTCCTCCCGGGCGCCGTCCACCAAGGTGATTGCCATGTCAGCGGTCTTCTTGATGGCCTCCAACTGCCCGGGGGTGACCCCTGTGCTTCGGTATTGCTCCAGCTCGACAAGCAGATCAGAGTGCTTGTCGGCGAGCTCGCCGAAAACGCGGCCGAGGATCACCTCTTCCCGAACGAGCTGACAACAAAAGCACAAGGAAAATGTCAAGTCATCAAAATAAAAAGGAATGACAAGGAATAAATAATGGAAAGAAGGCGAGATCATACCAGGGCAACTCGTTCGAAGTGGGTCCGTAAGAACCCCTCGATCTGAGGAAGCTCCGTAGGGACAATCGAACGGTCCTTGGGAGGAATTATCCCATCAAGGAGCCGCATGCACATATCCGGGCTACCCCGTAGGCTCTTCTGGGCGGGGTACCCCTTCTTGGCAAGGTCCCCACAAGGGACCCAAGGCCTCCGAGAGTCCCCAGCCTTAAAAGGATGGAACAAGCTCGCCATGGAGCAGTACTCCTCGGCGGGAGCCCTCGAGGAGCTGGAAGCAGCAGGCCCCTTCTTTTGGGCCCCAGACTCCTTAGTAGGAGCCGTGGGCACTGAAGAGGCGGGAGGCGCCAAAGACAAGGCCTTCTCCTTAGCGGCGGAAGGACCCTGAAGAGAGGGAGAAGGAGACGCCGTGTCCAAACCCTTCCCTTTGCTGGCAGAAAGGCCCTTAGGAGGGGAAGGAGAAGGATGTTGGTCGACATCAGGGTGCTCTTCACTCCTGACCTTCTTAGAAGGAGGAGGAGGAGGGTCCCGGGCCACGTCCGCCAAGGACTCCACTGCAAAGCAACAAGACAATAAGTCAGGAGTCAGAGAACCGCAGAATGTAAAAACATTAAATCAACAAAAGGCGAGGTAGTACCTAGTTGACGAGGGCCAGTAGTGGCCGAAGGAAGCGTCTCCTCGGGCTTCCTCTTGGTTGAACGCCTAGAAGGAGGAGGGGGAGAGCTTAGCAGCACTTGGTCGGAGGACAATCCCGCCGATCCCTGGTCATCAAAGAGACCTATCAGTTTTTTGCTCTTGCTTACAACCTTCCCTACAAGTAATAAAACAAGGGAAGAGTTAGAAAATTACCCAATCATCAAAGATTGGCGTAGCTTGATGAATGCCCGCCATCTCAAGTGCATTCTCGGTAGTCTCCGCCACTGAGCGGATGGACTTGAACTGAGATGACCGATGCAGCCGATATAAATCGTCGATGGCATTCCGATCACTCCCGGACAATTCTTCGAAGGAGGGAGGAAAATCCTTGTCCGGAGCAAACAATTTCCAAGGTACGCCCCCCTTATACAAGAAGTAAAACTTCTTGTAATTGGAGTTAGTGGCCCGGAAATCATCGATCAGGCGGACATGGACGTTCCAAGCCCATCCTTGAGGGTCTCCCCACTCCGAAAACTTCGGCCAGCGGGATTGGAAGTGGTGGAGGTGGTTAGCCCCTGCTGCCAGTCGGAAGAAGCACCGGAACAGGGCCAGTGAATATACCCATTCCTGGCGTAAGCATAGGAACTTGAAGCCGACCCACATTCTGAGGGCATTCGGGACAAGCTGTGTGGGGTGAATCCCATAAAACTGACACAAGGTCTGTAAATCCTCACAGAGAGGAAAACGCAACCCAGCATCGATCTGGGCCGCATAAATGTAAACCTCTCCATCGTGAGGAAAATGCAGACCTAGGCCAGGATACCTAGGAGCATCCTCCGCACTGAAGCCACCAAGCGCCACCATGGTCTTAAAGTAAGCCGGCTTCAGTTCGTTAGGCTTGATATCTACTCAGAATGATTCAAGTATGGCACAGCAAGTATAAAAACAAAGGAAAACAGAGGATATTGCCAAAATAGAGCAATAAAAGGGCGAAAGTTTACCTTTTGGGGAAAAAATAGGCGTGTTCAGCTCAGGGCCATCTACCACCACTGGGGTGGCCGCAGACCTTCCCACGTCAGGCTATTTCCCCGCTGAGGAGGGCACAACTTCATCCCTAATGGTCAAGGGAACACCGACATTCTGAGGGGCGCTGGCTTTGTTAGCACCCTTGATGGCCATGTGTTTTATTCGCTGACTTCTGGGGGCCATGGAAATGGTCGAAATGAGAACTGAAGAGGATTGAAAGAGAAAGGAAAGGTTTGCAGCGAAGTTCTGAAAATCTGAAGGAGTGGATAAGCGTAAAAAACAAAATGCAGAAACTGACGTTTCTTATATAAGCCCAAAAAGGAGTAACCGCCACGGACGAATCGAAGCGACACGGAGAATAATTGCGCCTTTTTGGAAAAAACCAAAGCAATGTCAGAATTCCAAGAGACACCTCGGGGAGACAAACGGTTGGTTGGTGCAGACAGCTGTCAGACTACCCTAGGTTTACGGAAAAGTAAATGTCAGGCGTGCCTCAAGTGACCGTTCGATTTCTGGACAACTGCGCAGTTATTAAATGCTAACAAGTCCACTAAGGAGACAAGAGGGTCGCCAGCGCACTAATAAGCGCTATTAGAAGTACCTCGGGTAGGTAGTGATCGCCTAGCCAAGAAAGATAGACTTTCATAAACCTAGATTACCTCGAGTGATCGCCAAAGGGGAATAAAAGAAAGGATATTTTTTCAACTTTGAGCGAAGAAAAAACTGCTCGCCAAGCAGGCTCAAAATGCCTCAAAGGCGCTGAACCATTACCAAAGACGTCACTATCTAAAACCCTACCAGGAAATCAAGCTCGACTGAAGGAACTTCAATCAAGCTTCGGGGGCAAATGTTGGGTATCGATAGTGACGGCCCAGTAAGAAAAGGCCTCGAAGGCCCAATAACTATAGAGGGGGTAAACCCATGACATCCGAACCGGATCGGCCCAAGTACAAGCCAAACTTGGCCCACCATCGAGTAATCCAGAATCGAGCCCAAAGTCTATAGAGACGCCAAAGGCTCTCAGACTGCTCGCCATTCTCTACCAAGTCGCGACCTTCCACTGCTCGACATGGGAGTGCTCGCCCCGAAGAGAGCCTTGCCTCTCTCCTCTGGTCCCACTAAACCGTTAATAACAGAGTGGCCAAGATATCCCGCATATCTCGGTCACATATTCACTAAAGATTAGATTTGGTAACTGCAATATCTCGCAGTAACTGCCATATCCCACGATCCGAATCTTCAGCAACTCAATATACATTAAGATATTCAGTTGCCTTTATACGGTTCTATCTCTCTTACCCTATAAATACCCTTGCTTTACATACGTTCTTTACGTTTTGAGTTTTATACACACACATACTCATTTAAGCATCGGAGAGGGACCCAGAGGCACCCCCTCTGTTGCGCTCCCCTACTTGCAAGTTCACCGGAGTTGAAGCTGAAGCGTCATCCCAACCTTGTCTGGCATTCAATTCACTGCCAGATCAGCATTCAGGATTTCACGATCCAACAGTGGTGAGGCGGCAATTGCTATAATTGCAGCGTTAATTGTTCTGAGCATTGATGTATTTGCTTTCTGGTGTGGTAAAAAGCGAAGGAGAAAGGAAGGTGAAGGGTATTATTGTATTTTATTAATTGTTATTTAAATAAATAAGGAAAATTGAAGATCACGTGACAAACACGTGACTACTTAACGGGACAATTAAACGACAGGTGAACGGAAGGTTCAATTACCATCAATTTGCAACATGTTATACTAAAAACCCTCGTCAAAAAACAAATTGTAGCAAAAACCATTTTCATCAAACATTATGGAAGTTTTTCAGACTTTTCCCTTATTCTTTTGATTTCAGACTCAGATATTATTATAATGAACGCCTTAAATTTCGTAAGCCTTTACTCTTTTTCGACTTCGAATGTGTTTGGTCGTTCTTCCGATATCTTTTCGTTCGAACGCTTTAGGAAGTTTTACCATATTTGTTTTCAACTTCTCTTTAGCTTATGTAGGAGAGTCTCGCCATATAAGATCTTGGACCATCCATTCCCTTCACCAAACTTTCTTAAGGGAACTGTTACTCGAAGATCATACCTATAAGGAAACTATCATCTTTTGTAGATGTGTTCGCTTTGTTAAGGTTTTAGACCTTTGGAGTGTTCGTCTAATCACGGGGAACTGTTACCCGAGACTCATTCATCTTTTAGTAAGTGGTCGCCCTAGGTTCATTCGCCCACTTTCTTGTGTTTGTTTCGCAAAGGAACTGTTACCTTTGATATGGATTCATTCGCTTTGGATGTTACTTCTCGATTTTTGCCCAACTTATAAGAGAACGGACTCCTTGACGGATTGCTCGCCTTTTGCACTAGGACTTCTGTCTGATTTTTATATTTAGGCCTTATTTGCCTAACCTTTTCCTTAGGTCTTTTCGCCTGATTTTGATAACAGGTCTTGTGCCTGACTTTGGAATCAGGTCTTTCGCCTAACTTTGGTGCTAGGTCTTTCACCTGATTCAGTCATCAGGTCTTTTGGTTTGCCTAACTTTGGTGTTAGGTCTTTTTGCCTAACTTTGGCGTTAGGTCTTTCGCCCAATTTTTATATCGGGTCTTTTTGTTTCGTAAGCCTTGGTTTTTGTTTGACTTCGAGTATACTTGGTTGTTCTTCCGATGTCTATCTTGCTTGAAAGCTTTAGGAAGTTTTACCATACTTGTTTTCAACTTCGCTTCAGCTTTTGTAGAATAGTCTCGCCTTTTTGTTTTCATTCAAAGGGTCTTGGACCTTTCTTTGGAGGAAACGTTACCCTTTAGAGGTTCTTTTCGCTCCTTTAGGTTTCGGGGGAAGGACTGTGGCCTCTTATCGGCTCGTCCGTTCTTTTCGCCATGTTTCTTAAGGAAACTGTTACCCAAGGATTATGCCTTTAAGGAAACTGTTATCCTTTATGGATTCGTTCGCCTTTTAGGATTTTGGTCCTTAGATTCGTTCGCCTAGTCGTAGGAAACTGTTATCTAAGATTTGCTCGCCTTTTAGGAAGCTGTTACCTCGGATTCGTTCGCCTAGTCGTAGGAAACTGTTATCTAAGGTTTGCTCGCCTTTTAGGAAGCTGTTACCTCGGATTCGTTCGCCCTTTTTGGGGAACTGTTACCCACAATTCGCTCGCCTTTTAGGAAGCTGGAAAGCTTTAGGAAGTTTTACCATACTTGTTTTCAACTTCGCTTTTCAAAGGAACAGTTACCTTTAGATTCGCTCGCCTTTTAGGAAGTTGTTACCTAAGATTCGTTCGCTCTCTTAAGCTTTTCTTTAGAGAGACTGTTACCTTATTAGTTCGTCTGCTCCGTTGTGCCCAATTTGTAAGGGAACTGTTACCCTTGATGTGGGTTCGTTCGCCTTTTAGTGTAGGTCTTTGTTCTTCCCAGTTGGACAGCTGTAGAGATTTGGGTAGCATAGACTTCTTTTGCATTGGACCCTTCGCCTCCGGCACCAAACCTTACAGCAATCAGGTTTATCACCCTCCTGCTCTGGGATGGGCCAAATTGCTCGGGCGGAGCCGGAGAGTGGTTTCTACGTGGGGGCGTTCGACTTCTGGTGACAGGGCTTTTTGACCTTGGCGTCAGGGCTTTTGACCTAACTTTGGCGTTAGGGCTTTTTGGCCTGACTTTGGCGTCAAGGCTTTTGACCTAACTTTGGCGTTAGGGCTTTTTGGCCTGACTTTGGCGTCAAGGCTTTTGGCCTGTCTTTGGTGACATGGCTTTTTGGCCTAACTTTGGTGTCAAGGCTTTTGGCCTGTCTTTGCCTAATTCTATTGTTAGGACTTTTGGCCTGACTTTGGCGTCAGGCCTTTTATTTTGCCTAACTTTATTGCTAGGTCTTTTGGCCTGACTTTGGCGTCAGGGCTTTTGTGGCCTATCTTTGGTGATAGGACTTTTTGGCCTAACTTTGTTGCTAGGGCTTTTGTGGCCTATCTTTGGTGATAGGGTTTTGGCCTAACTTTGTTGCTATGGCTTTTGTGGCCTATCTTTGGTGATAGGGCTTTTGGCCTTTCTTTGGCGACAGGGCTTTTGTGGCCTATCTTTGGTGATAGGGCTTTTGGCCTGTCTTTGGCGACAGGGCTTTTGTGGCCTAACTTTGTTGTTAGGGCTTTTGGCCTGACTTTGGCGTCAGGGCTTTTGTGGCCTAGCTTTGTTGTTAGGGCTTTTGTGGCCTATCTTTGGTGATAGGGCTTTTGGCCTGACTTTGGCGTCGGGGCTTTTGTGGCCTAACTTTGTTGTTAGGGCTTTTGGCCTGTCTTTGGCGACAGGGCTTTTGTGGCCTAACTTTGTTGTTAGGGCTTTTTTGTGGCCTATCTTTGGTGATAGGGCTTTTGGCCTAACTTTGTTGCTAGGGCTTTTGGCCTGACTTTGGCGTCAGGGCTTTTGTGGCCTAACTTTGTTGTTAGGGCTTTTGTGGCCTATCTATGTTGTTAGGGCTTTTGTGTCCTATCTTTGGTGATAGGGCTTTTGGCCTGACTTTGGCGACAGGGCTTTTGTGGCTTAACTTTGTTGTTAGGGCTTTTGGCCTGTCTTTGGCGACAGGGCTTTTGTCTTCGATTTTCTTCGAGTGAACATGTTTATGAAGGAATCACTTGCTTGTATGGTCCTTCCCACTTAGCTAAAAGTTTATTCTGACTGTCCAGCCTTGTGAATTCATTCCTTCAACATTCCTCTCTTTATCAGCTTTTCGATGTCGCGCTTGTGATATCTGCAATAGCTCTCGGTGTCATTCCCTATGGGCTGACCACTCTTGCGGGGTCTCGGTGGCCTTGCCAGAGACCTTTCCATCTCGACTAGTACCGCCGAGATCTGCCTGTTTAAAGGCGTGAAATACTCGGGGACCTCTGGATGTCTTTGTCCTGGGTTTTCCGAACTAGGCTTTTCTCGACCATTCTTACCCTTCTTGATCCTGTAGGGACACCAAAGAACCAAGACGACGCCGAACCCAAAAGGGTCGACAGAAATAACAGAGCTAAGTGATTCGGATCAGTCGACTTACCCAACAGAGAGGCTTCATGCTTATTAACATGTATAATGGGGGCGCCTCCACCACTATACTCGGGGATGGACCTGGCGACGACATCCTTTGGGGTCTTGATGACGACCAGGTCAGTGGTGAAGAGATGAGATGATCGTTCCTTAAAGGGAGTCATGACGGTTTCGCGTTGTTCTTTGAGTCTCTTAGTGATAAGCTCCTCAACTTGGTCAAGAGTGAATTGGGGTTGCTGTCCTCTAGTCGGTGCAGAACTTGATGGATTGACAGAGTGAGTGATCATCGGCGTTTCAGTGGAGGCCGGAGGTAAGGATTGGTGTCCAAAGGTCATCTCTTGATCTTCTTGAGGGGCTGTGGTGCCAGGATTTCCAGTTTCTGATTCCGCTGGCCCCGTAGGACGAGGATCTTCATGAGGAGCAGGGGGTTTTCTGCGGGCCTGTCCTATGATGGTTTCCAAGAGGGATATCATCTCTGCGGTTACCTGAATGGTTTCCCAAGCCACTTGGATGGTTTGTCGATCTGGAATCTCTGCGACGTTTGGAACAGGGGTCGCTCTCGAATTACCAATGTGTTCACGTGCCGGTCTCGGAGGGACGGCCTCACAGACTGCTTGGCTTGCAGGTTCTTGGTGGAGTGGCGAAGCGGCAGCGGAATTAGAGCTATCCGAGGATTGTTCGTTAGCTTCTTTCCGATGATTGCGGTTAGAGCGAGTATGTATGACTGTTTTGCTCGTATTCCCACAGACGGCGCCAAATGTTGGATCGTGATTTCCTGAATGCTGATCTGGCAATGAATTGAATGCCAAGGAGATGGTGATCGCGCGCTTTCGCCTGAGCTCTGATGAACCTGCAAGAAGGGGATCGCAACAGAGGGGGTGCCCCTGGGTCCCTCTCCGATGCTTAAATGAGTATATGTGTGTATATAGCTCAAAAACGTGTTGAATGTATGTAAAGCAAAGGTATTAATAGAGTAGGAGATACCAAACCGTATAAGGTAACTGTATATCTTCGTGAATATTGTGTTGTTGAAGATTTAGATAGTAGATATTGCGGTTACGGCGAGATATTGCAGTTACCGTATCTAATCTTTAGTGAATATGTGCCCGAGATATGCGGGATATCGTGGTTATATCCTTATTAACGGTTGGTGGGACCAGAGGAGAGAGGCAAGGCTCTCTTCAAGGCGAGCACTCCTATGGCGAGTGTTAGGGATTATAGTTTAGATAAGTGTTCATATTGTCCAAATGTTTAGGACAATTTCATACAAGTCCACATGTTTAGGACATTTGCTCTCATATCCCTAGCTTCACCTATATATAGATGTCCACCCTAGTGTATTTCTTAAGTTTAAAGCAATACAAGATGAAATTCTCTCTAAAGGTTGCCCACACAGTGCTCAGCGCGTCATGTTTGATTCACACATGTTTGGCGACCACAATGACAAGATCAAGTTCATTTGGCGACCACATGTTTGGCGACAACAGGTGCAAAAGTTCAGTTGGCGACCACATGTTTGGCGACCACAATGACAAAAGTTCATTTGGCGACCAGGTCTGATCAGGTTGGTTGAAGATGATAGATGAGATGTTGATGATCTTCAGATTATGTTTTTTGTTTAGAGTCTTGTTTTACATTAGGAAGTGGATCTTCATAGGGGAATGTTAGGGATTATAGTTTAGATAAGTGTTCATATTGTCCAAATGTTTAGGACAATTTCATACAAGTCCACATGTTTAGGACATTTGCTCTCATATCCCTAGCTTCACCTATATATAGATGTACACCCTAGTGTATTTCTTAAGTTTAAAGCAATACAAGATGAAATTCTCTCTAAAGGTTGCTTTAAGCTCTTCATTTACACCTCACTCTCTATAAACTCCTAAGAGCGAGCACTCCTATGGCTGCGACCTTGATTGTTGGCGAGCACTCCCTGGGCACTCCCTTGGCGAGCACTCCCATGGCGAGCAGTGGGAGGCTTTGGCCTTGGCCAATGGCGACCTGAAGTGGCACTTTGGCGTCCACTTTAGTTTGGATTCGATACTGGACCACTTTATGAGGGCCCGAGTAACCTTACTGTGGGTTGGCCTTGTTTAAATGGTATGGGTTTCACCCCCTGCAAATTTATTGGGCCTTCGAGGCCTTTCCCATATTGGGTCGTCACTATCAATACTCAACAATACATGACATTTTTTAACGGGACAATTAACGGAAAACCACACGTTTCATCTAAAACCTACAAAATAAAACATGTTATATCATAAACCAGTACCCAAAACAAGTTTCATCAGTTACAAATTTTGTCAAAGATATTATATTTTTTTCATACTTTTCCCTATATTTAATGGATAACAAGTATGAACATCTAAAAAATTGCAATTAAAAATTAAGCAGATTAATTAAGTACAAATTTAGATTAGTAAATAATAATTTTATCAAATAGCATATCAACATTGTTTGGCTTATTATAATCAAAATTGTAATATAAATATACCCTAGGAATAAATAATAATAATAATATAAAGATAAATGTATGACATTTTTATATAAGTATATAAAACTAATAGAAGTCATAACACCATAATAGTTAAGTTAAAAATATTATATGGGCATTAATATATTAAAAACTATGAAAATATTTTTATATTTATACACTTAATATATTTTATAAATAGAAAACAAATAAAAATTTATTTGTAGATATTTTTACTATCATTTTCATCAACATATTAAAAAATAGAAGTGACAAAACCACAAAAAATAACTTAAAATTATTAATTAACATTGTCTTAATAATTGTCACTATTGCTTTTCAAAAATCATTCATGTATTTTTTTTAAAATTATTTTAGAAATAAATAGGCTTAATATTGATTGTATTTAACCAAATTATACTATTAAGATAAATAAAATATTTTATATTATACATAAATATTAATAGGGTTAATATTATTTATAAATAGACATTTCTTTTTTATTGTATAATATTAAGTTAAATTTATTATTAATTAAAAATAATTTTATTAAATAAAAAAACTAATAAATAACAAGTAAATTATACATATATTTTCACTTAGCATGTAATATAAAAAAATAGTTACCGCGCAAAGCATGTGTAAGCTTTCTAGTTATAACATAAATTCTCATTTAAGTAAAATTATGCATAACGTGTAGGGCTGGGCATGAACCGGTTCGACCCCGAACCGGTTCAGAAACGAACCTTTACCACATTTTAAAATCGTTACGGTTTACCGCTCCAGTTTTTGGCCGCTCCAGATTTGGGCCGATTTACCGTACCTATTCTGAACCGGTTCGGCCGAACCGGTTCATATCACAAAAAAAAATTGTATGATCAAATCAGAAACCATCCATCAGTTGTGGTGCTGTCCACGTTTCTATTGTTGCGATTGCTACCGTAGCTGGAGTGTGATGATATATTGCTCTGAGTACAGAAAAGTAAGCAAATCATTTTTGTATTAGAAACACAGATAAGTGCTGCATTTTTCAATGCTCGAAAAGTGCTGCATCCTATTTGACAGAATCTTCTGCATATGCATCAACGAAGAAATAGCTGTCCCCTGAAACATCCGGGTACTTCTGTCAGCAATTCCATACGCAATTAATAGTAACCTAGCTTGAAAATCATATGATTTGAGTGGAGGGAAAAAAGAAAATAAAATAAAAAAGAGTACCTCTACAACATCTACAACAATCAGCCTAGCTAAGCTTGGGAGCACCTTCCTTGCAGCAACATGAACCGCAACTGAACCTCCCATGCTACATTAAATAAATGTCAATGCTATCGACATGTACTATTCCAATAGACTTATAATGGAAGATCTTACAGAGGCCCACTACTGAGAAGACAAATCTCAATCTCAAACTACATAGAAAAGTACCTATGGCCGACAAGAATAATTGCAGGAGGTGAATCACCATACATTGTCTTAAAACAGCCAAGACATCATTGCACATAGTCTGGAAACATTATCAAACACTATATTCTCAATCTTTCGCCAATGAAATTATACACATAAAGAAGTTCCATATGAAACATAATTTATATTTTATACATACACCAATTGATAAGTCAATCTCATTTTCTGTAGACGACTTTCCATGCCCTCTTAAGTCCACCGCCAACAAAGAACCTACAACGACAACATTGCAATACACCAAATTGTTAACTCAACATCTCTAATAACCAAAGACAGCCGATGACCGACATTCAATTGGAAGTAAAAGAAATAGAGTATACGGTGCAGTTGAGGGTTCGATAGGGAAAACAACAAATGAGATTACCCTGTATAACCGCCTCCATGAAGACAAAACACGACTGGACCTTCAGTTCCCGCCATGTACACATGAAAAAACTGTAAATCCAAGGAACATCCAAGAAGCTAATTCAGCAATTTTGACATGAAAACCAATAATGTCGACCAAATTCAGCAATATAGCACTCACATCATCGGATTGTGGAATGTGAATGTCATCCTCTTTGTCAAAATAGTTCCTCCAATCAATCGGCGAGTGCTTAAACGAAGAACTCCTACAAATGACGGCGAGTGCTACCAATTAGGTCTGAGAAATTGAGAATGACTGAAGCTGAAGTAGTGAAGTGTGAATGGATGATAAAGAAGACTGAATTGAAGTCTAAAGACGCGTGAATTAGGTCTGGTTTGAAAGTGAAGAAAAACCGGTTTTGTCTGGTCTGGTTTAGTATTTAGTAGTATTTTAACGTTAAAACCGGTACAAAAAAAAGTTCGGTTAACCGGTTTTGAACCGGTTTTGAACCGGTTTTCTGTACCTATTCTGAACCATTCCATATTTTTTCAAAAATAACGTTTGTTTTGTGAACTGGTTCGGCCGAACCGGTTCAAAACCGGTACGGTTCAGGTACGGTTCGGTACGGTTTGACTGAACCGGTTATTTTTGCCCAGCCCTAATAACGTGGGTGTAAACTGTTAGTTGTATTCATAGTTTTGTGAATGAACTAGAATATTTTATTTTAGAATATAATATAAAAACAACCAAAAGAAAAAGGAAATTTTACATTTAGTTTAATTAATATGGCTGTAGTTAATATTAATGTTTAAAAAAATTAATAATATTCCATATTCTATAAATAAGTATTATTTTATGTAGTATAAATGTATTACATAGTTATTATTATTGTATGAGTTTGAGCAATGGTGGATTTAGAAAACTTATGGTGCGCAAATACCATATTTATAACCAGTAGAAGTATTATTATTTTTTATGAAACGATTAATTTAGTTAAAATTTGATAATTTATTCATAAAAATACATTAAATATTATTAATAAGGTTAATTATGCATTTGCTAGATGACCTTTTGGAGTTGGAAAGATTTAATATTTGATCTTTTTTTGAGATACATTATTACCCAAACTTATAAAAATTTACAATTTGCTAACTTATATTGTTAAAGGTGGTATAGAGATATCTTTAAAATTTAGATAAAAAATATATTTTATGAAAGTTTGTCTATCAAATTCTCAAAAGTGTAACTACCAATTTGCATAAAACAACATAATAAATAACATGCACATTCTCGACACCATTTAACTTTATATAAGTTTAATTATCAATTATCCAAAGTAAAATAACTATCAAATTGTTCATGTTGGGTGTTAACCCTCATCTCTCGGGCAACTCGATCGAGAACCAACCCGACTCAGAGGAGTTAGTAGTGTCGCTATACCAAGGGACGGTGCCTTGGAGGACATAGGGGCACGCCATGAAGATCATGGCCCATGAAAGCATACGTGGAAAAGACAATCTCAAAGTGATGCCCTGGGCTCACTCGGAACGCCACGCAATCATCGTACACCACTGGCCATAGCCAGAGGGGCGTGTCTCTCTTAACGGGCATGCCACTAATTGACACGCTTGTTCTCATCCTTGGCTCCCTTTTTATAGGGATCAAGATGGCACAAGGTACAATGCATATCAGGGAGACAATTGAGCGCCTTCATCCTACAATACGGCGCCCCCTGACCTATTCATGGTCATTTACGGATGGCGCAGACATGTCTGACAAAATGTTAGAAAGGACAGCCTGCCAAAAGCACCTGTCATTCGGTACATTAATGAGCACCCAACCAGGGTTCGTTCGCTGGGTGACACTTGGACTAACCAGGGTAAAGCTTGACTAACCTCAGGTTAGAGATTAGGGGTTATAAATACCCTCATCTACATCTCTTTACATCTTTAATACCACATTAAATAGTCTCTCATATATGCTCTCTTGCATTTACTCTCCCAACCAACGAACCTTCTATTGACTTAATCATCGGGCGGAAATCAACGGGAACACCCCGGGTTTTTCTTCCATTGAGGTCATTGGAGCAGCAAGAGGACCGACCCGGGACACACCGAACCGAGTCCTATTGAAGAACGTGAACCAACATTTGTCGTCGTCTGTGGGAAACTTAAGCACCCCCCCCCCCCCCCAACACTCGAGCAAAGAGTGTGAGTGAATTGAGATTGATTCAAATCTTGATGAAACCTAAAGAAATGAACAATCGAAGAAGAGAATGCTTGGACAGCAAGGTATTAACAGAAATTGAAAAAACAGAGTAACAAACTGAACATAATTGTAATCTCGTATTCAAGTTACGTTTACAACAATGATGATGAATCCTTTATATATGATTTAGAATGCATATGCTTCTATTTCTTCTTGAATGTTCTAGGTACATCATGAAGAGTCTTGAAGATTCATTAAGATCCTAAAAGTTACATGATGAATGCCACGGCTCTAGACTTGCTGAATGCTGACAATAACAACTTACATCCTTGTTTTCTTCATGTTATTCTTCTTATTCATACATCTCAACATTCCTCTATGAAGTTTTTGTTTTATTTTCAAACACATCTAACCATCGCTTGACCGATCATGGTTGTGTAGCTCTTTCAGGGATTTGATCACTGAATTTTGATGAACTGGTCTTACCAGTTTTACAAAATACACTTATGTCATTCATAACTTAATTTGATCAAAAGTTGAAGCAACAAGTTTCTCACACAGAGTACAACATATAGTTCAGACTGCACTTACTCAGATCAGATATAAGACTTAGCAGCATCTCAATCCCAGGAACACAACTCATTCTTATCCAGCTAACAACTTAGATTGAAACACATCGCATTAATAACATTCCTGAGATCCATCAGTCTTGATCTTTTTCTTTTCTTTTCTGCTCTATTTTTTTCAGACTTCGATTGATCTTCAACATGTTTTTTTCTTCTTTTATTAAAGCTGGCAGAGAGGTTTTAGCCTCTATCTTACCAGTGAAGCTGGGATATTTTAGTCTTCATCTTACCATCCTCAAATTTTTGTAGAGTAGCTTGACGTTTTCTCTACAAATATTGTTTTTGGAAACTAAAATTCACCCTATGCCATCATAATACTTTTCAAATCAAGAGGATCATTCATGTAAGAAGAAAGTAATGGGAAACAAGCTGAGCGAACTGAGATAAGAAGAATCAAGTTCAAGAACATTAAGACCAGCTAAGTCAAACAAACTGATCACACACCAGTTCAATACTGAACCATAAACATCATATCTAGGATAGAAACTATGCACAACACAGATCAAATTTACAGATATAATAAAAAAACAAGAGGCATACCATTTCATTTATAGTATACGTGATTACATCCCAGGCAGCACTCAAAGAACCATAATAAAATCAAGGAGACAAACATGGTGAGAAAGGAAAAGAAACTTCACCAGAAGAGTGATGAGGCATAGAAATGAATTAAAACTAGAAGATCACACTAGAATGAACCATTATCATCATTATTAGCACAGAATGAGACATTATCATCACTTTTCTACAGTAAGCACAACAAGGACTATACACATAAATGCAAAGCAAACTACTAACATATAACAGTTCCACTCAATATCAGAATAACAGGATAATTAATCTTCATTGACAATTACCAGATCATCCTCAAAAATTGAAATATTATCAAAGTCATGATTGTGATGGGTCTTATTGTCTCGAAAGGACAGAACACCCAGTTTATTCCTGAAACGAATAAAAGTTTTTTTAGTCAGAGGTTTAGTTTGAATGTCGACTAATTATTCTGTGGTAGGAACAAAACTAGCAATTACTTGACCATTCTTAACTTTCCCCATAACAAAACAAAGGTCAAGTTCACTATGTTTCATTTTTTAATGTTGTATGGGATTTTTTGTCAAAGCAACAGAACCAGTGTTGTCACGCCAAACAATAGGAACATTTGAGAGTTTGACACCAAGTTCAGTTAATAAATAGATAACCCAAAGTATTTCACAAACAGCATTGGCCACTGCTCTATATTCAGCCTGGGAGGATGACCGAGAGATCATAGTCTACTTCTTTGAATTACACACTATTGGATTGTTGTTCAAGAGTATATAATGTCCTGACACAGATTTCCTGTTTACAATATCACTCCTCCAATCAGCATCCACAAATAATACAAGTGTTCCATCAGATGAAAGAGCACAAGAATACCTTCTTTTTTTTGTCAAAACCACAAGAAGACCTGAAAAGCAATCCAAAATCAATTGTCCCTTTGAGATCCATGAGCACAAGAATAACAACTTTCCAATGGAACTGAAGTGGTTGCTACATAAGCTGACTTAATTTGCTAACTGCAAAATGGATGTTTGGCCATGTAATGCACACATGTTGTAATGCTCCAATTGTACTTCTATATCGATTAACATCATCAAAATGTGTGTTTTTCAAAGAAGTGATTCCCTTACTCAGAAAATTCCCAGACATGGGAGTAGCTAGAGGGCTCAAATTGCCCAATCCAGTCTTTGTAGTTAGTTCAGTTATGTACTTCTTTTACCCCAGCAGTAGACAATCATCAACTACCTGCACATCCATTCCAAGGAAATAGTTTAGTATTCCTAAATCTTTTAGTTTATATTCATTTTAATTTGCGAGATTATTAGTTCAATTGCAGCAGAATCACTCCCAGTAACAACAATGTCATCCACATATACAAGAAGGAAGACACTTCCCTGATTAGTTTTCTTCAAAAACAAACAATAATAAGCTAGTGAAACACATAAATGAAGAGTATTGAGCAAAAAAATAGTTAATTCTTTCAAATTAAGCACAGAGTGCTTGTTTAAGCCCATAGAGTGCCTTGTTGAGTTTGCAAACAATCACGTTTCCATGATGATCATGTTGTTCGAAGCCTAGTGGTTGAATCATATAGACTTCTTCATTGAGCTCCCCATGTTGGAATGCATTATTCACATCCACCTGTTGAAGAAGCTATTTATGAGTCAGTGCAAAGGTAGGAATAATTCAGACAGTTGGAGCTTTTACAACAGGACTAAATGTATCATGGAAATGAAAACCAGGTTTTTACTAAATCCCTTTTGCAACAAATCGAGCTTTATATCTAGCTACTGATGCATCAGGATTCCTCTTAATTATGAACAGACATTTACAACCAACAGGGATCCTTCCACTTGGAAGAGCTATGAGACACAATGTTTTTGTTAAACAGACAGAGCAGTCAGCTCATCGTGAACAGCATTGGCCCAATGAGAACACTGCATTGCACTGTATATGTCTTCAGGTTCAGCTTCAACAAGATCACGATATGGCAGTACTGCTAAGGTGAGAGCTTCTATAGAATTTCTTGTCCTGAATCTAGTCTACATTGGATGAATGGATGAGGGCATAGTTTTCATCTGAGATGAATCAGGTCAATGAACAGTAGAGGAAGGTGTAGGATTAGAATAAGGTATACAAACAGGTAAAATAGAATCATTTCCTGTATTACAAGATATGGGAAGATTTGTCAGACGAGCAAGCTCAGAATTACGAAGGTTGTACCTGAGAGAGGACTGATCTACTGAAGTTTGATCAACTAACTATTGAAAGGTATGATCTGCATCATTAGTGTTAATACTTACCCAAGGTGTGACTGGAACAAAAGTACATCCACAAGGTATGTATCTAATAGCAGCATTTGGATAGGCATCTAAGGTATTAACACCAGAAGAATCAGCAGCCCTTTGTGAAGAGGATAAAGAAGTGACTGTTATAGGTGAAGCCAAATTGTTGTGAGGAGTTGGTTGAAAGTTGTTAGTGCCACTAACGGGTGTAACATCAGTAAAATCATCAACAGGTATGCAAAGATATGAATTAAAAGGAATAAAAAAATGGACCAGGAGTCTGCATGTTCTTGACAGCAGAGGACTGCATAAAGGCTCATTTAGGCTCAGCAAATGGAAATGTTGTTTCTTGAAATTCCACATGTCTAGACACATAGATTAGACCAGAGGCATCTAGACACTTGTACCCATGTTGATTTGACCAATACCCTAAAAACACACAAGGAGAAGATCGAAAATCCATCTTATGTTTATTTTATGGTCTAAGAAGAGGGTAACATAAGCAACCAAAAACTTTAAGCAAAGTATACTCAGATGGTGTTTGAAATAACTTATCGTGAGGAGATACATTGTCTAACACCTTGGTGGGAAGCCAATTAATCAAAAAGACTGCAATGAAGAAAGCAGCACTCCAGTATTGTAGAGGAAGATATGCTTGTTTCATCAAGGTGAGTCTCATTTCCACAATGTGACGGTTCTCCCTTTCAACAATGTCGCTATGCTATGAGGTATAAGGGCATGTGAGCCCATGAATAATGTAGAACTAGGCAATATAAGGTTGAAGAGTTTTGAATTCTCCCCCATCGGTCTGAATTGCCTTCAATGAACATCCAATCTGTTTTTCTAACTGTTTATGAAACTGAGGAAAAAAACTTCACAACATCGCTTTTCCTTTGAAGGAAGTATATCCACGAATATCGAGTGCATACATCAACTATGCTAAGGTAGTAAAAACATCCATTAGATGTTGTTGGAGCAGGACTCCAAAGGTCCACTTCAACAAGTTCAAGAGGGTCATGATACACACAATCAGGTGATTTAATTAGCAACTTGAAGCTTTTACCAATTGCACAAGCATTGCAATGTGAGTTTTCAGCCAGCACAGACATTTTATTACTGCGAATGACAGAGGCTATAATCTGATCAGAAGGATGACCAAATATTTGATGTAACACAGAAGAAGTCACTTTCAATTGTCCAACAAAACATGATTTAGATGCTTGATTATTTAATGCATCAAGATTATTACATGAAGGTAATCTACTACTACTCCTAGAACTCGTCTTACTGAGATCAATCTTGTACAGTCCTCCACTTTCGAATCTTGTCATCAGCACTTCTTTTGAACCAGCATCCCGAACTGGGCAGTAAATTGAATGAAACTCAAAGAAGACTCCATTATCCTTGGTGAAATGGGACACAGAGACAAGATTTTTAGTAATATTAGGTGTGTATAACAAATTATGAAGCACAAGAGGTTTAGATGATGTGTTAATAACATATGTATCTATGTTGTTTATATCCAAGAATGTGTCATTTCCCACTTGAACCTTACCTAATCCCATATAAGGTTGTACATGATTACCTGCAGGTGGATCATGGGTGAAATAATTTGTTGCCCAACGGGGCAGGATACCAAGCCTTATCAGGTTGTTAGACAGAAGTAACATATAGGTTGGTCTGAGTAGATAAGTCACCTGTGGATGGGTTGCAAGATGATATTGATGTATTGATATGTGTAGGATGATGCGCAAGAAGGTAGTACTGAATGGGAGCTGAGATATATGGATTAAACAAAGGTGGATATGCAGGAGTATGGATTGGAGAAGGAATTGGACTCAGACTTTGCTGATACATCTAAACAGGAGCTCGATTTGATTGAAACAACAACAGAGAATGATTGAGATTTGTTGCATCTCCTCTATAGGATGTCCTCGTCTTAATAAGCTATCGCATATTAACTGAATTTCAGCCAGAATATTCACGCATAGGTTGTTTGAACTGTTATACTGCCCCTTAACACCATTGAGGATGGTTGAGATTTGTTGCATCTCCTCTATAGGATGTCCACATCCTGCTAAGCTATCGCATATTAACTGCATTTCAGTAGATATTCACGCATAGGTTGATTGAACTATTTTCTAACCTTCAATCTATCATAAAGAATCATAATATTTGTGGTCAATGAGGATGAGAAGTGTTGATCAAGCTTGGTCCGGACTGAGCAAGCTGTCATGCAGCCTACCAGTCCCCTGCTTATTGATGAAGAAATTGAGTTAAGCAACCAAGATGTCAGGGATCTGTCTTACTAAGTGAATTTCGTATATTCTGGATTGACAATTTTCTCTCCTTAACCATCATCAATCATCAGAGCAACGTGAAATGTGCGGAATAGGTAGCCTTCAAGGTTGAGTACTCTAACTGCAAGTAGAATTTGCTGTTTCCATGACTGGAAGTTATCTTCACCGGTGAGTAGACAAACTCTTTTGTTGAACAAGGAAGGATTGGATTTGTCCATGGAGAAGAGCACTGTGAGAGGATCTTGACAGGTACATGAATTTCTGGAGCTTCAGAAGACAAACTGAATTGCAGAACTGAACGGAATTCTTTAGAGATTTGCAGCAGAGAGACGTGATTATAGCTCTGATACCATGTGAGTGAATTGAGATTGATTCAGATATTGATGAACAAGAAAGAAAACATCAATGGAAGAGAGGGTTTGGACAACAAGGTATCAACAGAAATTGAAGAAAAATATGGTAACGAACTTAACAGAATTGAAATATCTTATTCAAGTTACTTTTACAACAATGAGGATGAATCCTTTATATATGATTCAAAATGCAATGCTCCTATTTCTTCTTGACGGTTCTAGGTACATTGTGAGACTCTCCAAGATCTTAGAAGCTACATAATGAATGACACGGCTCTAGATTTGCTGAATGCTGATAATAACAGCTTACATCCTTGTTTTCTTCATGTTATTCTTCTTATTCATACATCCCAAGAAAGAGCAACCACCACAAAGTCGCAGAGAATGACTCCCTCACAGCCTCCAGTAGCACTTGGGGCTTTCAGGATATTTGCCTCCACTGTCAAGGCAACCATAGGGACAAACCTTTCATCTACCTGCGCAGTAGGCGCCGCACAAGCCCCATCCAGCAGCACCAGTGGAACAGATGAAAGGGCCCGAACCTGAGGAACCCCGACAAGAAGAATCAGCCATAGCCTCCACAGGTAAGGCGCCACCTCGGGTGGAAGTATCCCCAGAGGTCATATTGACGCCTACCATCATGGCAATATTGGATGAGATCCTCAAAAGAAGGGAAGAGGCAACGTCTCGGCCCAAGCCTCAGCAAGCACCGCCCCGGACAGCCCAGCTCTCAGGAAGCGTCGATATACCTTCGATAGGGAGAACAATTGCTTTTCTCCTGGTTCGATGATCACAGCGGAAATCGAGGAGCTTGTCGCCCTAAAAGTTAAAGATAAAAAGAGTGAACTCATGCATTGCCTTCGTGAAAGGGCATCGCATCCATTTGTTCCTGAGATACTGGTTGTCATCATGCCCACGCACGTGCAGACCCCCCCCGGATCGACTACTATCGAGGTTAAGGAGATCTGGTCAACCACATTCAGAGATATGAGGTTTCATTCCTAGATATGACGAATGATGACAATCATTTCGCTTTGCTGTTCCCATCCACCCTAGAAGGTGTCGCATCCCACTCGCTCTTCGGGCTGCTCAAGGCCTCGGTACTGTCTTGAGGAGACCTAAAGGATAAGTTCATCGTACAGTACATGGGAGGAAGGCAGCTATTGAAAAGCGTGGGCACCTTGGATCACATTAAGTAGAGGAATGACGAGAGTCTGGGTAACTTTTACACCAGGTTCAACAAGGAGTTAGCGGGAATCAACCAGCTCCTCACGAGAGGTGGGACCACACACGCATTCATCAAAGCTATGTGGGACTCGCGGGGCTCTGCTATATACGATAGCTTGAGCGTCATACCGGTTAATACTGTGGAAGAGATGGTGGCGCGCATGAAGTCGTACATCGACTTGGAGATTGCGAAGGAGAGAAGGAAGCCGCCTAAGAGGCAAATAAGGAATTGCAGGAAGGCAAAAGGCCTAAACAGTGTCCACCAAAGGTGTCGCATGATCAACGTCACCCCTTCCTTGCATGCCCCAACCGAGAGGTCTACCGGACCTTTACCCCATTAAATCGAGGTGTATCCTTCATGATGGGGGGAGATGGAAAAAGAGACTTAGCGACACCACGGGCTCCCAAGAAAAATGGCACTCCGATGGGGAATGAGCTGAATCAGTATTGCCGTTATCATCGTTGTAAAGGTCATAGCATGGATGACTGATATGTCTTGAAGAAGGATATTGAAAGATTGATATTGCAAGGCCACCTGAATAGCTTTGTGGCACGCCGAGAGAAGGTTTGAAGTCCTCAAAGGGACAGGCAAGCGTCCCCTAAAAAGCAAATGAGCCCACGAGGGCAAAGGAATAAATGGTTAACGTTATCAGCGGTAGCTTCGACGCAGTAGGAGAAACAGGCGCCACTCGGATCGGTCACGTGTCACTCTAGGGTTCACCAATAATTCAAAATTAAAAAGTGTAATCATGATGTCCGGTCATCATAATTACCTTGGGAAGAGTGACGACAAGACAACTAAAAGGACATGGCTGGGAGGAGGAAAAGAGGCACCACCGAATATGGCGCGCCACATCAGAATCACAATTCGACAACATGAACTGAAGAAACTACAAGGACACGGGGTCATCGACAAGAGCGTCGCTCGAATAAGACACTTCAAAGCCAAGGGCGAGCGTCGCTCACCCTAGGCTTGGGGGGGCAAGATGTCGGGTATTAATCCTCATCTCTCGGGCGACCCGACCGAGAACTAACCCGACCCAGAGGAGTTAGTAGTGTCGCTATACCAAGGGGCGGCGCCTTGGAGGACATAGGGGTGCGCCATGAATATCATGGACCATGAAGACGTACGTGGTAAAGACCATACCCCATAAACAAGCTGGGCTCACTCGGAACGCCACACAATCATCGTACACCTATAGCCATAGCTAGATGGACGTGCCTCTCTTAAGGGGGGGCGCCACTAATTGACTCGCCTCCTCTTATCCTTGACTCTCTTTTTACAGGGGACCCTATGACAGGTGCAATGCATGTCAGGGGGATAATTGAGTACCTTCAGCTTAGAATACGGCACCCTCTGACCAATTTACGGTCATTTACGGATGACACAGACAGGTCAGACAAAATGACAGACTGCCTACACTCACCTACCATCTCTTTACATCTTTAATACCGCATTGAATACTCTCATATTTGCTATCTTGCATTTACTCTCCCCACCAACGAACTTTCGACTGACTTAATCATCGGAGGGGAAACAACGGGAACACTCAGAATTTCCTCGCGTGTAGGTCATCGGAGTAGCAAAAGGACTGACTCGGCACGCACCGAGTCGAGGCTTACCGAAGAACGTGATCCAACAGTTCAAACTCCTCCCAAAGTTTATGGATCTACTAAATTGTTAATCAATTAATCCAATTAAACATTGTAGAAAATAGAGTACAAACACCCTGTCATTCAATGAAGTAAATTTGCTAGTGAGTGAGGGATTGAACATCAATGAGAGGAGCTTGAACATCGGAGATATAAGTCAAGGTAGGAGAATTTCCTCTGCTCTTAAGTTCATATTAAAGGGTCGAGGGAGGCTATCTCTGAATATGATTACATCCAAAATATCATAAAACCGAAGCGATCTGAACGCAGATGAAGATGCAATGTGTGTGTTTTCACTATAACCAAAAATCAATGGGAGTGACCCCTTTTTTGTTTCTTCTTTCTTTCAAGAGATGAGAGGAGGTTAAAAGAAAAGTACAAAAGAGAGGGAGAGGAAGAGCAATCAACGGTGTATGAAGGGAGAGGGGAATCCCTTGGCATGCTGGCTTTCTAATTCAAGGACCATCAACGACTTTTGTCTCTGGTACTTGTTCCTCTTTGCTGCTATTGCTGTCATTCATTCAGTCATATATATATATATTGTCAATCTAATTGCTATAATATTTAGGAAAGGAAGCTGGATTGGAAGAGTGAGTGAATGACTGACCCATCAAATCCTGAGGGAAGCCAAATCCATAATCATTGCGACGTCTCCTGATGTAGCACACATACATCAACAACAGCAGCAGTGTGAAACCAACAACACTTGATAGTACAATTGCTACTCTACCCCCGGAAGAGATGCCACCATCGTCCCACAGCATGGAACATGAAGGCAATGGGTGCAATCCACACAATGCTTTATTACCAGACAAGCTGAAACACACAATAACACCACCACATGACAAAAACAAAAACAAAATACAGGGATTGGATAAAAGGAAAGGAAGGTAAACATACTCAACAACTCCTCCGTGTACACCAATTGAATAGAGATCCATCGGCACTCGTCCCTCCAACAAATTATCATTCAATAGACTTGACAACAACAAACAACACATACCAACAATAGATCATAAAGCTGATACATCAGTATATAGTTGGTGGGCAACAAGAAAAATAAATGTGCAAATAGCAGATGAGACAGAGCAACACCATCATAGTCTAATAAATAGCTCTGTTTTGCTGCATCCAAAATGAGTATGAGTAATGCAGCATAGAGAAAATAATGAAGGAAGCCAACATATGAGGAAACCCTTTGTCCGAAGCAAAACACAAAAAAGTTTTCCTTTTCTCAGAGTATTTATTATACAGAATTTGTGCACGTTCACACATAATGTATCATCAAGTTTACAGAGTGGAAATACTTACACAAGTTGCAGAGCTGAAGAAGTTAGACTATCTGGTATAGAACCCATAAGCTGATTATGTGATAAATCACTGTAAATAAAGGAAACACAATGAGTTCGAGTTGCTAGCAAAGGGGATATAAATTGCACATATAATTGAATAGCAGATTTTTTTTTTTATTACTATTATTTTCCCTTGATTATGGGACCTTTCCTTTTGCAGGTATACTGCAGGACATGAGATACCTCACTCATGGACTATGTAAGGCACAACCCACTGCCCAGCTGAGCGACAATAACATGAAATTTTAAAATTTTATGGAACTTATTGGTAGCAGAGATATCTGTAGAAAAACCCTATGTGATTGTGAAAAGGTTTTCCTGTTGTGAGCGTAAAAGATAAAAGTAATCTTAAATGCCACTCTTTGTATCAAGATACAATTGATTCCTATAAATTTGATATGCAGTGACCGAATAGGAAAACCTTTCAACAGAGAGCAACTTATAAAAAGTCCAGGGTAATTAAATCAACAAGTTAGTCATGAATTGATTAAAATCCACTTGTTGTGGATTTTTTTCCTCTAAGAACAATTCTCCAATTTCTACAAGCTTAAACAATATAATATCCTACAAGATGACACGTGAAGATAGAACGCAAGTTACTTCTTCTGGGAAAAGTATAAATAGACTCCTTACACTATGAACATCATAATATAATACATCATGTGCAGTAGGAAATACTCACAGCTGTACAAGAGACTTTAGACCAGGCCCTGAAGGAATATTGCCCTCCAAAGAATTATAACTTAAATTCCTGAACAAAGAAATGAGAACTGATAAACTAAGGATCCTACAACTATAGGCAACCAGCTGTACAAAGCAAGAGTAAAAGGAAGAGATAAAACAAATTAAAGCTCCGGTACTGGATACAGAAACAGATAGTTTTGTGATGCCAGATTTGTATTGGTTGAGGAACTATAGCAAATATATTGGGAGCCACCAATCAGAGCTGCAATTTAAGAAATTTTCTGGCTTCTAGCAAATTATTACCCGTAACAAGCTAAACACTGTTTTTCGCAAGTCGCTGGCTAGTGAACAATAATGTCACTATAGCATTAGAATCATAGACACAGTGATAGTTTATCATGCAGCACAACTACGGAGTATGGAACAAGCATGATTCACTTGAATACTAGTAATTCCTTGAAATGATGAAATAATGTTGAAGTTACTAAAGCTACATCCTGTACAAAAATGTGGCAGTTAATACTTACAGACTTGCTAAGTTTGTCAAAAGACCAATCTTGTCACTGATAGAACCTTTCAGGCCCTGACTTGCAAGATCTCTGAAACATGGCATCATCAACTCTTGTCAAAAGAACAACATAAATCTGAATATTGTATAAAAGACAAAGCTCATTGAGCTAAGAAAAAGAGCAAGACAAGTTAGTGATTTCCTCCACAGGGTTGGTCCTTGGAGGGGGAACTTACATCTGATATATTACAAGGTAACTTCCGTCCTTGCTCAGTCGACAAGCAATTCCTTCCCAAGCGCTCCAATCAGTTGGTGCACAAGGATCCCCATTCCATCCCATTCTCTCAGGAACTTGGAAAGTCTCTTTCAGTGACCTCATAGCAAGCACTGTGTAATTAATATGTGAACAGAAATTCAATAATCTTTACCAAGATACTGACACTCAGAAAACTCCGCCATTGCATAAGTGAAACACAGCCTAATCATTTGTATGCTTCGATTAATTTTGGAACATATCAAGGTTGTAAACACTTTCTCTCATTTTCTACTTATATTAAACTACTATTAAGAGCTTAAGATCAATATGCATCTCTTCACCTTAAAAGCTGTATATATACATATATGTGTGTGATATAATTTCGTCTCTTCTATTATTACAATCAGAAATGCAGCAAAACACTAATTCACTATCAACTATAGGATTTATTTCCGTACCTTGTTGAGGATCAGTAGAAAGGTCAGCAGGAACCAATGCATAGTTCTCCAGACCGCTGATCAATGGTGCCCCAACAACAGAGACGAGCTTCACCCTCAAGGGATTAGTGCTCAAGTTCTTCACAGTATAATGCCATTCATAGGCCGCATAGATTCCCACTTCCTTATATATGTCAATCCTAGTCACGTTCCTCTCATTAACCACGATGTCAAACACCCTCTTTCCTTGGGCATTCACATTGGAGTCAATCTCTGCAAAATGAAACCACAGAAGGTAATCGAGCTTCGCATCAACATCGAGCGCATATTCCAAATCCCCTTGGTTAACTGTAATTGCAGTCTGATACAACTTCATAGGGAAATAATTCGGCTGCTGATTAGTTCCAGAGATACTATTCTGGGTCGTCACGGTATCGATGAAAGTCTCTAAGAGCGCCGAGCGGAAATTTGAGTCCGACTGCCATGAACGGCCGAAATAGTCAGTGTCGTTGGTGAAACCTGGGCCCCATTGACCGGAGCCACAGTCCAGTCGACCGTAATTGACCAGAATTGAACTGTTCCCTGTCGAAGCAAGTCATGTCGAGGTTAGTCCTGAAATTACGGAATTTGCTTGAATTTACTAACTTGACTGATAATGGGAAATGATTACCGACAGAAGCGGAGTCATAGGATAGAGGGTCGACTCGAACAATCGAGAGTGAGCCGATTACGGGCACGTCAGTGGCGACGCTATAGAAGCAGATATCAGCCTCTCCGTCGCTAACGTAAGCAAAGAGATCCGAGTAGGCGCCGCTTTGTGCAGCATCCTCGTTCCAAGGGGAACGCCAGCTGAAAACGAGGGTGCCCTCCACGGAGGCATCGAAGCTCGGGGAATGGGATCTTCCATCGTAGTTGTCGTAAACGGTGAACGTACGGATGTAGTAGCGTCCTAAAGGGAGGTCGGGGACGATGTAGCAGTTCTTCTTCCCAGAGGAAAGGGAGAAGTACCGTAGGGTCTTCTCCTGAGGGAGGATGAAGCGTAGGGGCTCGGAGACAACGGCGGCTGATCCCCCGGTGAAGAAGCGATCAGAGAGCCATGTGGTGTTGGATTTAGGATCAACGGTTGTGGCAGAGCCGCCGCAGTCAATGTGAAAGGAAGTATTGACTGTAGCAAGAATGAAGCATTACTAAACGAAGGGTAATGAAACTATACTATACTATAAATGTAAAGAAGATACAGAGATATAGAGGTAATATACCTCTTACTTACCATAGAGGTAGGGTTGAGGAGGGATCAAGGACGATGTGAGCTGAAGGAGGAAGAAGAAGAAGAGGAAGAAGAAAGGTGGCATGATGATGGATGTTGAAGGAGTGGAGTAGTGAGTTGGATGTTTTAGGTGTTGGATAACGTGCGGAACATGATGATTCCTAACTACTATGAATTTATTATGAGTTCTCTGTATATGGAGGAAAAAGTACACGACTTCAGAAAGGGTAGAGAGGAGAGAGACGATAGATTGATAGCATATATGGCGAAATTGGCGGGAGATTGGTTAGGTTATGTCCATAAAAAAAATATGCGAACAATAGGATGAGTTTAAAAAAAAAACAATTAAGAAACTATATATAAAATAAGAATAAAAACTAGAAAACATTGATATATGATAGGTAAGTGTTATCATAACCGGACCGACACTCGAATAGGTGAGAGGGTCGGTTCCCGGCTCGTTCGGTCGGGCTGACCAGTTCACCATGCATAAAGAAAAAAAAAACATGTTTATACTTCATAATCTTCGATGACCTGAAACAAAAACACGAAGATCAACGAATTTCAATCTGGAGATAGTAAAAATTAAAACCTTGCCACAACTGTATACTACATCTCTAGACAACCAAGTAAAATTGTAGTGTTCTTGGCAACAAATTGAACTGCAATTCCAACATAACCAGATAAAAGAAGTTGTGGCAAAGGCCTTTAGAGATATATCTCACTAGCAAATGATATTTTTTAGTTGATGTTGTTAGGTTGTGGAGCTTGGTTAATATGTGAACGGTTCTTGTGGATGGAGCCTAACAAGACAACACATTGGACGGTGCACATGGGCGGTTGGACGGTGTCATATGCTGCACATGGACGGCTCGGTTGGACGGTGGTCAAACGACGACTCGGTGGCTTGGACGGTTGTCAAACACGGGTGGCTTGGACGGTGCATGTTTTCCACATGGAAAATGTGTTAATCTTGTAGTTTCATACAACCAACATGTTCAAGTTGGAGTTTTGCACTTAGTCATATTTATGCATATATATATATATTTCTCCATCCATGTATTCTAGACAACAATTTGTAAGAGAGTTGAACAATCGTCAATACATTGAAATCGATGTAGAGGTTACCTCGAAGAGGTGTTACCACGTAAAATCTCTCTCAATTCTCGTTCTTCTTCATCAGTTTCTGTGTGTGTTGCAAAATCGATCCTAACAACTGGTATCATAGCTAAGGAGATTCAACACGACTACTGAATATGGAGAGTTCGAAGCTTGGAATCAAGAAGTTCGATATCGGTTTCTGGAAGATGCAGATCGAAGACTATCTATACCAGAAAGATCTTCACGTACCCTTGCTCGGGGTGAAACCGGAAATCATGATGGAGGAGCAGTGGAAGGTGAAAGATCGACAGGCCCTAAGGTTGATCTGGTTGACTTTGGCGAATAACGTGGCATTCAACATCGTTAAGAAGAAGACGATTTGTTGAAGGCTCTATCAAATATGTACGAAAAACCATCTGCGATGAACAATGTATATTTGATGCGTAGTGTTGGGTTCTGATAGTGACAACTCAATAAGGAAAAGGCCCCAGAGGCCCAATAACCATAGAGGGGGTGAACCCAGGTTATTCTAACTGGATTGGCCCATGCTAAAGTCAATCTGGCCCTCAATAGAGCGGTCCAAAGTTGAGCCCAAGCTAAGATGGACGCCAAAGGCCCCATCACTAGTCGCCATCCATCATCAAGTCGCGAGCTTCTAAAATGCAAACTCAATATTATTTATAATATTTAAATAATATTTATATTATTTACACTCAATTTTTTTATTTTTTTTATCAGTACATAATTAAAACAATATTTTTAAAAAGTAGGGTAATGAGTATGGTTGGGCATAAACCGGTTTGGGGTCGAACCGGTTCAAAACCGAACATTTACCACATTTTAAAACCAGTACGGTTTACCGCTCCAGATTTTGGTCGATTTACTGTACATGTTCTGAATCGGTTCAAAAACCAGTTCAGTCGAACCACTTCATACACACAGAAAAAAAATACCAACTGAGGTTCCATTATGCAGCAAGCAGCATCCATAACCAATACCATAATACATAATTGTCAACTGAGGTTCCATAATACTAATAGACTAATGGTGACAAACATAATACTACAGTTAACAGTCTAACCATAATTGATAATACACGTGACAAACATAATACATAACTGCAGCATCCAAATGCATAAATCTACACCTATCTTTCAGCCAATCCACCAATCTGCACCAAGCCACCAATCACTCAATCAGTCCATAATTGATAATACATAGTTGATTTGCAGATCAGTCACGGGACTGATCTGCATAGTTGATTGTGCAAATCAGTTAGGTACTGATCTGCAGAATCAGTTAGGTGATATTCACAAATGATATATGATAAATTGATATTCACAACCTTTTAAGCTATTTTTAAAGTGTAAATCACCACAACAAATACAATGACACAAACTTACTAAGATAAGAGAGGACATACCCCACAATGACACAAACGATGAAACGATGTTATTGGGTTGAAATTACTCCTTGAGCCTTGTCTTCTTGATTAAACTCTACAAAAGTAAACAAACATAAGTAAAGTAACAAATACATTAATAAGTTTACGAAAACGACTTACCATTCTCAAACTTTTCAAGCTCTTCAAAATCCTCATCTGATAGGAAGGTGAATTGAGACCCTCTGATCCAATCTTGCGTACAAATAAGACTTTCAACCATCTTAGGATCCAAACAACTACGATACTCACTGATAACTCTACCTCCAATGCTGAAAGCACTTTCAGAAGCCCCCGTGTAAACCGGTATGGCCAACACTTCCCTTGAAATAGAAGCAAGTATCGGAAGCCTATTTGCATTAACCTTCCACCAATTCAATAAATCTAGCTCACAGTCACGGTTAAAGAATATCTCTTTCCAGTGTTCTGCGTGAATGAATCTCAAATCTTGGTTGTAATACCTTAAGAAACTTCTTAAATGCTTCATTCTCAATGAACCTGAACGAGAGTTCAACAATAATAAACATCCGCATGAGCTCCTTTCGACTAAGATTTTGATCAAATTTAGTTGTTGTATTTGGATGTGTCGGTGGACGAGTAGAACTACCCCCACTACCAATCATTTTTTCATCACCTTCTTTGGTTAAAAAATTGTCTAATGAAATCTTGAAAGGTGACTTGTTACATCTCATTGTGTGATTTTTCAAGCCACTTGTCCCATCTGCTACAATTTTTTCACCACACTAATTACACTTACCAATCACCTTACCCTTGGAATTAACCTGTTTGAGTTTGGTAAAATGTTTCCATGTTGGAGATTCATTCTTTCTAGATTTCTTCCAACTACTACTAGAACCACCATGCGTACTACTACATTGCTCCTGCTTTGGAGCTATAGTTGGTGACAGTTCAGATGCAACAGGTGGCGATCCATCTGAATTAGAAGATGCAATTCCCTCAATAAGTACACGTCCCTGTCCCTCAATCAGTCTGGTTTTTCTCTTTTGAGACCCAACTTCTAAACTCCCCCCTTTTGTTTACCATCAAACGATATTGACGACAAAGACAACTGAAATTGGATGAACCAAATTGAAATTAGGTCAGGGCCGAATCAAATTAGAGCAATCGGCCGAACCAATTTGCCAAATTGGAGCAGTCGGCCGAACCAAATTGGAGCAATCTAGCACAATTAATTGGAGCAATCTTCCTAGTTCGAACTTCCTATCAAACTATCACAATTAATTAGAGCAATCTTCCTATTTCCTATCGGCTATCAGGCTATCACAATCACAATCGTCAGTTTTCAGTTTTCAATCAGTTTTCACAACTGAACCATCTTTCTAGTTTTCAGTTTACACAACGAAGATCATGCATATACTTATAGTATTCAGAGAAGAGAACTTACTTTGACAAAGAAGTCAGACGAACCAGGTCCAACTAGAGTCGATGCCAACCGAAGAAGACGAACAACCGAAGTCGGAAGTCTGATCGAAGAGGAAGACTCGGAAGTCTGATCGAAGAGCCGCTGCTACAGTCGAATTCTGAAAGAGAATGAAGAAAAGTGAATAAGAACTTAAAGTAAAGAACAACGTATTTGATGATTAGGTCAAGAGTCATTCGGTCTAGTCTGTTAAATATGGTTTGGTCTGGTTTAGTAGTATATTTAAGGTTAAAACCGGTACAAAAAATGGTCCAGTTAATCGGTTTTGAACCGGTTTTCTGTACCTCTTCTGAACCGCTCCATATTTTCCCCCAAAAAACATTTGTTTTGTGAACCGGTTTGGTTCAGATACGGTTTGGTACAGTTCGATCGAACCAATTTTTTATGCCCAGACCTAGTAATGAGTTGCAGCAAATTGCTGCACACTATCACCAATTCGCTCCCTGGTGTGATGTGTTGCACACTATCACCAATTCACTTTTATACTCGGTGTGCACACATTATCAATCATTTGGTGACGATAACAGACAATGAGTTGAATCCGTTGTGAATATTAGTTATTTTAACAATTCTCAGCTATTTACTTTTAGGAACCACCCTTTCGAGTATGTTTCGGGGTATGGATCCGTATGTTCGAGAGTGATGATTGGGAGGTCAGATGAAAATAACCATCTCATGTTGTATAACATTCTCAAAAGGGGTGTCTTTTGAATATAACGAAACAATGAAGCATGAGTGAATTGTGGCATATCAATAATTCTGAGCACTCTCTCATTAAGAGATCAACGAAAACAATAGTTTATGTCAAGTTTAAGAACCTAAGTGGAGGTAATTTTCAATGGTCGCTACGAGGAAATAAAATAGGGAATTTGGAGACCACAAAGTTGATCATCTCCACTCATGTACAAATAATGGTGTTATCAAGAAGCGTAGACGACTTGAATCCCATGTAATAACATATATAATTTATTTGTATGTGCATAATTACACTAGGCAGTTTTCCAACTACTTGACGAACCGCCAGTCTCTCTTTCTCGCCCAGTGATTTCCTTTTTTGGGAAACCCACCTATTGTAGGGTTAGTTTTTAACTCATGGGGGATTATATTCGTGCTGATTTTCGGCATGTCTCTAGAGCTCTAAGTGAATAGTTCCTTATACTTGATAAACAAATTTGTTAGAGCAAGCTTTTGTTTCTTTGACAGTGTTGCCCCTAGTTGAATTCTCTTTTTTTGGACCGTCATTAAGAATACCTAATTCGACTCAGCATTGAAATTGAGTCGACTCAAAATTTGATAAGTTTCTGTCTAGTGAAGTTTCTAAAATTGATGTTGGCCCTTTCCCAAGACAAGTTGTATATAAAAGATTAGCCTTGGACACCTACATATGTATGTAGAGACTCAAGAATAAAGGAAAACACATGAAAATCATTAACATGTGTTAATTCATTAATTTAGGTTGATGAGTATTGTAAAATAATATATGTTTGGTGTGTAATAAAAGTTGTATTGTAAAGAGAGCTCGAGTAAATGTGACCTCGTGAATGAGTGAAGGTATTGCCTCATGAATGTGTGGAGTTGTGGCCCCATGAATCAATTCTTGAATCTTGTGAGAGTGAATTACTACGTCGGTCAAAGATAACTTATGGTGATCATCTATTCTAATGAACAATTGAGTTTGCACCACCCATGCACGTAAGCCGAATTAATTTAATCACATTAACGATTGTGTATGTTTCTTATACCCTTAATTTTACTTTACGAACCTTACTGCTCTATGATTGATTTACATTATATTGTTATATTCAGGGGATTTATCAATATTAGAAGTAGCTAGGGTTAAGCTTAGTCTCACTGTGAAATCTAAATTTTGCTCGCAGATTTTGTGTTCACGAAAACATTCATAGTGGACGTGATACCTCTCTGACTTTCCTCTTGCATCAACAAGTTATAAGCTTGGTTGACAGTAAGTAAAGGTGACCAAAGCAACAAATGACTTCTCACATTCAAATAATTCTCATTCAGCCCCATTAAAAATTGAAACAACCTTTGATTATCTTTGTGTTTGACATGCTTCTTAAAATCTTCATGATCAATATGAGGGAGTGCACATGCAGAATCATAATCGGCCCAAAGAACCCTCAGTTTTGAAAAAGAAAATGAAATCGAATCAAGACCTTGCCTAGTCATAACAACTTCCGTATGCAACTGACAGGTTCTAGAACCACTAACTTTGTCAAATCTTTCCTTAAGGTCTTTCCATATAAGATAAGCATCCCCAGTATACATCATACCACCATCTAAATCTTTAGAAATTTAATTCGTTATCCAACCAAAGACCATAACATTACATCTATCCCACAAGTGGTGAAAAACAAAATCATATTTTTCACGAGTGCATGTACCAGTAATAAATCCAAGTTTGTTTCTCCCTAGTAATGTAAATCGCATTGCCCTACTCCACATTGCATAATTTTCGGGACCGGTTAATATCACATAAATCATGCTTGTTCTAGGATTATCACTATCATGCAAATAAAGGGGGTGATGTGAATCAACTGTGGCCATAACATCGTGATCTATATCATCAGTGGCATATTTTGCCTCCTGATGTATCTTTTCCTCAACAATAACAAAACAGATTCCAACTCACAAAAGAATACAGCAACTAACAAGAAACATACCACAACCACAATATGTACAAGCCGAGTGTAAAAGATAGCAGCAACAGTCAAACCGGGGGTAAAAAAATAACAACATCAAAGATCAGAATATACTAACGGTTACGATGAAAAATCGCAACCAACAACCGCACAAGATTCGACAAGTGGTCGACTGAAAGAAGGTGAAGAGATTCGCAGTAAGAGAGGTTTCTGAACAAGAAACCGAACAAGATCCTTCAAGAAAGAACTGCACAACCCCAAAAGAAAGAAGGACACCAAGGGTTGCGAAGATGAACTGGACGATTCCGTGAAAGAATTTCACACCGAAGAAGATACTATACATGATCGGTGTAATCAGAGGCAAGGATTGCCTCTTAGCATTAATACCATGTTGATTTTAGGGTAGAATAAAAGAAAATTCATTTTAGACGAAAACCCTAGAAAACACATGAAACCATATAAACGAAGAGGCGTGAATTGAGGATCATTTGGAATACCTTCACCTTTAAATACCTAGTAACTAATAGTCTGAATAGAATCACAATTAAACCGAGAAGAAATAAAACCAACAAACAAATATAATCGACCTAACAATTATAACTGGTCGAAAAGAATAATAACCCAACAACCATCCCAAATAATAACAAGGCCAAGAATGTTGCAGCATGCATAGGAAGAAGGCACGGTGCACCAAACTTCAACATTATGCTTATATGTATATTAATCTTATTAAATTAAATCTTTTATTTTTATTTGTAAGTGGCGTGCATTTTGTTAATGGCAATATTATGAATGTTATGTGTTAGTATTGACTACCGTTTAAAATCATATTTTTTTCCCGTTTTTATTAGGATTCACATTGACCTATTTGTAAAAACAAAACATATTTTAGGATAAACCTAGTTCGATCCACTTTGTAACTAGTTCAAAACAAAAAAATTATCTTCAAATAGATCAATTCTTTTACTGAGCCAAAAACTAAATTGTTTGTTAAAACTCTAGTTCAATTCTGAACTAGTTCAGGAGTGAACCGATTAGTGAACAAACCTAGTTTGAATAGAATATAAACATATACTCACTCGAGTCTTGATTAATCTTCCATATTTCTTATAAAATGCAAGTTAAAAGATGAAATAGATGTATTGATAATAGTTCAATGGAAAATCAAATTTTTACATATTGAAACAGATGTATTGATTGACGCAAAATTTATTTATGATAAAGTGGACTTCAACTTAAATTCATGTCTATTATTTTGAATTGCAATAAACTATTGCTTCAGTTTAGTAGATACAAGTTTAGGCACATCTATCAGAAAAGCTAACTTGGGCATTGTTAGGATTGGAGATCTTTAACAAGCCAAATTTGTTACATATTGTATTTCGTAAAAAGGCTTATGACATGTTTGGTTAACAACATATGAGTACAAAATAGGGAATAGAGAAGCAGAATATATGGAATAATGAATAAGAATATGAAGTTGTTTGATTGATAGTATAAAATAGTCTAGGAATCCAATGTTTGGTCGATGGAATGGTAAATGAAAATGGAATAGAATTAGGTCAAATGACATATATATACCAATCACCTCAATATGTCTAATACGTAAGAAAATTAAAATATAAAAATATTAATTAATTTTAATTAAGATACAATTTATTAGATAGAGTAAAATACAATTGTGCACCTTAAAGTTTGGACGAAAATCGAGTTTCCCCCTTCAAAATATAAAACATAGATTTTGTTCCTTCATGTTTAGTTAGCAATTGTGTTTACTCCCTGCGTCACTTTTTTTTATCAAAACTTAACAAAATATATTTTAAAAATAGCATAAATAATAGAATACTTTCAAAATGTCACAATTTAACCTTTCATTCATTTATGAATGTTACAATTAACTCTCAATTATATATTCAATTAAGTTTTGACGAAAAATTGACAGAGGGGGTAAACTCGTTTGGATGACAAAACATGAATGTTTTTTTTTTTTTCGAAAACAAACTTTAAGGAGGAAACTCGATTTTCGCTTAGACATTAGGGGGTACAGGTGTATTTTACCCTATTTGATACTTTAGAATAACGAGTAGACTACCTCATTGGTCACTTATGTGTGCCCAATGTGATTTATGTTTTTTTGCATTATTAAGTGGTCATTTATGTTCAAGATTAGACTATTTGGTCACTCTATCAGTCAACCGTTTATTTTTTCGTTAGTCAACCTTCTTAACATATTTGTAAATTATGAATTGATTGTTATGCTCTTCACTAATTTTCTTCTTCCACCTCTTGTCTTCCTCTTATTCTTTTTCCCTTATGAGTTATGAATAACTGAACCCAAAATTCAATTTATGGGCTCCAAATCAGAAAAAGAATGATATTTTTTACATTTCATTAAAAAAAACATTAATGGTAGAATAATAACGATAAATAGTAATTTTAACCAAAAAGTAACATTGTCAAACAAAAGTGATTAAATAGCACAACTTGAACAAACAAGTAACATGGCCAAACATAAGTGACCAAATAGGTAATTAACACTAGAATAAATTACATTAAATAACTAAAAAGTAAGGGAAAATTTATTTGCAAGTCATCGATTACTTTATACAGACTTTTGTTGAAAGACTAAAATGCCCTAATAGTTTTTTTTTTACATATTTGCCTTTACTAATTTTAAGAAAAATAATCATCAAATAGACACCATATTTTTGTAGTTACCAAAGTACAGTCTAAATTGTGAAAAATTCATACTTCTAGCAAGTTTTGAACTCTAAACCTCTTACATACTAGTTAAAAGTTTTATCACTACACTACTAATTCCAATTTTGTTTTTTGGTATATGCTTCAAATATAATTATTGAAGCAATTCTTAAATTATTGTATTAAACATCTCATGTTTATTTATTGATACTCTTTAGTAATTAACATTTGATCAACGTCATTTGTTTAATTATAGTTGTAAGTTAATTATGTATCTACTGTATTAATTTTTTGAAATGGTTGAAAAATAAGTAATATTCTAAATTTAGTATTTATATGCTACCAACATACTCATTTTGGAAAAAAATAATTTTTCAACCATCTCTAAAAAATTCTCATCAACCATAAAATGAGTTGTAACTCTAAACTTAGCAACACTACTTTGACCAAATTTTATGATCAATGTGAAAATTAAAACTTAATAACATACGTGTTGTTAGAGTTTTAATTTAATTATCTACATATTATAGTCTTTCTGATTTTTTAGAGATGTTTGAAAAAAATATTTTCAAAATGAGTATTCTGGTAGCCTATAAAGACTAGATTTGGAATATTAAACACTTATTTTTCAACTATTTGAAAAAATTAATACAGTAGATGCATAATTAAATTTATACAATAATCAAACAAACATCGTTGAATATATGTTAATTACTAAAAAATATCAATAAATAAACATGAGATGTTTAATACAATAATATGAAAGTTGTTTCAATAACTATATTTGAAGTATATAAGAACAATTGAATTTAGTATTGTAGCACTAAAACTTTTAACTAGTAAGTAAGAGTTTTAAGGTTTAAAACTTCCTAGAAGCGAAAATATGTGATCGATTTGATAATTAGTTTCCTTAAAATTAGTAAGGGCACATATGTAAAAAGCTATCACTACAAGAAACTCGTGCATTAGCGTCAGCGGAAAATCGATGTTAAGCTGTGAATTGGCGCTGCTATCACGGGGCAGCAACGAAATCTTTGTCAGTGTAGCCTCCGTCGCTAAATCGTTTACCCATCGCCAATTGACCGTTGCTAAGTTGCTGCCGATGTTAAGATGACATCTCCCAAAATGACTTTACAACCAAAGTAGGTTGTTGTTAAACACAATGAAAAGGCGACAGACACATTTGCGATGTTATAGATGGGCGTTACTGATGAAAATGTGTCATCGTTGAATTGCATATTTAGCTGTGACTTTGAAGGGTTGTCTTTTATTCGAAACAACGTCCATTTACTTGTTGTAAATACATGTTTTTAGTGATAACAACTACTAATATCAGTTTATGTCGCTGCTTAATACATACTTTTTGTGTCAACAACCACTAATCATTGTTAATGAACTACACAATACAGAGTAAAAAATATAATATATTATTTATCCAAGTATATATATATACATCTTAATAAACATCCAAACTACAAACTTACAATAATCTAAAATGTAGATACATAGTTTTCTAAAATGTCAATACATAATCTAAAAGATATGCATTAAGGGTAATCTCCTCCTATAAGTTTTAGCCAAGTACTCAAAACATGAGAAATAATAATAATAAAAATGTAGGAACAACTACCTACCTCACTACAAGCATGATGAGCACAATTTGTCCAGTACAATTTTTTTGCCCGACATTGATCGAATGCATGAATCAACTCATGGACAATAACTTGATTGACATCATCTTGCATGGTCATGTGATTGCTGCAAACTTGTATCTGAAAAAAGAAAAATAATCGTATGTTTTACCCTCATTCATCATAAGAAATGAAATGATTGAATTTGATCAACAAGGAATCAAATTCAAGTTGCACGACAAGCACGGATGACCTAGCATGCCCAAATTCAGTTTCCTCTATGATTTATATTTTCTAAGAAATCAGTTTCTACACTGTCACTTCTAAAATTTAGTGTAGTATGAGAGAGTCTGTTCACATTCACATCTGCAGAAGGGCAATTTACATATGTTAAGGTTTTCGAGAGAGCCTAATAACATTCACATCTGCAGAAGGGCAATTTACAGAGGCACATGCAAATCAAGATAATGTAATAGAACTCAACTCCTGAACACGGATTAACAACATATAGATAGGCGATTTGCAGGAAAATAACGAGACCAGTGATATGCAGAAAAATTGGAACAATCGTGACCTAAATCGGAACAACCGTGAACACTTACGATTCGTGACCTAAATCAAGAACAACCGTGACCTAAATGGACGGCAAAGTACAATCACATAATCAAGAACGGACGGAGGCGAGAGTCACGCAACGAACGGAGGCGAGACGACAAACGGACTGAGACAGACGGAGGCGAGACAACAAATGGACGGAGACAGAGAAGAGAGGAAGAGAGGAGTCGAAGAGAGGACTTAAGTTGAAGTGTCGAGAAGCAGAAGATGGCTCTAGAGAAGGCTACCATAAATGCTAGGTCACAAATATGCTCTGCATGTGCCTCCCACCATTCACCTCCTCTGCTCGTCAAACAACTGCTCCACCTGAGTTAAACCACATAAGCAAGTGATATAGTTATTTTAAAAAAAAAACATTAAATTGTGGTTCAATTCGGTTTAGTGGCGGTTCTATCAGTTTAGTGGGAGTTCTTAACATTTTGTGATGACAACGACTAATGTTAGTTGTCAATCTGTCATAGTTGTTTGTGCATTATTGACATCAACAATAGTCGCCACTAAAGAAATTATTTTACCAAAATAATTGAATATGTTGCGGTTGTAGCTACATCAGCGACAACAAATTCCGTTGTTTTACCAAACACGACCGTTGCGGTTGTAGCTACATCAGCGACAACAAATTCCATTGTTTAATACTTATTTTGTCTTTAGATTAACAAGTTGCAACTAATGGAATCCTTTAATATCAAAATTTGATTGTTGTAACACTTTCATTCATGTTAAACGCTTAGTGATGGAAAAAGGTAACAGTAAATGTAACCTTTACTGATGGAAAACACATTGTGCCTAATACGTAATAATAACAACACCAAAACATTCATACACAATATCCCTACTTTTAACTACAACTGTTAGCGTCAACACAAAAGTCTCGTCGCTGTTACAACAGATTCTTGTAGTGTATTAGTGCATTTTGGTCTTTTAACCAAAAAGATCAGTATAAAGTAATCGATGATGTGCAAATAGAATTTCCCAAAAAGTAATTAAATTAAAAATATAGTTTATTAGAATTAGAATAAATTATATTAACTTATAACTAAAATAAAAAATATAATATATTAGAAAATTTGAATAAATTAGTAAACTAATAATAAAAATGTTTTATATTAGAAATTTTAGAATAAATCAAATAAAATTTAAATATAATTAAATTAAACATATAATTTATTAGAAAATAAAAATTAAATAAAAAATATTACTTAAATTATTTATGAGAGTATATTTTGGTTTAAGTATTTTTGTAATTAATTTAAATGGTTGAAGACAATTTCATCATTTTGTTTCTATTCCTTATTCGAGGAAGTCGCGAAATAACTATTTCGTCCAAAAACTTAAAAATGTCCATTCCAAAATTTTGATTATGTATTCTGCAAATTTTTAGTAACTAAACAATGAAATACGAATTATATATTCTGATTTTTTCTTTATTCCACAAACGAAACACTCAGTTATAATTGTATTTTTAAATACCTTATAGAGGTGTCTTAACCGAATAACAAAAGTAAATTATTATATAATATATGGTAAAATACGACATTAACCCTAATGTTTAACGAGATTTTCAGTTTCCCCCTTAAAGTTAAATCGTAAAATTTTATTCTCTCATGTTTGAGGAAAATGAAACTTTGCCCCAACAACCAACTTTTCCATCCAAATTTAACAGAATAAGTTTTGAAAATTGCAAAAACAACATAAAAATTTCAAACAAACCCGCCTCAGACGGGTTTTTTGGGATGAACTCGGTCTCAAGCTCGGGCCTCCAAACATGAGTCCTGAAAATTATGGTCCCGAATTCACCCAAATTTCTAACACAACAACAACAACAAAAAACACAAAAAACTCCAACCACTAAGTGCTCCGTCTGCGCTTAAAATCAAATTGGGTTCTATCAAGTGTTGGGAGTTCGGGTTCGAAACCCACTAGATTAGTCTAGTCAGGACACTAGTCTGCGTTGGACCCATTAGAGAACGTGTCGACCATTCCATTCGAACTCTTTAACATTTCTCAAACAGAGACAAACGAAGAGCAAGAATACTGGCATGTTCTTTTCGCGGAAAGGAAAAGGAATTCGGCTTACGGATTCCGTAAGAAGTTGTTCTTTTCACAGAATTGGAAGAAATTGGCTTACAGATTCCGGGCGGGGTAGACTTAGACATTCTGTGTGAAAATCTCGGAATGTCTAAGCCTAGAGAGCAATGTATCCGGAATAGAGGAGTAAAATACTATTTTGCCCTCATAAGCTTTTCTTAAGGGCGAAACTACCCTCCACTCTGCTTCATTCAGACTGAAGTCATCCCTGGTCCTTCTTCTCGTTTTCATGAAGCTCCCCTGGTCCTTTGATTCTCCTTCGATCCTTCGTCTCCAAGTATGTTTCGATTCTTCATATTCTTCAGGTATGAACCTCCCCTTGTCTTCACCGAACCCAAAATTCGAATTCTGGGTTCATCACGAACCCAAAATCACCGATTTGAATTGCTGTTTTCGTGCTGGGTTCATGCTAAACCCAAAATCGATTCTGGGTTCAGCACGAACCCAAAAATCGATTGAATGCTGTTTGTTTGTTGTTTGAATTGCTGGGTTCAGTTGTTTGCTGTTTGAATTGCTGCATTGTGCTTTATAAATGTTGTTCAGTTGAATTGTTGTTCTAGCCAACCAGAGAAGAAACATGGATAGTTGAATTCTGCAACTTGGTGAAACTAATCTTGATATGCTCAAGCCAAGATGTGAAGAAGATGGGTTCGCGAGGCAAGCTCCCGATGTCATCATTAGAAGGGGAAGAGATCGTGATAAGCTCGGATACTACTGAAAATTGAGCTCTGACCACGTTTGACCTTTGTTGTTGGATAAATCTAGGTTACTGTTTTGTTGCTTGTTGTTCTGTTGCTGTAAGAAGGCTTGCTTTTGTTGCTGTTGTTGTGAGGGGAGACTTATGAAACTGAAATATGTTAATATTTTGGTTTCTAATGGGTCTGTTTTTCACTTTCTTATAAATATATGAGTTTATTATGAAAAGTAGAATCAATGTCTTATTAGTTTTCCTGATCATTAAAATTTTGATTAAAAAAGTTAAGAAATCACTCTTTCAAATAAATTATATATATATTTTTTAATTATTATATTAAAGTTTTAATTATTCTTCTTTTAAAAAAATAAATAATACAAATTATATGTATTATATATTATACATATATAAGGAGTGCCAAATATATCATTTTATTTTGTTACATTTTCATATACAATTTCATAAATAAAAAAAGGTAAATGGTCAAAGTGCCCCCTAAAGTTTGGCCGAAATTTAAGAATCCCCTTAAAGTTTAAAGTACCCCTTAATGTTTGAAAATGATGAAAAATCCCCATTGTCAGATGCTCTTTTAGGAGGAATTTTTCATTATTTTCTTAACATTAGGGGATTTTAAACTTTAAGGAAGAATCTTAAATTTCGACCAAACTTTATGGGTCATTTTGACCATTAACCCAATAAAAAAACAGAACTCGAACTCGTATTAAAAAAAAACTTCATCTTCTTATGTCCAAACCAAACAAACGCAGAGCAGAAGAGGCAACCCTAAAATTGGTAGCTCCGTCGGCTCAGGCAAACTGCTCACTCAGTGAAAACCTAGTAGAACTCGGTCGCTTGCTCGCCGCAAGTCAGAACTAACATCCATTTCTTGCCTCTCTGATTTTCATCAGGTAATTACTATATCACTGAATTTGGTTGAGAGTCGAGTTTGTCTGCTATGCTAATGTCCAACCCACGTTTTAGTGTAGAAAGAGGTTGGTTATTGGACATTGATATATCTGAAACATAAACTTGTTCTAAATGGAGACCGATATCCAAGACTGCAGTGAGATATTTCTCTAAATCCTGTCACATTCTTTTGCAGATTCCCGACTTAGGAATTACGAGTAATGGGAGATATCTCAAACAATAGCAGTGTTAAGCTTCCAATTCCGGGGAAAAGAAACATTCTCATCACCAGCGCATTGCCTTATGTTAACAACGTGCCTCATCTTGGCAACATCATCGGCTGTATGTTTATATTTCCTTCTGTCAAACTACTACTGTGTTATTGTTCATGTTAGTTTTTTTCTGTTTTACGCATGTGCATGTCGAGATTTTACTGTTGTAAGCATATGCATGGCGGAGTTCCCCCTTTTCAAACTTGTCAAATTCGTGTCTTCTGCTGATTTCGTATAGTTCTTTTTCAGCATACATCTTCTGATGAAATTGTCCCTTTTAGAGCATGAGATGTTAGCAGAACTGCAGAAGGAGTTCCCTTTTCCATAGAACTGATCAGATTTGAGTTTTATTGTTGGATCAACTTCTCAGTAGTGGGAGAAAGAGAATAGTAGTTTTGCACTGTTGGCGATGTTTTCTACCCCAGATTGTTTAAAGATATATTTTGGTTTGAACAGGTGTATTGAGTGCTGATGTTTATGCTCGATATTGCCGTCTTAGAGGCTACAATACGATTTACATATGCGGAACAGACGAGTATGGCACTGCAACAGAAACAAAGGCAATGGAAGAGAAATGCACACCCCAGCAAATCTGTGACAAGTAATTATGTAAATCATAGTTAATGGCATTGATGATTAATGAAAATCACGTTTTCTTAAAATTGCCAGTAAAACCCTTCCTTAATGTTCTATTTAATTCATATCAGCATATCATTTTTCATCTTTGGAAATACGAATTACGACCTACTGCAAGAAACAGATACCCTATTTGTTTGAAAGGTTGAGTGAAGTTCGGAAGTGACTGGAACAGTCTTTAGGGTATTGGCAGAAATGATTGATGCGTTGTAGCATAGCCACATAAGTGGAGTTTAGTTTTGACTGTTTAATGTAATAATGAAATCGTATCGGCATCTCATTTTCATATTTGGCAATACAACCCACTTCAAGACACAGATTTCATTTTTCTTGAAAGTTTTTTTTGCCAACCATTTTTCTTGAAAGGTTGACTGAAGTAAAAAAGTGTCTGGAGCAGTTTTTAGTGTATTTGCAGAAACAATTGATGCTTTCATGGCATAGCCGCATATGTGAAGTTTAGTTTTGACTGTTTAATGTACTAGTGAAATCATATCTGCATCCCATTTTCATCCAACTTTCGCAATACGACCTACTGCAAGACACAGATACCCTTTTTGAGTGTAAGGTTGACTGACGTTTGGATGTGACTGGAACAGTTTATAGTGTATTTTCAGAAACGATTGATGCTTTCATAGCATAGCCACATAAGTGAAGTTTAGTTCTGACTGTTTGATGGTGCATCTAGACAAGTGTTACATCTATTCATAGTCTTATTTGACATCACAATAGCACCTAGATTAATCTACCTTATATGATGCATACTGATTGATGCACCTTGTATCAAAAGTCACTGATGCATTTGCTTGTCTTTGAATTTTGTGTCCTTGCATATGTTTTTTATTTTCCTTCATGTCTATGTAGTTCTTGCTTATTGATACAGCTTACTGTAAGAATAATGAGAACTTATGATTATTGTTGTCATGTCTGTTTTTTTGTAGATACCACGAAATTCATAAGCAAGTCTATGAATGGTTTAACATCAGCTTTGACAAATTTGGGCGCACATCAACCCCCCAACAGACTGAAGTGTGCCAAGCTATTTTCAATAAGTTGTTTGAGAATGGTTGGCTCTCTGAGAATACAATGCAGCAGGTAGTTCATGCTAAAGTCTTTGAGTATTTGTAATTTTTTCTTCCACTCTTTGGATAAACCTATTTGTTATTCCGACTGTCTAACTTATACAAGTAACCCATAGATTTTACTAACCCTTATTGTATCATCTGTTTTCAAAAGCTTTATTGTGATGCATGTGAACGCTTCTTAGCGGACCGGCTTGTGGAAGGTAAATGTCCCACCCAAGGGTGCAACAATGGTTCTGCTCGTGGAGACCAGTGTGAACAGTGCTCAAAACTTTTAAATCCAACGGAGCTAATTGAACCCAAGTGTAAGGTAACAAAAATAGATTATTTCTTTGATTTTTCAGTTTTGATGGTTAGACACTAGTTAGTGTGATTTAGTTTTTCATCTTCTAAGCTATATTGCCTAATATGTTTTGTAATAAGGCTAGTCGTTTCATTCTTTCAGTTACTTATTTTGTCTTCTAGTGTTGTGTTGTGGTACTTGGAGGCAGACATATAATTTATGCGAAATAATTAAACTAGATTTTACCCTTATTCGTAGAAAGGCTTAGATTTCATTGGAACTGGAGTTGTTTTCCTATTTCAATATCATAGCACTAGGATTGTGTTTTGATGTTAACTGCATTCGGGATGATTCTTTTGTCATGTAATTTGTTTCGTTAATGAGGAGATTTTTTTTTTGGCCAAACAATGAGGAGATTTAGGAACTTAATATACCCTTTTTAATTCTAACGAAGGACTGAAAGATTGCAGTTTACCATGCTCTTTTAATGCTGCCTAGGTTTTACCATTCTCTTTTAATGCTGCCTAGGTTTGTCAAGCGACTCCTCGCCTTCGTGATACAGACCACTTATTTCTAGAGCTTCCTCTACTGAAGGATAAATTGGTAGAGTATATTAATGGAACATCTGTGGTTGGATCTTGGAGCCAAAATGCTATCCAAGCAACAAATGCCTGGCTTAAGGAAGGCTTGAAACAACGGTGTATTACGAGGGATTTGAAGTGGGGTGTTCCAGTCCCACATGAAAAATACAAGGATAAGGTTGGATTTTTATATGTTTTTGAAAATGGGTTGTTCGTTTTAGAATATATATATATATATATATATATATATATATATTGAATTTTAAAGGATTTTTGTTTCTACCAATCATCTCCTTACAGTAGACTTGGGTGTAGCTGCTAAAGTTTTCATCTCATGTTCACTCTATTGATTTTAAACTATTTCAACTTGTACATGACACATTTTTAGGTATTCTATGTCTGGTTCGATGCACCAATTGGCTACATCTCAATCACTGCATGCTACACTTCTGAATGGGAAAAGTGGTGGAAGAACCCGGAAAATGTGGAGTTATATCAGTTTATGGGCAAGGATAATGTTCCATTCCACACTGTGAGTATTAACTTTTTTCTCTTTTAATTGTCTCGACAGTTCAGTTTAACTTACTTCATGTTCTCCTTGTGATCTGAATAATTTATAAGAGTATTCGTTGATAGTGTGCATGCGGTGCAGCTGTGATAGTTAAATTCAGAACAAGGAATTAAGTTTTATAGATTTCTCTGGATTTGAATTTCCATAGCAATCTATTAAGTTGGCTTGTGCTTTACGGGCTATAGCCGTGTAGCACATTTCTTAACATATTAGCTTTTAGTGGCCTCTATCTTGACTTTGAGCTCTTTTTTGTTTGGAGATTGCCTAGAACGAAAATTATTGGATCGTGTGCTTGAAGGAGTTAAAGTACATGTCAGCCCAAGTGTTTAAATACTGGAATGTGTGCAATTCCTTAAGCTGCTGTTTTTTTTTTCCAGGTCATGTTTCCATCAACACTTTTTGGAACTGGTGAAAACTGGACTCTGATGAAGACAATCAGTGTTACAGAATATCTGAATTATGAAGCAGGTTAGAAGCTTTAGTGGTGCTGGCTTAATTAAGTATGATAATTGGCTTAGGTTATTGAAGCCTAATTTAACCAAACATTTGGTTTATATATTTTTCTTGCTAATTTACTATCATGTTATTTTTTATAGGGAAATTCTCCAAGAGTAACGGGATTGGAGTTTTTGGTAATGATGCTAAAGATACGAATATTCCTGTTGAAGTGTGGAGGTATTATTTGTTAACAAACCGACCTGAGGTAACAAACCGACATGATCCGTCTGTTAGTTATTTTGTTTCTATCTGATATTGTGCTTATTTTTAGCCTTTGTTGTCAAAACAGGTTTCTGATACCCTATTCACATGGGTTGACTTGCAAGCAAAGCTAAATGGCGAATTGCTGAATAACCTGGGAAATTTTATCAATCGAGTTTTAAGTTTTGTTGCTAAACCCACAGGTAGGCTTGCATATTTCACTGATTTTGTCTGTTTTGTTCTTGATGAAAATGTTCTTGAAAATGTTTATATATATATATAATTTGAATATTAGTACGCCGCTCCATGTGATGTAACTGCATGCACGTATCTAATCTTCATGTAATGATGTATGTTAATTCATCAGACCTGTATCTCACAATGTGTGATAGTCTCATAATGAGTAGATTCAAAATGGGTCTGTTTCATTACCACGTATGAATTTAAATTTTTGAATTTGGTAAGACTCATCTTGGTCTGTTTATTATTTCATTCCAAATATGAATATGTAAGCTTTGTTTTGAGCCTGTACTACAGACGTATCGTGCTATTCACTTTGATGGGTATGGAAATTTGCAAGACATGTTAAGGTCGGTATGATGGATCATCTCAAGGTCTATATGCTAAGACAAATCTCAAAAGTGTGGAGAGGCACCTTAATTAAGTTCCAACCCTTTTATTTAGGGGGCATAAGATTAAACCATTCTTTGTATTAGCAAAATTTCTCATGAAAACCGTTGCCCCTTGTGTTTGCATGAGTAGTATCCTCTAGGTGCTTTGATAACGATATATTAACAACATTAAATAAAGCTTCAAAGTAAAGTTTCGGTGCTTACTCATTTATATGTTAGCGAAATGCTATGTAATAGTAGTAAGAGAGAGATGAAAAAGCTGCAACTAGGTTTCGGTACTCCTTGAAGGCATTACTAGATTACACTCAAGGGGTTGTTGCACAGGAAGATTTTCTGGCTTCTGCTAGTGGTGTTTAGTCTGCTGAAGCTTTTTCTTCATCTTTTTGGTTGGGTAGATTATCATATTATATTCATACATGTGTCTTCAAGCAATTCAATATTCACAAACTGACGATTTATATTACAGATGTTGATTGTGGGGATTATGGAATGTTTCCTAAGCATGTTGATCTTGTACTATTGCAACTGAAGTTTGATTGTGGCAATTAATGAGTTGTAAGGAAATTCTTGTGAAAGTAATGATCAGAACAATAGCCAATTATTTTCATGAACTTGTGATTTTTTCTCTAGGTCAAGGGTATGGATCAGTTGTTCCCGATGCCCCCGGTGCAGAATCTCACCAATTGACAGTAAACCTTGCCGACAAAGTTGGTAAATATGTGGAACAGTATGTGGACGCAATGGAAAAGGTATATGTTTTATTATCTCTCAAATGGGGCACTTCTGTTTAGTTAGGCTCAGTATACTGTCTCTGCAGGTAAAGCTGAAACAGGGACTTAAAACTGCAATGAGCATTTCAAGTGAGGGGAATGCTTACCTGCAGGTGATTATTGGGTTCTTGCTGTGACAGTAGTCAGCGCACCATTTTTATTCTGTTTATATATACCACATGTCATTATTGATCCAAAATGCAGGAAAGTCAATTCTGGAAGCTGTACAAGGAAGACCAATCTGCATGTTCCATAGTTATTAGAACATCACTTGGGCTTGTGCATACCCTTGCTTGCTTGTTGGAGCCATTCATGCCTTCATTTTCTCAGGAGGTACTGCTTAATTTTGTTGAATAGCATTTATCTGTAATAGTTTATTTCATTTACTTTTTGTTGACAAAAAATGTGTACGTTAACTTGTAGGTACTCAAGCAGCTCAATCTGTCTCCGGAGTTCCACCTTTCCCTTAAAGATGAAGATGGGGATATTGATAGGGCGAAGAGACCTTGGGAGATTATACCTAAAGGTCACAAGATTGGTACGCCTGTACCATTGTTCAGGGAATTGGTAATCTATCTTTCATTTCTTCAGTTTTCCTCTCCCTCCCTCATAGCCAGCATTTGTTCATAGTATCTTGTTTTCTGGCAATGGCTTTGCTACTAATCCCATGTCTTGGATGGCAAAGATTTATTTTGTTGAGGTTAAAGTTGTAATAAAATACATGAAAAATATAAGTAATTAATCAATACTAAGTCTGATCAATTCATATTGATATCTGATTCTGCAAATTTTGCATGTATTATTTGTTGTATATGAATCTTACCCTGTTTTGTCTATAATTCTTTTACCAGCTTTTAAAAAACATAAAATTTTCTGAATTGTCATTTTAATATTATGAATAAATTTCAAAATCAATATCCTCAAAATCTTTAGACTTTTAAGTTTTAAGGGTGAAAAAGGAACTTTGTTTAACTTGAATGGTAATTTTCTACCTTATTCGAGTGGGGGCAGACTGTGTCTCTTGTGTTATATAGCTCCATCACTGATGGTTGGTCTTTGTCTGTCCTTCACTGTATCCAGAGAGACGATGAAGTAGAAAACAACAGGAGCAGGTTTGCTGGAAGTCAAGCTGACAGGCTTGAGAGAGCGGAAGCTGAGGCACAGAAAGTGGCTGAGCAATTGAAGAAAACAAAAATTTCAGGTGAATTACCTTTTCCTCATCTCTTAGCCACGGTGATTTTTTATCAGCGCAAGGTTTAGTGCTTCTGTTGTCTTGTCTTCTGCGGTGTTGGTTTTAACATATGCAATAGAGTTTGAATTTGGACACGTTTAATTTGAGCTCTTTTTTGTAACAGATGGCAAAGCAAAAAAACAACAGTCAACAAAGTCTGCTGGAAGTCAATCCAAGACCAAAAATGCTGCTCCTGCTGATGCAGAAATTTCTGTCTCAAGACTTGATATCCGCGTTGGACTTATTAAATCCGCAAAGAAGCACCCCGATGCAGATTCTCTGTATGTAGAAGAGATTGATGTAGGTGAAGGACAATGTCGAACAATCATTAGTGGTCTTGTTAAGTATATACCTCTAGATGAAATGCAGGTAACTAACTAAAACTCTATCCTTTATAGAGCAGTTTATTACTTACGCGAGTGGACATGCTTATTGAATGGTGCCAACTTTTTGCAGAACCGGAAAGTTTGTGTTCTTTGTAACTTGAAGCCAGCTAACATGAGGGGAATAAAGTCGCAGGGGATGGTTCTTGCTGCTAACAACAGTGACCAGACTAAGGTAATTTGCCTGGAACCACATTTTTTGATCACTTGATAGATGTGATGATGGATGGCATTTTGGTTTCATCAGGTGGAACTTGTGGAGCCTCCTGAAGGTTCCAAGGTTGGGGAGAGAGTTACCTTCCCTGGATTTGAAGGTGATGCTGATGAGGTTTTGAACCCAAAGAAGAAGGTGTGGGAGACGCTGCAGCCTGATCTTCATACAGACTCTGAATTTGTTGCACGCTACAAGGAGGTGCCATTGACCACTTCTGCTGGTATATGCAAGGTTGCCACCCTCCAAAACGCCTCCATCAGGTAGATTTTTGCCTTGTTAGAAGGTGCAGGGTAAAACTAAACCACCATAAGTATTTTTGCTAAATTAATTCATCACACTATCATTTGTTCTTTCTGGAGACAATGTTAGGTGTGTTTGCTATTATACTACTTCCTATATATACACACAAGAATACATTTTCATCTTTGTTTGGATGTCGTAATAGACTTTCCATACTTGTGTGTTGCCTATGATTGGATAAAGAGTCCATGCATGCAGCCTGGCCTAGTTATTTGGAACTGATTGATGCTATAAAGTTCACTGGATTATGGTTTATGTTGGTCAGGACTAAATAAGTTCGATTCTATTTTGTTGGGCAAGGCTTTATGATTATTAGAAAAGTCACACCCTATCGCATTCATCAATTATGTTGGCTTCTCATATGATGCGCTAATGGGGTATGAAGTCGTCTGTAACATATAAGAGATGAAATAAAAGTATGTATTTGTAGAGAATAGAAATTATCGAACTTGAAGAGATGAGGGAATATAGAGATTTTACATTTTGTATCCTTAGTGTAAACGGTAGGTTTTTTATGGAGTTGTACTAAATCAGCAAATGACGTATTAGGCGTGCAGTTAAGAGCAATTTTACAAGGTTCGATTGTTTGTAATTTGTACCGATGTATGAACGCTGTGCATGTGGACGGCATTCTTGATTTCATGATAGTTTTGTTCAACACAATGATCATTAGAAAATTATGACTTTATACAAATGATTTTTATCAATGATCAAAATGCCCTAGAAGTGTTTTATGTGTTTGCACTTTTCACTAATGACTAATGTGGTAAATTACAAGTTACTTTCTACCAACTAATTATTTACGTTATGTACATCACTTCTACATTTATCATCCTTCATCCTACGTCAGCCAATGTTCACCATCTATCATTATCGTCCACTGTACATCATCGCCCCTATATATTGTAAGGGTTAATTGTCAATTTGCCCCCTAATGTTTGGATCGAATTTAAAATTCCCCCTTAAAGTTTAAGATTTTAAATTTTAGTCATAATATTTGGACGAAATAAAAAATCCCCCCATTCCGTCTTAAGGCCGCTTATTTGAAACGGTAAACCCGACACGTGCCTTGCACATGCATTTTCTTAAGAAAAAAAGACACAAATGCCCTTATGTCCGTTCATCACATCGGTTTCTATGAAACATGTCCATGTTTGGAAGATTTTGGGCACGATAAACCCAAATGTCTAAGTTTCCATGTAAGAGCAGGACCTTCCAAGATCCTTTGGGAAGAGTCACTGAATGAGCTTGAATGGATATGAACAGACTGAGTGGGTTTGACAACCTGACCTGTGTAGTTTTCCTCCCACGAACTCGAGAACGAGTCATTAGGATAGCCATATAATTTTCCGAGGTTGCTATCGCACCTTGAATTCAAACGCCCCTGTAGTGGGTGGTGTGCAGATGGTGTCGGAGAGGGAAGAGCGCTTGGTTGCTGCTGATCTGATATACGCATATGACTCATAACATCCTCCAATGGAGGGTAAATGGAATGGCGACCAGAGGAAGAAGTACTATTCATCCATTCATGATTAGGTGGAGTCTCCACAAGTGAAGGAACATCAGAATCCTGACAACCATGACTGGAGAAGGCTTGGCCGAGGACTAGGAGGAGCTGCTGGGTAGGGATACGGGTAAGGGTTGTGTGGTGATGGAAACCGCCGTGGGTAGTCCAAAGGGCCTGAGTAAGATGGTTGAGCAGGTGGGGGTGGGTAGTCTAACCTGCCAGAATGGGAGGGTGGAGGAGGTGGATATTGAGGAGGATAAACATAAGCTGGAGTATGCGGGTAAGGGTAATGAGGTGATGGTGGTTGTGGTGGATATTGGTAGTTAGGCGATGGTGGATATGTATACCGATTGTGCTGTGGGTATTGAGAACCATGGTTACTATCATTATCCATCCCTCTACCACAAACTACAAACATTTGAAGCGTAGATGATCGATAGTTGTTCAAAACAGAAGATTACACAGCAAAAAGACCTCACCCAGCAGCTATATCCAATTTCAAATCAAGAAGAGAGCTCTGAATCAGAGAAATCAAAAGCTAAAGTCAGGCATGGAAGCGCATTTGGGTTTATCGTGCCCAAAATCTTCCAAACATGGACATGTTTCATAGAAACCGATGTGATGAACGGACATAAAGGCATTTGTGTCTTTTTTTCTTAAGAAAATGCATGTGCAAGACACGTGTCAGGTTTACCGTTTCAAATAAACAGCCTTAAGACGGAATGAAGGAATTTTTGATTTCGTCCAAACATTAGGACTAAAATTTAAAATTTTAAACTTTAAGGGGGAATCTTAAATCCGGTCCAAACATTAGGGGGCAAATTGACAATTAAACCTATTGTACAATAACTATCGTCCTCCGTTCGTGTGTCGGCATCAACCAATTGTCACCACCTATACTTTTTTTTAGAGAATTCTCTAACCTTCTAGAGTTTCCAAACCTTTATACATCTCTTGAATATTGTACAATGTTGTAGGATTTCTTGAATATTGTACAATGTTGTAGGATTGCGTGGAGTATTCTAGAACGGTGTAGAAAATCTTAGAGCTTTATAGAAAATTTTAGAGTAGTGATCTAGAAAATTCTTTGCCCTAACCATTCCTTGTTTTAAGATTTCCCTATAAATAGAGGGAGTTTCATTTGTGTAAATCACCAAGCAATAAGAGTTAACAAGTTCTCTAGAGCTTCTCTCTATTTAGACTTGTCTTCTTGTCTTGAGTCATTCAGAAGGCTTACCTAGGAGCTTTGCGAAGATAAAGCTTCCTAAGGTCGCATGGGACGTGTGAAGAAATTGCAAATCCATGACAGTTGGTGCCAGTGCCACCAGGTTAGAATGACGGATCCAAGCGAGATCACCATGGAGCCCTAAGAGACACGAAAGAGTAAGAGGACGAAGGATTCAACCTCATCTATGGAGTCTTGTCTCGATGGCGTCGAGAAATCCATGACCAAAATATTAACCAAGATTGAGGAATGATATCAGTTTCATAGGGAGGTGAATACCCATGGAAATGTTGTGATGAGGATGGAGGTAATGGTAGCGGATGTCAAGGACCGACTTGACATCGCTGGGCAAGGTTTGGAGGAGTTAGGATTGAAGGGACAATCTGAATGGCTCAAGGAGTCCATTCTGAGCATCATCAACCACACCATCGAGGCATAACATGTTGAGAACGTTGCTTTCTAAGACTGGGTCTTAGGGGAGCTAACAAAACTCCAAGAACAAATGGAGGAATACCGCGTCGGTCTGGAGGAAATCACGGTGGATTGGGTCACGTGCAAACGGGTAGTGCCAATGGTGGCGCCATCGAAGATTGAATGATGGCGACGCCATGGGTGGATACCCCCAAACCAAAAGAGTTTGATGGCAAGCGGGATGCCAAAGAACTAGACAACTACATGTGGCACATGGAGCACTACTTTGAAGCTTTAAACATGCAAGATGAGCATATCAAGGTACGTATTGCCTCTCTCTACCTTACTAATCTTGCTGGTACTTGGTAGCATCGTAAGCATGGTGAGATAGAGAAGGGTACATGCACCATTGACTCATGGAAAGAGTTCAAGCGTGAACTCAAAAAGTAATTATATCATGAGAATGTGACTATTAATGTGCGGAAGAGAATGAAAGAGTTGAAACACACCTCTTCTATCTGCAACTATGTTGAGGAATTTTCTGCCCTCATGCTTCATATCACGAACATAAGTGAAAGAATTTTCCTCTTCAACTTTATCGATGGTTTCATGTCTTGGGTAGCTCAAGAACTCAAGCGTTGTGGAGTCAACGACATCTCTACCACCATGATAGTGGTCGGAACCTTAGAAGAATTTGAGTATCATAAGAGTAACAACCCTTCAAAGCCCAAGTCTTCAAAGGATAATCACATTAAAGGTGGAGGAGCGAAGGGGTTCAAGCCTCCACAATACAAATACCGAGGATACAAGCCTTCACCATAAAAAAAGGGTAAGAAAGACCACTCCAAAGATAAGAAGTCAAATGATGCTTGCTTCCTTTATGACGGTCCACATTGAGCTAGAGATTGTCCTAAGAGGAAGACCCTCAATGTCATGCCGGAAGAGACGGAAATTCAAGATAAGTCACACTTGAGGTGTCTACAACTTCTCAACTCTCTCAAAGCAAGCACGAAGCCAACCACTAAGTATGGATCTTTGATGTTTGTAGAGGTACCCGTCAATGGGAAGACGAGTCGTGCCATGATCGACTTAGGACCTTCTTAAAACTTCATTAAGAAGGAAAATGCCACATGACTAGGGATTCCTCTAAGTAAGGGTCAAAGACTGATGAAAAACGTAAATTTATAGGCCAAACCCATTGATGGTATAACTCACAGGGTGGATTTACAACTTGACACTTGGAAAGGTACGGTGGATTTCTCAGTTGCTATGGATGACTTCAACATCATGTTGAGGATAGAATTCTTGAGACAGTTCACTGTAGTGTCTCTTCCCCATTATAACTTAGTATACATCTTAGAAGGTGGTCCATGCATGATACCCACCATGTCCAAGCCAAACACCATTCAACTTCTATCCGCCATGCAATTCAAGAAAGGATGGAAGAAGCACGATATGTCTTACTTGGTTAATGTGGAGGAAGATAAAGTGAAGAATTCCTCCCCTCCACAGATCCAAAACGTGCTTAGGGATTGTGAGGATGTTATGCCTTCATAGTTGCCCAAGCAACTACCACCTTGGAGAGAGGTGGACCATCACATCGAGTTGGAACTAGGTGCCAAAGCACCTTATCGCATGCCGGCTCCCAAGCTTAAAGAACTAAGGAGGTAACTTAAGTAACTACTTGATGTCAGATTCATCCAACCCTCCAAGGCACCATATGGGGCACACGTGTTGTTCCAAAAGAAACATGATGGGTCTTTGCGTTTGTGCATTAACTATCGAGCTCTAAATAAGGTAACCATAAAAAATAAGTACCCTATTCCTTTAATTACTAATTTGTTTGATATGGTCCATGCAAAATACTTCTCTAAGCTTAATTTAAGATTGGGGTATTATCAAGTGAGAATTGAGGAAGGAGATGAAGCAAAGACAACTTGTGTAACTCGCTCCGGAGCATACGAGTTACTAGTGATGCCCTTTGGCCTCATAAATACTCCAGGCACCTTCTTCACACTCATGAACAAGATCTTGCATCCTTATCTTTATTAATTGTGGTAGTCTATTTAGATGATAGTGTCATTTATAGTTCTACTCTTAAGGAACATATGGAGCATTATATTTAATGGTTGTTTTCTGTGTCTTAAGGCAAAACCAACTCTATGTCAAGAGAGAGAAATGTTCATTTGCACTATCAGAAGTCCATTTCCTTGTCCATAAAATCCAAGGTGCAAAACTCAGCATGGAAGAAGGGAAAGTTGATGCCATCAATAATTGGGATCCTTCCATTAAGGTTACTGAGCTTCGATCATTCCTTGGGCTTGTCAACTATTATAGAAGATTTATAAATGGACACTCTACAAGAGCATCCCATCTCAAAGACTTGCTCAAGAAAACAAAAACATGAGAATGTTCATCAAGGTGTCAGGAAGACTTTGATGATATGAAGACAACCATCACAGAGGAACCGGTCTTAATGTTGCCAGATTGTACTAAGCCTTTTGAGGTACAATCAGATGCATCAAATTTTGCCGTAGGGAGAGTTTTCATGCAAGAGGGACATCCCATTGCATATGAGAGTCTCAAACTCAATGACACTGAAAGAGGATACACTGTGCAAGAGAAGGAGATGAAGACTATCATTCATTGCCTTAGAGTTTGACGACACTATTTGTTTGACTCACATTTTGTGGTCAATATAGTTAATATTATCACTAGTTAATTCCAAACTCGTAAGAAACTAAGCCTAAAGCAAGCTAGGTGTCAAGAATTTTTGTCAGAATTTGATTTTTTCATGGAGTATAACTCTGTTAAGGCCAACCTTGTTGTTGATGCACTAAGTAGGAAATGTGAACTTTCTGCTATCACTCAAGCTCAAGGGGATCTCCTTGATATAATTCGTGAAGGTATAAAGCATGATCCCTTAACCAAGGAGAGGAAAACTAAAAGATTCTAGGCAGATGACGGTTTTCTCTACACCATAAGGCGACGAATCTATGTTCCAAAGTGGAGAAACCTACGAAGGAACCTTGTTAAGGAGTGACATGATTCCTTATGGTCTGGACATCCGGGTCAACGACGTACTTGTGCTTTGTTGGAAGCTTCCTACTATTGACCTCAATTGCGAGATGAGTTGGAACTCTACGTGAAAACATGTCTTGTTTGTCAACAAGATAAGGTAGAGAATCAAAGTTTTGTAGGATTACTAGAATCCCTACCCATTCTTTCTCATCCATGGGAAAGTATTAACATGTACTTTATAATGGCTCTACCTAAATAAGAGGGGTATGGTACCATTATTGTGGTGGTAAACCGATTCTCCAAGTATAAAACCTTCATAGCGGCCCCTAAGGATTGCTCAGCTGAATAAACATAAAAAATATTCTTCAAGCATGTGGTGAAGTGTTGGGGCTTACCACGAAGCATCATTAGTGATCGAGATCCTCGCTTTATAGGAAAGTTATGGTCAAGACTATTCAAACTTATGGGGTCTGCCCTACAAGTGTCTACCATCTTTCACCCTTAGTCAGATTGGGAAAACCGGGAGGGTGAATGCCTTTCTGGAATTATACTTGAGGCACTTTGTAAGTGCCAACCAATCCGATTGGACTAAGTTATTGGATGTCATCCAATTCTCCTGTAATTTACAAAGGAGTGAATCCACAAACAAAAACCCATTTGATATTGTAATGGGACAACAACCACTTACTCTCCAGTCATTGGAGACAAGCTATGCGGGGAATTGACCGACAACCTTCAAGGTTGCTAAGTCTTGGAACGAACAATTTGTTGTGACCCGCTCTTATTTAGACAAAGCAACCATGAAGATGAAGAATTGAGTTGATAAAAAATGACACATGGAATATCGTATTGACGACCTAGTGTTAGTAAAGATATTGTTAAGCCAACACAAGTTCACAAGAAAGTTACAAAAGAGGCTTGTACGACGTTACAAGGGACCATTCCCAATCATCAAGAAAATATGGAAGGTCTGCTACAAGTTAGACTTACCCTCCAAGTTCAAGCTTCATCCCGTCTTCCATGTCAACTGTTTGAAGCTTTACCATGGTGATGAAAAGGAACCAACACGAGGAGAGTCTAAGCGCGCACCATTGAGCATAACTACCACTTTCGACAAAAAAGTAGAAAAAATCTTGGCAGACCATGTCATCAGGCGAAAGAGTCATAAGCCACGCCAAGAATACTTGATCAAGTAGAAAGTATTGTCCGAAAGCGAGACAACTTGGGAACCAAAAGAGCCATTGTGGCAGCTTGAAGATCATATCTGAAGGTTCCATTAAGATACCGCGTTGAGGACGTCGCGAAGCTAAGTGGGGGAGAATGTCATCACCTAGATTTTTCTAGAGAATTCCCTAACCTTCAAGAGTTTCCTAGTTCTTTGTAGATTACTCTTGAATATTGTAGAATGTTGTAGAATTGTGTGGAGTATTCTAGAATGGTGTAGAACCTCTTAGAGTTTTATAGATAATTATAGAGTAGTGATCTAAAAAGTTCTTTACCCTTGGATTTGTGACACGTGTCACAATCCTAACCATTCCTTGTACGAAGACTTTTGTATAAATAGAGGGAGTCTCATTCGTGTAAATCACCAAACAATAAGAGCTAACAAGTTCTACAGAGTTTCTCTCTAGCTAGATTTGTTTTTTATTGTCTTGAAGTAACTCAGAAGACTTACTTAGGATCTTTGTAGAGATAAAACTTCCTAAGGTCGCACGAGACGTGTGAAGAAATTCCAAGTCCGTGACACAATCCTGCCGCTGTCACTATTGTTGTTTCTATGTTAGAATTCATTTTCTCGAACCACATGACATATTTTAATTGACCTAAGTTAAGTTGGTTTGAAAATTTATCTACAATTTTATCAATTTTTCATGAAATTATTGATTTAGACTCTTGATAATGATGTACGATCTTAAAAAAACATAATCGAAACATGCTGGAATTGGCACAATAATTTCAATTTCTCCTCTAATAATCGATTTGGTTTAAATGATTCACTACAAATTAACTGACGTTATTGACTGACTACTATAAAAAATAATTGGTTAGATTTTGCCAATTTTGGTGACACAAATGCGAAAATTCGGTTAACCTTGTTCGATTTTAAGGTAGTGTAACGAAAAGTTTTGTCGATTTTTGGGTACACTATCAACATGGTGTTATCGATTTTCAAGGACAATATCGACAGGGGTTGTCGTTTTTTCTCTTCCGAAAAGCAACTCATTTGTTTTATATATACTTTTAGATTATTCATTGCAGTAGGTAATTGCAAGGTTTCATATGTTGTTCGTACCTTATGGATAATTCGAATTACATGAAAAATTGAGAAGTTCGTTATGAATGAAAATGAAGTTCGTCAAAATATTATAATGATACTGTCAAACCAATAGAGAAAATCTTATACCTCACCAATGAACCAACGAATTGCTTATGTGTTTCCCTAGCTTTTGTTAGTTTTTAGTATTGTTGTTGTTGTTCATTATATACTTAATTGAAATTGAATAAGTTGAAGGATTCTTCTGCGTAATAATGAGTTATTACTGATGCATTCTACTAGCGAGTATATTAATTACGATGTGAGTACTTGATAATTTTTCTTAATTTATATAATATTTATTATGTAAATCTACAATACAACTGATGATGCAATTCAATGGATCAGAGAGGTTGATAAACAAAACAAAATGATAATCATATATTTTTTTTAAACCTTCATACCATTCCAAGTATGACAAATAAAGTACATACTGCATTAGTCATTAGACATTAAACATCCTTAAAAATTCATAGTAGTACAAATCACTATAAAGAGTAAGGTTAACTAAAATCTAATCTCAGAATCGACAGAAAGTCCTCGAGGAGAATGAGAGGTTAATCCAGTTCGTCAATCATACCCATCACGCATTTGTTCTAGTGTAAGGCCAAGCGGTTCCATCTTTTTTCCATATCGACTTCAACACCATCGTTGCATACTACATCTTGTATTGTTTTACGAGCAATGTTCGAAGTATTTTGTAACAACATATGCGTCTACTATCATCCTTCTAGCTGACATATGCAATGGTGAACATGGAACAATATACTGTGTGTGAATATATCGATGTGTTCGAGGAGTATACCAATACATGTATTCAAGATCACAACCTTTCCCATCAAGAACTATCAAACGACTCTGCAAAGTGTCATCGAGTAAATGTCTTTTCCATTGGCTCCACGTCTGAGTAATGAGCATGTTAATCCTGCATCTACCCTTACTACTTGATTCTCATAGAAAATCTGAAGATAATATAAGCGAAGGAATTATTTGAGTAGGACCAAACTGATGAAGAACATGCTCGTTGGTAATATCCAGAATTGGTATGCAAACCGTAAAAAAGAGTTATCTCGGGCAGAGGATGAAATCCTCGTGCATCTATGTAAAGGTCCAAAATAGCTTGCATACAAAGAATATTTAATGTCTATTATATATATTGAAATATACTAACAAAAAATACTCAAATTGCTTGACCCCGTCTAATCAAATATCAAATTAAATATCATCCTAGTCGCAATTCTTCGTTCGTTGCCACCGTTAATTAAGGAGCGATCAATCCAACGTAATCCATGTGGAAAATACTTAGTGTAACGTGCAACCGAAGAACATCGTATAGTTCATATACACGGGGAGTGTTGGTATGTCCATACTTCCAACACAGATAAAAAATGAAGTTACTTGTTTTGTCATTGTTTTGGTATTTTCATCTAACTAATCGTATAACTGTGAAAGAGCAACTGCAGTCTAAACATAATTGCGTACGAATTTCAAATCCTGTAACAACTTCAACATATGTGCATACACTTGGGTACCACTCCGGTCAATGTACAACCCAATACGTACAATAAATAAACACGTTTAACATACTCCATTTGCATGGCTTTTGAATGATCATCTACGTGAATGTTTTTCACAATCATTCTACTTTTATGCTTTGCTTGGTGCCTCCTTTTAGAGCATATGTGGTTGTATATTCATACACTCCTAAAGTTTCACCGATAATGCTTGGAGCTGTTTCAATCGTAAGTTTACTAGTTTGAACAACTTCTCTAACTACTGATACTCCTAATAGTTCAAAATTATCATATGGAGTAATGGTCATATCATGAAAAGGTAAGTGAAATCTGTTGGTGTCTGTCTGCCATCTCTCTACCAAAGCTGAAATAAGATGTTTGTCGCATTGAAAAAAATTGCATTGTATCAACTGACTAATTCTAGAATCAACCACGAGTCGCTTGAATTGTTCCACATGTTCTAGAATCATCCATTCAACCAATTTGGGACCATGAGGGTGAATTCAAAATTTATTCAGCATCTATAAAAATAGGTAATCATATGTTAATTATTTATTAACATAATATATAATTGTTACAAAAAATATAATAGTATAAACTTATAACACCCTCATAAATATTTCGAGGTACAAGTTCACTAAAATTTGGAAAAATATATTGTTTGAATGGACCTATCAGAAAGGAGATAGGTGTTGAGTGAGGCGTTGCAAATGTATGTGCATGTTGTGAAGATGGATTAGTATGGGAATACGAATATGGAAAATCTTGTCTTGTTTCGAAGACATTCAATGTCACAACCGCTGTATACTAATTTCTTGAACAACATATTGGTTCTTTCCCTTTGAGTGCAAAGTTGTTGGTCTTCTTCGTGTATTATCATCCTTTTGAGAAAAAAAAGTATTAATCACATGTATGATGGAGAAAGGTGTTACATGAGATAATGATGAACACACTGTTTAAAAGTCGACCCATTTTATGCAACAATTAACGAAAAAAGCATATCGTTTCTTTCATAAACATACGACAAGAGTAAGTCGTGTTCTTTGAAAGGAAACAACAAAGTTTTGTCGTTTCCTTTTGAAATTAATAACACGATTTTGCCATTTTTTAAAACCCAAGCAACACGAGATTTTCGTTTGTTTCAGCAAGAAACAATATAATTTTGTCGCTTCTTTATGTAGAAATGACATGCATTTATCATTTCCTTTTGTAGTAATCAACAAGATTGTGTCATTTTATGCTGTAGAAAATGACCCGACTTTGGCAAATTTTTTTATTGTGAACTCATTTGAATTGTAGAAATCATTTGTTTTGTTGATGATCTACCAATTTTGATGTTGTTGGTGGAGATGGAAGAGAGTAACGACGGTAGTGGAGAAAATTCCACTGTGGGGAAGAGAAGAACCACCCCAAATTCGATATGACCCTTTTCTGGGACGTCAACTACGTATGCGGGGATTATTCGAGAGACGACAATGACGGCGTCGACAGTAAGAACCGAAGATTTGTGAGGTGGCTAGAAGGGGAGTATGTGGTGAAAATGAATGGATAAAAGTAGGGGTGGCAATTTCTGACACGACACGATCTTCTTTAAAGCGTATATGAGTTTGACCTTAACGGATCCCGTGTCTAAACAACTCTTATACGTTTAGACACGATTAATAACCGTGTCTAAACACCACAGATCTGCAGATATATGTATAAACACGATTAACTATTCGTGTCTAATCATGTCGTGCATTCATGTGATACGAATAGAGACATAGGAGTGTCAATTTCTGACACAACACGATTTCTAAGTGTGTCTAAATAACTCTTATACGTTTAGACATGATTAATAATCGTGTCTAAACACATCTAACATGCAAATACACGGCAAACACACGTTTAGACACGATTAATTAATCGTGTCTAATTGTGTCGTGTACTAAGTTAGTGTAATCGTGTACACGGTTACTTCTATGAATTGAGTTAGACTTAAATTTATACTAATAAAGTAAGTGACCCATTTCTAATTAAAATTAATTATTAAAAAGAATACTCAAATTTTAGTTTACTTAGAAATTTTTATTTTATTATTATATATAATTTCAGGTTCAATATTCAATAAAATAACAAAAATTTGAGTATTACTTTTTTGTAATTAACCATTTTCCGAATAAGGTAATTTCTATAAATCCTTAACGAATCCTGTGTCTAAACAACTCTATACGTTTAGACACGATAAACAACTTATACGTTTTGACACGAGATATGTTTAGACACGTTTAAAATTTATCCGTTTAGACACGAGACATGTTTAGACACGACACGATTAATGACACGACACGATTAGACACGACACGACACGATTGCCACCCATAGATAAAAGTGAGTGAAAGTGAAAATAATTGATAACATGTTTATCTGCAATTAATCTTTGTTTAATGATTTTATTTTATTATTAAATTTAATAATTAAAAATACGTAAAATACAAGCATTTTTGTATTTTAACAAAAGTTGATCTCTACAAAGTAATCGTTAGTTTGAAAATATAATTTTCCATATACATTAGCTTACTCGACGTATAGGAATTTTGCTTTCCATTTATGGCCCTTTGTTGTTGAACTTTCGAATGGATTGTGGTTGAACTTTCGAATGGTTGCTTGGATTATTATGAAGTCGTGACGACACTTTCAGATTGAAACAATTTGGCGGCACCCAAACTTTCAATCGGATAATATCAGAATACTGAACTAGAACTTGAAAAGGATTGTGAATGTTTGAGATGAAATTTTGGACCTCCCCTATGACCAATGTATAGTGTTTGCCACACTCTTTGGAAGAGACACCACACCCTTTGAAAGAGACACTATGCCCTTTGGAAGAGACACTACACCATTTGACCAATCAAGGTACTATTTCAGCCACAACATGTCTCTTTGATTCAAAATTTGGCTCCAAAACCAAAGGGACACCCTAGGATGATGACTTGGAGCCGAAGTAATTGCAATGGTTCGGCCTAATACTTGGCTCTAAAGCAAATGTCCAAAAACCGGGAATTTTGAGGTTAAAATGTTAAGTCATTAGTTTCAAAAATTCAAATTTACAATGAATTTTTAGAATAGAGACTTTATGAACAACTCGACCCCTGCCAGGGGCGCTGCCCCTGGACCCCGGCAAAGGGGGCGTTGCCCCCTTTAACTACCATTGCATTGTCTCTAATCAACTGATGAATCTCCGATACTGTGAATCATAATATACTTAAACAAGCGTGCACTCCGCACCCTCCTAACTTGTTTAATGAGATACTATGATCCTATTAGTCAACTAGTCAATCCAATTACAAAAATATCTAACAATCCTCCCCCTTTTAGTGTAATCCTTGATTAACTAAACATAAGATCACAATCAAACAACACAACAAACTTATGCATAAATGAAATATCATGACGATTGAATTTCATCTTAGTGTATTACACATTTCAAATATTCGAATATCAAGGTGTCACTATGGATTTAACTTTTGCTATTCATTGTGAATATATGAAGATAATATACACATAAATTAACATTCTCAAATGTCCTTTCTTGACACTATATTTTACTAGCCTTGTGTCCTAATCCTTCATAAACATATCAAAGCCAAGTCCTAACTTCTTGAAGCGGCTAAACTTCATGTTTACATAGGTAGCTCTTTTACTCTTGCACCTGCATATGCAATTTTTCAAAAGAACTATTAAGAAGTTAAACTTCAACCTCCTTTACTTGCAGGTCTGAACACATACCTTGGGATAATATAACCAATGTGTTCCAATCTCTAGATGTCAAGCTTTCCACATTGAATTCAACACCTAATGTCATATTAGGTGGGAGCTGGGTATCTCAACATGAGAGATTTCAAATGGACTTTAATCCTATCCCCACAACCGATTTGTGCACAAGATCCCTTCTTAACCCTTTGGTTAAATGATCGGCTAAATTATGTTGAGTTTTTATAAACTCCACTGATATAACACCATGCATGATGAGCTCACGAATCATGCTGTGTCTAACACCTAAGTGTCTAAACTTGCCTTTGTATACTTGCCTATATGCATTAGCCAAGGCAGATTCACTATCACATCTGATAGATATAGAAAATATCGGTTTAGGCCATAATGGAATTTTATAAATCAGATTTCTTAGCCACTCAGCTTCTTTACCAGCCGATGCTAATGCAACAAACTCAGACTCCATTGTTGAGTGAGTAATGCAACTTTGTTTCTTAGATTCCCAAGAGATGGCACCTCCCCCAAGAAGGAACACCCATCCACTTGTAGAAGAATGATCTTCCGCATTGGAAATCCAACTTGCATATGAATATCCTTCAAGAACCGAAGGAAATCCAGTATAAGTCAAATCATAATCTATGGTTTCTTTCAAGTACTTGAATACTCAATTTAAGGCTTGCCAATGATGCGAACTTGGATTGCTAGTATATCTACTAAGCTTTCCAACAACATAAGTAATATCTGGCCTAGTGCTAATCATGGCATACATAAGACAACCAATAGCCCTTGAGTATTCAAGTTGAGATACTGCCACACCTTTATTAGGTAGAAGCTTAAGACAAGGATCTATGGGAGTGCTAACTGGAGAACAATATTTAAAATTAAATTTATTCAGAATCTTCTCAATGTAATGGGATTGAGAGATTGAAATACCATTGTTCTTTCGCTTGATCTTTATACCAAGAATCAGCTCAGACTCCCCCAAATCCTTCATGTCAAAATTAGATGACAGAAATTTCTTGGTTTTATCAACTTGATTTTGGTCAGTACCAAAAATCAACATGTCATCTACATATAGACAAATAATAACTCCTTTACCAGAAGTATCAAATTTGCTATACACACATTTGCCTGCTTGGTTAAGAAGAAAATACTACATCATCAAATTTTTGATGCCATTGTTTTGGTGCTTGTTTAAGACCATACAATGATTTCTTTAACTTGCACACCTTGTTTTCATTTCCAGGCATAACAAACCCTTCCAGTTGTTTCATATAAATCTCCTCATCCAAATCACCATTCAAGAATGCAGTTTGCACATCCATTTGATGAATTACAAGGTTATGAATAGCTACCAGGAGCATAAGTATCAAAGTAATCAATCCCTTCCTTCTGTCTGAAGCCTTGGATAACCAATCTTGCTTTATACGTATCTATGCTACCATTCACTTTTATTTTCCTTTTGAAAATCTATCTGTTTCCCAAAGCTTTACAGCCAGGAGGTAGATCAATCAATTCCCATGTATTATTATTCATGATTGAATCTATTTCATCCTGGATAGCTTCTTTCCAGAATGCAACATCTCTTGAAGTCATAGCTTCACTAAATGTTCTTGGATCCTCTTCAATCATAAAACAGTATTGATACTGATACTCAACATCATCTCTTGACCCTTCAACCAAATAAAGTTGAAAATCATATCCAAAAGATTTGGTTTTTCTAGTTCTAGTACTTCTCCTTAGTTTAATCGGTCCAGGTACAGAAACAGCACCACCAGAAACATCTGAACTTAAAGAATTTCGAATCATATCTTTTGGTCTAGGTATAGATGTAAATATATCTTCATCAAATGTAGCATTTCTTGATTCTATAACTGTGTTAACAGACACATAGGCATTAGATTCTAATACATAGAACCTATATGCATAGGAATGCTCAGCATACCCAATGAAGATACAATCTATACATCTTTCACCCAAGTTTCTTCTTTTGGGTTCAGTGAGCCTTATAATTGATCTACATCCCCAAACTCTCAGAAAACTTAATTTTGGTGGCTTTTTATACCACAATTCATATGGGGTAATCTTATTCCTTTTATTAGGAATTCTATTCAATAAATAACAGGCTGTTAACATAGCCTCACCCCCAAAGCCTTCACTTAAACCTGAATAGGATAACATGGAATTAACCATCTCTTTCAAAGTCCTATTCTTCCTTTCAGACACACCATTTTGTTGTGGTGTATAAAGAGCTGTAGTTTGACGTATTATACCAGTAGATTGAAAATATACTGGATCATAATACTCACCTCCTCTATCAGTACGTAAATTTTAATCAATTTACTTTGATGTAACTCAACTTCTTCTTTATAAATTTTAAATTTATCAAGAGCTTCATCCTTAGCATGCAAAAAATAAACATATCAATATCTAGAAGCATCATCAATAAAAGTAATAACATACTTTTTATTTCCTAATGAAGGAGTAGCATGAAAGTCACATAAATCGATATGTATCAGTTCCAATACATTGGAAACTCTATTTACATCCTTGAAAGGTTTTCTAGTTATCTTAGTTAACATGCAAGTTTTACATTTTTCATTGATTATATCAATAGCAGGTATGAGACTCATTTTAGACATATCTTTCATTCTTTTATAATGAACATGACCTAGTCTAGCATGCCATAAATCTGATTTATTTATATTATTGCTAGTACTAATAGAAGTCATGCAAGCAGATTCATTATCAAATGAAACCTTAACATTGAACATAAACATACCATTACTTAAATAACCAAATCCTACAAAAGAGCCATGTTTTGACAAGATATACTTGTCACTTTCATACACTTGTTTATAACCACAATTGTTTAAAACAACACCAGATAAGAGATTCTTTCGAATCTCTGGAACATACAATACATTGTTTAAAGATAGACATTTTCCTGAAGTAAAGACAGGCTTGACATTTCCAAGTCCTTTGATTAGTTCAGTTGCAACATTTCTCATCTTTAAGACAGATCCATCTTTAATTGGTTGAATGTCTTTGACCCAACGAAGATCTTTGCACACATGAGTTGTTGCTCCTGAATCAATCCACCATGCAACATGATCATCCTGCACATAAAATGCCTCAGATATTACTGATACATAATTCTAACCCGAATTATTATTTTGTATTAAAATCCGACCTTGTTGCTTTTCAGGATCCTTAGATCCTCTTGGACCAGCGTTATGCTTGCCTTTTCCAACCCGAAAATCCTTCTTGAAATGACCGGGTTTGCCACACTTCCAACATGCCACCTTAGGTTTTTTGTTGAAAGACTTGTTGTCATCTCCTTTAAACTTGCGTTTGTTCCCCTTGTTCAAGTTTGAAAATCGACCGTCTTCAACCATGTTTACAGAAAAGTTACCAACTTGGTTCTTACCCTTAAGGTTATTGTCCACTTCTTGAGCCCTTAAAGACTTCTCAATCCTGAAGTGACTTCCAAGTTGAACAAGAGACATCTCTTCCTTATTGTGTTTCAGGGTATGTTTGAAATCTTTTCATGATGGTGGCAGTTTGTCAATAACACTGGAAACCGAGATGGATTCATCCATCTTCATGTTATGTTTAGCAAACTGTCCCAGAATCCTTAACAGTTCCTTATATTGTTCCACGACCGGTCTAGTATCAACCATCTTGTAATTATTGAAATTACTAACAAGAAACTTCTTGCTTGAAGCATCTTCGGCCATGTACTTGGATTCAAGGGAATCCCACAACTCTTTTACAGACTCGACATTTTGGTATATATCAAATAAGGAATCAGACATACCGTTCAGGATGTGACCATGACAAATGTAGTCATCGTTCTCTCAATTGCAGCGGCGTTTGGTTTGTTCCACTGTTTCATTGCCGAATAGTTCTGGCATGGGAGTACTTAGAACGTACACCACCTTTAGGGCCGTTAAAAGGAAGTGCATCTTCTTTTGCCATCTTCGAAAGTCACTGCCTTCGAACTTATCTAACTTAGCAAATTTGCTCGTCATGTCTCTAGCGGATTCTCCGTTCGTCATCTTCAGAGAAATTGTTTCAATCTTTGTTGTTGAACTTTCGAATGGATTGTGGTTGAACTTTCAAATGGTTGCTTGGATTATTCTGAAGTCGTGACGACACTTTCAGATTGAAACAATTTGGAGACACCCAAACTTTCAATCGGATAAAATCAGAATACTGAACTGGAACTTGAGAAGGATTGTGAATGTTTGAGATGAAATTTTGGACCTCCCCTATGACCAATGTATAGTGTTTGCCACACCCTTTGGAAGAGACACCACACCCTTTGAAAGAGACACTATGCCCTATGGAAGAGACACTACACCATTTGACCAATCAAGGTACTATTTCTGCCACAACATGTCTCTTTGATTCAAAATTTCCTTAGGATGATGACTTGGAGCCGAAATAATTGCAATGGTTCGGCCTAATACTTGACTCTAAAGCAAATGTCCAAAAATCGGGAATTTTGAGGTTAAAATGTTAAGTCATTAGTTCCAAAAATTCAAATTTACAATGAATTTTTAGAATAGAGACTTTATGAACAGCTCGACCCCAGCCAGGGGCGCTGCCCCTTGGACCCCGGCAAAGGGGGCGTTGCCCCCTTTGACCACCATTGCCTCGTCTCTAATCAACTGATGAATCTCCGATACAGTGAATCATAATATACTTAAACAAACGTGCACTCCGCACCCTCCTAACTTGTTTAATGAGATACTATGATCCTATTGGTCAACTAGTCAATCCAATTACACTAAAATATCTAACCCCCTTCACATTATTAGTTAGTTCACTTGATGGGATCTTTATTAGTTAATATCTAGTAAATATAATAGGATCTTTATAATATATATATATATATTATATTATAACTTTACTTGTTAAACAATTATACATGTTAAACCTGCAATTTTGGAAGTTTAAAATTAATTTTAAAGCTTTGGTCCAAAGTTTTATGATAATGCATTGTAGGATCAACAACACAATTTTTTACATTATTAAATAATATTATATTTAATGTATATATATATATATATATTATTTCCTAGTACTTTTATATTATATTACTGAAATACCTATATATAATATATATATTTATCATCCTAACCATACGCCATTATATTTTTTCTGTTAAAATAGAAGTTAAATAGTTTTCATATATAAGATCGTATACTTTTAAATTTGTATATAGTAGTATAATAATTGAATACAAAAATGAATTTATTCATCTAGTATAAAATTCTGAGAATGGGGGTCTGAATAAATCTCTTTTACCTTAACTAAAAGGGGTTATTCGAAAGGGGTAAATTGAAATTAATTCAGTGGATTGTGTTGTTAGTAAGATGAAGGACTCTTGAATATGTGCCCAATTTTCATAGTACTAACAATATTAAACTCAAAGAATGATTATTATCATATTAAACAAATAAAATGAGTGGATAGATGAGATGTACAAGATCCACATGTATCAGCAATGGATGCCTTTTTTTGCAGAGAAGTCATGCATGTATATGTATATATATATATAGTGAAGTGTAGTGTAATATTGTATTATCTGTACAAGCTGGATAAATCATCAGAACTGATGTCTGCCTGACATTGTATATCCAATCCAGAGAGGATTCTTTTCTTCCTTCCTTCCATCCCAACACACCAGCGACTGGAGAAGTATTTTGATTGAGTCTTCATTCACTAAACAGACACTAACTACTACACTAAGCATCCATCATACACACACAAACGGGATTCTATGGAGACTCGGCAGATCGGACACTTCTTACATTTCTCACAGCAAGAACTGCACAGTCAGTCATTACATATATTATTATTCTATCAACAAAAACATAGATCTTAATACAAAAACAACTCTAAAAACACTAAATTTTTCAAAGAAAAAAATATTTGTTTGAAGAAGACAATGAACATTTATAAGAATACAATGAAGATTCAAAATATAATAATGCGTGTGACAATTTTATTTTGAGGGTTTGTTGCATAACAGAGTCAAATGAACAAAAAAAAAAAGAAAAAAGAGGAAAAACGTTTTGCGTCAATTATCAACATCTGAACACTTGTTACTAACGTCAAAATAGATATTGTACAATGTCATAACATGAGGCAACCATAATGTATGATAAGGACAGTTCGCCATGAAAACCATAAGTAAGGATACCTACCTGCAGAAGGAGTGATGCCTGCAGGGAAGCAGAACAGTGTTTATCTCTTCTTCAAAGCAAACTCGACATAGTATCTTCTCCTGCACAACCACCCACCCAAGTACAGTCAGAGTAAAATAGATTTGTTCTTCAACTTCAAGCACTTACTAAATCAACTACTTTATACCAAAATATACATAAATTAATTAATGAATGAATGAATTTCTTGGAAACACACACACACACACACACACACATAAATGATGGAGCAAGCAAGCAAAATGTTTTACATGTTGAAGTCTCTCATACTCCTGTTGGCTGAATGTTGTCACCTCTGTCTGCTCACATAGCGCTCCTTGCAACTTCCATATCTTTAAAAGAAAAAAAAGGTTTATATATTGACCCTAAAGGTGAAAAAAAAAGAATCATCAGAAGAAAAACCCAATTACTGAATACTGATCTGTTATTACCTGTTCGACAAGATCAGACTTGGTCATCTTCTTAACGCGCTCTGGGGGAAATGTATTATACCTGTTTGATTTGATGAACACTAAATGTCATCAGCTTATAAATACAACTTCCACAACCATAATGCTGACGTGACAACAGCGCATCACATCTTACTCTTCCAGTTGAACTGAATCGTGATGGAAGCAATGCTATTAAGACACTCACCCGGAAGCGCTAGTACAGAAAAGGCGAGCTCGTTCTTCTTGACTGCTTTCATCAATCGACCACCACCCTAAAAACCTGTCAACACCTCCGACCCATTATCTGTATTAAGATAGAACTTTCCAACAAAAATACATCATCTATATAATGGCAATCTCCAAGAAAGACTTCAGGGGTGCCTTACCGAGAGCCATGACGTATGAAACCAAAACATTCACGAATGGTTGATGAGATAAGAATATATTTTTCACACGGAGATCCCTTCTTAAATCTAAATACAGTTTTCTCCAACAATCTATACACTGCATAGCTCACTGCAGCTCCTTGCATCATAAATACTGGAATAAAAAGTGCCCTAACTGGCATGCTCTTGGCGCTTGCTGGTGTTCCCTGAAATTTTATCAGAGCAAAATTTAACACTAGAAATGCTGATCTCCTAAAAGGGGTTATTTGAAATATATATATATATATATACCTCCAAGCGCATAAAGAGCAGGATCTGGAAAGTAATTAGTGGGATCTTCATAAGATGACCTCCAATTTCTTGCAAATTGCATCTGCTACGCCTTTGTTCTTCATTGGAGGAAACAATTAAGCCTCTGTTCCAGTCAAGATACCTTATAGTTATTGAGGATGACCCAGCTTCTCGGGTATAAGTGTTCCTGTGGATGTCTGGATTGTACCACTTTGTGCAAATGAGGAACGCAAAGAACTCTGCTATTCTATCGAATTTCAGTTTAGCGATAATGTTAGAGTGGCCAAAACAATGGGCAAGAAGCACAAAAATAAGATGGAGTACACTTACCCGAAATTTATGAACAAGTCCCACCAACCAAGAGCAGCAATATCCCCTGCATATATAAATTGACCAATTTATGATACTCGTCAAGATGGAAAAAAAATGAATTTGTGACGTTATATTGACTGGGACACTGTCAGAGAGCACAATAGCATTAAGAATGCCATATATGATATAATGTAATGAAAATCTAACAAGCAAGTATAGCGCTTGACAGATAACAAGCTTTTCCATACAAAATCTCCATGCACTACAGAAGCATAGTTTTACTAATTTGGAACATGTTTCTTTTGTGTATACTGGAGCCTCTCGTTACCTACGTATTTGTAGTTCTACCTTAAGCTTAGAATTATCATTGCATACTCGGTCATAATTTCCCGTGTTATCAATTTTCTTTACCACAGAATTTCCTTTCACGATCCATAAAGGACCTCAGACTCAGAGAAATCAACTTTGTATCGTTATGAGCACCCTCAACCAGTTTCATATTTAATGTATCAGAAGAAAAAAATCATTACAACTTTTACATGAAGCTTTTGTGGTGAAGAGGAATAGTTATCTTTCAAGTAACAGTAAGTTCAGAGACTTATAATGATAGGAACCACGACAGAATGAAAAATGTCTTGCATAGGTAGAATGAAAGCAAGACAGCCAATTACCACATAGCTTGAGAAGAGTGAATACTGTCGCTGCAATGAAGAAGACTGCCGATATTGCAACCCAGAAGTGCTAGCAAAAATCATCCATAGAGACAGACATAAGGATAATGGCAATAGCTTATCAATTGGTTGTTAATCGTAAATCATCCGTAACATACCATTTATTTTTCAATGTTTCATATTTCCAGTTAGTACTTATAACACCCACAATCACGTATCAACATTGACAATTATTTTATACTAGAACCGCAGGCAATTCAATAAATTCGACCTTAAGCAATAAGAGGTATTTGAACAAAACCTACACAATGTAAAAGTATAACTCAGCAGTGGAAATATTAGCTAGAGCATTCCAAAGTATAACTGAGAAGACTTACTGGAAGAGTTCTCCAGATTGCTTCATCACTCATATTTTCATCATCTCCTGGCATTAAAGCCCTACACATCCTACAGCATAATGAGTGAAATTTATAAAAAAGAGTTTCAACTTTCAAATCCAAAAACATCTCAATTTTCTGTAAAGCATCCAACGTAGAGTACTATTTCCTTATTAGTTATTAGTTAGAGTGCTTAGCAGGAGGACCTATACTCGCAAAAAGAAACTGCAACAAATTCATACAGCTTGCAACACACATAATTGTCAAGCAGGATGTCTTGCAGAATCAGGCAAAGTGAATGCCCACATCAATCAAAACTGGATGATATTACCCATATCTAATAGGAAGAATTACAGTAGTAGAAAGAATAAGCCTACCTGATATTATCAACAAAAACTGCTAGCATAAATGCCAATAAGGGTAGAAAGACAAACTTCAAGCTAACAGCTGCAATACACAAAAGCAATATCTTCAAGTTCCATCAACAATATAATTTGACACAGGGAAGCCTCTTAGAAGACCATAAAAACATAGATTTGCAAGAAAGAAAGAACGATTCCTTTATACCGTAGCTTGTCTGGAGATATATACATAGGAGCATTTCAAATGAAAGAAGCAACGGGGTCGCTATGAGAGCATGATATGGTGCCCACTGTTCCAAGAGGAAATGAATACTGAACATGAAAATGATGTTGTAGCAATAGAAGTGTGTCTAAAATGAAAGCTGCTGTACAATAAATAGGATATAATTCACTGGAGAAATGTGCTTCATACCTGACGACCATGAGGTGATTCTGGTGCAGGTAAGGAGAATCTGACCCTTGCCACAAGACCATGAAACATCCATAGGGGAGAAAATACAACCCTGAAAAGTGAAATCTCAAATTAGGCAAGGAATCTTTTGATAGGAATGGTTGATTTCAACAGTGAGAATAAATAAACATAGAGAGAGACCAATACTTGAACTGAACTTTTCCACTATCATCCTATCTTCGCCAAAAATATCACTGTTTTCCAAGACCATAACAACAAGAAATTGAAACTCATCATCATAATGCATGCCGACATGATCAGAAAATCCAATGGATAAAACAAATACAATTAAGATGATGACTCTTTAACTAAACAAAGCAGATGTCAAAGCTTATGTAGTAAGCTCCCCAACTTACATGTTCACATTTAACAGTATCCACAATTTTGAGCTACACAAGAGTTAATTGAACTTACTATGTAGGATTTCTAAGAGACGAGAACATATTTTTCTGATAGGGCGATGAAGCAAAGAAACAATAATCTTTATCTGCTTGTCCACCAAACAACATCGGAACTTGTTCGTGTAAGCAGAAATGAGAACAGATAGCAATAACAAATGAAGGGCCGTGGGGAGAAACCACTCAGCGCTACCTACTAATTAATTAGTAACCTACGGATCTAATTATCAGACTGATGCAAAAAGAAAAACAATAGACATAGATTCCTTGATTCTCCCAACTTAACTTAGCTTTCCACCCTTAATTCCTTCATCTGTGTCTGCAAGCAACACGCCTCAACTGTCTCCACTCCGGTTCATATACTGCTCAAATTCATCGTTTAGAATCTAAGACGTGATCTCTATTAAGTATTATACAAGGTCCGACATTTACTTCCGTTTCAGAGAAAGCAAATGCAAAATCATCAGATTACTCTTACAAATTCCTTGATTTTTCGTTTCTATAATCCCTCAAGCATCTCCATTTATGAAAAATGAATGCACAGTATATTCTATTCTTCTCCTATTTACCCTTCTTTTCGTTAATCATATATTGTACCGGAATTCCACAGTACCAATTCAAGCATGCAAAGAACCACATGTCATGCAGAAGAAGATTCATTATGAATAGGGAGAAAATCCGAATATTACTGACCACCAAGGGCGAATAAGAGAATGATCAAGCTTGAGAACGAGCAAGATAGTGAAGCAGAGGAGAAGACTGTGAGCCAAAAGTGTCTGGAGCGACTTAATAACTGTTGTCCAGTTCATCACTCTCCACCGTCCTCACCTCCTGAGCTTTGTATTTCTGTATTGCAGTTTGCTGCTACAGAGCAGACTTTCAAGACGGCGCTTTCGAGAGAGTGTGCTTGTCAGAGAGAAACGACTTCTTCTTTCGTCTGAGAGTGAGGGACGTATTCTTTATGAATGAATTTTGATCCCGCTAATTTGTGATCAGAGCACTCAAGTCCCTAATTGATTAAAAGAAAAGTTTGGGGATTACTGTTATCATAATCGGACCGGACCAGCGGTCGAACCCGTCCAGACCATGAATCAACCACATGAACGGTCCGGTTCCTTTAAAAGATCGAAATGCAAAGCGGACCGGGTTTAATGAGTAAAATTTGAACGCTTTTAAGTGAACTGACCGATTTTTAAAGAACTGACCGATTTTTTGGTTCATTTTTCTTAACCGAACAACACAAACCTTAAAAGGCTAAACATAATTTTTTGTCAACAAAAGGAAAAGATGCAACCGCAACTCCAGATTCTTCAGGTGGGGAGAGGGGGTGACCGAAATGGAGGCTGAGTAGTCGTAGGAGTCATTGTCAGAGTGGAAGAGGATGAGGTGTCTTCAGAGTAGAGGAGAAGGACACCATTTTCATTCCCAAGCTTCGTCATTGCCCTCTGCCTCTGTCGTCGTTGTCCGCCTTTTCCGTCGCCGTCGCCCACGTCAGATGTCTCCACATCAACCGTCTCCAAGCCCAGGTGTCTCGAAGCTCATCCTCATCCCTGTCCCTCACCTCGCCTTGCTCTCGTCGTTGCATCGCTATCGTTGTCGCCTTTCCCTTATCTTGCGTCAGAAGAAGGTGGAAGCACAGTTGATAGGCCCCCCCTTACATATGTAACATGCTGATAGTGTGGAGGGCTACACTTGCAATTTTATGGGTTCCTGGTTAGAGACTCATTAGGTGTTTATGGATACAGTGTTTCGAAAATTTTTCTGTTGATTCTGATGATGCCAATTTCCATCTACCTTAGTATTTGTGCATTATCACCCATTGTTGATGTAAGGACAAACTGGTGAATTTACTTCAAATTAGGGGCAAACTGATAATTTCATACCTCTTGAAATTACAGGGATGACTCTCATCGTGACAGTCAAGATGTGGTATAGCAGACAGTGTAATGACGTGACTTAAGTGAACTGGTCCGATCGGTGAATCGGCAGTCAGACCGCCTGGATCGAAAATCGACCTCCTTACTGGTTCGAGGACCGATCCGATTATGATAACTATGGTTCACGTAGCTCCCTAAGAATCAAAACCCTACTAGCTGAAAAAGGTAAAATGATTATTTGCTTTCTAATAGTTAGGCACATAGTTGTCAGAATCGGTCCGACACTCGAACCGCCAAGAGGGTCAGTTTTCGGTTCAGCGGTCCGACTTTCGGTTCACTTATAAAATCGGTTGATTCACTTGATTTTTATTAAACTCTGAATTTTGTTAAGCTTCGTTGCTCGTTCCTATCTGGACACTCTACACTAAAATATGGACAAAGAAGCACTTGGTGCCACTTCTGTTACTGCTTCAACCTCCTTATACCTCATTCTAAGCTTTCAACAGATTGTACCCATACCCTATTTCAAGACAATTAGCGAGAGCACTAGCAATTTGAGATAGTGCTTAAATGACTGTACTCTTCCTTACACACAACATGACACTATCCCAAAACTAAGGGTGGGCATAAAAATCGGTTCGACCGAATCAAACCGGTTCACAAACCAAACGTTTTTTTTACAAAAATATGGAGTGGTTCAGAAGAGGTACAAAAATCAGGTTCGCAAGTTTTAATATAATATTATATTTAATTTTTAAAATATCTACTCTAAACCATTAGACTAAAGTTGGTTCGGTGATGATTTACATGAGATAGAGCTTTGGCGTCCACTTTAGTTTGCGTTTGGTACTGGACCGCTTTGTGAGTGCCGGATTACCCTTATTGTAGGCCGGCCCGGTTCTGAATGATATGAGTTTTACCCCCTACAAAGTTGTTGGGGCCTTCCAGGCCTTTCCCATTATGGACCGTCACTTGATATACCCAACATTTGCCCCCGAAGTTTGTGAGTAAACTGAACTCAAGGTAGAGATGAAAGGAAAAGAAAAGAAATGAAGAACTGAATGAGTAACTGAAATAACAGAATTTAAGAACTTTGAACTTTACTTCAGATTCAAGTTAAGTTTGAAGCTTACATCTATCCCTATTTATACTAATTTTACAATCAACAATCTATACAAAACTAGAACACTCTACTATCTTCTAGCATACTCTAGCACATTCTTGAACCAATTGGCCTAATGCCTAACTCTTGAAGCAATCGTCCATGCCTTACACTTGAAGTAATCGACCATGACTTACACTTGAAGCAATCGTTCTATACATGTATCCTAACATTCCCTTAAGAAGTTTTGATCTTCATCTCTAAATTTCGGCCTTGAGATTTTCATATCTCTCAACATCCAGGTTGCTGAACTTCTGCTGTCAATATTACTTTATCATATCAACCAGTTTTGCTTCCATCTATATCCACTGAATACCTGTATACATACTAACAATCTAGCACAGCATTAATCATTCTTATAGAGTGTTCATCACATCCATTCCTTATTCTTGATTATCACTCTCTTTTCCAAGACAAAGCCATTAAAACAATCAATAAGACCGTAACACAACTTTCAGAGAATCATCCATAAATCTATTCATCCATGTCCAAGACACACACATCACACAGATTAGAATAGAACATAGCTTTCACCTGATGATCTTCCTTTTCATTGAATCAATTGAATATTTTTCTTTTATTTCATTTTTTTTCTTTTTCTTTTTTCTATACTGACAGAGAGGTTTTCATTTGCCTCTATCTTACCAGTGAAGTTGGGAGGTTTTCATTTTCCTCCATCTTTACATCCTCAAATAACTTCTCGAAGTATCTTAACGTTTTCTCCAAGAAGTGTTATTTTTGGATTCAAACTTCACCCTATGCCAGTGAACAAACTAGGTGAAAACACAGTCTATTCATCACCAGTGATCAGTATCAATAGACACGAAGAACAATATGAGATTGATTCAAAGAAAGACAAGTAGCAGTACATACTGATAGCCAAGACTTCAAATCCGAAAAAAAAAACATAATCAAGAAGAGGAACATCAGAGTGAAAACATATAAGAACAAGAAATACCAACCGGAGCAACTAGATGTATACCGAATTCAAGAACATATAGAGCAAACTAAACCAGAAGATAAGAATAAAGCAACACTAAACAAGAAGAAGAAAGCAATCCAAACGACGAGGAAGAAAATCACATAAAAAACAATGAAGATGAGAACAAACCTTCTTAACAGAAAATAGAATTCATGATAGAAACATACAGACCCCCCAAAAAAATCACTCTTCATCGGATCCATTCTCCATATCAGCATCATCCATGATATCTGCATAGCCAAACTCGGATAAATAGGTTAACTCTTTGAAAGACATCACCCTAAGTTTCCTTCTAAAAGGAACAAAACATTTTGCTGTGATAGGTTTCGTTAATATATCAGCAAGCTGATCAGTAGCAGGCACAAAGTTCACAACTACTTGGCCATTCTGAACTTTTTCACGAACAAAACATAAGTCTATCTCAACATGTTTCATTTTAGAGTGATGAATAGGATTCTCAGTTATCGCAACTGCACCCGTATTATCACTCCATATAATAGGCACAGATGTTAACTTTACCTCCAACTCTGATAGCAAAGAAGTAACCCACATTACCTCACATACTACATTAGCAATGGCTCTGTATTCTGCTTCAGCAGAGGATCTGGAAATTACCGGTTGTTTCTTTGAGCTCCATACAATAGGATTACCATTAAGCAACAAGTAATGACTAGACACTGATTTTCGATCTACCAGATCACTGGCCCAATCAGCATCATCATATGAAACAAGAGTAACATCTGATGAAGCAACACAATTAGATCTAAACAAGAGACCATGATCAATAGTACCTTTAAGGTAGCGTAGTACGCGAAGAACAACCTTCCAATGACACACCTTCGGTTGTTGCATGTACTAACTGAGTTTATTCACGGAAAAATGTATGTCAGGTCTTGTTATGCAAACATGTTGAAGAGCACCAACTATACTGCGATATAGATGTTCATCTGCAGATGGCGATTGTTCATGTAGCTCAGCAACTTTTGATAAAAAATTCCCTGACATAGGAGTAGATAAAGGTACAGAGTTAGACAACCCAGTTTTATGAAGAAGCTCACAAACATATTTTCTTTGACTAAGGATCAAGCTATCATCATGAATCTGAACATCCATACCTAGAAAGTAGTTTAACGACCCAAGATCTTTCAATTTAAACTGATCATTCAAATCTCTAATAACAGTCTCTATACCACAAGCATCACTACCAGTAATGACAATGTCATCTACGTATACATGTAAGAAAACAGTACCTGAGGTTGTCTTCTTAATAAACAAACAACTATCTGCAAGAGAAACAGTAAAGAACAAAGAAGTTAGAAGAAAACATTTTAACTTTTCAAACCAAGCTCTCGGAGCTTGTTTGAGCCCATACAATGCTTTGGTTAACTTGCAAACCAGAACATTTCCATTAGCATAAGTTCTTTCATATCCGGGCGGTTGTACCATATACACATCTTCTGACAACTTCCCATGCAGAAAGGCATTATTAACATCGACTTGTCTTAACTGCCATTTGTGTGTCAAAGCAAGTGTTAGAATAATTCGAACTGTAGGAGCTTTAACCACAGGACTGAAAGTATCTTGGAAATCAATACTCGGTTTTTGTGAAAACCCCTTTGCAACTAGTCTAGCCTTGTAACGAGCAATAGACCCATCTGAGTTTTTCTTTATTTTAAAAAGCCACTTACAGTCAATAGGTATCCTTCCACCAGGTAACGAAACTAACTTCCAAGTATTGTTCTGAACAAGAGCTTGCAACTCCTCTCGCACAGCAGCAGACCACAGAGGACACATCATAACATAATGAATATCATAAGGTTCACTTTGAGATAACTCCGATGTACCCACAACAGATGAAGTTAAAGCTGCTAAAGTTTTTGCTTTAGATCGCGTCTGCATATGATGAGTGTTAGATCGAATAGGAGAAGTAACAGATCTATTTGATGGCACACAGATAGGAGGCTCAGTAGATTGGTGCGCTGATTCAGAAACAACATTGTCAGAACGTAAAGGCACAAGAGCAGAGTCTTGAATGACATACCTGACAGGAAGCTGAGACTGAGTAGATGTAGTAGTAGGAAGCTGGGTCTGAACAGGTGTAGGTGTAGTGGACTGATTCTGAGCCAGTGGAGATGCTGAATTATCAATTGGGACAGACATAGTCTCTCTATGATCAGCATCTGGCACCAATGGACTTCTAGGAGAAGAGGAGACATGATGAACTAAACGCTCATTATCAATAGCCACCACGGGTTCCTGAGCTGATACTGCTGGACACAACGAAGTAACCGGTGAGCTGGTATCTGCAGCAACAGAATTATGAGTAAACTCAGATATATCAACAGGGGTGCATAATGAGGAATTAAATGGCAAGAAGAATGGTAAGGAAGTAGCTGTGTTCTTGATGGCTCCTGACTGCATGAATGATCCAGACTTTTCAGCAAACGGAAAGACAGTTTCATTGAATCTAACATGTCGTGAAACATAAACTTTGCCTGATTCATCAAGACACTTATATCCATGTTGATTTGCACAGTATCCGATGAATACACACGCTGTAGACCTGAAATCTAACTTGTGTTTGTTAAATGGACGAATGTAAGGGAAACAAAGGCATCCAAACACCCTTAAGAAGTCATAATCAGGAACTTTAGAAAACAGTTTTTCATGAGGCGAGATATTGTTCAAAACTGATGATGGTAAACGATTGATTAAAAACACCGCAATAAAAAATGAATCACTCCAATACTGCATGGGTAAAGATGCTTGTTTTAATAATGTCAAACCCATCTCGACAATATGTCTGTGTTTCCGCTCAACTATACCATTTTGTTCAGACGTATAGGGACAGGTGTACCTATGGTTAATCCCATGTTGCAGTAGGTACGGTGCTAAGGCTTTGAACTCCCCTCCACCATCAGTTTGTACAACCTTGATAGTAAGCCCGAGTTGATTCTCCACTGCCTTTTTAAACTGTGGAAAAATGATTGAAACATCACTTTTATTTTTTAAGAAATAAATCCATGTATAACGTGTAAACACATCTACAATACTCAAGTAATATGCATTGCCATTAGAAACTAAGGGAGCAGGTCCCCATAGATCCATTTCAATCAATTCCAAAGGAGATTGATAAACAGTGGTGGATTCGGAGAAAGGTAGCTTGCAACTCTTCCCGATAGAACAAGCCGAACACATAGGGATTTGAGCTGACAAATTCCAATTTTTCTGTTTGATAACGGAGGACAGAGTCTGTTTAGAAGGATGTCCTAGACGTTGATGCAAACCTGTAGGAGAGACTTTTATTTGAGCTGCATTACAAACAGCAAACTGAGTGTCATTAACCGAGGGTTTACAATCAACAGACAAACAACTATCAAACTTATTAACCGACTGCATAACATGCTTATTCGAAAAGTAGCTAAAGTCTAGTTTATATAGTCCTCCTGATTGCGATCCACGTAGTAAAACCTGATGAGTGCTCAAATCTTTAACCACGCAATATGATGGATGGAATTCAAAGTACACATGGTTATCCTTGGTAAACTGCGAGACAGAAACCAAGTTTTTAGTTATCTGAGGTATACAAAGTAAATTCTGTAACACAAGAGGTTTAACCTATACAAGAAAAGTATTTGGACCTTACAAGAAAAGTATTAATAACAGATGTACCTATACCACTAATATCAAGAAAAGTACTATCTGCAATTTGGACCTTACCGGAACCAGAATATGATTGAGCACCTGGAGGCATGTTGGAGGAGAAATGATTTGTTGCGCCTGAGTCTGGATACCAGGCTTTGTCCGGAATGTTGGATCCAGATGGCATTGCAGATGATAGATTGGCCTGAGCAACATTGTCATTGAGACTAGTAGTCGAACCAGCTTGAGATGGGGCTGAAGGGATCGGATACTGAGACATATACGCTCCAGGATGACCAGTTTGAAGTGGTGTAAACTGATAAGGAGGAGCTGCAGCTGATGGTGGGATGCATTGATTGACAAGCGGATGGGAGTAAGTTTGTACAGGCATATACATCGGTGTGGCAGGGGCAAAACTGTGAGAAGGATTAACCGGGACAAACTGCATTTCGGTAGGCAAGGATGTCATTGTAGCATTATTTGGCAAGTAGTTAGAGGAATAGCCTTTTGAGGAACCAGAAGTGGAGTATGACATAGCATCGTCATCAGACCTATGAGCTGTGGCAATATTCGCACTGATCTGATCCCCAGACTGAGCTGTAACTCCCTGAAAATGAGCATCAAAGTGTCGGTAACACTTATGAACCAAGTGTCCAAACTTTCCACAAAGTTGGCACTGTGGTTTATTTCCTCTTCCCCTGCCCCTTCCCCGTCCATAGGCAGGTTGGTAATCAGGTGTTTGCATTTGAGCAACAGCTTGACTAGTGTCGAATTGAGGCTTGGATTGTCCTGTACTTCCCGAAGGCTTGTTATCTTGGTCAGTTCCTTTGACCACCACATTTGCAGCAGTAATAGAACCGTCAAACAAAGAGTCTCTTTGTCGAGCTTCCGCATCAAGTAGAACAGACGAGATTGATGCTAGATCATATGGATTTCGGCTGGCGTGAATGACTGCAACCACACTATCGTATTGGCCTTTTACCCCATTCAATATGATCGACATTTGTTGCATTTCCTCGATCGGATGTCTGCAACTCGCTAGACTATCACAGGTAAGCTGAATTTCCGTTAGATAATCTCGCATTGATTGATTGAGAAGTTTCCTTACCTTCAATCTATCGTACAAGCTCATTATTCGCGTGGTTGATGATGAAGAAAAGTTTTGATGAAGTCTATTCCAAATGGAAGCTGATGTCATGCAACCGACCAGGCCCTTGTTGATCGAAGATGCAATGGAAGCGAGTAACCACGAGGCAAGAGACGAGTCTTGCTGATAAAACTTGGCAAAATCCGGATTGAGTATCTTATTGCCTTCTTCATCATCAATGAATTTATGACCTTGCAACGTTCCGAACAAGTGACCTTCCAGATTTAGACCCCGAACTGCTAGCAACACTTGTTGTTTCCACGCTTGGAGATTATCATCGCCTGTCAACTGACAGACTCTTTTGTTGAAGAACGCAGGTATAACCTCATCCATGACTGATTTAGCCAATGTAGAGATCAGATCACAACACAACTCACAAATGGATCAGCTAACAGGTTAGCTAAAGGAGTAGATCAGTTAACGGATCAGTTAACACAACGACCAGCTAACAGATCAGCATACAGGACATGTAACAAGTCAGACATGCAGATTGATCATACGGATCAGCAGGTAGCAAATCAGATCAGCATATCAATCAACATACCAATCAGCATACAGGTGCAAATCAGCAAATCAGATTGGATCATGAACATATTGATCATGAACAGATTGAATCGCAAATCAGTAAATCAGGTAACAAATCAGCAAAACAGATTGATCATGAACATATTGAATCGCAACACAGAATTGATCATGAACAGATTGAATCAGAACTGAATCAGCAACATAGAAACAGAAACAGCTTGAGTATCAGTTTTTTTTTTATAGAAACAGAAACATATTTGATTGCAAGAAATAAGAAATAGAAACAAGAAACAGAGCAGTAAGTGTTCCTGTAAGAATTAACGAAGCAGATTTGAAAAAGAATTAACTAAAACAACATGTAATCAACGACACAGAATCAAAAGAATCTAATGAACTTGAATGGCATTAACAGAAATGAAAATTGAGATTGAATTATCAGTACAACTTTGAAAATGAAATAGACAGAACAGATCAGCTTTGAAAACGAAATAGACAGAACAACTTTGAAAATGAAATAGACAGAACAGAACAGCTTTGAAAACGAAATAGACAGAACAACTTTGAAAATGAAAATAGACAGAACAACTTTGAAAATGAAAATAACATAACAGAGATTGAAATTGAAATAGACAGAACTGAAAATGAATTAACAGCACAGAAACGAAATGTAAAAAGAATCAGATCAGATCATGAGACAGAATCAACAATCAGATCATGAAACAGAATTGTGGACGCAGTAGAATTGAAATGAACAGAATTGATTTCAATAGAAATTCACTCAAGAAATGCACTGATTTAACAATCAGATGGAACTGATTTCAACAGCATTGAACCGATCAGAATTGAAATGAGACCATTTAGCAATCAAACAATCAAACATAACAGAACAGAATTGAAGCTAAGAGAATTAAAAAACCGATGAGATCCAGAACAGAACTGGTTTAGCAATCAACAACACTTGAAACAGAGCAGCTAATAGGTCAGGTAGCAGCACAGGTAAGTTTAATCAGCAAAACATATTAATCAAGAACAGATGGAACCTGATTAAGAGATAGCAGTTCACTAACAGAGAGATGAACTGCAAACAGAGGTGTATCTTCTTCAGATTGCAGCAACTGACCGCAACTAACAGCAGGATGATCTTCTGACCGCAACTAACAGCAGGATGATCTTCAAGAGGTGTATCTTCAAGTTGACGACACAACTAACCGCAGCAGGATGATCTCCTGAAGACGCACTGATCTTCTGAAGACGCAGCAGGATGAATTTCTTCTGCAGATTTGCAGCAGAAGGAGGCACAGCAAGGATGAAGCCTCAACCAAGATGAAATGAAGCAAGGTATAGGATCAGATCAGCTCTAATACCATGTGAGTAAACTGAACTCAAGGTAGAGATGAAAGGAAAAGAAAAGAAATGAAGAACTGAATGAGTAACTGAAATAACAGAATTTAAGAACTTTGAACTTTACTTCAGATTCAAGTTAAGTTTGAAGCTTACATCTATCCCTATTTATACTAATTTTACAATCAACAATCTATACAAAACTAGAACACTCTACTATCTTCTAGCATACTCTAGCACATTCTTGAACCAATTGGCCTAATGCCTAACTCTTGAAGCAATCGGCCATGCCTTACACTTGAAGTAATCGGCCATGCCTTACACTTGAAGTAATCGGCCATGACTTACACTTGAAGCAATCGTTCTATACATGTATCCTAACAAAGTTTGAGTGAAGTTTCTTCGGTCAAGCTTTATTCTGTGATAGGGTTTGAGATAGTGACTTTTGGACGGGATCTTTTGCTGTCCTTATTTGCTATTTGTGCCTCTTGATGCTCCGTATCCTTTGGCGAGCGGTTTTTTGGTCGCTTAGAGTTTATGAAATGTTTGATCTGTTACCCTCTTAGGCGAACACTCTGGGTTGCCGGGGTTTATGGATGCTCATTCATTACTCTTTAGGCGAGCACTACCGTCAAGAGGATTTTAGGAGAGGCTTGGTGTAACTTTTGGCGATCACCTTTTTTTTTTGTGTAAGGTCTCGAGCATTTAATGAATGCACTGTTATCAAGAAGTTGAACAAACATTTGAGGCATGTTTGTCTCTTAGTCTTCCGTAACCAGGGGGTAGACTGACAGTTTTTCGTACCGTTTGTCTCCCCGATGCGTTTCTTGGAATTCTGACATTGCTTCGATTTTACCCAAATGGGTGTAATCATTATCTGAGCCGTTTCAGACGTGCATGTTCGGTTTCTTCCATTTTGGCTATAAAAAGCCGAATTTTAGCATTTAATCCTTTACGCACTCAACCCATTTTTACTCCAGAGTTCATATCTTCTTCAGCCCTCTGTTTCAACTTTCCCTTTCTCTATTTTCATTCTCAAAAACGCTTATTCTTCTACCATGGCTTCCAAGAATCAATCGGCTGGAAAGAGATCATCCAACAAGTCCTCTCCCGCCCAACCTTCTCCTAGACAGAAGGTTTCGGCTAGGGATGCAAACACCCCTTTGTCTATTAGGGATGTCTCCTCCCTGGCGAAGAGCCTGAGAGTTCTTGAATCTAAGCCGATTTCTAGGCAATCGACCGGAACACCGGTGGTGGTGAACGTGCCTGACACGAATGTCCACGTTTTCTCTCCGACAGGTAATTTTCTATGTCTTTTTTTTTGCTTCTTCTTAGGCGGTAAAAGTTCCTTCTTTTTATTACTTTCGTATTATTCTTGCCATGCCGTGGTGTTAAAGGAGCTATGTTGCTAATATGGGGTAGGCCCTACGCAACTAGTGCCCAACACCATCAGGATATGGGTTGGGTTCTAGTTTATGTGTTTACGTCAAGGATGGATGTATTCACTGGCCCTGTTTCATTATTTTTACCGATTGGATGGCGGGGTGAACCATGTTCATCATTTTCAGACCCGCTGGCCAAAGTTTGAGGAATGGACAGGTCAGGCTTGGAACTGGAAACGTCCAATTTTGCCTGGTCGATGACTTCCGTGCTACAAACTCCAACTACAAGAAGTTTTTATTCTTTTACATGGGTAGTGTGCCATGGGAGCTTTATCAGCCGGAAAGGGATACTTCTCCAAGCTTTGGAGAGCTGTCGGAGAGTGACTAGAACGCCATTGATGACTTCTTCCGACTTCACAGAAAGTCGAACTTATGTTTGATTCGCTCAGTGGCAGAAACTTCAGAGTTGAGGCTTAGGCTAGCGGGCATTCATCAGTTTGCACCAGTCTCTATTGATTGAGTAAATTTCTGACTCTTTTTCTTTGTTGGTTGTAGGCACTCGGGGACCTAAACTCATCAGTCTATTTATCAAGCAGGCTAAGGCGGGGTTGTCCGCTGCCCAGGCGTCATTGAGTCTTGCTCCCCCTCCTTCTAGGCGTGCGTCCAAGCGTAAGCCTAAGGAGGAACAACCTGTGGTCGCTTCTGGCGATTGCCAAAGAGGTATGCATACGACTGTCTTTTGACATTCCTTTCTCTGTTTCAGTCTTAGATTTAATACCTTTGTGACTGTTTTTCAGGGAAAGCTGCGGCTAAGGTGGCTCCGAGTCCTGTTCCCTCTAAGAGGGCTAGGAGTTCTGGCGAGGAGCGCCCAGCTTCCTCCGGGGGATCTGCTGCTTTCTTGGAAAAGGGTTCTTCTATTGGAGAGGTCGTCGCGCCTGCCTCCGATATTGCTGCTCCCAACCCCTCAAAGGGGGCTGGGGCTCGAAAGATTGTTCAGACCCTTGGTGCCCTACGGGCACTTCCAAAACTTCCTTCGCCGGGGATTACTGTTCCTTGGTGGGCTTATTTCAATCTCCTAAGGCGGCGGACCCGAAGGGTCTCTGGGCCCCTTGGAACAATCTCCAGAAGGTGGAGATTTCAGACAAGTTGATTATGCGGGGTAACCCAGACCTTTGCATGCATTTACTTGATGGGATCCCCCCCTCCGGAACGGGTGGCAGTCCCTTCCGACCTGAATGACATCGGTGGTGTCATGAAGTCGCATTTTATATGGGTCGCCTTGGTAAGTCCTTCCTCTTTTATTCCTTCTTTACCTTTACCTTTGGGTCGTTCTTTTACCACTCCTTGATCTGATTGACCTTTATCCCCCTTTTTCCCGTTGTCAACTCATCCGCGAGGAGATGGCGATCGGTCGTATCGTGGGGGAGATCGCCGATAAGAAAGTTGACTTTCTTATCGAGCTGGTGCAGTTCTGGGGCTTGGGGTTCACTCCCGATCAGATGGAGGTCATGAAGAACCACCGATTTGGTGGAGCAGGCTTGCCGAGAGTATTTTGAGAAGGAGAGGAGGCTGCTCGACACCCTCAAGGAGAGGGACGATCAAACGACTCTTACCGATGAGAAGCGGGTGAGGGCTGAGCTCCGGATTAAGGAGGCTAATCAGTACTCTGCTCGGCTAGAGACACAGAATGCTGACCTTAGGGCTCAACTGAAGGAGTCCTGAGCGCAGAGGGATGCCTCAGAGGCAGAGAAGAAGAAGCTCGCCTCAAAGCTGAAGGATGTCCCATCCCCATAGAGTGTGGTCAAGGACTTTAAGAGGTCCGAAGATTTCTCTGACTGCGCCTTATAGGTGATGAAGGACGAGGTGTCTTCCTACCTCCAGATCCTAGTCGATGAGATTCAGCGGATCGATCTCAAGTTTCCTCTCCGGGAAGTGAAGTCTCTCCAGGACTTTATTGAGAGTGGATACCCCAAGGAGGCTACCCCCGGGGCTGATAAAGAAGCTGTTGCCCCCAACGAACCCAGACCTTGAGGTCCCGAGCTCCCAGGCGATCGAGTTGTCATTCCTTCTTTTTGATAATCACTTTTCCTTCCCTTTGTTTTTTGGGAAAGTTTGTAATTATATTTTTTCTATCAGACTCGGTTATTATTTTAATAATATTGAATGCATTTTTATTCATAAGTCTTTACTCTTGTTTGACTTTGAATGTGTTCGGCTGTTCTTCCGATGTATTTCTCATTTGAATGCTTTAGGAAGTTTTACCATACTTGTTTTCAAATTCTCTTTAACTTATGTATGTTAGTCTCTCCATATAGGATCTTGGACCTTTCCTTAGGATTAGAAGGAAGGATGGTTATTCTCTATAGATCCATCTATTCCGTTCGCCAAATTATCTTAGGGGAATTGTTACTCGAGGATTATACGTTTAAGGAAACTATCACTCTTTATGGATTTTTTCACCTTTTTAAGGTTTTAGTCCTTTGGAGTGTTCGCCTAATCGTGGGGAACTGTTACCCAGGACTTACTCGCCTTTTAGTAAGTGGCCGCCTTACCTTCGTTCGTCCACCTCCACCTTTTTGTTCCTAACTTGTAAAGAAACTGTTACCCTCGATATGGGTTCGTTCGCTTTGTATATCAAGTCTTAGTTTTTGCCCAACTTATAAGGGAACTGTTAACTTAATGTTTCGTTCACCTTTTATATCAGGTATTCTGCCTGATTTTGGTCTCGAGTCTTTTGCCTGTTATCAGGTCTTTTGGGAAAGGAACTTGTTACCTTGATTGTTCGTTCGCAATCCTCTTTTCCCCTTCTCTTGGACCTTTCAGTTTGGTTCGAGTGGCTATGCTTTGTATGAAGGAATGATTTGTTTTATTGACATAACATTTTGATTTTAATGCTATGCATAAAACATCCGTAAATGTTCAGAGTTAAATGGACGAGGTAGCCTTACACCTTCTGTGGTTTCCAAGTAGTAGGACCCTAGGGCGACAATCTCTACTATTTTCTATGGACCTTCCCACTTAGCTGAAAGTTTGTTTTGGCTGTCCAGTGTTGTGAATTCATTCCTCGCATAACCATCTCCCACATGAAAAATTGGCGAGCGCCGACTTTTCTGTTGAAGAATCAAGCGGTCGCCAATCGCATGTTCGCCCGATTTTGTCTGATCGCCATCGCTTTTATTCTGCTAGATCGAGGTATGTTCTGCGCTGGATTTCATTCACTTCAGTATTAAAGTGTAGGATCGTGTAGGTAGGCACCGCTATTTCGGCGGGTGCTACTGCTTTCGATCCGTACACTAAACTGAATGGCGTTTCCCCCGTTGCTATTTTGGGTGTTGTTCGAACAACCCACAGTACATTATCCAGCTCTTCTGCCCAGTTTCCTTTGAAGGCTTGAACTCGCTTTTTGAGTCCTGCCAGGACAACTATGTTGGCTGCTTCGACTTGCCCATTCGTTTGAGGATGGTGTACCGAGCTGAATCTGTGATCGATATGGTATTCTTTGCAGACCCATTTGAGTTATTTTCCTACGAATTGTGGACCATTATCGCTTATGAGTATTTTGGGGACGCTGAACTGTGAAAATAAGTGGATTTCAAAAAACTTGATCGTTTGAAATTCGGTCGTGGAGGCCAATGCTTTCGCCTCTATCCACTTGGTAAAGTAGTCGATCGCCACAATAATTTGGGCTCTTTGCCCAGTGCTGATGGGAAAGGTGCCTAAGATATCTATTCCCCATTGGGCAAAAGGCCAAGCGCCCGCCATTGGGGATAGCAACGTTGATGGTCGACTGGATCGTGGTGCAAACTGTTGACAAGTCACACACGTTTTGGTTAATTCCGCCGCGTCTTTGCTCAAGGTTTGTTAGAGTATTGTATAGTCTAGTCTAGATTAATCTAGATTACTCTAGATGATCTCTTCCTAGTCTTACTTTTCCTATATAAGGATTAGTAGAGGTTGTATTCATTCCAACTTAATGCAATATAATGTTCTCATTAGTAAAGTCATTGAGTTCTAAATTCTCTCCTCACATTCAAGAATCCTAACATGGTATCAGAGCCATTCGATTAGGGATTTTATCATTTTCCGCTGCAAATATATAGGAAATCGATCTTCAATCTCGAGCAAGTTCAGGTTCTGTCACAAGATTTGGGAACGAAATCAAGATTCGGTTGCAAGTTTCCAACATAAATTCCGTCTGAAATCTTCATTGCTGCTGCAGCTTCTTCCCGCGACTAGCATCTTCAAATTCAGTCAAATTGTTGTGATTCAATTCCAGCTCAAGATCAGCATCAAGATTCGGTGGAAAGTGTCTTCTCTTCATTCGGTGCAGATCAATTTCATTCGGTGGTGATTCATTGTCCACATCCAGTAAGGTTCGGAGGAAAACAACTTCAGTCTTCATTCGGTGCTGCAGGTATGAGATCATCAATTTAGTTCCACCTCCTGCTAGTCTTTCTTGCCACGTCCTGTTGCGAGAATTCACCAATTCCAGTTCGGTTGTTCCACTGAATAACTACTTCCTGCAAGAATCTGTGAATCATCAACGATCTATGCATTCGTTGCCGATTCTTGTAGAAGCTCAGCAATCGGCACATCAGATGTTGATCATCTTTCTCATCAGCTTCGAATTCAGTCTTCAGACAAACACAAATTCAGTTGCAGTAATTCAGTCCTGCAACATCTGCAATTCAGTTCTGCTATATTTCTGTAACAAAGAAAGGCTCAAAGCTGCTTTGTTTTCGTCTGAGCTCAAAGCTGCTCTGTTTTCGTTGGAACTCAAATCTGCTTTGATGGTGTTGATGTTCATAATTCCTACTGATAGTTATTCCTTACTGACGTGTTTACAATGTTGCCGATCCTTGCTTCGTCTAATGGATTGCTGAGGATCATACCTGATATGCTGCTCTGTTCTTGATTGGAACTTTGTTTGCTGCTCTGCTCTTGACTTGAACTCTGTTTTGCTGCGCCTTATGGATTATTAAGGATCTTATCTGCTTCTTTGCTGGATTGATTGCTGATTCTATACTGAATTATTTGTTGATTCAATGACTCCTCAATCAATGCTGAATTACTTGTGATGAATTGCCGGTTTGGTGACGTGAAGATGTGTGATCACATTGAGTTTGGACAACCAAGTTTTTGCTGATTTACATTGGATTCGATACAAGATTGGAGTGTTGGAATTCAGATTTTAGATTAGTTTTTAGCCACGATGACATGACCACGACGAGATGACCGAGATGGCACCGCGATGGCATGATCGAGATGGTTTCCTTTTCTTTTATGGCATGACCACGACGAGATGACCGAGATGGCACCTCGATGGCATGACCGAGTCTTCTTTCTTCTCGTCTGGATTTCAACTTGAAAAACTTGTGTTTGAATGTGGAGTATCTCACCGATGTTGAAGGTGTGCAAGCTCGATTCGATTGAGATTTGATCGAGATTGAACTTGGGATTCGTCACGAGCAAAGAAGCATTGGATGTTTGGGGGCCAATTCAGAAGATTTCGAAAGTTTGAGGACCAAAAATCAAGCAAAGCAAAGGTCTTGGGTGAATGTTAGAGCAATACAAAATCAAGAAAACAATCAACATAGATGAATGTTAGAGTATTGTATAGTCTAGTCTAGATGATCTCTTCCTAGTCTTACTTTTCCTATATAAGGATTAGTAGAGGTTGTATTCATTCCAACTTAATGCAATACAATGTTCTCATTAGTAAAGTGAGTTCTAAATTCTCTCCTCACATTCAAGAATCCTAACAAGGTTGGCCAGTAATAGCCTAGTCTGAAGATTTTGCGCGTTAATGAGTGTGCACCTTCATGACATACGGCGACTCCTTCGTGAGCTTCGCAGTGAACTCTTTCTGTCTCAGGATGAGAGATGCACCTTAGATAGGGAGTTGAATATACTCGCCTATAGACGACTTATTTTCGTGTACTCGCCTTCGTTTTCTGGCAGCATTCCTTCTTTCAAGAAGTTCTGGAATGAAGTCATCCAGTTGTCCTACCCTTGAATGTTGAAGACTTCTGCTCGGTTGTCGAGGACCGAGTATAGAGCTTGTTCCAGAAATTACACATCCTGTATTATTGTTCCCCCGAACACCAGTTTGCTCACAGAGTCAACTAGTTGGTTGTCTTGGCGAGGAATAGATTCAATCGCGAAAGTTGGGATTTTGACGATGAGTTTTTTTAGCAATATTGAGGTACTTTTCATATTTTCCCCCTTTATCTCATAAGTGCCATTGATTTGGTTGACAATTAGCCCTGAGTCGCTTTTTGCCCTGAGTGACATTATGCCCATTCCTTTAGCGAGTCGCAGTCCAGTGATAAGAGCTTCATATTCGGCCTCATTGTTGGCCGCCTTAAAAATAAGGGTGATCACGTACTTTAAGGGCTCGCCCTCAGGGGGGATGAGAATTAATCCTGCCCCCGAGCTTTCTCTTGAAGAGCATCCATCAGTATAGAGTTCCCAGCCTTTGCTTGTATTTTCTATCTGACTTTACCGATTTTCTGCTTCTACTAGACCATTGCCGGTACTTTCCACTATGAAATCTGCAAATGCTTGACCTTTGATGGTCGTTTTCGCCGTAAATTTGATATTGAATTAGCTCAACTCGACTACCCATTTAACCATTCTTCCTGAAGAGTCTCGTTTCAGCAGGAAGTGTTTGAGAGGCTGGTTTGTGAGGACTGTAATGGCGTGAGCGTGGAAGTACGGTATTAACTTTCGAGCAGCAATAACTAAGGTATAGAGATACTTCTCAATCTCGATATATTTTATGAGGCCACGATCTTATGAGGATTGATGGTGATCCTCCTCAGGATGGCGTTGTATGAGTTAGGGGTGTCAACCACTAAGAAGGTAACGATACCTTTATGCTTTTCCATCCTTCGCCCAAAATTACCGGCAGGGTTATGGCTCCCAGCGGATAAGTTGTTCTCCTAGCGAAACCGATGAATGGAAAGTCAAATCGCTTGAGGTCTTGCTTGGATTTGCCCATTTGTTCGAAGGCATCTAGGAACAGAATGTCTGTCGAGCTTCCTCCGTCAATCATAATCCTTTTCATATTGCATCCATCTACTTCAGTCATGATGACTAAAGCATCATTGTGCGGAGTGGTGACATGTGCCAGGTCTTCCACGGAGAATGAGATAGTGTAATCTTCTTCAGGCCGATGTCTCTTGCCCAGTTGGACAGCTGTAGAGATTTGGGCAACATAAACTTCTCTTGCATTGGACACCTCGCCGCCAACACCAAACCCTCCAGCAATTAGGTTTATCACTCTCCTGCTCTGGGATGGGCCAGATTGCTCTGACCGAGCTGGCGAGTGGACTCCACATGGGGGCGTTCGACTTCTATCTCATCCGACCCAAATTCTTTTAGCATGCCCCTCTGGATCAACTTCTCGATGTCGCACTTGAGAACACGCAATCATCGGTTTTGTGGCCCTTGGCCTTATGATATCGCCAACAGCTTTCTGTGTCCTTTCCCATTGTCTGAGTACTTTTCCGGGGTATTGGTGGCCTTGCCAGATACCTTCTTTCCATCTCGACTAGTACCGCCGAGATCTGCCTGTTTAAAGGCGTGAAATACTCGGGGACCTATGGATGCCTTGGTCCTAGGGTTTTTGATCTGGGATTTTCTCGACCCTTCTTATCCTTCTTCTCCTTCATACCCTTGGAGATCTTGTCAAGAAAATGGCTTTAGAGTTCGCGCTTTCCAGGTCTATGAAACCTTTCGCCCTCACTGCTAGCTTCTCCAGTGCCTCTATCTCTTGAACGTGGTAGCTGTTGCGCAGTTTTCTTGAGGCTTTGTTGGCCCCATCAAGTCCTCTATAAAAGTCTCGAATAATCTCCCCATCCGTGACTCGACGATCTATTTCTGTATCGTTTTTGTGAAAACGCCCATAGAAGTCGGGCAATGTTTCTCCTGGATGCTGTTTGACGGCGTCTAGGGCGACCACTCTAGGAATTTTCTCTTTAGCTCGGACCAGGTCCCTATTGATCTTGTAGGGAGGCCAAAGAACCAGGACGACGCCGAACTCGAAAGGGTCGACGGAAATAATAGGGCTAAGTGATTTTCATCATTCGATTTACCCAATACAGAATCTTCATGCTCGTTGATATGGATTATGGGATCTCCTCTGCCACTGTATTCAAGGATGGCCCTTGCGACTACATATTTTGGAATTTTGACCGTTACAAGGTCAGTGGTGAAGGGATGAGCTAATCGCTCCCGGAAGGGAGGCATGACGGTCCGCGCTATTCCTTGAGTCTCTTAATGATAAGTTCCTCAACTTGGTCAAAAGTGAATTGGTGCAGCTGTCCTCCGGTCGGTGCAATACTCGATGGATTGACAGAGTAAGTGACCATCGACGCCTCAGTGGAAGCCAGAGGTAAGGACTGATGTCCAGAAGTCATCTCTTGATCTTCTTGAGGGGCAGTGGTGCCTGGATATCCAGCTTCTGCTTCCCGTGGCCTCGAGAGACGAGGATCTTCATGAGGAGCAGGGGCTTGTCTGCGGGCCTGTCCTATGATGGTTTCCAAGAGGGATATCATCTCTACGGTTACCTGAATGGTTTCCCCAGCCACTTGAACGGTTGGTTGAGCTGGAATCTCTGCGGCGTTTGGAACAGGGGACAGTCTAGTATTGCCAACATGCTCGCGTGCCAGCCTTGGAGGGACAAAATTCAGGGACTGCTTGGCTAGCAGGTTCTTGGGGGAGTGGCAAAGTGGCAGCAGATTCAGAGCTATCTGAGGATTGCTCATTAGCCTGTTTCCGACGATTACGGTTAGAGCAGGTCTGCATGACTGTTTTGCTCGTGTTCCCACAGACGGCGCCAAATGTTGGGTCTGAATTTCCCAGGTTCTTACTTGGCAGTGAATTGAATACCAAAGAGTTGATGATCACGCGCTTTCGCTTGAGCTCCGATGAACCTGCAAGAAGACGATCGCGACAGAGAGGGTGCCTCCGGGTTCCACTCTGATGCTTAAATGAGTATATTGTGTGTATGAGCTCAAAACGTAATGAACGTATGTAAAGTAAGAGTATTTATAGAGTTCGGAGATCAAACCATTATAGGTAGCTGAATATCTTTGTGAATATTGTGCTAGTAAAGATTAGGATAGCAGATATTACGGTTATGACATAATAGTGCAGCTACCGTATGTAATCTTTATAGAATATGTGTCGGATATACGCGGGATATCGTGGCCATACACTTGATGTCGGTTTGTGGTACTAGAGTTGAGAGGTTTGACTCTCTTGGCGAGCGCTCCCATGGCGAGCATTAGGAGGCTTTGGCCTTGGCCGATGGCGACGTGAGATAGAGCTTGGGCGTCCACTTTAGTTTGGGTTTGGTACTTGACCGGTTTGTGAGTGCTAGATTACCCTTCTTGTGGGCCGGCCCGGTTCTGAATGATATGGGTTTTACCACCTGCAAAGTTATTGGGCCTTCGAGGCCTTTCCCATATTGTGTCGTCACTATCAATACCCAACACATACTAAGCTAATTTTACAAAACAGTGAGTCCTATAAGTGAGGTTAAAGGTTAACCGAAGGAGATGCCAATGAAAAAATGTAGCTATTCGAGAAAATTCGCCAGGCACACATTCTTCATGCAAAGATGTTGTTCCTGATTAAATATAAAATAGTTGGAAATTATGAAGAACAATTCTGCATATCATCGTCCACACATATAGTTAAAGTGTTAGGAGAAAACTTTTGCAATGCCTCAATGGCATGCGACGTGTGATATTCATATGAGCATTCAAAACCAAGATAGTTTAAGGCATCGACTCATCTTTGTGGATCATCGACAACTATCGATGAGAGCAATGTTATGGATGAGAACTGAGACCCGATATGAAGGGATGTTGGAGTTAAACCATCATACATGCAGACTCAAGCTTCTTCATACAAAATGCAAAATTTTGCTTGTAATGACACCGATGTGGATGGTGGATCTCCATGGATGATTAAAATAGTTTAGTAAAAGCCTTATGGAGAAGAATAAAGGAAATTTTGGTAGTTGAAGTCATTAATAAATCACAGGTTGATCTAACTAGGGCTGATCATGGGCACGCCGGTCCTGAAGGCAAGACTGAGACCGAATTTTCGGTCTTGCCTTCTAGAGGACCGATACCGAGACCGACTGTTGCAAAAATTAATCGCCCGAGTCGGTCTTTCTTGACTCAGACCGGTCTTGATTATGGAACGAATCTGGCAAATAATCAAACAACAAATCAGCATTGGTCAAACACCAGTTCAGCAAATTCACCTATTCAGCAAATAACAATCACCAATTACATTTTACAGCATATGGTCTAAGAAATTCGTTTAAGCATTTTACAGCAAATAACCATAAATTTTCTAAAGCATTTCTAACTCCACCATTTTGCTAAAATCTCCACTGCTTACCATGGCATCCATGAATGAACTGCATAAAATTACATCCACCTCCATACCCTAATTCAATGATTCTAAGAGAAGTTCATACTCCTCCTTCAACTTCCCTGCCTTCGCATAAACATCCATCATAATACTATAACTAACCAAATCGGGTCTGGCACCACATTGAATCATGCTCTTGTAACCATATTGGCTATTTTTACAAAGATCTTGCAATATCTTATTGCAAACCACTATATCAACCGCAAACTTCCCCCAAACAATTGCCTTGTGAAAATCCAAACTGTTTTCGACCTATCCTTCTCCCAACAAACTATCCATTACAAGCTTATAGACAGTTCTCCAATATATACCCACTTCACATAATTCAATAATTGTATCGATGCAATTGCAGCTGATCATCATATCCACCATTCCTAACAGTGTGTGAGGAGAAACTAAAGCACGCTCTTTGCGACTGGAGATGAGACCGACTGGATACGAGACCGACTAGAGACTGCGACTGTGACTCTGCGACTGGAGACGAGTGACTGGAGATGACGAGAGGGAAGGCTGAAGAGAAGGAGCTCACTGACTCAATCAGACTGAAGAGGGAAGACTGATTTGGTTTTTAGGGATTCTTATTAAATTCGGTCTGGGCCAGTCTTAATCGGGCTTTCAGAAAAAAAGCCCGAGCCTGAGCCCGACCTTGAAGAAAAAAACCCATCTGCTCGGTCTCGGTCCTAGTCGGGCCGGTATTGTCGGGAATTTGGTCCAACAGTCTTTTTTGATCACCCCTAGAATTGACAAAGCAATTTTAATGATAAATTATGATATGAACCCAAACATAAGTGATTAATAACACAAATTTAAACTAAAAAATAACATTAGTAAACATAAGTAATAAAATGGGTAATTAACACTTCATTTTGTGAAGCATTTTAATCTGGAAAGCTGCATGGATGACAAAAAAGAATTGTTGGAATTTTCTAACTTATGGAAAGGTAGCGAAAATGTTGAGAACTAGTCACGACTTTGAGTTTGGTGGATCATATTTTAATTATTTATATGCCAAAGAAGACAGCATAACATTGAACAAGCAATACTCCGTAGCAAAATGAAGTTATAGAAAGGATGAACATAATCCTACTTGAGAGGGCTCAACTCATGATTAAGAAGAGAGTTTGAGGCAGAAATTATTAACAACTGATATGCCATTTAGTGATCCAGTAACTCAACATGTCCTTGGGGTCGAAACATGCAAAAGAAGTATTGCAAGGTACTCCTCCTAATTATACTAATTTAACAATATTTAATTATGGTGCCTATACTCATGTATATGAAAGGAAACATAAACATGAACTTGAACTTAAAGTTAGAAAGTTTATTTTTCTTTGTTATGCAATTGGTGTGAAGTGTCATAAATTGTGGTCTCTCTAAACCAAAAGGTTGATGATTAGTAAAGATATTACTTTTGATGAATTTGTGATACTTCACTACAGAAAGGAGTCTCCTATTTGTGATGATACAAGAAACAAAAGTGTCTTAGAGAAGGTGGAGATTAGAGGTGTCAAATTTTGACCCAACCCCAAAATGATCCTGACTAGACTTGGATTAGAGTCGGGTCATAAAAATAAGGGTCACACGTCATTTTAGGGTTGACTTGCCTGGCCCGTGCAAAAGGTGGGTCGGGTTCTAGTCAAGAATAGGGTTATGGAAGTTGATCCTGAGGGGGTTTAACCAAATTTACTTGACCAATTGTTGCTGAACCTAAAGGGATTCAACAAAATGTGGTTGACCTAGTTGTTGTTGAACCTAAAGGGGTCCAACCAAATGTGGTCAAGCAGTTGTTGTTGAAGCAGACACTGATAGGGGTTCAACTAGAAGTGATTGAGCTAGTTGGTGAAGCTCAACCTGAAAGGGTTCAACCGAATGTGACCAACCCACCTGAGATGATTATTATTAGTTTTCCATTTCTATATATTTATGTATTAAACACCATTCATCTAACAATTTGACATTGTGATGTGCAGGATGATGATGCATGGCTAAAGAAAAAGAGGTAAAGGGCCAAGTTTCAGACCAAGAGAAATAATCACAGGTGATTGATTTTGTTATATATATATTCTGGATTATGTTAATACTAATTCTCAATTAGTTGAATTTATATGTTGAAGATTCGTTTGCACAAACCGTTGATCTTGATAGTAAGGGTGAAATGTTGGTGTCACTTGAAGTTTCCCTCAATTGTCGGAGTGCGAGTATCATATAGAATTTCCAGTCATTCCAAATGAGGACTCCAAGGAAACAAATTCTAAAGAGAAGATCATGGATAAGGAGATCCTCCAATTTACCTTTAGGAATACGAAATTCCACACTCATTGATGTTATGTGTGGGGGAAAATGTTAAAACACTGAACTATGTGAAAACCTTGTTATTTTGTATGTGTTAAGTTATTAGGATAAATTGTGAAGTATGTTAAAACCTATAGTTGTTGTGGAAAAATCTAATTGACTTGAATATTTGGTGAAAATTGTATTTCAGTTGAATGTGTGGTGGTAGAATTACTTGTGACCAAGGTGCTCTCAATTATGTCAACGGTAGATCCACAATAAGTAGGACTTATAAGGATAAAATCCTAACACATATGAAGGGCATTGTTAGCTTACTTTGTGGGTTCAACGATAAAGTTGTTAACTATTCACTTCGTTGGATGTTGGATAACTGTGTTATTCCAATAAAAAAATAGGTATTGGATGGAGTTTTGGTAATGTATGGAAATAGTATAGAGATCTACATGATTTCAAGAGTTATTCGCATGGATCTAGTTCACTTAGTGACTACAAGCGTACAAGGTGGAAACGATGATCATCAATATACTGAAGATGTTGGAGAAGATACATCCGATGAAGGTGTTGAAGAGACATAACCTCTTGAACTAATATTATGTGTGGATGTTGTGTCATCTTCTGATAATGATGATGTTAACACATAACAATTGATACAATCAATGATGGTTGCTGTTTGTTCTAGTGGTTCTCAAGCATTCAGTTCTATACAATATCTTCTTGAGTTTACATAGGGAGATTGGACATAGGGGGTTTGAATGTACTGATTGAGATGTTACACAAGGGAGGTCATCCCCAGATGTAGAGTTTTTTTAGAGAGGTACATATTTTGAGGATAAAGATGGACTTCAACATCAATTGAAGTTTCTTCATATTAAGAGTTCTCGTGAATGCTACATTACCGGAGAGTTATTGTCAACCACTATGGAAATTTCTCATAGTTTTGAGGTAATGAATTACTCATACGGAGTAGAGTACAAAGTAAGGAGATGTGGAAGAAGACGATACAACATCAAATTGATACTGAAGACGTGTGACTGTAGTGAATGAATGTTATTTCGACGACCATGTAAACATGAAACGACAACGACCCGATTGTAAATCATAGATTTGAAGACGTATGTTAATACATATTTCAGTCTTAAAGCTTGAAAGAGGACATACTTACCTAAATTCTACCCTCGACCAGACAAGCAACGATGGCCTGGATGGAACAAGGCCATAGTTAGGTGCAATTCACATATGTTAGTTTCTAAACATGACCACAAGAAGATCCGAATTTACAATGAGATGGATTCGACTAGTGTGCCCAAGAAGAAACAAATGTGGTCAAACAAGCCAGAATAAAAGATCTTGTAAAGAATGTTCCAAGAATAATAATTATATAAACTAATTCATGAGGTTAATTATTATTGCACAACTAAACATTTTGCTTACATATGTAAAAAACTCACCATTGTTATTCTTACAGTGTATCAGATAATGGATCGTGGTCATGGTAACTCATTTAGGTCTTCTTTTAGTCCACCAAATAAATCGATATATCCCTGTTTGCTCTATTCATAACATTTTCATATGTCACAACATACCATACATGTAACATTGCTTAGTTTAATATGTGACGTAACTATATTCTCTTTTATTCTTAGAATTATAATTATCATTAATATTCTAGGTTACTCATAAAGTAAAATCTAGTGATGATAGATATTAAATGATGGGCAAATGTGGGCATGTGAATCCACTCATACATAATTAAGTGGATATAGTTGGCTTTGGATAAGATTTATACATATCTCAACCTGTCCTTGATGTGAGATTACATTACTCTACAATCGAGAGGTGGCGCCCCAACATGGACACATTTCACCTACGCTGGAGTGCAATGATCGTAACCCTGCAGGATGTGAAACTTTTCTTAGGCCTACGAGTTATCTGACGTTATTGGCTCGCACCAGACGACATCAATTTGCTCGAGCTCTACCCACGGTTATTGGACACATAACATATATTTATCGATAACATATCACCCAAAATGAAATCATCTTATCCTGGTTTAGGATTTTGTTCGTGAGGACACCCAACGACCTAGAATGGGTTCGTCAAAAATAAGAAGATGCCTAATGAGAGTAATAAGGTCATATTTGCACCTTCTGGATACATTTTTGTTCCTGAGGTCAAGAGGGGATTATGTGATTTTATAGTATCTCTTTCTCCTTGAACATTTACAATTAATGAGTCAATAAAACTGGTGGTTACCGGAGATGACCAAGAAAACCCGTAAACCCTACACGCGTCAGTTCTACTAGATGAATAAGTTGCCCTAGAAACGTTTCATATAAATTATATATATATATATAATCATTATTTCGAAAGATTCACCAATATGACATTCATATATTTACATCAATGTTTCAAATAAATTTGAACCCTTATACCCCTTACCGTTTTTACAAGGTCCCCACGTGTGTAGAAAGAACGAGCATCCATGCTTGGTAAAAGTGTCATTGATCCACTTCAACAACGTGGATTGGAAGATGGTTGACCGAGTCTTAACACAATTCGATGTATGACAACCTATTCCAAAGTTATTTGAAGACTGTAACGATTGGGAAAGGCTTCACAAACTCTATTGAGAGAAAAAGAGGCGTGAATTGTGGATTATAAGACATGATGCGTACATCCAAATATTCACCAACATGGGTCTTCATGTGGTACATGAATTTGAGATACATGTATCCTGCTATGTTTACTTGGCGTGTTATTCAAGGATAACAATGACTCTTATTAGAGATGTTGAACCACAAGTAATGATGACGGAGGACACGAATGTTAAGTCGACAATATAGTTTGAATCTCATGGAAACCAAACAATATTCGTGGTAAGATTAATTTTCCACATTTTAAGTTGGTTGGCTAATTAATACATATATTAACAACTATATGTTTAAAATGAATTAGATGAAGATTGAAGCATATTTCTCGGTATTGCAAGAAGATACTGAAGAAAGAAATGGGAAAGTCAAAGAAATATGTTGGAGATAATGCATACTTGTCGTCACTGCCATGATGCCAATGATAATTTGTTTACCTTCAATCATATCATGGCAGAGACAGTGTTAACTGAGGCTGAAAATAATATTGAGACAAATGAACCCAATGCTACATTTGATGTACTCGAGTATATGCGAGAATCTTAAATAAATCCTATGCCTCCAGTAAATAAAGATTCTAAAGTAAATGAGAAAATAGTTAACCATCACGAACAACAAAGATAAGAAATGTTAGGGTTCAGGATGGAGGTTTGGGTTCTAGTCGATACCGTGGTGATTATTGAACGTTCATTTTGAGTTAAATATTAAATCTTTGATTTTGTATTGAGATTACAATGATTGATAGTATTTATTATTAGTTTGAAATTGATACATAAGTTTATATATGATGTTCAATAATTATGCAAGATACAGTCGTTTCTAACCTCATTTTGTGATTTATGTTTGACGAAACTCAATGTCGTTTGTTTGCTTAGACTTTTAATTTGCTAATATACTAGATATAATTTTCCAATCCATTTTCGCAGGGTCCAAAATTTCTTCATTATCCAAAGTGTTATTCGAGGTACCTTAAACCCTCTAATTTAAAAATGTCATTTTGAGCACCATTTTAGAATAAGCTTTAGAAAAATGAACTAGAAGTCTAACCAAATTAACAATACAGAGCTTCACCAAACACAAGGATCTGAAAATTCGATCAAAGTTAACATTTTAATGTTAACAATTTTGTTATGATATTTCACGAAATTTTTAATACGTAGTGTTTGGCAAAACGCAAAGTTATTTTTTTAAATAATTCTACTTTCCTTATCACTGAATTTTATTTTTGACGTTTTTTGCTGTTCGGGTTTGAAGGCACGCGCGACTCCCTCCTCCTGGCCAAGTCTCCCGCAAAATTAGGGTTCCTTGTGCTTGATTCGCTAGTTTTAATTGGATTTGTATTGTTTGTTTTGGTATTTATTGCCAAGGTTTCGTTTCCACCAATCACGAGCTGCCAAGGAGCTGCTACTGCTGAAGACATTGACATTTCCATGCAGGAAATGGAACATATGTAGCTCCCTATTTTCAACTTCGGCTTCTGGTTTTGGCGAAGTGTTCTTGGCCTGCTGGCGATCAAAATCGGCGACCGAAGCAATTTCGACAGCAACATCACTTATCACCACCACACCCAAGGCTACGGGAGTACACAATCACGAGACCAAACAACAACTGAGGAGACGTGAGACAGAACACGACAACAACGGGGCATCAACGAAACATACCTCGGTGAGGGGGGCTAGGTTCCGGCTCAGGAGACTCGATTGGCAAGCACACATAGAAACTTACCTGGCCAGACCAACCACCACAAGGGGGAGCCACACGTCCAGCAAACCAGCATCCCCTGCCGCAGCACAATCGAATTTGGGCTACTGCACATATCCGAAATTTCCAACTCCAACCGAGCCAATAGAAACCACAAATTCATATATTAACCCTGTTTAATCTTCGTGTTCTTGTAGGGAGCTGCCACCCGAGGTGAATGCGCTGAAACCACGTCGACAATGGCAAATCAAGCCGATTCCAGTTCTAGTTCTAGCGGGACAAAAAGACTCAGGGGACACGTAGTTGATCTAGACTCGAATCAACAAGTCAAGAATGAGGTGTGTTACATTGGAAAAGTACTATCCCAAAGGCCAATGAAACATGGCACGATAAATGGGGTGTTAAAATCAGCCCGGTCTCGATATGGGAAGGTTTCGAACGACAAGAAGATGTAGAACATATCCTAGACCGATCCCCATGGGATGCGAATGGTCACATCTTAAACATTAAAAATGGGACCCGATTATGGGAGTGAATGAGATCAATTTCCAAAAGGTACATTTCTGGACCCAAGTGCATGACTTAGGGCTGGAAAAGTTTAGCGATACAAATGCCTGGAAGATAGGAAATATGATAGGGAGATGCCTAGAAATAGAAAAGCATGCTGGGAGGATAAGTAGAAGCTATTTGAGGATACATGTTGAAGTTGATGGGGATAAACCCCTAATGGAGGGGTTCTGGTGGAAGAATTCACAAGGGGGTGAACGACATCAGTTAAATATGAGTGATTATCTGATTTCTGTTATGGGTGTTGCATGTTGGGTCACACGACCCAAGTATGCAAAACTGATATGAAATTTGCAGAGCATGATCAGAGCATCCCCATGTACGGCATGTGGCTTGTTGGCATTAGACCAAAGAAAACACCGGCAAGACAAACAGTGGGATGGGAGGATGGAAAAGGATCGCAACAACAACAAGGTAGTAGAAGGTCATGGTTTGACATCATGGCCAAGGTGTGGGGAAGGCGCCGAGAGGGCACAAAGAATCATGGAGACCACGAACAACAACGAGAAAGGCGAGATGCATCCATGAACTAAATGGACAAAATGACACTCAAAAGGACCGGGGAAGGCATGGAGGACCAACCGGGAACAAAGAGGTTCAAGATAACAGAGGAAGGGGATCGAAAACATGGAGATGAGGACTAGGTCAACCCCAAGAAGCAAAGCAAGCATGTCTAACCATAATCGCAAGAAATGGGTCATGAGGAAAAACAAGGCAGCAAGAGAGAATGAGGAGACTAAGGAGAACACAAAGGGTTCCAGTGGCTGTCCTGAAATAGCCACGAGTGCCCAATGAGTGCCATCTCATGGAATTGTCAGGGTTTGGGGTCGGTCTTGACAATTCAACACCTACATGACCTCAACAAAAGGTATCGCTCAAGCATTATATTCTGAATGGAAACAAATATTGGGGATATCTACTATGAGAATATACGAACACGAATGAGGATGGATAACACGCACTATGTGAGCCTAAATGGTACATTCCGAGAGCTAGCATTATGGTGGAAGGCGGAGACTAGAATATCGGTCCTATATGCAGACCCGAATTGCATGGATTACGAGATCAATATGGACAACCATATTGAGCCTATGTTCATAACATGGGTACATGCGAGCACAGATGCGAGAGAATGGACACACCTTTGGGATCTCCCAAGGATAATAGGGAGAGGTCGAAGGGGAGGGTGGTCAATTCTTGGTGATTTCAACACTATATGCCACCCACATGAAAAACAAGGAGGAAAAAGGAAATCGCAAAGGCAAATGGACGAATTTAAGCAAAGGATTGAGAATCTAGAAATGAAGGACTTAGGAGAAAATGGTAATGCCTTCACATGGTGCAATAACCGAAGTAGAGCGGATAGGATAAGTGAACGCCTTGACCGGGTATTGATCAACACATAATGGGAAACACGATATCAAAAGGTGAGATGCATCCATGAACTAGCCATTGGGTCAGACCATACACCCATGTATTAGGATTCTAAGCTTGAATGTGGAGAAAATATAGAGCTTAATGCTACAATTAGACAAAATTTCATCTTGTATTCATTAAGCTTGATTATACAATAGGGGTAGTGGTCTATTTATAGGTAATGATAGGGATTTGAATGCAAAAGTCCTGAACATGTGGACTTGAATGTAATTGTCCTAAACATTTGGACTAAATCAAATGTATCTAAACCTTAATCCCTAACATCCCCCTTTGTAGATCCACTTCCTAATGTAAATCAACATCTTAAACCAACAAAAACAGAATATGAAGTTCATCAACATCTCATCACCATCATCAATTCCTAACATTCATCCATGTGGACCACTTGCTTCTTTTTGATTGCCATCCTCAACACCATGATATTGCTACCATTCTCAACATGTAGGATTGCTTTAGGATCTTATTTCCATGGCATAGGTCTACCCAAAATAGGAGCACAGGTTTGCGCAACATAGAAGCACATGTTTGCTCGGCTAGCTGGTTGGCTATGGATGATTCTGATTGAATTGAGTGATGTGGCTGATTTGTTTCAAATTAGAAAAGCATAGAACATATAGAAGAAGTGCTGTTTGATGAAGCAACCTTGTGATTCAGTAAACGTGCTTGAAAAGCACGCAGCAAAACATAACAAGGAGCTGAAAACGTGTTTGGAAACACGTAGCTAAACATGGAATCACTGAAGATGCAAACCAGAAAATCGAAGGAGGAGAAGGAGAGTGTAGCACTGCATCTTACACATGAAGATTAACAAGAAGAAAATTGGAGAAGATGAGCCATACCATGAACATAATCAGCTTCAAACAACTCAAATTCAGCCTCAAATAGAAATCAACTTCAACGTAACAGAGAAATCAATTCAGCAGCATCAATGAATCAAAGGAATCAGTCCTTCAATATAAATCAGTCCAGCAGCGAATAATCAACATAATATACAGCAATAATCTCAGCAAGCAGTTCATGTAATCTCAACAAGCAACTAGGTGTAATCGCAGCAAAACAGGGATGACTAGCAGTGAATTACAACAGGAAACAGAGTTGATTTTCAAGAGACTTACAGCTGTATGATCACAGGTCTGATCATACAAATCGAAGCTTGAAGAGGAGGTGATTCTGAACTATCCAGCAGGAGCCGAATCAAGATTAATCCAGCACAACACAAAATCGCATGAACACCAGAATTGCAGAAGCATCAGTGAAGAACTATGACTGAAACAGAGGAATAGCAAATGACTTTGAGATGAAGAATTAATGCTGATCACAGCACAGAATCGCATCTGCTGCGATGCACAGACACACAGTGTCGGTGGGATCAGAATCGCATATGATCTCTGAAGTTCTCAGCTTAGCTGATGCAGTCGGTGCAATCAGAATCGGTGCAATCAGAATCGCTGGTGTGCTACTGCAGATTGAATCGATGGTTTGCTGCTGTAGATTGATGTAATTGGAGTGAATCGATCTTCTGATTACCGAATTGACAATAGGATGTGGCACCGAATGTTTAATTGCAGTGAAATGATTCGGTAGTAGGAGTTGGAGAGATCACCGAATACTGAAGCAAGAGTTGTGGTCACCGAATTTACAACAGCTGGAGATCACCGAATGGAATGATGAATTGACAACAACTGGAGATCACCAAATGCAACTCAAGTTGCTGGAGGTCCACTATTTGATGATGATTGATGACTTCTGGAGCAAATGGAATTCCAGCTCGACTTGAAAAAGTTGAAGAGGTGCAAACTGAATGGAAGAACATATCAGAGTTGAGACATATTTGTGACTTAACTTTGCAACTGAAGCGTAATTCAGTCCCTGTTTTGTAGCTCTGATACCATCTTAGGATTCTAAGCTTGAATGTGGAGAAAATGTAGAGCTTAATGCTACAATTAGACAGAATTTCATCTTGTATTCATTAAGATTGATTATACAATAAGGGCAGTGGTCTATTTATAGGTAATGATAGGGATTTGAATGCAAAAGTCCTAAACATGTGGAATTAAATGTAATTGTCCTAAACATTTGGACTAAATCAACATGTATCTAAACCTTAATCCCTAACATTCCCCTTTGCAGATCCATTTCCTAATGTAAATCAACATCCTAAACAAACAAAAACAGAATATGAAGTTCATCAACATCTCATCACCATCATCAATTCCTAACACTACGGTGGTCTAACTCAAACAATCGAGGAAACAAGGGAGTAAGCGGTTTAAATTTGAAGCAATGTGGCTTGAGAACCCGGAATGCAAGGAGGTAATCAAACAAGCTTGGGAAGGACCAACACACGGGAGAATGGAGGAAACTTACTTGAACGGGACCTAATCAAACCGAATGGGACATGGGACGGGGAACTTGTGCGGAACATAGTGAACCACGAGGATGCCGAGCATATTCTAAACATGCCACTACCGCAAGATGGAGGGACGGACCATTACATATGGCCACACACGAGGGATGGAGCACCCAAGGTCCGATCGGTGTACCACATAATTTGAGAAACAAACGATTGAACCATAGGGCAAAGCACAACCAACAAGGCCGAAGCTTGGAAGGGTATGTGGGCATAATAAAGATCAATTGTGATGCATTGTGGTGTCTATGATCGAGACGAGCTGGAATTCGGGTGGTCGCGCGAGATAAGCATGGGAAAGTGGTAGGAGGACTAAACCGAAGATACCAGAGCGATGACATGGAGTCAATGGAGGCCATGGTGATACATGAAAGAGTAAGACTAGCGATACAATTGGGATGACAAAACATAATCATCGAGACAGACTCACAATCGGTTCACTGCCAAATCGAACATGGACTGAATCAATGGAGGTCGACAACCATCATCACAAATATACGAGCACTAGCGGGGCAACTCAAGCAAGTGCAATGACGAGCTATTCCAAGGACGGCAAAAAAGTGTGTGAATTGGATAGCAATACAAGCAAGACGGGGAGTGTGTCTAAATGATTGGGTATAGAGACCAAAACTTACAATTATATGTTTAGTTGATAATGATTGTATGTATGAACAACTGTGATCGAGTATCATGACGTTTTATTTCATCAAGTAAAGCGTTAATTTGACCAAAAAATTATATATAGTTTATTATATATATATTTAGATAGATAGTATGAGTATCTTTATAGATAGAATCAATATATATAGATAGTTATCTCTATACTATATATATGTAGTTCTCTATGTACAAAATAACAAGTTTCACAAGAATGAAGTCAGATGTTTTTCTTGTGCACCTCCTTAACGCTTTTATGTTTTATTAAATCCTTTAAACAACCCATCTTTTTGTTGTACGTCTCGGCCATGCATAATCCTCGACCATGCATAATCCTCAGCCATCCATAGTTCTTCCTGTTCATTAAGGATTCGTGCAAAACTTGTATTCGAAAGTGCAGTATCTCACCAATGATGAATATGTGCGAGCTCAATTCGATTAGGGATTTGATCGAGATTGGATTTGGGATCCGACACAAGCAAAGAAGCATTGGAAATTCGGGGACCAATTCAACAAATTTCAAAGTTTGAGGATCAAACTCAAGAAAAACAAAGAACATGGGTGAATGTAAGAGTATTATGTAGTGTAGTCTAGATTAATCAAGATTAGTCTTTATCTTTAGTTTATCTATATTAATTAGTTTATCCATTTATATTTAGTTTATTATATATATTTAGTTTATTATATATATTTAGTTTATTATATACATAGAAAGTCCCCCGGACCTGGCGCATAGAAAACTACGAACCACGCGATTCACTTCCTCATCCGTTACAACACTCGTTCAGCTACGCTCATCTCCTCATTAATTTTTTTCGACACGCAATTCAACATATCTCCCCAATATTGCCTCCTCTCCGTAGTGAAGAGAGTCAAGTAAAAAATAGACAGTTCCTCTTGAATCTGCCCTTCATTGGTGATACAAATTATGTTCGACCCTTCGAATTTAAGGTTCGTATTTTGTCTCTATCTAATCAAAGTGGTTAGGTGAAAGAATTTTGAATTTATGTCACCACGATTTAGCCATTATACCCAAGATCTCTGGTGCCAATAGATTTCCTCCCTTTTCCACACTTCTTCCAATTTGTTTTTCAATTTTTTTCTTGATCATCATTGTCTCTTGGGCTAGAAGAAACATGCAACTTCCAATTTTATCTTTGATTTCTCAAATACTGGCTCGATTATTTCCATACTCGTCTTTTCTCCATTTAATAAGCTCACGACTACATCGTTCAAGCCTTCTTGGGAGATTGTCATTCGTTCTCCACGCGTTCTAGAATACTTCCTTGCATCTCCTACTTTTCAACCACATCTCTTCAAATTTAAATCTTCTTCTTCCCATCATGTCATTGTGGCTTAGCTCGAGAATAATCAGATTATGGTCTGATCCAATGGTCGACTCTATCATGAGCTGGGATGTGGGATAAATTGTAATTCATTCGGCATTTGTGCTTGTCTATCGAGACGATCGCGGATCCTTGCATGTGCTTGTCTATTATTGCAGCAGGTGAATTTGGGACCCCTAAACTGCAGGTCTATGAAGGATAAGTCGTTAATGAGAGAGTTGAATCTATCGATTTTCCTCATGTCCTTTGGGAGCCCTCCCACCTTTAATACTGATCCCGGAAACCATTGAAGTCACCAAGGCCCCCTCTCACCGTGGCCTATTTCTTTCAAATTACCCCAGTTCCTGCTTCAATTACGCTCGTATGGGTCCCTATATACAATAGTAATTTTTGTGGATGTATTGAAATCATTCCCTTGACCTTGGCATTGGTGAGGTCGAAATAATGTTTAGCTTGGTTATCTTCCTTCTACCATATTGCAAGCCCCCTGATTGTCCTCGGGGTGTGATATATAAGATCTTCTCCATTATGGTTGACCTTATAATATTCTCACAAAAAGCATCAGAGATTTTTGTTTACATCAGGAAGGCAACTGATGGTTGATGCATTTTGAGGAGATGTTTAAGGTTATGAATTGTTAGGGAAGATTCCAGACCCTGAAAATTCCAACTGAGTAGACTTATTGGTCCGGTGTGGCTGTTTTGGGACAACGACTAGAACCTTTTTGGAGTGGTTTGGCACAAATTTGTTCTTCATGAGGACTCGGTATAGCCTTTCACCTTCCTCTTCTACCTCTTGTACTTAATCCCCTTCTTGTGCCCGCACAAGCCTTTATTTTCTTTGTTTCCATTTTCCCCTTGATCGGAGTAGTACGGCCAATCTCCAACTTACCCTTTTTCTTTGGGTGGTTTTCTTCATGTTCTATATGACGTTTAAGGGACATCTTATTGATGATAGGGATGAGACCAGTTAGGGTTGATATGGTTAGGTCATGGTTGTTGGGTATCGATAGTGACAGCCCAGTAAGAAAAGGCCTCGAAGGCCCAATAACTATAGAGGGGGTAAAACCCGTGACATCCGAACCGGATCGGCCCAAGTACAAGCCAAACTTGGCCCACCATCGAGTAATCCAGAATCGAGCCCAACGTCTATGGGGACGCCAAAGGCTCTCAGACTGCTCGCCATTCTCTACCAAGTCGCGACCTTCCACTGCTCGACATGGGAGTGCTCGCCCCGAAGAGAGCCTTGCCTCTCTCCTCTGGTCCCACAAAACCGTTAATAAGGAAGTGGCCACGATGTCCCGCATATCTCGGTCACATATTCACTAAGGATTAGATTTGGTAACTGCAATATCTCGCAGTAACTGACGATCCGAATCTTCGGCAACACAATATACACTAAGATATTCAGCTGCCATATACGGTTCTATCTCTCTTACCCTATAAATACCCTTGCTTTACATACGTTCTTTACGTTTTGAGTTTTATACACACATATACTCATTTAAGCATCGGAGAGGGACCCAGAGGCACCCCCTCTGTTGCGCTCCCCTACTTGCAGGTTCACCGGAATTGGAGCTGAAGCGTCATCTCCACCTTGTCTGGCATTCAATTCACTGCCAGATCAACATTCAGGATTTCACGATCCAACAATGGTGTCACTCAAGAATGTTCCAGGGTGGGATGTATGTCGTATAAAGGGGTAGGCAGGTTTTTTCCATGCTGGGATTCTGGTAAGTTTTGTCAGCTATAGGGTTTTGCGTAGCTTTCCGGTTTGTAGGGGGGGTAAGAGTAGGAGGATCTTTCATGTAGGATGGGGTGGGATTAGGGCTGAGGCTCGAAGTAGGTAGGTTGAATTTGGGATCTTCTTGTATGGCCAAACTTAGGGGTGAAACTGGTCCGGTCGGATCGGTTTATTGACTATTTTGGTCGGACTACAATATTTTCGGATCAGACTTTTTTCATAGAAGTATCCGACCAAAAGTCCGTAATATTTTAAAAAAACGTCAATTCATAATACTGTTTTTCGGTTCGGTTTTCGGTTTAAACCAAAAACTCACAAAAAAAACATTCAAAACTAAATTGATTGATTGAATAAACTTTGAACTAATTGAACAACTATCGCAAGAAACAAACACTTAAAACACATTTTCAACATCAATCCAGCTAGGTAAAACATTCTAATCTATTAGCATCCATACAACCATTCATGTTGTTTGTTAAACATCAGGCATCAGCAACCATCCATGCCGGTGGATTTTCTGAAGTCGTTATACCTGTTTCAAGAAATACACATTTTAATAAATCAATAAAAAACTGAAGAGTATAATCAAAACTGAAATTCATTACCTTTGAGTTTTAGAACCGAATTATACCTGAGTACTAATCTGAAATCGGTAGAAGACTAAGTGGAGGCGTGAAGAGAATTTGAAACTGAAGTGGAGTATCATAAATTAGAATGACATTTATAAGGTTACAATAGTACCGTTGGAGAAGAACAAGAAGAATCATCTCTGACAGAAATGGATAGGTGTGACCGTGCGACGTGCGGGAGCCTCAGCAAAATTTCAATTGGTGTGGCCGTGTGGGAGCTCCGAGCCTAGGAGTGGGAGGGTTACGGTTGAAGAAAACAGAAAATGGATGGGATGGGGGAGATAAAGTTGCTGCTTTTGAACAAATTGTCGACATTGATTCATTGAAAGTTGCAAAAGATAAATCAATTTCTTGATATATGTGTGAGTGTGCATTTGTACACTGCACAATGCAGCAACTTGTTGGAGTACACTGCACAATGTCTTGGATTCGTCCCACCCCACCAATGCTTCATATTAATCTATTATTTAATAATTATTAATATATTATATTAAACAAGATGCACAATGCAGTATCTTGCATGCCATCGACCCAACATTAATTAATATATTATATATAGTTAATTCAGTCGGACCGGACCCCATAGTTTTTTAAAATCAAAGACCGAACCAGACCGAAAATCCGAAATAAAGAAACCAAACCGACCGTGAACCAAACCATATGTTTTCGGAACGGTTTTTTGGTTTGGTTCGGATCGGTTCTTATCGGTTTAACAGACCAACCGGATTTTAGTTTCACCCTTAGCCAAACTGGGAATGTGGGTGGTATTTGTAGTTCGAAATGTGATGGGTGATTGTTCCGCCTGATTGCTCCTGTGGATACTAAGGGATTGGGAGGGATCATAAAGAGGATAGATTACTTCGGCACATTGTGGTTTGGATGAAAGGGTAAGCACGGGGTGGAGGTGGTCAACGATATGGGTGTGGTTAGGGGGTGGGATAGTCTGGGTGTTCGATTCATGGAGGGTTGACCGGTCGGGTGTAGGTTGGTTCGACTGATGAGCTTCGTCTAATTGATTCTTTTTCATCTCATTCGGGATCCTTGCTTCTTTCATTATGTTCTTCCATGTTCTGCTCCAAGCTGAGTTAGAAGAATTTCCTGAATTCGCCCCACCTAGGTTGACTGATGTGATCACAGCACGTGGCTGGTAAACAATAACCCAGGGTCCAAACATTAGGGAGTCTAATTTCACTACTCAAAATAACAGTATCCAGCTTACATTGATAGAATGTATGATCGAATCTTCCACAGTCATAAAACATATTCGATAAGCGTTCATATCTCACATCCTCCCAACATTCATCTCCTCTTAAGTTCTTCCACCAAAATCCAGTTGTCAATACATTTCAATACAAGCCTGAACGATCAGGTTTGTGGCTTCTTCTATTTCAGTACATTTTTTGATTCTTTCCCCAATCTGTCGTGCTTCGCATCAGTTAAGACTTTGAGTTCTAGGCTATGTAACTTGAATCTAGAACTGTATCCTCTCAAACTCTGTATCGTTCAGGCTCAAACTGTTTTCCCATTTTTTATGCTAAGACAGTGTCCTTGAATTGACCATGGTTGTTGGTCTAGAATAGCCAATTCCTCTTCCTCTTCCTCCTTCTCAAATTCAATCAGAATCATATTCTCCTTCTAGTATGTTATGTTCACGGACTCTTATTTCGATCATGCCACCATACGAACATTGTGAATTTCCACATTCTTGACCGGTTCCTGAGATATAACTGATCCGACATAATTCTCACGCACAAGGCGCTCTGGTTCCGTGGTCACGCTGAAGACTAGCTTCCTAGTTGTCTTTGTCGCACCAATTATGGGATTATTCTCTATGATTGAAGATGATTACTACAAGATAGTTCAGTGTAGTCGTGTCCAACATGTAGCAGTACTGTAAATATTAAAAAAATAATGATAGAGGCTAAGTATAATAGGTTGGAGTCAGGGGTTTTAGGGTTTCGGATGCTAGCGTTTCTGCATGGCGCTCAAGTAGAGGTTGCTACAAGATGGAGGCTTCCAGAAGCCTGCAGAAACGTCAGAGTAATTTCTTTTACCTGCAGCGAAGGTTTTGACATAGGAAACCAGGCCTGTAGTTTGTCTTCAAGAAAACGTTGTAACAGACAGGACTCTTTTCTATATAGAGAAATGGTCGGCACATAAGCTTGTTAAGGCGTGCAAAGGCCTGCTGTCTTTGCCCGCAAGAACTTCCGATGAGGAAGCAAGATGCCGACTTCGATAACTAGACTTCCTAGGCGGTGGACGTTCCCTTGTTGTATGGTTTACGCGGGAAGGTATGGGGAGACCTGCATAACGCCTACAACACCGACTGAAGGAGAGAGTCTGACACGGAGGAGATAGTGGCTCTCGTAGGCAGGGAGGAGTTACGACGAGGCGAAGGATGGTTCACTCACATGGCTAGTGTTTTCTCGGATAGAGCTTTGGAGCTTTATTATCGCACGGAGGAGAAAGCTATTCATTAACTTTTGAGATAGTGATGTAGTATCTTATATGTCTATTCTAAGTTGATAGAAAATTAATAAAATTCATATGTTCTTTTAATATATTTTTTTTGTAAAGCAAAATAACCTAATATAACTGATTCATTAACGATTACAACTAGGGATGGGCATGAACCGGTTCAGAGCCGAACCTTTACCACTTTTTAAAACCGGTACGGTTTACCACTTCATTTTTTGGCCACTCCAGATTTTGGTCGATTTACCGTACCTGTTCTGAACCGGTTCGGCCGAACCACTTCATATATATATATATATATATATCCACATCAGAAGGTCCATCTATCAAATTGCAAAATCTTTGAACAACGCAGCCTAACTAACATTATTAATTCAAAGAAAGGATCTGGAAGAAAAAGGTCAAAGCATGTTGTGTTGTACCTAAAACAATTTATGTGCTGTCATCCAACATTTTCGATTTCCACCTCCATGATTTCATGAAGAGAAAAATAGCTCATGTTTTGTTCATACGATAGGACAGTTTAGGGTTTAAATTCCCTATATTATGAAGTGGGATTGAAACCATCTATCTACTACTGTTATCTTGCAAACCCAGCAACCAATCAGCCGCCAGAAAGAGCAGCTCCGGTGACCTCAAATGTCTGGCCATTCTTTTCACTCTAATACTAGACAACATAAAACTATGAGTCATAATGCATCCATAACAGAGAAGAAAGCTAAATGCCACAGAAACGTATTCAGTTCCATACGATTCCAACTTAGTAGCAGCGACAATACATGAAACAACCAGACCCAACCATGACAACAATAACAAAGAATCATGAGAACACTATCATGTTCCCGAATCTCGATCGATATTCACGATCCTCACTTTTTCCCGCTCTTCTTCAGTCTGGCTCCTCCAATTGGTCCTATTAGGACTCACCTGTGAATCTGTGATACCGAAGTCTGCAGTGCAGAGCAGTAGAGTCAAAGAGGCAGAAGAGCGGAAGCCGAAGGGCGAAGACGAAGAGTAAAGTCTGTCTCTGAAGTGAAGAACTAAAAGACTGAAACTGAAGTGAAGGAATCTCAGATTAGCTCAGAGGACGTGTTTCCAATTGTTCAAATCGACGGTCTGTTAAAGCTGGTCTAAACCGGTACAAAAAGTGGTTCGGTTAGCTGATTTTGAACCGATTTTTTATCTCTTCTGAACCGCTCCATATTTTTTTCAAAACAATCATTTGTTTTATGAACAGGTTCGACCGAACCATTTTTTATACCCAGCCCTAGTTACAACATAATTATTTTAGGGTTAATAGGTCCAATGGTACCATAAGTTTGGGCCATATGATCGGATGGTACCCCTATGTTGTTTTATGGTACCATAAGTTTCGCAATGTTGTTATTTGATCCAAATTACTGTTGCTGTCAATGTTAACTAACGGAATGCTGATGTGGCACTGGCGTGGCGCTGACGTGGCACTGATATGGCAATTGGAAAATACAAATAAATAGGAAATATAATAAAAATAGGGAAAAATCGAAAAAAATTATAAAAAATTCAAAACATATTTTTAAACTTTATATATTAATAAAATGTATTTATTATAAATTTATTTTAAAAAAAAAATCGAAAATTGAAAAAAAAACTAGGTTGGACCATTTTATTAATATATAAAGTTTTAAAATATTTTTTTATAATTTTTCCATTTTTTTTTCCAATTTTTTCCCTATTTTTTAAAAATTTTCCTATTTATTTTCCTATTTTAAATTAAATATTATATTATATATATACGCGGCGCTGATGTGGCGCTGACGTGGTGCTGACATTCACCATTTAACAGAAAAATCTAACGGTTGACTAACAGAGTACCATGGGACAACATGCTCCAAACATAACTGACCATTTAAGCACATCAAAAAACATATGGTACCATCCGATCACATGGCACAAACTTATGGTACTATTGGACATATTAACCCATTATTTTATTCAAGTAAAATTTTGCAATAGATATATGTGAATGACTAATTAGTCATTCTAAATAGACATAATGTAGAGGATAAACGAAGTTCAGGTAGCATGGGAGAGGACGCATCAAATAAGGCATTAATCTTTAGTTTACTATCTTTACCGCTTTGTATACCAAATGATAATGTAGAGCATACTTTTCTTTTTTTTGCAAGAAAACGTTTTCGTGGATCCTGTCTCAAAATCTGATTTAAATCGTGGATCCTGTCTAAGCCATCGTTAATTTAAATTGGATTGTATATATTATAAAGCATATGTGAACAGAGGAAAGGCAGACACATATAAGACGTGATGTCCATTTATTCCTGAAAGACTTGGCCTTCATAATCTAATCTTTAGGAATATATCGACATGCACCCAACCACTTCTCCATGAATAAATAAATATAATTAATTAGTATAAAACATGAATTTCTTTGTCAATCATATGTAGTAGCTTTGCATTGTCTTTCGTAATTACTGTCGTAAACAATCTACTCGAGTCAGGTGCACTGAACTCTTAGCGCGAGACGACAGGCTGAAAAATATTCCGTGTGAGCATTCGAACAGAGTAGCTATGATCGTTTGTACCCATCACTAAGTATTATCTAATTGGTGTTTAATTAACTACACACGAATTATATACAGTCGAAATAGTACATAGGTCAAACGATCTATATACACGTCATAACAGATTAGTTGGCAATTATGTTATGGTCAAACGATCTAAACAACTCTTATGTTATGGTACGAAAATTTTCATCTCTTGGAACGTGACTTCTATTCTTCATAAAATATCGATTACTGAGTTCGATTGGTTTTCTTACTAATGTAAGCGATCAAGTTGTGGTGTCATAAGTTAAAGGGTTAATTGTCAATTTGCCCCCTAATGTTTGGACCAAATTTAAGAATTCCCCTTAAAGTTTAAAATTTTAAATATTAGTCCTAATGTTTGGACGTCATCAAAAATTGCCCCATTCCGTCTTCAGGCCGTCTGATTCAAACGGAAATCCCGTCACGTGCCTTGCACATGCGTTTTATTAAGATACAAAGAAGAAAATGCCATTAAGATTCAAACGAAAATCCCGTCATGAATTGCCTGCTGTTACCAAGGGGCTTGTTGCATTTCTCAACAATGAAAGTTTAAGTGGTTCTTATTTGCATAATCTGAAGGGTGTTGAGGAAGAACGCCAGGAAGATTGAGTCCTAGAAGGTATCCCAAGGATGAGAAAATTGCATGATTTTAGGATGAAGATTGCTCCCTCAAAGCGGAAGTATCCCTACCCTGCTGCTCCGGTGAATGGGTTTGGGAAACCTAAAATGAATGTTCATGCTCTTCCAATTGGTGTTACTAGCATTAGAAACACATACATTGATGGTAAGTTCAACTACCAAAAACAAACCTGCTCTTCTTCCGTTCTTCTTAGTAAGAGATTTTGTTGAAGGTCGTGACATTTTATGACATTGTCATTATAGCATGTTTCTACTATTTTTTCAGGAGGTGAGGAGACCGGAGGTTATTTTCGTGCAAAAAGGAGCAGATGCACGTATCTGTCAGGGCACCATTATCGTTATGTGGATGATAACGAAAGATACCGAAATAAGATTCAGATATCACCCTCTACATCTGGAGAGGGTAACCCCCACTTGGTGAGAGAAAATGTCTCCAGATTATCCGATGGGCTTGACGGTGTCTCATCTGATTAGGAGGAGCCTCCTAGTTCCTGGTGAGGAGGAGCCTCCTAGTTCCTCAGTCTCAGCAGCATCATTCCAATTCAAATTCCAACAGTACAAGGAAAAGAGTGAGCATGTCGTTGACTTGCAAGCAGAAGGTACGAACTCTGTCATCTATCGCTGTTCAACAGAACAATAATAAGTGGCCGTCCTCCATCATCAGATCTCATTACAACACTAATACTAGTACTAGTAGTAGGATGGTGGAAGCTGGGGGTCTCATTGAACCGGGAACGTGCAGCAGACCAACTACAGTATCTTGCATACCTGTTAAACTAGTCTTTAGTAGGTTGCTGGAGAAGATCAACAGGTCACCTTCTAGAGCAGTTACCAATTTGAATTGATTGCATGCTGCTGCCAGTACTACTTCTAGAGAGAAGCTGCATGCATGAGCATATGATGGACAAAGAAGGATACTGGTTTGTTTGTACATGGTAAGAATTATTTCTGCTCTTCCTCGTACCACCACCAGTCTAGTGCCTCTCATGTCTAACAGGATAAAGCACAAGACTGAAATAAGGGCATTTTTGTCTTTGTATCTTAATAAAACGCATGTGCAAGGCACGTGACGGGATTTCCGTTTGAATCAGACGGCCTGAAGACGGAATGAGGCAATTTTTGATGACGTCCAAACATTAGGACTAATATTTAAAATTTTAAACTTTAAGGGGGATTCTTAAATTCGGTCCAAACATTAGGGGGCAAATTGACAATTAACCCTAAGTTAAAAGATGGAACATTACTCCAGATCATGCTGGTTTATGAGTTGGCGTTGATTCCCAGGTGATGGTCAAGTCTGACCGAAAATTAGTCGATGTGTTTTAACAATTTGGACACTTTAATGTCGGTCCGTTTCGGATGAAGGAGAACTTCTATTGTTTGGATGCGTCATGCGAATGAAAACATTCCTGGGCACAGAGACAAACGATTAACCTCGAAAAGTTTGATGTCGCGGGAACCAACACCGTTCGACACTTCATAAACTTCAAGGCCATGACAAGTGGTATCCGAGAGAGTGTTCTCGACCCACCAAAAAGTATATTTGAAGAGGGGGTAGTCTTTGTCGGTCCGAGAGAAGGATTCACATTGAATGAATTTAGACATCAAACCAAAGTGATATAGCGAAAAAGAGCGCACACATGCTTAAAAGACAAACTAATCAATGAAATGGTAAAGTTTCAAATTGTAAGGAAAAAAAATATTTCCATACGAGGAGAAGAAATGTGATACAACGAGTCAATGCATTAAATGGGTTGGGAAATCTGTAATGGTCCATCAATTTCCATCACTCGGGGCGCGACGCCCATCTTGAGGGGGTCATGACTATTGAGTTCGTGGACATAATGTCATCTCTTAAGGTGAGACATGTCCTTCTAAGCCTTATTTGGTTGGGGAGATGACGTCGTTTTCATGATATGGGTCAATGTAAGGTGAAAACCAATCAACGTACTTTAACTAGTTGGACAACTTAATGTCGATCCATACTCGATCGAGGGGAACATCTATCCTTGTTGAAAGCTTCAAAAATTCTAGACACATGACGAGCTCTATCAAAGTGAGTGCTCTCGACCCACTATGAACTTTGAACAATTGGACATCATGGTTCAACTTAACCACAAATTCCATCTGGTGTAGCTTCTTAGTATACTTTAAAGAACATAATAGGTCTTTTAGTTTGAGAATTAAATGATATGAAATGATGGTGCCACATGGAAAAAATTCTACCCAAAATAGCAGCCATGTGCATATATGTTTACAATTGCGGTAGTCTCTACTGTATGAGATAACGATTCCCAATGAATAAATTTCGACATAAACCTAAAGAGGTATTATTGGAAAAATTGACATTTTGTATTTTTATTTTTGTAAATTTGGGTTAGTTTTGTAATTAAGCCAAACTTAGAGTTGTCAATGGTTAGGGTATGGTACGAGTATGACAATACCGTAACCATACCATATTTTTAAGCCGCATACCATAACCATAACCATTACCGGTACAATTTTCAATACCATAACCATTAAAATAAACGTGGTTATTAACCATGGTTTTACACGTATACCATATTTATTCCACACATGTAATATAATAAAAAACCAAAAATTTTATTTTAAAAAAACAAATAAATCTATATTGTCAATAATAAAAATATATAAAACTAACATCATAATTATTTATTACATGTATGTATAGTAACTTTCAGTATTTAATATATATTAGTTTATTAATAATAAATAGTTATGATATTTATATAATAACCATGGTTATAACCATGGGTATAACTTAAATACCATATCCATAACCATTATGGGTAGAAAATTCATCACCATAACAGTACCGCACCATAATGGTACAGTTAACCATATTAAACAGTAACGGTTATAACCATGGTTATGGTTTTTTCACCGCATCATTGTCGCCCCTAGCCAAACTTGCAAAAAAGCCCTAAGGTGAATGAAAATTGCACCGCATTCAGTAGTTTCACAATCTCATCAAGTTTTTCACCTTATAAATAGAGAACTTTCTCACCTTCAAAATCTAAGTAAAACCTAAGTAAAAATAAGAAAATCCTAGAAATGAAAATTTATTCTTTAGTTAATTTTATTCTCATGCAACGATAGTGTTTGCATTCGTTGGATTCTTTTCGTTTGTCGTGTTAGACCTTTCTTCCGTGTTCACTGTTGTGTTCAATCAGTTGGTCTATTTGAGTTCAGACGCTGTTCAGTTCGGTTAAGAGAAACTCCGTACAAGTTTCTTTCTAACACATTGTTGTATCTTGGGAGGTGATCGTCCCATGAATCTTCGAGGACGAACCTGTGGGTGAGGGAGCGAAATTGCCTTAAGGAGACCGTGCACCCCACGACACTCAGTTTGAATTTTTTTAAATATCAGGGTCTATTTCGATGATATGCATGATGATCCTGAATGTTGCTTAATTTGCATATAAATCCTTATGCTTTCAAAATATTACAATTTAGTCCAAGTCCCTATATTGGTTTAATGATCTTAAGGCAATTTGTGTATTTGCAATGAAGGCTTTTGTTGGACTTATGTGTATTTAATTTTGAAAATATTTTTTCGAGAAAAATAATAATGCATTTTCCGTGTTTCAGAAAGATGAATATGAACAATAGTGTTCTAATCAATATTGAGTTTTAACTCAATGACTGATATCTCATTTGAAAATATTAATACGTCTCCTATCGTCATAGTAACTGACAAGTTTTGGGAGCTTATCTCGAAGATTAATTGTTTGGACTAGTCAATGCAGAAAAATCAATAGGTTTGGTATGAACCTAAATATGATTAAATTACTATGGTGTGATCCACCACCTGTGTAGGGGACTGGGTTCGAAATGGAAACATTAGTGCACTGCCCACCTGGCCTGAGAACCTTATGGTTCTATCTAAAATAGGTTGGCAATGGGACACTCTGCGAACTCTCCAGCTACCTGGGAATCGATCTAAATGGAAATTTGGATACCCATAAAGTTTTTGAACTTATTCCCAAGGAAAATTGACGTTTTGAGGATCGAGATGGATGTTGCGGCGATTAAAGCCTGTAAGAATTTTAGTCTCAACTCGTCTGGTAACATTTTTAAATTTTCAAAAGAAATTGAACAACCCGACCAAGGTTTAAGTCAAGTATGACATCGGTAGCTATTAAATAGTAATCTTATGTGTTAAGGTACCCAAAGTAAGAGAACTCTCCACAACTCTTGAAATGTAGTGAAACTTTTGCATTTATAGTAAATGTGGGAGTGTCTCATGAAATTCTGTATTAGTATGATTGAAGTAATCAGTCGGTAAAATACACAGGTCAACAACTGTAGTCCATTGAATTTTTTCAATAGTGACTATGTAAAGTTGAATGAAAAATAAATGGAATATCTTCAAGGGCTACTTGAAGCCCAAACGAAAGGACATGACCATGGTCGAACAACTCGAAAGGATCAAATTGTAAGAGCAATACATGAATGTTGCACGAGAAATTCCAATTGTCCCCATCAACACAATGACCTCCACCAAGGCAAATGGGGTGGAGCATGGGCAGATCTCAAACATACGTGCTATCAAAGGTAAGTAGATGAAGGAAAAAGGATTCATTTAGGGTCTAAAGGGCGGAGACTGGAAGAAATCAGGCTCCAAACTACAAGGATTTATCGGCTCGTGTTACAAGTGCAGTAAAACTGGTCATAAATCTAATGCTTGTAGGTTTCCTTAGTGGTTTGAGAGTTGATACCGTTTTTATGATGATGGTCAAGGGAGGTAGACAATCAGTCGACGTGCTTTGACTAATTTGACACTCTAACGACGATTCGTTCTGGATGGGGGTTAACATCAACTGTTCATATGAACAATGTGAATGTGAGCTATCAAAAACGACTTTGGTACAAAAAGACGGTTAATCCAAGCTTGAAAATATGGATGTCGTTCATACCAATTTCGAGAAATGCTTCGTAAATATTAAACGTGTAACAGTTATGTCTTTTGTTTGATCTCTTTTAGAATTTTAATATCTTTTGGAATTTCTAAAATAACTTTCCCAAGGTCGGGGTGTTCTTTTAACAAGAAATAACTACCTATAAAAGATTATGTATACACAAGTAGTAAAGAATGGAGAATCAATGGAATCACATCAAAGTGTTGATATGGTGCATCCACATCCCCCTTCGCCACCTAGGTTCTTCAAACCAACTTCCTGGATTAAAATAAAAATTAAATGGACCCAACCACAATTATAAATGTTTATCAACTATATGCTTAATAAATGTACTTTAGGTTACCAAACGCGTATAGTTGATAGTTGTATTCCAACTATTGAGTTCATATATTTAACTTTAGAGAAAGTTGACTTTTATTCCTTCAGCTTAAACATCATCTGACCCTAATTAAAAAGAATTTATTAATTATATTCAAACTATTACGTCTCGCAATTTGACCATCTAACAAATGAAAAATAAACATACAATTTGAAATATTTTTATTATTTTAGTTTTTTCAATGAATAAGATTTACAAAGTAATTTATCATTTTTTATTAGCTCAAAAAACTCTCAACTAACGGGACCTTTTTAAAAACGCCTAGTAATCTCTTGTATCTAGAATATTTTCACTTCTGCAGTTGAATTGATTTAATAATAATAATAATGGAAGTGAGAAACATACAACGTTGTGTTAACCTCCTCCCACCGACCGAAACGAAACAGTATCTTTAAAACCAACTAGGCATTCTACATTTCTACTTAATTAGTACATATATAAATACCGACTAATATCTGTCTACTCTAGGTATCCTCTTCTTTTCTTCTCATTTTTCAAAAACAATATTTCATCATTACCATTGAGAAACAATGGTTCGACCAATGGTTCTAACTGCAGCTACCCGGTATTCTCCCTCCCAGACTGTATTTGCAATCATGGGTCTATTTCTTATAGCCGTGGCTCTCGCAGCTCTATGTGCTAAAAAATCGGGTCGGTCACCGAGGAGTCTCGCCAGTCAGCAGCATCTAGCCAAACCCGACATTACCTCGTTGAATCCCAAACATGTTTCGTCTTCGCCGCGATCCCCCCAAGTGTTGCCGAAGCAGCTCGTGGCTTCCATCAGTAACAAGGTCATGTCGCCTCGCTTTAGCTTAATGAAGAAGAAGGATGAGCTGAATGGTGAGTTTGTAGAGGACGAGGAAGAGCAAGGAAGAAGTAACAATGGTAGTAATAAATCCGGGTCTCGAGGGTTTGGTGAAGGCGGTGTGTGGCAGAAATCGATACTGATGGGAGATCGATGTCGTCCTCCGCAGTTTTCTGGTCCAATTTATTACGATAGCCAAGGTAATCGGTTACAAGAGCTGCCGAGGTCGCCAAGGGCGGGGCCCTTGCCTACTTATTTCAACCCCAAACAAAATGACACTTAACAGTAAATCATGAATATAGATTTCTTCCCCTTCTCTTTTCCTCTATGTACTTCGTTTTTTATGTATGTATAGAATATAGATCATGTACCAACATACATATAATTATATATATATATACACCATTGATGCTATGACAATTTCTGGCCGTAAGTGTAAAAATTAAAACTCTCCCCAATGTGACACCACTAATGAGATACAAATATTGTTCGAACTTGAAGATCACAACTCACTTTACTAGTTAAACGAGTTAACTTGGGTTCATGGACCGATATATGTGATGGGTTATGAACATTGGGCTTGACTATTTTTACATTTGACTACATAACACCCTGAACTGGATTTATTAAGCCCAATTATATTTGGACGTCGCCCTTGACTTAGGATGCGCAATTATATGTAAGGCGTCGCCCTATAAGGATGCGCCAAAGACATATAATACTCAGAATGAGTGTGTGCCACCACCTCCACTGACTACCTCAGTTGGTGCGCCTGCACAACTACGAATTAGGCCGATTGCTTTTAGCACGCCTAGGATTAAACAAACTAAAAGGACAGTCTACAGTGGGATACCACTACAAACGAATATTCCTAAAATAGCCACGGTTTGCTCGCCTATGCGACATCTCTGATAACTATGATAGGATTTAACCCTACTATGGTACAAGTATGGATTGTTATAAATACCTGATTATCATCCTCAGTCAGGGGTAAGATTTTCTGATATCCCAACACTTATACAATCTAAGTACTCAAATACAACGAACCTTTAACTAACTTTGTCATCGGATGGGAAACAACGGAAACACCCTGAGCTTTCCTTTGTGCAGGTTGAAGGAGCGAACACTAGGAAGAAGAATTCAGTTTATGTGATCCAACACATTGGCGCCGTCCGTGGGATCCTTTTGAACAAAACATTCAGTCATGGTTCCGTCTGCAACTCGAGCAGTGGATGATACCTATCAGGGTTCAACTCTGTATGATAGTCTGAGTGTCATACCTATCAACACAGTGGATGAAATGGCGGCGCGAGTCAAGTTTACATAGACTTGGAAATTGCAAGGGAAGGAATGAAGGCGAATAAGGAAGTATTTAAAAAAAATACTTCAGATGGAAAGAGAGCAGAACAGAACGTCTCTCTAAATCTGAACATGACGATAAGCGTCGCCAATTCATACCTTGCCTCCAAAGAGAAGTCTTTGAAAGTTTCATAACCTTTAATATGGAAATTTCCATTGTTTTGACAAAGATGTAAAAGAAGAATTGGGCGACGCCCCCACCACAACGAAAGCCTGATACAATCATGGGAAGTAATCCCAATCAATGTTGTCGATATCATTGCTGTAAGGGGCATCATACAGATGACTGTCATGTCCTAAAAGGTATATTGAAAGGCTGATCCAACAGGGGCATCTGAAAATTTTTGTGGCTTGACGCCAGAGAAGTAGAAGTACAAGGAGAGCGTCGCCTAGAAACAATCAGCCAATGACTGGACCTAGTAGGCAGGAAGACCTGAACATGATAAGTGGAGGTTTCACATCGAGAGGAGAAACTAGCGCCGCTAGGGAGGTTTATGCCTCTCAAATTTCAGGAACTTCCAAGTCAGTAAAACGCCCCAGAGAAGAGGACGACATGACTATTTCTTTCTCAGAAAAGGAAATGGGACATCTCACTTATCCACATGATGATGCCCTGGCGATTACAATGGGAGTTGACAGGTTTAATTTGAAGAGTGTTGGTTGATTCAAGAAGTTCAACAAATATTTTGTTTTTGGAGGCCAAGACAGGGGGACCCATTTTTTAATGAATAAAATGTTATTCCTATTACTAATGACGCTGTTACTAACCCAATAGAATTTAGGGATCGCACCTTTGAAAGCCGCGACGACTACATTTGTAGCATCGCTGAAAATTTCAGCTGGAGGCTTAAGAGGGTCAAGCGACTCTTCCATAGGTTTCGCCTTAAGAGGGTCAAACGACTCCTCCATAGGTTTCTGCCCCTTTGAGGAGTGATGGCTCTTGCGTTTCCTAGAGCCCTCGGGAGCATTGCCTTTGATCTCCTTTGCTTCTTCTTCTCCATCAACGACTTTGTATGTGGAGTCTCTAACAGATGATAAAACAGAGCAAAATCCTTGTCTGCTTAAAATAGAAGAATAAGTTATTTAGCGAAGTAAAGAGTAGAAGGTGTTGCTCTACAAGGGACACGCCAACTTCCTCTATATCATACTCACTGGTCTCTTTGGAGATTATCTGCGTGCGCCCCACCTGATGATCTAGGTAGATTACATCCAAGGCGTCCATATCTGTCGAGGACAATTCCTCGACGCTGGGGCAGGAATCTTCGCTCGACTTTGACGATCCTATACACAAGGGAACACCTCCTTGGAAAAAGAAGTAGGCGCTCTTCCAATTTGAATTTTGGGTTCGAAAACCCGTGACTAAGGGACAAGTGGAATCCCAAGTCCAATCTTTGAAAGGAGGAACCACTCGAGTAGTAAAAAGGCACACGCCCAAACGATTTGCATCCAGACAATAAAAACATCGAAAAACATTAAAGGAATAGGCCCATCCGTGATGAAAGCACATAATTCGGAAGCCCACCAAAGTATGAAGGGCGTTTGGAGAAAGTTGGGTGGGAGAAATGCCATAATAGCAACACATTTCGACTAAAGGAGGACAATAAGGAAATCTTATCCCCACATCAATTTGAAGCGGGAATATGATTTCCTCGCCTTCTTTAGGTTGATTTACGGGGTGAGTGTTCACAGGATCTGCATCATCAGGGGTGGAATACCTGGGGGCATGATCGTCGCTCATACCAGCCTCAACCATTGCATTTTCGAAAATAGAAATTGAAAGAGTATTGGGTTTAAGCTCGAGAAAAGGAGCAGGGAGAAATATGTGATTACCAAGGTTGGAGAATGGCGTGAAGATGATGGGCGTTGAGAGCGAGGGGAAAACACTGAGCAATGATGAATGCAATCGGATTTTTAGAGTGAATGCAGAGTGTTCTAGAGAGAGAAATCTCCGAAAATTGGAACGAGAAATAAAAGTGGTAAATGAAGGAAGTTGGGGGTATTTATAAAATCCCCTAGGGTAGTCGAACAGTTACATAGGTGGTGAAATTACGATTTTACCCCTTTAAAATAAAGAGTCGAACGGTTACATGGGTATGAAATTATGATTTTACCCTTCAAAAAGAAGAGTCTTATCGGTTCCTGAAGCTTCTAGAAGATCCCGCCTAAAAATTCGAATTTTGTATGATGACGGGACAAAGGAAAATCATGCATGAATGACACGTGGAAAGGCGGGTTGGTTACAACCGATTACATGATTTAGTCGACACCTTTGGAAGAATGACTTGCGAAAGATGAATCATGAGAATTAAGAAATGGCATCTCTCTTTTGAAGATGAATTATCAACGAAGGGAGAAGCGACTTTTTAAGAAGATTATAATCCTCAAACGAGTGTCGCTCATCTAAGGCTTCGGGGGCAGATGATGTGTTATGAACATTGGGCTTGGCTATTTTTACATTTGGCCTAATAACACTCTGAACAGGATTTATTAAGCCCAATTATATTTGGGTGTCACCCTTTACTAAGGATGCGCAATTATATGTAAGGCGTAGCCCTTTTAGGATGCGCCAAAGACATATAATAATCAGAATGAGTGTGTGCCACCACATCCACTGACTACCTCAGTTGGTGCGCCTACACACCTACGGATTAGGCCGGTTGCTTTTAGAATGCCTAGGATTATACCTACTAAAAGAATAATCTACATTGGGATAGCCACTAAACACGAATATTCCTAAATTAACCACAGTTTGCTTGCCTAAGAGACAACTCTAATAACTATTGTAGGATTTGACCCTATTATAGTACATGTATGGAATATGAGTAAAGTGTAAGGTTTACTGATATCCCAACGCGTATACAATATGAGTCCTCAAATATAATGAACCTCCAACTAACTTTTTCATCGGAGGGGAAACAACGGAAACACCCCGAGCTTTCCTTTGTGCAGGTTGAAGGAGCGAACGCTAGAAAGAAGAATCCGGTTTATGTGATCCAACAATATATATATATCTATGTGTGCAAATTACAGTCTCTTTCAACACCAGTTGATACCTAAAACTAAATCTACTCAAGACATTTTGATTATATCCTTAAAGCATATTTAGTTTGTGTTCAATTTTATTTGAAATATTTTGTTATTGTTAAATACCAAATTACTAGCTGAATTTTACATGAGTGTGCAATCTGTATTGTGTAAAAAGCCAGCTTTGTCAAATTTTATATTAAATGTGACAAATAATAAATTTAAAAATTTCTAAAGACACTCTAAATTTTATTATGATTGTAAATAACTTTAACTTTTATACCAAAAAGTTTTTTAATATTCATAAAATAAAATACCTTTAATTGTTTTTAAAAAGAATATATTTTTATAACATGTATTATTTTGAAACTTTCATTTGTAAATTTAAGGCCATTTTATCATTATACTAAACTTTATAGTGATTTTGCAAAATTTGAAAATATTTTCCGTCAAATTTTTAAAAAATGGAGAAGATAATTTTTTTTCTAAAGGGCCTCAGTTTAACTATTGTTAACTTTGGGGTTAATTTCAATTACGTCATGATTTTCATAATGATCATGAATTTTGATGATTCATAATATTGGTCTTATATTTTCTTTCTAGTAGAATTTAGTCATTCACATTGGATTGATTGCAATATACCCTAAAAATGATATTAAGGAATATTTATGACTATGCAATGGAGTTTTTGGGGTCACTTTTGTGTAGGTCTTTGTTAGAAAATTGTTCATTTTTGTTTTCACATAGATGAATACGGATAATTTCATGGTTTAGAACAATATTAAATACTTGCCTTTTACTCAAGTGATTGATATCCCGTTTGAAAATAGAGATGCATATCTTATTTCGTTAAAGCAACTGACGAGTTTTGAAAGTGCACCCCATGGACTAACATTTTGGATTAGTTTATCCAAAAAACATGATACGTTTGGAAAGAACTGGATATGATGAATTTATTGTGGTGTGATCTATATAAAAGTTAATTTTTGAGATTTTGTCTAGGGGACCGGATTTGAAGTAGAAAGACTAGAAGAACACCCCACCTAACATGGGAACCTTAAGATCCTGTCTAGAAAATGTTGGCAATGGGATACTTTACGAACTTTTTGATAACTAGGAATCAATCTAAATGGAACTTTGAATACCTAATAATTTGAAATTTTAATGAGGAAAAAGGGCAGTTTGATGACTAATCTCGACGTTAAGGTAAGTAAAGTCTATACGAATTTTAGTCCCAACTCATGTTATGACATGTTTAAACTTTCAAAATAAATTGAACAATCTGATTAAGTTTTGAGTCACGTACAACGACGGTATGTATGATATAAAAATATTATTGCATTAAGGTACTTCATGTACGAGTAGAGAATTATCTACGCGTTGTGAGAGGTAGTGAAACCATTGCATTTATACTCAAATGTGAAAGTATCATAATCGATCAGTAAAATATACATATCGCTAACAATGTAGTTAGAGTTTTTCGTCAATGACTATATAAACTCGAAATTTATTATGTGGGAAAATATTTGACCTTGAAGAATGTATTGTATGTGTAGAATATGACTAGGAACCTGTTGTCGGACACTGCTCAACAATTGTCGGACACTGCTCAACAAGCATTTTTTGTCTTGTTCTTGAGTATGATAAGTTTGTACTAAATAAAAGGGCCTCTTATACAGGGAAGCGCTACTAATTTGCTGATATGTTGAAGATGAATGTAATGGCTATCAAACCAAAAAATGAAAAACAAGAAAATTATTTATCTTGCATACTTGATTGAGTCTCCTAATCTAAGACAACATAGATTAGGATGTGTTAATTATGTACCTTTTTAACTTATGTGGCTTGTAAGAGCCTCAATGTACCTCTAACTATTCTCATGCCAAAGATTTGCTTTGTAGCTCACAAATCCTTCATTTCACAGTGTTATGGCATCTGCTTCTTGAGATTATTGATCTCATCAATACTACTTCCTGTAATCAGCATGTCATCCACCTACAACAACATAATAATGTAAGAACTGTCAAAATGCCTGATATAACAATAGTGATATGGTTGACATCTAGTGTACCATTCATTGTGCATAAACATGTCAACTTTCTCGTAACACTCTATAGGATCTTGTTTCAGGTCATACAAGACCTTTTTCAATATGCAAACTGAACAATCCTTTCCTTGTACCATAAGCCCCTTCGGTTGATGCATGTAGATTCCTTCATGAAGAAAAACTATATGGACATCTAACCGCTCAAGAAACAAATCATCATTAGAACCTATAGTCAATACCACCCTAATGAAAGTGATCTTCACCACATGAGAAAAGATCTCAGAGTAATCAATGTCCTGCTTCTACGGAAAGATTTTTTACAACAACTTTAGCCTTGTACCTCTTACTACCATCATGCTCAGTTTTCACTTGGTACTCCTACTTGTTGTGCAAAGCCTTCTTCCCTGAATGAAGTTTTGCCTACTCCCATGTCTGGTTCCGTAACAAGGAATCCACTCATTCTTCATGGTCAACTCGCACTTGATATCCATCTTGCATGGTTTCTTCATAATTTTGCACAAGATCTCAGAGATTCTCGCTATCTTGAAGGACCCCACATATCTATGTGCACAAGATCCAATTTTCTGTCTTATACACCCAACCACTTGTCAAGAATCTGGCCATCTTTTGTTTCCCCATGATGCAAATCTCACACATGTTGAGATCCACAGACTTCAACTCTAGTATCTTGCCTTTAGATAGTAGTACTTTCATACCCTTCTGACTCATATGACCTATTTTGCAATGCCACAAATTTGTTATTTATTCGCAACGGTAGTGATAGTATTGTCAATTAAACAAGTACTCATATATAGTATGCCAGTTTTCATAGCCCAAGCCAGTAACAGTACCCCTTTTGTGACCTTCCAGGTTTCATATAAGAATACCACTGAATGACCTCACTCATCAAGATACCCAACATAAAATAGTTTCTCCTTACTTTACCAAGGTCCATGTTTGTAATATCAATGTCTTTCGTTCCAACCACGTTCAAAGTATGTTCATAAACCAAATACATCTTCCCCAAATCACCCGCAACATAGTTCCAAATTACCTCCTGGTGGGACGATGTATGGAAGGAAACTCATGAATCCAGTATCCAATCGTTAACTAAACTATAAACTCAAATAATGATGCATCATGTACTTCTTCATCTACCACATTAACATTATCCTTCTCCATCTTCTCTGTGTATGGGTGGGGGGAGTCGGGGTGGGGGAGGGGGTATAGTTTTTATTTATGTGGTTCGCTCTGCCATAATTCCAACAAGTTGTCTGCTATTGAGGCCTTGACTTGCTCTTGTCATTGTACTTTGATTTTGATATTCCTATGTTTGATTCCCTATCATGTGATCTCCCTCGAGAATAAATCTTTAGGGTTTAACCCAAACCTGAGGTATGATCTGAATCTTTCATGCGCACCTCCTCAACCAAGATCAAATCACGAATATTATCATACTTCAATTATGATTTACCAACAGAATTACTAACAGTTATTCTCATGACTTCTCAACTATTTGGCAGTGAACCTAATAGTATCACTGGACACATCTCATCATCAAATTCAATTTCAATATACGATAACTGATTTGTCATAGTATTAACATCATTTCAATGTTGTGCTACAAATGTATTATCTCTCATATTCAAATTGAATAAAATGTTTATAAGATGTACCTTGTTATTCGTTGATGGTTCTTCCTACATACCCGACAAGGCTGCCATGATATTTGCAGACCACATGTCCTTGATGACGTTATGTGCAATGGATCCCTATAGGGTTAATAGAACAACCCTCAGAACCTAGTGATCCAACAGGTTCCAATCAACATCATCCATCTTTTCCAATTTTTGTTCGAATAGTGGCAAATGAAGTTTCTTCCCATAGAAATAGTCCTCTATCTGTGTCCTTCAGTATCCAAAATTCGTGCCATCAAACTTCTCGATCCCGGATACCCTCAATTCAGCTACATACATTGTTTCTGCTTATACCTTATCCTTGTGTCTGATACCAATTGTTGTGAAAACTGATGACACTGAATTGAACAACACAAACGACACAAGATTTACATGGGTTGCAAAATTGTTTACATCCACAGTAGTTGTAAATGTTACTATTATTGAGAAGTATCACACCATAATAATGGTTCAATGGTATGGCCATATAATGTAAAATATCATATTAAAATATATAAAACCCTAACACCCCATATTTATATCTCTCTATCTATTGGTGTGGGTAGGACTCCATAGCATAGTTATAAGAACCGGGCCAGTTCCCGAACCAGTAAAGATGCCGGTTATCAAATCGGTAAAGGTATCGGTTTCCGATTCACACAGTTCGACTGCCGGTTTGCATGGTTCGATCGCTGTTTTGCATGGTTCAACCGCTAGTTTGCACTTCCCTTCTTCTCCAATTTTATAATGAGCATGCTTTCGTTTTCTCCTGAACTTTTTATCTGCAGCAATGCCTAAAAATTAAAAATATTTCACCTACATTTCAGTTTTCACCTACCCTTCTCCTGCAAGGTTGCTCTATTGCTAAAAAAAAAACCTTCATTTACCCACTTATGCTAGCCTCCCATCTTCTCGCCTTCAAGCATCCCCCGTTCGCTACCTCCCTTTGTCATGTCAAGTTCGCCGCCTCTTGCCCCACCTCCACCCGTCCACTTGGAGCTTGTCACTTCCCGCTCGCCGTCTCCCACACGCCACTTCCCGCTCGCTGCCTCCCGCCTTCCGCCTCCTCCTATCTCCGTCGTCAGAGTCGCTGCTTCCTCCTCTCACCGACACTGGATCCGGCGGTGGCGATTGTGAGGTGGGTGGGCTAGGAGGGATTAAGGTTTATTTTTTATTTTAAAATAAATTTGATGAACTGGCCGACTACTACTCTTTGAAACTGGTTCAGTTTGCATTTCAGCCTTTTTAAGGAACTGAACTGCCTCTATGACCGGTTCACAGTCCGTTCGCGTCCGATCGACGGTCCAATTTGGTTTTGATAAGTATGCTCCATAACACTCAACAATAGATGGGGCCTAAAGCAATAGCTTTGATTGCTTAGGTCCTGGCGACTAATTTTATCACATACATCATGAAGTATCACCACTGATTGATCTAAATTTTCTAAGTAATATATAGATTTCTTAATTGGTTATACATGTTTCACCATTGTGCAGAATGGTTATACATGTTTCAAATGTGATTAATTGGTTTTGCTATGTGACTAATTGGTTACACATGTTTTTCCCAATGTGATTAATTGATTATTCCGTTAGTAAACTGTTAATTTACTGTTATTTAATAGTTTTAACATATTTTTGAATTATCAAATGACTATTATGCCCTTAGTGGTATAATACTGAAGAAATTGGTAATTGTTTCAGCTTCTTCCAGCAGAGAACACGCGTCTTCCAACAGAGAACACATCTTCTTCCAACAGAGTCATGATGCAATCCAGTACCCTCCCGGTCGTATGACTCTGTCAACCTCCATTAGGTACGCTTCATTTGCTTCTTCCTGATGCAATCCAGTACCCTCCTGATGCAGAGAACAGTGTGAACCCAGAATCGCATTTCTGGGTTCGTGAATTAATTGATGAAGAACAAAGCTTGGTGGATGAAAATGGTAATTACGTCATTCTGGGATCGTGAAGAACCCAGAATTGCGATTAAGAACAGTTGCGTGGATTAAGAATCACGATTCTGGATTAATTAATGAAGAACACGGCTTGGTGGATGAAAAGGGTAATTACGTCATTTTATGTATCTAAATAGTGACTTAACTATGATTTCTGATGCTGAACAGTAAAAAATCCAATTAGTCACATATCAAAACCAATTAATCACATTTTGAAACATGTGTAACCATTCTGAACAATGGTGAAACATGTGTAACCAATTAAGTAATTAACCCATAATTATATCAAAATATTAGAAGTATATTTTCAGCAGATATCTAAGTATTATTATCTATTCCGAAAAGTAAAAAGTAAATGTTAAGCGCTTATATTTAAACTGTTATTATATCATCACACGAATACTGACCTTGTCGTCTTGTTGTTAAATTGTACTTTGTTTGATTTTTTGTTATTAAATGCATTATCTTGCTGTTCTTTATTTAAGTTGGAATCTGAACTTTAAAATTAGATAGAGCGAGCGTAGTGTAACTTTCCATAAGTTTGTCTAACAATTTATAGAAAAAAATGTTTGACTAACAAATAATTCAGACTCAAAGATTCCATAAGTCTCTCTATAGGGTTTGGGCATGTGGGAGATTCCTCTGCTCTATTGCTATTGGAGCCGCCACCAAGAGACTTGACAAAGTGTGGTTGAACTGTTCAATTGCCAGAGAGAGTGAAGGTTCAAAGGCGGTGTCACTGTGCAATCATCCTCCAAATATTAGATTTGTTATCTTCTACATGGTCTTTTCGGCACAGAGAAGTCTCCCTCTATAAACCTTAAGCTTTCATTTTCAAGCACACCAGGTCCCTTTAGTGTTTTTTTTTCATTCATTTCTTCCTTCTTACCTTGTTTTCGATTATGTTCTGCAGGTGGGTGGAGCCTGAACTGAATGTGTCTGGACATTGGTCGGGATGAACGTCCACCCAGGAACCGGGGATAGCGAGTTCCCTAGAAGAGCCAAACTGACTCTGGTATCTAGACCCCCCCCCCCCCCCCCAAAGCAAGAACTTTGGGTTCTAGGTAAGATGATCTGCTAGAAGAAGTTTAAGTCGAATGATGTGCACAATGTATTAAAGGTAGTTTGGTCAAACTTCGGATCGGTGAAGCAAATGAAACTGGGAAAGGGGATTCTGGTTTTTGAGTTTGACAATACGAAGGAAAGGGACAGTATCATGGACATGTCACCCTGGGCGGTTCACGAACATAGCCTTAATCTCATAATATGTGAGGCAAGTTAGAGTGTGGAAGACATTGATTTCTCCTGGATTCAAACGTGGTGCAGGTGCACGGGCTCAACTCAGACATGTTGAACTGGGACAATGCGTCTCAAATTGCTAATAATATTGGGAGATGCATTGATTTATAGAAGGAGATGGAGATGCAGAGTCGAGGTTTCATTCGGATAAAGAGTGAGATCAACGTTAACAATCAGTTTTTAGCGGGTTTCTGTTGGAGAACCGCGAGTGGGGAAGAAAATTGGGCGTCCATAAATTGCGAATGTCTCTTGGACTTCTGGTATGGGTGCGGAATATTGGGACACACATCTCAGGCCTGCAAATTGGAGATCGTCCTATCAGTAGTTAATCCAAAGGTTCCTATGTATAGACCATGGTTGAGTGGAATTCGTCCTAGACGGCAAAATATTTGTCATTCCATAGGAGGTAGAAACCACATCCAAACGAGCCTAAAGACCCTAATAAAAGAACTTGGAAGGAAATCATGAAGGAATGTAATGTAGCCGTCGTGGAGAAAGGTATGATAGCAAAAGCAACAAAGGAAGATGTTAGATCATCGATGAGTGGAACGCATGAAAAGAATTTCCTCTACCAGGAATAGGAAACCCCAAAGTTGAGTGTGGTTTCAAACGACCTGGACCAAAAGGTTGGTGAAATCCACTTACTAGTCATACCGGACTAAACCTATCTTTGGAACCTCCTCGCCCCGAGCATAGTTTTCTAGCCCCAAACCTCGAGCCTTAAGCTACACCATCATATCCCGCTTACCATCTGGTAAAAGCTAATATCCCAGCCCAGACCGTTCCATTACCCCTAAACCTTGTAAAATAGAACCCAAATGATGTGAACCAAAAACAACAACCAAATTACCCATTACCCTGGCCTAAGCCTTTCCTTGAAAAGCCCCCAACACTCCCAATCCATACTGAAATTCACATCCAGTGGGACACTGTCACAAGTAACATATCTGACAAGGGTCTGAATGTGGTTTTCGAATACCTCATTAAACATCCACCGGATTGGGTGGCCCCAAAATGTAAAACGGAGGCTGTTGAATGTACTACAAAATCATGCAGCAGAGAAAGGAAATAAAAGTCCCGAGCAGTGCAGAAGATGAGGGGAAGAAAACCTATCAAGGGTGTGAACTCAAAAGACCAAGACACAAAGTTGCAAAGAAAACGGATGGTATGATACTAAAGAAGAGAGTAGTAAGGGTTGTCAAAAGTGGCGAATAAAAGGGAACTGAATGTTAAGAAGCTGGTAGTTCAAGTGTGTCAAAAAGGTGTTCTGGTGGCTGTCCCCAAACAGACACAAGGAGCTAATGAGTATCCTTAATTGGAACTATCAGGGATTGGGGTATCCCCTAACAGTTAGCCAGCTAAAAGACCAAATGAGAAGATTCTGACCATTGCTAGTCTTCTTTCTTAATGGTAACGAAACAAAATCGTTTTGTGAAAGAATAAGAAGGGAGGTAAAACTTGAGAACTCATTGTATGTCAATCCAAGTGGGATCAGCGGGGGTTTATCCCTTTGGTGGAGAAATGAAGTATCACTTGTTTGTGGACATATTAACAAGAACATTATAGATAGTGAAGTTAAAGTGGGATCCGAGGGGGGGGGGGGAAGATGTTTATCTCACTACAAGAAACTTGTGCAACAGCTACGGGAATTTCGTGTTGACGCTAAGAATTGATGTTGAATGTGTGTATACTGTGTTAGCGTTTTTTGTTGTCATTATTATTACTTATTAGGCACAATATGTTTTCCATCGTTATAAGATACAGTTAATGTTAATTTTTGCCGTCACTTTATTTTTTACATGGATGAATGTGTAATGTCGACCAACACTTGATGTTAAATGAGTCCATTAGTAGCAGATGACTTTTCCTTTGTAAATGTACATATTCAAATGCGAAACATTTTGTCGTCAGTATGACAATAACAACAACGGTTGTTTGCCGTAACTAATCAATTTTATCGTCGTTAAAACATAAGTAGCAAAAAAAATGTAAGAATAGGTTTGCGTGTCAATATATTGTCGACATTAGTATACTTATTCAGTAACAGATTCAATTTTTTTGGTAAAATATTTTTTTAGCGGCCACTATTGTCGATGTCAATAATGCACAAACAACTATGACATATTGTTGACTAACATTAGTAGTTGTCGTCACTAAATGTTAAGAACCCCCACTAAACCGATAGAACCATCACTAAACCGTATTGAACCACCATTTAATTTAAAAAAAATAAAAAATAAAAGAATATATTAACGTAACTCTCTATTATCACGGTATCACCCATTCACTCCACTCCACTCATGCCTCCACTCCCTTCTCTTCTCTTCCTCCCTACCGAATCATCCTCCTTCAATCGGCGAACCTCCGTAAAATGGTCATCTTCTTCTTCTTTTATGATTCCTTCCGCTTTCCTTAGTCTCTCCTGCAGCTGAGCTACTAAGAACCTCGCCGGCGCTGCCAATTTTCATGGCCAAACGTTCCGAAGATCACTAGAGCTGCCTTGTGAAGAAGACGATTTACCAGAAGTAATCATTTTGCAGAAAATACACTCAAATATTAAAGCAATAGGTTCGTCTCTTGACCTAACTTTAAGTGATTGACTACTGTGATTCCTGAATGCTCTAAAACAGCGAAAATGGATTCCTATTCTTTTTGCCTCCATGGTATTTAGGAACGTTGAGTATTGAGATCTTGGATTTATGAGTACCTGGATTTTGGAAGATGTATTCACTACTGGAATATCCTCAAAGGGATAGGTATTAACCGAAGGGACCCGTGGATCTGTATGTGAGATTTTAACGACATCACAAATCATCATGAAAAAATCGGAGGGCGTCGAAAGGATCAAATAAAGATAGATGAATTCATAAACCAACAAGAGGAACTCGGCTTGAGAGATATCAGCTTCAAAGGTCAGCACACATGGTCTAATAATCAACGAGGGATTGAAAGAGTTGAGAAGAGACTAGACCGGGTCTTAATAAATGAATCGTGGTATGCTAGATTGCCTCGAGCGTAATGTGTGAATTGGCTAGCCGCAGGATCAAGTCACTCCCTTATAACACTTCTGCTTGACCATTCCGATTTAAAAGGGAGTAGATGATTCAGATTCGACGACATGTGGCTAGAAAAAACAGAGTGTTTCGAGGTGATCAAAGGAGCATAGAGTCGGGGAGTAAACATTTAAAGGATGGATGAGCTAAAACACAAGATGAATAAGTGTCGAAAGGACCTCATAGGGTGGAGTAAACTTCGATTTGGGTATATCAAATTTGAAATAGAGAAGGTTAAGAAAAGACTTCAACAACTAGGAAGGGCTGCACCAAACCAAGAACGAATTGAGTATGAGAAGGTTCTAAAGTGTAAATTGAACTCACTATGCAAGAATGAGGAGATTTATTAGAGAAAAGGATCAAAAGTGAAGTGTCTCACTCAAGGGGACAAAAAACTCTAAGTTCTTCCACCAATCAACCCTAGGAAGAATAAGGAGGAACAAAATTGTAAAACTCCGGGCCGAAAATGACATATGGATAGACAAAGAAAAATCCATTATGAAGGAGATCCACTCCTTTTATTCAAACCTTATCAAACCAGATAGGGAAGGAGGTTTGAACATAAGTGGTTTTGGCGAGTTGCTTCAGTGCATTCCTATGCAGATCGACGACAACATCAATGAATCCTCATCAGAGAGGTGTCAGATATGGAGATTAGGCAGGCGGCATTTTAGTTGGGTGGTGTTGGATCGTGAAATCCTGAATGTTGATCTGACAGTGAATTGAATGCCAGACAAGGTTGGGATGACGCTTCAGCTTCAACTCCTGTGAACCTGCAAGTAGGGGAGCGCAACAGAGGGGGTGCCTCTGGGTCCCTCTCCGATGCTTAAATGAGTATGTGTGTGTATAAAACTCAAAACGTAAAGAACGTATGTAAAGCAAGGGTATTTATAGGGTAAGAGAGATAGAACCGTATAAAGGCAACTGAACATCTTAATGTATATTGAGTTGCTGAAGATTCGGATCGTGGGATATGACAGTTACTGCGAGATATTGCAGTTACCAAATCTAATCTTTAGTGAATATGCAACCGAGATATGCGGGATATCGTGGTCACTTCCTTATTAACGGTTTTGTGGGACCAGAGGAGAGAGGCAAGGCTCTCTTCGGGGCGAGCACTCCCATGTCGAGCAGTGGAAGGTCGCGACTTGGTAGAGAATGGCGAGCAGTCTGAGAGCCTTTGGCGTCTCTATAGACTTTGGGCTCGATTCTGGATTACTCGATGGTGGGCCAAGTTTGGCTTGTACTTGGGCCGATCCGGTTCGGATGTCATGGGTTTACCCCCTCTATAGTTATTGGGCCTTCGAGGCCTTTTCTTACTGGGCCGTCACTATCGATACCCAACATTTGCCCCCGAAGCTTGATTGAAGTTCCTTCAGTCGAACTTGATTTCCTGGTAGGGTTTTAGATAGTGACGTCTTTGGTAATGGTTCAGTGCCTTTGAGACACTTCTAGCTCATTTGGCGAGCAATTCCTTATCTGTTCAAAGCCGAAAGAATATCCTTCCTTTTATTCCCTTTTGGCGATCACTCGAGGTGACCCAGGCTTATGGAAGTCTATCTTTCTTAGTTAGGCGATCATTACCTACCCGAGGTATTTCTGCTAAAGCTTTATTAGTGCGTTGGCGACCACCTTGTCTCCCTAGTGGAATTTTAGCATTTAATAACTGCACAGTTGTCCAGAAATCGAACGGTCACTTGAGGCACGCCTGACATTTACTTTTCCGTAAACCCAGGGTAGTCTGACAGCTGTCCATTTTAGCCAACCGTCTGTCTCCCCAAGGTGTCTTTTGGAATTCTGACATTGCTTCGGTTTTTTCCAAAAAGGTGCCATCATTCCTCTGTGTCGCTTCGATTTGCTCGTGGCGGTTGCTCCCTTCTTGATCTATATAAGAAACGTCAGTTTCTACATTTTGTTTTTTTACGCTCATCCACTCCTTCAGATTTCCAGAACTTCGCTGCAAACCTTTCCTTTCTCTTTCAATCCTCTTCAGTTCTCATTTCGACCATTTCCATGGCCCCCAGAAGTCAGCGAATCAAACACATGGCCATCAAGGGTGCTAACAAAGCCAGCGCCCTCAGAATGTCGGTGTTCCCTTGACCATTAGGGATGAAGTTGTGCCCTCCTCAGCGGGGAAACAGCCTGACGTGGGAAGGTCTGCGGCCACCCCAGTGGTGGTAGATGGTCTTGAGCAGAACACGCCTATTTTTTCCCCAAAAGGTAAACTTTCGCCCTTTTATTGCTCTGTTTTGGCAATATCCTCTGTTTTCCTTTGTTTTTATACTTGCTGTGCCATACTTGAATCATTCTGAGTAGATATCAAGCCTAACGAACTGAAGCCGGCTTACTTTAAGACCATGGTGGCGCTTGGTGGCTTCAGTGCGGAGGATACTCCTAGGTATCCTGGCCTAGGTCTGCATTTTCCTCACGATGGAGAGGTTTACATTTATGCGGCCCAGATCGATGCTGGGTTGCGTTTTCCTCTCTGTGAGGATTTACAGACCGTGTGTCAGTTTTACGGGATTCATCCCACACAGCTTGTCCCGAATGCCCTCAGGATGTGGGCCGGCTTCAAGTTCCTATGCTTACGCCAGGAATGGGTATATTCACTGGCCTTGTTCCGGTGCTTCTTCCGACTGGCAGCAGGGGCTAACCACTTTCACCACTTCCAATCCCGCTGGCCGAAGTTTTCGGAGTGGGGAGGCCCTCAAGGATGGGCTTGGAACGTCCATGTCCGCCTGATCGATGATTTCCGGGCCACTAACTCCAATTACAAGAAGTTTTACTTCTTGTATAAGGGGGGCGTACCTTGGAAATTGTTTGCTCCGGACAAGGATTTTCCTCCCTCCTTCGAAGAATTGTCCGGGAGTGATCGGAATGCCATCGACGATTTATATCGGCTGCATCGGTCATCTCAGTTCAAGTCCATCCGCTCAGTGGCGGAGACTACCGAGAATGCCCTTGAGATGGCGGGCATTCATCAAGCCACGCCAATCTTTGATGATTGGGTAATTTTCTAACTCTTCCCTTGTTTTATTACTTGTAGGGAAGGTTGTAAGCAAGAGCAAAAAACTGATAGGTCTCTTTGATGACCAGGGATCGGCGGGATTGTCCTCCGACCAAGTGCTGCTAAGCTCTCCCCCTCCTCCTTCTAGGCGTTCGACCAAGAGGAAGCCCGAGGAGACGCTTCCTTCGGCCACTACTGGCCCTCGTCAACCAGGTACTACCTCGCCTTTTGTTGATTTAATGTTTTTACATTCTGGGGTTCTCTGACTCCTGACTTATTGTTTTGTTGCTTTGCAGTGGAGTCCTTGGCGGACGTGGCCCGGGACCCTCCTCCTCCTCCTTCTAAGAAGGTCAGGAGTGAAGAGCACCCTGATGTCGACCAACATCCTCCTCCTTCCCCTCCTAAGGGCCTTTCTGCCAGCAAACGGAAGGGTTTGGACACGGCGTCTCCTTCTCCCTCTCTTCAGGGCCCTTCCGCCGCTAAGGAGAAGGCCTTGTCTTTGGCGCCTCCCGCCTCTTCAGTGCCCACGGCTCCTACTAAGGAGTCTAGGGCCCAAAAGAAGGGGCCTGCTGCTTCCAGCTCCTCGAGGGCTTCCGCCGAGGAGTACTGCTCCATGGCGAGCTTGTTCCAGCCTTTTAAGGCTGAGGACTCTCGGAGGCCTTGGGTCCCTTGTGGGGACCTTGCCAAGAAGGGGTACCCCGCCCAGAAGAGCCTACGGGGTAGCCCGGATATGTGCATGCGGCTCCTTGATGGGATAATTCCTCCCAAGGACCGTTCGATTGTCCCTACGGAGCTTCCTCAGATCGAGGGGTTCTTACGGACCCACTTCGATCGAGTTGCCCTGGTATGATCTCGCCTTCTTTCCATTATTTATTCCTTGTCATTCCTTTTCATTTTGATGACTTGACATTTTCCTTGTGCTTTTGTTGTCAGCTCGTTCGGGAAGAGGTGATCCTCGGCCGCGTTTTCGGCGAGCTCGCCGACAAGCACTCTGATCTGCTTGTCGAGCTGGAGCAATACCGAAGCACAGGGGTCACCCCCAGGCAGTTGGAGGCCATCAAGAAGACCGCTGACATGGCAATCACCTTGGTGGACGGCGCCCGGGAGGAGTATTTCAGGAAGGAGCAGCGCCTCCTTGCTGATGTCAAGAAGAGGGAGGCTGATGCTGCAGCCTTCCTTCATGAAGCTGAGGCCCTTCATCAGTGCCTTGATGAAGGGGAGGCGGTCCGTGCTCGCCTGGAGGCCGAGTTGAAGGAAGCTCGTGCCCAGTTGGTCGAGTCAGACGCTCTTAGGGTCGCCGCGGAGGCCCAGAGGGATGCTGCCGAAGCTAGGGGGGTCGCCCTAGAGGAGGAGAAGAACCGGCTGGCTGATCAGCTGAAGGCGGTTCCTTCACCCCAAGCCGTGGTTGAGGAGTTCAAGGCCTCCGAGGACTTTGAAGACCAGGCCTTGAAGGTGATGAAGTCGACCATCGCCGAGTTTCTCCAAGAACTGGTGGAGGAGGTCCAGGCGGTTGATCCCAACTTTCCTCTTGGGGAAGTTGCCTCCTTGAAGACCTTCCTGCGGCGTCGGCCTTCGCAGCCCTCTGTTGCTGGGGAGGCTGCTCCTGAAGGCGAGCCCGGTACTTCTGCCCCCGAAGGCGAGCAGAGCGCCCTTGCCCCCGAGAACCCCAAAGCTTGAAGTCCCCAACTCCTTGGCGACCATATTTATCTTTTTTAGATAGCCATTTTTGTGTTTTCTGTTTTTGGTTTGTAATTATTTATCGAAGACTTGGGTTTTTCTATTGAATGCCTTTATATTCTTGAGCCTTTAATCGACTTTGAACATATTCAGCTATCCAATATCTTACTCATAATTACTTTCCACTTTTTCCTTGCTTGGTAATGTCGTCGACCCTTAAAGCCTTAGACCAATCATAAGTTAAACTTTCCAAGGATAACACTTTTGACACTTAAAAGTGTAAACTTCTAAGTTCAAAGAGATATTAGCTTCTTTGAAGTTTAAACCTTTGAGGTGTTGGCATAACAGGGGATTCGTAGTTTGTCAGGCTTTATCATCAATAGTGATCGCCTAAACTTTCTTTGGCCTGACTTTGGCATCAGAGCTTTTATTTTGCCAAACATTTTGCTAGGTCTTTTGGCCTGGCTTTGTCGCCAGGGCTTTTGGCCTGACTTTGGCGTCAGGGCTTTACCCGACTCTTGGCATCAGGTTTTTTGAGGCCTAACTTTGTTGTTAGTGCTTTTGTGGCCTAGTTTTGTTACTAGGGATTTTTTGGCCTAACTTTGTTGTTAGGGCTTTTGGCCTAGCTTTGTTGCTAGGGCTTTTTGGCCTAGTTTTGTTACTAGGGCTTTTTGGCCTAACTTTGTTGTTAGGGCTTTTGGCCTAGCTTTGTTGCTAGGGCTTTTGTGGCCTGACTTTGGCGTCAGGGCTTTTGGCCTAACTTTGTTGTTAGGGCTTTTGGCCTAGCTTTGTTGCTATGGCTTTTGTGGCCTGACTTTGGCGTCAGGGCTTTTGGCCTAGCTTTGTTGCTAGGGCTTTTGGCCTAGCTTTGTTGCTAGGGCTTTTTGGCCTGACTTTGGCGTCAGGGCTTTTGGCCTAACTTTGTTGTTAGGGCTTTTGAGGCCTGACTTTGGCGTCAGGGCTTTTTGGCTTCAGCTTGCTTCGAGTGGACACACTTTGTGAAGGAATGGCTTTCATTTATTGACATAATCAGTTTGATTACAAGCTATGCATAAAATCTTCTTAAATGCTCAGAATTAAATGGACGGGGTAACCTCTCGCCTTCGGTGGTTTCCAAATAGTAGGATCCTGGTGCGGCGATCTCTACTACTTTGTATGGTCCTTCCCATTTGGCTGAAAGTTTGTTTTTACTGTCCAGCCTTGTAAATTCATTCCTTCTCATAACCATCTCCCCCACGAAAAATTGGTGAGCGCTAACTCTTCTGTTGAAATACCGAGCGGTCGCCAAGCGCATCTTTGCCTGTGTTTTTTCCGAGAGCCATCTCTTTTCCTCTGCCAAGTCGAGGTCAGTTCTGCGCTCGATCTCATTTGCCTCCGCGTTAAAGTGTAGGACTCTGTGGGTAGGCACCGCTAATTCAGTTGGTGCTACTGCTTCTGAGCCGTATACTAAACTGAAAGGCGTTTCTCCTGTGGCCGCCTTAGGCGTTGTTCTGATTGCCCATAATACGTTTTCCAATTCGTCTGCCCAGTTCCCTTTGAATGCTCGAACCCTTTTCTTGAGTCCTGGTAAGACAACTTTGTTGGCTGCTTCAGCTTGCCCATTTGTTTGAGGGTGATGTACTGAACTGAAACGATGGTCGATATGATACTCTTCACAGAGCCATTTCAACTCCTTTCCAACGAATTGCGGACCATTATCGCTGATGAGTATTTTGGGAATACCAAACCTGGAGAATATGTTGACCTGCATGAACTTGATAACTTGGAATTCCGTTGTCGAAGCTAGAGCTTTCGCCTCTACCCACTTAGTGAAGTAGTCGATTGCCACTATAATATGAGTACGCTGACCAGTGCTAATGGGAAAAGGACCCAATATATCGATTCCCCATTGAGCGAAGGGCCAGGCACCTGCCATTGGGGATAATAATGTCGATGGTCGACCCGATCGTGGTGCAAACTGCTGGCAAATTTCACACTTCTGTGTTAATTCGGCTGCGTCTTTTCCCAAGGTCGGCCAGTAATATCCCAGTCTGAATATTTTCCTGCTTAGTGAACGAGCACCTTCATGACATGCTGCTGCCCCTTCATGAGCTTCTCGAAGAACTTTTTCTGTTTCGGGTAGAGCAACACATCTCAAGTAAGGCGTCGAATAACCTCTTCTATAGAGTTCTCCATCGATGATTAGATAACTGGCTGCGAGTCTTCTAATCCTGGTGGATTCGCCTTCGTCCTCTGGGAGGATGCCTTCTTTCAAATAATTCTGGAACGGGGTCATCCAGGTGACCTGTTCTTGAATGTTGAAGACCTCCGCTCTGTTTTCAAGGACTGAACATAGGGCCTTTTCCAGAAATTGCACATCCTGGATTGTCGCCCCTCCGAAGGCTAGCTTACTCAAAGAATCTTCCATCTGGTTTTCTTGGCGAGGAATAAACTCAATCGCGAAATTTGGGATTTCCACGACTAGTTTTTTGGCGATGCCGAGATATTTCTTCATCTTTTCTCCCTTTGCCTCGTAGGCGCCATTAACCTGATTGACAATAAGCTCTGAATCACTTTTTACCTTAAGCGCTGTTATACCCATTCCTTTCCAGTCTGAGTCCAGTGATAAGAGCCTCATATTCTGCTTCGTTATTGGTCGCCGGGAATGTCAAGGCGATCGCGTATTTCAGAGGCTCGCCCTCAGGAGGAATAAGAATTAAACCTGCCCCCGAGCCTTCTTTTGATGAAGACCCATCCGTATAGAGTTCCCAGATTTGATTGTCGTTTGCTGACTGACTTGGCCTGTTTTCTGCCTCCGCTTGACCGTTACTCGTGCTTTCCACTATGAAATCAGCTAGTGCTTGACCTTTGATGGCCGTTTTTGGCGCAAATTTGATCCTAAACTCGCTGAGCTCGATCGCCCACTTGACCATTCTTCCTGAAGAATCTGGCTTCATCAGGAAGTTTTTGAGAGGTTGATTGGTGAGGACCGTGATGTCGTGCGCATGAAAGTAAGGTCTCAGCTTCCGAGCAGCAATAACTAAGGCATAGAGATACTTCTCAATCTGGACATATTTTATTTCTGCTGAGTTGAACATTTTGCTAATAAAATACACTGGACTCTGAACATTTTGCTTTGGAGAGGAAGCGGTTAAGAGCAGCTAGTCGGCCGTTCAGGCACTGGACTTCCTTATGGCAGGTTGGCGACTTCATTTCTTCTATGGCCTTTATCTTTTCCGGGTTTGCTTCAATGCCCCTTTCGCTGACCATAAAACCCAGGAACTTCCCGGACTTGACTCCAAAGGCGCACTTTGCTGGGTTCAGGCGAACGCTGTGTCTCCTCATGCATTCAAAAGCTTCACGGAGGTCGGTGGTATGAGGATTGCCTTTGATGGATTTAACGAGCATATCATCCACGTAGGCCTCCATGTTCCTTCCCAGCATGTCCTGGAACAGTCGGTTCACCATCCGCTGATAAGTTGCCCCGGCATTGATGAGACCAAAGGGCATCACCTTGTAGCATAGAATGTCGCCGTCAGCATAGAAAGCAGTGTGGGCCTCGTCATCTGGATGCATTCTGATCTGGTTGTAGCCTGAATAGGCGTCCATGAAGCTCAGCATCTCATGACCCGAGGTAGCATCGACTAGCTGATCAATTCTTGGAAGGGGATATGAATCTTTGGGGCAAGCCTTGTTTAAGTCGCGGAAGTCGACGCACATCCTCCACTTGCCGTTAGATTTCCTGACCAAAACTGGGTTGGCGACCCAGCTCTGGAATCTTACCTCTCTGACGAAGTCAGCTTCAATCAACCTGCCGACTTCCTACCTGATCGCCAAACGTTTATCAGTCCCGAACGATCTTCTCTTTTGGGCGATCGGCTTGATAGAGGGGTCTACTTTCTTTTCCCTTCTTTTCCTTCTTTACCTCCTTCTTACCATCGCGTCGGGATTCATGGGTTATCCTTAGCGAGGTCGTCAGGAGGTTAGCCTCGATGTTTGCGCGTTCAAGGTCTATGAAACCTTTTGCCCTGGACGCCAACTCCTCCAATGTCTCTATCTCCTTCACATGGTAGCTGTTTCGCAGCTTTCGCGAGGCCTTGTTGGCCACATCCAGACCTCTGTAGAATGCTCGAATGATCTCCCCATCTGAGATTCGGCGATCTAATTCTGTGACGTTTTGATGAAAACGCCCGTAGAAGTTGGACAGCGACTCTCCAGGCTGCTGTTTGACCGAGTCAAGGGCGACCACGCTCTTCAGCAACTGGCGCTCGCCCATATACCTCTCCAGGAACTTGCTTCTCAACTCTACCCAAGTTCCGATTGATCCTGCAGGGAGACCGAAGAACCAGGACGAAGCCGAACCCGAAAGAGTAGATGGAAATAGCAAAGCCAAATGATTGGGATCGTTTGACTTACCCAGAAGGGAGGCCTCATGCTTGTTGACATGTACAGTGGGATCTCCTCCACCGCTATACTCAGGTATGGCCCGAGCAACCACATCCTTCGGGATTTTGATAGCGACGAGCGCGTCGGTGAAAGGATGAGAGGACTGCTCCTTGAAGGGAGCTATGACTGTCAATTGTCTTTCCTGGAGCCTTTTGTTGATGAGGTCATCCATCTGATCCACAGTGCAGTACAGGGGAGAGGCTTCGGGTGGAGGCGGACCGGAAGGATTGGCAGTATATGCGGCTGCTGGCTCCTTGGTGTGTGCTGGAGGTAGGGACTGCTGACCTGACGTCATCTCCTGATCCTCCTGAGGCGCAGCAGGACTAGGATTGGCCGCTTCTGAAGGTGAAGGCCCTGTGGCAGCAGGGCGGTGATTTTCCTTAGGAGCAGAGGGATTGTTTTCCTGAGGAGCAGGGGCTTGGCGGCGCGCCTGTCCTAGGATGGCTTCCAGCAAGGAGACCATCTCGGGGGTTAAATTAATATCCTGCTCCGCAATGTGGATTGTCTGCGGTGCAGGGGCTCCGTTTTGATCAGCAGCTGGGGTCGGTCTTGAATCACCGACATGTTCTCGGGCTGTCCGCAGAGGAACAGCATTAACTCCTGCTCGGCTGGCAGGTTCCTGTTGAAGCGGTGAAGCGGCGGCGGAATCAGAGCTATCTGAGGATCGCTCCCTAGTCTGATTCCGACGGTTGCTTTGGGATCGAGTTCTCATGGCTGAATTGCTCTTTCCCACAGACGGCGCCAAATGTTGGATCGTGAAATCCTGAATGCTGATCTGACAGTGAATTGAATGCCAGACAAGGTTGGGATGACGCTTCAGCTTCAACTCCTGTGAACCTGCAAGTAGGGGAGCGCAACAGAGGGGGTGCCTCTGGGTCCCTCTCCGATGCTTAAATGAGTATGTGTGTGTATAAAACTCAAAACGTAAAGAACGTATGTAAAGCAAGGGTATTTATAGGGTAAGAGAGATAGAACCGTATAAAGGCAACTGAATATCTTAATGTATATTGAGTTGCTGAAGATTCGGATCGTGGGATATGGCAGTTACTGCGAGATATTGCAGTTACCAAATCTAATCTTTAGTGAATATGCAACCGAGATATGCGGGATATCGTGGTCACATCCTTATTAACGGTTTTGTGGGACCAGAGGAGAGAGGCAAGGCTCTCTTCGGGGCGAGCACTCCCATGTCGAGCAGTGGAAGGTCGCGACTTGGTAGAGAATGGCGAGCAGTCTGAGAGCCTTTGGCGTCTCTATAGACTTTGGGCTCGATTCTGGATTACTCGATGGTGGGCCAAGTTTGGCTTGTACTTGGGCCGATCTGGTTCGGATGTCATGGGTTTACCCCCTCTATAGTTATTGGGCCTTCGAGGCCTTTTCTTACTGGGCCGTCACTATCGATACCCAACAGGCGGATCTAGAGCACCGTGTCTGGATGTCTTCTCGGGATCCTTTTATCAAAGGAACTGGAACGTTGTTACCCCAACCATCGTCACATCGGTCAAAGCCTTCCTCTCAACAGCAAGAGAGGAGAGGAGAAAACAGGAGAAACGCAGATTAAGGAGTTGACTTGCAAAACTCCTACAACATTGTAGAATAGGATTTCCTCCTATTTATATTGGAAATAAGATGTTTCGAAATAAGATGTGTGACTTGGGTTAAGGAGTGCATCTCCTCAGTCACATACCAGGTGATTGTAAACGGTAAAAGAACAAACGTGATCGAGCCATGTAGAGGTCTTAGACGAGGAGACCCCTCTCCCCATACCTTTTCATCATAGTGGCAGATGTATTATCCTGGATGGTGGATCAGAAGGTTAGAAACAAAGAGTTAGAAGACATTAAATCGAGGGGGACCTATCTAGAGATTCATCATTTGTTCTTCGCGAACGATTCACAGTTTTTAATAAAGGGTTTGGTGGAAAATGCTCAAGCTCTCAAACATACTCTTGATCTGCATTGCAAGGCATCAGGATAGAAGGTAAATTTCACAAAATTCTCCATTTATTGTGTGGTTGGATCCGATCTACAAGTGTCTTCGGAGGTGGACGAAATCAGTGGTATGCGTTTATCAAATAACCCAGGCAAGTACTTGGGATCCCCTCTATTTGGGGAAGATCACAGATAGAGGCGATGGATTTCCTGAAGGATATGATAGTGCATAAAATGTTGGGATGGAGGTCAAAAATCATCAATAACGCGGACAAAGAAGTCTTAATCAAAGAAGTAATTAGAGAAATCCCAACATATGTTATGACTCTCTTCCACCTCCCTAGAACATGGTGTAAATAGATTAATACTCTAATAGCGCACTTTTGGTGGGTCGCTGCGAATAGGGAGAGGAAGATCCATTGGAGGAACTGGGAGTCAATGACACGATCCAAAAAAGAGGGCGGTTTTGGATTTCGCGAGCTTGAATCTTTTAACAAAGCTCTCTTGGGGGAAATGGAGGCTAGGATCATATCGAAACCAAACGCCTTATGGGTCAGATTTTTAAAAGGTATGTATTTCCCATCCTCAAACTTCTTGCAAGGGGTGAGACGAAACAGAGCCTCTTCTTGGTGGCAAGTGTTCTACCAGGTCGGGACATCATTCAGCCAGCTGGGTGTGGTCGTTAGGGAATGTAAATTCCATTAGAACATTCATGGTTCCTTGGATCCCTGGTCAATACCAGTTCTATCTAGGAGAATAACTGATGACAACAAATCAAGCTCAGATTAGCGTGGAGGAATGGATCGACCCGACAAATAGAACATGGAAAGAAGAAGTTTTGAGGAATGAGGTGTCAAGAGAGGAAGCTCAACTCATCATCAACGTCCCGATACCATCTGAACCTAGGAAGGAGGAGTTAAAGTGGTCTTTCGAACGTGGATGGGGGATCTCAATAAGGTTGGCTTATAACTTCATTTGATCCAAGGAGATGATATTGGTCATTGGGGTGGAGGTAGTCGATCAACTGTATGTGCAGAAGTTGTGGTCCGCCATTTGGAAGGTACGCCTGCTGCCTAAGATAAAAGTGTTTGGCGGGAAGTTTGGAGCGAACACTGTGGCTGTTAGGGAGAGTCTGGCTCGTAGAGGCATCAAGGTTCCCCAATCGTGCCTGATGTGTGACCACGCTGAGACTGGGGAACACTTGATTCTAGGTTGTGCTTGGATCAAACAAGTGTGGAGATCTTTGTTGGGACTTCATGATGCTTTTGATGGGTGTACCACGATAGAACAATGATTGGAAAAGAGGAGCTCGAAAGGATTCAGCTCTCGACTCCAAGATAAAATGAGATGGAGGATTACTCTGGCAATGTGCTGGACAATCTGGAAGGCGCGGTGTCACCTGGTTTTCAATCTAAAACCTCCAAATGCAATGGATGTCATTTCAAGTGTGAAAAGGCTCATCGGAGAACTGCAGTTGCTGCAGCAAGTGAATGGCAACCAGCATCCGATCTCAGGTACGGACGATAGGAGAGACAACATGACATGGGAAAGACCAAGTAGGGATGACATTAAGATAAATTCCGACGCAACTTGGTGCAGCTCCACGAGAAGGGGGGGCATCTGTGTCATAGTGAGAAACCATAGTGGTAAAATAGTGACAGGTTTTCATGGTTAGGAGGTAGGGAACAACGTCGAGTACTTAGAAGCTCGAGAGATTTTGAAAGGATAAAGTTAACTTTTGATGAAAAATGGGAGAACGTGGTGATCGAATCGGATGCGATTTTGGTCATAAACCATATGAGAGGAATCGACTTGTCATGGCGCATAGAGACTATCTTAGGAAATGGTCTTGTCTTCGTAGCCTCTATAGCAAACATTTCCTGGAGGTGGATTCCTAGAGTTGGAAACCAAAGTGCGGATAGGATTGCAAAGCATGCTCTTTCGGGGATGAGTCATATTGACTGGGTTCATTACACCCTGTTGGATATCGATAGTGACAGCCCAGTAGGGAAAAAGGCCTCGGAGGCCCAATAACTATAGAGGGGGTAAACCCATAACATTCGAACCGGCCCGGCCTCCATAGAATGGCCCAGAACCAAGCCCAAAGCCTCTGAGGACACCATGAGTGCTCGTCATTCTTTACCAGGCCGTGACCTCTCACTGCTCGCCATGAGAGTGCTCGCCCCGAAAAGAGCCCTGCCTCTCTCCTCTGGTCCCACTAAACCGTTAATAACAGAGTGGCCAAGATATCCCGCATATCTCGGTCACATATTCACTAAAGATTAGATTTGGTAACTGCAATATCTCGCAGTAACTGCCATATCCCACGATCCGAATCTTCAGCAACTCAATATACATTAAGATATTCAGTTGCCTTTATACGGTTCTATCTCTCTTACCCTATAAATACCCTTGCTTTACATACGTTCTTTACGTTTTGAGTTTTATACACACACATACTCATTTAAGCATCGGAGAGGGACCCAGAGGCACCCCCTCTATTGCGCTCCCCTACTTGCAGGTTCACTGGAGTCGGAGCTGAAGCGTCATCCCAACCTTGTCTGGCATTCAATTCACTGCCAGATCAGCATTCAGGATTTCACGATCCAACATTTGGCGCCGTCTGTGGGAAGGAGCAATTCAGCCATGAGAACTCGATCCCAAAGCAACCGTCGAAACCAGACCAGGGAGCGATCCTCAGATAGCTCTGATTCCGCCGCCGCTTCACCGCTTCAACAGGAACCTGCCAGCCGAGCAGGAGTTAATGCTGTTCCTCTACGGACAGCTCGAGAGCATGTCAGTGATTCAAGACCGACCCCAGCTGCTGATCAAAACGGAGCCCCTGCACCGCAGACAGTCCACATTGCGGGGCAGGATATTAATTTAACCCCCGAGATGGTCTCCCTGCTGGAAGCCATCCTAGGACAGGCGTGCCGCCAAGCCTCTGCTCCTAAGGAAAACCACCGCCCTGCTGCCACAGGGCCTTCACCTTCAGAAGCGGCAGATCCTGGTCCCACTACACCTCAGGAGGATCACGAGATGACGTCAGGTCAACAGTCACTACCTCCAGCACACACCAAGGAGCCAGCAGCCGCATATACTGCCAATCCTTCCGGTCCGCCTCCACCCGGAGCCTCTCCCATGTACTGCACTGTGGATCAGATGGTTGACCTCCTCAACAAAAGGCTCCAGGAAAGACAGTTGACAGTCATAGCTCCCTACAAGGAGCAGTCCTCTCATCCTTTCACCGACGCGCTCGTCGCTATCAAAAGCCCGAAAGGATGTGGTTGCTCGGGCCATACCTGAGTATAGCGGTGGAGGAGATCCCACCGTACATGTCAACAAGCATGAGGCCTCCCTTCTGGGTAAGTCAAACGATCCCAATCATTTGTCTTTGCTATTTCCATCTACTCTTTCGGGTTTGGCTTCTTCCTGGTTCTTCGGCCTCCCTGCAGGATCAATCGGAACTTGGGCAGAGTTGAGAAGCAAGTTCCTGGAGAGATATATGGGCGAGCGCCAGTTGCTGAAGAGCATGGTCGCCCTTGACTCGGTCAAACAGCAGCCTGGAGAGTCGCTGTCCGACTTCTACGGGCGTTTTCATCAAAACGTCACAGAATTAGATCGCCGAATCTCGGATGGGGAGATCATTTGAGCATTCTACAGAGGTCTGGATGTGGCCAATAAGGCCTCGAGAAAGCTGTGAAACAGCTATCACGTGAAGGAGATTGAGACATTGGAGGAGCTGGCATCCAGAGCAAAAGGTTTCATAGACCTTGAACGCGCAAACATCGAGGCTAACCTCCTGACAACCTCGCTAAGGGTAACACATGAACCCCGACACGATGGTAAGAAGGAGAAGAAGGGAAAAGAAAGTAAGCCCCGAGTCGAGTCTCTTCCAGCGCCTCGCCATCCAGAGGTCCCTGAGTACTTCACGCCTTTAAATAGGCAGATCTCAGCGGTACTAGTCGAGATGGAGAGGAGATCCTTGGCGAGGCCACCGATGCCTCGTCGAGGTGGGTTACCCATGGGCAAGGATGTCGAGAGCTATTGCAGATACCATAAGTGCAAGGGCCATAAGACAGACGATTGCAAGATTCTGAAGCGAGATATAGAGAGGCTGATTCAGGGGGAATGTTGAAGGAATTTGTGGCAGGGCGAGACCGAAGTCTAACGCCCCCTAGGAGGCATCGTTCACCAGCCCCTGCAGATCAAGCTGAGCCTTCTGGAAGCAAGAGGAGAGTGAATCTGATTGCGGGAGGATTCGGCGCAGGCGGCGAGAGGTCAAGCGCCAGAGAGGTCTACGCCACTCAGATCTCTACGGCAGTTCAGTTGGGGAAGCGGCCCCGACCTGAAGAGAACATTGTCATCTCATTCTCTGAGGATTATTTGGCACACGTCACCACGCCCCACAACGATGCTCTGGTCATTACGGCAGATATTGACGACTGTGATGTTGCAAGGATTCTGGTCGACCAACATCCTGTTTCTGGACGCCTTTGAAAAGATGGGTAAATCCAAACGCGACCTGAAGAGGGTCGACTTTCCGCTGATCGGGTTTGCGGGAAGAACAACTTATCCACTGGGGGCTATAACCATGCCAGTAATATTTGGCGAGGGGTGGAAGAGCATTAAGGTGTCAGTCACTTTCCTGGTGGTCGATTCACCTACATCCTACAACGCCATCATAGGGAGGACCACGATCAACCCAAATAAGATTGTGGCCTCCACTATCCACCAGAAGATGAAGTTCCCCACTCCCAATGTGATTGGAGAAGTGCTCGGAGATCAGCCGTCCTCGCGACAATGTTATGTGAACTGCCTACGCAGGAAGAACCAAAGGGAGGCTCTCGCCATCGAGACAGAGGTCGATCCCCGCGAGGACTTGGCTCGGCCAGCACCCATGGAAGAATTGGAGGAGGTCGAGATCGATGGTCCAGACAAAAAGGTGCGCATTGGGACCACCTTGAAAGAGGATCAGAAGGAGGCCATGACCGCCCTCCTCAAGGAATTCAAAGAGCTCTTCGCCTGGCAGCCGAGCGACATGCCAGGAATCAGCACAGATATTATCTCTCATGAGCTCACGATAGACCCCTCCATCAAGCCGATCGCCCAAAAGAAAAGATCATTCGGGACTGATAAGCGTTTGGCGATCAGGCAGGAAGTCGGCAGGTTGATTGAAGCTGACTTCGTCAGAGAAGTAAGATTCCAAAGCTGGGTCGCCAACCCAGTTTTGGTCAGGAAATCTAACGGCAAGTGGAGGATGTGCGTCGACTTCCGCGACTTAAACAAGGCTTGCCCCAAAGATTCATATCCCCTTCCGAGAATTGATCAGCTGGTCGATGCTACCTCGGGTCATGAGATGCTGAGCTTCATGGACGCCTATTCAGGCTACAACCAGATCAGAATGCATCCAGATGACGAGGCCCACACTGCTTTCTATGCTGACGGGGACATTCTATGCTACAAGGTGATGCCCTTTGGTCTCATCAATGCCGAGGCAACTTATCAGCGGATGGTGAACCGACTGTTCCAGGACATGCTGGGAAGGAACATGGAGGCCTACGTAGATGATATGCTCGTCAAATCCATCAAAGGAAATCCTCATACCACCGACCTCCGTGAAGCTTTTGAATGCATGAGGAGACACAGCGTTCGCCTGAACCCGGCAAAATGCGCCTTTGGAGTCAAGTCCGGGAAGTTCCTGGGTTTTATGGTCAGCGAAAGGGGCATTAAAGCAAACCCGGAAAAGCTAAAGGCCATAGAAGAAATGAAGTCGCCAACCTGCCATAAGGAAGTCCAATGCCTGAACGGCCAACTAGCTGCTCTTAACCACTTCCTCTCCAAAGCAAGCGACATGTCCCTCCCGTTATTCAAAACCTTGAGGGCCAACCGCAAGTTCGAGTGGACGCCAGACTGCGAGGAAGCATTCCAGTCCTTGAAAAGGCATATCCAAACACTCCCAGCTCTGGAAAAACCCGTTCCAGGCGAGCAGCTTTTCCTTTATTTAGGCATTAGCGATGTGGCAGCCAGTGCTGTCTTAATAAGGGAGGAAAATAATGTTCAGAGTCCAGTGTATTTCATTAGCAAAATGTTCAACTCAGCAGAAATAAAATATGTCCAGATTGAGAAGTATCTCTATGCCTTAGTTATTGCTGCTCGGAAGCTGAGACCTTACTTTCATGCGCACGACATCACGGTCCTCACTGGAAATAATGCAATGTGAAAATAACATACCTCGCTGGCAAGGGCCAGCAGGGGCCGAAGGAAGGGCCTCCTCTGGTTTCCTCTTGGACGATCGCCTAGAGGGGGGAGGAGGAGAGCTCAGCAGTACCTGGTCGGGGGACAACCCCGCCGATTCCTGGTCATCAAAGAGACCTATCAGTTTTCGGCTCTTGCTTACGACCTTGCCTACAAGTGATAAGACAAGATAAGAGTTAGAGAATTACCCAATCATCAAAGATTGGCGTGGCTTGATGAATGCCCGCCATCTCAAGGGAATTCTCAGTATTCTCTGCCACTGAACGGATGGACTTGAACTGGGATGATCGATGCAGCCGGTACAGGTCGTCGATGGCATTCCGGTCACTCCCTGACAATTCTTCAAAGGAGGGAGGAAAATCCTTGTCCGGAGCAAACAATTTCCAGGGTACACCCCCCTTGTACAAGAAGTAAAACTTCTTGTAGTTGGAGTTAGTGGCCCGGAAATCATCGACCAGGCGAACATGGACGTTCCAAACCCATCCCTGAGGGCCTCCCCACTCTGAAAACTTCGGCCAGCGGGATTGGAAGTGGTGGAGGTGGTTTGCCCCTGCTGCCAGTCGAAAGAAACACCGGAACAAGGCCAGTGAATACACCCATTCTTGGCGTAAGCACAGGAACTTGAAACCGACCCACATCCTGAGGGCATTCGTTCGGAACAAGCTGCGTGGGGTGAATCCCGTAAAACTGACACAACGTCTGTAAATCCTCACAGAGAGGAAAATGCAACCCAGCATCGATCTGGGCCGCATAAATGTAAACCTCTCTGTCGTGAGGGAAATGCAGACCTAAGCCAGGATACCTAGGAGCATCCTCCACGCTGAAGCCACCGTGCGCCACCACGGTCTTAAAATAAGCCGGCTTCAATTCATTAGGCTTGACGTCTACTCGAACAAATTCAAATATTGCAATGATAAACATAAAAAGCAAAGAACAGCAGGGGATATCACCAAAACAGAGCGTCGAAAGAACATGGATTTACCTTTCGGAGAAAATATGGGCGTTTGAAGCACAGGCCCATCTACCACCACTGGGGTGGCCGCAGACCTCCCCACGTCAGGCTGTTTCCCCGCTGAGGAGGGCACAGCTTCATCCCTAATGGTCAAGGGAACACTGACATTCTGAGGGGCGCTGGCGTTGTTAGCACCCTTGATGGCCATGTGTTTGACTCTCTGACTTCTGGGGGCCATGGAAATGGTCGGAAGGAGAACTGAAGAGGATTGAAAGAGAAAGGAGAGAGATTCGCAAAGAGGCTCTGGAAATTTGGAAGAGTGAATAAGCGTAAAGAACAAAACAGAGAAATTGACGTTTCTTATATAAGCCCAAAAAGGAGTAACCACCACGGACGAATCGAAGCGACACGGAGAATAATTGCACCTTTTTGGAAAAAACCAAAGCAATGTCAGAATTCCAAGAGACACCTCGGGGAGACAAACGGTTGGCTAGTGCAGACAGCTGTCAGACTACCCTAGGTTTACGGAAAAGTAAATGTCAGGCGTGCCTCAAGTGACCGTTCGATTTCTGGACAACTGTGCAGTTATTAAATGATAACAAGTCCACAAAGGAGACAAGAGGGTCGCCAGCGCACTAATAAGCGCTATTAGAAGTACCTCGGGCAGGTAGTGATCGCCTAGCCAAGAAAGATAGACTTTCATAAACCTAGATTACCTCGAGTGATCGCCAAAGGGGAATAAAAGAAAGGATATTTTTTCAGCTTTGAGCGAAGAAAAAACTGCTCGCCAAACAGGCTCAAAATGCCCCAAAGGTCATGAACCAGTACAAGAAACGAAGAAAACCGAATCTAAGACGTCACTATCTAAAATCCTACCAGGAAATAAAGCTCGACTGAAGAGACTTCAATCAAGCTTCGGGGGCAAATGTTGGATATCGATAGTGACAGCCCAGTAGGGAAAAAGGCCTCGGAGGCCCAATAACTATAGAGGGGGTAAACCCATAACATTCGAACCGGACCGGCCTCCATAGAATGGCCCAGAACCGAGCCCAAAGCCTCTGAGGACACCATGAGTGCTCGCCATTCTCTACCAAGTCGCGACCTTCCACTGCTCGACATGGGAGTGCTCGCCCCGAAGAGAGCCTTGCCTCTCTCCTCTGGTCCCACAAAACCGTTAATAAGGATGTGACCACGATATCCCGCATATCTCGGTTGCATATTCACTAAAGATTAGATTTGGTAACTGCAATATCTCGCAGTAACTGCCATATCCCACGATCCGAATCTTCAGCAACTCAATATACATTAAGATATTCAGTTGCCTTTATACGGTTCTATCTCTCTTACCCTATAAATACCCTTGCTTTACATACGTTCTTTACGTTTTGAGTTTTATACACACACATACTCATTTAAGCATCGGAGAGGGACCCAGAGGCACCCCCTCTGTTGCGCTCCCCTACTTGCAGGTTCACCGGAGTCGGAGCTGAAGCGTCATCCCAACCTTGTCTGGCATTCAATTCACTGCCAGATCAGCATTCAGGATTTCACGATCCAACACACCCCACTAGCTGCTTGTCTTAATTTAGATTTTGAAATGTATTCGGAACATCGTATTAATAGTTGAATGATATGAATGCCTGATTGGCCAAAAAAAAAGTTTAACAAGGAAGTTGTTCATTAATTTGGGCCAATACCTAAGACCGCTTTTAAGGAATGCTATAGAATACCATTGTAGCGATATTGAGTTGTGATTTTTACACCAAGTACAAAGTTTCGTTGAAAAATCACCTTGAAAAGTGCAATAACTTGTAATGAAAAATAATATTTTATAAAGTTCAAATACTAAAAGAGATATTTTTAAATATCCATCCTAGATATGCAAATGGTTTTAAACATAATTGTGAAAACTGAAAGAACATTATTATCAATTGGCTGAGTATGTTTAATAGAAATTCATATATGTTATACAGAATACAGGCTTGAGCAAAAGTATTATATTCTGAAAGTATAAAGACCAATATGAAGACACGTCAGGTGCACAGTATCCTTAAGGCCCGTCATGCACATCAAAATTGACCCAAAAATTGATAAAATTTCAAATTGAGACCCGTCAGGTGCACAGTATCCTTAAGGCAATTTTGTCCCCTCTCATTTGAAAGTTTGTACTCGAGAGTTCATGGGACGATCGCCTCCCAGGATACAACACTGCCATTAGACAGAAACTAACACGAATTTTCTCATGACCAAACTGGACAATGCTTGAACTGCAACAGACTCAACCGATCATAATGGTCAACACGTAAAAAAGGTCAAACACAATGATCAAAAGGATTCCGACATATGTCAACCCGATCGTAGGAGGAGAAGAACAGAAAATAACTATTGAAGATATTATCCTTTTTTGGATTGTCTTCTTATTTTTTTTATTGTAGAAAGCTCTTCTATTTGTAGTGTTCGAAGTTTGTTAAATATGTGAAATTACTTAATGTGGTACAAAATTCATTCACCATCTACGGATTTGTGTAAGTTTGTCATAATTATAAAATCAATCCAAACTTACATAACTTTGACAATCTAACTGATTTTCCAACTTGGCCAAAAAGAAAAAAGCTTATTTTCCAACAATCCCCGACATGAATGAAAAGTGATTGATTGCCTAAAGGAAATCTAAACTAAAAGTTTGAGTTCAACAGTTGACAGATGCATAGGATAGGCATGTGTTACCCTTTGAACTTTTCTTTGTGAAGTTAGATTGACTTTATTGGCTAGTTAGTAGACGCGATGTGCTTGAACAGTTTAACGTTTGTATAAATGATGACGTACCCCCATAGTTATCTACCTAGTATTGTTCAGTTCTCGCGTTCATGTTTTTTTTGGCCATCAACATTGCTTTGCTCTTCAAGTGTTTCTAAGAATTGCACCTTCAACAATTCCTTTTGAAGTTAGGATCGATTTAGAACAACACCTCTAATTTGATGAATAAGAAGAACAATAATTCTAGAGAGATTAGGCAGAGGTAGAGAGATACTCTGTTTTTCCGTGGTAACATCCAAATTAGGGTAACCTCCACGTGGTTTGGTTATATGTATTAATGATAGGTTACTGTGACAGAATACGTATACATGGAGAAATACAGTACAGTACAGCCTACGGGTATAGTACAGTACACTACACAGCCTACAGGTTTGAACCGCGAGACCTGTGTATTAATATATAAACTAACATTACATATTAATCATGCTCCAATACGTAACAATTCTCCCACTCGGAAACTGATTCAATAAAAAAAACGTATTCTCTCATCATCAATATCTTCACCGCACCATTTGTAGTTACACAACTACAGAAAACCAACCGAGGTTTTGCACAACCCCAGTTTCTCAACATCGATACATTTTGTCAATATATATGCTGGATTCTTCGCACCCCCTATCCTCTATAAGCAAAAGTCGCCTTCTTCTACTGCCCTGCAAGTGAAATTATACCGCCTTCTGATATGCTTAGTCTCCGAATGAAAGACTGAATTCTTCACCAACTGTGTGACAATCTGTCTATCTGAATATAGAATCTTTTTGGCTCTGCTTATTGCCCAAATCTTCCAGATAATCTGCCAGTCATACCATCTCCTTCCCAGCTTCAGCTATTGCAACATACTCAGCCTTAGTTGATGAAGGAGCAACACATTTCTGAAGTCTGGACATCCAACTCACTATTGTACCACCTATGGTGTAAATGTATCCGGATGTGCTCTTGATTGAGTCCACATCACCACCAATATCAGCATCCACAAAACCCTGCAGAATCACTTTGTCTTTGCCAAAACAAACTGAAGTACTGCATGTAATTTTTAGATATCTCATAAGCCACTGAACAACTTCCCAATGTTATTTCCTATAATTTTCCATGCACCTGCTAACCACGCCCACTGCATGTGCTATGTCAGGTCTTGTACATACCATAACATACATTAAACTCCCAACTGTTGAAGCATGTGTAACCAGTGTCATTTGCTCACGTTCTTCAGCTGTCTTGCGTGGCTGTCCTTTTGATAATTTTATGTGATTTTCCAAAGGAGTAGTCCTGGGTTTAGCATCAGTCATTCTGAATCGGGCCACGACCTTCTCAATGTACTACTCCTATGATAGACTTTATGTGCGAGCAGATCTATCCTGAGATATCATCACTACAAGAAACTCGAGCATCGACGTCGGTGAAAAATTGTTAATGAAGGCATAAATACTGTTGTTAACTTTTAACAACGACGAGATGTTTGTGATGGTAGCCCCCTCCGTTAAAGGTTTATAGGTCGACAATTTGCCATTGTCAAAGGCTTGCCGCTGTTAACATGACACTCCCCATTTTTGCTTTACATCGGCGTAAGCCTGTTATTAAACACAGTTCAAAAGCGACAACATATTGTTGATGGTATAGATGAGTTTTACTGATGAAAATACTTCATCGTTGAATTACATTTTTAGCAATCACTTACAGGGGCTGTTTTTTATTCGAAATAACGTACATTAACTTGTTGTTAATACGTGTTTTTAGTGATAACAACCACTAATATTAGTTTATGTCGCTGCTAAACACAAGCTTTTTGTGTCAACAACCACTAATCATTGTTAATGACAATCTTTTGTGATGAATTTTTATTAATTATCTAGTTATTTCTATATGAGATGAACTACACAATACATTTTAAAAAATATAATATATTACTTATCCAAGTATATATATACATGTTAATAAACATCCAAACTATGAGAACTTACAGTAATTTTACTTGTAAATACATCATTTTCTCAATCAGATTAAGACCTACAACTAATATGCTTTTATACTTGAGATCGTTGTGAATTTGGAATGTCGGAACTACGAACTTCATCTCCGTCTCTGATTCACGTTCCCATATAATAATCCAACAATATCACGTTGTCATATAGAAAGGAAACACAATAACAAAATTATTTAACACAATAATCTAAAACACACTACATAACACTAGACACCTTAATGCAATAGTTTAACCACGACATAACACAAGACACCTCAACACAATAGTTCAAACACATTCCACAATAAGAGATCATCATCAATTTTGGTGGGAGACAAGCAAAGCATTGCAAAGGCTAATCAACAAGATACAAATTGGAAATCTATAAAGAGCAATTATTAAAAACAAAACAGGATGTTTATCTTTTTAGGAAGTTAAACCTGAATTTCAAGAACTGCTTCACCAGTTCGTGTCGGTTGACTCCCAGCTTCAGGCATCAGAATCTTGTCCTTGTGGCACTACAACACCAAGTTATTTGAGCCATACTAATAAAAGAGAGAAAAAAATACGAGCAACATAGAAACATGAAAGAATATGCATCAGATAAGTCCTAAAAGGTATAACATGCACTACCTTATCAAATACAACGAAACCATCAAATACAACGAAACCATCAAAATAACGGAGTTTGAATAAGGGAATTTGTTCAAGGCATGCGCTGTATAGCAATGCAAAGGAAACATCACACTCTTGTTATGATTGTAATGTAGAGAACAAAATAAACTATCATTGAATACACGACAATTCAGATCCATTAACATTCTCTATATTCTACTGCTTTTCAATTTGCAACAAACAATATAAAGGAGAAAAAACATATGAAATGCACTAGCACTTTGTACATGAGTGTTGTTCCAGAGAGATTGACGACGATTCTGGGTTCAGTCGAACCCAGAAACAACGATTCTGGGTTCCAACAGAACCCAAATTCATTGATTCTGGGTTCGTATGAATCTACACACTTGATTCTGGGTTTCGACAGAACCCAGAATCTTCGATTATCTATTTAAGAAGCCACGAAGAACAAGCAAATCTGAAAACATATCAAGCAAAGCCTATTGTTCTTCGCCGAAAACATACACAGTCCGAAAACATACACAATCAAACAAGAAAATCCGCATAAAATAACAAAAGAAATACCAAAACTTACATGTTGTTCTTCAGATTGAAGGAGGAGAGATTTCCAAGTTGGAGCCGAGATGGGAAGATGGATTCGGTAGGGAGGAAGAGAATAGAAGAGAAGGGAGTGGAGGTGTGAGTGGAGTGAATGGGTGCTACTGTTATAATAGAAAGTAATGATAATATTTTTTTATTTTAAATTAAATGGTGGTTCAATTCAGCTTAGTGGGGGTTCTATTGGTTTAGTGGGGGTTCTATTGGTTTAGTGTTTTTTTTAACATTTAGTGATGACAACTACTAATGTTAGTCGACAATTTGTCATAGTTGTTTGTGCATTATTGACATCAACAATAGTCGCCACTAAAAACGTTATTTTACCAAAATAATTGAATTTGTTACTTAATAACTATACTAATGTCGACAATATATTGACACGCAAACCTATTCTTACATTTTCTTTCCTACTTATTGTTGGGTATCGATGGTGACATCCCAGTAAGAAAAAGGCCTTCGAGGCCCAATAACTATAGAGGGGGTAAACCCATAACATTCGAACCGGACCGGCCTCCATAGAATGGCCCAGAACCGAGCCCAAAGTCTCTGAGGACACCCTGAGTGCTCCCCATTCTTTACTAGGCCGTGACCTCTCACTGCTCGCCATGAGAGTACTCGCCCCGAAGAGAGCCCTGCCTCTCTCCTCTGGTCCCACTAAACCGTTAATAACCGAGTGACCATGATATCCCACGTATTTCGGTCACATATTCACTAAAGATTAGATTTGGTAACTGCAATATCTCGCAGTAACTGCCATATCCCACGATCCGAATCTTCAGCAACTCAATATACACTAAGATATTCAGTTGCCTTTATACGGTTTGATCTCTCCTACCCTATAAATACCCTTGCTTTACATACGTTCCTTACGTTTTGAGTTTTATACACACATATACTCATTTAAGCATCGGAGAGGGACCCAGAGACACCCCCTCTGTTGCGCTCCCCTACCTGCAGGTTCACCGGAGTTGGAGCAGAAGCGTCTTTCCATCCTTGTCTGGCATTTAATTCACTGCCAGATCAGCATCCAGGATTTTACGATCCAACACTTATGTTTTAACAACAACAAAATTGATTATTTATGGCAAACAGCAGTTGCTGTTATCGCCATATTGACGACAAAATGTTTCGCATTTGAATATGTACATTTACAACGGATCAGTCATCTGCTACTAATGCAGTCATTTAACATCAAGTGTTGGTCGACATTACACATTCATCCATGTAAAAAATAAAATGACGACAAAAATTAACACTAAATGTATCTTATAACGATAGAAAACATATTGTGCCTAATAAGTAATAATAACGACAACAAAAACTGTCGACACAATATACACACATTCAACATCAATTCTTAGCGTCAACACAAAATTCCTGTCGTTGTTGCACAAGTTTCTTGTAGTGCCTCATCACAAGAATCTGTTTCGCTGCACCCAAGTCTTTCATTTCAAACACTGAAGATAAACTTGCCTTCACATTGTTTATCTCTCTCATACTGGATCTTGTAGTCAACATACTATCCACATACAAGAGTAGAAATACATAACAATCAGTGTATTTCTTGAAGTAACAACATTGATCCTTTTCACTCTTACAAAATCCACTCTTGGTCATGAAGGAATCAAACTTCTTGTACCATTGCCTCGTTACTTGCTTTAACCCATACAAGCTCCTGTTGAACTTGAACACCATGTGTTCCTTGACCGTAACAACAAATCCTTTTGGTTGCTGCATATAGATCTCCTTGTCCAGATCTCCATGTAAAAATACTATTTTTACATCCATTTGCTCAAGATGCATATTTTCCAATGCAACAATACTAAATAGAATCCTGATAGTAGTTAATTTCACAACAAGAAAAAATATTTCAGCATAATCAATACCTTTCCTTTGTGAATATCCTTTAACAACTAACCGAGCCTTGAACCGTCTTTTGACATTTGGTTCAGCCTTGATATTGAACACCCACTTATTCAACAAGGCTCTCTTCCCTACAATTCAGTCGGCAGACACGTGTCATTCTTCTCAAGTGAGCTCATCTCATCATCCATGGCTTACTCCCATTTGATTGAATCCTCCACTTGTAGGCATCATCAAAAGACTCTGGTTCCCTTTCACCAGTCAACAACAGATAATGTAATGAAGGTGAATACCTATGTGGTGCTATGATGGTTCTGGATGATCTCCTCAACACATGATCAGGTGTCATTTGCTCCACAACAGATTCTTCAGCAACATGTGTCATTTCCACCTCTTGATTGTTACAAAAACATCTGACTTGTGCTTCAAGAAGTAAACCCATACCTTCCAGCTAGAATAATGAATGTGGTATAGAACCTGGATCCTCCAAGTGATGAAACTGGAGATGGACCATTTTCAACCGCACTTCCTTCGACTCTCTGGCAGTCTTTGTGAAGCTAACTCATTTCTGTTTGCTCACAACACAACTCTCACAAAGACCCATATCAGCAGACTTCAAACCCTCTAAAGGTCCTTTTGCAACCGACATCTTCATTCCCTTAACACTCATGTGTCCAAGTCTGTTATGCCACAGACATGAACCAGAACCACTCTCAGCGACAGCAACCATGTTCACATACTCTACAGTGGTGTATACGGTTCCAGATTGTTTGCCACAAGCTACCATCATAACACCCTTAACAATCTTCCACGAACCTTTACCAAACTGTGATGCGTAGCATGTGCTATCCAGCTGACCAACAGATGTCAGATTCTTCTTGAGTCCAGGAATATATCTGACACCCTCCAATGTCCACTGGTTTCCCGATGGGGTCTTTATGCATACATCCCCCTTTCCTTCAATCTGCAAAGCTTTGTTGTCAGCAAGATATACATTTACCAAAATCCCAGACTTTAAATTTTGAAATAATTCCTTGCTTGGAGACGAATGAAAGGATGCACCAGAATTCAAAATCCAAGATTCAACCGGTCTGTCCACACTAAGGATTAGAGAATCCTCAATGTCTTCTGCTCAATTTACATAATCAGTATCATCTCGTGATTTCTGATTCTGCTTCTTCTTTGGTTTCTTACAGGTTGTCCGATAGTGCCCTTTATATTCATAATACCAACAAATCACGTTGGCTTTGTTCGAAGATTTTCCTCGATTCTTTTATTTTGATCGGCCATGTTGATTTTGACCCTTGGAATTACTTCCATGTCCACACCGAGAGCACTATCCGATGAATCTCCCACTTCTCGTTTGCGAATACTTTCGTTGAGAACAACATCTTGGATTTCATCGAATTTTAGTTTCTCATAACTACGGGAACTACTAATTGTAGCAACAATAGTATCTTAAGACTCGGGAAGAGATGACATCAAAATCAAGGCTTTAATTTCATCTTCGAAGTTAATATCCACATAAATCAATCTACTCACAATCATATTAAACTCGTTTATATGATCAACAACAGATCCACTTTCAGACATTTGTAAATTCAACAATCTACGCATCAAATATACCTTGTTCCTCGTCGAAGGCTTTTCGTACATATTTGATGGCGCCTTCAACAGACCGGACCTGGTCTTCTCCTTGACGATGTTGAATGCCACGTTCTTCGACAAGGTCAACAGGATTATCCCTGGGGCCTAACGATCTTTTAGCTTCCACTGTTCCTCTATCATGGAATCTGGCTTCACCCTGAGCAAAGGTTCGTGAAGATCTTTCTTGTATAGACAAACTTCGATCTGCATCTTCTAGAAACCGAAATCGGATCCATTAAACTTCTCGATTCCAAACTTTGAACTCTCCATCTTTAGTGGTCATGTTGAATCTCCTTAGCTCTGATACCAGCTGTTAGGATCGATTTACAACAACACCTCTAATCTGATGATGAAGAAGAACAATAATTCTAAAGATATTAGGGAGAGGTAAAGAGAGACTATGTTTTTCTGTGGTAACACACAAATTAGGGTAACCTTCACGCAGTTTGGTTATACGTATCAATGATAGGTTACTCTTACATAATATGTATACAGGAAGAAATACAGTACATCCTATGGGTACAATACATTACAGTACAACCTACGGGTACAGTACAGTACAGTAGAACCTACGTGTTTGAGCCGCGAGACGCGTATACTAATGTATAAACTAACCTTACATATTAATCAGGCTCCAATACCTTAATTCACTTCCATAAGTAATTCATTATCTCAAAGTGTTACTCCAACCCTCTATTGAGATTTCTTAACTTCATCCATTATCATCATTATTTCTACAGGAATGAACTTGGGTTTTAAAATACCTTATAGTGATCTACCTCACTCCTGTGATTAGGTTGTCCTTTTGGACCTAGAGCTTGGGATCTCTAGTTCACTAGGTTTGGTTATCATTTTCAAAATTGCTCACTACATGAACTTCAACCCCATTACTCTCTATGATTGGTCAAATTGCTCTTTATTTAATTCTTTGGTGAACAAATTTGTTATATTATCGTTAAACTTCACATAGTCAATCGTGATAATTTCAGTTGAGAAAATTTGTCTAGTGGAATTATGTATTCGCTGGATATGTATAGACTTACCATTATACATATTACTTTGTGCCCTCACAACCTCATATTAATTATCATAATGTATGTAGCTTGCAGGCTCTAGTATTGGCCACCTGAGAATATCCTAAATAAAATGGCATACCCATTCATCTTTTTCAGGATATTTGTCTAGTGTTACAAGCTCAGATTCCATGGCCGAACATACTATACTTGTTTCCTTTTGAGGATTTTCATGATACGACTATACCTCCTAGAGTGAACATGAAACCACTTATGGAGTTTGTCTCTTGTGATGCAGATATCCAATTAGCACCACTACATCCTTCTATAACAGTTGAATAAGTTTTATAATGAAAGATTAACTTAGAATGATTTCTTCTGATGTTCTATTAATTTTTATTCCAAGAATTATATCAGTAAGACCCGTATCTTTCATGCTAGATCTCAAATTCATCATATTTTTAGTGGATTAATCATCTCATCATTACTTCCAGTGATAAGCATGTTATCAACATAAAGACACAAAATGGCATAACTTCCAGGTTGTTCCATGTACATTTCTTCTTCTAAATCTCCATTTAAGAAAGCTATTTCTACATCTATTTAATGTACTTCAAAATTTCGCAATGCTTCTATTGCAAGTATCCTTTTAATGGAAGTAAGTCTCATAACAAAATAAAATGTAAAACAAATTAACGAATACTCATGTGAAAATTACAAATTTATTAGAAAATAAATTAACGGATTTTAATTATATATCAAAAGCGCAATGAAAACTTATAATAATTAAAATTAATTATACATATGAAACGATAATTTATTTTGATATTACTAATTTTATTTCAACACACATTTTTAAAATATATTGTAAACCTTAGGAAAATGAATCATTTCGATACAAATTATAAATATGAGATAGCTATGTTTGAAGGAAAATCTTTGCATATTTCTGTAGTATTTTGTTAAGTGAAAATATATTTAGAAGTGTTTTAGTGAATATCGCCAGAATTTTTATAGATGATATACATTTTTAAAATATAAATTATATTGTTACATTTCTCAAAGAATGTTTTTGACTTTTAGTTTAAAAAGATCTCACTATAGAGAGTAAAACAACAAATTCAAGGAATGTATTTGTACATATATGTGTATAGTTGATATTTGGCAAGCACTTTGCATAGTACAATAAACTTATTGTATTTCTGTTATATATATATATATATGAAGTTATTCTTAATAATGTTGGGTGGAACTTATTTAAATTATTTTTATTAACTAAATGAGGACTACATTCTTTTTATAATCTATGATTATAAGGTGTAAACAATACTAAAAAAATGTATATTATATTTATTCTTGTTTAATTTTCATTATGTATATTTATTATTCTTACTATTAAATTAAATATATGTGTTTTAGTAAAGGTAGATATTTTTACATATGTTGAGTGTCTAAAATATGAACAAAAGATACATCATTAAATATTATTTATGATAATATTACTTTTGATGTGTATTACAAATTTCAAAGGTAGTCATAATTCCATACATGATGATAACATCGTAGTAGTACTATTTATGATTATATTGTTTCTTATTTTTATAATTATGACAATTCTACTAATAATTAAGTGCGTGATGATAACATCGACACAAAATCTTCAGAATATTCTATGTAGTATTTTGATAGTATGATCAGTAGTTTTTCGTGTTTTGTTTGGGGGGTATGATGGGGTTGGTCGTGTTTGGATTTAGGGTTAGAGAAGGATAAATGAAAAACGAAGAAGGAAGCTCTGTAACAAAGATGATAACTTGATTAAGAAGAATTGTTCAACAGTGCAACAGATATAAGGTAAAGTAGGCGAGAACATGACAAAACAGTACTGATACGAGAATTGCAACTATGTCCCTAATACTAAACTAATTGATGCTTGGGCCTCAAGCAACAATATTTACATATTGATCCTAAACATAAGTGTTAGACACACTTATATCCTAACATTCCCTATGCTTGATCTTGACTTTAAAACTTGATCTTTGGTCGCCAAATGCACTTGTGGTCGCCAACTGAACATTTGGTCGCCAAATGAACTTAATCTTGTCATTGTGGTCGCCAACTGCACTAGTGGTCGCCAAAACTTCAAAGTATGAGTGATGTGAGCTGATCCGAAACTAGATTTTCCCTGAAATTTGACAGTCTGCAGTAAATCCATTCTCTGGAACGAAGTATTTGCCTGTTCCTAATTGACACATCTGAGCAGTATATGTAGCATGGGTGAGTTCTCCTAGCTGAGATGCATAATGTAATTCTTGAGCATCTGTGCTGTCTTTAGTATATGTAATCAGAACTCCAATCATAGGACGATTATTGCCTATAATCTGAGATCATGAACAAGTCTGAAAACACGGAAAGCAGTACCAAGTATTCACAATCATATGCATGATTCTCTCTATTCCAGATCAGTAAACTGTTGCCAAAGTGCATCAGACAGCCTAATATAATCAGTTTAACTGCTGCTTTATTCATTCATTTGGAATGTTTTGAAATTTGAGAGATTCAGAACATGACAGAGGAGTTTGAGCTCCTATCTTACCAGTATGACTGCAAGGTTTGAGCCTTGATCTTTTCATCCTCAAGAGTGAAAACTCAGTATGAATTGTCAATTTATTATGGTTTTCACTCTATTTTTGGACTCAAGCCATACCCTATGCCATGTTTAATGCAGCAGTATTATTTTTTTTTTTTCAGAGATGCACAAGGGCAAGGTTTATGATCAGAGAATAGAGAAATTCTCAAATGATAAGCGATACTCAGGCATATGCTAGACATGTAAATCAGACAAGAACAGATCATGATTACAAGAACTAATTGAACAAGATTGAGTTGATCATTCATGCATAAAGACAGACAGAGGTAAAACAATTACAGAGATGCAGTCAACAGGAAAACTCAGAGAACATACGTATAGCTGTTCTGAAATGTATAGGTCAAGGTAGGATACTAAGTTGACAGAGAAAGAATAAACTTATAGACTGTTCATTGAGCAGTGGAACCAAGCTGAAGGAATGGGGAGACGCCACGATCTTCTAGTTCCTCCAGTGAGAAGACTCCAAGTTTTTTTCTGCATGGAATGAAAAAAATTTATGTCAGAGGCTTGGTCAAAATATCAACTGTCTGTTCTGAAGCTGGAATAAAATTGACTAAGACATCCCCATTTTGAACTTTCTCTCTGATAAAGAAGAGATCAATTTCTACATGTTTCATCTTGGAATGATGGATGGGGTTCTCAGACAGAGCTACAGCACTTGTGTTGTCTGTCCAGATGACAGGAGTAGTGGGTGTGTGAAGTCCAATTTCCTTGAGAAGGGATTGGACCCACATGATCTCACACATGGCATTGGCAATGGCCCTAAATTCAGCCTCTGCACTCGACCTAGACACTACTGTCTGCTTTTTAGAGCTCCATACTATGGGATTACCATTCAGGAGAAGGTAATGCCCTGAGATGGAGCGGCGATCAGTTTGATCACCACCCCAGTCAACATCAGAGAAGGAGGTAAGAGTGATGTCTGTGACAGGTGAGGGTGTTGGTCTGAACAACATACCATGATTGAGAGTGCCTTTGAGGTATCTCAGCACATGAATAACAGCCTTCCAGTTGCTGTTATTTGGTGCCTGCATAAACTGACTCAGTTTGTTCACTGAAAAGTGAATGTCTGGTCGAGTGACACAGACATGTTGCAGAGCACCTATTGTGCTCCTATATAGTGTTTCATCATGAAAGAGATCAGAACAGGAAGACATACCTGACGTAGACAAACAAGTACTTGTCATTGGAGTGGGAAATTCGGATTCATTTTTCAGACCTACCTTATCCAGAAGTTCCTGAATGTACTTTTTCTGATTTAACAGAATAAAGTCATCACCTGAAACTACTTCCATGCCAAGGAAGTAGTTCAGGTTTCCCAGATCTTTCAGCTGAAACTGAGCATTTATAGAGTCAACAATTTTAGAAACAAGATTAACAGAAGTGCCAGTTATAACAATGTCATCCACATAAACAAGTAGTAACACGAAAGAGTCAGAAGAAGATTTGATAAACAGGCAACTATCTGAGGTTGAAACATGAAAACCAAGAGAGTTCAGAAGAAAAAACTTCAGTTTTTCAAACCAGGCTCTAGGAGCCTGCTTAAGACCATATAAAGCTTTTTTAAGTTTGCAAACCAGGTTAGGAGTATTAGAGTGAACCTCAAAACCAGGAGGCTGTGTCATGTAGACCTCCTCTTGGAGGTCACCATGAAGAAAAGCATTGTTAATATCCACCTGTCTGATACACCATTTATGAGTGAGAGCTAAGGAGAGAACAATACGAACAGTGGCAGATTTAATGACAGGACTGAAGGTTTCCTGAAAATCAAAGCCTGGTTTTTGGGAAAAACATTTGGCAACAAGACGGGCCTTGTATCTGACAACAACCCCATCTGCATTTCTTTTGATTTTAAAGATCCATTTACAGCCTATAGGTATACGACCTGTAGGTAGGGAAACAAGAGTCCAGGTGTTGTTGGCAGTAAGAGCTGTAAGCTCTTCCTACACAGCCTTAAACCAATGAGGTGACTGAAGAGCCTCGTGAATGCTCCGAGGCTTAGAGTCAGTCAGGTCTGTGGACAGGGCAAGGGAGGTGGACATCTCATGAAGGGAAGTCTTAGACCTGGTTTGCATAGGATGCACATTGGTGGAAGATTTGGGGCGAGGGGTTCGAGAGGATGAGGGTGGATGGGCTTGTGGGAAGGTGGGGAAGGACTGGTCAGAGTGAGCTTGTGGTGGTGGTGCAGAGGAAACCGGGTCAGAAATGGGAACAAGGGTAGAACCAGAAGGAACATATCTACAGACCTCAGTAGGAGAACTTAGGTCAGGAGCAGGAACAGGTACAGGGGGAGGCTGAGTAGAAGTTGTGTTTTGGGAGGGTGTGGTGGAGGGTAAGCTGCACTCCCCCGACGTGTGGGCATGCACAGGAGGTCCTGAGGAATGTGTGACAGTAGAGGGAACAGAGGTGGGTTGTTGGAAGAATGGGTCACAGGTTATGAAAAATGGTTTGGAAGCAGTGGAGGCTTTTGCTTACACGTAGAGATGTAATCTGAGATGAGGGTTTCTAGATAGTAGGAGACGGAAAGATGATCAAACTATCAAAAAAATGCATGGATTTACGAAGGTAGTAATACGGGGATCGGGCACAAACTATAAATTCCAGTGGTTGCTAACACGAAGGTGGCATCCATCATCCAAATCGAGGCAAACAGATGGGATGAAAAGTATATATGTCATATTGTGAACCAAGAAGTAAGAGAAGGAATTATGTGAGGCACCCTCCCAATGCAGAGATTTCACGATATTCTTATATGACTCCATAACCGAGAAGGCTCTCCATTAGTAAAATCGGTCTACCGCCACCTTTGTTACAAGAAACAATACGGGCTCCTACCAATGACTATAAGGGAAATCGTGACAAATGATCTATGGCCACATATATGGAAGTCCAAGGTCTTCCCTAAAAACAAAATATTTATGTAGAGACTCGTCACTAACTCCATCGGGACCCGACAAAATTTAGCACAAAGGTGGAAGATAGTTGACCTGACTTGTTCTTTCTATGGGAATATTGAAATGAGAGAACAGTTAATCTATTAGTGTGATTGGACTAGAACAAAATAGTTCAGTGTCCTTGGAGTACGCCTCAAACTATTGTCATCTAATAACCTCGTGGACAGGCTGACTGAGAGAATGAATGAGCTGAATATCTCTAGGTCGATCAAAAAAATAATATGGAATCTGATATTAATAACATGTTGACACATTTGGAAAGTTAGGTCCAAGTTAGTTTTCGAGGGTAAACTATCGAACCCCCTATAAGTCACCAGGGCATTCTACGAGAAACATATAAATACTGGGAAGAACCACTGTGAATCGTTGAGCCGCAACCGAGACTCGCATTTGGAGACCACCGACAAACGAGACTATCAAGTTAATCTGTGATACCTCTTGGTGCCTGCAATATAATATAGGAGTGTTGAGGTAATTGCCCGTGACTTAAACGGAAGAATGATCAATCACATGAATAGACGAGTGACAAGAGAATATACAATGTGCGTAGAAGCAATACTCATTTTAGAAGCACTGTACTTGGCAACTTCTAGAGGGTGGCATAGCGTGGAAGTCGAGACTGATACGAGCAATGTTATCCAGCAAATCCTTGGAAAATGGACTTACTGGAGAACCATTTTGACTGTAAGACAAATTCATTACTTTGCGAACACCATAAGGAGTGTAGCGTGGAGGATGATATCAAGGAAAGCAAATGAATGTGCACATTGGATTGCCATGAAAGCAAGAATGGGATTGTGTCTCAATGACTTAGTTTGTATTAATGCAGATTGTTAAATTAATGTTTTGAACTCTATTTCTGGACATTGAATAAAATATTCTCCTTGGCAATATATATATATATGTAGTATAGTCTAGATTAATTAAGATTAGTCTTTATCTTTGGTTTATCTATATTAATTAGTTTATCCCTTTATATTTAGTTTATTATATATATAGTTAGATAGATAGTATGATTATATTTATAGATAGAATCAATATATATAGATAGTTATCTCTATACTATATATATGTAGTTCTCTATGTACAAAATAACAAGTTTCACAATAATGGAGTTAGATGTTTTTCTTGTGCACCTCCTTAACGCTTTCATGTTTTATTAAATCGTTTCAACAACCCATCTTTTTGTTGTACGTCTCGGACATGCATAATCCTCGGCCAAGTACTTTATAGTTCAGATCCATAGTTCTTCCAGTTCATTAAGGATTCGTGCATCCATCTTCGTCAGTAACACTATATTAAAAGTTTTCAACAGTTGGAACCGTAAGCCTCCCGTAGGTTTCGATTTTGCAAGTATGTCCCATCTTAACCTGTGGCTGTTTTCCCCTCATTTGAGTTTCCCCTCCAGAAGTCCGCTATGATTGCATTTACCTCCGAGCGCCATGTCTTGGGAAGCTTGAAAACACTCATCACAACGGAGGGCATTGTGATCACCGCCTTTATGAGTACTTCCTTTCCTGCTCGATTTAGGATTTTTGACCTCTACCCTTAGATCTTGTCTCGTATTATGCTCTTGATATAGCCCAATGCTTTTTTTTCGATCAACCCCACACAAATGAGAGTCCAAGGTATTTCCCTGGATCATGTACTTTTTGAATTTGCAGATCCATCTCCACTACCTTGCAGTTGCTTTTGTCCACCCCTTACTAAAAACAAGATTTGATTTGGCAATGTTGATTTGTTGACCTGCCGCCATGCAATAATTTGTGATTATTGCTATTAGTTCTCGAGCATTCTACATCGTTCCTTTTAGAAATAATAGTGAATCACCTGAAAATATAGGTGATGTGGTTCTAAGTATCCTCTTCTTAGTGTTTGGCCACATAATCTCCTTGTTCGGATGACCACTTCGGCTTGTCTTGATAGCACATCCATATAAAGTATGAATAGGTATGGGGATAGTGGATCTCCTTGTCGTAGACCTCGTGATGGTCGAATAGCTCAAGTTCTCTAGACGTTTATAAGGACTCAGTAGGACGTGTTTGTAACACATTGCTGCATCCATCCGATCCATTTTTTCCCAAATCCCATTTTCTCGAGGATCCTCATTAAGAAATCTCATTACACCAGATCGTACACCTTCTACATGTCCAACTTCATGGCACATTCCCTCTTCCTTTCTCCCTTCCTTGTTTGCAGGTGATGGAACACTTCATTTGCTATAAAAATATTGTTCTATATTGTTCGTCCTTCCACAAACACACTTTCATAGGGGCTAATAAGTTCTGATTAATAAGGTTTTAATCTATTCACCAAGACATTTGATATAGTTTTGCAAATGAAATTGCATAAGCTAATTGGTCTAAAATCACTCGCTCTTGTTGGGTTTGGTATTTTGGGAATAAGTGTTATATTAGTTTGATTTATAGTGGAGAACTTTGACTGCCATGATGACATCTGAACCCACGGTCTGTCAACTCTTTTGGTAAAATACACTCGGAACACCATCCGGACCCGATGCTCTTTCTCTGCCCAACTGGAAAGCCACTACTCGTATATCTTTCTAGGTCACCTACATTTCTAGTATGTTTTTATCTCCTTTGTGATTTGTCTCGGTATGTTAGCCAAAACTGTGGCATCATCCAGCTCTATACCATTGGTTTTGAAGACCTAGTTGAAGTGATCGCAAATCTCCTCCTTAATCCCTCTCTCTGTGGTTGTCCATTCCCCTCGACTATTTTGGATCCTTGTGATACAGTTTCTTATTCTTCTAACATTAGATGTGAGGTGAAAAATTCAAGTTTGGGTTTCCTTTCGTTGACCATTTGACTCTTGAGCATTGCTTCCAATATAGTTCTACCCGGTTATGTATTTCTCTTATTCGGTCTTTGAGATCCTTCTCCTCCACTTAATTCTCTTATTCATTCTACCCAGTTTTGCATGAATCTTCGTTCTGCCATCTTCACTAGGTATGCCGTGTTGAAAGTTTTGATTTCCCAGAATCCGAGCCATTCACTCTCTTTGTGTCTAACTAGTACATCCTACCTTCACCAATGGATATTTCTCCCAGTACTTGTATGTCCCCACCAAAAATCGGCAATCATGGAGTTAATCTTCGAACACCATGTGTTAGGCAGCTTAAAGATGCTCATGATATATACGTGGATTGCCGTTATTACCAATTTTATGAGGACATATTTCCCATCTTGGTTCATAGTTTTCACTATCCATCCACTGAGCTTATCCCGGATTCGGCCTTTCAAATATCCTAGCGCCTCCTTTTTTTGATTGAACTTATACAGTCGGGATACCCAAGTATTTTCCTGGTTCATTCGTACTTGCTATTTCTATGACATCCTCAACCTCTTTACACGTGTTTGAATCGACGTCTCTATTTAAGCTTAGATTGGTTTTAACTTCATTTACACGTTGCACTGACACCCTACAATACCTCAAGATCATATCCTTTAGTATGCGGCCATTCTCCGTCGACCCTTCAATGAAAAACTCGAGTCATCTGCAAAGAACATATGGTGCAGCTCTGGGCATCCTCTTCTTTGGGTGATCCCTTTCAACCTCCTCCCATTGATTGCATTTTCTACCATTCTGGATAGTATATCAGCTAGCAAGATAAACAGGTATGGCTAGAGCTGATCTCCTTGCCTGATTCTCTAAGTTGGTTGAATTGTGGGTGTTCGACATCCATTGATTAGAACATGGTAGCTCAATGTTGACATGCATGCTTTCATCCACGAAATCCACTATGCTCCAAATCCTCACTTTTCCACGCTTTTTAATAAGAATTCCCGCCCTACACGGTCGTAGGCTTTTTGCCTGTATAGATTTAGGGCACAATCCACCTTATTCGAGTTTCTCTCGGTCTTCAAATGATGGAAGACCTCATGTGCCACCATGATGTTGTCCTATATTGGTCGACCTGCTACAAATGCACTCTGGAAAGTGATGATGAGATCTGAGAGATAAACCTTTAGTCTGTTCACCAAAACTTTAGATATTACTTTATATGCAATGTTACATAGACTAATATGCCTACATTTATAAGCATGGAGAGGGATTGAAACTTTAGGAATGAGGGTGATATTTGTTTAATTTGGAGAGGAAGGAAAAGTACATGTTTCGAGAAAGGCTTTGACTGTAGTGAAAACGTCTGGTCCCACAATGTTTCAATTCCGTTGATAGGAAAAGTCCCGGAAAACTGTGTGGCCTCGGCGCCCTAGAACCCCCAAGTTGGAACACCGCATCTTGGACATCCTCGACTAGTACCACCCTTTCAAACTCCATAATCATCTCCTCATTTATTTGCCAAAGGCACACAATCAATCACATTATCATCGGGATCAGGGTTTTCTGATGTGAATGGCTTATCATAATGCTCCTGAATGACTTTCTTTATGCCCACTTCCTTCGTAAACAATTCCTCCTCGTTCGCCTTAATCCGTGTTTTTCGGTTTCTGTATCTCCGAGATGATGTCGTGAGGTGGAAGAAGGTCATATTTTCATCTTCTTTCGAAAGCTATTTGACTCTCGATCGTTGTTTCCATAACACCTCCTCCCTTTTTCATAGACCCTTAATTTGATTTCTTAGTGTGATCTCCTCGTCCATATCCAACTGCTTTGAGAGGTTTAGGCCAATTTCAGTTAAACGTCGTTTAGACTTCGCCATCACGATCATGTTGTTATCAAATATCTCCCTACTCCACTTCATGAGACCTCTTCGGCATGCCCCTAATTTTGGCCAAAGTGTTCGGTTTGTATTGTGTAGGGTGATGTCACTCCACTCCTTTTTTATCGCCTTTCTACACTACGGATTCTCAAGCCACATCTCCTCGAATTTGAAGTGCCTTCTATTTCGATGTAGCTCCTGCTCCGTGGTAAGGATTATTAGGGAATTGTGTGATCCCACATCGACTTCATTTGTTCATTGCAAGGTCGAGAATAGGTGCGCCCAAGTTGAGTTTACTAGGATTCGATCTAAACTTTCATATACTCGTTTTTCTCCCCTTCTATTGTTCCACCATGTAAATCGTTATCCCTTTGACACCAAATCCTCCATCCCAATGTCGTTTATCACTTGATTCAAGTTGTTAATTTGTCGTTGTGATTTACGATGTGCCCTGTCCTTCTCATGATAGTCAGTAATAGCATTAAAGTCACCTCGGCATACCCAGTTGTTGCTTCGACCTCTACTCACTGACTGCAGCTCTTCACAGTTTTGGTTGCGAAGATGCTCATCTATATCTGCATGCTCCCACGTCATGTAGATTAAGTTACCATCATGGGAATTTGTCGCGTTTGTGTCTATCATATGCAGGCTCACCTTTAGAATTTGAATTCTCACATTGTATCTCCACCATAAAGCCAGATCCCCACATATGCCACTCATTTCTATATAAAAAGCTCCATCCATACCAACTTGTTCTTGTATCCTCTCACAGAACGAATCACCGTTTTTTTGTCTCCATCAAGAAAATAATTTCGAGGTGATACTTCCTATTGAGGTCCTTTAGTTTACGAATTGTCACAGAAGACCCCAGACCCTGACAATTTCAACTGATTGTACTCATTGGGCTCTTGTGGTTGTTTTGGGAAAACCACCAGAACACGTTCCTTCATTGTTTGAATCAGCACCTTGTTGGTTACCACTCATTGTCTACATCATCCTTCTACATGTAGGGGTACTCTTCCTTATTATAATCAATGTTTTGGTTATTGTTTTCTTTTCCCCATTCCCAGATTTTGAACCCCTTCGACAACTTCTCATTCGGTGTCCATATTGTTTTATCCTTTTTCTCACAACTTGTTCTTCTTCAGCCTCACGCTGCCTTTTTCAGATTCATTCTGTTCATGAATGGACTTAATCCTGTCACCTTTTCACTTTGATCCAACCCATTTGAGGGTAGGGGCGACTCAGGGAGTGTCTCCAGTAGATATGTAGTTTGTCCAAGCTTTTCCGTTTTCTTAGGTGTGTGATGTGGGTTGTTAGGGATGTGAGTTATGATGGGGTTGGTTAGGGTCGGGTAGGCTACCGGGTGGGCGCTATTTAGGTTATTGGTATGCTTCATTTTTCAGTCCAACGTGTTATATTTTGGTACCTATAATCCACCTCATGAAAGGCTTGGCTTAGAGTAATCTGGGGTATTAGTTGTTGTGTATGGGATTTGGTCTTGCGGTTTGGTATTTTGTTGAAAAGAATTATGGAGGCTTCAGGGGGTTGTTTAAGTCAAGGGAAGGTACTATCATGGTTGATGTTGGTCGGCTTTCTGAGCGAGAATTGTCCTTCAAGTCTTTTGGTTGTTTCTGCATTGGGGATTGGTTGGTTGTCCTGGGCAGATATCGTGTTTTGTTCACTGTGTTTTTCCCCGGTCAGATCTTGTTCCATAGGGTCATCAACTTCTTCGCGGTACCCCACCCCATTCCTTTCTATAATCTTTTTTATGCTTACCTTGCACGGTTCATGATTTCGAATCATAATCTATGATTCGGTTCGTTGGCAGCTGAGAAGCTTCCCTTCCCCCCTCCCCATTCAGCTAGCTCTCTTTGACTTTGGTCTATTTCCCGTCATCCGGGGCCCATAAATCGGGTGGTCAGACTTTGCTTCCGACATCCGCACCTCATCTCGACATGTCTCTGCGGTGTGTCCCAATTTTCCACAACCATACCAAAAGTCGGATAGTCTTTCATATTTCAACGATGCCCATTGTTCCTTCCCCTTTGAATTCTTACAGCAAAACTCCGCCATGAGTGGCTCCTCAGTATTCACTTCTACTTTCAGTCTGATATAGGTCTTGAGAATATTTTTCAACTTCTTCGTCAGACTCAATAAATCTTCCTATCTTTTCTCCTATCACTTTTGCATTCTCTAAACTTAACTTCTCAAGCCCCAGATCATACCCTTGAACCCAAAATTGAACCCCTTTAAAATCTATATGAGCAAGACCTACACTAGGTATCCACTTTTTCATGCATAAACAGTCACTACATGAAAATCAGGTTTTTGTGAAGGAAACTTTGCAAGGGAAATAATCCCTTTAAATTTACAACTATTTGTAAGGGATTTGTTAGGGTTAAGTGAGGAGAATAATAATTAGGGAAATTCCTCACAAAATATATTTTCCTTAGTACAATTCTTACAGATTTGTTAGGAAAAGATTTTAGAGGAATAATGAAGATATTTTGTGACGGATTTTCCTTATAAATATTTTTAAGGATAATCCATCACTAATTACCTTTTTCAATCCTAAATTTTGTAAGGAATTTATTACTCCTCAGAAAATGTATTCATTTGCAAGGAATTTATATATCCTTAAAAAAATATATATTTATTTTCTCAGCAAAGGCTCAGCCCATGACAGCAAACTACTCAAACACATGACAGCAAAGCCTCATTCTTAAGCAAACTACTCCAACCGTGACTACCCTTAAGGAAACCTAATTCTGTTCAATTCCTCTTAATTGAACACCATTTCTTAGTTCAGCCCGTGACTATGAATTGCTCACCATTTCTTCCCAAATTCTGCTCGCTCGGTCGCTCCAAATTCATCTCGCTCGCTCCGAATTTTGGTCGCTCGGCGGTTCTGATAAAAGGTGAGCAATCTTATTACCTGGTAGATTAGGAATAGAATCTGACTGTCCTTACCCATTGAAATCCTGCCAATGCATACTAGCATCCTTGCAAGCCAATTCATTTACTGCTGATAAACTGTTCCCATGAACAAATGAAGATTTTAACGGCTGTAAAAGTAGAACCAGTATTCAGTAAAGAATATAGGAAAAATATAGAATAGAATACTGTCTAAATTCATTCTCTTCGTTAATAGAATAGAACCAGTATCTGTTTGAAAAATTCGATCATGTTTTGAACCAGTATTCTATCAATTGAAAAAATCGACCATGTTTGAACTAGTATTCTATCAATTGTTTGACCAAGTATAGAATAGAACCAATATCTATCCTAAATCAAAAATATAGAAGAGAATCTGAGATTGAGAATGAGCAATCCTTGGTTTTATTTGAGAATGAGCATTCATAATGTATGTGAACCTACCAGTAATGTGCCTCCGAGCTATGCGTGGATGGAGTAACCGATAACGCAATAAAATAAGGAATCAAGACCATGTGCATCTGCAAGAAAATTACCAACACAGTAAAGAGGACATAAATAGTTCCTCACGAAAGCAAGGATCTCAGATTCCTCATAACTCAATATAGATTCGGTTTTCAAAGATGACATGATTAAAGAAATTAATTACTAAATTGTTAGAATAAAAACAAAGGTAAAATACCTAAAATAAACATGTACATGAAAAAAAATGCAACAATAAGTAAAAGTTAAGTAATTAAAAGTAAAAAAGAGTCTTGAAGACATATCATTAATACTAATAGTATTTGCCTATTTGGGTTATCTATTTTGTAAGCGCACTACAAAAATGAGGTTCTAAGAAACAACTAATGTGTAAAAAATTCTAATACGAATCAGTAGTGGATGCAATGCTAATGAAATTGTTCTTTTCCTCATGTAACATTTTGTTAAATATAACTTTATAGATTAGCTTTTTGTTAAAAAAATTTCTAAGTTGATTAAATCTTTATTTTAATGGCATCGCGAAGTTCTTAGAGTTAAATAATTGTGAGTCTTTTGTTCAGGTACTTAAATAACTGTACGTAGTTATGGGCCGTAGTTGGATGAAACGTCGGTTTGATAACATAGGTTTAACTTGTGAGTTCAAGAGAGGAATAGATGAGTTTCTTAACTTTGCATATTCAAATTCTTCCTTTGTTAGTATGGGAAATATCAAGTGTCCTTGTCGCAAGTGTAAAAACTTGTGCTATCATAATCGGGATGATGTAACTGCTCACCTCTATGCACATGGGTTTCTTGATGATTATATTCACTGGGTTTCTCGTGGAGAGCCAATTCGTAGAGACACGCCTTTAAGTTCAGAAAACACTAATCCATACAGACAAATGGTGATGCAAGCAGTTACTCCTGATTTTGACTGTGATTCAAGAACAGATGAACCTAATATTGAGACATCAAAATTTTATTCCTTACTGAATGTTGTTGATGAACCAATCTGGGAAGGTTGCAAGAAGCATACTAAGTTATCAGCCATGTCACAGTTATTGAATTTGAAATCAGAATGTCATATGAGTGATAAAGGTTTTGATCGTCTTCTTAGCACGGTAAAAGACATGCTTCCAAAAAATGATAAGCTAGCTAACAACTTTTACGAGACCAAGAAATTGATGAAGATGCTTGGACTTAAATATGAAAAGATTGATGTTTGTATCAATAATTGCATCGTGTACTACAAAGAAAATGTGAACAAAGTTAATTGTTCTGTGTGGACATGATCGGTTCAAGACAGATAAATTAACAAAAGGTGGTAGAAAGAAGGGCATTCCGTACAAGGTACTGCGTTATTTACCTTTGACCCCAAGACTTCAGCGTCTTTATATGTCCGAAAAAACAGCTAAACACATGACATGGTATGCTTCTCACCAGTATTTTGAGGGATAAATGTCACACCCTTCAGATGGTGAGGCATGGAAACACTTTGACGAATTCCATCCTTCATTTGCATCAGATCCAAGAAATGTCCGAATTGGCTTATGCACGGATGGATTCAGCCCTTTTGGACAATATGGAAAGCAGTATAGTTGTTGGCCAGTGGTTATTACTGTGTACAATTTGCCTCCTTGGATGTGCATGAAAATTTCATACATGTTCATGAGTTTAGTCATCCCAGGTCCATCTAGTCCAGTAAAAGATTTGGATGTATTCTTAAGACCATTGATAGATGAGTTGAGTATGCTATGGAGTGTTGGAATAGAAACATACGATATATCAAGAAAACAACACTTCCAGATGAAAGTGGCTCTCTTGTGGACGATTAGAAAACAAAGGGATTTATTCAAGAAGGGTGTCATAGAGAAAGATGGGCCACCTCCTAGATTATGTGGTGAAGATGTTTCGAAAAGGGTTTGTATTTTACCTAATATTAAGTTCGGGAAAAAATATGAAAAGGAACGTATTGTCGGGTTTGGTAAGGAACATAATTGGGTGAAAAGAAGTATTTATTGGGAATTGCCTTACTGGAAGACAAATTTGATCCATCACAATCTTGATGTAATGCATATTGAGAAAAATTCTTTGAAAATATTTACAACATAGTGATGGATTTCAAATAAAAAGTAAAGGCAATCTAAATGCTAGAGTCGACTTGAAAAGGTACTGCAAGCGACCAGAGTTGGAATTGATCTCTGACAATGAGTTGTTTGTGAATGGCTCAAAGAGCTGAAATTTCCTGATGGTTACGCATCAAATATTTCACGGTGTATAAGAAAAACTGAAGTTTCTTCTAAGGGGTTTAAAAGTCATGATTGTCACGTGTTTATGGAGAGATTGTTTTCAGTTACTGTAAGGGACATGGTTCCAAATTCTGTTTGGGGTGTATTAACTGAGATCAGTTACTTTTTTAGAGACATATGTTCTACTATTCTTCGAGTTTATCATATGGAGAAACTTGAGAAGAATATTGTAGAGATACTATGTAATTTGGAGAAAATATTTCCTCCTTCATTTTTTGATTCTATGGAGCAATTACCTTTACCTGTCAATTTACCGTATGAGGCTAAAATAGGAGGCCCGGTGCAATATTGATGGATGTATCCATTTGAGAGGTAAACTCTATTTCATTTCATATTAATTGATTTAGGATAGATTTAGTTTAGCCAAATTATCACATGTTTTTTTTTGTTGCATTTTTCATTTTTTTAATGGAGCTAAAGAAAAGTGTGCGAAATAAAGCTCATGTTGAGGGCTCTATATGTGAAGGTTACATCATAAGGGGAGTTTCTACATTTTTCTCTTTCTACTTTGAGCCAAGTGTTGAAACAAAATTGTCAAGAGTACCACAGAATGATGATGGTGGAGTTATGGACTTGAATGGGTGCCTATCTATTTTTCGTCATCCCGGTAGATCATTTGGTCCCGATTTACCTAAGATGCAACCAACCGATGCTGAAATGAAAATTGCACATACATATGTTCTATTGAACACTATAAAAATTGCACCCTTTTCCGAGTAAGTTTTAATTAAAAGTTTCGTCAACTTTTAAATATGTTATATTTTATTAAATCATAAACATATGATACGAAAATTAATTATATTTATATAATGTATTTTGAACTTGCAGGAGATTTGATAACTACATTCGGCAGTTAATGCCACACATAAATGAAGAATCACTAGAAAGATTACGTGCATCTGATTTTGCTGATTGGTTGAAAAAACACGTAAGTTGAAGTTATTTATAACAAGTATTTGTTACTATATATTACTCTTTAATCTATTTATAAATTAATATTCTTGTGTCATATTATTTTATAATAGGTGATAGAAGAATGAGGTCAAGTAGATAGAAAAATCTTAGCAATTGCTCTGCGTCCATCGACTTCAGTAAAATGCTACAAAGTATATTTCACTAATGGTTTTAAATTCCATATAAAATAATACGGTCAAGGAAAATGCACTATGACCAACGGTGTTTGTGTGAGGGGTAGTTGTTATAATGAAGAAGAAGGTGACTGTTATGGCATGTTAGTTGACATTTGGGAGCTTGAATACTTGGGCAAGGAGTGCAAAGTTGTTCTCTTCAAATGTGATTGGTATGATACGGAGAGAGGGATCAAAGTTCATCCTCGTCATGGTACTGTTGAATTAATCATCGGTCAAGATTGTCAACAGACTCACCGTTTGTGTTGGCTCAACAAGCTCATCAAGTTTACTATTTGAGTTATCCATCAAAAAAGAGAGAAAGAAGAGATTGGTGGGTTGTATGTAAAATCAAAGCAATAAGTAGATATGAAATTCCTATGAATGAAGATTCAACTCTCGCAAATGATGGGTTTTATCAAGAAGACGTGACGACTGATGTAGCCACTATTGATATGGGGTTTGAGCTAGACAATCCAGATATGCTTGTTGATAAAGATCATACAGATGCATTAGATACCGAACAAATAAACGAGTTGGAAAGAAGAAATAAATTTGAACAGATGGATGTAGCTAGTGATGGTCGAGAAGAGAGGGACGGGGAGGAGGAATGGAATGAGGAAGGGAATAAGGAAGAAGAAGAAGATGATGATGAAATTTGTTTTTGAATATTAAGTATTATAGTTCTTTGTGGTATCTTTGAAATTAATCTTTCTAAGTTATTTGTCTTTTTGCAATATGAGGCATAAGTAGTTTTGTTTGTATGCTGATTAGGAATATGTTTCGGGGTCGTGGTAAAGCTATGCTTCGAGGAGGAGGTAGAAGGATTTTTTCTGCTCCATCAATTGAGGGGGAGGCATCATCGAACCACACAAGGATTGGTCCATCTGATAACCATCTTAACGTCTCTGAAGAATCAATTGATGAGGTTAACAATGAAGATAATGAAAACAACGTTAAAGTTAATGTTGAACATGAAGAACAAGAGCAACTGGAACAATCAAATGTGCAAGAGGTGAACTTAGCTAATTTGGATGAAATATTATCGATATCATCTGGGCATTGGTATTTACCTAACTTTGAACATATATTTTTTACATAATATCAATGATGTTGAACATAACAATAGAAACTAATTGTTGGTAATAATTTATCTACAGCTTCTCGCATCATACCGCTGTTCGTGCTCTCACTCGTGTCATGAAGGAATTTTTTGTGGGTCCGTACGAGAAATGGAAGGATGTTCCCATCGATGTTCGTGAATTCTACTCGAAAAAGTTTAAGGTACTAATTTATTTTAATGCTGCATCAACTATAGAGTTGAGTGAGATTTGGAGAGTGCACTGCTGATATTAAATTTTGATTTAGATTAGAACTCTTCTCTGGTATACGTGATATTTATGATTTAGACATGAATGGTTGCTGGGACAATTTGGGGCAATATCAAGCTAGTTATTTGTTTTTATTGTAGTATGTTCTACTGATACTAATTTTCTGTTTTCTGTTGCATGTCTGGGTTAGGAGAGAATGGGATTTGATGAGGATAGGAATGACCTTATGGAAGCATTTGAGAGAACAGCTGCATCGCGTTACACTAGTATGTTGAATGGTGCAAGGACTCAGATTTTAAAAGCTCTTAAGAAAAATGATGTTGCTCAGCTTAAGGATCATAACCCTGGATGGATGAATAAGTATATATGGAAATCATTGGTTGAAAAATGGGAAAAACCTGAATGGAGAGCAAAATCAGAAGCTGCACGTAAAAATCGAATGACAGAGAAAGATGGATGAATCACTAAACACAGTGGAGGATCAATCTCTTTTTATGAGCATATGCAAAGAATGGTATTGAATATGGTAACATTTAATATATATGCATATATATATATATAACTTTTCTTATAAATTTGTTTTATTATTATTGTAGACTAGACAACTAGGTCGAGAACCGACTCACAAGGAGAGTTTTCCCGGAGGCTCCATCGTTTGAAGGGAAGTGAAGATCAATTCATTGACAAAAAATCAAAAAGGGTCATTGTAAGTTATGCTTTATTATATATTCCTTTGTTATTCTAATATTATATATCTCATGATAAGGTCTATAGTGTTATTCTTGTTGATAAATAGTTAGTATTATTATATATTTTTCTCTTTTTAGGAGGACTATGATACATATGTTGTGGTAAAGTATGGTCATGATGGTGCATCCCAAGTTAAGTTCGATAAAAATTCATGGATTAAAGCAGCTGGATTATCTAAGAAAGGAAAGTTGTATGGTTTCGGGCCCAAGGTGGATCCAAAGATCCTATTAGGATCCGAAAGTTCTTCATCCTCAGATACATGGTACAAGAGTACAAGTTCAAGTTCAAGGATTCGAAATACGCACACCGACGAGAAGTATAAAAATTTACAAGATATAGTGGAACTATAACAAGCACAAATTTCAGCTCAACAATCTCAGATCAACCAAGTGCAAGCATTAGTGCAAAGCATGATGGAGCAATTTGCAAAACAAGGTCAGGCATTTAATCCATTTCAACGGGATAATGGTTCAAATACATAAGTTGTTGCATAATTTCTATTTAGATATTTTTTACGAAGTATGTATTATTTAGATACGTTGTTAATTGTTATCTATTTAGTTAAGACTTTGAATGTTTAAACTATAAACTTGTTTCATAAAATAATATATATATATATATGTGTGTGTATTATGTTACATGTTATAAATGTAATACATATATATTATATAATATATATATATATTATATCTTTATTTATAAAATTATTTATAGTGATTTTCCTTAATAATCCCTTTGTAAATTTAATAAATAAAACCCTTGAAAAAATCCTTTATAATTTACTAGGGAAAATACTCACAAAATTCCCTAAATAAGTTTGTGGGGAAATTGATTTTTAAAAGCTTGCTAAGGATTTTATAAGGAAAATTTGTTGAAACTTTTTGCAAGGGATTTTCCTTTTAAATTGCTTTTTTTCTAGCAAGCTTATTTGTTAAGGGTAGATCCTTTAGAAAATTCCTTACAAAGTGAAATTTTTAAGGAATTTTTGAAATTTCCTTAGTAATTTGACCCTCACAAAAAACCAAATTTATTGTAGTGAGTGTCTTTGGACGGACCACAGCGATATATCAAAAATATGTTTCCTATCATCTTCACTTTCAAATTCGAATAACACAACCTTCTTAGATGCATCAGATATAGTGACTGTGTCGTACCTTTTCCATGCCTATTTCAGCACGTTGTGCATTGTCGCCGATTCCACTAGTTTCTGGGATATTATCGTACTCACATATCTCTCGTTGTTCACCAACCGGGGGTTGGACGGTAGGTTCAAAGCGTTTTTCTTGGGTCTTCTCATATCTCCGGAATTTTCACTTTGATCGCTCCTTGTGATTGTCGTCACTGTAGTCGCACCATGCAAAAAAGATATAAAAAAGGGGTTAAATTTCTGTACAAATAGGTCAGAAATCAATCGTCCATGGGCTTGGTTGATTCCGTCGCAAGTTGCATGGCTGGGATATTATTGGTGGAAATCCTGCTTCCGATCAGCTGAATAATCCCAAGAAACACACCTGGGAGATTGGCCAACAAAAAATCGACTGAAAAGAAAAATCTCTCACGCGGCGGTAATTGATCACATGAATTTCGTCATAATGATTCAACTTTTAAGTTAGAAGAAATTAAACTATACAAAATGGTAGGGAGCGAGATAACGATGGTTGATTATAGACTGGACATATACAATATATAAACTGCACTTATAGAAACATAACTACTTTATATACAGTATAAGAGCTGCAAAAATAAAATACGGTATCAAATTTTATTAATAATATAAACTTGCTTAATTAAGACATTTAAACACTTGGAAAAATATCAGTTCTTATGATTAAAATTACTTATAAATCTTCTCGACATAAGTTCATAATATTTGGCAACCGAAACAATCAACATTTTGAAACTTTAAACCAGTGTTATCAGAATTGGACCGGTTCTCTAACCGGCGAGAGGGGCGGTTCCAAGTTCGTACGGTTCAACCAGGTCGGACTCGGTTAAATGTACGGTTCACTATTTATAAGTAAAAAAACTGAATATTCTCACTGCACATCTCTGAATACTCCGACACTATCTCCGCAACTTCCTCTAGCTTGCTGATGAAACCGCTGCTTTTCCATTTGATGCAGCCACTAACAAAGTCACCAGAGTATCAGACTAATCTCAGCGGAATTTCTTTGCATGTGGTCGGAATTGGAAACTCCAACGAATGTAAGAACTCAGAATCACATCTACTAGACAATTGAATAATTGCTTTCTGTCCAGACTTTCCCTGAATTTGTTGGTCGATGCGCATTTCGGAAGAGAACAGAGGATACAACTACGTCCCATTGACGTCATGATGAAACTCGTTATTCAGGAATATCTCATTGAGAAGGAAGGATACACGGTTGGATATGATAATGGACATTGCAAAATGAAAATAAGATCGAATTTTATTCAGCATTTAAAGCTTAATGGTAAATCTGCAGCAATCGAATCATTATTCAGATTTTTTTGAGATAATCATGAATATGGGTGGTGATCTCTTGAGGCCTTTCCTCGTGGAGGTAATGGATGACGCCTTCAAGCACTACCAGTTCATGTAGATGTGGCACCGCCTTTTACATGCCACCCTTGAGGATGTAATCCTTGGTCCCTGGATCATGGTAACTGTTGGATCGTGAAATCCTGAATGCTGATCTGGCAGTGAATTGAATGCCAGACAAGGTGGAGATGACGCTTCAGCTCCAACTCCGGTGAACCTGCAAGTAGGGGAGCGCAACAGAGGGGGTGCCTCTGGGTCCCTCTCCGATGCTTAAATGAGTATATGTGTGTATAAAACTCAAAACGTAAAAAACGTATGTAAAGCAAGGGTATTTATAGGGTAAGAGAGATAGAACCGTATATGGCAGCTGAATATCTTAGTGTATATTGTGTTGCCGAAGATTCGGATTGTCAGTTATTGCGAGATATTGCAGTTACCAAATCTAATCTTGAGTGAAGATGCAACCGAGATATGCAGGATATCGTGGTCACTTCCTTATTAACGGTTTTGTGGGACCAGAGGAGAGAGGCAAGGCTCTCTTCGGGGCGAGCACTCCCATGTCGAGCAGTGGAAGGTCGCGACCTGGTAGAGAATGGCGAGCAGTCTGAGAGCCTTTGGCGTCCCTATAGACTTTGGGCTCGATTCTGGATTACTCGATGGTGGGCCAAGTTTGGCTTGTACTTGGGCTGATCCGGTTCGAATGTCATGGGTTTACCCCCTCTATAGTTATTGGGCCTTCAAGGCTTTTTCTTACTGGGCCGTCACTATCGATACCCAACAGTAACTGAGGTTGATGTTGGCTAAGGTAAACAACACTAAGTATAAAGCTGAACTTTCATTCACATTGATTCAGAAATTAATACAGCTTTGTTACATTACTTATACACTTGTTACTAATTTACTTTGTTGACAATTCAGCTAGTAATGAGTGCAGACCAGGTATGTCCACTTTGCTTTTCTACTTTTTAATATTCCAGATTTGCTTTTTTATCCAGATTTGCCTTTTGACATTTGCTGTCTAATCTTCTAGCCTTTTTGACTTATTTGCAATTCTGTTTATTCTGACACTCCCCCTCAAGTTGAGTGATCGGATCTCCGATGCTCAACTTGCTCAGCACTTCTCTGAATGATTTAGAGTTTACTGCTTTAATAAGTATATCCGCCAGTTGGTCCTCGGAGCGAACAAATAGTAATTTGATTTTCCCAGCTTCGAGGTTTTCTTTGATGAAGTGTCTGTCTACTTCAATATGCTTGGTCCAATCATGTTGAACCAGATTCTCTGAAATACTGATAATTGCTTTGTTGTCACAAAGCAGTTCACAGGATCTAGTTGGGGGAAACATATCTCTGTCATTAGACTTCTTATCCATAGCATCTCTGTGAGTCCTCTTGCTATTCCTCGGAACTCTGCCTCTGCACTTGATAGAGCCACCACCTTCTGCTTCTTGGTTCTCCAGGTTACCAGATTATCTTCAACCAGGGTAAAATACCCGGATGTGGATCTTCGATCAACCGGATTTCCAGTGCAGTCTGCATATGTGTTCCCTTGTATTTCTAGATGACCATTTCTTCGTAATAGAACTCCATGTCCTGGAGTGCTCTTCACATACCTCATTATCCTCATGACTGCTTCCATGTGATCATCTTAAGGTTAATGCATGAACTGACTTACTACTCCAACTGCATAGGCAATGTCTGGTATCGTATGTGACAGATATATAAGTTTGCCAACTAGACTTTGATATCATTCTTTATCTGCTAGTTTCACCCCTTCTGTTACATCTAGACCATGATTGACCACAATTAGAGTATCGACCGGTTTGCATTCCAACATTCCTGTTTGTGTCAGGAAATCCAAAATATACTTCTTATGAAATATAAAGATCCCTTCTCTTGACCTTAGTACCTCAATTCCAAGAAAATATTTTAGATTTTCGAGGTCCTTCATTTCGAATTCCTCAAACAGATTTTTCTTCATCCTGTTCATTTCTTCTGGATCATTCCCTGTAATAATCATATCATTGACATAAATTATCAAACAGGTTATTCATTCTCCCATCCTTTTCAAGTATAAGGTGTGGTCGGAGTTGTTTTGCTTATAACCATATGTCTTCATGGCTATAGTGAATCTTCCAAACCACGCCCGAGGAGATTGTTTCAGGCCATAGAGTGATTGTTTCAGTCGACGCACCTTTCCTTCTTGACCTTCATTTGTGTATCCTGGTGGATACTCCATATACACTTCGTCTTCAAGGTCTCCGTGAAGAAATGCATTCTTCACATCAAACTGGTGGAGTGATCAGTCTTTGTTCGCAGCTATAGACAACAATATTCTGATTGTCTTTATTTTTGCTACCGGAGAGAATGTCTCAGAATAGTCAATACCGTATGTCTCAGTGTATCCATTTGCGACCAGTCTTGCCTTATACTTATCAATTGAGCCATCCTTTTTGTATTTGATAGTATACACCCACCTGCAGCCTACTGGTCGTTTTCCGATTGGCAACTTGCACATCTCCCATGTCTTGTTTTTTTCCAGTGCCTCTATCTCAATGTCCATAGCCTACTGCCAACTCTTGGATTGTTGGGCCTCTTTGATTGAACTCGGAATTTCTTCAGAGAGGATAGACATGGCGAATGCCTTTGCTTCTTCACTTAACCTCCCCTTTACTCCATTTGCCACCGGATATCTTGATTTGTTTGGCTCCCTATCCGGTGTGTATCTTCGTGGTGGGTGTCCTCGATTTTCTCTCAGCGATAATTTGTAGCCTTCAGTCCTTGGTTCCTCCTGTTCTTCAATATAATTATCTTCAATTATATCAATATTTCGAGGTTCATACGGACTCACCGGGCTTATTTCAGATACCTCAAACGAGGGAATATCAGTTGTGACCCTTAGCTCGCTAGTCGTTACCGGCGTGTTAGATGATGGCTCACTGGTTTGGTCAGCCAACTCAATTGGATCACGATAGGAGGGACTATGACTATTATAGGATAGGTTTGGACTACTTACCCAATCTAGTGGATCGAATGTATGATTCCCCCCCTGAACACTAGATTAGTGGTAGAAAAATTCTGATTCAAGAAAGTCACAGTTCATAGTGGTGAACGTGTGACGATTTTTAGGGTCATAACACTGATACCCTTTTTGATGAACCCCATATCCAACAAACACGCACTTGACCGCACACGGATCAAATTTGGTGTAGTCAACTTTCTGTATATGGACGAACACGGAGCAGCCAAAGACACGAGGAGTTAGGTTGAGATACGGGGGTACTTTGTTAATTTCGGACAGAACATGTATCGGTGTTTGGAGATGTAGGATCTTTGTAGAGAGACGATTTAGAAGATACATGGCTGTTGCAACAGCTTCATGCCATAAAAACTTTGGTACTTTGGACTCGATAAAGATGGATCTTGTCATTTCAAGAATTATGCGATTTTTTCTTTCTGCCACACCATTCTGTTCTGGAGTGTGTGGGCAGGAACTATGATGAATAATTCCTTTTTCTGAAAAGAAATTTTTCATATGTTGATTAACAAATTCCCCTCCATTATCAGACCGAAGGACTTGAATATTTTTCTGAAACTAAGTTTGGATCATTTTGTAGAAGTGGGTGAATTTGTCACACACATCGGACTTTTGTTTTAAAAAATACACCCATGTCATACAAGTGCAATAATCTACAAACAATACAAAATATCTGAGACCTTGACCCCTAGATATAGGTGCTGGACCCCACACGTCAGAATGTACTAAGGAAAAAATAGATTCCATGCGAGTATTATTTGCCTTAAAATTTTGTCTATGACTTTTTGCAAGAATACAAGTCTCACAAAAAAGATTACTACTCTTATTCAAAAACAACTAGGAAAACAAGACTTTTAGATAACCCGAGGATTGATGACCCATTCTCTTATGCCATAGTCAAGCCTCTCATTTTGTAGTTCCATGAGCAAGCAACATAGTACAATTCATCTCCTGAGTACAATTCATCTCCTTAGTGACATGAGACACTGACAACAATTTATTCGAGAGTGTCGGAACTAGGAGACAATTTGATATCTTCAAAGTTAGTGAAATTTCTATGGTGCCCATTCCCGGAACCGGGTTTTCCCCCCATCCGCCGCATTAATATATTCAATCAGGGATCTCATAATATTAACAATATCACTTGAATCATATGTCATAGTAACTGTTGCACCGCAATCAAATATCCACTAATGATTTTTAAGTCCGGTTTTATGTTGGAGTGAATACGCCCGTGTCAAATGTTGACGGACCGATTTGTAATAATTAAGGGTTATTCTGTCATTTTTTTATAACATTCAAGAAAAAAGGCTAGGGATATAAGTATAGGGACTTGGATGCAATTTCCAAGTCCCTATACATTCAGCCGATCCACATTGCCAAGCAGCAGCCTCCTTCGGTTCATTCCCATCTTAGGCAGCTCTCCCATCCTTGTTAGGGTTGTCGCCTCTCCATGCACCGCTAGGGTTCGGAGCTCGGTTCCTCGGCTAGATAGGAGCATGGCCGAACCCTTGTCCTCTGTCGTATGATATGTGGATTCAGTTGTTTAGGATGTCGCCTCTCCACGCGTCGCTAGGTTTCGGACCTCGGTTCCTAGGGACGATCAGAGCCTGGCCGAACCTTTGTCCTCCGTTATCTGGTATGTGGCTTCCGTCGAAAGGAGGGTTGTCGTCGAGAGCTGGTGGCCACGACGGAGTCCAACGGTTGGGGAGCCCCTTTCCTTTTTCAGGTACGCCTCCGAGTCTGTCTTCGGTCTGCCCGTGGCCGTGACTGGTGCTGCCTCCGACGCTAGTGGCTGAAGTGGTGTTGCTCGTTGCGACGGAGGCACGGTTCTGGTCCTTCTCCGCGCGACACTCATCCAATCACTCCGGGTACCCTATGAGCTGGAAGCATCCCTCATTGGTATGTCGATTCTTGCCACAATGAGTACATTTAAGCTTGCGTTTATCGATTCGGGATGACGATCCACCGGTTTGGTCGGCTGTGCCCGACTTATTTTGTGTTGGTCGACCTGATTTTGTTGCGTTCGATGTTGATGTATTTTCGGCCCTTACGTGTAGTCCATAATCTTATACCGATGATGGTCAATCGGTGGTTGTCGCTCCTAGGATTTGGAGTCGGGCGGCCTCCTTTCGAACGGAAGTGTATGCTTCCTCGACTGAGGGTGTCCGATCCTGTCGTAGGATTTCCCGTTTGATTCCATCGTATTTGGAATCAATTCCGCCCAAAAACTGGTATACCTTAGTTTCTGTCCATAGTTGGTTGAAGGTTGTGATATCGTGATTACATATCATCGGATTCAGTTTTCTGGCTTCGATCTCTCCCTACAGGGATTGCATCATAAGTTAGAATTCATCAAGTGCCATCGTCCCCTGCATCATTTTCGCAACCTTCTTATGTAGGTCAAAAATCTGTAAAGAGTCTTTACCACGACCGTAAGTCGTTTGAAAACCTTCCATAGATACCAGGACGTAGGGTAGTGGGCAACGTTGTTTGCTAGTCGCGGATCAATATTTTGGATCATCCATGAAAAGACGACCAGATCGTCCTGTTTCCACCTTTCGTGGCCTGGTTCGGTTCGGTCGGGGGGTTCCGGGTCTCCGGTAATATGTTGCATCCGCCTCCTTCCTCAAATGGCTATCTGCATCAATCTGGCCCATAGATGATAATTCTGGCCATTAAGTTTCGTACTCACCGTGATTGTTTCGGGTAAGTCCTTGGACTGTTTTTGATTGAGTCTGAGGCCATTTTTAGGAGGTTTGCTACTTTGAGGGTTAGGTCTTCATCACTTAGACCTGACCCAGTTTGGGTTTGGGAATGGCTCTCACTGTCGGACATGTTGGCTCGGTTCGGTAAGTTTTCTAGTATATGATGAGCAACCAGAAAACAAAGAACACAGTCCTAGAATGGATTGTATTCCTGCTCTGATACCATGTTGGCTAAGGTAAACAACACTAAGTATAAAAGTGAACTTTCATTCATATTGATTCAGAAATTAGTACAGCTTTGTTACATTACTTATACACTTGTTTCTAATTTACTTTGTTGACAATTCAGCTAGTAATGGGTGTAGGCCAGGTAAGTCCACTTTGTTTTTCTGCTTTTCAATATTCCAGATTTGTTTTTTTACCAAGATTTGCCTTTTGACAATTGTTGTCTAATCTTCTAGCCTTTTTGACTAGTTTGCAATTCTGTTTATTCTGACAGTTGAGGTCTCCAATGATGAACTTGGTCGGAACTTTGATCTTAGTACCTGTCTACGGTGCTGTCACCTCCCAGTTCCTTCATTAATTCAATCAACATAATTCAGTTCAATTCAGCTACATAATGAACTATATGAGAATAGATAATTCAGATGAAATTGAAGAAAACATACGAATTCAAGACTCGATAGTGATTGAATGTTGAGGTGAATTCAGTCTTCTCATACTTGGAAGCGTAGAACTCAAGGTCTTAAGGTGGAAGCAATGGAGGAAGCTCGATCGGAGAATCCGACGGCCGATGAAAGCATTATCCTATAGGAAATCGAAGAGGTTCTCGAATCCGATAAGTTAGTAATTCTTTCAAAACTCTCTGTGTTCTCTCGGTGCTTGAAGATCTCGCTAGTTCTTCTCTGCCTAACTAGTGCTTATGACTGGATAAGAGATACAAAAAGAAGAAAACAGAAATACCAATATTATATCAAAGTGATCATGGAAACCAAAAATATTTGGGGGAAAGAACAAATAAAAGGCATACTGCTCTTTGTTGTGTTCTATGGTGACGTTCCAATCTAGCTCTATGCCTTTCTTCCGTCCGGACGGAATTTAAACCACCTCCAAAAAAGTAGAACCGGAAACCGGACGTTTTATTTTAAAACTGGTCGGGTTTTGAAAAATCCATCGGTCCAACCCGGTTCAAACACTATTCATATGAATTTCAGTCATTTAGCTGAACCAAACCGGACAGGGGTCCGGTTCCCGATCGAACCCAGTTGGACCGCCAATCCGGTCCGGTTCTGATAACACTGCTTTAAACATATTAGAAAAGTCGGGTTATTATTATTCTTGTATTTATTCTCATGTCTTCATTTATCGATATTCTAATTTATGAAATATATTCATATGTTAATTGATGTTATTATAGTATATTTTTTAGTTCTTATTTACCTACCTTATTCTACAATATAATTAAGAATAAAATTTATATATTTTCTTAGTATATTAATTTACATCAAAATCTTATTAAAGTATGAACCTAATAACATTTATAACATAGTTATAAGAACACGACCCGCAGTTGAACTGGTAAATGGATCGTTCACGATTCAACTGGTTCATCGCGGTCTGCCAATTGAACTGGCGGGTTTTTAGACCAAATCCTTCGTCTACATTTCTTTCCTTCTTCCTCTGCATAACTCTTTCAAATTTCAACCCTCCACCTTCCAACCCTCCCTCACCTTCAAAAACTTTCACCTTCCAACCCCACCTTCGATCGCGTGCCACCTCCCGTCGACCAACAAGTCTCACCACCGACAACTCCCGTACCAGCAACTTCTGCCAACTAACAACCCTCGTCGCCAGCAACTCCCGCCTCCCACCTTCACCCGTCAACTAGCAGCTCCCAAACCCCAACTCCCGCCGCGAGCAACTCCCTCGTGAGCCACTCTGTCGCTCCCAACTCCCATTGCAAGCAACTCCCGCCGCGAGCAACCCCTGCCGCCAGCAATGTTGGATTCTGAGTTCCTGAGATGCTCCTAGCGGCGCTCCGACGTCCTGCAACAAGGAAAACCCGGGCGATGCCCTTTGTTTCCCCTCCGAAGCTTAAGTGAGCGAGGAGGTTCATTTGTATATGATAGTAAATCAGAAAGCAAGTGCCTTGAAATAGGGAGGGATGGAGGTATTTATAGCCTCCACCCTTAACCTGAGTAGAGTTTGGATCTGACCTGGGTTATCCGACGTGGCGTCTGGCGTGGCTGAGTGGAGTCCCATTGGGCAGAGTGTTGCCTGGTGTCTGCTGCTCAGTGGGCTTGTTTCTCGTGCCGGAGCTCCATATCAGAGTGGAGAGCCCCCATCACTCCTTGGACCTTGAACATGTCAGAGTGATGGGCGGGTCTTCGCGTGGCGCGCCACTGACGGCGCGCCCTTCGATGCGTGGCCCCTGATCGGGCCTTGGCTGGTAGGCCGGATAACTGGGCCTGGGCCTTCTTTGTGTGGTAGGCCGGGTAGCTGTCCTGGCCCACTTGGGTATTTAGGCCAGGATCCATCATCTGCCCCCGAAGCCTAATACGAGCGTCGCTCGTGTTAGGTTTTTTAAGGCGATTAAATGCTCTATGGCGTTCCCTTTTATCTTTCGTCAGTTTGGTTTACCTGTTTCTCTAATCGGCGCGCCAATTATGGCGCGCGGTTACGCGGCTTCAGCGTCTGTCTTTGGATCTGCATTCAAGAAACTAGCCGTTGCGATCGAACCGTTTCTTGGGACCGTGCGGTTTCAATTCAACCGTTGGTGTCCCTTGTCTTCCCGAGGACGTTTCGTCCAATCGGGCTTCTAGGGGTAAAGTGACCGTTGGGCTTCCCTAGGGGAGCTCTATAAATAGAGCTCCTCCCCCTCATTTTCTTACTTTTACCTCTCCGAGTAACTTTCTCTCTCTAGAAAGCTCTGGCTTCTCTCTAGATTTTCCGGTTACTCTTCTCCGGTCGCCCTTAATTTTCCGATAGTGTTTCGTTCGCTCTTCCAAAATAGCTCGCTGCTCTCCTTTCGAGCCCAGCCTCTACCCTCGTCGCGAGCGCCTTCTTTCACCCATGGCGGGCGGATCGACAGGAGGTGAGGCTAACGTCTTCTTTCCTCCGGGTTTTAGCGACCCTATGCCCAACACTATATCTAGGTCTATTTTTAATAGGTCAGTAGACGAGTCTTGTATGAGCGACGCCAGGGCCCGTTTTCCTCTTCCTGACGAGCTTGACCCTGATAACGCCACGCCCATCTCAAAACCAGGGTCAGGCGAGGAAACCATTTACCCCTTCCAAATAGATGCTGGTCTAAGGTTTCCCCTTTGTCCTGACCTGGCCGAGGCCTGTCGCTATTATGGCGTCTCCCCTACTCAGTTCTCTCCCTGCGCTCTCCGCACCTGGGTAGGCTTTAGGTGCCTATGCGAGAGACAGGGCTATACATAATCTTTGGTCTTGTTTCGCCATTTCTATAGGATAGATTCCAATCGCTTCGGCGTTTTTTGCTTTGTCAGTCGCTTTCCTGATAATAAGTACCAAAACTGGAAATCCTCCTCCCCCTTAGTTACTGGTTTTAGGACCCGCAATTCCAATTGGAAGAAGTCCTATTTTTTCTTTAAAGGCGGGGTTCCTTGGTGCATCACCCCCAAGGCGCTCCGCGATCCCTTTCCCCTGGATGACGAATTATCCCCCTGGGATAAGGAGTCGCTCCACATGGTATACGCCGATCACCTCGAGGGGCGCGCCACGTGGATATCCAAGGAGACCAAGGAGGAGGATCTTTTCAACGCTGGCATTTCTCCCGTTCAATATCGCTTACATAGGACACGGGTAATATTTTGTTTCCTTTTCTTCTGCAGATAAACTTGTTTCCCGCTTTTCTCTTGCCTTCACCATATCGGATGATGAACAGGAACTGCCCGCCTCTCCGTCCGCCGGCGCCGCTGAGAGCTCCAAGAAAAGGAAAAGGCAGTCTGGTAAGAAGAAGGCGCACCCTAAGGATGATATAGATCCTCTATCCGCGGATCCTCAAACGCTGAGCCCTGATACTCAAGAGGCAGTGACTCTTTTCAAAGGTGCGGTCCCTTTCTCTCGCTATTGCAACGATTCCGTTTTTACTAGAAGGTTAAACATTCTCCACACTAAGAAGTGGGGCGCGCCTGTTGTGACGGATTTGGGAATGGCCTGGACTTACCATGTCTTCTCTGATGGTACTTCCACATAGAGAGCTGTTAGGAGTGATGGAGCGCCCTATCTGGGTAAAGCTCCCAGCGCTCCTTCTTCCCGGAAGAAGAAGAAGACCCCAGCGAGGTTATCCTCTCCAGCGGGGGACTCTGATCTGGGGGCGGATAGGGAGCCGGCCCCTTCTTCCTCCACGGATTTGGAGGCGCTCCCCTCTCTTCCCAGCGGTTCAGAGGGGCGCTTTAGGTCGTACATGGGCCCCGCCTTTGATCTTCATAGAGACTTGAAGGTTGAAGGTCTTCCAGAGTGGGTTTCTCAGGAGGATCCGAGTGGTGTGCCCTGGGCTCCTTGGGAGCGCCTTCAAGATGTTCCCCTTGTGCGGGGAAATACTTTGTTGGACCCTAACTTGGGTCTCCATCTGCTAACCGGCGCCTGCCCCCCTGCTGACCGAACGCCAATCGAGAAGGATACCGGCGCTCTGGACAATTTGGTGAAACAGGGTCTCACCTTGTTTTCTCAGGTATATTTTTACCTTTCCTTGGTTTTTGCATTACTTTTGACTAAGTATTTAACTTAACTGTTTTGGCTCTCTTGTAGCTTTTGCCCGTGCAACTCCAAATGGGGACCGCCATTGTGGAGTTGTCTGAGGAGCGCGAGGCCATAGCTGCCCAGCGAGAGCGGGAGATAGAGCGCGCTAACCGTGACTTAGCTGCGGAAAAAGATGCTAAGGAAGAAGAAGCCGCTCGCCATGCTCAGGAAATGCTACAAGTGAGGGATAAGCTGGCAGAGGCGGCGAGGGCTCATGAGCAAGTTTCTCAAGCGCATGAGGAGCTCGCTAATCTTCGCAGGGATTTTGATGTCCTGAAGAAGAGAGCTGATTCCTTCGAACAGCGCGCTGCTGTGGCTGAACAGGATGTTCGCCGTTTGGCCGAGGAGGCCGCTCTTTTCCAGAAGGAAGCTCCCAAGCGCCTCGCTGAAGCAGTGGAGGAGTACAAGGGGAGCAAAGAGTTTGATGCTGCCTGTGCTCGCTGGTGTCGCCAGGCTATGGTGGAGGCCTTTACCTCCATTCGGACTGATCTGTTGAAGGTTGACCCCGCTTTTGATGTAGCGGCGCTCCCCTCCTTTGGTGATTTCCTCAACATGGAGGCCAAGAGAGAGGCTAGGAAGCGGAAGCTTGAAGCTGAGGCTAGGAAGGCGAAAGCGGCGGCCGCCGAGGCTTCTAGGAGGGGAAAGGCGCCTGAATCCTCTGTTGAAGAAGAAGAGGAGTCTCCTGCGCCATCTCCTTTACATCGTAAGCGCGCTTCTTCCTCTCAGCCAGACCTGCTTTCAGATGGAGCGATCCCTTCCGAAGAGCCTCAAGACATACTTCCTCTTGCGGTGCAGGCGTTAGGGCTGCTGCCTGTCACGCCTTCAGAAGATGCTTAGTTTATTTTCTGTTTTTAGAAAGTCCTCTTTTTGGTGAGGCATATTTTTTGTAATGAACTGGGGCGTCTGCCCCTCTCTTCAAGCTCTTTTAATCTAAGGCTTTTATATATGTTTTGTCTGGTGCGCCAATATGTTTTGATACATATAACTGCCTATTTTTGGCTAAGTGTTTATATTTTTCCTTTTATGGAGCGCCCATATGTTTGAACATATAATCTGCTTTCTTTTATATAATAGGAGTACCAGTTTCTTACAAACCATGGTATTTGCCTAAGTATATTTGTTCATAACGCTTTCTAAGAATAGAACTTTTTCAAGTGTTCTGCGTTGAACGTGTTTTTCAGTGTTTTCCCTTCTTTGTTTTCCAGTATGTAGGCGTTTGGATGCGGAATGGCGATCACCTTATATGGCCCTTCCCATTTTGGTGAAAGTTTGTTGATCCTGTCCTGATGGGCGATATCGTTCTTTCTTAGTACCATCTACCCAACAAAAAATTGGCGAGCAGAGACTCGCCTATTGTAGTATCTGGCTGTCGCCAGCCGCATTTTTACTTGGAGTTGTTCCGATGCCCATCTCTTTTCATCCGCTAAGTCCAATTCCATGCGCCTTTGGCCATCATTTGCGATTATGTCGAAGTGTTTCGTTCTGTGTGAGGCGACCGCTACTTCGGTGGGTGCCACCGCTTCTGATCCATATACTAGGGAAAAAGGCATTTCTCCTGTGGCCTGCTTAGGAGTGGTGCGGAGCGCCCAAAGAACATTTTCTAGTTCTTCGGTCCATTTTCCCTGCAAGGCATCTAACCTTTTCTTTAACCCATTCATGATAGTTTTGTTGGCCGCCTCCACCTGTCCGTTCGCTTGAGCGTGTCTGACCGAGGCGTGCCGAAGGTGGATATTTAGTTCCTGACAGAACCATTTCAACTCCTTCCCCGCGAACTGAGGTCCGTTGTCGCTGACTAGAACGCTTGGTATGCCATATCTAGAGACAATTCTTGACTTAATAAACTTAATTATCTGGAATTCTGTAGTGGAGGATAGTGCCTTTGCTTCAATCCATTTTGAAAAGTAGTCGATCGCTACAAGGACATAGGTGCGCTGCTTGGATTTAGGAAGTGGCCCTACCAAGTCAATTCCCCATTGTGCGAAAGGCCAGGCCGCGCTGATAGAGGTTAAGTCTGCTGGTGGGCGCGCTATGTTCGTGCCGTATTTTTGACAGGATTCGCACTTCTGGACCAATTCCTTCGCTTCTCTACTCATGGTAGGCCAATAGTAGCCCTGGTTGAGTATCTTTCGGATGATTGATCGTGGCCCTTCGTGGCAAGCGGCGTACCCTTCATGGACCTCCCTGAGTATCGTAACAGTTTCTGGATGAGCGACGCACTTGAGGAAAGGTGTTGAGTAGCCCTTTTTGTACAGCGTTCCGTCGACGATTTTGTAGCTTAGGGCGAGTCTTAGTATTCTTTTAGACTCGGCTTCGCTTTCTGGTAGGTCGCCATTTTCGATGTAGTTTCTGATAGGAGTTGCCCAGTCCTCCCCTCTTTCTATGCTAGCACAGACGTTCCGTACTCTGTCTTTTACGATCTCTAAAAATGTTACAGGTAGTGGCGTCGCCTGCCAAGCATACTTGCTTAGTGCGTCCGCTTCTCCGTTTTCTTCCCTGGGAATAGCCTCTATCTGGAAACTGAGAAATCCGTCCGCCAGAAGGCGCGCCTTTTGGAGGTATATTTTCATCTGTTCTCCCTTGGCCATAAACTCTCCCTTAACTTGGTTTACTACCAATTGGGAATCGCAGAAGACGCTTAGGTGCTCGATGCCCAGACCTTTGGCGAGTCGTAGACCAGTTACCAACGCTTCGTACTCTGCTTCGTTGTTGGTCGCCTTGAAGGTGAGGACTAGGGCGTATCGAAGGGGCGCGCTCCCATCTGGTGGGGTTAGTACTAAACCTGCCCCCGAGCCATCTATGGATGATGATCCATCCGTGTGTAGGGTCCAAGTTTCTTTCTGCCCACTGCTTTCTGGAGGCGACGCTTCTGGAGGACATGTGGATTCCACAATAAAGTCTGCCAAGGCTTGTCCTTTGATGGCGCTTCTGGGTGCGAACTTGATTCGGAATTCGCTTAGTTCGATCGCCCATTTGATCATTCTTCCTGAAGCGTCAGGTCTTTGGAGGAAGTGCTTTAAAGGTTGATTTGTTAACACCGTAATTTCGTGCTCGTGAAAGTAAGGGCGGAGCTTCCTAGCAGAGACTACTAACGCATAGAGGTACTTCTCAACTTCTACATAGTTCATTTCGGTCTTTGTAAGGACCTTAGAAACATAGTACACGGGCGCCTGCGCCTTGTTGACCTCTTTAACTAAAACAGAGCTTACAGCTATGGGACTGATGCCCAGATACAGGAAAAGAGCGTCGCCTTTCTCAGGCTTGGCTAACGGAGGCAATGTCTTCAGATGGTTCTTCAAGTCTTGGAACGTCTGCTCGCATTCCGTGGTCCACTCGAACCTTTTGTTGGCTCGGAGGACCTGAAAGAAGGGGAGAGATTTCTCCCCTGATTTAGCCAGGAAGCGGCTGAGCGCCGCCAGCCTTCCATTCAGCGACTGGACCTCCTTGTGACAAGTAGGGCTCTGCATGTTTTCTATCGCCTCCAGCTATTCTGGGTTCACCTCTATCCCTCGATGGCTCACCATGTAGCCGAGGAACTTTCCGGAGTGCACGCCGAAGACGCACTTGGCGGGGTTCAACCGCACCTGGTGGAGGCGCATGCGCTCGAAAGTTCTCCTCAGATCCTCAACATGATCCGTGCCCTTCACCGATTTCACCAGCATGTCGTCGACGTACGCCTCCATAGTGTCGCCTATCATTCCGGCGAAGATTTTGTTGACCATCCTCTGATAGGTCGCCCCTGCATTTAGCAAACCAAATGGCATCACTGTGTAGTGATAAATATCGGTGTCTGCATAGAACGCTGTGTGATGGGCGTCGCTATCCGCCATTTGGATCTGGTTGTACCCTGAGTAGGCGTCCATGAAGCTAAGTAGCTCATGTCCTGAAGTGGCGTCGACCAGCTGGTCGATCCTAGGTAGGGGGTAGGAATCCTTGGGACATGCCTTGTTCAAATCCCTAAAATTGACGCACATGCGCCATGTTTCTTTCTGCCCAATGCTTTCTGGAGGCGACGCTTCTGGAGGACATGGAATGAGGAAGGGAATAAGGAAGGGAATAAGGAAGAAGAAGAAGATGATGATGATGATGAAATTTGTTTTTGAATATTAAGTATTATAGTTCTTTGTGGTATCTTTGAAATTAATCTTTCTAAGTTATTTGTCTTTTTGCAATATGAGGCATAAGTAGTTTTGTTTGTATGCTGATTAGGAATATGTTTCGGGGTCGTGGTAAAGCTATGCTTCGAGGAGGAGGTAGAAGGATTTTTTCTGCTCCATCAATTGAGGGGGAGGCATCATCGAACCACACAAGGATTGGTCCATCTGATAACCATCTTAACGTCTCTGAAGAATCAATTGATGAGGTTAACAATGAAGATAATGAAAACAACGTTAAAGTTAATGTTGAACATGAAGAACAAGAGCAACTGGAACAATCAAATGTGCAAGAGGTGAACTTAGCTAATTTGGATGAAATATTATCGATATCATCTGGGCATTGGTATTTACCTAACTTTGAACATATATTTTTTACATAATATCAATGATGTTGAACATAACAATAGAAACTAATTGTTGGTAACAATTTATCTACAGCTTCTCGCATCATACCGCTGTTCGTGCTCTCACTCGTGTCATGAAGGAATTTTTTGTGGGTCCGTACGAGAAATGGAAGGATGTTCCCATCGATGTTCGTGAATTCTACTCGAAAACGTTTAAGGTACTAATTTATTTTAATGCTGCATCAACTATAGAGTTGAGTGAGATTTGGAGAGTGCACTGCTGATATTAAATTTTGATTTAGATTAGAACTCTTCTCTGGTATACGTGATATTTATGATTTAGACATGAATGGTTGCTGGGACAATTTGGGGCAATATCAAGCTAGTTATTTGTTTTTATTGTAGTATGTTCTACTGATACTAATTTTCTGTTTTCTGTTGCATGTCTGGGTTAGGAGAGAATGGGATTTGATGAGGATAGGAATGACCTTATGGAAGCATTTGAGAGAACAGCTGCATCGCGTTACACTAGTATGTTGAATGGTGCAAGGACTCAGATTTTAAAAGCTCTTAAGAAAAATGATGTTGCTCAGCTTAAGGATCATAACCCTGGATGGATGAATAAGTATATATGGAAATCATTGGTTGAAAAATGGGAAAAACCTGAATGGAGAGCAAAATCAGAAGCTGCACGTAAAAATCGAATGACAGAGAAAGATGGATGAATCACTAAACACAGTGGAGGATCAATCTCTTTTTATGAGCATATGCAAAGAATGGTATTGAATATGGTAACATTTAATATATATGCATATATATATATATAACTTTTCTTATAAATTTGTTTTATTATTATTGTAGACTAGACAACTAGGTCGAGAACCGACTCACAAGGAGAGTTTTCCCGGAGGCTCCATCGTTTGAAGGGAAGTGAAGATCAATTCATTGACAAAAAATCAAAAAGGGTCATTGTAAGTTATGCTTTATTATATATTCCTTTGTTATTCTAATATTATATATCTCATGATAAGGTCTATAGTGTTATTCTTGTTGATAAATAGTTAGTATTATTATATATTTTTCTCTTTTTAGGAGGACTATGATACATATGTTGTGGTAAAGTATGGTCATGATGGTGCATCCCAAGTTAAGTTCGATAAAAATTCATGGATTAAAGCAGCTGGATTATCTAAGAAAGGAAAGTTGTATGGTTTCGGGCCCAAGGTGGATCCAAAGATCCTATTAGGATCCGAAAGTTCTTCATCCTCAGATACATGGTACAAGAGTACAAGTTCAAGTTCAAGGATTCGAAATACGCACACCGACGAGAAGTATAAAAAGTTACAAGATGTAGTGGAACTACAACAAGCACAAATTTCAGCTCAACAATCTCAGATCAACCAAGTGCAAGCATTAGTGCAAAGCATGATGGAGCAATTTGCAAAACAAGGTCAGGCATTTAATCCATTTCAACGGGATAATGGTTCAAATACATAAGTTGTTGCATAATTTCTATTTAGATATTTTTGACGAAGTATGTATTATTTAGATACGTTGTTAATTGTTATCTATTTAGTTAAGACTTTGAATGTTTAAACTATAAACTTGTTTCATAAAATAATATATATATATATATATATGTGTGTGTATTATGTTACATGTTATAAATGTAATACATATATATTATATAATATATATATATATTATATCTTTATTTATAAAATTATTTATAGTGATTTTCCTTAATAATCCCTTTGTAAATTTAATAAATAAAACCCTTGAAAAAATCCTTTATAATTTACTAGGGAAAATACTCACAAAATTCCCTAAATAAGTTTGTGGGGAAATTGATTTTTAAAAGCTTGCTAAGGATTTTATAAGGAAAATTTGTTGAAACTTTTTGCAAGGGATTTTCCTTTTAAATTGTTTTTTTTCTAGCAAGCTTATTTGTTAAGGGTAGATCCTTTAGAAAATTCCTTACAAAGTGAAATTTTTAAGGAATTTTTGAAATTTCCTTAGAAATTTGACCCTCACAAAAAACCAAATTTATTGTAGTGAGTGTCTTTGGACGGACCACAGCGATATATCAAAAATATGTTTCCTATCATCTTCACTTTCAAATTCGAATAACACAACCTTCTTAGATGCATCAGATATAGTGACTGTGTCGTACCTTTTCCATGCCTATTTCAGCACGTTGTGCATTGTCGCCGATTCCACTAGTTTCTGGGATATTATCGTACTCACATATCTCTTGTTGTTCACCAACCGGGGGTTGGACGGTAGGTTCAAAGCGTTTTTCTTGGGTCTTCTCATATCTCCGGAATTTTCACTTTGATCGCTCCTTGTGATTGTCGTCACTGTAGTCGCACCATGCAAAAAAGATATAAAAAAGGGGTTAAATTTCTGTACAAATAGGTCAGAAATCAATCGTCCATGGGCTTGGTTGATTCCGTCGCAAGTTGCATGGCTGGGATATTATTGGTGGAAATCCTGCTTCCGATCAGCTGAATAATCCCAAGAAACACACCTGGGAGATTGGCCAACAAAAAATCGACTGAAAAGAAAAATCTCTCACGCGGCGGTAATTGATCACATGAATTTCGTCATAATGATTCAACTTTTAAGTTAGAAGAAATTAAACTATACAAAATGGTAGGGAGCGAGATAACGATGGTTGATTATAGACTGGACATATACAATATATAAACTCCACTTATAGAAACATAACTACTTTATATACAGTATAAGAGCTGCAAAAATAAAATACGGTATCAAATTTTATTAATAATATAAACTTGCTTAATTAAGACATTTAAACACTTGGAAAAATATCAGTTCTTATGATTAAAATTACTTATAAATCTTCTCGACATAAGTTCATAATATTTGGCAACCGAAACAATCAACATTTTGAAACTTTAAACCAGTGTTATCAGAATTGGACCGGTTCTCTAACCGGCGAGGGGGGCGGTTCCAGGTTCGTACGGTTCAACCAGGTCGGACTCGGTTAAATGTACGGTTCACTATTTATAAGTAAAAAAACTGAATATTCTCACTGCACATCTCTGAATACTCCGACACTATCTCCGCAACTTCCTCTAGCTTGCTGATGAAACCGCTGCTTTTCCATTTGATGCAGCCACTAACAAAGTCACCAGAGTATCAGACTAATCTCAGCGGAATTTCTTTGCATGTGGTCGGAATTGGAAACTCCAACGAATGTAAGAACTCAGAATCACATCTACTAGACAATTGAATAATTGCTTTCTGTCCAGACTTTCCCTGAATTTGTTGGTCGATGCGCATTTCGGAAGAGAACAGAGGATACAACTACGTCCCATTGACGTCATGATGAAACTCGTTATTCAGGAATATCTCATTGAGAAGGAAGGATACACGGTTGGATATGATAATGGACATTGCAAAATGAAAATAAGATCGAATTTTATTCAGCATTTAAAGCTTAATGGTAAATCTGCAGCAATCGAATCATTATTCAGATTTTTTTGAGATAATCATGAATATGGGTGGTGATCTCTTGAGGCCTTTCCTCGTGGAGGTAATGGATGACGCCTTCAAGCACTACCAGTTCATGTAGATGTGGCACCGCCTTTTACATGCCACCCTTGAGGATGTAATCCTTGGTCCCTGGATCATGGTAACTGTTGGATCGTGAAATCCTGAATGCTGATCTGGCAGTGAATTGAATGCCAGACAAGGTGGAGATGACGCTTCAGCTCCAACTCCGGTGAACCTGCAAGTAGGGGAGCGCAACAGAGGGGGTGCCTCTGGGTCCCTCTCCGATGCTTAAATGAGTATATGTGTGTATAAAACTCAAAACGTAAAAAACGTATGTAAAGCAAGGGTATTTATAGGGTAAGAGAGATAGAACCGTATATGGCAGCTGAATATCTTAGTGTATATTGTGTTGCCGAAGATTCGGATTGTCAGTTGTTGCGAGATATTGCAGTTACCAAATCTAATCTTGAGTGAAGATGCAACCGAGATATGCAGTATATCGTGGTCACTTCCTTATTAACGGTTTTGTGGGACCAGAGGAGAGAGGCAAGGCTCTCTTCGGGGCGAGCACTCCCATGTCGAGCAGTGGAAGGTCGCGACCTGGTAGAGAATGGCGAGCAGTCTGAGAGCCTTTGGCGTCCCTATAGACTTTGGGCTCGATTCTGGATTACTCGATGGTGGGCCAAGTTTGGCTTGTACTTGGGCTGATCCGGTTCGAATGTCATGGGTTTACCCCCTCTATAGTTATTGGGCCTTCGAGGCTTTTTCTTACTGGGCCGTCACTATCGATACCCAACAGTAACTGAGGTTGATGTTGGCTAAGGTAAACAACACTAAGTATAAAGCTGAACTTTCATTCACATTGATTCAGAAATTAATACAGCTTTGTTACATTACTTATACACTTGTTACTAATTTACTTTGTTGACAATTCAGCTAGTAATGAGTGCAGACCAGGTATGTCCACTTTGCTTTTCTACTTTTTAATATTCCAGATTTGCTTTTTTATCCAGATTTGCCTTTTGACATTTGCTGTCTAATCTTCTAGCCTTTTTGACTTATTTGCAATTCTGTTTATTCTGACACTCCCCCTCAAGTTGAGTGATCGGATCTCCGATGCTCAACTTGCTCAGCACTTCTCTGAATGATTTAGAGTTTACTGCTTTAATAAGTATATCCGCCAGTTGGTCCTCGGAGCGAACAAATAGTAATTTGATTTTCCCAGCTTCGAGGTTTTCTTTGATGAAGTGTCTGTCTACTTCAATATGCTTGGTCCAATCATGTTGAACCAGATTCTCTGAAATACTGATAATTGCTTTGTTGTCACAAAGCAGTTCACAGGATCTAGTTGGGGGAAACATATCTCTGTCATTAGACTTCTTATCCATAGCATCTCTGTGAGTCCTCTTGCTATTCCTCGGAACTCTGCCTCTGCACTTGATAGAGCCACCACCTTCTGCTTCTTGGTTCTCCAGGTTACCAGATTATCTTCAACCAGGGTAAAATACCCGGATGTGGATCTTCGATCAACCGGATTTCCAGTGCAGTCTGCATATGTGTTCCCTTGTATTTCTAGATGACCATTTCTTCGTAATAGAACTCCATGTCCTGGAGTGCTCTTCACATACCTCATTATCCTCATGACTGCTTCCATGTGATCATCTTAAGGTTAATGCATGAACTGACTTACTACTCCAACTGCATAGGCAATGTCTGGTATCGTATGTGACAGATATATAAGTTTGCCAACTAGACTTTGATATCATTCTTTATCTGCTAGTTTCACCCCTTCTGTTACATCTAGACCATGATTGACCACAATTAGAGTATCGACCGGTTTGCATTCCAACATTCCTGTTTGTGTCAGGAAATCCAAAATATACTTCTTATGAAATATAAAGATCCCTTCTCTTGACCTTAGTACCTCAATTCCAAGAAAATATTTTAGATTTTCGAGGTCCTTCATTTCGAATTCCTCAAACAGATTTTTCTTCATCCTGTTCATTTCTTCTGGATCATTCCCTGTAATAATCATATCATTGACATAAATTATCAAACAGGTTATTCATTCTCCCATCCTTTTCAAGTATAAGGTGTGGTCGGAGTTGTTTTGCTTATAACCATATGTCTTCATGGCTATAGTGAATCTTCCAAACCACGCCCGAGGAGATTGTTTCAGGCCATAGAGTGATTGTTTCAGTCGACGCACCTTTCCTTCTTGACCTTCATTTGTGTATCCTGGTGGATACTCCATATACACTTCGTCTTCAAGGTCTCCGTGAAGAAATGCATTCTTCACATCAAACTGGTGGAGTGATCAGTCTTTGTTCGCAGCTATAGACAACAATATTCTGATTGTCTTTATTTTTGCTACCGAAGAGAATGTCTCAGAATAGTCAATACCGTATGTCTGAGTGTATCCATTTGCGACCAGTCTTGCCTTATACTTATCAATTGAGCCATCCTTTTTGTATTTGATAGTATACACCCACCTGCAGCCTACTGGTCGTTTTCCGATTGGCAACTTGCACATCTTCCATGTCTTGTTTTTTTCCAGTGCCTCTATCTCAATGTCCATAGCCTACTGCCAACTCTTGGATTGTTGGGCCTCTTTGATTGAACTCGGAATTTCTTCAGAGAGGATAGACATGGCGAATGCCTTTGCTTCTTCACTTAACCTCCCCTTTACTCCATTTGCCACCGGATATCTTGATTTGTTTGGCTCCCTATCCGGTGTGTATCTTCGTGGTGGGTGTCCTCGATTTTCTCTCAGCGATAATTTGTAGCCTTCAGTCCTTGGTTCCTCCTGTTCTTCAATATAATTATCTTCAATTATATCAATATTTCGAGGTTCATACGGACTCACCGGGCTTATTTCAGATACCTCAAACGAGGGAATATCAGTTGTGACCCTTAGCTCGCTAGTCGTTACCGGCGTGTTAGATGATGGCTCACTGGTTTGGTCAGCCAACTCAATTGGATCACGATAGGAGGGACTATGACTATTATAGGATAGGTTTGGACTACTTACCCAATCTAGTGGATCGAATGTATGATTCCCCCCCTGAACACTAGATTAGTGGTAGAAAAATTCTGATTCAAGAAAGTCACAGTTCATAGTGGTGAACGTGTGACGATTTTTAGGGTCATAACACCGATACCCTTTTTGATGAACCCCATATCCAACAAACACGCACTTGACCGCACACGGATCAAATTTGGTGTAGTCAACTTTCTGTATATGGACGAACACGGAGCAGCCAAAGACACGAGGAGTTAGGTTGAGATACGGGGGTACTTTGTTAATTTCGGACAGAACATGTATCGGTGTTTGGAGATGTAGGATCTTTGTAGAGAGACGATTTAGAAGATACATGGCTGTTGCAACAGCTTCATGCCAGAAAAACTTTGGTACTTTGGACTCGATAAAGATGGATCTTGTCATTTCAAGAATTATGCGATTTTTTCTTTCTGCCACACCATTCTGTTCCGGAGTGTGTGGGCAGGAACTATGATGAATAATTCCTTTTTCTGAAAAGAAATTTTTCATATGTTGATTAACAAATTCCCCTCCATTATCAGACCGAAGGACTTGAATATTTTTCTGAAACTAAGTTTGGATCATTTTGTAGAAGTGGGTGAATTTGTCACACACATCGGACTTTTGTTTTAAAAAATACACCCATGTCATACGAGTGCAATAATCTACAAACAACACAAAATATCTGAGACCTTGACCCCTAGATATAGGTGCTGGACCCCACACGTCAGAATGTACTAAGGAAAAAATAGATTCCATGCGAGTATTATTTGCCTTAAAATTTTGTCTATGACTTTTTGCAAGAATACAAGTCTCACAAAAAAGATTACTACTCTTATTCAAAAACAACTAGGAAAACAAGACTTTTAGATAACCCGAGGATTGATGACCCATTCTCTTATGCCATAGTCAAGCCTCTCATTTTGTAGTTCCATGAGCAAGCAACATAGTACAATTCATCTCCTTAGTACAATTCATCTCCTTAGTGACATGAGACACTGACAACAATTTATTCGAGAGTGTCGGAACTAGGAGACAATTTGATATCTTCAAAGTTAGTGAAATTTCTATGGTGCCCATTCCCGTAACCGGGTTTTCCCCCCATCCGCCGCATTAATATATTCAATCAGGGATCTCATAATATTAACAATATCACTTGAATCATATGTCATAGTATCTGTTGCACCGCAATCAAAAATCCACTAATGATTTTTAAGTCCGGTTTTATGTTGGAGTGAATACGCCCGTGTCAAATGTTGACGGACCGATTTGTAATAATTAAGGGCTATTCTGTCATTTTTTTATAACATTCGTGAAAAAAGGCTAGGGTTATAAGTATAGGGATTTGGATGCAATTTCCAAGTCCCTATACATTCAACCGATCCACATTGCCAAGCAGCAGCCTCCTTCGGTTCATTCCCATCTTAGGCAGCTCTCCCATCCTTGTTAGGGTTGTCGCCTCTCCATGCACCGCTAGGGTTCGGAGCTCGGTTCCTCGGCTAGATAGGAGCATGGCCGAACCCTTGTCCTCTGTCGTATGATATGTGGATTCAGTTGTTTAGGATGTCGCCTCTCCACGCGTCGCTAGGTTTCGGACCTCGGTTCCTAGGGACGATCAGAGCCTGGACGAACCTTTGTCCTCCGTTATCTGGTATGTGGCTTCCGTCGAAAGGAGGGTTGTCGTCGAGAGCTGGTGGCCACGACGGAGTCCAACGGTTGGGGAGCCCCTTTCCTTTTTCAGGTACGCCTCCGAGTCTGTCTTCGGTCTGCCCGTGGCCGTGACTGGTGCTGCCTCCGACGCTAGTGGCTGAAGTGGTGTTGCTCGTTGCGACGGAGGCACGGTTCTGGTCCTTCTCCGCGCGACACTCATCCAATCACTCCGGGTACCCTATGAGCTGGAAGCATCCCTCATTGGTATGTCGATTCTTGCCACAATGAGTACATTTAAGCTTGCGTTTATCGATTCGGGATGACGATCCACCGGTTTGGTCGGCTGTGCCCGACTTATTTTGTGTTGGTCGACCTGATTTTGTTGCGTTCGATGTTGATGTATTTTCGGCCCTGACGTGTAGTCCATAATCTTATACCGATGATGGTCAATCGGTGGTTGTCGCTCCTAGGATTTGGAGTCGGGCGGCCTCCTTTCGAACGGAAGTGTATGCTTCCTCGACTGAGGGTGTCCGATCCTGTCGTAGGATTTCCCGTTTGATTCCATCGTATTTGGAATCAATTCCGCCCAAAAACTGGTATACCTTAGTTTCTGTCCATAGTTGGTTGAAGGTTGTGATATCGTGATTACATATCATCGGATTCAGTTTTCTGGCTTCGATCTCTCCCTACAGGGATTGCATCATAAGTTAGAATTCATCAAGTGCCATCGTCCCCTGCATCATTTTCGCAACCTTCTTATGTAGGTCAAAAATCTGTAAAGAGTCTTTACCACGACCGTAAGTCGTTTGAAAACCTTCCATAGATACCAGGACGTAGGGTAGTGGGCAACGTTGTTTGCTAGTCGCGGATCAATATTTTGGATCATCCATGAAAAGACGACCAGATCGTCCTGTTTCCACCTTTCGTGGCCTGGTTCGGTTCGGTCGGGGGGTTCCGGGTCTCCGGTAATATGTTGCATCCGCCTCCTTCCTCAAATGGCTATCTGCATCAATCTGGCCCATAGATGATAATTCTGGCCATTAAGTTTCGTACTCACCGTGATTGTTTCGGGTAAGTCCTTGGACTGTTTTTGATTGAGTCTGAGGCCATTTTTAGGAGGTTTGCTACTTTGAGGGTTAGGTCTTCATCACTTAGACCTGACCCAGTTTGGGTTTGGGAATGGCTCTCACTATCGGACATGTTGGCTCGGTTCGGTAAGTTTTCTAGTATATGATGAGCAACCAGAAAACAAAGAACACAGTCCTAGAATGGATTGTATTCCTGCTCTGATACCATGTTGGCTAAGGTAAACAACACTAAGTATAAAAGTGAACTTTCATTCATATTGATTCAGAAATTAGTACAGCTTTGTTACATTACTTATACACTTGTTTCTAATTTACTTTGTTGACAATTCAGCTAGTAATGGGTGTAGGCCAGGTAAGTCCACTTTGTTTTTCTGCTATTCAATATTCCAGATTTGTTTTTTTACCAAGATTTGCCTTTTGACAATTGTTGTCTAATCTTCTAGCCTTTTTGACTAGTTTGCAATTCTGTTTATTCTGACAGTTGAGGTCTCCAATGATGAACTTGGTCGGAACTTTGATCTTAGTACCTGTCTACGGTGCTGTCACCTCCCAGTTCCTTCATTAATTCAATCAACATAATTCAGTTCAATTCAGCTACATAATGAACTATATGAGAATAGATAATTCAGATGAAATTGAAGAAAACATACGAATTCAAGACTCGATAGTGATTGAATGTTGAGGTGAATTCAGTCTTCTCATACTTGGAAGCGTAGAACTCAAGGTCTTAAGGTGGAAGCAATGGAGGAAGCTCGATCGGAGAATCCGACGGCCGATGAAAGCATTATCCTATAGGAAATCGAAGAGGTTCTCGAGTCCGATAAGTTAGTAATTCTTTCAAAACTCTCTGTGTTCTCTCGGTGCTTGAATATCTCGCTAGTTCTTCTCTGCCTAACTAGTGCTTATGACTGGATAAGAGATACAAAAAGAAGAAAACAGAAATACCAATATTATATCAAAGTGATCATGGAAACCAAAAATATTTGGGGGAAAGAACAAATAAAAGGCATACTGCTCTTTGTTGTGTTCTATGGTGACGTTCCAATCTAGCTCTATGCCTTTCTTCCGTCCGGACGGAATTTAAACCACCTCCAAAAAAGTAGAACCGGAAACCGGACGTTTTATTTTAAAACTGGTCGGGTTTTGAAAAATCCATCGGTCCAACCCGGTTCAAACACTATGCATATGAATTTCAGTCATTTAGCTGAACCAAACCGGACAGGGGTCCGGTTCCCGATCGAACCCAGTTGGACCGCCAATCCGGTCCGGTTCTAATAACACTGCTTTAAACATATTAGAAAAGTCGGGTTATTATTATTCTTGTATTTATTCTCATGTCTTCATTTATCGATATTCTAATTTATGAAATATATTTATATGTTAATTGATGTTATTATAGTATATTTTTTAGTTCTTATTTACCTACCTTATTCTACAATATAATTAAGAATAAAATTTATATATTTTCTTAGTATATTAATTTACATCAAAATCTTATTAAAGTATGAACCTAATAACATTTATAACATAGTTATAAGAACACGACCCGCAGTTGAACTGGTAAATGGATCGTTCACGATTCAACTGGTTCATCGCGGTCTGCCAATTGAACTGGCGGGTTTTTAGACCAAATCCTTCGTCTACATTTCTTTCCTTCTTCCTCTGCATAACTCTTTCAAATTTCAACCCTCCACCTTCCAACCCTCCCTAACCTTCAAAAACTTTCACCTTCCAACCCCACCTCCGATCGCGTGCCACCTCCCGTCGACCAACAAGTCTCACCACCGACAACTCCCGTACCAGCAACTTCTGCCAACTAACAACCCTCGTCGCCAGCAACTCCCGCCTCCCACCTTCACCCGTCAACTAGCAGCTCCCAAACCCCAACTCCCGCCGCGAGCAACTCCCTCGTGAGCAACTCCCTCGTGAGCCACTCTGTCGCTCCGAACTCCCATTGCAAGCAACTCCCGCCGCGAGCAACCCCTGCCGCCAGCAATGTTGGATTCTGAGTTCCTGAGATGCTCCTAGCGGCGCTCCGACGTCCTGCAACAAGGAAAACCCGGGCGATGCCCTTTGTTTCCCCTCCGAAGCTTAAGTGAGCGAGGAGGTTCGTTTGTATATGATAGTAAATCAGAAAGCAAGTGCCTTGAAATTGGGAGGGATGGAGGTATTTATAGCCTCCACCCTTAACCTGAGTAGAGTTTGGATCTGACCCGGGTTATCCGACGTGGCGTCTGGCGTGGCTGAGTGGAGTCCCATTGGGCAGAGTGTTGCCTGGTGTCTGTTGCTCAGTGGGCTTGTTTCTCGTGCCGGAGCTCCATATCAGAGTGGAGAGCCCCCATCACTCCTTGGACCTTGAACCTGTCAGAGTGATGGGCGGGTCTTCGCGTGGCGCGCCACTGACGGCGCGCCCTTCGATGCGTGGCCCCTGATCGGGCCTTGGCTGGTAGGCCGGATAACTGGGCCTGGGCCTTCTTTGTGTGGTAGGCCGGGTAGCTGTCCTGGCCCACTTGGGTATTTAGGCCAGGATCCATCATCTGCCCCTAAAGCCTAATACGAGCGTCGCTCGTGTTAGGTTTTTTAAGGCGATTAAATGCTCTATGGCGTTCCCTTTTATCTTTCGTCAGTTTGGTTTACCTGTTTCTCTAATCGGCGCGCCAATTATGGCGTGCGGTTACGCGGCTTCAGCGTCTGTCTTTGGATCTGCATTCAAGAAACTAGCCGTTGCGATCTAACCGTTTCTTGGGACCGTGCGGTTTCAATTCAACCGTTGGTGTCCCTTGTCTTCCCGAGGACGTTTCGTCCAATCGGGCTTCTAGGGGTAAAGTGACCGTTGGGCTTCCCTAGGGGAGCTCTATAAATAGAGCTCCTCCCCCTCATTTTCTTACTTTTACCTCTCCGAGTAACTTTCTCTCTCTAGAAAGCTCTGGCTTCTCTCTAGATTTTCCGGTTACTCTTCTCCGGTCGCCCTTAATTTTCCGATAGTGTTTCGTTCGCTCTTCCAAAATAGCTCGCTGCTCTCCTTTCGAGCCCAGCCTCTACCCTCGTCGCGAGCGCCTTCTTTCACCCATGGCGGGCGGATCGACAGGAGGTGAGGCTAACGTCTTCTTTCCTCCGGGTTTTAGCGACCCTATGCCCAACACTATATCTAGGTCTATTTTTAATAGGTCAGTAGACGAGTCTTGTATGAGCGACGCCAGGGCCCGTTTTCCTCTTCCTGACGAGCTTGACCCTGATAACGCCACGCCCATCTCAAAACCAGGGTCAAGCGAGGAAACCATTTACCCCTTCCAAATAGATGCTGGTCTAAGGTTTCCCCTTTGTCCTGACCTGGCCGAGGCCTGTCGCTATTATGGCGTCTCCCCTACTCAGTTCTCTCCCTGTGCTCTCCGCACCTGGGTAGGCTTTAGGTGCCTATGCGAGAGACAGGGCTATACATACTCTTTGGTCTTGTTTCGCCATTTCTATAGGATAGATTCCAATCGCTTCGGCGTTTTTTGCTTTGTCAGTCGCTTTCCTGATAATAAGTACCAAAACTGGAAATCCTCCTCCCCCTTAGTTACTGGTTTTAGGACCCGCAATTCCAATTGGAAGAAGTCCTATTTTTTCTTTAAAGGCGGGGTTCCTTGATGCATCACCCCCAAGGCGCTCCGTGATCCCTTTCCCCTGGATGACGAATTATCCCCCTGGGATAAGGAGTCGCTCCACATGGTATACGCCGATCACCTCGAGGGGCGCGCCACGTGGATATCCAAGGAGACCAAGGAGGAGGATCTTTTCAACGCTGGCATTTCTCCCGTTCAATATCGCTTATATAGGACACGGGTAATAATTTGTTTCCTTTTCTTCTGCAGATAAACTTGTTTCCCGCTTTTCTCTTGCCTTCACCATATCGGATGATGAACAGGAACTGCCCGCCTCTCCGTCCGCCGGCGCCGCTGAGAGCTCCAAGAAAAGGAAAAGGCAGTCTGGTAAGAAGAAGGCGCACCCTGAGGATGATATAGATCCTCTATCCGCGGATCCTCAAACGCTGAGCCCTGATACTCAAGAGGCAGTGACTCTTTTCAAAGGTGCGGTCCCTTTCTCTCACTATTGCAACGATTCCGTTTTTACTAGAAGGTTAAACATTCTCCACACTAAGAAGTGGGGCGCGCCTGTTGTGACGGATTTGGGAATGGCCTGGACTTACCATGTCTTCTCTGATGGTACTTCCACAGAGAGAGCTGTTAGGAGTGATGGAGCGCCCTAACTGGGTAAAGCTCCCAGCGCTCCTTCTTCCCGGAAGAAGAAGAAGACCCCAGCGAGGTTATCCTCTCCAGCGGGGGACTCTGATCTGGGGGCGGATAGGGAGCCGGCCCCTTCTTCCTCCACGGATTTGGAGGCGCTCCCCTCTCTTCCCAGCGGTTCAGAGGGGCGCTTTAGGTCGTACATGGGCCCCGCCTTTGATCTTCATAGAGACTTGAAGGTTGAAGGTCTTCCAGAGTGGGTTTCTCAGGAGGATCCGAGTGGTGTGCCCTGGGCTCCTTGGGAGCGCCTTCAAGATGTTCCCCTTGTGCGGGGAAATACTTTGTTGGACCCTAACTTGGGTCTCCATCTGCTAACCGGCGCCTGCCCCCCTGCTGACCGAACGCCAATCGAGAAGGATACCGGCGCTTTGGACAATTTGGTGAAACAGGGTCTCACCTTGTTTTCTCAGGTATATTTTTACCTTTCCTTGGTTTTTGCATTACTTTTGACTAAGTATTTAACTTAACTGTTTTGGCTCTCTTGTAGCTTTTGCCCGTGCAACTCCAAATGGGGACCGCCATTGTGGAGTTGTCTGAGGAGCGCGAGGCCATAGCTGCCCAGCGAGAGCGGGAGATAGAGCGCGCTAACCGTGACTTAGCTGCGGAAAAAGATGCTAAGGAAGAAGAAGCCGCTCGCCATGCTCAGGAAATGCTACAAGTGAGGGATAAGCTGGCAGAGGCGGCGAGGGCTCATGAGCAAGTTTCTCAAGCGCATGAGGAGCTCGCTAATCTTCGCAGGGATTTTGATGTCCTGAAGAAGAGAGTTGATTCCTTCGAACAGCGCGCTGCTGTGGCTGAACAGGATGTTCGCCGTTTGGCCGAGGAGGCCGCTCTTTTCCAGAAGGAAGCTCCCAAGCGCCTCGCTGAAGCAGTGGAGGAGTACAAGGGGAGCAAAGAGTTTGATGCTGCCTGTGCTCGCTGGTGTCGCCAGGCTATGGTGGAGGCCTTTACCTCCATTCAGACTGATCTGTTGAAGGTTGACCCCGCTTTTGATGTAGCGGCGCTCCCCTCCTTTGGTGATTTCCTCAACATGGAGGCCAAGAGAGAGGCTAGGAAGCGGAAGCTTGAAGCTGAGGCTAGGAAGGCGAAAGCGGCGGCCGCCGAGGCTTCTAGGAGGGGAAAGGCGCCTGAATCCTCTGTTGAAGAAGAAGAGGAGTCTCCTGCGCCATCTCCTTTACATCGTAAGCGCGCTTCTTCCTCTCAGCCAGACCTGCCTTCAGATGGAGCGATCCCTTCCGAAGAGCCTCAAGACATACTTCCTCTTGCGGTGCAGGCGTTAGGGCTGCTGCCTGTCACGCCTTTAGGAGATGCTTAGTTTATTTTCTGTTTTTAGAAAGTCCTCTTTTTGGTGAGGCATATTTTTTGTAATGAACTGGGGCGTCTGCCCCTCTCTTCAAGCTCTTTTAATCTAAGGCTTTTATATATGTTTTGTCTGGTGCGCCAATATGTTTTGATACATATAACTGCCTATTTTTGGCTAAGTGTTTATATTTTTCCTTTTATGGAGCGCCCATATGTTTGAACATATAATCTGCTGTCTTTGATATAATAGGAGTACCAGTTTCTTACAAACCATGGTATTTGCCTAAGTATATTTGTTCATAACGCTTTCTAAGAATAGAACTTTTTCAAGTGTTCTGCATTGAACGTGTTTTTCAGTGTTTTCCCTTCTTTGTTTTCCAGTATGTAGGCGTTTGGATGCGGAATGGCGATCACCTTATATGGCCCTTCCCATTTTGGTGAAAGTTTGTTGATCCTGTCCTGATGGGCGATATCGTTCTTTCTTAGTACCATCTCCCCAACAAAAAATTGGCGAGCAGAGACTCGCCTATTGTAGTATCTGGCTGTCGCCAGCCGCATTTTTACTTGGAGTTGTTCCGATGCCCATCTCTTTTCATCCGCTAAGTCCAATTCCATGCGCCTTTGGCCATCATTTGCGATTATGTCGAAGTGTTTCGTTCTGTGTGAGGCGTCCGCTACTTCGGTGGGTGCCACCGCTTCTGATCCATATACTAGGGAAAAAGGCATTTCTCCTGTGGCCTGCTTAGGAGTGGTGCGGAGCGCCCAGAGAACATTTTCTAGTTCTTCGGTCCATTTTCCCTGCAAGGCATCTAACCTTTTCTTTAACCCATTCATGATAGTTTTGTTGGCCGCCTCCACCTGTCCGTTCGCTTGAGCGTGTCTGACCGAGGCGTGCCGAAGGTGGATATTTAGTTCCTGACAGAACCATTTCAACTCCTTCCCCGCGAACTGAGGTCCGTTGTCGCTGACTAGAACGCTTGGTATGCCATATCTAGAGACAATTCTTGACTTAATAAACTTAATTATCTGGAATTCTGTAGTGGAGGATAGTGCCTTTGCTTCAATCCATTTTGAAAAGTAGTCGATCGCTACAAGGACATAGGTGCGCTGCTTGGATTTAGGAAGTGGCCCTACCAAGTCAATTCCCCATTGTGCGAAAGGCCAGGCCGCGCTGATAGAGGTTAAGTCTGCTGGTGGGCGCGCTATGTTCGTGCCGTATTTTTGACAGGATTCGCACTTCTGGACCAATTCCTTCGCTTCTCTACTCATGGTAGGCCAATAGTAGCCCTGGTTGAGTATCTTTCGGATGATTGATCGTGGCCCTTCGTGGCAAGCGGCGTACCCTTCATGGACCTCCCTGAGTATCGTAACAGTTTCTGGATGAGCGACGCACTTGAGGAAAGGTGTTGAGTAGCCCTTTTTGTACAGCGTTCCGTCGACGATTTTGTAGCTTGGGGCGAGTCTTAGTATTCTTTTAGACTCGGCTTCGCTTTCTGGTAGGTCGCCATTTTCGATGTAGTTTCTGATAGGAGTTGCCCAGTCGTCCCCTCTTTCTATGCTAGCACAGACGTTCCGTACTCTGTCTTTTACGATCTCTAAAAATGTTACAGGTAGTGGCGTCGCCTGCCAAGCATACTTGCTTAGTGCGTCCGCTTCTCCGTTTTCTTCCCTGGGAATAGCCTCTATCTGGAAACTGAGAAATCCGTCCGCCAGAAGGCGCGCCTTTTGGAGGTATATTTTCATCTGTTCTCCCTTGGCCATAAACTCTCCCTTAACTTGGTTTACTACCAATTGGGAATCGCAGAAGACGCTTAGGTGCTCGATGCCCAGACCTTTGGCGAGTCGTAGACCAGTTACCAACGCTTCGTACTCTGCTTCGTTGTTGGTCGCCTTGAAGGTGAGGACTAGGGCGTATCGAAGGGGCGCGCTCCCATCTGGTGGGGTTAGTACTAAACCTGCCCCCGAGCCATCTATGGATGATGATCCATCCGTGTGTAGGGTCCAAGTTTCTTTCTGCCCACTGCTTTCTGGAGGCGACGCTTCTGGAGGACATGTGGATTCCACAATAAAGTCTGCCAAGGCTTGTCCTTTGATGGCGCTTCTTGGTGCGAACTTGATTCGGAATTCGCTTAGTTCGATCGCCCATTTGATCATTCTTCCTGAAGCATCAGGTCTTTGGAGGAAGTGCTTTAAAGGTTGATTTGTTAACACCGTAATTTCGTGCTCGTGAAAGTAAGGGCGGAGCTTCCTAGCAGAGACTACTAACGCATAGAGGTACTTCTCAACTTCTACATAGTTCATTTCGGTCTTTGTAAGGACCTTAGAAACATAGTACACGGGCGCCTGCGCCTTGTTGACCTCTTTAACTAAAACAGAGCTTACAGCTATGGGACTGATGCCCAGATACAGGAAAAGAGCGTCGCCTTTCTCAGGCTTGGCTAACGGAGGCAATGTCTTCAGATGGTTCTTCAAGTCTTGGAACGCCTGCTCGCATTCCGTGGTCCACTCGAACCTTTTGTTGGCTCGGAGGACCTGAAAGAAGGGGAGAGATTTCTCCCCTGATTTAGCCAGGAAGCGGCTGAGCGCCGCCAGCCTTCCATTCAGCGACTGGACCTCCTTGTGACAAGTAGGGCTCTGCATGTTTTCTATCGCCTCCAGCTATTCTGGGTTCACCTCTATCCCTCGATGGATCACCATGTAGCCGAGGAACTTTCCGGAGTGCACGCCGAAGACGCACTTGGCGGGGTTCAACCGCACCTGGTGGAGGCGCATGCGCTCGAAAGTTCTCCTCAGATCCTCAACATGATCCGTGCCCTTCACCGATTTCACCAGCATGTCGTCGACGTACGCCTCCATAGTGTCGCCTATCATTCCGGCGAAGATTTTGTTGACCATCCTCTGATAGGTCGCCCCTGCATTTAGCAAACCAAATGGCATCACTGTGTAGTGATAAATATCGGTGTCTGCATAGAACGCTGTGTGATGGGCGTCGCTATCCGCCATTTGGATCTGGTTGTACCCTGAGTAGGCGTCCATGAAGCTAAGTAGCTCATGTCCTGAAGTGGCGTCGACCAGCTGGTCGATCCTAGGTAGGGGGTAGGAATCCTTGGGACATGCCTTGTTCATATCCCTAAAATCGACGCACATGCGCCATTTGCCGTTGCTCTTCTTTACCAGAACGGGGTTCGCCACCCACGTCTGGAACCTGATTTCTTTTACGAAGTTGGCCTCTACCAACTTCCCCACTTCTTGCCTTATGGCGATCGCCTTCTGCTCTCCTACGGGGCGTCGCCTCTGAGCTATGGGCTTGATCGTGGGATCAATCCTTAGCTCGTGGCAAATGATATCTTGGCTTATGCCTGGCATGTCGCTGGGCTTCCAAGCGAACAGCTCCTTGAACTCAATCAGTCGCATAGACAAGTCTCTGGCCTCTCCTTCTGGAAGCGACGCGCCTATCTGCACGGCCTTCCCTTTCCCGTCTATTTCAACATCTCGCAGCCCTCCAATCGCCTGGGGGCGATATCTATCCTCCCGTGGGTCCTCCTCCGTCCTGATAGTCAGGGCCTCCTGTTTACCCTTTAGGACGTGGCGACGCGTGGAGTTTACATAGCAGCTTCGCGACGCCGGCTGGTCTCCCTTTACCAGTCCAATCCCATGCGGGGTTGGGAATTTCATCATCTGGTGGTAGGTGGAGTGGACCATCTTGTGTGGGTTCAAGGTCGAACGCCCTAAAATGGCGTTGTAGGCTGTCGGGGCGTCCACGACGATGAACGTGATGTTGGTACTCAGGACCTTCCAGCCGTCTCCTATCCTGACTGGTAAGGTTACCGCTCCCACTGGGTAGGTGGTGAGCGAGGCGAATCCCATGAGTGGGAAGTTTACCTTCTTCAGGTCCTGCTGCTTCTTGCCCATCCGGAGATAGCTCTCCAGAAAAAGCACATCTGAGGAGTTGCCTGAGTCGACCAGCACCCGTCGCATTGTCCACTCCTCGACCTTCAAGGTGATGACCAAAGCGTCGTCATGGGGCGAGGTGACATGCTCCATTTCTCTCTCTGAGAAGGAGATGACCACGTCATCCTCCTCCCTGACTCGCTTTCCTGCTCTGGCCGTTCCTGCCAGTTGGGCCGCGTAAACCTCTCTGGCGACGCCAGTATCACCTCCTGCCGTGAAACCGCCACTAATGACAAATAACTCTTTGTCTCCCGAGCCAGATGCACCTGTGTTTTTTTTTGGCGACGCGCGCCTCTCTCTTTTTGGGCTCCTGGTTCTCTCTCGCCCGGCTATGAAGTTTTTTAGGTAGCCTCACTGGATGAGGCTTTCTATATCTTTTTTGAGGATTCGACAGCTATCAGTCGAATGGCCCTTGCACCTATGGTAACGACAGTAAGCCTTCTTGTCGTTCCCCATTGGTGCATCGCCATTTCTCGCTGCGGGGGGCGTAGCCAAGTCCTTCTTCTCCATCTCTGCCAGTACCACAGAAATTTCTTTGGTAAGAGGCGTGAAGGCCTCATACCCTTCTCTAGGGGGGCGTGGGATGAGAGGGCGGCGCTTCGCCTCCTCCCGACCTCCTTTTCGAGCGCGGTGATCTGGTCGCTGCTCCTCTACTGGGTCCTTCTTGAACTCCCTCTTGCCCGGCCTTCTACCCTCTCTGGCGATCTCCAAGTCGATGTACGACTTGACTCGAGCAGACATGTCTTCCACCGTGTGCACTGGGATGACGCTGAGGCTGTCATTCAGAGCGGCGCCCTTTGGACCGAGAGCCCTGACGAAGGCCCGAATGGTCTCGTCTTCCGTGATGACTTGGTCGATTCCGGCCCGCTCTGTGTTGAACCTGGTGTAGAAGTCGCCCAAGCTTTCATCATGTCCTTGCCTGACCGTGTCCAGGGTCCCTACGCTTTTCAGAAGCTGTCTTAACCCCATATACTGGATTATGAACTTGTCTTTTAGCTCCGACCAGCTTTTTACCGACGCTTTGGGGAGACCAAAGAACCAGTTGGACGCCACGCCGCTCAGGGTGGCCGGAAAGAGGAGCGCGAAATGGTTATCGTCGCTCGTCCTTCCAAGGAGAGAAGCCTCATGGTTCTGCACATGCTCCACCGGATCGCCCTGACCACGATATATATCAATCCTCGCGGGCCTTATGCGGTGCGGGACCGTGATACTCAGTAGCTCGGGGTCGAGCAGCTGGGAATCCCTGTCGCGAACCGGGGCTAGGACGTGCCCGCTCTTTTCTTCCTTGACCTGGCGCTTGACAAAACGAAGCAGCTCCTCCTTTGTCATGTTCCCTATGCGCTGGGAGGCGGAAGAAATGCCGCTGGCAGCGGGGGGACGGGGATGTCGATCTGATGGTGCTGGACGGGAGGTGGCCCCCTCCACCTTGGTGACCACCACCCTGGAGCATCCTGCTCGGCGAGCAGCCTTTTCCTCCGCCATCTGCTCTCGCCTGTCGAGCATGTCTTCTAGCGCGGTTAGTACCTCTGGCGCCAATCCAACCACCGGCAGCCTTCCTGACGAGGCGATCCGGGATTGCGCTGGTGCAGGCCTGGCTGTTTCAGCTCTTACAGCTGTAGGTTGCGGGGAGCGCCTGGTGGGGCGCGCTGCATCCGAAGCAGGGATGTGATGCGGGAAGTGCGCGGTAGGGCGCGCTGCCTCTGAAGGGGGTGGTATGACCGAGGTGCCTCCCAGGTGTTGCTGCAGGTCATGGAGCGAGCTACCTTCTTCGTGTCCTTTGGTGTTCTTTGCTTTGTGATTGGGGGAGCCATGGCTTGTCGTGCTCAAGGTTCCCACAGACGGCGCCAATGTTGGATTCTGAGTTCCTGAGATGCTCCTAGCGGCGCTCCGACGTCCTGCAACAAGGAAAACCCGGGCGATGCCCTTTGTTTCCCCTCCGAAGCTTAAGTGAGCGAGGAGGTTCGTTTGTATATGATAGTAAATCAGAAAGCAAGTGCCTTGAAATAGGGAGGGATGGAGGTATTTATAGCCTCCACCCTTAACCTGAGTAGAGTTTGGATCTGACCCGGGTTATCCGACGTGGCGTCTGGCGTGGCTGAGTGGAGTCCCATTGGGCAGAGTGTTGCCTGGTGTCTGTTGCTCAGTGGGCTTGTTTCTCGTGCCGGAGCTCCATATCAGAGTGGAGAGCCCCCATCACTCCTTGGACCTTGAACCTGTCAGAGTGATGGGCGGGTCTTCGCGTGGCGCGCCACTGACTGCGCGCCCTTCGATGCGTGGCCCCTGATCGGGCCTTGGCTGGTAGGCCGGATAACTGGGCCTGGGCCTTCTTTGTGTGGTAGGCCGGGTAGCTGTCCTGGCCCACTTGGGTATTTAGGCCAGGATCCATCAAGCAACCCTCCACCTTCCTCCCGTCACTTCTCCTCCATACCTTCTACTGGTTTTTCTCCCTCTCTCTCTCTTTTGTTTCCTTAGATTGGAGAACAGGACGGTTTTCTAAATTTCATCCGGTTCTTTGAAAACCACTCGATTTTCAACTTACGAGACGGATTCCTTTACATTTAGTCTTTTAAATGAATCGGTCTGTCACTATGACCGGCCTACGGTCTGAGAGGGTTCGCCCGCTAGTCTGCTTCGGTTCTGAGAACACTGCTTTATAACATGATTTTTTATTTACACTAGTGAATTTGGCGTGTACAGTGCATATGCACTAAATTTAATGTTAAATTGTATTAATTGAAAATTGTTGTATAAAATGTATGATTTCATCTGTTTGGAAATTACAATTTTATTCAAAAACTACAATTGAAAAATACATTCTTCGCTTGAGAAAAAATATTATAATTGTTCATTCAGAAAAAAAAAAACGGTATTATCCTTGTTCATATTTCTTGCTAAATTTACTAAAAAATAACTTCCATCAAAAGGGTTAAATATCAATTTTAACGCGAACTTTGGCCATTTTAGAAATCATTACCTCAACTTTGAATTTTCAGAAAATGACTACCTTAACTTTGGGAAAATGTGCAAATAGCTACCTTCATCCAATTTACCGTCAATTTTGGATGTAAGTTGTGATCATGTGCGCCTCGTGTGTTCATTTTTCGTGTGAAATGTCGAAATTACCCCCAAATGTCATTTACTTACGCAGCTTATGTCCTTCATTCACATTAAAAAAATTAAGATATTGCTGCACCCAAACCCGTTTCCATTCATATCAAATATCATTTGTCTTATGATTGAAAAAAATTGAAACTAGATTAACTGTAGAAGCATTACGAGATTTCAAGCTAAGCTGGTTGAATTCCAAGAAATAGATGCAGATTTCAGAGACTGTGAGCTTTTCTGTCGAAGATGATTTTTCGCAAGATGATTGTTGCTTGAGATGCTGTTTTTAATCGGCCTAATCTCATGACTTTGCTAGTTGTTGAATTCCTGAATGTGGCTGAAAAGTAACAACGCTTCTAAGTTCTAACCATGATAAACAGAAAAAACGTTAAATAGTTAGATGCTAACCAACGAGTGAAAGATTGTAAATTCTTACTGGTGATATGTATTGAACCACTCCTGGGACCTACAATTCAGTTGATGGTTTCCCTGAATAATGAAACATTCCAAAATAAAGCACACGGATTAAGGTAAAAATAAGAACCTTTCACGAAGACACGCATCTTGGTTGTAGTTCTCTGACTCCAAAGCAAAAGCAACCCACATGAGTGCTTCAACTTCTTCCTGTTTGTGTGGCATTAGATCAATGGTGAGAAAGGATTTGGGTGGACAGCAACACCTCTTTATGATAAATCAAGTATTCTCTATTTGAACAACTTACTCAGGAAAGGCTTAATGCAATTACCATCCCCAGGTAACCTAAAAATTGATTCATCAGATTAAACATAAAACAATGAAGAACCACAGATTCACCAGATGCTCCTGTGCCCTAATATTCGGAGCTATCCATTCCCTAAGTTAGACGAATTTAACATATGAATTGATGCTTCCATTTTGAGTTAATATAACACCTAAATACCAAGATGACTAGTTCATATACATAAGGACCATGATTAGTAACTTCAGATTCTCCAGGGTTATGGCAAGACACCGAAAAAAACACGTTCAGAGCAACTCATAAGTGAGTATGAAAACTGACTACCATTCCATTCGATGTAGGTAGCTTCCGTCCACAATTGACGGTAAATTGGATGGAGGTAGCTATTCACCTTTGTTCAAAGCTGAGTTAGTCGTTTTTGAAAATTCACAAGCTGAGGTAGTGATTTGTAAAATGGGTAAATTTCGGGTAGCGATTTAGTATTTAACCCAATACTAGACATCAAACATTCATTAGTATTTTATGTAATGAAAATTTTTTATTTTATTTTATTTTTATAACAAAATTGTTTTTCAATTACATTAAATTAATAATAATAATTATAAAATGACTTCACAATAATTTTGCAAAAAAACGTAATATTATATATTAATCAATAAATTTAATAATTATTTGTAATTTCATTCTATACATTGTTGACAATATGGAATATTCATATGCTATTCACCTGGTTAATTATTTATAATTATTACTTTTATCAATATATCTAATAGTATTAATGTTGACTTAGTAAGAATCGTTAAAACTGAATTTGTATAAATGAACAGATAAATATCATGCATAATAATATTATATGTTTTGTATTATGCATAAATCAAAGTAATGTTTTTGGGATGTAACAAGTATTGCATTTTCATCCAGAGAATGATCAAAATGAAATAAAAGGTAGAATGGAAAGAAAAAAAATCATTTAATTTTTTTAATTAGTTATTTAAGTTAACTCACCGAGTGAGTTTAGCAAAAACTCGAGGGTCTTCGCTTTGTCACACTTGAATTTTGGGAGAATCTTCAAATCCTAATTTTGATGCAATGAATTTAGAAATGGATTACTCATGGGAAAAAAATTACTAATTTTATTAATGAATCCCAAAAAATAGAGTAATAAATTATGTAAAATACATTTATTCGTGAATGAGTTTTTAAGAGAATGATGGACATGCAATAAAGAGGAGAATGATTACGTATTATAGAGAAAATAAATATGAAGAAGTGAATAAGTTTGTATTGTATAGGTGTGACTATTGGTAGAGTTGTGATGCATGAGAATGGTAGATGTATGGTTATTATAAATGTATGAAGAGATTTATAATGTAATTGTTGACTAAGGGTTGTAATCAAAATTGTAAAATCGGAGAGATTAACTTAACTTTTAATATTAAGGATGATAATTTGATGCATAACGCCTGGGTGCAATTGTTTTTTAAATAATTATATTCTTGTTTGTCCGTGGATCTTTATGTTGAGTAGAAGGCTGATTCAGTGGATCTATTTCCAATGAATATTATCACTCAATAACATATTCCAGACTGGTTCTTTTCTCTTTGTTGTTATCGAATAAAGGGGATCTTCCTGGTTCCGAATCCACGTCACATTCAAGGCAAGCGAAGATGTTTTAATACAGTTTCATTTTCCAGTTATTTTCCAGTTATTGTTGAAATTAACGACGAAGCATCGGTTTATTAACCGTAGGACAAAGCTACTTGTCCCTATGTCTTTTTGTATCTATGTTGTTGCTATGTCGGTTACACAAATTCTAAATTCAGAGCATACTCTACATTTGTGCATGTTTTTTGTCAACCCAACAAGTATTATCTCAGCTCACGTAAAAAAATTATAATTTCATTTTGTTAATTTACTAATTATTGATTCATCATCAATAATACTAGAATAATATTAATCAAGGAGGAACATATTTTCAGAGGCAATAATACTAGTATATATCGTATTCGTATTCGTGACCCGGCCAATATTCAGGGGCACGTGTCCACTCGAAAGCGAGTGACACCTCTTACTAGGACATGCGACACTCCTCATACATTCCTCTGACAATGAGACATAAAGAATAGGGTACATTAAAAGGGTAAAGTATATATGAATGCCCTGACACTTTTGTGTCTAGCGACCATATCAAAATATAAAGTTATTACACAAATGACCGACCATGATAACAACTAATAATGGACCCATGTTAATTACCTCTCTAATTTACCCTCATTCTTTCTCATTGACGCCAAATTGATGCTCTTACTCTTTATATACTATTGCACTACTCTTAAAACCTCCAAGTGACTTTATTTATCTGAGGGAAAAATTCGGTCTTTCCTTATTAAAGGTGATTAAGTAACAACGGATTTGACGACCCGATTAACCAAGATTCAACATTGGTATCATATTTGGGAGCGTGACAACAAGTCATGACACCACCTAATACTTGAGCGAACGCTGGAAGGAAAGTCTTAAAGGTGTCGATTTGGTTAGAGCTTCTCAGTTCCAACCAAGGATTTCCTTAGGGGCAGTGCCGCTCCTCGTGGGACCCTGGTTAAAAGTGGGAGTACAAGTGTTATCTCCAGTTTTCGTTCTAACGGACCCGAGAGACTCTTGTTCATGGATCATTCACTCCTATCGCGTCGCCCTAGAGGAGCCCCTTAACATATGGGAGTGATGCTCTAAGGGACTCCACTAGAGATGCTCTTTCATGAGTCATGTGGAGGGGTTGATTAATAAAGACAACTAATCCCCAAATATAAGGCTCAAGGCAACTTAACCCACCAAGGACGTTCCTAAATTAGTTGCTAGAATGTAGCAGTCATCTTATAAGCGACATCCCCCAAAGCAGAAAACTGGGGAAAGTCAAACACCGTGTCAAAATCATCGCTTAAAAAGGGCTTGTACCCCTATAAATTAAGGAAGCTTCGTGCTTTTATGGTAACGCTACCCCAAGGGGTTAAGAATGCAAGCTCCTATAACGAATAGTATGGAAACTCCCGTATTCGACTATGAACAAGGTGTCACACACCTTCTTAGTATCGACTCCTAACAAGTCTACTACGAAGATTTAGTATGCAGACCAAGCAGGAATACCATTAACGAGTTTCCTCAACTAGCATTAGCGTTGCCCCTTTAGAGAGCAACCCCTATGGGGACGGCTGACATGCTAGTCAAATCTCCCACGGGCTAAGGACAAAGTGATATCTAAAATAAGGTATAAAGTGATGATTCATCAAAAAAATCTAGGCAAAAGCCTAAAAAGAGTGACACTTTTATTAGGCTCAGGAATGATAAAAGACAACTGGACTGTCGTCCTAACGATTAGAGACAGCATGTTCCATGCATGTTTATACTCATAAGAGTGGTGCTCCCAGGGAGTACACAATCCCCACATCACCCCAGGTTCAAGAGAACAATTTAAAGGTGGGTGAAAAAGATAACAAGGCTGCTTATGGCCATGGAGATGAGAACGGATATGCAAACAAAATCAAGGCCTTAGCATTGACAGAACTGTGCGTCGCTCTTGAACAAGGGAAAACAACACCCATTGTGTGTGTCGCCCTAGAGAAGAGGGCAGTCACATCACGCCTAAACGCATCAACCCAAAACAAAGAAATCATTCTGCAAGGGTAACCCCAAAGGTCATTGCCCGCCCTAACAAGAATATATGATAGAACGATTTTTCGCACACCAAGGCAACATCTTAAGCGACACCTAGAATGTAAGGGCCTTATTGATATCTAAGCCTTAATGGTTCTTTGTACTTAAGGGTAAAAAAGTAAAACAAGGGTGACACTTGAAATGTATCCCATTTATACGTCGCAAGACTTTTATTGAAATTAGGGAAAGAATGAATTTTATGTCTATATGGCATCGCTTCAGATAAATCTAAACCTTATATTTTATATTGAACTTAAGGAATAAAATGTCTTGGCGACGATTGCTATTTAAATTTTAATGGTTTGTATTGAACTTAAGGAATGAAAAATCCAGTTGACAATTGATATATCTAAACGTTGGTGGTTCATTATGAACTTAAGGAATAAAACATCTAAGCGATGATTCATGTGGGAGTCTTAATGGTTCATTTCTAGGGACAAAATGATCTTTATGCCTACAAGGCGCCGCTCTTGACAAGGTTCAACCATAAAGTCATCACTCGTATCTCAGACACTCAACATTCGGTTACTCAAAACAAATGCGCTCCAATTAATACCAAAGGTGAAAATTTAGACTTTATTAACAAGAGGTAATACCACATCAAGGGCAAAACCCCTACCAAAAAAATAATTCTAGACGTCCCATTGATGTAGTGTCGCATCACATGGAAAACATTTACTTCTCAACAAACAAAAAAGACTAAAATTGACCCACTACAAGAGGCTTGTAAATAAATCAACCAAGGAAAGCCCTGGCACTTTTTCAGCACCAAAGACTGCCATCAACCAGATCCCTCGTCTCCTTGGCCCAATCCCTAAAAAGGGAAAAGAAATCCCCCTAACACTCCACCAACCACCACCAAGACTACTGTAAAAGGGTTTTTCCTGAGTTGTTGCCCGGATGTTGGGGGAACCTAATCGGATGGAGTGTTACTTTTTGCATTGCTCGGCCTCCACCTGAATTTCGAAATCAGTCCATGATCTTGTAGCTCTGATACCATGTTAGGAAAGTAGACACATATGAGGAGAGAAGTGAGAGTTTAGTGCCATGACTAAGGAGAATATCATCTTAGCACCTTAGCATTCACTAAACTTTCATTTCTCTCCTCATATGTGTCTACTTTCCTAACATGGTATCAGAGCTACAAGATCAGGGACTGATTTCGGAATTCATTTGGAAATTCTGTGGGAAATTCAGTTGCAAATCATCACTGTTCTTCATTCCGTTTCCAGCTTCCCGCTTAGTTCATCCTTCGTTCATTCAGCTTCGCTCAGCAAATTCCAGCAACATCCTCGTTCGAATCAAGCAGCTCTCGTCCTTAGCAAGTTCAGACGAGTAGAGATCCATCGATTCAAAGCAAACTGAGATCAGATTTCAACAGCAATCCATGCAATCTTCCTCAATTATGTAATTCTGCAGAAGATTCAAACAGCATCAGCAATCCGTGCGATCTTCTTCAATTCTGTGCGATGGAGATCTTCTTCAAATTCGTGCGATTGTGATCTTCTTCAATTCTGTGTGATCTTCTTGCAAAGATTCGTTCCAAGAAAGCAGCAAGAATCGTCCCAAGATTGAAGCAGATAAGCTCTGTTCTTCGCAACTTTGTTTCCTCTATTTTTAGTTGTTTTCTCTGTTCTGCTGGTCTTCGATTTTCTATTTTGCTCCCTTATGATTTGGATGTTGTGATTTGGATGTTGTTTTGTTGCTAGACTGCTTGTATCTGATGCTAGATTCAGTTGTTCTGATGCTGAGATGCTGAAATATGTTCTGCTATGGTTTTGCTGCGCTCTGGTGTGCATTCTGTTTTGGTTCTGCTGCGTTCTTCTTCGTTTCTCTGCTGGTGTTTGTGCATGACTGATTGCCAAGATGAAGCAGATTTGTGCTTCATGTTGGCTTCATCTCGGTCTTCCACAGTTCTCTCCATTCATGGCGTCCTGATGGTTGTGGAAATGAAGTTGACCTGTGTTTCATTGTTGTGGTTCATACTGATTCATTGTTGTGGCTGCTGATTTATGCTAATTCGCGATGATTCATGTTTGTTGAGTTGATGTGCTGCTGATTCCTACTGAGCTGCCTCATGAGATTGATGAATTTGTTGATCTCGATTGATGCTACTAATATGAGATTACTTCGATCTTTGGTCGACTGCAAGTTCGAGTACTGATCAGATGCTTTCTTCTTGTTTTCGTTTAGCCTAAAGTGGTACGATCACGATCGATGACCAAGAAGGCACCACAGACATAACCATGGCGACATTGCTTTTGTTTTATCTCTTGCTTGTTCGTATCGTCTACCTACGTGTTTGTGTTGGGATTGATGGATCGTCGTCAGAACCGAGTAGACCTGTACTCGTTTATTGAAGACGCAAACCAAGCATACCTGTGCTTGTTCTGTTGCAGCTCCAGTGCATCTTCAGTGCTCCAGCCATGCAGCTTCAGTGCTCCAGTAGTGCTTCAGCCGTGCGGCTCCATTGCACTTTCCGTGCCCTAGCCGTGCCTAGACAGTGCAGCAGCCGTGCTTGGAAAGTTCACCACTAGTGCAGCTCTATTACTCAACATGTGCAGCTCCAGTGCACCTGTAGTGCAGCAGTAGTGCCTTCGCAAGTTCATCATTTGCAAGTTCAAAAGTTTAAGATTTTTTTTTTTTTTTAACTTTAGGAGGTTAAAGTAGAAAGGGGAATGTTAGGATATATGATATAGAGTGTTCTAGGGTAATCTAAATGTGTTGTACATTTCCTTGATTGTCCAAATGTGCATGATCATACACTCCAAATAATGAAAAGCCTACAATAGGATAATAAAAGGCGTCAGAACAGGGTCTCGACGCGCGAATCCCGACGTTTCTTAGTGCCTCCTCCGGGATAAATGCCTCAAGGTGTAGATTCGCCTCACACATCTACAACCACCTCGAATAAATCCTCCAAGTGCAGTTTGGGATCCATGGTGAATGGCCCCAAGGGCCACGCAATGCCACTTTGGATGAAGAAGTACTGCCAATTGTGATTGGAGGTGGTAAATTTGGATACCCCGACTAAGGGCGAGAAGGGTCCCATTACCATTGTGCTGAAAAATTGGGGTACCTTTTTCGGAAAGGCCCACATGAGAATAGTTAAGTTGAAGCGAAAGAAGCAACGAAAAAATTGTAGGGAAAAGGGGTAGCCTCGACGCATCCATAGTACTTTAAACCCTAGCCACATCCAAAAACCGTCGGGTGTGATCTCGGTAGAGAAAATCCTAAGACATTTGCAGAGGTTGATCATGTCCTCGCATTAGGGGAAGCAGAAATCCGCCTCAAACTTAATTTGAAGAAACAATACAAAACCTAAAGATAACACCACTCTCAATAGGAGATGATCCTAGAGAAATCATGCCATCTCAGGATGGTAAAAGCAAACCAATACACTAGTGACGCTCATTGTGAGTTAAGTGGAGGATTTGACAGCCAGAAGCCCAACAGAACCACCCTAAGGGGTATTAAATACTTTGCCCATAAAGTCTAACTTAAAAGGTAGTGTCCTCTACAAGTCATAAACACCTTTGTTAATAGCTTAAACACACATCATATAGCTTAAAAACACCTTTGGTCAAAAGTCATCACTCACACGAGAACTGACTACAATAACATACGACTTAATTCGAACACTGATTAAGAAGTAAATGCCAAGTTAAAGGGGTACAGTAAATAAGAATGTCATGACATTGTTGTGTCAGACCACCGTGTAAGAATATAAAGTTACCATGGTTTAAGGTGTCAGACTCACAGAGGGTCAACCATGGTAAGAAATTGACCATGGACTCACGTTACTACCCCAATAAATACCCCATCATTTCTCATTACTAGATTGATTCTCTTACTCCTTATATATTGCTCTACTATTCTTAAAACCTCTTACTCGCTTTATTATTGGATGAGAAACCATGTGGAAAATTCGGGTCTTCCTCTGATCACTACAAGAGAGTTAGCATTTAACGGATGAAAAAAAGTTTTTTTAATGGCTCAACAGAAATGGATTTGTCACAAGAAGTGTTGGAAGAATTATCGCGACTCAAATTTGGTAAAGCCGTGAAAATTAACGACCAAAATAAATGAGTCATGAAAAATATTTTAATTTTTTTTATTTCTTATTTTTTACGGCTCATTAAATTGAGCTGCCAAAAATATGTCTATTTTTAAAAAATATATACATATATGGTATTCGTCCCTTTTCCGGTGCTCCACCTCCGTCTAGGATTGAGCTGTTGTCATCGAGACACATTTGGAGGTTGGCAAGGTGAAGTACAAGATGCTCCCTCTGGTTTTTGATGTTGTCTTTCTGGAAGCCGAAGAATAGGCGAGGCAATCGAGTAGGTTGTAGTGTGACGACCATTGTTGGAGGGATGGTGACTTCTAAAGATCGTTGACGGCACAAAGGCCATTGTAGGCGGCCCGGGCCTCTAGATATTTGAGGGTTGGGTGGTTGGCAAGGATGTCACGGACGAGGATTATGTTGTATATTTCTTCAGCATGTTCCGGTCTTGTCGGAGGATTGGGCTCGCCAGAAGAGTTTCTAGCACCACCAACGGGATGTTGCGGTTCTCCGTAGGGAGTTCTCCTAGCCTAACTAGCTTTGCTTCTCCTTATAGGGAGTTCTTTTCGAGGTAGTAAGAGGTGGAAAGGAAGTAGCCCTTGTCTCTGTCCGGACGATCATTCTTCTGGCATGTTGTCAAAAGAATAGCGAAAAGTTTGAAATGAGAGTTGAATATTATGGGAGCGGGAAGATTGAAAAGTTTTGAAAAAATAATTATTTTTTAACAGTTTAATAGTGATTGAGCCGTGAAAAATAGCGAAAGGAAAAAAAATTCCTTTAAAAAAAATGACGGCTCAAAAAAGGAGTCGTACAAAAAATTTAATTTTCTTTTATTTCGCAGAGCCGCGAAAAATAATTATTTAAAAACAAAATGGTGACTCATCCAAGATTGAGCAATGGAAAATTCAAAATAAAAATGAAATACAAATTATAGGACGGCTCAACTATTTTTATGTCGTGAATAATCAGATAAATAAATTATTTACGACTCAGTAGTATTTGAGTCGTCCTATTCAACCGTTGTGTCACCCTTCTCCCTTAGTGGATCTTATAGACTTGTCTCATTTTATTCAAAATCACAACAAATGTTGTGACTAATGGTCATCTAGTGAACATAAAAAAAAACATGTATAATGATCTTTCTCTTTTCACGATTCTACCGCCCTAATCTAAACAAACTTGGACTTGAGTCGACTCAAGAGAAGGAGAACCAAGTTTACTTAAGAAGATGAGAGACGACTCAAAAAATTCTGACTTAGCTCAAGTTAATTAGAAACATGGTAAAAATGGTTAGTAGAGAAATTAGCGAGTGAAAATTTCACAAGTATTTTTGTGATGTCCTTCACCTTTATTTATCTATATAGGAATGTTTCGAAGAGCTTGAAACCAAGTAAAACTGTCCTAAATTTTGAAAGTCATAGGCTGTCTTTCCAACCCCAAATAATAAATGTGTTTTGAGTGTTGTAGAGTTAGTTTCTTTATGGAGTTTATTATTTGGACTTATACCTAAAAAAACACTTGGCTAATTAATTAGAGGTATCAAAATGGGTCATTTATGTCGGTCTTGGGTCGTGTCAAGGACCCTCTGACCCAAACACGACCCGTGTAATAACATGAGACAGTTTTTTTAAGTCAAACCTGACCCGCGGGTTTAAAATTGAATAATAAAAATGAATATGATTAATTATTGATATGATGTAATGAATGATTTTAACTATATTTTAACAGTTTTATACAGTTTAGTATTGTAGTATAGTTATAAAAAGAGGGTAAAATACGAGTTTTCCCCTAAACTTTGAGCCAGAATTAAGATTCTCTCTTAATATTTGAAATTAGAAATTTTAGTCCTAATGTTTGGACAAGATTCAAATTTCCCCCTTACCGTCATTTCTCCATTATTTTCATACGAATTCGGTAATATGTGCGGGTCACGTAATATTTTCAAGATGGGACATGACAAAATTGCTCTCCTTTCAATTTCCCTCATGATTAGTTCAGTGTCCCTCCTCAAAAATCCACCCCCACCCCCAAACGAAAAGAAGAACTACAATATTTCATCTTCTCCTTGCTTCGGGTTCGAGTGCTTCGACTTCCATTGCTTCGGGTTCCAGTCGCGACGTACCTTGGCTTTGCCTTTCAGTTTGCAGAGCAGCACCGCGACGTTCCCAAGCACCAAGGTAAATTCCAATTTTTCGTTTTGGTGTGGAATTTCGCAAACCAATTCGAATGTTTAGGGTTTAGGTTTGCTTGTTCCAGTTCCCGCGCTAAGTCGCGACCTTATTCTATTTTAGAGTTTAGGTTTGCTAGGACTTGCTGATCGGAAGGATTTGCCCAAGGGTTTGTTGATGATTTAAGTTTGTTTCTTCTCTATTGAGGATTTGCCCAAGGACTTGCTAGGACTCGATTTTTCCAACTTTTAGGGTTCAGAATTTTTGTATGGATAGGCTATTATTTGCTAAGTGTGATTGTGGTGTTGTTCCGTTTACAGGTGTATCAAATAGGTTATGTGCCCCCCAAGGATCGCCTAGTTACACACTACACACATTTTATGGGGGTAGGTTCGATACGAGGTTATAATCCGCAATCACATCTGTTAATACTTGAAAATGATAGCTTTGAAGAAGATTGCGTCTACATTGCCGCGAGAATCAGCTAATTTGAAGAGGGAACTTGATATGTTGAAGCAACTTAGGGTTTCGACTGTTCTTCGTGAAAGGAGTTTGTTGAAGTTCAAACACTCCCAAATGCAAAGTTTGCGTAGATGTATAGAGTGAAAGAAGGGAAATTTTGTCATTTCCAAACTTGAAAAAACCATGTGACCCGCACATGTAACTGAATCCGTTTGAAAATAACGGAGAAATGACGGAAAGGGGGAAATTTGAATCTTGTCCAAACATTAGGACTAAAATTTTAAATTTCAAAATTAAGGGTAATCTTAAATTCGGCTCAAATTTTAGGGGGAAACTCGTATTTTACCCTTAAAAAGAAAAGTTAAAAGCATCAGTTAAAATATATGTAATTTACTAATAGTAACTTTTACTTTTGTTTAGTTTATACAAATAATATTTTCAATCCATAAAATAAGTTAGATCTACAAATATTTAAATATAAAGTTCCATAAAACTATAAAAGAAAATTTATTGATATATTGTTTTTAATATGATAAATTTTAGGTTATTGAGATGTTTCTAATTAATACTTTTAACTTTAAAAAAATTCACATAGTTATAATGTTTAAAGCTTTTATGTTTATTATACTAATAGTAATAGTGAGTTGTGTTTAATATGTCGAGACACTATGATAATAATATTAATTTATATCTAATTTGTAAAATAAGTCGAGACAAAAACAATTAATGAAGTTTCACCAAAATATAAAAAAAACAAATATTAAGAAACTATGATAATAATATTAATATTTTTTCTTCACATATGAAATTTTATATTTCCTTGCATAATTATAATATAATACATAATATTAGACATGAAACTATTAATTTATAAAAAGGATAAATAACACATAATATTACATAGAATTTAGTCTTAGCGATAAATGTTAATAACAAGCTTTAATATGTGCAGTTAATTATTGATTTTTATACAATATAATATTATGAATTTTATTATTTCAATAAAAAGATTTGATAAAAAAAACTATAAATTCACATGTGAAGTAAGTAGAAATTATGTTTAAAAATGAGGCTCTACATAACTATATAAAAATTATTGAGAAACTATATGGTAATATTAATATATATTTTCTATATATGTGTTCAAATTTATATTGCATACATAATTATAATTGGGTACATAATGTTAGACATGCAACTATTAATTTAAAAAATACATAAAATTAGTTATAATTTAGTATTCAAAATGAAACTTAATAACAAAATTTCATATGTGCACTTACTTGTTTTTTTTATATAACATAATATTATAAAATTTAGTATTTGAATAAAAATTTAATAAATCCACATTTGAATAACAAAGAAATGATTGAATTTTTGTAACTTATACGGAGAATGAATAAGAATGTTTAAAAGATTTTAAAGTGAGTTACATGACATATCACGTATGCATTAAGATTATATGTTTGTCATGTACCAATAAAATATTATGAATTTAACATTAAAGTGATAAAATGTAATAAAAATATTTATTATGACAATTCTATATATTCTAACCAAATTAATATAGATTGCAAGATGAAACTAAGTTGTAACAGAAATCTTGTGTGAGGACCTAAGGGAATAGAAAGAGAGAGTAGACGGTTCATGAAAGTAATCTCGTTGAGTTGCAAACCCTATTTATACTCCTTCCTGAAGTAGTGAGACCATATCCAATCAATACATAACAATCGCAGCATACAGATTGATCTCGATCAATGGAAGTGGTTTGTGTGAAAGACTTCAAGATTGGAGAGTGTGAGGGACAAAGAGTTGTAGATGGAGAAACGATGCCGCTTCTTCTTCAACCTTTCGACCCGACGAAAAGTGATGTCAGCTCGCTTCTCTCTGCCTTGAGGAAGAACAAGGAATGGTTCGAGCAGATGATCGTGAAGAACAGTGCTGTCCTCCTTCGAGGGTTTGATATTCGGAACGCCGAAGATTTCAACGAAGTGCTGGAAGTGTTCGGGTGGGAGGACTTCCTCTACGTAGGTCCTGCTCCTCGTACGCATGTCTATAAGCGGGTCTGGACCGCCAACGAGGGTCCCTTATCTGAGTTCATTTACTACCATCATGAGATGGTGTTGGTGAGAAATCCATCATATCTCTAATAATATACATATATATGATTAATTAATTAATTAATCTTTTTCATGTGTAATAGATAGATAGATATAACAAGTATTTTGTGTGTGGATGCATGCATGCAGTTTAAGCAGTCCCCAAAGAAGGTTGTGCTGTTCTGCGAAGTGCCACCACCAGAAGGAGGACAGACTCCATTTGTCCCGAGCTTTAAGGTGACGGAGAAGATGGTGAAGGAGTTTCCGGAGGCAGTAGAAGAGATGGAGAAGAAGGGACTCAAGTACACTTTCAGTGCTCCAACCAAGAGCGATACTTCCTCCATGAGGGGTCGGGGTTGGGAGGATGCCTTTGGAACCTCAGACCGGGCGGAAGCGGAGCGAAGGTATACAATGTATTTATTTAGTATTTTTATAGCTATCAACTAATATGAAATGAAAAATAAAAAAATTTAGAGGCCGGCAGATGTGCAATACCTATTGTTCTACCGCACACATACGGACATACAGATAAGGACGAAGCTAACATCGGAAAAAGTATCAATATTTTTAATTTAAGCCTTTTAAATTTTATATTTGCTCCTCCTACTGATTTTTATTATTTATACATTATTTTAATTTTTACCCTGACTGTATATATATATATATAATAGGGTTAGGGAGATGGGAATGGAAATCGAGTGGCTAGCCGATGGCGGTGCAAAGACTATATTGGTTCCTAGAACCCTAACCAGGGTGTTTGAAGGAAGAAAGGGGAGGAGGATGTGGTTTAACACGGTGGTAGGGATGCATGGCAAGGAGCACAGTTCAGCCACCATGGCGGATGGGACTGAAATTCCTGCGGAGGTGGTGAAGAGATGCGGGGAGATAATAGAGGAAGAGAGTATCCAATTCAAGTGGGAGACGGGTGACGTACTCTTTCTCGATAACATGGCCACTCTCCATGGCCGAAGACCTTCTCTCCCTCCAAGGAAAGTTCTTGTGGCCACTTGCCTCTGATCGAGGACTCGCTCTTCTCCTTCTTATTTACAGTAATATATATATAATGCAAAGGCAATAAGTAGTAGGTACGGTGCGACCCGTAATTAATGTGAGATCCATGCCCACTCCATATAATATCTACTTTGCAATAACATGTATACTTGGTGACATCTCTCCAAGCGAGGATCTTCATATATATACGTTTCTTATTGAAATTTATGATAAATATAAGTTGTGATAGCATGCGCAACATTATCCAAAATGATCACCCAAGAAAAATGAAGACGATCCTGGTAGTTAGTAAAAGGAAACTAAGCGGGAGGTAAAAGTAAATATTATATATATATACTTATTAATCTTTACCTTTCTCCACGACTCCACCCTTCTGTTCTATTGCTTAATAGTTAGTTACGTATGTGTCCTGAGTTCAAATTGAAAAATGAGGTAGTGCTATCTTAGCAGTAAATGAATGGACAACATTGGTGAATACTCTGAAAATTGTGGAGTGAAAAACCACACGTAAAAAAATACAGATGATAGCATGACAAAAGGGTGCGGTAGGAAAATGGACCCCTAGCACCGAAACATCATAAATCAAAGTGGTTAGTTAAGAAACATCGTAATTGTCCTCGTGTATATAAATAAACCCCTAGGGGGTTGCCCATACACACTGACAATATACACTCAATATACAATATCTAATAAGACTCTAGTTTGTCTTAGGGTTTCAACTATGGAAATTGAGGGACGCTCCATTAATATGACATTCCTCTAACCGGTATCGTCGCCGTGACTCCAAATCGTCACTGCTCTCGCACATTTCTGCTACCGCACGTCGATATACCAACCGATGTACGTATAGTTCCGGTATTACACTGTTTTTTTCATACTAATGTGCTATTTCTCGTGCATGTGAATCTCGAATTAATTGGTATCAGAGTCAGATGTCAACACTGGGCATGTGGGTTATTCGCTCACCACGCTTCCGCTGCGTCACTCTCGAATTTCAATAGTACCATACAAAAAATGTTGTCCACCCTATTACCCTTTTGGTCCTTCAACTTTAGTATTCTAGTTTAAGTTCCTACAACTATATGTTAATAATATAGAAGAATTAAATTTTTAATAATATTTTTGGGTTAAAATTGCATAAAAATCTAAAATAACATGCAACTTGTCACAATGATTTCTGTTAAAAATACTTAATCCCGTGAAAAACACAATCTTCTTAAGACAACTTCGCCCCCTCCCCTCTCATCGTAATTTGTTCATGCAAGAGGAAAGTTGGGACAATTACCTCCCAGGATAAACAGTGTCGTTAATGCGAAACAAACACAGTATTTCCTTTAACTGAATTGAACAACACCTGAACTAGGACGTCGACGGAAATTCAGACTCAAAACGTGAAAGCACAAAATTAGACTGAACCTAGAGGATTTCTGGACTATGTATAAATGGTGAAGAAGCATACCCTATTTATAGTTTTTATTCACCAACCATGTAATAATTAGGGTACTAAATAATACCCCTAATTAAATTTTACAAAACTGAAGAATTAATTCATCAAAAAAACAAAACAATTCCAACAGAAAAATAATAATAACTTTTTAACAATAAGAAAAAATGAGCCGAGTCGGAATCAGATAAAAAAAATACATTTTTAATAAAAATCGACTCGCGCAAGGCAGGTTTTTCGGAGCGACAATCATGCCCGCATGATGCGAGCGCATACGTGGATCAACCCTAATAAGGAAGTGCCAATCAGATTGATCTGCACCCCTCCTGGAGCATTTCTTCTAGCAACTTGTTACACTTGTATGAAGTAAAAAATCAATATCTATTAACCACACACAAAAACAAAATGGTCGGTGTGGGATTGCATTTATAATGTTTCCTTCTCAATTTGCCAGTGAAGCAAGATTGGTACATTTTTGTTTCTCGTCCAAAAGGCCAATAATCCCCCACATGAATAGACAATTGATAGAGTTCTTAAACGCTCTAAACTGAGAATAAAAGTTCAACGGTTAACACCTGCTTAGAATAGGTAGGTCTTACCATTTGAACCTTCCCTTGTGAAGTTACATCGACTTTATTGACTAGTCAGTAGATGCAATATCTTTGACGATTTCCATAATATAGTTGCACCCCCTAGGGTAAATACGAGCATTAGTTGCACACAAGCATCTTCCTAATATTGTTAAGTTCACCCGTTCATGTCCATTCTGAGCATGGGCATTACCTGGTTCTTCAAGATTTTCTAAGATTTGTGCTCTCAACAATTCATTTCGAAGCGACCCCTCTTCTCACTTGCATAGGTGATTCATTGTCTAAAGTGTTGTTCAAACACTCTACCGAGATATCTATATTTCTGAATCATTAAAACATTTACTTAACCTTAACAACTATCATCACTGTTTCTCGTCATAGGAATGGACTTGGGGTTTAAAATCTCACACATTGATCCAACATCACTCTCGTGATTAGGTTTCCTTTTGAACCTCCAGTCAACTAGATTGAGTTTTTCTTCTCAAAAGTGTTTACTGCACGGACTGAGCCTCATTCCTCTCAATGATTGACCAACTTTCTCTTTATTTAACCCACTGGTTAATAAATCTGCTATATTATCCTTTGATTTTACATAAATGATAATGATAATTCCAGTCAAGAGCAATTGTCTAATGGAATTATGTCTACGACGGATATGCTTATACTTACCATAATACATATGACTTTGTGCCCTGCCAATTGCAGATTGAGCATCGCAATGTATGCTAATTGCATGCACTAGTCTTGGCCACCTATTAATATCCTCAAGAAAATGGCATAGTCATTCAACTTCTTCAACACATTTATTCAATGTTGTAAACTCAGATTCTATGATGGATCTGGCAATGACTGTTTGCGTTGAGGTTTTTTAATAATATAGTTGCACCTACTAGGGTAAACACGAAACCACTTGTGGAGTTCGAGTCTTTTGATGTCGATATCCAATTAGCATCACTATATCCTTCTATAACAGTTGGATATCTCCTATAATTCAGCCCATAACTACGAGTATATCTCAAGTATCTGAGTAATCTTTCGATTCCATCACAAAGATTAATACTTGGATTACTTGTATATCTACTCATCAACACACGAGCATCGTGTGTTATATCAAGTCTTGTACATATCATCAAGTACATGACACTTCCAATGACTCTAACGTACTCTACTTGAGAGACACTTTCTCCTGTATTTCTTGAGAAATACTTATTTGGATTTATTGGAATGCATACCTCCTTTTTGTCATCCTTGTTGAATTTTTCTAATATTGTATCGATATAATGAGATTGGCTTAGAGCAATTATTTCTGATGTCTGATTAATCTTAATTCCAAGAATTGTATCAGCAAGACCCATATCATTCATTTCAAATCTCGAATTCAAAATTTCATTCATGGATTTCATCATTTTATAATTACTTTTAATGATAAACACGTCATCAACGTAAACACATAGATAACATAACTTTCATTCTTATCTTTCACGTAGATGCATGTGTCACATTCATTTATTTTAAATCCCTTTTCAGGATGATATTGCCAAAAATTTTATGTCACTGTTTCAGTGCATGTTTCAGACTGCATAGTGATTTTACCAATTTACATACATTCTTTTCTTGTCCTGGCGCAATAAAGCCCTTGTTCTATTCCATGTAGATCTCTTCCTCCAAATCTCCATTTAAGAAAGCTGTTTTTACATTCATTTGATGTACTTTCAAATTTCGCACCAACGCTATTGCGAGCATCATCCTTATGGATTTTATTCTAATGGTCGGAGAGTGTGTGTCAAACTAATCAAGGCTTTCTATCTTTTTGTAATCCTTAATTACAAGTCTAGACTTAGACTTGGTAATGGATCCATCCGTTTTCATTTTCTTTTGAAAACTCACTTGTAACCTATTGGCTTGGATCCAGGAGGAAGATCCACTAACTCACATGTATGATTTTGTAAGATTGATTTAATTTCACTATTGGTTGTTTATTTCCATATAGGTCCTTCAGAAGAATTTACAATTTTTTGAAATGTTTGAGGTTTAGCTTCAAGCATTTACGTTAAAAAATTTGAACCAAAATATTATTATACTCGTGCTCATTGGCTTTACCTGGGCTTTACTTCGGGTTCTACCTCAACATGTTCTTCATTTTCTAGGTCTAGACCATTACATCAATACTCTCATAAGTTCGTTTCGACGAACTTGTATTTCCCATAGACTTAGCCGGAAATACTTCTTCAAAGAAATGTGCATTTCTTGATTCCATTATCGTATCCTTGTGTATATCTGTAATCTTTGAATCATGCACAAGAAATCGATAAACATTATTTATTTGAGCATATTCAATGAAGATGCAATCAACAGTTTTTGGTCCATTACTTACCTTTTTAGATGGAGGTACTATTGCTTTAGCAAGACACTCCTACACTCTGATTTGATCAAAAGAAGGTTTTCTACCTTTTCATAATTTGAAAGGTGTTTTCTCTTCTTTCTTTCGATGTACCTTATTTAAAAGGTAATTGCTACTTAAAATAGTTTCCCCCACATATTCTGAGGTAACCAAAAACTTATCAACATTGAATTCATCATCTCTTTCAATGTTCAATTTTTCCTTCCCGCCACCATGTTTGATTGGAGTGAATAAGGCGGTGACCTCATGTATGATATTGTGTTAAGCACAAAACTAACCAAATGGAGCATCATACTCGTCACCTCTATCACTACGCAACATCCTGATTTTTTTGTTAAGTTGATTATCAACTTATTGTTTGTAAGGCTTGAACTTTTCAATAACTGCATCTTTACTTTTCAACAAGTATACATAGCAATATTTTGTACTATCATCCAGAAATTTGATAAAGTATTTATTTTCGCCTCTCGTTTGGACAAACTTGAAATCACAAACGTCGCTATGTATCAAATCAAGAGGTTATGTATTCCTTTCAACTGAATGAAAGGATGACCTAATTAATTTAGCCTCAACACATATTTTACACTTATGTTTGAGATTAATTTGAAATTTAGGGATGTGATTCATGTTAATTAACATTCGCCAGGTATCATAATTAACATGTCATAATCTATCATGCCAAAGACTAGAAGACCCACTCAAGTAAGCGAAAAAATAAATTTATTCTTGTTCAACTTAGGCTTAATAACCATTATATTCATTTTGAACATCCTCCCACATTCGTACTCCTTACAAAAATACATTCCACTTTTAGTGAGTACGAATTTTTTCATCTCAAATACAAGATGGAAGCCATGCTTGTTGAGGAGAGATCATGAAACCGGGTTCCTACGAATGTCTGGCACATACAACACAGTCTTCAATGTCAACTCTTTCCCGGAAATCAACTTCAGAATGACACTTCATTTGCCCTGCACCTCAGGCTAGGTGGAGTTGCCAATGTACAAGCTCTCCCTAGAATCTTCTTCTTCAAAATTGAAGAATAATCATTTATCCTAACAGATATGCTCGGTGGCACCTGTGTCAACCCATCACTCACGGGGGTTGAAATCAACCATGCTCACCTCAGACACCACCGACGACAAGTTGATGCCATCAAGGTCTTCAGTGATTCCCTGCACCATGTTGATCTTTTTTTTTATATATAAAACGTGTAAGCATTAGATTTATGGCATGTTTTACCACAAATTATAACACGAATCAATAAATCCTTTGGTTTGGATCCCGAGTTTTTTGAGAAACCGACCTGAGGACTCTGAATGAATCCTTTTTACTTCTTTTGTTTGCCTTTGGCAACATGTCTGTTTGAGCTTTACCCATGCTCCACCACATTTGCTCTTGCACGTTGATCCTTTTGAGTAGATCGACAATAGTCATCTCCTTTTGCTTGTGCTGCAGGTAGCCCTTGAAGATATTCCACGCCGAGCGTAACTTCTCAATAATGACGGCTACTTGAAACAACTCCGCGAGTTCCATCTTCTCGGCATGGATACTCTGGAGGAGGAGATGTAGATCTATCATCAGTTTCATACATAGTTTGTTAACTACAATCTTATAGTCAAACAGATGATTAACTGTGATTTTTTTCCCCGACATCTTTCAGACTCATATTTGTATTCCAAGCTATGCCACAGCTCCCTAAAGGACTTTGTTTTGCTATATACATCGTAAAAAGAATCAATCAAACAATTCATTACATAATGTGTACATAAATAATCTGAGTGATTTCCATGCTTCTAGAGCTAAGAAGAACTGTTGATCATCATCTTCGCCTTGAGTTGGTGGTTATTCTTTGAGGAGTCAGGTCAAACTTAGAGTGGTCAGATATAATTTCATCTTCACCTGCCACCTCTTTAAGTTGGAGCCGTCAAATTTCTCAGGTTTCTCTTTATGCACAAGTCTAGTCGGATGAGTCATGGTTATCCCCGCCGGTCGACGCAACGACGGGCGCGTTCAACGACGATTAAGAACTTCAGTCTAAGTCAATGCTCCAACGCTGATATCAATATCATTGTTGTTTGCTAACATTTTTCTAAAAGATAAAATGTTGAATTATTTTACCGTAAATAACTATTACAGATTGCACAAAGTAATGAACCGAATCGGATCTTTAGTCTCCTGAAGTACTAAAATACAATAAAGGGTTATTGGTCAAATTGCCCCCTAAAGTTTGGACGAAATTTAAGAATCCCCCTTAAAGTTTAAAATTTTAAATTTTAGTCCTAATGTTTGGACGAAATCAAAAATTCCCCCTTTCCGTCATAAAACCGTTTATTTGAGACGGTAAACACAACATGTGTCCTGCACGTGACTTTTCTTAAGTTTAAATGACACAACTGCCCTTATTATGTAACACCCACCCTGTCCCTGGCCTCTGTTCCTCTTCAATTCTCTCCAGCATCGTCTGTTTCATTGTCCATGTACGTTCTTCGATTCCTTCTGGTACTTGTGTGGAGATTGGATGTGGGTAAAATTTAATCCCGATGTTTGGTTTCGTCTGTTTGCTGTTCTTGAATTTGATAGTGGATTAAATTGGGAGGTAAAGGGAACAGAGAGCATCGATGTTACTGATGCTGTTAGCTCAAACATCAGAATCGATAGTCGTGGTCCAGAGGTCATGCGCATTGTTCCACGCCTCAATGAGGTAATTTTGCAAGGGTTAATTACCAAATTGCATAGTAATCTTTGGACTAATTGCAAAAGGCATACACAAGTATTTTTCTGATGAATTGCAAACTGAAGTTATGCTAATTCTGGAAAAAAAAAAATTCATCACGTTTTCCCCCAAATCTGACGAATTTAGGTTTCCCATTGATATGTTAATTAGTTTATTACTTTGGCAAATCAACCTATTTTTGTTATTAATTTACAATTATTGCATGTGTGATATGCTGCCCATTTTGTAGGATATTAACGAGGAGTGGATTTCAGACAAAAACCGATTTTGCTATGACGGTCTTAAGAGACAGAGGCTCAATGACCCTATTATTCGTGATGCTGATGGGCGTTTCAAGACCGTGACATGGAGGGATGCTCTTGCTATGGTCGCTGATGTGATTCACAAAGTTGACCCCGAGCAAATTGTGGGAATTGCAGGAAAGCTCTCTGATGCTGAATCCATGATCGCACTTAAAGATTTCTTGAACAAAATGGGATTGAACAACATTTTGTGTGAAGGCAATGGAATACAAACTAATGCTCTTGCTCAAGAAAAGCAAACAGACAGAAACCAAACATCGGGATTAAATTTTACCCACATCCAATCTCCAAACAAGTACCAGAAGGAATCGAAGAACGTACATGGACAATGAAACAGACGATGCTGGAGAGAATTGAAGAGGAATAGAGGCCAGGGACAGGGTGGGTGTTACATAATAAGGGCAGTTGTGTCATTTAAACTTAAGAAAAGTCACGTGCAAGGCACATGTTGTGTTTACCGTCTCAAATAAACGATTTTATGACGGAAAGGGGGAATTTTTGATTTCGTCCAAACATTAGGACTAAAATTTAAAATTTTAAACTTTAAGGGGGAATCTTAAATTTCGCCCAAACTTTAGGTGGCACTGTGACTATTAACCCTACAATAAATTGCCTTTAGATTGTTAGTACTATAGGAGAATTAAATTTTTAATAATATTTTCGGATTTAAATTGCGCAAAAATCTAGAATAACATGGAACTTGACAAAATGACAAAACTACACTTAGAAAATGATTTTTGTTAAAAATACCGTATCCCGTGAAAAACACGGTCTCATTGAGACAATTTTGGCCCACCTTTACTGTATTTGGTTTGTGTAAAAGAAAAATTGGGACGATTACCTTCCAGGATAAAATAGTCTCATAAAGGCTAAACAAACATAGTGTTTTTCTTAACTGAACTGAACAATACCTAAACTCGAATGTCGACGGAAATCCATACTCAAAATTTGAAAACACAAATTTAGACCAAGCATAAAGCATTTCTGAAGTTTCATTTTCTAACGGTAAGAAAAAAAATGAGTCTTGTTAAAATAAAAATTGTGGGTTTTAGCAGAACCCAACTCGCGCGTGGTAGGTTTTTCGGAGTGCCAGTCTGATTGATCTACAACCCTGAGCGCGCGCAGCAGTTTTTCTTCTAGTAAGTTGTTACAGTTCTATGAAGTAAACATCAATATATATTGAACAAAAAACCTAAAACTGCTCTGTGAGGATTGCATGTATTATGCTTCCCTCTTAATTTGTCATTCAAGTAAAATTGGGCCAAAATTGGTAGAATTGTATTTTTCGCGGCCTAAACTAAAACTCTACACTTTATCAGTACACAGTAGGGACGGACATCTGAACAACTACACTAAGTTTGTGTTACTGAAACTATCCAAATAATTTCATGCAAAAGGATTGACTTCATTGAATTTTACATATATAATCACAATAGGAATAATAATCTATAACGATGAGCTGAAAGAAAGTAAAGATCCAGACGATTTGTGAAACTACTTAATTATATCTGTCGCAATGAGTTGCTTCTATCTAAGGACGACGCACCAGTCAGAGGCCATTCTTTACAAGTGATAAAGTTTTTCTTAGTATTTGAAATTTTACGTTTCACAATGTGTTTGTTTTGTGTGACCCTTGGGTATCTAGTATCTGCTTGATATTGTATCAATTTTAAAGATGTTAATATTAAGTACATAATTTTTTTTTGTTTATTTTCAGAGTTTAGCTTCTAAGTATCTTTAAAGACGGGTAATTTGTATTGGCCAAGGATGAGTTTTCAATGAAAGAAAACAATTGTAAATTCAAAACGATATAGTGAAAATCAACTCTGACAGACTCAAATGATGAATAACTGATAGAGTGGTAAAGTTTCTTGTTGCAAGAATGCATTGATATTTCCACGAGGTGGAACAATAAGAGTAATGCAATGAGGGTACTGCATCTAATGGATGGAGGACAATATCAAGTTTCAAGAATTTCTATTGTTAAGAATGTGACGCTCACCCTTTTGGCGGTCAAGTATATATTATGTTTAACTGATTTTCCTATGTGTGTAACCGAGCATATCATGATGACATCACTTAAGATATGTCACGTCATTCAGTGTGTAACCGAGCATGTCATGATGACATCACTTAAGATATGCCACGTCATTCAGAACATTACTTGTATGGTAGTTGATGCCGCTTCTATGATGATGGTCAAGGCAGACCGAAAAATAGTTAACATTCTTTAACGGGTCAAACACACCAACAACAATTTGTTCTAGATGGAAAGGATCATCTATTGTTCATATGCAAAATATGAGGGTGAACTATCAATAATGATATTCAGTATAAAGACAATTGATCCAACATCGAATAAGCGAATGTCCCGCAAGTCAATTCTGCTGCACGATTTATAAATCTCCAAACTTGTGACACATGCTTCTATCTTATTAACAAAGAGGAATGGAACCTACTTTTATAAATCAAACAACAATCATACTAAGACGTTGATCATATATAGTAAGGATTTTATTTCATTAAATTAATAAACTAAAACTAGAAAATGTTGAGAAATTAATGCGTCAACTAAGAAAATGATCCTCTCGACTCTTTAATTGATCCGCAAAAGGGAAGGTCAGAGTGATTCCTTAAACTCCCTCTCCAAAATTCAAGTGAGATTTTGATTAAATGAGTGACATTATAGTAGTGACACTACAAGAATGTTGATTTATAACTGCGATAGAAAGTTGACACTAAAGGGGTATATACCATCACTAACATTTAGCATTGGGCTAAGTCTCGTTGGGGTAGGTCGTGTGGCTAAAGGTCTTTCTGACGACAAAGTGTCGCCACTAAAAGGTCTTCCGCTACTAAAAGCTTGCCACGACTAATTGATCAACGACATTCATGGACAATAATTGTCACCAGTGTATACACTATAATAACAATGACAAAAATTATCACTATATAGAGCCATCAAAATCATAATATGTTGTTACAAAACACATGTATTTAGCGCAACAGTTCCATCATTAAAAATACTTGATAATGTAAGTTAATACTGATGCTAAATACACGTATTTCGTAACAACAATTTCACCATTAAAAACACTTGATAATGTCAGTTAATGACATTGGTAAACACAATCTTTCTGAGGCAGCAACTACTAATGCTAAATACAACAATTTGTAAGTATTTTTATTGCTTATCCTCTTCATACTATAAGATATGAACTAGACCCTAAATTTACAAAAACATAATATAGTACTTATTAACGTATTCACGTACATCTTAATACACATTCAAATAAATAAAAATACAATAAATTATAAAAGTAAACACATATAACTCGTCAAATGAATAATTCTCTTATGAACATCCAATTTCTCACTTGTTAAAGTTCTCTGGCTTCTTGCTAAGACCAAAAGGGCCATATCCATAGTTGCATTCCAAGGAAGAAACAACTTAGTAATCTCTGTTGGGTATTGATAGTGACAGCCCAATAAGGAAAAGGTCCCAGAGACCCAATAGCTTTGACGGGGGTGAAACCCATGTCATTCGAACCAGACCAGCCCATGTTAAAGTCGATCTGGCCCTAGTGAAGTGGCCTAGTGTCGAGCCCAAGCTAAAGTGTACGCCAAATGCTCCATCACTGGTCGTCATTAACCCTAAGTCGCAGACTCCTACTGCTCGACATAGGAGTGCTCGCCCCAAAGAGAGCACTACCTCTCTTCTTTGGTCCCACCAACTGTCACTAAAGATATGGCTACGATATCCCGCATATCTCGGGCACATATTCTCTAAATATTATATATGGTAACTGCAATATTATGCTATAACCGTAATATATGCTATCATAATGTTCACCAACACAATATTCATTAAGATATGCTATTGCCTTTTACAGTTTGGTCTCTTTACTCTATAAATACCTTTGCTTTACATACATTCAGCTACGTTTTGAGTTTTATACACACATATACTCATTTAAGCATCGAAGAGAGTACTAGAGACACCCCATCTGTTGCGATCCCCTTCCTGCAGGTTCACCGGAGGTAGGGCTAGAGCAATCTTCATCCTTCCATTGGCATTCAATCCACTGCCAAGTCAGCATTCAGGAAATCAAGATCCAACATTTGGCGCCGTCTGTGGGAATCGAGTAATACAGCCATGCAAACTCGATCCAAAAGCAATCGCCGGAACCAGACCAATTAGCAGTCCTCTAACAGCTCTGATTCCGCAGCAGCTTCGCCGCTCCATCAAGAACCTGCTAGCCAAGCAGCTCCCAATGTCGTCCCCCCGAGGTCGGCCTGAGAACACGTCGGCAATTCCAGACCAGCTCTCGTTCCCAATACTACAGAGACTCCAGCACCGAAACCGACCACATCGCTGGGGAAAACATCCAGTTAACCCCGGAGATGATATCACTTCTGGAGGCCATCTTAAGGCAAGCTCGCCGACAAGCCCTTGCCCCTCAGGACATTCTCGCCCCGTAGCCGTAGGGCCCAGGCCAGCAGAAACTGGAATTCTGGGCACCATAGCTCCTCAGGAGAATCCGGAGATGACATCGGGACACCGGTCCCTACCCCCGACGTCCCCCGAGCCGCCCGCAGCCACCTATTCTGCCAATTCATCTAGTGTCATGCCGAATGGAGGGTATCCAAACTAGTGCACTCTTGATCAGGTGGAGGATCTTATCAGCAAGAGGCTCCAGGAAAGGCGAACGACAGTCGCAGCTCCCTTAAGTAACGATCAGCTCATCCCTTCACCACCGATCTGGTCGCCATCAAAATCCCCAAGGATGTAGTCATCAGGGCCATCCCCGAATACAGTGGTGGAGGCGGTCCCATTATCCACGTGAACAAGAATGATGCCTCGCTGTTGGGTAAGTCAAATGATCCGAATCACTTGGCTTTATTATTTTCGTCGACCCTTTCGAGCTCGACGTCGTCCTAGTTCTTTGGCCTCCCTTTAGGATCAATAGGGACTTGGTCAGAGCTGAAAAACAAGTTCATGGAGAGATACATGGGAGAGCGCCAACTTATGAAGAGTGTGGTCGCCTTAGATGCGGTCAAACAACGACCAGGAGAGTCACTGACCGACTTTTACGGACGTTTTCATGAACGTCACAGAGATAGATCGCCGAGTTGCGGATGGGGAGATTATTCGAGTCTTCTATCGAGGACTGGATGTGGCCAACAAAGCCTCAAGAAAGCTGTGCAATAGTTACCACGTGCAGGAGATTGATCGACGGAGGGAGCTCGACAGATATTTTGTTGGGGGCAATAACCCTGCCAGTAACCCTGCTCGACAGATATTTTGCTGGGAGAATGACTTATCCACTGGGGGCAATAACTCTGCCAGTAATTATGGGTGAAAGATGGAAGAGCATCAAGGTGTCGGTCACCTTCCTGGTGGTCGACTCACCTACATCATACAACGCCATCTTGGGGAGGACCACGATCAATCCCAATAAGATTGTGGCATCCACAGTCCACCCAAAAATGAAGTTCCCTACACCCAACGGGATTGGAGAAGTACTTGGCGATCAGCCTTCCTCGCGACAATGCTATATAAACTGCCTGCAACGGAAAAATCAAAGGGAAGCCCTCGCCATCGAAACAGAGGCTCACTCTCGTGAGGATTTGGCTCGATCGACGCCTATGGAGGAGTTAGTGGAGGTTGAGATCGATGGTCCAGACAAGAATGTGCGCATTAGGACCACCTTGAACGGTGACCAGAGGCAGGCCATGACTGCACTCCTTAAGGAATTCAAGGAGCTTTTTGCCTGGAAATCGAGCGACATGTCGGGTATTAGCACTGACATCATCTCTCACGAGTTGAGGATAGATCCCTCCATCAAGCCAATTGCTCAAAAAATGAGATCATTCGGGTCAGATAAACGTTTGGCGATCAGACAAGAAGTTGGCAGGTTGATCGAGGCTGATTTTGTCAGGGAAGTGAGATTTCAGAGCTGGGTTGCCAACCCAGTTCTTGTCAAAAATCGAAAGGCAAGTGGAGGATATATGTCGACTTCCGCGACCTGAACAGAGCTTGCCCGAAGGATTCCTACCCTCTTCCCCGAATTGATCAGTTGGTCGATGCAACCTCTGGTCATGAGATACTGAGCTTCATGGATGCCTATTCAGGATACAACCAGATCCGGATGCACCCAGACGGTGAATCCCATGTAGTTTTTTATGCAGACGGGGACATTCTTTGCTACAAAGTGATGCCCTTTGGTTTAATTAATGACGGGGCGACCTATCAGAGGATGGTAAACCGCCTGCTTCAAGACATGCTGGGGCAAAATATGGAGGCTTATATGGACGACATGCTTGTCAAAACAATCAAGGGCAGTCCTCACACAGCGGACCTTCGAGAATCCTTCGAATGCATGAAGAGGCACAGTGTTCGCCTAAACCCAGCAAAGTGTGCGTTTGGAGTCAAGTTTGGTAAATTTCTCAGATTCATGGTAAGTGAGCGACGTAATGAGGCGAACCCATAAAATCTCAAGGCCATTGAAGAGATGAAGTCGCCGACTTGCCATAAGGAGGTCCAATGTCTGAATGGCCGCCTAGCTTCAACGGCTTCCTTTCCAGGGCGAGGGACAGGTCACTACCATTCATCAAAACTCTTAGGGCCAACCGCAAGGTCAAGTGGTCGCCAGAGTGCGAGGATGCATTCCAATCCTTGAAGCAACATATTCAAACACTTCCGGCTTTGGCGAAACCTATTCCTGGCAAGCAGCTCTTCCTTTACTTAAGCATCAGCGACGTAGCAACCTGTGCCGTCTTAATAAGGGAAAAAGAAAATGTCCTGAGTCCAGAGTATTTTGTTAACAAGATGTTTAATTCTGCAGAAATCAAATATGTCCAGATTGAGAAGTATCTCTATGCCTTAGTTATTGTTGCTCGAAATCTAAGACCTTATTTTCACGCGCACGACATTACAGTTCTCACCAATCAGCCTCTCAAAAACTTCCTGCTGAAACTAGATTCTTCAGGAAGAATGGTCAAGTGGGCGATCGAGCTCAGCGAGTTCAAGATCAAATTTGCCCCGAAAACGGCCATCAAATGTCAAACATTGGCTGATTTTATAGTGGAAAGTACAAGCAATGGTCTAGCAGAAGCAGAAAGCAGGCCAAGTTCATCAGCAGACACAACCCATATCTGGGAACTTTATACAGATGGATCTTCCTCAAGAGAAGGCTCGGGGGCAGGTCTAATTTTCATCCCCCGAGGGCGAGCCTTTAAAGTATGCGATCGCTCTAACATTTCAGGCGACCAATAACGAAGCAGAATACGAGATTCTTATTACTGAACTCAGACTTGCAAAAGGAATGGGCATATCAGCACTCAGGGTGAAAAGCGACTCTGATCTAATTGTCAACCAGGCCAATTGCACTTACGAGGCAAGGGGGAAAAGATGAAGAAGTACCTCGACATCACCAAGAAACTCGTCGCTGAAATCCCAAATTTTGCGATTTAGTTTATTCATCGCCAAGAGAACCAGATGGCAGACTCTTTAAGCAAGCTGGCGTATGGAGGGACAAGAATTCAACACCTGCAGTTCCTGGAAAAAGTCTTATGTTTAGTTCTCGACAACCAAGCAGAGGTCGTTAACATTCAAGGACAGGTAACATGGATGACTCCATTCCAGAACTTCTTGAAGATGGACGAAGGCAAAAAAAAAAGTGCAGTGACATCTCGAAACAGTTAGCCCAAGTTCTTGGGAATCTCAAGGAAGGCATGCCGATAAAACTTCAAAGGAAGCTAATGGAGTTTGTTGACGCGGAAAACACTGGTCCTTCGAAAACCTTATTCAGTACACGGGTTGTATTCCAAAAAGAGAACAGTATGTCAATGCAAAGAGGCAACAACGACCAAACTCAGGACAAACAAAAGGTAAAATGAGAACGACGCCCTTTGACACAAGGACATCCCTAGGAGTTTTATTGTGCATGGCAGATACCTACTCATAAGCCCTCATTGAATTGGGATGTGGAAATATGACCAAGATATTTAGAAACATCTTGGCAGATCAAGACGTGCGAGAACATTGGTGGAAACCAAGGCAAAGACCTTATTGACGGGAAGGGACTACTAATGTCCAAAACAGTCTAAGAGTAGACATAAGATGTTTGACAATTCGCAAAGGAGATCAAGACACTCCGTACAGAGGACGCAGCGATGTTGTCACTTCATGAGGAAGAATGTCACAAACCAACAAAACAGCTGACTGAAATCAACACCTGGTGACGCAAGGCGACATATAGTGAATCCCACATATGGAAAGATTTAGAAAAACCGTCAAAAAATGGCAATAAAGGGAAGGAATTCATACATACAGTCCATATTTATAGTATAAGAGAATATATTGTTTCACATTTAGTATGGTTCATCATTAATTGTATTAATTTCCTGTAAAAGTCCTCTTACTTATATACTAAGGGTCTTTCCTGTATTTGTAATCATATTGAAAAACTTCATCTGTAAAATAAAAGAGTAATACAAGAAAACTTATTCCTCTCATACTCGAGTGGTTTACGTGAGATTATGGAAAATATTATTGTGCCCAATGCGTAACGACTAAAGCGAGAGATTTTCTTCTAAACCGTCACTTTGCTCCTCAGGTAAAGTAGTCTGCGAAGTGCGAAGACACTTTCATGATTCCATCCATTAAACCAGGATTTGGTCAAAAAAAAAATATTCCACACAACGGGATTGGAGAAGTTCCCTACACCCAACGGGATTGGAGAAGTACTTCGCGATCATCCTTCCTCGCGACAATGCTATATGAACTGCCTGCGACGGAAAAATCAAAGGGAAGCCCTCGCCATCGAAACAGAGGCTCACTCTCGTGAGGATTTGGCTCGACCGGCGCCTATGGAGGAGTTAGTGGAGGTTGAGATCGATGGTCCAGACAAGAATGTGCGCATTAGGACCACCTTGAACGATGACCAGAGGCAGGCCATGACTGCACTCCTTAAGGAATTCAAGGAGCTTTTTGCCTGGAAATCGAGCGACATGTCGGGTATTAGCACTGACATCATCTCTCACGAGTTGAGGATAGATCCCTCCATCAAGCCAATTGCTCAAAAAATGAGATCATTCGGGTCAGATAAGCGTTTGGCGATCAGACAAGAAGTTGGTAGGTTGATCGAGGCTGATTTTGTCAGGGAAGTGAGATTTCAGAGCTGGGTTGCCAACCCAGTTCTTGTCAAAAATCGAATGGCAAGTGGAGGATATATGTCGACTTCCGCGACCTGAACAGAGCTTGCCCGAAGGATTCCTACCCTCTTCCCCGAATTGATCAGTTGGTCGATGCAACCTCTGGTCATGAGATACTGAGCTTCATGGATGCCTATTCAGGATACAACCAGATCCGGATGCACCCAGACGGTGAATCCCATGTAGTTTTTTATGCAGACGGGGACATTCTTTGCTACAAAGTGATGCCCTTTGGTTTAATTAATGACGGGGCGACCTATCAGAGGATGGTAAACCGCCTGTTTCAAGACATGCTGGGGCAAAATATGGAGGCTTATATGGACGACATGCTTGTCAAAACAATCAAGGGCAGTCCTCACACAGCGGACCTTCGAGAAGCCTTCGAATGCATGAAGAGGCACAGTGTTCGCCTAAACACAGCAAAGTGTGCGTTTGGAATCAAGTTTGGTAAATTTCTCGGATTCATGGTAAGTGAGCGACGTAATGAGGCGAACCCATAAAATCTCAAGGCCATTGAAGAGATGAAGTCGCCGACTTGCCATAAGGAGGTCCAATGTATGAATGGCCGCCTAGCTGCACTCAACGGCTTCCTTTCCAGGGCGAGGGACAGGTCACTACCATTCTTCAAAACTCTAAGGGCCAACCGCAAGGTCAAGTGGTCGCCAGACTGCGAGGATGCATTCCAATCCTTGAAGCAACATATTCAAACACTTCCGGCTTTGGCGAAACCTATTCCTGGCAAGCAGCTCTTCCTTTACTTAAGCATCAGCGACGTAGCAACCAGTGCCGTCTTAATAAGGGAAGAAGAAAATGTCCTGAGTCCAGAGTATTTTGTTAACAAGATGTTTAATTCTGCAGAAATCAAATATGTCCAGGTTGAGAAGTATCTCTATGCCTTAGTTATTGTTGCTCGAAATCTAAGACCTTATTTTCACGCGCACGACATTACAGTTCTCACCAATCAGCCTCTCAAAAACTTCCTGCTGAAACTAGATTCTTCAGGAAGAATGGTCAAGTGGGCGATCGAGCTCAGCGAGTTCAAGATCAAATTTGCCCCGAAAACGGCCATCAAATGTCAAACATTGGCTGATTTTATAGTGGAAAGTACAAGCAATGGTCTAGCAGAAGCAGAAAGCAGGCCAAGTTCATCAGCAGACACAACCCATATCTGGGAACTTTATACAGATGGATCTTCCTCAAGAGAAGGCTCGGGGGCAGGTCTAATTTTCATCCCCCGAGGGCGAGCCTTTAAAGTATGCGATCGCTCTAACATTTCAGGCGACCAATAACGAAGCAGAATACGAGATTCTTATTACTGAACTCAGACTTGCAAAAGGAATGGGCATATCAGCACTCAGGGTGAAAAGCGACTCTGATCTAATTGTCAACCAGGTCAATTGAACTTACGAGGCAAGGGGAAAAGATGAAGAAGTACCTCGACATCACCAAGAAACTCGTCGCTGAAATCCCAAATTTTGCGATTTAGTTTATTCATCGCCAAGAGAACCAGATGGCAGACTCTTTAAGCAAGCTGGCGTATGGAGGGACAAGAATTCAAGACCTGCAGTTCCTGGAAAAAGTCTTATGTTTAGTTCTCGACAACCAAGCAGAGGTCGTTAACATTCAAGGACAGGTAACATGGATGACTCCATTCCAGAACTTCTTGAAGATGGACGAAGGCAAAAAAAAAGTGCAGTGACATCTCGAAACAGTTAGCCCAAGTTCTTGGGAATCTCAAGGAAGGCATGCCGATAAAACTTCAAAGGTGGAGTTTGTTGACGCGGAAAACACTGGTCCTTCGAAAACCTTATTCAGTACACGGGTTGCATTCCAAAAAGAGAACAGTATGTCAATGCAAAGAGGCAACTACGACCAAACTCAGGACAAACAAAAGGTAAAATGAGAACGACGCCCTTTGACACAAGGACATCCCTAGGAGTTTTATTGTGCATGGCAGATACCTACTCATAAGCCCTCATTGAATTGGGATGTGGAAATATGACCAAGATATTTAGAAACATCTTGGCAGATCAAGACGTGCGAGAACATTGGTGGAAACCAAGGCAAAGACCTTATTGACGGGAAGGGACTACTAATGTCCAAAACAGTCTAAGAGTAGACATAAGATGTTTGACAATTCGCAAAGGAGATCAAGACACTCCGTACAGAGGACGTAGCGATGTTGTCACTTCATGAGGAAGAATGTCACAAACCAACAAAACAGCTGACTGAAATCAACACATGGTGACGCAAGGCGACATATAGTGAATCCCACATATGGAAAGATTTAGAAAAACCGTCAAAAAATGGCAATAAAGGGAAGGAATTCATACATACAGTCCATATTTATAGTATAAGAGAATATATTGTTTCACATTTAGTATGGTTCATCATTAATTGTATTAATTTCCTGTAAAAGTCCTCTTACTTATATACTAAGGGTCTTTCCTGTATTTGTAATCATATTGAAAAACTTCATCTGTAAAATAAAAGAGTAATACAAGAAAACTTATTCCTCTCATACTCGAGTGGTTTACGTGAGATTATGGAAAATATTATTGTGCCCAATGCGTAACGACTAAAGCGAGAGATTTTCTTCTAAACCGTCACTTTGTTCCTCAGGTAAAGTAGTCTGCGAAGTGCGAAGACACTTTCATGATTCCATCCATTAAACCAGGATTTGGTCAAAAAAAAAATATTCCACACAACGGGATTGGAGAAGTTCCCTACACCCAACGGGATTGGAGAAGTACTTGGCGATCATCCTTCCTCGCGACAATGCTATATGAACTGCCTGCGACGGAAAAATCAAAGGGAAGCCCTCGCCATCGAAACAGAGGCTCACTCTCGTGAGGATTTGGCTCGACCGGCGCCTATGGAGGAGTTAGTGGAGGTTGAGATCGATGGTCCAGACAAGAATGTGCGCATTAGGACCACCTTGAACGATGACCAGAGGCAGGCCATGACTGCACTCCTTAAGGAATTCAAGGAGCTTTTTGCCTGGAAATCGAGCGACATGTCGGGTATTAGCACTGACATCATCTCTCACGAGTTGAGGATAGATCCCTCCATCAAGCCAATTGCTCAAAAAATGAGATCATTCGGGTCAGATAAGCGTTTGGCGATCAGACAAGAAGTTGGTAGGTTGATCGAGGCTGATTTTGTCAGGGAAGTGAGATTTCAGAGCTGGGTTGCCAACCCAGTTCTTGTCAAAAATCGAATGGCAAGTGGAGGATATATGTCGACTTCCGCGACCTGAACAGAGCTTGCCCGAAGGATTCCTACCCTCTTCCCCGAATTGATCAGTTGGTCGATGCAACCTCTGGTCATGAGATACTGAGCTTCATGGATGCCTATTCAGGATACAACCAGATCCGGATGCACCCAGACGGTGAATCCCATGTAGTTTTTTATGCAGACGGGGACATTCTTTGCTACAAAGTGATGCCCTTTGGTTTAATTAATGACGGGGCGACCTATCAGAGGATGGTAAACCGCCTGTTTCAAGACATGCTGGGGCAAAATATGGAGGCTTATATGGACGACATGCTTGTCAAAACAATCAAGGGCAATCCTCACACAGCGGACCTTCGAGAAGCCTTCGAATGCATGAAGAGGCACAGTGTTCGCCTAAACCCAGCAAAGTGTGCGTTTGGAGTCAAGTTTGGTAAATTTCTCGGATTCATGGTAAGTGAGCGATGTAATGAGGCGAACCCATAAAATCTCAAGGCCATTGAAGAGATGAAGTCGCCGACTTGCCATAAGGAGGTCCAATGTCTGAATGGCCGCCTAGCTGCACTCAACGGCTTCCTTTCCAGGGCGAGGGACAGGTCACTACCATTCTTCAAAACTCTCATGGCCAACCGCAAGGTCAAGTGGTCGCCAGACTGCGAGGATACATTCCAATCCTTGAAGCAACATATTCAAACACTTCCGGCTTTGGCGAAACCTATTCCTGGCAAGCAGCTCTTCCTTTACTTAAGCATCAGCGACGTAGCAACCAGTGCCGTCTTAATAAGGGAAGAAGAAAATGTCCTGAGTCCAGAGTATTTTGTTAACAAGATGTATAATTCTGCAGAAATCAAATATGTCCAGATTGAGAAGTATCTCTATGCCTTAGTTATTGTTGCTCGAAATCTAAGACCTTATTTTCACGCGCACGACATTACAGTTCTCACCAATCAGCCTCTCAAAAACTTCCTGCTGAAACTAGATTCTTCAGGAAGAATGGTCAAGTGGGCGATCGAGCTCAGCGAGTTCAAGATCAAATTTGCCCCGAAAACGGCCATCAAATGTCAAACATTAGCTGATTTTATAGTGGAAAGTACAAGCAATGGTCTAGCAGAAGCAGAAAGCAGGCCAAGTTCATCAGCAGACACAACCCATATCTGGGAACTTTATACAGATGGATTTTCCTCAAGAGAAGGCTCGGGGGCAGGTCTAATTTTCATCCCCGAGGGCGAGCCTTTAAAGTATGCGATCGCTCTAACATTTCAGGCGACCAATAACGAAGCAGAATACGAGATTCTTATTACTGAACTCAGACTTGCAAAAGGAATGGGCATATCAGCACTCAGGGTGAAAAGCGACTCTGATCTAATTGTCAACCATGTCAATTGAACTTACGAGGCAAGGGGAAAAGATGAAGAAGTACCTCGACATCACCAAGAAACTCGTCGCTGAAATCCCAAATTTTGCGATTTAGTTTATTCCTCGCCAAGAGAACCAGATGGCAGACTCTTTAAGCAAGCTGGCGTATGGAGGGACAAGAATTCAAGACCTGCAGTTCCTGGAAAAAGTCTTATGTTTAGTTCTCGACAACCAAGCAGAGGTCGTTAACATTCAAGGACAGGTAACATGGATGACTCCATTCCAGAACTTCTTGAAGATGGACGAAGGCAAAAAAAAAGTGCAGTGACATCTCGAAACAGTTAGCCCAAGTTCTTGGGAATCTCAAGGAAGGCATGCCGATAAAACTTCAAAGGTGGAGTTTGTTGACGCGGAAAACACTGGTCCTTCGAAAACCTTATTCAGTACACGGGTTGCATTCCAAAAAGAGAACAGTATGTCAATGCAAAGAGGCAACTACGACCAAACTCAGGACAAACAAAAGGTAAAATGAGAACGACGCCCTTTGACACAAGGACATCCCTAGGAGTTTTATTGTGCATGGCAGATACCTACTCATAAGCCCTCATTGAATTGGGATGTGGAAATATGACCAAGATATTTAGAAACATCTTGGCAGATCAAGACGTGCGAGAACATTGGTGGAAACCAAGGCAAAGACCTTATTGACGGGAAGGGACTACTAATGTCCAAAACAGTCTAAGAGTAGACATAAGATGTTTGACAATTCGCAAAGGAGATCAAGACACTCCGTACAGAGGACGCAGCGATGTTGTCACTTCATGAGGAAGAATGTCACAAACCAACAAAACAGCTGACTGAAATCAACACATGGTGACGCAAGGCGACATATAGTGAATCCCACATATGGAAAGATTTAGAAAAACCGTCAAAAAATGGCAATAAAGGGAAGGAATTCATACATACAGTCCATATTTATAGTATAAGAGAATATATTGTTTCACATTTAGTATGGTTCATCATTAATTGTATTAATTTCCTGTAAAAGTCCTCTTACTTATATACTAAGGGTCTTTCCTGTATTTGTAATCATATTGAAAAACTTCATCTGTAAAATAAAAGAGTAATACAAGAAAACTTATTCCTCTCATACTCGAGTGGTTTACGTGAGATTATGGAAAATATTATTGTGCCCAATGCGTAACGACTAAAGCGAGAGATTTTCTTCTAAACCGTCACTTTGCTCCTCAGGTAAAGTAGTCTGCGAAGTGCGAAGACACTTTCATGATTCCATCCATTAAACCAGGATTTGGTCAAAAAAAAAAAATTCCACACAACGGGATTGGAGAAGTTCCCTACACCCAACGGGATTGGAGAAGTACTTGGCGATCATCCTTCCTCGCGACAATGCTATATGAACTGCCTGCGACGGAAAAATCAAAGGGAAGCCCTCGCCATCGAAACAGAGGCTCACTCTCGTGAGGATTTGGCTCGACCGGCGCCTATGGAGGAGTTAGTGGAGGTTGAGATCGATGGTCCAGATAAGAATGTGCGCATTAGGACCACCTTGAACGATGACCAGAGGCAGGCCATGACTGCACTCCTTAAGGAATTCAAGGAGCTTTTTGCCTGGAAATCGAGCGACATGTCGGGTATTAGCACTGACATCATCTCTCACGAGTTGAGGATAGATCCCTCCATCAAGCCAATTGCTCAAAAAATGAGATCATTCGGGTCAGATAAGCGTTTGGCGATCAGACAAGAAGTTGGTAGGTTGATCGAGGCTGATTTTGTCAGGGAAGTGAGATTTCAGAGCTGGGTTGCCAACCCAGTTCTTGTCAAAAATCGAATGGCAAGTGGAGGATATATGTCGACTTCCGCGACCTGAACAGAGCTTGCCCGAAGGATTCCTACCCTCTTCCCCGAATTGATCAGTTGGTCGATGCAACCTCTGGTCATGAGATACTGAGCTTCATGGATGCCTATTCATGGATGAAGAAGTACCTCGACAATACCAAGAAACTCGTCGCTGAAATCCCAAATTTTGCGATTTAGTTTATTCATCGCCAAGAGAACCAGATGGCAGACTCTTTAAGCAAGCTGGCGTATGGAGGGACAAGAATTCAAGACCTGCAGTTCCTGGAAAAAGTCTTATGTTTAGTTCTTGACAACCAAGCAGAGGTCGTTAACATTCAAGGACAGGTAACATGGATGACTCCATTCCAGAACTTCTTGAAGATGGACGAAGGCAAAAAAAAAAGTGCAGTGACATCTCGAAACAGTTAGCCCAAGTTCTTGGGAATCTCAAGGAAGGCATGCCGATAAAACGTCAAAGGTCGAGTTTGTTGACGCGGAAAACACTGGTCCTTCGAAAACCTTATTCAGTACACGGGTTGCATTCCAAAAAGAGAACAGTATGTCAATGCAAAGAGGCAACAACGACCAAATTCAGGACAAACAAAAGGTAAAATGAGAACGACGCCCTTTGACACAAGGACATCCCTAGGAGTTTTATTGTGCATGGCAGATACCTACTCATAAGCCCTCATTGAATTGGGATGTGGAAATATGACCAAGATATTTAGAAACATCTTGCCAGATCAAGACGTGCGAGAACATTGGTGGAAACCAAGGCAAAGACCTTATTGACGGGAAGGGACTACTAATGTCCAAAACAGTCTAAGAGTAGACATAAGATGTTTGACAATTCGCAAAGGAGATCAAGACACTCCGTACAGAGGACGCAGCGATGTTGTCACTTCATGAGGAAGAATGTCACAAACCAACAAAACAGCTGACTGAAATCAACACCTGGTGACGCGAGGCGACATATAGTGAATCCCACATATGGAAAGATTTAGAAAAACCATCAAAAATGGCAATAAATGGAAGGAATTCATACATACAGTCCATATTTATAGTATAAGAGAATATATTGTTTCACATTTAGTATGGTTCATCATTAATTGTATTAATTTCCTGTAAAAGTTCTCTTACTTATATACTAAGGGTCTTTCCTGTATTTGTAATCATATTGAAAAACTTCATCTGTAAAATAAAAGCGTAATACAAGAAAACTTATTCCTCTCATACTCGAGTGGTTTACGTGAGATTATGGAAAATATTATTGTGCCCAATGCGTAACGACTAAAGCGAGAGATTTTCTTCTAAACCGTCACTTTGCTCCTCAGGTAAAGTAGTCTGCGAAGTGCGAAGACACTTTCATGATTCCATCCATTAAACCAGGATTTGGTCAAAAAAAAAAATTTCCATTAAACCAGGTGACCCCTCTTCTGAGAAGTGAGGAACAAGTTCATCGTCACGCTGATTGTACAGATACTAGACTGAAATGATACATCAACATCCCAACTTGTCTAATAAGAAACGCAAAAGGATAGACCAGTAATACTAACATAAGAAAAAATGACACCAAACAGACCAACACAACTCCTGCTGCTTGCTTTAACTGAGCTGAAACTAAACCAAACACACGGAACTCCTTTATTCTCCAAAAACATAAGTCTGATGCCACCAACGACAACCATAATAATAATATTAAGCCATTTCGGTTAACCTTTTTTGTGTGTTGCACCCTTTTAGCACGGACCCTCCTCCCTTGCCTAAGGGGCACGGTTGTAAACTGCCCGACCCCTACCTCTCCCACCATAGCCACCACCATAACCTCCACCACCTCCTCTCCCATAGTAACCACCACCACCACTGCGTCCTCGGCCACCACGCCCTGAGCCACGCCCACCTCTCCCTCCCCAGGTCCTTGAGAAATCACCAAAAGTCTGCAAAACCATTATCAAACCACATCTCTTCTTAGTAGACTGACTTCCCGACAAAATAAGTACATCTATCTATAACCAACAACAGATAAAAAAAGAAAGTCTATTCTTAAATCAACCTCGGTGTCAATCTTCATTTGCTCTGAGTATCTAGGTCTTCCATTACGCGATTCTTGATTGAATGCATCACATGAGAGTGAATCAAAGAAGTTATCCTTGGTGTAGATGGTCTGCCATGTCAAGGTAACAAAAAGAGAGACTACGTATCAGGAGCTTTTAAATTCCCTTTTCATAGAAAGGGTAGCTAATTTATATATATATATAAAAGGACTAATGTTACCACTACCAAACAAACCTTGGCTTCAGTCTTTGACACGTCATGATCATCTTCATCACCAAAGTCATCTTCGTCGCTCACATCATCCTTCGAATGAGATTTGCTGCTTTTACCCAGGTGACCCCATACTTCATCCTTGTTGAATTTCTCATTCATTGCCGTAAAATCAAAATCCTCCGTGAATTTTGTCACTCCACGTGAAGTCTACAAAATCAGCATTGCAGTCACTTTACTAGTTCTCACTAAATAAGTTTAAAGAAGTACGCCGTTGAAATTACAAGAACACCCAATTTACAGCTTCAAACAACACGCATGCTTAAATTGTTTATATCCTACATCAGTACATCATGCAGTGCCATACTACACATTATAGAAAGCAATTTGTCATCTTAAACATACTACAATCTTACCCCAGAGCCCCTTCCTCTTTCACGTCCTCTATATCCTCCGTGGCGATTTTGGTATGGTGCTCCAGTCGCCTATAAAACAAGACAGTTACATCAAGAATTCTCCACCATATCATACTCATAGAAGCTATAGCCAACATCAATCTTAAGTGTGGTCCATTTTCATAACTTGATAACATATATAGTTGCACCAAATTATCTCACTCCTTTTCCCTTGACCTTAAACAATAGTAATAATAGTATAATGCTGCCACTAACAACACACCAAGAAATTAGAATTTACAAGCAAGTGGAACGGAGCAACTAAGATCAGGTGATGCAACTCTAGCAACTAAAGCAAAATGGTCTTATCAAATCCAAACCCCAGTCCTTAGTTATCAAATAACTGCCATTCGTATGATAGTTTTTATAAGCTATGAGGACAAGGGTACTCAGCCTATGCATAACCTTTAAAGTATACACACTATTGCTTTTCTGCAATAATATACTATTATACATATGAGCAAGAGACGCAAGTTTCTAAATTCTTTTTGTCTGTGTGCAGTGTGTATTCGAGTGCGAAATCAGTGTATGTTTTCTTCAACATACAAATACCTTCACCTTTTCCTTTTCTACAAGACTCATGTCCTCTTTCCTAAATTAAATAGTCTTGTCAACTTCAATTAAAATGTGTTTGAAAGTGTTAAGAGCTCCTAATTTCTCATTTCTAATGTTAAGAGATTCCTCTAATTGGTAAATCAATAGCATGATTTACATTCTGAGGTACCATCATAATTGAAGGTGTAATCATAGCAGAGTCAGACTATCAGACGTCTGCAGTTAGGTTGGATACAAAGAATTTTAGTGAGGGAACAAAAAATTGACTGCTGCATCATACATATACAAATGTTACAAGATGGTGAAATACCTTGTAAACAGTCCTTGCTTGTGATGGTAATGGCAATATAGGTGGTTGGGCTTCCTTATCAGCCGGTGAAGAAGACATTGGAGGTGACGTTGATGAATGCTGAACCACCTCCACATCTTTGTGATCAACTTGTGGAGACTGAGAAACAGGAATTTTAATGGGCCCAGACTGCAGCAGCTGAGCAGAAGTATGTGCAGACTGAGAAACAGGAATATTAGTAGGCCCAGGCCCAGACTGCGGATGCTGACCAGGAGTATGTGCAGACTGAGGCACAGGAACGTTTGTAGGTCCTGACTGCAGCAGCTGACCAGGGGTTATCAAAGGAAGTGCTGAAGTTGCTTCAGAATCTTGCTTCTGAACAGAATCAGAAGTCCCCACAAGAGAAGAGATAGATTGAGATGCACCTTGAAATTGCTTAGTTGGACCACCCAGTACAGTAGGCTTGCTAGACATAAGAGGTATTGCTGGGCCACTTGCGGAACTAAGAGTTGGAGGAGGTAGGGATGGCAGGCTAGCAGTCACACTTGCTACAGGAAAGGAAGATACAGGTGCCCTGCTGGGAAAGGAACTAGATAATGTTTCAGGAGGTAATGTAGACAAGGGAATAGGAGCCAAAGCTGATGATGTCAGGGAACTAGTCATGCTAATTGAGCTACTAGTCACAGGGAGCAAGGGGAAAGGTGACTCTGGCAGGTTCAGATTTCCAGATGGTACGTTTGCATTAAAACTAGGATAATGCATTGGCTGTTGCATTGTAGGAGGCATTGACAGCCCAGGTGGTGGCCGAAGCAAAGACTGCTGATGCATCTGTTGAAGCCCGTTGGGGGGTCCATAATACCCTTGCCAATACATTGGCATAGCAAGCCCACTGGCATTTGCACTAGGAGTAGGTGAAGCTCCCCATGACATTGTCCCACCAGGTTGGTACAAAGGAAGACCGCTTTGAAAATTTGATGCAGGTACACCCATCTGTGCATTATGGGAAGTAATATCTGGCGAAGGCCCACTAACAGCAGAAGGCAAACTTGCTGATGTAGATGGTGGGCGAGGGTAGTGAGACTGCATGTGATAATGAAACAGGATGACTTAAGATGACATGGAAAAAAAAGACGAGGAAAATAATGTAGATCACCTGTATTATAGCTGGATCATTATTGATCGGTGCTGGTGGCTGCTGAGCAGGTGGAGAAGATTTAACCTGCAAATCCTGCATACAAAGAAAAAAAGAACTGCATAAGAATTACATAAGGAAGTCACTTTAGTGTATATGTGCACCAATATATTTACCTATGCAGACATGCCTGAAATTGCAATTAAAATTCAAAAGTATTTAAAACTGACATAACAAATAAAATTGCTTTTGTCACTCCAAGCAGTACTTCTAAAGAGATCTATTGTTTGTTGCAAAACAAACAAAATTCCCTTGGCTTTAGAGACAACCAGTCCAAATTCGTTGCCGTCACAAGTCACAACATCAGTGTTTAGTGAGATGTCTCTTTATGTTAGTTGATGAACCTAAGGTTCCACGATAACGTGTTACTGTCTCAGCTGAAAAATATCATTTGTACTTCTATGAAATGTGTTTGCCATATAGTCCTGTGGGAAAGAGTCAAGAACATTTGAAGGGTTGACGCTTCAGTTATTTATGCACCAACTGGCCTAAAGAAGTTTATCATAAACATCCCTGAGTTGGTAACCGTGTATTTAATGCCTATTGAAATATAAGACAAGACATTAATAAACCTTGTGTGGCAAATTTAAGCTGCTAAATTCATCCGTTAATTATAGGGGTGGCAAATCGTGCGTAGGTGTGTGTTATCGTGTGTATCAATACGTTTATCTGTGACACTTATCAAAGACGAACACGCACGATAAACTTATCGTGTCATGTTACTCAACACAAACACGACACGCAATTTTTCATGCGTGTTCATGTCGTGTATCGTGTTGCCTTAAGTTAGTCAATTATATCTTCACATGCATGATTTATAAGAAAATATCAAAATAACGAATTATTAATAGTATAAATTATTAATTTAAACATCAGATTTCACGAATTGTGTATAAATGACAAATTTTAGAAATTAAATATCTAAGTAGACTTTTAAAAGCTACTAAATGAAACTTGTTTAGAAAAGTATTAAAAATATATATAATAGTTTCGTGTTATCATTCTGTCACATACTTCCACGAACAAAATTGTTTTCGTGTGTGTCAGTGTTGTATTATCGTGTTTTGTAGAAAATTGTCAACCTTTATTAATTATCACATTTAACTCAAGTCCTTGCTCATACCATAAATTAGGAAATAGGATACAAATCCACATGCAATTACTGTAATTACAAATTCTAGTATTACAAAAGCAATTACAGATTTTAGTATTACAAAATAAAATGATGAATTATATTTGATGCGCTGATGACAACCACAACCACTGAAGGATCGTGCTTTGTATATATCGACAATATATTATACTATATATATATATATGTAAACCCATGAAACTTCTCATCAAAACATTATATATTTAACCAATGCCATAGAGTATTGAGTATTCATATGATAAATGATATAGAATGCATGAGAATTTGTTTTAGCGATAAACTCTCCCATGATGCACAGAACTCATTAGAAATCTCACCTTGATGTCACTTCCACGGAACAATATATACTCATAAACTTTGTCAATTGGGGGAACTTGTGGACCATCTTTTTTCCGTCCTTCGGTACCAAATGACCGTACTGAAAAATTAAGGTGACAAGTCAGCACAAACATTTCAGATTTAAAACAGCCAAAATGACTTCAATGGTTCTTAATTTGCTGGGTCAGTTTAATATATGTACTAAGTAACCGATAAATGGCAACTCATACTTGTGTTTTCCAGAATAGATAACCCAAATTACATTATGTGCCAAATCAATCCTCATATATAACAATTGAAGGTCTATATATATAAGAGATATAACATAGGTTTCTCAATATGGAAATCACCACTCAGGTAATTGTTTGTGAGGGGAGCACAGGCACCACTGCAACTAATTAATAACGATGTTGCATATGTACTTAGAACTATGAAGACTCCAAAAAGAACCTAACAGAAGGCAAAGTTCAATGGAAATTGTAGACAACTTGAGTTGTATTGGCAACTGGTAAAGGTTACTCACAGATGTAATCCAATTATGCTGTGGATAGTTTCAGTTATTTCATCATACAGAGAAACTGCTAGCAAGAGATCAGAATTCAAAATTTGAACTAAAATCTAAAATACTTTATCATTTCACGAGTTGCTAGCATATTTTTCAACCCTTAGGTATGTTGTACAACTCTAAACTTTTGGCCTACTGGATCTTGAACCTTCCATTTGCTAACTAAAAATTCCACATATACTACTCAATCGTATGAGTGGCTAAAGTCTAACCATTATGTCTTGAAAAACGTCAAAATTATTTTCCCTGCTATACAAAATTACCTACCACATTGCACAAATCCTGCCCAAATCCAAAAGCTCAACGAAAATAAAGGCTAATCACGCACCAAGCAACTATCTACATAAAGACTTCAGACTATTCGTACATATCTTAAGGATTTTCTATTGCACTTACAAGCACACTATCAGTCAAGCATCATTATGGTCTCTGTCATTCTGTGCATTGTGAATTTGGTAGGGACTGGTATTGGTAAATCCAGCATAACTCCAAATCTAATTCTAAATAAAAAATTATCAAGTATCATGGAAGAGGAGAACACATGATAATTGAAATAGATTTGCAGATTAAGTTTAAGAACTCAAGCATCCATAGATACACGTCCGACTAGTTCCATTTGGCGATTTAAGCTCAACATATCGGTAGAAGATCTGCATAGGATTACAAATTCAAAATTTCTCACACATAGAAGCACGGAGAGAAAATAGGGTTTCTCTTCAGCGCAATCCGCGACAAAACCCTAGGTAAAAAATGAAGGATAAATGCAACGGAGAATCGAAACAGTCAAATCGAGTCAGCGATACCATTGCTAAGTCCGATACTGGACTCCTCGGTGTTGATATTGTATAGGATTCCCTCGTATCTTATCTCACTCTTGGATGTCAAGCTAATCAAGCTCCCGATGTACGAATCCGCCGTAGAACTCGATCTCGAGGAGGAACTTTCTGTTGCCATACCTTAGAACTGCTTCTCGACAACCATAAACCAGGGAAATTCGACAGGAAAGAGAAGGCACAAACGAGGTCTCACGGTTAGGCCTGTCTATATCTTGAACAAGACTTGAATGACTAGAGACACACAATTGCAGACTGACGAGAGGGAAGAAGTAGGTTTTCTTTGATGGAGGATTGTTGTTCTTTGTGACCTGAAAATCTCCGGTTCCGTCCGGTTCAAAATTGAAAACCTACCTTTTTTTTTTATCAAATTAAAGCTTTACTTGAATAAAATAAAACGGCGTGACTTGTGGTCACGGATGTTCAGAATTACAATCATACTCAACTAAATATAAAAATGGTAGTAGGTGTCTTTCGGCCCAATCATGAAGACTAACTCCTAATCTCGTTTGTTTTGCTATTCAATTTGTGCACTCATTTGTCGTCCTTGGAATAGCTCGTCAATGCACTCGCTCGATTTGCCTTGCTAGTGCTCGTATGTTTAGTATTATGGTTGAGACCCTCCAATGTGTCGGACCTTCTTCTAATTGTTTATGAACCGTTTGTGAGTCCGTTTCGATGACAATGCTTTGTCATCCCGCTTGGGTTGCTAGTCTTACTCCTTCATGTATTGCTATGGCCTCCATGGTTTCTACGTCGTCGCTCTGGTACCTACGGTTTGATCCACCCACAACATTTCCTTCCTTTTCTCGCCTCACCCCCTATGCCGGCTCTTATTGTTTGTTTGCACCATGATGCGTCACAATTAATCTTTATTGTGCTCCCCGTCGGTGGTTGCCATCTTTGGTGTTGTCGGTCTACTAGTATGGGTTGTTCGGTTCGGCCATTTCCCTTATGCTCCTCGTAGGCTTGTTTGATCTCCATCATCGTTTTCCTCGGGTTGGGTTGTATTGCTTCAAAAGCGGTCTTGCACCTTGTCTTCTATATTTGACAACATGTGAGTAGTGTTAGTGTCCACCGTGTCTCCCCGATCGTACCTTGTCCACTTGGTTCACTCCTCCTCTCCTCTAGCTATTGGACCATGACAATTTTGTTCGGTCGGTCGACTCTTATGCCTAGTATTCCAACCCATACGGGTTCGGTCCATCAGCATTCGAGTATCATGTGTTCCCGTGTCTCCACTTCTCCACATATTATGCAACTTGGTCTTACGGGCATACCTCGGTGCAGCATGTTTGCCTTGACGGCTATGGCATTTGTGGCAAGTCTCCATATGAAGTTTTTGACCTTTGGCATCGCTTTGGTATCCCATATGTCCGTCCATATTGTGCCTTGGCTAGGTTGTGTCTCCCTCCCTCGTTGGTCACTTTTCTCCCTTAGTTTATGGTACACCTATCGGACCTGTGGTGCCCCGTCCCTTGTGTGTGACAATATGTATCAATCTTTTCCTTTGTCGTGCGGGATTCGTAAATTGAGTATGTGGTCGGCATCCTCTTGGTTTACGGTGTTTCGCACCATTTATTCATTCCATCTCCTATCGGATTGTATCAAATCACTCACCCTTAGTTCCCCTCCATGTTCTACTTGTATATCGGCACTTACCCGTAAGCTCTCCTTTGTGTATATCCACGGTTCCTCAAAGACGCAGATTTCTTCCCCCGATCCAATCATCCACATTCCTTCTTGTTTCATGATGTCCCGTCCATGTATTAGGTTGCTCCTCGTCTCGCCTCTTGGAAGGAGTTTTGTAGAAAATATACTCCCTTTAGTACCCGTGCACATAATGTGTCTGGTTCAGCCATGATTCGTCCCACCATCTTTGTGAGGAATGCTGTGTTGAAACTCTACAGCTCTAGAAACCCTAGTCCCCCGCCCTTCTTTGATTTCGTTAGGACATCCCATCTCCTCCAATGTGTTCTCTTCCCCTCTGTTGTTTGTCCCTACCAGAAATCCTCTATGAGTGAGTCTATTTCCGAGCACCAGGTTTTCGGGAGGTGGAAAACACTCATGACATACGTGGGGGTTGCTATGATGACCGCCTTTATTAGCACTTCCTTTCCCGCTTGAGTCAAGGTCTCCAGCCTCCACCCGACCAACCTTTCCTTGATATTGGTTTTTAGAGACCCAAAGGTCTCCCTCTTTGATCTTCCCCATATCGATGGCAAGCCCAGATATTTTCCTGGGTCACTAGTGCTTTGTATGTTAAGTGCATCCTCTACTTCATTTTTGTCATTCAGCCTCACCCCTTTGTTGAAATAGAGGGTCGACTTATCCATATTGATTCTTTGTCCCGATACCTGGCAGTAGGATTCCGGAATACTCCTGAGCCTTCTATCATTGCCAATCGTCCCTTTGATGAAGAACAGTGAGTCATCCGCGAAAAAAATGTGGTGAAATTTTGGGCAGTGTCTTTACAGGGTGATTCCCTATATGCTCTTCTCCATAGCTGCCCCTACCAAACGTCTCGACAGTACACCCGCAAGTAGAATGAATAGGTAAGGTGATAGGGACCTTGTCGGATACCGCGTGTTGGTTTTATTGTGGTAGTTCGGTCCCCATTGACCACCACTTGGTAGGTGGTTGTTGATATGCATTATTTGACCCATCCTAGCCATTTATCTGCGAACCCTTTTTTCCATAATGTGGCTAGTAGAAAGTCCCACTCCACACGGTCATACGCCTATTGCATGTCAATCTTTAACGCACATTCCACCTTGTTTTCGTTTCTACTCGTTTGTAGGTGGTGGAATACTTCATGCGCCACTATGATATTATCATGTATGTTCCTTCTTGATACAAAGGCACTCTGAAAAGGAGTGATAAGTTCTGATAGATACACCTTTAGGCGATTCACCAGAACTTTTGAGATAATTTTGTACAAGAAATTACAGCAGCTTATTGGCCTAAAATCAGTCGGTTTAGTAGGCGTGGGCACTTTTGGTATCAATACAATGTTGGTATGATTTAAGGGATTTAGGATAGTACCTGTTCTGAAGAAAGTCTTGACCGCGGTGATGACGTTCGCTCCCACGACGTTCCAGTTCCTTTAATAAAACAGACTCGGAAACCCGTCCGGACGCGGCGATCTAATTTCTACATCTGTTACCTCCCGAGTTAGGTTTTCATTCATCTCATGTGTTATGTGGTTCGGCACCCATCTAAGGAACTCTTCCCCCGGTTCGGTTTCTTCCGATGTGAACATATCGTAGAAGTACCTTATTAGTTCTTCGGCTATCCTCTCTTCCTTTGTTAACCATTCTCCGTTCACTCCCCTCAACTAGCAAAATTGGTTTCTTCTCCTTCGTGATATCGTTGTTTGGTGGAAAAATGTTGTGTTTCAGTCCCCCTCCCTTAGCCACTTAACCATCGACCTCTGTTTCCAACACATTTCCTCCCTCGTTCATAGCCCTTGGAGCTTTCCTTTTCCTCCCGTATTGCGTCGTGATCCATCCCCCATTACATATGCCTCCTTAGTGTCTCCTTCGTTTTTGCAATCTCCCTTAGGTTATTGTTGAATTTATCACTACTCCAAGTCGTGAGTTTATTTCGGCATTTGTGGAGTTTTACATATACTCCTCGTACTTCCTTTCGTGATGTGGGTGTTCCCCATGCTTCTCTTATGACCTCCTTGCATGATAGGTGTTCGAGACACATGGATTCAAATTTGAACCGGCGTCTAGCCCCTTTTTTGGGTTGGTTTAGTTGGACCATCATGGGTGCGTGGTCCGACCCAATAGCGAGCTCATTTATGCACCTCCCTCCTGGATGTCTCGCTGCCCATTCTCTGTTTACTAACACCCGGTCCAGATACTCACTTATTCTATCACTCCCGCTCCGGTTGTTACACCATGTATGTGGTTTCTCGTTGACCCCCAAATCCTCCATATGTAAATCTTCAATTAGTTGTTTAAAATCATCCATTTGCCTTTGCAATTTCCTCCTACCGCCCTTCTTTTCATGTGGGTAACAAATGGTATTGAAATCTCCAAGGATCATCCATTGATCTCTTCGGCCTCTTCCTATCGTTCTTAGGAGATTCCAGTTTTGTGACCGTTCTTGCGCCTCTGTGCTCGCATATAACCAAGTCACATGCATTGGTTCATCATGTGGTTTTATAACTACCTCGCAGTCTATACAGTTCGGGTCCGCATAGTTGATGTGCAACCTGGATTCAGCCGACCACCATAGTGCTAGCCCACCGAACGCTCCATTCGGTATGACATAGTGTTTGTTATCCATCCCCATTCGTGCTCTTATCATCTCGCAGTAGGTATCACCACTCTTTATTTTCATTAAGAATATGATGTTCGGGCGATACTTTTTGTTGAGGTCTTGAAGGTGTTGAACTGTTAGAGCAGACCCCAAACCCTGACAATTCCAGGATATGACACTCATTGAGCCCGTGTGGTTGTTTCAGGACAGCCACCAAAACCCTTTTCTTCTTCATTTGATTCCATATGTGTACTTGTTGTTACTCGTTTCCTCTCGGTTTTCTTCTTTCTCATGGGGTTTATCCTACTCCCTCTGCTCCTAGGGCTATTTCTATTCCTCGGTGCTCGTTCCCCTCCTCCCCCGTTACGTTTGCCTCTTGTTTTTTGAGTCTCTTCGCCCTCGGCTGCTCCTCCATCTCCTCTCCCATTCTCGTTAGGGTCATCTTGTCTAGGTAGGGGTTTTGGCGTGTGGGTATGGGTGATGTGGTTGGGGTATCCAGTTGGTTTTCTACTATGTAGGTTTGAATGAGTGTAGTTGTGTCACTCGTATGTAGGTGGGTGGTTTGGTCGGGCAGGTATGTGATCATGGGATGGTTTTGGCTCATGGGGTAGTCGGTTTTTGGTTGGTGGTTCTCGGCTTGGTTTGGTAACCTCTTAAGCCACCGGGGTAGGGTAGCTTGTTGTGGCATGGTCGGTAGGGTTGGTTTAGTTCGATAGGTGGGTGTATGGAGGGTTATTGCTCTCTTACTGATGGTTGGCTAGTTCGGTTCAGTTCGCTAGTTAGGTGGTTCATTTGGCACACTATCGGTTGATTGATCCCCGGGTTCCGTGTAATCCCCATTGTGTGTGGTATTTTCGTTCTCCCCTATCTCGACTTCCATTGCTTCATTTATCTGGCTCATGTTCGTTTACTTCGCGACCTTGCCTCCATTCTGTGCATCCTCCCTTGGTTACTCTTCTTTAGGCATTGATACCTCTTCCGTGGGCATTTGCCTTGCCTCAACCATGATATCGAACCACGAAATCCTCGGACCTGGTGTTGTTCATGCTCCCATTCCTTCTTCCCCTCCATATGTTGGCGAACCGTGGCTTGTCTTAGTCGTGCTCCCACAAGCCATGGCCCATATGTTTTTTTTTTGTCATGTTCTGCTATTCTTACTTCCTCTTTGCATGCTTGGGTCGTGTGTCCCAACATACCACATCTGTAACAATAGTCAGATAACCTCTCGTATTTTATGGATGCCCATCTATCAACTCCTTGAGAGTTTCTCCACTAGAACCCCGCCATCAGTGGTTTATCCCTATCAACTTCCACTCGCATTCTCATATAGCTTCTACTTATCTTCCCAACGTGTTATTCTATTTCTAGGCACTTCCCTATCATATTCCCAATTTTCCAGGCATTCTCATCGCTAAACTTCTCTAGGCCTAGGTCATGCATTTGGGTCCAGAAGTTACCTTATTGAAATCCACTTCTTTTACTCTCATGCTCGGTTCCCACATTTTTATGTTCAGTATGTGCCCGTTTATCGCCCATGGTATCAAGTCGAGGATTTGGTCGGCATCCTCCTTCCTTTCGAAATCGATCAGTACTATTCCGGTCTTCGCCTCCGATACATTCACTTTGTCGTACTTTGCCACAATCCGCCTGTAGCACGTTGTGGATTGTGCTCATCTTAACTGTTTTCTGCACAATCAGCTTGCCCACATACAATGAAAGGTTATGTATCTGTTGGTTGGAGTCCAGGTCTAACGCGGGTTGCCGTGGTATGTTCTTCTCACTGGAACTGGTGTCTCGCTCCATCGCAACTGCCGTGGTTTCAGCGCCTTCACCCCAGTTGGCAACTTCCTGCAAGAACAAGGAAAATGTACAAGAAAACATCAAAGAATAGAAGCAATAATCGGTGAGGCAATCATTTAAAGCTCGTCGAGTAATGAAGCTGCTTCTGCTATGTTTGGACGTGCGATTCCTCTCCTCGTGTCCTGTCGCTTTCGACCTTGTTGCTTCCTTCTTCCATTGTTGCTGATTAATTCTCTCGTTGAGCACGATATGAAGAAATTGAAGGGTCGAAATCAGCGAAGGAAATCTAAGAGAAACCGATTGAAGCAGAGCTTTGTTCAGCGCACGAGAAGCAACGCAAGTTTCCGTCATTTGCCTTGCATGGTGCTATCCAGTATTCTGCAGTAGATTTATTTGTTGTCCTTCCTAATTGGATGGTAGCAATTTGGCAATAAATGCCAAGGTATCAAAGCCAATGACAACGGCCTGATTGGATCCTTCACGCAGTAAACCCTAGAAAACCTACCACTCACCAAAAGTTTTTTTATATATAAAAAATATACTACATTTAAAAATCAAATACCAAAATAATCAGTTTTCAAAACTATTTATCAAATTATACCATCTCAACCCTGAACGTTCCCTATTTTCCTGGGTCTCGATGCTTCAACTTCCTGCTCCTCTAGTTAAGTATGTTGAGTTACTTACGGTTGAATAGTGTTACGTCAAGTTGCTAACCGGGTTGATCCTCTACATGACTTTATGTCAGTGGTTGTGCCATGAGATCATCCAACTAATCAAACTCATCAATTAGTTTGTGACTGTAACGTCGAGTCCGGATCAACTCCTCTACACGTTTCTTCGACCGACATGTTACTTTCTTCAACCACTTTTCCGCCAATTTGGTCGCATGATGTCATCCCCGCGTTTGTAGTATGAATTAAATTAATATTAATGAAACAAATCAATTATGGAAATGAAACAATTAAAAATGTAACTCATCATTAACATGGATTGGTTTAAATGTAGTTCAATCTGCACTGGGGGTATGATCGATTATTCTTGTTTTAGGTCCCCGGGGGAATATGGTGTCTCATGGATCATCGTCATCATCATCGATTACCAGGTCCTCTACGGTTGATGTGTAGGAAACATGAGGGCAGGGTAGATCATGGGTCTACATATACATCATACTTCCAACATCATACCTAAAAAACATTATTAGGTAGGATTAGAACAAAAAATAGACTTTTGTGTAAATTTACTCTAGTTAATAACATGTACTTGTAGTAGTACACCGCATCGCGTAATACTATTTTTGTTGGGGGCTACACCTTTGCACAGACCAACGTATCAAAAGCTCAATACAACAGAGCCCCAACTATAAATAGTTGTTTGTTGTAATTTCAAAATGGAGGTACTCAAGAGCCACTTTATCTCCGTTTGTGTTTGAGAACAAACATGCACCGAGAAGGTATAAAATATATCCTCTATCTCTCTCTGGATGGCTTCTTCTTCAGTCATTGGAGACCAGTCTTAGTCAGTGGCTTTTCTCTTAAACAATACATTCAACCATGATAATTGCACATCAGTCTTGGTCATCTCTCTTAGTGTGCACGAAAGGGATGCTCCTAGTAGTCCTGGGCATAATTCAACTACGTCTACCTATTCATCACACAATCTATACTCATCGGTCACGAGCTCGTATACCCAAGATCATTTGGACATCCTTTATGGTTACCATTTCACCTCTAGGGTGGTGAAATGTATGAGTCTTTAGGTGCCACCTCTCAGCAATAGCATGCAACAATTGCACATTGATTTTCAACCAGGATATATCCGCAAATCATCTAAATTCAGTTAAATCGACCCAATGTCGGGTCATCAGATCAACCACCAGCCAACATTTACCCACCTGAAGAGTTTTCTCATCTCTATGACTACACTTAGCACTAGCATGAACCTATAATTTATTTTTAATTAAGTATTTAACAATACTAATTAATAATATAATAATAACAATTAATCCTATAAGAAAATATTACCGTATCCGCAGCGGTATGCTGTGACATATGGTGTGGTTTACCATACAAAATTGAAGGATCGATAAACTCCTTCTAGGATCCGAATGACTGTCTAGATGAGCTTCTATGATCACGATCCATTGCATGTGTCCAAATATTTGATCAATTTTAATACATTAGGTATTCCAAATACTAATTATGCCCAATTATATTTAAGTTAATAATTAACCCCAAAATCTAAAAATTAGGGTTTCAAATTTAATCAAATAAGGCATTATAATTAAAAACAATTACACACTAAAATTGATAAATTTCCTACATTTAGGCATTATAAATATGACACACTTAATTTAAAAATTATCCCCAAAATCCAAAAAATAGATTTTCACGACTATATCAGGTAATGCATTTAAATTCAACAAAAATACACCAAATTGATGAATTCCCAACATCTCACGCATCGCCGTCCTATTTCACGTCTTCTCTCACGAGTCGACACGTGTAAACATTTCTTTGGTATGTTCTGTGTTGTGTTCTATTCTCGGCATTTGCGACTCATCTATGATCGTGCTTTGGTGATATGTGGAACTTGTGTGCGCAAAATACCTTCTAGATCTCAACTATCTTGTGGTTCTACAAAATTGACTGTCTTTTCTTGTCGTGGTTCCTGGTCTCCCGTTGTGACTGTGAATTATTTTCCTCTTCATGGTCTCGCTAGTAGACGTGTATTTGTTAGGTAGTCTCGTTGGATTTTACTTTGTTCCTTTAACATTGGTGTATCTATTGGGATTAATAGTTGAGACGACTAATTTCGAGTTTGGTGGCAATCGGTTTGTGGTGTTTGATCACTTAGTGGTGGTTGAATTATTTGTTTAACTACCAAATTATTTGTTGGTTTGGTTCAATTGTTGTTGGGTTTATAGGTTTGATTGTGTCTGATTCTCTGATTCTTACCCATTTTAGTTTTATTGTTTGAGATGTTGTTGTGGTTTCACTTCTACGCCACATGGAACAATTGTGTTAACTAGTTCTCACTTAGATAATTCATCTTCTTCACAATCTGATCGTCACATGACTAACGATGATGATGTTTTCCTATTATTTTTCGTAAAGGTGCTTGTAAGGGTACTCTCCCTAACATTGCTTATATAATTGTTAATTACTTGCCACATTCATCTACATCCTTAATCGTCTCAATGGACACATTCTATGTGCCAAAGATGGTTAGAGAGGTTTTAAATCCCCTTAGATGTCGTGGTTCATTGTTGGAGGAGATTAACACCCTAAATGAGAATCACACATAAGAGTTTATGGATATACCTCAAGGAAAATCAATTAGGGATGTATTTGTCGTTAAATTTAACTTAGATTGATCGTTGTGGAGACTAAAAGTGCAACATGTTGCAAAAGGATACGCTTAGACTTATGGTGTTGATTATTTAGACACGTTTTCCCTGGTGGCAAAAGTTACTTTAGTTCGTCTCTTATATCAGTAGTCGCTTCCAGAGTTGGTTGCTACATCAGTTGGATATCGAGAATGTATTTATTTATGGTGATCTCAATGAAGAAATTTATATGGAGCAACCACCTGGATTTTTTGCTCAAAGGGAACCTGGAACATTTTGTCACTTAATGAAATATCTCTCAAGGTTGGACAAGAGTCCATGTTGATTAAGAGCAAGTGTGATTATTCACCAACTAGCATTGTTATTCTTGTCATTTACGTTGATAATATTTTCGTTAAAGGTGACAATTATGCAGGAATCTCATTTGTTAAGACATTATTGCTGACCAATCTTAACATAAAAGACTTGGGTTAGTTCAAGTATTTCGTACGGGTATTTATCACGAGGAGTAAGAAAGAAATTTTCTTATCATGGAGAAAGTATGTCTCGATTTACTTAAAGAGTCAGGAAAGATAGGACCTAAACCATGCAATACTTCAGTTGTTCCTAATATACATCTTATGAATGAATATGGCGATTTCATTAAATATCCTAAGAGATTTAGGAAATTAGTTGGAAAATTGAATTAGCTCATGGCAACTCATCTAGATATTGCCAATGTAGTCAATGTTCTTAATTAATTCATGTTTGTGCATACAATCAAACATTAGGCAGCTCTGGTACATTTTTTGGGCTACTTGAAAGGAGCTCCAGGACTTGGCGTGTTGCACAATGATTATTTATGCACTCGTAGTGATTTTTCACATATGTTGTCTAGGTTGGATCCAAGATTTTATAAAATGTACACTACATGTTTGTTGTGTTTTTGTAAGGAGAAATCTTGTGTCTTGGAGAAGTAAAAACAGATAGTGTGGTGCTAGATTCAATAGGGAATAAAACTACAGAGTTATGGCACAATCCACGTGTGAAGTTATGTGGATATTGTCTATTGGAAGAAGTTAGTTTGGAGTCAATATTACCAACTATACTTTGATGTGATAATCATTTTGTTTTTCGTATCACCTTGACTTTTGTGTACCATGAAAGAACGAAACATATTGAGGTCGATTGCTACTTTGTTTGAGATAAGATTCACGAAAAAATGATTTTCACAAGATATGTGAAGGTGCACGAGCAATTAGCAAATTGCTCTCACCAAAGTTTTGAATGAAAATCAAGTTGAATATCATTATAACAAGTTAGACATGTTTAATTATTATTCTTCAACTTGAGGGAGAGTGTTATGCTATATATATATCATTTCTTAGATAGTTGTCTTATATCTATACATGTACAATTCACTCACTGAATAGAGATGTAAGAATTCTGATATGAAATTCTACAACGGGGAATCAAACACCTATGACATAAGTTTGTGGCTTCCTAGTTTATATTGCCTGTGTTACTACTCTTTTTCTTATCATGTTTATATATGGAAGCAAACCTCTATTCTTTGTCAATCACGACCTCAATGCGGTATCAAATAAAGATGATATATTAGAATGTGTGTGGTTTTTAATAACTTGAGATTGTTAATGTTGTTAGAGATATTGTTACACAACATTGTTGTCCTAATGCCCTGGCCATCTCGGAGACTCGCGTGAGTGGTGGTAGAGCTAAGAATTTTAATAAGAAATTCTTGACACTGAATTTCATGATTTCTAATGCATGAGTACTTAAAAGGGGGACATACTCTCTTGTAACTCTTCACCACTACATCCACTGAGTGGGAGATTCATGTTGAAATTAAGGTTCACTCTTCCAATTCTCCATTTTCACACTTTACTATTTATGGTACCCTATACTGGAACATATGTTACGTTGGGATTAGCGTAAGTGCATTATTTCTCTAATTATTATTCCATAGTTTTTTTTTTTATCAACCAATTCTGTATATTGAGAACAAAAATGTGGGGTCAAACCTGACCCCGGTACAAAGGAGTATCAACCCGTAAAAGATGAGAAAGGGGGGGTGGGGTGATAGAGAAACCCAGTTGGCATGACTCATCCCCCCTAATGCGTGATTCGCTAACCAGTCCGCATACTTGTTCGCGGATCTTGGTACCCAACTCCAAGACAAGTTACTAAAAGAACCTGCCAAGTATACACAATTTTGAACTATTGTCTCAATTTGCCAAAAATGCACTTTACCTATAAGATTTTCTATAACCGCTTTCGAATCCGTCTCGAGAATCACTGACTCCCACCTATTTTCAATGGCGAGTGCGATCCCCCGGAAAACTGCCTTAGCCTCCAAAAGCTCGATGGAAGCCGACTTGTCCTGCATGGTTGAGCCTCCGACAATGGTGCCTTCCTGATCCCGTGCCAAAACGCCTAAGCCACCAACACCAGTGAGACTATTCCAAGAGGCATCACAATTTTTTTTTATCATACCTCGAGGAGGCGGAGTCCACGATTGTGGGTCGACCGTGGGGGGCACGCTGCTAAAGAGGCCCAATGCTGGAGTAGGCTGCCCAGTTGTAGGTTGGTAAGCCCCAAAGCCCCGGTCCTGTGAAGTCTCGTTCCGCGCCTGCAATCTGCTTGGCTGTGTCCGAGCTCTGTCCTGCTGCTGATCTGCTTCTTGAACCATTCTGCAGACTTGTTCCAACAGCAAGAATATGTTCGACCATCTACCTTCAAAAACCTTACCACACCTCATTTTCCATATGCACCAGCAGGCACACAATATAAGACTCCATATGTGAGCCTTTGTCTCCCCAGGCCGAGCCCTCTCAATCAAATGTTTGGCCATCCATTCCCTGACCGAAGAGCAGCCCACGTCTGAATCCTTGATATCCAGCAAATCGTCCCAAAAATCCTTTAACTACCCACACTCCCACAGCATATGGTTAACCGATTCTGGTAGATCGCACATAGGGCATCCGATTGAGACTTGCAACCCTCTGCCAACAAGCCTTTCACGAACAGCAAGAGAATTAGATAAAAATTTCCATGCGAAGACCCGTACCTTAGGCATCACTCTTGCTTTCCAGACCTCGTTCCATAGGTTCAGACCCGTCCGTCCACTCTGTCCAGCATCTATCGAGGTGCCAAATGTCCCCCCATCGTGATCCCGAATAAAATGATAGGTTGACCTGACAGTGAGCTTACCTCCCCTCTCAAAAGGCCATCGCAGTTGATCGGGACGCGGGACCAACGGGATGTCCACGGACAGAACATCCTGCACATCAGCTTCAGGTACATCACTCCGGACTTTTGACTCCACCCAAGACCTAGAAACCGGATCAATCCACTCCGCTAATCTGGTCCCCGCTTGTTCCTGCGTGACCGGATGGACACCGAGCCTTCTGGAGGGCCTACCTGGGATCCATGAGTCCATGAAGGGCTTGATCCTCCCCCCATCACCCACGGCCCAGACCGAGCCCTCCAACATCGCTTTCCGGCCCTCGAGGATACTGACCCAAGCCCAGGAGGACCTGCTTCCCTTTTGAGCGAGACTGAAATCTGTCGAAGGGAAATACAACCGCTTGATCACCTTGACCCAGAAAGCGTTCGGTTCCATGAAGATACGAGCTGCCATCTTGCTCAACAATGCCACATTAAAAGCCTTGAGTTCACGGAAGCCTAAGCCTCCATCTTTATTTGATCGGGTCATCAAATCCCACCTTAACCAGTGGATTTTGCGGTCCCCGTTTGCAGCCCCCCACCAGAACCGGGCTGTCAACCCATTAATCACTGAGCACCAAGACTTCGGTAATTTAAATACACTCATGGTGTAAGTCGGGATCACCGATATCACGGCCTTAATCAGAACTTCCTTACCTGCGTTGTTAAGAAGCTTGGATCTCCACCCTTGTAATTTATGAACAATCCGCGCCTTGAGGAAGCTTAGGGCATCGCACTTGGACCTACCCCAAAGGGAGGGAATGCCCTAGTACTTACCCGGGTCGTTGACCAGATTCATCCCGAATATGCTCGCCACGGACCTAGAGAAATGATTGTCCCCTTCGTCCCCACAAAACAGACTGGATTTAGTGTAGTTTACCCTCTGACTCGATGCTTTATAGTACTCGTCGAGTGTTCCCTTTAACGCAGCTGCGTTTTCCACCGTCCCTTTGATAAAGAACACCGAATCGTCGGCAAAAAGAAGGTGGTGAACTTCGGGACACCATCTCCTTGGTTTTATGCTTATTTTCTCCTTTAGCCGAACTTTCTGCTCCATCCTCTTGGATAAGACATCCGCGACTAGAATAAACAGGTATGGGGAGAGCTGGTCTCCCTGGCGAAGCCCTCTAGATGGTCTTATCTGGTGCGTTTTCTTCCCGTTTACAAGGATTTGGTATGTCACCGAGGTAACACATACCTTGATCCACTGAACCCACTTTTGATCGAATCCCCTTATCTCCATGACTCTCAACAGGAAATTCCATTCCACCCTATCGTATGCCTTCTCCATGTCAATCTTCAAGGCACAATCTGAATGACCAGTGATCCCCCATCTCTTTTTGCTTAGCTTTAAGTGATGGAACATCTCATGCGCGATGAGGATGTTGTCTTGGATCTGTCTACCTGACACGAAAGCACTTTGAAAGGGTGTAATCAGCTCTGGCAACCAGATTTTAAGTCTATTTGCCAGAACCTTTGCCACAATTTTATATCCGAAGTTGCAGAGACTAATAAGCCGAAATTCAGAAGCGGAAGACGGGTTTGGAGTTTTGGTAATAAGAGTGATATCTGTATGGTTTATATAGGGAGGAAGGATACCTGAGTGTAGGAAGGTCTGAACCATGGTGACGATATCTGGACCGACAACTTTCCAGTTCCGTTGGAAAAAGGCCCCCGAGAAGTCGTCCGGCCCCGGAGCCCTTGACCCCCCAAGCTGATTAACCGCAGTCCGAACCTACCATTCTGATGCCTCCCTAGTTAAAATGGCATTCATACCTCCCGACACATCCCTGTCGAGGCACCCCAGAATTTCGGATTCCTCGCCCGAACTAGCCCCTTCCACATTTACCTCACCAAACAGGCGAGAGTAGAATGAGTGAATCTCACCCATAATCCTGTTAGGATGTATGAGTTTGATGTATGAAGACCACATTTCAGGTTACGTGCATTGCAAGGAAGCTCAAGATGATGAAGGAAGCCCAAAGAAGGTTTACGTGCGGTTCAAGACAACTCTAGAAGAGTCTTGAGTGTTCCAAGATCATCAAGCTTGTTTATGCATTGTGTTTAGTATAAATACAGGTCTAATTTCAGTTGTAAACTTAACTTGATTCAATGATAAGTTTCAAAGTTCAGTTTATTCTGTTATTGCTATCTTTTCGTTAACTTGCAGTCTAAGCTTTCTTCCTTGTTCTTCATCTTCATCTACTTCAAATCTGGTTCAATCTCAGTTTACTGATATGGTATCAGAGCTTTCGTCAGTTGATTCCGCTGCCAATCCGTGAAGTTTGAAGCATCACTTCGACTCTGCATCAGTTCTTCTTGCCTCGCATTCAATCTGCAAGATCTGTCATCATCTGTTCTTCGACTTTCTGGTACTGATTCTGACTCTGTTTCTGCAACTCTCGATTCACATTCTTCTTCAACCTGTTAGAAGATCCAACTATCTCTTCATGGAAGACAATCATCATACATTCTTCAACAAACGCATCTGTCAACTGACTGGAGAAGAGAATTTCCAGTCCTGGAAACAGCAAGTGCTTCTAGCTGTTAGAGGATTCAACCTTGAAGATCTGATGTTCAGTGCTGTTCTAGTACCTCATTGGATCGATGATGGAGAAGGCAACAAAGTAGTGAATTCTGATTTTGCCAAGCACAATCAACAAGACAGCTCGCTAGCTTCTTGGCTCCTAGCATCCATCTCAACTCCGATCAGCAAGGGACTTACAGGATGCATGACTGCAGCCTCAATCTGGACAAAGCTGCATCATCACTTCTCCTCATCATCCACAACCAGAATCATGAATCTGTATGACAGATTAAAGGTACGCAAACATTACAATCAATCAATGAGAGAGTACCTTACGGAAATACAGCTGATATGTGATAGTTTAGCCGGATGTGGACATACTATTGAAGAGATGCAACAAATCTCTATTGTCCTTAATGGAGTAAAAGGTCAATATGATAATGTGGTTTCGGTTATTCACGCCAGCAGAAATTCGTATGATCTGTCATCCATATCATCTGTGTTATTAGATGCTGAAGCAAGACAGAAGGAGATAGCATTTGAAAACTCGTTTACAGTTGCAAACGTTGCAGAAAAAGCCATTCAAAAATAGACACCAGTGAGTCTTGGACAATCTGTCCAACAGAATCTTCAATCAGTAAGTCAGCAAAACATCAATTCCGGACAACAACTGATCCCGGAGTATCAAGCAAATTCCACAGGAGGATATGGTCGAGGAAGAGGCAGGGGCAGAGGCAATGGAAACAAGCCACAATGTCAGTTATGTGGCAAATTTGGACACCTTGTCCATAGATGTTTTCAAAGGTTCAATGTCCACTTTCAAGGAGTGACAGCACCTGCAGGCGAAATGAGTTCTAATTTTGTCTCCACCGTGCCATGGAACTCAGATGGACAACAACCTCTACCTTAACAAATGCAGCAATTTCAGCAATCATCGATGCCTCCAATGCAACAGCTACCTCAACCTTCACCGATTCAGTTTTTTCAACAACCTTCTCAAAATCAAATGATTTCACCGATGTTCAACCAGTATGCTTCTTCTCCTACTCCTTATTACTTTGTTAAGTCTTCACCTGCTTTTCCTCCAGCTCCTCCAGCTCCCACAGCTCCTATTCTGGACACTTTCAGTCAAGCTCACATGACTGCTAATTCTGGTCCTATGCAAGTCTCGGACAAAGCCTGGTATTCCGATTCCGGTGCTACTAACCACTTTGCACAAGGACCTCCTCCAGGTACCACACTCTATCCCTATCATGGATCAGGAAAAGTTCAGGTTGCCAATGGGAGTTATCTTGATATTACTAGTGTTGGTACCTCAATTATTAATACTGATTCTAAATCACTTGTCTTAAAAGATCTGCTATATACACCAAAAAAAACAAAGAACCTTGTTTCTATTTCTCAGTTTACAAAGTACAATGAGGTTTTCTTTGAATTTCATCCGACTTGCTGTCTTATTCGTGATGCTGTTTCAAAGAAGGTTCTTCTCACTGGAGTCGAGTGTAATGACTTGTATAAGCTCGATTTCAGCAAGTTAGGAAATGTTGGAGCTGTGTGTAATCAGTCTAGTCTATTAGATCATTCGGCTAATAAAAACTTTGTGTTGTATGGATCTTTTTCAAACAATAATCAATTGAATAAAGCAAGTGATTCTGATATGTTCTGTTTCTCTAGCAAAGTTAAAATGAAGGGGTTAATTGTCAATTTGCCCCCTAATGTTTGGACCGAATTTAAGAATCTCCTTTAAAGTTTAAAATTTTAAATTTTAGTCCTAATGTTTGGACGAAATCAAAAATCACCCCATTCCGTCTTAAGGCCGTCTAATTGAAACGGAAAACCCGACACGTGCCTTGCACATGCATCTTCTTAAGAAACAAAGACAAAAATGCCATTCCCATGAATAGAGCTAAACTTCTCCATTTTTCGAGAGATGACATAATTTCTAGAAATACCCCTCCAATCGCCTTTCCGGAGCTTTGGGAGACCAAGCAGAAACATCATGTGTTCTTCCTCAGTCCATGGAGTACCTGAGAAAATTCAAAATTTTGATTATGCAGCAAAAACCTAATCGAAAACTATAAAAATCGAACAAAAATATTGTATTATTTCTTTTGCCCAAGTCTGGACAGCATTCAATAAGCCAAATTTTAGTTCGCCTTTGATTCTTGATAAACAAGACTTCAACCTCTGATCTCCGACGAAGACGTTGAAGAGTGGCTGCTCACCGATCTGCTCCTCTCCTCTGATACGTAGCTGCTTCCTACAGCCGTCTGTCCATGGCGGCACCGTTTTTCACGATCCCTTTCCAGCCTTACGTTTATCAGGTACTTCCATTTCGCTGAGTTAACTGTTTGATTTATGTAATGCTGCTCGATGGTTTAATCATGGAATAGTACGGGTGGGTTTCTGGAGTTAGTCTTTTGACAGTTTCGTTGCCCATGTTCTAAGCTACACAGGCAATCGCTTGATTCTGATAGCAGTTTACTGATACGGATGGAAATCTGGCGTCAGTGAATGAATTGGTCGTCTTTGTAGTGTGCATTAGGGACGGAGATGCAAGGTTCTGAGGCATAATTTCAGTTTTTTCTTAAATTGATTTGTTCTTAGATTTGTTGGAGGTTATTCAATGGAAGTTATTAACTTAAGTTCATGCCCAGTGATTTTACTGTACATTTAGCTCTGTTCATGAGAAGGGCATTTTTGTCTTTGTTTCTTAAGAAAATGCATGTGCCAGGCACGTGTCGGGTTTTCCGTTTCAATTAGACGGCCTTAAGACGGAATGGGGTGATTTTTGATTTCGTCCAAACATTAGGACTAAAATTTAAAATTTTAAACTTTAAGGGGGATTCTTAAATTTCGATCCAAACATTAGGGGGCAAATTGACAATTAACCCTAAAATGAAGTCATCCATTCTTCATCAACGTTTGGGGCATCCTTCGAATAAGACTCTTGTTTTAGTGGCTAAGAGTAAAAACATTGCTGTGATTGATGATGTTGATTCATGTGTTGCATGTGCCATTGGTAAGTGCTACAAGTTACCATTCAAACAATCTGAAACTGTGTATCTAAATCCGTTGAAACTTGTTGAAATAGACCTTTAGGGACCAGCCCCTTTATTGTCAAATGGATGTTCATATTATCTGAGTATTGTTGATGTTTACACTCGGTTCACATGGATTTATTTTTTGCGTAAAAAGAGTGATGTTGCTCAAGTGTTCACTGATTTTCATAAGTCTGCCGAAAAGCAACTGAAAGTTGTTCAAACCGACAATGGAGATGAGTTTCGTGCACTCGCTTCTTATTTGTCTCATCATGGCATCAAACATAGATTTACTTGTCCTTATACATCCGAGCAAAATGGCATAGTCGAGAGAAAGCATCGGCACATTGTCGAAACAGGTTTGACATTAATGAAACATGCATATCTACCTATGCAGTATTGGACGGATGCTTTCTTTACTGCTGTATTCTTGATTAACAGATTGCCATCTAAAGTAGTGCAGAGTGTATCTCCTCATGAAAAGCTATTCCTTACAATACCTGACTATGATTTTTTGCGGGTATTTGGGTATCTCTGTTTTCCTTTGTTAAGACCGTATAACCGACACAAAATGGATTTTCGATCCTCGCCATGTGTCTTTCTGGGCTATTGTGCAAATCAGCACAACTACAAGTATCTTGACTCTTCTGGCCGTGTGTATGTTTCTAGGCATGTTAAGTTTCATGAGAATGTTTTTCCTTTTGCTGACAAACAGGGAGAGTTTATGCAATCCTCGACTGTCAAGAATACAGCTACTTCCATCCCATTCTTCTTACCATTCAATTCAGCTCTGTGCAGTCCTATTGATGATCATGTTTCTGATACTGATACCTCTGATCCTCAGCATCATTCTGATCCTGGTCTTGTGAATTTACAGGATGTCACGCCTGTCTCTGAGCTAGTGACTTCCCCGGTGTCTAGCAGCTCAGGAAATGTCAGCTCAAGTGATAGAGCAACTGAGCCATCGTCCTCAGCTCACTCTGCGCTTGAGATGCCTTTACCTAACTGTTCTATTCCTGTTCCAGCTCATGCCATCAGATATGTGCCCCATAGTTCAGAATTGCTACCATCAGTCACTACAGCTCAACCATCGACCACTGCACCGTGTAATGCTGATTCAGTAGGTGATTCTTTTCATTTTAATGATACTGCTATTGATCAACTTCCAATCAGGTATGTTCCACATAACTCTGATCTTGTACCTTCTTCAACTTTGCATAATGAGCCTAGTACTACTGATGCATCTGTGACTGCTGTTTCTTCTTCTTCTGCTCGTCCGAGTGTTCATCCCATGATCACTAGGTCGAAAGAGAAGTCTATCAATGCACTGACTGCTCGTGTCATGCCTTCTGATGAGCTTAGCCACTCTCCACCTAGAGATATATATGAGGCAATGCAGTCTCCTTACTGGAATCAAGCTGTCCAAGATGAGTTACAGGCATTGGCGATTAACAATACATGGTGTCTCACTCAACTACCTGGTGGAAGAATACCAGTTGGTTGCAAGTGTCTGTTCAAAGTGAAAAAGAATCCTGATGGCACAGTAGCTAGATACAAGGCTCGTTTGGTTGCAAAAGGGGTTTTCTTAAAAACCAGGGTTCGACTTTCAGGATACCTTCAGTTCGGTACTAAAATCTCCCACTGTAATGATTATACTTACTTTAGCTTTGACACAAAAGTGGCTCTTGAGACAGGTTGATGTCAACAATGCGTTTCTACACGGTGAATTAGCTGAAGACGTGTACATGACGCAACCTCCAGGATTTGAACAAAGAGATGAACAAGGAAGGGTGCTTGTGTGTAGACTTAACAAAGCACTCTATGGACTAAAACAAGCCTCCCGTGCATGGTTTGAAAGATTTAAAAGTTTTTTGCTCAATTCTCTATCTTTTACTACGTCTCTAGCTGATAACTGCTTGTTTCTTAAAAATACTGATCAAGGTAGTATATATCTCTTAGTATATGTTGATGACATTGTTGTCACAGGGAGTGATTCATCCGGAGTGGAAAAAGTGATTGAGCAGATCAATCGTGAGTTTAAACTAAAGGATTTAGGTTTACTTAACTATTTTTTAGGTATGGATGTGAAAGTTGGCGAGGACTGCTTGCTTCTTTCTCAGAAGAAGTACATCAATGAGGTTCTTCTTAAAGTATGACTGACTAATGCCTCCTCTCTGCCTACTCCAATGTCAGGCAATTTTCTCGGTAAATCTTCAACAGGTTCTGTCTCTTCTCCATTTGATCCTACCTTGTATAGAAGTACTATAGGGGCTTTACAGCATGTGTGCATCACCAGACCTGACATAAGATTTGCTGTTAACAAGCTTAGTCAGTTTATGCAACATCCTACTCAACATCACTGGAAGGCTGTGTTACGAGTTTTAAGGTATCTTAAAGGTACCATCAATCATGGTTTGTTGTTTAGAGCTACTCCGGGTCCTTCGTCTGAGGTAAGCTTGATTTCATTCTCTGATGCTGACTGGGGTAGTGACTCTCTTGATAGAAAATCTGTGTCCGGTCATTACTTGCTTCTAAACAACAATCCTATTGTTTGGAGTTCTAAAAAGCAGTCTGTCATTTCCAGGTCGAGCTCTGAGGCTGAATATAGAGCTATGGCAAATGCTATGTGTGAGGTGATGTGGGTAGTTTCGTTGCTATCTGAGCTAGGTGTCAAGCTGTCCTCCATTCCTATTATCTGGTGTGACAACACTGGAGTAGTTGCTCTCACTGAAAATCCAATTCAGCATTCCAAGATGAAGCATGTCGAGCTTGATCTGTGCTTTGTGAGGGAAAAGGTTCAAAATGGACAGATTATTGTTAACTTTGTACTTGCAGCTGATCAAGTAGCGGATATCCTTACTAAACCTCTAACTGAGAAGCTGTTTTCTCAGTTTCGTGAGAAACTTGGAGTTCTGACATTTGATGCAGATCCTGATGATGTTCGTCCTGATGAAACCAAGAGTGTTTTAAGTGGTAGTTCTGAGGATGATGTTGCTGATGTTCAAAGCAATGATGATGAACTGTGAGTATCCAGGCTATTATGCTACTCCTTGCTATGTGGTACATGAGATTTGGTCCTTTATTTATCTTACTCTACTTCTGTCATTCCTTTGAGTTTTTTTTAACATCTGTTTGTCTTCAATTTTCTTTCTGGTTATGCTGAATTATATGCTACTTGTTACTCTATCTGTTAGGCAGATTTTGTGATTTCATTCTGCTGTATGTGATGATTTGTTAGCACTTTATGTGCAGATCTGCAACGAGATGATCATTCGTCTGTCAGCATCAAACTATCTGATCATTCTAGTAAACTCTCTTTCGATCAGTGGTGTATTACATATATGTGTATGCTTATCACAGAACATCCATTTCATCGGTTCTTTCAGTACCTCAGGATTGATCAGCTTTGTTAAAAAAAATCAATCAATCAAGAGTGTAATCTGACATAGGGTGAAGCTTAGATGCCAAAAATAGTTGTTGCAGAGATAACGTCAAGATACTCCGTTAACACTTGAGGCGGGTAAGATGGAGGAAAATTGGAAACCTCCCAGCTTCACTGGTAAGATGAAGGCACATGAAAACCTTCCTGCCAGAAAGAAAAAAGAAACAACAAGCAATCAAGGAGAAAATAAAAGAAGTGTTATTAACAAGTGGTCATCTGAGTATGAACTGAACCCGATGTTCTGAGGTGTTCTTGATAAACTGGGTGTTATTTGATCACCCTGATTGATTGATGATGAGTTTTGTGGATGATAAGATTTTGTTTGATATGATGAACGTGTGGTTATCTTATTTATGATCTGATTGAAGTTCTGAGAAATTGTTATGCAGTAGAATGTCAAGCTCAGAATCTGCTAAGCAGATATTTGATAAGCTGCATTATGATCAGTATTAGATCAGGAGGATGATTTGTAAGATTAGTTAAGATGTTAAGAAAATATCTTTTTAGAGGAATGTTAGGATGTATGAGTTCGATGTATGAAAACCACATTTCAGGTTACGTTCATTGCAAGGAAGCTCAAGATGATCAAGGAAGCCCAAAGAAGGTTCCGTGCGGTTCAAGACAACTCTAGAAGAGTCTTGAGTGTTCCAAGATCATCAAGCTTGTGTTATGCATTGTGTTTAGTATAAATACAGGTCTAATCTCAGTTGTAAACTTAACTTGATTCAAAGATAAGTTTCAAAGTTCAGTTTATTCTGTTATTGCTATCTTTTCGTTAACTTGCAGTCTAAGCTTTCTTCCTTGTTCTTCATCTTCATCTACTTCAAATCTGGTTCAATCTCAGTTTACTGATAAATCCCATCTTCCTCCTCGATCCAAGTGCCCTCGGAATTCCTGATTTTGATGATCTTGTTTCTCCTCCGTCTCTCTAATGTTGTTTGGTGGAAGAATTTTGAGTTCTTGTCACCCTCGTTGAGCCATCTTACTCGAGACCTCTGTTTCCAGAAGATCTCTTCGTATTTCCATAGGGCGTGAATTCTGGATTTTAGCACCTTCTCCTCAAGCTGAATTTGATCGTTCGGTGTCGACTTAGCAATCTCCTGTAACCTCCTCTTAATGGCTTCGATCTGTTTAGCATTGTTGCCGAAGCAAAGTGTGCTCCATCTGAGAAGGTCATCTCGGCAGGATCCCATCTTGTGGTTGTATATGTCAGCCGAGCTGAAACAGACTCCCCGATCCCAAGCTCGACGGATAACTTCGAAGCATTGAGGATCTTGGAGCGACATTTCCTCGAATCTAAAAGGCTTTGGACCATGCCTTTCTTCTCGGTCGAGGTGGATGAATAACGGTGCATGATCCGAGCCCAAAGCGATACCGTGAACAACTTGAGCTCTCGGGTAGGAACCCTCCCAAGACGCGTTTGCCAATGCACGGTCCAGCCTTTCAACAATTCTTTCCGTCCCGTTCCTATTGTTGGACCACGTGTGCATTTGGCCTTTGAACCCGAGGTCACCTAGACCGAGTCCATCAATCAGATTGTTGAACCCGTCTATCTTTCTTTGATCCTTTCTCCTCCCACCTATCTTTTCGTCGTGGCTGCGAATGTCATTAAAATCTCTGAAAACGAGCCAAGGATCGTGTCTGTGCGAGCCCAAACCTGTCAACCGAACCCAATTATGGCTTCTCCTTGTAAAATCCGAGTCTCCATAGACCCACGACACCTTCATACTATTGCCTCTGCCGCCGATCTTAACCTATCCATCAATGATGTTCTTACTGATGTGGTCGAATGAGATTGAAACCTCATTTGTCCACCAAATAGCAAATCCTCCGCTAATCCCCACCGGGTTAACGTACAATGCCTGGCTCATCCCTACCTCTCTTCTTACCCTTTCACACGAAGACTCCGGTTGTTTTGTCTCCATAAGAAAGACAATGGCTGGTCGGATGCTTCGCACCTGGTCTTTTAAATGGCGAACTGTCAGGGGAGACCCAATCCCTGACAGTTCCAGCTGATGATGTTCATTGATCCCGTGTGGCTGTTTTGGAATAGCCACCGGAATCCTTTGCCATGTTGGACGATCTCCTGCTTGTAGGAAGGTCTTTTCAGACCATCCTACCCGCCTCCTTCTGCCTGTGCAGCCTCTGGTCTGTCGCCAGAGATTGCCCTGGGCCCTTTCTCTTATTGCTTGGGTTCAGCCCTGCTTCTGAGCTGCTGGGTAATTTGGCTTTGAAACGAACACCTTCCAGCCTGCCAGCGAGAGGAGGATGCTGAACAGTCTGAGAGGTCCCGCTCCCCATCTGTGTAATGTTTGAGTCCATTCCCAGGTGTTTATCATCCGTGTGAGTGACCCTGACTGGGGAGATGGTCTTGCTCTCCTTAGGGGAGGAGAAGGCCTGTTCTTTTGGTTCCTTTGTAGGGGAGAAACCGAGGGCACCATGGATATGGATAGCTGTTGGAGGCGACCCCAGATCCTGTGGCTCTTCGTTGAGGTCGATCCCTGGTTGTTTTTGAGATATAGGTTGAGATCAAGATTCAGACCCAGAGGAGGGTCTGGGAGGGCCACAATCTCAAGCCCCCTACGGCCAGCATCACCCATCAGACTTGGGAGATAGTCCTCGGCGTGGTGCTGCTCTTTTGGTTCCAGTTTCAGAGTGGTTAAACTATAAGCGTTGGTGCTTGCCTCCCCCTCACACTCCTTCATCATTTCTTTCCAAGATTTTTTCCCCGGGTCTCTTCGCGGTAGCTCGGTTCTATGACCACCCCCGAGCTGGTGGCCATGCAAGTTACGCTGCCTAGAATAGGAAGTCCACGACCCGTACTGTGGTTTCTTATTGTTAACTTCAAAAGTCACAATTTCTCTTTGGCAAGCTTGAGCACTATGCCCGAGCCTCCCGCATCCGTAACAAAAGTCTGTGAGTCTCTCTGATCTTGTGTTTGCCCATTTCTCCTCCCCGAGTTCATCAGTCCACCAGAACCCGGGAAACAGAGGGGACTCGGTTTTGAGTTCCATTTTGAGGCGAAGGTAGCCTCTTTTTTGCATTTCACCCTCGCTATCCATGCCCAAGCAGTTCCCAAAAGACTGGTCAATGGTTTTTAAATTCTCACTATTTAGCATTTGAGGACACAAACCGTGGACCTGAACCCATAACTGCAGTACCCCAAAGTCGATCTCACTGACACGTCTGTTTGGCGGGCACATTTTCAGATTAAGACAATTACCGTGGATCGCCCAGGGGGACATATCCAAGACCCTGTCACGATCAGCAATACTGTGGAAGTCGAACGCCATAATCCCCGATTCAAGATCGAACATCTTGACTGAACCGTAAGCTGCCCAGGCTGCCTTCAACACCACATAGACCACACTGTTTTTAACCGATTTTTGGGATATCATCCTGCCTACGATTCGACCTGCAATTTGCTGCTTGGGGGGTTTCGAGATCAAGGGTAGTAGAGCTTTTCGGGGGACCTGATTATCCCCGGTTTCTAGAGTGCAATTCATCGCAGCTGCTGCCCAGAAAACGTCACCACGGCAATACCAACCTACAAACAGGCAAAAAGAAAATGGCAAGCAAGGCGAGCAGTATATCTCAGGGCTTCAAGGTTAGTCTAGCAAGGCAAGGATAGGAACATAGAACTCGCCGTATAAACCGACGGAGTGCCTTTCCTGCAATGAACAGCAGCTCCGCAACGCGAGCCAAGAAGATCACACACAGATTAACCTGGTGTGAGATAGGTAGAAGTTTTCGAGTTCCACCGGAAGGAAACAGAGGAACAAACTTCACAGGAAATGGTCCTAGACTCACAGGGTCATTTCATCGAACACCTTCAGTTCACGTCAAGATTTCAGAATTTTGGGAATTCCGAAATCGCCTCTCCTCTTTCCTCTCCATTTTTGACTTTTGTTAAAGTTAATTAATTATTATTCCCTAGTTAGCAACGGTTATTTGAACGAATGTTTTTGCAGTGTGGAGAAACATGGCAATCCTATTAATCTAAGAAGAGACTTTGGATTTCAAGACAACCTTGATTTTTGTGGCCTTTTTTACATGTTTTTTTTACCTCCCTTCAGCTTTATTGGTTTTGAAATATTTGCATAATCCAAGATACATGAGATATATTTGTGCCCAATTCAATTTGGAGGCTATGGTATCCAAATACAATTGTTACCCATCTTCTCATGCTGGACTCACACTACAAGAATGTTCATCAACACCGACGAAAATAAACTATTGTCTCTAAGGTTTTTACAGTAAAAATGATATTTAGTTGCGACATTATATTTTGTTACTATATATTGTATTTAGTGTCGTAAACTTTACCAACGCTAAACCAAGTGTTTAACGTGTACTTTTGCCGCAACAATCTTGTAAACTTAAAGGTCAAATACTTTTCCGATAGTTATAGAAGACTACGTTATTGCAAAAATCACTCTTTAGTGTCAAAATATTGATGCAATATCATGATTAGCAGTGCCAATGTAATGACGTAGTTTTTATTGTATTCGTCGTCACTGTTCAATAATATTGTTATGTTATTAAATTTAGAATGGTAAAACCACTATTTAGTGTCTCAATATGTTGATGCAATAACATGATTAACAGTGTAAGAGTTAAGTCGTAGCTGTTACGTTATTTGTCATCACTGTTAATATTACTGTTCCGTTATTAAAGTTAGAAAGGTTTTATCTCCGGCGCGCTCGTCCATGACTCGCCTCGTTTTGCATCAGATTCGGCTTAATTTCACAGTGAGGAAGTTGTTTAATTTCACCCAAAATTGAATATTTGGCTATTGGTTTCGCTATATATATACAATATTAAAATATATACCAGGTACTACACAGTTTCAAACAATATACAATATACAACATAAATATATATTATATATTTACACGGTTTTTAATATAATATAATATACAAGTATAACATATAATATAATATATAATTTAGTATCACTACAAGAAAGTAGTATTATAGCAACGGAGTAAAATCGTTATAAGCAAAGGTAATATGGAAAATATCAACATATTCGTTATCTTATACCAAAAAGAGATACATCTACTTTGAATCTAGTCACTAAACAGCCTGCTAGTTGTCGTGTATAAACATATGTAACCATATCCCCATCTAGACAAACTACAAGCATGTGAAGACCCCATGAATTGCTTCTTGACCGAAAGGAATTGTTAATCACCCCAGATTCCTCCAGTTGCCTGCCTAACATTACACAAGATAACAAGATCAGTTTAATGGATTCAGACCTAGTTACGAGCAACCCGTTAGTAAATCATCCTCTTATCTTGATTTTGAGCATTGAATTTAGCATATTAACAAGTACTAACTGAATTAAGCAATGACCACATTGGTAGGTAGGTGTTACCTTTCTAACACATTTGCGAAGATGGAGTAGTTCAATGGCCAATATTGACTAACAAGAAGGAATAACAGTGATTAACTGAAATTGGAATCAGTAATTACACTTACTCAGCGAAACTCCTAGAAGTGTTGGCGTATGGCAGCATCTTCTTTAGCAAACAAATGGAGGGGCTTGTTGATCTAGTGAGGCTGAATCGCCACGAAAAGCGCCTCTAAGATACGGTCAACGTCGAGCTTTACGTCTACAATGAATCGTGCAGCCTCAGAGAGCCTATCCATCGCAAAAGCCACTTACTTGGAAGGAGTCTCCTCGACTTTAGATTCATTGGACTGCGGTGGAGAGGAGTACGCAACCACTTGATGCGATTGCTGGTGTTGAATAGTACTAGTAAAGGTGGAGTCCGATCTAGTAGAACTCTCCACCATCGGCGGAATTTAGAGGAGCTCGGTGCGGTTGGTAGGGTAGTAGACTGATAATGGCATTAGAGCTGGTAATTGTTAGGGTATGGTACGGGTATGACAAATACCATAACCATACCATATTTTTAAACCACATACCATAACCATTTTTCAATACCATAATCATTAAAATAACCGTGGTTATTAACCATGGTTTTACCCGTATACCCATATTTATTCCACACATGTAATATAATAAAATACCGAATATTTTATTTAAAAAATACATAAATCTATATTGTCAACAATAAAAATATATAAAACTAATATCACAGTTTTTATTACATGTATGTACAGTAAGTTCCATTATTTAGTATATATTAGTTTATTAATAATAATTAATTATTATATTTATATAATAACCATGGTTATAACCATGGGTATAGATCAAATACCATAACCATAACCATAACCATTATGGGTAGAAAATTCATCACCATAACCGCATCACACCATAATGGTACGGTTAACCATTTTAAACAGTAACGGTTATAACCATGGTTATGGGTTTTTCACCGCACCATTGCCGGCCCTAAATGGCATCTGACCTGGAACCGAGAACAGTGTTGTGGTTCGACGTCGTTCATTCCCTTTCGCTCGTAAGGGCTGATGAAGTGATTTAATTTATTTAAGTAGCAGTAATTTTGAATTCAAATTTTGAACAGGGCAGAAATATTATAATAGCTACAGTGTGACGCTGACACTGTTAATCATGAAACTGTATCAACATATTGTGCCACTAAACAGTGGTTTTACCATTCTAACTTTAATAACGGAATAGTAATATTGAACAGTGACGACAAATAAAGTAACAAATATGTCATTACATTGACACTATTAATAATGATATGACATCAATATATTGAGACAGTAAACATTGTTTATTGCAATAACGTTGTCTTCTATAACTGATTGTATTTATTACTATCGAAAAGGTATTTGACACCGGAATTTCTTCAAGTTTACAAGATAGCTGTGACAAAAGTACATGCTAAACACTTGGTTTAGAGTTGGTAAATCTTAAGATACTAAATACAGTATATAGTTAATAATTATAATGTCGCACTAAATAAGTTTTAACTATCAAAACCTTAGTGACAACACATTATTTTCGTGGTTGTTTATGCAGATTCTTGTAGTGTATAACTAATGACCAATATATAATATATTTAGAATATATTTTTGGAGAACCGTTCGATTTTGGCTCTTGACTTAATTGCATTTTTTAAACGTTTTCAATCTTTTCACTTTCCACATCTCGTTGTCAACTTCGTTAGTTCGACCGGTAATTTCTAGTTGCCAGATTTATTCTTTCGCGACAATGATTTTCCTTTGATTGTTTCTGAATACTTTCTTGCTCCATACTCTAAGGTTGGAGTTGCATCTTTCAAGTCTCCCTTGAAGATGCATTTCTTTCATCCACGACTATTTGATTACATCCATGCACCCATTGTGCTCTAGTTACATCTCTTCAAACTGAAATCTTTTTCTTCCTCTCCTATCATTGTGTCGGGGTTGGAGAATAAGAGGGATGTGGTCCGATCCAATTGTTGCATCAACTCGGATATGAGAGGTTGGGTAATGCATTATCCACTCTAAATTCCCCAAGGCCCTATCAATACATTCTCGAATTTTTGTTGTCCCCTGTTGGTTATTCCTCCAAGTAAATCTTGGTTCTTTGAAGCCAAGATCAATTAGTCCTAGGTCGGTTATCATCTTGTTAAATGTATCCATTTTTCTTTGATCCCTCAGTGCTCCGCCAACTTTCTCATGGTGGTCGCGTATGTCGTGTAAATCACCAATGCAAACCCACATACCTCTTCTACCATTCCATATGCTCCTCAAGACATCCCAATTTTGTGCTCTTCTGCCCGCCTCAGGATCACCGTAACCCATAGTAACACATGTCGGCCTTTGGAATTTCCCCCCTACTATCTTGCAATCTACAATGTTGTTGAATGTCAATGAAAAGGTTATGTTGATTCCATCTCTCCACCATATTGCTCATCCTCTCGACCTGCCCCGAGGGCTGATGTACATTATATGCTTTCATCCTATCGACCTTCTTATTTGATCACAAAAGGCATCCAAGTGTTTTTTGTTTCCATTAGGAAGGTTACTAATGGTTGACACCTTTCGAGGAGATCTTTGAGGTTATAGATTGTCAAGGAATATACCAGACCTTAACAATTCCAGCTTAGTAGACTCATTGGTCCCGTGTGAGTGTTTTGGGACAGCCTCTAGAGCCCATATAAGGTAGTTCTTCAATAGCAGATTCTTTCGAAGTGATACTAATCCTTTCCGTCGATCTATTTTTTCCCCTTCTCTGTTTGGTCTTCCTTGAGATGCCCCATGTCCTTGCAGATTCTTTCAAAGTAATACAAATCCTTTATGTCGATCTAATTCCTCCTCTTCTCGATCTGTTTGAGCGTCCCACGACGCATCCCCCTAACTGTCTATAGCACTTTTAGCTTTGTTCCTCTTTCCAGTGTTTGGTTCCTCCTGCTCCTTAGAGACCTTTTTAGGGTCATTTTCTCAAGGTAAGGGTTAAGGCAAGATGTGGGCAGAGACGCACTATGGGTTATAATCATTCCTTTCGGGCTTTCCATTCTGTTGGAGTGGTTAGGCTAATCCTCGGTTGAGTTGAGTGTTTTGGTGGGTTTTCGGTTAGGTTGTATCTCAGCTTGGGTGGGGGATGAGTTGATTGTGTTGGGTAGTTGGTTTGGTTTAGGTTTAGGATGGTTTATCAATGGGTGATTGTTCAATCAGGCATTCTATTTGGCATGCATTTGTTTATCTAATGTGGGGTAATATGGTGGATGAAAATGGCGTTGTATTCCTCATCAACATTGTGTTTAAGTCGGGGTTGATTGGGTTGAGCTGTGTGTTTGGGTTATTTATGGGAATGTTGGGATTGGAGCTCGCCTCCTCTTGGGGGTGGTTGAAGTTATTACTTGGGACTTCTCCTCACTCCCAACTATGCTACTATCTTTCTTTGTTGGGTCCCTAATTTCACTTATTATCTCACGCCATGACTTCTAAGATGCTTCATTAGGTCTATCATGAGCTTTGTCGATACCTACTTTGGTGGTCTCAGTCACCATTTTAGGGTTGGTGTTGATTATCCAAGGTCCGTACATCGAGATTTTTGGATTTGCTTTAGACATTATCACTTCAATCTTGCATTGTTATGATGTATGCCCCAGTCTTCCACATCTGTAACACATGGCAGATAAACGTTAATACTTAACGTCCGCTGACCTGTCTTCTCCTCTCTAGTTTGTCCACCAGAATCCGACAATGGGTGGATTTTCTAAGTAAAACTCACTTTTATTCTTATGAAACTCCTTTTTATCCCATTAGTTAGTTCTTCCACCTAATACATTTGACGATTCCTTCCCCAATACGGTGTGTGTTTGTTGAACAAAGTACCCCGAGCTCTAGTCCGTGTATTTGGATCCAGAATTGTATTTGTCCCCAATGCTCAGGTTTGGTTCCTATTTTTTTAATACTCAGACAGTGACCTTGAATTGACCAGTGAGATTGGTCTAGAATTAGCTTATTGTCTTTCTCGCTTTCAAATTGCAGCATGACCAGGTTCTCCTTGAGATCGGGTTATGTGTACATATTCAAAATTTCCCCAGGCGATCTTTAAAACATTGTGCACAACCACAGTTTTCATATGTTTCTTGGACACCACGACACCGATATATCTCTTAGGTTGCGCCTGGAGCGGGTCCTCGACTAGGTCGAATTTGAGTTGTCTATGTCTACTCATCTCATCAACACTCAGAGGCATACTTGAACAGAGCTTTTGGTCCAAGCCTGATCACCACCATCGTGTCCCACTTGTAACATAACATTAAGTAAAAATTATTAGAGGCCATGTAGTAGGGTGTTTTACGCAGAATGCTAGGGTTAGGGTTTCCAAGCTGGTATTTTTCCAGTGTGGGATGAGGCTTCGCTATGTTCTGTGTGCATCAACTAGGGCTTGCGGACACCAGGATGGTTGTTCCAATGGATGGGTGATGGTTCTCTACCCTTCGGCGGTGGCGGTAGCTCTAGGGAGAGAGGATTTTTTTAATTGAACACAAATAACTAAACCAAACGAACTTAAATGAATTCAACAAATATGAGCCAAATGTTATGACCTCGTAGTGTCATTTAAGTGTGCCAATAAGACAAAGGAATCTGGTCATGGTCGTTAAGAAGAATGCATAAGAGAATGGGCAACTCGTAGATTACCAAATTAGGTTCTGCAGAGTCCTGTAGAAATGCCACTGCTATACAATATCATAAACAACTTGATTGTAAATTAATAGTTGAATTGATATATCCATATGTGTATCACAACACATGTATAACAACCTCCGATTTGCAACAAGTTGTAAGAGATAAGTACGCCCAAAGTGCCTCCTACCGTAAGGTGTGACACACTAAACAACAAGTAATTGAGGAAATGTTTGGGACAGACAAAAATGCATTTCAGCGTTTACCACTGTTGATGGTTGGTTTATGTCATTTCAACCCGGGTTCGATTTTTGACTATGAATGGAAAGGAGTTCCAACGGAGGAGGGTGCCATATTTGGTAATTGGTTTTTGGCATATCAACCTTCAATTGACGGTTTATCCCATTAATTACCCCTAATCAGCATTGATGATACCCACTTGTATGGAAATTACACTGGTAAATTATTAGCCGCAGTGGCATACAATGATGATAATCAGATTTTTCCATTGTGATTTACCTTTGCAGACTCTGAGATTACAACATCTTGGACCCGATTTTTGGAGCGTGTTCGACAACACGTGACGAGAGATGAAAGACTCGTATGTATAATATATGATTTTCATGGTCTAATTAAAGTTAGAGTTGCTAATGTTTTCCCAACACTTTTAGGTGTTCACAGATATTGCATTTGACACTTGCTAGCAACTTCAATAGAAATTTCAAAGATAGAGACTTTAAAAAGAAATTTTCAGAAATGGCGTGGACCCCATCTAAGGTGAAGTTTGACCGGTACTGGTAATATTTTACAACCATGAATGGAGGAAAATATTTGAGGTGGTTAACAAATTTAGGAGATTTCAACCTATGGTCACTTGAACATGACATAAGAAATAGATACGGCGTAATGACAACAAATCAGTTAGGAGTGTTCAACAATGTTTTAAAAGGAGCTCGATCATTACCCATCACATCATTGGTACAACTTACATTTACCCGACTCAACACGTACTTTCTCGACCGTCGTGCAATATATAAAAGTGAAAGATAATTGGGATACGTATTTTTGCCTAAACTAAGAGAGATTTTATCGTTAACATATGAAAACTCTTTGTCTTTTGAAGTAAACACGTAAGGTTAGTTTCTTTTTTTTGAAGTGACGTGAGTGTACTCCATGCGCCTCTCTCTCCTAGGTATACTCCTGGTGAGCGATTTTGTCGCCGATTGTTTTGGCTCTGTGCAATCTCAGCCAATCAAGTATGCTGCAGCAGTAATGATGGTGACAAGCAACTAATAATCGAAGAGTGTTCCATGCAAAGAGTGAGCAGACTTCGTGAGAATAAATAAAACGGAGTTGCTGCAGAAGCAACACAGAACATAGGTCACCATTTTTTTCGATTTGCTTTCTTTTAAAGTCTTTCTTGTAAGAGGTGGCGACCACGGTGATGTCTCCTGGCCCCGACCGAAGATGAGTACTCAACTACCCAGCTCCCTTCGAACTCGCAGCTAGAAAACGCCGATAGGTATGTTGGAATGATCATTGCGCAGAAACTTGTTAAATCATATGCAATTCACAGTGTTCTTAAGCTAGATTGTGAGGAACTGATGGATGGAGGTGACACAATGAAAGAAAAGGGTTTTGGTTGTTATCCCAACACAGCTACAGGGGCCCAATGACCACAATCGTTTGGAATTGTCAGGGTTTGGGGTCTTCCTTGACAGTTTGACACTTGAAAGACTTCATGGTGAGGTACAATCCGAAGATCATATGTTTGATGGAAACCTAGAACGAAGGTGCCTACTGCAAGCGGATAAGGGAGCAAATTGCAATGGAGAATGCCTACTATGTAGAACCAAGGGGCATATTAGGGGGAATACCACTCTGGTGCAAGAAAGGAAATAAGGTACAATTATTAAGTGTGTGCGAACATAATCGATACAAAAGTCAAATTAAGAGGAAGAGGGAACCAAATGTATATGGCATGGGTTCATGCAGATACAGATGAGGGAAGGAGAAGTCAAACTGGGATACCATAAGGGGGATCAGGAGGGGACAAAATGATGCATGCACATGTCTAGGGGATTTAATGCAATAACACACCACCATGAAAAAGAAGGAGGCCAGAGAAAATCACAAAGACAAATGGATACATTCAAGCACTTCATTGACGATATTGGTATGAAAGATATGGGATCGAAAGGCCAAAGATTTACGTGGTGTAATAACAAGAGGGGGAGGAGAGGGTGTACGAAAGGCTAGATAGAATATTGGTGAATGTAAGATAGGCAGAAAAGTTCCCACGAGCTCAATGCCCAAACGAGGTGGCGGTGGGTTCGGATCATGCACCATTAATTTTAAAGCACGAGGAGGGTATGAGACGAAAAAGAAGAGGGTTCCGATTCGAAGAGATGTGGTTGGAAAATCCGGAGTGTAAGGGGGTAATCCAATCGGCATGGGGGCAGATGCGGTGGGGTAGAAACCTAAGGCCACACCTGGGACAATGTAGAAGAAATTTGATGATGTGAAGCAAAGAACGATTCGGAAATAACACGGTAGAGATCAAGAAGGCGAAAGACAGAATGAGAGTAATTGGAACAACCACCCCTACACAGGCGAGTAAAGGAGAAGAAACAATGTTAAGGGAACAAATCAGGGATCTATGGAGAAAAGAGGAGATTTATTGGAAACAAAGGTCAATGCTCAAATGGCTCAATATGGGTGATCGAAACACAACGTTCTTTCATTTGACAACGAACTCAAGAAGACAGAGAAACCAAATATCTCGACTACAACTGACAAATGGGGCATGGATAACGAATGAGCAAGAGATCAATCGAGAAATATGGGACCATTTCAATAAGGTGTTTGAAACAGAAAACACTGAAATAGATGAAGAAGTCCTAAACTGTGTGCTAGATAACGGATGACATGAATGCCGACCTAGGTAGGAGCGTCACGATGGAAGAGGTAAAAACAATAGTTTTCCAAATAGGAGAATCGAGGGTGCCGGGTCCGGATGGGTTTCCAGGGGTCTTTTATAAAAGGAACTGGAGGGTCGTGGCTGCACACGTCTTCACTGCGGTCAAAGCCTTCCTTGAAACAGGTACGTTCCCAAATTCCCTTACCCAGACAGATATAACCCTTATCCCAAAAATACCAAATCCAATATGTGCATTTGATTATAGACCTATTAGCACGTGTGATTTATCTTATAAGGTGATATCAAAGGTGCTAGTAAACAGGGTTAAAGGGTATCTTACAGACTTGAAAACCCCGTTTCAAAGTGCTTTTGTGGATGGTAGGCTAATATAAGATAACATCATGGTGGCTCACGAGGTGTTTCATCATCTTAGAGTACGAAAGAACGTCACTAAACTGGAATGCACTTTGAAACTAGATATTCAGAAAGCGTACGACCGAGTGGAATTGAACTTTTTGCTAAGGAGCCTTGAAAATAGAGGTTTTGGGGAAAAATGGATTGCATGGATGTGGGCATGCATAACCACGCCAAGTTACCGGGTTCTTGTAAACGGGGAGAGAACATAGTACATAAAACCCACAAGGGGACTAAGGTAGGGAGACCATCTCTCTCCTTACCTATTTATTCTTATGGCGGATGCGTTATCGAGATAGGTGGAGAAAGAGCTGAAAGAGAAGCACCTACATGTGATTATCCTCAAAAGAGGCTCTTCTTATTGTTTCATCGATGGAGAGCCACCAACATTGCTTCCAAGTGATTCCAATTTTGAATTTCTAAAATGTAGTGCATGAATCTGTCAATCTTGTTTATGAATATTGTGAATTCCTCTATTAGTAAATTTACAATATTATTTTCCTATTCGTAAATTTATAATTTATTTTTTAAAAATGACTTCTTCTTTTACCGATAGAATTTTCTGTCGGCATACCATGTCTAACGACAAAAGCGGTTTTGTCGGTAAACATAGATTTACTGACGACATATTTTTCGTCGGTAAATAGTTTTTTGCTAACGAAATAACATTGCCGACCAAAACAATTTTGTCGGTAAAAACATAAGGTGTTCCCCTAGTCTCACGCAACGTTTTTTCCCATTAATTTAACTCATTTTGTATTTGCATTGTTGTTCCCTCTTTTGCGGGTCTTTTAATTTCCTATGGCTATATTTGAATAAAGTTTCTCATTCGTTCATCCTTACCCATTTTCCTACTTTTATTTCCTCTTGAATTTCGTTAACTCTTTCTCCAAACTTTGGAGTAACTAAGTTATTTGAGCCAACTCATCCATTTAGTTTGCCCCCCCCCCCCCCCCCCCCCCCAAAAAAAAAAAAAACAAAAAAACTTATCCATTTAGTTTGTTTTGTCGTTGACTTTATGAATCTTCAGTGCGGAAATTTTACTAAATTATTTGTTTAATTTAGACATCTTTTGTCTTCGTGAATGTGTTAACTTCAACAAAAATGAAGGTCTAATACCTCAAATTATTAAATTTAGTATTTTAACCTCTATTAGTAAAATGATGTTCTAGTTATATATCTTTTTAGAGTGATGGATATAGTAGCTTAGGAGACACTTAGTACAAGTTTTATGAACCAATCATCGAATCTTAGGAGGCGCTTAGTTAAAGTGTCTTGGTTTTCCTTTGTGAGGACACAACTGTTGACTAAGGTAAAAAACACTAAGTATAAAACTGAACTTTCTTTCATTGATAAATTCTGAATTCAGTACAGCTTTGCTACGTTACTTATGCACTTGTTACTAAATAACTTTGTTGACAATTCAGCTAGTAATTGAGTGCAAGTCAGATATGTCAACTTTACTTTTCTGTTTTTTTCAATATTCTAGATTCTGCTTTTGACTAGATTTGCTTTTGATTATTGTTGCCTATTCTTCTAGCCTTTTTGACTATTGCAGCTTCTGTTTATTCTGACACTCCCTTCAAGTTGAGTGGTCGGATCTCCGATGCTTAACTTGCTCAGTACCTCTCTGAATAAGTTAGAGTTTACTGCTTTAGTCAGTATATCTGCCAGTTGGTCCTCAGAGCGAACAAATGGTAATTTGATATTCCCAGCTTCGAGGTTTTCTTTGATGAAGTGTCTGTCCACTTCAATATGCTTGGTCCGATCATGTTGAACCAGATTCTCTGAAATACTGATAGCTGCTTTGTTGTCACATAGCAGTTCACATGATCCAGTTAGGGGAAAACCTTTCTCTGTCATTAGACTTCTTATCCATAGCATCTCTGTTAGTCCTCTTGCTATTCCTCGGAACTCTGCCTCTGCACTTGATAGGACCACCACCTTTTGCTTCTTGCTTCTCCAAGTTACTTGATTGTCTCCAATCAGGGTAAAATACTCGGATGTGGATCTTCAATCAACCAGATTCTCAGTCCAATCTGTATCTGTGTACCCTTATATTTATAGATGACCATTTCATCGGAATAGGACTCCATGTCCTGGAGTGCTCTTCAAATACCTCATTATCCTCATGACTGCTTCCATGTGATCATCTTGAGGTTGATGCATGAACTGACTTACTACTCCAACTGCATAGGCAATGTCTGGTCTAGTATGTGACAAATATATAAGTTTGCCAACTAGCCTTTGATATCGTTCTTTATCTGCTAGTTTTGCCCCTTCTGTTATGCGTAGACCATGATTGACCACCATTGGAGTATCAGCTGGTTTGCATTCCAACATTCCTGTCTACGCCAGGAAATTCAAAATATACTTCTTTTGAGATATAAAGATCCCTTCTCTTGACCTTAGTACCTCAATCCCAAGAAAATATTTTGGATTTCCGAGGTCCTTCATTTCAAATTCCTCAAACAGATTTTTCTTCATACTGTTCATTTCTCCTGGATCATTACCTGTAATAATCATATCATCGACATAAATTATTAAACATGTTATTCGTTCTCCCATCCTTTTCAAGGATAATGTGTGGTATGAGTTGCTTTGCTTATAACCATATGTCTTCAGGGCTATGTTGAATCTTCCAAACCACGCCCGGGGAGATTGTTTCAGGCCATAGAGCGACTTTTTCAGTCGACACACCTTTCCTTCTTGATCTTCATTTGTGATCCTGGTGGAACCTCCATATACACTTCTTCTTCAAGGTCTCCGTGAAGAAATGCATTCTTCACGTCAAATTGGTGGAGTGGCCAGTCTTTGTTCGCAGCTATAAACAACAGTATTCGAATTGTGTCTATTTTTGCTACATGAGAGAATGTCCCAGAATAGTCAATACCGTATGTCTGAGTGTATCCTTTTGCGACCAGTCTTGCCATATACCTATCAATGGAGCCATCCTACTTGTATTTGATAGTATACACCCACATGCAGCCTACTGGTCGTTTTCCGATTGGCAACTTGCACATCTCCCATGCCCTGTTTTTTTCCAGTGCCTCCATCTCGATGTTCATAGCCTGCTGCCAATCCTTGGATTGTGGGCCTCTTTGATTGAACTCAGAATTTATTCTGAGAGTATAGACATGGAGAATACCTTTGGTTCCTCACTTAACCTCCCCCTTACTCCATTTGCCACCGGATATCTTGATTTGTCTGGGTCCCTATCTGGTGTGTATCTTCGTGGTGGTTGTCCTCGATTGTCTCTCGGAGGTAATTTGTAGCCTTCCGTCCTTGGTTCCTCCTGTTCTTCAATATCAATATCTTTAATTATATCGATATTTTGAGGTTCAGACGGACTCACCGGGCATATCTCGGATACCTCAAACGAGGGATTATCAGTTGTGACCCTTAGCTCGCTGGTTGTTATTGGCGTGTCAGACGATGGCTCACTGGTTCGGCGAGCCAACTCAATTAGATCATCATAGGAGGGACTATGACTATCATAGGATATATGTGGATTACTTACCCTATCCAGTGGATCGACTGTATGATTCCTCCCCCTGAACACTAGATTGGTGGTAGAAAAATTCTATTTTAAGGAAATCACAGTTCATAGTGGTGAACGTGTGACGATTTTTAGGGTTGTAACACCGATACCCTTTTTTATGAACCCCATATCCCACAAAGACACACTTGACCGCACATGGATCAAACTTGGTGCGGTCAACTTTTGGTATATGGACAAATACGGAGCAACCAAAGACACGAGGAGTTAGGCTGAGATATGGGGGACCTTGATAAGTTCGGACATAATATGTATCGGTGTTTGGAGATATAGGATCTTTGTAGGGAGACGATTTAGAAGATACGTGGCTGTTGCAACAATGTCAGGCTAGAAACATTTTGGTACTTTGGACTCGATAAGGAGGGATCTTGTCATTTCAAGAATTATACGATTTTTTCTTTCTGCCATACCATTCTGTTCTAGACTGCGTGGACAGGAAGTCTGATTAATAATTCCTTTTACTGAAAAGAATTTTTTCATATGTTGATTGACAAACTCCTCTCCATTATCAGACCGAAGAACTTGAATATTTTTCTGAAACTGAGTTTGGATAATTTTGAAGAAGTGGGTGAATTTGTCACGCTTTGGATTTTTGTTTTAAAAAATACACCCATGTCATACGAGTGCAATCATCTACAAACAACACAAAATATCTGAGACCTTGATCTCCAAATATAGGTGCTGGACCCCACACGTCAGAATGTACTAAGGAAAAAATAGATTCCATGCGAGTATTATTTGGCTTAAAAGTTTGTGTTTGACATTTTACAAGAATACAAGTCTCACAAAAGAGATTACTACTCTTATTCAAAAACAACTGGGGAAACAAGAGTTTTAGATAACCCGAGGATGGATGACCCAATCTCCTATGCCATAGCCAAGCCTCTCGTTTTGTAGTTCGATGGGCTAGCAATACCGAACCTGGTTGGTCCATTTCATCGACGTAGTACAGACCCGCGCGTTCAGTGCCACACCCAATAATCACCCTGTTTGGATATCCTGCAACACACAAAGGTCTAGCTTCATCGCCATAGTACAATTCATCTCCTTAGTGACATGAGACACTGATAACAATTTATTCGAGAGTGTCAGAACTAGGAGACAATTTAATATCTTCAAAGTTGGTGAAATTTCTACGGTGCCCATTCCCGTAGCCGGGGCCTTCCCCTCGTCCGTCATTTTAATGTATTCAATATGGGATCTTATGATATTAACAAGATCACTTGAATCATATGTCAAAGTATCGGTTGCACCGCAGTAAAAAATCCACTGATGATTTTTAAGTCCGGTTTTAGTTTGGACTGAATACGCCCGTGTAAAAGTCAGGGGCTATTCTGTCAGATTTTATAACATTGGGGCAAAAAAGGCTATGGTTAAAAGTAGAGGGACTTGGATGCAATTTCCAAGTCACTATACCTTCTTCATCCAATTGAGCAGCCGCAGAAGCATATGGAGATCCTTGTACCGTGCGACTCCCTCCTTCTTGTCCCGTGCGGCTCCCTCCCTTACTAGGGTTTGCGCCTCCAAGCTCCGAATGAGCCACCACCGCAGCAATCCTCCATTCTGATTGAGCCGCAGCACTCCTCCACCCTTCATTTCCCGTGCGGCTGCCTCCTCTCCTTGGTCCACTAGGGTTTGCGGCTCGGTTCCTTGGCTCGATCGGAGCTTGGCCGAACCTTCTCTGCCGTTTTTCGGCAAGTAACTTTCTCCCATAATCTCGATCGGAACCATTTCCTCACGATTGTTCCTCCTTGGGCAGTTAGGGTTTACGCCGAAAACCGTGATTCCGGCGTGTGGCCGTCGGGGGAGGGTGTGTGTGTCCACGATGGAGTCCAGCGGTTGGAAGACCCCGCGATTCTTCCGACCGAAGCTTCGGTCTACCCGTGGCCGTTGCCGCGTTCGACGCTAGTGGCCGCCGTGGTGTTGCTCATTGCAACAGTGGCACGATTTCGGTCTTTCTCGGCGCAGCTCTCGTCCCACCACCTCCGGGTACCCGACCAGCTGGAAACACCCCTCCTTGGTATGTTGATTCTTCCCACAATAAGTGTATTTAAGATTTCTTTTATCGATTCGGGATGACGATCTACCGGTTTTGCCGGTTGTGTCTGATCGATTTTGTGCTGGTCGACCTAATTTATTTGCGTTAACTGATGCTGTATTTTCGGCCCTTGCATGTAGTCCGTAGTCCGATACCGATGATGGTCCATCGGGGATTTCCGCTCCAAGGATTGGAGTCGGGAGGTCTCCTTTCGGACGGAAGCGTATGCTTCTTCGACTAAGGGTGTCCGATCCTGTCGTAGGATTTCATCGTAAGCCAGAATTCCTCATGTGTCACTGCCCCCTGCATCCTTTTCGCAGCCTTGTTATGTAGGTCGAAAATATGTAAAGAATCTTTACCATTACCGTAAGTCGTTTGTAAAGCCTTCCATAGATCCCGGGACCTAAGATAGTGTACAACGTTGTTTGCTAGTCACAGATCAATATTTTGGATCATCCATGAAATGACGACCAAATTGTCTTGTTTCCACCTTTCGTGGCCTGATTCAGTTTGATCGGGGGGTTCCGGGTCTCCAGTAAGATGTTTCATCCGCCCCTTCCTCTAATGGCTATCTACATCAATCTGGCCATAGATGATAATTTTGGCCATTAAGTTTCGTACTCACCGTGATGGTTTCAGGTAAGTCCTTGGACTGTTTTTGATTGAGACTGAGGCTGTGTTTAAGAAGGTTTGCTGTCTTCATCACTTAGACCTGACCCAGTTTGGGTTTGGGAATGGATCTCACTGTCGGACATGTTGGCTCAGTTAGGTTTGGTTTTCTAGTATATGATGAGCAACCAGAAAACAAGAACATAGTCCCAGAATGAATTGTATTCCTACTCTGATACCATGTTGGCTAAGGTAAAAAACACTAAGTATAAAACTGAACTTTCTTTCATTGATAAATTCTGAATTCAGTACAGGTTTGCTATGTTACTTATAAACTTGTTACTAAATAACTTTGTTGACAATTCAGCTAGTAATTGAGTGCAGGCCAGGTATGTCAACTTTACTTTTATGTTTTTTCAATATTTCAGATTCTGCTTTTGACTAGATTTGCTTTTGATAATTGCTGCCTATTCTTCTAGCCTTTTTGCCTATTGCAGCTTCTGTTTATTTTGACAACTACTATGTGAGTTGCTCCTTGGCATTAATTGTATGAAATAAGATCTAACCTTGTAGGAGTTGTTGGTTGTATGAATGTGATATTGACCAGTTGGGTGTTACTTGTATGCAACCTTCAAAATTTTGAACGAAAACATGAAATATTTCTAATTTTTTTTTGGTTCACTCCATCGTCCAAAATTCTTACATCACGTGTATAATTTCTTCAATTGCTCTACGTTGAAGATCATTTCACTGACTAATTTACCTAAGCATGTGACCTGACTTTGTAAGGTGTTCTTAACTTGGAGTTCATTTTTCCATTCTTTGTGGTCGTAGATAATTTACATCTTCTTGGGACCCATTCTTGTGAAAAAATGACTCAACTAACTTAACATTTAGAATATCAACTTGTCATTAATATCAGTTTTCCTTGTACTTCTTTGGAGGCTTGTCCCTTTTCATCAGCTACATCCAAATTGGTCCTCTCTTCGAAGTATCTCACTATATGGGATGTGCATGTGATGCACCGACTTGATGAATGTTTAATCTTTATCACTTTGCAAAAAACATTTCTCAATCGGTGAATCGAGGTTTGTTGTCAATGGCAAGGATTCTGGTGATCTTGTTTTGCGATACGCTGACTTTATCTTTGATTAAATTGGAGAATTTATTTTATGGTTATGACTATATTAATATGTTGGCTTATCCCTTTTTTGTAGAGGTCCGATTAGATCTATCCTACATTGCGTGAATGGTCATGCTTCAACCAATGGTGTTACTTTTACTAGTGGTTGTGTAATATTCAATGTTAAGAGGTGACATGCTTCACATGATTACACCATGGTCATCTACTCTTTGTATTCAAAATGGACAAGGACCATGCAGTTATTGAGCCACTCGTCACCTAGAGACAAGCATCACTAAAGTGTCACCTTTGCTTTCACCTTCATTAAATGATCCTAACTATGTGATGAAATTACATAATACAAAATGAATAGATTTTCCCTCCCGTTGGAACAAGGTTCGTCTGGGTCGTAAAAACTCATCGGGAGTGCCGGGAAGTGTGCTAAATTCGCATGAATTGACTTATCGGGTTCAGATTGGGAACTCATTGCTCTGTAAAAAGTTTCAGTGGAGGTTGTTCCCCTTGGTCCCTCTATGAAGTGAGTATAGGGTTCGAATGTATGTAGTTCGAAAATCAGACTCATCGTAAAGAGAGTAATTGTCGTGGATTTATACCTAAGGCGATATTTTGCTATCTATTACCTGATGGTTAAGATTAAGTACATGAAGTCTTGTCGAGGACCGTGGTTATGTTTACTAATATCTTTTAGTGATTTTATGAAGTAATATTCCATGTAACTGCCAGATCTGGTCTCGGGATTGACTCTAGGCAAGCATCATCGTTATGGACGAGGAGGGTCCTAGATACGTAGATTTTATTATAAGTCCTTGTTTAGTGAGGGCGAGCATGTCTTCTTGTCTTGGGCAACCAAGTTGATATTTATCATTCGTGCACATTCTTTTTCCTAATTGAGGGTGAGAATAAAGTACTCGCCCCGTTGGATGAAGATGTTGATCTATTTGGGCATCGCCTTTTATGCCTGATTAGGGCGAGCTTTGGATGTCTTACTTGGATTTTAGGGATTATTCTGCCTTGTTATGTGTGGGTCATGTCTTTTAAATTTCCTCGAGGTTGGTCAACTTCAGTATAGTTTACGAGTACTTTCTTGTTTTGAGGTAAAGTCGGTAACTAAGCCCAACATTTACCTCAAAGTTTGGGTGCAATGAGCTTTTAGTCGATCTGTGATTTTGAGAGGGTTAAGGCGACGATTTTTATCTTAATAGTTGTGCTCAAGTGTTGTGATTTTTCTATCGTTCCTGATGTGTGCAAGAATGCAAGTCCTATCTACATGTCCTCGTTTTACTATGGCAACTCAGGTAAGACATATATGTAGTCGATCTTTTGTGCCCTATTAGAGCTTGGGTGGTCATGATCCAGGCATCTTTAGGTTTTATTAGGCGAGTTTTATACTAGTGTCTTTGATTTGCTTTCACTTTGATCTCTGCGATGCCTTTCATAGTGAAAGGATTTTTTATCTCAACTTTTGTCCTCCTTGATGGGGCCTTATTGCAGATGTTAACTGTTGTAAGGATTGAAGCCTTCTTGTAGATCCAAGCATCCATATTTTTAAGGATTCCTCGATTCCTTCTCAGTCCAAATATCTTATTGTCGATTCCTTCTTTTTGGCAAGCACGTGTCTATTGTGGTACCAACAATTGCCAGTCAGGGACTACAAATGTGCCCCTAGGTTGGTTATCATCTCATTTTTCATTTAATGACAAATGTATACTTTTTACTTTTCATTTATCCTCCCCAAGTGATTTCATAATTAGGGGACCGCCATCTTTATGATAACTGTTCCTCTTTCATAATTGGTCATTTAGAGTTTTTTTTTTTTTAACCCTTGCAATATTTTTGAGTTTTTCTTTATCCTTGAAGGATCCTTTCTACTTGTTAATGATTTCGCCTCTCTAAGAGTCCCCTTCTTGTCGGTTTTTTCGTGGCATGTTCCCTATTTTCTTATTGATTGGCTTTTGCAAAGAATGAGGAGCCTTTGGTGAATTTATGGAGGTCGTGAAGACGGTGGATCACTGTTTTTCTACAGTCAATGGGACAGAAGCTCGTTTAGTTGGGCTTTGTACTTATAGTCGTACCATGAGGGATTCTTGTATTCATCTAGCCTTCATGTCCAACATGTACACCTTTTAATTTTCTTCAGGACAATGTTATTTATATATTTTATGTCGTAAGGACCTTTTGTGGACAAAAATGCATTCTTATTATCTTGGCCTCGATTTTGGTTTATGTCACTTGATAACTTTTCCTTTAGTGTCGCGTTTATTATGGCTAGGGGAGGATTGTTATCAAACTGTTATCCTCGAGTGACTTCGTCTTGTGGACAAAGGGATTATGGTAGTTTATTTTTTGAACATCAAACATTACTTCATTTCTTTCAATAGGAAACTGTTCATAACTCAAATTACATTCACTACTTTACATAACAGCAAGTGGGGGTGGGGGTTGTAGAACCCACTTTTGTAAATACACACCCAATCTCGATTGATTGGTAATCCAGTTGACGCTCTCATTAGCCGTACGCCTAACTGTTGACCAATATAACGACTCAAAACTTCTTACCATTTTGAGGATCTTTGAACATACCGTTGCACTTCTCCAATATTGAGCTCTACCTTGTAATTGCTGCATGATTCGTCTCGAGTCTGACTCAACTATAACATTTTTCCATCCCTTCTCGATCGCCATCTTCATTCCAAGAAATATCGTCTCCGCTTCCAACACGTCAATGTTGTGCCCCTTTAGTCACATATTTGCTCTTCCAATTAACGTACCCGTGTTGTCCCTTGCGAGAGTCCCAATTCCAGCAAATCCGGTTCGACAATACCATGACGCATCACAATTTATCTTTACATACCCGAGGTTCGGTCGACTCCATGGCTGGTTTTGTTGAGTTTGTTGGTTCGGTAGAGTTGTTGTCCGTGCACCCTTGAATTCCTCGTGGCCTCTTCGTGTTAGTTCTATAACCTCTTGTATGTATGGTTGCTTGTTCTCAAAGGCCATCTTGCACTGAGCCTTCCATATGTTCCAGCACGTACCTAGGCATAGCTCCCATTATGTTTTCTTGGATCAGAGGTCTGTATCCCAGGTGTCCCTTCTCGACCGTAGCCATGCCTCCATCGCCACGTTCTGTGCGGCTGCACCATTCGGTCCCTGTATGGCTATCCACACTGAGGTTGTCCACCCACATTTGAAAATCATGTGTTCAACATCCTCATCTAACCCATACACCGGGCAACAAGGCTCCATATTCATTCCACGTCTCCTAAGATTATCCATAACCGGCAAAGAGTTTTTAAGAAGCTTCCATATGAAAGATTTTACCTTGGGTAATACATTGGTTTGCCATACATCCCGCCATATCGAGGTAGGTCTGGTGCCGCTCGGTCCCATGACTGTGTAGGAGCCTCCATCATTTTCCTTTAACCTGTGGTATGTTGTCTTGACCGTTACTCGACCATCATCTGTGTAAGGCCATATAATGTGGTCCGGTTTGTTTTCCTCGAGGAGATTCATGTCCAGAATCATCTCTGCATCCTATAGTGTGGCAAGTGCCCGAACCAGATCCTCGTTCCAGCATCGTTCGTCATGGTTGTTAAGGTCACCGACCCGCAGTTCCGAGTTCATCCTCCATTCCTCCGCCTGGTCCGGTTTGAATCCTGGTTTCGTGTAAATCCACTGGTCTACTCCTGCTTGAATAGAGGCTCCATCGCCCACCATCCAAACGCCTTGATCAATTAATGTTTCACGCCCATGTAGCAAGATTTCCCAACCCCATGAGGACCTAGCACCCTTGCCCGCTGTTGGATCGTGAAATCCTGAATGCTGATCTGGCAGTGAATCGAATGCCAGACAAGGTTGGGATGACGCTTCAGCTCCAACTCCGGTGAACCTGCAAGTAGGGGAGCGCAACAGAGGGGGTGCCTCTAGGTCCCTCTCCGATGCTTAAATGAGTATGTGTGTAAATAAAACTCAAAACGTAAAGAACGTATGTAAAGCAAGGGTATTTATAGGGTAAGAGAGATAGAACCGTATATGGCAGCTGAATATCTTAGTGTATATTGTATTGCCGAAGATTCGGATCGTCAGTTACCGCGAGATATTGCAGTTACCAAATCTAATCCTTAGTGAATATGTGACCGAGATATGCGGGATATCGTGGCCACTTCCTTATTAACGGTTTTGTGGGACCAGAGGAGAGAGGCAAGGCTCTTTTCGGGGCGAGCACTCCCATGTCGAGCATTGGAAGGTCGCGACCTGGTAGAGAATGGCGAGCAGTCTGAGAGCCTTTGGCGTCCCTATAGACTTTGGGCTCGATTCTGGATTACTCGATGGTGGGCCAAGTTTGGCTTGTACTTGGGCCGATCCGGTTCGGATGTCATGGGTTTACCCCCTTTATAGTTATTGGGCCTTCGAGGCCTTTTCTTACTGGGCTGTCACTATCGATACCCAACATTTGCCCCCGAAGCTTGATTGAAGTTCCTTCAGTCGAGCTTGATTTCCTGGTAGGGTTTTAGATAGTGACGTCTCTGGTAATGGTTCAGTACCTTTGAGACACTTCGAGCTCATTTGGCGAGCAGTTTCTTCTCTATTCAAAGATGAAAGAATATCCTTCCTTTTATTCCCTTTTGGCGATCACTCGACGTGACCTAGGCTTATGGAAGTCTATCTTTCTTAGTTAGGCGATCATTACCTACCCGAGGTATTTCTGCTAAAGCCTTATTAGTGCGTTGGCGACCACCTTGTCTCCTTAGTGGACTTTTAGCATTTAATAACTGCACAGTTGTCCAGAAATCGAACGTTCACTTGAGGCACGCCTGACATTTACTTTTCCGTAAACCTAGGGTAGTCTGACAGCTGTCCATGTCAGCCAACCGTCTGTCTCCCCATGGTATCTCTTGGAATTCTGACATTGCTTCGGTTTTTTCCAAAAAGGTGCCATCATTCCTCTGTGTCGCTTCGATTTGCTTGTGGCGGTTACTCCCTTCTTGGTCTATATAAGAAACGTCAGTTTCTACATTTTGTTTTTTACGCTTATCCACTCCCTCAAATTTCCAGAACTTCGCTGCGAACCTTTCTTCTTTCTTTTCCAACCTTCTTCAGCCTTCTTCATCCATTTCCATGGCTCCCCGAAGTCAGAGAGTCAAGCATATGGCCTCTAAGAGCACTAGCAAAGCCAACGCTCCTAGGAATGCCAATGCTCCCTTGACCATCCGGGATGCCGCCGTGCCCCCCTCAGTGGGGGAACCGACTGATCTGGGAAGGTCCGCAACCGCTCCCGTAGTGGTGGACGGGCCTGAGCTGAACACGCCTATTTTTTCCCCAAAAGGTAAACTTTCGCCCTTTTATTGCTCTGTTTTGGCAATATCCTCTGTTTTCCTTTGTTTTTATACTTGCTGTGCCATACTTGAACCATTCTGAGTAGATATCAAGCCTAACGAACTGAAGCCGGCTTACTTTAAGACCATGGTGGCGCTTGGTGGCTTCAGTGCGGAGGATGCTCCTAGGTATCCTGGCTTAGGTCTGCATTTTCCTCACGATGGAGAGGTTTACATTTATGCGGCCCAGATCGATGCTGGGTTGCGTTTTCCTCTCTGTGAGGATTTACAGACCTTATGTCAGTTTTACATGATTCATCCCACGCAGCTTGTTCCGAATGCCCTCAGGATGTGGGTCGGTTTCAAGTTCCTGTTCATACGCCAGGAATGGGTGTATTCACTGGCCCTGTTCCGGTGTTTCTTTCGACTGGCAGCAGGGGCCAACTACCTCCACCACTTCCAATCCCGCTGGCCGAAGTTTTCAGAGTGGAGAGGCCCTCAAGGATGGGCTTGGAACGTCCATGTCTGCCTGGTCGATGATTTCCGGACCACTAACTCCAATTACAAAAAGTTTTACTTCTTGTACAAGGGGGGTGTACCCTGGAAATTGTTTGCTCTGGACAAGGATTTTCCTCCCTCCTTTGAAGAATTGTCCGGGAGTGATCGGAATGCCATCGACGATCTGTACCGGCTGCATCGGTCATCACAGTTCAAGTCCATCCGCTCAGTGGCGGAGACTACCGAGAATGCCCTTGAGATGGCGGGCATTCATCAAGCCACGCCAATCTTTGATGATTGGGTAATTTTCTAACTCTTATCTTGTTTTATTACTTGTAGGTAAGGTCGTAAGCAAGAGCCAAAAACTGATAGGTCTCTTTGATGACCAGGGATCGGCGGGATTGTCCTCCGACCAGGCGCTGCTAAGCTCTCCCCCTCCTCCCTCTATGCGTTCGTCCAAGAGGAAGCCCGAGGAAATGCCCCTCGCCAACCAGGTATATTACCTCGCCTTTTGTGTATTTAATGTTTTTACATTATGCGGTTCTTTGACTTCTGACTTATTGTCTTGTTGTTTTTCAGAGGAGTCCTTGGCGGACGTGGCCTGGGACCCTCCTCCTCCTCCTTCTAAGAAGGTCAGGAGTGAGAAGCACCCTGAGGTCGACCAACATCCTCCTCCTCCCCCTCCTAAGGGCCCTTCTGCCAGCAAAGGGAAGGGTTTGGACATTGCGCCTCCTTCTCCCTCTCTTCAGGGCCCTTCCGCCACTAAGGAGAAGGCCTTGTCTTTGTCGCCTCCCGCCTCTTCAGTGCCCACGGCTCCTCCTAAGGAGTCTGGGGCCCAGAAGAAGGGGCCTGCTGCTTCCAGCTCCTCGAGGGCTCCCGCCGAGGAGTACTGCTCCATGGCGAGCTTGCTCCAGCCTTTTAAGGCTGGGGACTCTCGGAGGCCTTGGGTCCCTTGTGGGGACCTTGCCAAGAAGGGGTACCCCGCCCAGAAGAGCCTACGGGATAGCCCGGATATGTGCATGCGGCTCTTTGATGGGATAATTCCCCCCAAGGACCGTTCGATTGTCCCTACGGAGCTTCCTCAGATCGAGGGGTTCTTACGGACCCACTTCGAACGAGTTTCCCTGGTATGATCTTGCCTTCTTCCATTATTTCTTCCTTGTCATTCCTTTTATTTTGATGACTTGACATTTTACCTTGTGCTTTTGTTGTCAGCTCGTTCGGGAAGAGGTGATCCTCGGCCGCGTTTTCGGCGAGCTTGCCGACAAGCACTCTGATCTGCTTGTCGAGCTGGAGCAATACCGAAGCACATGGGTCACCCCCGGGCAGTTGGAGGCCATCAAGAAGACCGCTGACATGGCGATCACCTTGGTGGACGGCGCCCGGGAGGAGTACTTCAGGAAGGAGCAGCGCCTCCTTGCTGATGTCAAGAAGAGGGAGGCTGATGCTGCAGCCTTCCTTCATGAAGCTGAGGCCCTTCATCGGTGCCTTGATGAAGGGGAGGCGGTCCGTGCTCGCCTGGAGGCCGAGTTGAAGGAAGCTCGTGCCCAGGTGGTCGAGTCGGACGCTCTTAGGGTCGCCGCGGAGGCCCAGAGGGATGCTGCCGAAGCTAGGGGGTCGCCCTAGAGGAGGAGAAGAACCGGCTGGCTGATCAGCTGAAGGCGGTTCCTTCACCCCAAGCCGTGGTTGAGGAGTTCAAGGCCTCCGAGGACTTTGAAGACCAGGCCTTGAAGGTGATGAAGTCGACCATCGCCGATTTTCTCCAAGAACTGGTGGAGGAGGTCCAGGCGGTCGATCCCAACTTTCCTCTTGGGGAAGTTGCCTCCTTGAAGACCTTCCTGCGGAGTCGCCCTTCGCAGCCCTCTGTTGCTGGAGAGGCTGCTCCTGAAGGCGAGCCCAGTATTTCTGCCCCCGAAGGCGAGCAGAGCGCCCTTGCCCCCGAGAACCCCAAAGCTTGAAGTCCCCAACTCCTTGGCGTCCGTATTTATCTTTTTAGATAGCTATTTTTGTGTTTTCCGTTTTTGGTTTGTAATTATTTATTAAAGACTTGGGTTTTTCTATTGAATGCCTTTATATTCTTGAGCCTTTAATCGACTTCGAACACATTTAGCTATCCAATATCTTAATCATAATTACTTTCCGCTTTTTCTTGCTTTGTAATGTCGTCGACCCTTAAAGCCTTAGACCAATCATAAGTTAAACTTTCTAAGGATAACACTTTTGACACTTAAAAGCGTAAACTTCTAAGTTCAAAGAGATATTACCTTCTTTGAAGTTTAAACCTTTGAGGTGTTGGCATAATAACAGGGGATTTGTAATTTGTCAGGCTTTATCATCGATAGTGATCGCCTAAACTTTCTTTGGCTAGGTCTTTTGGCCTGGCTTTGTCGCCAGGGCTTTTGGCCTGACCTTGGCGTCAGGGCTTTGCCTGACTCTTGGCGTCAGGTTTTTTGAGGCCTAACTTTGTTGTTAGGGCTTTTGTGGCCTAGTTTTGTTACTAGGGCTTTTTTGGCCTAACTTTGTTGTTAGGGCTTTTGGCCTGTCTTTGGTGACAGGGCTTTTTGGCCTAGCTTTGTTGCTAGGGCTTTTGGCCTAGCTTTGTTGCTAGGGCTTTTTGGCCTGACTTTGGCGTCAGGGCTTTTTGTGCCTGATTCGGTTATCAGGTTTCTGCCTGACTCTTGGCGTCAGGTCTTTTGAGGCCTAACTTTGTTGTTAGGGCTTTTGTGGCCTAGTTTTGTTACTAGGGCTTTTTTGGCCTAACTTTGTTGTTAGGGCTTTTTGGCCTAGCTTTGTTGCTAGGGCTTTTTGGCCTGACTTTGGCGTCAGGGCTTTTGGCTTCGGCTTGCTTCGAGTGGACACGCTTTGTGAAGGAATGGCTTTCTTTTATTGACATAATCAGTTTGATTACAAGCTATGCATAAAATCTTCTTAAATGCTCAGAATTAAATGGACGGGGTAACCTCTCGCCTTCGGTGGTTTCCAAATAGTAGGATCCTGGTGCGGCGATCTCTACTACTTTGTATGGTCCTTCCCATTTGGCTGAAAGTTTGTTTTTACTGTCCAACCTTGTAAATTCATTCCTTCTCATAACCATCTCCCCCACGAAAAATTGGCGGGCGCTGACTTTTCTGTTGAAATACCGAGCGGTCGCCAAACGCATCTTTGCCTGTGTCTTTTCTGAGAGCCATCTCTTTTCCTCTGCTAAGTCGAGGTCAGTTCTGCGCTCGATCTCATTTGCCTCCGCGTTAAAGTGTAGGACTCTGTGGGTAGGCACTGCTAATTCAGTTGGTGCTACTGCTTCTGATCCGTACACTAAACTGAAAGGCGTTTCTCCTGTGGCCGCCTTAGGCGTTGTTCTGATTGCCCATAATACGTTTTCCAGTTTGTCTGCCCAGTTCCCCTTGAATGCTCGAACACTTTTCTTGAATCCTGCTAAGACAACCTTGTTCGCTGCTTCAGCTTGCCCATTCGTTTGAGGGTGATGTACTGAACTGAAGCGATGGTCGATATGATACTCTTCACAGAGCCATTTCAACTCCTTTCCAACGAATTGCGGACCATTATCGCTGATGAGTATTTTGGGAATACCAAACCTGGAGAATATGTTGACCTGCAGGAACTTGATAACTTGGAATTCCGTTGTCGAAGCTAGAGCTTTCGCCTCTACCCACTTAGTGAAGTAGTCGATTGCCACTATAATGTGAGTACGCTGACCAGTGCTAATGGGAAAAGGACTCAATATATCGATTCCCCATTGAGCGAAGGGCCAGGCACCTGCCATTGGGGATAATAATGTCGATGGTCGACCCGATCGTGGTGCAAACTGCTGGCAAATTTCACACTTCTGTGTTAATTCAGCTGCGTCTTTTCCCAAGGTCGGCCAGTAATATCCCAATCTGAATATTTTCCTGCTTAGCGATCGAACGCCTTCATGACATGCTGCTGCCCCTTCATGAGCTTCTCGAAGAACTTTTTCTGTTTCGGGCAGAGCAACACATCTCAAGAAAGGCGCCGAATAACCTCTTCTGTAGAGTTCTCCATCGATGATTAGGTAACTGGCTGCGAGTCTTCTAATCCTAGTGGATTCGCCTTCGTCCTCTGGGAGGATACCTTCTTTCAAATAATTCTGGAACGGGGTCATCCAGGTGACCTGGTCTTGAATGTTGAAGACCTCCGCTCTGTTTTCAAGGACTGAACATAGGGCCTTTTCCAGAAATTGCACATCCTGGATTGTCGCCCCTCCGAAGACTAGCTTACCTAAAGAATCTGCCATCTGGTTTTCTTGGCGAGGAATGAATTCAATCGCGAAATTTGGGATTTCTGCGACCAGCTTTTTGGCAATGCCGAGATATTTCTTCATCTTTTCTCCCTTTGCCTCGTATGCGCCATTAACCTGATTGAAAATGAGCTCTGAGTCACTTTTTACTTTAAGCGCAGCTATACCCATTCCTTTTGCTAGTCTGAGTCCAGTGATAAGAGCCTCGTATTCTGCTTCGTTATTGGTCGCCGGGAATGTCAAGGCGATTGCGTATTTCAGAGGCTTGCCCTCAGGAGGAATAAGAATTAAACCTGCCCCCGAGCCTTCTTTTGATGAAGACCCATCCGTATAAAGTTCACAGATTTGATTGTCGTTTGCTGACTGACTTGGCCTGTTTTCTGCCTCCGCTTGTCCGTTACTCGTGCTTTCCACTATGAAATGAGCTAGTGCTTGACCTTTGATGGCCGTTTTTGGCGCAAATTTGATCCTGAACTCGCTGAGCTCGATCGCCCACTTGACCATTCTTCCTGAAGAATCTGGCTTCATCAGGAAGTTTTTGAGAGGACCGTGATGTCGTGCGCATGAAAGTAAGGTCTCAGCTTCCGAGCAGCAATAACTAAGGCATAGAGATACTTCTCAATCTGGACATATTTTATTTCTGCTGAGTTGAACATTTTGCTAATAAAATACACTGGACTCTGAACATTATTCTCCTCCCTTATTAAGACAGCACTGGCTGCCACATCGCTAATGCCTAAATAGAGGAAAAGCTGCTCGCCTGGAACGGGTTTTGCCAGAGCTGGGAGTGTTTGAATATGCCTTTTCAAGGACTGGAATGCTTCCTCGCAGTCTGGCGTCCACTCGAACTTGCGGTTGGCCCTCAAGGTTTTGAAGAACGGGAGGGACCTGTCGCTTGCTTTGGAGAGGAAGCGGTTAAGAGCAGCTAGTCGGCCGTTCAGGCACTGGACTTCCTTATGGCAGGTTGGCGACTTCATTTCTTCTATGGCCTTTAGCTTTTCCGGGTTTGCTTCAATGCCCCTTTCGCTGACCATAAAACCCAGGAACTTCCCGGACTTGACTCCAAAGGCGCACTTTGCTGGGTTCAGGCGAACGCTGTGTCTCCTCATGCATTCAAAAGCTTCACGGAGGTCGGTGGTATGAGGATTGCCTTTGATGGATTTGACGAGCATATCATCTACGTAGGCTTCCATGTTCCTTCCCAGCATGTCCTGGAACAGTCGGTTCACCATCCGCTGATAAGTTGCCCCATCATTGATGAGACCAAAGGGCATCACCTTGTAGCATAGAATGTCCCCGTCGGCATAGAAAGCCGTGTGAGCCTCGTCATATGGATGCATTCTGATTTGGTTGTAGCCTGAATAGGCGTCCATGAAGCTCAGCATCTCATGACCCGAGGTAGCATCGACCAGCTGATCAATTCTCAGAAGGGGATATGAATCTTTGGGACAAGCCTTGTTTAAGTCGCGGAAGTCGACGCACATCCTCCACTTGCCGTTTGATTTCTTGACCAAAACTGGGTTGGCGATCTAGCTCTGGAATCTTACTTCTCTGACGAAGTCAGCTTCAATCAACCTGCCGACTTCCTGCCTGATCGCCAAACGCTTATCAGTCCCGAATGATCTTCTCTTTTGGGCGATCGGCTTGATGGAGGGGTCTATCCTGAGCTCATGAGAGATAATATCTGTGCTGATTCCTGGCATGTCGCTCGGCTGCCAGGCGAAGAGCTCTTTGAATTCCTTGAGGAGGGCGGTCATGGCCTCCTTCTGATCCTCTTTCAAGGTGGTCCCAATGCGCACCTTTTTGTCTGGACCATCGATCTCGACCTCCTCCAATTCCTCCATGGGTGCTGGCCGAGCCAAGTCCTCGCGGTGATCGGCCTCTGTCTCGATGGCGAGCGCCTCCCTTTGGTTCTTCCTGCGTAAACAGTTCACATAGCATTGCCGCGAGGAAGGCTGATCTCCTAGCACTTCTCCAATCCCGTTCGGAGTAGGGAACTTCATCTTCTGGTGGACAGTGGAGACCACAATATTATTTGGGTTGATCGTGGACCTCCCTATGATGGCGTTGTAGGATGTAGGTGAATCGACCACCAGGAAAGTGACCGACACCTTGATGCTTTTCCACCCTTCGCCAAATATTACTGGCATGGTTATAGCCCCCAGTGGATAAGTTGTTCTTCCCGCAAACCCGATCAGCGGAAAGTCGACCCTCTTCAGGCCGCGTTTGGATTTGCCCATCTTTTCGAAGGCGTCCAGAAACAGGATGTCTGTCGAGCTGCCTCCGTCGACCAGAATCCTTGCAACATCACAGCCGTCAATATCTGCCGTAATGACCAGCGCATCGTTGTGGGGCGTGGTGACATGTGCCAAATCATCTTCAGAGAATGAGATGACATTGTTTTCTTCAGGTCGGGGCCGCTTCCCCAACTGAACTGCCGTAGAGATCTGAGTGGCGTAGACCTCTCGCCGCCTGCGCCGAATCCTCCCGCAATCAGATTCATTCTCCTCTTGCTTCCAGAAGGCTCATCTTGATCTGCAGGGGCTGGTGAACGTTGCCTCCTGGGGGCGTTCGACTTCGGTCTCGCCCTGCCACAAATTCCTTCAACATTCCCCCTGAATCAGCCTCTCTATATCTCGCTTCAGAATCTTGCAATCGTCTGTCTTATGGCCCTTGCACTTATGGTATCTTCAATAGCTCTCGACATCTTTGCCCATGGGTAGCCCACCTCGACGAGGCATCGGTGGCCTCGCCAAGGATCTCCTCTCCATCTCGACTAGTACCGCCGAGATCTGCCTATTTAAAGGCGTGAATTACTCAGGGACCTCTGGATGGCGAGGCGCTGGAAGAGACTCGACTCGGGGCTTACTTTCTTTTCCCTTCTTCTCCTTTTTTACCTCCTTCTTACCATCGCGTCGGGGTTCATGGGTTACCCTTAGCGAGGTCGTCAGGAGGTTAGCCTCGATGTTTGCGCGTTCAAGGTCTATGAAACCTTTTGCTCTGGATGCCAGCTCCTCCAACGTCTCAATCTCCTTCACGTGATAGCTGTTTCGCAGCTTTCTCGAGGCCTTGTTGGCCACATCCAGACCTCTGTAGAATGCTCGAATGATCTCCCCATCCGAGATTCGGCGATCTAATTCTGTGACATTTTGATGAAAACGCCCGTAGAAGTTGGACAACGACTCTCCAGGCCGCTGTTTGACCGAGTCAAGGGCGACCACGCTCTTCAGCAACTGGCGCTCGCCCATATACCTCTCCAGGAACTTGCTTCTCAACTCTGCCCAAGTTCCGATTGATCCTGCAGGAAGGCCGAAGAACCAGGACAAAGTCGAACCCGAAAAGAGTAGATGGAAATAGCAAAGCCAAATGATTGGGATCGTTTGACTTACCCAGAAGGGAGGCCTCATGATTGTTGACATGTACGGTGGGATCTCCTCCACCGCTATACTCAGGTATGGCCCGAGCAACCATATCCTTCGGGATTTTGATAGCAACGAGCGCGTCGGTGAAAGGATGAGAGGACTGTTCCTTGAAGGGAGCTATGACTGTCAACTGTCTTTCCTGGAGCTTTTTGTTGAGGAGGTCATCCATCTGATCCACAGTGCAGTACATGGGAGAGGCTCCGGGTGGAGGCGGACCGGAAGGATTGGCAGTATATGCAGCTGCTGGCTCCTTGGTGTGTGCTGGAGGTAGGGACTGTTGACCTGACGTCATCTCCTGATCCTCCTGAGGCGTAGTGGGACAAAGATCTGCCGCTTCTGAAGGTGAAGGCCCTGTGGCAGCATGGCGGTGGTTTTCCTTAGGAGCAGAGGGATTGTTTTCCTGAGGAACAGGGGCTTGGTGGCGCCCCTGTCCTAGGATGGCTTCCAGCAGGGAGACCATCTCGGGGGTTAAATTAATATCCTGCCCCGCAATGTGGACTGTCTGCGGTGCAGGGGCTCCGTTTTGATCAGCAGCTGGGGTCGGTCTTGAATCACCGACATGTTCTCGGGCTGTCCGCAGAGCAACAGCATTAACTCCTGCTCGGCTGGCAGGTTCTTGTTGAAGCGGTGAAGCGGCGGCGGAATCAGAGCTATCTGAGGATCGCTCCCTAGTCTGATTCCGACGGTTGCTTTGGGATCGAGTTCTCATGGCTGAATTGCTCGTTTCCCACAGACGGCGCCAAATGTTGGATCGTGAAATCCTGAATGCTGATCTGGCAGTGAATCGAATGCCAGACAAGGTTGGGATGATGCTTCAGCTCCAACTCCGGTGAACCTGCAAGTAGGGGAGCGCAACAGAGGGGGTGCCTCTGGGTCCCTATCCGATGCTTAAATGAGTATGTGTGTGTATAAAACTCAAAACGTAAAGAACGTATGTAAAGCAAGGGTATTTATAGGGTAAGAGAGATAGAACCGTATATGGCAGCTGAATATCTTAGTGTATATTGTATTGCCGAAGATTCGGATCGTCAGTTACCGCGAGATATTGCAGTTACCAAATCTAATCCTTAGTGAATATGTGACCGAGATATGCGGGATATCGTGGCCACTTCCTTATTAACGGTTTTGTGGGACCAGAGGAGAGAGGCAAGGCTCTTTTCGGGGCGAGCACTCCCATGTCGAGTAGTGAAAGGTCGCGACCTGGTAGAGAATTGCGAGCAGTCTGAGAGCCTTTGGCGTCCCTATAGACTTTGGGCTCGATTCTGGATTACTCGATGGTGGGCCAAGTTTGGCTTGTACTTGGGCCGATCCGGTTCGGATGTCATGGGTTTACCCCCTCTATAGTTATTGGGCCTTCGAGGCCTTTTCTTACTGGGTTGTCACTATCGATACCCAACACCCGCCTCTCTAAAACTCCCCCTCGGAAAATATAGACCTTTTAGCACTCTTACCCAAAGAGAGTGAAGTTCCCGTTCAATTCCCTCCGCCATCTTAGTTAGTAAAGCCCTATTAAACGTCTCAAGTTCTCGGAACCCGAGTCCTCCATCCTTCTTTGATTTGGCCAAATCTTCCCATTTCCTCCAATGTATCTTCCGTTTGTCCTCCGTTTGGCCCCACCAAAAGTTCGCAATGATCGCATTCACCTCCCTACACCACTTTTTAGAGAGCTTGAATATGCTCATTACGTATGTCGGTATAGCTTGGATGACTGATTTAATCAAGACCTCCTTCACTGCTTGGTTGAGTGCTTTGGATCGCCACCCATTTAGTTTATCCCGGATCCGTGTCTTTAGGTAGCCTAGAGTCCCCCTCTTTGATCGCCCCCATACTGATGGTAAGCCCAGGTATTTCCCCGGGTCAAATTTGGACGGTATACCTAGCGCCTCCTCGATGTCGTGACGCCTGTTTTCCTTGGCCCCCTGATTAAACATGAGACTATACTTTGATTAATTGAGTTTCTGACCCGAGCTCCTGCAATATGTCATTATTACCTCCTTTAGGCGCCTAGCATTCTCCAGTGTCCCCTGATGAAAAATAAGGAATCATCCGCAAAGAGTAGGTGGTGTAGTTCTGGACCACCCCTTTTAAGGGTAATCCCTTGTATCCTTTTCTTGGTTACCTATCTCTCAACCTGTCGATACAACACATCCGCCATCAAAATAAACAGGTAAGGAGATAGAGGGTCTCCTTGCCTTAGACATCTAGTTGGCTTGATGAATCCCGTTCGGTCCCCATTGATCAGGACCCGATAGTTTGGCGTCGGTATGCACGCCCTCATCCACCCAATCCATTTCTCCTCGAAGCCTCTCTTCTCTAGACTCCTCAGAAGAAAGTTCCATTCCACTCGATCATAGGCCTTTTGCATATCCAATTTCAACGCGCACTCCACCTGGTGCCTGCTTTTTCTCTGTCTCAAGTGATGGAATACCTCATGTGCCACCATTATGTTGTCCTGTATTAGTCTACCAGCCACAAGTGCACTTTGAAACAGGGTTATCAAGTACGTTAGATACTCTTTAACCCTGTTCACCAGTACCTTTGATATCACTTTATAAGAGAAGTTACATAGGCTAATAGGTCTATAATCTGATGCATACACCGGGTTCGGTATTTTAGGAATCAAGGTGATATTAGTTTGGGTAGGGGTTTATGGAAACATACCTTTCTCTAGAAAGGATTTGACCGCAGTGAAAACGTCTGCTCCTACAACCACCCAGTTCCTTTGATAGAATAGACCCGAAAATTCGTCAGACCACGGAGCCCTTGATCCTCCCATTTGGAATACTGCTCTCTTCACCTCCTCCATTGAAACATCTCTACATAAGTCCGCGTTCATCTCCTCCGTTATCTAGTTCGGGACACGGTCAAAGATCGCCTCATCAATATCAGTATTATCCGCCTCATACACCTTGGTAAAGTGAGACCATATTTCCTTCTTAATTTTGTCCTCCTACGTAAACCAATTGCCATTTCGGTCTTGTAGTCTCGAGATATGATTTCTCCTCCTCCTCGAGTTTGTGGTCAAATGGAAGAAAGTCGTATTCCTGTCCCCCATGTTTAACCATTTGATCCTAGACCTCTGTTTCGAGTATATCTCCTCTTTTTTCCACAAACCCTTTATTCTTGACCTAAGGGTATTATCTTCTTCTTGACTCGCCAATGTAGGTGTAACCCTACCAATTTCCCGCAACCTATCTTTTGCTTTTCTCATTTTCACCATGTTGTTGCCAAACCTCTCCTTGCTCCATTTCATCAAATTTCTCCTACAGTTCCCAAGGTTAGGCCAAAGGTTACTCCCCTATCTCCAGTTCTCTCCCCACGCCTCTTTGATTACCTCTATACACTCTGGGTTTTCCATCCACATTTCTTCAAACCTAAACCCCCGCCTCCTCCGAGCCGTATACCCATCGTGTATTAGAATTAGGGGTGAATGGTCTGATCCCACCGCCACCTCGTTTAGGCAATGTGCCTTTGGGAACTTTTCCGCCCACTTCTCATTCATCAATACCCTATCAATCCTCTCATAGACCCGTTCTCCCCCCCTTCGATTATTACACCAGGTGAACTTCTGACCCTTTGATCCCATGTCTTCCATACCAATATCTTCAATGAATTGTCTAAATGAGTCCATCTGTCGTTGTGATTTCCTTCTCCCACCCTCTTTCTCATGTTGGTGGGTTATCGCATTAAAGTCACCCATCCACACCAACGGGTCGGTTCAGCATCTTCCTAGACCCCTTATATCATCCCAATTTTGCTTTCTTTTCCTCTCATCAGTATCCGCATGTACCCATGTTATGTACATTTGACACCCCGAGCCTCTTAGCTTGACCCTCGTATCAATGAAATTTATATCCTCCCTTAACACACTGATACGGGTCTCTTTCTTCCACCAAAGGTCTATCCCTCCTGATATGCCCCTTGGTTCCACATAGTACGCCATATCCATTCCGATTTGTTCTCGTATCTGCTCATAGTAGGCCTCTATGTTTTTTGTTTCCATTAAGCACATTATCTCTGGATTGTACCTACTCATGAGGTCTTTCAAATGTCGAACTATCAAGGAAGACCCCAGATCCTGACAGTTCCAAACTAGTGTGTTCATTGGGCCCCTGTAGCTTTTTTGGGACAGCCACCAGAACCCTTTTCATCCGCCACATCCGCCTTTTCTCCCACCCCCTTCCAGTCTACATTCTCGATCAAATTTCTTCTCAATACATCTCGCCTCTTTCTGTTACTACTCTTTTGAATGATTATCTTTTTCGACTTTGTCTTGCTTGGTCTTTTTTTTTTTGTCATTGGTGGATATATGGGCTCGGGCACCTTCCATCTTTTGCGGTTTGATTCATTCTCTTCCTCAAACCTTGCCCTTTTTAAAGACAATTTTTGAGGTATGGACTCAACCCCGTCTCCATGCCCCTTGGCTCTTTGTCTATACTCGATGGTGGATAATGGGGCGGGGTTTCCACTACGTATTCCAGCAAGTTCCCGTCTCACTCGATTCTCATCAGTTAGGGAGTTTCATCACCGACCATCTGGATTATGATCGGGTATGGCCCAGGTTTGACAGGCTCATTTTCCCGCCTCCTTCCCCTTTGCCCCACTTCCGTTTTCTCTTCGTACAACTCTTGTATCCATCGACTTCTCCCTCCCCCAGACTTCCAGCAGTTTACAGGATTAACCTGCATATTCTCTGTCCATTTCTTGTAGAGAGGATGGACAATTAGTTTCTTGATATGCATCTGTTCGGCCTCTGCATTCTCCACCTCTGTAACAGCCCTTGCACTTCCCTGCATTCCTCTCGACTAATCCTCATTTTGTTCACCCTTCAACCAGTGTTCCACTCTGTCCACCCCCTTCTTTCCTCTCTTACCGTCCATTCCATGATTTCAATTCCCGTCCCCACCTCATCACTTTCGATTGGTTTCTCCGTACCAGTCTCAGTGCTCCCCTTCTCAGTTCTTGTTCGATCACTCCCCTCCCCAAACTGGTTGGTTTGGTTCATCATGTCAAACCATGTCCTTCTTGGTTCGGCCGGTTGACTTGCCTCCCCACTCTTGTGCCCACCTCCTACCTTCCTAGCCCTTGTTGGTTTTGGTCGTTGAATCGAAACCCATGGCCTGAACATTGGCTTGGTTAGGCGACACTGTGATTTCCTCTCTACATGACATAGTCATATGTCCCAATCTCTCGCATCCATAACAATAATCCAATATGCGTTCGTATTTGATGTCCGCCCATCTTTCTTTGCCTTTCGAATTGGTCCACCAAAAACCCGCCATCAATGGGTTGTTTATGTTTACGTTCACTTTCAAACGCATATATGTGTTGCGACGGCTCTCTAAATCCTCCTCCGCTTCTATGAACATTCCAATTTGATCACCGATCCTCCTTGCATTCGCCACACTGTATTTCTCCAATCCCAACTCGTGGATTTGGACCCACACTTGAACCCATTCGAATTCCACTGCCGTGATGCCACAACTTGGAACCCACTTCTGCAAACTTAAGCAATGCCCCTGGACCACCATGGAGATAGATCGAATATTTGTTTTCGATCCACCTCATTTTCGAACTCGTGCATCACAATCGTGTCTGACACATTAGATATCATAAATGATTCGTACTTAGCCCACGCAAGCTTGAGAACACTATGTATGGAAGCAATTTTAATAGGCTTCTGTGCTATAATCATACAGACATACCACTCCACACTTTCCAGCTCTGGGTTCGGTGGTAACTGCATTCTAGATTCCGGGGTGTATTCCGTTCATTGTAGTTGGGTAAGTAGGTTTCCATATCTGGAATGGAGCACTCGTCGTCACTGCAGTCGCACCTGCAAGAGACAAGCAAAAGAAAAGGAGGGTTGAAGAAAAACGATTACCGAACCTGTGCTGCAAGTTTCTGTATTGTGTAATTTTCGGACGAGAACATCGTTTCCCTGGTCACGTAGCTTTGTTGCTGTGAGTGCATGGGATTCTAGCTTCCAATTGGACAGATTTCGTTGTCGATCCACAGTCTGTGGAGTATTGAATGTACTTGACTGCAGTAGAGATAAATTCGCCAAAAAATCGCTCACAGAGAGTGTCAAACCTAGGAGAGAGAAGCGTCTGAAGTCACGCGCCTAACTTCAAAGAAAGGATCCCACTGAGCCACGGTTCAATGGATTATGGTACTTCAACGATACTCTTTTGCTTTTTATCTGTGTTTTTTTCTTGAGATAACGTTTACTCGTTTATATTGGAATCCAAGTTTGTAGACTCATCTCATCTTGTTGTAGACCACGTGCAAATCTCCCTTTGTTGACCCGTGTTCCGAAAATGGTGCATGTCCATTGATATCATGTCAAGTATCCGTCATGGGTTGTTTGCATGCTTTGGGGCCAGATACCTTTCTTTCTCTATCCTCGAGGTTTTGACCTTCTGTGTTTCACAATTACTTCTTGCGGTCCCAGTAAATTCTTCATTGCTCTTGGAACATCATCTTTCGTGGAATGTCATTACCCTTGGAAGTTTCTCCGAGACCTTGTGTCTTTTGTTCTTAAAAATGGGAACTTACTAACTGTTATTCATCCACAATTAGTCTCATTTGCCTTCGAATTTTGCTCTATTTTTGAATTTCTTATCTTCGAGTTTTACTCTTGTAGACCTTTCAACTTTAATTTTTCGTTGTTGCTTGGAACTTTTTGGATTTCTCATTGAAATAGTAGGAAATGATCGTTCTGTTGTTGCTGGAGGTCCATTCAGGGGTAGTGGTCCTTGGCATTTTCTATCCTCCCTTGTTTTTTATTATGTTACATTTTCTGTTGTAGGTCTTGTTGGTGCAAGGGGTTCTATTCTTGGGAGAATGCCGCTAACGAATAGGCTGAAGACATTCGCCTACAACGATGAGGGTGGTACTCCCACTTCTTTAACCTGTATATCAAAATCTTCATTCGAAAGCTCGTTCTTCTGGACGCGTGCATCCTTAGCGATTCCGCCGAAGCATCATTAGCGATTCGAAAGCCCATTCTTCTGTTGTGAGAGATGGGGGTGTTATTGAGGGTACTCCGTCAGCCGAGGTGCTTCGCCTTCAGCATTAGGTTGCCCAAACGGAGGGGGCCAAGGCTGACCAGGCTCGCTTTCTGGAGGAGGATGGTTAGTTTTTTTTTAAAGAGAACTTAAGGCCCTTCGGAAATAAAAGGTGCAAGTCGAGGAGGCATTAACTTTATCGACGACTGGGCGATCCAAATTCGAGGCTTCCCTGGCGTTTGTGGAATCCCTATTTACATGGATAACCTCGCGGGATCAATATGTAGAGGACTACAAGATGTCAGAGTAATTCTAAAAGGATGCTTGTTAGCTAATGAGGACGAACATGTCTGTTTTCCTCCACAGGCTTACCTTGGAGATCCTGAGTGTTGATCCAAACTTCCCCTTCAATCAGGTGCCTTAAATGAAATTCTACGTGGAGTAGGAGTACTAGCCATGGGGGCATACTGAATTCTTAAGGCCTCATCCTCCTTCTGGTGAGGGAGATGTTCCCAACAGTGCTGAAGAGGAGGTCGCCGGAAGTGTCTATCCTCTTGCTTGCATGGAATCTCTTGTTCCTCCAACTGTCTAGCTTATATATATATATATAGGGTTAATGGTCAATTTCCCCCTAAAATTTGGACCGAATTTAAAAATCACCCTTAATATTTAAAATTTTAATCCTAAAGTTTGGACAAAATGAAAATTTTCCCCATTACGTCACATCTCTGTTTATTTCAAACGGTTTCGGGCACATGTGCGGGTCACGTGCGGTTTCAAGTTTGAAAATGACCAAATTGCCATGTTGTCCGCATCATCTTCTTCTGCTAACCTTTCTCCTCTTGACCCTTCAACAATGGCGGCAGATCCGATATCCACAAACCCCTCATCCGACACAACCACCTAACTAATAAGATAACGTTAGTATGGTTCTTCAAGTTCCCGTTATTGATATCCATCCTCTTTGCCTCCGCATATGCAGCAGTCTCTGTTCTAGGGTTTAGCCGAGTCGCAGACGAATCGTCTCCGCCATGGAAGGTTCTCGATCCTTCATTCTGGTTAATTCAAGTCGTTACGCATGAAACTTTGTTACATTATAGAATCATAGATTCGTGGATTTGTTGAAGATTCAATGTGTAGAAAAGCTGCTACCTTGTTTGGAAAGTGGGATGAATCTGTTTACTATGTGATCAATGAAGGAGGAATTAGCAAGACAAAGTATCTTAGTTCTTCGATTGATGCTTGCAATAAGAATACGCTTGCAACAAAGAATCTGTGTACTCTATTTCTTTTCTTGTTTTGATATAAATCTGCTTTGGTATTTGTGTTGTTCTTGATGATAAATGAAAGAGATGGTTCCACCCACGTGACCTGCAATTGATCAATTTTGTCCACCCACGTGATAAATGAAGGTTGTTCTTGGGGGAAATTTTGTCATCTTAACACACGTGACATGCACATGTTTCATAAACCGTCTGAAATAAATGGAGATATGACAGAATGGGGGAAATTTTCATTTTGTCCAAACATTATGACTAAAATTTTAAACATTAAGGGGGAATCTCAAATTCGGTCCAACCTTTAGGGGGGAAATTGACAATTAACCCTATATATATATATATTTGTTCCCTTGTTTGTGAAGATCGGTTACTTTCATTTTGATATTGAAATAACTTTTTCTTTCGGTGTTTCTCCAAAATCTATGTTTGTTTATCCTTTTGCTTGAGTGTTCGTTTTTTGGTCTAAGTGCTCTCTAGTGAATGTGAATATTATGAGGTATGTCGTGGCAAAGGGTCGTAACCTAGGGTCTCTCGTCCACCATTTTCCCCGAGTCTTGTGTATAAAGGGATTTTTGGTCGAGTTTTATCGGCTTTAGGTGGCCATAACCTGATGTGCTCCCCTGCTTAGAGTATCAGTTGGCCCAATTTGTTTAAGACTTTACAGGACTTCTGTTGCTTGCAATTTCGCCATGGCAAGCCTTTCGAGTATTCCCTTATTTCTTTGTGTGCTCCCAGGCCATAGGGGTTTAGGTTGCCATAGTCGAGTGCGTCGCTTGACCTTATGTTTTATACTTGGTTATACGGTGATCTGAAGTCGAACTCGATAACAAGTTGTTTATTTTACTTGGTTATAGGCTGCTCAAGTCGACCACTATAACAAGTCCTTTGTTACTTGGTTCTTGGGTGATCAGGTGAACTACTATAACAAATCTTTTGTTGCTTGCTTATAGGGTGATCAAGTCAACTATTATAACAAATCTTTTGTTACTTGTTTATAGAGTGATCTAGTCGTCGTTATAACAAGTCCTTTGCTGCTTGGTTATAGGGTGATCAAGTCGACTGCTACAACAAATATTTTGTTACTTAGATGGGAGAAGGGTGATATTAAGTCAATCACTCCCTCTAGACCTATTACATAATTCTTTTGTTGCTTTGTTTTTGTGTGATCTTGAGTCGTCCGCTCCATTTAAAGCCTTTGTCTAAGTCTTTGAGGTGCTTAAATAGGAGGATGGTGATCTTTAGTTGATAGTTGTAACAAGACTTAGTTTGCTTGGTTATCTGGGAATCTTGTGTTGACCTCTATAACAAGGCTTTTGTTTTCTTGGTCCAGAGACGACTTTAGTTGATAATTGTAACGAGGTTCTATTGATACACTCGGTGATAAGATAACTTTAGTTTGATCTTCAGGGCGAAGTCTTTAGGATTTTGGCAGTAGGTTCATGGTGAGTTGTTGCTTTACAAAGCACGAGGTAATTGCACGGTCGTGCAACATTTTATTCATCTTATTGGAAAGAAAGAACAAAGAAGCATCTACTTTAAAGAAACTACTTAAATTTTCTAAAATAAGGACTAAAACCTAAAGGGATAGTCTTATGTTTTGACAACTTTATTATTGGGTGGATATAATGCCAGAGGTAGTTCATCACCTGGTCGTTGACGATACCCGTCTCCCCCTTGATACAATTAACGAACACAGTATTCCCTTCCACCAGGATTGTCTATCCGGCTGACGTCAGTTTTCATATAATGTTTCCCTTGCAAGTAGTTCACTTAATATTTACTACACGCTATTTGGTCACCCCATACTTCGCTTACCTCGTGGGGGGTTAGGAATTTAACTTTTTGGTGGACTATGGTGGCCACAATCTTATAAGAGTTGACAGTAGTCTGACCAAGGATGGTGTTGTAGGTCGAAGGGGAATGCACAACTATGATCATAATGTTTATCTTGATGTTTTTATGCCCCTCGCCTAGAACCACTGAAGGATGATCGCCCCCAGGGGGTATGTGTGTGCCTTGCAAATCCAACGAAAGGGTAGTCAATCTTTTTCAAGTCCTTGGTTTTTCTCAGTTTCTCGAATGCCTCTAGGAACATGATGCCTGTCGAGCTCCCTTCTTCCACTAGTATCCTTTCCATGTTGAACCCTTCGCATTCCTTCGTAACGACTAGAGCATTATCGTGGGGGGGGGGGGGGGGGAGGGGTTGTTACACGAGTCATATCTTCATCGGCATAGGAGATGATGACATCCATATGAGATCGTGGTTTATTTCCCAATTGTAAGACCACAGATATTTGGGTAGGGTATACCTCTCGGATGTTATTCGTGTCTCAACATGTTGCAAAATCCCATGTGATGACGACGATGGTTCATATTTTGTGATGAGAGAGACCATGATTTCTTAGCACATGAGAGACCCTTCGTCTAGGAGGAGTGCGGATCCTCACATGGGGTGTCGAAATATCTTCAGTAGACCTCTTTGAATCAGGTTATCCATGTCTCGCTTGAGGATCCTACAATCATCGGTTTTGTGCCCCTCGCCTTATGATATCAGCAATAACCCTCCATGTCTCACCCCATAGGTTGTGAACCCTTTCTTGATGGTAGAGGTTGAGCCAAATCCTATTTTTCCATCTAGTCTAGTATGGTTGAGATTTCCCTGCTCAGAGAGGTGTAGAAGTCTAACACTACCATAGAGATCCTGCTTTTTTATGTCCTCCGTTTTACATGCCACTTTCCTTCCTTTGCTTTTTATCCTCTCGTGGCATGGTTTTGCTCGGAGCATGAGCAGATGGTGGGGGACAAGTGGCTTGGACGCCTTATGTTGCCTCATCCTCTTCTCAAACAGGGTCTTCTGCCTCCGGCTGTGGTGGACAAGTACCCCTCCTAACTTGGGAGGTTTAGCATTTCCCCTAGTCCACGAAGGCTTCAAGCAATGTTATCATCTCATGGGATTAAGGGTCTGTATGCCTCGACAACCTTCTGATGCGTGGCTTAAGCCATGCCAGTTGCTGGAGGGTTGACCGGAGGTGGAGCTCGGTTGTCGAACCTGTAGCGTAGTGATGATATAGTTCAATTCAAGCAAAGTAGTAGGGAAAGTTAAGCCTCGTGTTAACCCGGACAAAAAAACCACCTACTCCACATCGAGAGGATGGAAGAGAGTAAAAAGAGACTCACGCATGAAATCCAGTTAGACGGGGTATCTCGAAACCTCGACTGTCTTGATAAATATTTTAGAAGACAAGTTGTTAGGCTTGAACTCTCCGGGAGGATGGGAAGAAAACGTTTCTCATTACATGTTTGGGTGGAAGCGTCACCACTATTGCCATAAATCATTCACTTCATAAATCTTGTTAGTAGAATGTGAGAGGTAAAGTAACACACTCTTGGGAAATTGAAGTAAATAAGAGGGTCGCTCATTATGCAAGTGTTGGTTTTGGGGGATTGGGTCGCCCATTAGTGGGAGCCCATTCTAATAAGCCCAGTATTGGATACTGGCCCAAACCATTCCCTCTATATGTATAGGGATGCTCAGGGTTGGAAAACCTAACAATAACGATGACAGTGATGCCCTGTCGCCCTACAGTTTAGACTGAGGTAAGTAGCTGTGGATACCTATGTCACTGCCCGTTAACCCGTGGTGTGACCTCCCGTCCGGCAGACCGTGATCCCAACCTTAGGAAGATCCGCTTCCACTTTCGCTAAGTCGATCGTTCAAGGAGGTAACTTAAATATGTGTTTAATGTTGTTCCCTAAACGATTGCATGTTTCGTACATATTCCAACATTGGTATCAGAGCCATAGTAGGTTGGTTTCCGAATTGTCGAATTTTGTAAACGTTTTATCGCTCGAGCGCGGTCAATCGTGGCCGCCGACAGTGCATTCGCAATGACCAACTGTGGTCCCCGATCGCCGTCCCCGATCGCCACCGCCCACAGCCAGACGCAGCCACTGTGGATGCGTCGTCGAGACCCAGCCGCCTTGCGTGGCGGCTGGTGTCGGGAAGTGGGAGCGGCGAGAAGGGGTCGAGGCCGACCCTAGGTGAGAGAGGGCCAGCCACCGTAGCTGGCCCTTGCTGTGGCGGCCAGCCTTTGTGGCTGGCCAACCACAAGGGGCGGCGACTAGGGTTTCAGAAACTCTAGCAGCCTCTTCCAGCGAAGAAAGAGACCTCTGGATCGGTCTGAGTGAACAGTCCAGACCGGCTTGGTCCGACGAGTTGGACCAACCCAACTTAATTCGTCTGGTTCGTTGTAAACCGGATCGGTTCAGTTCTGTTGACAGCAGCGGACCGTTTGGTTCAGTTCGACAGGACTGATTTGGTTAAGACCGATTGGTTGGGCCGGTTCATATGGTTTCGTGCTGTCTGGACCGGTCTAAACTAATTCGGAGGCCCCGGGCCACCTGAATTGGTCTGAAACTAATTTGGTGCCGATCTTGGATCATTTGTGGGTCCTAGTGGTTTATTTCAGTCCGGTAAATGTGCTTGGACCCTTTCATATATAATATTTGGGCTAATTTAATTAATTGTTGGACCAATTTAAATTGTTGGAAGAGCCTTATATTGCTTTATGATGCATGAATGGATAGGTAGAACACTGTGCGGGTTCCTTGAGATCCCTGGATTACTTTGTGTTTTCTGTAGGGTAGATAGTTTTGCCTTACTTTATTTGATTGACTCTTGACTCTATGACTGGTAGAATTGACTAGGTTGTGACTGTTGAGATCCCGCATAGTGTGTGAAATTGGTCTAACATGTTAATTAATTTTGTTTGTTGAGACTTTAGTCCCTGAATTTTTATTTGTTGAGAGTTTGGTCTCCAAAATTTTATTCATGGTGATTTTGATCCCCAAACTTTTGGTTAGGGTGACTTTAGTCCTCAAACTTTTGAAAATTACAAATTAGCCCCAACTTAATTTATTTTTGAAAGGCATCAATATATATGTGTGTGTATTGAACTGTGTGTTTGTTACCTTACTTGCATAGGATAGATTACCTTGATAGGGAGATCTAGTTCTGGCATAGTCTAGGTAGCAAACTTTTAGGATTGTCCTTAGTATCCTTTCGGAACTTTGGATGAGTACGAACTACACTTAGGAAAATGTTCCTGAGTGTGAACCGGTCGGTTAGTCTGCGAAGTTCTCCGAATTTCCTTGAATAATTCTAGGACAATTGCTTTGTGTAAGAGTCGAAAACTTTGGGTTAGTGCGATATGTTCGACTCCGGTCCTTTGAGAACTGTTGGTATAAATTCTGTTTCGATTGATAGTAGTGACTTTAGGACATGCTTAGAGACGGGGAGTGCTTCTCGGCATAGCTAGAGTTGTCCTCAGGGTTTAAGTATGTTCTCAAGTCTGTCATATCGGTCTGAGACTTGTTTTTTTACATGCAATAGAACATTGTTCCTTGTGTCTCCATGATCCTATTAGAATTTCATTTAGTTAGAGAAATTAGTCTTCCATGTAGAACATCATCGCTTAGTTGGACAAAGGTCTTCGACTTAATGGTGAGCACTATAAAATTCGAAGAAAGCATATAAAAATGGTCCTAAGTAGAAATCAATCAACCCCATTAAGAAGATTATGAAAAGACCCGGTTCTGGAATAACGAATCAGCAGAAGGCTTTCCATTTGAGTGGGAGGTTAATGATGTTGAGACGTGCGCCATGATGCTGAGTACAGTGGATGAGTTTGAGCTTAACACACGGCTAAAGGGCTGTGGGATACTTTGCAGGCTAGAAATGGTTCTATACGACTGCTTAGTTGTGCTCACTCAACATTAAGTTTGATTCATACCTGATGAATCCTCAGCACTCCGCGAGATAGTATCTGAGGCATATGGCCAACATGATTGTGAAACTCAAGGAGAACAGTTAGTGACCGATGAGCAGGAAATCCAGGTCGTAATCCGCTCTTTGCCTAACTCCTAGAAACAGATGATAATCTAAATAACTCATTCTAAGGCCCTCAATACCTTTGAACACGTTCAAAGGCACAATGAGTTGTAGAGGACAGACCCAAGGTCGTTGGGCCTATGGTTTGGGAGTGTGTGGCGCCATCCTCTAGACCTAAGAAGAGTCACTGAAGGCGAAGGAGTAATGCACAGTGCGATGGCGCAAATGCATTGAAGGCAAAGTAGACAAAGACTGAGGTGAACCCAAGGACTCATCCGAAAACAACACCGCGAAAATGTTCGCGTAAGGCCGAGAAGCCTAAATACAGGAAATGCTCCAACTGTGTCCAGTGGGTACACTTTGTGAATGCATGCCTTGAATCGATCTGACATGAATTTATTAATGGCTAATCTAGTTAATTTTGTATTCCTAGTACATATATGTTGACTGAGTCATGTCCTTTGTGGATTTTGGATTCAGGATCGACAAATCACATAGTTAGGGATCGTGACGTTTTCGTAGAGTACCATAGAGTCCCGTGAGAAATTAGGTGGATTTACATCGACAACAACTTTCGTGTTGAAGTCGAAGGGATTAGAACCCGTGAGCTGCGCTTGGCCGGCGATAGAGTTTTAGTCTGAAGTCATATCCTCTATGCTTCGCAGATTCGCCGATATGTTATTTCAGTCTTAGGATTAATGAAACTCGGTTTTATATTATCTTTTCATGAATCTTCCGTCCAATTTTTTTTTTATTCAACTTCGTTTGGATTTAGTATTATTTTTGGTGGATTTATTGTTTCAGATTTGGATTCAGGCAACAATAATAATTTCATGTTTTTTCTTCTACTCGCGGATATGTTTGCGATGTGAATGATAGACAAACTAGACTTGACTACAGAGGTCAACATAGAATGCAGCGGCTAGCCCATTGGAGTTTGCTGTCCTACATTCTACAAATGGAGTCGTCTACTTGTGTAAGTTGTCTAGAAGTAAATTCCATCGGAATGCCTTTTGGTTAGGCACCTAGAGCCGAATTTCCCTTGCAATTCATCCATTCTGATGTCTGTGACCCTCTTAGTGCTAGGGTTCGGCACAAAGCGCAAATTTTCATTACATTTACAGATGATTACACCTGTTAGATAGGAGGGTAAAGGCCCTCCACCCTCATTGTGGAAGAAGAGTACCTTTTAGCGGAATTTAACGGTTTATGTAATGAAAAAAGGATCATTCATCAGTTGACGATCCCCTACACCCCTCAACAAACTAGTTTTGCAGAGAGGCGCAATAGAACGCTTCTTAAAATAGTTCGGTCGATATGGTGCAGACTCAATTGCTGATTTCCTTATGGGGAAACGCTTTGGAGACTGATGCTTACATCCTGAATCATGTGCCGACGAAGGCGGTTAACTCCACTTCATATGAGTTTTGGACTGGACTAAGTTCTGGACCTTTACCATATGCGCCCATAGGGGTGTGCCGCTTACACCCATGATTTCTCAAATAAGTTTGGGAAAGATTGAACCTAGAGGAAAGAAGAGTATTTTTGGTTACTCTGATACCTATCGAGCAGGACAGTGGGAGTGTTACCGAGATCGAATCACGAGACGTAACGTTTGTAGAGAACGAATTTCCTAAGAAGGGAGAGATTGATTTGGATCGATCTCTATATGAGATTCAAGATCAAGTTGAGTAGACTCCTTTTAATTCGAGTGGGAGAGTTGAAACCGCAGATGATGAATCAGTTCGTCGTCTGCCGGATTCATCGCCTGCTGAAGCGAATGGAACAGATTCTGCTCCTGATTGTTGGAGGTTATAGTATTGTCAACATACTTTAGGATATAATTAGAATTAGTTTTATTATGTGTGGGTGTAATTGCAATTAGTAAAAGGTTATGCCGGTTCTATAAATACGGTTGGGGACTGATTTGTAAGTAAGGTTTTAGTATTGGTTTAATGTGAAGTTTTCAGTTCTGTGAAGTTTATTTCCTGGTTATTCTCTCTCGACATTTCCTCTCTAAAATCCAGATTCATCTAAAATCTAGGGTTTCATTTCTTTCAATCTATGGAGATCACTGCGTTAATCCGAGATATTCAACATGGTATCAGAGCCTGTCGATCAAGAGAGGCTGCCTATCAAGAGGTCTAACCGTTCGATCAAGTTTTCTGTGAGTTCTGATTTGATTTTCTATTTCTGTTCACTTGTGATGTACGAGATGTCTGCGATTTGTCTTGCGCTATGATTCTTCTGAGTTAGCTATTAAGTCCTGTTTGAGTTCTGCAATTGATTGCGTTTCTGAAGCTTTGTGGTATTGCGATAAGAGTAGTTCTGATTCTGTGATTCTGAGGTCGGCGATTCTGTGTGTAGTCGGCGATTCTGTGTATAGTTTTTCAGTTTGTGAAAATTAAAAATGGATGATTCATTTCCTGCATTCTCAAATAAAAAGATTTGCCAGCTAGTAGGAGATGAGAATTTCCAGTCCTGGAAGCAACAAGTGTTGCTAACAGTTCGTGGATTTGATTTAGAGTCACATTTGATTTCTCCGTGTACGCTTCCGCATATGCTGTTGACTGAGAATGGTATGAACATTGTTAATCCTGAGTTTACAAAGTTCAAGCAACGGGATAGTGCTCTTGCATCGTGGTTATTGGCATCGATATGCTCACAAGTAAACAAAGGTTTGATTGGTTGCATGACAGCTTTTTCTATTTGGAGTAAACTGCATCAGGTTTTTTCATCTTCATCAACAACTAGAATCATGAGCCTTTATGACCGATTAAAGGTATGTAAGCTTCCTCATCAGTCGATACGAGACTATTTAGCTGAGATTCAGTCCACATGTGACAGCTTGGCAAGCTGTGGACATCCGATTGAAGAGATTCAGCACATTTCGATAATTTTGAACGGAGTTAAAGGTCAGTACGATAACGTTGTGTCTGTTATCCATGCAAGCAGAAATCCGTATGACCTGGCATCGGTAAGTTCAGTTTTATTAGATGCTGAATCCAGATTGAGAGATCAATTGTTTGATCCCACAATATCAGCTAGTGTTGCGGTGGCTCAACAAAACAATGGTTTTTCGAACAACAAACTGTCTTTAGCATCTCCGGGAATAAGTGCGGGTTCAAATCTGTCAGCCTCATCATTTGGTCATAATGACCAATCATCATCTACACAACCTGGTAGTTCCAATATTCCAGAATATCAGCCTGTTAATCCAGGTCGTGGAAGAGGACGTGGGGGTGGCAGAGGTAACAGGTACCAGTGTCAGCTTTGTGGAAAGCTTGGACATCTGGTGAATCGCTGCTATCAGCGGTTTAATACCAATTTTGCAGGTATCAATAGTCAAACTGCAAGTGAAATAAATGCTAGTGCCAATATATGTGAGTCACAATGGAATGATGTGGACTCTCATAATATGGTCACTGGAGTCTCTGGTTCTGGTTTGTTACATAATATACCTAATTCTAAGCCTCTTTTATTACATAATCTTCTTTACACACCTCATATTACTAAAAATCTTGTCTCTGTCTCGCAGTTCACAAAAGATAATGGTGTGTTTTTTGAATTTCATGGTACTCACTGCTATGTTCGAGATTCATTGACTAGGAGAATTCTGCTTCAAGGTTCTGAGTGTGGCGGACTATACAAGCTGGATTTTAGTCTGCTAAAGTTAGATTCTGTTAATAGGTATGGTTTACCGGTTTCTATTACTAGTAAGTCTGAGTCTGTTTCTTGCTGTTTTAGTAGTTTAAAAGTCTCGTCTACTGTGTGGCACCAACGTTTAGGTCATCCTTCGCATGGTGTCTTGTCTGCTTTAAGTAGAATAAGTGGTATTGTGGCCACACCTGCTGTTAATAAATGTGTGTCATGTTCGGTTGGAAAAAGTTGTAAACTTCCATTTAATCAATCTGTGACAGTTTATTCTGATCCTTTGGAGTTAATTGAAATTGATCTTTGGGGTCCAGCTCCTGTGTCGTCGAATGGCAATTTTTATTATATGAGTATTGTAGATGTAGCAACTAGGTACACGTGGATATATTTTTTGCAAAAGAAGAGTGATGTGGCTAGAATATTTGTTGATTTTCATGCTAATGCCGAGAGACAATTGGGATATCTTCTTAAAGCTGTCCAAACAGATGGTGGGGGAGAATTTAAGGCATTATATCCGTATCTAGTTCAGAAAGGGATTACTCATCGTGTCACTTGCCCGTATACGTCTGAGCAGAATGGGATCGTTGAAAGGAAGCACAGACATGTTGTAGAAATGGGTCTGACGCTTCTTCATCAAGGTAACTTGCCTATGCAATACTGGTCAGATGCATTTTTTACGGCTGTCTTTCTTATCAACAGGTTACCATCCAAGGTCTTGTCAGGTATGTCTTCGCATCAAAAGTTATTTGATACGGTTCCTGAGTATTCGTTTCTTAGGGTTTTTGGTTGCTTATGTTTTCCGTTTATTCGACCTTTTAATAAGCATAAAATGGATTTTAGGTCAGTACCGTGTGTCTTTCTCGGGTACTGTTCTAATCAGCATGGGTATAGGTGTTTGGATTCCAATGGCAGGATTTATGTTTCTCGCCATGTTCGATTTCATGAAAATGTTTTTCCTTTTTCTGATAAATCTGGTAAGTTTCTTCTTTCTGCTGCTCCTAAGAACACGTTTACTTCTGCTCCGTTTTTCATGCCTTTTAATTCGTCTAGTTGTGTGCCTACTGATGATCATAGCTGTGGTCCGGAACCTGGGTTTGATCCAGCAATTATTTCTGGTCCTTCTGATTCTTCGCATACGTCTTCTGATTTTCCTGTTTCTGATTCATTGGTGTCTTCTGATGCTAATATACCTGAATCTGCTGATGTTAGTTCTTTTCCTACTGTTAATATTCCTGGTTCTGAGCATGATAGATCTGAAATTAATGATAGGTCTAATAATGTTCAAGATTGTCAAACTTCGTCTGATGTTCGTTATGTTGTGAATGCTGGTTCAACTCAGCTTGTTCCTGTTTCTACTACTGTTATGCCTTCGTCTGTTACTGACTTCCATGTTCAGAATTCTGGTTTATCAGAGTCGGTTCCACTTTCTTCTTGTACTTATGTCCCAAGTGGAACTGGGTCTGTTTTGGTTCCTACAAAAACTGGTTCTGTTTCTTCTAATGTTCATCATATGATTACTCGTTCAAAACAAGCTGTTAATGCTTCTCCGTTTCAGGCCTTATTCAGTTCGGTTTCTGAGTTGGCTCCTAATGCAGAACCGTCCTCCATTCATCAAGCAATGCAATATCCGGGTTGGAAAGTTGCTGTTCATGCTGAACTTCAAGCTCTAGCTGATAATGGTACCTGGTCCTTGGTTAAGCTTCCTGCATGAAGAACACCCATTGGGTGTAAATGGATCTTTAAGGTAAAACTTTCTGCTGATGGGTCTGTTGATAGGTACAAAGCTAGGCTTGTTGCCAAGGGTTTTTCACAACAACCTGGATTTGATTTTCAAGATACGTTTAGTCCGGTTGTGAAATCTCCTACTATTCGTATTATACTTACTCTTGCTTTGACTCATAAATGGACTTTAAGACAAATAGACATTAATAATGCTTTTCTTCATGGCAATTTAGTTGAAGATGTTTATATGGTGCAGCCTCCAGGGTTTGAACAATGTGATGGTTCTGGTTCTGTGTTAGTCTGTAAGCTTCACAAAGCTTTATATGGGTTGAAACAGGCCCCTAGGGCCTGGTTTGAGAGACTGAAGTTTTTCTTGATAAATCAGTTACAGTTTACTGCTTCTTTGACTGATGACTGTTTGTTTTTAAAATCAACTTCTGCTGGTGCTGTATATCTCCTTGTCTATGTTGATGATATTGTGGTTACAGGTAGTGATGGATTGGCAATTGAAAATATTATTACCCAGTTGAATACTGAGTTCAAACTCAAAGATTTAGGTGATCTATCTTATTTTCTGGGGATGGAAATTCAGGTTCAAGATGATTGCTTGTTACTTAGTCAAGGAAGGTATATTTCTGATTTGTTGAATAAAACGGGTTTAGCTAAGTCTACATCTCTTCCAACTCCTATGTCGGGTAAGTTTTCTTCTAAGTCTGATTCGTCATTGGATGACTCTCCTATGGCTGATCCTCATTTGTATAGGAGTGTTATAGGTGCATTGCAACATGTTTGTGTTACTCGTCCAGATATTAATTTTGCAGTTAATAAACTCAGTCAATACATGCAGGCTCCGTCTGTGTTGCACTGGAAGGCTGTCACTAGAATTCTTCGTTATCTGAAAGGTACTCTTAAACATGGCTTACTGTTTAAGTCATCTTCGGTTGCTTCATCAGAGGTAAGCCTTGTTTCTTATTCTGATTCGGATTGGGCTGGGGATTCGGATAGGAGGTCAGTTTCTAGTCATTATCTTCTTTTAAATGGAAATCCCATTATTTGGAGCTCTAAAAAGCAATCTGTGATTTCTAGGTCGACTGCAGAGGCTGAGTATAGAGCTATTGCTAATGCTGTATGTGAGGTTATGTGGGTGGTATCTTTACTTACTGAATTAGGTGTTAAACTGTCTTCTATTCCTGTTATTTGGTGTGATAATACTAGTGCTGTTGCGTTAACTGAAAATCCTATTCAGCACTCTAAAATGAAACATGTTGAAATTGATTTGTGTTTTGTCAGGGAGAAAGTTAAGAATGGTCAGGTTCAAGTTAATTTTGTTCCAGCTACTGATCAGACTGCTGATATTCTGACGAAATCTCTAACAGCTAAGTTGTTCATTCCTTTCAGGCGTAAACTTGGAGTCTCATCTATTGATGAAATTAATGGTTCAGCTGCTTCTTTTCAAGACGATGGCTCAATAGCTGATGATGATGATATTTGTTCTCAGGATGCTCTGTAGTGAGTTTTTTTTCTTTCTCTATGTTTTTTCCTGGTTTCTTGACTCTGCTCTGTTCTGGTATATGATCTTTTCATTTGATGCGTATGATCTTTGTTCTTGTGCTGTTTTTTTTTTCTCATGCTTATGTGTTCTTGCTGGTTTTGTTTTCTCAATTTGCTGGTTCTGGTATTTTGATGCTTGTCATGTGTTCAAAGTCATGATCAATTTTATGACCTGTGGGGCTTATTTTTTTCTTCTTATCTGTCAACTGAGTGGGTGCACTTGATATTTCCTATGCATTCTTCTGTTCACTTGTCTGTTTTCTCATTCTGGTCTGTCTGTGTTCGTTTTCTGCATTTGGTAAAGCTGGTGATACTGCGTTAGGATGTTTTCCTTCTCATTCCTGGAACAATAGGCAAGATATGATTTCAAAAATAGTTTCATGACTGAGACAACGTTAAAGCTACTCAGTTGTGTGCTTGAGAAAGTAAAGATGGAGGCTCAAACCTCCCTGTCTTGCTGAAAAGATAGAGGCTCAAACCTCTCTTGTTCGAGAAAAAAAAAAAGAATAAAAAAAAATAGAATACCATAATATCATCTCATGAAAAAAATTGAGATTGTTTTTGGTGGCCCAAAGGTGCTTCCTGGTTGAGGAATTTCGTTCTTGATGAGATAGAAAAATGAAGGGTGAATGGATGAGTATTCATCAGCTTTAAATGTGTGAACACAGTATGTTTCAGTTTGGGAAACGTATGAGCTGTTTGGTTGAATGCATATGGAGGTATTAAAGTGTTTTTCTGTTTAAGTTGTGCAGATTGGTTGTGGAATCATAAGAACTGCAGTTCATATGTTGTTGTGACTTGTGAATTGGCTGTCAAGTATTCAAATTATTCAGGAACACAATTGTGATTCAAGAAAAGCTGGAAAATGATAAGTGTGTGTGTTAATTGGTTTTATATGTCTCAGCACAAGGATATTGGTTGTTATCATCTTCTGTCATAGGATCTATGTCAGAACAGGTTTAGAATTCAAGACCAGAGAAGGAAGTTGATCAGAGGTGGTTGATCAGTGAAAGTGGTCAATTGGTCAAGGAAGATCTTCACAGGGGAATGTTGGAGGTTATAGTATTGTCAACATACTTTAGGATATAATTAGAATTAGTTTTATTATGTGTGGGTGTAATTGCAATTAGTAAAAGGTTATGCCGGTTCTATAAATACGGTTGGGGACTGATTTGTAAGTAAGGTTTTAGTATTGGTTTAATGTGAAGTTTTCAGTTCTGTGAAGTTTATTTCCTGGTTATTCTCTCTCGACATTTCCTCTCTAAAATCCAGATTCATCTAAAATCTAGGGTTTCATTTCTTTCAATCTATGGAGATCACTGCGTTAATCCGAGATATTCAACACTGATGATCTCGTTGACAGTGGGAGCATTAGGGATCTCATTCTCAGTGGGAGTGATCATGGTCATACCCTGGTAGTAGTGAGTTGTTAGGCCGTGGGCTAGAACATAAGTTTTCCTCCCAACGATATGCATTCGAAGGAGATGGAGAACTAAACACCCTAATATCTGACGATATGGTTATTGTGCCGTAAAACGTTAGAGAAACTCTCAATGGAAACTTCTAAGAAGAATGGATGAATGTAATGGAAGATGAGATGAGCACTTTGGACTAGATGGAATCTATACGGAAGAACGTTCGAGAGGACACAAAGCAATAGAGCTAAATGGATTCTTAAGATTATGGCTATTGGAGTGAGTCTAGACTTGGAACTGCACTAGATAGATGTTAAGACCGTTTTCCTCAATGGTGAGTTAGAAGAAGAGATCTATATGAAGTGGTCTGAATGCTTTGTGCAGAAAGACCATGATCTATGTTCTGAAACAGTTCGCTATGCAGTGGTACTGCAGAGTTCATGATTTGGTTGTAGAAAATAGATTTCTCTTGATGGATGAGAATCATTGCGTGTACACCAAAAGGGTATGGACCGAACTTTGTGTTTATGATTCTATATGTAGATGATATACTCATAGCAATAAATAGCTTGTAGTTCCTCACACAGGTAAAGACTTGATTGTCTTCTCTGTTTGGGATGAAGAACATGGGTGAGGCGGCGCACATCCTTGGGATTTAGATCTCGAGAGATTGCCGTAGGAGTCAGTTGTGGCTTTCAAAGGAAAGCTACATAAACAAAGTGTTAGAAATGTTCAACATGAGTAACTGCGAAAGCCTGATGAAACTCCAGTTTACATTGATCAACCTCTCAAAATGGATATATGGACCAGATAAATAAAGTATTAGCTAAGTGCATTCGGAAGCCTGATGTGCGCAATAGTGTGTACTCAGCCTGATATTTGTCATGCAGTCGGCATGGTATGTAGGTACCAAGCTGAACCCGGATTGAAGAAATGGTAGGCAGTAAATAGTATCATGTGTATCTTAAGGGCATCGTCATGCTCTCTGCTAGAGACTTGCTAGAGATCCGAGAATCTCTAGATGACTAGGTATAACATTGCGGACTATGGTGGTGACTTTGATGAGAGAAAACCCACCTCGGATATGCTCTGCTATCTGATGGCGCCATATCGTGGATGAGCAAGAAGCAGTTGTGCATTGTGTTGATCGCCATTGAAGCCAAATTTGTGGGTATTGTGTGGACCACTCAGTTGGTTGTATGTCTGAAGAGACTTCCGGATTGATTGCTGAGTCATTGGAGTCGCAAACTCCGTGATATATACACCCAAGTATCATTACAAGTCATAGTAAGTAGATATCAAGCGAAACTATGTTAGAGACGTAGTTAGACACAAGGTGATGAGTTTGGAGTACTTGTCTACGGATGAGATGATCATGAACCGTCTCTCAAACCTTGAATAGGAGTCTTTAGTGAGGCATGTGTAGTCTCTTGGACTGTGTAGACTTAGTGATGTACTTCATTGATTTTATTTCCCATACAATGTTCTTTAACTTAAATTATATTTGAGTATGCATGTTTTCACAGTTTGAGTGTTTTGTATGTTCTTACTGTGATTGTTTATTGAAATATGTCAAAATAATTAGATCACCCTCTTACACGGGTGATAGCTTCTATGCCTTTGTGGCTAGGTGAGGCAGGTGATAGTTCCTAGTTCTGGAAATCTGTTAGGATGTCCGGAAAGGGCTTTGTGTTCGGAACTATCTGATTTCGCACTACGGCAGATTATGGTTTGTCAATCCACTCAGGGGTCGGATGGGAGTCTATGTGACTTTTGGTTCGGGTACTTTGTGTGCCTGATGGATATCTGTACAACATTAGGACATATGTTCCGTGGGAGAGTAGATATGTTGTAGCACGCGATCCATACCGCGGCGCACACCAAAACGACCATGGGTATGACCCGAGATATGATCTTAACTCGGAGTCGTGTGAGACCCAGAGCTCTTTGCGTAAGAGCCGCGTACGTACCCTCATTACTCTGAACAGAGACTTGAGGTCCGGTTCAATGTTTGCTATCTTAGTCTGTTGTCGATGGGTGCGCTCACAAGTACCTTGGACCCGGTTCTAGAAAAGCGAGTTGAATTGTGCTGATGGTTTTGTTGGAAGAGGATGGTCATTATGGGATATTCTCGATATTGTGTCCACTAGGTGGCCACCAACTGCGGCATCAGCTGCGGTTGTGGGCGCAATACATATATAGGTCTGAAAGATCCTTGTGCGGTCAGACCTGGAGAAAGATTACATGACCAAGGGTGCGGGGCACATTTCCACTGATGGTGTGAGATCCGCGAGTCGCTGCAACTCCTAACAGATGCGCAGCACCTTGCTCGTTGTGCCTGCCGGTCGCACGGCTGCTACCTCGTATGTGACTTTACTGTATAGGGGGAATTCGTTCTTCTGGTGCTGGCTTAATGAATGAGCGCCCCCCACTTTGTGCGAGTGGGAGATGTTGGTTTTGGGGGATTGGGTCGCCCATTAGTGGGAGTCCATTCTAATAAGCCCAGTATTGGATACTAGCCCAAACCATACCCTCTATATGTATAGGGATGCTCAGGGTTGGAAAACCTAAAAATAACGATGAAAGTGATGCCCTGTCGCCCTACAGTTTAGACTGAGGTAAGTAGCTGCAGAAACCTAGGTGACTGCCCGTTAACCCATGGCGTGACCTCCCGTCCGACAGACCGTGATCCCAACCTCAAGCAGATCCGCTTCCGCTTCCGCTTCCGCTAAGTTGATCGTTCAAGGAGGTAACTTAAATATGTGTTTAATGCTGTGCCCTAAACGATTGCATGTTTCGTACATATTCCAACAGCAAGAAAGTTGAAGGCTAGAGAGAGAAAGGAACGGGAGGATTCTAGAGAGAGGGATTGGTAAGAAACGAAATGCAAGAGGCAAAAAGAGTTTATAAAGGAGGGTAAAAAAGGGTTGAAAGATCTAGATCGTGGAAAGAGGGGTCACTTAAACTTCGTCGTTGCATCACAACGATAAAAATTTTACAAGACCATTCTTGCCATAATTCAAATCATCACGCCCAAATTCAAACTTAGATTCAAATATAAATTTCATGTCAGATGCCTCAAGACGTCAAATACTGGTGCAACTTAAACTTAAGATCTTAAAAAAGGCGTTCAACAAAATGACGTCAGTGACACCTTCATTAAGGACAAAACATTTATGATCCCTATAGGAGCAACACTCTTATTAAGTTTGGCGATAGATGATGGATATCAGTCGTCGTTAACCCGAACACCAGATGTTAACAAGTCAAGGAGATGACTCTCTTAAAAGTGGGCATGCATTGTCTTTTTCCTCTAACGAAAGATTGACATCTTCCTTGGAGGATACTAAAGGGGTGCCACTAAGGGTGACCACCAAGTAGGCATCACCACCTAAACATCTGGCGACCACTTCATGATGGAAATCTGGTAAAAGGATGAAACAAGGGTTTGGAGAAAAGGCTCAAAGTTCACAAGGGATGGAGAAATGATTCAAAAGTAGTTAGAGATCAATAATGGAATTTCCCACAGTAAAACATAACAAAGTAGAAAATAGATTCCAACTATAGGTTGAGCGCATACCTTATAGATATTGTTACAATTATGAAGAAGTTATGCCATGAGTACCGGCAAAGGCCACTATTGTCACGAGCTACCAATCTCTAGACCCTAAAGGATAATTCCATCTAACACCGTGAATGATATGATGTTAATAGGATCACAAGCGGTTAATATACAATGATTCCAAAAACGTTTTAGAATGGTCGTTTAGAACGTAAGGAATTGAGCAACGTTCAACAAGTAACTATGTTTACGATTGATTACACTGTTTTGTTAGGGAGTCTTCACCCAACTAGTTTTGTTCCAAGTTTAAGGAGTCTGCCAGCTGGTTTTCTTGGCGAGGAATAGACTCAATCGCGAAAGTTGGAATTTCGGCATTGAGTTTTTTAGCTATCTCAAGGTTCTTCTTCATCTTGTCCCCCTTTGCTTCATAAGTGCCATTAACTTGATTGACAATTAACTCGGAGTCGCTTTTTGCCCTGAGTGATGTTATGCCCATTACTTTAGCAAGTCGGAGTCCAGTGATAAGAGCTTCATATTCGACCTCGTTGTTGGTCGCCTTAAAAGTAAGGGTGATCACATACTTTAAAGGCACGCCCTCAGGGGGGATGAGAATCAGTCATGCCCCTGAGCCTTCTCTTGAAGAAGATCCATCTGTATATAGTTCCCAGCCTTGGCTTGTATCTGCTGATGAACTTGGCCAGTTTTCTGCTTCTGCTAGACCATTGCCTGTTCTTTCCACTATAAAATCTGCCAATGCTTGACCTTTGATGGTCGTTTTCGGCGCAAATTTGATCTTGAATTCGCTGAGCTCGATCGCCCATTTAACCATTCTTCCTGAAGAGTCTGACTTCAGTAGGAAGTGTTTGAGAGCCTGGTTGGTGAGGACTGTAATGGTGTGCATGTGGAAGTATGGTCTTAACTTTCGAGCAACAATAACTAAGGCATAGAAATACTTCTCAATCTGCACATATTTTATTTCAGCTGAATTAAACATCTTACTAACAAAATACACTGGACTTTGCACATTTTCTTCTTCTCTTATTTAGACGGCACTAGCTGCAACCTCGCTAATACTTAGATAAAGGAATAGCTGCTCGCCAAGAATAGGTTTCGCCAGAGCCGGGAGTGTTTCAAGCTGATGCTTTAAGGATTGGAAGGCAGCCTCGCACTCCGGAGTCCACTCGAACTTGCGGTTGGCCCTAAGAGTCTTGAAGAACGGAAGTGACCTTTTGATTGCCCTGGAAAGGAAGTGATTGAGTGCGGCCAGGCGGCAATTCAGACCTTGGACCTCCTTATGGCAAGTTGGTGACTTCATCTCCTCGATGGCTTTGAGCTTTTCCGGGTTCACCTCAATTCCGCGCTCGCTTACCATAAATCCCAGAAATTTGTTGGACTTGACTCCGAAGGCACACTTTGCTGGGTTCAGGCGAACACTGTGCCTCCTCATGCACTCGAATGCTTCTCGAACGTCTTCTGTGTGAGGACTTCCGTTTATTGTTTTGACGAGCATGTGGTCCAAATAACCCTCCATGTTACGCCCCAGCAGGTCTTGAAACGGGCGGTTTACCATTCGTTGATATATCGCCCCGACATTGATTAGACAGAAGGGCATCACTTTGTAGCAAAGGATATCTCCGCCTGCATAGAAGGTTATATGGGCTTCATCGTCTGGGTGCATCCGAATCTAGTCATCGTTCTCCCATTTGTAGCAGCGTCCAGTTTGTTCCACTGTTTCATTGTCGAGCAGTTCTGGCATGGGAGTAATTAGCACGTACACCACCTTTAGGGTCGTTAAGAGGAAGTGCATCTTCTTTTGCCATCTTCGAAAGTCACTACATTCGAACTTATCCAACTTTGCGAAATTGCTCGTCATGTCTCTAGCAGATTCTCTGTTCGTCATATTCAGAGAATTGTTTCAATATTTGTTGTTGAATCGTCAAATGGGATACACAATCTTGTTGAACTTTCGAATGAGGTTTCTTGGGTTATTATGAAGTCGTGATGACACTTTCAGATTGAAATAATTTAAAGGCACCCGAACTTTCAATCGGATAAAATCAGAGTACTGAACTAGAACTTGAGAAGGATTGTGAATGTTTGAGATGAAATTTTCGGACCTCCCCTATGACCAATTTATAGTGTTTGCCACACCCTTTGGAAGAGACATCACACCCTTTGGAAGAGACACTATGCCCTTTGGAAGAGACACTACACCCTTTGGCCAACCCATGTAACATTTCGGCCAAACCATGTCCCTTGGATTCAAAGTTTGGCTCCAAAGCAAAGGTACACCTTATGATGATGACTTGGAGCCGAAGTAATTGCAATGGTTCAGCCTAATACTTGGCTCTAAGCTAAGTGTCCAACACTGGGAATTTTGAGTAATTAGTTACAAAAATTCAAATTTACAATGAATTTTTAGAATAGTGACTTTATGAAAAATACAAAATTTCGGCTCACGCCCCCGGACCCCTGCAAAGGCAGCGTTGCCCCCTTTGACCCCCCATGGCTCGTCTTTAAGCAACTGATGAATCTCCGATACAGTGAATCAGAATATACTTAAACAAGCGTGTACGCCGCACCCTCCTGACTTGCTTAATGTGATACTATGATCCTATTGGTCAACTAGTCAATCCAATTACACTAAAATATCTAACATGAGTGAAGGCTGAAGACACGGGACCACAACCACTTGAGCAACGCGAAGTACCTAGAGATCATTATGGAGAAGATCAATCCCTAATAGCTTTCCACTTGAGATGTTGTGTAACACGACCATATTCGTATGGAAAACAAGATAGATTCCATGGTACTTTGTCAATTGAGTTACCAAAAGAAATTTGATGGAAATCAGAAGAAAATAATAGTGTGGTGAGGTATGAGCCACCTCCAAACCGACACGAGCTAAATTGTGTAATCGAGGAGATTGCACAATTAGCCAAATGATTGCCTTATTCAATTAATTATACTCACTTATATCAAACAATCGGTTCTCATGACTTGAATATTCAAAGGAGGATGAGATAAAAAATTATGTGAACCACTATACATAGATAGAACTTCATCAATTTTAAGGCTAGGTAGAGATACTTGTTCACTAGTTAGTGATACTAGTGACCGTGAACTAACAAATGGGGATATAGGGGACAGAAGTGTGGATACCTGTAATTAGTGAAGGGGAAGTATTAGATGGTGATTGTGAGTTGTCTGAAGGATAATACCTAGTCAGTAGGTAGGGATGTAGATTCATAAGTTGAATGTTCGATTTATGAAAGAAGTGATGATGATAAACTGGGATGTAATGGCAATAAAATAGAAGTTTGAGAGGAATAAGTTGAAGTAAGAAAAGAATAGGTGTTAAATGAAGGAAACACACATGTAATAGGTGAGTTAATGTTGATTAAAGGAAAGACTGATTCCTCAAAATGAACATGTCGAGACCAACACACCCTACTTGACTTGTCAATGCAATAATATCTCACATGAGATGATGAGTAGCCTATAGACATGCAAGGACATGATCTATAGTCAAATTTGTGCTTGTTGAAATCACGAGTATGTGGAAACCATAAGAAACTAAGCTGTTTGGGAAATTTATAATATGTGTGGGCTTAGGAACAAAATTTACCCCAAAAAAAGATAGGACTCGTAAACGACTTCGAAGCTGACCTCCCTCGGGAAAAGCTAAAGCACATGACTCACACGTGATAAGGAAAAATTATCCTTATACTCCAAGGCAAATATGTCAAGCTCATCCCAATTAGTCATGAAGGACGAGACCCATAAAATTCATACGCTACATGCAATGAGGCGATTACCTTAGTCTTGCCATCGATAAGGACAGAAGCATGCACAACTTATAAAGGTCGACCAGACTACCCAAGACAAGCTGAACACACCATGCTTGTCCTCGTCATACAAAGACTTGGAATAAAAAAAACACTACGTCTTAAGAACATTCCTCCACAAGGATAATGGTCACCTAGACACGAACCCGACACCAGATCTAGCGGTTAAACTGAATCTAACTCCATAACAACAGTGAAAGATATCACTAAACTTAGCCACGATCCTTTGCAAGATCGCATGCACTGAATCTTAACCATCAGGTAATCGACGGTAAAATATCTCTTCAAGCATAAATACATGAAAATCAACCTCCTTACAACAAAAGTGAATTCTGGATTACATATATTTGAACACTATAATCACTTAAGAATCGGAGAGGGACACGGAAGAACGACCTCCACAGTCTCTTTTTGCAGTTCAATGGGTTCTCGATTCGTCTGCCAAATGAGTTTGCTAAGGAGATTTTAGCACGTTTGCCGATGATTTTTTATGACCTGGACAAACCTCATTCAAACATTGACACCGTTTGTGGGAAACTAATCAAAAAGACATAACAGGCGGATTTGTTCAAGCATAATCTGGGGGAAATAGGTAATGGATAAGACATCTCAGGCAACATCGAAACCCGTGATTTAGTCAACCACCTTAGGGAGCCATGCCCGAAACATATTCTCATCTAACCTGCCATCGGTCCCTAGTCTCCATGGGTCCAGCCTCGCCTTCGGTAACGGAGTCCCACGGAACCCACGGAGAAACTACGGTCCACTCGCGACCACCTTCTCCAACAACTGATCCCAAAGGAATTGACATGGGCCCTATGGTCCATTAGCGACCGCATCCTTCGGTGACCGAGCACCAGGGTGTCAGTGCATGTCTAACGACCCACTTGCACCTTTGGTCAATCCTCTGATAGCTACCATGAATTAAGCCACCCCTCAGAAGGTTACAGAGGCTTACACTATATCCTCCTGAGATGATAACCGTGATGGAAATCTCCCTAGACCCGACAAAATGCAAAACCTTCAAGTTAGAGGGACTAATTGTCCACCATAGTCAATGCAGGTGACTCTACTCGAGAAGATAAAAAGTCCACATCAGCTGTTCGAGTTACTCGTCCTCTCATATACTCATGCTCTTAGTAACCTCCGGACCGACATGTATAAGTCCAACCTGTACGAGGTAACCTCAATGACCCCTCCTCTCCCGGATACTTCACGAAGTGACCAAACTCATTTATTCACTTTGGAGCAAGTATAGGAACTGATGAATAAAATGTTGAAAGAGTAGCGCAGAGTCATCATGTCCACCTTACGCGTTAGGACCTCACACCCCTACCTACCTCGCCAATCTACGTCAAAATACGAAAAGGGGTGATCGCAAGAGCCATCCGAGAATGCAATGGTAGCGGTGATCCTGTTACCCATATCAATTGGAATGGCGCCTCTCTACTAGAGAAGACCAATAATGTCGATTACCTCACGTTGTTATTTCCTTCGACCCTCTCAGGTCAAAACATCCTCATGGTTGTTTTGCTTCCCACTGTCATTCATCGGGTCATGAAAGGTCATTAAAACTCATTTGCTGAAGCGCTTTATGGGTGAGCGCCATGAGGAACTTGATCACCTTGGATGATGTAAAAGAACAGATTGGCGATTCACTAGAAAATTTCTACATAAGATACTATAAAAACGTCGGCGACATCGAGAAAGTTGACAGACTGTGAGGTAGTTCAAGCCATTCACCGAGGCCTGGACCTGACAAACAAGGCATCCAAGAAGATTCGTGACAGGTACCACATAGCGAAAAGTTTCATCAATCTAGAGGGAAGTAATGCGAAGATCAAGTAGGAATTCACATGCGCCTTTCCACACACAGTGACCATCCCACAGGAGGATAAAAAGTCAAAAAAGAAAAGGAGAAAGGAGGATAGGAACAAAAGATATTCTATAGGGAGGGCCTTTTTTGAACAGCGAAATCTCAACCATCCTAGTTGAATTATAAAAGTAGGACCTGCCTCAACCTCCACCACCAAGGAAGGGCAGACGACCCATGGGGCGAGATGTTGAGGGTTAATACCAAAATCGCAAGGTGATAGAGCACAAAGTCGACGACCACATGATCTTTAAGCGGGACATCGAGAACCTGATCCAAAGGAGCCTATCAAAGAAATTCGTGTCACACCGTGAGAGAAGTCAAACTCCTCCTCGCCGAACAACCTCACCTGAGCCAAACAATCTGGGTCCCTCTCATAACTAAATTGGAACCATTGACTTCATTGCGGGAGGTTTCACAACAAGTGAGGACATGAATAACGCCACTGAGGTATACACTACCCAAATATCCACAGTCGTACAATTGGGAAATAGAATACGATCCCAATAATATACCACCATCTACTTTTTCGATGAAGGTATGGCTCGCGTAACAGACCCCACGATGATGCGCTAGTGATTGCAGCGAAAGTTGAAGGGTTTGACATGAAAATGATAGTAGTGGATGGAGGTAGCTCAACAGATATCATGTCCTTTAATGCATTGGAGAAGTTGGGGAACACCAAGAAGGACCTGGAAAAAATTGACTTCCCTCTTGTCGAATTTGTAGGGTGCACAATATACACCCTAAGAGCATTAATCTTCTAGTGGTCCTAAGCGAGGTGCAGAAGAGATTCAAGATAAACATTGTCTTCATAGTAGTTGTGGCCAGACTAAGATCATAACCTCCATAGTCCACCAAAAAATGAAATTCTTAACTCTTCCAACGGGGCAAGAAAAGTTCAGTGATACCTAATCACCTCCAGGAAATGTTACGTGGAATATTTGCGAAAGAAAAACCACAAGAAAAGTAACGTCAGCGGGGTAGACAATCCTATTGGGAAAGAATAAGGTGTTCTCCCTAGACGCATTGCCACTTGGGTGCTAATGGTGGTGGTGAGTACGTAGACCAAAGGCGAATACATGGGCGTGAACCAAAGATTAACACTCAATCAATGAGACAAACAAACTTGGAAATCAGAGAAATGTCGAAAGTTAAAGTAGTTTCATGAACAAAATGAAAGTACAAAACCTTACAAACAAGGACAAACAAACAGATATATGAATAAACAAAAGAAAAAATATATATAAGGGCAAGCTACATAGTCGGAGGAACAAGTGATTCGAGTGGGTAAGGGGATCAACACTTCGAACATCGACCTCCTCAGCACTGCTGGGAACATATTCCCCACTAGAAAGATGAGACTTTGAAGACTAGGAAAAACCACACACATCGTACTCCAACTCCACGTAGCACTTCCTCAAAGACACCCAATCGAAGGGGAAGCTCGGATCAACCTTTAGAATCACCTCGGTAAGCCCATGGAGCGAAAAGGAACTTTCTGTCTCCATAAGCTCGTGACATTCCTTATTGAAGCTCGTGACATTCCTTATTGAACTATTCTTATATCTTGTAGTACCCCACATACTAATCCACGAGGTCATCCTCTGAAATCGATCTTTGACGCAAGGTAGCCTCGAACTCATCTATATTTTTTTATATTTTTTTTTGCTCTTGCATAGAGGTCGAATAAGCTAGCGCCTCCTTAAATTTCACCTTATCCTACCAAATGGCCTCAAGCACTCTTCGGGGCAACTGACCTTCCACCTTTAGGATGAAAGTCTAGTCAACCTGGACCTACTTTGCTTGGACCACCTGATTCTGGAGTTGAAGCACCTCTACTGAAGGAAATTCCTCAAGAGAAGCCACCATCTCCCATAATTGAGCAACCCCTCCCAGGCTTGCATTATAAGCCCTCCACGATATTCACACATAACGACCACCGGTGGACAAGCTGTAAACAAAGGAAAGTATAGGTAAGGTCAGGAAGCCACAAAAAGAAGAAGCACGGTAGAGTAAACGTGATAAAATAAGAATTCTCACATCCATAAACATCAGGGGCACCTCAGCAACACCCATATCTCCCAGAATGTGGAAATTCATTTGTTGAACCGCTGTGGGCGCACCTTCTCAGGAAATCGATTCTCAGGAGAAGCGTTCGACAAATGAATGGGAGAAGTTGCAACAACTCTGCCTTTTCGTTTGATGGCACCCTCCAAGTGCCCCACCCACCCATGAACTAGTGCCACATGTAACAAAACAGGAGAAAAAGAAAATCCCAAAGACCCTAACCCTGGATGAAACTCTAACGATAGAAAGCTTGTTGCTGGGGAAAACGCAAAACGTAATAGTGGAACACGAAAGGTCAACACCCTTGGGATAGAGAAAGACAAGTAACTGACTTGAAGGAACCCAGTGTTGTTTTGAAGTTTTCATCTTATGTTTTATTAAGTCAGAAGCATTACATATAGTGTAAACTGTGTTAGACTAGGAAACTATGGAAATAGGAAAGTAAATAATACAAAGATTACATTTCCATTGTGGTGTTTCCTATTGTGTTGTTTCCCTTTTTTGTCAGATATTCTAACACTCCTCCTCAAGTTGAGCAGTGGGGTCTTCAATGCCCAACTTGCATAGTGCTTCGTTGAATACTCTTTCGGTAACAGACTTTGTGAGCATGTCTGCTAGCTGGTCTTCTGATCTTATGTATGGAAGTTTGACAGCTCCATCTTCGATATTCTCCTTTATAAAATGTCGATCTACCTCCACATGTTTTGTTATGTCATGTTGAACCAGATTTTCTGATATGCCAATCGCGACCTTATTATCGCACATCAGCCGCACCGGGAGCCTCAAGTGAAAGCCAATCTCATCCATTAGCTTCTTTAGCCATAGGATTTCCGTGATTCCTTTAACAATTCCTCGAAATTCTGCCTCTACACTGGACAAGGCCACCACCTTCTTCTTCTTACTTCTCCACATGACTAAGTTCCCTCCGACTAGAGTGAGATATCCTGCAGTGGATCTTCTATCGTTTGGGTTACCAGCCCAATCTACAGCAGTATAGGCTTCGATATCCAAATGTCCATTTTTCCTTAACAAAATTCCCCTCCCTGGTGTACCTTTGAAATATCTCACTATCCTCATGGCTGCCTCCATGTGATCTTCCCTTGGTTGGTACATGAATTGACTCACTACCCCAACCGCGTAAGCAATATCTGGTCTAGTGTGGTCCAAGTAAATTAGCTTCCCCACTAACCTCTGGTACTTCTCCCGATCCGCCAATCTACCTCCTTCAGTCATCTTGAGTTTGTGGTTCACCATCATTGGAGTATCACTGGTTTGCAATCTAGCATACCAGTTTCTGTGAGGAGATCTAATACATATTTCCGTTGAGGGATAAAAATTCCTTCCCTCGACCTAAGCACTTCGATACCCAAAAAGTATTTGAGCTCTCTGAGATCCTTCATTTCGAACTCTAAGAAACGATTTCCTCGAAGTCGTGCAATTTCCTCGTCATCACTCCATGTTATGATCATATCATCTACATAAATTATTAGGCAAGTAACCAAACCTTCCCTCCTCTTGTAGAACAAGATGTGATCTGCATTGCTCTGTCTGTACCCATATTGAGTCATCGCCGTTGTAAACCTTCTGAACCATGCTCGTGGAGATTGTTTCAGACCGTACAGGGCTTTCTTGAGTCTGCATACTTCGTATTTTCGAAATCTATCAGAAAATCCCAGTGGTGCCTCCATGTACACTTCCTCTTCTATATCTCCATGTAGGAACGCATTCTTGACATCGAACTGATGAAGTGGCCAGTATTGGTTTGCAACAACAAAAAACAGCACCCTGATAATATTGATTTTGGCCACCAGGGAGAAGGTTTCTGAGTAGTCGATGCCATATGTCTGCGTGTACCCTTTAGCTACTATCCTTGCTTTTTATCGTTCGATGGTCCCATCTGCCTTATACTTAATGGAAAAGACCCACCTACAGCCCACTGGTCGTTTCCATGTTGGCAGCACACATACCTCCCATGTTTTATTCAGTTCTAGTGCCCCCGTTTCAGCGTTCATCGCTTCCTGCCATTCATTCCTCTTTGTTACTTCTTGAGGAGTTCTTGGTATCTCTTCTGACAATAGGTTGACCGAGAATGCCTTTGCAGCATCACCAAGTTTTCCTCTAGATATGTTCACTGGATATCTGGAAGCACGGGGCACATGCCTGGTGAATGTCGGTTGGGTGGTATCCCTCTGTTCCTTCTGGGAGGTAAGACATGTGTCTCAGGTTCTTCTAGTTCCGGAGTTGATCTGTCATCATGATTAGTGGAGGTATGCAAAGGAGATGACAGATCAGAGTACGACTCATTTACCTCTTGTTGGACATCGTCCGAAGGGGATTCATTGTTTGTGTGTACGAGTATGTCAGCCTTATCTATGTTGGAAGCAGACTCTGTGGCTCAATCTACCTGCTCTGTTGGATCAGTCTCGCCAGTACAACTTGGACTAGGAAACCAACTTAGTAGTTCATTGATATTCTCCCCCTGACTACTATGTTGGTGATGAAAATAGAAGTCCGACTCTAAGGAGTCACAATCCATAGTGACATGGATGCGACGAGTAGATGGATTGTAGCAACGATACCCTTTTTGGTGGACTCCATACCCCACAAAGACACATTTTTCCGTACAAGGTTCAAGTTTGTTTCTGTTGGCTTGTGGGATATGGATGAATACCAAGCAGCCAAAGACACGAGGTGGAAGGGTAAGGATGGAAGGTATATTGGTCTGAGTACTTAGAATTTGTAAAGGAGTTTTTTTGTTCAAGATTTTGGTGGGGAGGTTATTGATTATGTACGCAGATGTAGCTAGGGCTTCAGACCAGAAATGTTTGGGGACTTGAGATTCAATCATCATAGCTCCGGTCATCTCAAGTAGGATTCGATTTTTTCGCTCGGCAACCCCATTTTGTTGGGGTGTGTTTGGGCATGATGTCTGATGAACCAAACCATTTCTTTGGAAAAAGGCCTTCATGGTTTGATTCACGAATTCTCCTCCATTATCGGAACGGAGGATTTGTATTTTCCTATCAAACTGGGTTTGAATCATTTGATAGAATAGGAAAAATTTATGGGGTACTTCTGACTTATGTTTCAAAAAATATATCCAGGTCATGCGAGATAAATCATTCACAATCAAAATGAAATATCGAAATTGACTATTACTATAATGTGGAGCTGGACCCCATACGTCAGAGTGAATTAATGAAAAGGCAGACTCAACCCTAGTATTATTTAGAGAATACGAGATTCTATGACTCTTGGCTTGAATACAAGTTTCACACGTCATATCAATAGACTTATTTGCGAAAAGACTAGGAAATAACAGTTTCAAGTACCCAAATGAAGTATGACAGAGAGGCCGGTGCCATAGCCAAAGTTGCCTGTTGACCGTTTAGTGAGCAAGCATGGAATGTCCCTGGCGAATCACCTCATCAACATAGTAAAGGCCTCCTCACTCAGTACCTCGCCCAATGATCTCTTTCGTAAGAATGTCCTACAAGAGACATCAGCACTGCACAGTTAAGTTCCCGGGTCACTTGACTAAGTGATAATAGCTTCGAAGATAATGTTGGAACATATAGGCAATTATTCAGTTTTATCCGGTCTGACAATATAATAGAGCCTCCCCATGTTACTTTCACAAGTTCTCCACTGGCGGTCTCATTATGAGATTTTGATGGCGATGCTAGATCGGAAAAATCCTTCGAGTCATAAGACTTAGTGTTTGTTGCCCCGCAGTCAAAAATCCAGTCACCTCCTTTCCTGTTTGCAGACCGGGTCTGATTACATGAACCAGTCCACAAACCACTCATTTCTGTCTCGGACCGATTTTGTTCACTTTCGTCGGTCCATAGACTGGTTCTCCTCTCCATTAAACCGTTGGGCCTGTCTTCAGTAATACCTAGCTGCTGAACACATTCTCTAAATCGGGAAAGAGATTTAGGGTTACCCATTTGTGCTCCTCCTTCGGCCAAACTCCCCACGGCTGCGCCTCCTAACGTCGCCTCGCCTCCTTGCTTCCCCGAAGGCGTCGGCTCTGTGCTAGTTCCCGGGTGAGCGACTGCTTGCTTCACGGTGACAAAAGCTCCCTCCCTAGTCTCTGCTTCATCTTAGACATCTCCTCTGCTTCATCTTAGACATCTTCTCCCCATTCTCTGCTTCATCTTAGACATCTCCTCGGTTGAAAAGCTCCCTCCCCATCTCAGCCTCCTCAACACCAAGCTCAAATACCCTTTTCTCCAACATTCCTCTTGGCCCCTGAACAGTTTGTAGTTGTGGTCGTGTCTCTGCTCCACGTGAGAGCTCGTCGTCAAGTCCACGAAGAGCGTCATGAGAGCACCGACGAGGGTGATGAGGCTAGCGAAACGGAAGTCCCTCCAGGTGATGAGACCTTCCTCCATCACAATTGGAATGTTTCTGTCATCTGCGACTAACTTTAATTCAAATTTTAAATTGTATGTTTTGCCGAAAAAACTCAATTGAGTCGGTAAATATATATATCTTTACCAACAAACATTATATATCGTCGTTAACGATATATATTTACCGACGAAAATTCAGTTTCGTCGATACAATATATAGCCAATATATTAATTTACCGACAAAATTTAATTTTCGTCAGTAACCACCTAATTACCAACGATAATTGCATTTCGTCGGCAAATATGTGAGATTTCACCGACGAAATTTATATATTTTGTCGATAAAAATATATTTTACCGACGAAATTTGATATTTTCAATGAAATAATTTTTTACCGACGAAAATTACATTTTGTTGGTAAATTAAGATTTACCGACGAAGTTTTACCGACAGAATTAATATTTCGTTGGTAAAGGCATGAATTTAAGTAAAGAAGGAGGTCAACTTCCAAAAGGTACATTTCTGGACACAAGTGCATGACTTAGGTCTGGAAAAATTTGCGATACATATGCCTGGAAGATAGGGAATATGATAGGGAAATGACTAGAAATAGAAAAGCATGTTAGGAAGATCAGTAGAAAAAGCTATATGAGAATACGTGTGGAGGTTGATGGGGAGAAACCCCTGATGGCGGGATTCTAGTGGAAGAATTTCCAAAGAGGGGATAGATGGGAATCAGTTAAATGCTCGTTTAGCTGATTATTGTTATGGGTGTGGCATGCTGGGTCACACGACTCAGGAATGCAAAGAAGATGTTCAAATGGCAGAACATGATCAGAATGTACCAATGTATGGACCGTGGCCTATTGGGGTGAGACCAAAACAGGTTAAGGCGAAGCAAACCGTGGGAGGGGAAGAGGGACAAGGGTCACAACATAAACAGGGGGAATGGGGTCGTGGTTTGATATCATGGTCGAGGCGAGGGGAAAGACCCGAGAGGAAGCACGAAATCATGAGTCGAATGGGACACCATTCGACAAGACCACGTTAGGGAAGTATAGTCGACCGACCGACGTCATAGACACCGACTCCATGGAGACCGAGACAAACCCAACCCCAGCACCAAGACAGGCTGAGCCAATACATGTGGAACGCCCCGACACGAGAGCCCTAACTATCCAAATCACCCAACCCCGACCCTATAAATCAATACCGACCGAACTATCCCTCACAACAGTACCCGCACCCCAACCGCGATAAGGAACCAAACCTAAACCAAGCAACCACAATGCAAGATGAGATACCATACCCGCCCCTACCCCCATGATCACAACCCTACCTGCCCCAACCCCATGATCATATACCTACCCGACATTACTATACCCCAACCCACCCCGATCCAATACCAATACCATACCCCAACCCAACCTGGCGTTACCATACCCCCCGACTACACCATACGCCCAAGATCACACACCTACACTATACGACAGACACCTACAACCCGACCCAACCATATGCGATAGACACCACTACACTAATCCAAACATACACTGTAAAGAACCCTCCCGACACACCACCCGCATCCCCCACCCCCATGAAACTCAAATGGACCGGGGAGCATATTGAGGACCAACTAGGGACAAAGAGAAGGAGGATACCGGAAGAGGGGACCGTGGGGAAGGAGGCAGGGATTGGAGTAAGCCCGGGGAGGAGAGGGAACATGTCAAACCCTAACCGCAAGAAGTGGATCATGAAGAGGTCGAAGAAAACTAGGACGAAGGTGGAGGAAAATGAGAACTTGACGGGTTCTGGTGGCTACCCGAAATAGCCACGGGTGCCCAATGAGTGTCATCTCATGGAACTATCAGGGTTTGGGGTCTGACATTTACAAGACCTCAACAAGAGGTATCGCCCAAACATCACATTCATAATGGAATCAATAAATTGGGATATCTACGGCGAGAAGATAAGAACACAGATGAGGATGACTGACACGCACTATGTAAGCCCGAACGGGACATCGGGAGGGCTCTCACTGTGGTGGACGGAGGATATTAGGGTTTCGGTTATGTATGCCGACCCAAATTGCATCGATTTTGAGGTACACTTAGACAAACATGCCGACCCAAATTGCATCGATTGTGAGGTACACTTAGACAACCATGCCGAACCAACATTCGTGACATGGATATACGCGAGTACGGAGGCACGGGAGATGACACGGTTTTGGAACTTCCTAAGATCAAGGGGGGAGCCGAAGGGGTGGATGGATGATTCTTGGGGATTTCAATACTATATGCCACCTGTTGGATCGTGATTTCCTGAATGCTGATCTGGCAATGAATTGAATGCCAAGGAGATGGTGATTGCGCGCTTTCGCCTGAGCTCCGATGAACCTGCAAGAAGGGGATCGCGACAGAGGGGGTGCCTCTGGGTCCCTCTCCGATGCTTAAATGAGTATATGTGTGTATATAGCTCAAAACGTATTGAATGTATGTAAAGCAAAAGTATTTATAGAGTAGGAGATACCAAACCGTATAAGGTAACTGTACATCTTCGTGAATATTGTGTTGTTGAAGATTTAGATAGTAGATATTGCGGTTACGGCGAGATATTGCAGTTACCGTATCTAATCTTTAGTGAATATGTGCCCGAGATATGCGGGATATCGTGGCTATATCCTTATTAACGGTTGGTGGGACCATAGGAGAGAGGCAAGGCTCTCTTCAAGGCGAGCACTGCTATGGAGAGCACTCCTATGGCGAGCACTCCTATGGCTGCGACCTTGATTGTTGGCGAGCACTCTCTGGGCACTCCCTTGGCGAGCACTCCCATGGCGAGCAGTGGGAGGCTTTGGCCTTGGCCAATGGCGACCTGAAGTGGCACTTTGGCGTCCACTTTAGTTTGGATTCGATACTGTACCACTTTATGAGGGCCAGAGTAACCTTACTGTGGGTTGGCCTTGTTTAAATGGTATGGGTTGCACCCCCTGCAAATTTATTGGGCCTTCGAGGCCTTTCCCATATTGGGTCGTCACTATCAATACCCAACATTTGCCCCCGAAGCTTGAGTGAAGTTTCTTCGGTCGAGCTTGATTCTGTGATAGGGTTTAAGATAGTGACTTTTGGACTGGATTTTTTGCTTTCCTTATCTGCTATTTGTTCCTTTTGATGCTCTGTATCCTTTGGCGAACAATTTTGGTTGCGTAGAGTTTTTCGGAATGTGTGATACCTTACCCCATTAGGCGAACGCTTTGGGTTTCCAGGGTTTATGGATGCTCATTCTTCACTCTTTGGGCGAACACTATCGTTGCGAGGGTGTTAGGAGAGGTCTGGTATAGCTTTTGGCAATCACCTTTTTTGTGTAAGATTTCGAACATTTTAATGAATGGACAGTTAGCGAAAGTCGAGAGGACTTTTGAGGCATGTCTGTCTCTTTGTCTTCCGTAACCAGTGGGCAGACTCACAGGTTTTTCGTGTCGTTCCAACCTTTTGTCTCCCCGATGTAACCCTTGGAATTCTGACATTACTTCGGTTTTACCCAAAAGGGTGTAATCATTATCTGAGCCGTTTCTTACATGCCCGTTCGGTTTCCTTCGTTTTGGCTAAAAAGGCTGAACTTTAGCATTTAGTCTTTTACGCACTCAATTCATTTGCATTCCAGAGTTCATATCTTCTTTCAGCCCTCTGTTTTAATTTTTCATTTCTCTATTTTTATCCTCGAAAAACTTTCTCAGACAGAACGGGATATTCCTTCGAGCTTTGGAGAGTTGTTGGGGAGTGATCGGAACGTCATTGATGACTTCTTCCGACATCATAGGCAACCAAACTTCTGTTCAATCCGCTCAGGGGCGGAAACTTCAGAGTCGATGCTTGGGCTAGCGGGCATTCATCAGTTCGTACAACTGACGCTCAAGGTCGGGGTTCATCATTCCGCGCCAGTCTTTATTGATTGGATAAATTTCTGACCCATCAGTCTGGGACCTAAATTCATTGACCGCACTTGAAGACCTAAATTCATCAGTCTATTTTCCAAGCGGGCTAAGACGAGGTTGTTAGCTGCCTAGGCGTCTATGAGTTTCGGCTCAAGGATGTCGACCAGTACTCTATTTGGCTAGAGGCTAGAGGCAGAGAATGGCTAGAGCTGCATAGACGTCTATGAGCCTCGATGGCTGAGCAGGAGCATCTTTCCTTAAATCTTAAGGCTGTCCCATCCCCCTTTAGCGTGGTCGAGGACTTTAAGAAGTCCGAGGAGTTCTCTGACCGTGCCTTGGAGGTGATAAAGGCCGAGGCTGCTACCTACCTCCAGATCTTGGTCGACGAGATTCAAGGGATTGATCCCAAGTTTCCTCTCTGGGAGGTGAAGTCTCTTCAGGACTTCATTGAGAGCGGCTACACCAAGGAAGATCCTTGGCGATGAGGCTGCCCCGGGGCCGAGAAGGAGACTGCATCCCCTGATGAACCCAGACCTTGAGGTCTCAGGCCTTCAGGCGACCGAGTCGATGCAGAGTTTCAGGTCAAGGGAGACTGTTCATCCTCCTGCTTTTTGCTCATCCTTCTTTTTATCGATAATTACTTTTATTTCCCTTTGTTTTTGGGATAGTTGTAATTATTCTTTTGATTTCAGACTCGGATATTATTATAATGAACGCCTTTAATTTTGTAAGCCTTTACTCTTTTTCGACTTCGAATGTGTTTGGTCGTTCTTCCGATATCTTTTCGTTCGAACGCTTTAGGAAGTTTTACCATATTTGTTTTCAACTTCTCTTTAGCTTATGTAGGAGAGTCTCGCCATATAGGATCTTGGACCATCCATTCCCTTCACCAAAGTTTCTTAAGGGAACTGTTACTCGAAGATCATACCTTTAAGGAAACTATCATCTTTTGTAGATGTGTTCGCTTTGTTAAGGTTTTAGACCTTTGGAGTGTTCGTCTAATCACGGGGAACTGTTACCCGAGGCTCTTTCATCTTTTAGTAAGTGGTCGCCCTAGGTTTATTCGCCCACTTTCATGTGTTTGTTTCGCAAAGGAACTGTTACCTTTGATATGGATTCATTCGCTTTGGATGTTACTTCTCAATTTTTGCCCAACTTATAAGAGAACGGACTCCTTGACGGATTGCTCGCCTTTTGCGCTAGGACTTCTGTCTGATTTTTATATTTAGGCCTTATTTGCCTAACTTTTTCCTTAGGTCTTTTCGCCTGATTTTGATAACAGGTCTTGTGCCTGACTTTGGCATCAGGTCTTTCGCCTAACTTTGGTGCTAGGTCTTTCACCTGATTCAGTCATCAGGTCTTTTGGTTTGCCTAACTTTGGCGTTAGGTCTTTCGCCCAATTTTGATATCGGGTCTTTTTGTTTCGTAAGCCTTGGTTTTTGTTTGACTTCGAGTATACTTGGTTGTTCTTCCGATGTCTATCTTGCTTGAAAGCTTTAGGAAGTTTTACCATACTTGTTTTCAACTTCGCTTCAGCTTTTGTAGAATAGTCTCGCATTTTTGTTTTCATTCAAAGGGTCTTAGACCTTTCTTTGGAGGAAACGTTACCCTTTAGAGGTTCTTTTCGCTCCTTTAGGTTTCGGGGGAAGGACTGTGGCCTCTTATCGTCTCGTCCGTTCCTTTCGCCATGTTTCTTAAGGAAACTGTTACCCAAGGATTATGCCTTTAAGGAAGCTGTCGTCCTTTATGGATTCGTTCGTCTTTTAGGATTTTGGTCCTTAGATTCGTTCGCCTAGTCGTAGGAAACTGTTATCTAAGATTTGCTCGCCTTTTAGGAAGCTGTTACCTCAGATTCGTTCGCCTAGTCGTAGGAAACTGTTATCTAAGATTTTCTCGCCTTTTAGGAAGTTGTTACCTCGGATTCGTTCGCCCTTTTTGGGGAACTGTTACCCAAGATTCGCTTGCCTTTTTAGGAAGCTGGAAAGCTTTAGGAAGTTTTACCATACTTGTTTTCAACTTCGCTTTTCAAAGGAACAGTTACCTTTAGATTCGCTCGCCTTTTAGGAAGCTGTTACCTCGGATTCGTTCGCCCTTTTTGGGGAACTGTTACCCAATATTCGCTCGCCTTTTTAGGAAGTTGGAAAGCTTTAGGAAGTTTTACCATACTTGTTTTCAACTTCGCTTTTCAAAGGAACAGTTACCTTTAGATTCGCTCGCCTTTTAGGAAGCTGTTACCTCGGATTCGTTCGCCCTTTTTGGGGAACTGTTACCCAATATTCGCTCGCCTTTTTAGGAAGTTGGAAAGCTTTAGGAAGTTTTACCATACTTGTTTTCAACTTCGCTTTTCAAAGGAACAGTTACCTTTAGATTCGCTCGCCTTTTAGGAAGCTGTTACCTAAGATTCTTTCGCTCTCTTAAGCTTTTCTTTGGAGAGACTGTTACCTTTTAGAAGTTCGTCTGCTCCGTTGTGCCCAATTTGTAAGAGAAATGTTACCCTTGATGTGAATTCGTTCGCCTTTTAGTGTAGGTCTTTGTTCTTCCCAGTTGGACAGCTGTAGAGATTTGGGTAGCATAGACTTCTTTTGCATTGGACCCCTCGCCTCCGGCACCAAACCTTACAGCAATCATGTTTATCACCCTCCTGCTCTGGGATGGGCCGAATTGCTCAGGCGGAGCTGGAGAGTGGTTTCTACGTGGGGGCGTTCGACTTCTGGTGACAGGGCTTTTTGACCTTGGCGTCAGGGCTTTTGGCCTGTCTTTGCCTAATTCTATTGTTAGGACTTTTGGCCTGACTTTGGCGTCAGGGCTTTTATTTTGCCTAACTTTATTGCTAGGTCTTTTGGCCTGACTTTGGCGTTAGGGCTTTTGTGGCCTATCCTTGGTGATAGGGCTTTTTGGCCTAACTTTGTTGCTAGGGCTTTTGTTGCCTAACTTTGTTGCTAGGGCTTTTGTGGCCTATCTTTGGTGATAGGGCTTTTGGCCTGTCTTTGGCGACAGGGCTTTTGTGGCCTATCTTTGGTGATAGGGCTTTTGGCCTGTCTTTGGCGACAGGGCTTTTGTGGCCTAACTTTGTTGTTAGGGCTTTTGGCCTGACTTTGGCGTCAGAGCTTTTGTGGCCTAACTTTGTTGTTAGGGTTTTTGGCCTGTCTTTGGCAACAGGGCTTTTGTGGCCTAACTTTGTTGTTAGGGCTTTTGGCCTGTCTTTGGCGACAGGGCTTTTGTGGCCTAACTTTGTTGTTAGGGCTTTTGGCCTGACTTTGGCGTCAGGGCTTTTGTGGCCTAACTTTGTTGTTAGGGCTTTTGTGGCCTAACTTTGTTGTTAGGGCTTTTGTGGCCTAACTTTGTTGTTAGGGCTTTTTTGTGGCCTATCTTTGGTGATAAGGCTTTTGGCCTAACTTTGTTGCTAGGGCTTTTTTGTGGCCTATCTTTGGTGATAGGGCTTTTGGCCTAACTTTGTTGCTAGGGCTTTTTTGTGGCCTAACTTTGTTGTTAGGGCTTTTTCTTCGATTTGCTTCGAGTGAACATGTTTATGAAGGAATCACTTGCTTGTATGGTCCTTCCCACTTAGCTGAAAGTTTATTCTGACTGTCCAGCCTTGTGAATTCATTCCTTCAACATTCCTCTCTTTATCAGCTTTTCGATGTCGCGCTTGTGATATCTGCAATAGATCTCTGTGTCATTCCCCATGGGCTGACCACTCTTGCGAGGTCTCGGTGGCCTTGCCAGAGACCTTTCCATCTCGACTAGTACCTCCGAGATCTGCCTGTTTAAAGGCGTGAAATACTCGGGGACCTCTGGATGTCTTGGTCCTGGGTTTTCCGATCTAGTCTTTTCTCAACCCTTCTTGATCCTGCAGGGACACCAAAGAACCAAGACGACGCCAAACCCAAAAGGGTCGACAGAAATAACAGGGCTAAGTGATTCGGATCAGTCGACTTACCCAACAGAGAGGCTTCATGCTTATTAACATGTATAATGGGGGCGCCTCCACCACTATACTCGGGGATGGCCCTGGCGACGACATCCTTTGGGGTCTTGATGACGACCAGGTCAGTGGTGAAGAGATGAGCTGATCGTTCCTTAAAGGGAGTCATGACGGTTTCGCGTTGTTCTTTGAGTCTCTTAGTGATAAGCTCCTCAACTTGGTCAAGAGTGAATTGGGGCTGAGGTCCTCCAGTCGGTGCAGAACTTGATGGATTGACAGAGTGAGTGACCGTCGGCGTCTCAGTGGAGGCCGGAGGTAAGGATTGGTGTCCAAAGGTCATCTCTTGATCTTCTTGAGGGGCTGTGGTGCCAGGATTTCCAGTTTCTGATTCCGGTGGCCCCGTAGGACGAGGATCTTCATGAGGAGCAGGGGGTTTTCTGCGGGCCTGTCCTATGATGGTTTCCAAGAGGGATATCATCTCTGTGGTTACCTGAATGGTTTCCCAAGCCACTTGGATGGTTTGTCGATCTGGAATCTCTGCGACGTTTGGAACAGGGGTCGTTCTCGAATTGCCAATGTGTTCACGTGCCGGTCTCGGAGGGACGGCATCACAGACTGCTTGGCTTGCAGGTTCTTGGTGGAGTGGCGAAGCGGCAGCGGAATTAGAGCTATCTGAGGATCGCTCCCTAGTCTGATTCCGACGGTTGCTTTGGGATCGAGTTCTCATGGCTGAATTGCTCTTTCCCACAGACGGCGCCAAATGTTGGATCGTGATTTCCTGAATGCTGATCTGGCAATGAATTGAATGCCAAGGAGATGGTGATTGCGCGCTTTCGCCTGAGCTCCGATGAACCTGCAAGAAGGGGATCGCGACAGAGGGGGTGCCTCTAGGTCCCTCTCCGATGCTTAAATGAGTATATGTGTGTATATAGCTCAAAACGTCCAGAACGTATGTAAAGCAAGGGTATTTATAGGGTAAGAGAGATAGAACCGTATATGGCAGCTGAATATCTTAATGTATATTTAATTGCCGAAGATTCGGATCGTCAGTTACTGCGAGATATTGCAGTTACCAAATCTAATCCTTAGTGAATATGTGACCGAGATATGCGGGATATCGTGGCTACTTCCTTATTAAGGGTTTTGTGGGACCAGAGGAGAGAGGCAAGGCTCTCTTCGGGTCGAGCACTCCCATGTCGAGCAGTGGAAGGTCGCGACCTGGTAGAGAATGGCGAGCAGTCTGGGAGCCTTTGGCGTCCCTATAGACTTTGGGCTCGATTCTGGATTACTCGATGGTGGGCTAAGTTTGGCTTGTACTTGGGCCGATCCGGTTCGGATGTCATGGGTTTACCCCCTCTATAGTTATTGGGCCTTCGAGGCCTTTTCTTACTGGGCTGTCACTATCGATACCCAACATTTGCCCCCGAAGCTTGATTGAAGTTCCTTCAGTCGAGCTTGATTTCCTGGTAGGGTTTTAGATAGTGACGTCTCTGGTAATGGTTCAGGAACTTTGAGACACTTCGAGCTCATTTGGCAAAGAATCATATCCCCTTCCGAGAATTGATCAGCTGGTCGATGCTACCTCGGGTCATGAGATGCTGAGCTTCATGGACGCCTATTCAGGCTACAACGAAATCAGAATGCATCCAGATGACGAGGCCCACACTGCTTTCTATGCTGACGGGGACATTCTATGCTACAAGGTGATGCCCTTTGGTCTCATCAATGCCGGGGCAACTTATCAGCGGATGGTGAACCGACTGTTCGCGACAGAGGGGGTTGTTCCAGAAGGCGAAAGCGCGCAATCACCATCTCCTTGGCATTCAATTCATTGCCAGATCAGCATTCATGAAATCACGATCCAACACCACCCACATGAAAAACAAGGTGGAAGAAAGAAATCTCAAAGGCATATGGATGAATTTAAGCAAGTGATCGAGAACATAAGAATGGACGATTTGGGAGAAAATGACAACCCTTTCACTTGGTGAAATACTTGAACCGGAGCGGATAGGATAAGCGAGCTACAGATGTCAATGCAGTCATCGATAACAAAACAGATCAGTCATGATATTAACCAAAGACCACACTCTAGCCATTGCACCACACAAACAGAATATAAGCGAGCTCAGGTAATGTACCTATCGTATGATACTCCAGAGAATCAACACAACATCCAATGAATTATAAACGCCAAAACTGATTTAACCAACATGAAAAAGAATGTACTGCAGTAGCACACATAGACAAACATGAAACACCAGAATGAAAACAGTCAAAGCACGAACAGATAAAAGAATCAGGACAACAACTTGAAACTGAACAAAACAACACTCACTAGAATATATCAACAGCATGGATATAAGCACTAACACACAAGAAAACATAAACTCAAAGATTATTCAGAATCAGCATCTTTACCAGACAAATGTCTATCAATCCCAGTATGATCCATAAACTCTTCCACAGAGAATATCCCCAGCTTCTTCCTGCAAGGTACAAACATTTTTTCAGTCAATGGTTTAGTTAAAATGTCCGCCACTTGTTCATTTGATGGAACAAAATTAACAATAACATGACCAGAGTTAAATTTTTCTCTAACAAAAATCAAATCGATTTCAACGTGTTTCATCTTCGAATGTTGAATCGGATTCTCAGACAATGCTGCAGCACTGGTACTGTCTGTCCACACCACGGGCACAGAAGATAACATCAAACCCATCTCAGTGAGCAAGGATTTAACCCACATAATCTCACACACAGCATTGGCTACTGCACGGAACTCAGCCTCAGCACTCGACCGAGCTACCACTGACTGCTTCTTTGAGCTCCAGATTATTGGATTACCATTCAATAGTCGGTAATGTCCTGAAATTGATTTCCTATCAGAAATGTCACCACCCCAATCTGCATCAGAGTAGGAAGTTAAAGAAATTTCTTTAACAGGAAACAAGTTAGTACGAAACATGAGACCATGATCAATCGTACCTTTCAAATAACGAACAATATGTAAAACAGCTTTCCAGTGACTAACACTAGGAGTTTGCATGAATTGACAAAGCTTATTGACTCATAAATTAATATCAGGACGAGTAACACATATGTGTTGAAGAGCACCAATAGTACTACGGTGTAAGGTAACATCATCGAAGCTTTCTAAGCAAGTAATCATACCTGTTTTGGATAAGCATGTATCAGTCATTGGAGTGGGACAGGCAGACACCGAAGTGAGACTAAGTTTGTCAACCAGATCTTGCACATACTTCTTTTGATTCAGCAATAAAAAATCATCAGTAGCTAAAACCTCCATACCCAAAATATAGCTGAGATTTCCCAAATCTTTAAGCTGAAACTCCTCATTTATAGCCATAATAACATCATAAATCATTCTAGCCGAAGGGCCTGTAACAACAATATCATCAACATACACTAAAAGAAAAACAGAACCAACCTCACTGTGTTTGATGAACAAGTAGCTGTCTGCAACAGAAGCCTTGAACTGCAATTGATGTAGAAGAAAGCACTTGAGCTTCTCGAACCACACCCTTGGTGCTTGTCTTAAACCATAGAGAGCCTTGTGCAGCTTACAAACTAACAGAGCATTAGTGTTGGATGTATGTTCAAAACCCGGTGGTTGAACCATAAACACCTCCTCAGATAGCTCCCCATGAAGGAACGCATTATTGATATCAATCTGTCTCAATGACCAATTGTGAGAGAGAGCTAGAGATAAGACAATTCTAACCGTAGCTGATTTTACCACGGGACTAAACGTTTCCGGGAAGTCGAATCCAGGCTTTTGAGAGAAACCCTTTGCCACCAGTCGAGCTTTATACCGACCAATGGATCCATCAGAATTCTTCTTGATCTTAAAGATCCATTTACAACCAATGGGAATTCTTCCTGATGGTAGCTGAACAATCGACCATGTTTTGTTTGTTTGAAGAGCTAAGAATTCTTCTTCAACAGCTGCTCGCCAATGAGAGCTATTTAAGGCTTGATGAATGGACTTAGGCTCTGTTGTAAGTAAAGCATCAGAAGACTCAACATTTGTTAGTAAGGCCTGAAGAGAAGATTAATTCTGAGCATGAGCTTTGGACCTAGTAACCATCGGATGAGTACTAGAAGGAATAACAGATGAACTAGTACCAACAATAGGAGTAACGACAAGTATAGGAGAGGAATCTGCATTAGGAACTAAATTTGAACCACAGAGTCTATATGAAACAACAGGTAAAGAAACAGAAGAAGACACAGGATGCATCACAGGTGGAATCACATTATTAACAGACGGTACCACAGGAGAAGCAGCAGCATTATCAGAAACAACAGCATTCTCAGGTGTATTAAAGCATGGAAAGCAAGAACTTGTAGCATTGTGATGAGCAGAATCAGGCGATGGAGAAAGAGGTGATTGAACTGGTACAGTGACAGAGTCAGCAGGAAGAACAAATCCATTTGATTCACCCAAAGTAAACTGAGCATCACACTGAATAAAGAAAGGAGGCGATGTGTAATTCTGAGTAGGAGCACTAGATGTACAACAATTACTCTTAGCATTAGCAAATGGAAATACAGACTCATGAAACACAACATTCCTAGATGTATACACACGGCCAGACGAAGACAAACATTTATAACCATGATACTTTGCACAATATCCCAAGAACACGCATGGTTCAGAACGAGGAGCAAGTTTAGTTTTATGAAATGGCCTAAGATGAGGAAAAAACAAGCAGCCAAACACTCGCAAGAATGAATAATCAGGAGCAGATGAAAACAGTTTTTCATGTGGAGACACATTCTGCAAACTTACAGAAGGTAACCTGTTAATGAGGAATGTGGCTGTGAAAAACGCATCTGACCAGTAATGGAGTGGAACCGAGGCATGAGCTAACAGAGTTAGACCCAACTCAACAATGTGTCTGTGTTTGCGTTCCACAATCCCGTTCTGCTCCGAGGAGTATGGACATGTGATTCGATGACCTATTCCAAATTGGGGAAGATATGATGACAAGAACTGGAACTCTCCTCCACCATCCGATTGGACTGCTTTAACAGAAAAACCGAGTTGCTTATCTGCAAGTTTATGAAACTCTACAAAACATTGAGCAGCATCATTCTTCCTTTTGAGAAAATAAATCCAAGTATATCGACTATAAGCATCCACTATACTGAGGTAATAGTTATGACCATTCGAAGAACAAGATGCAGGACCCCAAAGATCAACTTGAATAAGTTCTAAGGGAGATGTGTAAACAGACAAGGAAGAATGATATGGTTGTTTCTTGCTTTTACCAATAGCACACGCAGAACATTGTGAAGAAGAATGAACAATTGGATGATTATGCAACCTCAGAAAGTTAACAAGTATCTTGTTGGACGGATGTCCCAGCCTCATATGCCATAAAGACGATGAATCATGTTTATTTAAAGTTGTCACAAAGCATTCAAACTCAGATTTCTCAAGAACACCAGAAGTGATAAATGAAGATGAGCAGGATTTTGATGAATCTATACGAATAGACAAAGTATCGGAACCAGAATCATAACTCTCGATTGAATCAGATGACAAAGTATTAATCGAAACATCATTATTCTTATTTATAGATGTACCAAAGTGAGAAAACAGCTGAGTACTATCATCATCTACTGCAGCTGAATTCACATTCGCAATCTTATTCAGTCTAGCATGATTACTAAACAGACCCCTATTATTAGAAGAACGGAAGAACTTGGACGGATCAAGCTTATATAATCCAGCATTCTCATGTCCATGAAGCAGCACTTGATTTGTTTCTGAATCTTTGATCAAACAGTGAGTAGGATGAAATTCGAAATAGACTTGATTATCCTTTGCGAACTGTGAAACAGAGAGTAAATTCTTAGTCACACACGGAGTATAAAGCATATTGTGAAGATGTAAAGCCCGAGTGTTAGATGGAAGTACTGCAGAACCTATAGCAGAAATATTAAGAGAAGATCTGTTACCAACAATAACTTTACCTTGACCGGAGTAAGGAACACATGAGGTACTTAGATGAGGCAAGGCATTGGTAAGGTGATTAGTCGCGCCAGAGTCTGGAAACCAGCTGAGATCATGTTGTACAACTGGAGCAATGGACGCCATGTGAGCTTGCGGATTACTTATCATCGACTGAGCATCCATGTTGAAGACTGAGGCTCCTGAAACTGATCCAGCTACAGATGAAGCAGTAGGTGTACCAGGCATAGATGGATGCACAGGATAAGAAACCGCAGGAGACTGACAAACAGGTTGAGGATTGACAGCTTGATAGACATGAGGATTGTAAAATGTCGATGGATTAAATGAGGTAGGAGCTGAATAACTATTCGGATAAGCAGGAAGATATGAAGGAGGTTGGAGGTTGGACTAAGGTTGAACTGATGGATAGACAGCTTGAGGATTGTAAGGAGGTTGAGGAATCGAAGAGTACATATGAGAAGATGCATTGATAGATTGAGTTGAAACAGGGGAAGACATATCAGCATCCTCCCATTGAGACGAACACAGGTTCACATCTGGAGTTGATGATGCTCCTGGATCTGTAACACTAGTGAAATTCACATTAAACCTGTGATAGCACCTATGAACTAGGTGACCAAATTTTCCGCAAAGCTGACATTGAGGTCTATTAGATCGATATCCTCGACCTCTACCTCTGCCTCTGCCTGAGTTAACCTGCTGAGAAGAGCTGTAATTCTGATTCTGATTTGCAGTAATATTTGGAGGAGACTGAAACTGATTCTCAAGAGAAGACTGATTAACAGCATTTGAATTGGTTGACACTGAATTAACATTTGAACCTGACACTTCATTCTTCATGGATGATGACTGATTTACCACAACATTTGCTGATATGCTTCCATCGAAAAGAAGATCAGCCTGTTTTGTTTCTGCATCTAGCAATACAGAACTAACCGATGCCATATCGTATGGATTCCTGCTAGCATGTATTATTGAGACGACATTATAGAATTGTCCCTTAACACCGTTAAGTACAATCGATATCTGCTGCATCTCCTCGATCGGGTGGCCACAGCTTGCTAAGCTGTCATAAGCAGACTGAACAACCATCAAGTAATCGCGCATGGATTGATGTGGCAGTTTTCTTACCTTAAGCCGATCATACAGGTGCATGATTCTCGTCGTCGAAGCTGAAGAGAAGTCTCGGTGGAGCTTTTGCCAGATTGCAGATGCTGTCATACATCCAATTAATCCACGGCTGACTTTCGACGAAACAATGCTAACATCCACGAAGCTAGAGAACTGTCTTTCTGCACATATTTTGCATATTCAGGATTCGGTTCTTCTCCTCCATCAGGTCCAGGTATTGACATCGGAATCGTGACATTTCCATATAGGTGAGCTTCAAGATTGTGGCCGCGAACAGCTAATAGAACTTGTTGTCTCCATGATTGAAAGTTCTCTTCGCCTTCTAGCTGAGATACTTTCTTATTGACAAAAGATGCAGTGATATCTTCCATTTCAATCAGCACACAGAAAAAAATCGCACACAGCACAGAAATACGAAATCACCGTAATCGATCAAGTAACCAGGTAATCAGCGGAAGAGAAAGCGATTAATGGAGTCGCAGGATTGAAAGCGGCTCTGATACCATGTTAGGTAACTTAGATAAAACCAGAAAAGAGAGAAAACGAAGCTTACTTGAGAGTGAAGATAAGAATATGTTCTTCATTCGAAAGTTAGTTTAGTCTGTTACACCGACTACTATTTATAACCTACAACTATCCTATAATTGCAACCAGATCCTTCTTGTTTATTTACAAACAAATCCTTGAACATATGTAATTATACATATATCCTAACATGGAAGATGGATACGAGAGTCACGTTCTTACATGCCGATCCGAACCATATGGATTGTGAGATGTATATGGAGAACAATACCGAACCAACTTATGTAACATGGGTCTATGCAAGTACGGAGGCCCGAGAACGAACACAACTTTGGACCTTCCTAAAATCATTAGGAAGGGGCCGAAGAGCAGCTTGGATGGTACTAGGGGATTTCAATACAATTTGCCACCCACATGAAAAACAAGGTGGAAGAAGGAAATCCCAAAGACAAATGGATGAATTCAAGCAAGTCATTGATGACCTTGGAATGGAGGATTTGGGATCTAAAGGTCATCCGTTCACATGGTGTAATTACCGGAATGGAACGGAAAGGATAAGCGAGTGCCTAGACCGTGTGTTAATCAACACGGTTTGGGCATCACGGTTCGAGAGGGGGAGCTGCATTAATGAGCTAGCAATTGGGTTGGACCATGCACCAATGGTGGTCCAACTCAAACAACCGACGAAAAGGACTAGGAGAAGATTTAAGTTCGAGGCGATGTGGCTCAAAAAACCGGAATGTCAAGAAGTAATAAGAGATGCATGGGTGAGACCGACTAGGGGAAGTACAATACAAAGGGTGTACAAAAAATTTCACAAGTGTCGAGTGCATCTCACGACATGGAGCAAGGAATGTTTCGGCCATAACATGAAGGAAATAGAAAAAACGAGGGAGGCAATGAGAAGGAATATGCAAAGGAGGCTGAATGACAATGGGGTACAAGAAGACAAACGTTTGAAGGGGGAACTCCAAAAACTTTGGACGAGGGAGGAAAAATATTTGAGGCAAAGATCGAGTATTAAATGGCTTAGGGATGGTGATAGGAACACAACGTTCTTCCACCATACCGCAATAATTATGCGACAACGAAACCAAATATGTAGACTAAGGGGAGAGAGTGGGGAGTGGGTAGAAGAGGAAGGAAGGATATCAGATGAATTACATTTGTTACTTTGGGCATATTTTACCGCGGAAAGAACGGATCCGGGGGATGATTTCTTGATGTACATACCAAACCAAATAGCGCCCGAGATGAATGCAAACTTGACTAGGGAGGTGACTGATGACGAGATCAGGTCGGCCACGTTTCAGTTAGGTGAGTCACGAGCTCCAGGTCCGGATGGAGCTCCGGGTCTGTTTTATCAACGGAACTGGAACATTGTGGGGGCAGACGTCATCATCGCGGTCAAGGCTTTCTTCCGAACAGGTATCCTTCTTAACCCCTTAAACAATACGGATATAGTTGTGATTCGAAAAGTGTCGATCCCGATGAGACCCGCTGAGTTTATGCTAATAAGTTGTTGTAATTTTCTGTATAAGATTATTTCCAAAGTGTTGGTAAACCGATTGAAATGTTATCTATCAGAGCTTATCACTCCCTTCCAGAGTGCATTTGTATCAGGTCGACACATCTAGGACAATATCATGGTGGCGCATGAGGTGTTCCACCATCTGAACATGAACAGGGCCAAACAAAGTGGAGTGTGCCTTGAAGATAGACATGCAAAAAGTGTATGATAGAGTGGAATGAGAGTTCCTAATCACCACACTAAGGAAATGGGGCTTTGATAAGAAATGGTTAGGGTGGATAAGGGAATGTATGACGACAACAACATACCACGTGGTGGTGAATGGGGAAAGAACAAACCCCATTTCACCAACACGAGGTATTAGACAAGGCGACCCTTTATCACCTTACCTATTCATACTACTTGCGGATGTCCTATCCAGGAGAATGGAAGGGGCAGCCAGGGACGGCACTATACAGGGAATCGCACTAATGAGACAATGTCTAGAGCTCAGTCATCTATTCTTTGGAGATGACTCCCTGTTCTTCATACGAGGTACGCCGGAAAACGCTAGAGGACTATGGAACATACTAGATGAGTATTGCAAAGTATCGGGCCAACGGATAAACAGAGAAAAATCCACCCTATTCTTCAACAAGGGGGTCGAAACAAATGATAAGAGGGTTGTGGAGGAAGCCTTTCATAGACGAGGCACGGGTGATCCAGGTAAATACCTCAGTTTACCATCGATTTGGGGGCGATCAAAGAATGAGGAATTGGGATAGTTGAAGACGAAAATCAGGGATAAATTGGGAGGGTGGAGACTGAAAACACTAAATCAAGTCGGGAAGGAGGTGCTCATCAAGGCAATCATCACAACTATACCCACGTATGTCATGAGTGTCTTCCGCCTTCCAAAGACATGGTGCTCAGAAATTGATGCTCTCATTGCGGATTTTTGGTGGGGGCAAACAACGGAAGGAAAGCGAATGCATTGGAGACGATGTAAGGTCCTAACAAGAGCGAAACAAGTGTGAGGTCTTGGGTTTAGGGAACTCCAAAGTTTCAACACGGCCCTCCTTACAAAGATGACAAGTCGACTCATAACCAAACCGAACACCCTATGACCGCAGGTCCTAAAAGGACTATACTATCCACGATGTTCACTACTTGAGGCTAGAAAGGGACGCCGAGCCTCATGGGGATGGACAAGTATCTTACATGGCCGAGAAGTCATCAAGCGAGAAGGAATGTGGATGATTGGTACGGGAGAAAACATAAGAGTCTTTGTGGACCCATGGATATACACAAAGGAGAGCAAAAGAGTTAATGGGGATATTATTGTGGAACACGAGGAAAACCTAAGGGTAAGCGAGCTCATCCTACCAAATGGCACATGGAATGAACACCTCGTGAGGAGCATGGTAGACCAAGAAGACGCAACCCACATCATGAACATGACGTTGCCACAAAACGAGGGAAGAGACCGATTCATATGGCCGCACACGAATGATGGAAGCCCCCAAGTCCGATCGGTCTACCACAAGATAAGGGAGAGGACCGAACCAAACTTGGGGTCGAACCGAAATGAGACATTATGGAGGGTCATATGGAAAGCAAAGGTAATCTCAAAGGTAAAGAACTTCATATGGAGGCTTGCTACGAATGCTATAGCCGTTAAAGCAAACATGGCACGGCGAGGGATGAATGTGTCTACGAGTTGCCCAATATGCAGAGAAGTCGAAACAAGGGAGCACATGATCTTAGAATGTAGTTGGACGGGACTGGTATGGGCTGAGTTGATCGGGATACAAATTGATAGACCTCATGGGACGAATATGGAGGAATGGTTTACAAGGAGACAAGCGGAGACGCATGGGGGGAACGGAATGAGTGACAAAAGGTGGGCCCTAATACTCCTTACGTGTTGGCACATTTGGAAGTCGAGATGCAAGGCGACCTTTGAAGCGCAACAACCAAACCCAAGGTGCGTGATCATAGAAACAAAGCAAGCACACGGGGAACAATGGGGAGTCCCCGACGGGCGACACGTTCAAGATCAATTGCGATGCTTCATGGTGCAAGAAAACTCGACGAACCGACATAGGAGTGGTAGCACGGGACAATGACAGGAAAGTCGTGGGCGGAATGAACCGTAGGCAAAGGAGCGACGACATAGAAACGATGGAATCCATAGCAATACATGAAGGAGTATGACTAGCAATAGAAACGGGATGGTAAAAGATCATCATCGAAACGGACTCACAAACGGTTCACCAACAAATCATGGAGGGCCCAAAGCATTGGGAGTGTCTAAATGATTGGGTCGAGAGAGCACCACTACCCTTTGTATGTTTGGTAGCGAATGATTTGATGTACGAACATACGTGACCAAAAGTCACGGCGTTTTATTTCTTAAAGTAAAGCTACTAATTTGATAAAAAAAAATATAGATTAACCAACTGATCAAAGCATTCATCTATAAAGTACTACAAGTTAAGAGACTCTGCTCTTGAAGATCGCTAACTGTTGTCCACTCATCGTCACAATGGCTCATCTTTCCCATACAAGATGAACGGTAGAAGTCCAACCTTCTATCAACCTCACAAGCTAGCTATATATACATAACCCTAATAATAAATAAGCTCGTTTTTCGCATGAGTAGATTTAGGGTATAGGAAAGGGATTGAAACCAGAAAGCACCATTTTCTCGAGGGGCCAGAAGAGAGGGCTAGGGAGGTTGTCCCACTGAAACCAGTCCCAGCCATAGCACTTGGTTGGCTCAACATTTTGGGGGACTTGATTCTCATCAACCAACACGGACCTCAAGAAGACAGTGACATAGTGAGATGGCTTTGGAGACTCTGAGAAGATGTTGTTGGTCACTGTTAATATCTCCGTCTTGCCAATGTCAATGTCCAGTCCTGTCTCTTCCTTCACTTCCCTTGCACCACACTCCTCAAAGCTCTCTCCTGAAGTGAAAACACAACAACTTAATGACGAGGGTAGCAGCTATTAATGAATTCCATTGGGCGAGATTTGCAGATCTACCTTCCTAAGTGATTGAAAACTGGAAATTCGCTGATTGAAACCAACATTAAATATATTATGAACGGGATGGATATGGGGGAAATTTCTTCTCCATCAGAATAAATGCTACTTATAGATCTGATTTGTATTTCTAACAAACACACACACAAACAAAAATCACAGTATTACATATGACTGCTACAATGGAATAATGGGTGAAGTTGATACGGCCAAATAAATTTACTTCTACTTCCACTTTTTGGCAGAAGAGATGGAGTCTAGCTTGCAGCTTAGGTGAGGTTAGGAATACAAAAGAGTAATCCTTCTCCGATTGCTATTTAGGTTCTTGATTAAAAAATACAAAAGAGAGAGAGAGAGAGAGAGAGAGAGAGAGACCAAACTCAAGATGACCGCCGGGGAGGGCAAAGGTCGAGTCGCCAATGGAGGAGCGGCGACGGCCGAGGAGAAGATCTTTGCCTCGCAGCAAGAAGACGACGACTGCCACCCTTGGTACCGGTGCTCCTGACTCATTCTTCATAACTCTAGTCCAACAAAGAATTTGCACCTCTACTCTCCTTAAATAAAACACCGAGGAGACGATCCAATTTAAAAATACGGAGGCACATTTGCTTTTATGAATCCAATATCAAACCAAATAAGTCAATTTATATATATACACCAAAAAAAATGTGTTTTCTTTGCCTTTTCATTCTTCTTGGATAAATTATGTATATGATGATTTATGCTCATTGTTGCTATATTTTAATACAAATTTGTGTTGATTAGTTATCTTTTAAGGGTAAAATACAATTTTACTTCCTAATATTTAATGTAAAATTTAGTTTACCTCTTAAAATTTGTTTACAATTTTTTTTTTGTTTTATTTTTCATGATCAGTCGAGTTTATTAATTTCGTCAGATTTTCAATCCAAACTTAACAAAATATGTTTTAAAAATTGCAAAAATAATAGAAACTTTTAAAAATATCATAGCAAAACCCTTCAAAAGTTTTCTAGATATTACAATGGGTTAACTACCTGAACAATTACTTATTTTTTACCTATGTGACTAAAATGTTACTCATATTTTTGTGTGTGACTGAACTTTTACTTAAATTGTCGTATGTGACTGAACAGTTATTCCATGAAGTTTCCATCCAATATTGTCGTCTGTCTATCACGAGCAAAGCACGTGATTTCAATTGAACAAATTAAACAACTATGGAATAACCATGTTACGCTTTTGGCACAGTGTCGTTCCCCCCCTTTTCACTAGATTCTTACCTCCATCAATCTCTTGCAGAATCAAGCGAATTCTTGATGTAATTTTCCACATTAGGTATGTAATTCAGTTCTTGAATCTGAGTCTGTTCGTTCTTCGAATCCCTAGATTGCTCTCGATTCAAAATCAAAAGATTTGGTCAAAAGGCTTCTAGTGGAAGCTCCAATTCAAATTTCTATCTAATTAAAATTTCTATCTACTCGACTCTTATCTCCAATTCAAATTTCTATCTAATTTTCCATGATAAACTTAGAATTAACTCCAGAACGCAGAAAGCTTCTACTGCAAGCTCAAAAGGCGAAAGAGACTGACTCCACTGCTGTTTTAGGCTGATTATCTCCCTTGGTAGTAATTTTATCATAAAAAGACCGAGTCGCAAGCTTCACCATATTGCGCCAAGTCGTTCTGTAGTGTCACCCAAAGAAAAGGTAGAAAAAGAGGAGGTCGATGCATCATTCGTTCATCACACGCGAAGAAACTTACCTGTTAAATGGCTTGATGCTTATAGTTCTTTGGATTTAGGGCTTCGATTGACTTGTCGTGGTAAGGAAGAAGATGATGATGATTTAGTGCAAGTAAGCTATAGAAGAAGAACCCTCGATTCTTGACTCGAAGAAGAATAGAACTCTGTCTGGAAAACGAAAGGAAAGGGAAAGATGAATCCTTCTACTAAGCAATTTCTTGTTTAATTTTCCAATTTGCGTCTCTCGTTCTTCACATAGACCTAATTCTGCAACTCTTTCTACCTTTGGTTGTATGTAAATGGAGAAGGAGAATGGTATATTAGGATGTTTAAGTTTGAAGAAGGTCACGTGCACAATACATGCGCAAGTTTAACGGAGATAATCGTTCAGTCATATCTGCCAACATAAGTAACGGTTGGGCTCATGTTTTAATCGTTGAGTCACATCTGCTCACATAAGTAACTGTTCAGGTAATTTACACTATTATAATTGAGTCTTGATTCGTTCGAGACTCGATTGAGCTCAATCGAAGAGGATAGGGTCTTGATCAAGACCAATTCGCCCATGGGCGGAAGTAGGGGTGTCAATTCGTGTTGACGGGTCAACCGTGGGTCGTGTTGAATACAGGTTGTGTCAAAATATGTTCAACCCAAACACGCCCCGTAATTCATGATGGGTCAATTTTCAAGACACAAACATGACTCGCGGGTCCACGGGTCAACTCATATGACCCGTGGACTCGCGTTATTTTAATTTGTACAATATGAAATTTGTGACTGTCGACTCACGTGACCCGTCGACCATCTGTCGACCCATATAACCCACATAATTTGTGTGACCCATCATCTTATAAATAATTTATCTTTAGTTATACGGGTCCACGGGTCGATAGGTATGACCCAAACCCGACCTCATTTTCATACGAGTTGGACGAGTCATGTAAAAATGACCCGTGAGTCCAAAATCTTCGATTCAAAGATAACCCATGGGTGGGTCACCCACATATCACCCATGGGCCGTATCCAAAATTGACACCCCTAGATGGAGCTTGATTTGGGTCAAAACACAGACCCTAGAACTTTCGATTGGGTCTCAATCGACCTAAATCGAATTGGGGCTAAACTAAACCCCAATCGATTTAATAATAAACCAAACCCCAATTCGATTGAGGCTCAAGGGGTTAGGGTCTTGCTCTTGGCCCAGACCAACCCTCACTCATGGGCGAGCTAGTCTTGGCCAAGACCCAGACCCTAACCCCTTCGATTGAGGATCAATCAAATCCTGATCGAATATGGACTCAATTATAACATATGGTAAAGTTTTGAAAGTTTTTTTTGTGATATTCTTAAAGATTTTTTGTTCGCTTGTAGTTTTCAAAACATATTATGTAAAGTTTGGATGGAAAATATGAGAGAAAGGGTAAACTCAACTGATGACAAAAAATAAAGGAATAAAAAAACGATTTTTAAACATTAAAGGGAAACTTAATTTTAACCCAAATATTAGGAGGCACATATTTAACCATATATTTAAAAGTGTTAATTTTTGTTCAAATCATAATTTATTATTAATTTTGCCCTGTTAGTTCATCATGAGTCTAACATATAAATTTGGCCAAAAAAAAAGTCTAACATATGATTATTTTATGTATTGAAATAAAAGGCCATATCATTTAATTTTAGGCAATGAAGAAAAAAGGACAGCAAAATTTACGGTTCCTTGGCGAGAGTCAATAAGTTCAGTTTACGGTAATATGTTTTAGTTTGATTTTGACTTATGAACTATTGGGTTTACAAATAAAAAATAACGTGGTGTCCGGTCTAAATGTTAATACACATTATTTTATAAATTATATTAACTAGTACTAATTAATTTAATTAATGCATTAATACAAACTAATATTAATCTAGTTATTCAATATTTATTTTAGTTGTTTAATCGGTTTAGCATTGTTAAATTGAGTTATTATGTTGTTTAATTTGATTTTGAATACTTATTTTGATTTTGGATGTGTATTTTTTGAATTATCGGTTTAAACCAAAAAACTGGTTCGAAAATCCATAATACGAATGGACGACTTATTTTTACGTATATGGTCTTTTGGTCAGTTTTTTGTGAGAAAATTTGATCCAAAAATATAAGTATCAAACCAAAATAGTAAAAACAAAAGTGGTCTCACTGGACAGTTTCTATTAAAATCTGATGATGTGCATATTCAATCTGGAAGTTGTCTTTGTTGTCTCGACTTATCTTGGGCTTATCTTCGTGTGGGCCTTCCTTATTGGGTTGTAATTCTTCCTGGCCCGTGTTGTTTTTATGAACCGGTGCTTGTATTTTCTTTCGTTTTTGTTTTCCTATTTGACAATTGTTATCAGATATTTGTTTTTTTTATTTAAGGGGGACAGTCTTCCAAATGAAGGAATAAGACTCGATGACCCCCAATTGCTTTATGAAAACTCTTTGTTTCTAGGGTTTCAGTTCTTCTTCAATCCACCATATTTTTCCGATTTCATCATGGTATCAGAGTCAAAGGCTGTTTTATCTCTGTCGCGACAGTTCATTTTTTTCTCACGATTGTTTCATCATGGGTTCATTTGTCCTTCTTCTTGAGGACTGAAGGCTTCTTTGCGATTGCAACGTTCTCTTTGCCAGACATCATCCTTGGTGGAGGCTGAGTTGCAATTCTGTTTCGATTTGTGCCCCGACGCTTCGACTGATGGTTTATCTTCCTTTAACCTTTCTTTGGTCCTAAGGTAATCTTTTTATTGTTCGGTGTTTTTTTCTTCATGGCTGAGGAAAAAACTGTTAATAAAGCATGTAAATATGTGACTAATGATGTTGATGATGAGGCCATGGCTACGGTAGGATCTCATCACCCTCTTTTCTTACATGCGAGTGATAATCCTGGGGTTAACATGATTTCTATTTCCTTGACTGGGCCTGAAAATTATGCTATGTGGAGTCGTGCTATTCGATTTACTATGTTAGGAAGGAACAAATTAGGATTTATTACTGGAACTTGCATGCGAAAAAAATATGATCCTGTTTTTCACAATTTATGGGATAGATGCAATGCTGTCGTTTTAGGATGGATTATGAATTCTATTTGTAAAGATCTTGCTAGTGGTTACATGTATACTGAAAATGCTTTTCTTGTATGGAAATACCTTAAGGAAAGATTCGATAAGGTTAGTGGTCCAAGTATCTATCAATTATATTTGGAAATAGTCATGACTCGTCTGGGTCTTGACTCTATTTCCACTTTTTTTACTAAGCTGGGACTCCTTTGGATTGAATATGATGCGATTTGTGCCCTACCTCATATTGAGGGTGGGGATTTTAAAAAACATATTGAGCACAAGGAGAATCAGTGTCTTTTTCAGTTTTTAGCTGGCTTGAATGAGACTTATTATGCTGTTAGAAGTCATTTACTTCTTTGGAATCCTCTCCCATCTGTAAATCAAGCATATAGTCTTCTTATTCAAGAATAAACCCAAAGAGGAATAACTTATGTGAGGAATGCGAGTTCTGGAACTGTGAATGCTTCTCTTAGTATGGACCGATCTAAAAGAAATCAGAATTTAGAGTGTACTCATTGTAAAAAGAAGGGGCATACTTTTGATCGGTGTTTTGCCCGAGGTTGTGACTTCTGTAAAAAGAAGGGACATGCCAAAGACAATTGTTTCAAATATAAAGAGTTTTTGAAAGGAAAAACCAATAGTTCAAAAGCTAATGTTGCCTCTTCTGAAAATAGTTATGCTAATTCTGATTTATCAAAAGTGGTTTCTAATGATATTTCTCTGAGATCTGCTGTACATGGTAATATTACCCTAACACGTGGTCAATTTGAAAAACTTTTACAAACAGGCGAACAGGTTGGCAGCACTACAACATCAGCAGGTGCTACCCCTATAGAAGATCACAGTGTGAATACAACATGTATTTCTCTGAACTCCATTGTTGCCTCTAATAGTGACTATTGGATTCTAGACACTGCAGCAACTGATCACATGACCAACATAAATGATTGGTTATGTGAAAATAAGTTGATTCCGGGAACTAGGGTCCAATTGCCTAATGGGGATTTTTCAACTGTTAGCAGTATTGTAAATTTTTTCTTTAGTAAGGATAAGATATTGATGAATGTCCTGTATTTGCCTGATTTTAAATAAAGGCTTTTATTAGTTTCTAAACTTACTAAATAGTTAAATTGTTCTGTGATTTTTTACCCTAAGTTTGCTGTCCTGCAGGACCTCTCAAATGGGAGGGTCTTGGGGACTGGTGAGCTTAAATCGGGTCTATACTTCATTAGAACAGCTTGTAAATAAGCTTGTAAATCGGGTCTACTGTTTCAAATGTTATGTTGTGGCATAAATGTCTTTGACATATTTCGTTAAAGGCATTAGAACATTGGGATTCTCTTGATTTACCAAATAATAAATTTTATGATATAGCTGAATGTTCCATATGTCCCAAAGCTAAAATTGTTAGAAAACCATTTCCTATTTCTATATCAAGAGCAGATGCTATGTATGATCTTATTCATGTTGATTTACGGGGGCCTTTTCATACCTCCACTCATGATAATAAAATATTTTTCTGACATTAATGGATGATTTTTCGAGAGTTACTTGGATGACACATGTTCCATCTTCAACTTGATTCTTCAAGTCCAACACAAGCACGTGGGTAACCGCATACGGCCGAACACGAAAGTAAAACTAAACTAAAGCAATGCCACCTTGGTCATGTCTGTGGTGCCTTCTTGGTCATCCATCGTGATCACGCCATTTTAGGCTAAACGAAACAACTAAGTAAAAGTCTGATCGACACTTGAACTTGCAGCCAAAGCTCAAAGCAATCGCACCAAAGACTTGCTTGTGCAAGCAACTCAATCACAGACCAATCAATCTTGAATCAACAATTTCAGCATCAAGTATTTCAGCATTTTGAGGAATGAATCAACTCAGCAAACTCGATCAAGTATTTCAGCATTTTGAGGACCAATCTCGCATGTATCACAACACCACCATCGAACACTCATATCAACATCAATGTAAATCATGACAACATCATGAAATCATAAATTCAGCACCACAGATAAGCATCATGAAATCATAAATTCAGCACCACAGATAAGCATCATGAAATCAGAAATTCAGCACCATAGATCAGCATTTTGAAGCACAAATCAGCATTATAGCAGCAAATCAGCAGAAACTAGCTTTATGGCAGCTTGCAAGTGCTGAATGAACAGAGGATAACATGTTCACGTTGCTGAACACAATGAACACATATGGACTGAAACTCGAAGTGTTGACAGCAGTAATGTTGGGAGGATCAGATTTCAGCATCATAGGATAACAACAAAACTTATCATAACAGAACTGGAATTGAAAACCAGAGCATAACAGAATTATTAGTTGAAAAACAGAACCAGTTGTGTCTTGAAATCGCAGCTTGAATCATCACAGCACAGGAATTGCTTGAATCAGCATCACGTAATCTATACTACTCTGTTTTGAAGATGGAATCGTTTGAATCAGCAGTAATCACACCAGTTATCAACAACATTATGCAGTATAATCATTGTGCAGCAGATCCTCAGCAACATCATGGCTAAAGCGAGTAAGGCTTGATCTCTCGCAACAACTAATCTCTCGCAGCATCTTAACACATCGCATAGACAGAAAACATAATTCCATAAACGCAAGAACATACATAATACTTACAGCTGAAATCACAGTTGTAATCACACCAGTTATAATCAACGAACAGAGCTGGAAAAAGCTAAATAACGAACTCTGAAATTGCTAGAATCAAATGTGTTTCTGCAGATCGCATGTCTGGAATTGATGCTGAAATTTGATATCATTTTGCTTGGAATCGATGTATTTCAGCTCGTCTGAACTTGCTAAGGATGAGAGTTTTTTCAGCTTTGCTTTAGCTTTAGTTGAAATCTCACCTCCTCTAGGTTAAGTAAAAAATGGTCTATCTTGAGTAGTTTTTACCTTCTTGGCTTGAAAGGTTTTTAGACTTAGGAGAGAATGTTACCTATACAGGTTCTTCCGCTCCTTAAGCCATTTGAGGAAGGATTGTTGCTTGTTTAGCTCGTCCATTCCTTTCGCCACATTTTTTTAGGGAACCGTTACCTAGGGATTAGTTTTTCCGGTAAGGGAACAGTTATCTTTCCAAGATTCGTTCGCCTTTGAGGAAGCATTGTCCATAGATTCGTTCGCCTTTGAGGAAACTGTTACCTTAGATTCGCTCGCCTTCATGGGAGTTGTTATCTTAGATTCGTTCGCCCCTTAGCTTTTTAGAGGAACTGCTACCTTTGAGGGTTCATTCGCTCTCTAAGGTTTTTCCTTGGGGAGAGTGTTACTTTAAATAGTTCGTACGCTCCTTTTTACCTATCTTGAGGGAACTATTTCTCTTATGTGGTTTCGTCCGCCTATTTACTTTAGTTCTTATTATTTTTCGATAGACGGTTACCTAGGTAGTTAGTCCGATCTTGAGGTTTATTGACATAGGTAGTTAGTCTGACCTAGGTTTATTTACCTAGGTAGTTAGTCCGACCTAGGTTACTTTGCTTTATTGACATACGTTGATTACAAACTATGCATAAAACTTTCATAAATGTTCAGAATTAAAAGGACGAGCTAATCTTGTACCCTTCATATTTTCCAAGTAATATGTTCCTGGAACGGCAATTTCTACTACCTTATAGGGGCCTTCCCATTTGGTTAAGAATTTGTTATGCTGGTCCAGATTTATGAATTCATTCATTCTCATAACCATCTACCGCACGAAAAATTGGTGAGCTCTGACTTTTCTATTAAAGTACTGAGTGGTCGCCAACCTCATTCTTGCTTGTGCTTCATCTGATTGCCTTCGCTTTTCTTCGATTAGATTAAGGTCTGCAAATCGCATGAGTTCATTATCTTTGGCATCGAAGTGTAGGATCATGTGGGTAGGCATAACTATTTCGGTGGGTGCTACTGCTTTAGATCCGTATACTAAAACTGAATGTGTTTCCCCCGTTGTTGTTTTAGGTGTCGTTCTGATAGCCCACAACACGTTGTACAACTCATCTACCCAACTTCCCTTTAAGTCTTGAACTTTCTATTTGAGACCTGTCAGAACCACTTTGTTGGATGCTTTGCTCTGTCCGTTGGTTTAGGGTGATTCACTGAGTTGAATCCGTGATCAATGTTGTACTCCTCGCAAAGCCATTTGAGCTCTTATCCCCACGAATTGTGATCCGTTGTCACTTATGAGTATTTTGGGGACGCGAAACCGTGAAATTATGTTGAACTTTAAAAACTTGATCACTTGAAGTTCAGTCATAGAGGCTAATGCTTTCGCCTCTATAAAGTTGGAGAAATAGTTGATTGTCACGATAATGTGGGTTCTTTGCCCAGTACTTATGATAAAAGACCCAAGAATGTTGACTCCCCATTGAACAAAGGGTCAGGCGCCCACCGTAGGGGAGAGTACTCTGGGTGGTCGACCGGTTTTGGGTGAGAACTGTTGACATTTTTCACACTTCTTCATTAGTTTGCCTGCGTCTTTTCTCAATGTTGCCCAGTAGCCTAATCTAAAGATTTTCGCATCAATGAGCGCGTATCTTCATGGCATATGGCAACTCCTTCATGAGTTTCACGCAACACCCTTTCTGTCTTTGGAAAAGAGATACATCTTAAATAGGGGTTGAGAATCCTCACCTGTAAAGTTCCCCGTCTATAAGGAGGTAATTAGCGGCAATGCGACTTATCTTGCTAGTCTTGCCTTCATCTTCGGACATGGTCCCCTTTTTCTAAAAGTTTTGGAGTGGAGTCAACCAGTTGTCCTATGCACGAATGTTGAAGACTTCTCCTTGGTTTCAAGTACCGAGCATAATGCCTATTCCACGAAGTGTACTTCCTGCATTCTTACTCCTCCAAACGCGAGTTTACTTAGAGAGTCTGCTAACTAGTTGTCACGGCGAGGGATTGACTCGATCACGAAAGTTGGTATTTCAGTTATAAGTCCTTTCGCAATACTAAGGTATTTCTTCATTTTCCCCTTCTCTTCATAATTTCCATTCATCTGGTTGATAATTAATTCAGAATCAGTTTTTTTACCTACAGTGAGGTTATACCCATCCCTTTGGCGAGTCACAGTGTTAAGAGTGCTTCGTATTCTACTTCATTGTTGGTCGCCTTGAATGTGAGGGTGATCACATATTTGAGATAGTCGCCCTGAGGAGGGATGAGGAAGATCCAATCTGTATAGATTTCCCAAGTTTTCTTCTCCACCTTTGGCGGCTCTTGTTCGGTTACGATGCGGCCTTTTACGGAACTTTCTACTATAAAGCCTACCAAGGCCTGACCTTTAATAGACTTTTCTGAGCAAACTTAATTCTGAATTCACTCAGTTTAATCGCCCATTTGATCATCTTTCCGGGAAAATCTGACTTCTTGAGGAAGTGCTTGAGGGCTTGTTGGTGAGGACTGTGATTGAATGGGCGTAGAAGTACGGTCGCAACTTATGCGCGATAATAACCAAGGCATATAAATACATTTCAATCTCGATCTATTTCATTTGAGTTGCATTTAAGATTTTGCTTACAAAATAGAGTGCACTCTGTTTACCCTCCTCTTCTCTTACTAATACTGCACTGGTTGTTACTTCACTAACACTTACATCTGGGAATGCCTGCAAGTGCCGGTTGAGGCATTGAAAAGTCGCTTCGCACTTCGGCGTCCACTAGAACTTGCGGTTGACCCTGAGAGTTTGGAAGAATGGACGTGACCTGTCGCTTGCCTTGGATAAGAAGCGGTTCAATGCGTCCAGGACATTATTCAGACTATAAACTCACTTGTGGCAAATTAGGGACTTCATTTCTTCGATGGTCTTTATTTTTTGGGGGGTTTTCCTCAATTCCTCTTTTGCTGACCATAAAGCCCAGGAATTTTCCTGACTTCACTTCAAAGGTGCATTTTGTTTGGTTTAGGCGAACATTGTGCCTTCACATGCATTTAAAAGCTTCCCGAAGGTCTGTTATTTGAAGGCTGCCTTTAATGGACTTCACGAGCATATTGTCCACGTAGGCTTCCATGTGTTGTCTTAGCATCTATTTGAACATCTGGTTCATCATGCGCTAATAAGTTTCCCCTGCATTGATTAATCTGAAAGGCATCACTTTATAGGAAAGGATATCACCGTCTGCATAGATTCCTATGTGGGCTTCATCATCAGGGTGCATTCAGATCTGATTGTAGTCAGAATATGCGTCCATAAAGCTTAGAATGTCATGACCAGAGGTTGCATCCACCAGCTTATCAATTCACGACAGAGGGTAGGAGTCTTTAGGGCATGCCTTGTTCAAGTCTCAGAAGTCAACACACATACGCCACTTTCCGTTCAAATTCTTCACCAGTACTGGATTGGCAACCAAACTCTGAAAGCGTACCTCCTTTATGAACTTGGCTTCGAGTAATCTTTCAACTTCCTGCCTGATTGCCAAATGCTAGTCTGATCTGAATGACTTTCTCTTCTGAGCGTTGGGTTTGACAGAATGGTGTATCTGCAGCTCATCAGGGATTATGTGTGTGTTGATGCCTGACATGTTACTCGGTTTCCAGGCGAATAATAGTTTGTATTCTTTCAAGAGGGAGGTCAAGGCATCCCTTTGTTCTTCGGTCAAGGTCGCTCTGACGCACACCTTCTTGTCTGGGACATCAATCTCAACTTCAGTCAGTTCTTCTATTGGTGCAAGTCAAGATTTGTCCTCACGTCGGTCATGCTATGCCTCGATGGCAAAAGACTCCCTCTGATTCTTTCTGCGAAGGCAGTTCATATAATATTGGCGCGAGGACGGTTGATTGGCTAAGACTTCTCCAATCTCATTCGGCGTGGGGAAAATTCATCTTTTGATGGACTGTAGAGACCACTATAATAGCGACTCACACCTCTATGCTCTTCTATCCTTCACCCATCGGGTATGTTGTTCTTTCGACAAAGCCGATGAGTGGGAAGTCGGCTCGCTTGAGGTCTCTTTTGGATTTGCCCATTTCTTCAAAGGCGTCTACGAAGAAAATGTTTGTCGAGCTACCTCCATCGCTCAGAATTATTTTCATGTCGTAGTCGTCTATGTCACACGTGATGACGAACGCATCGTTGTGACGTGTGTCAGGTCATCTTCAGTAAACGAGATAATAATGTCCTCTTCGGGATGGGGGTCTTTTTCCCAGTTGAGCAGCTGTAGAGATTTGCGTGGCATATACATCCCTTGTATCTTCACCTCTGACTCTGAATCCTCCCGCGATCAGGTTAATAACTCTCTTTCCTTAGGGGTACGGGTGAACGAGCTCTGCTTAGAGGCGTTCGACTTCGCTCTCTCCGCGCCACTAACTTTTTCATCATGCCTCTCTAGATTAGTTTCTCAATGTCATGTTTGAGTATCTGACAATCATCGGTCTTGTTACCCTTTGCTTTGTGTTAGCAACAGTAGCTTTCAAAATCTTTCCCCATAGGCTGGCCATTCTTTCGAGGCATTAGAGGTCGGGCTAAGGACTTCTTTCCATCGTTCTCTGGAGGGGGTTGTGGCGGCTCCGCGCTGTTCCTTCAACTTATTGTTTATCAACTCCTCGACTTGTCCCAGAGTGAATAAGGGTTGTTGTTCTTCAGTCGGTGAGGCACTCGACGGGTTGACAGTAAGAGTTGTTGCTGTTGTTGGTGCTACGGGAGAGGTCGGAGGCATGGCTTGATTACCCGAAGTCATCTCTTGGTTTTCTTGAGGATTAGGATGCAGGGATTGCCAGTTTCTTCTTCCGCTAGTCGAGGAGGGTGAGAATCTTCATGATGGACAAAGCCCTGCCTTCAGGCTTGCCCTATGATGGTCTCCAGGAGTGACATCATCTCCACGGTGATCAGGATGGTCTACCCCACTACCTGTACCGAGGGAACGACAGGTCAAACCAGAATGTTGACGGAAGGAGGGACTGATGTTGGTCTTGGTGGAATAGCATTCGGAACAGCAACACAGGCTGTTTCTTGTAGGTGGAGCGGCGAAACGGCGGATTCGGAACTGTCTTGGGATTATTCGTTCACCACTTGCTTGTTATGAGTGCGAGTAGAGCGAGTGTGCATGACTGTTTGCTCGCTTCCCATAGACGGTGCCAAATGTTGGCACAGGAATTCCCGAGTGATGACTGGATGCTGAGTAAGCGCTTATTGGATGTCAACTCGATGGTGGTCACGAACGTTTGTCGAAGCTCTGATTAACCTGCAAGAAGGGTAGAGCAATAGAGGGGGTTCATCTGGGTCCAACTCTGATGCTTAAATGAGTACACTTATATTGTATGAACTCATAATGTAATTAATGTATGCAAATTAAGAGTATTTATAGGTATAGAAGACCAAACCGTTTTTCGTAACTGAATATCTGTATATATTTGTCAGTATGGCTATAAGGATACCATATATTACGGTTATCATGTAATATTGCAGTTGCCTTATAGAATCTTTGTAGAAGATGTGTCTGAGATATGCTGGGCAATATTGTTGTATATTTGGAGTCAGTTGTGGGACTAGAGACGGGATGTTTGACTCTCTTGGCGAACGCTCCCATGTCGAGCACAGTGGGAGGCTTTGACCGTGTTCTTGGCGACCACTAAGGATTTTGACGAACATTTTAGTTACGCGTTTGATATTGGACCGATCTATCGGTTCCAGCTTACCCTGAATGTAGGTCGGCCCAGTCTTGAAATGTTTGGGTTGCCCCGTCTGGAATGATATTGGGCCGAGAAGGCCTAGCGGGTGTTATGCCATATTGGGTTGTCACTATTGATACCGAACATGAGCCACCACTAACTTGAGATTTTTTGGTATTTTCTCGCCTCAATTTATATGAAGGTGTAGGGTTGTCTAACCGGTGACTTGAAGCACCCCAAAACAAGGATATATGCTGAACTTTGTCCAATCCTTAGTTTAAGTCGAATTAACCCACACAGAACACCCGTAAATTCAATTTTTCATATTTTAATTTTACTTACATGCTATTTATACATTTTAGATTATTTTATTACATATTTTTAAATTAAACTATCTATAAATACAACGTGATTTCGATAGCGTAAAATACCCAGCCCTTCTGTAGCACAAACCCTTACCTCTGCTTCATTTTTTATTTGTTTCTTTCTTTTACTGTTTCTGCAGGTTGGATCGAGATTGTTTTGAACACATCCGAGTAACGACTATGGCGAACAATCGACATGAAAGTTCCGATGAGCAGAGCAACCTTCGGAAAACTAAAACGAACTTACCGTTCAATCCCTAACTGATCGATGCAGAGAGGTGTGTGGCTTCGGTTATTTCACATAAGGGGGTTAAGGCTGCTGCAATTGGTAATGTGCTGAAAATGGCTTGGACTAGATTTGGGTCGGTTACAATTGCGGACATAACTGATAGGATTATTATGCTGGAATTCGAAAATGATGAGGATCGTAGACAGATTTTTGAATTATCACCATGGTTCATTAGGGACATTGCTTAAGTATACAGAAGTGGAAGCCCAATTGTAGTATAACAGAGGTGGAATTTAGATGGGTGCAATTCATGGTTCAGGTTCAGGTTCACGGTTTAGGTCTTGAGAAGTTTAGTGTCGGGAATGCTCAACGGATAGGAAATCAGATTGGGAGGTTTGTGGAAACAGAGGACGAGGTTGAGAGTAGGCACAAAACGGTCATGAGACAAGATGTGGAGGTTGATGTAAAAGATCCGCTTCTTGCGGGGTTCTAATGGATAGATTCGCAAGGTAACGAGAAGTGGGCAACCACAAAATACGAACGGTTGTCCAACTTTTGTTACGGGTGTGGATGCTTGGGACACACGACCCAAGCACGCAATCGTAAGGTGGTTATATCCGAGGAGGACAAGGAGAAGTCGATGTATGGACCATGGACAACGGGTGTGAGACCCAAACCACATAAATCAAGGAAGATTGGTGGACAAAACGGTGAGGAAGCACGAACAATAGATACAAACCATAGAACGTGGTTTGGTATAATGATCAGTCGAAGAAAAGTGCGGAGGGGGGAGATAGAGCGAATGAGAATGGGAAAGAGCAGGAAGTAGGAGAGGGAGACAAACAAATTCGAACGAAGCCCATGGACAGTGATGATCAGAAAAGGGGGATGTGCACAGGAGGTGAAGAGGGATGAATGAATCAGGCAGAGGGCAACCAGGTCACACCGGAAAAAAAGGTATGGACCTGAATTTGCTACCAAAGGAACTCAACATCATCCCTCATCCTATATACAAAGGAATGATACCAAGACTTACATACATAGGGACAGAAGGGGAGGTGATGCAAACAGAATTGCCTCCCACATGGCAAAAAACCGAACACAACATGCATATGGATATGGAGGGCGTGAGAGGCTCTTTGCTGGAAAGGAAACGTCGATACCTCACCCCCAATACAGAACTAGCCGAGGGTAACACAGCTACCAGGCGAACCGGAGCCCAGGCAGAGTGTTGAGACACTAGAGATTCCACACTCCTATCACGTTAAAACACCTCTTTAATCCCCAAGAACATATGGGAGGGATGACACAATTGTGAAGGAGTCGGGACTTAGTCCTTTTTTGAAAAAAATGACGTTAAAGAGACCAAGGTAGGGGATGAGGAGGAGATGGACCGGAGACAGGTTAGGATAAGGGGGATGGAGATGGAAACAACTAATAAGAAAGCTGTGGTAAAGGGGAAAAGGGAATGGACAGAAAGAATACGAAAGATTTGAAGGGAAGGAAACGATCAGTGATGGGAGGACAGAGCAAGAAAAATCCTCATACAGAAGATGAGATTGGAATATAATAGGTGAACAAAACACGGGTTCTGGTGGTTGTCCCACAACAGCCACACAGGATCAATGAGCACAATCTGCTGGAATTGTCAGAGTCTGGGGTCTTCGCTGACAAATCAACACCTAAAAGACCTAAATGGGAGGTATCACCCGAAGATAATATGCCTATTAGAAACAAAAAAACGGGGATACTTTCTGTGAGCTGATCAAAAATCAGGTCGAGATGGACCATGCGTATTATGTGGAACCAAGGGGAACATCAGGGGGAATGACTTTATGGTGGAACGAGGATACGAGAGTACGAGTACTGAGTGCGGATCCGAATGCCATAGACACGTTTGTAGCATTCAAGAATCAAAGGGTACCGATGTTCATTACATGGGTGCATGCGGAAACGGACAAACGAGAAAGGAATCTGAATTGGAAGGAAATAAGGAGAAGTGGAACAGGTAGGCGGGATGCATAGATATGTCAAGAGGATTTTAATGCGATCACACACCATCATGAGAAGCATGGGGGCCGACGCAAGACACAAAGACAAATGGATGAATTCAATAATTTCATCAATGACATATGCATGGAGGATATGGGTGCGAGAGGGCAAAGATTCACGTGGTGTAGCAATAGAAGGGGCAGGATAGGGTATATGAGTCACTAGATCGGATGATTATGAATGAAAGATGGGCTACCAAGTTCCCGAATGCAAAATGTGTAAATGAGGTTGTTGTGGGATCCGATCATGCTCCACTAGTCCTAACTTTGGAGGAAGGGAGGAGGAGAAGGGTACGAAACTTCCGCTTTGAGGAAATGTGGCTTGAAAACCCTGAGTGTAAGGAGGTTATTCGGGATGCTTGGAAGGACAATGACCGAGAGGGGCAGAGAAGGAAGTTATGGCCGAAATTGGGAGGATGCAGACGGAGTTTGAAAGAATGGAGCAAAGCACGGTTGGGGAACAACATGAAGGAGATGAAAGGGCTAAAGACAGATTGAAAGCCATTGGTTTAAGACAATTGACTGAGGCTACTTCTAGGGAAGAGATCGACCTAAGGGAGCATATAAAAGAGTTGTGGAGACGATAAGAGATATATTGGAAACAAAGGTCGAGAATCAAGTGGTTCCAAAATGGAGATCGTAATACAACATTCTTCCATTTGACAACAACAACGTGAAGGAGAAGGAACCAAATATCCTGATTGCAAACAGATTGGTGGGAGATATTTAATAAAGGAAGGGGCATTAGAAATGAGATATGGTAGCATTTTAACAAAGCGCTCGAGACCGAGCATACAGAGATAGAGGAAGATATGTTAGAATGCATGTCGCGACAAATCAATGGGGAGATGAACACTGAACTGACCAAGGAGCTCACAATGGGGGAAGTTAAATCAGCGGTCTATCAGTTGGGGGGGAATTAGGTCACCGGGTCCTGACGGTTTTCCGAGGTTGTTTTATCAAAGGAACTGGGAGGTAGTGGCCCTAGATGTGCTCAATGCGGTCAAAGCCTTCCTCGAAACACGTAATTTCCCAGCATCCCTTACCCAAACCCACATAATACTTATTCCTAAAATCCCTAACCCTATATGTACTGCATATTATAGACCTATAAGCCTATGTAATTTCATTTATAAAGTCATATCGAAGGTATTAGTCAATCGACTAAAGGTATTCCTTGCAAATATGATCACCCCTTTTCAAAGTGCGTTTGTGGAAGGTCGACTCATACAAGACAACATAATGGTTGGGCATGAAGTATTCCACCATTTGAGAATGGGCAAAAACGAAAATGGAGTTGAATGCGTAATCAAACTTGACATGCAAAAGGCGTACGACCGGGTGGAGTGGGAGTTCCTTTTAAGAAGCCTAGAGCAAAGGGGTTTTGGATCAAAATGGATTGGATGGATGAGAGCTTGTATAACGACTCCTATCTACCGTGTCTTGGTAAATGGGGAGAGAACGAACTATATCCGACCGACAAGGGAACTAAGGCAAGGTGACCCACTATCACCTTATCTATTTATTCTAATGGCGGATGTGCTATCAAGACAGGTAGAATGGGAAGTTAAGGAGAGAAGATTACACGGGATCATAATGAGGAGAGGATGCCTGGAGTTACACCACCTATTCTTTGCAGATGACTCCCTATTTTTCAATAAGGGAACGGTCGATAATGTCAAACACATCAAGAAGGTGGTCATGAAGTACTGTAGAAATTCAGGCCAAAGGATAAACGAGACAAAGTCAAGCCTAACGTTCAACGGAGGGGTGGATGGGGAAACAAGAAAGACGATAGAGGATGTGTTGGGTATATTAAGCCAGGTATCCAAAAACGAGGCTTTGAGATACCTAAAAACCAGAATCACGGACAAACGGTAGGGATGGAGATCAAAGACACTAAATCAGGTGGGGAAGGAGGTGCTAATAGAGGCAGTGATCACAGCAATACCAACGTATGTGATGAGCATTTTCAAACTTCCTAAAGCATGGTGTGCGGAGATAAATGCGATGATAGTGAGATTCTGGTGGGGAGGGGGATACGATTAAAGGAAAATACATTGGAAGAGATGGGAAGCCTTAGCCAAGACAAAAGAAGGCGGAGGTATGGGTTTTAAAGAGTTGGAAACCTTTAATGTTGCCTTACTTACTAAGATGGCGGATAGAGCAAACAAAAAACTGGGTGCCCTTTCGGTGACAGTTTTGAAGGGGCTCTACTTCCAAAATGGGGACATCATTTCAACCATGAAAGGGGGGCGAGCATCTTGGGCATGGGCGAGCCTTATGAAGGGGCGAGATGTATTAATTAAGGAGGGAATCTGGGCGATCGACGATGGAGAGACGATTCATGCGGCCACAGACCAATGGCTATACAACAAAGTGGGGTTTAGGGTTGAACCAACCGAAGCATGGAATCTGAACCAGGAGATAAGGGTGGGGCAGCTGTTCGACAGCATCCAAAGGGGATGGAACGAATAGCTGTTGAGAAGCTTGGCCACGCCAGAAGATGTCACCCAAATCATGAGCATTCCGATCCCGAACCAGGAGAAGAAGGATACCATTATGTGGCGGTACACAGACCATGGTCGGGTATCCGTGAAGACAGCCTACCACAGGCTGAAGGAGGTCGGACATAAATTGACATGGTGCTAGAGCCACATCGATCTGGAAATCAGTGTGGAAGGCTAAAGTAGCACCGAAGATCAAGACCTTTGCCATGAAGCTGCTAAAAAATTCCATTCATGTGATGGTAAACCTGAGACGGAGGGGCATGGAGGTAGAGGCGACATGTCCCATATGTGGTTTGGTTGAAGACGTGGAACATATGGTTTATAGGTGCAGCTGGACAAAGCTCGTCTGCTTTGGCAGTCACGGGGTGGGAGAACAATACCATCCAAGGCCGACTATGATGGAATGGATCATGGATAGGAGGAACGAGGGCTAACAAAACAACTGCGGGAACTTTGGTGGAGGCTCTGTCTAATCACGGCATGGAAGATATGGAATGCACGATGCAAGCAGGCCTTCGAGCAGAGGCAGTCAAATCCGACTGAGGTGCTGGAAAGCAGTTGCCGAGAGTGTGAAAAAGGGGTACAAGGTAGTCGACAGGCTGCACAAGGAATCAGATCGTGGCCACGACATACATGGGGGAAACCAGCAAATGGATGGGTAAAGATCAACTGTGATGCTTCGTGGTGTCGGGAATCAAAGATGGGAGGGATAGGAGTCATAGCAAGAGATGATACGTGAAGGGTCATTGGTGGGGCAAGCCAAAGGAAAAAAGGATGGAACATCGAGGCGCTCGAAGCAGAGGCGATACTAATAGGAATGTTACTTGCACGGGAAAAGCATTGGGAAAAGGTCATCCTCGAGTCAGACTCAGAAACGATAATGAAACAAATCCAAGGAAGAACAACCAACTGGAGGTACGATGTAGTTTGCTCGGAAATACAATCAAGGGCAACACGATAATTTGGTCAACCACTAGACGAACGGCGAACGAATGCGCTAATTGGATTGCCAAACAATCAAGAATGGGAGTGCAACTACAAAATTGGGTGTCACAACCCCATTCCCGCTAGTTTTCATTTTAAGTAGAGATTGTAATAAAGTGGATGTGAACGGTTATGAAGTATGAATGAAATTCTCGAGTTTATGATCACAAAAATAAATAAATAAATAAATAGAATATTGTGTTTGCTAAATAATGACTCAATCTTATAATATGTAGGGCTAACAAGTTCCTACGAACTACGATAAAATGACATAGATATGCACGGAAAACAATCGTATTCGTGGAAGCATATGACAGAACAATAACACGGTAGAACGAACACGATAATACGAAAGCATTTTCGTGTCATGTTCGTGTTTAGGTATCAGAGCACGGCACAGACGAGAACACGATAAAATTGAACGTTTGTTTTGCCAACTATAAATTTGGACTTGAAAACATATATTTTTTTAAATATTTTTGTACACAAGTATCATTTAGTAGCTTTTAAAAGTATACTTAGATATTTAATTTCTAGAGTTTTTCAATTATACATTAAAAACTCGTGAAATCTATTGTTTGAATTGATAATTCATATTATGAACAATTCGTTATTTTGATATTTTCTTATGAAACTCGCATGTGAAATATAACTGACTAATTTAACACAACACGACATGAACACGCACGAAAAATTGTGTGTCGTGTTCGTGTTGAGGGATATGACACGATAAGCTTATTGTGTACCTTCGTGTTTCATAAGTGTCACACGATAAATGTATTGATATGCACGATATAACACACGTACGCACGATAAGTCACTCCTAATAATATGTCATCTTCATCATCTAAACACCTTCAATAATAAAAATTAACATAATAATATTTGCACAACATTATAATACTCTGAAAATGTAAAAATCAATATGAAAAATAATCAAATATCAGAAAAAAAAAATCAAAATGTACAAGATCATTATGCAAATCATCGATTTTAACCTCAAAACAAAATTAAACTGGGCTCCATGAGGTGCACATTCTCCTTAAGGCAATTTCGCTGCTCTCACCCGTAGGTTTGCACTTGAGGATTTACGAACGATCCCCTCACATGATACAACAATATCGTTTGTAAAAACTAGCACCGATTTTCTCCTGACTAAACTGAGAAACATCTGAACAGAGACAGAAGAACCTAACACGTTGGTTAACAGAAAAGAAAGATCAAATACAACGATCGAAAAGAGTATGGCCAACGTCGACATGGTCGTTAGAGGTGAATAATAAAAAAAATTATAGAAGAGATTCTCAATTATTGGATTGTCTTCTTCTAGGATTTGAACAGGAGAAAACTCATATTTATGGAGTGAGAATCGTAAATAGTAAGTGAATATACTCAATGTGGTAGAATTTTCATTCGGTCCAATTACAAAAACCACCCAAATTTACAAAACTTTCACAAATTAATCCATTTTTTCTTCAAGGTCGGTCTCGGGCTCGGGCTCGGGCTTTTTTCTCGAAAGCCCGTTTAGGACCGGCCCAGACCGAATGTATGTGGATTTGAGATTTTCATAATACCACACCAAAAAGAATGTGGATTTTGGAGGTTTTCTATCTCTATAAAAGGTGCATCTTGATAAATTTATTAAAGAATATAGAGAGTTCATAGTGTTTCTTTGAGAGGTGAACTATTCCTTCGCCTTTTACTAAAGAATACTGTGAACTCATAATTTTTTTTTTTTTTTGTAGATTCGGTCCAGGACCAAGACTGGCCCGAGTCAAGAAAGACCGACTCGGACGGGCTTTTTTGGCTGAGGTCGGTCTCGGTCTCGGTCCTCCAGAAGGCAAGACCGAAATTTCAGTCTCGGTCTTGCCTTCCGGACCGGACCGGCCCACCCATAATCAGCCCTAGTCACTATGGCATGCCAGTCATCCTTACTTTTAGGGACTTTTTATTCCTGTTTCGTAGTTGGGTTCTATATACTGGAGGGTGTTTTCATGCATGTAATTCCTATTTTTTGGGAGTCCTTTATTCCTACAGATCTCCTATTGTTAATTCTTTTCTTTGGTCAGGCGCATGTCTATTGTGGTTGCGCCATATGTCATTTAAGGACTGGTTGCGTGCCCCCGAGCTACTTATCTTATCTTTTATCCTTTAGTGACACAACTGTTCTTTTTACTTTTCATTTCGCCCCCGAGGTGATTTCATCATTAGGGGACTATCGTGTTTATGATAGTTATCACTCCTTAATAATTTCCCATTTATGGTTTGACGTGACCTCTTCCTTACTTTTTGACTATTTAGGTTGAAGTCTTTCTTGTTCTTCTTGGTACAAGAAAATGTACTTTTGGAACCCTTCTGATTTCTCGCTCTTCTTTACTTATAGTCATACAAGATTTTTCATGTTGCCATTAAGTCCTCTTGTATTCCTCTGTCTGTCGTTGCCGACATGTACACCTTACTTGTAACTTGCTTCGGGATAATATTATTTAGAAGTTTTATGTTGGCAGGACCCTTTGTAGAATGAAGTGCATTCTTATCGTATTGACCTCAATTTTTGTTTATGCATCACCTAATAGTAGTTCCTTTAGTGCCACATTAATTATGGCCTTGGGATGGTGCTTTATTTGTCGACTTGTTGTCCTCGGGTGGCTTTCATTTTTTGGACATAGGGATGGTGATTATAAGTCGAACTATCCTCATTTTTTATTTGGATTCGCTTGTTTTATGTGTGAGTAATCTACGCAAGGAAGTCTCACCCATACTTTCACGCTCACGAAATCACCATCTTAACGAACCAACTTTTGAAACATTTCGTACAAAAATTGGATGCCTATGGTTGGATGATCAAATGTCCAGTAGAATTGAGAGGTTTAAAAATTACCTATGCACCCAAGGTTGCAATCAAAGGTTAGGTGTTAGTTGTTTTGATAGTAGAACCATCAAGTTCAGCAAGCTAGGCAATTCCATAAATAACAAAACTGCCTCAATCACTAATAGAAATTTGGTAGTTATACTAGATAGTTCTTCATCCTCTAATGGCTCGAGGACATGCTTAGTCCTGACCCTTGACCGTTAGCGAGTCGTTATGACACACCTTATTTCTGACCTTTAAGGCCATGTTTATTGTGAATCCCAATTAGTAGTAAATCAAGGGAAAGAGGAAGAGTATGCAACTAAAAAGAAACAAATGAAAAGGTACCCCTAAAGGAAGAAAAGGCTCTGACCCAAGGTTGTAAGGATTTCCAAATTGAAGTCATCCCTAGAGAGTCCAACCAGGAGGCAGGCATGCTCAGTAAATACACTTGGGGTATGACCGCATGACACTTGAAAACAAAGTTCATTTCATGGAGAGAGTCCTCATTTCTGCTACAACGCCCAAGGAATCAATGAATGTTGAAAACTCTCTAGATTGGAAGTCGCCTATCCAAACATATTTAGAAACAAGTGACGCCTCCATCAACGAATTAACAACCACAAATATCATATTTCTAAATAGTACTTACCTGATCGTCAATGGGATCCTTTACAAGAAAAAATATTACACACCCTATATACGGTGTGGCACCCAACCAAATGCCAAGAAAATCATTAGGTCACTACAGGAGAGAGGGCATATACCAGCTAAACTTCACGGCTCAATGTATATTGAACCGTGGAAAATGAAATTAAATTGAGAATAATGGCTCAAATAACATTGAGTCGTTATTAAGTATTTTTTACGGCTCAATGTACTCAGTCGTTGCCTTTATTCACGGCTCAAAACCAAATGAGCCGTGATAAATGGGTAAATTGTTTTTACAAAATATATTATCACGACTGATATGGGGTTGAGCAACGAAAAAAGGACAAGAAGAAAACAAATACAAAATTTATCACGACTCGTTGTGATTGAGATGTGAAAAAAGGAGAAGAAGAAAAAAAATAAAGGAATTTCATTTTCCCACTCTGCTTTTGTCTTCTTCACTATGCTTAATATTTAAATAAATTCAAAAAAAATCATTTTCCCACTCCTTTTGTCTTCTTCAGTATGCTTAATAATTAATAATATAACCAGTAATGGAGCCTACTATTCTTTTGTCTTCTTCACTATCTTTTTGTCTTCTTCACTATTCTTTTTCGAATCTCCATGGTCTGGCACTACTACTTTCGCCGCATGGAGCCTAAGCCACTACTGCTTTTCGGAATCTCCATGGTGCACTACTGCTTTCGGGCATGGAGCCTTGCTTTTCCGAATATCCATGGTGATCCGTCTTTCGGGCATAGAGCCTTGCTTTCAAGCAATGAAGAAAGCACCTCCTTGCTCGACGAAGAAGGCAGCTTCGAGCTGCATTCGGAGCTGGAGCTGCAGGACGAAGACGGAGCTGTAGTAACCAGAGCGTGGAGAGCGGACGAGACACTGGCAAAGAGTGGCGATGGACTCGACTCCTCGTTCTCCGACGAGACGCTGGCAAATATTATGGACGGGGAGAGTGGGGAGCTGCAGGAGGTCAAACGCAGGTCAAGGCCGGAGCATGAGGTTCTCTAGTGCTCCGTCGGCGGGGGGAAGGCTCGGGAGGATGGGTTCGCCGGGGGAAGGCTGGGGAGGATGAGTTCGCCGGGGTGAGAGGTTGTGGTGCCTGTGAGAATCATATTTTTTTAAAATGAAAATAATTGTCATAGCTCAATATAATTGAGCCGTGAAAATTAAGAATTTTAAAATAATAAATAATTTCCACGGCTCAATCGAAAGTGCCGCCATAATTATTTTGGCGGCACTTTCGATTTTGGACCGGGAATTATCACGGCTCATTTTATATTGAGCCGTGATAATTGTCCTGACACTTCATCTCACTGCTCAACTCCCATAGTGGGTAATTATACGAATGTTGCGCTACTTGCCGTGAGGGTGCAAAATAATTCTTCGAAATGCCTTAAGTCAAGGCTATTATTGACCCAAAATGAACTAAGAGGTGGCGAATTTGGTTAAGATTTTCGAGTCTTTCCAAAAGTACTCTCCCAGAATTGGGCACCCCCAGTAGAATCGACCTTCATTTAGGTCGTTTGGCCCTTCGTGCAGTAGGGTTTCAATGTGCTTGGAACATTGCCTAAGTCAAAGGGTCAAAGAACTTACGTAATCGTAGTCATTGACGTTCTTTCAAAATTTATCAAGGTTAAGACTCTAGCAACGACAATAGATTTTTAGGTGATTAAATTCCCTAAATCAAGAATAGTTCCCTATATAGAATTCCTAGGATAATGGTCAGTGAAAATGGTCCTCAGTTCGTTGGAAAATAATGTAAATGATTATGGGAAGACCTAAAAATTGAGCATTGCTTTGCTTTGATAGGACATGCTTAGAAAAGTGACAGGTTGAGTTCATCAACAAGATCATTATGGACGGTTTGAATAAAAGTTTTGATGCCTTACGATGAAATTGGGTTACAAAGAATGTGCTATGAACCATTCAAACGCCAAAAAGGTAACTAGAGAAACTCCATTATGCGTGGTGTAAGGTTATGAGCTTGTGACTCCAACGGAAGTTGTTGAAACTCCTCACCAAGTACAATACTTTCAGGTGATACCAAATGACAAGCAAAGACGCATCAAATTAGACGTAGATGATGAAAATTGATAGGCCTTATAATAAACACAAAGAATAATGTGTCTCACCACCACATGATATTACAATAGACAGGTTAACACCCGTAAGTTTTTACGGGGAGATGATGTGGAGAATAAATGAATCCTCATGCCATGACAAAATCAATGAACTATCTCCCAAATGGGAAGGTCCTTAAAAGGTCATTGCCATCGCGCCTCAGTTACAAACTTAAGGATTAAAGTCCACACATCAGTACTTAATAGTTTACTAAAAGGGAACAAATTAAAGATAATTTGACTTCATTGCAAAAGGGATTACTTACAAAATGAAGTAAATAAAGATACAAGAATCCTATGATGTCGCCTTTATATCCTCAAGTGACTCACTAGTATCACTTAGGTCTTTTGTAGATATGTGTGATGCCTCGACCTCCTGCACCACCTTCTGAGCTTTCTCCTCCTCTTTCTTTTAGAAACAAAAGGGCACAAAAGCCCTTTAACCTGATCAACCATAAATTTCAGTTAAGCTTCCTGGATTTTCACCAAGTCACTACATAGTATAATGATCTTTGCAAGACAACCGTTTTTTGTGGCCTCACGAAGTCGCCGCACTTCTAGTAGGCCTCGACGACTCCCTCAACTTGAGCGTTAACGAGTTCCCTCTCTATGAACGTTGCCTCTGTTTTGGCTCTACTAGCAGCACACTCTTTGAACAACGTTGCCACCCTCTTCTCAGCTCTCTCGGCATGCTCCAAGTAGCATTTGCTGCCTCCTCGCCTTATGTTAACTTGGATGAAAATTGGGCAATCTTGACCACAACATCCTTGGACTTGACAATGGCCTCATCTTTGAGGCGACACTCTTCCTCCTAATCCTTTAAAAGAACAACATTTATCGCCTTCAATTTCGACGCCTTAGACGCCTCAATTTCTAAAGCGGTACACCTATGCGCCAAAGTTAAGGTCAACACCCTTAACCTGTGTCTCTATTGCTGACATCCTGTAAAAAATACAATATATGATAAACGTCCTAGTATAAAATAGAATCTATAATAAACTTACTGGGTCGAATGTGGTGAGGTAGAGTTTCACCGTCCTTACATTGTAGCGTAAGGGAGGGCGTTCCCAGGAGGGACGATGACACTCAGAAGCTTCAATGTCAAGTCGGTATGGTTCAGATTGACACCTTCCACAAGGCATACACCTTGTTGCCTCTACTTCTTTTGATGTACCTCGAACAAATCTTCAACATGTTGAACCGAGACCCTTGGTACCGTTTCATCGCTAGGTGACAGTTGCAAGGAAGGGTGATCAGGTGACGCCTCCGTATGGATGATGGAGTGCGCTAAAGTGAAAGACACCCTTGAAGTTGTATTGGCAAGAGGTGTTTCCTTAGGTGTCGTCTTCTTATGAAATGGAGACCAGTGACCATATGAATAAGCCTTTTCTGAAAGAATAAGAGTGTTGGAACTTGTGTAAAATGGGGGGCATATATCGCTTTGTCGCTAAACATGCAGTTGCCCTTCAAAATACTTTGTAATCTTTATAGAGAGAGTAGGGGATCCCACCTTTATACACTCCCAAAATAGCATTGATCTCATCATCAAGATATAATGGATTCGTAGTCAAGCGATCCACTAACTTAGTCTTCTCCTTCTTGAAGTGATACTTCCTCTTTCTTCTTTTACTCAAAGGACTGTCTTAAAGAGGAAAGACTATTGTCAACGCCTAAGGAGAATTATGAAAATAAGGATCGAACATATTGTCGAATCCTACAAACCAAAAAGATTTAGCATTCATTTGGCGGATTTGTGGTTATGAGGATTTGATGGTTGCACCAATGAGTGACACCTCAGTTGTCTTTCTCATTTGTAGGGGATGGATTTTTCGATTGATCCATGAAAAATTACATAGATGAAAGTGTGGATAGAATGAAGAAGACAATGTTTTGCATATGAAAAGTAGTATGGAATTCTTGGATGATCAGACTATAAGGGTTAGTTCTCCTAATATACAAAGTATTAGGGACTAACTAGAAAAGTAGTAAACTTAGGGACCTAACAATTAAGGACATGACTTCTAATCCACACTAACGTAGTACTGTAACATTGCATGTACTACTCTTGTCCTCTTGTTCGTCATTAAAACCGTCAAATTGGTGAAAATTGTCAGCATGATTGAAGGATGACTTTGTCAAATTCAGCAACAGCAAAAGCAAAAGTAAAGAGCAAGAATGTCAAAAGTTAAATAGTAAGGTTGAAATTAGTAGTAAAGTGTAATGAGTATGTATGCCACTAGAATAGAAAGACAAAGTAGTATATGTACCTGTGATTCTGGTTGAGCTGAAATATATCAATGAAGGAATTCTAGATATGGAGAGTTACCTTAGCAACATGGTATCAGAGCATGGTTTCTGATTCTGAAACTCAACCTCAACTGATTCAACATGAAACTCAATCCACGCTAAAGCAACCGCAGAAGACCAACGAAAAACATGGATCTTGAAGCTTCAAACAACATTGGCGCCTCCAAGATCCGGTCTTCTCAACAATCGTCGTCGTACTTGGCCCACGAAGGCTCCTTCGAACGCAACGAGTTGTTCCTAAACGGCCAGATCCCCGATCTGGACGCCGACGACCCTAACTCGAAATCGGAGATCTTAGGGTTGAGCAACAAATCTCTCAGTCGAAGGATGAGATCCATGTCTCCCATAAGGAACATGTCCATCGACTGGAACTATGACACCGACAAAGACATTAGTGTCTTCGAGATCAAATCTTTATCCTCCGAGGAGTAACCCGACGCCGGCAACAACACAACGTCAGTCTCGATTTCGTTGTCGAGGTCTTCGTCAGTCTTAGCAGCCGCAACCGTGGGAAGGGAAGGTGGAAATCCTTCCATCGGTAACCCTAAACTCAGCCTTCTTAAAATAATGAATGGAAATGCAGGAGATTTGATGGATGAAAATGGTGGAAATTCTATTTTCTCCACTAAAATGGTGGGCCCGGGTCTACACTTAATGAATGGGAATGCTTTTGTCTCCACTAAAATGAATGCAGGAGATTCCCTCGTCAACATGAAAGGAAATGGTGGAAATGCTATTTTCTCCACTAAAATGGTGGGCCCAGGTCTACACTTGATGATGGATGAGGATGGTGTAAACTCTCAAATGATTCGGCTAGAAAGAAGCAGCTGGGCCCATATCTCCCATGAAATTGAAGATTGGGTCGTGAGGTGTGGCCGGGCCCAGGCATATAGCCAGGCCCAAAATCGGAGGACCCATGAAAAAACTTCCGAGAATCGGGCCTATTCTGTTCTTTACAAAGGTGGATTTAAAAATAAAAATTGGATTTTTGAATGCGGTGCCACGGACACTATGACGTATGATGCACGTGATCTTAGGAATATTGTGAAGTCTCGGGTTGAATATATTAATACTGCAGATGGGGCAAAAGTTCAAGTGATGGTAATGGGAACATTAGAAATTTCTCTGACCCTGAAGATATCAAATTGTTTACTCGTTCCAAATCTCTCGAATAAATTATTGTCGGTATCTCATGTCACTAGGGAAGTGAATTGTACTATGGTGATGAATCTGAATTTTTGCATACTGCAGGATATCCAAACGGGAGTGATTACTGGGCGTGGCACTGAGCACGCTGGTCTGTACTACGTTGATGAAGTGGCTAAATAAGGTTCAGTGTTACTTGCTCACGGATCGTCAGAAAGAGAGACTTGGCTATGGCATAGGAGATTGGGTCATCCATCCTCAGGTTATCTAAAACTCTTATTTCCTAAGTTGTTTTTGAATAAGAGTGATAATCTTTTTTTGTGAGACTTGTATTCTTGCAAAACGTCATAGGAAAACGTTAAAGCCAAATAGTACTCGTGTGAATTCCATGTTTTCCTTAGTTCATTCTGATGTGTGGGATCCAACACCTATATCTAGGGGTCAAGGTCTTAGGTATTTTGTGTTGTTTGTCGATGACTGCACTCGTATAACGTGGGTGTATTTTTTAAAACAAAAATCTGAAGTGTTTGACAAATTCACTCACTTCTTCCAAATGATCCAAAATCAGTTTCAGAAAAACATTCAAGTTCTTAGGTCTGATAATGGGGGGGTGGGGGGGATTCGTCAATCAACATATGAAAAATTTCTTTTCAGAAAAAGGAATTATTCACCAAACCTCTTGTCCTCACACTCCAGAACAAAATGGTGTGACCGAAAGAAAAAATCGGAATCTCCTTGAAATGACAAGATCCCTACTCATTGAGTCCAAAGTACCAAAAGCATTCTTGCCTGAAGCCGTTGCCACGGCAACATATCTTCTTAATCGCCTCCCTACAAAAATCCTGAATTTTAAAACTCCGCTTGATATTCTTTCTGAAATCACCAAAGTACCCTCAACACTCAGTTTATCTCATCGGGTCTATGGGTGCTCTGTATTCGTACACATACCTAAAAATGATTGCACCAAATTTGATCCATGTGTAGTCAAGTGTGCATTTGTAGGATATGGAGTCAATCAGAAAGGGTATCAGTGTTATGATCCTAAAACTCGTCACGTGTTCACCACAATGAACTGTGATTTCCTTGAAACGGAGTATTTTTATCACCAGTCCAGTGTTCAGGGGGAGAGTCTTACAATAGATCCACTAGATTGGGTGTGTAGTCCAAATATCTCCTATGATAGACAAAGTCTCTCCTATGATGATCCAACAAAGCTGGTAAATCGAAATATCAGGCCAACATCTGATACGCCAGTCACGACTAGCGAACTAAGGGTCACAACTAATACTCCACCATTTGAGGTATCCGAAGTAAGCCCGATAAGCCCATCTGAACCCCAAGATGATACTCCACCATTTGAGATATCCAAAGTAAGCCCGGTAAGCCTATCTGAACCCCAAGATGAAAAGGTTCTGGTTGAAGAAACGGAAGAACAAGAAGAGGTAATGACTGGAGGGTACAAATTACCTCCAAGAGAGAATCGAGGGAGGCCTCCTAAGAGATACACACCGGAGAGGGAGTCAAGTAGATCCAGGTATCCGCTGGCAAATGCAGTAAGGGGGAGACTAAGTAAGGAGACGAAGGCATTCACAATGTCTATTCTCACAGAAGAAGTTCCAAGAACGATTAACGATGCTCAACAATCCAAGAATTGGCAACAAGCTATGGATGTTGAAATAAAGGCTCTAGAGAAGAACAAGACATGGGAGATTTGCAGGCTACCGGTTGGAAAGAAACCAGTAGGGTGCAGGTGGGTGTATACTATCAAGTACAGGCAAGACGGGTCCATTGATAGATACAAAGCAAGATTGGTGACAAAAGGATACACTCAGACATACGGAATTGACTACTCCGAGACATTCTCGCCTGTAGCCAATATGGATACAATCAGAGTATTGTTGTCTATAGCTGCAATTAAAGACTGACCTCTCCACCAGTTCGATGTGAAGAATGCATTTCTTCATGGAGATCTTGAAGAAGAAGTGTATATGGAGATTCCACCAGGATACATAAATAAAATTCAATAAGAAAAGGTGTGTCAACTAAAAAAGGCACTTTATGGTCTGAAACAATCTCCTAGAGCGTGGTTTGGGAGATTCACTATAGCCATGAAAAAATATGGGTATAAGCAGAGCAACTCAGACCATACCTTATTCTTGAAAAAAAACAGGAGATCTAATAACCTTTTTAATAATTTATGTTGATGACATGATTATCATAGGGAATGATATAAACGAAATGCACAGGCTCAAGAAGAACCCGTTTGAAGAATTCGAGATGAAGGATCTCGGGATGTTGAAATACTTTCTTGGAATCGAGGTACTAAGATCAAGAGAAGGGATCTTGATATCTCAAAGGAAGTATACTCTGGATTTCTCTAACAGAGACAGGGATGTTGGAATGCAAACCAGCTGAAACTCCAATGGTGGTAAATCATGGCTTACAACTATCAGAAGGAGCGAGACTAGCAGACAAAGAACGATATCAAAAGTTGGTGGGCAAACTCATATATCTCTCACATACTCGACCAGACATAGCGTATGCGGTTGGGGTGGTAAGTCAGTTTATGCATCAACCTCAAGTTGAGCATATGGAAGCAGTCATGAGAATTATGAGGTATCTGAAAGGCACCTCATGACACAGAGTTTTGTTTAGAAGAAGTGTTTATCTGGAAATCCAAGGATATACAGATGTCGACTGGGCAGGCAACCAACTGATCGAAGTCCACGTCCGGATATTTTACCTTTATTGGTGATAATCTGGTGACCTGGAGAAGCAAGAAGCAAAAGGTTGTGGCTCTCTCAAGTGCAGAAGCAGAATTCTGTGGGATAGCTAGGGGATTAACAGAAGTGCTGTGGCTAAGGAAGTTAATGACAAAGATTGGTTTTCCACCAACCAAGCCATGTGAGTTACTATGTGACAATAAAGTCGCGATAAGTATTTCTGAAAATCCAGTTCAACACGACCGGACTAAACACATTGAGGTGGACAGACATTTCATAAAAGAAAACCTTGAAGCTGGAAGTATCAAACTGCCATTTGTTCGTTCGGAACACCAATTGACAGATATACTGACTAAAGCAGTAAACTCAAAGGTTTTCAGATAAGTACTAGGCAAGCTGAGTATCGGAGATCCGACCACTCAACTTGAGGGGGAGTGTCAGCATGATTGAAGGATGACTGAGTCAAAGTCAGCAAAAGTAAAAGTAAAGAGCAAGAATGTCAAAAGTTAAATAGTAATGTTGAAATTAGTAGTAAAGTGTAATGAGTATGTATGCCACTAGAATAGAAAGACAAAGTAGTATATGTACCTGTAATTCTGGGTGAGCTGAAATATATCAATGAATGAATTCTAGATATTGAGTGTTACCTTATCAACAAAAATGCCATCATAGTCCTCTAGATGCTGAATATGTAACGTAGGTGCTCTTTTCTTTTTTTAAAGTTTGAATGCTGAAGTTTGAGAAATGTTGCTCCTCTTGAACTTGCACACTGATCCACTTGGTGTTCTTATTTGATCTTGTTGGGTGAATTACAAGTTGGCTTCCTGCTGTATTCTTGCTCCACGCTTTGATTTATAGTTGCGTCCCATTTGTATTTAAATTCTCAAAAGCTTGCTGAAATTACGCAGTTTCATTTTTGTTATATTTGGAACAACAATCTATGTTTCATTGCACTGATACCATATAATGAATTTGTACTGTTTTATGATCTAGATCTGCTAAGAACTCTGACACAGACTTGAAATTGGATTGAACTTAACTGAAATTTGTTTGATTAAACTAAACATTTGAACTGAAATGGAAATTGCTGAAAGGAAATAAACTAAACCAAAAGTAGAGAATATGAAAGTAACGAAGGCAACAAAAACAATGAACTGAACAAATATATTTTAATCAGCACGAACAAATAGCAGACGTAGTACTTGAATGTAGAAATAATAGAAAATTAAAACAGAAGTATAGGTAGAATTGAAGCACTGAAACATGAGGTGTAGAATAGATCAGAGTGTGGCAGCATGAGGTGGCACAACTAAATTGTATGGCAGTATGTATGAAAACGTGAAACGGAATAAAAAATTTCAACTCAAATCATCACGTAAAAAAGGGATTTAACAGCAGATGAATTGAATTTAACAGTAGTATCAATAGATCAGCAGTAGACTTGAATGGAATTCGGCAATCAGTTTAGTTTAGTCCAAGACCAGCGTGGACAAAAAAAAAACAATATGATATGTTGAGAATGAAGACTTTTTCAGGGCACCACCACCACTTTCTGAAGTGGAGAAGTCATTCTTATGGTGGACAAGACACTCACTAAGGTGGACAAGACATTCACGAAAGTGGGCAAGCCACTAACCACAGTGGGCAAGGCACTCAGCAAAGTTGCCAAGTCACTGAAGATTGTCATATTTTCCGGTCTATAAGAAGACAACAATGTTGAAGGAAAGAAAAACCACACGAAAGAGATAAGAAAATAAATGGTTGTTGATGTCTTGAGTGTGGGAGAAAATAGTGTTGTATTGTGAGTATTTTAGAGTGCGAGCGATACATATTGTGTGATACAATTTATAACACTATTTGTCTATAGCGAAAGTGTGGGTGTGAGCCGTGGACGTAGCAAAATTGGTGAACCACGTAAATTTCTGTGTCGTTTGCATTTCTCTTAATACATCGAGTCCCAAGGTCCTGCAAGGTGAAAATTATCAGCGGCTAATATCCCAACACAGTGATGAAGTTCAAAAATGATAATTGATTAAATGACGAATAGATGCTCAATCTAGATATGAGATGAGTACATTTTCTCGCAAATGCAATAAATGTGCCGTGGACGTGATTTTAATGTTCATTTCAACACAAAGAACAATCAAAGGACAGATAAAAGACATAAAATGTTGTTTGGGATCACTACAAAATCTGATTCATTACTGAGTTATTTTTGTAAGACTTAATTTTATGCTTATTCAACTAATCGTCAATGAATAAAATAATGAATCTTGAACTACACGCATCTCACGTAGATACATTATGAATCGAGATACATACCTTGTCGATCTAACGGGGGAGTGATTTGAGGATGATGAGATTCTCCACGAATTCTATAGAGATTGAACGACCGCAACTCGAAGGATTCGTTTCTCTCTCATGTGTTCTCTATTTTGTGCATGGTATGATAGAAGTCACCACATTTATTTATAGGGCAGAGAGAGAGAACAAATCTTACCCATTAGAAAAGTCATTTATGTCATTTCTACCAAGGTGGCTAATGAATAGGGTAACGTGTCTAATTAACCTGTGTACATATTAAATTATAAATGTAATTCTATTTCGGACTTTATCATGTGTCACACGTGTGATACATAAACTTACAATTTTGAACATTGTTCCTTACTCTGCTTAATGCCAACGTGGTTTTGTTGAACCTCAACTTCTCCAAGCTAAGCTAAGATCGTAAACTAAACTCCACTCTGCTGGGACGTGACCGACTACAAGACATGAGATGACGAATTTATAAAATCGAGCAAATCAAGAGTCTGAGACATGCGTAGCTTCAAAACCAATATAAAAAGTAGTGATTGTGCACACACAAAATAAAAAAAGTATGTATAAAAACATATATTTAGAAATATGTATATAAGTCTGAACTTACAACTACTGAACTCTTTACAAACAGTCTTCAAGATATATTTTTTTAACAAGTTGAAGGAAATCTTAGTAGAAGGAAACAACATAAAATCTGTGAATTATGTGGTTACAGTTTTTAACACTTCAGAATGCAAAATTGCAAATTGAGTAGGATCTACTTTGGTTGCTAATTTTAGTAAGAAAGCAGAATTAGTCACGAATTCATATCATTTTTGTAAGTTCAGTGGTTGATTTACAATATTTGCATACAAATTAGTGACCAGCTTAGAACTTTATAAAAGGTAACGGTGACCAATTTGTAACATTTGATAAATTGAGAGTAAAAGTATGTGTTTAAGAGTATACCCTATTCTAAGTGAGACACATTTCACAATACTGTAGACTTGGTATAGACACCCAGCCTAGCCAAGATTTCTCCCTTATGATTGCATAACATAATCTTAATAGTCTCTAAAAGAAGTACCTGGCTCCAGGAAAGAAGGCATTCACCCAATGCTCTGATTCTCTCTGTAACACGCAATTACAAGCCTCGGGAGAGATGCTCTTTATGCTATTCACTGCATTCTGAAACCCCTCGACTTTAGTACCATACGCTTCCTCGTAAAGATCGTTCATCATAAACCGCCTCGCCTCATGCGATAACTGCCCTTTAAGGTCCTTGTTGAGCTTCTCAGCAAGGCTGCGTAGACAATACGACTTATTGCAACTCCTAAGATGAAAAGCTGAAACCCGATCTTCCTTCATAAGTAGATTTTAGTTCAAGCTTCTAAAACGGACTGCAACTCTGTCCATCTCGTTAACCCACATCTTCTGAAACGGACTGCATCTCTGAAACGAACTGCATCTCTGAAACAGACTGCATCTCGTTAACCCACAGTCAGATCCCACGTTCACAAAGTACTGCTCTTTCCATCTCTGTCCACCAATCGACAAACAAATTTGATTTGATTTTCATAATCGCCATTCAGAAATTTGATATTAGAGGGGGAAAATATTAAACAGAGTAGTTGGTTACCATGAATAAGTTGGGATAGTTACTGAGATCCAATGATTTGCCACCATCAACAACCACTTGGCTCTAGACCCAAATATTACAGAATTTCAAGCTAAACAATTGCTAAACAATTTCATAAGTGAACAATACTTAAGCTAAGCAACCGATGGAGCTAAGCAAAGCAAATGAACCTGGAGCTGGAGCTGGAGCTGGAGCTGGAGCTGGAGACGAACCGATCGAGACGAAGCTGGCGAAGAAGCTGAAGTCACGACTCCTGGAGCTGTGTCTGCTTCTGTAATCTGTAGTTCACAAGAAGCTGAAGTGAGAACTGAGAAGTCACGTAACTTAACCTAGCAGGAAGACAACGATGAGGAGGTGATTCTCAAGTCCATCCACCGCCAAGACGAACATTTGAAGAGTGCAATGGACATCGTGACACGTTACAAGAAGAAGAGTACCGTCTCCAAGATCCGTTCTGCTTTCACCTACCTAGGCAGCTCCACTAAGGTTGTCGGGACCCTATTTGGTTACCGCCGTGGCCACGTCCACTTCTCCTTCCAAGCCGACCCCAGATCGGCGCCCAACTTCCTAATTGAGCTGGAGGCCGCCACTATTGTCCTTGTCCGCGAGATGGCCTCCGGTCTCGTGAGGATTGCCCTTGAGTGCGACAGGAAGGTTCTCAAGGTCAAGAAGAAGAGCACTCCTAAGCTTCTAGAGGAACCCGTTTGGAGAGCCTACTGCAATGGGAGAAAGTGCGGGTACGGTTTGAGGCGGGACTTTGGGTTTGAAGATTCTCGGGTCCTGCAGGCCCTCGAGCCCGTATCCATGGGTGCTGGGGTCCTTCCTGGTGGTGAACCTGAAGACTCTGATGGAACTACAGATGAGGGAGAGCTCATGTGCATGAGAGCTCGATTCGAGCGGGTGGTGGAGTCACGGGACTCAGAGGCGTTCTACATGCTGAACCCAGATGGCAGTGGAGGTCCGGAACTTAGCCTCTACTTGCTAAGAGTCTAGAGATGGATGATCATAACAAAGCCCAGACAGCTAGCTGGCCAGAGGGTTTCCCCGTTGTTGTGTTCCTTCATAAAGGCTATTTTCCTTGCTTGAAGATCCTACGTACTACGTAGTACATACTTTATATATATATATATATATATATATAAACCATATTGTCTAATTTATGTCGAAGAAATATATATTATAAAAAAAGGTGTGGGTAGGTAGGTGGTTTTGCATTGCATGCCATCAAGCGTTTTTTTAAAATATATATATAAGTTAAGTTGTTCATCCGACTTTTACCAAGAAATTAACTTCATTTAAGTTGGATCACTAATTAGTAGAGAGATTGGGTTAATAGTGTCTTTGAATGTTTCTAGCTACTCTAACTTCGTTTATGTATGACTTTCCCTCGTTTCTAACAAAAACGAAGTTAAGAAATAGATGTTTTAGGAAAAAATCAGATGGTTTTATGGTACGTAGATGAATGGAAGCTCTCGACTTAATCATAATTTAAGATTCGAAAAGGGATACTTTTGGATTTGTTGAATTTGGTAATTGGAGAGAGAGAATTGAACAATAATCTTCTTTATTTTCGCTAGAAGACTCCAATATACACGAGTACTACAATATACACGAGTACTACTATACAGTAGTTGTTCTATGGGAAAAGTCTGAAAAAGGGTCATGATGTTTGAATAAAATGGTTTTCAGTGTCACATGTTTTTTTGTGATTGTTAATGGTACATGATGTTGCCAAAGGATGGTAACCGAACCTTCCGTCGACCCGTCGTTATTTTTTGCCGTTAACTAGTCACGTGCATGTCACGTGGGGCCCATTTTGTACTATGTATGGCGAAAAGACGACACTACCCTCTTCACCCCATGTGGCCCCATTTCAACTCCCATAATCAGTTTCTTATGCACATCTTCTCCAAATCAGACTGAGGGTTCGGTTCCGTTCGACTTATGGCGACTTCTGGCGACTTATGGTTTCTTCTGCACATCTTCTCCGTTCCGTTCCGTTCGACTTCGGCGCAACTACATCAACTCCGGCGACAAAAGGCGAGTAGAGGAGCGTAAGTTCCATTAGCGACTCTGGTAACTTCAGCGACTTCTTCTATGTCGCTTCCAAGGAGTTCCAACCGCGGCGACTTCCAAGGAGCCCGGAGGCACTATGTATAAATAAGGCATCAAATAGGTAATTAAGACACAAACATCCACACAACACAGGTTGTTTCTTGCAATCATGGCACGACTGGGCATGGGTTTAACTCTCCTCTTCTTCTTCTTCCTCCGCTCAGTTGCTTCAACAGAATAATATAAGTATATATATATTGATAGAATATGTTATGCTTACTGAGTTGAGTTCTCTTCAACATATCTAGCTAAATTTTATATCAATTTAGGATTTCAAGATTTGAAACGTATATATCTACCTATATAATTTCTTCAATATATCTATGAATAGACTGTGATAAGCCTGGGGCTGTATGTCAAGATCCACGCTTCATCGGCGGTGATGGACTTACCTTCTACTTCCATGGAAAGAAAGAAGGAGACTTCTGCATCGTATCCGACTCTAACCTCCACATCAATGCTCACTTCATCGGAAGAAGGAACGCGGACATGAAGAGAGACTTCACATGGGTCCAATCTCTGGGAGTCCTCTTCGACACACACCATCTTTTCATCGGCGCCAAGAAAACATCAACTTGGGATGACTCCATCGACCACCTTGCCCTACACTTAGATGGAGAATCCATCGACCTAGCCCAAATCGAGGGTGGTAAGTGGACTTTGTCTTCCTCACCAGCCATCTACTTGAGGAGGATTCAGGAGACAAACTCTGTGGAAATCGAGGTGGAGGATAATTTCCTGATCAAGGCAACTGTTGTCCCAGTCACGGAGAAGGAATCACTCATCCACAAGTATGGTGTGACCTCCGAGGACTGTTTTGCGCATCTTGACTTGAGCTTTAAGTTCTACTCACTGAGTGGAGAGGTTAATGGCGTTCTAGGGCAAACTTATGGAGCCCACTACAAGAGCAGAGTGAAGATGGGAGTTGAGATGCCTGTGTTGGGAGGGGAGATGGAGTTCGCTTCGTCTGGTCTATGCGCCACAGACTATGCTGCCTCCAGGTTTGTCGGACAATTTGCTGCACATAATCATTTATCCATCTCCGATAGTTTTAAGAACCTTGACCTCAAATGTGCGAGCGAAGAAAATGGTCGTGGAGTCATCTGCAAGAGATAGAATACACATATTCCTCCGTTCGTTACTCTTCAAAGTTGGCAACGTATTGTGTGAAGAGATGGTTTCTGGCGGGATTAAAAGGAAGAATAAGGGTAGAATAGGTATCACAAATAACATGTCAGCAAATTGGAACACGTGTCATCGCACGTGATGACATCACGTCTAATTCGAACGGAAGTGAGACGGAAGGACCAAAAACCATATTTTGAAAACATGTTGTACCATATACCATGACGAGGGTTGGAAAACCATTTTGGTCAAACATCATGACCCTTTTTCAGACTTTTCCCTTGTTCTATAACAGAAGTCCTAACCGACTATTTATTGCTTATTACACAAGTCCTTCATTATTCTCTTAAGTAACTAAATCAGTCTTCATACTTCTACATTCCTATTTATTCCTTCGCTATGTCTAGGGGTCCTCTTTATTCCTTCGCAATGTCTAGGGGTGAGCGAGAAAACCGAGACCAAACCGAGACCGACCGTGACCAAACCAAAAAGGTTGGACCCACTACGGGAGAGGAGGCCATCACCGGCCAGAAATACCATTTCTAACGGCTGGAATATCCAGTCGTTAGAATGTCACAGCTCAAATGTGTTTGAGCCGTTACAGCAAGTGTCGGCAGCATTATCACGGCTCAATTTCAGTTGAGCCGTGATAATTCCCGGCTCAATATATATTGAGCCGTGATAAATATGAATATTTAAAAAAAATATGTTTTTTTAATGGTATTTTTGTCTGGCATCCTTCCCGACACGCCACTATGAATATTTAAAAAAAAAAAAAATTAATGGTTTTTTTTCCAGCATTCTTCCCCACTCGCCACTACCGCATGTAAAATGATTTTTTTAATGATTTTTTTTGGTTGAACAGAACCCTACCACCTCTAAAGACTAAAATGGATCTCATCATCCTCCATAGCTCGAGAGGTTGTAGATCATCGTCGAGGTTGTTCCGTTAATAAGCATGTCGATGAACTTCGGGAAGCTGCTGGTCGGGATGTCCCCGAGCTCAGGCCACTGGAATAGGACCATGGAGGCGGAAACGGAGACAGCATGTCGATGAACTTCGGAAAGCTGCTGGTCGGTATATCCCCATTTCCTTGGCTCCGACCATGGAGGCGGAAACGGAGACAGCTCCGGTGAAGGTTACGCCACCAAACGACGACTCCTGCAAGTCCCGTGCTTCTTTACAGCCCCGTGCTTACAAACGGGGTGAAGGAGAGACAACCCCGTGCTTACAAACGACGACTCTGCAAGTCCACCAATGAGCTCCGCACCCTGGCGTTCCATGCTCACAGCAAGTCCACCAACGAGCTCCAGCTCCATTTTGGTCGGTGGTTCTTCAAGCTCCAGCCATTCTGGTCGGCGGTTCTTCAAGCTCCAGCTCCAACGAGCTCTCCCAACGCCAGCTCCAGCTCAAAATGAAGATGGAATTCAAAAGGGAGAAGTGGTATGTAGAAGACAAAGGAGAAGTGCGGAAAATAGTTCAAATATTTTTGAATGGGGTGTCCAGACTTTGAAAGGAACGAAATTATGGGAGAATGTGAATAATTTTTTATTTTTTATTAATTTATCACGGCTCAAATTCAAATGAGTCGTGACAATAATTATTTTTGCCCATTTATCACGGCTCGTGAGCCGTGATACAGTATGAAAAAATAATTAAATATTAACGGTCGTGTTATTTGAGCCGTAAAAAAAACTAAATAACGGCTCAATCTTAATTGAGCCGTGATATTCAATTTAAATAAAATTTTAACGGCTCAATATACATTGAGCCGTGAAGTTTAGCCGGTAAATGCCCATTCTCCCGTAGTGACCATTTATGGACCGAAACCAATGGTCTATACTTATGGTCTTTTTTGGTCTTAGTCTTATTTCGGTCCTAGACCGTTAAAACCGTGGGGATCATTGGAGACCATTAACTATTTTTTAGTGAATTTATTATATATGTCTTATTTCGATAGAATTAATTATAAAAGAACGCTAGAGAAAAATATATAATATAATTTGAATGAAAAAGTTTCGATCAATAATAAATTATTAGAACATTAATAGATTATATTACATACTATCCTGTTATAGTAATTTATATAATTCTATATTATGATATTAAATTATATTGGATAGTATAGTTATTTTGATTTCGAAATGATTTTTAAAACATCGGTCTAATCGGTTGATTTCAATTTAGAACGAAATTATGTCAATTGAGTAAAATATTATTTTGATATATTACATATTTTATAAAGAAGTAATAAAATTAGGTATGAGCACGAACTGGTCTAGGGCCAAACCGGTTTAGTACCGTACCTTTACCACATTTTAGGTAAGGTACGGTTCAACCACTTCAAGAGAATCGCTTCAGATTTTTGTCGATTTACCGAACCTTATATGATCCGGTTCAAAAACCGGTTCAGCTGAACCACTTTAAAGTCTCTGTTTATCATCTCTTTAACACCTTGGTTGCTTCACTTGACTCCAAATTAGAGAGGATAATGTCGGGAATGTGCTGCTGAGCTACTCCACTCCTTGCCTCTGCTCCAGAATTTACTCATTTAGATTATTTAAAATCTGTTCAAAAAGTGATACGATTTACCATAAGTGAATTGGTTTTTTGTGGTCCATCAGAACCGCTCTATATTTTCACTGAAAAACTGTTTGGTTTGTGAACTGGTTCGGTAGCGGTTCGATTCGTAAAACTTTCATCTAAAGAGTCATTTTCTGCTAAGTTTGTTTTAGTTCTCACGGGGACGACAATAACCAAGTTGTGGAGATTTAGAGGTTAGGTCTTGGCTGTAATAGAACAATGCTAACCTAGAAAAAAACATATTACTTCTGCATTTCAGTACAAGTTAGTTTTTGTACTAATTATTTTATTGTATTGTGTTCTTGTAGATCGTTATACATACATAATGGGAAAATATATATAAAAAAATTATGTCTAACGGTTCAAACAGTCCAAATGGTCTAGACCGGACCATAACCGAAAAACAACCAAGACCAGATAAATGGTCCAAACAGTTCTGATTTCGGTCTCAAGGTTTAAATTAATGGATCGAATTTTTCGGTCTCAGTCTCAAGACCGAACCAGACCACTTTTTGCTCACCCTTAGCTATGTCCTCTTATTCATTCTTGTACAAATCAAGAATACCAAAGCCTTGCAATAAACCGGCACAATAAAACAGCTAATTGATCCTTCGAATTGACATAAACTGACACAATAAAACCATCACGAATATTTTCCCTCAAGAAGTGACAATCGATCTCAATGTGCTTCGTTCATTTGCGAAATATTGGATTGCTTGTAATCTATATGGAAACATTGTTATCACAAAAAAGTGCAGTTGTTTTTTTAAACCAAAACCTAGTTCTAGTATTAAACTTTGAATCCAAACTCTTTCAGTGGCAGCAGACCCTATGCCGCGATATTTTGATTCAGCACTCGAACGTGAAACAATCACTTGTTTCTTGGATTTCCATGACAAAACACTCGATCCAAGCTCGACACAAAACTCGGTCACTGATTTCCTTGAAACAACGCATGCTGCCCAGTTACTGTCACAAACCACAGTCATTGAATCAAACTTATTATCTGAAGAGAAAAAAAAACCTTGACCTGGATTGTTTTTGACATACCTGATCACACGAATTGCTGCATCCATATGTGATTGCTTAGGATAATGTACAAAATGGCTCAAAGTTTTGACTGAATAAGCAATATTTGATCTTGTCATAGTCAGACAAAGAAGACGACCTACTATTCGTCGATACCTTTCAATATATGTGAAGCGAGCATTAGTCGAATTCACTCCAAATGTCTGAATATTCTGTTCAATGGGTGTTGGAATAGAACGTGTATTTTCTTTTCTTGCTTCAAGGATAAGCTCGAGCGCATGCTTTCTTTGGTTGGGACAATTCCGTCTTTTGTCTGAGCTACCTCAAGTTCTAAGAAGTACCTCAAGTGTCCTATATCCTTCAATTGGAAATGTTGTTTCAACACTCCCTTCAAGTCCGTGATGAGATTATGATCTGATCCATTAATTAGCATATCATCCACATAAAACAATAGATGAGCCTATTTACCATCAACAATCTTACTAAACAGAAAATAATCAGATTTGCTTTGGGTGTAGCCATGCTGCAACAATGATTTAGTTAACTTCAAATTCCATTGTCGAGATACTTGTTTAATCCCATAAAGAGACTTTAAACGTCTGCATACTTTTCTAGTTTCAGTTCCTGAATTAGAACAAGAAACACCAGGTGGGATTTCCATATACACCTTCTCATCTGAGTATCCTTGTAAGAAAGCGTTATTCACATCAAGTTGAAAGATTGGCCAATTGTGGGATGCTGCAATTGTTAGAACCAATCTAATAGTGACCATCTTAACTACAGGTAAATTGTTTTTAGTGAAATTTGTACCAGGTTGTTGGTTATATCCCTTTGCCACCAATCACGCCTTGTAACGATCATGATAATCATCAACATTGTACTTTCCTTTATAGACCCATTTGCATCCACTTGTTTGTTTATTTTATGGTAAATCAACAATTGTCCAAGTGTGATTTTCCTGTAAAGCAGTAACCTCATCATCCATTGCTTGTACCCATTTTGTATGAGCAACAACTTCTATATATGAAATTGGTTCATGTATGCGAGACATTTTCCCTAAGAAATTTGCATATGTAGGAGAAATACGACCATACTGTAGTATATTATTGGACATGACATAATCAACTGTCCATTGTGGTTTAGAAGTGATTTGAGTAGATCGCTTGGGTTTTGAAGATGCAAGAGCAACTGGTTCTAAAGGAGCAGGAGCAACTGGAATGAATGATTCCTCAGGTGAAGCATGAATTTCAGTAGGGATTTCAGTGGGATGTGTGAATAATTTATCATTGAATTTATAAATCCGACATGAAGAATTCGTAGCTGAACTGATTGGATCAACATTATCCCAGTTGAAGTCACCAAGATGCTTATCAGAACAGAATTGTTGTAGTGCATCATTTTGACTCAAAGTGAAGGGAAAATATGGAGTCCCTAAAAACCACATGTATGCTAAAGAATATAACTTTGGTTTGAATATTCAGCAGACGATAACCTTTCTGTATAGATGAATATCCAAGAAACAATTCTGGAATAGAACGAAATCCAAACTTATCTTGCTCATGAAGTAAAGTGGCAAAGCACAATGTTCCAAACACACAAATGTGAAAATGATCAAATTTCTTATTATGCAGCATCTTAAATGAGATTTGACAGCAAACACTGATGATGGCATATGATGGCATGGCATTAATCAGATAACATGCTATTAAGATACAAAAATTTCCAGTATTGTTTTGGGAATTGCACCTTGAAACTTCAAAGCACGAGCTACTTCAAGCAAATGACGATGCTTGCAATCCACTACTCCGTTTTGTTGTGGAGTGTATGGACAAGAAGTTTGATGTATAATTCCCTCTATATTGAATAAGTTCTCTGTTGCTGAATTAACGAACACTTTTCCATTATCACTATGGAATTCTTTAATGGTTCGCTTAAATTGAGTCTGAACCATAGAAATGAAATTGTGAATATAACTTTATGTTGTAACAAGAAAATCCAAGTTGATTTGGTATAATCATCCATAGTAGTCAAGAAATACCAAAATCCATCATATGTTTCCCCCTTATATGGTTCCTAAATATCCAAGTGAACCAAAGCAAATGACTCATTTGATCGTGTAGAACTAATAGGAAAAGGTAGACGTGTATGTTTTGCAACATGACAAACAATTCAATCTGTATTAATAGCATCAATCTTCAAATCTGGTATAACAAGTTTCAGAAGATTGAAAAGCATATGACCAAAACGTTTATGCCATAGTGAAATACTACTATATGTGGACGACTGTGCAACAGAAACATACTTCCCTGACTTCTCCAACGCCAAGTTCTTCATTGTCACATGTGGTAAAACATTCAATCCATTTGAAATTCTATTAATCCCCACCAACTTCCAGTAGTTAGAGCCTGAAATTTCACAGAATTAGGACCAAACAAGGCTATGTTGTTTAAATCACAATACAATTACGAGACTGACATCAAGTTATATTTTAATTCTGGAACCAACAGAACATTTTTTAGAGTCATAAAACCTTGCAGCAAACACGTTCCAGTATGAGTAACAAATATGCAATTACCATTCAATATTAAAATAGATTGTCTATTAGGAAGCGTTCACAAATCAGATTTCTAATCACTACGATAAGTCATATGATTAGTTGCACCACTATTAACAATTCAGTGATCTGTAGTAGAGAATCTAGTCATAGCAGCAAATTCCATACATGAAAACGAATCACCAACATCTGCAAGACTTGCTCTGTGAGGACTATCATCATCATCTATCTTGTGGGTGTGACTAACTGTCAATAATTTGAGCAACTGATCGACTTGTTGGCGAGTAAGCTGAAATGTCATAATCTAGTTAGAAGGTATTGGCGCTGTAACCTGAGGTACTGGTGTTGTAACATGAGGTATTGGTGCTGCAACTTGAGTGACATAGATTTTTCACCTGAAATTCCAAAAAAAAACATTGCCATAACAGAATTATCATAGTTAGCACGAGATAAACTAACTACATATCAGTGATTTTCTTCTTGTATCTAAACACAATAGGAATAGTTAAAAGATGGCAAAGGATTCATCATCAACAAATTAGATCTAACAACAGCAAATAAATCATTCAAGTCTATCAAAAATTGAATCAGTTTTTGTTGTTCATATCTGGCCAAAGTCTTCAGATGACTAGCACAATCAATACAAAGCCAACCAATATCATCCACTACTACTAACTCATCCCACAACAATTTGATTCGTCCAAAATATAGTGCAATGGAGATCATACCTTGATTCATATGGTAAATCTCTCTTTGCAAATGAAAATACGCGTACCATCGACTTTGCTAAATCGTTCATGTAGATCCTCCCAAATAGATCTTGTTGTTGGACTATAATGCACACCATGAAGGACTTATTTCGCCACAGAGTTGATTATCCATGCTTTTACGACGACATTGCAACAATCCCAATGTAACTTCAGTTATTCAACCACTGCATCTCTCGAACAAGTGTCATCAGAAATGGAATGAAACCACATCTAGTAATTTCCTGAACCAGTTAGTTGAATTTTAATCAATGAATCACCAGTCGCCTCCGACGGATGCAAATAAAAGTGATCATCAGTTGTAATCTCTGTGACTCCACTCGATCCAAGCTGGTTGAGTTGCCATCAACTCCAATTACAAAGACTACCTTCAAGATTGGAGAGAGAATTAACCAATAATCTTCTTTATTTTCACTTGAAGACTCCAATACATACGAGTACTACTATATATAGTAGTTGTTCTATAACAGAAGTCCTAACTAACTATTTATTACTTATTGCAGAGGTCCCTCATTATTCTCTTAAGTAACTAAATCAGTCCTCATACTTCTACAGGATTACATGCCACACATGCTCTAGGACACCATCGCATTGTTGATTCCACCCTCAGTCGCACTTGGTTGACGGATCCATCGAGCAGTTTAAAGCACGACTGGTGGCTCAAGGCTTCAAGCAACTACATGGCCTTGACTATGACGAGACGTTCAACTCGGTGCTCAAGCCTCAAACCATTCAGGTCGTTCTTAGCTTAGACATCTCCTCTAGTTGGTCCATTCGACAGCTTGATGTCAAAAATGCCCTCCTTCACAAACAATTACGTTGAACGGGTTTACATGAAGCAACCTCCCAATTTCATTCATCCGGGCTTTCCCAACCATGTCTTTTAATTGAAGAAAGCGATCTATGGACTCAAACAGGCACCTCGAGCATGGTTTCACCTGTTCAGTGTACTTATCTCGATTGCCTTTTGTGTAAGCAAAGTTGACTCCTTTCTTTTTAGGGTTGATTACTTAAATGGTTACTCATATTTACCCAGTTTGATTAATTGGTTAATCATCTTTTTTTGTGTGATTCAATGGTTCACATCTTTTCTTAGTATGATTAATTGGTTACTTTGTTAGCGACCGTTAATTTTTCCCGTTAGTTAATATTTTAAACATATTTTTGAATTATTAAATGATGGTTCTGCCCTTCTTCCCCCTTCCTTCAATTCCACTGTTCTCCTTCTTCAATCTTGTGATCCCTAACTCCCTCCACCACCCTCAGATGGCTGCCTATGTTAGGTATTGGAGTCTGATTGGTATGAATGTTCGCGTCTCGCGGTTCAACCTATTGAAGGCGGAGTTCGGGGTAGCGCCCCGAACCAGTAGACTGTACTACACTATACTACACTATACTGTATTTCTCCATGTATACGTATTTTGTAACAGTGTCCATCATTAATAAAATGTCAAACCGTGTGGAGGTTACCTAATTGGTGTTACCACGAAAAATCTGTCTTCCTCTACTATTCATTTCCTTTCTGAAAACTGGGGGTTCAACATCGTCAAGAAGAAGATTATTGTCAAGCCCTAGGGATGATCCGATTGACCTAGTCGAAGAACGTGGTGTTCAACATCGTCAAGAAGAAGAAGGCACTGTCAAATATGTACGAAAATTCATCGACTATGAACAATGTATATTTGATGCGTAGATTGTTCAATTTACAGATGTCTGAAAGTGGATATGTTGCTGATCATATCAACGAGTTTAATATGATTGTGAGTCAATTGAGTTCTGTGGAGATTAACTTCGGAGATGAAATTAAAGCTTTGATTTAGATGTCATCTCTGCCTGAGTCTTGGGATACTGTTGTTGCTGCAATTAGTAGTTCCCGTGGTTCTGAGAAACTGAAATTCGATGAAATCCGAGATGTTGTTCTCAGTGAAAGTATTCGCAAACGCGAAGTGAGAGATTCATCGGGTAGTGCTCTCAGTGTGGACAGAAGGGGGAGAAGCAATTCGAAGGGCCAAAATCAACACGGTCGATCAAAATCAAAGAATCGAGGAAAATCTCCGAACAAAGCCAACGTGATTTGTTGAAATTGTGGAGAGAAAGGTCACTATCGGACAACCCGTAAGAAACCCAAGAAGAAGCAGAATCAGAAATCAGAGGATGATACAGATTCTGTAAATTCAGCAGAAGACATTGGGGATGCTCTAATCCTTAGTGTGGACAACCCGGTTGAATCCTGGATTTTGAATTCTGGTGCATCTTTTCATTCGTCTCCAAGCAAGGAATTGTTTCAAAATTTCAAGTATGGAAATTTTGGAAAGGTATATCTTGCTGATAACAAAGCTTTGGAGATTGAAGGAAAGGGTGATGTTTGCATAAAGACACCTTTGGGAAACCAGTGGACATTGAAGGATGTTAGATATATTCCTGGACTCAAGAAGAATCTGATATCTGTTGGTCAGTTGGATAGCACAGGCTACGCAGCAGAGTTTGGTAAAGGTTCGTGGAAGATTTTAAAGGGTGCTATGATTGTAGCTCGTGGCACAAAATCAGGAACCTTATACACCACTGCAGGGTGTATAAACATGTTTGCTGTCGCTGAGGGTGTTTCTGGTTCATGTCTGTGGCATAACAGAATTGGACACATGAGCGTTAAAGGAATGAAAATGCTGGTTGCAAAGGGAGTTTTAGAGGGTTTGAAGTATGTTGATATGAGTCTTTGTGAAAGCTGTGTTATGGGCAAACAGAAACGAGTCAGCTTCACAAAGACTCCGAGAGAGTCAAAGAAAGTGCAGTTGGAAATGGTTCATACAGATGTATGGGGACCATCTCCAATTTCATCACTTGGAGGATCTAGGTTTTATGTCACATTCATTGATGATTTCAGCAGGAAGGTATGGGTTTACTTCTTGAAGCATAAGTCAGATGTGTTTGCAACATTCAAGCGGTGGAAAGATGAGGTTGAGAATCAGACCAGATTGAATATCAAATGTTTGAGGTCTGACAATGGAGGAGAGTATGACAAGTCAGAGTTCAAAGCTTTATGTGTTGCTGAGGGAATCAGATTAATGAGGACAGTTCCCGGTAAGGCTAGGCAGAATGGAATTGCTGAAAGGATGAACAGAACATTGAATGAGCGTGCGAGGAGTATGAGGCTGCATTGTGGGTTGCCCAAGATGTTCTGGGAAGATGCAGTGAGCACATCTACATACTTGATCAACAGGGGACCATCAACTCCCTTGGGGTTCAAGATTCCAGAGGAGGTATGGACATGAAAGGATCTCAAGTACTCACACTTGAGAACTTTCGGTTGCACGACTTATGTTCATGTTGATCCTGAGAAAAGAGATAAGCTTGATGCTAAGGCTGTGAAGTGTTACTTCATAGGCTATGGTTCTGACTTGTTTGGTTACAGGTTTTGGGATGCAAGAACAAAAAGATACTGAGACACTGTGATGTGACGTTTGATGAATCTGTCTTATACAAGGACAAAGAGCAGAAGGTTCCAGATACTACGAAGCAAGTGGGAGTTAATTTTGAGTTGCAGAAGACTACACCCATAGAATATACTCAAACAACTCCAGAGACTGTGGATGAAGAACCCGTAGTGGAGCAAATGACACCTGACCAGGTGTTGAGGAGATCATCTAGAACCATCAGAGCACCAGATAGGTAATCACCTTCATTACATTATCTGTTGTTGACTGATGAAGGGGAACCAGAGTCTTTTGATGAGGCCCTACATGTGGAGGATTCAATCAAGTGGTAACAAGCCATGGATGATGAGATGAGCTCACTTGAGAAGAATGAAACGTGGTTGTTGACTGAATTGCCTGTAGGGAAGAGAGCCTTGCTGAATAGTTGGGTGTTCAGGATCAAGGTTGAACCAGATGGAAAAAGACGGTTCAAGGCTCGGTTAGTAGTTAAAGGGTATTCACAAAGGAAAGGTATTGATTATGCTGAAATATTTTCTCCTGTTGTGAAATTAACTACTATCAGGATTCTATTGAGTATTGTTGCTTCTGAGAATTTGCATCTTGAGCAAATGGATGTACAAACATCATTTTTACATGGAGATCTTGATAAGGAGATCTATATGCAGCAACCAGAAGGATTTGTTGTTCCAGGCAAGGAATACATGGTGTGCAAGCTCAACAGGAGCTTGTATGGGTTGAAGCAAGCATCAAGGCAATGGTACAAGAAGTTCGACTCCTTCATGACCAAGAGTGGTTTTTGTAGGAGTGAAAAGAATCAGTGTTGTTACTTCAAGAAATACACTGATTCTTATGTATTTCTACTCTTGTGTGTGGATGATATGTTGATTGTAGGATCCAGTATGAGAGAGATAAACAATGTGAAGGCAAGTCCGTCTTCTGTGTTTGAGATGAAAGACTTGGGTGCAGCGAAGCAGATTATTGGGATGAGAATATCTCGGGATAGATCTGCTGGCACCTTACGTCTATCCTAGGAGCAGTACATTGAGAAGGTAGTTACCCAATTCAAGATGACTGATGTCAAGCCCAGGACTACTCATTTGGCAAATCACATAAAATTGTCAAAAGGGAAGTCACCCAAGACAGCTGAAGAACGTGATCAGATGGCACTGGTTCCATATGCTTCAGCAGTTGGGAGTCTGATGTATGCTATGGTCTGTACAAGACCTGACATAGCACATGCAGTGGGTGTGGCTAGCAGGTACATGGAAAATTCGGGTAAAGAGCATTGGGAAGCTATGAAGTGACTTCTAAGATATCTGAAAGGTACATCCAGTACTTCACTTTGTTTTGGCAAAGACAAAGTGATTATGCAGGGTTTTGTGGATGCTGATCTTGGTGGAGATGTAGACTCTAGCAAGAGCACATCCGGATACATCTACACCATAAGTGGTACTGCAGTTAGTTGGATGTCCAGACTTCAAAAATGTGTTGCTCTTTCATCTATTGAGGCTGAGTATGTGGCAATAGCTGAAGCTGGGAAGGAGATTATATGGTTGACAGATTATCTGGAAGAGTTGGGCAAGAAGCAGAGTGACAAGATTCTATATTCAAATAGCCAGAGTGTCATACAATTGGTGAAGAATCCAGTCTATCATTCGAAGACTAAGCACATCAGAAGACAATATCATTTCACTCGCAGGGCAGTAGAAGAAGGCGACTTGTGCTTAGAGAAGATAGAGTGTGCCAAGAATCCAGCAGACATGTTGACAAAATGTGTCGATGTTGACAAAACGAACCCGATGCATATTATATCATTTATTAACTCATCGGGTTCGTTTTACAATCTGTCATCGAATCTATACTCTGTTGAGTGTATTTCACCCTCAATCTTCTTCTAATAGCTTCAACTTCACGTGTCATCCACATCCTGACATACACATATTGGAATTTTAATTAATTTTTAACATAAATTCATGCATGTGTCATAACCTCAACAAACTACAAAACTAATTAAACATAGAAATATTAGCCTAAATTGTCATTGTTAACGAACAATAAGTACCTGCATATTCCCAAATTCGATCGACGATAATAGTAATAATAATATGCAAAACATTTATTCACAAAAAGAGAAAAATAAATAACGAAATAAACAAAGATCTATTAATGAAGAACATGCCAGTGAATAAGTAGCTCAAACAGATAAAAAAGACCCATCTCGGATCACCCATTACAACACTCTTCGGAGCCGCCAACAACTCCACTGCCCCTCTGCTCTTCACCGACATTGTCGGTTTTTTACTTTAGCATCCTCAACACAACACTATTATTATAATGAAACAAACAAATCATACTCTAGCTAGCTAGTTAGCTAGAATACTAGAGGGATAATGTCATCCTGGAGCAGAAGGAGTGAGTTATAAGAGGCAAGCATATGAATTAGAGAGACAGAGGTTCATATGGGTCAAGTTCGGTAGCAAGAAGAAGAGAGGGATGGAGAAGGCCAAGCTGGATAACAAGAGACTACACCTTGAGGCCTTCGATAAGCTTGGGCAGGTCGGAGAATTTCATTGCCAGAGGTTAGAGAAGGATGAAGGTAAGGTCATTTGGTCGTTTTATGTATCCAAATAGTGACTTAACAGAGAAAATAAACTATAAACAATAAAAATGACCAATTAGTCACATGCTGAGACATATGTAACCATTCTGCACAATTTATAACCAATTAGTCACATGCGCAAACATGTGTAACCATTTAAGTAATTAACCCTTCTTTTTATATATGCATGCTCTTTGGTGGAAATGTTATTGCTTGTTTATGTTGATGATATTATTTTTTTGTAGCAGCAATCCATTTACATTTCATGTTCTTGTTCGGCAAATCTCCCCTATCTTTGCAATTAAAGACCGCAAGGATCTTAACTATTTCTTGGGGTATATAAGCATGGTTCTGCAAGGAGGGGTTACTTTTTTATTGATTAAATTATATATCTGAACTACTCCCGATGTTTGACATGCTCGTGTATAAACCTATGGCTACACCTGTCGCCACTTTGAAGACACTCTCGGCACATGAAGGAGCACTTCTGTCCAAACCAACACTTTACATGCATATGATTGATGCTCTCTAATATGTCACGATGTCTCGCCTGGAAATCTCATTTGCGATAAGCTCGATCAGTCAGTTCATGCATCAACGGTGCATTCTTCACTTACAGGTTGTCACACATACTATTGACCATCCTGCTGGTATCACCTCACATGGGTTATTTCTGCAAAAACATACACACATTCATATTCATGCCTATACGAATGCTGACTGGGTAGGATGCTTCAACACACGTCGGTCCATATAATATCCAGGTGTGCTAAGAAATAACTGATCATCACGTGATCTATGATTCTGAATATCACTCGATTGTGGACTGCGTTGTGGAACTTCTTAGGTTGCATTAGCTTCTTAGGGAACTCGGGATCATTCTGACATCAACTCTAACAGTTTATTGCGATAATATTTCGATTAGTTATCTCGCTCTAAACCCAGTCTTTCATTCTCGGACGAAGCACATTGAGCTAGATGTTCATTTCATGCGTGAACGTGTTACCTCAGGCCGTCTTCACATTAAGTATTTACCTACTGAAGATCAAATTGCGAATATATTTACAAAGGGCCTACCCAGTTCTTCTTACAAAATCAAGCTTGCCAATCTCTCAGACACTTCAGTTACTTCAAATTAAGGGGAGGGGGTATGAAATCATATTCATATATGGATACCTTTCATCAATATATTTTGAATATATTGTTTACACACTTTATAAATTCAACAATATATTCTCAATACATTGTTGACACAATTTGTATATTCAACAAGTATTAGCTTTAGTATTTCCATGTATTAGCCTTTTATGTATCATATATACTGTGTAAGAATGGTCAATAATAGTGTGTTTTGAAAAACAAATCCTATTCTTCACAAATTACTATGTTAGGTTTTCAACATGAATGACCACAATTAGCTTGATTCTGGCTATTGCAGCTAGTCTAGATTTAGAACTGCATTTGATGGACATTTAGACCACTTTCCTGATGAGTTAGAAGGAGACATATACATAGAGCAACCTCAATGCTTTGTGCAGAAAGGTCATGGGCAGTCCTCTAGGCAGCGATATCACAAAATTCATGATTTGGTTGGGGAAAATGGATTTCTCTTGCTAGATGAGGACCGCTGCGTGTACAGCAAAAGATTTAGATTGAAATTTATGTTTATGGCTCTATATGTGGATGACATACCCATAAACGAATATAGCTTGGAGTTTCTCACAAAGACCAAAGTCTGGTTGTCCTCTCAATTCAAGATGAAGGACATGAGTGAAGTGGTGTACTATGGGATTTAGATCTTGAGATATCGCCAGAGGAAGCAACTATGGCTTTCAAAGGAGAATTACATAAATAAAGTGTTGGAAAAGTTCAACATGAGAAAATAAAAACCAATTAATACTCAACTTACATTGGCCAACCTCTGAACATGGATATGTGTCCGAAGACTAAAGAAGAAAAGACCAAATGGAATAGATTTTGTATCTAAACGTAGTTGAAAACTTTAGGTATGCAATGGTGTGTACTCAGCCTGATATCTGTCACGCGGTCGACATGGTATGTCGATGCGAAGCTAACCCTGAATTAAAGCATTGACTGACAATGAAAAGGATCATGCAATATATTAAGGGTGTCGTAAAGTATGCCCTATGCTATGAAGGAAACTTGCGGAGATCAGAGAATCTCTAGATAACAAGGTACATCGATGCAGACTACGGTGGTGACATGGATGAAAGGAAATCCACCTCAGGTTTTTTGTTCCTACTCTCCAATAGAGCACTTTTATGGATTAACAAGAAGTGGTCATGCACTTCACTATCACCACCATGGAAGAAAAATTTGTGTTTATTGCAACAACTGCTCAAGAGGTAGTGTGACTGAAGATGCTCCTAGATTGAATCGATCCTGGTTCACTTTGACAATCGGGTCGCGATCTCCGCCACAATGGATCCCAAGTATAATAACATGTCGAAGATCATATATATCAAGTATAACTATGCTAGAGACACGGTGAGACACAACATGATAAGTTTGGAGTATTTCTCTACAGAAGAGATGGTTGCGGACCCCTAAGAAAGGACCCTTTCATGAGACATGTAAAGTCTCTAGAATTGTGTAGACATAGTTGATATTCTTAATAATTATATTTCCCGAACAATGTTCTTTGACTTGAAGTATATTTTAGTATGCATGTTTTCACAGTTTGAGTGTTTTGTGTGTTCTTGTTGTGTCTGTTTATTAAAATATATGATAAGTGGATTTGATCACCCTCTCACACGAGTGATAGCTTCTATGCCTTTTTGGCTAGGTGAGTTTGGTGATAGTTTCTGGTTTTGGAAGTCTGTCGGTATGACTAAAAAAGACTTTGTGTCCGAAGATATCTGATTTCGCACTACGACAGATTATGGTATGTCGATCTACTCGAGGGTTGGATGAGAGTCTTTGTAACTCTTGGTTCGGGTATTTTCTGTACCTAATTAACATCTGTAGAACATTTAGATATACTCTCCATGATAGAGGATACATGGTGTAGAGCGCGTTCCATACCGCAACACACCATAACCGACCATGGGTTTGACTCGAGATGTGATCTTAACTCGGAGTAGTGTGAGATATAGAGATCTTTGTGTGAGAGCCACGTATGTACTCCCATTACTCTGAACAAATACTTGAGGTACGATTCAATATTTGCTATCTTAATCCGTTCTCGAAGGGCTTCGATGTATTTTGCCCGGGTTTAAAAAAAATGAGTTGGGTCATGTTGATGGTTTCGTGGGATATGGATGGTCATTATGGGATCTTCTTGATATTGTGTTCGCTAAATGACTATCAACTGTGGTGTCGTCTGCAATTGTGGGCACAATGCATATATAGGTCTGAAAGATCCTTTCATGGTCAGACTTGGAGAAACATTACATGACCAAGAGTGCATGACTCATTTCCACTAGTGTGGGATCTGCGAGTCGTTGTGTATTCTTAACAAGTGTGCGGAACTTTGCTTGTTGTGTTTGTCGGTCGCACGACTGCCTCCTCATACGTGACTTTACTGTGTATTGGGAATTCGTTCTCCTGGTGCTGGCTTCATGAATGAGCAGCCACCACTTTATGCGAGTGAGAGATGTTGGTTTTAAGGTTAATGGTCATCCATAATTGGGAGACAACTAACATAAGCTCAGTTGTGTGACAGATCCAAATCATTCCCTTTATATATCCTTATATGTATAAGAGTGCTCATAGTTGAAAAACCTAAGACTAGATCATCATATAGTTCTCTCTCTAGCCCAGAGTTGAGAAACGTCCTACAGTTTATGCAAGGGTTAGTAATTGTGGTGTGTCGTCTCATCTGCAGATCGTGATCCCAACCGGAAGAAGATCCGCTTTCGCAAAAAGCAATCGCACCAAGAGGAATAATGTAAATTTGTGTGTTTAGGCAATTGCATATTTAATGTTCCAATAATAAACTTATAAAGTATTTAAAATTAAATTGAAAAGCACTAATTAATATTATATATTAATATTATTTTTTATTGTCATAGTTTTTTAATTACTAATTAATTTAGTATATTAACTATGCTATAAAGTTTGAGTTAAGAATATTACTTACAAAATCGTAGAAACATTTGAGGCAAGCATTATTTTAAATTGAAGAGTGATGTCTCATTTGATTACGGATAAATTGTCACTTTGACCTTTCTCTAATATTTGAGTATTATGTAAGAAACTATCTAAAAAAATTGATACTCTGAGTTTGGTAATTTCTCATTTTTGTTGTTCTTCACTTCTTCCAGAACCTAACAGTAACAGTTTATGCCTAACATAATTGTTTTTTCCGAATATCACAATTAAACATGTAAGAGTTTTTCAATGTGTTAGCAATTAAATTTTGTTATAATTGAGTCTCAACCAAACCTTATTTAATTGGCGTTTGATTGATCTTGATCTAAATTAAGTCACTGCATTTACGGGAGCTAGTCAGGGTTCTGGACCACAACCCATTGGTTGTATCTCGATTAGAAGTTCAATTGTAACTTATAAAAAAAGCTTGATGCATTTAAATGCAATGTTAAAAAAATTATTCTATTATTTTTAAAATTCTAAAATATATTCCATTAGTTGAACGAAAAAATGAACAGGAGATGAAAAATGGATAAATCATCAAGATAGACCGAAAAATGTGTTGTGACATATACAAAATTCCTGGGAGTTCTACACTGAGATAAATCAACGAAGACAACGTTGAATTAAAAGTGAAATAGAGTGATAAAGTTGATCGTGGTCGCTACAAATTTTTTAGAAAAAGATAGTGAATTAGGAGATCATGAAAGTTGGTGTTTTTCACTCATGTACTAATATTTAGGCAATCAGGAAGATTAGAAACTTAATTTCAACGTAATAAAAAAGCAAATTATCCTTATGTATATAGCGATTTTTTTTATGATTTTGAACAAATTGTAAAATATAATTTTTTTTTTCCAAGAGAGACTCTTACTGCAAGACGTGAAATGTGGAACAAAAATTTATCGAAAAACGATTTGGGACATACGATAGCGCATTTCAAAACTTCCATATTTGATTGAAAAACTTCAATATTGTTTGCCAAGTGGTTTGGGGTGTTTGATCCTTTATTTCAAAGTTTTTCAAGGTGTCAACCTTTCGTTAGTATAATGTTACACATCTTTATAAAACAAATATGATGGAAAGTTGCTTATTGCAGTTGTGTATGTTGTAGATAACCATTTTTTCAAGCATGCTATGCTTCCGTGGACTCGGAGACCGCTATATAACTTCATTTCGTCATGGTGGTATTACAATTGTGAGTGGACTAATGGTTGTAGGGTTTCCCATAGATGATGTCTACGTCATTTGACAAACAATTTTAATACTCACTTTACATATCAACACTTCGAAAAGTAAATTTTATAAAATGACGTGGACACTTCTACAAAATGGGTCAACATTAATCAAACATTCGGAGACAAACTTTCACCAAAGTTTGCAGTCGAATCAAATATCAAACTAAAAATCGTCGACAACGTGAGAATTTTTATTCAAATATCGATTTCTTTAGAAATGATTAAAAAATCACTATATTTCAACATTTATAGTTTAGGGCCAACCCAATCTCAAATTTATAAATGTTGTTTTTTATTATAAAAAATAAGGTAACTAAATAATTGAATAAAAAGTTATGATTCGTTGGAAATAAATGAAGTTTTAACATTCGTGACCAATATAAGTTTTAATCAAAATTAATCAATTTTAGAGATTACAATTAAAAAAAGTACCCGCACCTGCACCCGGCTAGAATTGTCATTTTAAAATTCAATAATTAATTTGATTTATTTTTTAAGAAATAAAATCCATATAATATAATAAATCATTTCGTCTTTTACGAAGATGAAATGTTTTTTTCAACCGAACTCTCCGCTTTCTAAACGCTGACTCAGCACCACTCTCGCTCCGTTATGATCAAAAAAATCCACCTGATCTGTCATCTGTCATCACGTCAGTCCAATCCACAGAGAGAAGAGCAGAGATTTCAGTCCCACCAAGTGACCGAAACTACCCTCTACAATCTCTCCACATCCGCCATCTGCGGCCTTTCTCGTGGTCCTTCCCGTGACACCCTCAACTATTCTTCTCCATTCGCTCTGTGTAGAAAGTGATTTGCAGACCTCTTTCTCATCCCCATCGTCGTTGCGAGCCTTGACAAACACGCATCTAGGTACTACTGCAGCTCCGAAGAAAATGACGGACACCACGGACGACATCGCGGAGGAAATATCATTCCAGAACTTTGATGATGACTGTAAGCTCCTCGGCAACCTCCTCAACGACGTCTTGCAGCGCGAGGTTGGCGGGAAGTTCATGGAAAAAATCGAACGGACTCGCATTCTCGCTCAGGTGTTTTTCTGCTTTTAACCGTTTCCCTTGTCTGTGTTTCTGAGTGATCTTTGCATGTGTGAGATGCCCTGCTTGTTTTCTCTTTCAATTATTCTCTGTTTGGTTGACGAGAAAATCAGTCCTCCGTATATGAAGAAATGAAAATTATATGTTTCAATTAGAGTGCGAGTAACATGAGAATGGCTGGGATCGAAAACGCTGCGGAGCTACTTGAGAGGCAACTGTCATCGGAGATATCGGCTATGAGCTTAGAGGAAGCCTTGACCCTTGCTCGTGCATTCAGCCATTACCTCAATCTTATGGGTATTGCTGAAACACATCACAGGTAATTCCAAATGTTGTTCGTGATGTATGCATGACCTTTTATATCTGGACGCAACAAATATGGCAAGGATTTTGTGATTAGACTGGTAAGGTATTGTGCTTTGCAGTTCACTGTCCAGGTTTTGAGTGTAAAGAATTGGAGATCTGAATTATGAAACTGGAAAACAATGTAATATTTTCTGGAATTTCAAACCTGGAAAAGAAATCGTTTCTTAGCTGGATTTTCCATCTATTGATTCATTTTTTTTGTTTACTTAATTGACATCTGTTATAACTATGGGATCGGAGATCTATATGTGCATATGAACAACATATGCATGTTAATAATTGTGCATATACTATACTTGGAACACTTACTATTGCTTTCTGGGGCTAATTCTTTTTGTTCTCTCCCTTTATACCCTAAATGTTTTACTGGAACGATTAGATAGACAGATGTTCTTCATCCACTTCTGCATTGTTCTACTCTGAAATTGATGCGTCCTTGCTTAATTTTATGCTTGTATGTGCAGGGTAAGGAAGTCTCGTGATTTAGCTTATTTGTCTAGATCATGTGACGACATTTTCAGTCAGCTGCTCCAGGGAGGAGTTTCTCCTGATCAACTCTATGATACTGTGTGCAAGCAGGTAGAGTTATTACTTTTTGGAGGCAGGAATTGATTTTTAATATCATGATTTCCTTATAGTCATAATTTTAGTTTCATGAGTTCCTTACAAAAGCACAAACGCCCCTTCTATGTTTTGGTCCTGCAGTTCAGAGTTCTTCTGATGGACATTATGAAATTTCATTATATTATTAGATGAGGTTTTTAAAAGTCTACTTTCTCTAGCTTGCTATATATTTCTAAGGAAGAAGAAAATAGCAGATTGAATTTCAGCCCCTCTAGGTTTCACTGGATAACATATATATGCTTGAACAAGTAGTAATTCTCTCATTCTATGGTTTCATTGCAGGAGGTCGAAATCGTTCTCACAGCACATCCTACTCAAATCAATCGCCGAACCTTGCAATACAAACACATAAGAATAGCTGTGAGCCAACTGATCTTTCGATTACTTATTTTTCTTGGTACTTTTCACCATAAGAGATGGTTTCTCTTGTCATTTCTCATTCTATTAACCTACAATTCCATGAAATGTGATGGTTTACTACTCAAATGATCATGCAGCACCTTTTGGATTTTAATGATAGACCTGATCTTACTCATGAAGATAAAGAAATGCTGATTGAGGACCTGGTACATATCTTACTATTATCTACTTTGGGGGCAATTTGTCCTGCTAGTTCCGATCATTTTGTGTTTGTATGCTTTTTTGTACGTTTCAGCATGTTCTTGCCTATGAATAGTGTCGGAAGTTTGCCTTGTGGGATCAATGGTGTCTTTTTAATTTATTACTTTGATTTATGTGCTGTCCTCAGATGAGAGAAATAACTTCTATTTGGCAAACTGATGAGCTTAGGCGCCATAAACCAACACCAGTGGATGAAGCTAGGGCTGGTAAGTCAACTGCACTGGATTTGCTTGAAGTTCACGCTGTTTGCATGGAATTTCATAGTGGAGTATGTTTACACATTTATACAATCTTCCTAGGGTTGAACATTGTGGAGCAGTCACTTTGGAAAGCTATTCCACATTATTTGCGTCGTGTGAGCAATGCTCTAAAGAAGGTTTGCCTGTTATACCTTTCATAGCTATTAGACTGTCTAGTTTGTAATTTTGTATTACATGGGTTTACTTATTACTTTGCTCAATTACATCAGCATATGGGAAGGCCCCTGCCATTAACCTGCACACCTATAAGATTTGGATCTTGGATGGGAGGTGATAGAGATGGAAATCCAAATGTGACAGCGAAGGTGATTTTTTGCTGCTACCATTCTCAATACTTGATTTACTTTGACTTAAAGTAGCTATATGTTGTCATGTAATTTGCACAATGAAGATTATCTATCTTGTAACAATTAATATGAACACTCGAAATGATTTGTGGTTAAGAAACTTTAAAACTGTTATTGTAATCATTGTTCTGATTTTTGTTTTTATCGATTCATCGGTTAAAATGGTAGTTACATTAAGAAATAAAACAGTCCTATTATCATTAAAGGGAAGTTGAATTCTAGTTGGTTGGTACTTGGTACATATTGTGGCTTAATAAGAAAGAATTTGTCTCATTTTGAGGGCACTGACATATCTGCTGTTGTAGTGTGTTCCCCTGTATTTATTTTATAACTATTTTGGATTTGCAGCTCAATGAGCTTTCTTGACACTTTCCATTTTAGAGGGGTCTCACCTCAAGCACAGCAGAATCATACAATTGGTCTGGAACAACTTCTGTTATTTTTTATTTTATCCAGAAACAACTTCTATTATTAAATATATATACAAAATGTATTTCTTTGAATCTGTCATTACTTAAGAGTTATAAATGGTTACAATGCACCTATCTCTGTTATCGAAGTTGAACCCACAGTACAGAATGGGTTCCCTATTATCTACCTTAGTGGAGTTTGAGAATCTTAAAGTTTATCTTACTATAACTGTAACTGTCTCCTAGAGCCCTTAGATGCTATCTTGTCCGTTGCATTTTATTCTTCAGATTCTTGTAGTAACTTTAATGCATTTATTCTTCAGGTCACAAGAGATGTCTCTCTTTTATCTAGGTGGATGGCCATGGATCTCTATATTCGGGAGGTTGATAGTTTGAGATTCGAACTCTCGATGAATCGATGCAGTGATCGACTGTTAAGGCTAGCCCATGAAATTCTTGAAAAAGGTGCAGTAATATAGGTTATGTTCGTTTTAAACACACTGCATTCAACTTCTTAACAATCCTACCAAAATTAGTTACCTAGTAAATACATCACAGCAGCATTGATAATGACATTGTGACGTGGGTGGTGAAAGTGAAACCAATAGTCTGCTAAATTGCTAATGCTCCATTAGCAATAGGAGTGGACTTTGTGTATATGTGGATGAGGGGCATAATGAATTTTATTCCTCTGAAAAGTGCAAGCTATTCGACATTAGGGCCGACCAAATGTTTTGATGAGGTCTCTTGGGGTATTTTGATGGATCAGGGAAGTTGTGCTCTTGGTTGTAAACTAAATAAAGCAGTGAAGATGTGGTTGTTTTTTTCAGAAAAAATCGAACTCATTATATATATTCTCTTTCAATCATTTTTCCTGTATTAAATGTGTGGAATCTTCTTTAAAGTGCCGAAGAAACAAATAATTTGTTTCAGAGTTATATCTGTTAATGCGTGTGAAAGTTTAAGCGTATAGGAAAATTTGTTTATTGGATTTTCTTCTGCTAGGCTAATGTTTTCATGGCTTAGCCTTTCCTAGATGTTGCTGTCTCCTTTTCACATTTTCCTAGGTTATAACAAGATCTTATGGTTTCTTTTCAGAAATAATATCAGAAGATCGGTATGACAGTAAAAATCAAATGAAACTTCACAATCAACAGTCTACACCATTTCCTACCCAACTTCCTGCTGGGGCTGATTTACCTTCTTGTACTGGTAAAAGATGCTGCTCTTGTTCCATCTGGACGACTTAACTGATATAACCAACTGTAGTGGTTAACTTATGGGGATTCGTTTACAAAATTCTCTGGCGCCATATGCAAGACATCTGCTTTTACCATTGTGTATAAGCATCAGCCTTGTTATGTTGCATCTCCATATGAATTCTATTACTTCATAAGACCTATAAGACATCTTTCTCTTTGCTTTTGGATTTTATCTTCTTCAATTTAGATAAAATCTTATTTTTAGAGCTCTTGTTTCATGACATTTTGCAGTTGTACAACAAGCTTTAATAGATTTTTCTCATAATTTTCCTGTAGAATGCAACGACGGTGAGTCTCAATATCCCAAACTAGAACTTCCTGGCACAGATTATATGCCCCTTAATCGTCAGGTAAAGTGTTTAATGCCTCTTACCTTTTTTCATATTTTAATTGTAACAGTAAGCTTGAACTACACTAAGTGTAACAGTATTCTCCCGATTCCCCTTGTCCTTTAAAGGTATTTACCCAGAGGTCAGATAAACCAGCAGAAAATGGAGATTTAGCTAATTCCAATCAGCCTCCTACTACACCACGATCTGGTGGTTTCACATCTAGTCAACTACATGCCCAGAAGAAACTGTTTGCAGAATCTCAGATAGGAAGGTCCAGCTTCCGGAGGCTTTTAGAACCAAGCTTGCCTCAGCGTCCTGGAATTGCTCCATATCGTATTGTGCTCGGTGAAGTAAAGGACAAGGTATAGTTTCTTCATACATTTTAGAACACTTACTAGATTAAATTATCCAGTATATCAGTATGCTCTGGCAGACATGACCAAATAGGCAGCAGCGACTACTTGTATGGAGCAGAGCCACGATTTAGCATTTGAAGTACTTTTTAATTTGATAAAATGAATTTGCCCTACATGAGCTGTTTCAGGAAAGGCTAACTTTTTTATTTGATTATAATCCTCTGCAACCATAATGTGACTTCACTTGTAGCCTTGTAGGATGTTGTGCTATTGGACTCTCGTATACAAATAACACAGTTGCCCTTGACCAGTATGCTGGTAGTTTGTTTTAAAAACAAAATGAAGGAGAAATTGTCCGATGCTATTCTAGTTTTAACTAGTCATTGAGGTTGAGGTATCTGTTATTCCGTTATACATAGGAAGATACTATTGTGGGGGTCTTCTTGACTTACACAACCTGATTCATATGACTGCACTCCATATTGGCCGTGTTTGACAGACATTAACCATTTGAGGTCGCTTATATAGAATTTATGGTAATCAGAAGCTTTCACCCTTTAAACAATCATTGTTAACTTTTTTCATTTTCATAATATTTACACTTATTTAAATATATTTTTTAATATTTGAGTACTATAAATTATGTGTTACTTTGTCCTGATTTCAGCTCATGCGCACACGTCGAAGACTGGAAATTCTTCTTGAAGGCCTTCCTTGTGAATATGATCCTCTTGAGTATTATGAAACCACTGAGCAACTTCTGGAACCTCTTCTTCTTTGTTATGAATCTCTAGTAATAACTTCATTTCCACCCACTTTCCATTCAACTTGAATCCCAAACGTATATTACTGACCTGACTCTTTTCCAATGTCACTATTCGCAGCAATCAAGTGGATCTGGTGTTCTTGCTGATGGTAGGCTTGCTGACTTGATCCGCAGAGTTGCTACCTTTGGGATGGTCCTAATGAAACTTGATTTGCGTCAGGTTGGCAATTATGTTGACATTATTGCAGTATCACTCATAGTTACAGTTATCGTTTTAATAAGAAAAGTACTATATGTATGTTAACTATCCGGATTTTGAACTATTATAAGTTTTCCAACAATGAAGGGAAATTAACATTCGTCTCCATGCATGCATCAGGAATCTGGTAGGCATTCAGAGACACTCAATGCTATCACCGAGTATTTGGATATGGGTGCATACAGTGAGTGGGATGAAGAAAAGAAACTGGAATTCCTTACAAGAGAGTTGAAAGGGAAGAGGCCATTGGTTCCACATACCATAGAGGTTTGTTCCCTGGCTGAAGTGCCCTAAAACTGAACTTTGCTTCACAATACGAGCCTTTTGTATTTTCAGTTCCCAAGCCATGTTAATTGATGTACCCTTTTCAGGTGAACCCGGATGTTAAAGAAGTTTTGGATACATTCCGTGTAGCTGCTGAGCTCGGAAATGATTCCCTTGGAGCTTATGTGATTTCTATGGCTTCAAATGTAAATTAATTTTTAATATTTTCATTGTATCTAAAATGGAATATACAATGCTGCTTATAGTTCTTTAATGATTAACACCTACCTTGCTTTGGGAGTTGTTGTAGGCAAGTGATGTTCTGGCAGTGGAGCTCTTGCAAAAAGATGCTCGACTCGCTGTAAGCGGGGAGTTGGGAAGACCATGTCCTGGTGGAACGTAAGTGTTCAAATGAATGAACCTTTAGTACAGACCAAACTTGCAACTTTGATGTTCAATACTTGTAGAGAGAGATACTAGTTTGACTAAGAAGTTGACTTACAAGCTTTTTGTTTGTTCAATTACACCGAAATTGATTATAAAAAAAACCTTGTGGTGGACTCTACAGGTTGCGTGTGGTTCCACTATTTGAAACCGTGGCCGATCTGAGGACAGCTGGCTCTACGATTAGGAAACTTCTATCAATTGATTGGTATAGGGAGCATGTCATAAGAAATCACAATGGCCACCAAGAGGTTCCAGTCTTGTCTTTGCAGGCAGAATCATTGATTGAAGTCATTAAATATAGTATCTCGTAATTAAATAGCTTGAATTTTGTTTTTTATATTTTGTGACAAGGTAATGGTTGGATATTCTGATTCTGGTAAAGATGCTGGACGTTTCACTGCTGCATGGGAGCTGTACAAGGCTCAGGAGAATGTTGTAGCAGCCTGCAACGAGTATGGCATCAAAGTTACTCTGTTTCATGGACGTGGAGGCAGCATTGGCCGTGGTGGTGGCCCTACTTACCTCGCTATTCAATCCCAACCACCTGGTTCTGTCATGGTTAGCTGATATATATTATATATAACAGACACTTGAAATGAAACGGCGGTTCAAATGTGTACATATATATTCATTTATATATGACAGGGCACACTTCGATCAACGGAGCAAGGAGAGATGGTGCAGGCCAAGTTTGGGCTTCCACAGACTGCAGTGAGGCAGCTGGAGATATACACCACAGCGGTCCTGCTGTCGACCCTGAAACCCCCTCTCCCTCCACGAGAAGAGAAGTGGCGAACCCTAATGGAGGACATCTCCAAACTGAGCTGCCAAAGATACCGCAGCGTGGTGTACGAGAACCCAGAGTTCATTGCGTATTTCCACGAAGCTACCCCCCAAGCAGAGCTAGGGTTCCTTAACATAGGGAGTCGGCCAACAAGGAGGAAGAGCTCCACAGGAATTGGTCACCTGAGAGCCATCCCATGGATCTTTGCATGGACGCAGACACGATTTGTGCTTCCTGCATGGCTGGGAGTGGGAGCAGGTTTGAAAGGTGTGTGTGAGAAGGGACACAAAGAAGACCTGAACGCAATGTACAGTGAGTGGCCATTCTTTCAGTCGACGATAGACCTGATTGAGATGGTGTTGGGGAAAGCGGACATTCCGATAGCCAAGCAGTATGATGAAGTTCTTGTGTCGACGGAGAAGCGTAAAGAGCTCGGGGTTGAGTTGAGGAAGGAGCTGATGGCAACGGAGAAGTTTGTGTTGGTGGTGAGTGGACACGAGAAGCTGTCGGAGAATAACAAGAGCTTGAGGAGGTTGATTGAGAGTCGACTTCCATACTTGAACCCAATGAACATGTTACAGGTGGAGATTCTAAAGAGGTTGAGGCGTGATGACGATAACAACAAACTCAGAGATGCCTTGCTCATCACGATCAATGGCATTGCTGCAGGAATGAGGAATACCGGTTAATCGCTTGCTTGCTGCTACCGGCCTTACTATAGTATATACAACTCAATAAGAGAAGAGGGAGGAGGCTCTTCTTCTATGTCACCTCACCTCACTTCAGTAGTGCGGTGAGTCGATCCTATGAATCTCCTGCTCATGTCTTTCATCACTACCTACGTATTAGCGCTAGGACTACTTGGATCACTATTATGGTGATGGTAATGGTAATCGTAATGGATTAATCTAATAAATATGGGAAACTTTATCAATACAAGTCACACTACTTTGTTTCGTCTCCTTAATATATCGTTATCTGCATATTGTTGAACTCAGATGCAAGCTGCAGGATTGAAATGGCGAGAGGAAGAACTAGACGTTTTCAAAAAGTAATCACTGCAAATATTTTTTGAAAAAGTAATTACACAAAAAATATTTAGCAAAATGTATATAAAATATTTAGCAAAATGTATATAAGCGCTACTGGGGTGACGTTTTTTAAAACGTGTGCTACTTCGAGTAGTGTTTTTCAAAAAACACTACCCGGGTGGTTTTTCAAAAAACGATTGCGTTTTTTTTTTTTGCTTTTTTACGTTTTTTTTTGACAAGCCGATTTTTAATTAAAATAAAACTATGTATATATTAAAAAAAAAATTGTAATAAGTAGATATTTTAATTGCGATTCAAATAATGCAAAAAATATTAAATTTGGACTTACGGATTGACTGTACGCTCTGCCGTAAGTTGAGATATGAAAATTTGACTTAAAAAAAACTAACTCAGACCATGTAAGTCCAAACTGATCACGGTGAACGTCTTTTATGTCGTAATTCAATTATTTATTTAAGGTAATTTTTTTTATTAGAAATACAGTGATTTTTAACATAACATCGTTTGTCTTATAATAATCCCTAGTTAGCGTCATTTAATTCGTAATTAAATTAGCTACGCACTGTAATGTTTTTTATTTTTTTTTAGTAAGTACATAATTAAATTTCTCATCTAATGCATTTAATTATTTCAGTCAAATTATAAGACAAGCAATGTTATGTTTAAAATTACTATATTTCTAATCAAAAAAATTATCCTAAGTAGATAATTGAATTACGACATAAATGAAGTTCACCGTGGTCAGTTTGGACTTACATGATCTGAGTTAGATTTTTTTAAGTCAAATTTTCATATCTCAACTTACGGCAGAGCGTACAGTCAATTTGGAAGTCCTAATTTAATATTTTGTTTTGCATAATTTGAATCACAATTAAAATATCTACACATTACAATTTTTTTAGTAGATACATAATTTTATTTTTAATTAAATATCGGATCGTAAAAAAAACGTAAAAAAAACGAAAGAAGAAAGAACGCCACTTGGGGTGGTGTTTTATGAAACGCTACCCCTGGTAGCGTTTTTTGAAAAATGTCACTCCGGATAGCATTTTTTGAAAAACGCTACTCCAAATAGCGCACGTTGTAAAAAACGCTATCCCAGTAGCGCTTATATACATCTTGCTAAATATATTTTTTGTATAGTTACTTTTTCAAGTATTTTTTGCTGATTATTTTTTGAAAAACTTGGAAGAACTAATTTGATAACAGTGTTTTGAAGTGACCAAGCCTTGTATTCAATGATTCATTATTCTGTTTACATTGACTGCCCTTTTATAAAAGGAGAGAGAGACTAACAAACTATTCCTAATTATTTAATATAAAAAATAGAAATACAGCTAACTAATCCTAGTTTCTAAGCTTAGACTACTAACAAATTTGACTTAGCCAACACAACTATTTTATTAGCTACAAGACTTGGTCAACAATCAAACACTCCTCCTTATCCATGGGTTGCAGAAAATTCCATGAACCTTGTGTTATGGTCCACCTCATGTTGATTTAACTCCACCTCAGGCGGTCGTTGTCAGTAACTACTACTATAAGTGATAAATTTTAAAAAGTAACTATGTCAGAATTTTTTTTTGAAAAAGTATGTATGAATTTTTTTTTTTAGCAAACTATGTATACGCGCACCCCGGGGTCGCGCCTAACGGACATAGGCGCATTCCAGGGGTGCGCCTAACGGTACGTAAAAAACTCTACATACGATACAAAAACTTCTAAATAGTGTTTTGCACAGTAAAATCACTGTTTAACTACTGTGCAAAACACTATTTGGAAGTTTTTGTATCGTATGTAGAGTTTTTTACGTACCGTATTATACAGTCAGTCTAAAAGTCAAAAATTAACGCATAGTTAGCGTCATTTAATTCGTAATTAAATTATCTACGCACTGTAATTTTTTTGATTTTTTTTGAGTAAGTATATAATTAAATTTCTCACCTAATGCATTTACTTATTTCGGTCAAATTTGGGTGTAAACGATGGGGGGTTACAAAATCACTGTATTTTTAATCCAAAAAATTATCCTACGTAGATAAATGATTTACGACCTAAATGACGTTAACCGTATTGAGTTTGGACTTACATGGTCCGAGTTATAATTTTTTAAGTACAATTTTCATATCTCAACTTACGGCATGCCGTACAGTCAATCCGTAAATCCAAATTTAATATTTTTTGCATCATTTGAATCGCAATTAAAATATCTACTTACTATAATTTTTTTAAATTTTTTTAATAGATATATAATTTTATACTTAATTAAACATCGAGTCATCATTATTGAAAAATTTGTTTTTAAAAAAGAAAAAAAAAATATTGGTGGTAATGGCGCACCCCTGGGATGCGCCTATGTCCGTTAGGCGCGACCCCGGGGTGCGCGTATACATAGTTTGCTAAAAAAAAATTTGCATACATACTTTTTCAAAAAAAAATTCTAACATAGTTACTTTTTGAAATTTATCACTATAAGTTCATCCATTTATTTTGCCAAGGAATGATATTAAAAAGAAATATTAATAGAGTATTGCCAAGTGCCATGGTCGTAGGTATTTTGCTAAACTTTTATTTTTAATATAATTAGAATTTCACTGCACTATTATTAATGATATTTGAGGTAGATGTTTTTTTTTGGCCAAATTTGAGGTAGATGTTAGTATGCTCTATATTAATACATGTTATATAACATTGTATTTAGGCACGAAGAAGAGGCAAGCGCCTTTTGTGCGTCTCAAATTTGAGGCGATATTTGACATTTACGTCTCGGTGCACCTTAAATTTTTTAAAACACTGATTTCAAATTTTAAAAGTAATGTAAATTCCAAACAAGTAAATTAGTTTAAGTAAGGATATGCGAAAAGAAAAGTTAACACATGATTTTTCGTTACCTACTAGTGGTGCAACCAAAAATTCACTCCCCCCCTCCCTAAACGGTTTCTCGTAACCTCAAGAACTAGACAAGTCCTTGCAATAAATGGATTAGGATCCAAATCTTCTTAGCATGGACCATAATATGTTTTCACTCAGTCTTCACTATCTAGTATTATGTTTTAACATCAAGCTCATCAAGAATATGCGTTAACTTTGATGGAAACGTTTGAAGTGTTCTTTCATGAAATATTACATGGAGTGATAACCCAACACTTATGAGGATACTCCATGTTGGACTCAGATGCAAGCTGCAGGATTGAATGGCGAGAGGGAATAACAAATGTTTTGAAGTGAACAAGCTTTGTAATCGATAGTTGATTATTCTGCTTAGAATGACTTCCTTTTATAGAAGGATAGGCTAACAAACTATTCCTAATTATTTGATAAAAAAACTAGAAATACAGCTAACTAATCCTGGTTTCTAGACTTAGACTACTCGCAAATTTGCCCTAGCCAACACGACTAGTTTATTAGTTCCCGGACATGGTCAGCAATCTAACACTCCTCCTTGATTCATGGACTGCAGACTCCAATAGTTTATCCCAATACTGGAAGGGGTTTTATAAATAAGTCTGCTAACTGATTCTTAGTTGTGCAATGAACTAGACTTATTTCTTTATTTTGTTGAACCGCTCTTACAAAGTACAATTTGTGTTGAAGTGCTTAGTCCTTTTGTGAAAGATTGGATTCCTTGATATGGAAATTTTTGTCTGACTTTCAACTCGAATTTTTGTAACTTCTACCTGTTTCAATTGTAGACCGTTCAATATTTTTCTTACCCATAGGGCTTGATTCACAGTTGCAACAACGACTACAAATTTTGCTTCTGCTGTTGACTGAGTCACAAAGCTGTGTTTATTTGAGTTCTATCAAAGATTCCCAGAGCCAAGACTAAAACAATAACTTGAAGTACTTCTGAAGTCAGCTGAGACACATCCTTAATCACTGTCGAAGTAACCTTGTAGGTGAAAAGTGTGTTTCTTTCTGAATTTTACTCCATAATTTACCTTGCCTTTGATATACCTTAACAACTTCTTTCTCAATGGATGAATTGTTATAAGTATCCAACTAAGATTCTGAAATGTTCTTCATCAACTATGTTGGATCCATTTTCTTTTAGAATCTCTCCTTATGGTTCTTACTTATCTCCTTACATTTTACCATTTGAAACATCTTGAGAATCTCTTGAGCATACTTCTTCTGCCTTATAAAAATTTCAACTTTACTTTGTTGAACTTCCATTCCGAGGAAAAAAGACATTAGGCTGAGATAAGTTGTTTCAAAGATCTGCATCCTCTTCTGCTTGAATGTTGTTATCATTTCAGCATTGCTTGTTGGAAATATCTCGAATGGATGGTGGTTGAACTATTGAAATGTATGCTTCGATTATTTTGAAGTCGTGACGACACTTTCAGATTGAAACTATTTGGTAGCACCCAAACTTTCAATCGGATAAAATCAGAATACTGAACTAGAACTTGAGAAGGATTGTGAATGTTTTAGATGAATTTTTGGATCTCACCTATGACCAATTTCTAGTGTTTGCCACACCCTTTGGAGGAGACACTTTGCCCCTTGGAAGAGACACAACATCCCTTGGCCAATGTATGCAACATTTCGGCCATGACATACCTCTTTGATTCAAATTTTGGCTCCAAAATCAAATGGACACCTTAGGATGACACTAGCAATGGTTCGGCCCCTAGCAATGGTTTGGCCTGATACTTGGTTCTAAAGAAAGTGTCCAAAGACCGGGAATTTTGAGGTTTAAAAAGTTAAGTCATTAGTTCCAAAATTCAAATTTTCAATGAATTTTAAAATAGTGACTTTATGAATTTTCAGCTCGACCCCAGCCAAGGGCGCTGCCCCTGGACCCCGACAAAGGGAGCGTTGCCCCCTTTGACCCCCATTGCCTCATCTCTAATCAACCGATGAATCTCTGATACAATGACTCATAACATACTTAAACAAGCGTGCACTCCGCACCTCCTAACTTTTTTAATGAGATACTATGATCCCATTGGTCAACTAGTCAATCCAATTACACTAAAATATATAACATTGCTTCGGGTGACCAAGAGATCATCGACATAAAGATATACTATTGTTACATCGTCTATTTCATATTTAATATACAAGGTTGCCTTAGAGCTTCTTTTTATAAAGCCTAGTTCCAATATGTACTCGTCGATCTTGTTGTACCAAGCTCTATGGGCTTGCTTAAGGCCATAAATTGCCTTCTTTAGTAAGTAGACCTTGTCTTCAGCTCCTTGTATTTCAAAGACACACGACTTATTCACTTAGATTTCCTCTTGTAGGACTCCATTGAGAAATGCAAATTTGACATCTAACTGGAATATTTTCCAGCTCATTTGTGTAGCAATTGAAATGTGTCTAATCTAACAACGGGAACAAAAGTATCTGAATAGTCTACTCCAAAGATTTATGCATACCCTTTAACTTGTTGTTCTTCAATCAAGAGAAATTGAAGAAGATGAGATTCAACATGGAGTTGAATAACACAAATACAAATCTTATATGTGTTGAACAAACTCTCATACACTCTTATAAAACTCATACAACTCTCATACAAAACATACAAACATAGCCACCTATTTATACTAATACATAGTAGCACTTTGTTAACAAAGTTTACAACACTTTGTTGACAAAGTTTACAAGGTTGGTGCAGTATTTTCTACAGCAAATATGCAGCATTTCCTACAGTAAATATGCAACATTTTCTACAGTAAAACACATGTTGGAGCAGCAGCAATTCATACAGTAAAAACTGGTTTATACTAACACTCCTCCTAAATCAGTTTGATGCGAACTCCCAATTTTTCTCTAAGAAACCCAAATCGTTTATCCTGTAAAAAACCTTCTTAATTGCAACTGTCTTTCCTTTTTCATTTTTCTCAATCATGGCAAGCTCCTCCTACATTGCAGCTAGCCAATTCTAATCAATCTTGGCCTCCTCATATCCTTCAGGTTCAAGAACTTCAGAGTGCTTCATACAGAGTGTATGAACATCCTGATGTGCAGACTCTTCATGCTTACTCTGCATGGTTTCAGACTCTGCAACTCTCCCCAATTGGACTCTCAGATTCTTTATATCTTTTAGATAGGTCATTCTTACAATGTTGTGGATTAATTGCAGCTTCTTTGATGCTCTCCATGTTGTTTTGGGAAATGTTTTCTTGCTTTGCTTTCCATATTGACGTGCTTCATAGCTTGGAATGTGATCATCAAGTTCGGGTAGGTCCTTCACCATCATCTTGGCTTTCATTTGCAGAATCCCCTGATGATGATAATGCTCAGGCCTCTTATGCCAGACTTCTTTGATTGTGAAAGAAGGTTGCTCCTCCTCCAATGGAATGAGTGCAAAACTCTTTCCCTTCATCTTGACCGTGAACAATTCTTGGCATGTTGGATCCTTTATCACACATACTCTGTTTTCGAAAATCACTTTAAAACCTTTCTCTATTAATTGACCAACACTAAGCAATTTTCGATCAATATTTGGCACAGAACATCAGTGATTAGTTTTGTTCCAGAACAACTTGCGATAACTATGGTTCCTTTACCTTTGACTGCAATATACTCACCAAATCCAATTTTGACTTTGGAAAGAACTGACCTGTCAAGTTGTTTGAAAAGTCTCAAATTACCAGTCATGTGACTAGTGCAGCCACTGTCAACCAACCATTCATCACTTGATGCTCCAGTTGTGAAGCAAGAAGCCGCAAACAGATGCTCCTCCTCTTCTTCATGGACAGCAGCTTGAGTTTCTCTTTTCTGTTGATCGTACTTTTCAGGGCAAATCTTTTCAACATGCCCCATCTTCTGACACCTCCTGCATTTTATGTCTGGCCTCTTCCAGCATTTGTAGTGGGGATGGTTCTCCTTACCACTATGCTTACAATGAGGAAGATTTATTCATTTGGGATCCCTTTCTGCTGCACTCGATTCAGCGTCACCGTAGCTTTTCTAGTTTAAGTGCAGTTTGGCCTTCAAAGTACCTTCAATTACCCCTTCGTCGTGCATCAATCTTCTTTGCTCTTGAGCTTGAAGAGCACTAAGGAGCTCTGCCAATTTAAGAGTTGACAGGTCCTTGGTGTTCTCCAATGAGACAATGGTTGCTTCAAATCTCTCAGGAAGAGAGACTAATATCTTTTCCACAATTCTGCTATCCTTCATCTCCTTACCAAGTATTCTAACCTGGTTTGCCAGCCCCACCAATTGATGGTCTCAGATTCCTTCATCTGCTCCTTCTCGAATTCCCTTATCAAGTACAGAGATTTCATGTCCCTTATCCTCTCATCTCCTTTGTATTCATTTTCGAGGAAGTCCCAAATTTCATTGGCTGACCTTATGGACATGATTCGACTGAAAATTGCAGGTGAGACAACCAAATAAAGGCATGACTTGGCTCGTGCCTTTCTCATCTTCTTCTCCCTTTGAACCTTGATTTGAGCAAGTGTAGGGTTGGGTGGAAGAGCTGGAATTTCATAGTCTTCTTCAACAGCTTCCCACAGATCAGTGCCCTGCATGTAAGCTTCCATTTTGATAACCCAAATTTGGTAGTTTGAGCCGTCAAATTTTGGTGGAGCAACGCCTGAGAAGGATTCTTCCATTTGATGAGAGCTTAGAGTGTTTATGGGTGGATGATCTCAAGAAAACGACAATCACACAACCTCACAAATCCCTCAAGAAGTTAAGCTATGGGTGGATGATCTCAAGAAATCGACAATCACTCAACCTCACAGATCCCTCAAGAAGTAAGCTCTGATACCACTGTTGTTCTTCAATCAAGAGAAATTGAAGAAGATGAGATTCAACATGGAGTTGAATAACACAAATACAAATCTTATATGTGTTGAACAAACTCTCATACACTCTTATAAAACTCATACAACTCTCATACAAAACATACAAAGATAGACACCTATTTATACTAATACATAGTAGCACTTTGTTGACAAAGTTTACAAGGTTGGTGCAGTATTTTCTACACCAAATATGCAGCATTTTCTACAGTAAAACACATGTTGGAGCAGCAACAATTCATACAGTAAAAAATGATATATACTAACATAACTACTAACCTTGACTTTAGATTGATTTTGGAAGAATCTGCATTTAGTTTGCTTCTGAACACCCATTTGACTCTAATGACATGTTTGTCTACTGGTCTATTCACGAGTTCCCGAGTTTTGTTCTTGTGAATCATTTTCATGTCCTCATCCATTGCTTTTCTTCATTCTAAGATTTTGAGGGCTTCTTCTAGACTGGTTGGTTCATATATTGCTACATTACAACTTTGAGAGATATCAACTAGCAGTATGGTTCCTCGTACTGAGAAATGATCTTCACCTTGTTGCATCAACTCATCCTCAAATAAGATTGTGGCAGACTCTTTTACAGATCGTGAGTTCTGCTAATCCCATTAATCATGTTCACTGAGTGTATATCTCTGTGATAGACATCTTCTCGATTTGTGGATGTTACACTTTGTAGGTTTTTGAAGTGGTGTTATAACCTACAAAGATTCCAGGAATTGCCTTCTTGTCATGTTTGTCTCGTTAGATTTTAGGGATATGAAAAAGCACATGCATCAAAACACTTTTAAGATGCCATAAGAAGGTTTACATGCATTCCATGCTTCAAATGGAGTTGAATGCTTGCCTTGGTTGATAACTTGTTCTGCAAGAAGACTACAGTGCTTGTTGCTTCTGCCCAGAATGTCTTTGGCAAGTTCTTTTCATGCAACATGCCCCTTGCCATTTCTAGTATGGACCCATTTCTTCTTTCACTAACTCAATGTTAGGAGGTGTGGGGAGTTGTGAGCCTCCTTTCTAGACCTTCCTTTTGACAGAACTTGGGAAACTCAATTGAGCTATATTCAACTCCATTATTTGTCCTTAAGAATTGAATTTTGGAGTGACTTTGATTTTCCACCATCATTTTAATTTCTTGAAGACTCTGATTTGGCTTTCAGAAAGTAGATCCAACACATTCTCGTGTAGTCATTGATGACTGTTACAAATTATATGCTTCCTTGCATTGATGGAGTTCTTTATGGTCAAGCTACATCAGAGTGCACGATCTTGAGCTTCTGGTTGATTTTAGAAAGGACTTTGTTCTTTATTTCCCAAACTGACATGTTGCATAGTCTGATGTGAAAGCTTTGAGCATGGGGAGTCCATCTGATAATGACTTGTTTGCTAAGTCACACATTTGTTTTATTCTGCAATGGCCTAGTCTTTTGTGTCAAACTTTCGAGTTGCTGACCTTTGCAACATGAGCCAAGTATTCTTCCTGAGTTGGATAAAAAAAACATTTTTGTTCTCATTTTCACATCAACATTTCCTTTCCTTATGCATCATAAACATAACACTGTTCATCTTGAAAGGTTCCCTACAAAGTTTGAGATCCTTGAAGAGACTCTTGTCGTAAGTCATGTGGTTTTTGCAACCCCTGTCGATTAACCACACATCTTGTTCTTCACTTGTGGCATATCATTGGGCTACAAAGATTTGATAGTCTTCTTCTTTAATGATTTGAGCCACTGCACACATTACTTTAGGGTTTTGCAAATTACAGCTTTATGTCTCATTTGGTTGCACTTGATGCATTTTGCTTCTGCGTTTTGCACCACAATGGACTGGGCTCCTCTCTTCAGCAACGACTGCACAGATGGAAGCTAACGTATTCCTGCCCTTGCTTGCTGGTAATTCTTGTCATTTGCATCTATTATTGGATTCAGCACTTCTCTGTCTTAATGACAGCTCGATTGGGATTTTTTGCTTCTCTGTGCTGCTCGATTGAAATCAAGCTCTGTATTTTGCTTCTTTGTGTTGATTCGGTCCAAGACCGAGGCTGGCCCGAGTCAAGCAAGACCGACTCAGACAGACATTTTTGCCCAAAATCGGTATTGGTCTCGGTCCTCCAAAAGTAAGGAGCGGAATTTCGGGCTCGGTCTTGCCAAAAAGACCATCCCGTCCCGCGCAAACTCACCCCTAATTTTTTGCACCATCAATGTTGGCAAGGGTTGAACCAACGTATCTCTCCAAGTACACCTTCCCCCACCCATAAATCACTTTTTATTTATACTTACATTTCGATAATATATCAATTCTTTATCTTATTCCTTGTAATTCTTTTCCAAACAATGTGTATAAAGGACTATAGAAGAAGTGATTAAATATTCTTCTTGATATGCATATTTGAATAGATCACCAGAATTCTTAATTTCATTGATCATATTCATTTTATTTATAAATGAACATCGTACTAGGAAAGAAAATTGATAGTTTTAACTTGTGTAAATTGGTTAAACTTCCGTATCTATCCTTTAAAACTCAATTCACTACAATGTAGATTTCTTCCAACGTTATCTATTGACCTGTTACATTTCAATCTTCACGAGTCCTTCACTTTCCAGAAAATTCACCCTAAAGAAGGAAAGACATTACATGCTACCATCTATTTATGCTTCAGGAAATTCCTTCTTTTTAACTGCAGCCCGCTAATGGATAGAAAGCTAGTTAAAAGGTTTTCAATTCTCAAAGCTACACCGGAATCAAGTACTAAACCGCTATAGCTGGAATAATTGAATTAAATGAATCGTTTTTTTTATCTCCACCCACAAATAGTAAAGGGTGTGAGTGATATACAACAAGGTCAAAAGCATTTGTGTACAATTTACACCAAAAAAAATCCATAAACAAAACCTAATTTACGCAAAACCAAGATTGCCTGCCAATAGACAAGAAAAATTGCTGCCCTGCCCATAACTATTTTTGATGAGGCCTCTCAACCCGGGACAGCCAAGAAGCAACATTGGTTGACAAGAAATTCCATTTCTCCTCATATATATATATATCAATTATTTACTAGATCATCGTAAGAGATGACACTGATCAAATATTGGAGTTGGCTCGGCTAAAATAATCTGTGCTGTAATCTTGACTTCCAAATGCCATTCTCCTAAACAGTCTAATCTCTGCAGATTGCTCTGCAGAGTTAAATACCTCACTCTCCCCCACTTTCATTCCATTGGTTAAGTCTGCAGTAGACAAACTATCAAACGCCCGCACAACCTGAACCATACAAGTGTCATTTCGTCATTCGTTCAAGCTTCTTAATCAGGATATAACTATATTTTTTTAGTTTAACAAGATAATACTGTTGAAAAAGAAATATATGATAAATCACCTGTCCCATGCGTGGTCTCTTGGCAGCAGAATGCCGAATACATGCTGCAGCAACTTCAATCATTCGGAACATTTCACTCTCTACATAATTCTTGTCCAGTCTTGGGTCTGCCAGACCTTCAAAATCTTCATTATCTAGCGCATGGCTCAGCAAAGGCCGTGCCTGTCAAAAACAAAATGAATCCTACTCATTGTGCACCTGCTTAGCATTTTAATTTTCATTACTATTATTATTATTCAAATGATCTCCCCATACATTTTAAGTCTGTTTCATTCTTTACTTTTTCTTTTGTATTTAGAGGTAATAAGTAGGCGTCTGATGCCGGATGCACGCTATGGAAGCAACACAAGGGGCTTTGAAAAATTACCCATTCCACTAGACTCTCATCTCCTAGAGGCTGCAATGTATCCACAGGCTTTCGTCCAGTTATTAGCTCTAGAATCACCACTCCAAAAGAGTACACATCTGATTTCTCCGTTAATTTTCCACTTAAGGCGTATTCTGGGGCCATGTACCTGAAATGATATGCAGGTTAAGTTTTACGAATTTAATACCGAATTCTTCACACTAAAAAATTCTGACAAAATAGAATATTATAGTTCATGCCTACCCAAACGTGCCCATTACGCGTGTAGTCACGTGCGTGTTTGCGTCAGCGGCCAACTTTGCAAGTCCAAAATCTGAAACCTATAGATGATAGTATGGAGCAAAACCAACCAGGTTCAGTTTCCATGTGCTACTTTAAGAGTGAATCAGAGAAAGTATGTACATAGTTAAAGAGGGATAGAAAGCAGACCCGAGCTTCAAAGTTGTTATCTAAAAGAATGTTTGATGACTTGATATCCCTGTGAAAGACACGAGGATGACCTGTAACACCAATAGATAGATTGCATGTGATACGACAGTAATGGACGAGGCATGGAAGATCTTACAAAATCCAGATATAGGTCCGAGCTTATTCACCAAGCAGTTTCCTTCTTTAAATGCTCTCAGCATCCGTTTTATAAAATTCTAAGTACATTCTATTATATTTTTATCCCCAGAAGCTTAGTCAGGATGAACAAATTATATAGGGAGGTCTAAGAGCATTTCCATTTTCCAAATCCAGTGCATATTACATAGTATTACTTAAGTATATTACTTTATACTTTAAGGAATGCAAAATTGCTCCAAAGCATATTACATAGAATTTCTTAAAAGTGGACCTTGCTTATATTTCAATAGTGCATTGAGGAATGCACAATGTACCATGTCACATCTATCTACTTTTCCTCTCCACACTCAAATGTTTAACCAATAGTATTTCTGATGCATTGTTGAAAAATTATTATTCAATTGGATTTCACGTTTTGATATTACTTAAAGTATGCATAAATCAGACTCGCAATCCTATGTGACAGTTTAAAGGAATACAATTTGAGGAAAAGTACTGGGTATCCCTAACTAAAAGGAAATAGAGCACAAGACCCCATTCTGCAGATTCTGGGGGGCAGATTCTGCAGTTATGATAAAGCCTTCCACCTATTTTCCAGAGAATTTTCTGTACAGAAATTCATAATTGTGTACCAGCCATGCTAAGTGCTCTTTAGTGAAATTGCATTCTTGCATGGCTTTAGTCAAACTGTTGAGAACAAAAGGGTTTTGTTTCAAAACAAGTGGTTTATCAAAACTAAAATCATGAGGAAAATCTACTCTCTACTGACCAGTTTACATAGACGATTCTTCTCTTTTCTTCCCTAGGGCAGCTACTTAAGCTCCTTAAAAGGTAGGTATTAGTTTACAGATAAAGCGCTGATAATAAATAATAAATAAATACTGGGATGATAGAAAAGTACAGAAACTCACAGTCCTCATGAAGATAAGCTAATCCACGAGCAGCGCCAGCGGCAATTTTGACACGTTTCGCCCATTCCAGGACTGGTCTACCTTCTCCTGCAAAACCACAAGCGGAATTGCTGTGTTCAACCTCACAACACCCATTTGGCACATCACTATTATTATATAAGAAGTGTTGAATGAAACTATGCCTTACCATGAAGATGAAAGTAGAGGGTGTTATTAGGGACATATTCATACACAAGAAGCCTTTGGCTGTCAGCTATGCAATATCCAACAAGCGAGACCAAATGACGGTGATGAATACGACTAATGATCTCAACTTCAGACTTAAACTCCCGATCCCCTTGGCTTCCACCAACTTTTAATTTCTTCACAGCAATCTCTCTACCATCCGGAAGGTTTCCCTTATAAACCGAACCAAACCCTCCTTCTCCCAAAAGATTTTTTGGTGAAAAACCATTTGTAACTTCGATCAGCTCTTCATATGTAAACCATGGCCTTGAATTTCCTAGTCCATTAGGCTGCCCTGGAGAGTGAGCGCAGTCACTGCTTGAGCTGTTCCCAAGTAAGGGTGCGGGTGCAGAAGGATTGCTTTTCTGAGAAGATGAATCTGGGGACATCATATAATTTACTGCTTCAGTATATGGAACACTACATGAATTAGGAGGAATTGGATCCCGTTTTTACCTGGTTTTGGAGAAGAAGCTGAGAGGGAAATGCCGGATGGCACTACATAAACTCCATCAAGTCCAGTTACCTTTCTCCTTCGCTTTTTGCCACACCAGAAAGCAAATACAGCAATGCTCAGAACAATTAACGCTGCAATTACAGCAATGGCCGCCTCACCACCAGTTCCAAGTCCAGAATTACTCCTGTCAGTTAAATTGGCAACTGGAGAGGGAGCAGTATCAGCACGAGGAGTTGAAGGTGGGGAAACAAAGGTTGGAACCGGCGGTGGTGGGCTTGTGGTAGCATTCAATGGTGCAGTTGGAGAAGCAGGTGGCGAAGAACGTGGGAGAGAGGTAGGTGACTTTGATGTGGGCGGTGGAGGCGAAACCTTAGAATGGGGTGGGGATTTTGTAGCTGTTGAGGGTGGTGGGGGAGGAGAAGACTCATGTTGTTCTTCAGGTGGCGGAGGAGTGGAGGATGGTGTCGGCTTGGGTGGTGGTGGTGGTGGTGGAGACTCTGTTGGTGGTACTATTGGTGATGGTTTGGATGAGAGTGGTGGTGGTGGTGGAGACTCTGTTGGTGGTACTAATGGTGATGGCTTGGAGAGTGGTGGTGGTGGCGGAGACTCTGTTGGTGTTGGCTTGGATGGGAGTGGTGGCGGTGGCGGTGGCGGTGGCGGAGACTCTGTTGGTGGTACTGTTGGTGGAGACACAGGTATCGCTGGAGCAGGATTAACTGGCGGAAGGGGAGAAGCCGGTGGATCAGAAGGTGGAGGTGGAGTTACAGGAGGACTAGGAGTAGGGGTTACCGGTACCAGATTAGTAGGAGTCCCAGTTACTGGTGAAGGAGGAGGTGGAGACTCTGGTGGTGGCGTAGTACTAGGAGGACGATCTGGCGGGTCCGGTGGTGGAGCTGTAGGCGGCGGCGGCTGTGGAGGAGGAGAGGCCGTAACGGGCGGATTTGCTAGGGTCTGAGATGGTGTCTCCAGTGGTGGGGAAGACGGCGGTGGTGTGTCATCGGCAGCTGATGGTGAAGGTAGTGGCGTAGTGACCACTGCTGGCGGCAGAGCAGAAGTAGTAGAAGAATCTGGTGATGGAGAAGATGCCATCGCTGCTACTTCAAAGATCAATCAATCAATTACATGAGAAACAAAACCTTCCGACATGAGAAACCCCACAAATCTTATCTCTAAAGAATCTTCCAACCAAGAAACGCAGATTCCGACCGATGAGCAGCAACTCTGCCACTACCAACTTGTTCTTTCCCTAATCTTGAAAAATCAAATCCAGTACCCAGATGGCCAAAATGCTTGGATCGACAGCAAACTAGTGAATCAGATCAGTAATCATAAACAGAAGCAGTGAAGAAGAATAAGCAAAGACTGATAATTTAATTAAACTACAAATCTCTAGCACGTGAGTTGTATGTATTCCCAAATGTAGAGCAGACAACTGTTACTAACACCTTCCAAATCTAATACGAATACAAAATCAGATCTTTCGCCACTTCAACACAAACTGAAATTTGAAGTCGTCAGTCTTTTTTCATTCAGTCAAAGAGGAGGACCATCGGATCGATTTTTCAATAAGAAAGAAATTCATCTCTCCTTCTGATCGATCTCTCTATTTCTTTATGTGCAGACTGCGTAAACAGAGGAGAGGACGAAGCTTGACGCACAGCTCAGCTCAACGATACCGCACACGGACACTATGGGGGGGCCCTCCCTAGCCCAAAGACACGGTGACAGAGACCTCCAAAAATAAAATCAACCACTCTTTATTGAATTTTTTGAAAAACGGTTGAGGTAGAAAAAGAATTGAAAAAATAAATACGGTTAAATAATAATTAGAAATTTAAAAAGTGCACCTTCAATGGGGTGCGCATATGCAATAGGCACCACCACATATAGCGCATATTAAATAGACGTCACCACATATAGCGCATATTAAATAGACGTCACCACAAGTAGAGCCTATTGAATAAGTGTCACCACAAGTAGCGCCTATTGAATAGTTGTCCATTAAAATCGGACTAAAGGGTCCGAATCCTAATTCTTCTCAACTCTTCCTCTTCCTCCAGACATCTCCCTTCTCTTCCTACAATCGTTGAATTGATGTCTCCCTCCTCTCCCTCTGACAACCCAGTTGTCTTCTTCCGTACTTGGTCTTTCCTCCGTCTCTGGTCCAGTCAAACTTCGGTGTGACCCCGAATTGTTGTCGAGCTCCGGTTGTGCTATCTCGACCGTCAAATTGTTTTCGAGCTCCCGAATTGCTGCCCACGTCATGCCCCCGAATTGCTGCCCAACCCGCCACCACCCCGCTGTGTCCCAACCTCCACACCGTGTCTCTCCGACGAAAGAATGTGCATTCTTTCTTCTTCTTCTTCTTATTTGTTTTATAAATATAGTATTATTATTTTTAATAAATATTTGATTGATAATATTTGTGGTTGTGTTAATTAGTCATATTAGTAATTATTGCGCTAATTAAATATATTATTAAAAATTAATTATATATATTTGAATTATTAGATAATGATTAGTAAATAAATTGTGGAAAAACATATAAATCGTTAGAAATTAAACATTTATATTGTTTAATTGTAGAGTTATCATGCCGCCGCGCGTAATTATGCAAAAGCAGTCGACTGGTCCAAATGTGTTAAATGTTGGTCATTTGGGGACAAGATCAACATCGTTCGTCGGATCTAAGTGGTAACCAACATATCACCTTTCAATGTTTAAAAATGGAATAAAATATAATTTCAGAAGATGCTAAAATTATTGGGCAAGTGGTTGGTTTATGGGATGTGGTTATTATGTCACATCCCAAACTGGATCCTAAGTTACCGACTTCATTGTACGAGCGTTGGCGGCCAGAGACACGTACCTTTCATCTCAGACATGGGGAGATGACGATTACTCTCGAGGATGTAGCTGTGATACTTGGACTTCGTATACACGGAGATGCAGTGACAGATGAGTATGCACCTGAGGAAGACATGGATGCTGCGGGTTTGGAATTGTTGGGTCTGAACTTACAAGGTCGTAAAGATTTTGTTAAGTTGACTACGTTACAACAACATCTTTTTCATCCTCATCTTACCGTCGAATAGCAAGGGAGGACATTTATCCTCATGATACTCTGTGTTTACAACGACAAAGAAAGATAAGGTGACGTTAATCTACTTACCACTGTTGAGGGATTTACAAAGAGCATCTCATTATAGTTGGGGTTCAACTGTTTTCGCTGCTACATATCGAGGATTGTGTGAGGCATCTGAGCTTAACGCTACAACATTCGCAGGTTGTGCCATTCTAGTACAGGTATTCCATATGTTAGTTTTGTATAAATATTTAGACTTGATATTACAATTTTATTAATTTTTGTACACTACAGTTATGGTCGTGGGAGCACCTCCACGTTGGGTGTCCTGTGCTCCAGGGTGAAGTGCTTGGTGGAGAGCTACATCCTTTCGGCTACAGGTTGAGGTTTATTTTTTATTTTGATTTATTGACCGTGAGAAACATTATTTTCCGTAAGGAGCCCATTGCATCCCTGCCTTAGTGAGTGTTGTCATTCCATGTGAACTTGAGTGATGATATATTTGCCATAATCTGCACTCACATTTTTGCTAAACCACGTTAACCGTATAATTCCCAGGAGTGGTCCAACTGACACCTTGTACAAATCAACCAATATCATGCACTTGGAAAACACTGTGTTCTTGACAGAACTAGGCAACTTCCATCCTACCAAGTTGTTTCTATGTCCGAGTAATGGTATTTTGGACAACGTCAGACCATACATTCGACTCCTCATTGACAATCATTACTTCATGTCGATGCTTGAAAAAGTACGTATTGGATCTCCAATAAGTTAGTTTGACTAACTCAGTCAACGGTAATGCCCTTGCGCCTTTCAGGACTCCGTTAAACACTTCAACCAAATTCGTTGTCATGTTTCCATATCGAGCTTCTCCATCGTACGATAATGCCTATCTCTCAAGGGGTATGTTGGATATCCAATCTCTGTACTATCCATCATGGAGAGTTAATAAATTAGCATACCAAACATCAAATTTACGTTTATCAGGTGTATTTGACATTATGTACAACTGTTTTTTCAGGATAACACTTTTGAAGGCGTGGTTGAAATTACTTGCTAGATGACGTGCACAAAAGTGATGTGTTCTAATACCATATTGAGCATATACAGTCTCTACCACGTTAATTATTGACATGTGTTGATCAAATATTAGACAAACATATCGATCCTTTGTTACGTTATCCCGCAGATGCTGTAAAAACCAGTTTCAACTCTTGTTTGTCTCTCCCTCTACAATACCAAATGCCAAATGATATATGCCATTGTTAGAATCATACGATACGACTACAAGCACATTTCCATTGTATTTCCCATACAAATGTGTCACATCTATACTTATAAGAGGCCGATAATGGACAAATCTTTCAATGACTGGACCAAGGGACAAAAACATCATTCCCAAGGTTGCTACTTCAGTTTCAAGATTTACTCTTTTGGGCATGAAATCATAAACTGTCCCAGGGACATATACGACCATAGCTGACAGTAGCCTAGGGAGGTTTACAAAGGCATCTTCGTCTGTTCCGTATAAATACTTCAACACTACTTGTTTGGAGTACCATGCCTTTGGATATGAAATCTTCGAACCAAACTCATCCTCAACCATTGAGTGAATTACTGAAATTTTCAGACCCGTGTTAGTTAAAACCGAATTTCTAATCAAAGACGATATCAACTTGCAATCGATGTTTTGGTGTCGTTCAATGAGAAATTTATTAGCACATGTATGTGGAGAATGCGGTTTGAAAATTCTCCACAATCCAGTATGCTTAAAAAGACTTCTTCTCAATGACCACAGACAATTTGTAGGATCAACTTTACACTTAAAAACAATTGATTTTGGATTGGATGACTCAATAATACACACCTTAGAAATTTCTGTGTCATTTTCTCACAGCGGCAACTAACACGTCCTTACTACTAACCTCGTGTTTGTATTTAGGAAACTTCACTCGACGTGTCATAAACGGCCATAGACCATTCATCCCTTGATTGAAAGTTGTGAATCCAGTTACTATTAACCCAATTTTTAGCAGTGGGTTGCATCATTTGCACGTCGTGTGAGCTACTTCCACCATGGACACCTCCATGTACATTCTTAGAATTCTCGCCAACCTCAAACACATCTTGGTTGTCTTCATCAATGCGCCTTGTAAAATTCTCAATGTATGGATCTTCTTCATTAATCATAGGGTCATCTGAGAGTGCATCAACGTCAACATCGTCATCTGAGAGATCATTGGTGTGATCATGCAAAATATTATTTGTCTCATCACTATCAGTAATGTTTGGAATCACATTGAGTCCTCTAGTCACGCTAAACACAATAAATTAACTAGAAGAACTTAATTGTAAAGCAAAAGACAATGCACTTTGCGATCGGATACGTACAAACTTGCAAAGTCCACCAGTATCTATAAATTTATATGAAATGTTTATGGACATGGATTCAACATCCGAACAACCGCACTCCATACATATAATTTCCTTTAGTCTACAAAGAGAGATATCCAAGGTAGTTGTAGTAATACTGGAGGTACCACCCACATAAACCTCACTACCATTATGCGACACTATTTCGCCGCCATACAAACAAATTATACCAATCTCTGTCATGCTTGATCCTAAAGAATTAGTATTATAAAATTTCTTATCAGATATGTTTATCTTTTAGTTAACTTAATATTTATGTAAATATGACTGCTACTAATTTTTTTTAAAAATAACCTTACAAAAATAATAACATATCTTAAAATAATCTTACTGAAAGAGATGGGAGAGCTAAGAGAGGGAAGGAGCTAAGGCAAGCGGGAGCTGAGGGGTGGAAGGAGAGGCAAGTACACATTTAAACAGAAAGTTGAAACGTATAATAATTGGATAACACTGTAATTACTTCGTAAATAATTGTGTACTTCGCAAATGATTGGTGACAGATTATTAATACGCGCTATCCGCACGCCTATTGAATACGCGCTACCCGTATTAACATTTTCGTAAATTATTTATGCCGATACATACTTTCTCAATTTTTTTCCCATGATATATACACTTTTTGAAAATATTCCTCTTTATTATAAATAAATTCTGAGTCATCTCTGATTTAGACAGAGAGATTGACAGTCGGAGAACACGGCTTGAGCCTTTATTTAGTCAACGTCTACATCATGATCCAAAATAAAACAAAATCAATATTCATAAATACCCTTCTTTTGTTATTTCATTCTCTTCACCATCGTCAAATAGGGAGCATTTATTTATTCTACTCAGCAGCAGCGGTACGCATTTCCAAGTGGCGACGTTTGATTCAGCAGTTTACTGTTCATGTCGCCTCAAAGGATCTCGATCTCGATAGATAGTTCGAAGGATGCTATTTCTATTCTTTCGACGTTTTCACAGCAATTTTTATTTTTTGGTAAATAAGACGTAACAATATTACGAGTTTTTTCAAAAAGTATATACTTTAGTTTTTTTATTTAGAAAAGTATGTATAGAAAAAAAATATTTGAAAAAATAGATATACGCGCACCCCCAGAACGCGCCTTTTGACAATACGCGCACCCCCAGGACGCGCCAATGCATAGGCGCATGTTGGGGGTGCGCCTATTCAATAGGCGCACCCCCAACATGCGCCTATGCAATTGGCAGCGTTGGGGGTGTCTTTTTTTTTTTTTTTTTTAAAAAAAAAAAAAAATTGTTCTATAATGACGACTCGATGTTTAATTAAAAATAAAATTATGTATCTATTAAATAAATTTAAAAAAATTATAGTAAGTAGATATTTTAATTGCGATTCGAATGATGGAAAAAATATTAAATTTGGATTTACGGATTGCCTGTACGGCATGCCGTAAGCTGAGATATGAAAATTTGACTTAAAAATTTATAACTCGGACCATGTAAGTCCAAACTCAACACGGTTAACGTCATTTAGGTCGTAAATCAATTATCTACGTAGGATAATTTTTTTGATTAAAAATACAGTGATTTTGTAACCCCACATCGTTTACACCCAAATTTGACCGAAATAAGTAAATGCATTAGGTGAGAAATTTAATTATATACTTACTCAAAAAAAATCAAAAACATTACGGTGCGTAGATAATTTAATTACGAATTAAATGACGCTAATTATGTGTTAATTTTTGACTTTTAGACTGACTGTATAATACGGTACGTAAAAAACTCTACATACGATACAAAAACTTCCAAATAGTGTTTTGCACAGTAAAATTACTGTTTACACAGTGAAATGTACTATTTGAACAGTAATTTTACTGTGCAAAACACTATTTGGAAGTTTTTGGATCGTATGTAGAGTTTTTTACGTACCGTATTATACAGTCAGTCAAAAAGTCAAAAATTAACACATAGTTAGCGTCATTTAATTCGTAATTAAATTATCTACGCACCGTAATATTTTTGATTTTTTTTGAGTAAGTATATAATTAAATTTCTCACCTAATGCATTTACTTATTTCGGTCAAATTTGGGTGTAAACGATGTGGGGTTACAAAATCACTGTATTTTTAATCAAAAAAATTATCCTACGTAGATAATTGATTTACGACCTAAATGACGTTAACCGTGTTGAGTTTGAACTTACATGGTCCGAGTTATAATTTTTTAAGTCAAATTTTCATATCTCAGCTTACGGCATGCCGTACAGGCAATCCGTAAATCCAAATTTAATATTTTTTCCATCATTTGAATCGCAATTAAAATATCTACTTACTATAATCTTTTTAAATTTGTTTAATAGATACATAATTTTATTTTTAATTAAACATCAAGTCGTCATTATAGAATAATTTTTTTTTTTTTTTAAAAAAAACAAAAAAAAAAACACCCCCAACGCTGCCAATTGCATAGGCGCATGTTGGGGGTGCGCGTATTGTCAAAATGCGCGTTCTGGGGGTGCGCGTATATCTATTTTTTCAAATATTTTTTTTCTATACATACTTTTCTAAATAAAAAAACTAAAGTATATACTTTTTGAAAAAACTCCAATATTACATATGATTAGCTAACATGATTTTGTATTAATTTAAAAGTTATTTTTCCAATTTCATCAAATAAAGGGAGGTTCAGAACACTCATAGGTAGATTTAACTAGACTTGGAAAAGATTTTCTCATTCAACTATTTCATTTGTCATAGAGCCTGTATTTCCGTTTGATTCCTAGTAGACATGTCGGATTTTGAAATAATTGAAGTTTGAAATCATATTTTTGGAATCAAGAATTATGGACATTTAGTGATGCATCCAAATTATTGTCATCCACTAAAATATTTATTTCTTAGGTGTCAGATTCCACGTGTACTGTCTGCACCCCATATTGGTGGTTATGGTTAGACCATCTCAAATAACCCGTAGTTCGGCCACGAGGTTGTTTGTGTTGTCAAGCTGCCTTTGGAAACCCTTTAACCAACTGCATCATTCGTTCCTGAGGACCCACGCGCCATCCGTGTTTAGTTTTATCCATTCATGTGTCAGAGGCGTTCAACCCACACAAAATTTTTTACTTCTTTTTCTGAACTTGTTCCTCATGGAGACCTCTGAGATATCCTTGGCCTGAGAGAGAGTTGGACTAGGAACATCAATGAAAACAGTAAGATTATTGAAAATAAATGAATTCCTATTCTTCCATAGGAATCATATGCATGATGAGAAGATAAACGGTCATTCGATCCCGTTCACATGTAAATATTTATTCATACCTTTAGTTTCAAGCCAATTTCATAGGTTAGGCATAAAGAAATTGTTAAGATTTGAAGGTACTCTAATGACATTCCAAACTTTCTTGGCAATCACACAATCACAAAAGATATGAATGGTGTTTTCCTCTTGATTTCACAAAAGAATGAGATCATCAACAAACAAAAGGTGGAATAAGGCAACCAAACCCCTTCCCAACTTTAAAGGAATCCACTTGCCCTTTTTGTTTCTTCCACAATGAGGAAACTTAAATATTCAATGCAGATGATATAAAGATTGAGTGAAAGAGTGTCTCCTTGGCGGAGCCCACGAGAGGGAGAAAAATGGTTCAATTTGCCACCATTAAACATAATCGTAACAGTAGTAGAGCACACACGGCATGATAACTTTGGTGAGGGTCATAGGGAATTTGAAATGAATAACAGTTTTGAAGATAAAATCCCTATCAAGTCTAGCGTCAGCTTTCTTCAAATCGAGTTTTAACACCATCAAGGCAAAATGACCTTTCTAATTCTTAAGAGAATCCAACACCTCTCTAAGGATAACAACGTTATTAACTGATCTTCTAGCTACCCGATATAAAGTTGCCTTGAAAAGGAAAGATAATGTGGTACATCCGTGGTGACATCCTATTAACAATCACTTTAGAAATCAATTTATAGATCATGTTGCAAAAAGTAATAGGGCGAAATGCGACAATCGAACTAGGGTTGGTCGATTTGGGGATTAGGTAGATAAAATTGTCATTAAAGTTAGTAAGTAGAGGATTTCCCTAAAACTTTAGATATGGTTGAGCAGATCGAGTCTCTCACAATGTCTCTAATTTTTTGGTAAAAAATGGGATGTGAACCATCCGGGTCAGTAGATTTCATAGGGCTCAAAGCGTTAAGGGCCTTTTTAATTTCCCCATTAATGACTCTACACTCAAGAGATTTGATCATCTAAGTAAACAACTCATTGATCAGGATGAAATACTAGTCCGAGAGGAGGGGAACTAAAAGTTTTCTCTATGAAAATAGATATTTGAAGAACTCTTGAAAGTGAAGCTTGATGAGATTAGGACCCGATAACTGATTCTCCCAATTGTCCTTTATCATCCCAATTTGGGAATGACATCTCCTAATGAGGGCTGTAAGTAGTGACATGATAATACTTAGTATTAATCAAAGATCCATTTAGTTCTTGATTTCATAGCCCAACAATTTTTTTTTTTTCGTTTAAGATATCCAACTATTTATTTTTTAAAGCACTTTCATGTTCAAGTAGAAGAGGAATATGATTAAGACAAAAGTTCTTTTGTGTTATCAGAAAGAGTGATCTCAAGTAAAGTAAAAGTTATTTTTTTCCTAACAAAAATATTACTAAAGGTATGCTCCCTAACCCTATTAGGGAAAATAGAAGTAGCTTCCTGGTTGCTATCTACAATCGATCCTGAGTGTTGGACCTCTATCGATGTCCATGTTTCTCCCCCAATTTTCCTAACTAGAAGCTTACCTTTCCCTTTGCCGCGTGAGAAATGGCCGCGTCCATGCTGTTAGCCTTCTCTAGGGACGATTCATGTAAAGCGGCACGTGTCCCTCGATCACGTGTCTTCCCTCATTTCTGCTTAAATACAGTCTGGTCTGAGCCTAAAAGTAATTGTTTCAATACTATTAAAATGCAAATTTTTGACCATTGTAGACCCCTTTTAGTAAATATATACGGAAATGTCCTTGTTATTTTTTTATCAAATACGAATCTAGCCGGAAGCATGAATCTCGTTCATGGGTATATCCCAGAAAAATGTCCACACGCGAATCTCGTTCCCGGGTGGACATTTAATATCCACCCATCCGTGAACGTGATCCACGGTTAGGGTAATTTAAAACGACCCCCCCACCCCGCTGTTTCGTTTCATCATTGTCCTTCTTCCTCCCCTCAGTTTTCTCCTGCAACAACTCTCCTCCCAGCCGTCGTCCTTCAACCATCGTGCCTCCCTCCGTTCATCCTAGCAAGCCTCCCTCAAACGTCCAGAGTGTTGGTTTATATCCCTCCATTGTCCAGTGTGCGCAAGCCTCCCCCCATCCGTTCCCCGTCGACACCGACTTCGGTAAGCACCAACAAAAGTTTTTTTCCAGCCTGATTAAGTTTGAATTGTGTAAATCATGCTTAAATTAGTGTAATTGCTACATTATTTATGTTTTGTTGTGTGAATTAGATTTTTACATTGCACTGTTATTGACACAGATAACAGATCATGGTTAGGGTAGCTCTTCACGGCGACCTACCCGCGAATGAGGTTCGCGATTGCTAGAAACATGAACGAGATTCACGCTTCAGGCTAGATTCGAATTTGATAAAAAAAAATAATAATAACGAGGACACTTTCGTATATCTTTACTAAAAGGGGTATACAATGGTAAAAACAAATCTTGAAATGCTCATCCAAATTAAGAGAAATTCTATTTGCATGACTGTTTTGCTCGTTTTCCCACAGACGACGCCAAATGTTGGGTCTGGAACTCCCAGATGTTGACTTGGCAGTGAATTGAATGCCAAAGGATTGATGATCACACGCTTTCGCCTGAGCTCCGATGAACCTGCAAGAAGGGGATCGCAACAAAGGGGGTGCCTCTGGGTCCCACTCCGATGCTTAAATGAGTATACTGGTGTATGAACTCAAAACTTAATGAACGTATTGAAAAGCAAGAGTATTTATAGAGTGAGAAGATCAAACTGTTATAGGCAATTGAATATCTTGGTGAATATTGTGATGGTAAAGATTAGGATAACAGATATTACAGTTATGGCGTAATATTGCAGTTACCTTATGTAATTGTTGGATATCGATAGTGACAGCCCAGTAGGGAAAAAGGCTTCGAAGGCCCAATAACTATAGAGGGGGTAAACCCATAACATTCGAACCGGACCGGCCTCCATAGAATGGCCCAAAACCGAGCCCAAAGCCTCTGAGGACACCATGAGTGCTCGCCATTCTTTACCAGGCCGTGACCTCTCACTGCTCGCCATGAGAGTGCTCGCCCCGAAGAGAGCCCTGCATCTCTCCTCTGGTCCCACTAAACCGTTAATAACAGAGTGGCCAAGATATCCCGCATATCTCGGTCACATATTCACTAAAGATTAGATTTGGTAACTGCAATATCTTGCAGTAACTGCCATATCCCACGATCCGAATCTTTAGCAACTCAATATACATTAAGATATTCAGTTGCCTTTATACGGTTCTATCTCTCTTACCCTATAAATACCCTTGCTTTACATGCGTTCTTTACGTTTTGAGTTTGATACACACACATACTCATTTAAGCATCGGAGAGGGACCCAGAGGCACCCCCTCTGTTGCGCTCCCCTACTTGCAGGTTCACCGGAGTCGGAGCTGAAGCGTCATCCCAACCTTGTCTGGCATTCAATTCACTGCCAGATCAGCATTCAGGATTTCACGATCCAACATTGCGCTTCCTGAAACAGAAAGGGTTCTTCGAGAAGCTCACGAAGGGGTAGCAGCATGTCATGAAGGTGCTCGATCACTGTCCAGAAAAATCTTCAGATTAGGGTATTACTGGCCGACCTTGGGAAAAGATGCAGCCGAATTAACGCAGAAGTGCGAGACTTGCCAACAGTTTGCCCCACGATCGGGTCGACCATCAACGCTATTATCCCCAATGGCAGGTGCCTGGCCTTTCGCTCAATGGGGAATCGATATATTGGGTCCTTTCCCAATTAGCACTGGTCAGCGTACTCACATTATAGTGGCGATCGACTACTTCACCAAGTGGATCGAGGCGAAAGCTCTAGCTTCAACAACAGAATTCCAAGTCATCAAGTTCCTGCAGGTTAACATATTCTCCAGGTTTGGCATTCCCAAAATACTCATCAGCGATAATGGTCCGCAATTCGTTGGAAAAGAGCTTAAGTGGCTCTGTGAAGAATATCATGTCGACCATCGTTTCAGTTCAGTGCATCATCCTCAAACAAATGGGCAAGCTGAAGCAGCCTACAAGATTGTCTTAGCCGGACTTAAGAAAATGGTTCGAGCATTCAAAGGGAATTGGGCAGAAGAGCTGGAAAACGTATTATGGGCCATCAGAACAACGCCTAAGGCGGCCACAGGAGAAACGCCTTTCAGTTTAGTGTACGGATCAGAAGCAGTAGCACCTGCCGAAATGGTAGTACCTACTCATAGAGTCCTGCATTTTGATACGGAGGCAAACGAGATCGAGCGCAGAACTGATCTCGATTTAGCAGAAGAACAGAGATGGAGTTCGGAAAAGACACAGGCAAAGATGCGCTTGGCGACCGCTCGGTATTTCAACAGAAAAGTCAGCGCTCGCCAATTTTTCGTGGGGGAGATGGTTATGAGAAGGAATGAATTCACAAGGCTGGACAGTAAAAACAAACTTTCAGCCAAATGGGAAGGACCGTACAAAGTAGTAGAGATCGCCGCACCAGGATCCTACTATTTGGAAACCATCGAAGGCGAGAGGTTACCCCGTCCATTTAATTCTGAGCATTTAAGAAGATTTTATGCATAGCGTGTAATCGAACTGTTATGTCAATAAAAGAAAGCCATTCCTTCATAAAGCGTGTCTACTCGAAGCAAGCCGAAGCCAAAAGCCCTGACGCCAAAGTCAGGCCAAAAGCCCTAGCAACAAATCTAGGCCAAAAAAGCCCTAGCAACAAAGCTAGGCCAAAAAAGCCCTAGCAACAAAGCTAGGCCAAAAAGCCCTGACGCCAAAGTCAGGCCAAAAGCCCTGACGCCAAAGTCAGGCCAAAAGCCCTAGCAACAAAGCTAGGCCAAAAAGCCCTGACGCCAAAGTCAGGCCAAAAGCCCTGACGCCAAAGTCAGGCCAAAAGCCCTAGCAACAAAGCTAGGCCAAAAGCCCTAGTAACAAGGCTAGGCCAAAAGCCCTGACGCTAAAGTCAGGCCAAAAGACCTATCAATAAAGTTAGGCAAAACAAAAAGCCCTGACGCCAAAGTCAGGCCAAAAGACCTAGCAAAATGTTAGGCAAAATAAAAGCCCTGACGCCAAAGTTAGGCCAAAGAAAATTTAGGCGATCACTATGGATGATAAAGCCTGAAAAATTACAAGTTCCCTGTTATTATGCCAAACACCTCAAAGGTTAAAACTTCAAAAAATGTAATATCTCTTTGAACTTAGAAGTTTATGCTTTTAAGTGTCAGAAGTATTATCTTTAGAAAGTTCGACTTATGCTTGGTCTAAGGTTTCAAGGGTCGACGACATTACAAAGCAAGAAAAAGTGGAAAGTAATTATGATTAAGACATTGGATGAATAGCCAAACATGTTCAAAAAGGCTCATGAATATAAAAGGCATTCAATACAAAAACCCAAGTCTTAAGAAATTAATTACAAACCAAAACGAAAATTACAAAGACATCTATCTAAAAAAGTTAAAAATAAATACGGTCGCCAAAGAGTTGGAGGCTTCAAGCTTTGGGATCCTCAGGGGCAAGGGTGCTCTGCTCGCCTTCGGGGGCAGGAGTACTGGGCTCGCCTCCAGGAGCAGCCTCTTCAGCAACAGCGGGCCGAGAAGGGCGACCCCGCAAGAAGCTCTTCAAGGAGGCAACTTCCCCAAGGGGAAAGTTGGGGTCGACCGCCTGGACCTCCTCCACCAGGTCTTGAAGAAAATCGGCAATCGCCGACTTCATCACCTTCAAGGCTGTTGGATCGTGATTTCCTGAATGCTGATCTGGCAATGAATTGAATGCCAAGGAGATGGTGATTGCGCGCTTTCTCCTGAGCTCCGATGAACCTGCAAGAAGGGGATCGCAACAGAGGGGGTGCCTCTGGGTCCCTCTCCGATGCTTAAATGAGTATATGTGTGTATATAGCTTAAAACGTATTGAATGTATGTAAAGCAAAGGTATTTATAGAGTAGGAGATACCAAACCGTATAAGGTAACTGTATATCTTCGTGAATATTGTGTTGTTGAAGATTTAGATAGTAGATATTGCGGTTACAGCGAGATATTGCAGTTACCGTATCTAATCTTTAGTGAATATGTGCCCGAGATATGCGGGATATCGTGGCTATATCCTTGTTAACGGTTGGTGGGACCAGAGGAGAGAGGCAATGCTCTCTTGATGGCGAGCACTCCTATGGCTGCGACCTTGATTGTTGGCGAGCACTTCCTAGGCACTCCCTTGGCGAGCACTCCCATGGCGAGCAGTGGGAGGCTTTGGCATTGGCCAATGGCGACCTGAAGTGGCACTTTGGCGTCCACTTTAGTTTGGATTCGATACTGGACCACTTTATGAGGGCCAGAGTAACCTTACTGTGGGTTGGCCTTGTTTAAATGGTATGGGTTGCACCCCCTGCAAATTTATTGGGCCTTCGAGGCCTTTCCCATATTGGGTCGTCACTATCAATACCCAACAAAGGCCTGGTCCTCAAAGTCTTCGGAGGCCTTGAACTCCTCAATCACGGCTTGGGGTGAAGGAACCGCCTTCAGCTGATCAACCAGCCGGTTCTTTTCCTCCTCTAGGGCGATCCCCCTGGCTTCAGCACCATCCCTCTGGGCGTCAGCAGCGGCCCTTTGCGCCTCAGCAGCGACCCGAAGAGCGTCCGACTCGGCCAGCTGAGCGCGAACCTCCTTCAACTCAGCCTCTAGGCGAGCCCGGACCGCTTCTCCTTCATCAAGGCACCGATGAAGGGCTTCAAAATCCTGAAGGGCTCTGTATCCTTTGGCGAACGATTTTGGTTGCGTAGAGTTTTTCGGAATGTGTGATACCTTACCCCATTAGGCGAACGCTTTGGGTTTCCAGGGTTTATGGATGCTCATTCTTCACTCTTTGGGCGAACACTATCGTTGCGAGGGTGTTAGGAGAGGTCTGGTATAGCTTTTGGCAATCACCTTTTTTGTGTAAGACTTCGAACATTTTAATGAATGGACAGTTAGCGGAAGTCGAGAGGACTTTTGAGGCATGTCTGTCTCTTTGTCTTCCGTAACCAGTGGGCAGACTCACAGGTTTTTCGTGTCGTTCCAACCTTTTGTCTCCCCGATGTAACCCTTGGAATTCTGACATTACTTCGGTTTTACCCAAAATGGTGTAATCATTATCTGAGCCGTTTCTCACATGCCCGTTCGGTTTCCTTCGTTTTGGCTAAAAAGGCCGAACTTTAGCATTTAGTCTTTTACGCACTCAATTCATTTGCATTCCAGAGTTCATATCTTCTTTCAGCCTTCTGTTTCAATTTTTCATTTCTCTCTTTTTATCCTCGAAAAAGCTTTCTCAGCCAGAACGGGATACTCCTTCGAGCTTTGGAGAGCTGTCGGGGAGTGATCGGAACATCATTGATGACTTCTTCTGACATCATAGGCAACCAAACTTCTGTTCAATCCGCTCAGGGGCGGAAACTTCAGAGTCGATGCTTGGGTTAGCGGGCATTCATCAGTTCGTACAACTGACGCTCAAGGTCGGGGTTCGTCATTCCACGCCAGTCTTTATTGATTGGATAAATTTCTGACCCATCAGTCTGGGACCTAAATTCATTGACCGCACTTGAGGACCTAAATTCTTCAGTCTATTTTCCAAGCGGGCTAAGACGAGGTTGTTTAGCTGCCTAGGCGTCTATGAGTTTCGGATCAAGGATGTCGACCAGTACTCTGTTTGGCTAGAGGCAGAGAATGGTGACCTCAGGGCTCAATTGAAAGAGTCCTGGGTGCAGAGGGATGCCTCGATGGCTGAGCAGGAGTCTCCTTCCTTAAATCGTAAGGCTGTCCCATCCCCCCTTAGCGTGGACTTTAAGAAGTCCGAGGAGTTCTCTGTCTGCGCCTTGGAGGTGATAAAGGCCGAGGCTGCTTCCTACCTCCAGATCTTGGTCGACGAGATTCAAGGGATTGATCCCAAGTTTCTTCTCTGGGAGGTAAGGTCTCTTCAGGACTTCATTGAGAGCGGCTACACCAAGGAAGCTCCTTGGCGATGAGGCTGCCCCCGAGGCCGAGAAGGAAACTGCATCCCCTGATGAACCCAGACCTTGAGGTCTCAGGCCTTCAGGCGACCGAGTCGATGCAGAGTTTCAGGTCAAGGGAGCCCGTTCATCCTCCTGCTTTTTGCTCATCCTTCTTTTTATCGATAATCACTTTTACTTCCCTTTGTTTTTGGGATAGTTGTAATTATTCTTTTGATTTCAGACTCAGATATTATTATAATGAACGCCTTTAATTTCGTAAGCCTTTACTCTTTTTCGACTTCGAATGTGTTTGGTCGTTCTTCCGATATCTTTTCGTTCGAACGCTTTAGGAAGTTTTACCATATTTGTTTTTAACTTCTCTTTAGCTTATGTAGGAGAGTCTCGCCATATAGGATCTTGGACCATCCATTCCCTTCACCAAAGTTTCTTAAGGGAACTGTTACTCGAAGATCATACCTTTAAGGAAACTATCATCTTTTGTAGATGTGTTCGCTTTGTTAAGGTTTTAGACCTTTGGAGTGTTCGTCTAATCACGGGGAACTGTTACCCGAGGCTCATTCATCTTTTAGTAAGTGGTCGCCCTAGGTTCATTCACCCACTTTCTTGTGTTTGTTTCGCAAAGGAACTGTTACCTATGATATGGATTCATTCGCTTTGGATGTTACTTCTCAATTTTTGCCCAACTTATAAGAGAACGGACTCCTTGACGGATTGCTCGCCTTTTGCGCTAGGACTTCTGTCTGATTTTTATATTTAGGCCTTATTTGCCAAACTTTTTCCTTAGGTCTTTTCGCCTGATTTTGATAACAGGTCTTGTGCCTGACTTTGGCATCAGGTCTTTCGCCTAACTTTGGTGCTAGGTCTTTCACCTGATTCAGTCATCAGGTCTTTCGGATTTTTTGGTTTGCCAAACTTTGGCGTTAGGTCTTTTTGCCTAACTTTGGCGTTAGGCCTTTCGCCCAATTTTGATATCGGGTCTTTTTGTTTCGTAAGCCTTGGTTTTTGTTTGACTTCGAGTATACTTGGTTGTTCTTCCGATGTCTATCTTGCTTTAAAGCTTTAGGAAGTTTTACCATACTTGTTTTCAACTTCGCTTCAGCTTTTGTAGAATAGTCTCGCCTTTTTGTTTTCATTCAAAGGGTCTTGGACCTTTCTTTGGAGGAAACGTTACCCTTTAGAGGTTCTTTTCGCTCCTTTAGGTTTCGGAGGAAGGACTGTGGCCTCTTATCGGCTCGTCCGTTCCTTTCGCCATGTTTCTTAAGGAAACTGTTACCCAAGGATTATGCCTTTAAGGAAACTGTCATCCTTTATGGATTCGTTCGCCTTTTAGGATTTTGGTCCTTAGATTCGTTCGCCTAGTCGTAGGAAACTGTTATCTAAGATTTGCTCGCCTTTTAAGAAGCTGTTACCTCGGATTCGTTCTCCCTTTTTGGGGAACTGTTACCCAAGATTCGCTCGCCTTTTAAGAAGCTGTTACCTCGGATTCGTTCTCCCTTTTTGGGGAACTGTTACCCAAGATTCGCTCGCCTTTTTAGGAAGCTGGAAAGCTTTAGGAAGTTTTACCATACTTGTTTTCAACTTCGCTTTTCAAAGGGACAGTTACCTTTAGATTCGTTCGCCTTTTAGTGTAGGTCTTTGTTCTTCCCAGTTGGACAGCTGTAGAGATTTGGGTAGCATAGACTTCTTTTGCATTGGACCCCTCGCCTCCGGCACCAAACCTTACAGCAATCAGGTTTATCACCCTCCTGCTCTAGGATGGACCGAATTGCTCGGGCGGAGCTGGAGAGTGGTTTCTACGTGGGGGCGTTCGACTTCTGGTGACATGGCTTTTTGACCTTGCCGTCAGGGCTTTTGACCTAACTTTGGCGTTAGGGCTTTTTGGCCTGACTTTGGCATCAGGGCCTTTGGCCTGTCTTTGCCTAATTCTATTGTTAGGACTTTTGGCATGACTTTGGTGTCAGGGCTTTTATTTTGCCTAACTTTATTGCTAGGTCTTTTGGCCTGACTTTGGCGTCAGGGCTTTTGTGGCCTATCTTTGGTGATAGGGTTTTTTGGCATAACTTTGTTGTTAGAGCTTTTGGCCTGACTTTGGCGTCAGGGCTTTTGTGGCCTAACTTTGTTGTTAGGGCTTTTGTGGCCTAACTTTGTTGTTAGGGCTTTTGGCCTGACTTTGGTGACAGGGCTTTTGTGGCCTAACTTTGTTGTTAGGGCTTTTGGCCTGTCTTTGGTGACAGGGCTTTTGTGGCCTAACTTTGTTGTTAGGGCTTTTGGCCTGACTTTGGTGACAGGGCTTTTGTGGCCTAACTTTGTTGTTAGGGCTTTTGGCCTGTCTTTGGTGACAGGGCTTTTGTGGCCTAACTTTGTTGTTAGGGCTTTTGGCCTGACTTTGGTGACAGGGCTTTTGTGGCCTAACTTTGTTGTTAGGGCTTTTGTGGCCTAACTTTGTTGTTAGGGCTTTTGGCCTGACTTTGGTGACAGGGCTTTTGTGGCCTAACTTTGTTGTTAGGGCTTTTGGCCTGTCTTTGGTGACAGGGCTTTTGTGGCCTAACTTTGTTGTTAGGGCTTTTGGCCTGACTTTGGTGACAGGGCTTTTGTGGCCTAACTTTGTTGTTAGGGCTTTTGTGGCCTAACTTTGTTGTTAGGGCTTTTGGCCTGACTTTGGTGACAGGGCTTTTGTGGCCTAACTTTGTTGTTAGGGCTTTTGGCCTGTCTTTGGTGACAGGGCTTTTGTGGCCTAACTTTGTTGTTAGGGCTTTTGGCCTGACTTTGGTGACAGGGCTTTTGTGGCCTAACTTTGTTGTTAGGGCTTTTGGCCTGTCTTTGGTGACAGGGCTTTTGTGGCCTAACTTTGTTGTTAGGGCTTTTTCCTTCGATTTGCTTCGAGTGAACATGTTTATGAAGGAATTACTTGCTTGTATGGTCCTTCCCACTTAGCTGAAAGTTTATTCTGACTGTCCAGCCTTGTGAATTCATTCCTTCAACATTCCTCTCTTTATCAGCTTTTCGATGTCGCGCTTGTGATATCTGCAATAGATCTCAGTGTCATTCCCCATAGGCTGACCACTCTTGCGGGGACTCGGTGGCCTTGCCAGAGACCTTTCCATCTCGACTAGTACCGCCGAGATCTGCCTGTTTAAAGGCGTGAAATACTCGGGGACCTCTGGATGTCTTGGTCCTGGGTTTTCCGATCTAGGCTTTTCTCGACCCTTCTTGATCCTGCAGGGACACCAAAGAACCAAGACGACGCCGAACCCAAAAGGGTCGACAGAAATAACAGGGCTAAGTGATTCGGATCAGTCGACTTACCCAACAGAGAGGCTTCATGCTTATTAACATGTATAATGGGGGCGCCTCCACCACTATACTCGGGGATGGCCCTGGCGACGACATCCTTTTGGGTCTTGATGACGACCAGGTCAGTGGTGAAGATATGAGCTGATCGTTCCTTAAAGGGAGTCATGACGGTTTCGCGTTGTTCTTTGAGTCTCTTAGTGATGAGCTCCTCAACTTGGTCAAGAGTGAATTGGGGTTGTTGTCCTCCAGTCGGTGCAGAACTTGATGGATTGACAGAGTGAGTGACCGCCGGCGTCTCAGTGGAGGCCGGAGGTAAGGATTGGTGTCCAAAGGTCATCTCTTGATCTTCTTGAGGGGCTGTGGTGCCAGGATTTCCAGTTTCTGATTCCGGTGGCCCCGTAGGACGAGGATCTTCATGAGGAGCAGGGGGTTTTCTGCGGGCCTGTCCTATGATGGTTTCCAAGAGGGATATCATCTCTGCGGTTACCTGAATGGTTTCCCAAGCCACTTGGATGGTTTGTCGATCTGGAATCTCTGCGACGTTTGGAACAGGGGTCGTTCTCGAATTGCCAATGTGTTCACGTGCCGGTCTCGGAGGGATGGCATCACAGACTGCTTGGCTTGCAGGTTCTTGGTGGAGTGGCGAAGCGGCAGCGGAATTAGAGCTATCCGAGGACTGTTCGTTAGCTTTTTTTCGATGATTGCGGTTAGAGCGAATATGTATGACTGTTTTGCTCGTTTTCCCACAGACGGCGCCAAATGTTGGATCGTGATTTCCTGAATGCTGATCTGGCAATGAATTGAATGCCAAGGAGATGGTGATTGCGCGCTTTCTCCTGAGCTCCGATGAACCTGCAAGAAGGGGATCGCAACAGAGGGGGTGCCTCTGGGTCCCTCTCCGATGCTTAAATGAGTATATGTGTGTATATAGCTCAAAACGTATTGAATGTATGTAAAGCAAAGGTATTTATAGAGTAGGAGATACCAAACCGTATAAGGTAACTGTATATCTTCGTGAATATTGTGTTGTTGAAGATTTAGATAGTAGATATTGCGGTTACAGCGAGATATTGCAGTTACCGTATCTAATCTTTAGTGAATATGTGCCCGAGATATGCGGGATATCGTGGCTATATCCTTGTTAACGGTTGGTGGGACCAGAGGAGAGAGGCAATGCTCTCTTGATGGCGAGCACTCCTATGGCTGCGACCTTGATTGTTGGCGAGCACTTCCTGGGCACTCCCTTGGCGAGCACTCCCATGGCGAGCAGTGGGAGGCTTTGGCATTGGCCAATGGCGACCTGAAGTGGCACTTTGGCGTCCACTTTAGTTTGGATTCGATACTGGACCACTTTATGAGGGCCAGAGTAACCTTACTGTGGGTTGGCCTTGTTTAAATGGTATGGGTTGCACCCCCTGCAAATTTATTGGGCCTTCGAGGCCTTTCCCATATTGGGTCGTCACTATCAATACCCAACAAAGGCCTGGTCCTCAAAGTCTTCGGAGGCCTTGAACTCCTCAATCACGGCTTGGGGTGAAGGAACCGCCTTCAGCTGATCAACCAGCCGGTTCTTTTCCTCCTCTAGGGCGATCCCCCTGGCTTCAGCAGCATCCCTCTGGGCGTCAGCAGCGGCCCTTTGCGCCTCAGCAGCGACCCGAAGAGCGTCCGACTCGGCCAGCTGAGCGCGAACCTCCTTCAACTCAGCCTCTAGGCGAGCCCGGACCGCTTCTCCTTCATCAAGGCACCGATGAAGGGCTTCAAAATCCTGAAGGGCAGCCGCCACATCGGCCTCCCTCCTCTTGATATCAGCAAGGAGGCGCTGCTCCTTGCTGAAATACTCTGACCGGGCATTGTCTACCAAGGCGATCGCCGCGTCAGCAGTCGTCTTGATAGCCTCCAGCTGCCCAGGGGAGATCCCCGTGCTCCGGTATTGCTCCAGCTCGACAAGCAGGTCTGAATGCTTGCCGGCGAGCTCGCCGAAGACACGGCCGATCATCACCTCTTCCCGAACGAGCTGACAACAAAAGAAAAATGAGAATTGTCAGGACACGAACAAAAGGGAATGACTATGGAAAGAGGAAAAAGAAACGAGGCCTTACCAGAGCGACTCGTTCGTAGTGAGACCGAAGGAACCCCTCGATCTGAGGAAGCTCCGTGGGGACGGACGAACGGTCCTTGGGAGGAATTATCCCATCAAGGAGCCGCATACACAAGTCTGGGCTACCCCGGAGGCTCTTCTGGGCAGGGCACCCCTTCTTCGAAAGGTCCCCGCAAGGGAACCAAGCACCCCGAGAGTTCGCAGCCTTGAGCGGCTGGAACAAGCTCGCCATGGAGCAATACTCCTCCCCGGGAACCCTTGAGGAGCTGGGGGCATCGGAACCCTTCTTATGGGTCCCAGACTCCTTCGGGGGGGACCGCGGACGCCGTAGGAGGTGGGGGCGCCAAAGATAAAACCTTCTCCTGGCCAGCCGTAGTCCCCTGGGGGGAAGGAGGGATGACCGCCGAAGCAGGAGCCTTCCCTTTGCCAGTAGAAGGACCCTCAGGAGGAGGAGGATGCTGTCCAACAGCCGGTTGCTCCTCACTCCTGACCTTCTTGGCAGGTGGAGGAGAAGGGTCTCGAACCACGTCAACCGTGGACTCTTCTGCGAAACAAAAAGAAGAAAGTCGCGTCAAACAAACGCAGGGAATTTAGAAACAAGGTGGAATATGGAAATAATGCAATATGAAATAACATACCTCGCTGGCAAGGGCCAGCAGGGGCCGAAGGAAGGGCCTCCTCTGGTTTCCTCTTGGACGATCGCCTAGAGGGGGGAAGAGGAGAGCTCAGCAGCACCTGGTCGGGGGACAACCCCGCCGATTCCTGGTCATCAAAGAGACCTATCAGTTTTCGGCTCTTGCTTACGCCCTTGCCTACAAGTGATAAGACAAGATAAGAGTTAGAGAATTACCCAATCATCAAAGATTGGCGTGGCTTGATGAATGCCCGCCATCTCAAGGGCATTCTCAGTAGTCTCTGCCACTGAACAGATAGACTTGAACTGGGATGATCGATGCAGCCGGTACAGGTCGTCGATGGCATTCCGGTCACTCCCTGACAATTCTTCAAAGGAGGGAGGAAAATCCTTGTCCAGAGCAAACAATTTCCAGGGTACACCCCCCTTGTACAAGAAGTAAAACTTCTTGTAGTTGGAGTTAGTGGCCCGGAAATCATCGACCAGGCGAACATGGACGTTCCAAACCCATCCCTGAGGGCCTCCCCACTCTGAAAACTTCGGCCAGCGGGATTGGAAGTGGTGGAGGTGGTTTGCCCCTGCTGCCAGTCGGAAGAAACACCGGAACAAGGCCAGTGAATACGCCCATTCTTGGCGTAAGCACAGGAACTTGAAACCGACCCACATCCTGAGGGCATTCGGAACAAGCTGCGTGGGGTGAATCCCGTAAAACTGACACAAGGTCTGTAAATCCTCACAGAGAGGAAAACGCAACCCAGCATCGATCTGGGCCGCATAAATGTAAACCTCTCCGTCGTGAGAAAAATGCAGACCTAAGCCAGGATACCTAGGAGCATCCTCCACGCTGAAGCCACCGAGCGCCACCACGGTCTTAAAATAAGCCGGCTTCAATTCATTAGGCTTGACGTCTACTCGAACAAATTCAAATATTGCAATGATAAACATAAAAAGCAAAGAACAGCAGGGGATATCACCAAAACAGAGCGTCGAAAGAACATGGATTTACCTTTCGGAGAAAAGATGGGCGTTTGAAGCACAGACCCATCTACCACCACTGGGGTGGCCGCAGACCTTCCCACGTCAGGCTGTTTCCCCGCCGAGGAGGGCACAGCTTCATCCCTAATGGTCAAGGGAACACTGACATTCTGAGGGGCGCTGGCTTTGTTAGCACCCTTGATGGCCATGTGTTTGACTCTCTGAGTTCTGGGGGCCATGGAAATGGTCGAAAGGAGAACTGAAAAGGATTGAAAGAGAAAGGAGAGGGATTCGCAAAGAGGCTCTGGAAATTTGGAAGAGTGAATAAGCGTAAAGAACAAAACAGAGAAATTGACGTTTCTTATATAAGCCCAAAAAGGAGTAACCGCCACGGACGAATCGAAGCGACACGGAGAATAATTGCGCCTTTTTGGAAAAAACCAAAGCAATGTCAGAATTCCAAGAGACACCTCGGGGAGACAAACGGTTGGTTGGTGCAGACAGCTGTCAGACTACCCTAGGTTTACGGAAAAGTAAATGTCAGGCGTGCCTCAAGTGACCGTTCGATTTCTGGACAACTGTGCAGTTATTAAATGCTAACAAGTCCACTAAGGAGACAAGAGGGTCGCCAGCGCACTAATAAGCGCTATTAGAAGTACCTCGGGCAGGTAGTGATCGCCTAGCCAAGAAAGATAGACTTTCATAAACCTAGATTACCTCGAGTGATCGCCAAAGGGGAATAAAAGAAAGGATATTTTTTCAACTTTGAGCGAAGAAAAAACTGCTCGCCAAACAGGCTCAAAATGCCTCAAAGGTCATGAACCAGTACAAGAAACGAAGAAAACCGAATCTAAGACGTCACTATCTAAAATCCTACCAGGAAATAAAGCTCGACTGAAGAGACTTCAATCAAGCTTCGGGGGCAAATGTTGGATATCGATAGTGACAGCCCAGTAGGGAAAAAGGCTTCGAAGGCCCAATAACTATAGAGGGGGTAAACCCATAACATTCGAACCGGACCGGCCTCCATAGAATGGCCCAGAACCGAGCCCAAAGCCTCTGAGGACACCATGAGTGCTCGCCATTCTTTACCAGGCCGTGACCTCTCAGTGCTCGCCATGAGAGTGCTCGCCCCGAAGAGAGCCCTGCATCTCTCCTTTGGTCCCACTAAACCGTTAATAACAGAGTGGCCAAGATATCCCGCATATCTCGGTCACATATTCACTAAAGATTAGATTTGGTAACTGCAATATCTTGCAGTAACTGCCATATCCCACGATCCGAATCTTCAGCAACTCAATATACATTAAGATATTCAGTTGCCTTTATACGGTTCTATCTCTCTTACCCTATAAATACCCTTGCTTTACATACGTTCTTTACGTTTTGAGTTTGATACACACACATACTCATTTAAGCATCGGAGAGGGACCCAGAGGCACCCCCTCTGTTGCGCTCCCCTACTTGCAGGTTCACCGGAGTCGGAGCTGAAGCGTCATCCCAACCTTGTCTGGCATTCAATTCACTGCCAGATCAGCATTCAGGATTTCACGATCCAACAGTAATCTTTATAGAATATGTGCCCGATATACGCGGGATATCGTGGCCATATCTTTAGTGTCGGTTTGTGGGACCAAAGTTGAGATGTTAGACTCTCTTGGCGAGCGTTCCCATGGCGAGTAGTAGGAAGCATTGGCCTTGGTCGATGGCGACCTGAGATGGAGTTTTGGCGTCCACTTTAGTTTAGGTTCGATACTAGACCGCTTTATGAGGGACAGATTAACCTTACTGTGGGTCGGCCCTGTTCGAATGATATAGGTTTTACCCCCTGCAAAGTTAATTGGGTCTCTGAGGCATTTCCTTTATTGGGCAGTCACTATCAATACCCAACATTTACCCCCGAAACTTGAGTGAAGTTTCTTCGGTCAAGCTTGATTCTGTGATAGGGTTTGATATAGTGACACTTGGACTGGATCTTTTTCTGTCCTTATTTGCTATTTATACATTTCTGATGCTCTGTATCCTTTGGCGAGCGTCCTTTTTGGTCGCCAAGAGTTTATGGAATGTTCAATCCTTTACCCTTTTAGGAGAACACTTTGGGTTGCTGGGGCTTATGGATGCTCATTCATTAATCTTTGGCGAGCACTGCCGGAAGAAGGTTGCTTGGAGAAAGACTTGTGGCGATCACCTTTTTTGTATAAGGTCTTTCGCATTTAATGACTACACGATTATCCAGAAGTTGAACGGAAAATTGAGGCATGTTTGTCTTTTAGTCTTTCGTAACCAGAGGGTAGGCTAACAGTTTTCGTACCGTTCCAACCGTTTGTCTCTCCGATGTGTCTCTTGGAATTCTGACATTACTTCGATTTTACCCAAAATGGTGTAATCATTTTTGAGCCGTTTCAGACGTGCCTGTTCGGTTTCCTCTGTTTTGGGTATAAAAATCCGAACTTTGGCATTTAGTCTTTTACACACTCAAGCCATTTTCATTCGAGGGAGTTCATTGTTCCTCAATGCTCTACTTTCAACTTTCCCTTTCTTCGCTTTTCCAAATTCAAAAAAGCTTTTACTGTTACCATGACTTCCAAGAATCAATCTTCCGGAAAGGGGTCATCCCACAAGTCTTTCTCCAAGCAACCTTCTTCCGGTTAGAAGGTTTCGACCAGAACTACCAATGCCCCTTTGATTATTAGAGACGGTTCTTCCCCGACGCTTGGCAAGAGGAATCCTGTCCCCAAGCCGATTTCTGGGCAATCGGCCACCTCGCCGGTGGTGGTGGACGTGCCCGACAACAATGTCCCTGCCTTCTCCCCGATAGGTAAATTTCAATGTCTTCCTTTTGTTTCTTTTTAGGCGGTAAAACTACCTCCTTTTTATTATTTTTGTATTGTTCTTGTCATAACATGGTGTTCTGAGTAGATATCAAGCCCAATGAGACGAAGCCAGCTCAGATCAAGGCAGTGGTCGCCTTGACTAGCTTTGGAGAAGCAGATGGACCCGATATCCGGGCTTAGGTTTGCATTATCCTCGCAATGGAGAGGTTTACATTTATGCGACCCAGATCGATGCTGGGTTGTGTTTTCCTCTCTGCGGCGATTTGCAGGAGCTCTGTTGCTACTATGGGATAGACCCTACGCAACTGGTACCCAACGCCATCAGGATATGAGTTGGGTTCAAGTTTATGTGCTTACGTAAAGGATGGACGTATTGATTGGCCCTATTCCATGTTTTTACCGATTTGCTGCTGGGGCGAACCATGTTCATCATTTCTAGACTCGGTGGCCCAAGTTCGAGGAATGGAGGGGCCAAGCTTGGAACTAGAACGTTCATTTTCGTCTGGTAGACGACTTCCGTGCTACCAACTCCAACTACAAGAAGTTTTACTTCTTTTATAAGGGTAGTGAGTGTATCATGGGAGCTCTTTTAGCCGAAAAGGGATACTCCTCCAAGTTTCAGAGAGCTATCGGGGAGCGATCGGAACGACATCGACGACTTCTTCCGACTCCATAGGCAGTCAGATTTCTGTTCGATCCACTCAGTGGCGGAAACTTCAGAGTCAAGGCTTAGGCTGACAGGCATTCATCAGTCCGCACCAGTTTCTATAAATTGGGTAAATTTTTGACCCTTTTTCTTTGTTGGTTGTAGGCACTCGGGAACCTAAACTTATCAGTCTGCTTTCCAAGTAGGCTAATACAGGACTTTCCGTTGCTCAGGCGTCATTGAGTCCTCCTCCTCTCCCTTTTAGGCGAGCGTCCAAGCGCAAGCAAGAGGATGAACAACCTGGGGTCACTCCTAGTGATCGCCAAAGAGGTATACGACTGTCTTTTGAATTTCCGTCCTCTATTTTAGTGTTAGGTTTTAACACCCTTGTTGACCATTTTCAGGGAAAACTGCTGCTGAGGTGGCTCCGAGTCTGGTTCCCACCAAGAAGGCCAGGAGTTCGGGTGAGGAGCGCCTTGCTTCCTCCGGGGGCTCTGCTGCTTCCCGGGGAAAGGCTCCCACCACCAGAGAGGTCGCCCCACCTGCCTCTGATTCTACTGCTCTCAACCCCACCAAGGGGGCTGGGGCTCGGAAGAGGGCTCAGACCCTTGGTGCCGCCACGAGCACCCCCAAAACTCCCTTCGCTGGGGATTACTGCCCATTGGTGGGCTTATTCCAGTCACCCAAGGCGGCAAAGCCCAAGGGTGTCTGGGCCCCTTGGGGAAATTTCCAGAAGGTGGAGATTTTAGACCAGTTGACGTTGCGAGGTAACCCGGACCTCTACATGCATATCCTCGAAGGGATCCTTCCTCCTCGGGATCGGGCGGCGGTTCCTTCCGAGTTGACTGTCATCAAGGGTGTCATGAGATGTCATTTCGAGTGAATCGCCCTGGTGAGTCCTTATTCTTTCACTCCTTCCTTACATTTACCATTGGGTCGTTCTTTGACCTCTCCTTATTCTGAATGTACTTTTATCCACTTTTTTCCTGTTGTCAGTTCGTCCGTGAGGAGTTGGCGCTCAGTCGGATTGTAGGGGAGCTCGCAGATAAGCACTCTGACCTACTTATCGAGCTGGAGCAGTACCAGAGTCAGGGGTTCACTCCTGACCAGAAGAAGGGCATGAAGCAGAGAGCTGAGGCGACTACTCACCTGGTGGAGCATGCTCGCCATGAATATTTTGAGAAGGAGAATAGGCTTCCCGACAACCTCAAGGTACTTGAACATGGTACTGAAGCCTTTGCACTTGAACAAGGTAGATGAAGCAAAAATGTGCAAAATGGAGATACTGAAGAAGGTAGATGAAGCAACCGAGGAAGTGAAAACAAGCAAGGCCGTACTGGATGAAGCTCTGCACAGAGTGGAAGCTGCTAACAGAGGAAAGCTTGAAGTAGAGGAGGCTCAGCGTAAATGGAGGTCTGACCATGGAAGAAAAAGGAGGACACCGCCACCAAGTTCAAGAACTCTTCCTATCCATCATCCAGTGCTCATTTTTGGAGGGATTCCCATCTTGTTGATAAAAACGGAACACCACCACTGCCACCACCTGTTTTGAAGCAAACACTCTCAAACGTAACACCACCACTGCTCAATCGAATAAACTCTCCTTTTCCAATCAATGAATAACTTGGGCCTATTTAACACTAGGCGATAGCAACAATCTTGAATAAGATTGTGAAAAAAGAGTGCTTCATTGATTATTACCCATCGTATACTTCCTTGGATGGTTCAGAGCAACAGAAAAATAGCAAAACTTGCAGGTTCCAAAACCTTTCGACAGAAGTGCCATCGGCGGCGTTCTCGTCGTTGTCGTCCAGGAGCTGCTTTTCAAGCTCATGTAACCGATTCCTCATCTGGTTCTCCGTCTCCAGGTTAGAACCGAAGCTTGACTCGACGTCACCGACCGCAGCAGGTTGTTCATGGAAAGAAGAAGCAGATCTGGGTCGCATTGTTCATGGCAAGAAGAAACACAATAACATAGGGGCATTTTTGTCTTTTCAATTTAAGTCAAGTCACGTGTTAGGCACATGTTCGGTTTACCGTCAAAAATAAACGGAATTAGGACGGAAATGGGGAATTTTTGATTTCGTCCAAACATTAGGACTAAAATTTAAAATTTTAAACGTTAAGGAGGATTCTTAAATTTCGACCAAACTTTAGGGGGCACTGTGACTATTAACCCTTAATATATTAGTATAGATTGTAGTCAACTAAAAGAAAATGAATGAACGTATATGTATTAAGTTAATATAATATGATTTGCTCGCGTGATTTCTTTTATGCTTTTCAAACACGAGATATGCTTTACTGTCGACCAAAGTTGCTTTACTCAAATTTTTTCTATATAATAATTTATATAGATTTTTATTCATAATTAAATTTAAAATCATTCCATAAGAGGTGATGCACACTCGATCCAATTGTCAAAACACAAATTTCCTTAATAAGTGAAAATTGTTATGATCGCAAGTAAGATCATGAAAAGATATACCGTGAATGTTAAGTTAATTAAAAAGGCGGTAAATATATTTTAGCTAATATTCGTTTTTGCTCTCCTAGGGTTTGTGAGATAAAACTCTTGTGTGTCCATTGCCGACATCTTTCTCCAGTGGCGTCAGCTTGCTGGATTAAAACAGTTGTCCTAGATATAGTGCAGCGGTCGGAACCCTATATATAGAGCTAAGGTCAGCGATTTTTAGCAGATTTGCACCGTAAGGATATCAAAACTATTGTTGTATGCATGATGGAACCGACGTAAACCCTAGAGGAGAAAGCCAGGGTCGCGCGAGTGCATCCGTGAGAGGAGAGTTTCAAGTCGGTGCCGCCTAACGTGGATGAGCCGCGAGTCTTGGAGTGAAATAATGGCTTAGTCGTACGACTGGTGCGTGTGAGGTCTTCATCCTTGGAGGAGTCCCTGCAGGAACGAAACCGAAGGGTGGTCGAGCGCGTCCTGGTGCAGCTCCGAAGGTGACCATCACATCGAATCCCTCATGCTGTAAGTTAGTGTGTAAGATTGTGTTACCCTTTTCTGGTTTACTTGTGGTTGTAGGAGGACATGATTGTCGTGAGGACTTCCACGCGGTGAAGCCGTGCTGATTCCAGAGGAAAAATGACAACTCGAAAAACCACACTGGATCTGGACTTGAGCCCAAGGGGGAGGATGGGATTGATCGATATGTGGGATCTATCATAGCATATAACCATGTGAAAAATGTGGCAATCATGAATGTGCTACATAAGGTATGGAAGGATTCAGTGCAGTTAAGTTTACGGAGGCAGCAGATAGAGTCGTGATGTTTGATTTTGCGGACGTGGAGATCAAAAAATGTATATTTGATATTTCCCCATAGTCAGTCCAAGGACACTGTATGAGTATAAAAAAAATAGGCAACGAGCATAGGACTCGCAAAAGTCAGGTTCATAATGGTTCAATTTTGGGTTCAGATTCATGACCTAGGATTCGAGATGTTCAACATTGGGAATGCGGAGAAGATTGGAAACAAGATTGGCAAATTTATTGAAACAGAAAAGGATACTGAGAAGGCTGCCAATTGCTATTTAAGAATGAAGGTTGATGTTGATGTTAATCAATCTCCGTTGGCTGGTTTTTGGTGGAAGAACGCGGAGGGAAAGAAAGTTGGGCCTCAATAAAATATGAAATGTTGTCGGATTTCTGCTATGGATGCGGAAAACTTGGACATACAACACAAGGTTGTAAGGAGGAAGTCCAAATGTCGGAGGAGAAATCGGGATACCCAATGTACGACCCCTGGCTGAATGGAAAAAGACCAAGAAGATCGGGACAAGAAGGATCGAATGAGGGGGACCATATCAGAAAAGCCCTACATGGAAAAAGTCCTGGTTTGAGATAATGAATGAGGCAAGATCCATAAGAAGAAATAAGGAAAATGTTAATGAAAGAGGAAGTGTCTAAGGGAATGAAGATGGAGAATACAAAATTCAAGAAAACTTAGCCGAACTTAGGGAGATGTACTAATCAGAAATACATGGTACTGGGAGTAGGAGAGTCAAAATCAAAGTAATGCTGGTGGATGAAATAGACTTAGTGAGGCATGACTGAATGGAGTATATGGAGATCACTATGTGCGAAAGGAATCCGAGGCTGCAAGAAACCCTTCTCTCACCATCTGTAACCACTGAGTAAACCCCATTATGATCCTATCAACCACCATACAACCTACCCTCATCCAAACCCCTTTACCCCAAACAAAAAGCCTATGCCGAACCTCTCTTACCCTCCATAATGAAATTCCCTCGCCAAACTGGACCAACCTTATACATAGACAAACAAGCATCCAGAATCTACTCACAAATAAGCCCTTAGAAACCATAATCCTGCCCGTAAGGAACATTCCAAACCAGCCTATCCACATTGAAGAACCGAAAAATCTCCTTGCTGAACCCCTAGCCCAGAGTCAACACTTCAGATAACCGGCCTTAACCCAATTCTAGCTAGGATTTCTCTAAAAAGAAGGTGTGAGGAAGAGGAGGAGGGTCGAATCTCAGGGAAAAGAATGAGACTGGACATGATACAAGTAGAAAAAGAACCGGAGAGTGGACAATGGATGGTGTGCAGGTCGAGAGGTAGGCCTCAAAAAATGTGGAGTAGATCAAAGACGGTGAGGATAAAAAGAAATGCAAAGAATGAGGAAAAGGAAAGTAAGGAAGGTGAAATACAAGTTACTGAAATGGGTTGTGGTGGATGTCCCGAAACAGTCATACGGGGGACATAAGTATAATTTGATGGAATTTTCAGGGTTTGGGGTCTTCCCTGACAATTCACCATCTGAAAGACCTCAACAGGATGCATCAACTGGAGATCATATGCTTGATGGAAACAAAGAATTGGGATGCATTCTGCGTAATGGTACGAGAACAAGTGGGGCTGAATTGCACATACTATGTTAATCCGAGAGGTATGTCAGGAGGAATGGCGCTATGGTGGAGGGATGATGTTCGAGTGACAATTATGTTGGCTACCCAAAATATAACCGACTGTGAGGTGAAATTGAGTGAACACTGAACCCTCGCCTTATCACATGGGTGTTTGAAGATGTTGATCCACAAAGGAGAAAAAAAATTGGGATGAGTTGCGTGGTATCGAAAGGGGCGTAGGGCGGCATGGACATGTATGGGAGACTTTAATGCAATAATCCATCATCATGAAAAGGAAGATGGCCAACGAAAATCTCAACGATAGATTCATGAGTTCAATGAGTTGATATAAAGTATCCATAGGGAAGATTTGGGCGTGAAGGGCTCCAGGTTCACGTGGTCCAATAACCGTCGAGGGGATGAAAAGGTATCAGAAAGAATTGATCGGGTCCTTATCAATGAAGCTTGGTCTGTGAGATATCCGGACATCTGATGCACTAACGACATATCAATTGGATCCGATCATATGCCTCTTATCCTACACCGTGTGCAAGGAGGGCAAAGAAGGGGACACTACTTCCGGTTTGAAGAAATGTCGTTAGAAAACGCCAAGTGCAAAGAAATCATCAAAGATGCCTGGACCGAATGGGATAGTGGGGAAACTGAAGTGGACATTGATGTGAGGCTGGAGAGCTGTCGTAGAAGATTAACTCAATGGAGGGGGGGAATTCGGGCATAATCAAGTTGAATTGAGAAGATAAATTGATTGACTTCAGCGTGTCACGAGTGGTCGGCCGAACCTGAACTACCAAGTGGAGGAGGCAACTCTAAAAAATCGGATAAAGGAACTCCACTATCGTGAATAGGTATATTGGAGGCAACGATCAAGAGTTAAATGGCTCATGAAAGGGTACCGAAATTTAACCTTCTTCCACCTTACAACCAATGCAAGGAGAAGAAGGAATTGTATAACCAGAGTTCAGAATGATCGGGGAGAGTGAATCAGTTCGGCCAGGGGAGTGGAATACGAAATTTGTGGGCATTTTAGGTCGGTTTTCAGGTTAGAATGGGAGGACCTGAATGAAGGGGAGATTCTGGGGGTCGTTCGATACAAATCACTGAGGTGATGAACACTGACTTGGAGAGGGATGATTTGTCAGATGGAGAAATCAGGGTTGCGGTCTTTCAGTTGGGAGGGGCAAGAGCTCCAGGTCTAGATGGTTTTATGGGTCTATTCTACCAAAGGAATTGGCACACTGTTGGTCCAGATGTAATCACGACAGTCAAATCCTTTCTCAGGTCAGGTGTCTTTCCCTCCCTTTGCATAATACATATATTACCCTTATCCCTAAAATTCCAAGCTCATCGAGAGCAAGTGTTTTTAGACCCATAAGCTTATGCAATTTCATTTATAAAATTGTATCCAAGGTCTTGGTGAATATGTTAAAACCCTATTTATTGGACCTAGTCAACCCCTATCAAAGCAGTTTTGTAACATGTCGTGCTATTTAGGACAATATTCTTATAGCTCACGAGGTGTTCCATCATTTGAAGAATCGAAGGGGAAGCAATACAATTGAGTGTGCTCTGAATATGGACATGGAAAAGGCGTATGATCGGGTCGAGTAAGGCTTCCTGTTGAAAAGCCTCGACCAGAGGGGGTTCAAAGCGAAATGGATCAAATGGATGCGATAATGCATAATGCAGACATCATATCGAGTCTTGATTAATGGGGGATGCGTCAAGACTCGATATGATGTTCTATTCATCACGATTCATCCTTTTGGCGGATGTGCTATCAAGACAAGTTGAGGATGCCATATGGATGGAGAGGCTACGTGGGCTCACACTAAAAATGGGATGTTCAGAACTTCACCACCTATTTTTTGCAGATGACTCACTCACTCACTCTTTTTCTTGAAAGGTATGGTGGAAAATTCTCATGTATTGAAGTAGATCTTTACCAGGTACTACAGGGCCTCTGAACAACGGATAAACAATGTGAAATAAAACTGGTTTTCAAAAAGGGGGCGGATGATGATAGTTGCAAGGCGATTGAAACGTTGCTGCAAATCTAATGTGTTTCGGACCCATAACGATATCTTGGGATCCTATCCATGTGGGGTCAGTCGAATAAGGAAGCCATGGATTACATCAAGAGCAGAATTCGAGACAAGATCCAGGGATGGAGGTCAAAAACCCTTAATAAGGTAGGAAATGAAGTGCTCATAAAGGCAGTAATCACAATTATTCCCTTATATGTGATGATTGTCTTTAAATTTCCTAGAACGTGGTGCTCAGAGATTAATGTAATGATCGCGGACTTCTTGTAGAGTGTCTCGAATGAATTAAGAGAATTCATCGGAGGGATGGGAGGTATTGGTGAGATCTAAACCGATGGGAGGTTTAGGTTTCCGTGAAATGGATACCTTCAACGAGGCACTTCTTACAAAGATGGATACGAGAATACCTAATGAATCAGGAACTCTTTGGGTCTGAACTCTCAAAGGATTAGATTTCCTGAACATCTAGTTCCGTTCGGCAAAATAAAGTGGTTTAGTATCTTGGGGCTACACGAGTTTTATACACGATAGAGATTTATTGTTTATGGAGGGGATGTGGCAAATTGGAGATGACGTGTATGTGAAAATCTTCGAGGATCCTTTGGTGGTGACAAAGTCAGGGTTCAGAGTGGACTGGCCAAGCGAAGAAGGACATCTGCCAGACACGAGAGTCCATGAACTGATTAGGTCGAAGCGAACATGGGATGAAGAAGTCCTCCAATGCAGTTTCAATGACACAGATGCACGTTGTATTCTTAACATGTCACTAATATCAGATTATTGCCCTGACCGAATGATATGACCCTACACAAATGATGGGCAATTCAGGGTGAAGTTGGCCTATCATAGGTTAAAAGAGAAGGACAGACCACGACACAAGAGTTGGGTCCAGAAGATGATGTCTCGAGAATTATATGGAATGTAAACACTCTACCAAAGGTTAAATTTTTTATGTGGCGCTTATTTTCAAATGCAGTTGCTGTTAGACTGAATCTCAAGAGAAGGGGGATGGTCGTGGAGGTGAAGTGTCCTATCTGTGGGTTAGAGGAAGCAAGAGAACAAATGATCAGTGGGTGCAGGTGGACAAAGTCAGTGTGGTTCGGTGTCCTAGGAATACGACATACTCAGAGACAGGATGAGACCCTTAATGTGTTGATGAAGAAAATAATGGCAGAAGGGGGTGTTATGGGCAGAGTAAGAGAAGAACGACGAAGTCTATGTATGTGGACCTGTTGGCACATATGGAAAGCTCAGTACAAAGCAACCTTTCATGGGAAGAGACGAAACCCAATGTAGACGGTTCTTGCCATAAAAGGAGCACATTCGAAGTTGTCAAGAGTCGATCCCCATAGAATCACGGGAACAAGGGAGAGACGAACGGTGAGGTGGACAAAGTCGGGAGTGGTTGTGATCCAAAATAATTGCGACGCGTCGTGGTGCAACCAAACGAAACGAGGGGCAATGACGTGGTGGCAAGGAATAAGAATGGCCAGCTGTTGGGTGGACAGAATTAAAGAGCATGGAGTGACAATGAGGAATGCTTAGAGGCTCAAGCGGCCTTGGAAGGTACCAAGCAGGCAGTTGAAAGAGGATGACAGAAGATTGAAGTACAAACGGATTCCTTGAAGGTCGTGAAGAAAATTCAAGGGAAGACGAGCTACTGGAGAGTGAAAGTCACATGCGAGAATATCAAGAACATGGCACCGCAAATTCAAGATGTTAAGTGGAAGGCAATCTTGCGTTCAGCCAATGCAAAATGGATTGCCAAGCAAGCTAGATTGGGTGTGTGTTTAGATAATTGGGTCCTAGAACCCCCACCCCAACTTAGTAGAGTTTTAGAAGTTGTTTGTAATAATAATGACCCCCTGTAATCGATTTGATTGTGTGATTTCTCTTTGAAATAGAATTATTAAATTTGTTGACAAAACAAAATTAGGCGGAGACTTTGTAGACATTTTCTTAGGCATGATGTTTCTTTTTAAGTTCATTTAATTTTCCTATACGCGATAAAATAACTCCATTAGATACGACGAGACAAAAATATGTGATAAAGTGTAATAAATCTAGTTAGAGCGTACATTTTTTGCAATTGTACTCTCCACATATGCCAAATCTTGTGGTGACAATTTATAAAATACATATGTGTTATTTCTTAATCTTAACTTTACTGAAATTAGTAGTTTTTTTCATTTTATTTTGTGGGTTTGATACGTTCAAAATATAAAGTCATCCTATAATCTATTTGTTGGAAACCCTGAGCACCCCAATATATACTGATATATAGAGGGATAGGTTTTAAGGCCAGATACACAACTGGGCTTACGTAAATGGGCTCCCACTTATGGGCGACCCATTATCCTAAAACCAACATCTCCCACTCGCACAAAGTGGGGGGCGCTCATTCATTAAGCCAGCACCAAGAGAACGAATCTCATTATACAGTAAAGTCACATACGAGTAGGCAGCCGTGCGACCGACAGACACAACGAGCAAAGTGCTACGCACCGGTTAAGAATACGTAGCGACCCGCGGATCCCACACCAGCAGTGGAAATGTGTCCTGCACCCTTGGTCATGTAATCTTTCTCCAGGTCTGACCGCACAAGGATCTTTCAGACCTATATATGTATTGCGCCCACAACCGCAGCCGATGCCGCGGTTGGTGGCCACCTAGTGGACACAATATCGAGAAGATCCCATAATGACCATCCTCTTCCCACAAAACCATCGGCATAATTCAACTCGCTTTTCTAGAACCGGGACTCGGGCGGAATACGTCGAAGGCCCATCGAGCACGATCTAAGATAGCAAACACTGAACTGAACTTCAAGTCTCTGTTCAGAGTACTGAGGGTACGTACGCGGCTCTTACACAAAGAGCTCTGGGTCTCACACGACTCCGAGTTAAGATCACATCTCGGGTGATACCCATGGTCGTATTTGGGTGCGCCGCGGTATGGAACGCGCGCTACAGCATATCTCCTCTCCCATGGAGCATATGTCCATATGCTGTACAGATGTCCATCAGGTACACAAAGTACCTGAACCAAAAGTCACAAAGAATCCCATCCAACCCCTGAGTGGATTGACAGACCATAATCCGTCGTAGTGCGAAATCAGATAGTTCCGGACACAAAGTCCTTTCCGGTCATCCCAACAGACTTCCAGAACTAGAAACTATCACCAGCCTCACCTAGCCACAAAGGCATAGAAGCTATCACCCATGTGAGAGGGCGATCTAATCCACTTTGACATATGTCAATAAACAATCACAGTAAGACCACACAAAACACTCAAACAGTGAAAACATGCATACTCAAATATAATTCAAGTCAAAGAACATTGTATGGGAAATAAAAGCAATGAAGTACATCAACTAAGTCTACACAGTCCTAGAGACTACACATGCCTCACTAAAGACTACCTCTTCAAGGTCGGAGAGACGGTCCACAACCATCTCATCCGTAGACAAGTACTTTAAACTTATCACCTTGTGTCTAACCACGTCTCTAACATAGTTTCGCTTGATATCTACTTGCTATAACTTGTTATGATACTTGGGTTTCTATATCACGGAGATTGCGACTCCAATGACTCAGCAATCAATCCGGAAGTCTCTTCAACCATACAACCAACTGAGTAGTCCACACAAGACCCACAAATTTGGCTTCAATGACGATCAACACAATGCGCGACTGCTTCTTGCTCATCCACGATATGACATCATCAGAGAGCAGAGCATAAAGCCCGAGGTGGGTTTTCTCTCATCAAAGTCACCATCATAGTCCGCATCGTTATACCCAGTCATCCAGAGATTCTCGGATCTCTAGCAAGTCTCTAGCACAGAGCATGACGATGCCCTTAAGATATCACATGATCCTATTTACTGCCTACCATTTCTTCAATTCAGGTTCATCTTGGTACCTACATACCATGTCGATTGCATGACAAATATTAGGCCGAGTACACACTATTGCGCACATCAGGATTCCGACTGCACTTAGCTACAGAATTTATTTATCTAGTCCATATATCCATTTTGAGAGGTTGATCAATGTAAACTGGAATTTCAATTGGTTCGCAGTTACTCATGTTGAACATTTCCAACACTTTGTTTATGTAGCTTTCCTGTGAAAGCCACAACTGCCTCCTACGGCAATCTCTCGAGATCTAAATCCCAAGGATGTGCGCCGCCTTACCCATGTCCTTCATCCCAAACAGAGAAGACAATCATACCTTTATCTGTGTGAGGAACTCCAAGCTATTTACAGCTATGAGTATGTCATCTACATATAGAATCACAAACACAAAGTTCGGTCCAGACCATTTTTGGTGTACACGCAATGATTCTCATCCTTCAAGAGAAATCCATTTTCCACGAACAAATCATGAAATCTGCGGTACCACTGCATAGCGAACTGTTTCAGACCATAGATCAATTTGTGAAGTTTGCACACTAAGTGCTCATGGTCTTTCTGCACAAAGCATTCAGACTGCTCCATATAGATCTCTTCTTCTAACTCACCATTGAGGAAGACGGTCTTAACATCTATCTAGTGCAGTTCCAAATCTAGACTCACTCCAATAGCCATAATCTTAAGAACCTATTTAGCTCTATTTCTCTATATCCTCTCGAAGGTCGACCAGTGTCCAAACACCGCTCTTCCTTATAGATTCTATCTAGTCCAAAGTGTTCATCTCAGCTACCATTACTTTCATCCATTCTTCTTAGAAGGTTCCATTGAGAGTTTCTCTAACGTTTTACGGCACAATAACCATATCGTCAGATATTAGGGTGTTTAGTTCTAGCCCACGGCCTAACAATTCACTACTACTAGGGTATGACCATAATCACTCCTACTGAGAATGAGATCCCTAATGCTCCCACTGTCAACAAGATCACCAGGAGCGGAATCTGTTCCATTCGCTTCAGCAGGCGGTGAATCCGGCAGACGACGAACTGATTCATCATCTGCGGTTTCAACTCTCCCACTCGAATTAACAGGTGTCTGCTCAACTTGACCTTGAATCTCATATAGATATCGATCCAAATCAATCTCTTCCTTCTTAGGAAATTCGTTCTCTACAAACGTTACGTCTCGTGATTCGATCTCGGTAACACTCCCACTGTCCTGCTCGGCTATAAACACATAACCCTTGGAGGTATCAGAGTAACCAAAAATACTCTTCTTTCCTCTAGGTCCAATCTTTCCCAAACTTATTTGAGAAATCATGGGTGTAAGCGGCACATCCCTATGGACGCATATGGTAAAGGTCCAGAACTTATTCAAGTCCAAAACTCATATGAAGTGGAGTTAACCGTCTTCGTCGGCACATGGTTTAGGATGTAGGCAGCAGTCTCCAAAGTGTTTCCCCATAAGGAAATCAGCAATTGAGTATGCGCCATATCGACCGAACCATTTCAAGGAGCGTTATATTGCGCCTCTATGCAAAACTATTTTGCTGAGGGGTGTAGGGGATCGTCAACTGATGAATGATCCATTTTCATTACATAAACCGTTAAATTCCGCTGAAAGGTACTCTTCTTCCACAATCAGGGTGGAGGGCCCTTACCCTCCTATCTAACAGGTGTAATCATCTGTAAATGTAATGAAATTATGCGATTCGTGCCGAACCCTATCACTAAGAGGGTCACAGACATCATAATGGATGAATTGCAAGGGAAATTTGGCTCTAGGTGCCTAACCAAAAGGCATTCTGGTGGAATTTTCTGCTAGACAACTTACACAAGTAGACGACTCCACTTGTGGAATGTAGGAAAGCAAAGCCCAATGGGCTAGCCGCTGCATTCTATGTTGACCTCTATAGTCAAGTCTAGTTTGTCTTTCATTCATATCGCAAACATATCCGCGAGTAGAAGAAAACACATGAAATTATTATTGTTGCGTGAATCCAAATCCGAAACAATAAATCCACCAGAAATAATACTAAAGCCAAACGAAGTTGAACCTAAAAACAATTGGACAGAACATTCATGAAAAGATAATATAAAACTGAGTTTCATTAATCCTAAGACTGAAATAACATATCAGCGAATCTGCGGAGCATAGAGGATATGACATCAGACTAAAACTCTACCGCCGCGCAAGCGCAGCTCACGAGTTCTAATCCCTTCGACTTCAACACGAAAGTTGTTATCGATGTAAATCCACCTAATTTCACGCGGGACTCTGGCACTCTACGAAAACGTTACGATCCTTGGCGATGTGATTTGTCGATCCTGAATTCAAAATCCACAAAGGACATGACTCAGTCAACATATCTATACTAGAAATACAAAATTCACTAGATTAGCCATTAAGACATTCATGTCAGATCGATTCAGGGCATGCATTCACAAAGTGTACCCACTGGCCACAGTTGAAGCATTTCCTGTATTTAGGCTTCTCGGCCTTACGCGAACATTTTCGCGGTGTTGTTTTCGGAGGAGTCCTTGGGTTCACCTCAGTCTTTGTCTACTTTGCCTTCAATGCATTTGCGCCACCGCGATGTGCATTACTCCTTCGCCTTCAGCGACTCTTCTTAGGTCTAGAGGATGACGCCACACGCATCTCAACCTTAGGTCCAGCGACCTTGGGTTTGTCCTCTTCAACTCAATGTGCCTCCGAACGTGTTCAAAGGTATTGAGGGTCTTAGAATGCGTTATTTAGATTTTCATATGTTTCTAAGAGTTAGGCAAAGAGCGGATTACGACCTGGATTTGCTGCTCATCGGTCACTGACTGACCGTTCTCCTTGAGTTTCACAACCATGTTGGCCATATGCCTCAGATACTATCTCGCGGAGTGCTGAGGATTCATCATGTATGAATCAAACTTAATGTTGAGTGAGCACAACTAAGCAGTCGTATAGAACCATTTCTAGCCTGCAAAGTATCCCACAGCCCTTTAGCCGTGTGTTAAGCTCAAACTCATCCACCGTACTCAGCATCATGGCGCACGTCTCAGCATCATTAACCTCCCACTCATGGAAAGCCTTCTGCTGATTCGTTATTCCAGAATCGGGTCTTTTCATAATCTTCTTGATGGGGTTGATGAATTTCTACTTAGGACCATTTTTATATGCTTTTTCCGAATTTTATAGTGCTCACCATTAAGTCTAAGACCTTTGTCCAACTAAGCGATGATGTTCTACATGGCATACTAATTTCTCTAACTAAAGGAAATTCTAATAGGATCATGGAGACACAAGGAACAATGTTCTATTGCATGTAAAAGACAAGTCTCAGACCGATAGGACAAACTTGAGAACATACTTAAACCCGGAGGACAACTCTAGCTATGCCGAGAAGCACTCCCCGTCTCTAAGCATGTCCTAAAGTCACTACTATCAATCGAAACACAGTCTATACCAACAGTCCTCACAGGACCAGAGTCGAACATATCGCACTAAACCAAAGTGTTCGACTCTTACACAAAACAATTGTCCTAGAATTATTCAAGGAAATTCGGAGAACCTCGCAGACTAACCGACCGGTTCACACTCAGGAACATTTTCCTAGGTGTAGTTCGTACTCATCCAAACTTCCGAAAGGATACTAAGGACAATCCTAAAAGTTTGCTACCTAGACTATGTCAGAACTAGATCTCCCTACCAAGGTAATCTATCCTATGCAAGTAAGGTAACAAACCACACAATTCAATACACACATATATATATTGATACCTTTCAAAAATAAATTAATTTGGGGCCAATTTATAATTGTCAAAACTTTGAGGACTAAAGTCACCCTAACCAAAAGTTTGGGGATCAAAATCACCATGAATAAAAATTTGGAGACCAAAGTCTCAACAAATAAAAATTCAGGGACTAAAGTCTCAACAAATAAAAGTAATTAACATGTTAGACCAATTTCACACACTATGCTGGGATCTCAACAATCACAACCTAGTCAATTCTACCAGTCATGGAGTCAAGAGTCAATCAGATAAAGTAAGGCAAAACTATCTACCCTGCAGAAAATACAAAGTAAACCAGGGAACTCAAGGAACCCACACAGCGTTCTTCCTATCCAATCATGCAATATAAAACAATATAAGACTCTCCCAGCAATTTAAATTAGTCCAACAATTAATTAAATTAGCCCAAAAATTATTTATGAAAGGGTCCAGGCACATTTACCGGACTAAAATAAACCACTAGGACCCACAGAGGATCCAGGATCGGCACCAAATTTGTTTCGGACCAATTTAGGTGGCCTGGGGCCTCCGAATTAGCTTAGACCGGTCTGAACAGCACTGAGCCATCCAATCCGGTCTGAACCGGTCCGGTCAGCCTCAGCCAACTGGTCCGAACCGGTCCGGTCAGCCTCAGCCAACCAGTTCGGTCTGAACCGAACCAGTCCAGTCAGACTGAACCGCGCCGGTCGGACTAGACCGGACCAAAATGGTTCACGTCAGGCCGGTCCGGTTCACAAAGAACCGGACCAACACTGTTCATCTTCCCCAACGGGAAGATGAACTTGCTGCTAGGGTTTTGAACCCTAGCAGCCAGCCGCCATTGGAGGTGGCCAGCCACCATGGCTGGCCACGAAGGCCGACCTCGCCCTTCCGTCGAGGTCGACCACAGCTGGTCGACCTTGACCTCTCCACCGTGAGGGAGTGGCCATCCACGAAGGCTGGCCACGGGGGTGGGTCGGCCATCACTGGCCGACCTCACCCCAACCTCGGTGACTGGAGCCGTGGCCACAAAGGCCACGGCGACCAGTCGTTTGGCCACAGCCACGAAGGCTGTGGCCACGCTTGAGGTGGCCGTAGCCTGGAAGGGCTGAGCTACGGCCACGAAGGCCGCCGCCGCCCCTGGTTCGGCCTCGGGTGGTGGCTGGGGCTCGTCGCAGTCACAACTGACAGCGGTGGGTATTTTCCTGAAATTCGACAATTCGGAAACCAACCTACTATGACTCTGATACTAATGTTGGAAATTGATGCACACAATACGCAATCGATTAAGGTACAACATAACACATAATTAAGTTACCTCCCTTAGCGGAAGCGGAAGCGGATCTGCCTGAGGTTGGGATCACAGTTTGTCGGACGGGAGGACACGCCACGGTTTGACGGGCAATGACCTATAATACCACAGCTACTGACCTCTGTCTAAACTGTAGGGCGGCTAGGGCATCACTGTCATCATCCTCATTAGGTTTTCCAAACCCTGAGCACCCCAATATATACTGATATATAGAGGGATAGGTTTTAAGGCCAGATACACAACTGGGCTTACGTAAATGGGCTCCCACTTATGAGCGACCCATTATCCTAAAACCAACACTATTTGACTTTTATAGGTCAAAATTATTATTTTGGGGAGCGAAACTTAACGTTTTGTGAAGAACTATATATCATTAGAGGTATATTTGTGCCATTGTGGTACAAATAAATATCAAGATTAATAATAGAAAAAATATAATGGTCGACATTTTCTAATAATATTAAAGAATCCAAATTAATTAGTATGTAAGAGAAAATAATCCACAAGATAGATGGAGATAGAGAAATTATAAAAAGTTACATGAATGAGTTATAGTGTTTTATTTTTGTCCCAACATATCGGTTATGTTTAATGAAAGAGAAAGCAAATTATAGTTTTAAAATATGAAGGATATCAAATTTGCACCATACTTACCTTGATGAGGTAAATGGGTGATCAAGAAGACCCATGTCCAATCATTGCACTTTGAAAGGAGGCTAACTTAATATTTGTCAGATGGCCAAAAAAAGAATTTTTTCAAAAAGTAACCATATTATAAATTTTTTTTGAAAAAGTATATACGTAGAAAACATATTTAGTAAAATGTTTATCTGCGCAGGTGGTAGTAGCGTTTTTGAAAAACGCTACTAGCACCTGCGTTTTTCCGAAAAACGCCACTGTTACCTGCGTTTTTCCTTTTTTTTTTTAAAGCATCAGAGTGTTCATTCTCTAGTCTAGTCTCACCTGAGGTAAAACATTGAAACAAAGTTGTTTATTAACAAGTTTCTGAATGAGACTTTTCTTCAAATACCCTAGCTAGTTTGACATTTTCAGGAATTACTGCTGCAAAATAGCTCTTTGGGGTTTCCACTGCCTTTTTCTTCGGCATCTGAAGACTCTTGATGAGAGATCTAATCATGCGTCTCTACATCTTGCTGAGAGATATAATCATGCGTTGCTTCATCTCAGTATTCATAGGTCCAAATTCCTCTAGGCTAGTCTTACCAAATTCCTCGACTGGTTCTCTAAAAATGTGAAGTTTAGATACTAACATGGTACAACAACCAAGGTATTTCAAGCGAACTGATGCTTGTTCATTCTCTAGGCTAGTCTCACCAAATTCCTCAAGTAAACAAGAAAGGAAGTTATAAGAAGTTCAATCTGTCCTAAATTTTCCAACTTGTTCTGAACAACATACGCGAGGTAAAACATTGAAACAAAGTTGTTTATTCACAAGTTTCTGAATGAGACTTTTCTTCAAATACACTAGCTAGTTTGACATTTTCAGGAATTACTGCTGCAAAAGAGACTCTTGATTTTCTGCATAGTATACTAACAGCAACCCGTTGAATTCTTTCATCACAAACTACACTCTTCTTCGTAGGGTGATTCAGTTTGTTGTCATTGATATACCGCGCTATAATTGCTCCAACATCTTGCTGAGAGATCTAATCATGCGTCTTTATACCTCGCGGATGTTGTTCAGAACAAGTTGGAAAATTTAGGACAGGTAATATTTGCCTAGGAAAAAAGTATTTAACTTCTTATAACTTCCTTTCTTGTTTACTTGAGGAATTTGGTGAGACTAACCTAGAGAATGAACAAGCATCAGTTCGCTTGAAAGATTTTGTTTCTGATAGACCGTTGCTTCGGCGAGTGTCACTTCCACTCACTGCTTGGAAGAGATCAACGATGGAGCTTGCATATCCAACAACACCAGCAGGGTTTGGGGTTTTAATAATTTATGTCGTAGGTTTGAATCTATGAATACTGAGATGAAGCAACGCATGATTATATCTCTCAGCAAGATGTAGAGACGCATGATTAGATCTATCAGCAAGATGTTGGAGCAATTATAGCGCGGTATATCAATGATAACAAACTGAATCACCCTACGAAGAAGAGAGTAGTTTGTGATGAAAGACTTCAATTTCTATTTAGGAGGAAAACCATAAGCATACTTAAAATCAACGAGTACACTATGCAGAAAATCAAGAGTCTTCAAATGCCGAAGAAAAAGGTAGTGGAAACCCCAAAGAGCTATTTCTCTTGATCAAACCTTCCATTTTCCTTGAACTTTTTCAAAAAGTATTTACTTTAGAAAAAAAAATTTAAAAAATTCATTTTCCTTGTTTGATACTGTTGTGAATGGTTGTGTCTTTTCTGATGTGTCTTCTCAAATTAGCGATTCTCCAAATCCATTTACACTTTGACGCGTCTAAAAAAAAAACGAAAAAAAAAATGAAAAACGCAGGTGGTAGACCTGCGCAGATGCACATTTTGCTAAATATTTATTTTATATATATACTTTTTCAAAAGAAAATTCGAAAATAAATACTTTTAAAAAAACATCCCCCCAAAAAAACTTAATATTTGTCCAAGTCATAATTTACGGCAAGGGGATCTGCATTCGCGCCATCCCTACCAATTGTTAGTTATTAATTTGCTTGGTTGTTTATTAAAGGTGAACATAAAGTACTAGGGAGACTTTAAGGTTTAACCTGAATAAATGAGTATGTCTATGTAAGAAACAAATTGTTAGACGTACTATAAATGATTTATTTCATTAGGGATTAATGCAATCCGATTAAATATTGTCAAACAGAATATTTGCATTAAATAGTGTTTTAAATGTAAAATTTATTTATCGTAGTAGTAAAAATTTAAAAAATAGATCAAATATTATCTCTAGCAATTAATACATATGCCTCGAGGAAAATTAAAATACCGACAAAGATTTACGATTCGTCGGAAAACCTATAGCCTCTTTTTATTTAGCTCTATCAAAATATCGTCAATTCTAACATGATATTTTTTTTATCTTATGAGTCGAGGTTAGCTGCGATTAAGTCCTCAATTAGTACAAGGTTATAAACTTATGTAATTATTTAATAGTTACGAAGTGTTTCTTCTTTTAATTTTATAAGTTCAGTAAACGTATGGTCATCCGAGTTGTATGTAGTAATATATAAATGATACCTTACTTATTTACTTCTTTAGTAAATATTTTATTTATTTCTTTATAGTGATTAAAAAGTGCATAGATGTTGACTTTGGAGTAACATAAGTTTTGAATTAATATATTAGTATAGATGGTAGTAAACTAAAAGGAAATAAATTAACGTACAAGTATTAAATTAATATAATGCTAAAAAATTGATTCGGACTTTGAGTAATATAATAATTATTTTAGTTTATAAATTAATAATATTTTTAAATAAATTTAAATATATATTTATAACATAATTATTTACATTTTATTAAAGTATATTTAATTAATATTAATTCAATTGCACAACATAAAAATTAATTATATATATACGAAAAAATATTAAATTTATTTTTAGTTTTTATAATATTATTCAATATAATGACTATTTTTATCCTTAATTTCATCATAAATTATTTTGTAATTTTTTTTTTTTAATATATGCATCTACTTGCTTTTCATAAAATATAAAATTTAGTAAATAAAATAAACTTAAGAAAAATCATAAATGCAAATGGAAAATAAGAAAAGATTAATGAAATTTTGTAACTTACTGGGAGAATGAATGATATCATTTGAAAGATTTTAAACTAAGATACATGACATGACACATATGAGTGAGAATTATATGTTTGACATAAGTTATAAATTTGACATTGGGAATGAGAAAATATTTTAAAAAACTTACTTAGTCGTAATTTTACATAACATAACCAAATTAATATATATATAGATAGATAGATATAGATGATTTAATTGCGTGATTTCTTTTGTGATTTTCAAACACGAGATATGCTTTACTGTCAACCAAAGTTGCTCTGTTCAAATTATTTCTAAATAACAATTTATATAGTTTTTTCTTCATAATTAAAGTTAAAATCATGTCATAAGATGTTATGCATAGTCAATCCAATTGTCAAAACACTAATTTTCTTATTAAGTTAAAATCGTTATGGTTGCATGTTAGATTACGAAAAGATATATAGTGAAAGTGAAAGGTACTTTAATGTTAAGTTATAGTAGAATAGGCATGCTATTTCTTTTAAGTACATTTAATTTTCTTATATGTGATACAATAACTCTATTGGATACGACGAGACAAAAGTATGTGATAAAGTGTAATAAATCTAGTTTTTTTTTTATCATATTTAATAAATCTAGTTAAAGCGTGCATTTTTTGCAATTGTACTATCCACATACGCAAAATCATTTGGTTACAATTTATAAAATATGGACGTGTTATTTCTTAATCTTAACTTTAGTGAAATTCGTAGTATTTTTTCCTGTTATTTTGTGGGTTTGATACGTTCAAAATATAAAGTCTTGCTATAACCTATTTGACTTTTATAGGTTAAATCTTTAATATTGGGGAGCTAAACTTAATGTGAACAACTATAGATCATTAGAGGTATATTTGTTGTACAATTAAATATCAAGATTAATAATAGGAAAAAAAAATATAATGGTAGACCTTTTCTAATAATATTAAAGAATCCAAGGTAATTAGTATGTAAGAGAAAAAAAATATAATGGTCGACTCTTTTTGCTGAGTCGTCTGTTCGCCTTCATGATTGGACATATGCTTTCTTCACGATTGTCTTTCTGATTAATCGTCTACCTTCATCTTCCATTGGTAATCTTTCTCCCCATGAGGTTTTATTTAAAACTAAACCGAATTACTCTTTTCTTCGTGTCTTTGGTTCATTATGTTTTCCTCATCTCATACAGTTTAAGAATAAAAAAATTTCTTTTCGTTATGAGGCTTGTGTTTTTCTGGGATATTGCTCTAAGCATCATGGGTATAAATGTCTCTCATCGCCTGGCAGGATCTATGTCTCTAAAAATGTTGTTTTTCACGAAATGACATTTCCTTTTGCTGATCCTCAAGGTGAGTTCTTTGGTTCTCTTTCTCCTAAATCTGTTACGGCTTCAATTCATTTTCTATTCCTATGGATTCTATATTTCAATCTGATGGGTCTTCTGCAGTTTCTCCTGAGATTCCAACATCCCACGACTCTGCTCCTTTTCGATCGGTGGTTTCCCCCTCTTCATCTACTTGTTCTCCACCTCAACCTCATTGTGTGGACACTCTTTCCTCTGGTCAGTTATCCATCCCTTCTCATATTTCATTGTCTCTAGTTTCTCCTACTTTATCATATGCTCCTGCTGATTCCATCTCTCTAGCACCTGCTTTTGTGCGGTATGTTCCTCATCATGACTCCTTAGTCCTTGCATCTCAGTTAGAATCATTACCCTCTTCGATGCCAAATCCACTTGCATCTGGTTCTTTGTTAAAGATTCAATCATCTACTCCTGTATTTAGTACTCATCCAATGATGACATGATCCAAGGCATCTTTACAAGCTCTTACGTCTACTTGTGTTTCTACTGAGGATTTATCTTCCAGAGACCCTCTGTCCATTCATGAAGCCTTGCTTTCTCCACAGTGGGCCAATGTTGTTCATGATGAGATGAGTGCCTTGCTAGATAATAAAACATGGTATGTGGTTTCTCTGCCTGCTGGAAGAATTCCCATTGGGTGTAAGTGACTGTTCAAAATTAAAAGACATGCAGATGGAAGCATAGCTAGGCACATAGCCCGACTAGTTGCTAAAGGTTTTTCCCAGAAGGCTGGATTTGATTTTCAGGATACTTTCAGTCCTATTGTGAAGGCTACAACTGCTCGGATTGCATTGTCTCTTGCGCTAACTCATAAGTGGTGCTTACAGTAGGTGGACATCAATAATGCGTTTCTTCATGGAGATCTGACCGAGGAGGGTTACATGGTGCAACCGCCTGGTTTTGAGCAGCCTTCGTCATCTAGTTCAAATCTTTTGGTCTGCAAGTTACAGAAAGCCCTGTATGGTTTGAAGCAGGCTCCGCGTGCCTGGTTTGAAAAATTGAAATCTTATCTTCTTCAGTCTCTTTGCTTTCATGTTTCTATTGCTGATAGTTGTTTGTTCATTAAGAAATCTGATCTTGGTTTTGTTTTGTTACTTGTTTACGTGGATGAGATTATCATCACCGGTTCATCCTCTTCAATGGTTGAACAAGTTATCCATTCTATCAATGTTCACTTCAAGCTAAAAGATATGGGGAATCTTAATTATTTTATAGGAATGGAAGTTTCCACTGGAGAAGACTATTTGCTTTTTAATCAAAATAAGTATATTCATGAGTTGATATCTAAGGTTGGTTTGTCTGATACAAATGTTTTTCCTACTCCTATGACACATATGTGTATCACTCGCTCAAGTATGGATCAGTGTACTGAATTATTTCAAGACGAGTCTCTCTATAGAAGAGCTATAGGTGAATTGCAGAATATATGTATCACTAGGCCTGACATTAACTTTGCTGACAACAAGTTAAGTCAGTATATGCAGGCACCGTGTTCTAGTCACTGGTCTGTTGTTATTCATATCATCCGCTATTTGAAAGGCACACTATATCATGATCTGTTGTTTCACTCATATCCTTGTTCCTCTACTGATGTTTCACTGGTTTCATTTGCAGATGTTGATTGGGGAGGTGATATTCTTGATAAGAAGTCTATCTCTGTCCACTATCTTCTTCTCAATGGAAACCCCATCATTTGGAGCTCCAAGAAGCATTCAGTGGTTTCTAGGTCCAGTGGTGAAGCCGAATTTCGTGCCATTGCTAATTCTGTGTGTGAAATCCTATGGGTGAAGTCTATTCTTATGGAAATAGGTCTGACTCTTCTATCTCCTCCGGTGTTATAGAGTTATAATACCAGTGCTGTAGCATTGTCAAAAAATATGGTTCATCATTCAAAGATGAAGCATGTAGAGATGGATATGTTCTTCATCCGAGAAAAAAGTTCAATATGGGGAACGCATCGTCAACTTTGTTCCAGCAAATGAGAATGTGGTTGATGTGTTAACGAAACCATTAACAGAGAAGACATTTCTGCCATGTAGAAAAAAACTTGGTGTGTTTTCGGTTCAAGAACTTCAGGAGTTGTCTTCACCTCTGCATTGAGCACATGAATAGGTTCAATTAATTCTTGTATGTCTCCCTGACTTGATCTGTCTTCTCAGCAACTGGTATCGTTTGTAGTCTTAAAAACGCCTTGTTCTATTCCATTGAATGATCTTATTCAATCAGATTTAAGGCATCATGCTTATTTCATTTTGCAGTTAATAGTTCATGATCATTGATGTTATCTAGATGAGCATTACATCTATTGTCATTGCTCTATTTTCCATAAATCCTCATTCTCATGCATTAGTGAGTTCCATTGAATTATCTTTATCCTGTACTGGTATGTAACTGCTTTTCTTTGAGTTTTCTCATCATTTATATTGCCATTCATACTTGTTCGTCCTCTTCTCTGCACCTCAAGAAATATCATATCACTGACTTGACATAGGGTACAGTTTGATTCCAAAAATAGAGTTATGTGCACAAGAGAACGACAAGATACTTGTGTTCATACTCTTAGTAAGATAAGAGCTAAAACTCTTCTGTCAAGGTAGAATAATTGCAGTGAAAAAAAATATAAAAAGAGAGAAAGAATAAATCAAACTCTCAATCAAAGAATTCAGAAAAATGATAGATAAAGTAGAGAAAGGAAGACTAGTGTTAGGTTAGTATGATGATGTAATGAATATCAAAGAAATTGTTCAGTTATGTTAAGTACATGTGTGATATATATTTGATGTGTAATCTATGATGCATCTGCAGGAGTCTTTATAGTGAAACATTGTGTGAATGATTCATGATGTGTGCTTATGATAATATCATATATGAAGGTTCTAATATAACTGCATTATGAGTATAAGATTGTGTTTTTTTAATCTGTTTGATATGGATACATTTGTGTGTGAAGAAAAACTAGTGCTTTGGCTTGAATTATAGATAGTTAGAGAGACTCGTGAGTTAGAGAAGCATCAATGGATTATCAGAACTGAAATCGTTGATTCATGTTTTCAAGCAAGGCAAATGAGTTCAAGGAGGCAAAGGAGTTCAAAGTGTTTTCAAAAGAAAATCAAGTATGGAGAATGTTATGATATAAGTATAGGTATGCCGAAGGTTAAGGATATATATATATATATATATATATAGTCAATGTTTAAGGATATATATATATAGAGAGAGAGGCATTTACCAACAACTAGTTTTAGGATATATATATATATATATATGCATTCAGTGTAACATATTATTCAAGTAGAAAATATATATATTTCAGTTTTTATTTGTTTTTCTCTAAATCTATATCTTTGATCTAAAGATCTTGACACCCCGCATATTGGACATCTTGCATGCACGTTCATTCCTCGTTTGTGAAGATTCTGCATGACCGAAAGGGAGTTTGACATCAATTTCCACATGAAGGTCTTCACCTTCGGGAGCATGTCTGTTTTCCAAAGCGCACTCCATACAGACGCAACTCTATCTTCTCTTTTCTGCAGAGATGCAACCATACCATCTCGTATTTCTCTCAGTCTGTGGTATTTCAACTTTGCAGTCACTCTTCCCTCGTCCGTGTGTGCCAAGATCAGTTGGTCCGCTGTTTCTCGTGTTAGAAGTGGAATCTGTAACACGCATTCAACATTGGTCGGGGTAGTTACGTTCTAAACCAGGATCTCATTCGAACTCCTATCTGCATTCAAGAGATCACATACTTTCATTGTCATGTATGTTTTTCGGTCGTTCCTCACTTCCAGCTTGAAGACTTCCTTCGTGTAAACCCAAGGCTCACAGGATACACGAACTGAATTACCATTCCCAATTCTCCACAGGCCTTCCTGCATAAGAGTGTCCCGACCACAACATACACTTCCCCACCCCAAGAAACGTGTCCATCCTTTCTTGATGAAGCAAAATCGCTTCTCGGATAGTATAGACCCTTGAAAATGCGCACCCATAGTTAGTTGGGGTCCTTGAAAATTATGTCAGACATCTTTACGAGAAGAGGCATATTAAATGTTTCAAATTCTCGAAAACCTAGACTACCCACCTCCTTATTTCTCGCTAGAACATCCCACCTTCGCTAATGGATCTTCCTCCCTTCGTTTGTTTGTCCCTACCAAAAATCCGCGATCATTGCGTTGTTTTCTGAGTACCATGTCTTAGGCTACTTAAAAATACTCATAACGTATGATGGATTTGTCGTTATCACCGATTTGATGAGGACTTCCATTCCAACTTAATTTAGGGTTTTCACTCTTCATCCACTTATCTTATCCTGGATTAGACCCTTTAGGTATCCCAGCGGCTCTTTTTTTTTTTTTTTTATCTTCCCCATACTGTCGGGAGGCCCAAGTATTTCCCCAGTTCACTCATACCAACTATTCACAAAACATCTTCAACTTCTTTGCATGTATTTGGATCAACACCCCTGTTGAATATTATAGTAGACTTAGATTCATTTATACATTGGCCCGATACTCTACAATACCTGAATATCATATCTTTTAGCATGAGAGCATTCTCCGTTGTGCCCTCCATGAAAAATAACTAATCATATGCAAAGAAAAGATGGTATAGTTCCGGGCATCCTCTTCTTAGGGCAATTCCTTTCAACCGCCTCTCATTTATTTATTTGTCCACCATTCTAGATAGGATATCAACCAACAAAATGAAAAGCTATGGTGAGAGCGGGTCTCCTTGCCTTATTCCCCTTGTTGGCCGAATGGTAGAGGTTCAACACCCGTTGATCAACACTCGGTAGGTTGGCGCGGGTATGCATGCTCTCATCCAAGTGATCCATTGAGCTCCAAATCCTATTTTCTCTAGACTTTTTAATAGGGACTCCCACTCCACTCGTTCGTAGGCTTTCTGCATGTCCAGTTTTAGGGCACACTCCACCTTATTTGAAATTCTCCGAGTCTTTAAGTGATGGAAAACATTGTGTGCCACCATATTGCTATCTTGTAAATGTTAACCTGCCACGAACGCGCTCTGGAAAAGAGTGATGTGATCTGAAAGGTAAACCTTTAATCTATTTACCAACACCTTATATATAATTTTATAAACAAAGTTGCATAAACTTATAGGTCTAAGCTCAGATGCATGGGTAGGGTTTGGTATCTTATAGGTCTAAACTCAGATGTGTATTTTGTTTAGGGATGAAGGAAAGGTACCTGTTTTGAGGAAGGCTTTGACCGTAGTGAAGACATGTGGTCCCACAATGTTTCAATCTCTTTGATAGAATAACCTTGGAATACTGTCTGGCCCCGGTGCCTGTGAACTCCCTAGTTGGAACACTGCATCACAAACCTCCTCCATCGACACTACCCTCACCAAATTCATATTAGTTTCCTCACTTATTTAATGCGGCACACAACTTAGAACTTCATCCTCCAGATCGGGATTGTCTGATGTGAATGCCTTCTCATAATGATCCTGATTCACTACCTTTATATCATCTTCGTTCGTAATCCATTCCCCTTCCACTCCCTTAATCCATGTTATTTGGTTTCTACGCCTCCGAGTCATTGTGGTAAGATGGAAAAAGGTTGTGTTTCAATCTCCCTTCGTGAGCCATTTGACCCTCGCTCTTTTCTTCCAAAACAACTCATCCATCTTCCAAAGGTCTTGGATCCTCTTTCTAACTCATCCATGTGTATCAACGGATTTGGTCCAATTTCTTGTAGCCTTTGTTGTGCCTTCCCTAGTTCGATCATATTATTACTGAATCTTTCCATACTCTACTTCATAAGCCCTCTTCGGCATGCCCCCAATTTAGGCCAAAGGGTTTGACTAATGTGTTGGGGATTGCTATCACTCCACTCCATTCTAATCACCTCTTTACACTCTGAATTTTCTAACCATATCTGCTCGAATTTGAAGCCCGTCCTCTTCCGATATAGCTCATGTTTCGTTGTGAGGATTATAGGAGTGTGGTCTGATCTAATAGCTACTTCATTCGTACATTGAGATTTCGGAAATCGGTGTGACCATCTTGAGTTGATTAATATTCGATCCAACCTTTCATAGACTCGGTTATCTCCTGTACGATTATTAAACTAGGTAAATTGTTGACCCTTTGATCCCAAATGTTCCATCCCAATGTAATTGATAAGCATATTGAACTCATCAACTTGCACGTGTAGTTTCTGTCGACCTCCTTCTTTTTCATGATGGTGAGTGATAGCATTAAAATCTCCTTGACAAGTCCAGATGTCTCTTCACCCTTTTCCCACCGATCTTAGCTCCTCCCAGTTTCAGTTTCAGTTATACTCGTCCGTGTCCGCATGTACCCACGTCATATAGATTGAGTTGTCATTATGGCATATAGTCACCATTGTATCAATCAAATGGGGACTTGCCTTTAGGATCTGTATTCTGACATTATCCTTCCACGTTATGCTAATACCCCTGATGTTGCCCCCGGTTCTACGTAAAATGCTTCGCCCATTCTAACTTGACCTTGAATCCCCTCACAGTAAGCATCACCATTCTTCGTCTCCATAAAAAATATTAAGATGTCATATTCTCAGGGAAGATTCCAAACCCTAACAATTCCAACTGATTGTGCTAATTGGTCTCGTGTGGCTGTTTTGGGATAGCCACCAGAACTCGGTCCTTCTTCATTTGGTTCGACATTATATTGGGAAACATGACTTATGCTTTCCATCTTCCTGCGAGTTTGAGTAGTTTTCTTTATCACCCTATTTTGTTTTGTTCTTGCTTTCTTCCTTCCCATCTCCAGTTTTTGCGCGCCTTCAGTCTTAGCTCTTGTCCATTCAATATCAAGAATTTTTGCTCGTTTCCTCTCTACCTGTTCTTCCTCTACATCGCGTTGCCTTTTGAGAGTCATTTTATGCATGCACAGATTAGCTCCGTTGCTTGTTCATTCAACCCAAATAGAAGAGTATGTGTACGTAAGAAACGAATCCTTATACGTACGATAAATGATTAATTTCACTAGGGAAATAATGCAGGCCAATGAATATTGCAAAATGAGAAATATTCGCATTAACATATTTTCTAAACGTAAAATTGAGTTATTTTAGTATGAAAAAATTGAAAAATAGATCATAGATAATGTCTAACTATTCAGTTGAAATGCTATACATACACGTCAAGGAAAATTGAAACATGACGAAGATTTACGATTCATCAGAAAACGTATAACCTCTTTTTATTTAGCTCTATCGAATATTCGTCAATTCTAACTTGATATTTTGTTTACTTATATGTCGAGGTTAACTGTGATTAAGTCCTTAATTAGTACAAAGTTATAAACTTATGCAATTTTTAAATAGTTATGAAGTGTTTCTTCTTTTAATCATGCTCATCTAAGTTGTATTTAGTAATATATAAATGATACCTTACTTATTTACTTCTTTCAAAAATATTTTATTTATTTCTTTATAATGATTAAAAAGTGCATAGGTGTTGACTTTAGAGTGACATATGTCTTGAATTAGTATATTAGTATTATGGGTGTCAACTGTTGACTCAACCCGTGACTGACCAGTGGGTGACCCGCCAACGGGTCGTGTTTGGATCAGACATTTTAACCTACGGGTTATTTTGACATGATTCATGGATGACTCGTCAAATGACGGGTCGTGTTTCGGTTAGAGGTTATGACCCATGGGTCAACCCGTGACCTATTGAGCTGCCATTTCATTGTTTTAATATGGGTCAGACGCTAAAGCCCAACCAATGTATTATTGAACTGCCATTTCAACATGGGCAAACTAATGTAACATGGGTCAGCCGCAATATCACCATTACAACTTGTAATATTGAGCTGCCATTTCACCGTTGCAATAAAACCCTACTTCACAATTCATTCTTACTTTGATCTCTCCTTCCACGCGCGTATGCTGACCCGCTCCTCTCGCTGAGAGGAACATTTATGGCTGGCGAATAGTTCCAACGGGAACTTCACTCAATTTGTGCTCGGATTGCTGCGCAATTCAAGATTCCCTCAGCTCAACGACAACTGCGTCATCCAATCGCGTCCTCGACTTGCCAATTTTTTACTTCCATCCGTGGAACAACTCTGTGGTTGCTCTCCCCAACTCCGGAAACCCTAGGTCTGTCTCCCCCCCCCCCCATTTCCTACCCAATTGCCCATATTTCTTGCCTTTCTCTGTCTTTGTAGGTTGTTGCGATGCTTGTGATCTCGTCTGGGCTGATCCACATCTCTGATGGCGAGTCAAACCAACGCTGGCGGCGGAAGGAACCCTGGGGTGCCTATGCTGTGGCTGGTGCCCTCCTCGGGCCAGAACGCTGAATTGGTTAGAGGAACCAGTGTCCTGGGTATGCTAATTGCTGATAAGCAGATTAAGAACACTGTGGTGCAGAATGTGTTGCGGGAGGCGTGGTCAAGGTTCGGTCCGGTGAGATATACTGAGGTAACGGAATCAACCCTGATGTTCGATTTTGAATGCTTGAGGGATAGGGACCAAGTACTTGATTTGTCTCCGTGGTCAATCCACGGACATAGCTTGAATTTGAGACTCTGCCCAACTAATGTCTCTGTGACTGAGATAGATTTCAGCAAGCTGCAGATTTGGGTTCAGGTGCACGGACTCAGTCTTGAAATGTTCAATAAAGAAAATGCTGTCAGCATAGGGGATAGCTTAGGCAAGTGCATCAGATCGGAGGAAAGCCATGTTATGAATCAGAGAACTTACCTGAGGCTGCTGGTTGAAGTGGACATCTCGAAACCTTTGCTGCATGGTTTCAACTGGATTGACTCCAAGGGACAGGAGAAGTGGGCATCTGTGGGATATGAGAGATTGACTGACTTGTGTTACAACTGTGGCCGTATAGGTCACAACTCAAATACATGTTCGGACCAGAAAGTCATGGATGTGAACAAGGGAACTCCGGTGTATGGACTGTGGTCTACGGTCCCTCGACCAAGAACGAACACGAGGTGGGTTAACATTGGGGCCTCGTCTAGGCAGCCACCTAAGAGGGAACCGATTTTGAAGAAGGTCAGTGAGTGGATGAAGGAGATCCCGGGGTTCACTCACGGCTTTTCCAGTGTGTCAAGACTGGCCAAGGCGACAACATCTCAGACAATATCACCAGTCAGGCTGCTAGCAACAATTCAGACACTATGCCACAACCATATGAAGGAGGATGCCCTAACACCAACCCTGAGCCTCTTGGCTCGGACTCGGAGTTCAGAGACATCAGGGAGGAGTCCAGCAATAAAGAGCCAAAACAGTCTCATGGGGCGGATGATACGGATCAGCTGGAGTCATCCTTTGTATCTACTCCAACGACAATCATGTTCGATCTTAATTCAGCTCCGAAGGAGGATCAGGGGGACCAAGGCCTAACTCGTGAAATCTGTGACCTGTCACTTAACTTGGCTATCCCAATGACAACGAGTAAGGAACAGAGCGAAGTGCCCCCAACAGCCGGGTCGGATCCGGAATTAGAGGAGATCATATTAGACTCGGGGAATTCAGAAACCCAGGGTGGTCTATCACAAGCATCCTGCCCAGTTGTCATAATGTCAACCGAGTCCCGCGAGGGATTAGGAGTAGGGGATCAAGACATTCGAAGGAGGGAGGCTACCAATAAGCAACCGATCACGCCATCCAAAAGAAGAGCTAAGACTGGGTCAGACGTTAGCCAAGTCAAAAGAAGAAAGATCAATACGTTAAAAGCTCCTACGCGACGGAGTGGGGTGGCTGTCTCGACAGCCACTAAATCCGTCACAACTAGTTCCCAGGCCGAGAAGAACTTTAGCTCGACCGTTAAACAAACACCAGCTCGTCCAAGGGGTTCCGGTGGCTGTCCCAAAACAGCCACGGGGGGTAGATGATCATCATTAGCTGGAACTGTCAGGGGTTAGGGTCTCCCCTGACGGTTCGCCACCTAAAAGACCTAGTGAAGGGCTCCCGTCCGGCGATCGTTTTCTTGATGGAGACGAAGCAGAACGAGGCCCACTGCGAGAGGGTTCGAAGAGGGATAGGCATGGACTTCGCCTCATATGTCCTGCCTATCGGTACATGTGTAGGATTAGCTCTATGGTGGAATAAGGAGGTGCATATTCAGATTCACGGAATGGATAAGAACTCATTGACACGACTGTCAGAGACAACAACGCAGGGATCGTTCAAAGGGTTACCTGAGTGTATGGGGATGCCGTGTTCCAAAGAAGGGTGCTTAACTGGGATACTCTTAGGAGCATGGGGGCGAACAGATCGGAGCCATGGGTTTGCCTTGGCGACTTTAACGATATCTCACATCATCGTGAAAAGGTTGGGGGAGGTCAGAAAGATCAGAGGAAAATTGACGGGTTTAATAGTCTTATGGAGGATCTCCTCCTTGAGGACATCGACTTCAAAGGTCAGATGTTCACGTGGTCTAATAACAGAAGAGGACCTGATAGAATCCGGGAGAGATTGGATAGAGTACTGGCCAACCAAGCGTGGTGCTCGGCCTTCCCCACAGCCCTATGCATTCACGAACTCATGATATGGTCGGACCACGCTCCTATCACTTTGCACTTAGCACATAAAGATTGACGTTCCCGCAAAAGGTTCAGATTCGAAGTTATGTGGTTCGAGAATCCCGAATGTCATGATATCATCAAAGCGGGGTGGCAGAGAGGTGGCTTCCTAGTTCATACCGAGGACATGAGTTCGAAGCTTACCTCGTGTTCAAGAATGTTAACCGAATGGAGCTCCTAGGCCTTCAAGCACAATGTGATGGAAATCAGAAATGTTAAGAATCAACTTAACAGGTTGCCGGTGTGCCATGGTCAACAATCGGTCCAAGACGAGGAGAGAGCCTTGAAATCAAAACTGGACGCCTTATGGAAAAGAGAGGAGATATTCTGGGCACAAATATCTCGGGTGAAGTGGCTTCGTGAAGGGGATCGCAACACAAATTTTTTCCACCAAACCACTTTGTCCCGGAGAAGGAGAAACAAGATCGTTAGGCTTCGGGGTGAGGACGGGGTTTGGCTGCAACGGGACCGGCCGATAAGCCGTGAGATACACGCTTTCTATTCGAACCTCTTCAACTCGGGGAGGAGTGGGGGGGAGCTTGGAGGGAGTTTGATCAGGCCCTTAGCTGCGTCCCAAACCAGATTTCAGATCAGATAAATGACAGTATCACGGGTCCAGCTTCGGGAGAGGAGGTCCGAAAGGCGTGTTTTCAGATGGGGGGATCAAGGGCTCCAGGGCCGGATGGGTTCTCAGGTTCCTTCTTCCAAAGGAGTTGGGGTACTGTCAGTCCATACTTGATCACATTTGTCAACGCATTCCTCCAGACAGGTATCATGCCCCCATCCCTTAACTCCACCGATATAACTCTCATTCATAAATTAGCTAACCCCCTGTGTGCGTTAGATTTCCGGCCTATTAGTTTATGCAATTTTGGTTACAAGATAATATCTAAGGTTCTGGCAAATAGGCTAAAAACCTGTTTGTCAGAACTGGTCACCCCTTTCCAAAGTGCATTCGTTTCAGGCAGGAGGATCCAAGATAGTATCATTATCGCACACGAGATGTTCCACTACCTAAAGACGCGAGGTAAACCAAGAGGGCCTAAGGGGAGGACAGAATGTGCTCTCAAGATCGACATGTAGAAGGCCTACGACCGTATAGAATGAGACTTCCTTCTCGAAATGCTTAGGAGAAGGGGATTCGCCGAGAAGTGGGTTCTTTGGATTGAGGCGTGCATCTCGACGGTGTCATACCGGATGGTCATTAATGGAAACCAATCGGAACACATCATCCCTTCTAGAGGCCTTCGACAGGGTGACCCCTTATCTCCCTACTTGTTTATTTTAGTAGCTGATGTGTTGTCGAGGATGCTTGTTGACCAGGTCTCCCGGGGCTTCATCAAAGGAATCCGAACGAAGAGGAGGTGTCCCGAGATACAACACCTCTTCTTCGTGGATGACTCACTTCTTTTCCTTAAGGGTTCGGTGGAGGGTGCTGTTAACCTTAAGAACTGTCTCGAGCTGTACTGCTCGGTCTCGGGCCAGAAGATCAATTACGCTAAGTCATGCCTCTTCTTCAACTCGGCAGCGGATGATACTCATAAGAGGCTTATCTCGGGGGTCTTTGGAGTTGGGCATACCGCGGATCCGGGACTATACTTGGGCATCCCTACGGTTTGGGGACGCTCGAGGAAGGAAGCTCTCAACTACCTCAAGAAGCGTGTCCGGGACAAGATCGTGAACTGGAAGAACCGAATGCTGAACCAGGCTGGGAAAGAAATTCTGATCAAGGTCGTCCTCACGGTCATTCCAACATATGTCATGCACGTATTCAAGATCCCGGTAACATGGTGCAAGGAAATCGATGGCATCATAGCGCGGTTCTGGTGGGGCTCTCGTGAAGGGTCCCGTCGGATCCACTGGAGGAACTGGGAGGATATGGCTAAGCCTAAGTCGAACGGTGGTTACGGGTTTAGGGAGATGCAGGCCTTCAACCGTGCCTTCTTATCAACCATGGCAGCAAGAGTCGTGGCTGAACCAGACTCACTCTGGGTCCGGGTCATCAAATGTGTGTATTTCCCTAACACTTCCTTTCTGCAGGCGTCGAAGGGTAACAGGCCCTCATGGGCGTGGACTAGTCTGTTGGAAAGAAGGTCCGTCATTCGGGACGATGGTATCTGGAATTTAGGGGATGGGGCGACCATTCGTCCTTTCCTCGACCCGTGGGTGGCCCAGCAACTGAACTTCCGCATCCGACCAGCAGCTACGTCAACCTTTGATCCAGAAACAAGGGTGGCTCAATGGGTCAACAGAGAGGACAGGACCAGGAGATCCGAGGAGATTAGACACTCGGTCATCGAGGAGGATGTGGAGGCTGTTCTTGCGACTACTATCCCCTTGGACCAGCAAGCTGATGTCCTTAGATGGCATCACAACAGGACCGGAGATATATCGTTAAAATCTGCCTATCACCGGATCCACAGCTCCATGACGCCTAGAATCCCTGATCTGAATCGGATGCCAAGGCCGGACCTCCCGGGTGTGTGGCATGGCATCTGGAATGCTAAGGTATGGCCAAAGATCAAGGCTTTCCTTTAGAAAGTGGCGACTAAGTCTTTACCTACTGGAGGCAGCCTTACGCATAGGGGAGTCCAGATCTCTCCTTTGTGCTCTTCGTGCTTGAGGTTTGACTCAATCGAACATGCCTTGTTCGGGTGCCCGTGGATGCATCAAGTATGGCTCAGGCATATGCCCCTTGCAGCTCTGAATTTGGCGCAGTCATCTGTGGATTCATGGCTCATCTGGGCGACCAAGGACCAAATGCCCCACAGACCGAACGAGGTAAATTTCTGGCCTCGACTCATGATGGTTTGCTGGGCTGTGTGGAAATGTAGATGCAAATTGCTGTTCGAAGGGAGACAACCGGTGATCCAATCGGTATTATTGGAGGTTGAGAGGATGGCCAGGGACATGCTGCCAAACGTCACGCCTAATGTTCAGCAGCCGATCTATGTGGCTTGGTAGAGGCCTCCGGAGGACACCATCAAGATCAAGTGCGATGCCTCGTGGTGTGAGAGGTCGAAGAGGGGAGGGGTTGCGGTTGTAGCCAGAACAATCTTGGGTGAGGTTATAGGTGGATCGGCTACCATCAAAGAAGCGTCGTCGGTCGAGGAACTTAAGGCGGAGGCCATCCTTGAAGCGGCAAAGCTAGCAGTCCAGTTCGGGTGGCAGCGGGTATTGTTGAATCTGATGCACTGTATGTTATTAATCATCTGCTCGGTACTGCCCATGTATGGCGATTAGCACCAATTTTGTCTAATGCGGGAACTCTTGCCTCGTGGTTGGAGTCCCACGCATGGGTGCATATTCCCCGATCCGCAAATGCTTGTGCGGATTGGGTAGGCAAGAGTACGTTAGCGGGGTCGTGTCCATCGGACTGGATGCTTGCACCGCCGACCCCCTTGCTTAGATTATTTGCTTTGGACAACTGCTCGCCAAATGAGCTCGAAGTGTCTCAAAGGTCCTGAACCATTACAAGAGACGTCACTATCTAAAACCCTACCAGGAAATCAAGCTCGACTGAAGGAACTTCAATCAAGCTTCGGGGGCAAATGTTGGGTATCGATATTGACAGCCCAGTAAGAAAAGGCCTCGAAGGCCCAATAACTATAGAGGGGGTAAACCCATGACATCCGAACCGGATCGGCCCAAGTACAAGCCAAACCTGGCCCACCATCGAGTAATCCAGAATCGAGCCCAAAGTCTATAGGGACGCCCAAGGCTCCCAGACTGCTCGCCATTCTCTACCAGGTCGCGACCTTCCACTGCTCGATATGGGAGTGCTCGCCCCGAAGAGAGCCTTACCTCTCTCCTCTGGTCCCACAAAACCATTAATAAGGAAGTGGCCACGATATCCCGCATATCTCGGTCACATATTCACTAAGGATTTGATTTGGTAACTGCAATATCTAGCAGTAGCTGACGATCCGAATCTTCGGCAATACAATATACATTAAGATATTCAGCTGGCATATACGGTTATATCTCTCTTACCCTATAAATACCCTTGCTTTACATACGTTCTTTACGTTTTTGAGTTTTATACACACACATACTCATTTAAGCATCGGAGAGGGACCCAGAGGCACCCCCTCTGTTGCGCTCCCCTACTTGCAGGTTCACCGGAGTTGGAGCTGAAGCGTCATCCCAACCTTGTCTGGCATTCAATTGACTGCCAGATCAGCATTCAGGATTTCACGATCCAACAATCTTAACTAGTCCATACTGAACCTATATTCAAGACACACACCTGCACACTTATATTCCAACAGATGGACATTATAACTAGAATTAACATCAAGAAAATATCAATAACAATGCTATTTCATTCAAGACACTGTAGTTCAAACTAGATTTTGATTGATCGAAGTTCTTTCATTCATTTTCATTTGATGATATTTTTTTTTCATAGACTGATTTCATCTGATCTTATATCACTCCTTTACAGAAGGGGTTGAGCCATTTTCTTACCAACAATGGTTGAAGGGTTTGAGCCATTTTCTTTACTTCCTCAAGAAATACTCTGAAGTATCTTATCATTTTCTTCAAACTGATTTCTATTTTTGGAATCAAACAATGTTTTATGCCAAGGAGAACTTCTCAATTTTTTTTTCTTTTGAACCAGAAACAATCTTCTTCTGAACCACAGCTGACATACCTAACCTCATTGATGAAATAGATCAGACATGAAACAATTCCATATGACAACCACTAATCATTGTACCACACACGTAGAATATAAAAGATACAAGTATGAACCTATCATACAGAAAGCAAAATAGAAAATCAAAACTAGACAATGAATCTATACATGCCAGAAAATGATTAATAGAACATGAATAAGACATTACTACAACAGCACACAACATCAAACATGAATCAAAAGAAATAAAAAAAAACAAGACATTAACAGAACAGATAATCAAACTAGACTATCTTGAAACTGATCAATAAAAACAACCACTAGACAACACACGCTGCAGAAAACACATGCAACCAAAGTACAGAAGATCATAGATTCAGGAGTTACTCAGATATAGCATCACCATAAGAAACTCTTATAGAACTACCCCTTCACATAAAGATGATGCATCAGCTCTTCCACAGAGAAGATCCCCAACTTTTTCCTACAAGGCACAAACATTTTCTCAGTCAAAGGCTTCGTGAGAATATCTGCAACCTGTTCACTAGAAGGAACAAAGTTAACAATAACATGTCCTGAGTTAACTTTCTCACGAATAAAAAAAAAATCAATTTCAACATGTTTCATTTTTGAATGTTGAATTGGATTTTCAGATAAAGCTGCAGCACTAGTACTGTTTGTCCAAACTACTGGAATAGAAGACAACTTAAGACCCATCTCAGTGAGCAAAGATTTAACCCATATGATCTCACACACTGCATTGGCAACAACACGAAACTCTCCCTAAGCACTAGATTGAGCAACAACAGACTACTTTTTAGAGCTCCAAATGATAGGATTTCCATTCAATAGCAGATAGTGACCAGAAATAGACTTTCGATCGGAGATATCACCACCCCAATCTGCATCAGAATATGAAGTTAAAGAAATTTCTTTCACAGGGAACAAATTTGTCCTAAACATAAAACCATGATCAATTGTACCTTTCAAGTACCTAACAATATGTAAAACAACCTTTCAATGACTAACACTAGGAAATTGCATGAATTGACTTAATTTGTTAACTGAAAAATTGATATAAGGACGAGTAACACATATATGTTGCAGGGCTCCAATAGTACTACAGTATAACGTAAGATCATCAATGTTTTCTGAGCAAGTAACCATACCTGTTTTTGATAAACAAGTACCTGTCATCGGGGTTGGACAATCAGACACCCCAGTAAGCCCAAATTATCTTAGCCTTAGGGACTATTGTGCAAATTATTGTTCTTTGTGTCTGTTGTTTTTCTTTATATATTGTCTACAGTATCAGAGACAAAATATCAAGCAATTATCATTCTAGTATCAGTATTGTTTCTTGTCCTTCGTTTCCTCTCTTCTCTTCTCTTCTTGTTCTTCATTTCTATCCCTAAAATCCGACCAAATCCGTAAACATCAACATGGTATCAGAGCTTATTCGAGCCTGAATCACTACCCCAATCTGTTTTTATCCTGATTTCATGGAAGAATCATCACCTGCCTTCGCCAACAAGAAAGTAGCCAAGCTACTTGGCGAAGAAAACTTCCAACAATGGAAGCAACAAATGCTGCTGTCTGTTCGATGCTACAATCTTGAGAATCACCTCCACGGGGTGAATATTCCTCAGTTCCTGGAGGATGAGACAGGAGCTCCCATTGCCAATCCTGCCTATGCGAAATTCCTTCAGCAAGACAGCTCCTTGGCCTCATGGCTCCTAGCTTCAGTTTCTTCTCAGGTCAGTAGAGGGTTAATAGGGTGCATGTCAGCTGCTGCCATATGGCAAAAGCTTCACCGTGAGTTCTCATCATCTTCTACAACTAGGATTATGCATCTCTATGATAGGCTTAAAGTTAGGAAGCATGTTCATCAGTCCATGCGAGATTATCTCAATGAAATACAAACTACCTGCGATAGCCTAGCTAGATGTGGTCACCCAATAGAGGAGATGCAACAAATTTCTATTGTCTTAAATGGTGTTAAGGGTCAGTATGATAATGTGATATCTGTTATTCATGCTAGTCAGAACCCGTATACCATTGCCTCTGTGAGCTCTGTTTTGCTTGATGCTGAGTTTAGGCAGTCTGACTTTCTGTTTGATGCAAGTGCTAGTGTTAATGTTGCTGCTGCTAAGATCCCTAATCTCAGTAAACCTATCATGCCTTATGAAGAAAGTTCAGGAAGTAAGGATAGTGTGTCTGTAAACCCCACCCACTCTGGTCTTCTACCCACACCTCAGTATCAACCCACATCTCAGAACACACCTCAGAACCATCCTTCCCCACCTCAGAACTACCCTTCCCCACCTCAGAACTACCCTTCCCCATTTGGCCCTCCTTCTTTCAGCAGTTAACAATCTGGTAGGGATAGAGGTCGTGGTCGAGGTTTTGGAAATAACAGACTTCAATGTCAGTTATGTGGGAAGTTTGGGCACTTAGTGCACAGATGCTTTCATCGATTTAATGTGCATTTCACTGGGGTCACAGACCCACAGTCCACATCCTCAGCACCCTCAGCCAACATTGGAACCTATGACTGTGATTCTGATCCCTTTCAACACTACCCACTACCTCAAATGAACAAAGCTCAAGTCCATCCTCCATCTGCTCATACCAATACCATTACCCTTCCCACTGCTCAGACTCAATAAATGTTGCAGTACTCCCCATATACTTCTCCAGTACCACCCATATACCCATACATGATGGCCCCTCCATGCCATATTAATCCAACTCAACCGTATACTGCCTTCCCTAACCCACAGCTTCCCACAGTCACTGCCGCACCTCAACCTCCTACCCAAGCAACCTTCCAGGCCAACCTAACTAGTGGCTCAAACTCAGCTTCATCTGATGGAAGCTAGTTTCCTGACTCTGGAGCCATGAATCGCCTGACCAATGCTTAGCCTGCTCCTCACATGACATCTCCATACTCTGGTCCAGGTAAGGTTCTAGTTGGTAATGGTTCCTCACTTAAAATTTCTGCTATTGGTTCCTCACATTAATAATACCACTTGTCCTTAATAATATGCTTTACACACCTGCTGTTACTAAAAACCTTCTTTTTTGTATCTCAGTTTTCAAAGGATAACCAGGTTTATTTTGAGTTCCATCCGACACATTGCCTGGTTAAGGATTCCATCTCCAACAGGGTGCTGCTCAAGGGTTTTGAATCAGGAGGTCTTTATCGTCTTGATTTCTCTAGCTTTCAGTCTAGTTCAAATAAGTTAGTCGAGTCTGCTGTTGTATTTCCAAATCAATGTCTGAATCTTCAAACTGATTTCCAGTCATTTTGTAATAATGTAGTTTTATCTGCTCAAACTTCAACCTTTCCGGTTAATGATAATGCAACTTCTCAGTTTATGTTTAACCCTGTTTCTTCTGCATATAGTTCTGATGTTTCTAATAACAGTTCCTCTTCTACTTGCTTTAATAATTCATCTACTAATGTGTTACCTGATTTTGAGTTCAGTTGCTTTCTTTCAACACTTAAGGGCACTGAATCCTCAAATATGTGGCATATGAGATTGGGCCACCCCTCTTAGAACATCCTTGTTAATTTTATTAGACTTCATAATCTTTCTACTAATCATATCTCCTCTAAGTGTGCTGCCTGTACAGTAGGGAAAATCAAGACACAACCCTATCCTTCCTCGGACACTATCTACTCCCATCCTCTGGAACTCGTTCAAGTAGATCTTTGGGGTCCTTCCCCTTTATCTTCTAATAATAGTAACTATTATCTAAGCATTGTTGATGCCTTCAGTCGTTACACATGGATTTATTTTTTAAATCGCAAATTTGATGATGCTAAGGTATTTTGTGAGTTTCATTTACTAGCAGAAAAACAGCTCGGAACAAAACTCAAAGCTGTGCAATCAGATGGTGGAGGTGAGTTCCATTTCCTTACTGCATATCTTTCTCAATTTGGCATAGTTCATAGGGTGACTTGTCCATACTTAAGTCAACAAAATGGTATGGTGGAGCGTAAGCACCGCCATATTGTTGAATTGGGTCTCACCCTCCTTGCCCAATCATCTGTCACTTTTCACTACTGGACAGATGCCTTCTTTACTTCTGTTTTCCTCATTAACAGATTGCCTTAAAAAATTCTGAATAATTGCTATCCTCATGAACTTATTTTTCGTTCCAAACCAGACTTCTCTTTTTTAAGAGTATTTGGATGTCTGTGTTTTCCACACCTGAGACCATATCGGTCTCACAAGCTATCCTTCAGATCAGATCCCTGTGTATTCCTTGGGTTCTGCTCTGATCATCATGGATACACTTGTCTCTCTTCGTCTGGAAGAGTCTATGTCTCACGAAATGTTGTTTTTCATGAAACAACATTTCCTTTCAGTGATACCACAGGTCCCTTCTATGCATCTCCCACACCCAAAGTCTCTACTCCTTCGAAACCCTTCTCCGTTCCTTGAGATCCTTTCTTTCAACAACCAACATCTGTTCCTTCTACTGTCTCTCACTCCTCTGGACCTCCTGCACATGCTTACACATCTGGTGAGTCCAGTCTTCCCTCCACAACACCCACTCAAGTCACCTCCTACTCAGGTTCCTGTCTCTACAATACCCGTCTCAGCTCCAGACCTGTCCTCATCCACTTATGTCTACAAGTATGTTCCTTCTGGTTCTACTCTTGTTCCTCTTACTTCCTCTAGTCCAATCTCTTCAACCCAACTACCAACCCAACCACTTGCACACTCTGATCAGTCTTTACCAGCTTCACCACCAGCTTAACCCTTCTCATCCTCTCATCATTCTCGTCCAAAATCCTCTGCCAATGTGCATCCAATGCAAACCAGATCAAAAAATTCTCTTCAAGGGCTCACTATGTCCCTTGCTCTGTTTGCTGATCTCACAAACTCCGAGCCTCGCACCATTCATGAGGCTCTTCAATCTCCCCACTGGCTCCAAGCTGTTAAGGAGGAGCTTACAACTCTTTCTACAAACAACACATGGAGCCTTGTTCCTCTACCTACAGGACGTATCCCGATTGGATGCAAGTGGATCTTTCGAATAAAAAGAAATGTTGATGGGGCTGTTGTCAGGTACAAGGCTCGCCTTGTTGCCAAAGGCTTCTCCCAAAAATCAGGTTTTGACTTTCAAAAACCTTCAGTCCAGTTATTAAGTCGGCAACTGTTTGCATTGTATTATCTCTGGCCTTAACTCATAAATGGTGTATTAGACAGGTTGACATAAACAATACATTTCTTCACGGAGATCTTCATGAGGAGGTATTCATGACACAACCTTCAGATTTTGAAATTCAGTCCACTACACCAAATCTGGTATGCAAACTTCAGAAAGCTTTATACGGTCTTAAACAAGCCCCCAGAGCCTGGTTTGAAAAGCTCAAGTTCTTCCTTCTAAACTCTCTTGGCTTTAATGTTTCTACATCTGACAGCTGTTTATGTATCCAATCCACCTCAGACTCCTTTGTGCTTTTACTTGTTTATGTGGATGATATAGTTATAACTGATACTTCTGCTTCTCTTGTGCCTAACATTGTTGATTCTATTAATGCACAGTTTCAACTCAAGGATTTAGGCATCTTAAACTACTTCCTTGGCATGGAAGTAGTCTCAGTCGATGACTTCATTCTTCTCAATTAGAAGAAATATGTTCAAGAGCTTTTAGACAAGGTAGGTCTCACTGACCATACCAGCTTTCCCACTCCAATGACAGGAACGTGTCTGTCCAGATTAGGTATGAACACTTGTGATGAACCTTTTCATGATGAGACACTTTACGGAAGCACAATAGGTGCTCTTCAACATGTCCGTGTCACACGACCAGACATTCACTTTGCTGTAAATAAGCTCAGTCAGTTCATGCAAGCTTCCAATAACAGCAATTGGAAAGCTGTTATTCACGGTCTAAGATACCTCAAAGGTACTCTTAATCACGATCTTTTATTGAGAAAAACACACTCTCCTGTTAATGATATCACTATGCTGACTGGGGAGGTGATTACACTGATCGCCGATCCATATCAGGTCATTACCTGCTTTTAAATGGTAACCCAATAGTGTGGAGTTCTAAGAAGCAGTCAGTTGTGTCCAGGTCTAGTGCAGAGGCTGAATTCAGAGCCATTGCTAATGCAATGTGTTAAATTATGTGGGTTCAATCACTTCTCAAGGAAATAGGACTTCACACCCCTACTACACCAGTAATATGGACATATAACACAAGTCCAGTTGCGCTTTCAGAGAACCCAATTCATCATTCAAAGATGAAACACGTCGAGATTGACCTCTTCTTCATCTGGGAGAAAGTCCACTGAGGGGATGTTTTAGTTAATTTCATACCAGCATCAGAACAAATAGCTGACATTTTAACTAAGCCACTAACCTAAAAACACTTCATTCCTTGCAGAAAGAAACTTGGGGTTTTCTCAGTTGAAGAACTGGAGGATCATGGTGTTTCAACCTTTCTCCAGGATACATCCAGCTCAACCTGATTTCCTCAAACTAGTTTGTAAGTTCATCCAAGTTTATTCAGTGGATGGTACTTCTCTTCATCCTCTACATCCTGAGTATAGTTCTCTACATGCATGCTGTTTTGCTATTTGCCTTTTGTTCTCACTGCAGTCTATCGTCTCACATATCTACTCATCTTACTCATTAGTTTGATCATCCTGATAATCATGGTATGTTTATGCCTAACTTATCATGTTTAGCAATATTGCAAGATTCACGTGTTATATGTTTATTCTCTACTACCTGAACCTTGGTATTGCCCCTGTGCATCATCACTGTCTCTCTCTGAGCTTGCTATCTGTTCGTATAAATCTGAATGGCATAGGGCATGACTTAAATTCCAAAAATAGGGTGACACAGCAAAGAAAACGACAAGATACTTTCGGTTTTCACCCTTGAGGATAAAAAGATCAAGGCTCAAACCTTGCAGTCATGTTGGTAAGATAGGAGCTCAAACTCCTCTGTCATTCTATGTCAAATCAAAGTCAAAATAAAAAAAATGAATGAAAAATAAAAATTTACAGAGTTACAAATATGCTTGTAAGATAGAGCATGACTGGGCATGATGCACTATGGCAATTGAAATGGATCAGGTATAGGGAGATTTATGCATATACTTGTGTTATCTCATGGTATTGCTGATCTGGTTGTTCTGTCATTTACATTACTATAGATTTCAGGTAATGATCAAACCGTGATCACAGATGTGCTTAGAATTTGTGCAGAAGACAATGTTGCAGTTAAAACGAAAGATGCATGTGAGTGAAATCATTCAAACAGAACAGAACTACTCAGGACGTACTGAGAAGGTAAGGAAGCACCAGTCTTCAGATAATTGGATTGTGACTTTTAGACTAGCTCAAGAAGGAAGGAAGGTTGGTCACCCAAATCAAGAACAAGTATAGGGAATGTTAGGTTATAAGTGTGAATCACACTTATGTTTAGGGGTCAGTTTGCAATAATTGTTGCTTGCGGGTCAAGTCTTGATTATCTTAGCCTTAGGGACTGTTGTGCAAATTACTATCCTTTGTGTCTGTTGTTTTTCTTTATATATTGTCTACAGTAACAGAGACAAAATATCAAGCAATTATCATTTCAGTATCCGTATTGTTTCTTGTTCTTCGTTTCCTCTCTTATCTTCTCTTCTTGCTGTTCATTTCTATCCTTAAAATCCAACCAAATCCTTAAACATCAACACATAGAGCTAGTCCACCCGTTATCCCGCACGGGTTCACATAGAATTTGTTTCCCATCCCCATTCGTTTTCTTATCCTTTCGTAGTAGGTATCCCCATTCTATGTTTCCATTAGAAAGATAATGCTCGGGCGATACCTTTTGTTGAGGTCTTGGACGTTTTGAACCGTCAAAGCAGACCCCAGACCCTGACAGTTCCATGAGATTGTATTCATTGGGCACCTGTGGCTGTTCTGGGACAGCCACCAGAACCCTTGTTCAGATCATGTGTTTCTCCTTTGTGCTCGTCTCAAACCTTTTCCTCTCGGCCCTCTTTGGTTGTTCATGTTCGTCTTACTTATCCTCTTCATTGGGCTCTTCCTTGCCTTTGGGGCCGGTCGGGTACTATCCTTTTCTTGACACCTGATTCTTTTAATCACCGGCTGTTCCTCGATGTCCTCCGAAGTCCACATTAAGGTCATCTTGTTCAGGAAGGGGCTTAGTCCGGATGTAGGATTGTGGTTGGGTGATTGGATTGGGAGTGGGGGTGTCAGGTGGTGTGTCAGGTGGATTTTCTACTATGTATGTTGAGAGGTTTGTGGATGTATCGGTTAGTGACAACATTCTCAGATTAGAGGTGGATTGAAGAAGAAGAAAAAAGAACAAGAGAAACAAAGAAGAATACGGACAAAAGGAATATCAGATTAATTGCGTGAAATTTTCTGTACACTATTGTCTTACTTATAGAAACTAGCTGATATAAAGACATGCATAATTGCAAGATGACCCCTAAACTTAAGTGTATGACACACTTATATCCTAACATTCGCCATACTTGATCTTGATCTTGAGGTATTTGACTGATTTTCTTACTCCATCCAGACTTCTTGATTCGTTCCTTGATACTAACACCGACCAGTGTAGTCCGTAGGTATTGTCCCGACCAACAGACTGAAGAACCCTTTGTCTTAACTGCACACACATTAGTAAGTCCTGGGGTAGAATACCAGTTTCATCTACATGACACAATTGGAGATAGTTGCAGCACTGACTACTCACGAGTCATAGAACACTCTCATCTTATAGAATTTATCTACACATGACATATTGATAAGGCATATGAGTACCATCAGTCTATAAAACCAGAAGATAACAGAAGCATATGTATAAATCTCCCTATACCTGATCCTCCAAATTCGCCCAATGTATCAAACTCAAGCCAGACTGATGAAATAACTTTACTATTATGCATTTAATGATTTATTTTCTTTCATTTTTACAGAGCAGGTTGAATATGTTTAGCTGCCTTTTTTGCATTTGATTGTTGATAGAGGAGTTTGAGCTCCTATCTTACCAGCATGATTGCAAAGTTCGAGCCTTGATATTTTCTTCCTCAAGTGTGAATACCGGAAGTATCTTGTCGTTTTCTTGTGAATACAGAGGAGTTTGATCTCTTATCCTCCTGTTTTTGGAATCAAATCATGCCCTATGCCTGCAGAGACTCGAGCTAACAGAGAAAAAAGAAGGTAAGGTTGAGCATATGCATATGAGCGAAAACAGAGGATCAGAGATAAGAAGAATAACACAGGACTCGAGAACCTAGCTGATCTGAACAACACGATTAGTTAAAACACAGGCATACCATGATGAGCATGAGTAGACCAATAGGATGAGAAAAAGGTGCCTAGAGTGAGGTGACAAGTTGCAACTAAAACCAAGAGGTAATGAAAAAACCAGCACATACCTGAAGAACTGTATCTAATGGTGGGATTGATAAAGGGTAACTTAGGCAGAGAGTGCAGGTTATACTTACAGACTACCCCGAGGCTCTAGCTAGAGCTAGCAGTACCTGAGAAGAAGGACGACGCCCTGAGTTCATCCACTTCTTTAAGAGAGAACACTCTTAGTTTCTTCCTGCAAGGGATAAAGTGTTTTTCAGTTAATGGTTTGGTTAGGATATCAACAGTCTGTTTAGAAGATGGAATGAAATTAACGATAATTTCCTCTGAATGGACTTTTTCCCGAACAAAGAATAAGTCTATTTCCTATGATCAGTATAATCACCCCCCAATCAACATCCGAAAATGATGTTAGAGAAATATCAGTAGTAGGAGAAGGGTTAGTTCTAAAAAGAAAACCATGATTAAGAGTACCCTTGAGGTATCTTAGGATATGAAGGACAACTTTACAGTTGCTTGTGTTACGGGGGCCTGCATGTATTGGCTTAGTTTGTTCACAACAAAATGGACATCGGGTCTCGTGACACAAACATGTTGAAGAGCACCTATTGTGCTTCGATATAAAGTTTCATCATGAAAAGGTTCATCACATGTTCCCATACCTGATCTGGACATACACGTACCTGTCATGGGTGTAAGGAAGCTGGTTTGATCAGCAATGCCAACCTTGTCAAGCAGATCCAAGATGTACTTCTTCTGATTGAGCAGAATGAAGTCTTCCCCTGAGACAACTTCCATGCCAAGAAAGTAGTGGAGACTCCCTAGATCATTGAGTTGAAACTGTATGTTAATTGATTCAACAATGTTAGAGACAAGATGGTAAATGGTGCCAGTAATGACAATATCATCGACATATACTAATAAAAGCACAAAGGAATTCGAGTATGACTTAATAAATAAGCAGCTATCAGACATTAACACTTTGAAACCAAGAGAGTTAAGGAGAAATGATTTCAGTTTGCCCTAGGAGCCTGCTTAAGGTCGTAGAGTGCTTTTTGAAGTTTGCAGACCAGGGTGGGGGATGTAACCAATGGAATCTCAAAGCTTGGGAGCTACACCATGTAGACCTCCTCTTGAAGATCCCCATGAAGGACGACATTGTTGATATACACCTGTCTTATGCACCATTTATGAGTTAGAGCCAAGGATAACACAATGCGAAGAGTTGACGATTTGATAACCGGACTAAATGTTTCCTCGAAGTCAAAGCTTGATTTTTGGGAGAAACCTTTGGCCACAAGGCGAGCCTTATACCTGACAATGTCCCTTTCAACATTTCTCTTAATGCGAAAGAGCCATTTACAGCCTATGGGAATCCTCCCTGCAGGAATAGATACAATGATCCACGTGTTGTTTAAAGATAGTGTAGTGAGCTCTTCCTGAACTGCCTTGGACCAGTGTGGTGATCTAAAAGCATCATGAATATTGCGTGGCTCAGTGTGAGTAAAGTCATCAGGTTGAACTAGGGACATTGTTAGTAATTGAAGGAAAGTTTTTGATCGAGTTTGCATCGGGTGCACATTGACAGAGGATTTTGAAGAAGCAGCAGTAGGGGACGAAGGTTGTTGATTGTGGTGAGTTGCAGGGAAGGATTGATCAGATAAGGCTGGTGGGTGAGATGATGTTGGAGGGCCAGATGATTCAACAGGAACAAGGGTGGACCCAGAGGGAATATACCTGCAGACCCCAGTAGAAGAAGATAAGCTTGGAGTTGAGGAAGGTAATGGTGCAGGAGCATGGATGGGAGGTACCTCTGGGGACGGATCAGGGGTGGTGGATGGTAGGCTCGACTCACCAGAGATGTGAATAGGTGCAGGAGGACCAGAAGAGTGAGACACTGTCGTTGGGACAGAGGTGGTCTGCTGGAAGAATGGGTCAAGCGGAATAAAGAATGATTTCGAAGGAGCTGAACATTTAGGAGTTTTAGAAGCATAGAAAGGTCTAGTGGTGTTAGCCAAGAGAAAGGTTGTTTCAAGGAAAACAACGTTGTGAGAGACATAGACACGACCAGAGGAGGAGAGACAGCGATGCCCATGATGATCATAACATAAACCAATGAAGACACAGGGTTCAGATCTGAAGGATAGTTTGTGAGAACGATATGGACGCAGGTGAGGAAAACAGAGACATCCAAAGACTCTTAGAAAGGAGTAGTTAGGCTTAGACCGAAAGTGAAGTTCATGAGGTGAGCAATTGTTCAAGGTTTTTGAAGGGAGTCTGTTTATTAGAAAAACAGCAGTGAAAAAGGCATCTGTCCAATAGTGCAGAGGGACAGATGATTGTGCTAAGAGTGTAAGGCCAAACTGAACAATATGGCGGTGCTTACGCTCCACCATACCGTTTTGCTGACTTGAGTATGGACAACTGACTCTGTGAACTATCCCAAACTGTGCAAGATAATTAGTAAGAAAGTGGAACTCACCTCCCCCATCGGATTGAAATGCCTTCAGTTTCGTTCCAAGCTGTTTTTCTGCTAAACCATGAAAATTACAGAAAACCTTAGCAACATCAGATTTACGAGGTAAAAAGTAAATCCAAGTGTAACGACTGAAAGCATTAACAATACTTAAGTAATAATTGTTGTTACTAAAAGAGAATGAGGCGTGTCCCCATAGATCTACTTGAACCAGCTCCAATGTGTGAGAGTAGACAGTAGTCGAAGGGGGGTACAACTGAGTTTTACTCTTCCCAACTGCACAGGCAGCACATTCAGTCGATATATGGTTAGTGGGAAGATTTTGAAGTCTGAGAAAGTTAACAATAATGTTCTTTGAGGGATGACCTAACCACATGTGCCACAACTTAGAGGAATCACTAGACTTAAGATTTGATAAAAAAAACAATTGAATTCAAAATCAAGTATAACAGAGATAAATGAGCATCAGAACTGTCATCAGTAGAAAAGTCTGCATAATCAGCAAAAACAGAGTCTGAACCAGCAGGATCAATAGCAAACTACAGAAATTTATTATCATTCAATTGATTATCACTCAAATTCAAGCTTGAAGGTTCAGCAGGCAAAACCACATTATTACATAAAGACTCAAAGTTGTTTTCAAGACTCAAAAACTGATCTAGACAGACATTAGCAGACACAACTAAGCTATTACTAGGAAACTGAAAACTTGACAGATCAAGACGATATAAACCCCCAGATTCAAACCTCTTGAGCAACAAACGGTTGGAGAGGGAGTCCTTGACCAAGTAGTGTGTCACATGAAATTCAAAGTATACTTGGTTATCCTTTGAAAAATGGGACACAAAAAGTAAGTTTTTAGTGACTTCAGGTGTATAGAGCATGTTATTTAGTACACGCTGTTTGTCAGAGGAAGGTATAAAGGATGAACCAACTGTAGAGATTTTAAGAGAAGAGCCATTACTAACAAGGACTTTAGTTAGGATAGAGTATGGTGCTGTCATGTGTGGGCCAGGCTTGGCATTGGTCAAATGGTTCGTAGCTCCAGAGTTGGGAAACCAGCCACCTTCAGTTGGAACTGCAAAAGAAACCCTGGCCATATTGTCTTGGAAGGGTGATGGTGATGGGGGATGAGGTGAAGCAGAAGCACCTTGCAGCAGAGGAGTGGAAAATGCAGCATATGGAGGAGCAGGGTTGGCAAAGCAAGGAGGTGAATACGTATATGGGTAAATGGGTGGTGTTGGTTGGGGATAAGGTGAAACAGGGTAAGGTGAGTATTGCACCACTGGATGAGACTGAGCAGCAGGGAATGAGACAGTGTTGGTCTGGGCGGATTGAGGATGAACCTGGGACTTGTTCACTTGAGATTGAGGTGGGTAGTGAACTTGTGGTGAAGATGGATGTTGCTGAGGAAAAGAGTCAGGCTCATATTCATAAGAGGAAAGGTTGGCTGAGGGTGTAGGAGAGTTTGAGGCTAGATCTGTGCCCCCGGTGATGTGCACATTGAACATGTGAAAGCATCAGTGCACAAGGTCCCCAAACTTGCCACATAGCTGGCATTGAGGCCTGTTATTCCCAAAGCCACGGCCACGACCCCTGCCTCTACCAAGGTGCTGATTACAAAAGTTAGTAGGATGCGGCTGTGGTGTGGGTAACAGACCAGTGGTAGCAGGCAACATAGGAAAACCATCCTTCACCCCTGAACTACCTTCCTCATAAGCTAGAACAAGTTTAGCAAAACAGGTAACTTAACAGCAGCAACATTCGTAGACAGATTCGAATAAAACAATAAATCTGACTGTCTAGCCTCAGCATCAAGGAGAACAGAACTCACAGAGGCAATGGTGTAAGGATTTTGACTGGCATGAATCACAACTATGAAATTATCAAACTCACCCTTTACACCATTTAAACAATCGAGGTGGTTTGTATCTCAGTAAGATAGGTACGCATAGACTGATGAACATGTTTTCGAGCTTTAAGACTGTCATACAGATGCATAATCCTAGTGGTTGATGATGATGAAAAATCACGATGCAACTTTTACCAAATAGCCGCAGCAGTCATACAACCTATTAAGCCTCTACTGACCTGAGACGAGACTGAAGCAAGAAGCCAGGAAGCAAATGAGTTTTCCTGCTGCAGAAACTTGGCGTAAGATGGGTTCGGTATAGCCGCTCCTGTCTCATCCTCCAGGTATTGAACTACTTTCATCCCATGTAGATGGCTTTCCAGGTTGTAACCACAGACAGACAGCAGGACTTGCTGCTTCCATGACTGGAAGTTCTCTTCTCCAACAAGATGCACAACTTTCTTGTTGTAAGAAAGCACAACAAGGCAGGTGAAGAATCTTCCATCGATTCGAGCAAGAACAGAACTGTGGTAAGAAAGCAGGCTCGATTTAGCTCTGATACCATGTAAACATTCTCGAATTAGAGGTGGATTGAAGAAGAAGAAACAAAGAACATGAAGAACACGAGAAACAAAGAAGAATACGGACAAAAGGAATATCAGATTAATTGCTTGAAAGATTATGTACACTATTGTCTTACTTATAGAAACTAGTCGACATAAAGACATGCATAATTGCAAGATGACCCCTAAACTTAAGTGTATGAAACACTTATATCCTAACATTTAGGTCCATGGGTGTCGGCTTATCGGGTAGGTAGGTGATCAATAGTTGGCAAGGTTTGGCTTGTGTTTCGAATCGGTTCAGGTCATCTGGTGGTTCAGTATTTGTTGTTTGTTTTTCAGCTTGGTCATATGGGTTATGGTTTGGGATTTTGGTTTGTGTGTCTATCTCTAGGGTTCAGTTCCGTGTGGGTGGTGGTTTTTGTGGAAGGGAGTATCGGTGAGCTGGGTATGGTGGGACATGTATGGTTAGGGCAGGTATCGGATGAGCTTCCTTTGGTTTCGCTGGTTCATGTGTCTCGGGGTTGACCTCCCCCTCGGACAGTGCCTTGTCCAAGTCCATCTCATCCCCTTCCTTGCACTCCTCTAAACCAGGTGGGGTGTGGACCCCCCCTCCCTCAGCATACCTCTTCGACATTGGTCTCCCTTGATCATTAGCTTTGGACGGTTCCCTACTCCTCACCTCGGCCATGATGTAAAACCATAACCTTCTTACTCCACGATTCTGGTTCATTTCTTGCCCCTCCTCGTCACCTTCGTGTTTCTTGGTTGTGACCTATTTGGGGTGAACCCCCACTAGCCACGGGCCATACATGGGTACCTCCTGATCATATTCCGCCATCTGGACCTCTGACTTGCATGATAGAGTCGTCTGGCCTAGTATTCCACACCCATAACACTAATCAGAGAGTCTTTCATACTTTATTGATGCCCATCTATTCTCTCCCTGTGAGTTCTTCCACAAAACTCCCTGCCATTAGTGGTATATCTCCATTAACCTCAACTCTTATTCTCATGTAGCTTCTACGTATCCTGCCCACATTTCCCTATCATATTCTGTATTCTCCAGGCATTGGCATTACTAAACTTCTCAAGTCCTACATCATGCACTTGGGTCCAAAATGTTACCTTATCGAATTCAACCTCCTTGGCTCCCATTCTCGGGTCCTATCTTGTAATTTTTAGTATGTGGCCATTGACCACCCACAGTGAGCGGTCCAAGATTTGGTCGGCCACCTCTTGTGTTCCAAAGTCAAATAGAAAAATTCCTGTTTCAGCTTCTGAGATCGTGACATGGCCATATCTCGCCCATGCCAACCTCAATACCTCATTGATCACGTTCAACTTCATCGGTTTTTGGGCTATGAGCTTGCCCACATACCATGTCTCGCTTTGCACTTCGTCATTCGAGTCTAGGTCGACCGTGGGTTTCCCGTTGTTGATTGAGCCAACAGAATTGGAATTGATGTTCATCTCGGGGGGCCGAGCCTTCACCACGGTTACCAACTCCTACAAAACGGTGACAAACAAGAAAGGGAATGGTTAGGTTCGAAAAAATAGAATATTATGTGTGCTTCCCTCAAGGTTCACTACAAGAATCTGTCTCAACAGCCACGAAAATATTGTGTTGTCGCTAGGTAGTCGATGTTTATAAGAATTTTTTGTTTTAACGCTATTTTTCGTGGGAATAGAGTTGTTTTAGAGTCGGACGTTTTGTTGTAGCTGAAACAATGCTTTAGTGTGTACTTTTGCCGCGACTAGTTATGTCAGTCCCAAAAAAATACTTGACAAATACGTATCCGAGGGTAATATACATCAACAACATCATGGATTAATGTTATTTATAATTCATTGTTTTATTGTCAATATTTGTTGATGTAATATATATGTTAACAGCGTCGCATTAAGTGCGTATTTAAAACTTAGTTAGCCGTTACTAATTCGGATACCAACCTGTCAAATTAACAGAACAATTCAGATTTTACCAGCAAATGAAGCAGATGACCTACGTAGCCGTTTCCTCAGCCCAGACTTCTGAATCACCCTGACACCTTCATAAGATAGCGATTCCATAAACAATCTCACTGTAATTACACCGAGACAAATCGATCGAAGCTACTTTGCATACCTTATTTACGACAACCTTCACTCCACTTCACAACCGATCTACCCAACCTTCCCAACCTTCACCCCGAGATAACCTCACTTAATTTCCCTGCATCGTCATCCTTGTTCCTGCAGCATTACGAAAAGGTACGATTTCCTCAAATTATGAGCTAAGATAATGCAATTCACCCAGCTGATGTGTTGTCAATGTATTTCATTCTGTGTACATCAAGTAAAGAGCAGCTTATCTAATTGGTTAACGAATTGAGTGACTGTGTGTGTTTCCCACGCAACTGACTCGTACGAAGGTGATTGCCGAATGTAGACATAACAAAATGTGTCTGTTTCTCCCAATTTCTGTTGTGTTTCACTACAAATCGCCTGTTTGATTTCTTGGTTAAGTGTATACACACTGATTGCTGCTCTATTATAGCAACAGAATTAACCGAATTTGTCGTTGAAGAAAGTTGGTTAATTATCATGGGTTTGAATAAAGCTTCTATCAACATAATTATACATCAGTTAACAACTGCTTTTAAACAAAGACTATGCATATGATCTCAATTTTGTAACAGAATTGTTAGTTCCCTTTTCTAGACAAAGCAGTTGTAAAACACTTGGTGGGTGGAAAACAGTAGTGTTTACTTACATGATACGTTGTGATATTGGTTTTAATATTTTCTCATTTCTAAACATAGGATCATTAAGGATGGATAAAAGTTGGATGACCAAACATCGACAAAGTCAGGAATATAAAGCAGGTGTTACCTCTTTCTTGGACTTTGCATATTCGCGTGCGTCATGGGATGGGAGAATCTAATGTCCATGCCATAATTGTGTTGGTGTGTCTTTGTTGGGGAGACGGTGAAGTTGCATCTGGAAAGATATGGAATACTACAAAGTTACACTACATGGGTGAACCATAGAGAATAATTTGAAGAAAGCATTGCTAACAGGAGGACTGCCACGTCTCGTAAAAAAATGGAAGATATGATAACTGATGGATGGGGTGGTATGAGTCGTGATGATGGTGAGGAACCCAATGCAGACGCTAGGACATTTTATAAGCATTTAGAAGATTGTGAGAAAGGCTTATACCCAGGGTGTGTATCCTTAACAAGATGTCTTTCTTAGTGGAACTTCTGCATCTAAAGGCTCTGTACAAGGTTTCTAACAAGTTCGCAGATGAGTTGCTTCGTATGTTGAGTAAAGTACTTCCACCTGAGAATACAGTACCTAAGTCGTACTATGAGGCAAAGAAATTTTTATCCGGATTAGGTTTGGACTATCAGAATATACACGCTTGTGTAAATGACTGTATTCTATTTAGAAATTATTACGTCAATCTCGATGCGTGTCCAATATGTGGTGAGTCACGATGGTTTCAAGGTCATGAAACTGCAGGAAGAATGAACAGTTCGGAGAAATCTAAGCAAAAGGTGGGAAAACTTCCCGTTAAAGTACTCTGATACTTTCCACTAACTTCTAGGCTGTAAAGACTATTCATGTCTCCTAAAACAGCAGGATCAATGATGTGGCACTCTACAGACTGAATAAAAGATGGAGTACTACAACATCATGCGGATACAGAGGCATGGAGAAAACTTGACAACGTGAATCCTGCCTTTGGGGCAGAGCCACGCAACGTACGTCTTGGATTAGCTACAGATGGGTTTGATCCTTACAGTGACAAGAGTCACCCATATAGCATGTGGCCGGTTGTGTTGTTTCCATACAACGTGTCACCGGAGACCTGCCTACAAGATACGAATTACATATTGTCAATGTTGATTCTTGGTCCAAAAGCCCTAACAAATGATATTGACGTGTATCTGCAGCCATTGATAGATGAGCTCAACAAGTTATGGTTGAATGGTGCATTAACATATGATGCACACTGTAAAGAGAACTTCCAAATGCACGATGTTGTACTTTGGACAATAAATGATCTCCCTGCTTATGCAAACTTGTCCGGTTGGGCTACTTATGGTAACCTGGCATGTCCAGTATGTCAAATGGACACACATTAATGCAGATTAAAGCATGGGAAGAAAATTTCCTTTATGGGCCATAGACGATTCCTACCGGGCGATCACCCATGAAGGAGAAACAAAAGCGCGTTTGATGGAACTGTGGAGGTAATGAGTTCCCCACAAAGACGTTCCGGGGATGAGGTGTTGAAACAGTTAGAGTGCCTTCAACCAATTACCTTTGGTTAAACGCAGCCCCCCACGAAAGTTGGAGTAGACTCAGTCACTGGAAATTGGAAAAAGAAGAGGATATTCTTCCGCTTACCTTACTGGGCAGAACTTTTGGTGCCTCATAACTTGGATGTTATGCACATTGAAAAAAACGTGTGTGATAACCTGATTGGGATGCTACTAGGTGTTTCTGGAAAAATAAATGGCAATCTCAATGCCAGACTGGACTTACAGGTGTTAGGCATAAGAACATCGTTGCATCACGTTCGTAGGGGACCGAAGTTGGTGTTAACGCCTGCATTCTACACCCTATCGAAACAACAGAAGATGAAGCTATGTGAGTTCCTAAAAAGTTTGCGATTGCCAAGTGGTTATTAATCAAACATATCATGTTGTGTAAAGTTGAAAGACAAGAAATTGATCGGTCTGAAAAGTCATGACTACCATGTTCTAATGTAACGCATACTGAGTGTTGCAATTAAGGGATTACTGCCCAAGAATGTATGCAAGACAGTGATAGACATGAGCAATACCTTTAGAGTGTTATCCTCCAAGGAGTTGTACATGACAGATCTAATGAAAATGGAGACGCAGTTACCAACCACAATGTGAAACCTAGAGAGAATCTTTCCACCATCATTCTTCAACATCACTGTACATTTGATAACGTACCTTGCAGAGGAGGCAAGAGTAGCAAGGCCAGTTCAATATCGATGGATGTATTCAATTGAAAGGTCAGTACTACTGCACCAAGTTATTAAATGAGTTTTAATATGGGTTTAGAAGTTGTAGACATGCTACTGTGATAGGATAATGGGGATAATGAAGTCATTCGTTCGCAACAGAAGTCGGTCTGAGGCCTCAATAGCTGAGGGTTATATTGCGCTAGAGTGTTTGACATTTTGTTCCAGATATTTACATGACATTGAGACTAAATTTAGCTGACACAATCCCGCTTTTCCTCAAGATCAGGTTGTTAGGTTGACGACAAGTGGGTTAGGCATCTTTCGTCCGGCTAGAGCACCCATACGTCGTGTAGTAGATCGCGAACTGACCAACGAAGAATGATGACAGTGTCAACGCTACATTCTCAATCAATGTGAAGAGGTCAAGCCCTTCATTGAGTAAGTGTTTCAATGTATTATTTCGTTCAGAACAAACTAGCGTAAGTCAATTATGTCTAATTCGTTCCATTTGGACGTTTTTTAAAAAAGGGAACACAAGCGGCAGCTCATTGGAGCTAGGGTTAATAGACGGGACATCGATGTGTTGCACAATAGAACATTCATCCAGTGGTTAGAAGGAAGGGTATGAAATCCTTAACCCTGTTTAGCACTCATGATAAAGGTGTTGATGTGTACATTGAATTGTTTATTGCATTAGGTTGATCGAATGTCTGGACCGCATGAGGATGAAATTTTTTGTCAACTTAAGGCATTCTGTTGGGGTCCTTTATATGGTGTGAAGACATACACTGGATATAAAGCTAATGGGTTCATTTTTCACACGAAGGAGCGGTCAAAGATGAGGAACTTTGACAACAGTGGTGTCTTATGCAAAGATGGTACAACGTGCCATGCTAGTTCCTCCGACAACAACCCCCTTGAAGGGGTGATTGATTATTACGGAGTGTTAAGGGAAGTAGTATAGCTTCAATAACTATCTTGGAGATCTTAGCATTGTTCTGTTCAAATGTGACTGGTACAACGTACTGTCATCATCCAATGGCATGAAAGTGAATGAGTACGGGTTTGTTTGTGTTAACACAACAAACTATTTGTCAACGAATGAACCATATGTTCTGGTATCCCAAGAAACACAGGCTTTCTCTACTTGACTGACAATTTTAATAAATATTGGAGCACTGTGTTGACTGCAGAGGCCAAAAGGCAGTTCGTCCTTGGCGGACAAATGTCTGGAGAATCTATTGAGCCTTACCAGGAAACCTCTGTTGCAGTGGTTGATAATGTCCCGCATGGCGATCAGGTCAATGAGGAGCTCGATTGGTGTAGGAACGACATTGATGCAGTAGGGGTAGAAACTGATCTCGTTAGTGTTGTAATGCAAAATAATGATAGTCACGAAGGACTAGATATTCCTGAAGAAGAGGACGCAACATCTGTTGGCGTGGAAGATAGCGAATATTTTTCATCTGGTGGGACCGAATCAGAAATATAGGAAGACTTGTACGACTCTGAGCAAGACTCCGTGTCTTCATCCAATGATTACCCGGGAGATGGCTGACAAAGACTTTAGGTTAAACACCTACAACTGTTGCTATTGTATGTTCGGTTTGTACTGTAGGATGAGAGTTACATTGTGTTCAGACTTATGTTCTACAATTCTGTTATGTTTGTTATGTAGACTTTAGGTTATTCCCATTTGTGTTATGTTTTTGACATCTGTTATGTAGACTTTAATAGTGTAGCAATTTGATTATACAATTCTGCTTATGTATTGCTGGTTGTATACATTCTGCAATTTGTTCTGGTTGTATACATTCTGTTAATATTATGTTTATAGTAATGTTGTTTGCTGCTCAATTAGTTGAGCAATGCTGTTTATATTAATGCTGTATACATTCTGTTTAAATTTTGTATACAATGTTGTTTGTATACAATTCTGTAAAATGCTGTAAATTGTTGTTTCAATGTATATACATTATATTGCTGTAAATTGTTGTACATTGGTGTAAATTGTTGTTTCAATGTATATACATTGGTGAAATTTGTAGTATATTGTTTGGTCCAGTAAGCAGTAAATTGATGTACATTGTTGTAAATGCAAGTGTTGTAAATGTAATCTCCCTGCTGCATCATCCATATTGCACATTGCTCATCCCTGTTGAATTTTCCCTGTTGCTCAGTCCACTTGTTCACTTGTTTCAACAAACATAAACAACATGTTGCAACAGACATAAACAACAAACCAACCAACAAGGCATACATATAGTTTCTATATAATGCAGCATTATGCAAACCCAATGTGTATCAACCTTCTTTTCTTGATGGATGATTGTATTCTACAGTCCTATTGGCTTTAATTTTAACAACAAAAATAAATGAAGAATCTCATTTACGTTATCTAGGCAAGATCCAGTTCTTTTCATGATCGGGAATGAGGCGGCCACGAAGCTCAGGGGATGCACCAGCCAATTCTGCAACAAAAACAACATCAATTGTGGAATACACAATATGACAATCCCAGCTCAATTGATAGAACTGAAGTTTCCCAGCACAATATGACAATCCCGGCACAATTGGGATTCATGCACTTAATATCTTCTCTTGTTTGCGTCCCTAAGATCTGCGTCCATAATAGATAGAATAAACATAAAAAGCTTATAAACCATTTCAGAGAAATAGACACTATCTAATCATGAAAATTAGTGAGTGTGGAGCAAAATCAAACCTTTATTATCTCCACGAGATGATCAATTGCACTCTCCCCAGGAAATAGAAGCTATATCAGAATACGAAACAATCAAAGAATATAAGAAACAGAGCAGTAAACAACTTGTAAGACTTTCCTTTGAGTGTTTTGGCATGAAAATACATAATTAATCAAGAACTTTACGTGTCCCATCAGAAGCTCAGCCATGACACATCCAACATACCACATATAAATGGCAGTTGTATATTTCAGCTTGATTCAATTAGTTAGAGACCAGAACCCCAATGTGTCAATTTTGATCACGCGTGCCATTTTTCCTAATCAACATACCAATTTCTTAGCACTACCGAAATCGAACACTAAACCTAGAACCTTGCTCAGTGTCGCTATGGACTCCTGCACAATGAACCCAGACCCTAAAATGGAAATTCCAAATTGCAGAAAGTGGGAAAATGGAAATTCGGCAATTCTGAAGGGGAGGGCCTTGCACATCGCATAAAATTCAAAATGAAGGGTAGACTTTGCAAATGAAGGGCAGAACAAAGGCTTATGGGTTAGGGATATTAAATAGATTAGGCCCTATATTGTTTTCCTAAAATTAATTATATGCATTTTATATACTTAATATAATGAGTATATATAAAAAAAGAAATATATACTACTTATGGCTACTGCGCGTAATTTGCAGGCCATATATCTAGTTAATAGTGTTTTAGAAGTGGTTCCGACGGTTTAGGGGTTGTAACTTAACGTTATTACTAAATAAGATAATTTAATGGGGAATATGACTGTATATAATACTGTATTAGAAAAACAACATAACTACATATAATACTATATTCTATGTACAAGTTTGTATTATATGTTTGTATATACAATATATACAAGTTTGTATTATAAGTTTGCATATACAATATATACAAGTTTGTATATACAATATATACACTTACATGCAAGTTTGTATATACAACATTACTAGTTTGTATATACAATATATAGAAGTTTGTATTGTATGTACAAGTTTGTATTATATACAGTATATACAAGTGTCGTACCACTTATTGTACCAATTTTAATATAATATTTTGTTTAATTATTATTCAATCTACTCTAAACCATTACACCAACTTTGTTGGTTCGGTGATGATTTACAATATACACTAATATAATGAATTATGTATTATGGACCTATGGCATATGTATTATGGACCTATGGGTTAGGATTGTAATTATCATCATTGAGAAGTTTGCGTTCATAATCTTGCTCAAATTTGTCCAACGACATGATCGTTTAGGGTTTGCGTTCATAATGGTTTAGGGTTTGCGTTCATATGGATTATGTTTAGGTTCCTCCAACGACATACCTAGGATTCTCAGAAGAAGACTTGACTAAATGTTTGGAAAACTAATAAAATGCTACTTACTCAGTATTAGTGAAGTGCGTTGATAGTCTCATGTACATGAATTATACAAAGAAATGAAAAAAAAAAATAGATACTCACCGCTGTATACTGAACCAGGTTCATTAGTTGGTCCATTAAGCTCTCGGATTATTCTTTTAATTGTATGTGTTATAAATTCAGAGCCCAACCTACAAGCCAAATGATTCATGCGTCAAAAGCACTAACAAAAACACGACATGTGGGCGGGTCACCCACGGGTCACCCCACGAGTTGGGTCAGGTTTTGCCACCCATACTTGATTCGTAAATAATTCAATAAAATAAATTATTGACAAATTATTGCATATGGCTGAACTTGTTCATGCATGCTGTTGTCTTCATCCTATAATTATTGGACCGAAGCCCTGTTCTATTTTAGTCATCAAGTATTATCGGACTGAAGCCCTATTCTTTTCGGTTGAAGCCCACCCGGTGTCCAAGCAGGCAACACCTTCTACATCGATACATTACCCCTCTTCGAAGCAAATGTCATTCGAAATTAAGATGACATGACAAGCGGTCCCACCATTTTTGCAACTTTTCCAATTCCTCTGTAATTTACCGCGGAATCACTCCTTCTACCCGCGTTCTTGGGTTGTACTCTCCATTTCTCACCAAAATTAGTTCATCTCTTCCTCTCCTCCGACGATTCAAAGGTACTGTTCATGTTCTTGCTATTCCATTTGCTTAGTTGTCTTTGAAGAAACTTGAACAGCAGTGTTAGGTTTTGCAAACGCTGTGTTGTGCTGTTCTTAGGAATAGCAGTGCTATTTTTCTCCTTTTTGAAGAAACTTGAGCAACTCAGGTCAGACTTAGTTTAGTTTTGCAAACGTTGTGCTGTTGTTACATTTTACTCCACGATAGTCCGTTAAAAATTGAAACTTTAATATGTCAAACCTTTTGAAATCATGATTAGACACAGTTTGGAAGATGCATGTCTTGTTAGGGTTTCTTCGATTGGTTGTCACAATAATATGTCTTGTTAGTGTTGAGCACAGTCGTCCACATGGTGGGAACTAGAAGAATGAGACTCAATAGTACCAACGTAGCACCCCCCCAATTAAGTCATTCCCAACTCGGAAGTCACCCCGGAAACTGTCCCGTACAGCACCAAGTAGGTTTACTTCCTCCAAACTTTTGTGGCTTACAGGACATGGGAGAGGTGTATCCTGTACTCATATAGGTTTACTTCCTTGTTTAACTTTATACTTTCAGCTTCATCAGTTGGTGACACCTTGGTGGAGAACCGTACAACACCGATCATATTGGACCCCCCCTAGTTGAAGAAATTCCAGCAGAGGAAACACAGCATGTTACTCCATTGGTGGAAGAGCATGCGATCGAACAGGGTAAGTCTATGTGTAAACTAAAAAAGCCAACATCTATTGGAAGTTATTAAATCCTTTATTCCTATGGTCGTGTGTTTGATATTAAGTACAGATGAAGGTCTACAAGTGCAAGATGAAGGTTTAAGGGTGCAAGATGAAGGTTTACAAGTGCAAGAGGAAGGTTTAAGGGTGCAAGATGAAGGTTTAAGGGTGCAAGATGAAGGTTTAAGGCCAACAGCTGAGAAGCTACGGAGGGGTCGGGCAAGGTGTATTAAGATATCAAGAAATGCAATAAATTAAAAAGAAGAGTTACAGTTTAATGCTCAGGGCAAGGTCTGCTCGAATAATGCATCGCTGTTTGCCTCATGGTGTGGGTGCATCGTACAGATATAAACGAATGATCCATTGATGGTGAAAGACTGGAAATAGATCCCAAAGGAACCCATTGATTACGAGGCCAAAATGCTAATGCTCGTTGGAGTAAGTACACTTACATGCTCTTTCTTAACTGTCGTTGTTCAATAAGACAGAATGTGTATGTTTGCCAACATTACAATTTTAAACGTTAATCAACTATTGTTGCTTTGCAGGAAACGTTTGTTATCCCTGAAGATGGTAACTTGGACCAACTGGTTGGATGCACACTCAAAGAGAAGTACAGGAATTACCGGGCCAACCTGAAAAAAAGGTATTATGACAGATACCTTACCAATGAAGAAAGGATACAGAACATCCCCTGGACGTGGTGAAAGAAGATTGGTCGTGGCTAGTGAATTGGTTCAGTTCAGAAGAGTTTAAGGTGGTTAAACTGGCCAAATCTTGTTCTTTTATGCTTTACTGCGGTTTATAGCAAGTTTTTATATCTTATTAACCATATGACTGTTTGTGTCCTCATACTTGAATTGAAGGTGAGGAGCGAGCGTAACAAAGCAAACAAAGCTCACCAAGTGATCAAGCACACTGCGGGGACATGCAGCTTTGCCAAGATGGAACAGGAAGATGTAATGAACCCAAACACCCACACTCTTCAGAATCTAGTAACCACTCACTTACAGTGCTTGTTTTTAAAAATGCAGATTATGAAAAATAATGGGGTGCATATGGGGTGAATACCACATGTTTTGGAAGACCCATGTGGACAAGAAGGGGGTTCCTCGAGATCCGAAAAGTCAAGCAATCCTGGTAAGCGATAAGACCTCCTCTTCCTTCTTAATTTTTAAAATGTTTCACACCTAACACATGAGATTGGATTGTACTGGACGTAGGCTGCAGTTGAACAAAGGGCTGCTGAACTGCAAGCTGAAGAGGACGTTCCCGTTGCCAAGGATGCACTTTATGAGGAAATTCGTAAGTCTGACCATTGCCGATCTCGTGTATCCAAAATTGCACGGATGATGGAGAGTGAGCAGTCAAAGAAAGCGAGGGAAGAAGTGGTTCTAGCTAGAGCTGAAACTGCAGAATTGAAGAGGTTAGCGTGGAGAAGAGCTCAAAGAAGGCGGACGAGAGTTCAAGGAAGGCAGAGGAAGCAACATTAACTCTAATGAAGTTCCAAGAAAACATGACGGAAGTCCAAAGAGATATGGCCTTGATGAGAAAGGCACTGCAAGCCAATGGTGCATTGCTCGATGATTCAGATCCATAAGGTACAGTAAACTAGTCTTTGTTTGAGTGATGGTACTCTGTTTTTTAAGCATGTTAATGTGATGTTGTTCTAATTCAACCTGTTGGTGTGCTTGCAGATCGAAATGTTTGACATATGACGCAACACTTGCTTTAGGTAATCATTTTCACTTGCTTGATGTCCAGTTGTGTTAGGCCTAGTATAGTATCTGCCTTAAAACCCAACTTAGCAACGATTTTACGTCGCGACTATAGTGCTACTTTCTTGTAGTGGTTTCCTCTCGTCTCTCTGGTGGCTAAGTGGTTTGGTATTCAGGGCGTCTTGGCATCGTTGCTCTGTGTCGTAGCAATCCAAATGGGGATTCACTGCAGAGATTGCTTGATGTTGTTCTGTCGAGGGCCTGGTTGGCGTTCTCCTGTCCAGTCCCCGACTTCTTCGGCGTGCCGGGGTCCCTATCCACTTTCTCCCATATGTGCATAGGTTCGCCCAAGACAGCGTTTGTTTGCTGCGTGAGTTTGTTGCTTCTTGTGCTGCAGTTTTGGTTTGCATGAATCTGTCCAATCAAGTCTGCAGTTGTTGGATTCTATTGGACATTCTCATTTCTTGTCCTCTAGCAATTGATTACGGAACAGGAGTTCACCAATCGGGAACGGATCGAAGCTACTACAGGAGGGAAACCTAGGTGTTTGGGGCTTTCCTTCACGGGCAGAGAGAACGACGTGGACTCACGCGCCACTAATCCCAAGTATCATAACTTAGTTGAGCGTGCTCTTTGACTTAAGTCCTTAATTAGTACGAAGTTATAAACTTATGTAATTATTAAATAATTATGAAGTGCTTTTTCTTTTTCTTTTATAAGTTCAGTAAACGTATGGTCATCAGATATCTTCCTTATATAGCTTCCTTATTAGTAATATACAAATGATACCTTCCTTATTTAATCCTTCGTAAATATTTTAATTATTTCTTTAGAGCTACTAAGAAGTACGTAAGTGTTGAATTTAGAGCGACATAATTTTTGAATTAGTATATTAGTATGGATCGTAGTAAAGTAAAAGCAAATAAATGAACGTATAAGTATTAAATTAATATAATATGATTTAATCGCGTGATTTCTTTTGTGCTTTTCAAACAGGATATATGCTTTACTGTCTACCAAAGTTGTTCTATTCAAATTATTTCTAAACAATAATTTATATAGTTTTTTCTTCATAATTAAAGCTTAAATCATGTCATAAGAGGTGATGCACAGTCGATCCAATTGTCAAAACACAAATTTTGTGGTATTGATTTATAAATTACGTACGTGTTATTTGCTAATCTATAAATTCGCACTACAAGAATCTGTTGCAACAACGACAAGACTTTCGTGTTGACGCTAAGAATCAATGTTGAATGTGTGTATATTGTGTCGACAACTTCTGTTGTTTTTATTACTACTTATTAGACACAATATGTTTTCCACTGTTATAAGATACATTTAGTTTTAATCTTTGTTGTCGCTTTATTTTTTACATGGATGAATGTGTAATGTCGACCAACACTTGATGTTAAATGACTCCATCAGTAGCAGATTACTTTTCCGTTGTAAATGTACATATTCAAATGCGAAAAGTTTTGTCGTAAATATAACGATAACAACAACGGTTGTTTGCCGTAACTACTCAATTTTGTCGTCGTTAAAATATAAGTAGTAGAGAAAATGTAAGAGTAGGTTTGCTTCATAATTACGTATTATAGAGAAATTAAGATTTACACCATTTACTATTAAGAATAAAATAAAATATAAAAAACTAAACATTTTAAATCCTCACCTAATATTCAAATAATTTAATAATATTACCCCATTTATTAAGTAATTAATAAATAAACTAAACATTTGAAAATCTACGTTCTTCAACCCCATTTATTACCCCATTTACCTCATTTCTTTTCTTCAACCTAACCTACCACCGTTCTTCTGCAACCTAACCTAAAGTCGTTCTCAACCTAAAATGCAGTTGTTCTCTCCATCTGATACGAACCTGCAAATCGTATCCAAGGCACCTGAACAGAATTGGAGGAAAGAAAGAGAGAAAGAAGAGATAAAATAGAGAGAAACATAATTTGTTTTGATATTCCTTCATAAACGTTGAAACTAGCGGACAAAACGGATAAATAGATGCTAACCATACCAACTCACTTGACAATGTTTGTTGGTGAACCACTTGTGAATTCGTCTCTATAACAATATTTTTTCATCCCGATTCTTTCGCTAGTCTTGCCCCTTCATGTATAGCCATGACCTCCATTGTTTCTATGTCTTCGCTCCGGTATCTCCAGTTTAGTCCTCCCACTACTTTGTCGTGCTTATCCCGCGCTACAACTCCTATTCCGGCTCGTCTCGATTGTTTACACCACGAGGCATCACAATTGATCATGATTGTGTTTGACGTCGGTAGTCGCTATTAGAGTATTATGTAGTCTAGTCTTGATTAATCAAGATTAGTCTTTATCTTTAGTTTATATATATTAATTAGTTTATCCTTTTAGATTTAGTTTATTATATATACAGTTAGATAGATAGTATGAGTATCTTTATAGATAGAATCAATATACATAAATAGTTCTCTCTATGTACAAAAAACAAGTTTTCTCATTAATGGAGTCAGATGTTTTTCTTATTCATCTTCCTCACGTCTTCATGTTCTTTTAAATCTAACATGGTATCATAGACTTCTTTCCAAGGACCAAATCATTCCTGCTGCTGATCTGTACTTTGTTGATGCAATACCTCTTCAGCAATGCTGAATTAATTGTGCTGAAATCCCGATTTAGTATCGTGAATATGTGCGATCAAATTGAGTTTGCACAGCCAAGTTATTGATGACTTACAATGGATTCAATAGAAGATTAGAATGCTGGAATTCAGATTTTGGGTTAGTTTGGTAGCTTCTACGACATGACCACAACGAGATGACCGAGATGGCACCGCGATGGCATCACCGGGATGACCCTTCTTTATTTTACGGCATGACCACGACGAGATGACCAATATGACACCGCGATGGCATGACCAAGTTTTTTTTTTCGTTTTTTATTTTTTTATTTTTCATCTGGATCGTAGCTTGAAAAACTTTGTATTCGAATGTGGAGTATCTCACCAATGATGAAGATGTGCGAGATCAATTCGATTGGGGTTTTGATCAAGATTGGATTTGGGATCCGACACAAACAAATAAGCATTGGAAATTTGGGGACCAATTCAGCAAATTTCAAAGTATGAAGATCAAAATAAAGAAAAATAAAGAAAATGGGTGAATGTTAAAGTATTATGTAGTCTAGTCTTGATTAATCAAGATTAGTCTTTATCTTTAGTTTATATATATTAATTAGTTTATCCTTTTTGATTTAGATTATTATATATATAGTTATATAGATAGTATGAGTATCTTTATAGGTAGAATCAATATATATAGATAGTTTTCTATGTACAAAAAACAAGTTTTCTTAATAATGGAGTCAGATGTTTTTCTTATTCATCTTCTTCACGTCTTCATGTTCTTTTAAATCTAACAGTCGCCAGTCTTGCTGCAGTCGGTCTTCGGTCGGTCTTCGGTCGGTGGACTTCCGTCGGTCTCGACTTGTCTAGCTCGGCTACTCGACAGTTGCTCCTCATATGCTCGCTTGATCTCCTCGATAACTGCCCTTGGACAGGGTTGCTTGGCTTCAAATTCCGCCTTGTACCTCGTCTTCCATATTTGCCAACATGTGATCAACGCGAGTATCCATCTCCTCTCGATATCCACACCTTGACCCATCGGTTCCGTTCTTCTTTCCTCGAGCCATTTGACTACATCTAAGTTATTTGGTCGGTCCACTCTTAGCCTTAGCACTCCGAGCCATACTTGTTCGGTCCAACCACACTCGAGGATCATGTGCTCCCTCGTTTCAACTTTTCCGTATATGGGGCATCCTTGGCTTACATTTATACCCCGTCTACCCATATTCTCCTTGATGACTATGACGTTCGTTGCAAGTCTCCAAATGAAATTTTTTACCTTCGGTATCGGCTTTGTTACCCAAATGCCCTTCCAAAACGCGCCATGGCTTGATGTGTTCAGCCTCTTTCTTCGGTCGGTATTCTCCCGTATTTTGTGGTATATCGATCACTTCCCCCATTATGCGGTAGCGGGATATTGAGGATGTGCTCGGAATCTTCGCGGTTTACAATGCTTCTTGTTGGGTATTCATAGGGACGGCCCAATAAGGAAAAGGCCTCGAAGGCCCAATAACCATGGAGGGGGTAAACCCAAGATATTCGAACCGGACTGGCCCATGTTAAAGTCAATCTGACCCACCATAGAGTGGCCTAAGATCGAGCCCAGGTTGATATGGACACCAAGGGCTTCATAGCTGGTCGCCATTCTTCCTGAAGTCACGACCTCCTACTGCTCGCCATAGGAGTGCTCGCCCCGAAGAGAGTCTTGCCTCTTTCCTCTGGTCCCACCAACCGTTAATAAGGAAGTGGCCACGATATCCCGCATATCTCAGGCACATATTCACTAAGGATTAGATATGGTAACTTCAATATCTCGCCGTAACTGCAATATCTACTATCCAAATCTTCAACAGCATAATATTCACTAAGATATACGATTACCTTATACTGTTTGGTCTCTCCTACTCTATAAATACTTTTGCTTTACATACATTCATTATATTTTGAGCTATATACACACACATATACTCATTTAAGCATCGGAGAGGGACCCAGAGACACCCCCTCTGTTGCGATCCCCTACTTGCAGGTTCACCGGAGCTAAGACAAAAGCATTGTTCAACCGTCACCTGGCATTCAATCCATTGCCAGATCAGCAATCAGGACTTTACGATCCAATATTTAGCACCCTCTGTGGGAATCGTGTAATACAGCCATGAGAACTCGATCACAAAACAACCGTCGAGCAACCCTCGAACAACTCTGATTCCGCCGCCGCTCCAGCAAGAGCCTGCCAGCCAGATAGAACCCGATGCCGTTACCCTGAGGACGGCCCAATAACATGTCGTTAATTCCAGGCCGACCCCTGCTCCCAACCATACCGAGACTCCAGCACCGCAAACCGTCCACATCGCCGGGGAAAACATCCAGTTAACCGCAGAGATGATATCATTGCTGGAAGACATCCTAGGACAGGATCACCGACAAGCTCCAGCTCCCCAAGGAAACACTCGCCCCGCTGCCACAGGACCCTTACCGACTGAAACCGCGAATGCTGGCACAACAGCTCCCCAGGAGGATCATAAAATGACGTCGGGGCACCAGTCCCTACCCTCGGCATCCACCGAACCGTCGTCGTCTACCTACTCCACCAATCCTTCTGGTCCCTTGCCGAACGGGACTTCGCCAAAGAATTGCACCCTGGACCAGGTGGACGACCTCATCAATAGAACGCTCCAGGAAAGGCGACTGACAGTCGCAGCTCCCTTTATGAAACGATCTGCTCATCCCTTCTCCGACGACCTCGTCGCCATCAAAATTCCGAAAGACGTAGTCGCCCGAGCTATACCTGAATACAGTGGTGGAGGAGACCCCACCATACATGTTAACAAGCACGAGGCCTCTCTTCTGGGTAAGTCAAATGATCCCAATCACTTGGCTTTATTGTTTCCATCCATTCTTTCGGATTCGGCTTCGTCCTGGTTCTTCGGCCTCCCTGCAGGATCTATAGGGACTTGGGCAGAGTTAAGAAGCAAATTCCTGGAGAGATATATCGGCGAGCGCCAATTGATGAAAAGCGTGGTCGCTCTAGATGCAGTTAAGCAGCAGCCTAGAGAGTCGCTGGCTAATTTTTATGGACGTTTCTATCAAAACGTCACGGAGATAGATCGTCGAGTCTCAGATGGGGAGATCATTCGAGCCTTCTATCGAGGATTGGACGAGGCCAACAAGGCCTCGATAAAGCTGCGTAACAGTTATTATGTGCAGGAAATTGAGACCTTGGAAGAACTGGCGTCCGGGGCGAAAGGTTTCATAGACCTTGAGAGGGGGAACGCCGAGGCTAACTTCCTGACGACCTCGCTAAGGGTGGTTCCCGAGCCCCGACGCGATGGTGATAAGTAGGTTAAGAAGGAGAAAAAGGGACGAGAGAGCAGGCCCCGAACTGAGCATAATCCAGCACCAAGAAATCCAGAGGTTCTTGAGTATTTTACGCCTCTAAATAGGCAGATCTCAGCGGTACTAGTCGAGATGGAGATGAGATTTTTGGCGAGGCCACCAATGCCTCGGAGGGGTGGTCAGCCCATGGGGAAGGATGTGGAGAGTTACTGCAGATACCACAAGTGCAAGGGCCACAAGACTGACGATTGCCGCATTCTGAAGCGGGACATCGAGAAGCTTATTCAGGGGGAATGTTGAAGGAATTTGTGGCAGGGCGAGATAGGAGTCGAACGCCACCAAGGAGAAATCGTTCGCCGGCTCTTGCTGAACAAACTGATCCATCACAGACCAAGAGAAGGGTAAATCTGATTGCGGGAGGATTTGGCGCAGGAGGCAAGGGGTCACACGCAAGGGAAGTCTATGCGACTCAGATTTCTACAGCGGTCCATCTGGGAAACCGACCCCGACCTGAGGAGGACATTGTCATCGCATTCTCCGAAGATGATTTGGCACATGTCACAACCCCCCATAATGATGCTCTGGTTATCACGGCTGATATCGATGGCTGTGACATAATGAGGATTCTGATCGACGGAGGGAGATCGACAGATATTCTGTTCCTGGACGGCTTCGATAAAATTGGCATATCCAAGCGTGACCTGAAGAGGGTCGACTTTCCATTGATCGGGTTTGCTGGGAGAACAACTTATCCACTGGGGGCAATAACCATGCCGGTGATTTTGGGCGAGGGATGGAAAAGTATCAAGGTACTGGTCACCTTCCTGGTGGTCGACTCACTTACGTCTTACAACGCCATCCTGGGGAGGACCACAATCAACCCCAACAAGATTGTGGCCTCCACAGTCCATCAGAAGATGAAGTTCCCCACACCCAATGGGATTGGAGAAATACTTGGCGACTAGCCTTCCTCGCGACAATGCTATTTGAGCTGCCTGCGCAGGAAGAACCAAAGGGAGACCCTCGCCATCAAAATAAAGGTCGACCCTCGCGAGGATTTAGCTCGACCGGCGCCTATGGAAGAGTTGTAAGAAGTCGAGATCGATGGCCCAGATAAGAAGGTGCGCATTGGGACCACCTTGAATGATGATCAGAAGCAGGCCATGACTGCCCTCCTCAGGGAATTCAAGGAGCTCTTCGCCTGGAAGCCTAGCGACATGCCAGGTATCAGTATAGACATTATCTCTCACGAGCTCAGGATAGACCCTTCTATCAAGTCGATCGCTCAGAAAAGAAGATCGTTCGGGACAGACAAACGCGTGGCGATCAGTTAGGAAGTTGGCAGGCTGATTGAAGCTGACTTTGTCAGAGAGGTGAGATTCCAGAGCTAGGTCGCCAACCCAGTTTTGGTCAAGAAATCAAACGGCAAGTAGAGGATGTGCCTCGACTTCCGCGACCTGAATAGAGCTTGCCCTAAGGATTCCTACCCCCTTCCCAGGATTGATTAGTTGGTCGATGCTACCTCTGGTCACGAGATGCTGAGCTTCATGGATGCCTATTCAGGCTACAACCAGATACGGATGTACCCAGATGATGAGGCCCATACCGCATTTTATGCAGACGGGGACATTCTTTGTTACAAGGTGATGCCCTTCGGTCTAATCAATGTCGGGGCGACTTATCAGCGGATGGTGAACCACTTGTTCCAAAACATGCTGGTGAGAAACATAGAGGCTTATCTGGATGACATGCTCGTCAAAACCATCAAGGGAAATCCTCACACAACAGACCTCCGCGAAGCTTTCGAGTGCATGAGGAGACACAACGTTCACCTAAACCCTGCAAAGTGCGCCTTCGAGGTCAAGTCTGGTAAATTCCTGGGATTCATGGTCAGCGAGCGAGGTATCGAGGCGAACCCGGAAAAGCTCAAGGCCATAGAAGAGATGAAATCGCCAACATGCCATAAGGAGGTTCAATGCCTAAATGGTCACCTAGCTTCTCTCAATCGCTTCCTCTCCAGGGCGAGCGACGGGTCCCTTCCGTACTTCAAAATTCTAAGGGTCAACCGGAAGTTCGAGTGGACGCCAGACTGTGAGGAGGCGTTCCAATCCTTAAAGCAACACATCCAAACACTCCCAGCTCTGGCAAAGCCCATTCCAGGCGAGCATCTCTTCCTTTACCTGGGTATCAGCGACGTGGCTGCCAGTGTTGTTTTAATAAGGGAGGAAAATAATGTTCAGAGTCCAGTGTATTTTATTAGCAAAATGTTTAATTCAGCAGAAATAAAATATGTCCAGATTGAGAAGTATCTCTATGCCTTAGTTATTGCTGCTCGAAAGCTGAGACCTTATTTTCATGCACACGACATCACGGTCCTCACCAATCAACCTCTCAAAAACTTCCTGATGAAACCAAATTCTTCAGGAAGAACGGTCAACTGGGCGATCGAGCTCAGCGAGTTCAAGATCAAATTTGTGCCAAAACCGGCCATCAAAAGTCAAGCACTAGCTAATTTCATTGTGGAAAGCACAAGTAATGGTCAAAAAGAAGCAGATAACAGGTTGAATCCGTCAGCAGACAACAATCAGATCTGGGAGCTTTGTACAGATGGAACTTCATCAAGAGAAGGCTCGGGGACAGGTTTAATTCTTATTCCTCCTGAGGGCGAGCCTTTGAAGTTTGCGATTGCCCTAACGTTTCAGGCGACCAATAAAGAAACAGAATATGAATCTCTTATTAATGGGCTCAGACTGGCAAAAGGAATGGGCATATCTGCACTTAAGGTAAAACGCGACTCAGAACTTATTTTCAATCAAGTCAATGACACTTACGAGGCAAGGGGAGAAAAGATGAAGAAGTACCTCAGCATCGCCAAGAAACACGTCGCAAAAATCCCAAATTTTGTGATTGAGTCTATTCCTCGCTAAGAAAACCAGATGGCGGACTCCTTAAGTTAGCTGGCATTTTGAGGAACGGCAATTCAAGACGTACAATTCCTGGAAAAGGCCTTATGTTCAGTTCTTGAAAACAGTGCAGAAGTCTTCAACATTCAAGGACAGGTCACATGGATGACTCCGTTCCAGAATTTCTTAAAAGAGGGGATCCTTCTAGAAGACGAAGGCGAATCTACGAGGATAAGATGATTTTCAGCCAGTTACTTGATTATAGATGGAGAACTCTACAGGCGAGGCTACTCGACTCCTTACCTAAGGTGTCTTGCTCATCCAGAAACAGAAAGAGTTCTTCGAGAAGCTCATGAAGGGGTGGCAGCATGCCACGAAGGTGCTCAGTCATTAACAAGAAAGATCTTCAGTCTGGAATACTACTGGCCAACTTTGGGAAAAGATGCGGCTGAATTAACACAGAAGTGCGAGACTTGCCAACAATTTGCACCACGATCAGGTCGACCGTCAACACTATTGTCCCCAATGGCAGGTGCCTGGCCTTTTGCTCAATGGGATATGGATATATTGGGTCCTTTTCCTATTAGTACTGGTCAACGCACTCACATCATAGTGGCGATCGACTACTTCACGAAGTGGATAGAGGCGAAGGCTTTGGATTCCACAACGAAATTTAAGTCATCAAGTTCCTGAAGATCAACATATATTCTAGGTTTGGCATTCCTAAAATACTTATAAGTGATAACGGTCCGCAATTTATAGGAAAGAAGCTCAAATGGCTCTGTGAAGAATACCATGTCGGCCATCGTTTCAGCTCAGTGCATCATCCTCAAACGAATGGGCAAGCTGAAGCAGCCAACAAGGTTGTTTTAGCAGGACTCAAGAAAAGGGTTCGAGCATTCAAAGAAAATTGGGCAGGAGAACTGGAAAACGTATTATGGGCTATCAGAACAACACCTAAGACAGCTACTGGAGAAACACCCTTCAGTTTAGTGTACGGATCAGAAGCAGTGGCGCCCGCCGAAATAGCAGTGTCGACCCATAGAATCCTACACTTTAACACTGAGGCAAACGAAGTCTAATGCAGGACTGACCTCAACCTAGCAGAGGAAAAGAGGTGGTAATCAGAAAAGACAAGCAAAGATGCGTCTGGCGACCGCTCGATACTTCAACAGAAAAGTCAGCGCTCGCCAATTTTTTGTGGGGGAGATGGTTATGAGAAGGAACGAATTTACTAGACTGGACAATCATAATAAGCTTTCAGCTAAGTGGGAAAGACCATACAAAGTAGTAGAGATCGCCGCCCCAGGATCTTACAATTTGGAAACTATTGAAGGAGAAAGGTTACCTCGTCCATTCAATTCTGAACATTTAAGGAGATTTCATACATAGCTTGTAAATCAAAATTTTATGTCAATAAAAGCAAGTCATTCCTTCATAAAGCATGACCACTCGAATCAAAGTCAGGCCAAAAGCCCTGACGCCAAAGTCAGGCCAAAAGACCTAACAACAAGAGTTGGGCAAAACCAAAAGCCCTGACGCCAAAGTCAGGGCAAAAGACCTAGCATAGTTAGGCAAAACGAGAGACCTGACGCCAAAGTCAGGCAGAAGACCTGTTACCAAAATCAGGCAGTAGTCCTAACGACGAAGATAATCAACCCATTAAGGAAGTTATCCTCTCATACGTTGGACAAGTTTCAGAAAAGGTTATCTACTAAGGATGGCAATTCCTTTGTATAGTGAGTTATGGTGGATGGATAAGGAATCCTAGGCGAGCATTATGGATGATGAAGCCTTAATTAACAAGTTCCTTAGGCGAACACCCCAAAGGTTTAAATTTCATAAAGGTAATATCTCTTTGAGCTTAGAAGTCTATACTTTTAATTCTTAAGGTATTGTCCTTAGAAAGTTTTTACTTAACAAGGGGAATAGATAAGTCTATAAGGACTTATCCTTTCAAGCCTAAATGAAGGGTCCAAGGCTTTAAGAGTCAAGACCATTATAAAGCAAAGAAAAGTCAATGGTAATTATGATTAAGATATCGGAGAAATAGTCAACACATTCAAAGTCAAGCAAAATTCTTACGAATATAAAGTCATTCAATATAAAATAACCGAGTCTTCAATCGAAAAATAATTACAAACTAAACCTAAAATACAAAGGAATGATAAGAAAATCCAGAATCTGACAAGGATGATCGCCGGAGAGTACAAGCTTCAGGCCTTGGGCTCCTCAAGAGCAGAGGTACTTGGCTCGCCTTCGGGGGCAACCTCCTCGACAGCAACAGCTGGGTCAACCTCTTCAGCAACAGCTACATGGGTTTCCTGAGGAATGGAACTCGGGAGGAAGAGCTTAAGGGACTCGACTTCCCGAACAGGGAAGTTGGGATCAACCGCCTGGACATCCTCGACCAGGACTTGGAGGAAGTCAGCAATCTCTGACTTCATCACCTCCAAAGCGCAGTCAACGAACTCTTCAGAGGCCTTGAAGTCGTTGACCACACTTTGGGGGAAGGAACAGACTTCAGCTGGGAAGCCAGCTGTTCCTTCTCTTCCTCCAGGGCGATCCCACTGGCTTCAGCAGCAGCCTTTTGGGCTTCAGCGGCCACCCTCTGAGCCTCATCAAATTCGCTCTGAACCTCAGCAGCTTCACTCTGGGACTCAGCGACGACCCGTTGAGCTTCTGCTTCTGCCCTTTGGGCTCAGGCCTCCTTAAGCTCAGCCTCCAGTCGAGCCCTAACAGCCTCCCCTTCATCTAAGCACCGATGAAGGGATTTAGACTCTTGAAGGGCGACCGCTGCATCAGCTTCTCTCCTCTTCACATCAGCAAGGAGCCTTTCCTCCTTTCTGAAGTACTCTTCTTGGGCATTCTCCACCAGGGAAACTGCCGCATCGGTAGTCGACTTCATGGCCTCCATCTACCCAGGGGAGAACCCCGTGCTCCGGTACTCCTCCAACTCAACAAGAAGGTCAGTCTGCTTGTTGGCGAGCTCTCCGACGACTCGACCCATCGCCACCACTTCTCGAACGAGCTGGCAACAAAGAGTGAAAAAGTTGTTTGGCAACAAAGAGTGAAAAAGCTGTTAGGCTATGAAAAAGAGCAAGTAATATGAAAACATAACGAAGAGTTGAAGTCTCACCAGAGCAAGTCGTTCTAAATGGGTCCTCATAAACCCCTCGACGTGGTGCAACTCTGAGGGAACCGCGGATCGATCATTGGGAGTAATTATCCCCTCAAGGAGTCGCATGCATAAATTCGGGTTGCCCCGGAGAATCTTCTTATCGGAGATCCCCGTCTTCGAGAACTCTCCATTGGGGAACCAAATGCTCCGAGAATTGGCAGCCTTGAGCGGCTGGAACATGCTCGCCAAGGAGCAGTACTCCTCAGGAGGAATCTTCAAAGCCCTGGGGGCATCAGACCCCTTCTTCTGAGTCTCAGACCCCTTTTTCTGAGTCTCGGATCCCTTGGGAGGAATAGGAATCGAGGACTAAGAAAGAGAAGGGGCCGCCAAGGTCAAAGCCTTCTCCCCGGGGGCAGTGGATTCCTTAGGAGGAGGAGGAATCTTGGGAAGAACTGGGCGGTCCTCGCCCCTGACCTTCTTGGCAGGGGGAGGAGAAGGGTCTCGCGCCACGTCAGCGGTGGGCCTCTCTCCAAAAGAATAAACAGATATGTCAAAACCCAAAAATTCAAAGCGTGGAAACAAATATCAGCGTATAGCAAGGCAAAGTACCTAGTAGGCGAGGGCCAACAGTGGCGATGGGAAGTTCCTCCTCGGGCTTCCTCTTAGAGGAACGCCTAGAAGGAGGAGGAGGAGGATTCAGCGATGCCTGGTCTACGGAATGCCCCGCATTTCCCTGGTCATCAAAGAGACCTATGAGATTTTGGCCCCGGTTGCCTACAACCAATAAACAGAAAAAACAAATTAGAAGAATTACCCAATCATCAAAAGGTGGTGTGGCCTAGTGAATGCCCGCCATCTCGAGCATATTTTCAGTGGTCTCCGCCACCGAGTAGATGGGGTGAAAACTGGATGATCGATGCAACCGGAAAAGGTCATCGATGGCATTCCGGTCGCTCCCAGACAGCTCGTCGAATGCAGGAAAGAAATCCCTATTTGGCGTAGACAACTTCCAGGACACGCCCCCCTTGTATAAGAAGTTTTATAGTTAGAGTTGGTGGCCCAGAAATCTTCGACCAACCGGACATGAACGTTCCAACTCCACGACTGGCCTCGCCATTCCGCGAACTTCGGCCACCGAGACTGGAAGTGGTGGAGGTGGTTCGTTCCAACAGCAAATCGGAAAAAGCATCGGAACAAGGCCAGTGAATACGTCCATTCTTGACGTATACACAGGAACTTGAATCCGACCCATATCATAATGGCGTTCGGTACGAGCTGAGTGGGATGTATCCAGTAAAACTGTCACAGTGCCTGCAAATCCTCGCAGAGAGGAAAACGCAACCCAGCATCGATCTGGGCCGTATAGATCTAGACCTCTCCTTTGCGAGGGTAATGCAGACCCAGGCCCGGGTACCGGGGGGCATCCACTTCACCAAAACCACCGAGCGAGACCACCGTCTTGAAATAGACAGGCTTTAGTTCGTTGGCCTTGACATCTTCTTAAGCAATTCAGATATGGCAAGAACAAATATGAAAATAAGGAAAACAGGGGATACTATCAGAACATAGCAATAAAACAGAGTATTTACCTATTGGAGAAAAGATGGGCGCTTGGATTTCCGGCCCATCCAACACCACTGGCGTGGCTGCGGACCTTCCAAGGTCAGTTTGCCTCTCAGTCGAGGCTGGTGTAGAGCCGTCCCTAATGGTCAGTGGGGCATTGGCATTCTTCGTCACCTTAGGGGCCGAAGAAGAGGTCCAGTTGGCCGACTGCTTGATTTTTCCGGTTTGGCTGCGGCTGACCATGGATTTTGCTAGGTGTGAGTTTGGAAGATTGACAAGAAGAAAGGGGAAGGTTGCAGAAAAGGATATCAGAAAACAGAGAATTCTCTAGAGTCTGAACGAATGAAAACGTAAAAGACAAAATGAGGGAACTGCTGTCCCTTATATAGACAAAATAAGGAGTAACCGCCACAGATAGAATCGAAATGACGCAGAGGAATAATTGCACCTTTTTGGAAAAAATTGAAGCAATGTCAGAATTCTAAGCGACACCTCGAGGAGACAAACGGTCGGCCAGTGCAGAAAGTTGTTAGACTACCCTTGGGTTACGAAATATTAAATGATAGGCGTGCTTCAAATGACCGTTCGACTTCTGGATGACTGTGCAGTTATTAAATGCTAAAGTCCATCAAACAGACAAAGTGATCGCCAGCGCACTAATAGGCCTTTTTAGGAAATCCTTTTTATAGGTAATGATCGCCTAGCAGAGAAATGTAGACCTTCACAAGCCTATACTGTCTCGAGTGATCGCCAAGGAGGAATAAAACGTTGAATATTCCTTCAACCCTGGACAATGGCATGACTGATCGCCAAACAAGCATGAAGTGTCCATAGAGTCATGAACCACAAAAAGAGACAAGGAAAACCAAATCTAAAGTGTCACTATCTCAAACCCTACCAAGGAATCAAGCTCGACTGAAGAAACTTCAATCAAGCTTCGGGGGCAAATGTTGGGTATTGATAGTGACGGCCCAATAAGGAAAAAGCCTCGAAAGCCCAATAACCATGGAGGGGATAAACCCAAGATATTCGAACCGAACTGGCCCATGTCAAAGTCAATCTGACCCACCATAGAGTGGCCCAAGATCGAACCCAGGTTGATATGGACGCCAAGGGCTTCATAGCTGGTCGCCATTCTTCCTGAAGTCACGACCTCCTACTGCTCGCCATAGGAGTGCTCGCCCCGAAGAGAGCATTGCCTCTCTCCTCTGGTCTCACCAACCGTTAATAAGGAAGTGGCCACGATATCCCGCATATCTCAGGCATATATTCACTAAGAATTAGATATGGTAACTTCAATATCTCGTCGTAACTGCAATATCTACTATCCAAATCTTCAACAGGACAATATTCACTAAGATATACGGTTACCTTATACTGTTTGGTCTCTCCTACTCTATAAATACCTTTGCTTTACATACATTCATTACGTTTTGAGCTATATACACACACATATACTCATTTAAGCATCGGAGAGGGACCCAGAGACACCCCCTCTGTTGCGATCCCCTACTTGCAGGTTCACCGGAGCTAAGGCGAAAGCGTTGTTCAACCGTCACCTGGCATTCAATCCACTGCCAGATCAGCAATCAGGAGTTTACGATCCAACACTTCTCACAAGGCTCTCATTCCATGCTCCATTCGGTTTGATAAGGTCCCCAACTAGTAGATTCTCTCCATTCTCCACCCTAGTTTCGGAGCTCACCCTTTTGTTCTCCTTTGTGTAAATCCATGGGTCACCAAAAACTCGAACATTCTCTCCCGTTCCTATCATCCACACCCCTTCTTGCTTCATCACCTCGCGAACGTGAATCATGCTACTCCATCCCCACGAGGCTCGACCTCCTTTTTTCGCCTCTAAGAAGGAGCATCTCGGGAAATATAGCCCCTTTAGGATCTGCGTATATAGATTGTTTGGTTCGGTCATTTTGTGACCCGCCATCTTCGTGAATAGAGCCGTGTTGAAACTTTGCAATTCTCGGAACCCTAATCCCCCACCTCCTTTGCCTTAGTTTGGATCTCCATCTCCGCCTATAAGTTTTTTTCCCTCAATGGTTTGTCCCCACCAAAAGTCCGCAATGAGAGTATGTATTTCCGAGCACCATGTTTTTGGTAACCGGAAAACACTCATCACATATGTAGGTATCGCGGTAATGATTGCCTTGATGAGGACTTCCTTCCCCGCTTGGTTTAACGTCTTCGGTCTCCACCCTAGAAGCTTGTCCTTGACCTTGGTTTTTAGGAAACCCAAAGGATCCTTCTTTGAGCGTCCCCATATCAAAGGTAATACAAAATATTTGCTCGGGTCGCTCGTGCTTTGTATGTTAAGGACCTCCTCCACCTCTCTCCGCTCGGTGTGCCCCGCCCCTTTATTGAAATAAAGGGTCGATTTCTCCTTGTTGATTCATTGTCCCGATTTCTTGTAGTAGCTATCCAGAATCCTCCTTAGGTGTTTGACATTTTTAGTTGATCCCCTTATAAAAAAGAGTGAGTCATCTGTAAAGAAAAATTGATCTAGTTTCGGGAAGTGTCTCTTTAGGGTTATTTATCTCCTCCTCCCTAGCTGCCCAAGCATTCTCTTTTATCGCATATCCACAAGTAGGATAAACAAATAAGGTGAGAGTGGGTCACCTTGGCGGATACCTCGTGTTGGGAATATGGTTTCAGTTCGTGCCCCATTAACCACCATTTGGTATGTGGTTGTTGATATGCAAGCCCTAATCCATCCCAACCATTGTTCCACGAACCCTCTCTGACGAAGTGTGTCCAGTAGGAAATCCCACTATACTCTGTCATACGCCTTATGCATATCGATCTTTAGGCCGCATTCCACCTTGTTCTCATTTCAGTCCGTTTGTAGGTGATGGAAAACTTCATGTGCTACCATGATGTTGTCATGTATGTGTTTACCTGATACAAAGGCACTCTGGAAAGGAGTGATAAGCTCTGATAGATATATTTTCAATCAGTTTACCAACACTTTTGAAATGATTTTATACATGAAATTGCAACAACGTATATGCCGAAAATCAATGGGTTTTGTCGGCTTTTGCACTTTTGGAATAAGTACAATCTTAGTATTATTTAGGGTGTTTAGGATGATCCCTGTTCTGAAGAAAGCCTTGACCGCGGTGATGAAATCCTCCCCATACAATGTTTCAATTCCTTTGGTAAAACAGACCCGGAAACCCGTCCGGACCCGGCGCACGTGACTCTCGTAGTTGATATGTTGCTGACCATATTTCTATGTCCCTTACCTCCCTAGTTAGTTTTGCATTCATTTCGGTTGTCACTTGGTTAGGTATATATCGGAGGAAGTCATCTCCCGGTTCGGTTTGCTCTAAAGTGAACATGTCCCCATAGTACCGGTATAGTTCATCTGCTATCCTCCCATCATTCTCTAATCACTCCCCATTCATTCCCCTCAACCGACATGTTGAGGTCCTCGATCATTTCGTTAAACTCATCCATTTGTCGATGTGACTTTCTCCTAGCACTTTGCTTTTCATATTGGTAGCATATGCTATTTAAATCTACGAACACCATCTAGCTACCTCTTCGCGGCCCATCTCTATTCTTCGTAGGAAATTCCAGTTTTGAGTTCGTTCGTGTGCCTCCGTGCTCGCATATACCCATGTCACATGCATAGTGTCGGTCTGCCATTCAAACTGTACCTCACAATCAATGGTGGTCGAATCGGCATACGTTATTGAGACCCTAGTCTCCGACGACCACCATAGTGCTAATCCTCACGATGCTCCATTAGGGCTCACGTAATACTTTTTCTCCATCCCCAGTCGTGTTCGTATCCGCTCGCAGTAGGTATCCCCATTTTTTCCATTAAGAATATGATGTTTGGGCGATACCTCTTGTTGAGGTCTTGTAGGTGTTGAACTGCCATGACAGACCCCAAACACTGACAATTCCAGGAGATAACACTCATTGGGCACCCGTGGCTATTTCGGGACAGCCACCAGAACCCTTGTTCAGCTTATGTGATTCCTCATGTTCGCTTACTGCCATATTCCTCCTTTCGACCCTCTTCTTTCGGTTTGGGTTGGTCTTGGTCAATTTTCTCATAAGGCTTTTTCTTATTCTTGTTCCCAGGTATTCGATCTCCTCCTCCTGTTTCCTCATTCTTTTCGTCCCCGGTTGGTCTTCCATCTCCTCCATAGTTTGCTTTAAGGTCATCTTATCTAGGTATGGACTCAAGCCGGATGTGGGGGGGTGGTTCGGTGGGGGAGGGGATGTTGGTGGTGTGTCGGGCGGGTTCTCTACAATGTATGTTTGGAAGGTGATCGTGTTATCAATCGGGTCTATGTGGATCGGATTTTCGGGTAGGTAAGTGATCAAAGGTTGGGTTGGTTTAGGGAATTGGTCGATATGTGTCGGTTGGCTGTAGCTTCGGCTTGGTTTGATTGTGGTCCATTCGGGTAATAGGGTTGGCTTTGGCTTGGGTGGTATGATTCGGTCGGCTCTGTGTTGGGTAGTATGGATGGTTAGGGCTTTGGAATTTGGTGGTTCATCGGGCTCTGTTTCAACCGGTCGGTTCCTTGGGTTGATTTGCTCCTCTAGGTCAGGGGTTAGGCCGGTCTCTCTAGGATCTGATTCTCTTGGTTCATTTGGCTAGTTTATGGGTATGTCCTCCTCCCTCACGCCATTGTCATGTTGTGCCTCTGTTCGACCTTGTTGTTGTGCTTTATCCATGCTCCTTCCTCTCACCTGGCCATAATATCAAACCACAATCTTCTAGCACCCTAGTTTTGTTTATATCCTTGACCCTGATCTCCTCCCACATGCTGTCTAGCCGTGGTTTGATTTGGTCTTACTCCAACAAGCCACGACCCATACATTGGTATGCTTTGATCATATTCTTCCACATGGAGCTCCATTTTGCATGATTGAGTCGTGTGACCTAATATGCCACACCCATAGCAGTAATTAGATCATCCTTCATATTTTATCGATGCCCATCTATCCACTCCTTGGGAATTCTTCCACTAGAATCCCGCCATCAGTGGTCTCTCCCCATTCACTTCTACACGTATCCTCATATAACTCCTACTAATTCTCCCAACATGCTTTTCAATCTCCAAGCATTTTCCTATCATATTCCCTATGTTCCAAGCATTGGCATCACTAAACTTCTCAAGCTCTATGTCATGTACTTGGGTCCAGAAGGTTACCTTGTTAAATTCAAACTCCTTTACTCCCATGCTCGGATCCCATCTTCTTATGTTTAGTATGTGTTCATTGACTGCCCATGGTGAATGGTCTAGGATCTGATCAACATCTTCCTGTCATTCAAAATCAAACAACAAAATACCCGTCTCTGCTTCCGATATTGTGGCATGGCCATACTGAGCCCAAGCCGACCTAAGTGCACCATTGATCACGCTTAGTTTGGTCGACTTTTAGGGATATGACCTTGCCTACGTACCATGTCTCACTCTGCCCTTGTTCGTTTGAGTCCAGGTCGACCACGGGCTTGCCGAGTCTGTTTGTGCTGCCGAAATTGGAGCTGGTCTACACCGTGTGGATGAGGGGGGGTTGTGTCGTCACCGCAGATGGAAGCTCCTACAAGAACAAGGAAAACACGAAAACAGGAAAACTGGGGTGAGAGTTGGTCAGGTAAGCAAGGTCTGTGGTGGAGGTTGTGCTATGTGGAATGGCTGTAGTCGGTGGTGGCAGTCGGTATCTGTGTGGAATGCCCGCAGACTCCCCACGTATGCTGAAGGTGGCGGTCGACGTCCTCGCTGGTGGAGTGACCACATGTGTGTTCGTGCTTGGGCAGCCGCTGGCGGTGAGGTTTGCGCTTTGCAGCTGTGGAAATCTGATAGATTTTTGTCGGAGGTTACGATAGGATGCCTTCGCTGCCCTTCATTATTTCCTGCTTGAGAACGTCCCCTCCAAGCTGCAATGGTTTGGACAGATGCTGATATTCGATTGGTTTGTCATGTTGCAATAAATGCAAACGGGATTCTGCCAATTGGAACAAAAATTGATCTGTCACGGGATGCAACCCTAGGGAATTGGGGATTTCTTCAGCACGGACATAGGAGAGCGTGGACTACAAACGTTGTGCCACCGAGCAGAGATGTATGAAAAGAAATAAGTGAAAGGTACTTATATTAGAATATGCATGATGTTTCTTTTAAAGTAAATTTACTTTTCTTATTCGCGATACAATACCTGCAGTAGATACGATGAGACAAAAGTATCTGACGAAGTATAATAAATCTAGTTAAGCGGTATATTTTTTTGCAAGTGTACTACTCACAACTAGGGCTGGCAATGGTTAGGGTATGGTACGGGTATGACAAATACCATATCCATACCATATTTTTAAGCAACATACCATAACCATAACCATTACGGGTACAATTTTCAATACCATAAACATTAAAATAACTGTGGTTATTAACCATGGTTTTACCTGTATACCCATATTTATTCCACACATGTAATATAATAAAATACCGAAAATTTTATTTAAAAAAATACATAAATTTATATTGTCAACAATAAAAATATATAAAACTAACATCATAGTTATTTATTACATGTATGTACATTAACTTCCATTATTTAGTATATATTAGTTTTATTAATAATAATTAATTATTATATTTATATAATAACCATGGGTATAACCTAAATACCATAACCATAACCATTATGGGTAGAAAATTCATCACCATAACCGCACCACACCATAATGGTACGGTTAACCATTTTAAACAGTAACGATTATAACCATTGTTATGGGTTTTTGACCTCACCATTGTCGGCCCTAGTCACAATATACACCTAATCTTGTGATGTCAATTTAAAAAATAAATACATGTTATTTCTTAATATTAACTTTACTGAAATCCGTACGTGGTAGCTTTTCCCCCAATTATTTTGTGGGTTTGATAAGTTCAAGTTATAAAGTCATCCTATAACCAATTTTATAGGTCAAATCTGTAATTTTGGGGGTCTAAACTTTACGTCTTATGAACATCTATATATCATTAGAGGCATATTTATTGTACAATTAAATATAAGAATTAATAATAGAAAAATATAAAGGTCGACCTTTTGTAATAAGATTAAAGAATCCAAGTTAATTATAGCTAGACATGGTACATAGGAGAAAATAATCCAACATATAGATGGAGATAGAGAAATTATAAAAAGTTACATGTATGATTTATAGTGTTTTATTTTTGTCCCATATTGAGTCATCTATTCAGAAACTCTAAACTCTATTACATATTATTGTATTAAATCGATACTATTGACAAAATACAACTTATGTTAATAAATGAAAATTGGTAAGATCGCATGTATCACCAAAATATATGTAGTGTAAGTGAAAGATACTTTAGTTTTCTTATATGTGATACATGTCATCCAATTGTCGAAATACAAATTAATTCATAAGTGAAAATCATTATGATCGCATGTATAGATCACCAAAAGATTTTGTAGTGTAAGTGAAACGTACTTTAATGTTAAATTATATTAGAATAGACACTATGTTTCTTTTTAAAGTATATATATTTTTCTTATACGCGAAACAGTTACTACATTGGATACAACAAACCAAAAGTATGTCATATCTAAAATAAGTCTAGTTAGGGCATTCCTCTTTTGCAAGTATACTCCTCTCCACACACGTCTAATCGTGTAATCCCAACATATAAAATATGCACTGTTATTTCTTAATCCTAACCTACTGAAACCTGTAGACGTATGTGGAGAGTTATTTTGTAGGTTTGATACGTTCAATTTAAAAAGTCATATAACCACTTTGAGTTGTATAGGTTAAATCTGTAATTTAGGAGAGTTAAACTTAACATTAGGTGAACAACCATATATCATTAGAGGTATATCTAATGTGCAATTAAACATCAGGATAAGAGGAAAAACTATAAAAGTCAACCCTTTCTAATAAGATTAACGAATTTGAGTTAACTATAAACAAGGGGTAGGAGAAAACAATCTACCAGAGAATTGGAGATAGAGAAAAAAAGGTATATGTTTGATTTCTAGTGTTTTATTTTTGTCCCACGTAATGTAAGTTATGTTTGATGGAGGAGAAAGAAAATTATATTTATAAAATAAGAAGGATGTCAAACCGTTTAACTTACTTACCTAGACGTGGTCAAGGGGTGATCAAGAAGACCTATGGACTAGGTTAGTGACTTTCATTGCACTTTAAAAGGGGACTAACTTAAGATCCATGCAAGTAATAAAGTCTACGTGATAATTTGTGATATTGGGATCTGCGTTCACACGGACCCTACAAGTTATTAGTGATCAATTTGATTTGTTATTTGTGAAAAGTGCAACTAAAGCCTTAGGGAGGCTTTAAAGTTCAACCCAAATAGAAAATTATGTAAACGTAATAAACGAATCTTTATACATGTTATAAATGATTAATTTTACTAGAGATTAATGCAGTTCGAATAAATATTGTCAAATTATAAATGTTTTTGTTAAATGGTGTTTCAAACATCAAATTTATGTATTGTAGTTTTTAAAGTTCAAAAAATAGGTCATAAATAATCTCTAGCTTTTCAGGTGAAATGATATTCATATGCCTTAGGGAAAATTGAAACACTAACTAAGATTAGCAATAGATTAGAAAAACTTAGAGCATTCTTTTTATTTAGCTATATTGAAATATCGTAAATTTTAAAATGATATTTTTTTTTTTGCTTATATGTTGCTGAGCTTATCTGCAGTTAAGTCCTTAATTAGTACAAGGTTATAAACTTATGTATTTTCTAAATAGTTATGATAAATATTTTTTTTTTAAAATAAAGATTTGTACCAGTGTTATCAGAATCGGACCAGCCCTTGAACCGGCGAAGGGGCCGGTTTCCAGTTCTGTCGGTCCAACCCGGACAAACTCAGTTCGACGTGCGGTTCACTGTTCATAAGCAAAAAAAAATAATTAAAATACAATTACAAACTACATAGTCTCAAACACACACACACACACATAATTACCTCAAACTACATAGTCTCAAACACACACAAACTACATAGTCTAAAACATACACATTACTCTTAAACACAATATAACACAACATAATTACCTCAAACTTTGAACATACATAACACAATATTCTCAAAATCAAACACAATAGGTCTAAACTTTAAACATAACTTCAAAACCGAAAAAGTTGCTCGGTTGAACTGAAGAAATCGGTTTAAATCGAAGAGAACCACACAAAAAATTTAAACCACCCCAAAAAACTAGAACAGGGAACCGCCTGGTTTAATTAAAATCGGATAGTTTTTCAAAAATCAGACGGTCCAACCCGGTTCAAATACTGTTCATATGCATTTCGATTTTTTAGCTGAACCAAACCGGACAGGAGCCCGATTACCAGTCGGACCCGGTTGAACCGCCGGTCCGGTGCTGATAACACTGATCCGTACTTGTATACGCATCTGGGTTGTATTCACTATTCAGTAATATATAAATGACGCCTTACTTATTTACTTCTTTCGTAAATATTTTATTTATTTCTGTTGAGTGATATTAGTTTTGAACTAAAAGTAAATAAATGAACCTATAATTATTCAAATAATATAATATGATTTAATCACATGATATCTTTTGTGATTTTCCAACACGGGATATGCATTAGTGTAGACAAAAGTTGCTCTAGCCAATTTTCTTCTAAATGATAGTTTATTTAAAAAAATTTAATAATTAAATGTACAATTATGTCATAACAGGTGATGCACAATCGATTTGATTGTCAAAATAGCAATTACCTTAATAAGTAGTAGATCACAAAAAGATTTGCAGTGTAACTGAAGCGTACGTTAATGTTAAATTATAATAGAAGAAGCATGATGTATGTTTTAAAGTACAATTATTTTGCTTATATGCGATGCAGTAACTTTGTTGGATACGACAAAACAAAAGTATATCATCCGTAAAATAAATCTAGTTAATTAGGGCATTCTTTTGTTGCATGTCTGCTCTCCATATATGTCTAATCGCATGTAATGTAAACTTATTTGCATAAAATAGGGTCTAAATGTCAAATTTAGGTATTACAGTATTTAAACTTCTATTTTTTTTATCATAGATGTTGGATTATGTAATATACACGCAATGGTTAGGGCAAAACATAATCACGGTTGCCTTAGCGATAATATACACGCAAAACATAATCACGGCAAAACATAATATACACGCAATAAGTTACCTCTGGAGCGATTGCCTTAGCGGAAGTGGATCTGTCTGAGGTTGGGATCACGGTCTATCGGATAGGAAGACACGCCACGGGTTAAAGGACAGTGACCTAAGTTTCCACAGCTGCTGACCTCTGTCTAAACTGTGGGTGACTATCTGTCTATCTGTTGTTCTTAATTAACCTCATCTGAGGGAGAGCACCCCTTATATATAGATATATAAAGGGATAGAGTTTAAGGCCAGTATCATATACCAGGCTTACATGAATGATCTCCCACTTATGGGAGACTCATTAACCTAAATCCAACATCTCTCACTCGCACAAAGTGGGGGGTGCTCATTCATCAAGCCAGCACCTAAGAGAACGAATTCTCCTTATACAGTTAAGTCACATACGAGGAGGCAGTCGTGCGACCGACAGACACAACGAGCAAGGTATTGCGCATCTGTTAAGAGTTGCAGTGACTCGCGGATCTCACACCATCAGTGGATTTGTGCACTTCACCCTTGACCATGTAATATTTCTCAAAGTTTGACCACACAATGATCTTTCAAACCTGTACATCTGCATTGTGCCCACAACTGCATGTTAAGATCTTTAGATAAAAAATTTAAGAGAAAAATAGATAAAACTGAAATAGATATATTTTCTACTTAACCTATTGTTACACCAAATGCATATATATATATATATCCTAAAACTAGTCGTTGGTAACTTCCTATATATATATATACTTAAACATTGACTGTATATATATATATCGTTAACCTTCGACGTACCTATACTTATATCCTAACATTGTCCATACTTGATTTGCTTTTGAAAACACTTTGAACTTCTTTGCGTCCTTGAACTCCTTTGCCTTGTTTGAACACATGAATCTACGATTTCAGTTCTGATAATCTATTGATGCTTCTCTGACTGACCAGACTATCTAGCTATCTATCATTCAAGCCAAAGCACTAGTTTTGCTTCACACACAAATGTATCCATATCAAACAGATTAAAAAAAAAAAAATCTTATACTCATAATGCAGTTATATTAGAAACCTTCACATATGATATTATCATAAGCACACATCATGAATCATTCACTTAATGTTTTCACTATAAAGACTCCTGCAAATGTATCATAGATTACACATCAAATATATCTCACACATGTACTTAACATAACTGAACAATTTCTTTGATATTCATCACATCATCATACTAACCTGGCACCAGTCTTCCTTTCTCTGAATTATCTATCATTTTTCCGAATTGAGAGTTTGATTTCTTCTTTCTTCTTTCTCTCTTTTTATATTTTGTTTTCACTACAGTTATTTTACCTTGACAAGAGAGTTTTAGCTCTTATCTTACCAATACAGTTGGATGGTTTCATCCATCATCTTTTCTTCCTCAAGAGTGTGAACACAAGTATCTTGTCGTTCTCTTGTGCACATAACTCTATTTTTGGAACCAAACTGTACCCTATGTCAAGTCAGTGATCTTGATATTTCTTGAGGTGCAGAGAAGAGGACGAACACGTATAAATGGCAATATAAATGATGAGAAAACTCAAAGAAAAGCAGTTACATACCAGTATAGGATAAAGAAAATTCAATGGAACTCACCGATGCATAATAAGTAGGATTTATGGAAAACATAGTAATGACAACAAATGTAATGCTCATGTAGATGACATCAATGATCATGAACTATTAACTGCATGATCAAATAATCATGATCCCTTAAATCTGATTGAATAAGATCATTCAATGGAATAGAACAAGGCGCTTTTAAGACTACAAACGATACCAGCTGCTGAGAGGACATATCAAGTCATGGATAGATACAAGAATTACGTGAACCTATTCATGTGCTCAATGCAGAGGTGAAGACAACTGCTGAAGTTCTTGAACCGAAAACACACCAAGCTTCTTTCTCCATGGCACAAATGTCTTTTCTGTTAATGGTTTCGTTAACACATTAAGCACATTCTCATTTGCTGGAACAAAGTTGACTATGAGTTCCCCAGATTGAACTTTTTCTCGGATGAAGAACAGATCAATCTCCACATGCTTCATCTTTGAATGATGAACCAGATTTTCTGTCAATGCTACAACACTAGTATTATCACTCCATATCACTGGAGGAGATGGTAGAGTCAAACCTATTTCTAGAAGAAGAGACTTCACCCACATGATTTCACACAGATAATTAGCAATGGCACTGAATTCGGCTTCATCACTGGACCTAGAAACCACTGACTGCTTCTTGGAGCTCCAGATGATGGGGTTACCATTGAGAAGAAGATAGTGGCCAGAGATGGACAAGGAGAACATCAGACCAGTGACAAGGAGATGGACCAGTGACACATCAGTAGAGGAACAAGGAGCTGAGCGAAACAACAAACCATGATCCAGTGGGCCTTTCAGATATCGGATGACATGAATAACAACAGACCAGTGACTAGAACACGGTGCCTGCATATACTGACTTAACTTGTTGACAGCAAAGTTAATGTCAGACCTGGTGATACATATATGTTGCAATGCACCTATAGTACTTCTATAGAGAGACTCATCATGAAACAATTCAGTCCACTGATCCATACCTGAGCGAGTGATGCACGTACCTATCATAGGAGTAGGAAAAACATTTGCATCAGACAAACCAACCTTAGATATCAGCTCCTGAATATACTTCTTTTGATTAAGAAGCAAATAGTCTTCTCCAGTGGAAACTTCCACTCCTAGAAAATAATTAAGATAAGGGAAAAGTATGAAAACGATGTAACATGTTTGCCTAAAGTGGTAAATGCGTCTCATTGTTTGTTTTTGATGTAGTATGTTTCGTGGTGTAGGTTTTTGATGAATTCCGTTTGTATCCGTTTAAAAAATCCGTTAACAGCATGCATGCCTTGCACGTGACTTTTTGTGTATGTAAAAAGACAAAGATGACCCTGACTTCTTCACCTATTATATTCAGTATTTCTCATCCATTGAAGTATTCGGTGTCTTCTTCAACATTCTTCTCCAAAGTGTTCGTCCGTAGCTTCCCCAAGTCTTCGACCCGTCATTGTCGGATCTCCTGGTCGCCAAGGAAGAATGGGATCCGGTCATGAGACACTTCCAAAGTTATTTAATTGAGCTTGAGGTTGAAGCTGAGAATGTTCTGTTAACCCGACACCAGGTAGTCAAAGCAAACAAAGAGAAAGAAATATATGTTGTTTCTTTATCATTACGCTATGATAAAATCTTATCCCTGGCTGAATTGGTGAAGAAGTTGAGGATTCAGAACCGATTTTGATAATTATCCCATTTGAAGTATTTTTATAATCGTATTTCATTTGATAAAAAAAATGCTAACAGTCTTTGATGAATTAACAACAGATGCTTCAACTATTATCTCTTTCAGGGACTACGTACCCATTGCATTCGTTGATTGTAAAAGAAAATAAGTAGACAGTTCCTTATCAAGTCCTTACTCACTACTTGGACTTATCCATCTTTTGTTATTATCAAAGATGTAACAAAGTATTAGACTTGTTTTGCTTGTTAGTACGTGCTTTCCCTTTCTCTTTGTGCAAATATTAAATAAGTTGCTCATTACTTTTGTTGCTGTTGTTGAGGCAGCTTGTTGAAAATGATACTAACAACATTGCGAAAGAGGGCTCGTACAACAAGAACTAGTGTTCCAACTCCTTTCGAGGCACTGATGAAGGGCATGGGTGGCTTTGGGTCTAGATCCCTAGTGCAAGAGGTGTGTACATCATGTGGCAGCCATGACACGAATGAACGAACCTGGATGATGTTCCCAGGCACTGATGTATTTGCCAGTATTCCATTTCATGCTGCTCATACAATCTTAGAAGAAGGTAATTGTTGCTTCCTTTTTGTGCCCCTTTATTTTCACCGCAATATATTTTAGCTAAAAGATCTCTCTGCTAATGGAATTCGTGATATCTACATTTACTTTGTGAGTGATAATTGGGGTAACTTTGACATAATATATCATGTTTTGGCTTGAATCGATATCCTTCATTTTGTTGAACTATGAATCTCTTAAAATGCATATGTTCTATTATCATCCTACACAGTGGAATTCGATTAATGCTAATAAGTATAAGAGAAAATGAAAATAATGTTATCACGAAGTCTTGTGTTCTGTCATGACCAAATTCTTAATTTTGTCATGACCAAATTCTTAATTATGTTGTGTTCTATGTAGTTTATAGCATATTTGTGTTTTGACCCGCATACGTATATGTTTATGTTTAAGAATGTAATAAGAAAAGCATTTTGGTTTAATAAATATTGAAGGACTCTTATCATTGATGCAGATCAGAAAGAATTAGATTTTGATTCGAAGAAGCTACAGAGCTATGTTAAGGAGAACAGATTTGCTGTCTCCAGGCAAAAAAAACACAGATTGCTACAGTTTCAGCTGCCAAAGTATAAATGAGTAAATACATATAGAGGGTAGTTTTGGTATTTTCGTTTTTTGTTATTTCAACGTTCAAATTATATATCACGTGAGCAGTACGTGTCAACTTTTAACGGATAAATTAACAGAAAAACTAACGTTTCTTCAAAAACCAACAGAATGAAACATCCTACATCAAATACCCGCGGCCCAAAACAAATTACATCGCTTACCACTTTAGGCAAACATGTTACATCTTTTTCATACTTTTCCCTTAAGATAACCCAGATCTTTTAGCTTGAAGTGATCATTGATAGAACAGATAACTTGTTCAACCATTGACGAGGATGAACCTGTGATGACAATATCATCTACATAAAACAAGTAACAAAACAAAACCATGATCAGATTTCTTAATGAACAAACAACTATCATCAGTAGAAACATGAAAGCAAAGAGACTGAAGAAGATAGGATTTCAATTTTTCAAACCAGGCACGCGGAGCCTGTTTCAAACCATGCAGGGCTTTCTGTAACTTGCAGAATAAAAGAGCAGAACCAGATGAGAAAGGCTGCTCAAAACAAGGCGGTTGCACCATGTAAACCTCCTCGGTCAGATCTCCATGAAGAAATGCATTATTGATGTCCACCTGTCGTAAGCATCACATATGAGTTAGCGCAAGAGACAATAAAATCCGAACAGTTGCAGCCTTCACAACAAGACTGAAAGTATCCTGAAAATCAAATCTAGCCTTCTGGGAAAAACCTTTAGCAACCAGCTGAGCCTTGTGCCTAGCTATGCTTCCATCTACATGTCTTTTAATTTTGAACAACCACTTACACCCAATGGGAATCCTTCCAGCAGGCATAGAAACCACATTCCATACTTTATTATCTAGCAAGGCACTCATCTCATCATGAATATCATTGGCCCACTGTGGAGAAAGCAAGGCTTAATGAATCGATAGAGGTTCTCTAGAAGATAAATACTCAGTAGAAACACAAGTAGACGTAAGAGGTTGTAAAGATGTCTTGCATCGTGTCATCATTGGATGAGTGCTCAATACAAGAGCAAATGATTGAGCCTTTAACAAAGAACCAGATGCAGGTGGATTTTGCATCGAATAGTGTAATGATTCTAACGGAGATATAGTGACTAAAGAGTCATGATGAGGAATATACCGCACAAAAGCAGGTGCAGAGGAAGAAGTGCCCACACAATGAGGTTGAGGTGGAGAACAAGCAGATGAAGAGGGGGATACCACCGATCGAAAAGGAGCAGAGTCATGGGATGTTGGAATATCAGGAGAAACTGCATAAGACTCACCAAAGAAAGGTTTTGAAGCTGGAACAGATTTAGCAGAAAGAGAACCAAAGAACTCACCATGAGGATCAACAAAAGGAAATGTCATTTCATGAAAAACAACATTTCTAAAGACATAGATCCTACTAGATGATGAGAGACATTTATACCCATGACGCTTAGAGCAATATCCTAGAAAAACACAAGCCTCAGAACGAAAAGAAAATTTGTGATTCTTAAACGGTCTGAGATGAGGAAAACATAATGAACCAAAGACACGAAGAAAATAGTAATCATGTTTAGTTTTAAATAAAAACTCATGGGGATAAAGATTACCAATGGAAGATGAAGGTAGGCGATTAATCAGAAAGACAGACGTGAAGAAAGCATCTATCCAGTAATGAAGGAGAACAGATGACTGAGCAAGAAGAGTCAGGCGAAGCTCTACAATATGACGATGCTTGTGTTCCACCATACCATTCTGTTGACTGGTGTAGGGACAGGTGACACGATGCATAATTCCATGTTGAGCAAGATAAGAGGACAAGAACTGAAACTCCACACTATCATCAGACTGAACAGCTTTTAGAGAACAACCAAGCTGCTTCTCGGCCAGTACATGAAACTCTACAAACGCATGAGCAACATCACTCTTTTTGGCCAAAAAATAAATCCACGTATACCTACTGTAAGCATCAACCACACTAAGATAATAGTTAGAATTGCTGGATGTGTAGGGAGAGGGTTCCGAAACACCAATCTGAACCAGTTCAAGAGGAGCATTATATTGAGTTTCAAACGACAAATGAGGTTGATGTTTACTTTTACCTATAGCACAAGTCGAACATTCAGAAAAAATATGTTTAACATGAAGATCATGAAGACGCAAATTTTTTGTCAAAATGGAATTCGAAGGATGTCCAAGTCTCATATGCCACAACTGATATGAACCTTTGGGACTTAAGGATGCAACAAAACATTTAAAAGAAGAAGGAAGATAATCATTCATCATATCATTATCAGCATTCACACAATCAAAATTATCTGTAGGTCCAGCGTATAAAGAATTATTATCAACCAAAATATTTTTATTGATTTCACTTTGTGAGGATGTAACCCTACTTGGAATAACATTTAGAGTAGAATTCAATTGACCAGACACTGCAACATTATTATTAATAGAACGACTACAAAACTGAAACGAATTAACAAATCAAGTTGATACAAGCCATCACACACAAATCCGCGAAGAAGCACTTTGTGCGACATGGAATCTCTAACCAAACAATGTGACGCATTAAACTCAAAGTAGACTTGATTGTCCTTACCAATCTGAGAAACAAAGAGGAGATTCTTAGTAACACTGGGAGTATATAACATATTATTTAAGATAAGATGCTTAAACTGAGTAGGAATCATGGAAGATCTAATCGCAGAAATACGTAAAGATGAACCATTCCCTACCAGTACCTTACATGGACCTGTGTACGGAGATGTCACCTTTGGAACAGGATGAGAATTAGTAAGATGGTTTGTCGCTCCAGAGTCAGTATACCAGTTTGCATCAGTGTGAACTACAGGAGCAACACATGCAAGATTTGCTTGCGGCGAGGGCAATATGTTGGGCTGACCACTTGATGAGTTCGTTGAGACCATAGGAGAAAAGGCATACGAACCTGATGGCAGGTAATTACCATAGAGAGCTGGTGTGGGCGTATGATAAGGAGGAGGATAAACCATAGGAGGTACAGCTGAAGGCATGTATGGATGAATAACCGGAGCATGATGTGCAACACCAGGAGATGGGGTGATCGGTGGAACTAATTGGTGCGGATATGCAGAGGTTGGAGACGGTTGATATGCAGCAACATGACTTTGATATGGAGAGGCATCATCCCCTGAATCAACCCATTGAGCAGATGACAGATTTGCAGAAGGTGCGGAAGAGCATGAATTAGCACGATCGGTGACTCCATTAAAGTGCACGTTGAATCGTTGATAACATCTATGCACTAGATGTCCAAATTTCCCACACAATTGACATTGTGTTCTATTTCCTCCATATCCCCTTCCACGACCACGTCCTCTGCCAGAATTACCTTGCTGATAGGCTCCTGTAATATAGTGTTGCTCTCCTTGATGCTGCGATCGTACCGGTTGTGAAGTATTTCTCTCACCAGTGACAGGAGAAGCATTAACAGAGTGCATAGAATCATAAGTTTTTGGACCAGTAGTGTGATTTACCGCAACAATCGTTGTAACAACTGAATCAAAGATCATATCAGACTGCCTAGATTTGGCATCTAATAGAACTGAGCTCACAGATGCTATATCATAAGGATTTCTACTTGCATGTATTACAGAAATCACATTATCGAACTGACCTTTCACACCAATAAGAATGATCAAAATCTGATGCATCTCCTCAATTGGATGTCCATAGCTGGCGAGACTATCACAAGTAGTCTCAATGTCGGTTAGGTAATCACGCATTGACTGACGAAGTAGCTTCCGGAATTTCAGACGATCATATAAATGTATAATCCGAGTGGTTGATGAAGACGAAAAATCCCTGTGCAGTTTTTGCCAAATAGATTATGCATTCATACAACCAATCAGACATCGACTAACCTGGGGAGATACAGACGCCAGCAGCCAAGACGCTACCGAACTGTTAAGCTGCATCGATTTTCCATACGTTGGATTGGCTTGATCACGACCATTGTTGTCACAAAAAAATTGTGGAACATCCGCGGTTCCATGCAGATATGCTTCAAGATTATATCCACGGACTGAGAGCAGAACCTCTTGCTTCCAGGACTGAAAGTTTTCTTCTCCAACCAATTGCACAACATTCTTGTTTGCAAATGGTGGAGTAGCGTCTTCCATGGATGACCGCAAGGAAGACGGCGTGGCGTAGGGTTGTGGTGGACTAGGGTTGTGGCGGCCTAGGGTTGTGGCAGCCTAGGGTTACAGCGGCACAGAATCAACCTTGCTCTGATACCATGTTAAGATCTTTAGATTAAAGATTTAAGAGAAAAATAGATAAAACTGAAATAGATATATTTTCTCTGATACCTATTGTTACACTGAATGCATATATATATATATATATATATCCTAAAACTAGTCGTTGGTAACTTCCTATATATATATCCTTAAACTTTGACTATATATATATATATCGTTAACCTTCGGTATACCTATACTTATATCCTAACACTACAACCTATGTCGCAGCTGACAACCGTCTAGTGAACACAATATTGAGAAGATCCCATAATGAGCATCCCCTTCCCACGAAACCATTAACACAATTCAACTCGCTTTTCTAGAACTGGGTCTAAGGTACGTGTGGGGCACCCATCGAGGACGTACTAAGATAGAAAACATTGAACTGAACTTCAAGTCTCTGTTCAGAGTAGTGAGGGTACGTTCGTGGCTCTTACGCGAAGAGATCTACGTCTCACATGATTCTGAGTTAAGATCACGTCTCGGGTCATACCCATGGTCGATTTTGGGTGCGCCGCGGTATGGAACGGGCGCTACAACATATCACCTTTCCTATGGAGCATATGTCCAAATTTTGTACAGATGTCCATCAGGCACACAGAGTACCCGAACTAGAAGTCACAAAGACTCCCATCACACCATTTTAGTGGATAGACGAACCATAGTCTGATGTAGTGAGAAAACAGATAGCTCCAGACACAAAGTCCTCTCTGGTCATCCCAACGGACTTCCAAAAACTAGAAGTCATCACAAACCTCACCCAGCCACAAAGGCATAGAAGTTATCACCCGTGTGAGAGGGTGACCAAATCCACTTTGACAGATATTAAGAAACAATCACGGAAATGAACACACAAAATACTCAAACTGCGAAAACATGCATACTCAAATATAATTTAAGTTAAAGAACATTGTTTGGGAAATATAATTAATGAAGTATATCAACTAAGTCTACACAGTCCTTGAGACTTCACATGTCTCACAAATGACTCCCTCTTCAAGGGTTTGGTGAAAGAGTTCGCAACCATTTCTTCAGTAGACAAATACTCCAAATTTATCATCTTGTGCCTTACCATGTCTCTAACATAGTTTTACTTGATATCATTGTGCTTTGACCTATTGTGGTACTCTGGATCCTTTGTAGCGGAGATCACAACCTGATTTTCTGAGTAAACTAGGATCGACTCAACTGGACTCCTACGGCTCAACAATCGATCTAGGAGTCTGCTCAGCCATACAGCCTCTTGAGTCATCGTCGCAACAACCACAAATTCGACTTCAATAGTAGACAATGTGGTACAGGACTGCTTCTTGCTCATCCATGATATTGCTCCATTAGAGAGCAAGAACACAAAACCCGAAGTGGATTTTCTCTCATCCAAGTCACCACCGTGCTCTGCGTCGCTGTACCCAATTATACGGAAATCCTCTGACCTCCGTAAGTCTCTTCCAAAACACAGGGCATAGTTGACGGTGCCCTTAAGATATCGCAAAACTGTTCGAGGAATCATGTGTGTAAGCGGCGCACACCCATGGGTGCATACAACTAAGGGCCAGACTTCCTCCAGTCTAAAGCTCATATGGAGTGGAGTCAACCATCTTCGGTGGCACACAGTTCAGGATGTAGGCAGTAGTCTTAAAAGCGTCTCCCCAAAAGGATATCAACAATTGAGTCTGCGCCATCATCGACCGGACCATGTCAAGAAGCGTTCTATTGCGTCTCTCTGCAACACCATTTTTCTGAGGGGTGTAGGGAACCGTCTACTGATGAATGATCCTCTTTTGGGTGCATTCATCGTTGAATTTCACTTAAAGGTACTCTCTTCCACGATCAGTGTGGATGGTCTTAACCTTCCGATCTAATTGACTCTTAACCAAATTCAAAATTGATCTGAAGCAACCTATTGTCTCGGATTTATGGGAGATCAAGTAGACGAATCCATAACGGGTATAATCATCTGTAAATTTGATGAAATATATTGCTCAATGTCGAGCCCTAACACTAAGCAGGCCACAGACGTCACAATGAACTAATTGCAAAGGATATTCATCTCTTGGGGCCTTACCAAAAGGCTTTAAGGTGGCCTTTTCTGCTATACAATTAACACACGTAGACAACTCCACAGGTGAATTTCAGGCAGCAAGCCCCGTTGGGCCAACTGCTGCATTCTTTGTTGGCCAATATGACCTAATCTAGCGTGCCAATCATTCACATCGCAAACATTTCCATTAGTAGAAGAAAGCATAAAATTATTATTGTTGCATGATTCCAAATCCAAAACAATAAATCTACCAGAAACTATCTCAACACCAAATAGAGTTGATCCTAAAGATAATTGGACGGAAAGTTCATGAAAAGACAATTTAAAACCGAATTTCATTAATCCTAAGACTGAAATAACATTTTGGCGAATCGGCGGACTATAGAGGACATCATATACGACTAGGACTTGAGCATCGCGCAGATGCAGCTCATAAGTTCCAATCCCTTCGACTTCAACACGAGAGTTCACTAGAAAGCGTCTCAGTACTAGAAAGACAAAGTTCACTAGAATTGCCAACGAGATATACCTATCATGCTGGTTCAGGGCATGCACTCGCAATGTGTTCCTTTTGGTCACAGTTGAAGCAACTCCTGGACTCAGGCTTCTTGGCTCAACGCGGACGCTTTTGCCATATGAATGATGCCATATGAATTTCAGCCTTAGGCCCTGTAGCATTGAGACATTCCTCTTCTAGCTCAATGTGCCTTCGAACGTGTTCAAAGGAGTTGAGCCCTTCAGAGTGGGGCATTTGAATCTTCATATGTTCCTAGAAGTTAGGCAAAGAACGGATCACGTCCTGGATTTGCTTCTCATCGGTCAGGGGTTGACCGACCTCCTTGAGTTTTGCAATCCTGTTGGCCATGTGCCTAAATGTTGTCTCATGGAGTGTTGAGGATTCATTTTGTAAGAATCAAACTTGATGTTGAGAGAACATAGTTGCGCAGTTGTATAAACACCAAATTTATCCTGCAAAGCATTCCACAGGCCTTTAGCTATGTCTTCCAGCTCAAATTCACACAAAATATCATCATCCATTGTACTCAGCATTGTAGCGCGCGCCTCAGCGTCCTTAGCATCCCACTCATCATAGAAGGCCTTTTGCTGATTCGTTAAACCAATGTTGGTTCTTTTCTTGATCTTCTTGATGTGGTCAATTGACATTTGCTCAATCAGGACTATCTGTATACGCTTACTCCATATTTTGTAGTTGTCACCGTTAAGTCTAAGATCTTCGTTCAGCTCAGCGATGATGTGCTTCGTTGCGACCATATTTCACCGACTAAAGGAAATTTGATTAGGATCATGGATACACAAGGAACAATGTTCTAATGCATGTAAAAAAGACAAGTCGCAGGGACTGGGGATGTGGCCACAAAGGCCACGACAACCAGTCACATGGCCACATCCACGAATGTTGTGGCCCCTGCCTGAAGTGGCTATATCCACGAAGGTCAGGCAGGTTTATTATTTCTTCTTGACCTAACATATATCCATAAGAAAATGGTGACCGTTGAACCGTAGACCCAACAGAACTTGGGCATCCCTTAGGGTTACGATCATTTCACCCTAACGAAGGTGGAATGTTTGAGTCTCTTGTCTCCACCTCTGAGTAAGAGCATGCACTAACCCCGCATTGACCTTGATACAGGATATTTCTGCCACCTATCCCAACCCAAATGACCCAATGTTGTATCATCGGATCTACTATCCAACCTTTACACACTTACCATTACTTATTTTAACAACGGGTACTAGAATTAACCTATAATTTTATTTGTAGTTTAATATATAAAAATAATTAACAATAACACTTAATTCCAAATAAGCTTTGGGTAATTGTAACCTCAATGGCCTACATTAACATATGATGTGGTTGACTATACAATAGGGAAAGATACAACGATTGGATGAGTTGCCCTAACCACGGTAAATTATTTTTAGCCAAAATTTGAATAACTGGGTTTTCAAAATTATTTAAATAATGCATTATAGCGTGACAAATGTATAACGATACATTTATGACTTCTAGGTACGTCAAATTAACAAATTATTTATGGGGTATAATATGACTTCTGAGGTACCTAAATGACTTTTATTCCTATAACAATACAATATTTTATTAATATCATATGTTTTTTGCATACATAAATTATACTTCAAAAATATTATTCAGGTGTCTTAAACTGTCTAATTTAAAAATATCAATTATAATTCATTATTTATATTTACATTTTTTAAAAATATCATTTTTCCTAAATTAATTGTAAGTATAAACAACAACTCCAAAAAGTAATATTTATACATTAGAGAGTTTAAGGTTCCCGAATAACATTTTTGAATTATAATTTAGGTACGTAAAAGATATGATATTAAAGTGAGAAAACATTGTATTGTTATGACATGGTCACAAATTTAAATTTGGGTTGGAATACAATTTTATAAAAAATAATGTTTTCACTTGAGTAATTAGTGTATTAAATATCACTTAAGTACGTAAAAAAATATTCAATATCATTAGTATAGAGGAAGAATGTACTGTTCTAACTGTTAGAGGTCTTGAGTTCGAATTTTGTTGAAGCTTTACTTATGTGGTTTCCTACTGCTTAAAAAAAAGTTACAACAAAGCTTCGAGACCTCTAAGTATTAGAACATTAGATCTTCCACTAAGACAAAGTTACTTAATTGTATATTAACACGTACCCGCGGATGCGGATCACATTCACGAGTAAGATTTAACAAACGTGAATGACATCTGGTGGGCATATTTTAGTAATACGTTTTCAAAACTGAATATTTTTCTATTTAGTTTTAAAATGGGATATATTTTAAGGAAACAATTCTAAGGCAGTGGTACTAATAATCTTTTGTACTGATTTGAATTAGATTTTGTAGTTATTTATAGAAACTTATCTATAATTGATATAATATATTAGATATAGATATTTTTAAGACAATATTCTTCCTCTTTTCTCTCTATAAATTCATAATTTCGCAAATAATACATGTTATAAGAAATGTTTATAATCTACAAGTTGAACTTTAAGTGTTTAGACAATTTGCTAGTTCAATAATTGTTCAACAAATTGTTAATTTAATTTTTGGATAATAATCTTTTAGGTACCTAAGAATCTATGTTTTATAACATAGGTATTTTTTACAACCATTAGTTTTGGGCAAAATGTAAAACTTTGTTTGACATTAACAAATGTGTACTTTGTCTTATTGTTGCAAATCGGTATATAAATTTTGTCTTAATGTTTAAAAGTGACATATGTAGTTTGCCTTAATTTTTCCCATTCGGTTCAAAACTAACATAGCAAAACTTTTGGAATTCAGGTACCTAAAAATCCAACTTTTATCCTAAGATACTTATTTGTAAGAATATAATTTCTCACGTACCTTAAAATTTTTTATCTTTCACTGTACATAAAGTTGAAATTTGCGAGAACCGTAAAATTGTTGTGAAATGGTAATAAAGCCATGTACGTATCTATTATGTGTCAGCTAACAAATTGTATATTTTACAAAAGTTCAAGTAACAAACAAATTTCCGCAAAAACAAATTAGCAGATCGCAAATTACTCAAAACGCAAATTACAAGTAATTTAAATAGAGCTAGAAAATTGAAATGTATGTAAATTAAAAAGATTTCAGTAGCAAATTGTAGAAATTCAACTAACAAGTAGCTACTTAATACCATAAAAAAATTTAAATTATTTATATATATTTAAAATATATGTGAAATATACATTTCAATTAAATGTTAAAAAGTATCTTTCAAAAAATATAAAATACGGAAATATCAAATTACCGTTCCCAAGTCGTTTTCGAATTAGATTTTACTGCTTGCAATTCTTTCTTAGATATATACCATAGATATATACCATAGTTATCACAACATGACTGGATGTCGAACGGCGAGGGAGACGGTTCACGATTCATCTGGTCCAACCGTGGTCGTTCATTAATCTGACAGGTTTATTGATATAGTATTAAAGCAGTGCTAGGAGGACAAGAAAGCACTAAAATAGATCTAAACCCCTAGTAATAAAGCAGATCTACAACCCTTAGCGAGCAGATCTTTGAAGAAATTCTCCACGGCACAACAAGCATATCTGCAACAGATGAGGACAGGCGGGAAGAGTTTCGTTCTAGGAGACAACCAAGCAGATGTGCACCTCCCAGCCCCCACCGACCACTCCCTCACAGACTCCCACCGACTGTCCTCCTGCCAGCTCACACCCAGCCCGCACTCGCTCCCGCCCCTCCCAGGCCGCCTTCGTCCCTCCTCACAGCCTATTTCCGTTTTTCTTCTTAGCTTTCCTCGTTCACCCTATTCAATTGTATAAAATTATAAACCCTAATTCTTTCTCTCATTTTTTTTAATTACACCAGAGAACCGCCCAGTTCTCTAAAAATGGATCGTTTCTCCACAAACCGCACGATTTTCACCTTTTGAACCGATTTTCTTTGCAATTCGTTCTTTTGAGAGAATCACATCGTTACTATGACTTGTTCATGGTTTGACTGGGTCTGATCGTCGATCCAGTCCGGTTCTAATATCTATAGTATATACTATACAATTTATGTTATTTTTGCTATTTCCTTTTACATGCATGGTCTGTTGTTTGTGTCAATTTACAAAATGTTATATTTGCTTCTTTTTTTCATTATTCTTGTGGATTGAGCGAGTTATACTTTCAATCAATAATATTTTCATCTTAACTTTTTAGAAAAAAAAAGAGATAAATCATCTACGTTAAATTTAAGCTTTCATATATTTTAAAATCATTTATGGCCCGTTCGTTTGATGGATTTGGCCCGGATTTGGGCTTACGGAATCTGTAAGCCCATGTTCGTTTCAAGGAATTGGCAATTCCTTGGAAATGGAATCCGGGCGGTCCGGGCTTAGGGAATCCGGGTAAAAACCTCGGATTCCCTAAGCCCACACGGGTCGGAATCCGGATTCCGCATCCAAATGACTGAATTGCCCTCGTGATTTTGAAGTAATTACTCCCCTGCCATCGTTGATTTGCGAACCTCTGAATGACAGAAGCTGAACCTCTGAAGCTGAACCTCGTTTCTGCGATTCATTGATTTGCGATTCACCTGCCAAATTGATTTTCCGTAAGAATCCGTTTAGTAGATCTTTATTTGTTCATGTTGTGGCAAGATTCAGCCACAATACCCTGCTATATGTATTGGATTATTCGAAGCTGAGCTTCGTTCTCAGCTCTTCTAATCCAGCTTCTTGGTATCTTTAGGTTGTGAAATCATGTCTACTCCAGCAAGGAAGAGGCTGATGAGAGATTTTAAGAGGTTGCAGCAGGATCCACCGGCAGGCATCAGTGGTGCACCCCGTGATAATAATATTATGCTCTGGAATGCTGTCATTTTCGGGTATGGTGTTGATGATTCCCCTTTTACAATTGATTATTTGATCTGTTGGGTCTTCTCATTAATCGCCAAAGCATAGTTGTGATGACATGTTTGTCTGTTTTGATCTGGTTTTGCTGGCAGTCCTGATGATACTCCTTGGGATGGAGGTGAGTTGAACTTACCACTGTATTAGTCTACTTGATAAATGTTTGGTTTGAAAGAACTGGCAATATGCTTTGAAACCTTGTACTAGGTTTTGGATAAAGTTGAACATAATTAGCTGTTCTTTTTTATTGTCTCTGTGTAAGTTTGTGAGTAGAGCTAATATTTGTTTACCCTGTTTGGGTTCCTGAAGGTCAATTGTTTGAAGAGAGTCTCACTATCATTGAGCGGGTTTGACTGAGCTGTAAAACTGTTTTCTGCAGCGTTAGTTAAATTTGCTGCTTCACTCACATACTTAAGCAAGAACCTTGTCCATATTTGATCCTTCTTATAAAAGATGTTAGTGATTCTCAATTCCAGGTGGAGGAAAACCTTTATTATCTTTCAAAAGAAAATATGTTCATCATTGACCTCAGATTGTGTAATTTATGCTAGCTACTGATATCGTTTTCTAATGCTTATAAAATCGATCCTTTCAAGACTAACTATTTGCATCGTGTTTTGTTTGTATAATTCTGTCACTCTAATTTGTATTTGTTACTGGGTCTACAGGTACGTTCAAGCTCATTCTTCAATTTTCAGAAGATTATCCAAACAAGCCACCATTTTCTGAAATTGTGCAGTTTATGCTGATGGAAGCATCTGCTTGGACATACTGCAAAATCAGTGGAGTCCAATATATGATGTTGCTGCAATTCTGACATCCATCCAGGTATGGTAGAAGTCTATGGGATATCTTGCATTTGCTAAGAATCTTCATATGATACATGTTTATGCCAATTAAATTAAGATCAACCATCACATTTATACTATTTATTTATAAAGGGTGCACTAGAGGAAGTGGATTCTACTATTAATTTTTAATTTTTCCCTTGCAAATTGATCAATTTAAAACTTGAACTCATGATCTCTTGATTTACAAGTAAAGATATCAAACACTAGACTATGTTAATGCCAATGTATATATTATACTGTTTAGATATTTCTGCCAAACCGATAATGTAAATGTATATGTTGATTCTCTTGTTCATTGACACATGTGAAGAACTAACTTTTTTTTTTCACTGACTGCAGTCATTGCTGTGTGACCCGAACGCAAACTCCCCTGCAAATTCAGAGGCTGCTCGTATGTTCAGTGAGAATAAGTGTGATTATAACCGAAGAGTGAGGGACGTCGTGGAGCAGAGCTGGACAGCAGACTAATTGTATCGACTGGGCTCTATCAGACAAAGATAAGTTGGTGTGGTAACAAGTTTGATACACCACAAGACAAAATCCAGACATGTTGTTTGAAATTGTTCCTCCCTTTTATGCATATTAGTGAATGACTGCAAGCATGGTTTGTAAGAAATGTAAAACCAATAATTTGTGTTGTGAGCTTGTTTGTCTTGTAAGATGGGTTGGGTTGCTGAAGATAATTGAATCTGCGAGGACGGAGGGACGATCCTGATTATCTTGCAAATAGTTACAACTGTTGGATTTGTTGTTAATTACATCTTCTGTGTTAAAAGGGTTTCTTCTCTTTGAATAAGATATGGTTATAATTAATAAATTGGTCTTTTTAAAAAAATTAAATAAATAAAAATTTCGTTTTAAATATTTTTTTTTAAATAAACGTTTTTAATATTTTTAAGTTTTATAATTAATTAATACAAATTATTTTTATTATATACTATACATATACAAAGAGGGGTAAATATGTCATTTTACCACATTCCATTCCTTTTCCGTACACAATTCCACCAAAGAAACAACAGAATTCCTTATTCCGTTCTATTCAATTCCACCAAAAAAACAATTTCATATTCTTAACTCCTATTCCTTATTCCCAATTCCTATTCCGTATTCCGAATTCCGAATTCCGTCAAACAAACGCACCGTTAATGTTTTTTTGGAATTGTAATTTTAGTATTTTTGGGTTGCATGTATTGTTTTATAGTATGTTATCCTAAAACAAAATTTTCAATATTAAAGAAAAAAATATTTTATATAAATATAATTTTATTTTATTTAAATACAAGTTTATATTATTTTAAACTAAAATTTTAGAGTACATTTTTAGTTTGTAAAAGCATTTTCTGTTAAAATTAACAATATGTGATACAGTTATTTTTTGCGCAATGTAAAAAAGTTCAACTAACCAAGTAACCATACCAAAAGAAAAAAAAAACTAAAAATGTTTTTTTTTTGTCAACAACCTCAATACTTCTTATTCAAAAGAGAAACCACGCACTCAAAGCTATCACGGAGGACCATTATTACAATCAACAAATAATATGGTACTACGTTGGGGTGGGGTGCAAGTACCCAATTCTATAAATGCACACTCAATCTGGTTTGTCTAGCTATCCAATTTGCGCTCTCATTAGTTGAACGCAGGATTGCCTTCCAATTGACATTTGGAATTTGTTGCGCAATGACCTTGATGTTCTCACATATTATTTCCAGTCTTCAGTAGTTCATCTTCCCTTGAATTTGCTTCACGAACCTCAAGGAATCCATTTCTACTTCAATTTTATGTCAACATTTATCGACTGCCAGCTTAATGCCTTCCAATACCACTTGAGCCTCTATAATTTCCGTTTTGTCACTCCAAGCTCTTCGGTTTATACCTCCCACCAGCAGGTCACTCTCGTCCCTTGCTACCACACCAAATCACGCGTCACAATTGATTCAGATAACTCCCGCTCCCGGTTTGGTTTATCTTTCGGTTCATCTCTCTCTGTTTTCAGTGTTGCATTGAGGCTCGGTCCTTGGCAACTTCGAGTGTGCTCCTTTGATGGCAAGAACCGACTCAATTGGGTTGAGTCTTTTCCCCTCAAAAGATGTTTTGCATCGGACTTTCTATATATGCCAACACGTCCATATGCATAGACTTTGTCACTCTGCTCTTGCTCTACCCGTGACTCGCCCTTCTATCATTCATTCCTTAATTCACATGTTAAGGGCCGAAGTCTGACTCTGACGAATACCCAACACAATGAACCACCTTGCCACAGTCCACCCACACCCACTGATCATGTGTTCTCTTGTTTCATCAAGCCCACAGATAGGACACTCCACATCCACTATTATCCCCCCTTCGCCTGAGATTTATTCTAACCGCAATCGCATTTGAAAGTAAATTCCACATAAAATTCTTAACCTTAAGCAGAGTGTTTACCTTACATATCATTCTCCATACATCATTATCAGGGTCTAACTCTTGCGATGTGGCTCTGTTCTTCTCTTACAATCAATGATAGGATGACTTCACAATAACGCGCTCATCATTTGTATAGGGCCATATCATTCAGTCATGGAATGATTTAGATCTCAGTGGCATGTTAAGAATGCACTGTGCATCCGTGTCGTTGAAGCTGCCTCGAAGTAATTCCTTATCCCATGTTCGGTTCAGCCCAATCAATTCGTGGACTTCGTGTCCGACAGCTGACCTCTATCACTTGGCCAATCCACTCTAAAACCTGGCTTTGTTACCATCCACATATCCTCAAAGATTTTCGCATTCGTGCCATCTCCACTTTGCCACATCCCCTCCGCAAACAAGATATCTCTGTCATGGACCAGACTCGTCCATCCCCTAGAGTCTCGACCACCCTTCCTAGCCGATCTGAACGCAGTGTTGGGGAAGTATAGTCCCTTGAGGGTTCGGACACATAGCGCCTCTAGTTCATTTAGAATTCTCGCAGTCATCTTTGTGATAAGTGCCTCATTGATAGTTTCCGATTCCCGTAAGCCAAGACCCCCATCGACTTGGATCTAACGACCACCTCCCATCTCTTCCAATGAATTTTCTTTCCTTCATTCGACTCTTCGCACCAGAAGTTTGTAGCATTAATTTTTTAGCACCACGTCCTAGGAAGTTTAGAGACATTCATCACGTATGAGGGAATGGTTGTGATGACTGCCTTTATGAGAACTTCCTTTCCTGTCTAGTTGATGGTTTTTGACCTCCAACATTGGATCTTGTCATAGATTCTACTCTTGATATAGCCCAATGCTTCCTTCTTCAATCGACCCCAAATGGATGGGAGTCCAAGGTATTTTCCAAGGTCCGAAGTACCTTGAATTTGCAGCACCTCTTCGATCTCCTTACAACTGTCATCGTCTGCCCCCTTATTGAAGACCAAGTTCGATTTCACATTGTTTATGCGTTGTCTAGAGGCTCTACAGTACTTGTTCAATATATCCTTCAAAACCTGGGCATTCACCACCGTACCTTTCAAGAAAAAGAGTAAATCATCAGCGAAAAGCAAGTGGTGCAGCTCTGGACACCCCATTTTCAGTGTGAGACCATGCAGACTGTCCATCTAAATGGTATCTTCAATTTGTCTAGAAAGCATGTTCACCAAGAGGATGAAAAGATACAGAGATAAAGGGTCCCCTTGTCGTAGACCACTAGATGTCTGAATGGTACTTGTCCTCCTTCCATTCATCAAAACGTGGTATGATGTCCTCATTATGCATTGTCTCATCCATTCAACCCATCTCGTACTGAAACCTCTCTTCTCAAGGCTTTTCAATAGAAAACCCCACTCGACCCGATCATACGCCTTTTGCATATTCAGTTTCAAGGCACATTCAATTGTATCGTTGCTCCTTCGATTCTTCAAATGATGGAACACCTCGTGACCAATAAGAATATTGTCAAGTATTGCACGACCTACCATAAAAGCGCTCTGATAGGGGGTGACAAGATCCGATAAATAGGGGTTTAACATATTCACCAAGACCTTGGATACAATTTTATATATGAAATTGTAAAGGCTTATAAGTCTAAAATCACTCTCTTTCAATGGGCTTGGAATTTTAGGAATGAGGGTAATATATGTATAATGTAAAGTGGAGGAAAGGACACTTGACCTAAGAAAGGATTTGACTGCCGTGATTACATCTGGACCAACGGTGTGTCAATATATTTGGTAGAATATACTCGGAAAACCATCTGGACCTCGATCTTTTTCCCCTGCCAACTGAAAGACCGCGTCCCTAATTTTTCCATCTGACATGTCCCTTTTCCAAATCAATGTTCATCTCCTCCGTAATCTGAGTCGGAATGATCCCCAGAACCTCCCCTTCATTCAAGACCTCCCCTTATGACCTGAATACTGATCGATAATGCCCACATATCTCATTCTTCACACCCCTGGCCGAACTAATCCACTATCCCCGATCATTTTGCACTATGGTTATACGATTTCTTATTCTTCTTGTATTGATTGTAAGGTGAAAGAAGGTTGAATTTCGGTCTCATTTTGTAAGCCACTTAACCCTGGATCGCTGTCTCCAGTAAATCTTTTCTAGATGGTGGAGACACTTAATTCGACTTTTGAGGGATGACTCCTCCACCTGACTATTCGGGTTCAGACGACTACTAGTGACACGTCGGAGCCGATTCGCTGCTTTCCTCAATTCAACTCGATTATTCCCGAATTTTTCTTTTCTCCATCGACCTAATCTCCTTCAAAAACTCTCCAATCTCACATTGATATCCACATGCCTATCCACACCATCCCATTTGGTCGGGGCCTCTTTGATTACATTTTTGCATTCGGCATTTTCTAACCACATCTCCTCAAACCGGAAGTAGTGCCCTCTTCTTAGCTCGTCCTGCTCACGGTGAAGGATGAAAGGTGTGTGATCTGATCCAAATGCAATGTCATTTGTACATTGGATGTCCGGATATCTTGCAGCCCAAGCTTCATTGATGAGGAATTGATCAATTCTCTCTGACACCCTTTCCTCCCTCCGTGGATTGTTTGACCATGTGAATCTAGATCCTTTCGCGGCCAGATCTTCAATGTTGATATTGTCAATCATCTTATTGAATTCATCAATCTGTCTTTGAGATTTACATCTTCTACCTATTTTTTTCATGATGATGATTGATTGCATTAAAATCACCCATGCACATCCAAGATGTCCTTCGCCCTCTCCCAATGTCACACAATTCATCCCAGTTTGTTTCCTCCTCTCAAGATCCGCATCCGCATATACCCATGTAATAAGACAAGGGTTCGACTAGTTAGTCATCCTCACTTCGCTATCAATAATATTATAGGTAGCCGACTTTATAAATACTTGAACATCATTCCTCCACCACAGCGCCATTCCTCCCGACATTAGATAAATTATTTTTAAAAAATGGTTTCCTAATAGGATACTCAAAATCATTGGAATAAATAAGTTATGGGTAGGTTCCGATTTCAAATGCAACAAGGTAGGTTTTGGTTCCAAATTTAAATACTCTGTTTGCAATAAGGTAGGTTCTGGGAACCCCTAAAATTACAAGATACCCAAAATCGTTCACTCTTAATTTAACCCTATCATTTTATGGAATACATCATTTATGCACTTTTGTATGGGCTTTTAATAGAGGAAAGTAAATATATGTGCTAATTAGGTTGTGATTAGCGGTGAGCATAAACTTATTCGGGTCTAAACGGTTCATAATCACACATTACCTAAAAAGTTATTAAACATACACTTCATTCCATATGTCTGAAACACTCCATATTTTTATTTAAACATTATAAATTTTTCAAATCGGTGTAAAACTATTTCGACAACTTCATACCTTTTGTAATGAAAAATTGTATCATTATCACAAAATATTGCAAGTTTTCAAACTTAATAATAGAACTGATAATACTTGAAACATTCAAATGTAAATCTATATCTATAGATAGATATAGATATTAATTTGTCTAAATCACGTAAAATGTTGACAAATAAGTTTTTTATTGTATTTTCTCACTCCTAATGTTAAATTAACATATTCTAATTGGTCCATGTCAATCATCAAATTCTCATTCTTAGGTGGCAATCTATGTAAATTACTTTAAAATCCTTTGAAAGTGTCTCATTCACTCTCAAGATAAGTTACAAAATTCATCTTATATCTCTTTATTTCACATTAATTATGATTTATCCTTAAATATATTTCATGAAGTGGAATTTGTATAATAATAAAATACATAATATTATATTTAATAAATATAAAGTATGCACGTATTAAAGCTTACTTTACAAATCCAAATAAAATTAATTAAGGATATATTTCATTTGTCACATAATACTCTTATTAAAATAAGACATATGTCACTTATAAACATAAACTACTTTCTTACAATTATATCAAAATAAATTTTAACATTGTTACGAAATTAAATGTTATATATGTACAAACTCAATATAATTTATAATTAACAAAATAGATCAAATATAATATGTCTACTGAAACATTAAGATTGTTACTATTGTTAGAAAAATATAAATGTTTTTATATAGATATTGATAGAAGTAATAAACCATAAAAGTTAAGTTAAGAGTATTATATGGATATTAACATATTGTTTAGATTTTTATTAATGTTTTTATATATTTATAACTCAACATTTGTTTAAAGTATTAAAATATTATTTATATAATAAATATATAATATACAAATACTAAAAAAAATGCTAACGATTTTAATAGTGTTTTGTAAATATATGTACTAATATAAATTATAAAACCATATAAAAATATTTAACTTAAAAGTATTATTATTTAATTAAGAATTCTTAATATTAATTTTAATTATCGATTCATGTATTTTTAACTAATTTTATGTACAAATACACTTAATATAATTTATATTTTTTATATTTCATAATATAATTTATAATAACTTATCTATATAATTAATTATTTTATGCATTTTAAAATATTTATTGTAAACAAATTAAACTTATAATAATGAACTTTTTGAAAAATTATAGTATTCACTTAAAAACTAACATCTTTTAATTGGTTCATGTCAATTAGAAATTTCGCATTGATATATGGCATTCCTAGAGCTGTCGATGGTTAGGATATGGTGCGGGTATGACAAATACCCTAACCATACCATATTTTTAAACCACATACCATAACCATATTAATTACGGGTCCAATTTTCAATACCATAACTATTAAAATAAATGTGGTTATTAACCATGGTTTTACCCGTATATCCATATTTATTCCACACATGTAATATAATAAAAGACCGAAAATTTTATTTTAAAAAATACATAAATATATATTGTCAAAAATAAAAATATATAAAACAAACATCATGGTTATTTATTACATGTATGCATAGTAACTTCCAATATTTAGTATATATTAGTGTATTAATAATTAATAATTATTATATTTATATATTAACCATAGGTATAACTCAAATACCATAACCATAACCATTGTGGGTAGAAAATTCATCACCATAACCGTACCACAACATAATGGTACAGTTAACCATATTAAACAGTAACGGTTATAACCATGGTTATGGGGTTTTCACCACACCATTGTCGGGCCTAGGCATGCCATGTAAATATCTTTAAAATCCTTCCAAAGTCTCTCATTAATTATCAAGATAAGTTACAAAACTCATCTTATATCTCTTTATTTCACATTAATTATGATTTCTCCTTAAATATATGTTTTGAAGTGGAATTTATATAATAATAAAATACATAATATTATATTTTATAAATATAAAGTATGCACAAGGTAAGAGTGGGGTAGTTCGACCAAATCGCTTAGTCACACTCCCAATCTGGTCTCTTTCGTGATCCAATTTGCGCTTTCATTCGTTGATCGTCGAATCTTCTTCCATTCAATCGCTTCAACTCTTCTCGCTAAAGCTTTGATATTCTCGCATATCGTTTTGATCCTCCAGTGATGTGCCTTATTGTTCAGTTGGTTGATCACCACCTCCGAGTCCGATTCGATCACTACTTGGTCCCATCCTTTCTCGATTACCAAGTTCATCCCGAGCATGATGGATTGTGCCTCCAATGTCGTTGCATCGGACGTCTAGATAGTCCTATTCGCCCTTCCTTTGACTCAGCCTTCCCTATCCCTTGCGATTACACTGATCCCTCCCATCTTTGTTCGATGACACCATGACGCATCACAATTTATCTTGATTTCTCCTTGTTTTGGTGCACACCATAGTTTCGTCTCCCTCGGTTTCGGTACACCCTGCGCTGTGTTCGGCTCGCCCCCATCTCCTCATCGGTTTGCCTCACTTCCTCCACCGACACCATCGGGTTCGACATTTTGTCGTCGACATATCGCTTTCCATATTGTCCAACATGTCACCATACATAGTCTCCACCTTGTTGCTTGAGTGGTCCTCGTCATACCTATTTCCTCTTTCCTTTCCCGCACTCATTCTTCAAAGTGATGGTTGTCGTGGTGTTTTGGTTTGAGCCCTAGTATTTCGGCCCATGCCCCTTCCGTCCACCTGCACTTGTACAACATATGTTCCCTATCTTCATCCATTCCACATATTGGACAAGTTACTGGCACATTCATCCCTCTCCTTTGAAATTCTTAACTTTTCGTATCATGTTGCATTTCATATGGCCGCCACCCGGATTCGCTGATGTCCCCGACTCTGTTATTTGCGGTTTGGAGGTTCTCGGTCGTCTCCCTCATGCGGTGGTATGCCGGTCAGACCGTCACCCTCTCGTCGTTGGTGTAAGGTCAAATCAGTTGATTAGCATCAGCCTTTCTTGGCACTTGGATCTATATCACCTTCGCTGCCAATTGTGGCTCGGCAATTGCCCGAATGAGTTCAGCATTCCAAGATCTGTTGTGGCTAAGGAGATCGGTCACCATGATGTCTCAACTCACGTCGCAGCCTGGTCTGGTTTCGATCTTGAAGACTTCTATCGTGTCAACCCACGGGTCTCCGAACGTTCGGATGGTTTTCTCGTCACCAATCCTCCATTGTCCTTCGCTCAAGAGTTGATCCTGTCCACACAATAAACTTGGCCATCCCCATGAGGCTCTCCCTCCCTTTGGGGTCATGGGTAGTTTCTTCCCAGGGTAGTATACGCCTCGCATCACCTGGACCCATAATACATTGGGTTCGGTCAACATTCTCCCGACCATTTTCACAAGGAGGGCCGTGTTGAAGGTTTCCAGTTCTCTAAATCCCAAACCACCCTTGAACTTGTTCTTGCTGAGAACATCCCATTTTTTCAAATGGATTTTTCTCCCCTCGTTTGTTTGCCCCCACCAAAAGTCCGCAATCATCGAATTAACCTCCGCACACCAAGTTTTTTGTAACTTGAACATTCTAGTCACATATGCCGGAATTGCTGTTATCATTGATTTGATGAGTACTTCCATACCCACTTGGTTGAAAGTCTTCACTCTCCATCCACTTATCTTATCCCGGATTCTTTCCTTTAAATATCTCAGTGCCTCCTTCTTTGATCTCCTCCAGACCGTCGTTAGGCCTAGGTATTTCCCTGGTTCGCTCGTGCTTGATATTTGTAAAGCTTCCTCTATCTCCCCCACATTAGTTCGGATTTGTTCCTCTATTGAAGGTAAGTGTAGATTTCGAATCGTTTCTTCGTTGGCATGATACCCTTCATGATGAGCTCCTTTAGTCGGCTTGCATTCTCTACTATTCCTTGCAGTAAAAATAGTGAGTCATCCGCAAAAAACAAGGGGTGTAGCTCCGGGCATCCCCTACTTAGGATCAAGCCTTGCAGCTTATTCTCCTGTATGTCTCTATCTACCATCCTTGACAATATATCTGCAAGAAATATGAATAAGTATGGTGAGAGAGGATCTCCCTGCATGATGCCCTTGGTAGGTTGAATGGTTGTGGTCCGGTTCCCATTCACTAATACCCTGTTTGTCGATGTGGGTATGCATGCTTTCATCCAACTGATCCATTTGGGGGCAAAAAACCCGTTTCTCCATACTTTTTATCAAGAAATCTCACTCCACTCTGTCATAAGCTTTATGCATATCAAGTTTCAGAGCACACTCCACCCTAAGTGGTTTCCCCTTGCTCTTCAAGTGGTGGAATACTTCATGTGCCACAATGATGTTGTCTTGTATTAGGCGACCTGCTACAAATGCACTATGGAAAAGAGTGATGAGATCTAATAGATAATTTTTCACTCTATTTATCAGCACTTTTGATATCACCTTATACACAAAGAAACATAAGCTTATGGGCCTAAATTCATATGCACGTGTCGGGTTAAGAACTTTTGGAATGAGGGTTATATCAGTTTGATTAAGGGATGTAGGGAAGATACCTGTTTCGAGGAAGACTCTGACCGCAGTAAAGACATCTGAGACCACAATGTTCCAATTCCTTTGATAGAATAATCCTGGAAAATCATCTAGCCCTGGTGCCTTTGAACCCCCCAATTGGAATACCGTTTTTCTCACCTCATACACTGACACTTCCCTTGTCAAATCTGCATTCATCACCTCGCTTATCTGGTGTGGTAGACTCTCCAGTGGTACATCATCAAGTTTAGTTTTTTTTTGTTGTGAAGGTTTTCTCATAACGGCCTCTGACTGCATCCATTATTTCTCGACTCTATGGAATCCACTCGCCCCCTCCCCATTGAGTCTGGTTAGTCTGTTTCTTCGTATCCGTGAGTTCATGGTCAGGTGGAAGAATGTCATGTTTCAATCCCCCTACGTGAGCCATTTAACCCACGACATTTGTTTCCAATATTGTTCCTCCCGTTTCCATAGTTCATTGATCTGTCTTTTTAGATAGATCTCCTCCTCCTGGGTCTCTATGCTCGGTTGTCCCCCCCCCCCCCCCAATCACTTGAAGTCGTTCTTTTGTCTTTCCCATCTTGGTCAAATTATTCCCGAATCTACTCTTGCTCCACTCGATTAGGCTACGCCTACAACTGCCTAGTCTCAGCCACAATATGGGTTTGTTCGGCTGGTTTCCGTGCTTCTCCCTCCACGTCGATCGGATGGCCTCCTTACATTCCGGATTCTCAAGCCACATCTCTTCAAATCTGAAGCCCCTTTGTCCTCTATATGGATCCCTCCACTTGAATATGATCATTGGCGAATGGTATGATCCCATCGCCACCTCATTCACATATTCGGCGCCCGGGAGTTGAGATGCCCACCCTGCGTTGATAAACACCCTATCCAACCTCTCATACACCCGTTTCGTCCACCTTTTGTTATTGCAACAAGTAAAACGTTACCCTTTAGACCCTATAGCTTCCATCTTTATATCCTCGGTGAGTCAATTGAAAGCGTATATTTCCTTTGTGATTTTCCTTCTCGTGTTGGTGCGTAATTTCATTAAAATTTCCTCGAAAACACCATGACCCATTTCGTTCGCTTCCTATATGTCTTATCTTCTCCCAATTCCAGTATCTCGCTACTTCCTCCGTATTGGCATGGATCCGTGCTATAAAGGATGGGTTTCCTAAATGGTCCATCACCATTGTATCGATCATAATTGGGATAGAACTAAAAATCTGAATGTTGACATTGTCACCCCACCATAGTGCTAATCCCCCGAACGTTCCTCTAGGTGTCACATAAAATATCTTCTCTAGTCCGATTTTCTCCCGTACTCATTCACAGAAGGTATAACCATTCTTTGTCTCCATTAGAAATATCATATATGGGTGATACTTTCCATTTAGGTATTTCAAATGTCAAACTGTCAGGGAAAACCCCAAACCCTGACAGTTCCAAACAATTGTACTCATTAACCCTGTGAGGCTGTTTGGGGACAGCTACCCGTTCTTTCACCTGTCACTTCAAGGTTTGGATCTATCATTTGTTCTCCTCCTCTACGCACATACGACCTTCTCTTCCTCTCCTGTGTATGTTTCGCCAAGATTTTCTTTCTTCCCATTCCTTGTTTGGTTCCCCCTTCTTGTTTATCCGGTTCCTCCTCTGCCACTCTTGCCCTCTTTGAGCCGCCTTATTCCTCCTTCCCCTTCCATTTCCTTTTTAGGTTCATTTTGTTCATGTATGGACTAAGGTCTGTCTCCATCGCCTTGTATTTCTATTCGCTGCATGATCGTGGTGACTCAGGCGAAGTCTCCACAATGTAGGTTCTTGTTTCGGCTATGTCCATTAGCTCCGGTTGGGAGGTGAAGTTGTCTGGCATTTGGATTATGATTGGGTGTGTTAGGGTCGACACTTGGGTGTCGGTTTGGTGCATCCGTTTCTCGGTTGCTTCCTCCTTGCCATGGTGTGGAGGTACCGGTTGGTTCCTCCATTGGTAGAGGCTATGGCGTGTAGCCTGGAGCTGCTGTGATGGTGGTCTTGGATCGGAAATTCAGTTTGGCTGGGTTGCGAGATGTGTCACGGCTGTGTCATATGAGGGGCCATTGAGGTTGATTGTGGGTTTGGTTTTTTGTTGGTGGGGCTCGTGGTGGGGTTTGCACCTTGGTTCGACCGCAATGGATATGGGTGCCATGGCTTGGTATGGTATGATGCTGGTGGTGACGCTAGGTGGTTTAACCACTTCGGTAGGGTTCTAACATTCATTATTGGGGTCTACTCCTGCTCCATTGGGTCATCCTCCTGGTTTTGTTTCGCCTCTTTCTCTGAACTTGCCTTTGCTCTCTCGAGGTCCTTTGCCATGTTCATTATGTCAAACCACGAGATTCGACTGCCACTTTATCCACTCATTCCCCTTCCCATTTTGCTTTCCCTTCTTATTTTCGGCCTTTTTCCCACTATCCATGGTCCATACATCGGATGCCCTTGTTTTGAATTTGACAGTACCACCTCTTCTATACATACTTGAGTAGTATGTCCCAACTTTCCGCACCCATAACAAAAATCAGACAACCTCTCATACTTATTGGATGCCCACTGTTCCTCCCCTTTTGAGTTTTTCCACCATAATCCTACCATTAACGGCTCATCCACATTCACTTCTACTTTTATTCGCATAAATGCCTTTTGAGCACTCTCCATTTCCTCATTCACTTTTATAACATTGCCTATTTTTCCTCCTTTAATCTTTGCATTGTCCACGCTGTATTTTTCTAGACCTAGTTCATGCACTTGGGCCCAGAATTGCACACTTTTGAAATCTACTAGCGCTAGTCCTACGGTCGGACTCTATTTTTGCATACTCATGCAGTGACCCTGAACTGACCACGACGACATATCGAAAATTTGCTTGCTATCATTTTCATTCTCAAATTCAAACATGACTACCCTATCTGAAGCATTCGATATAATTACTGATCCGTACCTCTCCCATGCCAATTTCATCACGTTATGAATTTCCCTTGACTTGATCGGTTTCTGAGATATTATCATTCTCACATAACGTTAGCTCATGGGGGTTCCACGACAAGTCCATAGTGTTCTTCCTAGGATGTATTCTATCAGCTTAATTCCCACTTTGAGTACTCATCGTGGCTGTGGTCCAGTTGTTGTCACCGGAGTCTCACCAAACTTGGAAAAACAGACAGAACAAAGGTGTTTAGGTTCATTTTAGCTTGGGCACAAAATCAGCAATGGCGGGCTGTTCTGCAGCAGTGTGCTGCTGCTCGGTGCTTTCCCGTTGGTCGGCAGTCAACTATCTCGGTCTTGGTCCAAGGCTGACTGGAATGCCCTTTCCCCCTTCACTTTCCCCTAGCGCTGCCTCCAATCGAAAAATTTATCATACGGGATTCGTTGGGTAGGGTTTTGGAGCTCAAGGGTTTTCCTTCTGGTGATGTATGTCTTGCATGGAGCTGTAGCTGAAGTTGTTCTTTGCATGGGGTTCTTGGCAATCACTGCGCATTGATTGATGTTGACGAATTGATTGCTTGATTTGACTTTGTCTTCTTCTCCCCGTGGCTTTCGTTTATTCGCCAAAAAAGTAATTTCTCTCACTAGAATAGGAGAGAGATGTATGAAAGTTATTTACATATATAGTATTCACTTAAAAACTAACTTTTTAAACTTTATAAAAGTAAATTTATTATTTTTAAAACTATTTTAGTTTATTTTTACTTAAAAATAATTTAAATATTAAAAAATATAAATATTAAAACATATTACTAACTGCGCAAAGCGCATGCCAGATATCTAGTATATATTAATTTGGTTAAATCATATAGAATGTTGACAAATAAACATTTTATTGTATTTTCACACTCCTAATTTTAAATTATCATCTTCTAATTGGTTCATGTCAATTAGAAATTTTGCATTGCTATGTGGCATTCCTAGGGTTGTCGATGGTTAGGGTATGGTACGGGTATGACAAAAACCATAACATATTTTCAAACCACATACCATAACCATAACAATTACAGGTACATTTTTCAATACCATAATTATTAAAATAATTGTGGTTATTAACCATAGTTTTACCTATATATTCATATTTATTCCACACATGTAATATAATAAAAGACCGAAAATATTATTTAAAAAAATACATAAATCTATATTGTCAACAGTAAAAATATATAAAACTAACATCATGGTTATTTATTACATGTATGCACAGTAACTTCGATTATTTAGTATATATTAGTTTATTAATAATAAATAATTATTATATTTATATAATAACCATGGATATAACTCAAATACCATAACCATAACAATTATGGGTAGAAAATTCATCACCATAAACTGTACGGCACCATAATGGTACGGTTAACCATATTAAACAGTAACGGTTATAACCATAGTTATGGATTTTTTCACCGTACCATTGTCGGCCCTAGGCATGCCATGTAAATCACTTTAAAATCCTTCCAAAGTCTCTCATTTATTATCAAGATAAGTTACAAAACTCATCTTATATCTCTTTATTTTACATTAATTATGATCCTCCTTAAATATATTTTTTGAAGTGGAATTTATATAATAATAAAGTATATAATATTATATTTTATAAATATAAAGTATGCACCTATTAAAGTTTACTTTACAAATCAAAATATAAATTAATTAAGGATACAATTCATCTATCACATAATACTCTTATTAAAATAAGACATAAGTCACTTATAAATATAAACTACTTTATTACAATAATATCACGTGCTCAGGGCAAAGAGTGAATGAGGCAAAATCAAGTATCTATTTTAACAAGGGTGCAGATGGCCAGTGCTGCAAAGCCATTGAGGAGGAGCTCCAAATCACCACAGAGAGAACACCTGGGAAATACCTAGGTCTACCCACGGTTTGGGGAAGATCTAAGTGTGAGACCCTCGGATACCTGAAGGAGAGAATCAAGGAGAAACTGAATGGATGGCAGACAAAGACACTAAGCCAGGCAGGAAAGGACGTCCTCATCAAATCGGTCATTACAACGATTCCCTCCTATGTGATGAGCTTGTTTAATATTCCAAAGACATGGTGCTCAGAGATCAACACCTTGATAGCTAACTTCTGGTGGAGAAAGATACACTGGAGAAGATGGAACGTGCTTGCTCAAACAAAGGACACGGGTGGACTGGGATTTAGAGAGCTTGAAACATTCAATATTGCACTCTAACAAAGATGGCAGCACGAGTTAATAAGGAACTCGAGTCTCTATGGGTCAAGGTATTAAAAGGAATGTACTACCCAACGGGAGACTTCAAATCGGCTAGTAAGGGGGCACGAGCTTCATGGGGATGGGCGAGTATCTTACACGGTCGAGACATGCTGATTAGAGAGGGTCTATGGATAGTCGGGGATGGGAGGAGCATTTGGGCATTCTCGGATCCTTGGATATATACCAAGCGGGGCTGGCGAACGGAGGAGCACCAGCGGACAGACAGACTTGAAGGCACGAAGGTTGCTGAGCTGATTCAACAAGATAAAACCTGGGATGAATAGAGAATTCGATCAACTCTCTGTCACTCGGATGCTGAACATATTCTGCAGCTACCAATTCCAGCAGAGGAGTGCCCTAACATACTGATATGGCCATACACTAAAGACGGGGTGGCAACCGTGCGTTCGGTCTATCATCGCCTGAAAGAGACACAAGAAAGAAATCCAGCTGACCTCAATGGGCGCAATACCAGAGCCACCTCCATATGGCGAGCTGTCTGGAACACGCATACAACACCGACGATCAGGAATTTCGCCTGAAAGATGTTGACAAACTCTCTGGCTGTCCAAGTCAATCTGGTTCGCAGGCATATGAATGTAAGTCTGAATTGCTGTCTGTGTGGTTTGCAGAAGACACAGAACATATGTTGTTCAAATGTAGCTGGACCAATGATGTATGGCGAGGAACTCTTGGTATTCACGATGATCATAGGAGCTGAGATACAATACAGAGCTGGCTACAGAGGAGACAGAACGAGCCTCACCTCAGCACAGAGAAGAAGGAGAAGCGATGGCAGACCTGCCTCTGGACATGCTGGACGATTTGGAAGAAACGTTGCAAAGCAGTTTTTGAACAGGCACAACCAAATCCAGCCCAAACGATTGCTGAAGTTAAGAAGATGCTGGGCGAGTTCAACAAGATTCCAAGACCTGTGAAAGAACAGGGAGGTCCATCCAGGAGACAACAATGGCAGAAGCCCGAGACAGGAACAGTGAAGCTCAATGTAGATGCTGCTTGGTGTCACCGCACGAGGACATGAGGAATCAGAGTGATCGCCAGGGACGAGAATGGAACAGTTGTTGGTGGAACGAACGGACGGACGCAAGGCAATGGAGTTGAAAAGCTGGAAGCGAAAGCAGTCCCGAAAGCGGTGATACAGCTTGCAACAGAGAAAGGCTGGACCCGAATCATAGTGGAATCGGACTCGAAGACGGTGATCAACCAACTTAAAGGCCGGTCAAACCATATGGCGTATACGGACGACCTGTGACAACATCCGACAACGGGCTGTGGAATTTCATTATGTGGAGTGGAACGCGATTCCACGTATGGCAAACGAATGCGCAAACTGGATTGCCGTTCAATCGAGATTGGGAGTGTGTATTGATAATTGGGTTGAACAACCCCACCCCCACTTTGTATTCTTATTCGTAGTGATTGTAATACGGACCGGGCAAACTTTAGCCTTTCATTTAAAGTAATGGAAATGTGTTTGAAGATCAAATAAAAAAAGTTCACTTGGACTGAATTTTATGCCCACTCCCAATTTCGATACAACATGGAAAAAAATGCGTCAGAAAAGTTGAAGTTTTCATCCCGTTCTTTTTGATAATTTTTTACTTTTAATTGTAATTTTTGCATTTTGATGTAATCTCTCAATTTTATTAATTAAAAAAATATAATATAATTTTTTTTCTTTATATATATAAAATCTCTCTCTCTCTCTCTCTCTATCTCTCTCTCTCTCTCTCTCTCTCTCTCTCTATATATATATATATATGTATATATTAATTTAGCTAAGAGACATAATATGTTGACAAGAAAGCAAATTGCGAATTTTTACTCAATTTGATTGGTCCAACACAATCATAAGTTAAAAATACATGTGTGACATCATATTTTTGTCTAGGTGGACAAGTTAAAAATGGAAATTTTCACCAACATATACCCCATTTAATAAATGTATACCCAAATGTCCTTGGTTTGAAAATAAATACGAAAGTATACCTACCTACGACTCTCATTCGCGGGTGAAAAGTCGCGGGTCCATTTTTTTCTCAATCGCACACTCAAATGGCATTAGCGAGTGGAACTGGTCCGTCAGTTCTACCCGCGAATGACATTCGCGGGTAGAACTCTCCGTTAGTTCCACCAGCGAATGACATTTGCAGGTGAGGCTGAGTTTTGTTTTTTTCATAAAAAAGAAGTAATATATATATATATATTTATATTATGATTATTTCAAATATATTTTTTCCCTCATATGATAATATTTTAGAAAAAAAATAAATAATGTGAGAGAAATGAAAATAATTATAGTTTTTTGTATTATGATTATTTAAAATATATTTTTTGCTTCGCATGATAAGTTTTTAGAAAAATGTGAAATTATCATGTGTGGGAAATAATCATAATACAAATTTATCATGTGAGGTAAAAAATATATTTGAAATAATTATAATACAAAATATTATAATTATTTTCATTTCTCTCACATTATTTATTTTTTTCTAAAACATTATTATATGAAGGAAAAACAATATTTGAAATAATTATAATACAAAAAATAAAATTATTCAATAAAATAAAAAAAAAATTCTTTTTACTTCATTTTTATGAAAAACAAAACATAGTCTCAGTCGTGAATAGCATTCACAGGTATAACTGACGGCCTAGTTCGACCCTTGAATGACATTCGCAGGTGGGACTGGGTCAAACAAAAGAATACACCCGCGACTCTCATTCACGGGTGGAAACTCCACCCGTGAATGAGAGTCCTGGCTAGGTATACTTTCGTATTTATTTTCAAACCGATGACATTTTGGTATATATTTATTAAATGAGGTATATTCTGGTGAAAAATTATTAAAAATGCTCCAAAATTCCTCATCAAATCTTGAAAAGTGTTTTGTTATCTTAATTTATCACTTTTTTTTCTACCAAAAAAATAAGTGCTAACATGTTTTTTTTCTCACAAAGTTAGTTCTCTTTTATTTTATTTTTTTTTTTTGGGGGGGGGGGGGGGGGGGTTAAATAGCAAGTAGCTACCTGAACTTTGGACGTTTTGCAACGAGCTACCTAAACTTGAAAATTCAAAACGATCTACCTCAACTTTGAAAAATGTGCAAATAGCTACCTCCGTCCAATTTTTGACGAATTTCCAACGACTTTCCGACGGAAAATTGGACGGAGGTAGCTATTTGCACCTTTTTCAAAGTTGAGGTAGCACGTTTTGAATTTTTAAAGTTCGGGTAGCTCGTTGCAAAACGTCCAAAGTTCATGTAGCTACTTGATATTTAACCCTTTTTTTATATATTTCTTCTAAAAACAACTCTATTAATAAGTTTAATATTTTGAACAATTTTTATAAAAAAAATCATATTTCTATGTAAATCATCTCATATATTATTAAAATTTAATAAAAACTATTATAAATTGAACGTATATTTTTAATATAAATGTATTTTTGATAAAGAATTTTAAATTCTTTTTAAATTTATCCCCATATAATAAAATTTCAAGTATATTATTTACTTATTCATTTTATTTTATTTTTTCCCTTATTGAAATATATTCCTCAAAAGATATTTTTTGAAGTAATCTAAAAATTCTAACTTTTTAGTAGCACAAAAAGTGAAAACATATATTAAAAATATAATTAATTGACTAATAATATATTATACATATACGATCGCAAGATTATTAATGTATCACTATATAATAATAATAATAAATTTTAGTATGGTTTTTCTATACATGTGACATGTGTAATTAATTTTAACATTAATATATATATAAAGTAGTTTCATAATATATAATTTCATTATGATGTTTGTCTATTAAATTAATTGGCAATCAATACTTCGGCAATTGTTTGGTATAATTACATATTTAGATTGAACAATTAATTTTATAATTATTTATTTTTCATTTTATATATTCATCATCAACTATTGTTTTCGTTAAATATATTTTATGTCATGCTTATTTTAAATTGAGAATATAATAATTATCATAGTGACATTACTTTAAACTAATAATATTTTGATATTGTTTTTTATAATTAAATCATTGATAATCTATATCTATCTATCTATATCTATTAATTTGGCTAGAATTACAATTGTGATAAATAATTGTTTTGTACATTTTGTCAATCCAAATGTTATATTAATATTTTTTAATATATCAATCTTAAGCATGCAATTTTTATTTATAAGTGATATGTAATATTAGTCATTTTAGATTTCTCTAAATGTTCTCATTAAGAGATAAGTTACAAAATCCTAATTATTGTTATTCTTTTCACATGCATATTTATAAATTTAGCTTATTATAAACAATTTAAACTCTAAAATAGGAAAACAATATTTTTTTGTAATCTATATTTATTTACAAACTAAAGTAAATAATTTTATAATATACATTATGCGCATAGTATATATATAATGTCTTATTGAAAATAAAACGTTTCTGCTTTATCTGGGCTAGTACATACTACAAAGACATTTGCAATATAAGACCGCGAAGGAATAAAGTAAAGAGATTTTATGTAATTTATACTAACAAAATGAATTTAGCCGCAAATCCGCCTTGATACACGATTGTGGCGGTGATGAATATCCAATCTCCAAGACGAAAACTTAGATTATAGAGATATAATGAATTTTTCACCGACATATATCCCATTCAATTAATATATATCAAAATGTCCTCGGTCTGAAAATAAATACGAAAGTATACCTACACACGACTATCATTCCAGGGTGAAAAATTCACCCGCGACTCGGAGTTGCGGGTCCATTTTTTTGTTTGACCAAGTCTCACTCGCGAATGACATTAACGAGTGGAACTAGGTCGTCAGTTCTACTCGCGAATGGCATTCGCGGGTAGAACTCTCCGTTAGTTCCACCTGCATTATCATGTGAGGGAAATAATCATAATATAAATTTATCATGTGAGGGAAAAAATATATTTGAAATAATTATAATACAATAAATTTTAAAAAAATAATTATAATACAAAAAATTCTAAAAACAAATTCATATTTCATAATTGGAATAATTATAATACAAAAAAAATAAAATGATTGAATAAAATAAAACAAATATATATTTTTTACTTCATTTTTATGAAGAAAATAAACAAACAAACAAACATAGTTCATACATCACAAGTATACTTATTTAAACATCGGAGTGGGACCCAAAGGAACCACCTCTGTTACGCTCCCCTTCGTGCAGGTTCATCAGAGCACCGGTGAAGTGCCCAGTCCCCACCTAGTCAGCATCCAGTCAGTGTATGATCAACATCCAGCCAGTACCTGGGAATTTCTGACCCAACATTTGGCGCCATCTATTGGAACGAGCAAACAGTCATGCAGACTCGCTCTACTCGCAACTGTAACAAACAGATGGTGAACGAGTCATCCCAGGACATGTTCGAAATTGCCCATGCGGCAATTTCCAATGCCATCCCATCAAGACCGACGGAAGAACATGTCGGCACCTCCTGTCTAGTACTAGTTCCTCCTTCGACTGACATTTCGGCTCAGCCCGCCGTCGCCTCGGTACAAGTGGTTGGAGAGACCATCCTCGTCACCACAAAGATTTTGTCACTTCTGGAAGCAATCATTAGGCAAGCTTGAAGGCAGGCCTCTGCCCCCATGAAGATTCTCACCTCAAGGGCTACCAGAAGCAGAAACCGGCAAAACCCGCTCCATCAATCCTCAAGAGAAGCAAGAGGTGACTTCCGACAATCAGGTTATGCCTTCGTCCTCTCTTGTTGCGATGACGGCAGCAGTTATCGATCCTCCCTCCGTCAATCTGTCAGTTGTCTTGCTCAACAGAGATCAACAACCCTTATTCACTATGGGCCAAGTTGAAGAGATGATAAACAAGATCTTAAAACTACAACGAGGAACTGCAATAGTCCCCTTCAGGGAACGAACTTCACATCCATTCACGATCGCCCTCATAGTCGCCTGAATTCCGAAAAATGTGGTAGCCAGACTGATACATGAATACAACGGATGAGAACACCCCATCATCCACGTTAACAGGCACGTAAACAGATGATGATAATCACTTGGCCCTATTATTTCATTCCACCCTCTCTAGTTCGACGTCTTTGTGGTTCTTTGGCCTTCCTGCAGGATCAATAGAGTCATGGGTGGAGCTAAAAAAACAAATACCTAGAGCGCTACATGAGTGAGTTCCAATTACTAAATAGTGTGATCGCCTTGGACGCGGTCAACCAACAACCTGGAGAAACCCTAGTCGATTTTTACGAGTGTTTTCATAAAAATTTCGCGGAGATTGATCGCTGGGTCAAAGATGGAGAGATCGTTCGAGCTTTTGATCGAGGGTTAGATCTAACAAACGGAGACGCTCGAAAGTTGTGAAACAACTACCACGTGCATGAGATAGAAACACTGGAAGAGATGGAAGTCACGGCTAAAGGCTTTATAGATTTGGGGAGGGAGAACGCCGAAATAGAGCTGTTCGCATCAGCTTCGCAAAGGGCTAATGTCAAACCCAAACGCGAGGCAAAGCATGAGAAAAATGACAGGAGGGAGCGAGAGAAGACTCAGTATGAAGCCCCTAGGCCACATCCTAGAGTGGCCCCCGAGTACTTCACGCCTCTCAACATTCAAATCTCGACAGTATTGGTGGAGATGGAAAGATGATCACTGGCTACTATAAAAAGATGCCTCAAAAGAATGGTCAACACATGGGGAAGGATGTCGAAAGTTATTTTCGCTATTACAGAGAAAAAGGCCATAACACCGATAATTGTCGGGTCCTTAAGCAAGACATCAAGAAATTGATTCAGAGAGACATGCTGAAGGAGTTCATGTCGGGAAGAGAGCAAAGTCGAGCGTTCCCAATGAGAACCCACTCACCAGAAAATCAAGAGTAATATGGCCATTCACAAGGCAAAAGGGTCATCAACCTAATTGCTAGAGGATTCACAGCTAGAGGCGAGGGGAGACATGCAAGGGAAGTTTATGCCACCCGGATCTCCACAGCTGCAAAACTGGGAAAAAGGCCTTGTACCAAAGACATCGCCATTTGTTTCACTAAGGAAGACTTGGCTCACGTCACAACCTCACACAACGACGCGTTAGTCATTACTACTGAAGTCGACGGGTGTGACATAAAGAGAATTCTTATCGAAAGAGGCAGATCGACGGATGTCCTGTTCCTGGACGCCTTTGAAAAGATAGGTAGGTCTAATAAGGACTTAAAACGAGTTGACTTACCCCTAACAGGTTTCGCTGGAAGAATAACATACCCGCTTGGAGCCATCACTTTACCAGTAATCTTGGGTGAAGGATGGGAAAACATAAAGGTGTCGGTTGACTTTATAGTGGTGGGATCTCCCGCTTTGTACAACGCCATCCCGGGGAAGACCACCATCAACCCTAAAAATATTGTCTCCTCCATGGTCTATCAAAAGATGAAGTTCCCCCCACGCCGAATGGGATTGGATAAGTCTTGGGAGATCAACCGTCTTCGCGACAATGTTATGTAAACTGTCTTCACAGGAAGAACCAAAGGGAGCCTCTAGCCATGGGGACAGAGACTATTGAAGTCGACGGGTGTGACATAAAGAGAATTCGGATCGTCTGAGGAAGATCAACGGATGTCCTGTTCGTGGATTCCTTTGAAAAGATAGGTAGGTCTGTTAAGGACATAAAACGAATTGACTTACACCTCATAGGCTTCACTGGATGAACAACATACCCTCTTGGGGCCATCACTTTACCAGTAATCTTGGGTGAAAGATGGAAAAACATAGAGGTGTCGGTTGACTTTATAGTGGTGGGATCTCCCGCTTCGTACAACGCCATCCCGGGGAGGACCACCATCAACCCTAACAATATTGTGTCCTCCACGGTCTATCAAAAGATGAAGTTCCCCCCACGCCGAATGGGATCAGATAAGTCTTGGGCGATCAACCGTCTTCGCGATAATGTTATGTAAACTGTATTTGCAGGAAGAACCAAAGGGAGTCTCTAGCCATCGGGACATAGACTAATCCGCATGAGGATAAAGCTCTACATGCGCCAGTAGAAGAGCTAGTCGAGGTAGACGGTTCGGACAAGAAGGTGCGGATCGGAGCCACCTTGACTGGAGAACAGAGGGACGCCCTGACCTCCCTCTTGAAGGAATACAAGGAACTATTTGCCCGGAAACACAACGACATGCCATGGATCAGTACAAACATCACCTCTCATGAGTTACGGATAGACCAATCCATCAAGCTTATTGCTCAGAAGAGGAGGTCATTCAGATCTGACAATCGCTTAGCGATCAGATAGGAAGTCAGTAGACTGCTCGAGGCCAAGTTCATAAGGGAAGTACATTTTCAGAGTTGGGTCACCAGTCCAGTACTGGTGAATAAGTCAAATGGAAAGTGGCGTATATATGTGGATTTCTGAGACTTGAATAAGGCGTTCCCTAAGGACTCCTACCCCCTGCCGCGAATTAATCGGCTAGTGAATGCAACACCTGGTCACGAAATGCTAAGCTTCATGAACGCACATTCCATCTACAACCCGATGTGAATGCACCGGGATGATGAAGCTTATACAACCTTCTACGCTGACGGTGATATCCTTTGCTATAAAGTAATGCCTTTCAGACTAATTAATGCAGAGGCAACTTATCAATGCATGGTGAACCGTCTGTTCAAAGAAATATTGGGAAGGAACATTGAAGCTTACATTGACGACATGATAATAAAGTCCATCAAAGGAATCCCTCACACAACGGACCTTTGGGAAGTTTTTGAATACATGCGAAGGCACAACGTCTGCCTAAACCCGACGAAATGAACCTTCAGTGTAAAGTCAGGAAAATTCTCGGGATTCACGGACAACGAAATAGGAATTGAGGCAAACCCTGAAAAGGTTAAGGCTATAGAAGAGATGAAGTCCCCAGCTTGCCATAAAGAGGTCCATAGATTAAATGGTTGACATGTCGCATTGGAACGCTTCCTGTTAAAGGCAAGCGACAGGTCACTTCCTTTCTTATAGACTCTCAAAACTAACCTCAAGTTCGAGTGGACGCCAGAGTGTGAAGCCGCGTTTCAATCACTCAAGTAGCACCTGTAGTCACTCTCGGCGCTGGCCAAACCCGTTCCCAATGAACCACTTTTCCTTTATGTAAGTGTCCGTGGGGTAGCATCCAGTGCAGTATTAGCCAAATAAGAGGGGGTATCTAGAGTCCAGTCTATTTTTTAAGCAAACTTTTGAACGTGATTGAAATGAAATACACCGAGATTGAAAAGTATATTTATCCTTTGGTTATCGTTGCGCGTAAATTGCGGTCGTACTTCCATGCCCATACAATAATAGTCTTCACTAACAAGCCCCTCAACCACTTCCTCATAAAGCCATATTCTTCAGGAATGATAGTCAAATGGGCAATAGAGTTGATCGAATTTAGAATCAAGTTTGCCCCCAAAACGGCCATCAAATGACAGGCTTTAGCAGATTTCACAATAGAAAGTACTGTAAATGGTCGTAATGAAACCGAAAAAGTGCAGCCAAAGGCAGAAGAGGAAAATTGGGAACTCCACACGGATGAATCCTCCTCAAAGAAAGGCTCGGGGACAGGTTTATTCCTCGTTCCTTTTCAAGGTGAGCCCCTCAAATATGTCATTGCCATCACATTCGAGGCGACCAATAACGAAGCAGAATATGAAGCACTCACAATTGGGCTACGATTCGCCAACGGTAAGTGCATAGCCTCCATAAAGGTAAAAAGCGACTCTGAACTGAACACCAATCAAATCAATGACAGTTATGAAGCCAAGGGGGAAAGTATGATGAAGTACCTCATCATTGCAAAAGGGCTCATCGTTGAGATCTCAAAGTTTACAATCGAATCCATCCTTCACGATGACAACGAGCTAGCAGACTTTTTGAGCAAGCGTGCGTTCTGAGGGAAAACAAATACGAGAAGTACACTTCCTAGAGCGATCCTTGTACTCGCTACTCGAAAATAGGGAGGAAGGGAGGAAGTCTTCAACATACAGGTGAAGGACAACTGGATGACTCCATTATATAACCTTTTGATAAAAGGTATCCTACCTGAAGAACAAGACGAGACCACCAAGATAAGTCGTGTAGCCACCAATTATCTTATCATAGAAGGAGAGTTAAATCGGCGTGGGTTCTCAACCCCGTTCCTACGATGCATATCTTTTCTAGAAACAGAAAGGTCTTACGTGAATCTCAAGAAGGGGTCGCCGCATGCCACGAAGGTGCGCAATCATTAGTGCGGAAAATCTTCAGATTATGCTATTACTGGCGATATTGAACAAAGAAGCATCAATACAATATTACGTGATAACTGTAATATAAGCTATTCTTAAAACCACAACGACAAATATACATAAATATTTGGTTGTCTAATACGGTTCGATTTTCTACCTCTATAAATACTTATGCTTTACATACATCAATGAGACAATTAAGTGTTCATACATCACAAATATAATCATTTAAGCACCGGAGTAGGACCCAGATTAAACTCCTCTGTTGCGCTCCCCTTCTTGCAGGTTTATCTGAGCTCCGGTGAAGTGCCCAGTCACCATGTAGTTAGCATCCAGTCGGTGTCTGATCAACATCCCGTTAGTAATTGGGAATTCCTGTCCCAACACATACAATTTAACCAAAACCACAAATCAAGCATGAAATCAGACCAGCACAGTGACTAAAAAGGTAATTTTGAATCAACAACAGAGTGACATGAAAATACTTATTGTTGAGACGAAGATGTAAAAATCAGAACCAAAGTAACAATAGCTGAAGATGAAAACATAACAGCTTTTTCATTTCTATTTCGTAATCAGTGAGTTGATGGTAATATCTATGCATGCTGATAGTGTTAGAATTAGTTTAGCTCAAGAACTTGTTCGCTAAAGAGGTACATGATTACGATGGATGTACTTTGTTTTAGTCTATTAATGGTATGTTGGTGTTTGCTTCATGCTATTGTTAATAATTTGTGGATTTCTTCAATAATAACACAGCCAATAGAACAGATAACAGCATATATGAGATGGTGCTGCCGACCGGTACATTTGTTTACTTTTCGGGATATAAGGTATTGAAGTAACTAATGTTTTATTTATATCCCAATATGACATCATCATCAAATGGAACAGGTCGGGTAATATTCCAATTAAGTTAGGTGAAGTTGCAATACTTGTTTCAAGCTGTGGGTAAAATCAACTATTCCATAACGAAGATTCTCGTCCACTGCCTTTCGTTCACACCAAAGAGGCTTCAGAAGTCGCCGCAAATCATATGAGGATCACTTAATATAGAAACATATTTTTTCTATTTTCTTATAAGACTTGTTTCTACAATTTAAGAGTTTTGAAGTATTTGACTAAGTGTAGTAAAACTCTTTTTAGCTTTGGACCACCTGCAAAATGAAACAATCGGCTTAGACTCAATATGGCTAGTTATGGCCTACTGAGTCTAGAAATGCATCATCTTAATTGTTGGACTTGTTATTGTCTTTTGCTGAATCCGAGGTTCTTAATTACGCGAGGGATCACCCATCAATTCCCTTGTGTCGTTGACATTGGAAGGATGCATTGATGGGTGATCCCTCTCTTGTGTTAATGTTAAACATTTTTTAAAATGAATTCTCTCGTGACATTTAAACTTTATTCTTGTATCAGAATTGCAACTCAAAATAATTAAGAGTATTTAATTGCTAACTTAATATTTAAGAACCACGTAAGAAGTCTATATAAGATTTAATAGATTAACTCGCGCTTCTTTATACAAATATCCACAATTCAAAAACATTTATAAGAGAACTATATAACAGACATGCACATTGGAGACGAAACAATCTTTCTAATTCATAAATATTTTTTTATATGAATACAAAATAAAAAAGTATATATTTATAAAACATTTAATGATTGTTGGGTATTGATACTGACGACCCAATAACGAAAAGGTCTCAGAGGCCCAATAATTTTGCAGGGGTAAAACTCATATCGTTCAGACCGGGTCGACCCACATTAAGGTTAATTTGTCCCTCATAAAGCGGTCCAGTGTCGAACCCAAACCAAAGTGGACACCAAAGTTCCATCACAGGTCGCCATTAACCAATGTCACAGCTTCATACTGCTCGCCATAGAAGTGCTCGCCAAGAGAGTCTAACCTCTCAACTCTGGTCCCACCAACCGTCACTAAAGATATGACCATGATATCCCGCGTATATCGGGCACATATTCTCTAAAGATTACATCCGGTAAATGTAATATTACGTCATAACTGTAATATCTGATATCCTAATCTTTACCAGCACAATATTCACCAAGATATTTTGTTGCCTATAATGGTTTGATCTTTTCACTCTATAAATACACTTGCTTTTCAATACGCTGATTACGTTTTGAGTTCATACACACCGTATACTCATTTAAGCAGCAGAGAGAGACCCAGAGACACCCCCTCTGTTGCGATCCCCTTTTTGCAGGTTCATCGGAGCTAACACAAGAGCATTGATCATTCATCCTTTGACACTCAATTCACTGCCAAGTCAGCACCTGGGAGTTTCAGATCCAACATTTTGCGCCGTCTGTGGGAACCGACTAAAACAGTCATGCAAACGCGTTCCAAAAGCAATCGCCGGAACCAACCCAATGAGGAATCCTCAGACAGCTCTGATTCCGTCGCCGCTTCGCCGCTCCCCTAAGAACCTGCTAGCCAAGCAGTCCCTAATGGCGTCCCTCCGAGGCCAGCACGAGGACATGTTGGCAATTCCAGACTGGCCCCTGTTCCAAATGCCGCAGAGATTCCAGCTCAACCAATCGTCCAATTGGATGCGGAAAACATTCAGTTAACCCCAGAGATGATATCCCTCTTGGAGACTATCTTAGGACAGGCTCGCAGACAAGCCACTGCTCCTCAGGAAAATTATCTACCCGTAGGGCCAAGACAAACTGGAAATCCTAGCATCACAGTCCCTCAAGAAGATCAAGAGATGACTTCTGGACCCCAGTCCTTACCTCCGACTTCCACTGAGGCGCCGACAACTACCTACTCTATCAATCCATCGAGCTCCGTACCGAATGGAGGACAGCAGAATCAGTGCACTCTTGACCAAGTTGTGGAGCTTATTAGCAAAAGGCTTAAGGAACGACGCGAGACCGCCATGCCTCCCTTCCGGGAGCGATCAGCTCATCCCTTACTACTGATCTGGTCATGATCAAAATTCCAAAAGATGTCGTCGCCAGGGCCATCCTCGAATACAGTGGTGGAGGCGATCCTATCATACATCTCAACAAGCATGAAGCCTCTCTATTGGGTAAGTCGAACGATCCGAATCACTTAGCCCTGTTATTTCTATCTACCCTTTCGGGTTCGGTGTCGTCCTGGTTCTTCGGCCTCCCTGCAGGATCGATAGGGACCTGGTCCGAACTCAAGAGCATATTCCTGGAGCGAAACATGGGTGAGCGCCAACTGCTGAAAAGTGTGGTCGCCTTGGATGCAGTCAAGCAACAACCGGGAGAATCATTGGCCGACTTCTACGGGCGTTTTCATAAGATCGTCACTGAAATAGATCGTCGAGTCGCAGACGGGGAGATAATTCGAGCCTTTTACCGAGGACTCAATGTGGCCAACAAAGCATCGAGGAAAATGCGCAACAGCTACCACGTTCAGGAGATAGAGACGATGCATAGAGGAGCTAGCAGTGAGGGCAAAAGGTTTTATTGACCTGGAAAAGGCGAACTCGGAAGCTAATTTCCTGACAACCTCGCTAAGGGTGGTTTCTGAGCCCCGATGCGATGGTAGGAAGGAAATGAAGGATAAGAAGGGTCGAGACAAGCCCAGAACAGAAACCCCAGGAATTAGGCTTCCAGAGGTCTCCGAGTATTTCATGCCTTTGAACAGGTAGAGCTCGGCGGTACTAGTCGAGATGCAAAGACGGTCTCTGGCAAGGCCACCAATGCCCCGCAAGAGTGCTCAGCCTATGAGAAAGGACACTGAAAGCTACTGCAGATATCACAAGGACAAAGGCCACAAAACCAATGATTGTCGCATCCTCAAGCGCGACATCGAGAAACTGATCCATAGAGGCATGTTGAAGGAATTTGTGGCTGGATGAGACGAAAGTCGAACGCCACCACGTAGAAACCACTCGCCAGCTCCGCCCGAGCAATCTGGCCCATCCCAGAGTAGGAGGGTAATAAACCTGATTGATGGAGGGTTCGTGCCGGAGGCGAGGGGTCGAATGCAAGGGAAGTCTATGCTACTCAAATTTCTACAGCTGTCCAGCTGGGAAAGCGACATAGGCCTGAAGAATATATTATCATCTCATTCTCCGAGAATGACCTGCCACATGTCACTACCCCGCATAATGATGCGCTGGTCATCATAGCTGAAGTCGACGGTTGCGACATGGAGAGGATTCTGATCTATGGAGGCAGCTCAACAGACATTCTATTTTTGGACGCCTTTGAGAAGATGGGCAAATCCAAGCGTGACCTCAAGCGAGTCGACTTTCCCCTCATCGGTTTTGCTTGGAGAACAACTTATCCGCTAGGAGCCATAACCCTGCTTGTAATTATGGGCGAAGGATGGAAGAGCATAAAGGTGTCAGTCACCTTCTTAGTGGTCGATTCGCCTACATCATATAACGCCATCCTGGGGAGGACCACAATCAATCCTCATAAGATTGTGGTCTCCACAGGCCACCAAAAGATGAAGTTCCCCATACCAAATAGGATCGGAGAAGTTCTAGGCGACCAGCCCTCCTCACGACAATGCTATGTGAACTGCCTTTGCAGGAAGACCCAAAGGGAAACCCTCGCCATCGAGACGGAAGATGACGCGCGTGAGGACCAGGCCTGACCAGCGCCAATGGAGGAGTTAGCAGAGGTAGAAATCGATGGTCCAGAAAAGAAGGTGTGCATTGAGACCACCTTGAACGAAGACAAGAGAAACACCCTGACTGCCCTCTTGAAAGAATTCAAGGAACTTTTCGCATGAAAACCCAGTGACATGCCACGCATCAGCACCAACATAATTTCTCATGAGCTAAGGATAGATCCCTCGATAAAGTTGATTGCTCAGAAAAGAATGTCATTTGGCTTCGACAAGCGTTTGGCAATCAGGCAGGCTAATCGAAGCTGACTTTGTAAGGGAGCTGCAATTTTAGAGCTGGATCGCCAACCTAGTTCTTGTGAAGAAGTCAAACGGCAAGTGGAGAATGTGCGTCGACGTTCGCGACCTAAACAGAGCTTAAACGAAAGACTCATATCCCCTTCCCCGAATCGATTTGCTGGTCGACGCAACCTCTGGTCATGAAATGCTGAGCTTCATGGACGCCTATTCAGGCTACAATCAGATCTGAATGCACCCAGCCGATGAAACCCACGCATCCTTCTATGCAGACGGAGATATACTTTGCTACAAGGTGATGCCCTTCGGTCTAATCAATGCAGGGGCAACCTATCAGCGAATGGTAAACCGACTATTTCAGGACATGCCGGGGCGTAACATGAGTCTTATGTGACGACATGCTCGTCAAGAGAATAAAGGGAAGTCCTCATACAGAAGACCTTCGAGAAGCGTTCGAGTGCATCAGGAGGCACAGTGTTTTCCTAAACAAAACAAAGTGTGCCTTTAGAGTTAAGTTAGACAAATTTTTGAGATTTATCGTAAGCGAGCGCGGAATTGAGCTGAACCAGGAAAAACTCAATCGCTTTCTTTCCAGGGCGAGCGACAGGTCACTTCCGTTCTTCAAGACTCTTAGGGCCAACTGCAAGTTCGAGTGGACGCCAGAGTGCGAGGCTGCCTTCCAATCCTTAAAGCGGCACCTTCAAACTCTCCCAGCTTTGGCGAAGCCCATTCCCGACGAGCAGCTCTTTCTTTATTTGAGTATTACCGAGGTTGCATCCAGTGCCGTATTAATATGAGAAGAGGAAAATGTGCAGAGTCCAATGTATTTTGTTAGCAAGATTATTAATTCAGCTGAAATAAAATATGTCCAGATTGATAAGTATCTCTATGCCTTAGTTATTGCTGCTCGAAAGTTAAGACCATACTTCCACGCGCACGCCATTACAGTCTTCACCAACCAGTCTCTTAAACATTTCCTGCTGAAGCCATACTCTTCAGGGAGTATAATTAAATGGGCGATCGAGCTGAGCGAATTCAAGATCAAATTTGCGCTGAAAACGGCCATCAAAGGTCAAGCATTGACAGATTTCATAGTGGAAAGTACAGTCAATGGTCTAACAGAAGCAGAAAACCGGCCAAGTCAGTCAGCAGATACAAGCAAAGGTTGGGAATTCTATACTGACGGATCCTCTTCAAGAGAGGCTCGGGGGCAGGATTCATTCTCATTCCCTCAGAGGGCGAGGCTTTAAATTATGTGATCGCCCTTACTTTTAAGGCGACCAACAATGCGGCCGAATACGAAGCTCTTATCACTGGATTGCGACTCGCTAAAGGAATGGGCATAACGTCACTCAGAGCAAAAAGCGACTCAGAGCTAATTTTCAATCAAGTCAACGACACTTATGAAGCAAATGGGGAAAAGATGAATAAGTACCTCGAGATAGCTAAAAAACCATCGCCGAAATCCCAACTTTGGCGATTGAGTCTATTCCTCGCTAAGACAACCAGCTGGTAGACTCCCTAAGCAAGCTGGCGTTTGGAGGGACACGAATTCAGGATGTGCAATTTCTAGAACAAGCTCTATATTCGCTTCTCGACAACCGAGCAGAAGTCTTCAATATTCAAGGGCAGGTAACCTGGATGACTGCATTCCAGAACTTCTTGAAAGAAGGAATACTGCAAGAAGACGAATGCGAGTCCACAAAAATATGTCGTCTGTCTGCAAGTTATCTTCTCATCGATGGAGATCTCTATAGGCGAGGATATTCAACTCTCTATCTAAGGTGCATCTCTCATCCCGAGACAGAAAGAGTTCTCCGTGAAGCTCACGAAAGAGTTGCCGCATGCCATGAAGGTGCACGCGCAAAATCTTCAGATTAGGATACTATTGGCCAACCTTGGGCAAAGATGCGGCATAATTGACAAAGAAGTGCGCGACTTGTCAACAGTTCGCACCACGATCCGGCCGACCACCAACACTGCTATCCCCAATGGCAGGCGCCTGGCCTTTTGCCCAATTGGGAATAGACATATTGGGCCCCTTTCCCATCAACACTGGGCAAAGAACCCACATCATAGTGGCGATCGACTACTTCACAAAGTGGATAGAGGCGAAAGCTTTGGCCTCAACGACTGAATCCCAAGTGATCAAGTTCCTGAAAATCAACATATTTTCACGGTTCGGCGTCCCCAAGATACTCATAAGCGATAATGGTCCACAATTCGTAGGGAAAGAACTTAAGTGGCTCTGCGAAGAATACCATATCGATCACAGATTCAGCTAAGTACACCATCCTCAAACAAATGGGCAAGCTGAAGCAGCCAACAAAGTTATCCTGGCAGGGCTCAAAAAGCGAGTTCAAGCCTTCAATGGAAACTAGGCAGAAGAGGTGGAAAATATATTATGGGCTATTCGAACAACACCCAAAACGACAACGGGGGAAACACCATTTAGTTTAGTGTATGGATCAGAAGAAGTAGCACCCGCCGAAATAGCGGTGCCTACCCACAGAATCCTACACTTTAACACTGAAGTGAATGAAATCGAGCGCAGAACAGACCTCGATCTTGCATAAGAAAAGCGATGGCAATTAGACAAGGCCCAAGCAAAAATGCGACTGCGACCTCCTGATACTTCAACAGAAAAGTCAGCGCTCGCCAATATTTCGTGGGGAAGATGGTTATGCGAAGGAATGAATTCACAAGACTGGATAGTCATAACAAGCTTTCACCTAAGTGGGAATGTCCATACAAAGTAGTAGAGATTGCCGCCCCAGGATCTTACTACTTGAAACCACAGAAGGTGTAAGGCTGCCTCGTCCATTTAACTCTGAACATTTAAGAAGGTTTTATGCATAGCTTGTAATCAAAATGTTATGTCAATAAAACAAATCATTCCTTCATAAAGTATGGCCACTCGACCAAAACGAAGGAAGAAAGATCTAAAGACAAATTTCGGCGAAAGACCTAACGCCAAAGTTAGGCAAAAAACTGATAACAAAATCAGGTGAAAGACCTAAAGTCAAATTTAGGCGAAAGACCTAATGTCAAAGTTAGGCAAAAGACCAGATATCAAAATTGGGCGAAAGACCTAAAGTCAAATTTCGGCAAAAGACCTAACACACCAATGTTAGGCAAAAGACCTGACGCCAAAGTTAGGCAAAAGACCCGATATCAAAATCAGGCGAAAAGACGTAAGGTAAACGTTAGGAAAAAGAATTGATATTAAAATCACGCAGAAGTCCTGATACAGAAGACGAGCGATCCGTTAATGAAGCTGTTTTCTTATAAGTTGGGCAAAAAATTAAGACTGGATGTTCAAAGGGAACAAATCCATACCAAGGACAGTTCCTTTGCGAAACGAACACAAGAAAGGGGGCGAACGAATTTAAGGCGATCACTTACTAAAAGATGAATGAGCCTTGATTAACGGTTCCCCCTGATTAGGCGAACACTCCAAAAGTTCAAAACCTTAACAAGGCGTACACATCTACAAAAGATTATAGTTTCCTTAAAGGCATAATCCTCGAGTAACAGTTCCCTTAAAGATAATTTGGCAAAGAGAGTAAATGGATATATAAAGGGTTACCATTCTTCTATCTAAGCCTTATGAAAGGTTCAGGACCCTATACTGGCGAGACTATCACAAAGCAAAGAAGAGTTGAAAACAAGCATGGTAAAACTCTCAAAAGCATTCAGACGAGACATCGGAAGAAGAGCCAAACATATTCAAAGTCAAACAAATGCAAAGGCTTATGAATATAAACACATTATACATTATGCAAATAATAATAATAACTGAGTCAGATATCAAATATTAATTACAAACTTTCCCAAAAATCATGGGAAAATAGAAGTGATTATCATCAAAAGAAGGAATAAAAATATGGTCGCCAGGAGAGCTCCTGACTTCAAAGTCTGGGTTCTTCTGAGGCAGCAGCTTCCATCTCGGCCCCGGAGGCAGTCTCCTCGCCAACATCGGCAGGAGCCTCCTTGGAGTAGCCACTCTCGATGAAATCCTTGAGAGACTTCACCTCCCGGAGAGGAAATTTAGGATCAATCTGCTGTATTTCGTCGACCAGGACCTGAAGGTAGGCATTCACCTCGGCCTTCATCACCTCCAAGACGCAGTCGAAAAACTCTTCGGACCTTTTAAAGTCCTCGACCATACTCTGGGGGGATGAGACAGACTTCAGCTGTAGAGTAAGAGCTGCTTTTTCTTCGTGTCGAGCAGACGCCTCTCTGCCTCCAAGGCCTCCCTTCGAGCCTCAGAATCCTTCAGCTATGCCTTCAGGTCAGCATTAGCTGCCTTCACCTCAGCATAGTACTTGTCGGCCGCCTTGAGCTGGAGCTCAGTCCTCGTCCGCCCGTCGTTGGCGAGGACCACCTCATCCTCTTTCTCCTTCATGGTGACGAGAAGTCTCTAGTCCTTCTCGAAATACTCGTGGAGAGCATGCTCCACCAACCGAGTATCCGCCTCAGCCGTCTCCTTCAAACCCTCCATCTGATCAGGAGTGAACCCCAAGCTATGGTACTGCTCCAGCTCGATAAGCAGGTTAGTCTGCTTATCGGCGAGCTCCCCTATGATCCGACCGATCGCCAACTCCTCACGGACGAGCTAACAACATGAAAATAAAGGGAAAAGATGTAATCAAGATCAAGGAGAGGTCAACAAGTAATTCAAGGATATATAAATGAAGAAGGACTTACCTTGGCGATCAGCTCGAAATGCGTCCTCACGACCCCTTAGATGCGGGTCAGCTCGGAGGGGATCATCGCCCTATCCCGATGAGGAACAATCCCCTCGAGGAGATGCATGCAGAGATCCTGGTTACCCCGGAGAGTCAGCTAGTCGGAAATCTCCACCTTCTAGGGATTTCCCCAAGGGGCCCAGACGCCCTTGGGGTTCGCCGCCTTATGCGATTGCAATAAACCCACCAAGGGGAAATACTCCCCGAAAGGATTCTTGGAAGTGCCCGTGGCGGCACCGAGGGTCTGAAGTCTCTTCCGAGCCCCGGTCCCCTTGGAGGGATCGGGAATAGCCTTATCAGAGGCAGGCGTGGCGACCTCTGCGACCACAACAACCTTTCCCCTGGGAGCAGTTGAACCCCCGGAGGAAGCGGAGCGTTCCTCACCCGAACTCCTAGCCTTCTTGGCGGGAGCCGGACTCAGAGCCTCCTCAGCAGTAGTCTTCCCTGAAAAAAGGTCAACAAGGATATTAAAAACAAAACACAAAAACAGAGGGAGGAAAAGTTAAAAGACAGTTGCATACCTTTCTAGTGATCGCCAGAAGCGATCGTAGGTCGTTCATCCTCAGGCTTGCGCTTGAAAGATCGCCTGGAAGGAGGAGGTGGAAGACTCAACGATGCTTGATCAGTAGACAACCCCATCTTTGCCTGCTTGGAAAATAGACTGATGAGTTTTGATCCCCGAGTGCCTACAACCAACAGAGGAAAAAAGTCAAAATTTACCCAATCAATAGAAACTGGCGAGGACTAATGAATGCCCGCCAGCTCGAGCCTCGACTCTGACGTTTACGCCACCGAGCGGCTCGAACAGAAGTTCGATGGCCGATGTACTCGGTTTGAAGTCATCAATGGCGTTCCGATCACTCCCTGTCAGCTCTCTAAAGCTAGGATGAGTATCCCATTCCGGCTGAAATAACTCCCATGACACACTACCCTTGTAAAAGAAGTAAAACTTCTTGTAGTTGGAGTTGGTAGCACGGAAGTCGTCCACTAGACGGAAGTGAACATTCGAGTTCCAAGCCTGGCCCCTCCATTCCTCAAACTTGGGCCATCGAGTGTGGAAGATGGTTCGCCCCGGCGGCCAATCGGTAAAAACACTGGATCAGGGCCAGTGAATACGTCCATTCTTGACGTAAACACATGAACTTGAACCTAACCTACATCCTGATGGCGTTGGGTACTAGCTGCGTAGGGTCTATCCCGTAGTAGCAGCAAAGCTACTGTAAATCGTCGCAGAGAATAAAACACAACCCATCATCAATCTGGGTTGAATAAACGTAAACCTCTCCATCGCGAGGATAATGAAATCCTAAGCCTGGATATCTGGGGGCGTCTGCTTCTCCAAAGCCGATCAAGGCGACCACTGCCTTGAACTGGGCTAGCTTCAGTTCATTGGGCTTGAAATCTACTCAAAACACCAGGGTATGTCAAGAACAGTACAAAAATAATAAAAAGCAGGAAGCTTTACCTAAAAGGAAGCAAAGGGAAGACATCGCAATTTACCTGGTCGGGAGAATACGGGGACATTGGTGTCAGGCACATCCACCACCACTGGCATGGCAGTCGATTTCCTAGAAATTGGCTTGGGGCAGAGTTCCTCTGGCCCTGCACCGACGAGGAACCGTCCCTGATAGTCAGAGGGCCATTGTTAGCCCTGGTTGAAACCTTATGACAGGAAGAAGGTTGGTAGGAAGAAGACTCGTGGGTTGGCCCCTTTCCTGAAGATCGGTTCTTTGAAGCCATGGAAATAGTAGAAAGCTTTTAGAATCGAAGAAGGAGAAGGGGAAAGATGGAAACAGAGCACTAAGAAGCAATGAACTCTCTGGAATGCAAATGTCTGGAACGCGTAAAAGAAAAAAATGCCAAGGTTCGGTTTCTTATATAGCCAAAATAGAGGTAACCGAACAGGCACGATCGAAACGGTTCAGAGAATTATTACATCCTTTTGGGTAAAAATCGAAGTAATGTCAGAATTCCAAATGACACCTCGGGGAGACAAACGGTTGGAACAATACGAAAAATGTAAGCCTACCCTTGGGTTACGGAAGACTAAAAGACAGACATGCCTCAATTGTCCGTTCAACTGCTGGGTAACAGTATAGTCATTAAATACTGAAGACCCTATACAAAAAACGTGATTGCCAATATCCATTCTAAGCCTTTCCGGAAACCCTTTTGACGGTAGTGCTCGTGAAAGAGTAATGAATGTTCATTTATAACCCTAACAAACCCAAGCGTTCGCCAAAAATTGTAAAGAATCGAATATTCCATAAACTCTAGGCGACCCAACAACCGCTCGCCAAAGGATACATAATATAAAAAAAAAGGGCACAAATAGCAGATAAGGACAGAAAAGATCCAATCCAAACGTCACTATCTCAAACCCTATCACAGAATCAAGCTTGACCGATGAAACTTCACTCAAGGTTCGGGGGAAAATGTTGGGTATTGATAGTGACGGCCCAACAAGAGAAAGGCCTCAGAGACCCAATAACTTTGCAGGGGTAAAGCTCATATCGTACAGACTGGGCCTACCCACATTAAGGTTAATCTGGCCTTCATAAAGCGGTCCATTGTCGAACCCAAACCAAAGTGGATGGCAAAGCTCCATCACAGGTCGCCATTAACCAAGGTCACAGCCTCCTACTGCTTGCCATAGGAGTGCTCGCCAAGAGAGGCTAACCTCTCAACTCTGGTCCCACCAACCGTCACTAAAGATATGACCACGGTATCCCGCGTATATCGGGCACATATTCTCTAAAGATTACATCCGGTAACTGCAATATTACGCCATAACCGTAATATCTGATATCATAATCTTTACTGACACAATATTCACCAAGATATTATGTTGCCTATAACGGTTTGATTTCTTCACTCTATAAATACCCTTGCTTTTCAATGCATTGATTACGTTTTGAGTTCATACACACCGTATACTCATTTAAGCTTCGGAGAGGGACCCAGAGACACACCCTCTGTTGCGATCCCCTTCTTGCAAGTTCATCGGAGATAACACAAGAGCATTGATCATTCATCCTTTGATGATATATCAATTCATTCTTTGAGCATTGATCATTCATCCTTTTAGACCCAACAATGATGATATATCAATTTTCTAATTTAGTAATATTCAATTGATTAATAGTAATTAAACTTACTTATAAAAAATATGTAATTGTTAAAAAATGCTATTATTTTTTTCCTATAATAATAATTGTCACTCATGTTTCTATTATAGAAGTAATTGACAAAATATATTATTCGATATTCAAATTGAAGATCAACAATTACTAATATGATGTTAATTAATGATGTTATATTTATTTTAGGATACATATTGTTGTATATTCAAAAATAGTTATATATTCTAAAATATTTAAAAACTTTTAATAAAAAATACTAATTTAAAATTTGTAATTTCCACTAATATTTAATTGTACACTTTTTTTAAAAAAACAAATATTGCCAATTCTAGAACCATACAATATGATAATATTCCAAAAAATAAGTATAATAATATATTATAAAACCATCTTAATAATAGTATTAATTTCATTGCATTCACAATAGTATTTATGTATAATATTAATATGCGTATATTAACAAATTGAACTGGGCTAGTAAATTGCTTTATCTTTTAAGTTTAGCTAACACTTTGCCATGAAAAATATAGCTAGCAATTGCTATAAAATATTGAGAAAAAATAAAAGAGCAATTTAAGTTGAAGGGTTCAATATCAAATTTATAGTTGAACTTAATCACTTATACACTATGTGCAAATTGCTGCTCAATTTGTTTTTGTTGTTTTGATGATTAATTGGGTGCTAAACAATTTTTTGTGGCAAATCATTTTTTTTGGATCGAAATGTGGCAAATCATTAGCTCAACTTTTAATATTAAACAATTTGCTAACTCCATTTGATTTGTTACCTTAACTAGGGCTGGGCATGAACCGGTTCAGGGTCGAACCAGTTCAGAACCGAACATTAACACTTTTTAAAACCGGTACGGTTTACCGCTCCAGTTTTTGGCCGCTCCAGATTTTGATCAATTTACCGTACCTGTTCTGAAACGGTTCAAAAACCGGTCCAGCCGAACCACTTCATATATATTTGTAAAAAAACAATACACTATTATGCAGCATCCAAGTATTCGTATTTTAGTTTCTTCTCTCAATCAGAAACAAACAAATCCACCAAATCAATTCATTCAACACCCTTATTCAATAATTAACCAAAGAATTAAGATTATCTCTAAAACCTCCAGCTGAATCCAACTTGGAAGACTACAAATAACATATATGCAGGATCAGCTAAAATCTAGACACATCTTTGAAGCATAGTCCACAAATATTTCAAGAAGCCCAAATCTCCATAACAATCTTAGCGATGATTCTGCAGATCCATATCCAACATGAGCAAGAGGAGAAGATACCAAAGAAGGTAATATCTGTACTCAAATGATACAATCAAAAGATTATGTGAAGGGGATGTTGGCTTCTTTTATTATTTTTCCAGGGGGTGGGATTGGTGCCACATGCTTAGTAATGTTTAGTTTGTTCAGCTCAAACTCAAGATATTTGTTCTGTTCCAGTGGTAACTTATCATCTTTGACCTGTCTGAAAGATATTTTACAAGTGAAACAATTGTAAGGTTGACGGAAGAAGTAATTGGATGTAAAAATCCAATAATCTCACGAGATATATGGAATGGGATCCAGTATCTAGAGGGGGGAAATGCAGTATCCAAAAAGGTCTTGGTTTATGATTTCCCCTAGCGCACTAGTTATTGAGTAAAGAGTGATATTCAGGTCTACTTTGCAAGAGGGCAGTGCTTAGAAAAATTTACCAACCAATCTGAACAACATACCTCATTTTGGTTGAGGCAAGAGGAACTACTTCACCCTACTCATGCAAAATATAAGAAAAAAAATTGTAAGTACATTTAGATTTGCATAAGAGAAGAACAAACACAACATATAAACATAAAAATATATATATATATGAAACTTTTGTAACTGAACCAATGAATTCCACAGAGATATCAAGCTCCCCACAAAGCTTTTAAAGTAATGCAGCAGCTGATCCGATATCATCACACTAGAGTCATACCTTGGCATTTGTTGTACTATCTTTAGACATACTTTCTTCTTCAACATTTCTTCCTTCATTGTTTTCCACCACTCTTAAATCCTCATTCTCCTTTCCGTTCTCTGTATGATGAATCAACTCAGAGGTACAGGTATCACCATTAGAGAATCCATTCTCCGATTGGACTATTGACCTATTTACAAATACATGACATATTGGACATATTGGAAACCGTCTTCCAATTATCTGACATCCTGAAAATACTTTGCATACCTGCAATTTGATTTTTCAGCTTCTAAACATGTAAGAATGACCTCATATGTAATATCTACGATTCTATTGCAAAAGAGATGCTGCAGAACTCTCAAAGCATGTAAAATCAACTAAGTTAAGAATGAAAAATACCTAATCTCCACGCATTCACATTCCAATATAGAGTTAACATCAATTGCCTGAATTCGATAAAATCAAACAAAGTTAGATTCTACTTTAGATTTATGAAGAAACAACCAGAACGTAGCAATCACAGTAGAGATTCTAATTAGATTCTACAAGCTTTATCGATCAAACACCGATTCATGAAGATTCGAAAATGAGTCTGATTCTTATCGAGTTACAAATACATACGTTTTCTGGAATGAAATCCAAATTCAACCTCCAAATCGACCCAGAATTTATAATCCAACCAAAGTTGTCCACAACACCAGAGTGATAGTAGAAGAAATCCAAATTAATCAGACGAAGATATAGGCATAGCAATCAGCCAGACGAAGAAGACGAACCTGGTCTAGTCGGACGAAGAAGATGAACGCGGAACCGTCTGAAGACTGAGGTGGAGAGACTGGAGGTGCGAGGCGAGGCGAGGCGGAGGCGTGACTGCAGCGTGAGGACTAATGAAGTGAAGACTGAAGAGTCTTCATCAGTACTGATTACTGAAGAATGAAGACTGAAGCTGAACCAGTGAAGAGTGAACCGTGATTGGTCTGGTTTAGCAGTATTTTAAGGTTAAAATCGTTACAACAAGTGGTTCGGTTAACCTTTTTTGAACCGGTTTTCTGTACCTCTTCTGAACCGCTCCATATTTTAAAAAAAAAAAAAACATTTGTTTTGTGAACCGGTACGGTTCATGTACGGTTCGGTACGGTTCGGCCGAACTGGTTATTTTTGCCCAGCCCTAACCTTAACGGATAAAGTTTAAAAAAACGTAGAAAAAACTCTCAATGGTTTTACTAAGATTATAAAATGACTTCCAATTTTATACAAAGTAAAATAAAAATACAATTCACAGATAGAATATTTATAAAATATATTATAAAAAATAAAATAATAAAATCTAACTACAAAACAAAACTACAAAAACAATATATGTTTTTTAGACCAACTCAAACATAGGAATAAACTTTCACTATAGTTCTTATCTAAACCATCTTAACTATTTACCCTTTAATATTTTTAATATTTCTAAAATAATATTATATTAATATTGTTTACTTTATATAATAATTTTCAGAATGTTTATTTTGGTAATTGTGGCATATAGTTAATTTGCGAGTTTTTTTATAAAGTATATTCTTTATATTTAAAATGAGAATATACGTATCTTTTATATATACATATATATAATTTAAGGTCCTTTTATTATCAAACACAACAGATAGAGTATTTTTTATACAATTGTTTCTTGAAAAAAACTGTCAAAGTTGACGGAGCTTGAAAATTATTAACGTAGAAGTTCAACTAGCACTTTACTATGTCAAAAAGTATAGTTACCAATTCAGACATATGATATAAGTTTAATTAGCAAGATATTTAATTATTATAAATTTAATATTATTCTCGATATTCAAATTTACATTCGTATAAACAATTTAAGCGGAAATAAATTTAAGGACATAGGGAATAACCATTTGAGGGGAAATAAATTTAAGCGAACGAAGTAAATTGCTTGTTTAGCATTATTATACTTCATCGTAACAACAAGAGGTCAGCATCACTCCTTTTTGTTTTGGTTAAAAACCTAACCTAGCCAATCTTAGTGGTGGTGTAGATAAACTCAAATTTCCTATTTCCGGTCTTTAAATAATCATTATAAAAAATAGGGGTAATTATCAATTTGCCCCTAATGTTTGGACCGAATTTAAGAATTCCCATAATGTTTAAAATTTTAAATTTCAGTCCTAATATTTGGACGAAATAAAAAATTCTCATTTTCCGTCATAAGACCGTTTATTTGAAACGGTAAACCCAACACGTGTCATGCACGTGCCTTTTCTTAAGAAATAAAATACACAAATGCCCTTATGTCACTCTATCGAAGAACGTAACTGCATATTTTGAAATTGGAGAGTGAGTTGAAGAAGAACTAACCGAGCTAGGGTTCTTCAAGGGGAGGTGAAAGGCGTGGCACCGAGCTGATTTGCAAGGGAATGTCGACCCAATCTTCGTCAAAGGTATCATTCAAGTCTTGTTCAAGTCTTCACCGATGTAATTGCGGATTGTCACCTCGTTTGAGAATGTCCCGAACCCCCCAAGAACTATGGACGTGAATTTTGGGGTTGTCCTCACTTCAAGGTATGATTGAAGCCCGATTGAGTTAAGTTGTTGAAATTTCGAAGCTTATTGTGTATGTTTCGTTATGTATATGTTTTTTCGTTTAGAATAGTGAGAATACGGGATGTGGGTTTTTCAAGTGGTTGGACGTTGAATAACAAGAGGTTGATAAATGCAGATGTTGTGGCAGTGCTCTTGCAAATTTACTGGCTTTGTATGAGAAGGCAACCATTGAGGTCGAAGACTATCGTCGAAAAGAACAAATTTATCGAGTTTGTTTGTTGATGGCTTTATTGTTCATGTTAGTTGTGTTCTTTACTATGTAATGTAGTTTTTTTTGGTGTATTTGTAATGAATCATGTAAGAAGTACATTATGAAGTATGTAATGTTGCTGTATGAAACTGGTTTTTGGTTCTGCAACTCGGTTTCGATGTTCTTGAAATTTCCCAGGTGGATTAACTATCCCCCTTAATGTATTGAACTTATTTAATATTTCCCCCTAAAGTTTTCAAAGTAATCAGTTTTCATCCATGACCATTTGAACAGATTGATTTGCATATAACCAAAAGCCTTCAAATACGTCTAACTAAATCAGAAGTTGCATGTTTGAACATGTCTCAAAATCTAACATATATCAAAAGCTAACATATACCAAAACGTAGCATGTTTGAAGCCTTGTTTCCGCCTAACACATAGAATACCCTAAAACGACACCAACTTTCCTACGTTTACATCTTTTCAAACCCTGCCCAAACAACATTGAATTTACATTAGGTAACATGCATTAATTAGAAAAAGACAAAAAAAAATTGAAAGATAAGTACGCACCTTCTGTCTGGCCGACATTATGGTCCACTTCAGGTCGGTACCTACATCGGCAACTAACACCTCTAAGAATTACCACACCCATGATGCTCTAGTTTCAGCTTCAAATCGACTACATCCTCCTCTGTCGCAATCTTCACTAAATCCTTATATTAATGTCCATAAAAGGGGGCAAGTAGTATATCTCATGACCACTCGAATATTGTTGAACCAGTGTTAAATGGTTAATCAAGTCAGCAAACCGAAATGGGATAGGCCACCTAGGTCGAATGTATTTCTGACCAATGTAGATCTTCTTCCCATCAACTGTATCCAACCTACCACCGTAAAATGTATGTAGTGTGTAACTAGGCGGACCTTTGGGGGCATATAACCTATTTGATACACCTGTAAACGGGAAAAAAACACAATCACTCTTATCTATACTTTTCAGTAAAAATATAGAACAATCGAACCTAAACTCTCAGCAAAATTCCAAAATTGGCGAAGAACCGAACCTAAATCACCAGCAAAGTTCGGAAAATTCATATTTTGCGGAGGCAATCCTTCCAATCGGAAAATCAGTGCAATCCCACGCAAAAACTGGAATAATGTCGATTGTTAGCAAGGTATTTACAACAACCAAGCATAAACCCTAAATTTCAGCACGACATTGACAGCATAGGGAATTTGCATCAACCAACAAACCCTAAATATCACTTCGGACCTTACCTTGAACCAGAGTTAAAGTTGCATAACCGGGAATGGAAAGAACAGACCAAGGAGAGGAGTCGAGTCGAGGCGAGGCGTAGAGTAGAGGCGAGGCGCGGAGTAGAGGCGAGGTGCGGAGTCAGGGCGTCACAAGGGCTGGAACTTCTGCAGAACTTTCTTTTGGTCTGTGGAACTACTCTCTATACCGAAGTGATGTCCTTGGCCTCCTTGCGTATATGGAGGGAAACCGATGTGATGAAACGGACATAAGGGCATTTGTGTCTTTTCTTCTTAAGAAAAGTCACGTGCAGGGCACGTGTTGGGGTTACCGTTTCAAATAAACGGTTTTATGACGGAAAGGGAGGATTTTTGATTTCGTCCAAACATTAGGACTAAAATTTAAAATTTTAAACATTAAGGGGGATTCTTAAATTCGGTCCAAACATTAGGGGGCAAATTGACAATTAACCCTAAAAAATATATATTAAAGTAGTATCAAGATTTAAAAATAACAAAATTGTATCACCCGAAGCCCATTCGTAGGTAGAATATTTTGTTCTAATTATGAATTTCATTTGTGGATATAACCTCTATTTAATTTATACATCGACTCTCATTCGCTCTCATTTGCACGTAGGACATATATATATTTTTATATACTCATCGCCAAATTCTTTCCGTCCTCTGTTGCGCCGCACTCCTTCTGTCTTCCGTGGATCGACACTGGTTTCGTGTCCGCCGTCGCACCGCACTCCTTCCGTCCCACGGCACTTCGTGCTCTTTCGTTCCCTAGTTGAACTTCAAATATTGTTGCGTCTTCTCCTACCTACACTATGTTGCATGCTATTGTCACAGACTTAGAGAATGACTATCACTCTCACTTCACTCGTGCGGCCTTAGGTTGACCTCAAGTAGCCTTTCACTCACTCACACAAAAAAGTATAAGCAAAGTCTAGATATAGGAGAGAGTCCCCTTTATATACAAGTGAGGGGAGCTCTCTGATGTAAAACTCTATATTGCATACAATTAATGAGGGTCACATATGACAACAAGTATATGTGATGTATATTCCCTAGTACAATGAACCTAGACTTGTACATCGAATATGGGCATCTATCAGTTGTTATTATATCTGCATAGAACCTTCATGATCTTTCCAATTATGGTACCGCCATGTGTCGCAAGGTGTCCAGCCCCTAAACCCTCCTTCATACACGGGTCTGTGTCATTCTCCCCTACCAAACTCGGACGGCGACCTCGTCGTGTTCTCGGCGTGATACTTCTCGATTTGACTCTGTAATTTCTACAAGGCTTCCTCGAGTTCCCAACTGGCCTCACACTTGGGTAGTCCCTTCAACTTGATCAAGTACTCGCACCTCGAGTTCCTATACTTCAAGTGGATAATGCGTCTGAAAAGATATCGTCGACATCGGGATCATAGGAGACCTTGGGCCCAATTGGTGCACGAGAAGACTCAACTCAGCTTGGGTCTACCTTATCCTCTCGAAACGGTTTGAGCATACAGGCGTGGAACACCGGATGCAACTTGAACTTTAATGGGAGCTCAAGCTTGTAAGCAACCTTGCCCACTCTCTTGAGGATTCGAAACGGACCTTCGTATCTTTACAATAGTCCCTTGTGCACTTTCTTGTAGTGCAGAACCTGATGTAGTTTGACCATTACCAAGTCGCCCACCTAGAATTCTTGATCACATCTCTTAGTGTAGACCAACTTTTTCATCCGCCTGGCGGCCTTATGTAAACATGACTGTGTCAAATCTGTTTCCTCGTGCCACCCGTTCATGAACCTATATGTCGCTGGACTATGCCCCAAATATCCTGTCACAACCGCATTTGGCGTAAGTTGTTGTTGGCCCATCATGATCTTGAACAAACTTTGGTTTGTGGACTCGCTTCGCTGCTAATTATATGAGAACTGAGATACATTAAGTAACTTCGCCCAGTCCGTCTGCATGGGGTTGACATAGTGCATCAGGTACAACTCCAACAAGACATTGACCCTCTCAGTCTGGCCGTCGGTTTTGGGGATGCAAGCTAGTGGAAAAGTTCAAGTCCGTCCCATGCATTTTAAATAACTCAATCCAGAACCTGCCGTAAAACGTGGGTCTCGGTCTATCATGATCATCTGTGGAACACCCCAATACTTCACTACATTTCGCATGAATAGCTTAGTGGCTCCCTTAGCTGGACAATCCTTCATTATTGGAATGAAGGTTGCATACCTAGAAAACCTGTCCACAACCACCATAGTATTTTAGCTTCTTTAGGACTTAGGGAGATTTACGATAAAGTCAATGGAAACGTTTTACCACGGACGCTCCAAAACTGGTAATGTCTCGAAATGTTATCTTGGTTGCCTCTGCTTAATCTTGTCATGCTGGCACACAAGACAAGTACGTACATATGCCTCAATATCGTCATGCATGTTAGACCAATAATATCATTCTTCCACGAGGGTCATCATACAATGCATTCTTGGATGACCTTCCCACCTAGAGTCGTGGCATTCTTGCAATACTTCCTGACGCAACTTCCCATGTTGAGGCACGAACAAGCGTTGTCCCCTAGTATAAAGTACACCGTCCTCGTACCAAAATCGTCGGGTCTTTCCATCCCGCGCATACGGTATAAGGGCCTGATCTTGGGTGTCGTGCTTCAGTCCTTCCTTAATCTGCTCCACCAACAGATTCTCTAGTCGGTTAATGGTTGCCAACTCTGCCTTTCGACTTAACGCATCCGCTAAAAGGTTGATCTTTCCAGGCTTATACTCCAACGTGTAAGCGAACTCCTCTAAGAAATCATGCCATCGAGCTTGCTTTGGGGAAAGGTTCATCTGTGTATGGAAGTACCTAGTAGCAACATTGTTTGTTTTTACAGTAAACCGTGAATCGAGGAGGTAATGTCTCCATGTGCGAAGGAATGCATCACTGCAATCATCTCATTCTCATGAGCCATGTACCTCCGCTCGGCATCATTACGCTTGCTGTTCTCAAACACCATTGAATGCCCATCCTGCATCAATACTCCACCAGAATGTAAATCCAACTTCGTGAACTACCTTTTCGTGCCTAACTAATCAAACAAGTATGCAATGATTGAAATGGGATACTTGTTATTCACTGTTAGCTTGTTTAAGGCCCGATAATCGATGCACATGCGAAGAGAACCATCGTGCCTCTTTTGGAATAAAATCAGTGCACCATACAGGGACTTTGATGGTTGAATGTGCCCCGCTTCAAGCAGGTCTCTCAACTGATTCCTCAATTCTTCCAACTCTGGAGATGCCATGCGGTATGGTGCCACTGCAGGGGGACGAGCTTCTAGCAATAGCTCGATCTGATGGTCAACCTCTCTCTTAGGCGGTAACTTTTGTGGCAGTCGATCGAGCATGGTGTTGGCAAACGTGTCAAGGACCTCTAGGACTTCCTTCGACATAGACTCTTTTCCACTAGATCCTTCTTTCTCTTTCTAGGCGGCAAGGAACGTCATCTCCCCTTTCTGCACTCCCCGATTTAGTTGCATGGTCGAGATCATCTTCAACCCACAACCTCCCACGCGATTCACCGGCACCACACATTGGTTTTGTGGATCTAACACAGCAATATCATTTACAAAAGGAACCAATAAAGCATTTATACGATCGAGGAATTCCAACCCAACTACGAAATCATAATCATTCAACGAAATTACCTCTATGTTTTCCTTTCCGAACCAAAGACCAACTTGGATTTCCACCTCTATTGCAACACCACCCATTAGAACTTGTTTGGAGATAACCGTCTTTAACTAACTCGACCGCTTCTCCACTTTTAAGCCAGCCTTCTTTGCGATCTCCTTAGAGATGAAGAGGTATGTTCCACCTGTATCAACAAGTGTGCTCATTGATGTGCCCGTAATCTTTATGTTCACGAAGATCAATCCATTTTTGTCGGATTTTTTGATTGAGACCAACATCTTCATTGCCTCAAGTCTCGTCTCTTCTACTGCCTTTTCCTCTTCCTCTTGAGTGATGGTAGAATTCTTTTTTATTGGGACATTCTCCGGTCTTGTGATTCCGTCACATAGGAACACTTTAGGGGTCTCGGCTGACGTAACCTTCTACTAGAGTAGCCAGTTTGAACAACCTTTCCTTTCTCAAGTTGCTATGGTTTCTGGGACTTATCTTCGTCACCAACTGCTTGGCCCTTTCCCTTGGAGTCGGTATTGGTTTCCTATTTGTACTCTATTAAGGAATCACACACTTGCAAGGCTACCTTCAAGTCCCTTATGCCCCACCTTTGCGACTCTAAACGAACCCACGGTTTGAGACCGTCCACGAAGTGACGGAAGCCCTTCTGCATTAGATGTCGCAGCTTACTCCTAGCTTCTTCAACGACATACTCTAGGTAGAATGTCTTGTGGAATTCACTCTTGAACTCCTACCATGTTGTGATGGGTTCATCCTCAATATAATAGGACCTGTTTCTCCACCACATCAAAGCCTCCTCAATAAGATAAGACGCAGCAGTGCTAACCTTGATTTTCTCCTCCTTGATGTGCATCAAGAGAAGATACTGCTCCATCGTGTAAAGGAAATTGTCCACTTCCTTAGGTGAATGCTCCTCCTTGAACTTAGACGGCTTCTGCACATCAGGCTCTAAGGAATGCTGCATATTGATGATACCTATTGTCATGGCTACTTGACAATTGACAAGCTCCTTATGCATCTCCTCAACCTTCTTATGCAACTTATGAATCTGATCCTACAACGCGTTATGCACCTCAGTGATCTGACCTTGCAACATGTCATTTCGCGCATCTACAACAGAGATTGCCTCAACCGCTAATTGCTGATAGGACTCGATCTGGACGTTACCATTGCCCATGCGAGTGGTGTGATCTTCTAGGATGTCTCGATCCTCAACGATGGCATCCTTCACTCTTCCCACTCAGACCTCCAATCCAGTAATCACATCTCTTGAATGGCGGCTACCCCGTTCATGTTTCCCATTCTCTCCAGCACCAGCAACATCGTTCTTGTCACCACCGACCCTGATCCTCGTTTCATTGCAAAAAAAAAAAAAAGATAGCTGTGATACTACTTGTCATGGGCTTAGAGAAAGACTATCGCTCTCACTTAACTTGTGCAACCTTAGGTTTACCCTAAGCAGCCTTTCGATTACTCACACAGAAAACTATAAGCAAACTCTGGATATAGGAAAGAAACACTACTCTTGTATTACTCGCTAGATTTTCTAGAGAATACAAATGAGAGGAGAGTCCCCTTTATGTATAAGTAAGGAGAGCTCTCTTGTGGAAAACTTTATATTGCATACAATTAATGATGGACACATATGACAACAAGTATATGTGATCTATATTCCCTAGTACAATGAACCTAGACTTGTACATCGAATTTGGACATCTCTCGGTTGTTACCATATCTGCACAAAACCTTCCAGAGCTTTCCAAATATGGGACGTCATGTGTCGCAAGATGAACGGTCCCTAAAGCTTCCTTCATATGCATATATGTGTCACTATCATGTCGTCCAACTAACGAATAACACCGTCACCACACTCTACCAACTTATCAGCCCAGTTGCCACCTTCGGTGCTTCAAAATTACAAACCATAATTTTGAGTTTGAAGGCTGATCGATTGCAGTAATTGAGGTATTTTATCATCTATTAATACTAAGAACTAATCATATTAATTATTATTTTTATGTATTTTGTGATTACTTTTGTAAACCATAATTTTCAAATTTGGGGCAAACTATTCAATTGAGCTAATTAATCTACTATTACTGTTAATTGAACGAATTATGGTAAAATTTTCTATTATTATGTATTTTTTGATTAATTATTGAATTTTAAGTGAATATTTAATTGGTTTATATTTTTGTGTAAAGTTTATTTGTTTTTTTGGCCATCATGTCAATTTTAGTTGATTAGGTGATATTTGACGTCTCAAATTTGGATGGAATGTGAAAATGTATGTCACATTAAGATATCTTTACTTTCTGTTATTGTTTCAAACTGATTTATGTAGTTTATCGTATTGTTGTAAATAGATATATATAGGGTTAATAGTCAAAGTGCCCCCTAATGTTTGGGCGAAATTTAGGATTGCCCCTTAAAGTCTAAAATTTTAAATATTAGTCCTAAAGTTTGGACGATTTCAAAAATCGCCCCTTTCCGTCCTCTGTCTGTTAATTTGGGACGGAAAACGACTATGTGCTCGGCACGTGACCTCACAGAAATTTTAAAGACAAAAATGCCCTCTACAGAAATCACCTCGTCACCTCCTTCAACCTCACGCTTACCTCCAAGAATCCTTCTGAGTTTCCTTCAACCAGCTCTAACTAACCTCTTGCCTCCATCTGCTGCTAATGTAACACTGGACAAGTTAATCCGCCTGGTTCTTTAGATGATCCTCAAGTACAAAGTATACTGCAGCAGCAGCATTTGTTACTCTCTCAGATTTTAAAAATGCTGCTGGGGCTAAGGCTGCAGTCTCCGTTGCTTCAGATTTGCTGTCTGCAACTAAAGCACTCAAGTTAATTTGGTCAAGTTAATTTGGTCAGATGAAGTCACTCTGTACGTTTATTTTTTGTTCTTATTAATTCATGTACTTTTGCTTTTACACAAGCAGGTCAGGATTTCCTCAACTTGCTAACCGTAGCAGCAAGGTGACCAAAGGTACTCCAGTTAAGGGAACTCCAGGGGGTCGGCAAAAATCTACTACCAAACAACTGGAGACTTCTTTTTATTCGTCACACGAAAAAACTTGTTTGCCTTCTGTTTGTGTGAAAAAACAGAGCATGCTCATGAATCACACGAAAACAGAGCATGGCTTCGTAAACTCCCTTGAGCTTGCGTTTCCATTTCAGCTAAACCCGAAAACAGAGCTGCGTTTCCATTTCCCCCATTGTTGTGCTGATAGGAAACCTTGCAGTTGGAGACTACATGTCGATCTATAGTGAACAGAAGTTCCTCCTCAAGGAGCCAAGGTTCCGCGCAGCTATGAAGGCAGTTTGATGGAACTAATTGCAGAGACAAAGGTCATGAAATGTCCAAAGAGACTAATCGCAGTTTCATGTGAACCCTCTTACCCAGTAGCCAGTGAAGTGAACTACACTACTTTAGATGATAGAATATAATATAAGTACCTGTAAGAGAAGTACCAAGTATGTGGTGTTGGGTGTCTGGCTTAGGTATATAGCTCTGTTTATTTTCATTCTAAGATTTCAACTGTAAACTGGTCTTGATAATGAAAGGTTCCTACTTTTTCAAAGTTTTACTATTGAGCAGGAGTAGTCAAGCCATCAATCTGTGCGGAAAGATTAAAATCTATTTGTTAGAAGGGTAAGAAGACAAGCAAACCTAATTGAAGAATTAATGCAGCTAATTCTTAAATAAACTAGAATTTTTGAGATTTTACTACATCTAGCACAAGTTCAGTCAGAGATTGCAAGAGACAGGTCAGTCACAATAAGGAATATTCATTGAGCTTGTAGTATATCAGCTAAACCCGAAAACAGAGCTGCGTTTCCATTTCCCCCATTGCTGTGCTGATAGGAAACCTTGCAGTTGAAGTCTCCATTACTTTCCTCAAAGCGAATCCTCCCGATCTTCATCTCCTCTGAACCAAATGGCTTACGACAGCTCCGTCTTCGATCACGTTGTTCGCGCTCCTGAAGATCCTATCCTCGGGGTAAACTCTCTCTTTCTCTCGCTCACTCTCTCTCTGGAAGTTTTAGATAGCTAAGCTTGTTCTGGATCGTGAGGATAAGGAGTTTAAGAAGTTGATGGCGGTAGATGCTGTCACAGCGAAGCTCGTGCCCAGCATGATGAAACGTTGTGCCCAGATCTTGTCAAAGCTAATGAAACACAAGCATGGATGGGTTTTCAACGAACCTGTAGATGTTGAGAGCCTAATGCTTCATGATTACTACCAGGTGATTAAGCATCCCATGGATTTGGGCACCGTGAAATCCAAGATGGACAGAGATGCTTACGGTGACTTGGTCGTAGAAGAAGGTGAAGTGGGTGTTAGGATTCTGGGAGGTAAGCATGAGGTTGAAGGAGGTGACGAGGTGATTTCTGTAGATGGCATTTTTGTCTTTAAAATTTCTGTGAGGTCACGTGCCGAGCACATGGTCGTTTTCCGTCCCAAATTAACAGACAAAGTTTTAGAGCACATGGTGTTTTAGAGTGCTATATAATTTGTAACACTATTTATCTATAGTGAAAGTGTGGGTGTGAGACGTGGACATAGCCAAATTGGTGAACCACATAAATTCTTGTGTCGTTTTGCATTTCTCTTAATCTATCGAGTCTCAAGATCCTGCCAGGTGAAATTTAGCAGCGGCTAATATCCCAACAGTAACTTACTATATCCACTAGAGAGCAAATTATAAAAAAAACATTGGGATCAAGATAAAATATATGACTATTTCTACTAGAGTTTTTATCATAAACTAATGGGAAAAATACCAAACTGGTACCCGAACTTATAGGTGATTAGCAAGTAGGTACCTAAACTTTTTTTTGTAGCAAATAGGTAGCCGAACTTATGAAAATTAGCAAATAGGTACCTACCGTTAATTTCCGTTAAAAATAAATGGAAAATGTCAGGTGAGTAGCACGTGAGGAGCAACCACGTACCTGAACTTACACAAATGAGCAAGTAGGTACCTAAACCGATTCAAGAACCGGTTCGGTCGAACCACTTCTTTTTTTTAAAGTCGGGTTTATATACCAAACACATGCATGGCTCGACTCCAGAAGTTCTCGGAGTGTTCCTTGATGCACCGAGAACATCTGGAGTCGAGTCATGTATATGTTTGGTATATAAACCCGTTTGGTTCGGTCGAAGCACTTTATTTTTTTATAAAAAAAAGTAGGGTTTATATACTAAACACATGCATGACTCAACTCCAGACGTTCTCGGTGCATCAAGGAACACTCTGAAAACGTCTGGAGTTGAGCCATGCATGTGTTTGGTATATAAACCCTACTTTAAAAAAAAAAAAGTGGTTCGACCGAATCGGTTCTTGAACCGGTTCAGGTACCTACTTGCTCATTTGTGTAAGTTCAGGTACTTGGTTGCTAATTCGTGTAAGTTCAGGTACCTGGTTGCTCCTCACGTGCTCCTCACATGACATTTTCCGTTTATTTTTAACGGAAATTAACGGTAGGTACCTATTTGATTATTTAAGAAAGTTCGGCTACCTATTTGCTACAAAAAAAAGTTTAGGTACCTACTTGCTAATCACCCACAAGTTCGGGTACCAGTTTGGTACTTTTCCCTAAACTAATTAAGCTCGTAACACAACTTAATTAAAAAAAACACCCCGACAAAAGAAATTAATATTTAACAGTCTCTAATAAGTCTGTAGGATGCCGCCTTTTAACCTTTGGTGATTTCTCTATTTAAGGAGAGCAACAGAAAGAGACCCTATTGCACAATTAGGGGTGTTGTTCATTTACTTAATTTGATGTATAAAATGTCAAAACTTTATAGTCTATCCCTTTTGAATCAAGTTTTCTTTGCTATATAATAATCATAAAAAGCATAAGGTGAACTTCCCACTGTTGACAATGAGCCTTGGATGGATAAAGAGAAGAAAGTGTCGTGCATGCACTACCATTTTAGTTAGATACCCATTCACTATCTCCCATATTATATATAGGCGTCGAATAGATAGTTTCAGCCACACAAACCTCTGTTATTAACCAAGCTATTCCTATTACATATTTCACCGCATATTATAATGTCTTTGTGCGTGCTATACAATCTTAGAGTCAGCAGAGTTGTACGTCTTCTGTGGTTGATTACAAGTGTAGTGACGATGGTTGTTGTGGTTGTGAGTGTAGATGCAGATCAGTTAAGCACCAATTACTATGCAACATGTCCCAAAGCACTTACTACCATTAGAAATACGGTCGCTAATGTTGTCACCAAGGACCAACGCATGGCAGCTTCTTTGCTTCGACTCCATTTTCATGACTGTTTTGTCAATGCATGTTTCTCTCACTCACTCTCTCTAGCTAGCTATCTCATTCGTATATATAGACCATTCCTTAACACTTGTATATATTGATTGTAGGGTTGTGACGCATCTGTATTGCTTGACGATACATCTAATTTTACGGGGGAGAAATCAGCCGGTCCAAACGCAGGTTCACTACGTGGATTCGATGTGATCGACACCATCAAGTCCCAAGTGGAGAATAGTTGCCCGGGACTTGTTTCTTGTGCGGATATATTAGCTATTGCGGCTCGTGACGCTGTAGCTCTTGTGAGTATCATGAATAGATAGATAGACATCATGGCCGACCACCCATCTCTATGTATGGTTACGAGGTTTGTTTATATATTCAGGTAGGAGGACCATCGTGGCCAGTGCAAGTTGGGAGGAGAGACTCGACAACAGCAAGTTTAAGCGATGCCAACAATCAGATTCCCTCACCATTAATGGACCTGAAAGATCTCATAACTGCATTCTCTGACAAAGGCTTCAGTGAGAAAGAGATGGTTGCTTTATCAGGATCCCACACAATAGGGCAAGCCAGGTGTTTGTTGTTCAGGAATCGAATACATAACGAGACGAACATCAACGCAGAATTTGCGACATCCTTGCAGTCAAATTGTTCTGCCACTCTAAGTGATACGGATGCTGATCAACTTGCTCCCCTCGACACTACCACAGAGTTCATCTTTGATAATGCATACTACAAAAACCTACTGAACAACAAGGGTCTCCTCCATTCAGATCAACAGCTCTTTAGCGGTGGCTCCACTGACTCTCAGGTGGCTCTTTATAGCAAGATTCCTATTATCTTCTATGCAGACTTTGCGAAAGCTATGATCAAGATGGCCAACCTCAGTATCCTAACCGGATCCAACGGTCAGATCCGTACCAATTGCCGTAAAGTTAATTAGTTGGTGTCTTTGCCTCAATCGCTCCATTAATAATGGCCGAACCGTGATAGCAATCTTAATTAGTTTCATCTACATGTATAGGTGAACGATCGTTTCTTAATATGTGTTTTCTCCGCAAGCTAGGAACTCTAGCAGTAGCCCCCTTCAACGTTCTACTTCATATGTAACTCAAAAAACATCAACATACTGTAATGAGTTGTTGAATGTATCAATGAGAAAGATGTCACCTAATATAAATAAAGATGTAAAATGATATGGGTTATTACTTATTACTAAGCACCCATATATATTTTGTAGAATTGAAATGTTGAGACACAATTATCATTACTACAGTTAAATAACAATTTGCTACCTAAATTTGTGTCTTATATATTTGCAAATTATTAGCTAAACTTTTTTATTCTAACAAAACGATTGCTAGACTTCCAAGTTAGAATCATTTTGCTAACTATCAAAATTTACTGTTACTTTTGACAAGAGTTTTTAATTGAAAAAATAATTTAATATTATGTTATGATGATAAACTTACATAAAAACTTTAATATTATCACATTTTATATAATATAATATATAATATAAAAAGAATCAAGGTAAATTAACTATAAGTTACAAATATCAAAAAGTAAATTTCTAAAACTATTTATAAAATTTGAACAATATTAAGTATATTTATTTTTATGTCAAGATGGTTTAGGTAAGATTGATAGTGGGATATCATTATGTCTTCTCGTTTATCTCAGAAAATATATGTTAACAGTAAATTCAAATATTGAATTATAATAATACTATTTGACTTTATATTAAACTTGAAGATTTTTTTTTCATAGTAAAACACTAAAACTCTTTTAGTGTTCTTGATAAAAAAAATCGGTTAAAGTGAACAAAAAAATAAACTGGGCTAGTAAATTGCTTTTTCTTCTAGGTTTAGCTAGCACTTTGCTTCTTGACCAAAAAAAAAAAAAAGCTAGCACTTTGCTTTGCTATAAAAGAAATACCTAGCAATTTGTACATATGGTATAGGTTCGACTAGAAATTTGATATCTATAAAATATTGAGAAAAATAAAAGAGAAATTTAAGTTTAAGGGTTCAATATCAAATTTATATTTGAACTTATACACTATATGCAAATTGCTTGCTATTTGTTTTCAACGATAAATTTCTAGCTAAACATTTGTTCGTGGCAAATCACTAGCTCAAATTCCAGGATACAATAATTTGCTACCTCTGTCATTTAATTTGTTAACTTAACGGACAAAGTTTAAAAGAATCGTAAAAAACTAGTCTTGTTCAAGAAAACCGGTTTGGCCAAACGGAACCGAATCTGATTTGGTTCTGAACTGGTTTGAAGCGGTTCGGCCGAACTAGTTCCAAAACTAAACCAGATTTGTAAGGTTAAAGCAAGTCAGTTCAAAACAGTGGATTCATCGAACTGGTTTGAATCGACTCGTTTTTTTTTTATAATAGTTGACACTAAAAATTCAAATCAAACCAAATTACACCTATACAATTTCTGAACCGGCCAAAACAAACCAAACGGTCTAACCTAATTGATTAAATAGTACAAAGGAGTATTTTGTTTGTGTATTCTGTGTAGTTCAATGTTCAAGGACATCTATTTATTAGGTTGATTATATTTTTAGATCGAGCCGAATCTATTTTTGGCTTAATCGGAACTTAGTCTTGTTTTTTTTTTGGAAAAAACAGGTCCAAACTAGTTCAAACCGACTTTGAACCGGTTCTAACCAAACCAATTTTTTATGTGTTAAATAAACCAGTTATTTAGTTAGCCAAAGAAATACTGGTTTGCTTTAAAGAGTTCTAATTCAGTTCGGAATCGGTTTTTGGTCGAATTAGTTCATGAACAAGCAGAAAAAAAACACTTCTCAAAAGTCTTCCTATGATTATAAAATGAATTCCAAATTTATATAAAGTAAAATAAAACTATAATTCACAGATAGAATATTTATGAAATATATTAGAAAAAATAAAATAATTAAATTTAACTACAACACAACTAACAAAAACAATATATATTTTTTAGACAACTCAAATATAGGAATAGCCCACTATAGTTCTTATCTGAACCATGTTCGTCTAAATTGATAAGATTCAGGATTTGATTAAAAATGCAAAAGTTGCAGTGATGTCTGTTGGAATAGTTAGGGACAGTGTCGTTGGTAATTTTGTTCTATGCTTATTGAGTATAGTGTTTTTTGCTTGATTAATTCAAACTTTTACAATTTCTGGTTCTATTTGTTTCAATAACTTCTATGATTTTGAAATTTTTTGTTCCTAATTTAGGTAATGGGAAAGACCATTTGAAGTTCTCTGGTCGCATAATTGATTACGATATGCATGATACTAATAAGGACAATAACGATGTCGTAACATTTGAGGAATGGGTAACTTTCTATATTTCTTATTTTGTTTGATGAATTAGGAAAAACTCTTAGTAGAGTAATTCCCAATATGTAACCATTATTGTTTTTTCTTCTAAAAAAAATCCTCATGAAGTGACCATGGAGAAAATATATAATTACCTAAATTAAAGGGGGTATGTCTAGGGGTGAGCAAAAATCGGTCTGGTTCGGTTTTGAGACCGAGACCGAAAATTTCGGTCCATTAATTTCGGTCTTGAGATCGAAACCTAGACCGTTTGGACCGTTTATATGGTCTTGGTTTTTTCGGTTTTGGTTTGGTCTATACCATTTGGACCATTAGACATAATTTTTATATACTTTTATATTTTACCAAATATATTAATCAAATAAAACAAAATTAAATTAATCAACAAAACATATGTACAAGTAAGACTTCTTGTAATATTCACCCGAGTCCTTTAGACTTTTACACTTTTTCCTAAGAAAATATTCTAAAAATTTTGTTTAAATATAAATGTTGCTCATGATATTAAAAAATATATATAGGTTCTTTTTAAAACTAAAATTATTTTAAAAAAAACTCCTACGGGTAAACCTTTTAATTTTGAAAACAATGTTTTCTGTATAAACAATATTTTTTTGTTATTTTTTAGAGTAAAATAAAATAAATATTATTATGCATTGTGATTTAAAAACATAGTAAGTTTGTTTTTTCTCGTATTGCAAATCGTGACCGTGCATATATGTAATCATCGTTTCAATAGTATATGTCTATATAGTTTTGGTCTTCCACGATGTTAAAACTGGCATTGGCACTCCCGCACCCTTTCCCTTGTCTGACTGACTGGACTCGAGTGATGAGTCTCTCTATTTCGTTAAATAAAGTATATTTCTGCACCCTTAACGAAATATATTATGTTATTTACCAAAACAAAAACGAAATATATTCTGCATAATATATTAGAACTGGTCTGGTTTGGTCTAAATGGTGTCCAATGGTCTAAGACCGAAATTTAGACCAGAACCAATAAAACCATTTAAGTGAAACCGTTGATTTCGGTCCTCAAATGGTTTGGTTTTTTTGGTTTGGTCTTGGTCGGTCTTGGTCTGGTCTTGGTCCAAACGGTTTTATTGCTCACCCCTAGGTATGTCTAACTGATATCGGTGAGCAAAACTGTGATTCAAAAAAGGCATCAACAAACATTTCCACTCTAGCGGGTATCTTATTGTAGGAGTGGTTCATGTTGTACCTCATACATGAATAGTTTCTCTTGATAGACTGTCAGTTGTCCTCCAAGTATTGTTGGTCTTAGGATAAGGAGTCACCCATAAGTGGGAATCCATTCACATAAGACCAATTGTGTGTCTGATCTTAAAATCTTTCATTCTATATATCATTATATATAAGGGTGCTCAAGGTTAGAAAACGTGAAGATACTAGATTCTTGCTCTTGCCCAAAGCTGAGAAACCTGTCGCCCTAGAGTTTAAACAGAGGTGAGTAGCTGTAGTATTATAGATCATTGTCCATCAAACCTTGGTGTGTCCTCCCGTCTAGAAGACCATGATCCCAACCTCAAACAGATCCACTTTCGCTTCCGCAAAGGGCAAACATTCTAAATAGGTCATCTAAATATGTGTATTTAGAAGATTGTATGTTGTTCTTTATATAATTCCAACATTAGTATCAGAGCCATAGTAGGTTGGTTTTCGAATTTTAGTGCACCGCTCGAAATACCAACCGCGATAAAGGATCTTGTTGTCGGCATTAGAAAATCCGATCGGCCTAGGCATGGGGGTTGCGGCTATGGTGGGCGCAGACCCCCGACAAGGTGGCCACTGCATTAGTGCCCTTCCTCGACAAGGTGGTCACAACCTTAGTGATTGTAGCCCCTCCAGCAAGGGGGTAGTTACCTCTGTGGCCACAACCCCATCAGCAATGTGGTCGCGGCCTCTGTTGTCGCCACCTCTGAGAGGTGACCGTGACCTCAGTGGTTGTGGCCCTGAGGTCGCGACCTCGACCACTTTCGTGGTTGCGGCCAAGGACATGGAGTCGCAACCTATGTGGTCGTGACTTTGGCCTGCCCAGATCGTGGGAAGGGTCCTCCGATCGTAGCCGACCCTGAGCGATAGGGGTTGGCCACCGTGGGCAACCCCCATGGCAACTGGTCAGCCTCTATACTCGATTAGCTGCTGCATCCACTGTCGACTACGTCTGCTAGGGTTTTAAAACCCTAGCATCCACATCTTCTTCGTGAAGAAGAAGATGAGCTGGACCACTCTGGACCGATCCAGTCTACAAAGGTGGACCATATCGATTCAAACTGGTTTGTTAGGCCGACCAGACCGGTTTAGTCCAGACCGGTTGATCGAGTCTAACCAGTTTGGTTCAGACTCTGAATGTTGTCTAGACCGGTGTGAGCTAATTAAGAGGCCTTAGGCTGCCTGAATTGGCTCGAAACGAACTTGGTGCTGATCGTGGATCTGTTGTGGCTCCTAGTTGTTTATTTTTTTTGATAATTGTGTTTGAACCCTTTCATTAATAATTTTTTGGGTTAATTAAATTAACTATTAGACCAATTGAAATTCCTAGGAGAGTCTTATATTGTTTTATGTTGCATGTCTGGATAAGTAGAACACTGTGTGGGTTTCTTGAGTTCCCTGGTTTACTTTGTGTTTTCTCCAAGCTAGATAGTTTTGTCTTACTTTATATGTTTGGCTCTTGAATGGATCCATGATTGGTAGAATTGACTAGGTTATGACTTGTTGAGATCCCAGCATGCTTTGTGAAAATTGGTATAACATGTTAATTGATTTTGCTTGTTGAGACTTTAGTCCCTGAATTTTTGTTTGTTGAGACTTTATTCCTCGATTTTTCATTCGTCGAGACTTTGGCCCCCAAACTTTATTCAGGGTGATTTTAGTCCTTGAAATTTTATTCATGGTGATTTTGACCCCAAACTTTTGATTAGGGTGACTTTGGTCCTCAAAGTTTTGAAATTTACAAATCTGCCCCAAATTAATCTATTTTTGAAAGATCTCAGTATATATGTGTGTGCATTGAATTGTGTGGTTTGTTACCTTACCTGCGTAGGATAGATTACCTTGGTAGAGAGATCTAGCTATAGCATAGTCTAGGTAGCAAACCTTTAGGATTGTCCTTAGTAGCACTTCAGAAGTTAGGATAAGTACAAGGTACACCTAGGGAAAGATTGGTTTGGATAAGCACAAGTTACACCTTACGATGCAAGATCAAGTTCAGCAGACACCTATTAATTTGAGTGGGAGAGTTGAAGCCGCAGATGATGAATCAGTTCGTCGTCCGCCGGATTCACTGATTGCTGAAGTGAATGGAACAGATTCCGCTCTTGATGATCTTGTTGACAGTGGGAGCATTGAGGATCTCATTTCAATGGGAGTGATAATGGTCATACTCCTAGTAGTAGTGAGTTTCTAGGTCGTGGGCTAGAACATAAGTTTTCCTTTCAACGATATGCATTCGAAGGTGATAGAGAAAAATATCTGAAGAGACAATTATTATGCCAAAAACGTTAGAGAAGCTCTCAATGACCCTTCTAAGAAGAATGGATGAAATCTATAAGGAAGAACGGTATTTGGACACTAGTCGACTTTCGAGTGGACACAGAGCAATAGAGCTAAATGAGTTCTTAAGACGAAACTCAAGGTTGATGAAACGTTGAGCATAACAAAGCTCGACTAATCGCGAAGGGTTATGCACAACAGGAAAGAGTGGACTTTAAGGAGACATTCTCAATAACTACAATTCTCTTGATTCTGGCCATTGGAGTAGGTCTAGACCTGCAACTGCACTAGATGGACGTTAAAACTGTCTGCCTTAATTGTGAGTTAGAAGAAGAGATCTATATGGAGCGGTCTGGATGATTTGTGCAGAAAGATCATGAGTTCATAGTGTGCAAGTGTCAAAAATTGATCTATGGTCAATAGTCCTCTAGGAGGTGATGCACAAATTTCATGATTTGGTTGTGGAAAATGCATCTCTCCTGACGGATGAGAATCATTGTGTGTACACTAAAAGGTATGGACCGGACTTTGCATTTATAACTCTATATGTAAATGACATACTCATAGCTGGAAAATTTCTTGGAGTTCCTCACACAGGCAAAGGCTTGGTTGTCTTCCCAGTTTGGGGAAGAAGGACATGGAGGAGGCTGCGCACATCCTTGGGATTCAGATCTCGAGAAATAATCGTAGAAGGCAGTTGTGACTTTCATAGGAGAGCTACATGAACAAAGTGTTACAAATGTTCAACATGAGTAACTGCAAAACAACTAAAACTCCAACTTACATTGGTCAACCTCTCAACATGGACATGCTTTCGAAGACTACAAAAGAAATGAACTAGATAAACAAATTATGTAGCTAAGTGCAGTCGGAAGCCAGATATACGCAATAGTGTGTACTCAACTTGATATTTGTCATGTACAACATGGTAGATCGGTACCAAGCGGAATACGGATTTAAGAAATGGCAAGTAGTAAATAGGATCATGTGATATCTTAAGGGCATTGTCATGCATTGTGCTACCGAAGAGACTTATTGGAGTTTCGAGAATCTCTAGATGACTGGGTACAATGATGCAGACTATGGTGGTGACTTTGATGAGAGAAAACCCACCTCAAACTTTATGCTCTGCTATGTAATGGCGTCATATTGTGGATGAGCAAAAAGTTGACGCACACTGTGTTGATTGTCATGGATGCAGGATTTGTGGCTTTTGTGTGGGCCACTCAGTAGGTTATATTGCTGAAAAGACTTCCAGATAGAATTCTGAGTTGTTTGAGCCACAATCTCCGTGACAAAGAACCCTAAGTATCATAACAAGTCATAACAAGTACATACTGGACAAAACTATGTTAGAGACGTGATTAGACACAAGGTGATAAGTTTGAAGTACTTGTCTATGGATGAGATGGTTGTGAACCGTCTCTCCAACCTTGAAGAGGGAGTCTTTATTGAGGAATGTATAGTCTCTAGGACTGTGTAGACTTAGATGATATACTTCATTCATTATATTTCCCAAACAATGTTCTTTGACATGAATTATATTTGATTGTGCGTGTTTTTGTAGTTTGACTATTTTGTGTGTTGATTTTTGTGATTTTTTTTATAGAAATGTGTCAAAGTGGAATGGATCACCCTCTCACACGAGTGATAGCTTCTGTGCCTCTGTGGTCGGGTGAGGCTGGTTATAGTTTCTAGTTCAGGAAGTCTATCGGGATGAACAGAATGGGCTTTGTGTCCGAAACTATCTAATTTCGCACTACGACAGATTATGGTCTGTCAATCCATGCAGGGGTCAGATGAGAGTCTTTGTGACTCTTGGTTTAGGTGCTGGTGTGCTTGATGTACATTTGTACAACATTTAAACATATGCTCTATGGGAGAGGAGATATGTTGTAGCGCGCTTTCATACCGTAGTGCACCCAAAATCGACCAACGGTTTGACCCGAGATGTGATCTTAACTCGAAGTTGTGTGAGACCCAGAGCTCTTTGTGTATGAGCTACGTATGTACTCTCATTGATCTCAATAGAGGCTTTAGGTTCGATTCAATGTTTGTTATCTTAATCTGTGCTTGATGACCCTTCGATGTATTCCGCCCGGGTCCTGGTTGAAGAAAAGAGAGTTGGATCTTGCTGATGGTTTTGTGGGATATGTATGTTCATTATGGGATCTTCTAGATATTATATCCACTATATGACCATCAACTACGGCGTAGGCTGCGGTTATGGGCATAATGCATATAGAGGTCTTAAAGATCCTTTCATGGTAAGGCTTGGAGAAATATTTACATGACCAAGGGTGCAAGGCACATTTACACTACTAGTGTAATATACGCGAGTTGCTCGTATTCTTAGCTAGTACGTAGCACTTTGCTCGTTATGTCTGCCGACTGCACGACTGCCTCCTTGTTTGTTACTTTATTGTGCAAGGGGATTCATTCTCCTGGTGCTGGCATGATTTATGAGCGCCCCCACCACCACTTTGTTCGAGTGGGAGATGTTGGTCTTAGGATAATGGCTCGCTCATAAGTGGCAGCCCATTCACATAAGCTCAGTTATGTGTTTGGCCTTAAAACGTTTCCCTATATACATCATTATATATAAGGGTGCTCAGGGCTGGAAAACTTGAGGATACTAGATTCTTGATCTTGCCCAGAGCTGAGAAACCTACCGCCCGGAACATTGCTCGTCAAATCATGACGTGTCCTCCCGCCCGGTAGATCGTGATCCCAACCTCAAGCAGATCCCCACTTACGCTTTCGCAAAGGGCAATCGCTCTAAAGAGATAATCTAAATGTGTATTTAGCCAATTACATGTTGTTGTTCATATAATTCCAACAAGTACCAAAAAAAAAACTTATATCCTTCAATCGATCAAGAAAATATTTCAGGAAAGAGGTATTTGTTTGTTTTTGTGAGGAAATGTATTAAATGTTATGAAAATAGTTTATGAGAGTGCCATTAAGTTTTACTCATATGAAATGTTGAAAGGTGTCATAGTCAAAGCTAATGGTGAACAAGATAAGGCTGAAATTGGTTCTCTAGGTCGTCTTCTTGCTGGTGGATTGACATGTGCTTTAGCACAAACTGTTGTATGTCCAATGGATCTTGTGAAAATCCGATTGTAGAATCATGTTTGTGAAGGTGGTAAAGTTCCCGGTCTTGGTTCAATGTCTAGGGATAGTTCCTGTGATGGGACACATGGATTTTATAAAGGCCTTATTCCATATCTCCTTAGAAGCATACCTTATGCAAGAATCAATCTTGTTGCCTATGAAACATTGAAAGATTTGTCCAGAAAACACATTCTTCAAGGTGGTGTAAGCTTCTTGATTTGATTAAATTCTTTTAACTTAAGGAAAAAGACTGTGATTTTAATCACAACCTGCAGACCCTGGCCCCTTGTGCAATTAATTGGGTTGTGGGACAGTGTTTGGAGTTGTTGGAGCAACTTGTGTGTAGCAATTACAAGTTGTCAAAACAAGATAAGTTTGTTTTGATTTGTAGGTTTCCTTATTGTATTAGTCGTTTTAGCACTGCTACAAAATATTAAACTTAGCATGATATTTTTTCTTTTCAATTTATGGATAACTAATCTAACTCATTCACATTTTCCCCCAAAAAAAGTTATTTTCTTGTCAAAAGCCTTAGCCATCCGTTGTCGGTAGCATTTACCGTGAAATCCTTGGATCGTACTTCTTGTCAAAAGCCCTGGATTGTACTTTCTTGTTAAAAGCCTTAGTCATCCGCTGTCGGTAGCATTGACCGTGACAAAGTGTCGTAAGTCTCTTCTCGTCGATGAAGTTCAATTGCTCATACCTTTCCTTGACCCATTCAGCGTCATTTAAGCCTAATTCTGCAAATATCCTTGCAAATGGAATCTACACTTCTATAGGTAAAGCAACTTCACTTCCGTACACGAGGGGAAACGGGGTTGCCTCTGTTGACGTAAGAATCGAAGTTTTATATGCTAAGAGTGCCCACGATAGCATATCGTGCCAATCTTTGTACGTGACCGTTAGCTTGTAAATTATCTTCTTTACATTCTTATTTGCCGCCTCCACTGCTCCGTTTATTAAACAGGGATGAATTTATGTTCTTAATCTTAAGTCGGTCATATAAATCACCTATGAACTTGTTATTGAGATTCTTAGTCTTATTAGTTATGCTTGTTTCTGGTACTTCATATTGAGCTATAATATCTCTCCGGATAAAACGTTCCAAAGTCATTGCTGTAACAGACGGTAGTGTTTGATGCCTTTGGAAAATAATCAATTACTACTAATATGAACCTATGAACTTTTGATGCCTTTGGAAAAATAGGACTGATTACATCGATTTCCCACATTGAAAATGGCCAGGGTGAAGACATCGGATATAAATTGTTGGGTGGCGCATGGATTTGATGAGCGTAAATTTGACATAGATGGCAACGTTGAACGTGTTTGATACAGTATGATGTAATGGTGGTCCAGAAGTATCCCATACTCATAATATTAATTACAAGCATGTGGTCTCTCATGTGTGGCCAACAACGTTAAACGCTCTGCCTCTTTCGCATCCAGACATCTCTACAACGTAGTATCGAATGATTTCCTCTACAGAATCTCCCTATTAAGAAAATAATTGCATGTCATCCTTCAAATGACCTTCCGATCTTGATCCCTTGAACCCTTCGGAAATTTACTTTATTAAAAGTATATTTTTATGTCTATAACCAAGGTTTGCCATCAAATTCTCTGACTGCGCAACAGTAGGTACGTTCCTCATTTACTTCAATCTCGAGAGGTTCTACCAAATTTTCTTTTGAAATACTCGCCATTGATGAGAGCGTAGCCAGTGCATCTACAAACGGATTTTTGTTTCGTGGCATATGTGTGAATGTTATCTTTTTGAGTTGCTTGACAAGTTTCTCAAAGTATTGGTGATATGGTTGCAACTTAGGATCTTTTGTATTCCATTCGCCCATGGTTTGAAAGATAATTAGCATAGAATCCCCGTAGACTTCTAACTAAGCACTTTGATATTAGTCGTTGAACATAACCCAAGAAGGCATGCCTCATAGTCTGCAATATTGTTCGTACATGTGAATGTAACTTTAGCTGCCACTGAAATTTGAGGCACAAACTTTAGAGGCACAAATTCTAAATGATACTCTGAAATTTGAACCTGACACATAGCGACGTTCTTATCAAAGTTGGCTTCTCAAGCATGCACTTCAAAGGATCCAACTTAGACATTAGTCGCACAATGTAATACAATGCTTAATGTTGAAGACACTGCATCACCCACACCAGTGCACAAACCGTTCTTTCCACTTTTGAGTATAGATTTGCCATCAGTAAACTTCTTGCTAAGGTACTAGATAACATGTTCTGCTTGACCGATTTAGTTTAGTTCCCCAAACATATACCCTAATGAGTTCTTTTGAATTGTCAAATATAAGATAAGTGGTCGACCTGGAGTGGGTGGTACCAACACTGGAGCTTTCGTTAAATATGCTTTAATTGACTGAAAAGCTTAATGACACTTTTTACCCCACACGGACAATGCACTCTTACGAAGAAGATGAAATAATGGTTCACACTTGTCTGTTAGGTTTGCAATGAATCTAGCGATGTAATTCAATCTCTTGAGTAAACTTCTGACTTCTTTAACGGTGGACGAATATGAAAGATTCAAAATGGCCTTGACCTTATAAGGATCCACTTCCATACCTCTCTTGTTGACTATGAATCCCAAAAGCATTCCAGACGTGCCTTCAAACGTGCATTTTTTGGGTTTAGCCTGAGCTTGAACTTGCTAATCCTGTCGAAAAGCATGCGTACATTAACGAGGTGATCTTCACCTTCTCGGAATTTTGCGATGACGTCGTCAACATATACTTCAATTTGCTTATGCATCATGTCGTGGAATAAAGTCACTATAGCTCTTTGATAAGTGGCTCCAGCATTATTCAGTCTGAAAGGCATGACTTTGTAGAAGAAAGTGACCCACATTGTAACAAACGTGGTCTTTGACTTGTCTTCTTCAGCCATCTTAATTTGTTTGAACCCGGAGAAACCATCCATGAATGAAAACATATCATGAAGAGCCGTGTTATCCACCAACATGTCAATGTGAGGTGTTGGGTATCGATAGTGACAGCCCAGTAAGAAAAGGCCTCGAATGCCTAATAACTATAGAGGGGGTAAACCCATGACATCTGAACCGGATCGGCCCAAGTACAAGCCAAACTTGGCCCACCATCGAGTAATCTAGAATCGAGCCCAAAGTCTATAGGGACGCCAAAGGCTCTCGGACTGCTCGCCATTCTCTACCAGGTCGCGACCTTCCACTGCTCGACATGGGAGTGCTCGCCTCGAAGAGAGCCTTGCCTCTCTCCTCTGGTCCCACCAAACCGTTAATAAGGAAGTGGCCACGATATCCCGCATATCTCGGTCACATATTCACTAAGGATTAGATTTGGTAACTGCAATATCTCGCAGTAACTAACGATCCGAATCTTCGGCAATACAATATACACTAAGATATTCAGCTGCCATATACGGTTCTATCTCTCTTACCCTATAAATACCCTTGCTTTACATACGTTCTTTACGTTTTGAGTTTTATACACACACATACTCATTTAAGCATCGGAGAGGGACCCAGAGGCACCCCCTCTGTTGCGCTCCCCTACTTGCAGGTTCACCGAAGTTGGAGCTGAAGCGTCATCCCAACCTTGTCTGGCATTCAATTCACTGCCAGATCAGCATCCAGGATTTCACGATCCAACATTTGGCGCCGTCTGTGGGAACGAGCAATTCAGCCATGAGAACTCGATCCCAAAGCAACCGTCGGAATCAGACTAGGGAGCGATCCTCAGATAGCTCTGATTCCGCCGCCGCTTCACCGCTTCAACAAGAACCTGCCAGCCGAGCAGGAGTTAATGCTATTCCTCTGCGGACAGCTCGAGAACATGTCGGTGATTCAAGACCGACCCCAGCTGCTGATCAAAACGGAGCCCCTGCACCGCAGACAGTCCACATTGCGGGGCAGGATATTAATTTAACCCCCGAGATGGTCTCTTTGCTGGAAGCCATCCTAGGACAGGCGCGCCGCCAAGCCCCTGCTCCTCAGGAAAACAATCCCTCTGCTCCTAAGGAAAACCACCGCCCTGCTGCCACAGGGCCTTCACCTTTAGAAGCGGCCAATCCTGGTCTTGCTGCGCCTCAGGAGGATCAGGAGATGACGTCAGGTCAGCAATCCCGGCCTCCAGCACACACCAAGGAGCAAGCAGCCGCATACACTGCCAATCCTTCCGGTCCGCCTCCACCCGGAGCCTCTCCCATGTACTGCACTGTGGATCAGATGGATGACCTCCTCAACAAAAGGCTCCAGGAAAGACAGTTGACAGTCATAGCTCCCTTCAAGGAGCAGTCCTCTCATCCTTTCACCCACGCGCTCGTCGCTATCAAAATCCCGAAGGATGTGGTTGCTCGGGCCATACCTGAGTATAGCGGTGGAGGAGATCCCACTGTACATGTCAACAAGCATGAGGCCTCCCTTCTGGGTAAGTCAAACGATCCCAATCATTTGGCTTTGCTATTTCCATCTACTCTTTCGGGTTCGGCTTCGTCCTGGTTCTTCGGCCTCCCTGCAGGATCAATCGGAACTTGGGCAGAGTTGAGAAGCAAGTTCCTGGAGAGATATATGGGCGAGCGCCAGTTGCTGAAGAGCGTGGTCGCACTTGACTCGGTCAAACAGCAGCCTGGAGAGTCGCTGTCCAACTTCTACGGGCGTTTTCATCAAAACGTTACAGAATTAGATCGCCGAATCTCGGATGGGGAGATCATTCGAGCATTCTACAGAGGTCTGGATGTGGCCAACAAGGCCTCGCGAAAGCTGCGAAATAGCTACCATGTGAAGGAGATAGAGACATTGGAGGAGTTGGCGTCCAGGGCAAAAGGTTTCATAGACCTCGAACGCGCAAACATCGAGGCTAACCTCCTAACGACCTCGCTGAGGATAACCCATGAACCCCGACGCGATGGTAAGAATGAGGTAAAGAAGGAAAAAAAGGGAAAAGAAAGTAAGCCCCGAGTCGAGTCTCTTCCAGCGCCTCGCCATCCAGAGGTCCCTGAGTACTTCACGCCTTTAAATAGGCAGATCTCAGCGAGACTAGTCGAGATGGAGAGGAGATCCTTGGCGAGGCCACCGATGCCTCGTCGAGGTGGGCTACCCATGGGCAAGGATGTCGAGAGCTATTGCAGATACCATAAGTGCAAGGGCCATAAGACAGACGATTGCAAGATTCTGAAGCGAGATATAGAGAAGCTGATTCAGGGGGGAATGTTGAAGGAATTTGTGGCAGGGCGAGATCGAAGTCGAACGCCCCCCAGGAGACATCGTTCGCCAGCCCCTGCAGATCAAGCTGAGCCTTCTGGAATCAAGAGGAGAGTGAATCTGATTGCGGGAGGATTCGGCGCAGGCGGCGAGAGGTCAAGCGCCAAAGAGGTCTACGCCACTCAGATCTCTACGGCAGTTCAGTTGGGGAAGCGGCCCCGACCTGAAGAAAACATTGTCATCTCATTCTCTGAAGATGATTTGGCACATGTCACCACGCCCCACAACGATGCTCTGGTCATTACGGCAGATATTGACGGCTGTGATGTTGCAAGGATTCTGGTCGACAGAGGCAGCTCGACAGACATCTTGTTTCTGGACGCCTTTGAAAAGATGGGTAAATCCAAACGCGACCTGAAGAGGGTCGACTTTCCGCTGATCGGATTTGCGGGAAGAACAACTTATCCACTGGGGGCTATAACCATGCCAGTGATTTTTGGCGAGGGGTGGAAAAGCATCAAGGTGTCGGTCACTTTCCTGGTGGTCGATTCACCTACATCCTACAACGCCATCATAGGGAGGACCACGATCAACCCAAATAAGATTGTGGCCTCCACTGTCCACCAGAAGATGAAGTTCCCCACTCCGAACGGGATTGGAGAAGTGCTAGGAGATCAACCTTCCTCGCGGCAATGCTATGTGAACTGTTTACGCAGGAAGAACCAAAGGGAGGCGCTCGCCATCGAGACAGAGGCCGATCCCCGCGAGGACTTGGCTCGGCCAGCACCCATGGAGGAATTGAAGGAGGTTGAGATCGATGGTCCAGACAAAAATGTGCGCATTGGGACCACCTTGAAAGAGGATCAGAAGGAGGCAATGACCGCCCTCCTCAAGGAATTCAAAGAGCTCTTCGCCTGGCAGCCGAGCGACATGCCAGGAATCAGCACAGATATTATCTCTCATGAGCTCAGGATAGACCCCTCCATCAAGCCGATCGCCCAAAAGAGAAGATCATTCGGGACTGATAAACGTTTGGCGATCAGGCAGGAAGTCGACAGGTTGATTGAAGCTGACTTCGTCAGAGAAGTAAGATTCCAGAGCTGGGTCGTCAACCCAGTTTTGGTCAAGAAATCTAACGGCAAGTGGAGGATGTGCGTCGACTTCCGCGACTTAAACAAGGCTTGCCCCAAAGATTCATATCCCCTTCCGAGAATTGATCAGCTGGTCGATGCTACCTCGGGTCACGAGATGCTGAGCTTCATAGACGCCTATTCAGGCTACAACCATATCAGAATGCATCCAGATGACGAGGCACACACTGCTTTCTATGCTGACGGCGACATTCTATGCTACAAGGTGATGCCCTTTGGTCTCATCAATGCCGGGCAACTTATCAGCGGATGGTGAACCGACTGTTCCAGGACATGCTGGGAAGGAACATGGAGGCCTACGTAGATGATATGCTCGTCAAATCCATCAAGGGCAATCCTCATACCACCGACCTCCGTGAAGCTTTTGAATGCATGAGGAGACACAACGTTCGCTTGAACCCAGCAAAGTGCGCCTTCGGAGTCAAGTCCGGGAAGTTCCTGGGTTTTATGGTCAGCGAAAGGGGCATTGAAGCAAACCCGGAAAAGCTAAAGGCCATAGAAGAAATGAAGTCGCCAACCTGCCATAAGGAAGTCCAGTGCCTGAACGGCCGACTAGCTGCTCTTAACCGCTTCCTCTCCAAGGCAAGCGACAGGTCCCTCCCGTTCTTCAAAACCTTGAGGGCCAACCGCAAGTTCGAGTGGACGCCAGACTGCGAGGAAGCATTCCAGTCCTTGAAAAGGCATATTCAAACACTCTCAGCTCTGGCAAAACCCGTTCCAAGCGAGCAGCTTTTCCTCTATTTAGGCATTAGCGATGTGGCAGCCAGTGCTGTCTTAATAAGGGAGGAGAATAATGTTCAGAGTCCAGTGTATTTTATTAGCAAAATGTTCAACTCAGCAGAAATAAAATATGTCCAGATTGAGAAGTATCTCTATGCCTTAGTTATTGCTGCTCGGAAGCTGAAACCTTACTTTCATGCGCATGACATCACGGTCCTCACCAATCAACCTCTCAAAAACTTCCTGATGAAGCCAGATTCTTCAGGAAGAATGGTTAAGTGGGCGATCGAGCTCAGCGAGTTCAGGATCAAATTTGCGCCAAAAACGACCATCAAAGGTCAAGCACTAGCTGATTTCATAGTGGAAAGCACGAGTAACGGTCAAACGGAAGCAGAGAACAGGCCAAGTCAGTCAGCAGACGACAATCAAATATGGGAACTCTATACAGATGGGTCTTCATCAAAAGAAGGCTCGGGGGAAGGTTTAATTCTCATTCCTCCCGAGGGCGAGCCTCTGAAATACGCGATCGCCTTGACATTCCCGGCGACCAATAACGAAGCAGAATACGAGGCTCTTATCACTGGACTCAGACTAGCAAAAGGAATGGGTATAACCGCGCTTAAGGTAAAAAGTGACTCAGAGCTTATTGTCAATCAGGTTAATGGCGCATACGAGGCAAAGGGAGAAAAGATGAAGAAATATCTCGGCATTGCCAAAAAGCTGGTCTCGGAAATCCCAAATTTCGCGATTGAGTTTATTCCTCGCCAAGAAAACCAGATGGCAGACTCTTTGAGTAAACTAGCCTTCGGAGGGGCGACAGTCCAGGATGTACAATTTCTGGAGAAAGCCCTATGTTCAGTCCTTGAAAACAGAGCGGAGGTCTTCAACATTCAAGAACAGGTCACCTGGATGACCCCGTTCCAGAATTATTTGAAAGAAGGCATCCTCCCAGAGGACGAAGGTGAATCCACTAGGATTAGAAGACTCGCAGCCAGTTATTTAATCATCGATGGAGAACTCTACAGAAGAGGTTATTCGACGCCTTACTTGAGATGTGTTGCTCTGCCCGAAACAGAAAAAGTTCTTCGAGAAGCTCATGAAGGGGCAGCAGCATGTCATGAAGGCGCTCGATCGCTAAGCAGGAAAATATCCAGATTGGGATATTACTGGCCGACCTTGGGAAAAGACGCAGCCGAATTAACACAGAAGTGTGAAATTTGCCAGCAGTTTGCACCACGATCGGGTCGACCATCGACATTATTATCCCCAATGGCAGGTGCCTGGCCCTTCGCTCAATGGGGAATCGATATATTGGGTCCTTTTCCCATTAGCACTGGTCAGCGTACTCACATTATAGTGGCAATCGACTACTTCACTAAGTGGGTAGAGGCGAAAGCTCTAGCTTCGACAACGGAATTCCAAGTTATCAAGTTCCTGCAGGTCAACATATTCTCCAGGTTTGGTATTCCCAAAATACTCATCAGCGATAATGGTCCGCAATTCGTTGGAAAGGAGTTGAAATGGCTCTGTGAAGAGTAACATATTGACCATCGCTTCAGTTCAGTACATCACCCTCAAACGAATGGGCAAGCTGAAGCAGCCAACAAGGTTGTCTTAGCAGGACTCAAGAAAAGGGTTCGAGCATTCAAGGGGAACTGGGCAGACGAACTGGAAAACGTATTATGGGCAATCAGAACAACGCCTAAGGCGGTCACAGGAGAAACGCCTTTCAGTTTAGTGTACGGATCAGAAGCAGTAGCACCAGCTGAATTAGCAGCACCGACCTCGACTTAGCAGAGGAAAAGAGATGACTCTCGGAAAAAAACACAGGCAAAGATGCGCTTGGCGACCGCTCGGTATTTCAACAGAAAAGTTAGCGCTCGCCAATTTTTCGTGGGGGAGATGGTTATGAGAAGGAATGAATTCACAAGGCTGGACAGTAAAAACAAACTTTCAGCCAAATGGGAAGGACCATACAAAGTAGTAGAGATCGCCGCACCAGGATCCTACTATTTGGAAACCATCGAAGGCGAGAGGTTACCCCGTCCATTTAATTCTAAGCATTTAAGAAGATTCTATGCATAGCTTGTAATCAAACTGATTATGTCAATAAAAGAAAGCCATTCCTTCATAAAGCGTGTCCACTCGAAGCAAGCTGAAGCCAAAAAACCCTGACGCCAAAGTCACAGAGAGGAAAACGCAACCCAGCATCGATCTGGGCCGCATAAATGTAAACCTCTCCATCGTGAGGAAAATGCAGACCTAGGCCAGGATACCTAGGAGCATCCTCCGCACTGAAGCCACCCAGCGCCACCATGGTCTTAAAGTAAGCCGGCTTCAGTTCGTTAGGCTTGACATCTACTCAGAATGGTTCAAGTATGGCACAGCAAGTATAAAAAACAAAGGAAAACAGAGGATATTGCCAAAACAGAGCAATAAAAGGGCGAAAGTTTACCTTTTGGGGAAAAAATAGGCGTGTTCAGCTCGGGACCGTCCACCACTACGGGAGCGGTTGCGGACCTTCCCAGATCAGTCGGTTCCCCCACTGAGGGGGGCACGGCGGCATCCCGGATGGTCAAGGGAGCATTGCCATTCCTAAGAGCGTTGGCTTTGCTAGTGCCCTTAGAGGCCATATGCTTGACTCTCTGACTTCGGGGAGCCATGGAAATGGATGAAGAAAGCTGAAGAAGGTTGGAAAAGAAAGAAGAAAGGTTCGCAACGAAGTTTCTGGAAATCTGAAGGAGTGGATAAGCGTAAAAAACAAAATGTAGAAACTGACGTTTCTTATATAGACCAAGAAGGGAGTAACAGCCACAAGCAAATCGAAGCGACACAGAGGAATGATGGCACCTTTTTGAAAAAAAAACGAAGCAATGTCAGAATTCCAATAGACACCTTGGGGAGACAGACGGTTGGCTGACATGGACAGCTGTCAGACTACCCTAGGTTTACGGAAAAGTAAATGTCAGGCGTGCCTCAAGTGACCGTTCGATTTCTGGACAACTGTGCAGTTATTAAATGCTAAAAGTCCACTAAGGAGACAAGGTGGTCGCCAACGCACTAATAAGGCTTTAGCAGAAATACCTCGGGTAGGTAATGATCGCCTAACTAAGGAAGATAGACTTCCATAAGCCTAGGTCACCTCGAGTGATCGCCAAAAGAGAATAAAAGGAAGGATATTCTTTCAGCTTTGAACAGAGAAGAAACTTCTCGCCAAATGAGCTCGAAGTGTCTCAAAGGTACTGAACCGTTACCAGAGACGTCACTATCTAAAACCCTACCAGGAAATCAAGCTCGACTGAAGGAACTTCAATCAAGCTTCGGGGGCAAATGTTGGGTATCGATAGTGACAGCCCAGTAAGAAAAGGCCTCGAAGGCCCAATAACTATAGAGGGGGTAAACCCATGACATCTGAACCGGATCGGCCCAAGTACAAGCCAAACTTGGCCCACCATCGAGTAATCCAGAATCGAGCCCAAAGTCTATAGGGACGCCAAAGGCTCTCGGACTGCTCGCCATTCTCTACCAGGTCGCGACCTTCCACTGCTCGACATGGGAGTGCTCGCCCCGAAGAGAGCCTTGCCTCTCTCCTCTGGTCCCACCAAACCGTTAATAAGGAAGTGGCCACGATATCCCGCATATCTCAGTCACATATTCACTAAGGATTAGATTTGGTAACTGCAATATCTCGTAGTAACTGACGATCCGAATCTTCGGCAATACAATATACACTAAGATATTCAGCTGCCATATACGGTTCTATCTCTCTTACCCTATAAATACCCTTGCTTTACATACGTTCTTTACGTTTTGAGTTTTATACACACACATACTCATTTAAGCATCGGAGAGGGACCCAGAGGCACCCCCTCTGTTGCGCTCCCCTACTTGCAGGTTCACCGTAGTTGGAGCTGAAGCGTCATCCCAACCTTGTCTGGCATTCAATTCACTGCCAGATCAGCATCCAGGATTTCACGATCCAACATGAGGAAGGGGAAAGTTATCCTTAGGACTAGCCTTCTTGAGATCTCGGTAATCTACTCATACTCGTACTGAACAATCCTTTTTGGGACTCGGACAATATTTGCAACACATTCGGAATAATTGCACACTTAAAGAAAACTAGTGTTGATATGTTTTATAATTTCTATCTTGATTTTGTTTTGCAACTTTAGATTTTGTCGCCTCAAGTGTTGTCTCTTAGGTTGAAACTTCCCAGTGTCTATGGGCAAAGTTTGTTGTACAATTAATTGATTTAGGTCTGGCATGTCAGCGTATGACTAGGCAAAGGTTTCCTTATATTCTCTTAATAATTCAATCATTTGAGACCTCTAGGCCGAGTTGAGATTTCTCACAATCCTGAGTTCACGTGGCTCATTTTCCGTGCCTACATTGATTATTTCAATGAGTTCGACGTTGACGGTTTCTTGCCTACATCAAGAACGGGATCACTCATACTTTCTGGGCTTTCTTCCTGAATGGAGACCTCACAAGTTGCCATCTTTATCTGGTTTTTATGCGATTTTTTTGTCCAGAAGTTTAAACTTCTTTTAAGACATGTGTTGTCGTTGAGTTTAAGGTAATCTAGAAGTTCTATAATGTTTTACAGGTCCAAAAGGATTTTCTTTATCCTCTCATGGATCTGAAGCAACCACGGTAGAGCCGTTCCTTGTTGATGAAAAGAAGATCACTGCAAGTCTCTTGATCTTCTGGGTCGAGAAGCGTTTGGCTGCACAAGGCATCATTCCGGTGTGGAAGGAGTAGTGAAGAACATATACGTTCTAAGACTGTTCTATCTCATGTAATATAGTCTTCATGTCCATTGAATTCTGCAACTGCAAAGAGCCTTCTCTTTAACATCAATTAAATCACAATTTCCAGATTCAGAGAAAGAAGTCTTTTTTCTTTCTTCAAATGATGTAAATATGAGAAAAGAATTCTTTGCAGTTTGCATCTTACTAATATATATAATGAAGAGGAAGAGCTAAAATGAGCCAAACCCTCTATAAGAGATGCTCAAATGCCATCTTCAAACTGAAAGCGTTGGTAAATTTCTTATTTGAAAAGCTTGTCAATTGATGACATTTATGCAACTTTCCTAATATACGAGGATCGGTTGTGAATATAGGAATGTTGTCTCGCCTGCATGAAACTTGGAGGGACCGGTTCGGTCTTTGGGAGGGAAACGGTTCGGTTCGCAAATAATAAAGGAGGGAATACATATAGAGTAGTTTGGGTATTTTCATTTTTTGTTATTTCAACGTTCAAATTATATGTCACGTGAGAAGCACGTGTCAACTTTTAACAGATAAATTAACAGAAAAACTAACGTTTCTTCAAAAACCAACAGAATGAAACATCTTACATCAAATACCCGCGGCCAAAACAAATTTCATTGATTACCATTTTAGGCAAACATCTTACATCTTTTTCATACTTTTCCCAAAAATATACTACAAAATTTGTATTTAGTAACGACCATCTTTTCACATAAAGATTGTGCTTAGATGCGACATTAACTGACATTATCATGTATTTAATGAACACTTGCAACACTAACAGCCACTAAAAACCTTTTTTTTTTCTAAATATTTTTTTTTAATGACAACAATTTTTGAAGTTGAAATCACTATTTAGTGACAATATTTATTGTTGTTAATATAGTGTGTATAATGGTGGATTTTGTTGTTATTGAATGTAATTCGAGTTGTTGAGTTTAGTGACTGCATTTTGCCGACCCACCAACATTTAGCCACGATGTCTAATGGGACAACAAATATCCCGCCACTAAATGTTAGTGGCAACTATTGGGTCTTTAGTTACAATTTTATACCACTGTTGTATAAAGTTTTACTTGTAACGTTTGACAAAATATTTCCGACTAGGTCTAGGGGAAATGTGTTAACCGTAACGAACATATGAGACTATTAACAATAATGGTCAAGACATAGAAAAGGTTATGGTAGAACCTAGGATCAACAAAAGAGTTAGGGTAGAAAAATATTTTGGTCCAATTTTTTTGACTAATATGCTTAAAGTTTGACATCAAACCAAGCAAGAAGCCTTTAATTTTCTAAAGGACCTTAATGGAAAGTGATAATTAATAGTGAAATTGAATTCATGTTTCAAAATCAAACTTGAGAGATAGAGAATCTTCCTTCTGGATGTAAACCCCCACAAGTGGATCTTTATTACGAATATTAAAACGGTTGTAAAAATTGACAAGTAAAAGGCAAGACTTATAAGTAAGAATTCAAACAAAGAGAATGGATTGATTACTTTAACACATATTCTCTAGTAATAAGAACTACCTCCATTGGGATGATACTCGCAATAACAAAAAAAATGTAGTACATCTGATAGATGTAAAAACAATCTTACTTAAGTGGAGATTTAGAAAAATAGATCTACATGTCTTTCTACACTAGGGAAAGTTTATTTAATTAGTTGTACAGTGAAACAGATGAGGAAATATTGACATTACAAATTCAATAATGTCATCCTGAAAAAGGGATTTAAAATAAATAAATGTTACAAATGCATCTATATGAAAGATACAAATGAAGTTTATATCATTTTGTATCTTTACGTTGATGACATGTTTGAACTCGATCATTTGAACTGAACTCAATCAAGCTCGGTCCATACCAATTGGGCTCAATTGAGCCACAATAGGGGGTGCTTTGGTTTAGGTTCAAACCCAGACTAGGTACCCATGGTGGGCAACTTGGCCTAGGTTCAAACCCCTTGAAGAAAATCTACTGGTGAAGAAAAACATTCAAGCAACAAAATAAATGAGAAATTCTTGAAGCAAAAGTATAAAGATTCAATGGTGAAGAAAAACATTCAAGCAACAAAATAAATGAGAAATTCTTGAAGCAAAAGTATAAAGATTCAATTTAGATGATCTACAGTCGGATCTACAAAGGGATATGAAAAGGGCCAAAGGAGCTTCCAACGGATACATTTCCCATGGTGAGACAAGAGGCTAGTGGAGCAGCGGCTAGTGGAACACATTTACGAGGACTCGGCTACACTGCTGCTGCTCCACTAGCCGCTGCTGCTCCACTGCTATTGCTCTAAAGCCGGACGAAAGCCAAGAATCCAAGAAGTGCCGAATTGCGACTTTGAAGTAAATGCTGAACGGGATGCTACAATTTAAGGATTTGGGTTACTTACTAAATAACAGCATAGTAAAACCGGCATATGTAAATTGATGGTACAGTTTACTATATGTCAATTGATTTTTAATGATTTATCATAACAATTTTATAATTTCCGGATTAAATAATATAAATATTTAATGTTAGTGTTAATTTTCAATAATATAAATGTTGAATTATGTAAATCTATTGATGTTGTATTTTACTAAGACATGCTGTCGACTCAATGTGTTTTGAAGGTATATCTTGGGGATTATAAATATCAAATCATGCTATGATAGACCGTGTCTAAAATTTTACACCAGCTACCTTCCCCGCTACATTCGTAAGTAATACAATTCCATTCGCAAGTATGCATATTTAGTATTTTTTCAAACTGAAAATAATTCAATATTTAGGTATATGTAAAAAAATAATAACTATTTACCTGCTTATAAATAAAACTGAAGAACGATAGTGAAGTTGTTAGTTTGTTCAGGGTTTTGCGCATTTGTTCTTCTCTATTAACAGGTGAGGTGTTCTGGAAAATAGGGTTGAATTAAGAGCTGTATCCATACACCTTGCAAGGTACTGGATCTGTATATTTGAAGCAAAGCTCAAACATAAATTAGACAAATATTTCAGTATACATTATGTTTATCGTACAATATAATATGAGCAGGATTAAAGTAACAGTAAGCTCATAGAATAAGAGCGACTGTGTCGCAAGGCCTGTTCCATATGCTTTCTGCCCGGAAAAACGAAATGTCCAGCTACAAATGTACAACGCTGGACATCAGATACCAAGGGCAATACTTGCAAGAAAAAAAATGCCAATCTCAGCCGAAAGATGGTGATTATTTGGTATTAATCATTCATTTGTCATTACTTATGGGAAATTTGCATCATAGATTGCATGCAGAAGAAAGTAAAATCTAAAAAAATCAAGGAAATCAGTTAATTGAAAAGTGCGTCTTGCTATGCAATGAGATCAGATGGTAGTGCATGTTTTGTTCATCACTAAGCATCAGACTATATATGGGATAAGATGTTATCATCACGCCACATTGCATACAATGCCAGCAATTCAAGGAAGGTGACATTCATCTCGCAAAAGATTCTCCACCAAACCAAAAACAATAGGTTTTTCAACGAATATAGGAACAGACATGAACCGGTATATGCTGTCTAACGAATCATATATGGGAACAAATAAAATATAAAACCTTTTTGAAGGTTACCAACTGAAGAAAACAAATGTAAAGATTTCCGAGGAATCAGATAACCAATTGAAATAGTATTTGCATCTAGTGATGCATATAATACTGGGCGTCAAAAGTTCATCATCCTAAAACCAGCAAACACCAATAAAACAGAGTAACAACATTTCCATCTCATTTAAAATTGCATTTTAAGAGAAAGGATAAAATCAGATATCAGATAAGATCTGTCAATCACCATTATGCATCACTAGTGAAGCAAGTAAGACTGGGGCGACAAATATCATCATCATCTATCGCATGAATTTTGGTCCGGAAAAAGTAAATCGGAGAAGCAATATCCCTTCAATGAGGTTCTTCTCTAGCAACGGCGCCTCCATTGTAAGCATTGTTCATCCGAGGAGCTAATGAGTTAAAGGGAGGGAGCACCGGCCTTTTATAGGCAATAAATCAACGGCCGGGTCTAGGGTTTATGGAGTTGTAATAGGAGCACTGTTTGGAGGGATGTATAGTGTATCCTATTCCAGACTCAGGTTAGGTGATTATTAACCCTTATCCGTTACTTCTCACCCAAATGGTAAGCTTGTTCATGAACCGGTTCGACCACGAACCGGTTCTGAACTACTCTAGTTTTAATAAAATTAGTATTTTTTTCTCACTAAAAGAACTGGTTTGTTTCACCATAAAAAGGTTGGTCTGATTCAAACCAATTCAGAATTGGTTCAAACTGTTCTGGTATGTTATTTTATTTTTTAACCATTTTGGTATGCTTCCTCATAAGATAATCAAATACAGCAGCAATGGAGACACAATCAGTACAAAGTCCGTAAGAAGGGAGCAATTATTGAAATAAGCTAGTACGCGCGCCACGCGCTTCTCCCTAGGGCTCCGAATGTGAGATTTGTCGTTTGCCTTCAATTGACAATTCCTTCACTGTGCAATCAATGTTGCGGTCTACCAACCAATAGAAGACAACAACAAGGACAAGGATTTCCCCCACAATAACGGAATCCCTTTCGTTAGTAACAGGATCATGCAAAGCTTCACGTACCCAACAAAACAGTGAGTTAACGAATGATTTTTTCTTTCAGTCGCCTTCTTCTGCTCTTGCAGGAAGTGAAGTTGCTGTGACGGCATCCGGACCACGGCAACAATGAGCAACTGTCGTGTCAATCCCTGCAAAGACAATAGACCTCGAAAACAAATTGTGGGCTCAAATCCTCAGTTGGAGAATGGAGAGTGGTATGTCGACAAAATCATTGGGGCAAAACAGATCAAATTGAACACACTTCACAGAGCTTTAACACAGGCTTGGGCGTGGTTCGGGAAGGTAGAGATCACAGAGGCTGAAGGCTGAAACAGGGACATTCATGTTTGAGTTCGGCCGATACGAGGACACACACAGAATCATTGACCTTTCACCGTGGGTTATAAACGGGCAGATGCTAAACATCAAGCGATGGGACCCGAGCATAGGAATCATGGAGGTGGAGTTCCATAAGGTAAATTTCTGGGTTCAAGTGTCAGGATACATGTATAGTGTGGTTACTTGGTTTGTAAGGCATTGTGCCGTGTGTCTCAAGATTATGTGAGAATATGCTAGAACATGCTAGAAGATTACAGAGTGTTAGTTGTTGAGTATAGAATTCTGGTTGTAGAAGTAGTATAAATAAGATTGATATGTGATATTGGAAGTAACTTGAATGAAAAGTAAAGAGTTTCAAGTTGGTTATTTATGTTATTCTGTTTTCTCTCTTTTCTTCATCTCTAAGCTTTCTTCATAATTCTTCATTGAGCTCAGATTACTGAAATGGTATCAGAGCCATTCTGATTCCTAGCGTGCTGATTCATATCTGTTGCAACTATGGTTGATCTGATTTGAAGAAATCGTCGAATTACCAATCAGGTTTCATATGTTCTGTTGCTCTGTTCTTTTGACCGATCTGTATTTGTCTATCTGTTGTATATCTGTGCGGATCAAAGACATGGATGAGATCATTCCAGCTATCTCTGCTGCAACTCTAGTTGATCTGATTTGAAGAAATCATCGAATTGCTAATCAGGTTTCATCTGTTTTGTTGCTCTGTTCTTTCTACTGATCTGTATTTGTCTATCTGTTGTATATCTGTGCGGATCAAAGACATGGATGAGATCATACCAGCTTTCTTCAACAAGAGAGTCTTCTAGTTGACAGGCGAAAACAATTTTCAAGACTGGAAGCAACAGGTCCTGTTAGCAGTTAGAGGACTCAATCTGGAAGGATATATGTTCGGCACACTGCAGGTTCATCAATACATTGAAGATGACGATGGCAATAAGCTGTCTAATCCGGAGTTTTCGAAGTTCTATCAGCAAGATTCCTCACTTGCTTCGTGGTTGCTGGCATCCATCTCTTCACCTATCAACAAAGGCTTCGTAGGATACATGACAGCTACGGCTATCTGGAATAAGCTTCATCAGAACTTCTCTTCTTCGTCAACAACAAGAATAATGAGTCTGTATGACAGATTGAAGGTTAGAAAACTTCTTAACCAATCTATGAGAGATTATCTTACAGAAATTCAACTTACATGTGATAGCCTAGCAAGTTGCGGACATCCGATAGAGGAAATGCAGCAAATCTCGATTATATTTAACGGTGTAAAAGGACAATTTGGCAGTGTTGTGGCTGTAATCCATGCCAGTTGTAATCCATACGATCTTGCATCGATTTTCTCTGTACTTCTGGATGGTGAGGTTCGTCAAAGAGACACGTTGTTTGATAGCTCAATAGCTGCTGCAGATGTGGCGATAAAAGGAGCTGATCATGAAGAAAAATCCTCAGGAAACACAGGTCAGTCCAAATTGCAATTCGATACTGGACAACTTGTGCCTCTTAGCAATACTCCAGAGTATCAGCCTGCCTATGGACGTGGAAGAGGCAGGGGTCGAGGGAACAACAAACCGCAGTGTCAACTTTGTGGAAAGTTTGGACACTTGGTAAATATGTGTTACCATTGGTTTAACGTTCACTACCAAGGAGTTAATGCACAATCTGGAGAACAGATCTCTGCAAATCTTGCGACGACTGAGTGGAATGAATATGATGCAATGTCCTTCTCAACATATGGTTCATCCAAAAACTACTCATCAGGATACTCACCAACTACTGCTATGGTTCCGTCATTTCCATCTGGAATGCAGCTTATTCCACCGAATACAAATGCACACAATCTCCCAATGTACATGGCTCCTTATCAGCATCAACTGATCAATCCGTGTTTTACTTCTTCAACAAATGCTGCAGCTTATCCATATACTCTTCTTCAACCTGGTTTTCCTGGTACATCTACAACAACATCATATGTACCTCAGTTTCAGTCGACAATTCCTTCAGCTCCCTCACAGTCTGGTTCCATCACTGGTCCACCTGACACCTCCATGCAAGCCAACCTGTCTGCTACGATTAATTCTGGATCCAACAATGCTGATAAAGCTTGGTATCCAGATTCAGGCGCAACCAATCACTTCACGTCCAGCATGCCTTCTGGTGTATAATCGTATACAGGTTCTGGTAAGGTTCAAGTCTCTAATGGTAACTATCTTGACATTAGTAGTATAGGAACTTCGGTTATTAATACTTCGGTTAAGCCTCTTGTGTTGCATAATCTGCTTTGTATTCCGCAAATAACTAAAAACTTGGTCTCTGTCTCGCAGTTTACCAAGGATAACCACGTATATTTTGAATTCCATCCATCATATTGCGTGGTTAAGGATTCAAGCAATCATCAGGTTTTGCTTCATGGAACACAAAGTGAAGGACTGTATAAACTAGACTTTGGTTGTTTTTCGAATAAGCATGTGATGCCATCTGTTAACAATTTCAATAAATGTTTCTCTGTTGATTGTAACATGTCTGATTCTGGTACGCAGACTGCTGTTTGCAATGCTGTTCAAATAAAGATTTCTCCTATTGTGTTACATCAAAGACTTGGTCATCCATCCAAGCAAACTCTTGCATCTATTATAAAACAAAACAATTGGAATTTATATGCCCAAAATAAAAGTGATGTTTCAGTCATATTTCCTCAGTTTCACAAGGCAGTAGAAAATCAACTTGGCTTCACCATCAAGGCTGTTCAAACGGATGGTGGGGGGAGTTCAAAGCTTTATCACGGTATCTGCTACAGCATGGCATCAATCATAGGTACACCTGTCCATACACATCCGAACAAAACAGTATATTTGAGCGAAAACACAGGCATATAGTGGAGATGGGTTTAACATTGTTGAAACAATCATCTTTACCCATGCAGTATTGGAGCGATTCATTCTTCACTGCAGTATTTTTAATAAATCGTTTACCATCAAATGTTCTGGACAATGTATTACCTCATGAAAAATTGTTTTCGAAACCTCCTGACTATGATTTTCTACGGGTTTTTGGTTGTCTTTGCTTCCCTTATATTCGTCCCTTTAACAAACACAAGTTGGATTTCAGGTCTACAGCCTGTGTGTTTATTGGTTACTGTGCTAATCAACATGGCTACAGGTGCATTGATGAATCAGGGAAAGTCTATGTCTCAAGACATGTTAGATTCAATGAAAATGTTTTCCATTTGCTGAGAATTCTGGTCCGTTTATGCAGTCCGGAGCAGTCAAGAACACAGCTACTTCTTTACCGTTTTTTATACCTTTCAATTATTCTCTGCGTAATCCAGTTGATATTCTTGCAGATAATAGAGGTTGTGTTACTACTGATATCAGACCGTCGATTGTTCCGTTGTGTCCTGCAGCTCAGCAGTCAGGACCTTCCCCTGCTCGTGAACTCATTCCATCAGTTAATGAACCTTCAGTATGTCCGGATTCATCTCCTACTCGAAGTACACCTGTGACAGAACAAGTGCATCTACAGTCTAGTCCAGATGTAAATGTGCCTTCTTCAGGTACATCTATATCAACAAATCCGATTCCTATCAGGTATGTTATTCAAGATTCAACTCTTGTGCCCTTAATATCAGGAAATGAGGCATCTCAATCTGTTAATCTAAATTCTGATTCTACTATACATGTGACTGACAATCTTCCTGGTTTGTCTACTACTATATCAAATACTCATCATATGGAGACTAGATCAAAAGCAAGAACGTTAGCTGCATTGACATCGTCTGTCATTGAGACAACTGAGTTGGCTAAATCTGAACCTCTTGATATTGATACTGCCATGCGTTGTCCTCTATGGTCAGCTGCTTTCTAAGAGGAACTTCATGCTCTTCTTCAGAATAATACTTGGAAGCTTGTTACTTTACCTGGTGGGATAATTCCTATAGGATGCAAATGGTTATTCAAAATCAAGAAAAACTCGGATGGGTCCATTGCTCGTTACAAGGCTAGACTAGTGGCAATGGAGTTTTCTCAAAAACCGGGATTTGATTTTCAAGACACCTTCAGTCATGTGGTTAAGGCACCAACAGTCAGGATAATTCTCACTCTTGCTTTGACACACAAGTGGAAATTAAGGCAAGTAGATGTGAATAATGCTTTTTTACATGAGGAGTTGTCAGAAGATGTGTATATGACACAGCCACCCGATTTTGAAAAGTCTGATTTTAATGGGAATGTTTTGGTTTGCAAGCTAAACAAAGCATTGTATGGTCTTAAGCAAGCTCCAAGAGCTTGGTTTGAAAAATTAAAATGTTTTTTACTTACATCTCTGTCTTTTACAGTTTCTCTTGCAGTTAGTTGTTTGTTTGTTAAGAAGACTAGTTCAGGTAATGTTTTCCTTCTCGTATATGTTGATGATATTGTTATTACAGGTAGTGATAGTTCTGCTATAGAATCTGTTATTAGAGATATTAATGATGCATTCAAGTTGAAAGATCTTGGTTCTTTAAACTACTTTCTAGGTATGAATGTTCATATTAATGATGATAGTTTGATTCTTGGTAAAAAAAAATACATTTATGATCAGGTAATTTTTTGGCAAAGGTTGCTGAATTACATGATCAATCTCCACCTGCAGATGAACATCAATACAGGAGTATAGTTGGTGCTCTTCAACATGTTTGCATAACAAGACCTGACATTCATTTTGCAGTCAATAAACTGAGTCAGTACATGCAACAACCGACGGTGTGTCATTGGAAATCAGTGCTACGGTATCTCAAAGGTACTATTGATCATGGGCTACTGTTTAGATCTAATTCTGTGGCTTCATCAGATGTTATTCTAGTCTCTTATGCAGATGCTGATTGGGGTAGTGATTTGGTAGATCGCAAATCTGTTTCTGGTCATTACTTGTTACTTAATGGTAATCCTATTGTGTGGAGTTCAAAAAAACAACCTGTGATATCTAGATCATCTACTGAAGCAGAATACAGGGCTATTGCAAATGGGTATGTGAGGTAATGTTAGTTACTTCTTTGTTGTCCGAGTTAGATGTAAAACTTACTTATGTGCCTATTATATGGAGTGATAATACAGGTGTTGTTGCATTAACTGAGAATCCCATTCATCATTCCAAGATGAAACATGTTGAAATCAATTTGTGTTTTGTTCGAGAAAATGTTCAGAATGGTCAGGTGGTGGTGAATTTTGTGCCTGCAACTGATCAACTAGCTGACATATTGACGAAACCTATTACTGCAAAATGTTTTGTTCCGTTTCGTAGAAAGCTTGGTGTGATGTCTTTCAAAGAATTATCTTGTCTGTCCGAATATGGGAATGCAGATGTAATTAATGATGATGATTTGGAAAATGGTTCTGATGATGAATAATTTTGTTTCATGCTTCCTAAGATTTCGGTTAAGATGGTTGTTCTCTTCTCTGGTTTGTCATGTGATCTCTGTTTTTTTATGTGTCTTCATTTGGATTGTCTTCAGTTGTCTGTTCTGGCTTTCATTTCTTCTGATTTGATAATTCATCTATGTTTTCTTGAATATGGTATACTCATGGATACTCTGGTGGGTGTTATTTGTTCTTACAGACTTATCTCATTTTGTTTCTTGGATTGATATAGTTTTTCTTTTCAGACTTGAGCCTTGGTTATCAGTATGTTTTGCTTCTCTTAGTCCAGCTACTTGTTCTATTATCTTTCTCTGTGTTTGTTGATTTTGATCATCGTTGCTTGAATAGACTGAGTTTTCACCTACTTGTTCATGACATAGGGTGAAGTTTAAATCCAAAAATAACATTTCTCAAAGAAAACGTCGAAGATACTTTGAGATGTTGTTTGAGGATGTAAAGATGGAGGAAAATGAAAACCTCCCAACTTCACTGGTAAGATAGAGGCACGTGGAAACCTCTCTGTTAGAGAAAAAAACTTTCACAAAAAAGGATGAAATTTTTTTTAAAAAAAGAAGAAGAAGAAAAGTGAATTCAATATAAGAAAAGTATTGAATACAGGGTGAAAACTGTGTTTCTATTCTGCTAGGTGTGATCATTATCTCAGATATGGATGAATACATATAAGGATGGTAGATTGGATGGTGTGATTGCAGATGTATTGATTGTTCAGAAGGCTCGTCTTGTAAAAAGATAAAGGGTTAATTACTTAATTGGTTACACATGTTTGACCAATGTTCAGAATGGTTACACATGTTTCAAAATGTGATTAATTGGTTTTGAAATGTGACTATTTGGTTTTTTTACTGTTCACCATTAAAATCACAATTAAGTCACTATTTAGATACGTAAAATGACGTAATTACCCCTAGAATAATCTTCAAGAACACATCATCGTCTTCAAGAACAAGAATTGAAGAAACCAGAATCGCAATTCTGGGTTCTTGAAGTTCTGTATTGCAGTATATGTTATCACCAATTGTGATTAAATGTTCATACATGTTTCTCTATAATGTGATTAAAAGGTCATACATGTTTCTCTATAATGTGATTGAATGGATACTGTTGTTTGAAATGATGTGATTAAAATGTTGGACATGTTACCCACATTGTGAAGAACCCATTCAAGATGTTTGAAATTGCTGTTCTGGGTTATTCAAGAACCCAGAACAACAATTTCAACAGCATTTTCTGGGTTCTCACGAACCCAGAACAGCAATTTCTGGGTTCTCAAGAAATTTCTGGGTTCTTCAAGAATTGCAATTTCTGGGTTCTCAAGAACCCAGAACAGCATTTTCTGGGTTCTCAAGAACATCAAATCGAATTTGATTCGATTTTGGTTCTTCAATCCTTCCAATCTGTTCTTCAATACAACTAAGGGCATAATAGTAATTTCACAATTCAATAATATGTTAAAAAAATGAATTAACGTTAAAGTTAACGGTTTACTAACAGAATAACCAATTAATCACATTTGGAAAAACATGTGTAACCAATTAGTCACATAGCAAAACCAATTAATCACATTTTGAAACATGTGTAACCATTCTACACAATGGTGAAACATGTGTAACCAATTAAGTAATTAACCCAAAGATAAATGTGCTATCATGTATGAGAAATAGGTGTGGTAAAATCTGTTTAAAGGATGATAACTGTTGTTGGAGTGTTCTTGTGTATACAGGTGTTCGGGGAACATTGATGGATGTTAAACAGAATGGAATGATAAAGTTCTGCAATCAGCTGAAGTTCAGAGATCCGAATGTAGATAGATAGAAAAGTCACTTGGTGAAATTGCTTTGTTGTTTTTTCAGAGAAGAAAAACAAACTTCTTATGGGAATGTTAGGATACATGTATAGTGTGGTTACTTGGTTTGTAAGGCATTGTGCCGTGTGTCTCAAAATTATGTGAGAATATGCTAGAACATGCTAGAAGATTAGAGAGTGTTAGTTGTTGAGTATAGAATTCTGGTTGTAGAAGTAGTATAAATAGGATTGATATGTGATCATGGAAGTAACTTGAATGAAAAGTAAAGAGTTTCAAGTTGGTTATTTCTGTTATTCTGTTTTCTCTCTTTTCTTCATCTCTAAGCTTTCTTCATAATTCTTCATTAAGCTCAGATTACTGATGTCAAGTACATGACCTAGGATTAGAGAAGTTTAGAGCAGAAAATGCTTGGAAAATTGGTAATATGCTTGGGAAATGCCTTGAGGTAGAGAAGTATGCAACGAGGATAAGTATGAGCTATATGAGAATGCGAGTAGAGATCAATGGGAATGACCCGTTGATGTCGGGATTTTGGTGGACAAACTCCCAAGGAAAGGAAAGATGGACATCCGTTAAGTATGAGCAACTAGCCGACTATTGTTATGGGTGCGGGATGTTGGGACACACGACTTAAACATGTAAGGATGAGGTGCAAATGTCAGAATATGATCCAAACATCCCGGCATTTGGACCATGGATAGTGGTGTCAGACCAAAGCACAATATGTCGAAACATGTTGTTGGGGAAGAGGAAGAAACTAGTGGGCGCACGAGGCAAGGGCACGAAGAACGTGGTCTAAAATCATGCTCGATGCGAGAAAAAAAGTGAAGGACAAATGGCAAGACAAATAAAAGGGTGAAACTGAATAGTCGGGAAAGTAGGACAGGGAGCCGATGCAACCAGAAAGTATTGGAGAAGGCATGGAGATGGAACTTGTGGAAGCACACGCAGGTGAACCGCATGTCAATACCTCCGAAATAGACCCCAATGGCAAGCTAGGGGACACAAACACCTAAACCCCAAGACTAGAGGCTGAATATGAAACTGGTCGATGGTTACCATAGGATGATACACTCACAACATCAATACCAAAACAACAAGTGTGAGGTGACGAGGAGGATATAGAAACGGGCTCTGGTGGCTGTCCCAAAACATCCACAGGGGCTCAATGAGTGTCATAGCATGGAACTGTCAGGGTCTGGGGTCTGCCCTAACAGTCCAATATCTACCAGACCTCAATAAAAGGTATCGCCCCAACATTATATTTCTCATGGAAACGAAGAATGGGGATACCTACTACGAGAAAATAAGAAAACAAATAGGGATGGATAGGAAGATGTACGTGAGCCCTAGAGGGAGATCAGGGGATTAACAGTGTGGTGGAGGGCTGATACAAAGATCCAAGTACTATATGAAGATGCAAATTTCGTGGATTGTGAGGTGACCATAGGCCAAAGAAGTGCGAGCATGCACATCACATGGGTGTATGCGGATATAGATGCCCAAACACGATCTCAAAACTGGAATGTCGTACGAACCATTGGTAGGGGCAGCAAGAGTAATAGGCGGTCCTTGGATATGAGATTGAAGGATATGGGAGCAAATGACCCACAACACACATGGTGCAATAATAGGAGTGGGGAGGACCGGATAAGTGAACGATTGGATTGATTCTTGGTGAATGCAGAATGGGTTGCGAGATACCCAAACAGTCAGTGCATCAATGAAATAACAATTGGCTCGGATCATTCACCCATAGTCTAACAAACTGAAAGACCGAGAAGGAGGACGAAACAACGATTCAAATTTGAGGCCATGTGGATGGAGAAACCAACATGTAACGAGGTGATCGAGTTAGCATGGGGACAACACCAGGCGAATGCAACAATTAACGAGGTATGTGCAAAACTCAAGAAGTGCCGCAGAAAGCTCACGACATAGAGCAGAGTACATTTCAGAAATAATGCAAAGGAGATAACTAAGACAAAGGAGGCAATCAGCAATCACATGAAAGGAAGGATGGACCAGAATGCAATTTAGGAGGAGAAACGACTCAAAGGGCAACTCCACGACCTATGGACGAGTGAAGAAATCTATTGGCAGCAAAGGTTGGGGGTGAAGTGGTTGAACGAAGGAGACCGATACACAACCTTTTCCACCTAACAACGATGGTTAGATGAACTAGAAACAACGTATGTCGACTGCAAGAAAGGAATGGGGAATGGTTGACAAACGAGAGAGCGGTGGCATTGGAGATCAGAGGATACTTCGGGGAGATGCTCCTATCAGAATACAGGGAGGCGGGGGAGGAAATACTTACATGCTTGCCACACCACATAACACCGGGTATGAATGTGCAACTAACGCGGGAAGTAACAGAGCTGTAAATAAGATCGTCCACGTTCCAGTTAGGGGGTTCCGAGAGCCAGGTCCCGATGGTTTCCCAGGTCTATTCTACCACAGGAATTGGCACACCGTGGGACTACATGTCATCACCACGACAAAAAATTTCTTCAGAACAGGTAACCTTCCAAACCATCTTAACCAAACGGATATTGTGTTGATCCCCAAAGTACCAAATCCGACCCAAGCTAGTCAGTTCAAACCCATAAGCTGTTGTAACTTCCTATACACAATAATATCAAAGGTGTTGGCGAATAGATTGAAAGTTTATCTGTCATGTCTTATCACCCCTTTCCATAGTGCATTTGTAGCAGAGATATCTATACATGATAACATTTTGGTAGCACATGAGGCATTCCATTACCTCAAGACACGAAGGTCGGGGAACAAAACATAATGCACACTAAAGATAGACATGCAAAAGGCGTATGATAGAGTGGAATAGGAGTTCCTACTAAAGAGCTTAAGGATAAGGGGCTTTGATGAGAAGTGGATAGGGTGGATCAAAGCATGCATATCCACAACATCATACCGATTGGTGGTAAATGGAAAGCGCTCAGACATAATCAGGATAACACGGGGCATGCGCTAAGGAGACCCACTGTCACCATACCTCTTCATACTGATGGCGGATGTACTTTCACGGAGCATCGAGCGGGAAGTGCGGGAAAAAAGACTCAAAGGGATAGTGATGGAAATGAACTTCCATCAGATACATCATCTATTTTTTGCAGATGACTCCATTCTATTCATACAAGGCTCGACTGAGAATACCATTCACTTAAAGGCGGTTCCGGACAAGTATTGCAGAGCATCCGGACAAAGTATCACTACTGCAAAATTGACTCTATTTTTTAACAAAGGGATGGGGCGGAATGAGAGGAGGATAGTCGAGGAAGCGCTGGAATTAAGGAGCACGAGTGGTTCAGGCAAATACCTAGGGTTACCATCGATATGGGAGAGATCAAAGAAAGAAGCAATGAGATTCCTAAAAAACAAGGTTAGGGACAATCTAGCAGGTTGGAGATCGAAAACACTAAACCAAGCAGGGAAGGAAATCTTGATAAAAGTGGTAATCACAGCTATCCCAATATACGTCATGAGTATATTCCAACTTCCAAAAACTAGGTGCGCGGAAATTAACTCAATGATAGCGGATTTTTGGTGCAGAGGAACAATGGACGGAAAGAAGATACACTGGCGAAGATGGGAGGTCCTAACCAAGTCCAAACAATCGGGAGGGCTCAGTTTTAAGGAAATCCAAACGTTCAACATAGCTCTGCTCACCAAGATGGCGGGAAGACTAGTGACCAAACTGAATACCCTATGTGCTAGAATAATGAAGGGCTTGTATTTCCCCCATAACAGTTTCCTCGAGGCGACAAAGGGAGAGCGAGTATCCTGGGGATGAAGTAGCCTTATAGACGGAATGAACGTCCTCAAAAGGGAATAAATGTGGACATTAGGCACAAGTGAGAGTATCCACGTCTTTAATGACCCGTGGGTGCACCTGAAGTAAGGGTTTAGGGTGACAGATGCACGAACGACCACAAATGACTGAAACATCATGGTTAGTGGACTAATAAAGCCGAATAGAAGTTGGGACGAAAACATCGTGCTAAGGATGGTCTCCGAGGAGGATGCCAAACATATCCTGAATATAACGATCCCATGCGAAGGAGGAAGAGACCGATACATATGGTCGTACACGAAGGATGGCGCTCCACAACCGCGATCCGTCTATCATAGACTACGAGAGGTGGAGGCAGCCCCAACCGCGGAGAGCCCACAACACAACAACCCCATATGGAAAGCAATACGGGAGACCGACATAATACCTAAGGTAACGAACTTCATATGGAGACTTGCATCGAACGCGATTGCTGTGAAACATAACCTTGCAAGACGTGGTATGAATGTGGAGCCTAGATGCCCGGTATGAATGTGGAACCGAGACGATGGAGCATATGATATTCGTATTAGGTTCTATAGATGTGTGGAGAGAAAGATAAAGACAAGGCTTTTACTAAGGAAGACATTGTATTGTCTTAAGATGTCTCAATACAAAGGAGAAAAGGCCCTTATATAGAGCAAGCTAGGTAACATGACAAGTAAACAACTAGACTAACCTAGACTAATATTGATTAATCTAGAAAACACTACACTAATCTACATACTACTCTTACATACACCCAAGTTCTTTGTTTTTCTTGATGTTGTATGCTCTGACATTCATCCAAGGTCTTTGCTTTTCTTGATTTGCTGAATTTTGACTTCAAAACTTCCAATGCTCCTTTGCTCGTGGTGAATCTCAAATTCAATATCGATCAAATCTCCAACCGAATTGAGCTTGCACACCTTCATCTTCAGTGAGATACTCCACATTCAAACACAAGTTTTTCAAGTTGAAATCTAGACGAGAAGAAAGAAGATTCGATCATGCCATCGCGGTGCCATCTCGGTCATCTCGACGTGGTCATGCCATAGAAGAAAAAAACTAACACTAAAATCTGAATTCAACACTTCAAGCTTGTATCAACACATTGTAAATCATCAAAACTTGGTTGCCCAAACTCAACGTGATTACATATCTTCACGCCACCAAACCCGCAATTCGGCACAAGTAATTCATCATTGGTTGTAGAGGTATCGAATCAACAAATCTCAGCATAGAACCAGCAAATAACCGAGCACATTATCCAGTAAAATTCAGTAAAGAACTAGGGTACTTGAGACAAAACAAGATGGCACAAACCTCACCAAACAGGACCGAGCAGAATTGCAACAGGGAAATCCAAACGTAACAGCACAGAGTAGCTGATCAATGCATGATATCACGATACTCTTGACATGATGGTGCAACACATTGTTAAACGGATACTCAAAGAAAAGGTCCAGAACTCGTTGGATTGTTGCTGAGCTTATCAATTCTTTTTCCGCAGCTTCATTGTCAGATCTCATAAGCACACCAATTAACTCTACAATCATCAGACGATGCTTTCCAAGAGGTGGCCTCAGTTCTCCATATGCTGTGGGCAGTATCATGGTTTAATATCTTCATCAATGTCATTGTTTAATACATTGTTTACTGCAGCGCAGTGTATTGTTTAATGTCTTCTGAAAAAAGCAACGTAACAGCACAGAGTAGCTGATCAATGCATGATATCACGATACTCTCGACATGATGGTGCAACACATTGTTAAACGGATACTCAAAGAAAAGGTCCAGAACTCGTTGGATTGTTGCTGAGCTTATCAATTCTTTTTCTGCAGCTTCATTGTCAGATCTCATAAGCACAACAATTAACTCTACAATCATCAGACGATGCTTTCCAAGAGGTGGCCTCAGTTCTCCATATGCTGTGGGCAGTATCATGGTTTAATATCTTCAGCAATGTCATTGTTTAATGCATTGTTTACTGCAGCGCAATGTATTGTTTAATGTCTTCTGGAAAAAACAACGCAGTGCATTGTTTAATGCAGCCCAGACAACGCAAAAACCAAGTGCAGTATTTTTTTTTATAAACAGAGGCACAGAACCAACACTATTGCTATCTCGAGAGGCAACTTCAGTTGAAATTCCAGATTCCAAAACAATAATATTCTGTCCAGCTTTAACCGCAATACCCCAGAACTCCATTTCAAAAATCATCTAAGCTCTGGAAGGCAACTCTAGAACAATAACATTTCTGGAGACTAAACATAGCAGAAAGATGAAGACAAGGTTTTTACTAAAGAAAACATTGTATTGTCTTAAGATGTCTCAATACAAAGGAGAAGAAGCCCTTATATAGAGCAAGCTAGGTAACATGACAAGTAAACAACTAGACTAATATTGATTAATCTAGAAAACACTAGACTAATCTACATACTACTCTCACAATTCGAATGCAGCTGGGCTGAACCAGTCAGGTTCGAGGCACTAGGACTCAAGGTCGATAATACAGACCGAACGGATGTGACAAAGTGGCTAGAGTCGAGGCAAGAGGAACTGGGAGCATAAGGACCGATACGTGAGGCAAGATGGATCAAATGCCTAATAACGTGCTGGCAAATATGGAAGACGCGGTACAGAACAACGTTTGAGGCCAAGCCACCAACCCCAACGGAGGTGATCATGACTATCCAGCGAACATATGACGAGATTGCAGCTCACGAACGAAAGGAGACAACAACGAATAGGGCACGAATGGACCACAAATGGGAGATAATAAAGATAAACTGCGACGCATCAGTGTGCTTGTGAACGTCAAAAGCGGGCATTGGAGTAGTGGCGAGAGACACTGAAGGGCAGCTAACTGGAGTAACCAATCGACAAGTGTAGAGCAACAATGTCGAGCTAGTGGACGCCACAACAATCCTCGAAGGACTTCGGCTGGCGATACAAAAGAGGTGGACGGAGGTTGTCATTGAGGCAGATTCACATACCGTAATACACCAAATACGGGAGGGTCCACTACATTGGAGAGTAACGGCGATAATACAAAACATCCGAGCACTATCAAGACAACAAAGGCAATGGTGATCTATACCAAGGACGACTAATGAATGCGCGAACTGGATAGCAAAGCAAACCCGCATGGGAGTGAGATTGAGTGATTGGGTCGAGTGATCCCCACTTCCTTTTATGAGTTTATTAGATAATGATTCTAATATCGAACAAACATGACAACATGTCACAACATTTTATTTCGTCGAATGAAACAAGAGTTGGCCCCCCCAAAAAAAGTACAAAGTCCGTGTACACACATAACTGCAATTCAGAGAACAACAAATCCAGATAGGAAAACAACAAGCATGATATCAAAACTAATAATTCAGATCAAAACAAACAAGATACTAAACCCAAATCTGTATCAGCAAACAAGATAGTATCGAAAGGATTTATATAGCAAAAGCACAATCTAATTCGATAAACATATGTATATATAGTCATTGCCAAAAGTGGGAACTATAAAACAACAAAAGTAAGACTATTAAGAGAACGAGATCTTACTAGGCAGTTCCTCAGAATTCCACTTGTAAACATCAAGCTCAATGATGATGTTCAATTTCAGCTTCTTTCTACACATATTCCTCTTTAGGTAATAGAGCACCATCTCCTCATCCGTGGGGTGGAATCGGAATTCAGGAGGCCAGTCGCCGCCGCTAACAGCTGGTGAGGAGTCCAAATCCACCGTATACCTCCTTCTTGTTATGTGGGAAGGAGAGACAATGTTGATCTCTCAAAAGCAAAGCCGAGATGCAAGGATCATACCTCCTTCTTGTTATGCTCCTCGACAGCGAAGCGAGTGAGGTTCTCTATGTCGACACGGTAAAGCGAGCGAAATGAGGAGGCTGTTGGTGCTGGTTGCAGTTTGGAAAATTAAGGACACATAATGAAAATATCTCTAGGTTAAAGACAAAAACACTAAACCAAGCAGGGAAGGAAGTATTGATAAAGGCAGTAATCACGGCTATCCCGACATACGTCATGAGTGTCTTCCAACTCCCCAAGACATGGTGCTCGGACATAAACTCAATGATAGCGGATTTTTGGTGGGGCGCAACGACCGAAGGTAGTAAGACACATTGGCGGAGGTGGGAGATCCTAACTAAGTCCAAGCAATCGGGGGGACTTGGGTTTAGGGAACTCCAAACCTTCAATACAACTTTATTCACGAAGATGGTGGGGAGATTCCTTAATGAACCGAGTACACTATGTGCAAAGATCATGAACGGCTTGTACTTCCCGCATGATAGCTTCCTCGAGGCGACGAAGGGAGGTCGAGCATCGTGGGGATGGAGTAGCCTACTACACGAGAGGGATGGGTTGTGGTCTCTCGACACGGGGGAAACGACCAACGTCTACATGGATCCGTGGGGGGTGTCAAAGGCTGGATTTAAGGTGTCGGTCGGACAAGGACAACCCACAGACCGAACCACAAGGGTGAGTGATCTCATCAAACCGAACGGAAACATGGATGAAGAGTTGGTGCGAGCGAAGGTTACACCATAGGATGCCGACCACATCCTAAATATGTCAATCCCATGTGAAGAAGGGATATACTATTACATATGGTCACACACGAAGGATGGAACCCCACAACCACAATCCGTATATCATCGACTCCGAGAGCTAGAGGGGCAACAAATCGAGGAGGACCTGAGCCGCAATAAACCAATATGGCAGGACATATGGCAACAATCACAACACCCAAGGTAAAGAACTACATGTGGCGCCTAGTGTCGAATGCGATCGCGGTGAAGCAGAATCTAGTGACACGTGGAATGCAAATCCCACCAAGCTGCCCGGTATGTGAAGGAACAGAAACACGCGACCATATGATCTTTGAATGCAGGTGGATCGAACCAATCTGGTTTGAGGTACTAGGCATTCGGGTGGACAGGTCGGACCAAACGGAGGTACCGAACTGGTTAGAGGCGCGCGAAACCGAGGGTGCAAGGGCCAATACAGGAAGCCTGATGGATAAAATGCATACTCACATGCTGCCAGATATGGAAGATGCGATGTCGGGTATCCTTTGAAGCCAAACCACAGAATCCATGGGAGACGATCCAGGTCATCCGAGAAGCATACGACAAAACCACGATGCACGCACGAAAGGCAGCAACCCCGGGACCAACCAAACCGAACTAGAAATGGGAGAAACTGAAAGGAGACACCGTCAAAATAAACTGCGATGCAACAGTGTGCATAAGCTCAACACAAGCAGGAATAGGCGTGGTGGCAAGGGGTGTCGAGGGGACAATCAAGGGAGGCATGAACCGAGCAATACGAGGTGACAATGTGGAGATGATGGAAACACGAGTAATCTTGGAGGGACTTCGATTGGCGACACAAGAGGGATTGATGGACATTGTAATCGAATCAGACTCACAAATCGTAATACATCAAATACGGGAGGGGCCAACACAATGGAGAATTGCGGCAATAGTCCAAAACATCTGAGCACTAGCAAGGCAACAATACAGGTGCAATGACGAGCTATTCCACGGACAACAAACGAGTGTGCGAACTGGATAGCAAAGCAGACCCGCATGGGAGTGAAATTGAATGAATGGGTCGAACGACCCCTACCCCTTTTTAAACGTTTATTAGAGAAATATTGTAATCCCGAACAACTGTGACAACATGTCACGACGTTTTCTTCCATCGAATGAAATGGGAATTGACAAAAAAAAAGACTTAAATGTTTGGTTTAATTTCAGACCAGTTTGGTTTAATTTGCTTTAAACCGGCTAAAATTATATAGGTTTAAAGTGGTTTGATTTGAATTTAAGTATAAACTAGTGTAAAATAAATAAGTCATTTCAAACTGAATTGAACTATTATTTTGAACTAACTTACTTGAAGCCTAAAAACTGGTCTGGTTTTGATACTAGTTTGGTCAAACCGGTTCAAACCAGACCAGTTCAGCTGAACCGATTTAAATGCACAAGCCTACCAAATGGCTTCTTTAATCTAATTATGATGCATTTAATAAATTAATTTTACTTTCAATTAAATAAATTATATTCTTTTAAAAATAATAATTATATATTCATTTTTTATCGTATGATTTATTTTTTAGATTTCTTCTTCAAATTTATGTATATTTTTTAGTTATTGACCCATTAATATGTCAAAAAAAAATCCATTGATGTAAAATTCAATATAGAGATTTTCTTAAAGTAAATCGATTTTGTGTGTCTTTGAAATACTAAACTCAAAATTTTGAACATTTTTAGGAAAAACTTGATATTCTCATCAATGTGAGATGAAAACTTTACCAAGATGATGTTGTTAGACCAATTCTCCACTCTGATGGTCATGTGCACCATATATTATCCTCTTTGATTAAGGTAATGTTGTATGAATATTGACTCTATGCTTAGGGAAACAAGAATCTTGGTATGAAGATGGTGCAATAATCAAGTACAGGAGACTTTATTTATAAATCAGAGTCCAACTCCTAAACAAAATTCGATAAATTCGACACTTCTCAAAAACCCAAAAAAAATACTATCACATATACAATACACAATATCATCACCATCTTATTGACCCGAATCATTGTCAATTTTGGACACACCCAGTGTGTGACTCGTAGGTGATTCAACCACGGATCGTGTTTGGGTCATATATTTTTGACTCACAGGTCGTTTTGACACGACACATGTAACCCTTCCCAAAATGCAAGTCGTGTTTGGGTCGGAACCCTCGATCCACGAGCAACTTGTCAACCCATTAAATAATTTATAATTAAATATTATACAAAACCAAAATAAAGATGTTAAAACTAGTGTTATCAGAACTGAATTGGAACGTCGATCGAACCTAGTTAGAACGAGAACCGACCATACACACGGTCCGGTTTATTTAAAAACACATAAATGCATATTGAACCGGATTCAATGAGTAAAAACTGGGCAGTTTTACGCGACTGGACCAAAATCGATCGAATTTCTAGTTCTCTGGTTTAATGGAATATAAGGAAAAAAGAAGAAGTTCTCAGACTCATTGTTGGGAAGAGTTGGTTCTTCGTCATCGGAGGAGGTCGATTCTTCGTCAGAGGAGGAGGTCGGTTCTTTGTCGGAGGAGGAAGTCAGTTCTTCGTCGGAGGATGAAGTATGTTCTTCGTCGTTGGAGGATTTTGTTTTTTCGTCGAAGGAGGAGGTCGGTTCTTCATCGGAAGAGGAGATTGGTTTTATTAGTTAAGATACCACTATATTTGCCAAATCACATTACGCAAATATAATCTACCTTTATGATCTTCTATATTTTATTATATCTTTATAAATTAGCCATATACAAATAGGATATCCTTGTATATTCACATGTAATCCCTTTCAAAACCTTAATCTACCTTCTCTTAAATATTATAACATGGTATCAAAGCTTAACAAAACACCCACCACATCGGCCTCTATGGTTGCAACCATTGCCACTCCCTCTCTACAAATCATGTCGGCACCCATACATACCCACCATTCCTCCCCAACTGTGACCCGACTCTCTTTTGCACCAATCACAGACTATAACCCTTTAATGAGTATGAGGTATGTACCATTATCTATCACGCTGACTACATCCCCAGCAATCCGCCAATGGAGGCAAGCCATGACTGACACAAATATAATGCTATCACTTTCCTCATCCATGAATATTGTCGGTTGCAAGTGGGTCTTCTAAGTCAAAGAACAATCAGACCGATCCATTGAACTCTACAAAGCTCGGTTAGTGGCCCAAGGATACAAATAACAACATGGCATTGACTATGATGAAAAGTTTGGTCTGATGATCAAATCGCAAACCATTCGCATAATCATATCTCTTGCAATCTCCAACGGATGGTTCATATGACAACTTGACGTCAAGAATGCGTTCCTCCACTGTCACCTTCATCAAATCGTCTTTATGAAACAACCGCCTTGATTTATTCATCCTAATCATCCCAATCATGTATGTTATCTCAAGAAAGCTTTATACAGTTTAAAACAGGCGCCCCGAGCTTGGTATCATCATTTCAGTTTTGTACTTCTTTCAATCGACTTCCTTGGGAGTAAGGCAAACATCTCACTCTTTTTTTATCGCTCTCAGATGACCACCATCCTCCTCCTCTTATACGTGGACGATTTCATCATCTGCAACAACGATATCAAATGACTTCATCGCATCATTGATCGGCTATCCTCGTTGTTTGCAATGAATATCTCGGTCAACTGCATCATTTCTTGGGGATCGAAGCTCACATATAAACTCGCACTTTACTCCTCTTTCAGTCCAAATATATTATTGATCCACTATGGAACTTCGATCTTGCTAATGTTAAACCCGCGGTGACGACTCCCGTACCCTCTTTCCAGACTATCTCCATGCATGACAACGAACCTCTCTCGGATGCTACCACCTATCGACAAATGGTAGGTGCCCTTCAATATGTCACCATGACTCGTCTGGATATCTCCTTTCATTGTCAGTTCTGTCAGCCAATACATGCATAACCCTCAGCTTCCACATATGCAAATAGTCAAATAAATCTTTCTTTATCTCGTGGGCACCTTACATCACGACATTCCGACCAAACTCTAGATGCCTATACTAACGCAGATTGGGTCGGCTGTCACCACATTCGAATATTCACGTTAGGCAACTGCATCTTCTTAGGCACTAATCTCATTTCTTAGCGAGCGAATAAACAGGATATTGTTGCTCGGTCCAGCACCAAAGCCGAATAGAGGTTCATGGTTAAGTACGTTGCGGAGCTCACATGGATCCAACAACTTCTCGGTGAAATTTGAGTGTGATTGTCTCACTTTCTGATAGTATATGGTGACAACATTTCTGCCACAGACTTGGCCCTAAATCCAGTTTTTCATGCTTGCACCTAGGGGTGAGCTCGGGAATGGTTTTTCTTCAAATAAAATCCTGAGCCCGAAATTTCGGGATTCAAGTCTGGAGGACCGAGACAGAGACAGAGTTCATATAAAAAAAGACATGAGGCGGTCTTTCTTGACTCGGATCGGTCTCGGTCTTGGACCGACCTTTTCTCTAAAAAAATATGTGAAGCTTTTAAATACAAAACACAATGCAAATATTATATAAAGTATCCAATACTATACAAAATTCAAATATTATACCAAATATTCAATGCAAAAAAGTTCAAATTTCAAACATAACTCTAAACATACAATAAACTATTTTAACAAATACAATAAATCTTGATTTCAACCTATACTCGTGAAGGGCCGGTTTATTCGGTCTATTGGGTAAAATACCCGAGCCTGAGCTCAAGTTTGTGATAAAAACCCGCCCATTTTGACTTGGTCTTAAATTCGGGACATGCTATTTGGAACAGTCTCGATACAGTTTTTTTTTTCGATTTTTTTGATCCAACAGTCTTTTTTGCTCACTCCCACTCGCACCAAACACATTGACTTAGATACTCACTTTGTTCGTGAACGTGTTGCTTTCGGTCGACTACTAGTTCACTATCTACCCACCCAAGATCAACTCGCCGGCATACTAACCAAAGGTATCTCATCATCTAGACACAAACTCATGCGACGCAATCTCTCAGTAGTTGACGCAACTTTGGATTGAGGGGGATATTGGTTATATTGTTAGTCGTTCTATGGTTGTCTAGATTAGTTATGTATAGTAGTGAATATGGATTGGAAGCACTGGTCCTATAGGACCTAGTTATGTTTACACCATGAAGGGTCTCGCTTTCACTGATCACATACATCTCCTCGCATGTTTGATTAAGGAGATGTTTTCCTGTGATTAGAGCTTGATGATAACTAGTGTGGCTATCTTCTTCAAGAGGGGCCAATGTGTTTTGGTCTTCTCTAATGTCAGATCAAAGGATAAAGGTAAGGAGAAAGAATGCGCAACACCATGAAAGTGCATTAGCAATAGTTATGTAATAGATGTGGAAGTTGTTATGATGTTCTTTATTCTTGGAAAAGAAGATTAAGAAACTGCCATGGTGGTGGACATGATAAAGGCAAAGGGTCTTGATGGAACATAGATATATAGAAGACTATACAAATGGCACATGCGTTCCAAAATAAAAATAGTGTTTTTTCTTTAGTTTTAAAACTTGCATTAAGTAACAGGAGGCTTTTAGTGATTAGGAGGTCCTAGTGCCACAATTTACCGATCCAATTGTTTATTTATCATGATCTGAGTTGAATACATTGTTTTGTTTCAACACAATTTACTCAACAAACAATTCTTGTTTTATCTCGTATCGATGATCACCTATTAAGAAATGGTTTTAATAATGAATGGGTCCACAATGTAGATGTGAATATATATGAACTTGAAGGACTTATACCTAAACATGTGCTTGAAGTAACATCAGGTCCTCCAGGTAAAGGTAAAAATATATAGTTAAAATTGGAGGAGAAAAATCAGTGATGGTGACACCACCAATTTCATTTCATATTTCTATTAGTTAACTTAGTTGCATTTTATTTGTGAAGTGGAGAATGGAGAAACTACTGAACAAGTGGATAATGATTCAGTTGAGAAGCCCGAGGCACAATGCTATGCTTAATAAATTAATTTAGAAGAATAAAACAACACACAAATCACAATGGATACACACTGAAATAAATTGTCTGCATTGTGATTTGTTTATTTTATTATTCTATTTTTTTCTCTTGAAATCTATAATTTTATTTCATTATATTGTGTTGTATTGTATTCTTGCTTTTGAATTTTAAACAACAGAAGAAATGTAGAAAATGTGTGCAACGAGAACACAACAGAAGATCCTGTAAATAGTAATGCAAATAGTATATGTTACTTTGAGCAACTAATTTTGAGTCAACTTTTGTATGGAATTAATGAATATATACTATTGTCATGTGCTAGAGTAATGGAACGTCTGACGTCACTCTAAGAAGAACTCCCCCACCATATGACACTCCAAGAAGAACAACTGGGTGTATGGAGATACTATAATTATTAGGAGAGTCCCACTTTGCCTCATCACACCATCACATGAAGAGCTCTAGTGTTGCTCCCTGGGATGAACCTATCCATCACATCACAACAACTAACTATATGTAGATACTATAATTATTGGTATTTTTGATGGTATGAAGATGTTCCCTCATCCAATTGTGGATACGAAGATGCATGAAGCTCTATTTGTCTACCATATGGAGATACTATAATTATGTGAACAACGTTGTATGTCGAGTTGTAATATGCAATGTTCATTTGTAATTTCAATATCGTAGATCATCGTGTGTTCAAATATTGCAGATAATAAAGATGATTCAACCAAATATTCAATATACAAAATCCAAAGTTATTAGTTATTGTAACATTTGTAACTATCTAAGACATGCAACCCTTTCTCCTACCTCATCTCGACCTCTACCTCTATCTCGGACCTTATATTTCTAATCATATTGGGTCTTACATATTAAGCGACATTCGCAGTTTATAGTGTCACCGGTGATTGACGTTCAAGATCGTCAAACCTAATATCTTTAGTTTATTTTTCCTCACTTGACGTCACTGGTTGTGCCATGAGTTGATTGTATTGTTCCATCTAACCAGTGATCTCGTAGGAGTAACAAGAAGCTTCAATCAACTTCTCAGCATACTTCCTCTAACACCCTTTGTCTTCTTCAACTACTTTTTACCAATTTGGTCATGTGGCGGATAGTTTTCATATGTCGAAATGGACACATAATAAGTTATTAGTTATTTCTTCTCATCTATACTATGCGTATTACTTAATAATAAATTCTACTTACCAATGACATGGACTGGTTTTCATGTGGTTCAAACGGGATTAGGGGTACAATCATCACTGCTTTTGCGTCTTCCACGGGAGGATCCACTATGGGTTCTTTATCTTGGTTCATCATGACGGTCATTTCGTTATACCATCCTAAGTACTCAGTTATGGGTACACCATCCAATTCAGGTAAAGACATTTCGTCCTAACTCCTATAATGCCCAATACGCAACGTGGCAAGTGATAAATGGTTCACGTGTGTTCTTCTCCCAATGCAGATTGTGGAGTCTATCACATTCTTGACGGACTTCAAATGTTTTCGAGATAGGCTACGGACAGGAGAATTGTCTCCATACTCGATCCACCATGTGACACTCCACAATGTTGAAGTGGATTAGTGGCAATTTCGACATTCAGCACCAGTCATCTTCTATATTTTGTTTTGCCAAAATACTCGTTTCATTTGATGAAATAAAACGGCGTTACATAGTGTCACGGGAGTTCGTTGTTACAATTATTCGCTAATAAACATATTAAACGAAGTGGGGGCCAGGAGACCCAATCATCAAATCACACTCCCATTCGTGCTTCCTTCGCTATCTAATTTGCACATTTATTTGTTACTCTTGGAATTGCTCGCCATTGCACTTGCTCTATCTAGATCACTAGAGTTCGTATATTCGATATTAACGTCGCTAGCTAAACGCCATTCGGTCGCTCCTTCATTGAGTTGCTTGATTACCACTTGGGAGTCGGATTCGAGGGTGATGTTGCTCCATGACTTCTCAAGTGCTAGGTGAAGTCCTTCTTGAATTGCTAACGCCTCTAGTGCCGTTATATCATCTCCCCGTAGTCTTCTATTCATGCCCCTATCACCGTACCTCGTCAATCTCGTGCTATCACCCTGATCCCGTCCCTCTTGGTTCTCGCACACCACGATGCATCACAGTTGATTTTGATCTCACCCACGCTCAGCTTCATCCACTGCTGGTTCTGTCTCGGCTGGACCCGTTCCCTACGCCGCTGCTCAGCCACCGCCCTTTCGACCTCGACTTTGACTCTGGTTGGATCTGACTGTATTTGATCGAATTCAGTCTTGCATCGAGTTTTCTAGATGAGTCATGCCATGATCATGCACGTCTCCCACGCCTCCACACGGTGATGCGTCGCTCCAGTCATCTCAAACCTCCTTCGGTCCATCCATCTGTTGGCATCCAGTTGTGGTGCTGCATTCAGCCGAACCCCTAGCGGCTCGGTCCACATCAGCTCGGCCCACCTGCATTCGAACGACATGTGTTCGGTCCTTTCTTCCTCCCCTCAGATGGTGCAGCCTGGGTCGATCTCCATGCCGCGCCTGATGATGTTCATCTTCACGGTCAAGGCGTTCAACATTAGTCTCCATACAAAGTTTTTTACCTTCGTGATGACATTCGCCCCCTAGATCGCCTTCCACAGGTCGCCGTGTTGATCAGCATGTTCATCTGGATCGGTGCCTCCTGTTTGTAGCTCCCTTAGTCGGTGATACACCGACTTTGCTCGAGGTTTACCTTCCTTCGAGTGAGGCCAGATGTACTCGTCTTCCTTCTCTTCCCTTGGGAGTGGCATGTTTGTTATAAGCTCGGCATCCCCATTCACTACCGCATCCCGGACCGCTTGTTCGTTCCATGTTCCTCTTGGTCCGATCAAATCGCACACTCGCGGTTTCGGTGTTGTCTCATCCGGTGGCCTCCCCTCTTCTCTAAACCTTGGTTTCATGGGAATCCACAGGTCTGAGTATATCCGGATTGCTTCTCCCATTTCAATTGTCCATAAACCCTATTGTCTAAGCACATCCCGTCCCACTAGAAGGCTAGTCCATCCCCACAAAGGTCTTCCTCCTCTACTAGCCTCCAAGAAGTTACAGTTTGGGAAATACAATCCCTTTAGTATACGGACCCATAATGTTGATGGTTCATTGAGTATTCGAGCTTCCATCTTGGTGAGAAGAGCCGTGTTAAATGTTTGGATCTCTCGAAACCCTAGACCTCCCATGCTCTTTGAGGTAGTTAGTACATCCCATCTATTCGAATGCATCCGTTTCTTTTCCGATTTGGAGCCCCACCAAAATTCATCTATCATAGAGTTGATCTCCGAGAACCATGTATTCGGAAAGTTGAAAATGCTCATCACGTATGTGGGTATAACCGTGATAACTGCTTTTATCATCACTTCCTTTCTGGCTTGGTTTAGTGTCTTTGGTCTCCATCCGTCCAACTTATCTCTGATTTTGCTCTTTAGGTAATCCAGTGCCTCCTTCTTTGATCGACCCCATATTGTTGGCATTCCTAGGTATTTCCTTGGATCCCCTGTGCTTTTGATGTTTAGAGTTGCTTCCACCCTTCTTTTAGCTTCCGGGTTCGCTCCTCTATTGAAATATAGGGCCGCCTTGGCTTCATTTATCCTCTGTCCTGATGCCTGGCAGTACTCCTCTAGTATATCTTTTAACCTTTTAGCATTCGTGGTCGTCCCCTTTAGGAAGAACAATGAGTCGTCCGCAAATAGCATGTGATGTAGTTCGGGGCACCTCCTTCCAAGGTTTATCCCAATCAGCCTTGCAGCACCAACCTCCTGTTCAATTCTCCTTGAAAGTACATCAGCCAGTAGTATGAACAAGTAAGGTGATAATGGGTCACCTTGTCGAATTCCCCGTGATGGGGATATCGTGGTCGATCGGTCGCCATTCACTATCACCCGGTATGTAGTTGTCACTAGGCATTCCTTTATCCATTTAATCCACTTATCGTCAAAACCCCTTTTCTTCAAGTTCGCTAATAGGAAATCCCACTCCACTCGATTGTACACCTTTTGCATATCCACTTTGAGGGCACATTTGACTTTGTTCGTAGATTTTCTCGACTTGAGGTAATGGAGCGCCTCGTGTGGTACTAGTATGTTGTCCTGGATAGCTCGACCTGCCACAAACACACTCTGATAGGGGGTGATAAGCTCTGGTAAATAGGTTTTGAGTCTATTTACCATCCCTTTTGATATGATCTTATATAGTAAGTTGCAACAACTTATAGGTCTAAAATCATGGGCATGGTAGGGTTCAACATTTTTTGTATCAAAATAAGATCAGTTTCGTTTAAGGGGGTTTGAAGTTTACCTGACCTAAAGAAAGCTTTGATTGTGTTGATGACATCTGGTCCCATGGTTTGCCAGCTCCTTTGATAGAACAGAGCTTGGAAGCCATCCAGACCCGAAGCTCTCGAACCCCCCATTTGATATGCTGGCTTCGGATTTCCTCATCTGTCACCGCACATGTCACTTTCTGGTTCATTTCCGTGGTGATTCGGGTTGGTATGCATTCTAGTATCACTGCATTTGGTTGGGGGGGGGGGGTTCCATTCGTAATAAGTCACCAAAGTTCTATCGCCATGCCTGGTTCTGTTGTGATCCATCGCCCATCCCTACCTCGAAGCCGACATATGTTGTTCCTTCTTCGTCGTGAGGCGGTTGTATGATGGAAAAATGTGGTGTTCCGGTCACCTTCCATGAGCCATTTGACCTGGGATCTTTGACGCCAATACAACTCTTCCCTTTTCCATAGGGCCTTGATCTGGGGTTTTAGTCATCTCATCGAGGCTTCCATGTTGTGTTGCGTATCCTTTTTCTTACTTTGTATTTTTGTTTGTGTCACCCTCCTTTTCGATCTTATTTTGTTATTGCCCTTCGGTGCCCTTCCCACGCCTTGCGGTGTTGCCACCTCCACAACCATCTTTGTTCTCTTTGCTCGGGGAGGATCATCTTTCGGGTCCTCATTGGGTCGCTTGAGTCTCATTCTATTCATGAAAGGGCTAAGTCCTGATTCCGGTCTGTGGCTCTCTAGATTGGGCGGTTTAATTTAATTATTCCTAGGTAATAAAATTTAATGGATTTTCAAGTTCAAATTTATAGTTAGCAAATTTTTTTTGATTTTATTGTGTTATCGTACGTATCGTGTTATGATACTTAAACATGAACACGACACGAAAAATACATTTGTGCTATCGTACGTATACGTATCGTATTGCATAAGAAATCGTCAACCCTATACGTTGGTGTTCTAAGGAGATCATACTAGAATTGATATACAATCTTTATTAGTGCATTATGCATAAAAAACGATGCTCTATATTAATGCGGCGAGGTAGTTTAACACACACTAGATAATTTAAGTAATATTAACCTGTTACGACGATCTTGATAACTTTATATGGCTTATGCCTCTTTGTTGACCGCTTGTTCCTAGATTCTAAGTTTTTGAATTCATCACGTATTCCTCTCTCTACCCCCAATGAATTGTTGAGTGTTGACTCAACGATTGAAGTAGCATGTTGCGGCTAGTCTCATGCATTTTTTTGAATGCCCAATGTTTTTCATCTGCTAGTTCTAGATCCATCATTTGTTCCACAACGTTCGTCATTTTGTTTAATTACTTGGTTGTGTATGATTCAAAGTTGATATCTGTTGCGGCGACCACTTTCAATCCGCATACGAGACTGAAGAGTATTTCTTTTGTAGTGTTCTTTGGGTTCGTTAGCAGTGCGCATAGTACATTGTGGAGTTCTTCTACTTAACTACCTCTGAAAGCGTCCAATCTTTTCTTTAATTAAGACATGATTATTTTGTTGGCTGCTTTGAATTAGTTGTTGGTTTGTAGATGATGAACCGAGATGAATCGGTGCTCGATGTGAATTTCTTCGCAGAGCCATTTTAACTATTTTATGTAAAATTGAGGCTAGTTGTTTCTTAGGATTTCAGCGAAACCATACCTAGAGAATATGTTTATTCTCAAGAATTGAATTACTTGGAATTTGGTTATGGACCAAGGCATTTGACTTTGATAGAGTTGGAGAAATAGTCGATTGTCACTCTTATCATGGTCTTTTGTCCTGTATTGATTAGGAAGGTACCCAACAAGTCGATGCCCATCCAGGGGCTTGCCATTTGTGTAAGTTATGTTGGTGCTCATACGATCTTCGGTTAGAATTTTGAGAACTCTCGCATTTATGCACCAATGCTTTAACTCCGTTATTCATTGTGGGCTAGTACTGATACATGAAAATATTTACAGGAAATAGATGATATTATAGCAAAGGCAATGCCTCAAAGGAGAGGAGCAAGAGGTGGATACCTCTAAGGGCAATATCAATAACTATGATAGCCACGGAGAGGTCAACTGCTAAATGGAAGTTGAAGTTTAGGTAGATTGGTTGGTTGAATTGCCATAATATAAGGCTTCATTTGTCAAAAATAAGTTCCCTCTCGACTGGAGTGAAGACATTGTCACCAGATTGTGCATAAGTGTGTCCTTTGACAGTCTGTAAAGAAAAATGAGATCAAATCAGGCTCAACAGAGTGAACAATAAAAATTTGGAGAAACGACTAGGTCTAGAGTAAGATGGGTTAAGAAAGAGCATGTCTGTTTCCTTAAGTTAAAATTGATCGAGAAAACTGTCAAGAAAAACTTCATCTATGTTTATATTTAAAAACAATTATCAAATAATTGCAAGTATTGGCCACCAGGTGTAAGTGTATTATGTTGAAACATGCTTTACAGAAGGAATCCACTTTACCTGGTATTCCTCCACTACCTCATGTATTCCTCCTCATATTCTTCCAGTACATATTCTCTTAGTATATGGTAATTATCTATCATAGTTGATTAGAAACTAGATATATAAATGTAATGTATAATGTACAAAGTAAGTAGATTGAATGCTAAGTATTTCGACTTCAATATCCAGTTTTCTCATTCCAAAGTTTAACATGGTATCAGAGTCGGATCGTTCGATCAATTGATGGTTCAAACCTTTCTCAGCATTCATCATACCTCAGTCATGGCAAAATCTGAAGGAGGCAGCACCCGTACCAACGAGCCCGCCTCAACGAATGAATCGTTTGTAGCTCAATGAACGACACTACTCTCAAACCTGCCACAAACCAACACCGTACAAAAACACTCCATATCAGTATTCATAGTCATTCTAAGCGTGAAGTTAAATGAAAGCAATCACTCCCTATGGTCACGGTTGATCCGAATGAAAATCGGGGGACAAGGGAAACTTCACCACCTCACAGGTGTTCCGACACCACCACAACCCGAAGAACAAAATTATCTGCAATGGGAGCCGATCTAATCGTATGCTCGTGGATGCTCGACAACATGGAACCAGATTTGGTACACCAGTATGCTGAATTTCCCACAACAAAGGATCTGTGGAATGGCTTATCCGCAACATACAGCAAGGGCAAGGACATAATCCAACTGTTTGATCTAACACGAAACAGGGCATCGATTCCTTAGAGACCCTGTATAGCAAAATGCAGAGTCTATGGAGGGAAATCAAATTACGGGACCCCAATCAAATGAAGTGCTCACAGGATATATAGATTTGGAATACAAAGCGGGCCGAAACGAAATTGTATCAGTTTATACATGCGGTAAGTGATGAATTCGATAATAAAAAATGTGACTTACTCACGTGTAATCCCTTACCGGAGGTGGAAACCGCATACTCGACCATCCGATCGGAACGTGACCGGAGGCAGGTAATGGGAGCCACGAAGAAAGGGATCAAACCTGGTGGTACAAGACTCAGTTCAAGACTCTCGAACCGATACTACTCGGAAGATAGAGCTGCTGGAACTGGTCCGGGAAACGCCTCCAAGCCACAGTCGTTCACCAGAAATGGATGGAGACCGACTTGTGGCGGTGACGTCGACCAGAAGACAATCCAGTACAGTCACTGTGGAAAACTTCGTCATGGTAGGTCAGAGTGTTTTCAAGTCATCAGTTTCCCCGACGGATGGAGAAGTCAACGGCGGGAAGGAATCGACGCAGGCAAACAGTTCATGGTGGCGAATGGCCATGATGAAGGATGGAAAGGCACCGAACCCTTCGGAGCCACGGCTGCGGTGGATAGGGTTTCCACCGAAGGAGAAGGGTGGAAAGACCAAAGCCTTGGAGAATAGGTGAAGTCTGGTGGCTCTCCGACCCAGCTATACCAAGCGAAGGAGACCAGGCGAAGGAGTGCGACCGGAACCCTAGGTCACGAAGGATAAGGAGAGTCACGAAGGAGGAGTGCGACTGGAGCAAGGAGTGCGGATGGAACGGGAAACGAAGGTATAGGGTTTAGGGGTGAAATTACCCTCCTACCCCTGGCAAACTAAATATCTGAATTTTGACCCGTCGTGTTTAAACCCCAATGTTTCTGGTCCTGACATTGATAAAAAAAATAGAAATGGACCCTTTTGTTGCTCGTACAGTTATTGCTTAGGAAACTACATCAGGAAAGAGTGGAAAATGGTTATTCAGCTGTGCAACCATAGATAGTATGAGTTTTGACAAAAAGGATTTTATACGTCAATCGACACTAGAACAGGAAATGATCCAAACAACAAATGAAGACTTATTACCGGTTCAGGGAGCTGGAACCATTGATATTTTTCCAATAATTAAATTCCAGAATTGTCTTTATGTGCCTAGCTTAGCCTGCAAGTTACTCTCTATTAGTCATTTAACAAGAGTGTTAAACTGTATGGTGCTAATGTATCCCAATTTCTGTTTACTACATGATATTCAGTCGGGGAAGTTATTGGGCATGGAATTGAACGTCAAGGCCTGTGTTATGTAGAGGAAGTGACTCAACACAGCTGCAATGCTTGCTCACGGGACAGTCACCAGGCAACAATGGTTGTGGCATCGAAGGTTGGGTCATCCATCTGTAGGGTACCTTCATAAATTATTCCATAGTTTATTTTCGTCAAATAAAGAACTTTGTGTGAGACCTGTATTCTTGCTAAAAGTTATAAACAGTCATATTCATTGTCTGAATCTAGAACCAAGTCAGTGTTTTCTTTAATTGACTCTGATGTTTGGGGCCCTGCTCCAAATAACAGTACGTGTATGTCGAATAATGGCTTTAGGTACTTTGTGCTTTTTATCAATGATTATTCTCGGAATACCTGGGCATATTTCAACAAACATAAATCTGAAGTCTTCACTAAGTTTGTAGAATTTAACAATCTAGTCCAGACTCAGTTTAGTACAAAAATTCAGGTACTCCGTTATGATAATGGTGGAGAATTCGTAAATTCCTCACTTCAACAGTTCCTTAAAGACAAAGGCATCATACACCAAACCTCGTGTCCACATACTTCTCAACATAATGGGGTAGCAGAAAGAAAAAAATCGTCATATTCCATAAATGACAAGGGCACTAATGCTGGAGTCACATGTTCCAACCTCTTTTTGGCCAGAAGCTGTTGCAACTTCTGTCTATATTCTTAATCGCCTACCTACTAAGGTGGTTCAATTCCAAACACCTTTCCAGGTTTTATCCGATTATATGAGTGTTTCAACAGCCTTAACACTCCAACCACATATCTTTGGGTGTTATGTCTTTGTACATATTCCCAAATCGGATCATTCTAAATTTGATCGTTGTTCTGAGAAATGCATCTTTGTGGGCTATGGGATTCATCAAAAAGGCTACCGCTATTTTAATCCTAAAAACCATCGCATGTATACTACGATGGATTGTACATTTCTAGAAATCGAGTTCTACTATACATCCCAATCTTCTGTCCAAGGGGAGAGTCATAATAGTATTCCATTAGATTGGTTGACCATGACCACTTTGACCACTCCAGTGTTCCCTGAGATAGTCCCCAAATAGGAAGTTGGTGGAACAACCGAGACGTTGACTCTCATCATACATGTCTCAAATATTTCAACCCCGTCAACCCCGACTAATATCCCAGAGGTTACTAGTTCTAATTGGGCCAGTCCTTGTTCTAATACTTCTAATGACAATGGTTTGGAAGGGTCATCAGTACAGGGGAGATACGTACTACCAGCGATGAGAAACATAGGCGTTCCTCCTATACGATATGAACCAGAGTACAATCCAAAGGCAATCCAGTACCAGTGGCAAACTTGACCAGGGGGAGTCTGTCACCAGTTGCACCAACCTTTACGGGTGCAGTATATGCTCAAGATATGCCTAGCACAGTGGAATCAGCATTAAAGATTCCATAATGGAGGCAAGCCGTGAAAATAGAAATGGAAGCCTTATGGCATGTTCTTTTCATGGAATAGGTTAGGAATAAGTGTTACGGATTCCGTAAGAAGTTGTTCTTTTCACGGAATTGAAATATTTCGGCTTATGGAATCTGAGAGGGCTTGTGTTAGACATTCCGTTCAAATAGGTCGGAATTTCTAAGCCGGGCGCGCTAGGAATCCGGAATAGGATGCCAAATGAAGAAAATGCCCTCATATACTTTTCAATAAGACCGAAGTACCCTCAGCTTCCCCTGCTCCTTCGGTTGCTCTTCCTCTCCAGTCTCCACAGCATGTGAAGCTCCCATGCTCTTTCTCTCCACATCATGAAGCTCCTTCATTAGGTACGATTCTGATCTCTTCTCCATCAGGTACGATTCTGGGTTCACCACGAACACAGAATCGATTGAGGGTATTATACATGTGCTGAGATCCAGTGAGTTCCATGATCGAAATGCTCAGTATTATCGTATTCAAGGGGATATGGGGTTGAGAAAAGTTTAGATCTATGAATTTAGTAGACTGAATATGGTGTATACGCTTCTTAGCAAGCGTAAGCTGCTCTGGTTTGTTCAAAAGGGAGAAGTTGATGGATGGGATGATCCCCGTTTCCCAACAGTCCAAGGAATTGTTCGTAGAGGTCTGAAAATCGAAGCTTTGATTCAATTCATTGTTGAACAGGTAATTTTTTTTCAATATTATGTGTTTGAAATTTTATATTTGTGTTTGCTTTATCTTCACTTAATCACTTTCTATTTGCAGGGGGCTTCCAAAAATCTCAATCTGATGGAGTGGGACAAACTATGGACTATCAATAAGAAGATCATTGATCCAGTATGCCCTAGGCACACTGCTGTTATTGAAGAAAAACGTGTTTTGCTGCACCTAATTAATGGCCCCGAGCAACCATTCGTCCTTTCAGTGCATTTCTTGTTTCAATTGGATGAATATGAAAATTTTGAAGATTTCTTGAATAAAGACACCAAGAAGACATTTGCTGCAGTTGGAGATGCAAACATGCGCAACCTGAAACAAGGAGATGTCTTGCAGTTGGAGAGGAAAGGCTACTTCAGATGCGATGTTCCGTTTGTTAGACCTTCGAAGACGATTGTTCTGTTTGCCATTCCAGATGGGAGACAGAAGTAGAAGAACACCTTCATAATGATCATTAGCCACTTTCTATGTTTATGTTGGTAAATTTTACTAATGACAGACAACTCAATGTGTTTTGTTGAACTAGTTTTGCCAATTTTTATTAATTACATGAGACTTTCATGGTGAGTTGAGGAATTCTCTGAGTTTGATTCTGGGTTGCTGTTTGTGGGTCCGTTCGAATTCGGTGATGAACCCATAATTCGATTTTGGGTTCGGTTGGTGATGTTTTGCTGAATGTTGGTGCAGGGTTCGATTCTGGGTTGCTGAATTTTTGTGCTGGGTTCGATTATGGGTTGCTGTTTGTTGTTCGGTTGTTTGATTTGTTTGGTGAATTGTTGTTCGGTTGTTTGATTTATTTGTTGAATTATTGTTTGAATTGTTTGTTGAATGTGTTCTTCAGCACATCAGTATCTCTAGCATATTTTGGTACTAAGAAGAGGTCAACTAGAAACTAGCACATCAACTGCAGGTTTATCTAGACGTATTGAAAGTTCAGCAACTACCCGAAGCTACGTTCTTGGTCTTTTTGTTTCTGCAGATAGAGAAGAATTCTACAATTACATGCCCTGCAGCTGATTATATCACATTTAAGGCTGAAGGCTCTAGGAGGATCGATGCAAGAATGCTTTCTTTTAAGCATTTACTGGCCATTAGTTTGATTTTAGTGGGTGCGGTAGCATCGAGGCATTTATTTTGATGGTGTGAACTCTCTCTAAACTTGGGACCTGACTTCTCTTCCCAATAGCATAACTGGGAAAGTACATTCAAGTGCCAATCTTGATGTCTATAGTAGTTATATGTGGATGATACTACTTCTGTGGAATAACCAAATTTACCAGGCGGCGGATAGTTTTTGTAGAAAGGATGCTCGTCTGCGTGCCATGTTGAGAGAGACATACCTTGGTTACTTGTATCATTTACAATTCTAGTATAAATCTATAAGTTGAATGTAGCAGCAAAGAGACATTTCATTTGTTTTCTATGGGTATCATGTATAATGGATTGTGAAAAAAAGATGAATTTAGATTATAATGGATATTAATTAAACTATTTACTAAAAAATAAGTAAAGAGATTTACATTTAAAATTAATTAAATAATTAAATATATTATTTTTTTTAATTATATTTAAGTTTTATTATTATTAATTTTTAAAATTAATTAATACAAATTATATGCATTATATACTATACATATACAAGGAGGGGCAAATATGTCATTCTATCACATTCCATTCCCTTTCCCTATACAATTTCACCAAAGAAACAACATAATTTCTTATTCCATTCTATTCTATTCCACCCAAAAAACAACTTCATATTCTTACATCTTATTCCTTAATCCCTATTCCTATTCCCTATTCCGTATTCCTTATTCTGAATTCCGTGAAAGAAACGCTCCGTTAGAGAAGAACCAAACGTGAGAGAAATTTGACCTTCCACATGGAAAAAAGCAGTTGGATGCAGATAGGACCTTCCAACTGCAGGCTTTATACCTTTCAGCAGATAGGTCTTTTGATGACATATCTGTTGAAAGGTATAAAGCAAGATTAGTGGCCAAAGGGTATACTCAAACCTATGGCATTGATTACTTAGAAACCTTATCTCCGGTAGCGAGAATCAATACTATTCGAGTCTTGTTTTCTATAGCGGCAAATCAAAATTGGTCGCTATACCAACACTTAGTAGGGAATTGCTGAATTGACATATCAAACTTGATACCAACACTTAGTAGGGAAGTTAATCTACCTTTTACACACTAGACCAGATAATGCATATGCGGTAGGTGTGTTAAAATGTCTTCTTGCATGGTGATTTAGAGGAAGAAGTCTAAATGGAACCACCACCAGGTTTCACGTTAGGATTCCATGGCTCAGATGTATGCAATTACATGGCTCAGATGTATGCAAACTGAAGAAAGCTCTATATGGACTCAAACAATCACCCAGGGCGTGGTTTGGGAGGTTCACTGTTGCTATGAAAAAATATGGCTACAGACAAAGTAATTCAATCATATATTGTTCTTCAAAGAAGAGAAGGTCGAGTAACTTGATTGATTATATATGTGGATGATATAATTACTACAGGTGACGATACAGAGGAAATCATCCAACTCAGGAGAAATCTGTTTCAAGAATTTGAGATGAAAGACTTGGGAGAACTCGAGTTTTTCTTAGGGATTGAAGTACTACGGTCTAAGAAAGGTATTTTCATGTCACAAAGAAAATACATTCTAGATTTGCTAGTAGAAACAGGTTTGGTGGACTGTAAGCCAGTAGACACACCAATTGTATTGAATCATGGACTACGAAGAGTAGAAGGGGCTGAATTGACAGATCAAACTTGATACCAACACTTAGTAGGAAAGTTGATCTACCTTTTACACACTAGACCATATAATGCATATGCGGTAGGTGTGTTAAATTAGTTCATGCATAAACCACAAGCAAATCACATGGAAGCTTCTCTGAGGATTCTTCGATATTTGAAGGATTCTCCAGGAAGCGGGGTGTTATTCCAGAACAATGATCATCTTGAAATAGAAACGTATACTAATGCGGATTGGACAGGAAATCCAATAGATAGAATATCAACTTCAGGTTACTTTGCGATGGTCAGAGGAAACTTGGTAACCTGAAAGAGTAAAAAGCAGAAGGTGGTGGCACTTTCGAGTGCTGAGGCAGAATTCAGAGGAATTGCTCGAAGTCTCACAAAAGTATTATGGTTATACAAGTTATTAACTGAGATTGGTTTTCTTATCAAAGGATCATGCAAAATAATGTGTGATAATCGTGCAACTATACGTATTTCAGAGAATCCAGTTCAACATGATCGTACTAAAGATGTTAAAGTCGGTCGACATTTTATAAAAGAAAAACTAGAAAATGGGATTTTCATTATCTCATTCATACGATCTGAAGATCAACTTACAGATATACTTACCAAGGCGGTAAGCGGGAGGAGTTTCAGCAATGTGTTATGCAAGTTAAATATTGGAGATCCCACTATTCAACTTGAAGAGGCTGTTGAAACATGCTTTACGAAAGGAATCCACTTTACCTTGTATTCCTCTGCTACTCCATGTATTCTTGCACTACATATTGTCTTAGTATAGGATAATTAGCTATCATAGTTGAGTAGAAACTATATATATATATGTAATGTATAATGTACAAAGTAAGAAGATTGAATGTTAAGTATTCTCGCTTAAATATCTGGTTTTCTCATTCCAAAGTTTAACAAATTATTCATGGAGACTTGACCTGAGTTTCATTAAACATGATTTACGCTACCAACCTTCCACATTTGAATTTGCCCCACCTAATTCCTAGAAATTAAAGATTAGGGTTTCTTTTAATTGTTAGTTATTGGATGAAGAACAATCAAAATCATTAACAAACACACAAAAGCTTCAGAAATTGAATTAATTTAAGGAAGTACGATAGAGGACTTACCGGTCGACCTATAGAGGCGGAAGGAAGAACTGAGCGATAAAGAGGTGGACACGAGAACTGCAAATCCTTGCAAAATGAAGAACGGAGCTACAATATATATGCGGAAGGCGAAATTGAGTTGAAGAACCGTCAGAGGAGGAAGGGAATCTTAGAGTAGGGAACAGTTGGATGAGCTGAATGGGGTTGGAGAAGAACATAATGACAATGAAGACAGAGAAGACACAATGGAAGCCAGCAAAAAGAATTTTTTTTATTTTATTAAAAAAGGGCTAGAAAAACGAACCGCAAAAAATAATTGTTTACTATTTGTTTTTCCCTATCGGCAAAAGGAGTCACGAAAAATAACTTAATTGAACGACTGAAATATTTGAGCCGTGTTTTTTTTAATTCACGGTTTTTACTCTTGAGATGTGGAAAATATAGAATATGAGCTTCAAATAATAGAAATTTCTTATTTTTTAAAATTTAATGATGGCTCACCCAAGATTGAGTCACGAAAAAGGTAAACAAAAGTAGAAAATAAATTGTAATAATAATGGTATTTTAAATTTAGCGGGTAAAATGAATAATATTTGTGGCACTGTAGTATGGGTTGTAAAATTAATTATAATATGACTCAACTATTATTGACCCGTGAATAATTAGATAAATAAATTATTCACAACTCAATACTGTTTGAGTCATTCTATTGAGCCTCTAACATCACCCTATTTTGTAGTGCTCATTGTCAGTCTTTTGTCTTCACCTAGAGACCTTTTCATTTGAGCGATCGGTTTGATGGTGGGGTTGATTTTGAACTCGTGAAAGATGATGCCCATTTTCATTAATGGCATGTCATTAGGCTTCCATGTACATTGATCCATAAACTCCTTGAGATATGATATTACAAGACGCCCTGCTCAGTGGCAATTCCCTCTCTAATCCTTACTTTCTTGTGTAGGTTGTCCACTTCTACCTCGACCAAGTCTTCCACTGGTACAGTCAAGGTTTTTATTTCCTCGTGCTAGATTCAGTATCAATATCGAGGGTTCCCTCTTATTCTTCCTCCTCAAGTAGTTAACATAACATCTTTGTGAGGCCGGTTGATCGCGTAGAACATCGACTACTCCACGAAGTGTTGAGAATTTCATCTTCTGATGCCCTTTAGAGAGAATAGTCTTGTTGGGGTTTATGGTGGTTATTTGATGTGTGCAAATCATATCAAGGGAAAAATAAATTCAAGGCCATAGATTATAATCTTGACTCTTATTCCCACACGACGAATCATAAAGACTCGAACCAAGAAGAAGGTTTTGCAAGGATATGTTCAACAAATCTGATTAGGAGATGAAGTGTTCAAGCTTTATTTTATTTCTAGTCATTGTTCATAGTTTGTTTCATTATTTTTCAACAATAAATAAGTAGAATTTATGTGTTAGGTGTTTAACACATAAGCATTTTATTTAGGTATTTTAAGGTTTTAGTTGTTTGTAAAATGTCAAGCCTTTTAGACAAGTCCATTTATGTGTTTTAGCTAATTATTGTGTCATTAAAGTTAGCTTGGAATCTTTTAATAGTCCCTAAGGGGATGACCAAATTAGATATCTTAGATTTTGAAAAATGCATTGTGTTGGGTATCGATAGTGACAGCCCAGTAAGAAAAGGCCTCGAAGGCCCAATAACTATAGAGGGGGTAAACCCATGACATCCGAACCGGATCGGCCCAAGTACAAGCCAAACTTGGCCCACCATCGAGTAATCCAGAATCGAGCCCAAAGTCTATAGAGACGCCAAAGGCTCTCAGACTGCTCGCCATTCTCTACCAAGTCGCGACCTTCCACTGCTCGACATGGGAGTGCTCGCCCCGAAGAGAGCCTTGCCTCTCTCCTCTGGTCCCACTAAACAGTTAATAACAGAGTGGCCAAGATATCCCGCATATCTCGGTCACATATTCACTAAAGATTAGATTTGGTAACTGCAATATCTCGCAGTAACTGCCATATCCCACGATCCGAATCTTCAGCAACTCAATATACATTAAGATATTCAGTTGCCTTTATACGGTTCTATCTCTCTTACCCTATAAATACCCTTGCTTTACATTCGTTCTTGACGTTTTGAGTTTTATACACACATATACTCATTTAAGCATCGGAGAGGGACCCAGAGGCACCCCCTCTGTTGCGCTCCCCTACTTGCAGGTTCACCGGAGTTGGAGCTGAAGCGTCATCCCAACCTTGTCTGGCATTCAATTCACTGCCAGATCAGCATTCAGGATTTCACGATCCAACATTTGGCGCCGTCTGTGGGAACGAGCAATTCAGCCATGAGAACTCGATCCCAAAGCAACCGTCGAATCAGACTAGGGAGCGATCCTCAGATAGCTCTGATTCCGCCGCCGCTTCACCACTTCAACAGGAACCTGCCAGCCGAGCAGGAGTTAATGCTGTTCCTCTGCGGACAGCCCGAGAACATGTCGGTGATTCAAGACCGACCCCAGCTGCTGATCAAAACGGAGCCCCTGCACCGCAGACAGTCCACATTGCGGGGCAGGATATTAATTTAACCCCCGAGATGGTCTCCTTGCTGGAAGCCATCCTAGGACAGGCGCGCCGCCAAGCCCCTGCTCCTCAGGAAAACAATCCCTCTGCTCCTAAGGAAAATCACCGCCCTGCTGCCACAGGGCCTTCACCTTCAGAAGCGGCCAATCCTAGTCCTGCTGCGCCTCAGGAGGATCAGGAGATGACGTCAGGTCAGCAGTCCCTACCTCCAGCGCACACCAAGGAGCCAGCAGCCGCATATACTGCCAATCCTTCCGGTCTGCCTCCACCCGAAGCCTCTCCCATGTACTGCACTGTGGATCAGATGGATGACCTCCTCAACAAAAGGCTCCAGGAAAGACAGTTGACAGTCATAGCTCCCTTCAAGGAGCAGTCCTCTCATCCATTCACCGACGCGCTCGTCGCTATCAAAATCCCGAAGGATGTGGTTGCTCGGGCCATACCTGAGTATAGCGGTGGAGGAGATCCCACCGTACATGTCAACAAGCATGAGGCCTCCCTTCTGGGTAAGTCAAACGATCCCAATCATTTGGCTTTGCTATTTCCATCTACTCTTTCGGGCTCGGCTTCGTCCTGGTTCTTCGGCCTCCCTGCAGGATCAATCGGAACTTGGGCAGAGTTGAGAAGCAAGTTCCTGGAGAGATATATGGGCGAGCGCCAGTTGCTAAAGAGTGTGGTCGCCCTTGACTCGGTCAAACAGCAGCCTGGAGAGTCGCTGTCCAACTTCTACGGGCGTTTTCATCAAAACGTCACAGAATTAGATCGCCGAATCTCGGATGGGGAAATCATTCGAGCATTCTACAGAGGTCTGGATGTGGCCAACAAGGCCTCGAGAAAGCTGCGAAACAGCTATCACGTGAAGGAGATAGAGACATTGGAGGAGTTGGCGTCCAGAGCAAAAGGTTTCATAGACCTTGAACGCGCAAACATCGAGGCGAATCTCCTGACGACCTCGCTAAGGGTAACCCATGAACCCCGACGCGATGGTAAGAAGGAGATAAAGAAGGAGAAGAAGGGAAAAGAAAGTAAGCCCCGAGTCGAGTCTCTTCCAGCACCTCGCCATCCAGAGGTCCCTGAGTACTTCACGCCTTTAAATAGGCAGATCTCAGCGGTACTAGTCGAGATGGAGAGGAGATCCTTGGCGAGGCCACCGATGCCTCGCCGAGGTGGGTTACCCATGGGCAAGGATGTCGAGAGCTATTGCAGATACCATAAGTGCAAGGGCCATAAGACAGACGATTGCAAGATTCTGAAGCGAGATATAGAGAGGCTGATTCAGGGTGGAATGTTGAAGGAATTTGTGGCAGGGCGAGACCGAAGTCGAACGCCCCCCAGGAGACATCGTTCACCAGCCCCTGCAGATCAAGATGAGCCTTCTGGAAGCAAGAGGAGAGTGAATCTGATTGCGGGAGGATTCGGCGCAGGCGGCGAGAGGTCAAGCGCCAGAGAGGTCTACGCCACTCAGATCTCCACGGCAGTTCAGTTGGGGAAGCGGCCCCGACCTGAAGAAAACATTGTCATCTCATTCTCTGAAGATGATTTGGCACATGTCACCACGCCCCACAACGATGCTCTGGTCATTACGGCAGATATTGACGGTTGTGATGTTGCAAGGATTCTGGTCGACGGAGGCAGCTCGACAGACATCCTGTTTCTGGACGCCTTCGAAAAGATGGGCAAATCAAAACGCGACCTGAAGAGGGTCGACTTTCCGCTGATCGGATTTGCGGGAAGGACAACTTATCCACTGGGGGCTATAACCATGCCAGTGATTTTTGGCGAGGGGTGGAAAAGCATCAAGGTGTCGGTCACTTTCCTGGTGGTCGATTCACCTACATCCTACAACGCCATCATAGGGAGGACCACGATCAACCCAAATAAGATTGTGGCCTCCACTGTCCACCAGAAGATGAAGTTCCCTACTCCGAACGGGATTGGAGAAGTGCTCGGAGATCAGCCTTCCTCGCGGCAATGTTATGTGAACTGTTTACGCAGGAAGAACCAAAGGGAGGCGCTCGCCATCGAGATAGAGGCCGATCCCCGCGAGGACTTGGCTCGACCAGCACCCATGGAGGAATTGGAGGAGGTCGAGATCGATGGTCCGGACAAAAAGGTGCGCATTGGGACCACCTTGAAAGAGGATCAGAAGGAGGCCATGACCGCCCTCCTCAAGGAATTCAAAGAGCTCTTTGCCTGGCAGCCGAGCGACATGCCAGGAATCAGCACAGATATTATCTCGCATGAGCTCAGGATAGACCCCTCCATCAAGCCGATCGCCCAAAAGAGAAGATCGTTCGGGACTGATAAACGTTTGGCGATCAGGCAGGAAGTCGGCAGGTTGATTGAAGCTGACTTCGTCAGAAAGGTAAGATTCCAGAGCTGGGTCGCCAACCCAGTTTTGGTCAGGAAATCTAACGGCAAGTGGAGGATGTGCGTCGACTTCCGCGACTTAAACAAGGCTTGCCCCAAAGATTCATATCCCCTTCCAAGAATTGATCAGCTAGTCGATGCTACCTCGGGTCATGAGATGCTGAGCTTCATGGACGCCTATTCAGGCTACAACCAGATCAGAATGCATCCAGACGACGAGGCCCACACTGCTTTCTATGCTGACGGCGACATTCTATGCTACAAGGTGATGCCCTTTGGTCTCATCAATGCCGGGGCAACTTATCAGCGGATGGTAAACCGACTGTTCCAGGACATGCTGGGAAGGAACATGGAGGCCTACGTGGATGATATGCTCGTTAAATCCATCAAAGGCAATCCTCATACCACCGACCTCCGTGAAGCTTTTGAATGCATGAGGAGACACAACGTTCGCCTGAACCCAGCAAAGTGCGCCTTTGGAGTCAAGTCCGGGAAGTTCCTGGGTTTTATGGTCAGCGAAAGGGGCATTGAAGCAAACCCGGAAAAGCTAAAGGCCATAGAAGAAATGAAGTCGCCAACCTGCCATAAGGAAGTCCAATGCCTGAACGGCCGACTAGCTGCTCTTAACCGCTTCCTCTCCAAAGCAAGCGACAAGTCCCTCCCGTTCTTCAAAACCTTGAGGGCCAACCGTAAGTTCGAGTGGACGCCAGACTGCGAGGAAGCATTCCAGTCCTTGAAAAGGCATATTCAAACACTCCCAGCTCTGGCAAAACCCGTTCCAGGCGAGCAGCTTTTCCTCTATTTAGGCATTAGCGATGTGGCAGCCAGTGCTGTTTTAATAAGGGAGGAGAATAATGTTCAGAGTCCAGTGTATTTCATTAGTAAAATGTTCAACTCAGCAGAAATAAAATATGTCCAGATTGAGAAGTATCTCTATGCCTTAGTTATTGCTGCTCGGAAGCTGAGACCTTACTTTCATGCGCACGACATCACGGTCCTCACCAATCAACCTCTCAAAAACTTCCTGATGAAGCCAGATTCTTCAGGAAGAATGGTCAAGTGGGCGATCGAGCTCAGCGAGTTCAGGATCAAATTTGCGCCAAAAACGGCCATCAAAGGTCAAGCACTAGCTGATTTCATAGTGGAAAGCACGAGTAACGGTCAAGCGGAGGCAGAAAACAGGCCAAGTCAGTCAGCAAACGACAATCAAATCTGGGAACTCTATACGGATGGGTCTTCATCAAAAGAAGGCTCGGGGCAGGTTTAATTCTTATTCCTCCTGAGGGCGAGCCTCTGAAATACGCGATCGCCTTGACATTCCCGGCGACCAATAACGAAGCAGAATATGAGGCTCTTATCACTGGACTCAGACTGGCAAAAGGAATGGGTATAACAGCGCTTAAAGTAAAAAGTGATTCAGAACTTATTGTCAATCAGGTTAATGGCGCCTACGAGGCAAAGGGAGAAAAGATGAAGAAATATCTCGGCATCGCCAAAAAACTAGTCGTGGAAATCCCAAATTTCGCGATTGAGTTTATTCCTCGCCAAGAAAACCAGATGGCAGATTCTTTGAGTAAGCTAGCCTTCGGAGGGGCGACAATCCAGGATGTGCAATTTCTGGAAAAGGCCCTATGTTCAGTCCTTGAAAACAGAGCGGAGGTCTTCAACATTCAAGAACAGGTCACCTGGATGACCCCGTTCCAGAATTATTTGAAAGAAGGCATCCTCCCAGAGGACGAAGGCGAATCCACTAGGATTAGAAGACTCGCAGCCAGTTATCTAATCATCGATGGAGAACTCTATAGAAGAGGTTATTCGACGCCTTACTTGAGATGTGTTGCTCTACCCGAAACAGAAAAAGTTCTTCGAGAAGCTCATGAAGGGGCAGCATCATGTCATGAAGGTGCTCGTTCACTAAGCAGGAAAATATTCAGACTGGGATATTACTGGCCGACCTTGGGAAAAGACACAGCCGAATTAACACAGAAGTGTGAAATTTGCCAGCAGTTTGCACCACGATCGGGTCGACCATCGACATTATTATCCCCAATGGCGGGTGCCTGGCCCTTCGCTCAATGGGGAATCGATATATTGGGTCCTTTTCCCATTAGCACTGGTCAGCGTACTCACATTATAGTGGCGATCGACTACTTCACTAAGTGGGTAGAGGCGAAAGCTCTAGTTTCGACAACGGAATTCCAAGTTATCAAGTTCATGCAGGTCAACATATTCTCCAGGTTTGGTATTCCCAAAATACTCATCAGCGATAATGGTCCGCAATTCGTTGGAAAGGAGTTGAAATGGCTCTGTGAAGAGTATCATATCGACCATCGCTCGAAGCAAGCTGAAGCCAAAAAGCCCTAGTAACAAAACTAGGCCACAAAAGCCCTAGCAACAAAGCTAGGCCAAAAGCCCTAACAACAAAGTTAGGCCAAAAAAGCCCTAGTAACAAAACTAGGCCACAAAAGCCCTAGCAACAAAGCTAGGCCAAAAGCCCTGACGACAAAGTCAGGCCAAAAAGCCCTAGTAACAAAACTAGGCCACAAAAGCCCTAACAACAAAGTTAGGCCAAAAAAGCCCTAGTAACAAAACTAGGCCACAAAAGCCCTAGCAACAAAGCTAGGCCAAAAAGCCCTGACGCCAAAGTCAGGCCACAAAAAGCCCTAGCAACAAAGCTAGGCCAAAAACCCTAGCAACAAAGCTAGGCCAAAAGCCCTAACAACAAAGTTAGGCCAAAAAAGCCCTAGTAACAAAACTAGGCCACAAAAGCCCTAACAACAAAGTTAGGCCTCAAAAAACCTGACGCCAAGAGTCAGGTAAAGCCCTGACGCCAAAGTCAGGCCAAAAGCCCTGGCGACAAAGCCAGGCCAAAAGACCTAGCAAAATGTTTGGCAAAATAAAAGCTCTGATGCCAAAGTCAGGCCAAAGAAAGTTTAGGCGATCACTATTGATGATAAAGCCTGACAAACTACGAATCCCCTGTTATGCCAACACCTCAAAGGTTTAAACTTCAAAGAAGCTAATATCTCTTTGAACTTAGAAGTTTACACTTTTAAGTGTCAAAAGTGTTATCCTTGGAAAGTTTAACTTAAGGGTCGACGACATTACCAAGCAAGGAAAAAGTGGAAAGTAATTATGAGTAAGATATTGGATAGCTGAATATGTTCAAAGTCAATTAAAGGCTCAAGAATATAAAGGCATTCAATAGAAAAACCCAAGTCTTCGATAAATAATTACAAACCAAAAACACAAAACACAAAAATGGCTATCTAAAAAAGATAAATATGGTCGCCAAGGAGTTGGGGACTTCAAGCTTTGGGGTTCTCGGGGGCAAGGGCGCTCTGCTCGCCTTCGGGGGCAGAAGTACCGGGCTCGCCTTCAGGAGCAGCCTCCCCAGCAACAGAGGGCTGCGAAGGCCGACTCCGCAGGAAGGTCTTCAAGGAGGCAACTTCCCCAAGAGGAAAGTTGGGATCAACCGCCTGGACCTCCTCCACCAGTTCTTGGAGAAACTCGGCGATGGTCGACTTCATCACCTTCAAGGCCTGGTCTTCAAAGTCCTCGGAGGCCTTGAACTCCTCAACCACGGCTTGGGGTGAAGGAACCGCCTTCAGCTGATCAGCCAGCCGGTTCTTCTCCTCCTCTAGGGCGACCCCCCTAGCTTCGGCAGCATCCCTCTGGGCCTCCGCGGCGACCCTAAGAGCGTCTGACTCGACCAACTGGGCACGAGCTTCCTTCAACTCGGCCTCCAGGCGAACACGGACCGCCTCCCCTTCATCAAGGCACTGATGAAGGGCCTCAGCTTCATGAAGGAAGGCTGCAGCATCAACCTCCCTCTTCTTGACATCAGCAAGGAGGCGCTGCTTCTTCCTGAAATACTCCTCCCGGGCGCCGTCCACCAAGGTGATTGCCATGTCAGCGGTCTTCTTGATGGCCTCCAACTGCCCGGGGGTGACCCCTGTGCTTCGGTATTGCTCCAGCTCGACAAGCAGATCAGAGTGCTTGTCGGCGAGCTCGCCGAAAACGCGGTCGAGGATCACCTCTTCCCGAACGAGCTGACAACAAAAGCACAAGGAAAATGTCAAGTCATCAAAATGAAAGGGAATAAAAGGAAGGATATTCTTTCGGCTTTGAACAGATAAGGAATTGCTCGCCAAATGAGCTAGAAGTGTCTCAAAGGCACTGAACCATTACCAAAGACGTCACTATCTAAAACCCTACCAGGAAATCAAGCTCGACTGAAGGAACTTCAATCAAGCTTCGGGGGCAAATGTTGGGTATCGATAGTGACAGCCCAGTAAGAAAAGGCCTCGAAGGCCCAATAACTATAGAGGGGGTAAACCCATGACATCCGAACCGGATCGGCCCAAGTACAAGCCAAACTTGGCCCACCATCGAGTAATCCAGAATCGAGCCCAAAGTCTATAGAGACGCCAAAGGCTCTCAGACTGCTCGCCATTCTCTACCAAGTCGCGACCTTCCACTGCTCGACATGGGAGTGCTCGCCCCGAAGAGAGCCTTGCCTCTCTCCTCTGGTCCCACTAAACCGTTAATAACAGAGTGGCCAAGATATCCCGCATATCTCGGTCACATATTCACTAAAGATTAGATTTGGTAACTGCAATATCTCGCAGTAACTGCCATATCCCACGATCCGAATCTTCAGCAACTCAATATACATTAAGATATTCAGTTGCCTTTATACGGTTCTATCTCTCTTACCCTATAAATACCCTTGCTTTACATACATTCTTGACGTTTTGAGTTTTATACACGCATATACTCATTTAAGCATCGGAGAGGGACCCAGAGGCACCCCCTCTGTTGCGCTCCCCTACTTGCAGGTTCACCGGAGTTGGAGCTGAAGCGTCATCCCAACCTTGTCTGGCATTCAATTCACTGCCAGATCAGCATTCAGGATTTCACGATCCAACACATTGTGAGAAATTTTCTTCTATTGGTTCTTTGAGAACTATTGAACTTATTTAATTTATATGTGGCATTCAACTCTGAATTATCAATCAAGTCTTTCATCCTCGATTGTGGCATCTTCATACCAAGATTCTTGCCTCCAAACAACACGTCAAACTTAACCATCCTTTCATGAAGCAAGATTGCTCCATCAACATCGACTTGCTAGGGTTTTCGTTTCATATCGACGACAATCATATCACTCGATATTAGACCTCAAATTATTGATTCAAGATTATTTAATCTGTATTTAACATTTTAGACAAAAATAAAAGGGAACTGTTAAGATGAAAATTCCATCATTCCATGGGAAAAGTGATCGAGAAGCATACATCGAGTGGGAAAGGAAGATGGAGTTGGTTTTTGATTTGCGTAACTACTTCGAGTTACAAAAGGTTAACATTGCACAATATGAATTTACTTATTATGCTATTGTGTAGCTAGATTAGTTATGCATCGAGAGTAGGCTGTGTGGAGAAGGTCCCATCGAGACTGGAAATGAGATGAAACGCATAATGAGGCTACAATTCATTATGGGTCAGTACTACTCCAATCCATTTGTGCAAGGGATTCATCAAGATAGCCAAATCATTGATGTGTAATTTCAAGAGATGGAGGTGGTCAGGATTAGAGCTAATGTTGAAGATAATTGAAAGGTAACCATGAATAGGTTTCTGAACTGATTCAACCCATAGATTGCTGACAAGATCTAGCGACACCACTACGTGAATCTGAATGATATAGTGCATATGGACATCAAAGTAATGAAACAAATCAAGAAGAGAACTTTTGAGTTTAGACTAGCCTTACCTTATAGATCACAATTTCCAAGGAAATAAAACATTTCATTCATTACTTCTAAGGCCAAAATGAAGATGATGACAAGTACCACTACTAAGACATTTGAAGGCAGCTCAAATACAACTTCAATTTTTTCTATTGAGATCATACTGGTTGAAGGGGTTGATAAATCAGTAGTGAAGAATTTTGAAGATGAAGGTAAAGGTACACCTGAGAACATGCTTAGTAGCATAATCATATGCTTAGGAGCAGAACATAGTGTTGTACCACCCAAAGGCCAATTATTCAAGTTGCATTGTTTGACAAGAATTATGAAATAGACAAAGATGGTGATGATGTTGTGACTTGTTTAACTATTGATGATGAGATTAAATATGCTAACTATGATGAACCTTTAGTTTATAGAATTGAAGAAAGGGTTTCATGTGAGATTAGAACAACTACCAGGGTTGAACTGCAAGGACTGCCCCACTTAGTATAAATTGGAATTTTAAATGAATATCGAGATACTTGGGAAAATTCCATCATTCCTTGCTAGTGTGGGCAAAGGATTACCGTTACTGAAAGCAGTTGAGCAGTAATATAGGTTTTGTTTACCTAGGAGATTCATCACCACTATATCTAAGGATAGGAAATTTTCCTAGTCACCAAAAATAAAATTGGATTCTCAAAGAAACGATTTGGGACAAAACTGAATGATGTGAGCAAACCATGTCAAATTGAAAAGAAATTAAATAATAGAGATGATACCTTGACTCCTCTTCCAGTGCAACGAATCACTATGACTTGAGCCAAGAAAAAAAAAGTTTTGCAAGCATATGTCCAACAAATCTGATAAGGAGATAAAGTGTTCATGTTATATGTTATTTCTAGTCAATGTTCTTTGTTTGTTGCACTATTTTCAACAATAAATAAGTGGAAATTATGTGTTGAGCATTTAGCCCATAGGCCTTTTAATTAGGTTAGCTTATTTAGGTTAGTCGACTAAAAAATGTCAAGCCTCTTTACATTAAGTCCTTTGGAGTTTATTTTACCTAACTGTTGGATTCATTAAGGTTAGTTTGGAGTCTTTTAATACACACCTTAGGGGATCGTCGAATTAGACATATTAGATTTTGAAAAATACATTGTGATAATGTTTCTTCTCTTCTCTCGGTCTAAACCCAAATTAGGTCACCTAACTTTGGTGACCTGTGTGGGTTCGGACCCAGGTCATAGGACCCCTGATTGGGCTTCAATTGGATCCCCAATCGTCTGAACCGAACCCAGACATGTTCGATCCAAACCGATTGAGTATCCAATTTAGCCCTAATCGGGGGTCCTATGGTCTGGGTCTGAACCTAGACCAGGTCACCTAACCTTGGAGATGTCTTCTGGGTTCAGACCTAGCCAGGTTCGATCCAAACTGATTGGGGCTCCAATTGAGCCATAATCGTGTGAGCCGAACCCATCCAGGTTCGGTCAAAACCGATTATGGCTCCAATTAAGCTTCAATCGGGGGTCATATGGTCTGTGTCCGAACCCATACCAGGTCCCCAAGGTTAGGCAACCTTTTCTGGGTTCGGACCTAGACTATAAGACTCATGATTGAGACTCAATTGGAGCCCCAATCGTCTGAGCCTAACCTAGTCAGGTTTGATCCAAACCGATTGCAGCTCCAATTTAATGAAAACAGGATGCAATGATAGAAAAATCGCAGAAGAAGAGAAACCCTGGCAGACGAAGAGGCTAGCAGACTTGGGAATCATTAAGATCAATTCCTTCATCTGGTGATCTCTCATCCTTAAATATAAACCCTAAACAACTAAAAACTGAATACACCCTAAAGAGTTCAGAAATAACAAAGCAATCCCTAAGCTATAAAACCGAAGGAAAAGACAACAGAAATACTAAACAATACCTAACAAATAAATAACCATTAAAATAGTCCTAAACAATAAAAAGGCTAGCTTGTAAAATCTCAATACTCCCCCTCAAGCTGCAATTACTTCTCCTCCACATGGAATGTCTTCTTATCAAAAGAATCACATAGACTCCCCTTGTCCTCCATATATATTCGTCATTCCAAGCTTACTGCACAACAAATGATGTTGTTGGGTTCCCAAGGCCTTTGTAAACAAGTCTGCCAATTGTTCACCTGTTCTAATATGTTGAAGCTGCAAAACATTGTCAAGTAATTTCTCTCTAATATAGTGACAGTCAATCTCAATGTGCTTGGTTCACTCATGAAAAATAGGATTGTTTGCAATATGAATTGTTGCCTTATTATCACAGAATAAGGTAACTGGTTTAGATTGTTAACAATCAAGTTCTCTCAGTAAATTCCTAAGCCACACTATTTCAGACACAACTGTTCCCAGGCCTCTATATTCATACTCTGCAGATGACCTAGAAACTGTGGTTTGTTTCTTGACTTTCAATGAAATTAATGATTTACCCAGCATAATACAAAACCCAGTAACAGATTTCCTAGTTTCTATACATCCTGCCCAGTTCGAATCACTGTAACCAATTAATCTAGAATCAGATTCACTAGATAGCAAAGTACCTTTACCAGGTTCCTTCTTAACATACCTCACAATTTGCATTGCAACTTCATAATGAGATTCCTTTGGGTCCTGCATAAACTGGCTCAAGTGTTGTACATCAAAAGAAATATCTGGCCTGGTTATAGTCAAATAAAGCAGCTTCCATGATACTCAAATGCTCATCATACTTTCTACTTGTCAATTTCATATTCATTTCCATGGGGGTCTTAGCAATTTTACCACCATACAAACCAACAGAGGAGATCAATTCAAGAGCATATTTCCTTTGGCTAAGAACAAGGCCCATTTTCGATCTAGCAATTTCAATACCTAAGAAATATCTCAATTCACCCAAATCTTTCATTTTGAAACTAGATTGCGGCACATATTTCAATTCAGCAACAAGTTTACTACTATTACCAGAAATCAGCAAATCATCCACATAAACGAGTAAAACAACCAATTGATTTCCATAATGTTTTGTAAAAAGGGAATACTCCAGTTTCGAATGACTGTAGCCAGCCTTAATCAAAGCATCAGTTAACTTCACATTACACTATCTACTAGCACGTTTTAAACCATCCATGGATTTTTTTAATTTTCAAACCAAGGTTTTATCATTTCCATTATAAAAACCTTCCGGTATACACATGTAAACCTCTTCATCTAAATCTCCCTGCAGAAAAGTGTTATGCACATCCATTTGATATAAAGGCCAATCATAGATAGAGACTAAGGCAAGCACAGTTCGGACAGTATTCATTTTTGCTACTGGAGAAAAAGTCTCAAAATAATCCACACCATGTTTCTGATTATACCCTTTTGTGACAAGTCTCGCTTTATATCGGCTTAAACTCCCATCAGATTTAAATTTAAGTTTGTAAACCCATTTGCATCCAATAATAGATTTACCTTGTGGAAGAGGAAATATATCCCATGTTTTGTTTTCTTCCAAAGCATCTATTTCTTCCTGCATGGCCTGAACCCAAGATTTATTCTGAATTGCGTCTGAAAACCTTTCCGGTTTGACCAGCTTAGAGATTGATGCAACACAGCTCCGATAATAATCAGAAAACTTATCATATGAAACATACTTGTCAATTGAATGTGTATGCGAAGAATTAGACATATCATAATCATTCATCCAAATCGGAGGCCTAATCATTCTTCCAGACCTGCTCATGTTTGGTCTAGTAGAATCAACAATCAAAGGTGCATTATGCACAGAGGATCCATCAGAGTCAATATTTGACTCATCATGTCGCACTGTCCCATTAGAGTTTGTATGAAACTCATCACCTGGAACATCCGTAACAGCAAAGCTGGCATCCTCCACAGTCAAATCTGTTTGTCTATTGACATTACAGGAGTCCACCTCAGTATAGTGCTCAAACAATATGGGCATTTGTTTAAGTTCACCATTCTCAAAAGTAAAAATACTCTCATAAAATTGAACATCTCTTCTTATAAAAAAAATTCAGCAATATCATAAAGTCTATAACCCTTTTGAGTCTTAGAGTATCCTATCATTACTAATGGAATAGCTCTGGACGCAAACTTGTCAGTCACAACCAAATTTTTTGCATAGCACAAACATCCAAAAACCCTTAAGTGATTAACTTTAGGTTTTTTATTACTCAAAATATCTAAGGGACTCTTACCATACAACAACTTGGAGGGCATCAAGTTGATCAAATAACACGCAGTACGAACACAATTCCCCCAGAAAATATTCGGAACAGAACCTTGCAATTTCAAAGCCCTTGCCATTTCTAGCAAGTGCATATGTTTTCTCTCTACCCGACCATTTTGCTTCGGGGTATATGAACAACTACTCTGATGAACAATTCCTCTATCATGGAACAAAGCATTAACATGTTCATTAAAAAATTCCCCACCATTATTTGTTCTAAAACATTTTATGTTTCTTCCAAATTGGGTCTCAATCATCTCAACATACCTTTTCAATATCACAACAACATCTGACTTAAATTGCACCAAATGAACTCAAGTCACTCTAGAAAAATCATCAATAAGAGTCAGAAAAAAAAAACGTTTATTGTCATAAGTCGAAGTATGAAAAAGACTTCATACATCTGCATGGACTAGATCAAATGCAGTATCTTCTCTAGAATAGGAAACAGGGAAAGGATTTCTTACAATCTTTGCTTTGGGGAAAACCGAACAGTGACCTATTTCCAAACTTTTATTTCTACACAAATTCAAGGAATCAATATTTTCTAATGCCTTTATTGATGCATGCCCAAATCGCATATGCCATAACATGATATTATTAACCGAGGGAGAAGATACAGCAGATCCAACAGACTTGCATGGCAATCTAATGAAATACAATACTGACTCCTCCTTACCAGTCCCCAAGACCTTCCCAGTTGAGAGGTCCTGCAGGATTGCGAGGTTAGCATAAAACCAGTTCAAATCTCTGGTAAGCTTTGAAACAGATAACAGATTGTATTTGAAGTCAGGAAGGTATAAAACATTGTTCAGTTTTCTATTTGAATCCATCAAAACATTTCCAGTTCCACAAACTTCCGAATGACCACCATTGGGCAATTGAACTTTGGTTCCAGGGACAGACCTTTTCCCATCTAACCAATCATCTCTGTTGGTCATATGGTTGGTTGCCCCAGTATCCAAAATCCAACATTCACTATGTATTCAGGAAGTATAATTAAGGAGAATATCAGTCGTGTTTGCATGATGGTCCACGGAAGCGGTAGCACCTGCACCCGAAGCAGTGCTGCCTGCATTCCCAACTGTAGCTAGGAACTTATAAAACTGTTCAGATATGTGCCTCAAGGTTCAGAACTGATTACATCGATCAACTCTCTTCATAATTTTGACTCACCAGGTAATACTCTATCATTAAATACTCATGGAACTGAACAAGCTTCAATCAGGTATGTTCCTCATGATTCAGTTCTTATACCTGTTGCTCATCAAAATGTTCCTATTTCTGTTGATCAAAATGTACCTATTTCTGTTGAAATCTTCTTCTGATCGTCCAAATTTTCATCCTATGATCACCAGGTCTAAAATGAAGTCCATCAATGCACTAACCACTTGTATTAAGCCATCAGATGCATTGAGTCTTTCTCCACAAGATGATATATCTATGGCAATGTAGTCTCCTCATTGGAAACAAGCTGTTCAGGAAGAATTAAATGCATTGGCTGTCAACAACACTTGGTGCCTCACACAGCTACCCGGTGGAAGGATACCAGTGGGTTGCAAATGGTTGTTCAAAGTGAAGAACAATTCTGATGGATCAGTAGCAAGATACAAGGCTCGACTAGTGGCAAGGGGCTTTTCTCATAAACCAGGATTCAACTTTCAGGATAGCTTCAGTCCGGTAGTGAAATCTCCCACAGTGAGTATTATACTTACACTTGCTTTAACGCATAAGTGGCTTTTAAGACAGGTTGATGTTAACAATGCGTTTCTACATGGTGAATTGACTAAGGATGTGTACATGACACAACCTCCAGGATTTGAACAAAAAGATGAACAAGGTAGGGTGCTTGTTTGCAGATTAAACAAAGCCCTCTATGGACTAAAACAAGCACCAAGAGCATGGTTCGAGAGGTTTAAACGTTTTCTGCTCAACTCACTATCTTTTAAGACATCTTTAGCTGACAATTGTCTGTTTCTTAAAAATACTTATCAATGTAGTGTTTATCTCTTGGTCTATGTTGATGACATAGTTGTTACAGGAAGTGATTCGAAAGGAGTAGAAGATGTCATTGTTCAAATAAATCGTGAATTCAAGCTAAATGATCTAGGCCTACTTAACTATTTTCTAGGAATGGATGTTCAAGTTGGTGATGATTGCTTACTTCTTTCTCAGAAGAAATACATAAATGAAGCTCTTCTTAAAGTGGGATTGTCCAATGCAGCACCATTACCTACTCCAATGTCTGGGAATTTTCTCAGCAAAGCTAATACTACTCAGTCAGGCTCTGTTTCTTCTTCAGTTTATTCAACCTTATATAGAAGTACTATAGGGGCCTTACAACATGTGTGTATCACTAGACCTGATATAAGCTTTTCAGTTAACAGAATTAGTCAATTCATGCAACACCGTGCTCAACATCACTGGAAGGCTGTTTTACGAGTCTTGAGATATCTTAAAGGTACTATCAATCATGGTCTGTTATTTAGAGCTCCTCATGTACCTTCCTCTGAGGTAAGTCTTGTCTCATTTTCTGATGCCGACTGGGGTAGTGATTCCATTGATAGAAAGTCTGTGTCAGGTCACTATCTACTCTTAAATAATAATCCTATAGTATGGAGTTCTAAAAAGCAGTCTGTAATTTCAAGGTCTAGTTCTGAGGCAGAATACAGAGTCGTGGCTAATGCTATGTGTGAGGTTCTTTGGGAGGTTTCTTTATTATCTGAGTTGGGTATCAAATTGTCTTCCATTCCCATAATCTGGTGTGACAATACTGGAGTTGTTGCACTAACTGAGAATCCAATTCAGCATTCCAAGATGAAGCATGTTGAGCTTGATCTGTGTTTTGTGCGGGAAAAAGTTCAAAATGGCCAGATAATTGTTAATTTTGTGCCTGCAGTTGATCAAGTTGCAGACATTCTTACTAAACCCTTAACTGAAACGCTGTTTTCTCAGTTTCGTGAGAAACTTGGAGTTCTGACATTTGATGATGTTCAGGATGACATACAATATGATGAAACCAGGAGTTTTAAGAGCAGCAGTTGTGGGAGAGATGTTGATGATGACTACAGATTTGTGACTGAAAGTTCTGTGAGTAACTCTGTAGTTTCTGTCTCTGTATTACTTGTTTGTTCTCTTCGTTGTCTTTCTTTGCTTCTATAATTTCTCTGTGTTATTTTCTTAGTATCTATTTTTTCTTTAATTTATACTTTCTGGTCATGCTGGTCTTAATGATGAATATCATTGTATTTGTTAGCAGAATTTGTAATAAAATCTTGCTGCAATAGATGATTTGTGAGAACCTTCTGTTTAGCTCTGCGGCTTGATGATAATCAGTAAGTCAGCATTAAACTATATGATCATCTTGGTAAACTCTCTGTCGATTTGTGTTGTATCATATCTCTGTTTGTCAAGAACAATCTCTTCATTGGTTTATTTTCAGTTCCTCGGTATGATTCAATACAGATCAAAGATAAATCAATCTGACATAGAGTGAAGCTTAAGTGCCAAAAATAGTTTTTTACAGAGAATACGTCAAGATACTCTATAATAGCTTGAGGCTGGTAAGATGGAGGAAAATTGGAAACCTCCCAGCTTCACTGGTAAGATAAAGGAACATGAAAATCTTCCTGTCAAAGAATTGTTATTCAATTAAAAAAAAAGGAGAGAAGAGTTGAATCTGAGTATGAACTGAATCTGATAAAGTGATGTGTTCTTGATAGATCAGATGTTATATGATCATACTAATTGGATGTTGATGAGTTTCAGAGTATGATTAGATCTAGTTTGATATGATGTACTTATGTTTCATCTTGTTTGTAGAACTAATAAAAGCAGTTCTGAGAAGTTTGATATGCAAAGTTTAAAAACAAAATCTGCTAAGCAAATATACATGGGTTCTGGATTTTACATAAGTTTTGGCCAGGAGTATGATCTGCAAGAAAAGAGAAGATGTTGAGAAAAGAACTTTTCAGAGGATTGTTAGGATGTATAAGCAGGATGAATTAAGACTACAAAGCAGGTTACGTACATTGCAAGGAATGATCAATGTTGGTTACTTATGGTGCAAGATTAGTTTGTTACTCTAGAGAAGTCTTGAGTGTTCTAGAATCATCAAGCATAGTTCATGAGTAGATTGTTGTGTATATAAACAGATCTGATGTCATTGTAATCTTAACCTGGTTTAATGATAAGGTTCTGATTTCGGTTATTCTGTTATTCTCTCTTCATCAATAGCTTGTTCTCTAAGTTTTCTATCTTGATCATCTTCTTCTCCATTTCTCATTCTCAATCCTATTCTTCATCAAAGACTGGTTTAATCTCAGTTTACTGATACAGGGCTCTGATACCATGATGAAAACAGGATGCGATGACAGAAAAATCGCAGAAGAAGAGAAACCCTAGCAGACGAAGAGGCTAGCAGACTTGGGAATCATTGAGATCAATTCCTTCATCTGGTGATCTCTCATCCTTAAATAAAAACCCTAAAACAACTAAAAACTGAATACACCCTAAAGAGTTCAGAAATAACAAAACAATCCCTAAACTATAAAACCGAAGGAAAAGACAACAGAAATACTAAACAACACCTAACAAATAAATAATCATTAAAATAGTCCTAAACAATAGAAATGCCAGCTTGTAATAATCTCAATACAATTGAGCCCCGATCGGGGGTCCTATGGTTTGGATATGATTCCATACCACGTCCCAAAGGTTAGACGACTTGGTCTAGGCTCAATTGGATCCCTAATCGTCTGAACCAAACCTGACTGAGTTTAGTCTAAATCGATTGGGGCTCCAATTGAGCCGCAATTAGGGGTCCTTTGGTCTGGGTCCGAACCCATAAGTCCGAACCATTTTTACACTTTCCAATAAGTAATTGTAAAACGTAGTAGAGTACAACAATCAAATTGAATAAAAAGACATACTTTGTTAGTTTTCAATATTTTAAATCTCCTAGTCAAATAAATATGTATAAAGATATGAAATTTTTTATGTAGAAAATATCAATTGCTCTTTAAATATTATCGATTAGAAATTTAGCCCATTAAAAATATTGAAGTTTAGAGTTTATTTTTTGCTTCGCCCTAGAAAACAATAGAACTTTAGTAAATTTTCTAAAATAAATTTTATACATAAAAAAATTCCAAATACTTACAATTCTTTTTTAAATTTTGTATTTCCTAAAATAAATACACTTTTATATTTTTTGTTTATAATTTACTTATTATGTTTTAATAAACTTATAATGTTTTGTTCTTAGAATAAAAGAAAACTATATATACATCATCTTTAGAGAAAAATTAATACTTTTCATGTAAAATGTATCCATATATAGATATAATAATACTTTATACTTATTTAATCCATGTATTTACATTACATCGATTCCCACACATTCTAATGGCAGGTTCTTTTCGCGGAAAGGAGAAGGAATTCGGATTACGGAATCCGTAAGTTTTTGTTCTTTTCGCGAAATTGATAAAACTTGGCTTACGTAATCTTAGAGGGGTGTTAGGGTTTCCGACTCAAAACCTCGGATTTCCTAAGTCGTGCGAGCAAGGAATACGGAATAGAGGTGAGAATGACGAAATTACCCTCACTTAATTTAACTATTTCCTAAACTAACCTCACTTTAACTCTCACAAAGAGAATCGACTGAGCTGCTCTCCTTCTCCTTCATTCCAAGTTGCTCTCCTTCTCCTTCATTCCAAGATGCTCTCCTTCTCCTTGATTCCAAGGTGTAGATTTCCAGTAGAATTGCTTCAAAACTCAGGTAGGTTCATCCCGATTCTGGGTTTGAGTCGAACCCAGAATCGGTGTCGCTCAAAAATGGTTGCAGCGGCGGGGCTCAAAGGAAGGATCACTGTCGCTCCAACGTCTCAGGCTTACTTGGAGAGCAAACTGGTGCTCAACACCAAGAAATTGATAGCGGACCTCTGCCGCCATTTCTACACGCTTGGATGGGTGTCAGGTACCGGTGGCGCTGCCTGAGGATATGTACATTATGTGCTCAAATGGTTCTTTCTTGGTTTCTTCATCTCTTAAGCCTTATCCAAATAAGCATCCCAAGTGCACGGACTGTGCTCCCCTTTTCATGAAGGTATATGTTCTACTTTGTTTTTTAGAGAGGTCAGTTCTTGTAATTTTTGAATGATGGTTACCAGTAGGAGAGTCGGATTAATCAATATACATTGCAGTTTCTTGCATATATTTTCTTCATGCTGGAATTTTTTGTGTACGAAAATTTCTATTGATCATTTTAATGGTTGCATAATCCATGGGTTGTCAAATATTAGTTTTTGTTTGACTAATGTTTTTGTCCATCTGTAATTACTTCAAGTTATTCAACCATTTCCTCTTTACGTGGGTATTGTTTTCTTCAATTGAAGTATTATGCTCCTTCTACTCATCCCATTGTTGTTTTGACAAGACATTTGAGCTACATATGACGTTGTTGCAAGATGATATGGGCTTTATGTTTTCACTTTGCAGGCATATCAGATGCGTAATGCTGGAGCTGTGATCCACAGTCATGGAATTGAACATACCCAAATTCTACAGGATGTGAACGACCCGACTCTCCCTCGTATTAAAGTTGTTCGTTGTGATGTTTGCAACCATGGAGAAGCTGTCTTCTTTCAGGTAGAGAGCTGTTGATTTTTAATCCTCGTTACGTCCTTAATCTTACGTGTTGTTTTATAAATCATTGGTCTACCATTTTATAGGCTACTGCAAGAGGAGAGGAAGGTATGGCGCTCTTCTTCGTCTGCTGCAACCCCAACTCTGGCAGATTAACTGCAGAGAATGGATTTGATGAGAATATTAGCAGTTTACCTCTTCCTGGTTTAGTTCAGGTTACCTCTTCTGCATATGATGGTTGGTGAAATTGATGATTCTTGATGTTTGTTGTTTGCACTTACAATCGGTTGTTTGCTGTTTGAATCAGTTGTTTGAATCAGTTGTGTTGTTGTTTGAATTGGTTGATTGTTAGAAGTTCAGTGTTCATTTTGAGGCTTCTTGAATGAATCGTGGTAAATATAAATTTAATGGATTATGAAAAAAATGAATTTAGATTATAATGGACATTAATCAAACTATTTACTAAAAAATAAGTAAAGGGATTTACATTTAAAATTAATTAAATAATTTTTTAAATAATTTTTTAATTTTTTTTTAAATATTAGTTAATTATATTTAAGTTTTTATTATTATTAATTTTTAAAATTAATTAATACACATTATATCTATTATATATTATACATATATAAGGAGGGGCAAATATGTCATTTGACCACATTCCATTCCCTTTCCATATACAATTCCACCAAAAAAACATCAGAATTCCTGATTTCATTCTATTCAATTCCACTAAAGAAACAACTTCATATTCTTACCTCTTATTCCTTATTCTCTATTCATATTCTCTATTTCGTATTCCTTATTCCGAATTCCAGGAAAGAAACGCCCCGTAAATGTGCAACTGTGTAAGGCAAATGATTCCACGTCATTGTGTAGTCATTATTATTATTATTATTATTATTATTATTATTATTAATTTGACTAGAATGTAGGCAATTATGACAAGTAAGTTTTTTATTACATTTTCTTACTCCTAATGTCAAATTAATCAATTTTAATTGGTTCATGTCAAACATACAATTATCACTTCTAAGTGTCATGTCATGTAAGTCACTTTAAAATTCTCCAAGCTTCCTCATTCCTTATCAAGAGAAGTTACATAATCGTAATTAACTGCTTTTATTTCACATGTATATATATATTTTTTTAAAAATATATATTTTATGTAGTAGAATTTATACAATACTAAACTACATAATATTTTATGAATGTCAAGTATGCACATATAAAAAGTTTATATTATAAATTAAATAGATTAATTAACAAAGATCACACACTTTATTATAATTTCATTTTTATTATAAAATTGAACACATGAACTAATAATAATATCAAAGTATATTTTATCAATTTTACAAAAATGATGTACATAATAACTTTTACTAAAATATAATAGTATTGAATTTAATATACATATATATAATATTTATTTCCTTAGTAATAAATTTATCTAAAATAAGTATATATATATATATATATATAAAATAAAATTACAAATTTATATAAATTGTTTCCCTATAGCTTTGTATATAAAAATAAAAATATGTAATATGCTACTAAATTATTAGAGTGATTAAGTTACAAACAATTAATTTTGTCAAAAGTAAGACTTAAACAAACATATAACTTGGAGCAATTTAAATTAAGTTATGTGAAAAACCACTTAGAAGTTATTACTAGAGTTTTGACATTAACAATTAGAGAAACTTAATTTAATAAAACTATAATAGCATGGAGAAAATATTACAAAAATCTTATTTATTCAAATTATAAAGTATTAAGCCAAATCAGTATATAAATAGATAGATAATACATATATAACTTCTTAATATAACTTTTCAGAAGTGTAAAAAATATCATTATAATACGTTAGATCAAAATATCAGAGTGAAAAAAATGTAATGCATACATATTAATACAAATGTCAAACACCTTATAAATTGAGTTGAAAAACATAATCCTATATTAATAATAGTTGGTATTATTTTATGATTATGTCTTGCTAAATCATTATATTTTATTTTATTTTGACCAAATTATATATATTTTAATATTATATTTGAATAACAATGCATACAAATTTTGTATATTATACCCAAAACGTAGATAGTTTCCTAGTTATTATTATTATAATAATAAGCGAAGTCACAATCATTTAGTGTCATTTAGTGCTCAAGGAGTCTGACGTGTAAATGATATTGACACTTTTTTATAATAAATAATACTATCTATTTTACATTAAAATTATCCCAATTCCAGTAATATCTATCTGGTAATTAACATGTACGTCAACTAGTCGATTACGCTTCAAATTCTATATATAATATAATGTGGGTAATAAATAGTATAACTTCACCGGTCCGAGAATACTACTTTGTCACTCTACTTTTGATTTAATATTACAATATTATGCTATAAAATTCATCTCAAAAGTTAAGCGTGATTGCTGTTATTTACTATTAATAAATCAATAAATAACAAAATTTTAAAAAAAAAATTTAACAAAATACAACTCTGATATTTGACCCAAAAAAAAATACGACTATGATATAGGGTTGATCATGTGCGGGTCGGGCCGGTCTTGGAGGCAAGACCGTGACCAAGACCGACTCAGGCGAGCTTTAAGTCGGTCTTGCTTGACTCGGACCGGTCTCGGTCTTGGACTGAAAGTTTTGGTAAAGAAAAAAAGAATAGTGACACGCCAAATACATTAAACATTGAACCGAAAAAATTGGATCGAGATTAACAACATAAACCCTAGAAAATCAACAATGACCAAGTCACTGGATCATAATTAGCAATATACAGCATCAAGACAAAAAACTGAAAGAAGGAAGTTGCCGATTTGGGTTGAACTGAGCTTACACTTATGAGATTGAGAGGCACATATAGGGAAAGATTAATTAAACGTTTGCTAACTTCATGAGAAGGGACCTTCTAGAATGTTTCCGGAGGTGGGCGGGAGGTGGAGGTGAGTATTCCCGCAGCGGAATCTTCGTACGGTTGCTCTCCTTGGCTGGGTTGGGGGCGTGCTGGAGGGTTGGGTGAAAGAAGGGGGAGAAGTGAGGACGGGGGTTCAGAGGGAGTTTTGTACTTGGCTTGGCTATTTGGACGGGAGCTGGGAGAACAAGGAATACACTTCTCTCTGTGGGCTTCTTCTATTTGGGGTTTCTGAGCTTGGCTTATTCTAGTGGGTTTCCTCAAGGCCGGGCTGCTCCGGACCTAGTCGGGATTTTGAGAAAAAAGACCGAGACTGAGACCAACCTTGGAAAAAAAAAGTTCGCCCGTTCGATCTCGGTCCTATTCGGGTCGGTCTTGTCGAAAATTCGATTCAGCCAGTCTTTTTTTATCACCCCTACTGTGATATTATTATGCAATACTTGATATCATATATTATCCTCTTACTTTGTTTTATATTACCATTTATGAGGTGCTACATACATAACTTTCTTCTATAGTGATTTTCTTGTATCATAAATATAGAAGCGTGACTCATAGTTGAGTTAAACTTTCAGACAAACCCTGGTATATCGTTTGTAGGTTCATCATGGTATTAGAACACGACAACTTCATATTTTGCTATCCACTCAACTCTCTACGTCAGTCTCATTCGGTTTCTGTATTAGTTTCATGCACAAACATCCCTATGATCAACAGACCATTACAAATCCCATTTTATTTTCACTACACCTTTCCCCATACTGCTTTCAGACAATCATTCACAATTTCTACACATTCAATCGAACCAAATTTCCTTTCTAAATCTCCCAAGCTTTTCCAATCGAGTTTATGTAGAGGTGTCAATTTTGAACCCGGACCCAAAACGACCCGAACTCGACCCAGATTCGGTTTTGGTTCAGTTAGAAAAATAAAGTGATGAGTCATTTTTGGGTTGACCCGTCTGACCCACCTCAAAACACAAGTTAGGTAGTCTAACGCAAACCCGACCCGTTTGACCCATCAACATAAAAGTGCGGAAAACCCTAATTACTAATTGAATGAGAACTCCAACTTCAATAATCAACCGTTCGTCAATCAGATGTTCAACAAACACCAGCACACAACACTGCAGTAACAGGAAGCCAATTCTGTAATCAGTAGTTCACGTCCTCGTGATCCTCCGTCCTCGTATGCTGCTCATTTATCATCTTTCGGTCTTTGATCATCTCGCCTCTTGCATGTCGCTCGGTCCTCAGTTCTCCCCTGCACTAGTTCACGACTTCACGTACCTCGCGATCAGTTTATACTGCATTGCAAGATTGCTTATACTGATTGTTGCATTACTTAATCAATTTATCAAACATTATTGCTTCAGTGCTTCTTTATACTTCTGTTAAGAGTTTAGACTGACTTGTTTATGAAAATATATCATTGTGGTGTTTAGCATCTTTAGCTGAGTTGTTGTTTAGTTGATTCTCTTCAAACATTTTTCTGAAGAAATTCCCCAACTGTTTAAACATTTGATTCTCTTATTGCTTGTTTCAGTTGTGCAGTACTATACTAGTTAACATGGTAGATGATGAAATTTGGATGCTTGACTTTGACGATGATAGATTTAATGAAGTTGATGTTGACGAAGTGGTAGTACTTGAGACCGAATCAACAACTAACAAAGCCAAAGGCAAGCGTAACACAATAAGAAAATGTTGAGAAAGTTAGCGCAAAATTAAACCTAGAAAGTTCTGAAGGTAAAAGTTAGAAAATGAAAAAACTATTCAAGTCTGATTTATGGAATCATTTGAAATTCTTCCATTAAAAAAAACAGACGAGATAACTAAAAGTAGATATTTATAGTGTAGAGCACAATATCGTTGTGATGCTAATTATGGAACTGGAAATATGACATTCCATTTGAAGAAATGTTAAAAGAGATATTTTAATGACATAGGTCAAATATTCATTGCAACTAACACAAACACTGTTACTCTATAAAGCAACCTATTTGATCCTCTCAAATTAAAGAGTTGCTTACAAATGTTATTGTAGGACATAATTTTCCCTTTCACATTGTTGAATATGCTTGTATTAGAGAGTTTTTTTTTTAAAGACAAATGTGCAATTGGTTAGTAGAAACACAGTTAAATTTGATGTTATGGAGTTATTTGAAGGAGAAGGTCAATGTGTTGATAGGTTTTTCCTATAGTAAGATTTGTCTAACGTCAGACTTGTGGATATCTCTTACAACAAATAGTTATCTTTGTTTGATTACACATTTTATCAATGTTGATTTGGTATTGCGTAAGGTCCTTCTGAGTTTTAGCTTTATGCCACCTCCACATATGGGTAGGTTTTTGCTGAAAAAAATTATGACAAGTTGTTGAATTGGAGAATTCTTGATAAAGTCTTCTCTATGACTTTGGATAATGTCTTATAAAGTAATGTTTGTTTTGAGGTGTTGAAGAATAAATTATCACTTAACAATCCACGTATCTTGCGTGGTGAGTTTTTCCATATTCGTTGTTGTGCTCATATTCTAAACTTGATTGTGCAAGAAGACTTGAAAGAAATTATAAAACATATTAGACAAATTGTTGAGTACAATTGAGGCCTGCAATTTAGAAAGACTGAATTTCTGAAAAATGACAGTGATATGAAGCTAGATAGTCTACAAGGTTTGCGGCAAGATGTACCAATTAGGTGAAATTCCACATTTCTAATGATTAAAAGTGCTTTATACAATAAGAGTGCAATTTGTCACATCGACTTGGCAAGTTTAGTGGTGGTCCTACTCAGGTTGAATGGACAAAGTTATAAGCAATTTGCAGATTTTATAGATGTTTTCTATGATTTGACCGTGCATTTTTCGGATATGAAGTATTCTACTGCAAATTTGGACTTTCCATTTTGTGATTAATATCACTTTGAACAAAAGATATGAACGTGTGCGCTTGTTCATGAAGGGCATGGTTGATTGTATGAGGTCCAAATTTGAGGACTATTGGTCCAACTTTAGTGTTATTTTCACAATTGTTATTATTTTGGACCCTCGGTACAAGTTTGAGTTTGTGGACTTCACGTATAAAAGGTTACATTGTGAAGATTATGGAGGTATTGAAGTTGAAATGATTTGTTCCAAGTTGGACGAGTTGTATAATGCATATGTGGATAAATCATTGGTTGTGGCAACTTCATCTTTAAGAAAGAAATCTCATAATGGTAAAAGGACTCGTACAACTTCTTACACTAATCGTGTTGCATCACTCGACTGTTGAAGACAATGTGCTTAATGTAAGTATTCTTCATTTTTTTAATGTTTATACTACTTGATATGTAATTTTTAGTACGTACTGTCAGACATAAAATCCAACCTAAAGGTGAAATTTGAATAAAACTATTTTGGAGTCGCCATTAGTTAATTAAGGTTAACTAGAGATATTTATTACCTAGCAAAGTAATTAAATTAAAACCTATGATTTTAAAACGGTTCACGTTCAGAGATTGAGTTTGGGAATTCTATTATGAAATAAATATATAACATTTCGTCCTTTCGGTACTATATTCGCTCATTTTGTCATGCTATGTATAGTTTTAATCATATTGACCAAATATTAAACTCTAGTTATTAATGGTATAGAAATTTCGCACCCTAATTACGTCATACAAAAAATTCATTTATGAGTTAAACTGAAAAGAAAACATTTAATTAAGTAGATAAGGGTCTATCTCAATAATAAGTTAATTATAAAGCTGAAAGAATGTTAATAGAATTGTTATTATTACCATACATCCATGTACAAAACAATTGAAACATAAATAATAAGACCATTAAGATACCTTGTCTCTATCCAAAAAACATGTTTTAAGATACCATTACCATCCCCCAAACTCCAAAGCCATCACCATCCATACAAACCCCTACCAACTCAAACCCAAGACATCTCAAACCGAGAGCACCGAACCAAGCCAACCGAACATGAACCAACTGGTCGACCCCCCCTCCAACATCTGAATCCAAACCCTAACCCCAAAACCCAATGTACCCGAGATGAACACCAACCAGTCCCACCACCAGCCCAAGGAGTCTGTACCGAATATCCCCATATACACCACCTACATAACCCACCCATTGATCACATTTCTACCCGACAACCCTACCCAACCATACCCAACTGAGCTCACCATACTGATCCAAAACTACATTGTTGAGAACCCACCCGACACCCCCCACCTCACCGACCATAATGGCACACACCACAACATCTGGCCTAAGCCCCTATATCGATAAGATGACATTCAAGAGGTCCGGGGAGTACATGGAGGATCAACCCGTAGGGAAGAGGCAAACAGGTCCAGATTCGGTCACAATCAAGAATGAGTCAAGGGTCTGCATGAGCCTGAGGCGTCGAGCAAACACGGCAAACCCTAACCGAAATAAGAAATTGGCAAGGAAACCGAAGGGCACAGAGAGTCAAGAAGAAGGTGACGTACAAACACAGGGTTCTGGTGGTTGTCCCAAAACAACCACGGGTGCCCAATGAGTGTGATCTCATGGAATTGTCAGGGATTGGGATCCGCCTTGACAATTCAACACCTACAGGACCACAACAAAAGGTATTGCCCAAGTGTTACGTTCTTAATGGAAACAAAGAATGGGTATACCTACTACGAGAAGATACGAACTCGGATGGGAATGGATAACGCGCACTATGTTAATCCCAATGGTCCGGCCGGAGGGTTAGCATTGTAGTGGAAGTTGGATACCAGAATCACGGTTATACATTCCTATATGAACTACATAGATTGTGAGATTTATATGGATCATAATATTGAGCCGACGTATTTAACATGGGTCTATACGAGTACGGAGGCCCGAGAACGAACACAACTTTGGAACCTCCTAAGAACAATAGGGGGGCTGAAGAGGAGCATGGATGATACTTGGGGATTTCAATACAATATGCCACCCACATGAAAAACAATATGGAAGGAGAAAGTCCCAACGACAAATGGATGGATTCAATTGTGTCATTGAGGATCTCGGAATAGAGGACTTGGGAGAGTCATCCGTTCACATGGTGCAACAACCGTAGTGGTACAGAAAGAATAAACGAGCGCCTCGACCGTGTGTTGATTAACACGGTTTGGGCAACACGGTTCGAAAGGGGGAGATGTCTTAATGAGCTAGCAATAGGTTCGGACCATACACCATTAGTGGTCCAACTCAAACAACCAAGAAGGCGGGCTAGTAGAAGATTCAAATTTGAGGCGATGTGGCTAGAGAAACCGGAATGTAAAAAGGTAATCAAAGGTGCATGGGAGAGACCGATTAGGGGAAGTGCAATACAAGGGGTGTGCAAGAAGTTACACAAGTGTCGAGTGAAACTCTCGGCATGGAGCAAATCAAGTTTCGTCCATAATATGAAAGAAAACGCAAAAACAAAGGAGGCAATGAGAAGAAATATGCAAGGGGGGATGAACGAGGCAGCGATCCAAGAAGAGAAACGATTGAAAGGGGAACTCCAAAGTTTATGGACGAGGGAGGAAAAATATTGGAGGCAAAGGTCGAGGATTAAATGGCTTAGGGATGGTGATTGAAACACCACTTTCTTTCACCATACCGCGATATCAAGATGGAGACGCAACCAAATATGTAGGCTACGGAGTGCAAATGGGGAGTGTATAGAAGAGGAAGGGAGGATAGCGAATGAAATACATAGATACTTTGGGGATATGTTCACTGCGGAGCAAACATAACCAGGGGATGAGTTCTTGCGATATATACCGACCCAAATAACACCTGAGATGAATGCAGAATTGACAAGGGAGGTGATGGATGCCGAGATCAGGTCGGCCATGTTTCAATTAGGCGGGGCACGAGCACCGAGTCCGAATGGTTTTTCGGGTCTATTTTATCAAAGGAACTGGAACATTGTGGGGGCAGACGTCATCACTGGGGTCAAGGCTTTCTTCCGAACAGGTATTCTCCTAAACCCCCTAAATAATACGGATATAGTTTTGATTTCTACAGTACCGATCCCGATGAGTCCCGCTGAGTTTAGACCAATCAGTTGTTGTAATTTTTTGTATAAGATTAAATCGAAAATGTTGGTGAACTGATTGAAATGTTATCTGTCAGACATTATCACCCCTTTCCAGAGTGCATTTGTATCAGGTCGACACATCCAGGATAACATCATGGTGGCACATGAGGTTTTCCATCATTTGAACATGAACAGGACCGAAAACAAAGTGGAATGCGCTTTGAAGATCGATATGCAGAAAGCGGATGATAGAGTGGAATGGGATTTCCTACTCACGACACTATGGAAGTGGGGCTTTGATGAGAAATGGTTGGGGTGGATAAGGTAATGCATAACGACAACAACATATCAAGTGGTGGTGAATGGGGAAAGAAAAAGCTCCATAGTACCAACACGGGGCATTAGACAAGGTGACCCACTCTCACCCTACCTATTCATACTACTTGCGGATGTACTATCAAGAAGAATGGATGGGGCAGCCAGGGAAGGAACTCTCCAGGGGATCACACTAAGCCGAAAATGCCCGGAGCTCCACCATTTGTTTTTTGCAGATGACTCTTTGTTCTTCATACGAGGAACGCCCGGGAACGCAAAAGGCCTATGAAGTATACTAGATGAATACTGTAAGGTATCGGGACAAAGGATCAATAGAGACAAATCGACGCTATTTTTCAACAAGGGGGCCGAAACTATATGATCTTAGAATGTGGTCGGACGGAGCAGGTGTGGTCCGAAACATGCAGGAGGTGAGTTGATCAGACGAATGATCTTGGAATGGAGGAATGGCTCACAAGGTGACGAGCGGAAATAAGCGGGGGGAGCATAGCGAGCGACAAGAGGTGGGCCCGAACACTACTCACGTGTTGGAATATTTGGAAAGCAAGATGCAAGGCGGCGTTTGAAGCGACACAACCAAACCCAATGAGCGTGATAATAGAAACCAAGCAAGCATACGAGGAGCAACAAGGTATAAACCGATCGGCCCAAGCAACAATACCGCATGAGGAAGAACCGAATCGAGAATGGCAACCCCTGACGGGTGACACGATCAAGATAAATTGCGATGCATCATGGTGCAAGGAAACTCAAAGGGCCGACATAGGGGTGGTAGCACGAGACAAGAATGGGAAGGTCGTGGGCGGAATGAACCGGAGGCAAAGGAATGAACCGACAACATAATTGAAACGATGGAAGCATTGGCGGTACACGAAGGAGTCCGACTAGCAATTGAAGCGGGATGTCAAAGTATTACCATCGAGACGGACTCACAAACTGTGCACCAACAACTCATGGAGGGCCCGAAGCATTAAAGATTGGCAACAATAATACCGAATATACGAGCACTAACAACACAAGTCAAGCGAGTGCAATGGCGAGATATTCCAAGAACGATCAATGAATGTGCGAATTGGATAGCGAAGCAAACGAGATTGAGAGTGAGTCTAACCGATTGGGTCGAAATTCCACCACTACCTTTTGTATGTTTAGTAGCAAATAATTTGACGTATGAACATACGTGACCACAAGTCACGCGTTTTATTTCTTAAAGTAAAGCGACTAATTTGATCCAAAAAAAATCCAAAAAACATGTTCGACTTCCTTCTTTCTTCCAATCACTTCTTTTTTCTCTAATTTTTTTTTCCTGATTTCTTTTCTTCCGATTTTTTTTTGTTCTCTTGCTGAGAATGTCCTCCTCCTTGTTTTTTTGGGGGGGGGGGGGGGTAAAATGAGTAACTTTTATTAAAAACACACTAACTTATACAACTACACGTCTGGTCTTGGCAAAGCCAACAAAGTCCAATCTAAGGACAGGTATTACAACTATCGGAGGGTGAACTAGTTTCACAAAATTTGCTTCCAAATTGACCGGTCCTTTGCAAGGATGTCTGCTGCTCCATTTTCTTCTCGGAACACGTATCTTAGCTTAACCTTCTTAAATTCCAATATCAACATCCTGCAATCTGAAATAATAGGCATTAGTGGTCTATCTTCAATCTGTTCTTCCACAATCATACCTATCGCCTCTTTGGCATATGATTCCACATGTATGGCTTGAATCCCCATGCTTTTTGCCAAAACAAGGCCATCTCTGATCCCCCATAGTTCTGCGACCAAACTATTAGTGATTCCCAGTTTTCTTTGAGATCCCTTCACCCATCCTCCAAGATGGTTTCTTAGAATCGATGCACACCCAGCTGGTCCCGGGTTTCCTGTCGATGATCCGTCTATATTTAGTTTAATCCATCCCCATTCTGGTGGGCTCCATCGGACTTCAATTTCTATTCTATGCCGCATGTTTTTGGACTTCACCAGAAAAGCAGTTGCATCTCTTACCTGTAAAAAAAATAGACTAACAATATCTATATCTAGTGGTCTATTATTAAAAATAATAGAATTTCTATTCTTCCAGATATACCAAACAGCAGAAGAGAAAATCAAACACCATTACATCCCCCTTTTATGATATAATTTATTCTGACCATTATCTTTCAACCAAATAGATAGCGGGACCCCATAGAAATCAATTCCAACGGGATTCCCTAAATCAATCCAATTTTTTCTCACAGTCTCGCAAAACATGAAGCGTATTTTCCTCACAGAGACCACATATTTTGCAAATAGGGTCAATATCCATACCCCTTTTCCTGAGCATGCTTGCAGTGGGTATCCTATCATGATTACAAAGCCACAAGAAATGTTTGATTCTAGGAATGTTTTCACATTTCCATATCCAATTCAAATTATTCGACGCCGAATCAATATGATTGTGCCTTTTTTGAGTAATACTCCTGTAAACCAAAGCCACCGATGGAGTTCCCGTAGGCGATCCCATCCACATTCTCCTGTCAATATTCCCAAGAGAAATGCTCCTCGGGGTAGCTCTAATAATCTCATAAATGTGATCAGGGACATTGAAGGAAAGATTGGAGACATCCCACTCCCCATTTTCCCTAATAATCTCTTTCACTTTCCAATTCTCTTCCCCAAAAGACAAAGGGCCCTGAATTAGATCACGAAGAGTATATATAGGATCCTAGCCAATTGTCTGACCAAAGATTTATGTTGGAACCATCCCCTATAATCCACCCTTCCCCTTCTTTCATACAAATTTTACCTTGGATCAGAGCTTTCCAAGTAGGAGACCCACCCTTAGAAGCTCTAATGGTTGGATTGAAATAACGATCTTTTATGATTTTAGCCCACGGAGCCTTAGAATTCTCCATTCTCCATGCAAAATTCGAGATCATAGCCTTGTTTCTTTCCCTAGTTTGATGCATACCTCCTCCTTTAATAGGGGCGTGAGCTCTCTCTTTCTTTTAAAACTGGCAAATATATATATATATATATATATATATATAATATTCCTTGCTTTTTCCATGTTAGTTCTTCCTGTCGTAAGTTTTCGCCCTTTTCTCTTGCGTAATAAAATATAACCTATATTATGTTCTCTTTTTGCTCATATAGTTTTTCCACAAATTTTCTTCTAAACATATAGGAAACAATAATATAATACTGTAATATACTATATAATATATTTCTAATATAATATGTTATATTTATTTTATATCAAAATCAAATGTTCACAGTTTGCCCATCTTTAGGCATGCACTCGTAGAATGCTCGAGGATGGATTGTCCAAAGATAAAGAACACTAATTTTGATAGGAAATAATCACTCATTTTCACTTCTTAATTCTCAAGTCAGTGTAGTACTTATTTCGAATTGTACGACAACTAGCGTATCTGGAGCAACGATCGCTTCGTTGGATTTCGAATTGTACAATGACTAGCGTATCTGGGACAACAATCGCGTCATTCATGACAAAAGAAGATAGTAGTTGGCATATCTAGGACAACGTGGAGCAACTGTAGACTAAATGAAGTAAACCAAAGACTAACATGTCTAGGATAGTGTGACTTTGGAAGCGGATGTTACTTATGTGATGGCATGACGACTAGCATATCTGGGAAAGCATTGCGTCTTTTAAAAATAGTTGTTGTTATCAAGCCTATCTGATGGCATTACTATCGTACCCCTCTCAATACTCGTCCGACGGGGACCCTCTATATTAGTAGTTGATTTACAGTTGGTTACGACCCTTATGTTTTTCTATGTTTATTCGTAGTCATTTGAAGGGTGGTTGTGATCCATATATTATTATTTTTATAAAACAAATAATATAAAGTACAAGAAAAAAGTCACTCACTCGATTATAATATTTTATAGGTTGCTCATAATCTTGTCATCTTGTTATTATGGATATGGACATCGAATGAGCTTAATTTCTTTTTTGCTTATGTCGCCCTTATGGGTTTTGAACCTAACACTTCTCCTTTTTTACTTTTCGTTTTTTTAAACCGCCCTTACGGGTTTTCAACCTAAATTTTCCTTTTCTATTTCTCTTTTTCTCACATGATTCAATCCTCTCAAACACAATATTTTTTTTAATGTGTCCGCATTTATCGGACGAGGAAGGTCATGACCATCCATGTTTGTAATGATTACTGCCCCTCCTTTAAATACTTCTTTGACCACGTAAGGCCCCTTATACTTTGGAACAAACTTTCAGCGGGAATCTGGGTTAACACGTAGAATCTTGTGAAGTACCAAATCGCATGGTTGGAACTCCCTCGATTGTACCTTCTTGTCAAAATCCTTGGCCAAACGGTGTCGGTAGCATTAACCGTGACAAAGTGTTGTAAGTCTCTTCTCGCCGATGAGGTTCAATTGGTCATACATTTTCTTGGACAATTCAGCCTCATTTAAACATGATTCTGCAAGTATGCTCGTAGATGGAATCTCCACTGTATACATAAAACAACCTCACATTCGTACACGAGGGAAAACGGGGTTGCCCTTGTTGGCGTACAAATATACATTTTGAATGCTAAGAGTGCCCTGGTAGCATATTGTGTCAATCTTTGTACACGAATGTCATCTTCTCAATGACATTCTTTACATTCTTATTTGTCGTCTCCATTGCTTCGTGCAATAGGGGGGCGATACGGGGATGAATTTATGTGCTTAATCTTAAGTTGGTCATATAAATCACTTATGAACTTGTTATTGAGATTCGTGGCATTATCTGTGATGATTGTTTCTGGTACTCCATATTGAGCTATAATATCTCTGTGAAGAAAACGTTCGAAATCCCTTGTTGTAACAACCCTAGTGTGATATCCTCTATCCACTTGGTGAAATAATCAATTTCTACTAATGTGCACCTATGAATCTTTGAAGTCTTTGGAGAAATATGACTGATTACATCGATTCCCCACATTGAAAATGGCCATGGTGAAAACATCGAAAGCACATGGATCTGATCAATGTAAACTTGACCTAGATGGCAATGTTGAACGTGTTTGATACAATATGATGTCACAGTGGTCCATAATTATCCTAAACTCTTAATTTTCTTTACACGCATGTGGTCTCTCATGTGTGGTCCACAACTTCCTTTTTGACTTTCCTTCATTAAATGCTTAGCTTCTTTCGCATCCAGAGACCTCACCAATGTAGTATCGAACAATTTCCTGTACATAATTTCCCCATTAAGAAAATAATTGCATGTCATCCTTCGAATGACCTTCAGATCTTGACTGCATGTACTCTCCGAAAATTTACATGATTGCAAGTATCTTTTTATGTCTATAAACCAAGGTTCAACATCAAAATCTCCAACTGTGCAACAGTATGTAGGTTCCTTATTTAGCAAGTTTTCCTTTGAAATTCTCGTCATTGATGCGAGTGTAGACAGTGCATCTGCAAACTGATTCATGTTTCGTGGCATATGTGTGAATGTTGTCTTTTAAATTGCTTGAGTATTTTCTCATGGTATTGGAGATATGGTTGCAACTTAGGGTCTTTTGTCTACCATTCGCCCATGGTTTGGAAGATAATTATCATAAAATCCCCGTAAACTTCTAACTCTTATACTTTTAAATCAATCACTGCACGCAACCCAAAAATGCATACCTTATACTCTGCGATGTTGTTAGTGCGCGTGAATGTAATTTTAGTTGCTATGTATTTACTTTTTGGAGAAATGAGTACTGCTCCCACACTACATCCTGTGGAGTTTGTCGCTCCATGAAAATACATTTTCCAAATTGTGTGACTTTCTTCTTCTATACGCAAACTGTCATCATTTGGTAACTCGTGATTAAGTGGGCAATCGTCATCTATGGGAAATTTAGCCAGATGGTCCGCTCAAATTTGTCCTTTAATTGTTGTATGAGGCACAAATTCTATATCATACTCAACAAGTTGAACCTACCACTTAACGATGTTCTTCATCAAAGTTGGCTTCTCAAGCATGTACTTCAAAGGATCCAACTTAGAAATTAGACTCACAGTGTAATACAATGTGTACGATCGAAGTGTTGCATCACCCACACTAGTGCACAAGTTGTTCTTTCCACTTTTGAGTAAACTTCTTGTTAAGGTAGTAAATAACATGTTCTGCTTGACCTGCTTTGTCTAGCTGCCCCAAGATACACCCTAATGAGTTCTTTCTAATTGTCAAATATAAGATAAGTGGTCGATCTGGAGTGGGTGGTACCAACACTGGAGCCTTCGTTAAATATGCCTTAATTGATTGAAAAGCTTGTTGACACTCTTCATCCCACACGACTGATGTATTGTTACGCATAAGACAAAATAATGGTTGATACTTGCCTGTTAGGTTTGCAATGAATCTAGCGATGTAATTCAATCTCCCAAGTAAATTTCCCACTTCTTTAACGGTGGACGGAGATTCAAGAATCAGAATTGCTTGACTTTGTCAGGATCCACTTTTATAGCTGTCTTGTTGACTATGAATCCCAAAAGCTTACCAAACGTGACTCCAAATGTGCATTTTGTTGGGTTGAGCCTGAGCTTGAACTTGCTAAGCCTATCGAAAATCATGCGTATATTAATGAGGTGATCTTCACCTTCTCGAAATTTTGCGATCATGTCATCAACATATACTTTAATTTGCTTATGCATCATGTTGTGGAATAAAGTCACCATAGCTCTTTGATAGGTTACTTCAACATTATTGACTCCGAAAGGCTTGATTTTGTAGCAGAAAGTGCCCTATATTGTACTAAATGTGGTCTTTGACTTGTCTTCGTCAACCATGTTAATTTGATTGTACCGAGTGAAACCATCCATGAATGAAAATATATCATGAAGAGCCGTGTTATCCACCAACATGTTAATGTGAGGAAGGGGAAAGTTATCCTTGGGACTAGCCTTGTTAAGATCATATTAATTTACACATACTCGGATATGACCATCCGTTTTTGTGACAGGGACAATATTTACAACCCATTCAAAATAATTGCACACTTCGAGAAAACCAGTGTCAACTTGTTTTATAACTTCTTTCTTGATTTTGATTAGCAACTCCGGATTTTGTTGCCTTAGGTGTTGTCTCTTAGGTTGAAACTTTTCACTTTCTATGGGCAAAGTGTGTTGTACAATTGATGGATCTAGGCTTGGCATGTCGGCGTATGACCAGGCGAAGATTTCTTTATATTCTTTTAACAATTCGATCATTTGAGACCTCTAGGCCGAATTGAGATTTTTCCTAATCTTGAGTTCTCGTGACTCCTCTTCTATGCCTACATTGATTGTTTCGATGAGTTCAACAGTTGACGATTTCCTTTCTTCACGTTCATTCTAATTTTCCTATATTTCATCAGGAATTTCGTCGTTGGTAAACTCTTCCCCATAAAATATAGGGTCGAACTCAATCTGACGTTTTTTGGAGGAGAATATAGTATCATATGTCTCATAATGGTTTACATGGTTTTCAATGCCCATCGAGGGTGCGAGAATAAGTACTGAAATCCAGTTGTGGTGCATTTCTCGTCGATAAATGGACGAACATGACAATTTGACGAGGACTCTTCAAGTATGGCTCTGATGGTGATATTAGAAGAGAAAGTGTCGACCAGAGTGCATAAGATATGTTCATTCTCGGCTTAAACGACATGTGGCAGTCTTGTAAAGATCATTAGAATTGGATGGCCTTTCATTCACCTTGCTTTTTTGGCTCACCTAAGACTCATCAGTTGGTGTGTCTCTCGTGCGGAGAAGGTCGTATCCTAAGCCATGTTTGCATACATTTTCCTTCAACTGGAAGGATTGAGAAATGCCTTGATTTCTGATGCCTAAAACACGTCTAGGGACAAAATTATTTCCTCACAAGATCTTTCCAACCATAACTTCTGCCTTGTTGGGCGTGGATTCACCCCAATCTCTGATGACGGAGACCAACTCGAAGGAGTGAAATGGCAGGGTCTCGTCCTCACTAGTGTTGATGAAAGGCACCACTGTCTCCTGATAGATGTTGTAATTCCCTTATCCACTTATAGAAACTAGATGATTATCAATTATGTACTTCAACCTTTGATGTAGAGTAGAAGAAACTGCCCCGACTGCATGTATCAACGGTCTTCCCAAAACCAAGCTAAAGATGCTTGGAATGTCTATCACTTTGAATGTCACGTCGAATGTATATGGACCGACCTCGACTGGAAGGTCAATTTCTCCACAAACTTCTCTTCTTGAACCATCAAAAGCTCGAACAACAGTTTTGTTTGCTCGGATAGAACATAAGACTACTTTCATCTGTTTCAACGTAGAGAAAGAGCACATGTCTAGCGTTGATCCATTATCGATCATGACTTTCGACAACACATAACCTCTGCACCTGCAAATAATATTAAGAGCCTTCACTTGTTTCTGGCCTTCGACTCCAATTTCATCTTCTCCAAAGACTCCAATTTCATCTTCTCCAAAAGAGATCTGATTGGAAAATCTAGAGCCTATAACATTCCCCATTTGATTGGCAGAGATTTCCTTCGGAACCAATGCCTCTTTCAACACATTCATCAAGGTCTCACAGTGAGATTACGAGCTTAAAAGTATAGCAAGCAAAGATATTTGAGTTGAAGTCTTGAGGAGTTGGTCAATTAATTTGTCTTCGTCTTCCTTCATAATTTTCAGAAAGGCCACTACTTCTTCCTCAGTCACCTTCTTTCTCGCAGGCAGCTCAGTCTCCTCTACTATTGTTGGGTCCCCTCATTAGGCTTGAGGTGGTTGAGGATGGTGGTGATTGAGGTACCGGAGTTGTTAATTGGGTTGCACGCGAAGTAAATTGGGGGTATTACAATGGAAAGACCGCACTCACAGTAGTATCCTTGGGTGATGACTTTTTGGTACCCCTTCTTTTGTTGTTATCCCCTTGATGGGTCTTATGGGGGTCTTTAATCTTTCCCATCTGAAACCATCTCTCCATACTTGATCAAATTAGCAAAATTGGCTAAGATGTGTCCCAGTAAATGGGAGTAGTATGCCCTCTTTAGCGTGCTGATAAACATTGACATTGTTTTCGCATCGTCCAATGCAGGTTGAACACCTGTAGCTTTCTCCCTCTACGCTTGGTTGTAACTTCTTAATGGCTGGCCTTCCTTCATTTCCATACCCTGGAGGTCCATACGAGTAGTGCCCAAACATATGGTACCATTGGAGCTATTAACCCATAATTATTTTTAGTGGAAGCATGGAACTAATTGATTTTATTATGGTTTTGGAAATACTACATTAGTGAAATATGGTAGTTGTAATGCTTTTTCATACATTAGTGCTTTTGATGAAATATGGATGTTGGGATTTGGATGTTAGTGAAGGATGGTGAAATGGTTGTTGGTGAAATATGGATGTTGAAATGATTTATGTTGCATTGTTGCTGTAATTTTGATTTTTGGACATGTAATTCATCAATTTTGTAATATGGCGGGTCAGGTCGGTCAATCTGTTGACCTGGCAAGTCGGGCCCGAGTTAAAAAATCTGACATGTGCGATTCAGCGGGTCTGGGTTGACCCGTGGGAAGTGGCGGGTCGGGTCGACCAAAATTGACAGATCTACTTGTATGTCATTCTCATATGGACTTTGTTCTAACGTGCTACGATATTCTTGGATTTGTAGATGGTTATCTCTCGTGTACTCTGAAAATTATCATGGATCTCACTACAAATTCGGTGGTCAGTCATGAGTACATTACTTGGATCAATCTGATTAGTGCATTCAAACATGGATCACGTTAACCCATACCTATTCGATTCACAAAGAAGTTCATGATGTTCGCACAAGTTGTGGACTTTGGTGTGCCCTGATGTTCCTATGTTCCTCCAATGAAATGATGTTTTAACTTCAATTCTACGTCTATTTCTGACTTAAGTCTATTTATAATTTTTTTGGTATCTATAAACTGTCTGATCAATGACAAGGACATTTTCTTTCAAACTCTCAATAGTCTGCCCTCTAAATACACTGTCTTCGTTGTTGGTTTCAGCCATCTCCATCAGTTTGTTTCCTTTCATGGCTTAAGCCACAAACTCCTGTCCCAAGTGCAAAATCTGGACCACCACTCATCCATATCATCTTATGAACATGCACTTTTCAGCTCCACTAGACAGTCGGTCGGTCCTCTTCATATCGGGTTTGTGAAAATCAATCGAACAAAGCGCGAAAGCGTTCAAAGAAGAAAATTGGTCGTTCCAACTATCATCCTCGTGCCCAAGGTGAACGTAATCAACAATCGTAACTCAACCAATACTTTCATTCCAAAAATCCACATCGTTTGTCATCTTAAGACTCCTGTTGACATTCAACCAACTCAACCCATATTGTCGCTCCTTCCTAATCACTACACTTCGTGCAAAAAGGGTTTTTTGGTCCACGCTCTTATGTTATGTGTCAACTATGTAATGGTTGGGGTGATCTGTATCACAACTGTCCTCATTGATTTGATCATGCATATGTTGTTGCAAACGTCATGGTTGTTGAAGGAGCAATGGATCCGACTTGGTATCTCGATAGTGGAACCTTGACGCATATGACCAATAATCTAGGTACTTGATCCAAAACTCCATCACAATTGCACTAAATTTATGGTAGGCAATATTTAGGTCATACAAATTAATGCAGTATGCACTTCTTATGTTTGTAATTTGAACGGACCATTACGACTCTCTTTCATCTATCACGTGCATGCTTTATCCCGCTATTTAATGTCTATTACGCCCTTAAGTACAATGTGTGTGTGTGTGTGTGTGTGTGTGTGTGTGTGTGTGTGTGTGTGTGTGTGTGTGTGTGTGTGTGTTTATAGTGAAACCTACATGGTGATGGACAGGAAAATAGGGAAGGTGTTGCTTTGGTCTGAGTCATCCAATGCTTTATCCAGTGTTTGGATTGATTAGGCTAACTGGCATCCACTACTCCGCTTTGGTAGTGACTTTTGATTGTTAGCACTCTCATCTTGGTCATCTCCACCCTCATGCATTCACTCATATCTTCAAGTAAAAAAAAGGTCATGCCTCATGGCCATGCCCTATTAGTACTGTTTCTTTTTTTTTTCTTGGTAAGTCTAATAAATTTCCGTTTGAATATAGTAATCATTGGGTTGCATCTCCATTGGTCTTTCTTCATTCGGATGTTTGGACGAGTTGTGTTGTTTCAAATACTGGTTTTAAATATTTTGTCTTACTTGTTGATGACTTCTCTTGTTACATCTGAGTATTCCTAATGAAACAAAATTTTGAAGTTTTTTATCACTTTCATACACTACGCATGTATATCAAAACATTTTGTGGTAACTCATTTTGATGTTTATGTCACCAATCGTTTTTAGTCATACCTTTCCCTCAACAGTATTACTCATTGTCTTTCAAGTACTCACATTCCCTCTCAAAATTGTTATTCAGAACGTAATATTTCTCACTTAATCAAAATAACATGAACAATGCTCATCCACGCGTCTATGCCTTCGACATTTGGGGTTGATGCTTTTCTAACTACTCTATATATCATTAATCGAGTTTTGACCACAACACTACAGTTTCATTCTCAGTGGCAGTGTCTGTTCGGTATTGTCCCAAACTATGACTATTAGTGTGCCTTTGGGTTCTTATTCCATCCTTTTATTTCATCAACTTTTTCTCATAAGCTTTACCCAAGGTCTCGTGTTTTTTCCTCGATTATGTCTCTCATATGAAGGGATATAGTCTCCTCAATTGTAAAACAAGTCATGTACATGTCAGCTGCCATTTAAAATTCCCTAAGTCAAACTATTGAAACTTAAACTACATTTCCTCACCCTACTTTGCAACATTTGTTTTCTGCGCACAACTCCTTATTCTTCATGGAAGAATCATTCCAAAATGCTCTAACCTTGAATTCCATAATTGTGAAGCGTTGTCAGTCTTCGGGACAAGGGGTAAATGTGGAGAAATAAAGTGTCTTCTTCAATAGAAACACTAACCGAATTACTAAGGATCAGGTGCAGAGTATACTTCAAATCAAGGAATTTGTTGATCCAGGTAAATACTTGGGCCTACAAGCCATTTAGGGGAGATCAAAGAATTAAAACCCTGCCATACTTACGGAACTGAATTCAATGGAACCTCCAAGGATGGCGACATTTTCTCCTTAACTCGACCAGTAGAGAAGTCTTGATCAAAGTGGTTATCATGGAGATCCCGATGTACGTGTTCATCATTCTATCATTTCTGAAAACTTGGTGTGATGAGATAAATGCAAAGGTCTCAAAAAATGTATATGTCAGATTTATTTTTTGAAAAAGTAGCTATCGGCATAAACATTTTATGAAAATGTCTATACGCGCTGCATGTGGTAGCGCGTATTCAATAGGCGCTACCATGGGTAGCACATATGCCAACAATTATTTGCAATTTCTGCCCAATTATTTACGAAGTCAGAACAGTGTTTGCCAATTATTATACGTTATGTTTAAATAAACGTGTACCTGAGCTCCTAACATTCGTCTCTGCCTCAGGAGAAACAACTGCTCCAAGTGCGGTGGAAGTGGACATAAGCGGAAGACATGTAAAACTCCATGTTTGTCTTCATAAGAAAAATGTTGTAATTTGAGGATGTTGTAATATGTAGGATGTTGTATATGGAGGATGTTGTAATTTTTAAGAAAAATGTTCATGTCGTAATTTCATGTAACCAGTGTGATTACTCTTTTTGTATAAGTAGTTATGTCCACTAAAATTTTGGGAAAAAAATAAAACAGTAAAAAAATTAGCACTTTCTATTTGACATCGTTTTAGGGGGTTAAATGGGTCAATTGTAAGAAATGCCAAATTTTAAATTTTGTCAAAAAAATCTTAAAACTTTAGGACAACTAACTAAATAACATAGAAGATAAATGCAACAGTTCTTTAACGCATTTAATAATAATAAGTTCCAATATTATCTAATGACACACTAAACTACTCGGAAACCTACTCCTGATCGGATTCTTCACTTGAAGAGGGTTGTCGGGGACGACGTTCAACAGTTCTAAATTTGTGAGATGGTTTGAATGACCCTTGAATTGAGTTTTCCCCGATGACACTACGTCCACGCCCTGGTGCTCCCAGAGCATGTCCTCCAACACTGCTTGGATCAGAATACCATGAGTGTGGCAGTACCCGCTACTCACGTTCAGTTAATTCATTCGACTGTAGATACACGCTAGCATATGTTGCGCCTATTCAATAGACGCTACCACATGTAACGCCTATTCAATAGGCGCACCCCTGTATACCTGCGTTTATGCTTAGATTTTTAATTATTTTTTAACGATATTTACTTTAAAAAAAAATTTATGACACCAACATTTTTTGAAAAAATTCACAATTTAGACGTTAACCTTTTCTTTTACTATATTGTCCGTTAGTGATTATAATTACATATGATTAGAATTTATGTATTTATTTACATGTTAGTCCGTAACTTGAATTATGTTGTTAAGTAGTCCATACTTGTTCCTATATAAGGAACATACCTTTAGTAAATCAAATCATCTAAGGTTTACACAACCTTTTCTATTATTGTATCTTTAGAATCAGATTTCTCTCCACATTCTATCTATTTTTACTCATATGGAATCGAGGCTGAGATGATCAAACAACCTAAACCTGTTTTCAGTTTTAGTTTTCATAGCATCCCTTGATGAAGCAGACAAGTCAAATCCAATTAGCTCTTCTTCAATTTGCACGAAGTTTGACATGGAATACAACGTGTGGATGTTCTGTTGGCTGCATTGCCAAATCAACTTTGGCTTTTCAAAGTAGACATTGAAGGTGATGAATCAATTCATCTACTCAATAAATGCAGCGTCCCCAAGTGCAGTAAAAATTCAGCATGTTAGCTCCTACAAAATGCATTCCACTCAAGTACCAAATTCAAATCAAGTGCATCCATAGTGCCAAAGCGAGTATAGTCGTAGTGCCAACTGTACTGCAATTCAAATGTCTTCTCCAATGCAGCCATAATGCCTATTCCAGCTATAGTGCTTGAACAGAGTAATTGAATGACAAAATGTTTGGCGGCTTTATTACATATTCTAAGAAATAAGGAGGCAAATACTAGTAAAGGGAATGTTAGGGACATTATTTACATATAATTAGAAGTTATGTATTTACATGTTTAGTTTGTCGCCTCCATTATGTTGATGAGTTGTCCTTACTTGTTTCCACATAATGAACACACCCATTATACTTCAAACCATCTAAGTTTTAGATAATCTTCTCTCTTATTATAGCTTGAGAATCAAGTTTCTCTACTCATTTTATCCATTTTTACTCACAACGACCACCTATCCCTCTTATTTCCCTTGACACTTTCGAGAGTAGTTTCCTCATGATTTTCCAGATTTTCACCGATAGGTGGAGATTCCCGGAAATATTCCTAGAGAGATACATAAGCGAGAAAAAATTATAAAAAATGGCATTGTCTTGAATGACGTTACACATGGCCCGAGTGAGACATGGCGCAACTTTTGCGACATGTTTCATAAAAACATCAACAAAATTGACCAACATATTACTAACGGGGAGATCATCTAAGCCTTTTACTACAACATAATAAATTATTGAGAAAACTTAGAAACCACTAGGATCGAGGGCTACATCACTGATCTTAGGGAAGTGATTGAACGCAGGAGACTCACAATGTTTGCCTAAATAAGTATTGTCTATATTGAGATAATATTGAATGGAAAAAAAGGAGAAATATAAAATATTTATATTGTAAAACCCTACCATTAATTTTCATTGTCTTTTGCTTACTGTCACAATACTTTATATATATCTTGCTCAACGTTTGAGTGTTAGGCATGGATTTATCACTTGACAATAAGGTATATCTTTATGGTTTATGATCATATCCTTAATAAGCAGATAATGAGGAAAGTCATTACTCTAAAGGAGAGATTAATGCATCATATTGAAGGGATAGACCCAAGTGCTTTTATAGATAAGACTTTAAGTTAGGTGAGGATCGGAGGTTGTCACCTTAGCGCCGCTTTCCATCTGAGTGTTTGTCAATGCTAATCCAGATGAGTGCGAGAGTATCAGGATGTCATCTAGTATCCAAAAATTTCCCTTAAAGCTCGAGTGATAGACAATTTTTTATCTAGGTTTACCTTAGCGGTTATAGGTGGCTGCAATCCGTGTACTCTTCTATTTGTCGAGATCATTAGGACGACTGAATTGCAGTCATGAGGCTTTGCTTGTGTGCCTTTTGATTAGGTTTACTCATGTGGGTTATTCTTAGGCGAGCTCTTCGGATGTTTTTATTGATTGCTCTTGGGCGAGCCCTCTGATCATGTCTAGGTCGCTTTTGTCCCTTAGGATTTCCAAACTTTCCTTGTCGTTTATTCTTATCCTTTTCAACGAGCTTTTGGATTGTTTCTAGGATGCTCTTCAACGAGTTTTTGATTTTTTCTAGGTCGCCTTCGACCCTTTTGGAATCTTTCACTTCCCTAGGCACTTGTGGGTAACCTTTGGTGAGCCTTTTTATTGATTCGGGATTGCCTTGGCGAATCATTTGTTTTGGGAAAAATTGCCAAACTCTGGTTTTCGACCCTTCATTGGAGGGTGCATTCACTTGGTGTTAACTATTGCAAGGAATGAATCATGGTCTAATATCAATCTCTAAATATAAATTTTCAAGGTTTGTGATTAGGTGGGGTCTCAATCAAGGTAACTCTACTAGGAACCCTGATCTATGCTTTCGTGCTCATAATTTCTATAGGTTGAGAGTAGGGAATCTATTGTGTTTTTTCATGTTCTAGACTCCTTATGTATTGTAATATAAATGTGGTTTTTGTTTATCTTGACCACTCATGCTCTTTAGAACTATTCTCTTTAGAACTATTCGTAATCCATTTAGGATATTCCTTCACACACACTTTTTAATTGTTAGTTTTTTTATCTTGGTTAGGGATGTACCCATTGACATGCTTAGAAATGGTTGCAAAGGTCTATCCATAAGAATGTTGCGTGCCGTCAAGCTTTTCTTCTTCACTCTCATCATTTAATGACTGTCATGCTTTATGTTTTTCATTTCGTCTCCACATGATAAAATCATTAAAGATTTGTCATTTTAATGACAGTTGCCTTTTCTCTAGTAATTGGTAATTACTCGTTCACGTGTGTTTGCATTTCTAAGTTCTACTCATTTTCTACGATAATTTCATTTAAGGTTTTATTTAATTTGATGAGTATTGCTCTTTGCCTAGAATTGCATACTTTTGTGTTTCCATCTCTTTCAAACCCTTCAAGTTCCATGTGGCCAAGTTTTTTCAAAAACTCTTTGTCTTCTTCATCTCAGACTTTCTTTGATCATCAATAGTTTTCCATACTGTAGAATCTTCTTGCACTCAGCTAGTTGGGTCTGCTCCGACTGACATGGGTTTGCGGTTTCCTTATTGCTTCGACCTTAAGTAAATGGTCAAGTACTACCACCTAGTGCAGTTGACCCATATCACCCTCATGATGTGGGTAGGCTTTCAGATTCTTTGTGCTCTTCATGAGTGATAGTATTCTCTGATATTTTTATGGGGCTTCTTCTGCCTCTACAACCAACAACAAGCTATTCCTTATTTTCAGGCGAGGTGGTCTCGATTCAAGGAATGATGAGCATGAGTGTCGTGAGATTGGGAAACAAGTGTCAGGTTGGTTGACAACTTCGGGGCGACAAACTTCAATTACAAGAGGCAGTATTTCTTAGACTCCACGTCCTCTTGTTAATACGTTCCCATAGTGTTTGCCAATGTTACATACTCACCTTTCGTCTAAGTGTTTGTTAATGTTCCTCTAAATGAGTGCAAGAGTATCATGCGATCCTCTAGTATATGAAACAATCATATCCGAAAAAGACTTGCAAGACACTGACAAATCAGAAAATAAGTTTGAGGTACAATTTCGTACCATGACTATGTCAGCTAAAACAGTCAGTTCTCCTCTCTTGCCAACAAGGCCGCTCAAATGACACCTAATAGACAACAACATAGGTCGAAGGGAAAACTATATACAACAATGTTTTTCTAAGTATATGTACCTTCATTCCATCTAGAGGCACATTTTACATACACAAAAATATATACATTTTTCGTTTCATACAACATGGAACTAATTTAAACTTTTAAAAAGGATCAATAAAACTATATCCACTGTCCATTTCATAGACTTGTTCATTTAAACTAGGGCTGGGCAAAAATAACCAGTTCAGCTGAACCGTACCGAACCGTACCTGAACCGTACCGGTTTCGAACCGGTTCAGCCAAACCGATTCACAAAACAAATGTTTTTTTTGAAAAAATATGGGGCGGTTCAAAATAGGTACAGAAAACCGGTTAACCGAACCTTTTTTTGTACCGGTTTTAACCTTAAAATACTACTAAATACTAAACCAGACCAGACCAGACAAAACCGGGTTTTCTTCACTTTCAGACCAGACCTAAATTAGACCTGATTCTCATAAATGAGAGACCTGATTCTCATTTCTCATTCAGACCTAATTGTCATTCGCCATTCAGTCACGCTCGCCTCGCCCCAATCCTCAACTACGGTCTCTGTTGCGTTCCTGCCCAGCTTCTCATCCAGAAGTACCATCAGGATCGTCAATGGCTATAGAATACCCCTCTGTATCCGAGCCATGTCTTCGTCCCCTTCCTTCGGGTCTCAGATTGAGGAAAGTGTGAAGAAGACAGTTGCGGAGAATCCAGTTGTTGTTTACTCCAAACCTTGGTGCTCGTCAGTTCTAATTCCATTCTCGCACTGTTTCCATTTATTGTTATTAACTCTGTGGTGATTTGAGTATTCAATTGCTTTGACGTTTGGGGATTGATTGGAATCTTGATCCTGTATTTTTGCGTACTATTGAAGGTACTCTTCAGAGGTGAAGTCATTGTTTAAGAGGCTTGGAGTAGAGCCATACTAAGATCTAGGTTCACTCTGTATATGACTCTGTATATGACTCTGTATATGACTGAACCCTATCAACCAACACTACTAAGATCCTACTTGATAGTAGAGGGCATTGCTGCAGATCCCCATAGCATGCAGCAATCAGTATGTCCATGTCTCTATAACCGCCCGCTCTTATTTACAGTTCTATGCACATTGTTTGCTAAATTGTTATGCTACTACTATCAATGATATTGTAGGGGTATTCATGTGAATCTTCTTTGAATTGCTGTCACTCAACTTATTTTGCTCGCATTGAACTGTCGCTGTGTTTCTGAGCTACCATAGAGGTCATGTTTTGTCTTGGCGAAGTAGAGCGAGCAAAGCAATGAAGAGTGAAGTGGAAACTTGGAGCAATGTTGTAACTTGGTATTGTTATTGTTCGTTAAAGATTTGGAGTTTGAGGGGAAAATGTAATATTTTTAAAATTAAGACAAACTCAGATGATCTTCATTTGTTATATGCAGATTCTTGGATGCACTTATTTGCTGAATTGAACCTCAAATTTTTTTTTTGGTATGAAGTGGTTCGCCCGAACCGGTTCAGAATAGGTACGGTAAATTGGCCAAAATCTGGAGCGACCAAAAACTGAAGCGGTAAACCGTACCAGTTTTAAAATGTGGTAAAGGTTCGGTTCTGAACCGGGTTGGCCCCGAACTGATTCATGCCCAGCCCTAATTTAAACTGGTTCGGCCCCGAACCGGTTCATGCCCAACCCTAATTTAAACCGGTTCAGCCAAACTGTTTTGGTTCTGGTTTGGTTTGAATTGGTTCAACCAAACTGGTTTTAAAACTAGATCAGATTTTAGGCTTCAAGTAGACCAATTCAAAATAGTAGTTTTAATTCAGTTCGAAATGACTTGTTTTTTATACTGGTTTATACTTAACTGTAAATCAAACAATTTTAAACCTATATAATTTTAGAACCGGTTTGAAGCAAAATAAATCAAACAAATTTGAAATTAAACCAAACCTAGAGATGTCTTCAATAAACCAAACCAAGATATGTATTTGACTCTTGTATGTTGATGTTGGACAGAATTTCAGTTGGTTGTGGAAAAGGATTTCAGTCGGTTTAGTGTGTTTTCAGTCAGTTTAGTGTGTTTTCAGTCGGTTCAGTGTGTTGGACATGATTTCCAGTCGGTTCAGTTTCAGTTTGAACCAAATAATTTTCTAACCAAATTTTTTATTTTAAAAAAGGGTTAATTGTCAATTTGCCCCCTAATGTTTGGACCGAATTTAAGAATCCCCCTTAAAGTTTAAAATTTTAAATTTTAGTCCTAATGTTTGGACGAAATCAAAAATCACCCCATTTCGTCTTAAGACCGTCTAATTGAAACGGAAAATCCGACACGTGCCTTGTACATGCGTTTTCTTAAGAAACAAAGACAAAAATGCCTCGAGTTACTCCCAGGAGGACATTTTTCATCAAACTCTAGTAATGGGTTTTTGATACTTTCCTTGTCTTTGATCTGTATGCGTCGCGACTTGGATGGTGGTTCGTTAAGATTGAATCTTGACAGATGCTCTGTTTTGAGACTTCGGCTGTGCTTCATCACTGCACGCTCGAACGCAGCGAGCAGGTTCAGATCGAAGAGCGTGGAGGAATTCAAGTCGGGTCTTCTAAAGGAAGAGACGTCTATTTCAGACAGAGGGGTCTTCAATGACAACAACTTCGGAGCTTCGGGGACTTCAGTCTCTTTTCTCCCTAAAATGTCCGGTTTTTCTTCAAGACACTTCATTTCATTCACATTAGGAGCGGAGTTTTCCTTATCATCGCTGATCTCATCAACAAAATCTATCACCTCGTCTTCTAGATCCTTCATGAGCTCGGCAACATCAATGATGTCTGGTTCTTGAAGTGGAACATTGTTCTTGTGGACTACACTCTGTTTCGTCTCTTCATGTACTGGAGCTCCTTGAGACTTGAAGATGGTTGCTTTGATGAAATTCTCCACGTACCCATCTGCCGCCGCCACTTGCAGAATCCGCTCAGGCTTCAGATAGCCAATTAGCTTGATGGTTTTGAGTTTTTTCAGAAGCTTTCCCTTCACCCCCTTCATTTCCTTGGGTTCCGAATCGGAGAAATTCGTAATTTGGGGAGAAATTAAGATTTAGGGGCATTTTTGTCTTTGTTTCTTAAGAAAACGCATGTGCAAGGCACGTGTCGGGTTTTCCGTTTCAATTAGACGACCTTAAGACGGAATGGGGCGATTTTTGATTTCGTCCAAACATTATGACTAAAATTTAAAATTTTAAACTTTAAGGGGATTCTTAAATTCGGTCCAAACATTAGGGGGTAAATTAACAATTAACCCTTTAAAAAACAGACCATACCAGTTTGAATCAGTTCGAACCATACCATTTTTTCCCCTAAACCAGACAAATTCTTTTAGTGACAAAAAAAAACTAATTTTATTAAAATCAGATCAATTCAGTTCTGAACCGATTCGGAATCGAACCGGTTCATAATAAGCCTACCATTTCACGGCGAGCCTCACAACTGACGTCTAGTTGTGTTTCTAACAACTCTTTCCCTTTAAGTCAGTCAATTTTCTACTTCATCTATCTATAATCATTTATTGTTAAAAGAAAATCAAACGCACTACAACCGTACAATAGAAATATAGAATTAGTATTTACACGTTAGAATGTGGTGTAGAAGGACGATATATATATATATATTGGGGAAATACTATATATATTCTCACATATATATATCGACACTATCTTTGTCCCCCTTCGTTAAGTGATGACATCTGTATCTATTGATGTACTATAGACTTAGGTAGTTAGGTTTCATTTATAAATATATTTCCCAAAAGCCAATGAATACAACAGCACAACGTACCAAAAATGTACAAACTGATAGAGATATAAAAGTGTGGATCAACCAAGTTATAGCCTTTTAACCAAAAAAAACAAAACAAGTTATAGCCAAGAACAGATTCTTCTTCACTTTGAATCTTTGACGTTGGACTGGATGAATCTTGTCCAGATGCAGCCTCCTCACTCACTTAATTCATGGATGATTTGGGTCTATAAATTCTCAATTAATTAACAGTTCCGTGTGAAGATTCGTTAGAAGGATAAGACTGGGCGAAATTTTATCTTAGTGGGAAACCTCTCTTGGCATTTTCAAGAAAATTTCATATTGATTAATTAATTTCATAAAAGAAAAATTCATATTTTAAGAGCAATTGATTATTTAATATACGAGTGTTATGCCTTTATGGACCGCAAGTTGCATTTAAATACAGTTTTATCAACAAAAGAAGGAACTCCTTCTCTCTCTCAATCATTCTCTTCTCTACCACTTTTTACTTCCTTCTACTCCCCTGGTCCAATCATCGTGCTTGCCCTTCTCCCAGTTTCTCTCTTCTTCTTCTTCTTCTTCTTCTTGGGTTAGACTAGACCAGAAACAGAAAGTTGTGCAGCTATTGCTTGCGGCTGTTTTTGTTGTATTCTTCAGAGTTTCACTTAATTAGTCTGAAGTTTTCAGCTTTCGTGGGGCAAATTCTAGGAAAAACCCACCTCAGAAAGCAAGAAAGTTCTCTGCTTTCACGTCTCTATTTGTGATCGTATGCGGAGGGTGAGTGAGCAGTTGTTAATATGTCCGACCTGCTGTGCCTGTATGTACATTTTGACCCGACTCCCAGTTTGGGTTCCCTTGGCTTTCGTCCTCCGCAATAATTCATCTCCCTCGCTAAAAATTTCCAGTCTTCTTTTCTGGGTCTTCCAATCAATACTCACACGAGCTTCAAAAGGCTGATGTCTTGAAAGTATTGCTGCCAATTTGCAAGCTTTTGAAGTTGTGCGTATAGTTCTTATTTTCAGATTATCTTGGTTGATTGTTGTTGCAAGTTTCTGACTTGTAATTGGGTAATGAAATGCTTAAAGTGGGATTCTTTGGATTCTGATCCAACGCAAGTCCTTTCCCAATTAGCTGGAAAACATTGTCTTTTCTCTTACGGTGCTTTAGCTTCTTCATTCTGTAAAAAAGAGTTTACCAGCAAGTGTTATTGCACGTGCATGGTTGTTTCGTTTGAGTTGAGTCTGCAACTCGCTGCTTCTGTGCTCAAGTTGTGAACTTGAGAGATTGACAGTATTGTGTCTATGATATGTCCCATCTTTATGTTGGTTTGCTATCTCTTCTTTTGTTCAAATTTGGCAAACAAAATTCATTCCCCACCCTACCTGTTCTAAGACTAGGAGCTGCAATTTATCAATCAAGTGACCTTTTTGTTTAGTGACCTACCCTTTCTTTTTAATTTTGAATCAATTTATTAAGCTAGTGACCTTTTCCGCTTTGCATGTCTTGGTGGTTAGGGAAAGAAAGGATTGTGCTTATGAAATTAGGTTTCCTTATTGTAGATCTTATGATATGGATGATATCTTGAAGTAGTTTTTCTTTATGAGTAATCTATGCAAACTCCCTGTTTTGTTAGGTCTTTGCTTGGAAGAACTACTCCTAACCCTGAAAGGCAGACATGGGAACAACCGATCCTTGGAAAGCTTCTGCCACATCGGAGACTACATCATGGGATGCTTCCTTCTTTTCAAGCTCCCTACCTGTCCTCTCCCGTAAAAATTGTGAGTCTACTTAATCATATGGGAGATATACACATACATACATGGTTGGCTACTTTCAGCCTCAGCCGTGCCATTTTCATTTTCATCTACCGAGTCATTTGTTTTGTAGTTTATCCGTTCATTCTAGTCAAAGTACTCAAACAATCTTTTCATATCTGTTCTGTTCTTCTTAACGAAATCGATTCTACATTTAGTGAGAAAAAGTTATTGCTGATGGAGAAAATTGCATTCATCTAAGAAGTTTAAAAGAAAGAAAAAAAAGATAACCGGATAGAAGTTGAAATCATATTATAAGCAGCAGCTCCATTCTAGGATCTATATCCTCCTATTAGGTTGCTTGTGTAAGTTTTAGAAATGATTAATTCCCTTTTGAATGCGTATGACCCTTATAACTTATCCACCCCCACGCAGTTAATTTGAATTATCGAGAAAATGTCTCGTCCGCATTTACTGATGATCTCTCATGTGGGAACCTGAACGATGGAAATGATGATCTTGCTCTATCTTCTGGGTTTCTTCCTGATGATGAGAACGAGCTTTTAGCTGGAGTAATGGATGACTTTGACCTAAGTGGGTTACCTGTGTCTCTTGAGGATTTGGATGATGATGACATCTTTGATAGCAGTGGAGGCATGGAGTTAGAACCAGACCAACAAGAGATTTTGAGTGAGGAATTCTTGAAAATGAGCATGTCTGACGGTGCTGTCAAGAATAGTGCTGTCCCACAGTATGCTTTCTCAAATGGCACAGGAGGAACTATAAGTGGAGAGCATCCCTTTGGTGAACATCCTTCTAGGACTTTATTTGTTCGGAATATCAACAGTAATGTTGAGGATTTGGAGCTTAAATCTCTATTTGAGGTAATCTAATTACATACTTTTGCTTTCTGTGTATCATATTCATTAACATACTATCTATCCTGATTATAATCTTTTCTGGGTCAGCAATATGGTGCTATTAGGAATATGTATACTGCATGTAAACACAGGGGGTTTGTGATGATATCTTATTACGACATCCGTGATGCGCGAAATGCCATGCGTGCATTACAGAACAAGCCCCTTAGGCGAAGGAAACTTGACATTCACTTCTCTATTCCAAAGGTTGTAAACATCTCTCTCTCTCTCTCTGTCCCTCTCTCTGATTATTGAGTTGTCTTTTAATGGATCCTTTCTGTATAATTTTGTAATTAACAGGATAATCCATCAGAAAAGGACATCAATCAAGGAACTTTGGTAATCTTCAATTTGGATCCATCCATTTCAAACGAAGAGCTACTTAAGTTATTCAGTACCTGTGGTGAGGTTAAAGAGGTGAGATAACTTATCCTGTACTGGTTCGTCTCTTTCTTTATATAAAAAAGTGCTATATATATAATGGATTTCTGTAAAAAAGCAGATAAGGGAAACACCACAGAAAAGGCATCACAAATTCATTGAATATTATGATGTTAGAGCTGCTGAAGTAGCGCTGAAGTCGCTTAATGGTTGTGAGATTGCTGGAAAACGCATAAAGCTTGAGCCAAGTCGCCCTGGTGGAGCACGTAAAACGTGTGTGCTCCTTCTCTAACTTTTCTTTCTTTCTGTCTTTTCTCATATTGCAATTCTACTGGAAACTTCTCAATATATAAATTCAATTTGGGACTTATCTGCTAATGTGCATAAATGGTGATGAATTGGAACTTGAGGACATATTCTTCTTCTTTTTCCTTTTCAGCATAATGTTCCAGATGAATCCAGAGCTTGAGCAGGATGATTATAGGAGTTTCCTACATCAGATGAGCTCACCAATTGCAAACTCTCCTCCAGGTAATTGGACCTTCTAAATCAAAATATTTTCACACCATTAAGCTATGTGAAGATTCTTCTCCAAGTACCATTTTGTTTCAAAATTAATTAAAAAACATAAGTTGGTCCTGTTGAGAAAATAGTATGGTCATTTATTTCCAATAGGCTGCAAACTTGACGGATCTAGATATCTGGGAGCATTAATCAGTAAAGAAGAACCATTTCCCAGGAATGTTTTTTATTTTTGGTAAAAGATCAAATTATAGCTAGATTTTAATTATATGAAAATCATCTTCTAAGATTATTGTTAGACCTCTTTCGAAGCAGCATATGAAGATGTATCTTTATTTTAAATTTAAAAACTGGCAGAATTCTGTGAATGCTTCCTACTGTTGTTCTTGTAAGGTTTGATGTCAGTTAAGAAAATGCATCACTTGAACCAAATATAGAGTCTTGATTTTTCCAGCGTTCATTGTTGATCAATATAGATAGGTTGAACTTGCAGCCTAGCCTGGCCAAGTGAATTTTACATTTTTGGAGAATTAACACCAATTTTATCTATATATTGGTTCAAATTTGATTTTGCATTGCTAATAGGTAAGTGGATGCAATTTGGGAGTCCTATTGAGAACAGAGCGCTGCAAAATCTTGGTCAAATTCCTGTTTTTTTTAAGAGTAACAGTCCTAGCTCCAACAGCAGCCATTTGCCCGGTTTGGCTTCGATTCTACCTTCTCAAGTATCAAACTCCTTGAAGATTGGAATGAAGCAGCAATACGGTGGTTTCCCACATGCCCATTCACTTCCAACACAGAAGCTGAATGAGTACCATGGATCTGCATCTTCTCTTGGTTTGTCAACCTCGAATGGGTCAGTGGAAACATTGTCGGGCCCACAGTTTCTTTGGGGAAACCCAAACCCATATATGGACAGTCCTGGTTCTTCTTCAAACAGCCATAATCTGTCTTTATCTGGTCAGTTCACATCGTTTATTGGAAAAACAAGTACATCGTCTCATGTTGTTGGCTCTGCACCACCTGGGTACCCTTTACACAGACAGTTGGATCACTTCTGTGAGTCACCCGAAGCTTCTTTCATGGGGTCTGCTGCTTCCTTTGGAGGAGGGTCGTCAGTGAAGGTGGTGAATCCACGAGGAGTTAGTCAAGGGAACTTATTTGAGAATAATAATAATAACAATAATTTCCCGATTCTGTCCCCACCAAGGCTGAATCCTGTCTTCTTAGGTGGAGGGATGTACCCGTCCTTTTCACCAACTGGCATGGAGGAGCTGAATGAACGAATCAGGTCTCGGCGGATAAGTGAAATAGAGAGCAGAAAACTCTTTCACATCGACTTGGATAAGATTTTGATTGGTGAAGATAGTCGGACAACCTTAATGATAAAAAACATTCCTAACAAGTAAGCTACTGCACTTTGCTAGTTGCATATGAAATATGCACATACTGTTGGAAAGAACCATTCCCAGGTTCAGTTCCAGGCCTGGCCTTGAGTGAATTGCCACAAATCATTATCATCACGTGATTAATTTTCTGCAGGTACACATCGAAAATGTTGCTAGCTTCCATTGATGAAAACCATAAAGGCACTTATGACTTTTTATACCTACCAATTGATTTCAAGGTACACATAGATTGGTCTGAAGATGTTTGTTTCTGGTGGTGTTTCGATAATTTCACGTTCATCAATAATTTCTTCTGCAGAACAAATGCAATGTGGGCTATGCATTCATCAATATGCTTTCTCCCTCCCACATAATTCCCTTCTATGAGGTATCTTTTTCTGTCTCTATTGCATTCCGTTTATATATGAAAAATGAATTGATGAATTCATCAATATTTTATTGCCCAGGAATTTAATGGGAAGAGATGGGAGAAATTTAACAGTGAGAAAGTAGCTTATCTAGCCTATGCAAGAATACAAGGAAAAGCAGCTCTGATTTCCCACTTTCAGAACTCAAGCTTGATGAATGAAGATAAACAATGCCGCCCTATACTTTTTTACTCGGATGGTTCGGGACCTATTCATCAGGTACTTTTCACTTGCTCAACACTTGATTGAACAATACAATATTTGGTAGGAAAATCGCAGCACATATTTATTCTCCATTTGGATATTCAGACAGAGCATCATCCAACAATTGGTGGGTCAGAATCTGCATTTTCTTACAGCCCAGTCTTATGAGGTCTGAAGAGAAGGTGGAGAACTTAAGTTCCATAGAAGAAGAAGCTGGATTCCCTAAAATATAAGAGGGAAGCCAGGGAATAGATGTCTGTACAGTTTGTTTGCTATCACTACCACTACCACTGTTTCCAGTGCAAGAGCTCGCTCAGAAACCAAGAAACTGAGAGGCTTTTTGAACAGAAAAGTATGTTGTTGTCTGCAAAATTAATGTCCAACTGTGCGTGTGTGTCTAACTATGTTGTAACTGTCAAAAGGCATGGAAAAGTATGGGTATGTAATCAAATCAAAAGTGCAGTTTTTTTTCATATTCAAATGGTTCATGAAATATGTTCTCTACAAGATGGTGCGTATCTCTTAACTCCGACGGTTGGCTGAGGATCATTATTGTCGTACTAGAAGATGAGGATCTCTTAGTTGAATTACAATCTGACTTTGAACCTAATTAGTAGTTTAGTTTAGTTAAAAGTATATATATTTAAGTTCCATTAGTTTGTTATCTTTTATTATTTTAGGACTGTTTTATTTAGGGTTTTTATTTTAAGGACGGTACCTACAATTATTGTAACTTGCTTCTCTTATTTAATCCATTAAAACCCGGTGACAGCCGAAGAGTAGAGTTGAGTGATCCACAATACTTCCTTGGCTGTTAAGCCTTTTTTATTTGTTTTGTTATGTTTCTTCTTCTTCGAAGCTGCAAGGCTTTGATAACCTACTTCAGCTCTTTGATAACCTTTGTTGATTAGCATCACATCTCCGTACCGCATAGGTTGTGATTTTTGCATCTCTACTTTCAGTATTATTTTCTTGAGAATATCATTTCTGTTTTCTTCACTTTGTCTGTTGATTTGTATTTTTTCTTTACAATTTATATTCTTGCCTAAGTTCTGTGGATTTGCAGATTATCTCGTTTCATGCATTTTTTGTGTTGATTTTACAAGATATGTACATATCTGTTATAGATTTGTAGATTTCTGTTACAAATTCATTCATGCATGTTCAAGATCTCCTCACGCTTGTACCATCTTATCATTTACTTTGCGTTTCTTTCATGTGACGTTTTTAAAATCTATGATTATCAGATATAGTTTCGTTTATTCTCTCTTGTAAATATGTTCTTTTCTCATTTGTACAATCTACACTTGCGTGTCACATATCTAATCTTGTGTCCTTTTTTGTTTCTCATATAATCATGAACTATCATCTGACATCATATATCTGTAGCCGTATGCTGTACTGGCTTTATTTTCATGCTTGAATCTATTGATTCCTCTCTCTTCTTTAATATTCTCAAATCTATTGACATGTTCTTTTCACTGAATGTGTAAGGAATTCGGTTTACGGATTCTCGAGATTTGGAAATGATTGTTTTGCCCTTATATATATTTCACAAGGACATTCTTATCCCTTCTGCATTTAAACCGAAGTTCTTCTCTACTCTTCAAGAACTCCTGGCTGACGTCTCCTCAGGTACCCAATCCCGTCTCTTCTCGATCTAACCCAGAAACAGTATTCTGGGTTCGACATTGTTCATGTTTAGTTGATTTATGCTGAAGTGTTATTGCTGGAAATATGCTCGGTGTTGTCACTGAAATTGAGATGATTGGTTATGGGTTCTCACTGAAATTGAGATGCTTGATTTATGTGTTCTTGGTTCTTGAGATGCTGTTATTGTTGTTCTTGGTTCTTGATTTATGTTGATTTATTGTTTTCTTGGTTCTGATGTGTTCTTCGTTCTCTTCTGTATACATACATTAGTTAGTATGGTAACATTTTCTGTTTGTTTATATATAAAACTTTTGTGAGTGGGATTGCGGAGTTGGATGATGCTACAGTAACCAAGGATGGAAAATTGATTCTCGATTTCTTACAAGCCATTCATGCTGCTGAAAAGGAATTAAAGCAATTGAGTCATTACCTGTTCGTCTAGTTGGAAATGTTGTAGTATGATTGTAGATACGATGATCCATTCGAAGTCATATTTATTAAAATACAATGTTGTTTTGTATTTGATTCGAAGTCATATTCGGGGCAAGCCCGAACAATTTCATATTCTTATTTTCTATTCCTTATTTCCTATTCATATTCTCTATCCCGTATTCCTGATTCCGAATTCTGTGAAAAAAACTCCCCGTATGTGACGTTTCTATTTTAGATCGCATGACATAGGTATGATGAATACGTTTATAAAAAAAATGTTTTCTATGAATATTCATACGATGTATATCCTCCTTTGTACGTATATGTGATATTGTTTGGATTCTACTATCGCTATATCTGCTCTTTTTACAGAGTAACCTCTCTTTCTTTTATGATTTGATATGGAAAGTATCATCCATCCTTACTGTATTTTCCTTTCCCTTTACTGTGGTTGCAGATCTGTTTTTTTTTAATCTCGCAACCTCCATAAAACCTTTTTTCTTTTCTTAAAACCATGGATTGTATATCAGCTTCATTAAACTCCTTTTCTGTTGAGTCTGGACATGGTACCACTGGTATTAACACGGTTACCGTGGCAACACCAGTCCAATCGATGATCTATAGTAATAATCCTCTCTTCTTTCACCCATCTAATAGACCAGGTCTTTGCCTGAAAATAAACGAGGTCTGATACACCGTCTAATCATCATCTCCTCCCATCTCGCTAAAAATAAACTTGGTTTCATTGATGGTACTTGTGTTAACAAAAACTATGAGACCAACACGCACAAATCTAGGAGAGGTGTAACACTCTCGTATTTGCCTGGATCATGAACTATGTATCCCGAGAGTTAATGACCGGCATTGTCTATTCCACAAGTGCTTTTCAAGTTTGGAAAGATTTAACAAGGTCAATGGATCCCGAATCTTGGATCTTCACTGTGACATCTCCCTTGCTCAATTCATTTTATGGCATAAGTGTTTAGGCCATGCACCCACACAGGTCCTCAACAAGATACTCTCTTAAATTAATGTTTTGTAGAAAATAAAGGTGCAAGAGATTTGCCCTATGGCTAGACAACATCGATTACCTTTTCCGACTACTACTTCAAAAACTCATTTCAGTTTTGAATTGTTGCATATGGACATATGAAGGCCATATCAAAAGCCCACATATGACGATAAACGTTTATTTCTTCACAATAGTAGATGACTATTCTCGTACCATTTGAGCATATCTACTCAGCCTTAAATATGATGTTATTTTGATCATTAATCACTTCCTCGATCTGATTCAAAATTAGTTTAACACAACTGTTAAAAGGATAAGAACAGACAATGTCGGAGAGTTTTTTGATGATCAATGTAAATCTTTATTTTAAACAAAGACATTACCCATTAATTTGTACCTATACTCCGCAACAAAATGGGACGATTGAAAGAAAACACACATTTATTAGAGGTCACTAAAGCATTGATAATAGAAGCTAACATACCTCCTAGGTCCTGGGGGTACTGCATTCTTACTGCATGCTATATGATAAATTTGATGCATACGACTATTTTTAATGGTCTTTCTTATTATGAAAAGTTATAAGGAAAGGAACCCAAGATAAATCATGTGTGTTTTTTTGGTTCACATTGTTATGCCAAAGTTTTATCTAGTGTAGACAAATTTGATGCTCGATCATATGGGATATTCTTTAACTCAAAAAGGATGCCGACTTTTAAATTTGCAAACAAAAATCTTCTTTGTTAGTAGGGATGTAAAATTTGTTGAGGATGTGTTTTCGTTTAAGATAGACTCAAAAGACGATGATAGATTATTCAGGTTTGAACATACTGATTTCACAGATACTACTCTTGATATTGTGCAGCCTGATAAGTCTTTTGAGCATATAGATAGTACAAATACTATCGAGGATCGTCCAGGTAATAATGAAGGATCCCCAACTTCTAGTGAAATGTTACTAAGATCATCCCAATCTATAAAAGCACCTTCGTGGCAAAACGATTACGACATATTGAACAATTATTTGACCCTGCATCCCACATAACACCGTATCTGTTATGATTCTGATGGTTCTGATGATTTCTTAATGCTTTAAACAAAATTATTGAGCTAAATACCTTTTTTGAGGTGTGTAAAGATAAGAATTGGGTATCTACCATGCAAGATGAATTAAATCCCTAGATGATAATAAAACATGAATTTTAGTTCCCTTTCCTACAAGGAAACATGCAATAGGTTGCAAATGGGTTTATAAAGCTAAATATATTTTGATGGTTCATTGGAAAGGTATAAGGCCAGATTAGTTTCTAAAGGTCATAGGAAAAAAAAAGAAAGGATCGATTATAGTGATACGTTTTCTCCAGTAGCAAAAATGGCTACCGTTCGTACTCTTTTAGCTATTACAACTAAGCAAAATTGACCTTTGTACGAGATGGATGTATTTAATGCCATTTTATAGGGTGATCTTGATTAGGAAATTTGCATGCAAACTCCACCTGGTTTTTGCAAATAGGGGGATAATAATTTGGTTTGTTGTTTGCAAAAGTCTCTATACAGACTGAAGCAGGCTTCTAAACAGTGGTATGTTAAGCTCACCTAGGCTTTGGTAAAGAATGGTCACATCCAAAGTTTACATGATTATTATTTATTTACAAAGAAAAATGGATTTGAAATTGTTGCTCTGCTAATATATGTTGATGATTTGCTAATAACCAAAAATAATAAATCTTTAACTGAGGAGCTGAAACTCACTTTGGAAAAAAAAATCAAAATTAAATATTTGGGTGAATTGAAATATTTTCTTGGTATAGAATTGGCTAGATATGACAAAGGTCTCACTCCGTGCCAAAACAAATATGCACTTGAACTTCTTTCTGAGCGTGTAATGCTAGGTGGTAAGTCGAGTAAAACTCCATTAGAGCAAAACTCAAGCTCACTAGTAATGAATATGATGAAAGTTTTGGTCTGAATAAAGACGATGCCTTGATTTGTAATCCAAGCATGTACAAAAAGTTGATAGCAAAGTTATTACATTTATCTATAACAAGACTTAATATTGTTTTTTTTTTTTCTGTTCAGTTTTGAGTCAGTATATGCAATCTCCAAAAAAATCGCATTTGTAGGTTGTTTATAGGATAATTAGATATGTTAAGAATCAACCAGGATTATATATTTTTCTTTATGTTAATAATAATAATGAAATAGTTGCATTTTGTGATTCTGATTGGGCCAACTGGTTAGAAAGTAAAAGTTTTATTTCTGGTTATTGTGTTAAATTGGGAAATTCGTTAATTTTGTGGAAGGTTAAAAAACAAGCTACACTTTCTAGGTTTATGCTGAAGCAGAATATAGAAGTATGAGTTCTACGATTTCTGAAATTATTTGGCTAAGATGTTTATTAAAGGAATTAAATTTATCTTGTAATTATGTAGTTACTTTGTTCTGCGATAGTAAAACTGTTATGCAAATTGTTTCTAACCCCATCTATCATGAACGACCTAAGCATACTGAAATGACTTGTCATTTTGTTAGAGAAAAGATTAATGCAAGTACTATAAAAACGAAATATGTGAAGACAAATGAGCAGCTGCAGATGTTTTCAGGGGGATTTTTCATCATTTTCAAACATTAGGGGGACTTTAAACTTCATGGGGGAATTTTAAAATTAGCGTAAACTTTAGGGGACAATGTCATATTTTACCTTTTTCTTTTTACATGTTTGCCTTTTTGTCTTCCCTACTTTTCACCTTTTGCCCTTCCTTCCCTTATTCTCACCTATGTACGACTCTCTCTTCTTTCGCTCTCTCGTGCACCTTCCTCTTCACTACCTCATTTGTGCCCCCTCCTTACCACATTCTAGGGGTGAGCAAAAAAGACAGGGTGGACAGAAATTCTGACAAAACCGACCCGAGATCGGCTCGACTAAGACTGAGACAGACTAGGACCGAGCGGGTTTTTCCCTCTAAATTCGGGCTCGGTCTCAGTCTTTTTCCCGAAAATTCCGATTAGGACCGGCCCGACCCGAGTTGTATTAAAACCTAATACTTGCGTTAGGTCTCTTCTGAAACGCCTGTCTTCATTTCATTCAGTCTCTGAGTCTCATCTGTTCACTTCACTGTTTCTCTAAGAGTTCGGCAACTCTTCTGCTCGTTGTTGCCCTCGCCTCCACCTCCACCTCCGCCGTCACCGTCTCGTCTCTCACCGTCGTCGTCTCGCCTCTCGCTGTCGCTATCTCGCCTCTAGCAGTAGTAAGTGTTCTTCATTTACTTAGCGATTTGCTTCCCAAGTGCTCAAATTGTTCCGAAATTGCTTCAAGTTGCGTCGATTTGCTTATTGATTGGCTAAGATTGACATATTTTCACGATTTAGGTCACAATTTACTGATTAGTAAACGAATTTACTGATTTAGGTTAAAATTTACTGATTGGCTAAGTGTAGCACGCTTGTTTATTAGGAATGTTAGGAATGTTATTTTGTCCTCTGCACTCAAAGAAATGAGATGTTTAAACTTCAACTTTACATTTGTCATCAAAGTTGCTTCTCATATCAGTAGATTCAATTTTGGTTGCATTATGTAATATAGACAGAATAGAAGAATGAGAAGATTGCAGTCCATTTATCATCATTAGGGTGTTTAACTCGGTACAGGACATCGACTGATTTATGATCTACTTAGTCATCATCAGGAAAACAACATCAACTCTTAAGCCATGTTTTTTTTGTTATTTATGTATTAATTTGCTTTCAAATTACAGGTGGGTTAGCAGTTGTTGTTCTTCATAATCACAACTCTCCTCAAGTTCGATAAATTCACTGACTTTGCTGGTACTGAGATTGCTATCTCTTTTTTGTATTTTTCACATGTTTTTATAGTTTATTTATAATTCTGGATATCTGGATTCGGTTCAATTTACATCGTTATTTAGCTACAACAAATGTTGTTGTTATTAGTGTCCATTTTTTTTCTTATTACTTGTTGTAGATAAAGTTGATGTGCAATGACTTTTACTGATTGTATTGCACGACTGTTTTCATGCAATTGTTCGTTGATATGGCGTTTGTTATAGTACAATATTTCTTTTGCTCGATTCGTTTTTATTGGACATTTTACAGGCTAGATAACATATACCCAAACATAACATATATAAAACCGAAGCATATAGAGTAGCATATCCAAACACCAAGTTGTAGGTATATACATGTAAAACAACATATTATCCCATGCTACCAGCAGTTCCAAAATACATCATAGTAACATTCACAAAACATGGTCTAGGATCATCCACAAAATGTAGGTACCGTTGTTCAAAGAGCCTATCTACAACATAAATCCATTTCACATCAAAATTTACCACCAGTACTTACAATCGAGCTTCAGTTGTCATGCATTTGGATATGCGACCACAAAAATAACAGCACTGAGAATAATGTCACAATAAGATCCATCCAAATATAAATGAATTAACACAATCAACAACTTTCTTGGTGTACCTTGAATTTATGAATAGCACCATTGGCTTGCATGGCCCTTCTTATGAAAACCTTATCACATTGAAATGACACCATTTTTTCCTGGAATTCCAATAGAGTGGTTCGTGCTTCCTCCGTATTCTTAGCACTTTCCTCCGCCAACTTTCGGAGTCCCGCTGTTTTGGCTCTGGCCAAAGTTACCTTTTCCCTAACTTACTTCAACTGCTCACTTTCCATCATCTGTGCAATTTTCATGAGTTCTACAACGCTCAAGTGTATGAACTTCTTCATACAATGCATCCTTGTCAACTGAACCATCCTCACCAGTTTTCAATTGAGCAACCAGCTCCTCTACTTGTTCCTACAACGCAGTACACTGATCAAACATGTGTATTGTCTAGATTCAATATAATTCAATTGTGAATATCGAAAAGCCTTTTGTATGCTTAACATAATTGATTTGGTTTTTGGATCAAGAGGAATACATTTCTTGTCCACATGGTTCTTACGGAACATATGGCACTTCTCTGGATGTACCCCATTATTCTTCACAATCTACAAAGAAAAACAAATACATGTGTTTCTAACAACTATTAAGTAAAGTTTATAACTGAATAGTTTGATTACTCCGTCCTGCTCTTTCTTTGCAAAACTGCATGTCCCAGCAGTATGCCTCATCACTTGGTGAGCTTTGTTGGCTTTGTTTCGCTCATTTTTCACCTTCAAACATGAGGTTACAACAAGTTAACTAGTTAGATATAACGAAGCATAGTAATCACTTATGTATAAAAGAACAAGTGTTTCTGAGGGCACCCACCTTAAACTCCTCTGAGGTGAACAAATTAACAAGCCACACCCAGTTTTCTTTCACTATGTCCGGAAGGATGTTTTGTAGTCTTTCTTCATTAGAAATGTACTTGTCAAAATAACTTCTCTTGAGATTTGCCCTGTAATTTTTGTATTTCTCTATGAGAGTACATATGATTAGCTGCTTCAAGTTGTCATCGTCCAACACCACAAACGTTTCCTGCGATGTTTCAATGTATAACACACTAGGCTCTTATTTAATAAAACGAAAACACTGTAATTTGTTTAGAATGTAAGACACATATAGATGTTGTCTAGCGTTAGGGAAATACATGTAAGAACACTTACTATAACAAGAGTGCGCATCATGGCCTCGTAATCTAAGGGATATTTTGGAATATATTTCCAATTTTTCACCATCAGGGGTGCATTCGTTCTTTTCCACACCAACTAGCAAAAGCCAATGCATTCTTACTGCATACCTTACCTTGAGAATTAAAATTCAACACTTCTTTTTTCGTTGATCCCATTTCTAGACAACCTAATACACCTAGTGCGACCTCTACGTAACTTCCCTGGTTGCAACCTTAAGTCTTCGCCTGTCCCATTATCAGACCCAACCATATACAGAATAGACAACCCATTTGTGGCTGAGTTTTGTAGTTCATAATTACGCTTACCTTATTGTGTTGGTGGTTCCTTCACTGTTAAGTCCTCCTCTGGAGTGTATTCCAAAGGAGTTTCGAAAGTCCTCGGGGCTGGAGTGTTCTCAACAAGAGTTTCACTATCGGATGAAGAGGACACTCTTGTCACTAAAAAGGGAACTGAATCGTTTTTACTCCATGGTATATGGTGTTTGTCACATACAGGTGACCAAGCACCCCAGTCTGGCAAAAGCCTAAGATTCCCCTAAAATATCGTCTGAATGTCAGGTCATGAAAAAAACTTACTTGTGGCGGCCCGATACAATTTCCTGGGGGATTTTCGAGTGGGACCCTGTTTCACGTTGGTCAACCTGTTTTGGATTTTCCTAGTTCCCACCATCCTGATAGAAAACTTCGAAACAACATATGGTTAAACCATTTAAATGTATATAGTCTATTTTCTTAGTTTATATGTTGGTATTCCATTTAAAGACGACAAATACGGTATTACGTACGGCCTAACGTCGACAGTGTTAACACTTATACTGCATCAACAAATATTGATACTAAAACATTGTTTCTACAATATCATCTCCTTATATAACTGATCATCTATATTACTATTGGATAGGTTTTTGACATTTGGATTTTTTCGGCTTAAACAAATTGTTGCTGCAAAAGTACATGCCAAAATTTTGTTTCAGCGATGTACAATTTTGTGACACTAAAGAGTGTCTACAATGACGTAATATTGTGTCGCAACTACATAAGTTTTTTACTGTCAAAAACGTTGTGACAACACGTTATTTTCGTGGTTGTTGATGAACAGTCTTGTAGTGATAGTCGGTCTCCTGACTCTTTGAGATTTTCTTAATGACAATTCATGTGGTTCGATCCTATCATATGGTTGAAGATTAACTTCTTCATGGACTATCTCTTTATCAAAATGTTATTCATTATTGTCAAATTGTTGTTCAACAATTTTAGTAACATTTTGTGGAATGCTTATAAATAGAAGGATATCAATCATTATCTATTTAATCTCCACATAATGTGTTTCGACACTCTCGGTAACCTCACCATTCTCAAGGAATTTTGCATTACTGGTTTCTACGATTCTCGAACTGTGGTTAGGGCAGTAAAACCTGTACCCTTTGGGCTTATCTGGCTAACCTATAAAGTAACCACTAACTGTTCAAGAATCCATTTAGGTTTCATGTGGACTGTAAATGCGAGATTTTGTTGGGAAACCCCAAATGTGAAAGTGGCTTAAACTAGGTTTCCTTTTAGTCCATAACTCAAAAGGAGTTTTAGAGACTGCTTACTAGGAACCCAATTAAATAAGTAGTTCGTACATTCACAATGATTTGGGTAAAGATGCTTTACTCATCATAATCCTAACCTTATCCATTAATTCCCTATTATGCCTTTCTACAAGATCATTATGTTGAAGTGTACCTAACATAGTATTGCACAAATGCCGTGTTTTTCGAGGAATCTTGCGAATGGACTAGGACATTGCCTTGTTTCATTATGTTTCTCAAAATGTCTGCAGCCTCTATCTAACCTTATTATTTTCACCTTTTTATCTAATTGCCTTTCAACTTTATTGACGTACACCTAAAGAACATTAATTAGTTGGTCAAGGGGTTTTGTGTTCCTTTATATTGATTGAAAATATGTTTCTGTTAACTTAGACTCAACACATATTTAACAGTTATATTTGTTGCAAATATGGAATGTAGGGAAAAGGTTCATGTAAGTTAACTTTCACAAGGTATCATAAGTAATATGTCCTATTCCGCCATGTCAAATATTAGGATACTTAATCAATATGTATAAGAAACATTCTTATTCTTGTTCACTATAAGATTAATAACCATTACATTAATTTTGAACATTCTCCCATTCTCATACCCTTAATCCACATAAAAACCATTCTTAGTGAGTACGAACTTGTTCCTACAGATGTTTGTCACATAAAATACATTCTTCATGGTCAACTCCTTTCCAGAAGTCGTCTTCATAATGATATTTCTCTTGTCCTTGACCTTAGAAGAGTCTGAGATGTACAAGCTCACCCCAGAAGCAACAACCTCAAAGTTGAATAACATCTTTAGTCGATATGCTTGGTAGCACATGTGTTCACCCACCACACTTGAGGGTTAAGATGATCCACGTCCAACCAGAAGAGCACAAACGACAAGTTACTGCTGTTGAAGTCTTTAATGGTTTTCTCCACCATGTTGACCTTCTTTCTTTTAAGAAACCTGCAAGAAATAGATTTGTATCCTGCTTACTGCATTTGTAACTAGATCCTTTGAAACCCTGAGGTCGTTCAGTCCAAGATTTATGTGAGATTCCTACCTTATGACCATAATTGAATCATTTCTTCTCCTGCTTCTTTTGCTTGTATTTGAAGTCATGTCCATTCGAACTCTGCTCGTGCTCCACATCGCTAGCTTTGAAGTGTGTCATTATAATCATTGGGTCAACGGGACCTCCCCGTGCAACATTCATGTATTGCTCATGCATATTGATCCTCTCAAATATCTCAACCGTCGTCATTTCCTTCCGCTTGTGCCTCAGGTAATCCTTGAAGATACTCCACACCAGAGGTAACTTCTCAAAGACACAAGGCACCTATAATGCCTCAGTGAGTTTCATTCTTTCAACATGGATACTTTGGAGAAGCAACTGAAGATTTATCACATGTTTTATCATTTACCATTTTAAACTGGGAAAAGTCTAAAAATTGTCCAACATGTTTGCAGAAAAAGTTTTTTCAACCCCAAATGCTTTAAATGCTCCAACATGTTTGAAAACAATGGTAATAGGTCATTCATCAATCAACCATTAAAATATTTCGTTAAATACTGTTCAAGTTTATAAAATTAACCGATTTTTTTTTCAAACTGTACAATTACATCCTAAAAAGTTATATTAATATTACAATTAAATCCTTACTTCAATTAAACCCCAATCGGGAGTACTATGGTTTGAGTTTGGACCCACACTAGGTCGCCCAAAGGTCGGGGACCTGGTATGCGTTCCTACCCAGATCATAGGACCTTCAATTGGGTCTCAACTAGAGCCCCAATTGACTGGATCAGGTTCGGCCTTAATCGTGGGGTCCTATGGTCTGGGTTGACACAGACTAGGTCCTTGACCTTGGGCAACCTGGTCTGTGTTCACAACTAGTCCATAAGACCTCTGATTTGGGATCAATTGGAGCCCCAATTAATTGGAATAGTGTGTTATATGGGAAATGAGATATGTAGTAATACACGTTTTGTACCCCACTTACCCAATTTGAAGATGGGTACAACCCGAGATGTGATTTTAACTCAAAGTCATGTGAGCCCAAGAGCTCTATGTAGAGAGATGCGACCATACCCTCATTAATCTGAACAAAGACTTGAGGTTTGCTTCATCATTTGTTATGTGAGTGTGTGCTCGAAAGGCACATTATAATAGTCCAGACCCTAGTTCTAAAAAAACGAGTTGGATCGTGAGGATGGTTCTGTGTTACGAGGATGGTCAATATGGTATCGTATTGAGTTTGTGTGCACTAGGTAGCCACCAACCACTGTATCTGTTGCAGCTGTGAATGCAGTGCATATATAGGTCTCAAAGATCATTGTGTGGTCAAACCTAGAGAAGATTACATGACCGAGGGTACAAGGCACATTTTCACTACTGGTTAGGTCTGGGCAAAAATAACTGTTTCGACCGAACCGTATCGAACCGTACCGGTTCGGCCAAATCGGTTCATAAAACAAATGTTTTTTTAAATATGGAGCGGTTCAGAAGAGGTACTACAGAAAACCGGTTCTAAACCGGTTAACCGAACCACTTTTTGTATCGGTTTTAACTTTAAATATACTACTAAACCAGACCATATTAAACAAACCAGACCAGCCATTGTCATTTCGTTCCAGACCTAATTCATTAACTAATTCAGACTGAATTTCAGTCTTTCACCTGTTTCACGCCTCATTGCTTCACAAGGGAGTTCAGACCTTCCTTCTGATTCTCAAGAAACTTCCTATGTTTCCGTAGGGGCTTACCTTTTCGCCAACTGTTGTTGCTTCAGTCAACTGTTGCTTCCTGTATTTCTTGAGTTCAGGATTGAGGCCGATGTTCCCGTAGGGGCTTACCTTGCCTTGTTCATACCGTTCGTTGACACCGTTGCACTTCATAGTGTACATGTAATCGGTTGGCATAAGACCAAATTCCAGGTTGTCCCAGTCCACATCCGCCTATTCATCATCATTTACATGTCTGCAATAAAATTTTCTGTTGTGAGTTGAAGACAATAGATTATTATATGCTTCAGAACATTGCTGGGTTTTGATTGAATTTTAATACGCATATAAGGGAGTGTTTATACGTTATAATGTTTAAATAATTATATAAAGTTACAAATATAATATTATTTCCCCAAAATTTCATTCTTTTTTTAGTTAAGTATTTAGCTAATGCCATTAGCTAAATAATGGTGTTCAAAGTCACCCAATTCCACTAGCCACTAGTGATTGTGGGATAGAAGAGTACTGCAATCAAATTATATATATATATATAATGAAATTTTATAATACATATGTAATATGAGTCATGGATATTGATATTGGATTTGGATGGGATGCTGCTTGCTGCTGGAACCTCGGTTGGAATGTTTTTGTTGTTGTATGAATTAGTTCGTCTGAACTGGTTTTTGAACTGAGTATTTATGTTGTGTCCTAATTGACTGAATATTTCACATATTTCCAACATTCCTCCTAATAATTTGAAACTTCAAACTGTAGCCTTTAGAATCCTATTGTGCCTCGAATCTATAAATATCATCTTCTTAGAGAATTTGAGTGAAAAGGCGTATGCGTGAAAATCTATAACACACTCAATATGTATGTTGTAGCTCCAAACTAACAACTTGTTGGTGCAGCACATACAATGTTTATTTTGTCCCACAAATTGTAATCTCTTTCATAAGCGCCCAACCTCTCCAACTAAATCATAGCTATCTAGTTGGATTATATTTGAACTCTACTACGAAAAACATGCTAAACCATCATTTGGTGAAGACCCCAACTGCCAAATATACCCATAACATTCACATGATACTCATCTTCTTCAAAAATAAATATCGAAAATCTTCTCTCACAACTTTGGACTTATGAGAAAATTAGTTAAATTATTTTTCCCTTTCTAATAGTCTTACAAACATAGTGTGACTGTGATTAGACTTCATGGTAAGAGCTCTGGTAAGAGCTCTGTTTTCTCATATGAACTCTAAAGGATATCTAAAAATATAGGACCATGCAAGACTGCTGCAATAATCTGCAAGACTATTTAAGAATAGTAGATTGTGACACCCTAAGTTATCCAATATCTGAAAAATAGAGTCCGACTGTTTGAGCACCATATAACCAAATACACTACTTTCTCATATCACTAATTGATTTTAAAATGAGACATTGCTTATATAAATGGATGTTATATGCCATCACATTTAGTTTGACTCGATCCAATGCGTAATTTTAAAAACCACCTACACAAAATGTCATATAAAACAACACTAACCTCATTAGCTAATTATCACTACAAGAGAAGGGGCATTTACCTGCTAAACTTCACGGCTCAATGTATATTGATCCGTTAAAAATTAATTTAAATTGAATATCACGACTCAATTAACTTTGAGCCGTTATTTAGTTTTTTTTAACGGATCAAATAACACAGCCGTTAATATTTAATTATTTTTTCTATAATTATCCCGGCTCATTTAAGGTTGGGCCGCAAGTTTTACATACTATATCACGGCTCAAAAGCAAATGAGCCGTGAAAATATTTTTTTTTATAAATATTTTGCCCATTTATCACGGCTCAAAACCAAATGAACCGTGATAAATGGGCAAAATTTTTTTAAAAAAATATTATCACGGATCTTTTGGGTTTGAGCCGTGATAAATGGGGAATTATTTTTAAAAAAGTGACGGCTCGTTTTCGTTTTGAGCCATTATTATTTTCAAAACTGATATAATTTAACTGAAAATAAAATATTTTCCACGGCTAGATTTACTTTCGGCCGTAAAAAATTAATAAAAAATAAAAAAGTATTCACACCAATACTTTCGTCCCATGCTTTCCGTATTTTCGTCCAATCAAAATCTTCACACGAATCAAAGCTTTCAAAAATAATTAAACTATTTTCCCGCCCTCATCGTCTTCTTCACGCTACTTCGCCCTTTCAAAAATAATGTAATGAGCTCCATCTACAGCTCACCAAGTCCAGAGGAAGTATCACTTGTCTAAAATGGTAGCTGTTGTTTCCAAAGGAAGTAACACCCCATCATCTTTTCACATAAAGGAGTCATCCATTCTCTTCGTCTCCTGCTGAAACAGTCGGTGGTTTCATTGCTCTTGAAGTTTATCAGAGAGAGGTGGGGGCGAAACCCTACGTCGGTGGTAGTCATAAAGCGCCATGAAAAGCGTTTTGGTTGTTGACGATGATGTCAGGTGGTGTAGCAGTAGCAGTCTTCTCCATCAACCTGTTCTTTTTTTCGTAGCCATAGGAGCCCTGGTCCGAGATTGGCAAGGATGAGTCTCCATGGTATTAATGGTAGAAGCTACTGGAGGTTAAGTAGAGATCCTTTTGGGCAAGTGATCCCATGCTTTGAAGAAGAAGAATAGAGTTAAGCGGTGATGGAGAAGATCTGTGTAGAGTTCTAAGCTAGCTAGCGAGAGTGAAGATCTGTTAGGGAGTTCTAAGCTAGCTAGCGAGGAAGAAGAAGACAATTAAAAATAATGAATATTTTTTTTAATATAAATATTTTTGTCGGCTCAATATATCGAGCCTTGAGCCGCCCCAAATAAAAAAAAACGTTTTCGCGGCTCAACCAAAAATGTCACCATTATTATTTTGGCAGCACTTTTGATTTTGGGCCGGGAATTATCACTTTAAATTGAGCCGTGATAATTATCCCGACGCTTCATATCACGGCTCAAATGAAGTTGAGCCGTGATAATTTAACGGTTGGATTTTCCAGCCGTTAAAAAACTATATTCGGTCGGTAAACACTGCTTTTCCTGTAGTGTATGCTAGGTTGTCTACTCTTTTTTATCCTAAAGCCTAATAGGGGGTACTTCAACCAAAATATAATTAGGAATTAAAATTGTTTTAAAAGATTCAAAACACACACATCAAATGTAATCCAACTATGTCTGGTTGCATCTCTGAAAAAGTTGTATATGACCCTATAAATACATTTACCAGCATTATCAAATGGGAAGTCATTAAGATCCCACATTAAACTACAATCAAAAGAATCGGGGTATGTGCATTCTACTGACTTCCATGCCTCTTTACCAATATCACTCCACATAACTCAAACACTTACTTTGCAACCTTAAATGTGTATCCAACGGACTGGGAAACCATCGAGAATATATATCTTTATGGCGAATTTGTCCGTGATAATTCATAATCAGTGATAACGGTCAATTCTCTCATTTCCTAATATCCTATTCCCAATAATCTGGAGTTCAACAAAGGAACAAAAATATACATTCCCAATAATCTCAAGATCCTTTTTTCCATTCACATTACAATCATCTTAGTCAGGTGCAGTTAACACTTAATGCCCTCAGGGTACTCTATACCCTTTGGGAGTAGGAGTATTATGTGAACATTTTCTGGTGTTTCTTCTGTCTTTGCAAAGGGTGTAAAACTATTCACCACTTCTACATGAGATGGCCCCAGTTCAACATCGGCGAGTGATTGAGTCGTGGAGCAGGGATACGAGTGGTCAGTTAGTCCACTATCTCAAATTATAAGAAGAAATACTTTTTCTTATACGGGGAGGGCCCTGGGTTTTATTTCCCTATCTATGGACGTTCCCTTAACTTACTTGATACCTCCACTCGAGTCCAAAAGTTCATTACTATCATTTATAACATCCACAAAGTTGACAAATTTCAAGACTTTTCACTCAGTTGATCAGACCTTGGGGTTGATTAACATTCAACCTCCTACTATTAGTCCAGTGGATTGGTTTAAACATGTCAGATGCTTCATTTGCAGACACGAGTAAGCATATATGCTTATAAGGCGTCTTTTCACCCTTCTTCTTCCTAACCAGGCAATCGAAAAGAAGCGTATCGTGATTGAAACCTAGCCTAGGGAGGTCCCTGAAGATTCTAAGGACATCGCCAATGTTGAGGAAATCATGATAGGTTACAATTTGAACTTTTGGGAGTCTGATCCGATCCCCGATGAGTCGATGTGCTATTGACACAAATCTATGATGCCCCGAGATCATTTGGAGTTCAGTTTTGGCTATTTTCAATGGTTCAAGTGGTATACTTATGGGTTTTGGTCTCGTGCTAGAGGTGGCAATGGTAACACACTGTGATTTAGCCCCCAAAGGACGCCATCTGGTAAGAGACATGGTACCATGCTTATAAAGGCAAGGGTACAACTCTACACTCTACATCTGGGTCGACTAAAAATTCTTCATCCAATTGCCCTCGCTGTGAGAACCCACCATTTTTCCTGTGGGAGGGCTCTTTAAATGTCATGGTCGAGGAGGTTTATTGACCATTGCGAGAGGTTCAGCCTGTAGTGCCACCCCCTGCCTATAGGAAGGGGTGGCTTCCCATCAGATGAACGCACTAGAATACCTAACAAGGACTTTCTTTTGAAGTGGAAGGGATTAGTCCACCTTCTTGGGTAATATTTTCAATTAGATATTTTTTAAACATGTAGTCTGTCATTTTTCAATTAGGTGCCTTGTGGGTCGTTCGACTCTGCATGGCTCTGGATGCCATAGTTGACTTTTCATGACACTAATCCCCAATCCTTTTTTGTGCTTCTTGGGTAACGAGGAAAGGTACATGCATATCACGAATGGCGTCAACCCGTCATCAGAGCGGGTTCCTTTGGTCGTTGATGACATCAAACGCTATATCTAAGGCCATTTTTCTCATCTCGTGACTGTACGTGTTTGATAGTTTCTCATGCTCGTCAATCACTTTGTTTGACCACGTTTATCTTTTTCTTTCTTTCTTTGCATTTCGTTCGTTGAGATGCTACCCTGGGTGCCCTTGTGGGCGACATCACCTTTGCCCATCTTGACTGTGGAAGAGGTTGGAGGCCTTTGATAAGGCCCATCTAGATGAGGTGGATTGTTGAAGCACCAATTGGTCACACTCGAGAGTATATGTGAGGACATGATACACATTGTTAGTGGGGGAAATTGGTTGCTACAGGAAGATATCACTCCAGTCAAATACGAGAAGGGCTAGTTGGTAGTACATATTGAACTAGTGCAAGCCAATAACACTGTGGTGGAGGGGGATATCGACCGCACTAACTTTAAGGTCGAGCGCTTAAAGGATGAGCTAACTGCCTTGATGGTGGTGGATGTGGAGCATATGAAGAACATCACTCAGTTCGAGGCACGTATGTTGAGGACAAGTTCAAGTTTTTTTTTTGGCCAAGTACTAATGGCCCGTTCGTTTCAAGGAATGGCCACGGATTTGGGCTTACGGATTCCGTAAGCCCATGTTCGTTTGGTGGAATTGGCCATTCCTTGAAAATGGATTCCGGGCGGTCCGGGTAAAAACCTCGGATTTCCTAAGCCCACACGAGTCGGAATCCGGAATCAGCTGCCAAAAGACCAAATTGCCCTCGCCATTTTGAAGAATTTACGAGCGTGCCATCAGCTGATTGATTCTGAAAACATCGACAGCAGGGTTCGAACCTGGGCAGGCATAGCCAAAACAAATTTCAAGTCTGTCTACTTAACCACTAAGACATATCAACAACTGTGTTTTTTATCACCCCTAATTTGTACTATAGAGTTTTGAGTGTTATTTTTATTTAAACTGAAAATTCAAAAAAAATACCAAAATCAAAATCAAAATTAGTATTTAAAATTAAATTAAAATAATAAAACAATTCAATTTAACAATGTTTATATAATGATTTACTAAACTGATTAAGGACAAACCCACGTTCTGTATAATGTATGTGGTGACTAACAACATTTTGTATTATGTATGTAAGATGTATTATGTATGTGGTCATGTTTACATTCTTTATTTTTTTTAAACAGAATTAATAAATTGGTCTTTTTAAAAAAATTAAAAAAAAATCGTTTTTAAATTTATTTTTTTTAATAAACGTTTTTAATATTTTAAAGTTTTATAATTAATTAATACAAATTATTTTTATTATATACTATACATATACAAAGAGGGGCAAATATGTCATTTTACCACATTCCATTCCTTTTCCGTACACAATTCCACCAAAGAAACAACAGAATTCCTTATTCTGTTCTATTCAATTCCACCAAAAAAACAACTTCATATTCTTAACTTCTATTCCTTATTCCCAATTCCTATTCCGTATTCCGTATTCCGAATTCCGAATTCCGTCAAACAAACGCACCGTAAGTACTATATCATTTCAATAGTCGGGCGAGAGTTCGCGTACACAATATTATCCGCAAAAATACATCTAAGAAGAGGGGTTGGGGGTGCAAGCACCCAGTCCTGAGGGCACAACCCGAGCAAAGAATTTTCCGCAATCCAATCCGCACAAGCATTTGCGGATCGAGGAACATACTCCCACGTGACTGCCTGAATCTCAGATGATAAGACAGTCACGTTTGACAAAATTGGAGCAATCCTCCATGCGAAATCTAAACCTGACAAATGATTAATTACATGAGAAGAATCCGACGCAATAATAATAGGCGACCAACGTTGGCTAATCGCCAAGTTGACCGCTGCAAGAACTGCTTCCGCCTCGGCCTCGTCCACGGAAGCTGAAGGTTTGACCGCATCATGACCGTACCCGAGCTGTCCCGGGCAATGACCCCAAGCGCTCCCATATTTGTCTCCGATCTCCACGCTGCATCACAATTAAGCTTAATAGTTCCTTCAGGCGGTCTCGACCATGCAGTGATTGTCTCCACCGATCGGGCCTGTAGAGATGGCGATCTCACCTCCTGCGCTATTCAGGCGATCTCCTGTAATAAGGCATTAATACACGGTTGCCTATTCTCATAAACCAACTTACACCGGGCTTTCCAAACCACCCAACAAACGATCATTGTTTGGCACCAAGCTTGGTCTCTATCTCTCCGGTTCGGTCCGATCCGGCCGATGCTCTAAGGAGCCAATCGTTGATCGATCGCTGGCCACAAAGCACCAAGTCCCCCGGTATAAAGTTCCTCCAAATCTGCATAACCCATGGACACCCAAACAGAAAGTGTTCCCTTGTCTCCTCAATGCCACACGCCGAACATAGGGGCGAGACTTGCATACCTCTCCTACTCAAATTGTCACTCGTCGGGAGGACATCCATAGCCAATTTCCACATAAAAGCCTTGATTTTAGGCCAAACCTGAGCTGCCCAAAGAAGTGGCCATACCTTTGCGATGGCAGGCCTAGGTCGTTGGTTGAGGTCGACGAGAAGATGTCGCCCTTCGACATGTAGGGCATGGTAGGCCGATCACACCGAGACCGAACCGTGTCTCGTGTGCGGCCAAAGCAACCTGTCGGGAAATACATCGATCGGTATAGTAACATTAAGAACAACTTCCACGTCATCGTGTTGACCCTCTGTCGAACAATATGCTCCCTCCATGACCGAGTATCCCCATCGAGCCACTCCGCCACCGTCTCCGACCCCAACTGCGGACCCTCTTCCCTAGGCCGAACCCGAAAGGACCGTTGAAGAGGAACCCATGGGTCCAGGAAAGGCCTAATGATACGACCATCCCCTAGAGCCCACATACCCTTTTCTCTGATGACCTCCCGACCCTCGAGGAGGCTCGACCAAGCCCACGAAGCCCTACTCCCCACCGAAGCCTGCAAGAATGATGCGTGTTGAAAGATTTCATCTCCCGAAAACCGTACCCACCCTCATTTTTAGGTGAAGTCATCGACCCCCAATTTTTCCAATGGATCTTCCTAGCATCATCCCGTGACCCCCACCAGAACCGAGCGATGAGTGCGTTGATTTCATTACACCAAGTGATGGGAAGCCTGAAAATTTTCATAACGTATGTCGGGATGGCACTGAGGACGGCTTTGATGAGGAACTCTTTCCCGGCTTGGTTGAGCAACCCGTTTCTCCAACCCTGTATCTTGTCCCGGATTCGCTCCTTTAGGTACGCAAGAGCATCCTTCTTTGACCTGCCCCAAACCGTAGGTAATCCTAAGTAGAAGCCCGGGTCCCTTGTTTGTGGCACCCCAAAGAGGGATGATATCTCGGTCTTGTGATGTTTCTCGGCCGCTGAGTTGAAGAAGAGGGTGGATTTGGCCAGATTGATCTTCTGACCCGAGTCACGGCAATATGAAAGAAACACATGCTTGAGGTTGCGGGCCTCTTGAATCGATCCCTTGAGGAAAAATAAGGAGTCGTCCGCGAAGAAGAGATGCTGAATTTCCGGGCATCCCCTCCTCGGACGAATCCCCCGAATATGACCCCTTGCTACCTGTTCCTCAAGCAATCTCGATAGAACATCAGTAACCAAAATAAATAGATAGGGTGAGAGTGGATCACCCTGTCTGAGGTCGCGCGATGGTATAATGGTGTCTGTCGCCCTCCCATTTACCATTACTCTGTAGGTTACCGTGGATATACATGCCTCGATCAGCTTCACCCATTTGTCCCCAAAGCCCCTTCTTCGAAGACTCTCGAGCAAAAAATATCATTCTATCCGGTCGTATGCCTTCTGCATATCTATCTTGAGAGCGCATTCCGACCTCCCGTGAGAAGTCCTCGGCCGACCCCTCGTCTTGAGATAATGAAACATCTCGTGAGCTATGATTATGTTGTCTGGTATTCTCCTGCCTGAAACGAACGCACTTTGACACGAGGTGATAAGTTCTGGCAAATAGGCTTTAAGCCTATTCGCCAGAACCTTTGAAATGACTTTGTATGCAAAGTTACACAGGATAATCGGGCGATAATCAGAAGAACACAAAGGGTTTGCAATCTTGGGAATCAATGTAATGAGAGTTTGGTTAAGAAATGAAGGCATGTTACCTGATGTGAGGAAAGCATTAACGGATGTGATCAAGTCTGAGCCGATTGTGCACCAAATCTATTGGAAGAAGGAACCAGAAAAACCATCCGGTCCCGGTGCCTTTGCCCCTCCCATCTGAAAATAAGCTCTCCTGACCTCCTTCGGAGATGATAACCCCGTCAACGTGTCATTCATATGATCAGCTATTTGATGCCCGATGCACCCTAAGCTGGAGTCGAAACCCTCAATGGTCTGCTCATACAACCTCCCCGACGTGAAAAGCTGCGAGTAATACCCAAACAATTCAGCCCTGATCTGCTCTTCCCTGTCCAACCAGTTTCCATCACCATCCCTAAGCCTAACGAGCTTATTCCTTCTCTGCCTCGCCAAAGTCGTATGGTGGAAGAACTTTGTATTTCTGTCGCCATGCGCAAGCCATTTAACCCGAGACCTCTGCTTCCAGAAAATCTCTTGCCTTTTTCCATAATGCATGTAACTTCGACTTAAGGGCACGTTCCTCGTCTTGCTCCTCGATGTTGTCATTTCGGCCATTAAACCTGCGTAGACTATGTTTGACCCGGTTTACCTCGGCCAAATTGTTCTGTAACTCCGCTTTGCTCCATTTCACAAGAGCGGCCTTGCAAAAGTCAAATTTCCTTCTTAGATCGGTCGGCGTCCGCACCCGGCCTCCCATAAGCCATGAGGTCTGAATAACTTCATGACACTTTTCTTTCTCTAGCCACATATCTTCGAACTTGAATTGCTTGGGCCCTCTCCACTCTTTATGCCGAAGATGAAGGTTTATCGGGGCAAGGTCCGAGCCTATGATGAGATCATGAGTACACATAGTCAAAGGGAATAAGGTGCACCATGATTGGTTAACCAAAACCCGATCCAACCTCTCCCGGATCCGCTCTCCCCCTCTCCTATTGTTGGTCCAAGTAAACATCTGCCCCTTGAACCCCAAGTCCTCGAGGCAAAGGTCTTCTATTAGGCTATTAAACCTGTCAATCTTGTATTGTTCTTTCCGAGCCCCTCTGACCTTCTCCCTATGGTGGGAGATATCATTGAAGTCCCCAACGCATGCCCAAGGCTCCCTTATTTGCTCCCCCATGAACCTAAGTGTTTCCCAATTCTGTGTCCTTCTTGAGAAATTTGAGTCCCCATAAACCCACGTGACTCAGAACTACCCCTACATTCGGCATTAGAGATGGACGTGTCAATGAAGTTCTTTGATTTGCTAAGAACCTGCAAAGACACCTCTTCGGACCACCATAGAGCAAGCCCCCCGCTTACCCCCTCCGGACCAACGTACGTTGCATTCTCCAATCCTAACTGTCTTCTAACCGTCTCACAGTGGGCTTCGTCTTGTTTTGTTTCCATCAGGAAGATAATCTTCGGACGCGAGCCCTTCACCAGGTTTTTTAGGTGGCGAACTGTCAGGGGAGACCCCAACCCCTGACAGTTCCAACTTAGGATGATCATCTAGAACCCGTGGCTGTTTGGGGACAGCCACCGGAACCCTTGCTTCTTGTGATACAAACGTTGTCATTTGTTGTCTCCCGCGTCCCGGCATTTGGTGGTCCAGAACCAGATGGTTGACCTTGGGAGGATGCGGTTCCCCTAGTGACCGAGAGGTGTCCCTGCTGTTCTGTTCGCGCCTCTTGTCCGAGACCACCACCAGACCGCTCCCTGCCCTTCATTTTGCACCCACGGCTCTGTTGGACACAGCCGTAACTGGACCCTGCGAGCCATCCCCATCGGCCCCTTCTCCCACCTTGTAGGTCAGTTCACTAACCAGCTGCCCTGATGTGCCTTTACACTTCCCCAACAGAGAAGACTTCCTGAGGGAATCGGAGAGCCCCCCCGAAGCCTCTCCATCCCCTGTCCCCGATAAGAATTGGACAGGGTCTGGGCCTTGATCAAAATCCGAGCAGAGAGCCAGATTGAGAGACAGGTCACAAGGCACATCATCCTGCTGCACCTCCCCTTCTTCCAAGTCAGGATCGGCATTGAGGTCGAAGAGGATGGTTGAAGGTCTAGAGTTAGACGAGGAGCTTGAGACCTCCACCGACTTTGTCTGTTGAGGCACAAAAGAGTTCATACTCCTCGAAGATAGAGTGGTAGTATGGACCCTCTCTCTCCCAGCCCCACGGCTCTGTCTATCCAAGGGAAGAATGCCTTGAACCTCAGTCGCCTGCCTATCCAGAGCCCTGTTGCTGGCAGCACGACTCAGCTGCTGGACCCCCTGCCTCGAATTGCTGCAGGCAGGTCCCGAAGCCACAGCTCTACGCCTTCCCATCATGAGATCCTCCCATGATCTCTTCCCCGGGTCCCTGCTGATTGCAGGTCGATTTGCCACTCCCCTATTAAAGCACCAAGTGACCGTCTTAGGCCTCACCCCCGTGGTCCATGGACCATACCGGGGAAAGTCTTCGGCCTCATCAGCCACCATAGGTTCGTTACACACCTTTGAGCTGTGGCCGACCCTCCCACAACCATAGCAGATATCTGTGAGCCTTTCGTACTTAATAGAAGCCCACTTCTTTTGTTCCCTGGAATCGACCCATTTGAATCTCGGCATAAGAGGCTCGGTGATATCAACATCCACTAATAGCAGCAGGAAAGTTCTCTATTTCATAGTTCGGTCATCCTCAATGCTGATGCAATTCCCCACACTGTTGGCTATACATGTTGCATTCTGCTCATTGAACATCTCGAAACTTAGCCCAGGTACCTGCACCCACATTTGCATTCTACCAAAGTCTATATCCGCAACAAATGTTTGGGCAGGGCACAATTTCAAATTCAGGCATCTCCCATGTACCGACCACAGTGACAACTCTAGGATCTGATCCCTATCTCTAGCACTTTCGAAATCAAACAACATCATAGTTTCCGTTACCTCAGTAATTCTCACAGGGCCGAACCTACCCCACGCCTCCTTCAACACACTCCTCACGATGTTGTTCTTATAGTGCTTCTCCGAAACCAGATTTCCGAGCACCCTTGCCTCTGATTCCCGATTAGCACCTTGCAGTGCAGTCGGCACCATTCGCAACATGGTGATCCCTGGTGGCCTGCCTCCATCCGAGTTGGTGATGTATGCCATCGGCACCAATCCGTCTAGACAAGATCACACGGGTCTTTGCCAACCTGCACACAGGAGAGAAAAAGCAGATACAGAGAAAGGAGAAGAAAAGGAGGTTTACTGGTTTTAGGGTTCGTGGAATGTCCTTCTCGAATCGCTCGATTGCGGATGAGATTGGTGGAGCTGGTACCATCATTTTAATCGGCGAGCTGAGGGGAACCAGAGGCAGTAATCAATTGGATGATTGCCTATGGATGGATCCTGGCCGGTGTCGCGGAGAAGCTAACGAGCTGGGGCGAAGGAAATCGCCAAATCTCCTAAAGAGATTGCTGAGAGGAAACGCGTCCACGGCACGCGCGCATAGTGTTCTCTTGAATTATGTTAGATCTCTTAGGGCGCACATCGGGGGGTGTATCAGGCATTTTACCACTTTCAGGGGAATTCTCTTCAGAGGTCGGAGATTCCTTCAAGTCCAGATTGAAGAGATAGTGGAGGTTAACCCTAAGTTTTTCCCTTGACCATAGGTAGTCTATTCGGGGTTTCGCCGAGTATGAGTTTAAGATGGTTTAGTCTCGGTCAACGATTGATTGCATTAGGAATGAGGGGAAGCTCCTGAAGGGATGAATACGTCATGCCTAAGGACGTTAGTTCTCTCGCTCATGAAGATGATTCTGCTCCACCAACCACTTACACTCTGTAATAGGTTTTTGTAACTCTTTTTGTTTCTTTGTAAGGACTTGTTGTTGGATGAATATATTTCTTATTTTGTTCATTCTCTCTTTGACTCTTTTCCTTTGCATTGTGTTCTCTTTTGTTTGTGACTTTGATTTAGGTAGACAGTCCAAGAGTGATTTGCGAGGGGTAGTTTGGTCAAGAGATTTTCTCACCATTGGTGCTTGTACATGAGAGATGGTGATTTGAAAATCACCTATTCCCTTTTCGTGCCCTTGTCTCAAGTTTTGTATTTGTTACTTGGATGAGGGAACAATGACTTGTAAGTTAATTGGTCTTCTTACACTTTTATTAAGTCTTTTATATCTATTTCGTGGATATGACGGCATGACTTATAATTCTATCAGACAACGTTAAACTCTTTTGCTAAATCTTTTATTTTTATTCCTCTGATAAGTAAACAATGACTTGTAAGTTAACTGGTCTCCTTTTGATCCTTTGCCCAAGTATTATATTAAGGTTTGTAGGATAGTGGTTGTCACCAATCTTTTATGCAAGAATATGTTAACACAAACTTTAATCATGTTCCATGCATACAAAAATAGATTCTTTACATTGAAGGGAAATACTAGGTTATGGTTTTCAGGTTTGTAAATTAATCTTGTCTTAATACCATACCTCCTACAACGAACTGGAGAGCGTTGACTTGAGGATTGAAGTAACATGAAATGGTTAGCTCATGCATCCTTGTATGTCCTCTTATGCCCAACGTCTCTCATTTGGTAGATCTAAATTTGTCCTTCGCTTCAAGGTATTCGCAATTTCATTGAAGTGTTTAGTTCTGCACGGGCAAACGACAATCTTTATTAAGGTGATTGCTTCTAGCGCAAATGCTTGGCTGGAGAGTGTTTCCCCGTGTATCTTGCTTGGGTATCGCTCTGAGTGCCCTTATGACATTGTCGAGTTCCTTTGACCAGTTTCCTCCGATGGCGTTTATTTTTTTCTTTAGTTCTGAGAGGATTGTTTTGTTGAATAATGGGAAAAGTATGAAATTGCACCCCGGATGTTTGCAACAATTGGTAATTGCACCCATGATGTTTGTTCTTACACCCGTATGTTTCTGTTTGTTTGTAATTGAGCTTTTCCATCCAATTCAAACAGTAACCGTTAAATAAATGTCATGTGCTGTCCATGTGCCATAAACCTAACCTGATATACCTAAAATACCCCAGCCTTTTTAATTAAGTGTCCAAGCCTATCTTCTTATTTCATTGTTCGTCTTCCCATTTCCACCCCCCACCGAAGTCTGAAGTTGAAGTTCCACGCCCGAGTTCATCTACAGCGACAAATGAATTCGCCGTTGCTAATGACTGCAGATGTAAACACTAACAGCAAAAACGTGCTTTGGCCTGCCATGGATGCAGTTTCTTTAGTTAACAGAGGAAGGTACCAGCATGGATGCAGTTTCAAAGAGCTCAGTCAAAAACGTGCTTTGGCCTGCCATGATGTGATCTTTGGCACCCATTCGTACAAAAATTCTGTCCACGGGGGATAACTCAAAGCTTTCTGCAGGCACGTCTGCACCTATCTGGAGAAACACACATATCAGTAAATGAAGAGGAATAAAGGAAGCAGCAAAATCCTCCGTAGGCAAAAATAAATCTCACTTGTGCCAATATCACAGCTAAGCAAACTTGGCGGAGGAGAGTGGATTTTCCACCCATATTGGGGCCGGATAGAAGGATAAACCGAGCACTATTGCCACCAATATCAATGTCATTCGGCACAAATGTACCCTTCCCTAACGAATCAGTTCTCAGGACAGGGTGTCCCAAGCTCTTTGCGGATAAGTGTGGAACTTTGGAGTTGACAAAAGTTGGACGACACGTGGGTCCCTCGAAGAAGTCGCTTGCAATTGCCAAACTGATCAAGACATCTAGCTCTGTAACATATAAAATAGGAAAGAAGTAAACTTGGTTCACAGTTTCTACTTAATAGAAAGAAAATCACAGAAAATTAATAGCAAAAAGTACCTTTTTGGATGAACGGAGCTCATATTCACGGGGAACATTTCTACGCAAATCTTCAGGCACTTCTAGTAGGTACGCATCTTTTCCAATTGTGACATAACTGATCTGCAATGGTAATAAAAGGTATCAGCAGGCAATACCAGGTGTTAATAAATGATGCAGTAGTCTAGACTCGGCATTTTCCAAAATTCCACTGAGAGATGAGCATGCTTGACTCAATATTTCACAGCCACGTACAGTTGATATGAATTCAAGGAGCTGTTTCTTTGCTGCATCTTCATACAAGGTTATTTTATTTGCATTTCTTCCACAAGCTTCACTGCATTACGAATGTGAACTATGAATAGCCTTGAAGACAGTTTCTTTTCCTAACAACATGAGCATGTAAATGTGCTAATCAGGCCATGTCGCCATAAATAAGCTTACCTGCTTGCATAAAGAAGATGGTCGTTAAGCATGTCACAATTAGGTGTCAGGTATAAAAAGAACATCATACACACCCTTAAATCTACTACAGCATCCTGCCGTTCCTTGATTGATTCTGCATTATATAAAGGCCTTGCTAGCCATGTCTTGAGAAGCCTTTTCCCACATGCTGTGACACAATGGCTTAATTGTGCAAATAGAGTCCTACATCAGCAACAAAACTAGACGTGTTGGTGACTCATAATATATATAGTTAAATATTTAACAATTATCCAGAAAGAAGCAGTTACCCAGTAGCATCTCCATTTCCGCTATTCTCAAACATCTCAAGATTATCCATAGCAGCTGCATCAAGAACCAGATGCCGTTGGGCAAGATCAGCAAATCCAGAAAAAGGGAGTGATTCAAATGTAGCAAATCTAATCAACGTCTCATCCAGAAAAGCTTAGGGGTAAATTGGTCATTTAACATGGCATCAGTTCAAATTTAACGACGACACGTGCCCTTCACATGACACTTAACGGGATTTTTTAACGTTGGGTGCAATGACCAACAAAATGTAACATACGGGTGTAAATAATTGCAGCAAAAAAAATATAGGTCCAATGACAAAAAATTGCAAACATCCGGGTGCAATTTCATACTTTTCCCTTGAATAATTCAACTTAGCCATTTGTTTGCTGAAGATGCACTGATTTGGAGTGATGTTCGATGTGCAGTTCTTAAAAGATTCATTTAATTTATTTTAAAAAAAATTGAGGTCCGTTGTTGTTGATTAGGATCATGTGGAGACCATATCTGGAAAACATATTCGAAACATAATGACTTGGAATTCAGTGGTTAATTTGTGAGGGATTTTGCTTTGATCCATATGGAGAAGTAGTCAATTCCTACTACGACTTGTGTTATTTGCCTCGTGTTAATTGGGATGAGTCCCAGTATGTCAATGCACCATCATGTGAATGACCATGCATTCCAATTGGGTTCAGCATGGTTGGTAATCGTCCGATCTTTGGCGAGAAGGTTTGTGAGTTCTCACATTTTGTGCTAGTATAGCGACTTCTTTGTTCATTGTGAGCCATCAATAACTCTAACTAAGGGCTTTTGCACTATGGATTGGGCACCTTCATGACACGCAACTACCTCTTCGTGAGTTTCTCTTACAACCCTTTATGTTTCCGTAAGGGCGATGCATCATAGGTAGGGTGTTGAGCATCCTCATTTGTACAGATCCTTGTCAATGATTAGGTAGCTTGGTGTAGCTCTTCAGATTAGGTATAATCTTTGTTGTCAAATAATTGTAGATTCCTATCATCCAACTGATTCATTTTTCAAGTTGCACACTTAATCTTTATTTTCAATGACTGAGTAAATATATCTTTACATGAGAAGATTTCATGTGAATGAATTCCTTCAAAGACGAGATTGCTCAGTGAGTCAACAAGTTAATTAGTCTCCCTTGGTATGTCTTCGATTGAGAAGTTTTTGATATCTTTGATGATTTTTTTCGCGATATTCATGCACTCCTTTATCCTTTTCCCCTTTGTCATGTATTCTCCCTTGACCTAGTTGACCAATAACTGGGAATCATATTTTACTCTGAGTGACGTTATGCCTAACCATTTTTCTAGTCGAAGGTCGATGATCAAGCATCATATATGGGTTCTTTATTCGTTGCTTTAAACGTGAGGAAGATCATATATTTCAAGGGATTGACTATTAATGGGGTAAGGACTAGTCTGACCTCTTGTTCGTCTTTGAAGGATAACCTGTATGTATGCACTTCCCATGGTTCTACTTCGTTTTACTTTTTTGCCTGAGTTTTCGACTATGAAGTCCGCGAGTGCTACTCTTTTTATGACAGTCTTTGATGTAAAATTGATTCTAAATTCACTTAGCTCAATTGCCTATTTCACCATCATTCATGAAACGTTTGGCTTTTGTAGGAAGTTTTTAATAGGTTTGCTGGTTAAGAACGTTATTTTGTGGGCGGACATATGGACATAACTTTTGAGCAGCAATGATTAATGCATAAATGTATTTATCAATCTCGATATATTTCCTTTCGGTTGAAGCGGATAATTAGCTTACATAGTATACAGGGAATAAGATATTGACATTCTCCTTCACAAGAACTACGTTAACTACCACATTTTTAATGCTTAAATATAAAAATGGAATCTCTCTGGGAACATGCATTGCGAGAGCAGATATGGATTGCATGTGCTTTATGAGTTCTTGAAAGGCTCTCATACGTTCAACTTGGATTGGAAGCGATTTATTACAACGTTGACCTTTCAAGCACTGAACTTCCTTGTGGCTTGTCATGAACTTCATCTCTTTGACCACCTTCAACTATTGTAGGTTGGCATCGATCCCACATTCACTCACTATGGAATCCTAATAATATTTGTTGGTTTTACCTTGAATGTTCATTTAGAAGGGTTGATCAGTATGTTGTGCAGGCGCATGCATTCAAAGTTTTGTTAGAGGTCATATACATACAACTCGCCTTTGATAAATTTAACAATAATGTTTTCCACGTTGGCCTCTATGATTCTCCCCGGCATGTTCTTCAAGAGTTTCTTGACCATTCTTTGGCAGGTGGCCTCCTCGTTAACTAGTGCAAAGGGTAAAACGTTTGTATCAGAGTATCTCGTTCCCAGTATGAAATGTTGTGTAAGCCTCATTGTTTGGATGCATTCTAATTTGGTTTTAGTCTGAATAGGCATCCATGAAACTCAACATATCATGTCCCAACATCACGTTTTTTTAGTTTATCTATTTAGGGTGGTGGGTGGCTTCCTTTTGGAATGTCTTGTTAAGGTTCCAGAAGTCTACTAACATTCGCCACTTCCCTTTTTTCTTCACCGTGACTAGTTTTGGTACTCGATTATTGAAGCGAATATCTTTGACGAAGCCAGCTTTTAGTAGTTTTTGGCCTCACCGACAACCTTTTGGCATCCCATAAATCCATCATTTTATTGTTATGAGCAATTGATTTAATGGTGGGATCGATCTTCAACTCATGGGAGATGTTCTTCGTGTTGATGCATGGCATGTTGCTAGGCTCCCACTCGAAAAAGCCTTCGAACACCTTGAGGAGTGTTTTCATGGCGGAGTTATGATTGGAGGTTGTGTGGCTTCAATTGTTACCTTTTAATCAAACTCGCACACCTCTACCATGACCAGGTCTTTAACCGGTGAAGGCATGGATTTTTTCCTCCCTTGGACCTACTTCAATTTTGATGGCAAAGGTTTCTCACTGATTTTTCCTTCTTATACAATTAACATAGAATCATCTTGAGGTGAGTTGTTCTTATAGGACTTCTCTAATCCTGTGATGTTTATAGAATCTGCACGATATCACATTGATCATTCCCCTCTTCTACTACGAAGAACTAAGTTGTGCCTGATCTACTTGTAGGGATTTTGGTCGCGGAAACGGTGAGTGTCTACATTATTTTATTACCACAACATTCTTTAAGAAAATCTTTTAGAACAGGTCTTCAATGTCTCTCTTCAAGATTTTACAGTCATTGGTCTTATGGTCTTTCGTCTTGTGGTATCAACAAACCTTGATTAGGCCGCATCCCATAGGCGCATTGTTCTTGGACTCTGGGGCTTCACCTATAAGTGCTTCTTCATCTTGAATAAAATGGTTGATACTTCTTTGTTTACGGGAGTGGAATAGTCACGTATCTCTCTTCGAGGATTGTTTTATGGTCTCAGGCTCCATTACCTCTTCCTTTCTTTCTTCGTATCTTCCAGCTTTTGCTCTCGTGCTAGTGCAGGAGGGTTTGCTGCCATGTCTTCCCTTTATAGATCTATATACCTTTGACTTTGATGATGAGCTCTTCTATAGTAGGTTCAGAGTCTTGTAAAAGATGCGGTATATCGTCTTCGCCAATTTTTTGGTCTATCTCGCTAATGCATATGTGGAACCAACCATGAAATGCGGTTAAAGTCTCGCTCGACTATTGTCATATGTCGTTCAAGGCGACCACACTCCTCAATAATTGTCACTCACCCGTGTGCCTTTATATGAACTTCAAATTGGGGTTATCCAAGGAGCTAACGAACATTGGTGGTAGCCCGGATAACCGTGAGGAGGTTGTGTCTGACAATGTTGAGAGGAACAACAATGCAATGTGGTCATCGTCGAGGTTCTTCCTCGGAGGGAGGCTTAATGAATAGGGATCTCTCTCGCCACCACATCATTTGGAATTTTGATCATAACCAAGTAGGTAAAGAATGGATGGGATGCCTATTCTCACACGATGGTACTTACTGCTCCCCTTGCTTCTTGTTGATTAATTAACAACTTGGTCAAGGATGAATAGTGATTTATTAGGCATCTTGGGTAATAAAGTTGCGCCCTTGTTGAAAATAGTGTCATGCTTGCTCTTTGTTGTGTTGGTATATTTGGAAGAGAGGAGTGGAACAATGAACTCATTCGGACGCTAAAGGTTGCCTCTCGTTTGGGTCGAGGCACAGAGTTTTGCTTCTTTGGGAAAGCATTTGGAAATTGCGTCAACGTCTCTTGGTAGGGGAATGCTTGACAATTGGCGTATTCTAGGAACATATCCAAAACGGAAAGAATCTCAGGTGTGGTTGGAGTAAGGTCTTTGAACTGGGGAAATGAGCCTACCGGTTGATGTGGAGGAAATTGTGCAAAGGAGGCGACTGGGGAAATGAGCCTACCGGTCTTGATGAGTCAATATTGTTCCTTTAGCTTTTTATTGATAATCTCCTCTACTTGCTCCATAGTAAAGAAAATGGGTTGGTTACTTCACAAAGTCTTCTAGAGGCATACGTTGAAGGTAACTCATACAGGTTGAACTTTGTAGGTCGGACCCAAGATTACTAGAAGCATGAGCAGGATGCCCGATGTGGATTCTTGCTCTTTCTGAACATGTTCATCTTCCCTCGAGTGTGTTGGACAAGTAGTCCCTCTAACCTAAAAGGCTTGGCATTTCATATAGTTTAGAGGATTAACTAAGGGTATAGGTGGTAATTGGTGGCTTGTCGGGCATGTACCATATGGTCATTGATGGACAACAGAAGACTGGGTCAGCTAGCAGTTTACATGATAAGCCGTTTCAGAAGTGGCTTTTTGAGGTGGCTCGTAAATCACCAGTTAGAGGTTTCTAGAGATGTCTGATTTGTGACCTGTTTTTCCTAGTTGGTGCTACAACGAGTATGCATGTTATGATTTTTTGAGCAGGTTCCCATAGACGATGTCAATGTTTGAATAAGGTTCGTCTGAATCTGAAAATTTTGTCGGGAGTGTTAGGAACATCCTTCAAGTCCTTGCATTCTCTAGTAGGATCCTTGCCCTCGTCGATACGAGAAGGACCAATGTAAGCATTTTCCATTAAATTCTAGAGAGATTTCACCTCATCCTAGGGAAATTTGGAGTCGACCGCCTTGATATCATCGACTACCACTTGAAGGTACGCAACAATCTCAAATTTCATTACATCCATGGCAGAGTTAACACAAGTACTTAGACTTGTTCTAATCCTCAACCGTCGTTTTCAGGCTCGTGATTGCCTCACTCAAATTAAGCTTTTTCAACCAATAGCAACTCCTCAGCCGCGAGACGATCATGATGAGCGTAGGTCTCATTCTTCTTGGTGACAGTCTTCTTTAGGAAAGTTAGATGTTGAGCCATCTCTACCTAATCCTGGTTGAGATCCGGATAGGCCCTTGTTGCAACCTCCTCAACCTTAGCCTTGCTCTTATCTAAAAATGACAATGCCTCATCCCTCGAGGACACCTCTTGCAAAAGATGCCTTTCCCACTCCTCCCACTCTGCCACCTTGGCCTTCAACTCTCCAAACTCTGAGGGATTAAACCTGTAAGCTTTATAAGACTCCAGTTTAAGGGTCAAGTCACCTTAAGCATGGGCTAAATAACTCACCATACATATGAGGAATGATTGCTAGCAAACGAGCTGCAGCAAGAGAGCAAGGGATTAAAAACGTATCCTTATAGAAACTATGCATATAAAAAGAATACTTACCAAATCAAGACGTGTGAAATGTGACGTTATGGCCTCCTCTACAGCATCAATCTCCAAAGGCATCTCGTGCCTATCCCATTTTGGAATAACCCTGTTCAGCATATCCATACACATGTCAGGGTTATTCTATCCGAAATCCACAGATAATGTGTCCAAATCCTCTTTGGGGGGGGGGGGGGGGGTAGCCGCCTTTGGAGGTTTATTAAAGTTCATCATGCCAAAATACTTACCAAGGAAGGGTACCCTGGTTTGGCATGATTTCTTACTCTTAGGACCGCACTCGGTCCCCTATCAACCTCGACCTTCTTCTCCCGTGGAAGAACTTCCTCTAGGCGAGAGGTAGCAGGAGAGTCACTAAAAAAAACTCCTCGATTGTTGGAGCCTTTTTCCCCTTAGATATCCTTTGGATGTTCAGCAACTCCCTTGGAACACCTGTCACGTTAGGAAGGTCACCATGAAATGTCGTAAACCATGTCACAAAGGGGCTCATACCTGTATAATTGGTTTTCTTTGGTGGCCCTCGAAACATGTTCTCCTCTATATGACTCATCCATCCATAGAGTGCTTTTGAAAGTATATCAGACAAATAATTACCTCGATGAAGTCTTTCAACCTCGATTGCTTACATGGCAAGAGGATCTGCACGAGACCTCACCTCCGTGGAAGGGACCTTATTGAGACCAGGAGTATTCTTAGCCCTCTTCGTCGAACGACTAGACTCAAACGTAGGAGTGTCTCCATACTTCATCTTCTAAGACTGATGAATAGGGGGATGAGATAGATCGAGTGATGCCTTCGTTGAGGACAACCCTGCTTTAACTTGATTCAAAAAAAGGAAAAGTATTTTAGGATATCCAGTACCTATAAAACAATAAAATGAAATGAAATCAAAAGTTTACCTAGTCAACAGAAGGAGGAGGCGTGGCTTTAGTGCATCAATTGATAATAACTTCTTGAAAGCATGCTTTCAATGACAACGTAAGAAATTGTGGATGATGCTCCTATCGCTCTCAGAAATCTCACTAAATAGAGGGGTGGCATCCTTGAGATGTTGAAGGAGTATTTAGGATACCCCTCTTTTGTAAAAGAAGTAAAGTTTCTTACAATTGCTATTAGATGAGTGGAAGTCATCAACGATCCTGAAATTGACTTCCCATATCTATCCTTAAGGGTGGTACTCCTTGAACTTGGGCCATCGTGGCCGAATGTAATGGTAGTGGCTGACATTCACAAACAGTTTATTAAAGCAAAAAAAATGTGGGAGGGAATATGTCCAGTCATGGCACACATACATGATGTGAAAACCAACCCACCTCCAAAGAGCATTAGGTACAAACAACGTTTAAGCAATGTGATAATGCTTGCACAACTCCTCCAAATCTCTGCAAATGGGAAACCACAAATCTACATCTATCTTAGCGGTATATAAGTCTTCTCATCCCTTAGAAAATGAAGCCCTAAGTTGTGATACCTTGACGCCTGGGACTCCCCTAAACAACCAAAGGCCACGACACACTTAACAGGTCTAGCTTCAACTCGTTTTCCTTAACTTATAAATGAGAAAGGATAGAACATAAACTAAAATTTAAAGACACGAGACATGAATAAAACAAAACGACTAAAAATGACTAGGGTTAAAATCTCACCAATGGGTAAAAGACAATGAACGACAATCACACCCTTGTATGAACCCTAGAAGTGGCAGCAGTAGCATAAATAATCCTGTTCTAAATCATTACGAATCGCAAAGGTATACCCTATCCTAAGAAATTAAGAAACCTTCGAAAGGGATATAGAAAACGTGAAAGGATAAAGAGTATTATCACTCGAAAACCTTGCTGAGAAAGAAATTCGAAAGGCAAGAAAGATAGAACTGGTTCAAAATGAACATTTAAGAAAGGGAGGGAAACAAAAAGACCAGTGGAATTTTTTAAGAAATCTCCAAAAGAAAACAAAAGAAGCGGAAAAGATGCAAAGGGCCTCTTACTCTAAAGAAAATCCCGTAGGAAAAAAAGAACGGACGTGTGAGATGGTCACCTAGAATCAATCCCCCGACCAAATCTAGTCGTTACACTAAATCTTATCGCATACAAACAAATTAAAGATACCAGATAGAACTATTCACGATTCTCACATCAACTAATTTGCATTTAGTTCATTCAAACACTATACTAACTTAAGCATTGGAGGGATCTGGAGAAACACTTCCACCATCCCTTCTAGCAGGTCAAGTAGCTCCTGGTCCGGTCTTTCGACGAGTCCGCTAAAGAAAGTACACATCACAATACTTGTAAGGAGTTTTTCCGACCATGTTAAATCTCGATCCAATAATGTAGGATAGGTAAACGAAGATTTTAATAGTTTTGCTCATCATGTAGGTTAACTGGAAATAACAAAAGAGGATGTAGTCAGGATTCAGGTTAAAGTAAAGCCATGAATGAAGGAATCCATATCAATTCGGAAAAATGCGTCTCAACCACATGTTTTGTGTCATGTTTGATATTTGAGTCTATTACGATGTAAGTGATGTCACAAGCAGAGGATTCCCAATAAGCAGAAGGATCTAATCAGAGGCTTGTCAAGAAACGTACCCTAGAAGAAAAAATGGAAACCGATGAAAAGAATACTGGAGATGTTCTTCCAGTTGAACATGTGTAGCTTCAATTCGTTTACCTTAACTTCTAAAGGAGAAAGGATAGAACATAAACTAAAATTTAAAGACATGAGACATGAATAAAACAAAGCGACTAAAAATGATAGGGGTCAAAATCTCACCAATTGGTAAAAGACCATGAACGACAATGGCACCCTTGGATGAACCATACAAGTGGCAGCAGTAGCATAAATAATCTTGTTCTCAATCATTACGAATCGCAAAGGTATACCCTATCCTAAGAAATTAAGAAACCTTCGAAAGGGATATAGGGAAGACAAGAAAACGTGAAAGGATAAAGAGTATTATCACTCGAAAACCTTGCTGAGAAAGAAATTCGAAAGGCAAGAAAGATAGATCTGGTTCAAAATGAACATTTAAGAAAGGGAGGGAAACAAAGAGTCCGGTGGAATTTTTTAACAAATCTCCAAAAGAAAACAAAAGAAGCGGCAAAGATGCAAAGGGTCGCTTACTCTATAGAAAAACCCACTGGAAAAAAAAAAGAACAGACATGTGAGATGCTCACCTAGAATCAATCCCCCGACCAAATCTAGTCGTTACACTAAATCTTAACGCATACAAACAACTTAAAGATACCAGATTGAACTATTCACGATTCTCACAGCAACTAATTTGCATTTAGTACATTCAAACACTATACTCACTTAAGCATTTGAGGGATATGGAGAAACACCTCCACCATCCCTTCTAGCAGGTCAAGTAGCTCCTGGTCCGGTCTTTCGACGAGTCCGCTCAAGAAAGTACACATCACGATACTTCTAAGGAGTTTTTCCGACCATGTTAAATCTCGATCCAATAATGTGGGATAGGTAAACGAAGATTTTAATAGTTTTACTCATCATGTAGGTTAACTGGAAATAACAAAAGAGGATGTAGTCAGGATTCAGGTTAGAGTAAAGCCATGAATGAAGGAATCCATATCAATTCGGAAAAATGTGTCTCAACCACATGTTTTGTGTCATGTTTTATATTTGAGTCTATTACGATGTAAGTGATGTCACAAGCAGAGGATTCCCAATAAGCAGAAGGATCTAATCAGAGGCTTGTCAAGAAACGTAACCTAGACGAAAAAATGGAAACCGATTTAAAGAATATTGGAGATGTTCTTCCAGTTGAACATGTGTAGCTTCAACTCGTTTACCTTAACTTCTAAAGGATAAAGGATAGAACATAAACTAAAATTTAAAGACATGAGACATGAATAAAACAAAGCGACTAAAAATGATAGGGGTCAAAATCTCACCAATTGGTAAAAGACCATGAACGACAATGGCACCCTTGGATGAACCATAGAAGTGGCAGCAGTAGCATAAATAATCTTGTTCTCAATCATTACGAATCGCAAAGGTATACCCTATCCTAAGAAATTAAGAAACCTTCGAAAGGGATATAGGGAAGACAAGAAAACGTGAAAGGATAAAGAGTATTATCACTCGAAAACCTTGCTGAGAAAGAAATTCGAAAGGCAAGAAAGATAGAACTGGTTCAAAATGAACATTTAAGAAAGGGAGGGAAACAAAGAGTCCGGTGGAATTTTTTAACAAATCTCCAAAAGAAAACAAAAGAAGCGGCAAAGATGCAAAGGGTCGCTTACTCTATAGAAAAACCCATTGGAAAAAAAAAGAACGGACATGTGAGATGCTCACCTAGAATCAATCCCCCGACCAAATCTGGTCGTTACACTAAATCTTAACGCATACAAACAAATTAAAGATACCAGATTAAACTATTCACGATTCTCACAGCAACTAATTTGCATTTAGTACATTCAAACACTATACTCACTTAAGCGTTGGAGGGATATGGAGAAACACCTCCACCATCCCTTCTAGCAGGTCAAGTAGCTCCTGGTCAGGGCTTTCGACGAGTCTGCTCAAGAAAGTACACATCACGATACTTCTAAGGAGTTTTTCCGACCATGTTAAATCTCGATCCAATAATGTGGGATAGGTAAACGAAGATTTTAATAGTTTTGCTCATCATGTAGGTTAACTGGAAATAACAAAAGAGGATGTAGTCAGGATTCAGGTTAAAGTAAAGCCATGAATGAAGGAATCCATATCAATTCGGAAAAATGTGTCTCGACCACATGTTTTGTGTCATGTTTGATATTTGAGTCTATTACGATGTAAGTGATGTCACAAGCAGAGGATTCCCAATAAGCAGAAGGATCTAATCAGAGGCTTGTCAAGAAACGTAACCTAGAAGAAAAATTCGAAACCGATGAAAAGAATATTGGAGATGTTGTTCCAGTTGAACATGTGTAGCTTCAACTCGTTTACCTTAACTTCTAAAGGATAAAGGATAGAACATAAACTAAAATTTAAAGACATGAGACATGAATAAAACAAAGCGACTAAAAATGATAGGGGTCAAAGTCTCACCAATTGGTAAAAGACCATGAACGACAATGGCACCCTTGGATGAACCATAGAAGTGGCAGCAGTAGCATAAATAATCTTGTTCTCAATCATTACGAATCGCAAAGGTATACCCTATCCTAAGAAATTAAGAAACCTTCGAAAGGGATATAGGGAAGACAAGAAAACGTGAAAGGATAAAGAGTATTATCACTCGAAAACCTTGCTGAGAAAGAAATTCGAAAGGCAAGAAAGATAGAACTGGTTCAAAATGAACATTTAAGAAAGGGAGGGAAACAAAGAGTCCGGTGGAATTTTTTAACAAATCTCCAAAAGAAAACAAAAGAAGCGGCAAAGATGCAAAGGGTCGCTTACTCTATAGAAAAACCCATTGGAAAAAAAAAGAACGGACATGTGAGATGCTCACCTAGAATCAATCCCCCGACCAAATCTGGTCGTTACACTAAATCTTAACGCATACAAACAAATTAAAGATACCAGATTAAACTATTCACGATTCTCACAGCAACTAATTTGCATTTAGTACATTCAAACACTATACTCACTTAAGCGTTGGAGGGATATGGAGAAACACCTCCACCATCCCTTCTAGCAGGTCAAGTAGCTCCTGGTCAGGGATTTCGACGAGTCTGCTCAAGAAAGTACACATCACGATACTTCTAAGGAGTTTTTCCGACCATGTTAAATCTCGATCCAATAATGTGGGATAGGTAAACGAAGATTTTAATAGTTTTGCTCATCATGTAGGTTAACTGGAAATAACAAAAGAGGATGTAGTCAGGATTCAGGTTAAAGTAAAGCCATGAATGAAGGAATCCATATCAATTCGGAAAAATGTGTCTCGACCACATGTTTTGTGTCATGTTTGATATTTGAGTCTATTACGATGTAAGTGATGTCACAAGCAGAGGATTCCCAATAAGCAGAAGGATCTAATCAGAGGCTTGTCAAGAAACGTAACCTAGAAGAAAAATTCGAAACCGATGAAAAGAATATTGGAGATGTTGTTCCAGTTGAACATGTGTAGCTTCAACTCGTTTACCTTAACTTCTAAAGGATAAAGGATAGAACATAAACTAAAATTTAAAGACATGAGACATGAATAAAACAAAGCGACTAAAAATGATAGGGGTCAAAGTCTCACCAATTGGTAAAAGACCATGAACGACAATGGCACCCTTGGATGAACCATAGAAGTGGCAGCAGTAGCATAAATAATCTTGTTCTCAATCATTACGAATCGCAAAGGTATACCCTATCCTAAGAAATTAAGAAACCTTCGAAAGGGATATAGGGAAGACAAGAAAACGTGAAAGGATAAAGAGTATTATCACTCGAAAACCTTGCTGAGAAAGAAATTCGAAAGGCAAGAAAGATAGAACTGGTTCAAAATGAACATTTAAGAAAGGGAGGGAAACAAAGAGTCCGGTGGAATTTTTTAACAAATCTCCAAAAGAAAACAAAAGAAGCGGCAAAGATGCAAAGGGTCGCTTACTCTATAGAAAAACCCATTGGAAAAAAAAAAGAACGGACATGTGAGATGCTCACCTAGAATCAATCCCCCGACCAAATCTGGTCGTTACACTAAATCTTAACGCATACAAACAAATTAAAGATACCAGATTAAACTATTCACGATTCTCACAGCAACTAATTTGCATTTAGTACATTCAAACACTATACTCACTTAAGCGTTGGAGGGATATGGAGAAACACCTCCACCATCCCTTCTAGCAGGTCAAGTAGCTCCTGGTCAGGGCTTTCGACGAGTCTGCTCAAGAAAGTACACATCACGATACTTCTAAGGAGTTTTTCCGACCATGTTAAATCTCGATCCAATAATGTGGGATAGGTAAACGAAGATTTTAATAGTTTTGCTCATCATGTAGGTTAACTGGAAATAACAAAAGAGGATGTAGTCAGGATTCAGGTTAAAGTAAAGCCATGAATGAAGGAATCCATATCAATTCGTAAATGTGTCTCGACCACATGTTTTGTGTCATGTTTGATAATTGAGTCTATTGCAATGTAAGTGATGTCACAAGCAGAGGATTCCCAATAAGCAGAAGGATCTAATCAGAGGCTTGTCAAGAAACCTAGAAGAAAAATTCGAAACCGATGAAAAGAATATTGGAGATGTTGTTCCAGTTGACCATGTGTAGCTTTAACTCGTTTACCTTAACTTCTAAAGGAGAAAGGATAGAACATAAACTAAAATTTAAAGAAATGAGACATGAATAAAACGAAACGACTAAAAATGATAGGGGTTAACATCTCACCAATGGGTAAAAGACCATGAATGACAATGGCACCCTTGGATGAACCCTAGAAGTGGCAGGAGTAGAATAAATAATCTTGTTCTCAATCATTACGAATCTCAAAGGTATACCCTATCCTAAGAAATTAAGAAACCTTCGAAAGGGATATAGGGAACACACGAAAACGTGAAAGGATAGAGAGTATTATCACTGGAAAACCTTGCACAGAAAGAAATTCGAAAGGGTATTATCAGTGGAAGTTTTTAAGAAATTTCCAAAAGAAAACAAAATAAGCGGTAAAGATGCAAAGGGTCGCTTACTCTATAGAAAAACCCATAGGAAAAACAAAGAACGGATGTGTAAGCTGCTCACTTAGAATCAATCCCCCGACCAAATCTGGTGTTTACACTGAATATTGACGCATACAAACAAATTAAAGATACCAGATAGAACTATTCATGATTCTCACAACAACTAATTTGCATTTAGTACAATCAAACAATATACTCACTTAAGAATTGGAGGGATCTCGAGAAACACCTCCATTATCACTTCTAGCAGGTCAAGTAACTTCTGCTCTAGTCTTTCGACAGGTCCGCTCAAGAAAGGACACATCCCGATACTGTTGGGTATCGATAGTGACAGCCTAGTAAGGAAAAGGCCTCGAAGGCCCAATAACTATAGAGGGGGTAAACCCATTTGAACCGGACCGGCCTCCAGAGAATGGCCCAGAACCGAGCCCAAGGACTCTGAGAACGCCCTGAGTGCTCGCCATTCTTCACTAAGGCCGCGACATCTCACTGCTCGCCATGAGAGTACTCGCCCCGAAGAGAGCCTTGCCTATCTCCTTTGGTCCCACAAAACCGTTAATAAGGAGGTGGCCATGGTATCCTGCGTATCTCGGTCACATATTCACTAAAGATTGGATTTGGTAACTGCCATATCCCACTATCCGAATCTTCAGCAACACAATATACACTAAGATATTCACCTGCCTTATACGGTTCTATCTCTCTTACCCTATAAATACCCTTGCTTTACATACGTTCTTTACGTTTTGAGTTTTATACACACATATACTCATTTAAGCATCGGAGAGGGACCCAGAGACACCCCCTCTGTTGCGCTCCCCTACCTGCAGGTTCACCGGAGTTGAAGCAGAAGCGTCTTCCCAACCTTGTCTGGCATTCAATTCACTGTCAGATCAGCATCTAGGATTTCACGATCAAACATTTGGCGCCGTCTGTGGGAAACGTACAATTCAGCCATGAGAACTCGATCCCAAAGCAACCGTCGGAACCAGACCAGGGAGCGATCCTCAGATAGCTCTGATTCCGCCGCCGCTTCACCGCTTCAACAGGAACCTGCCAGCCGAGCAGGAGTTAATGTTGTTCCTCTGCGGACAGCTCGAGAACATGTCGGTGATTCAAGACCGACCCCCGCTGCTGATCAAAACGAAGCCCCGACACCGCAGACAGTCCACATTGCGGGGCAGGACATTAATTTAACCCCCGAGATGGTCTCCCTGCTGGAAGCCATCCTAGGACAGGCGCGCCGCCAAGCCCCTGCTCCTCAAGAAAACAATCCCTCTGCTCCTAAGGAAAACCACTGCTGCCACAGGGCCCTCACCTTCGGAAGCGGCAAATCCTGGTCCCACTGTGCCTCGGGAGGATCAGGAGATGACGTCAGGTCAGCAGTCCCTACCTCCGGCACACACCAAGGAGCCAGCAGCCGCATATACTGCCAATCCTTCCGGTCCTCCTCCACCCGGAGCCTCTCCCATGTACTGCACTGTGGATCAGATGGATGACCTCCTCAACAAAAGGCTCCAGGAAAGACAGTTGACAGTCGTAGCTCCCTTCAAGGAGCAGTCCGCTCATCCTTTTACCGACGGGCTCGTCGCTATCAAAATTCCGAAGGATGTGGTTGCTCGGGCCATACCTGAGTATAGCGATGGATGAGATTCCACCGTACATGTCAACAAACATGAGGCCTCCCTTCTGGGTAAATCAAACGATCCCAATCACTTGGCTTTGCTATTTCCATCTACTCTTTCGGGTTCGGCTTCGTCCTGGTTCTTCGGCCTCCCTGCAGGATCAATCGGAACTTGGGCAGAGTTAAGAAGCAAGTTCCTGGAAAGATATATGGGCGAGCGCCAGTTGCTGAAGAGCGTGGTCGCCCTTGACTCAGTCAAACAGCAGCCGGGAGAGTCGCTGTCCAATTTCTACGGGCGTTTTCATCAGAACGTCACAGAATTAGATCGCCGAATCTCTGATGGGGAGATCATTCGAGCCTTTTACAGAGGTCTGGATGTGGCCAACAAGGCATCGAGAAAGCTGCGAAACAGCTATCACGTGAAGGAGATTGAGACGTTGGAGGAGCTGGCATCCAGAGCAAAAGGTTTCATAGACCTTGAACGTGCAAACATCGAGGCTAACCTCCTAACGACATCGCTAAGGGTAACCCATGAACCCCGACGCGTTGGTAAGAAGGAGGTAAATAAGGAGAAGAAGGGAAAGGAAAGCAAGCCCCGAGTCGAGTCTCTTCCAGCGCCTCGCCATCCAGAGGTCCCTGAGTACTTTACGCCTTTAAATAGGCAGATGTCAGCGGTACTAGTCGAGATGGAGAGGAGATCCTTGGCGAGGCCACCGATGCCTCGTCGAGGTGGGCTGCCCATGGGCAAGGATGTCGAGAGCTACTGCAGATACCACAAGTGCAAGGGCCACAAGACAGATGACTGCAAGATTTTGAAGCGGGACATAGAGAGGCTGATTCAGGGGGGAATGTTGAAAGAATTTGTGGCAGGGCGAGACTGAAGTTGAACGCCCCCCAGGAGGCATCGTTCGCCAGCCCCTGCGGAGCAAGTTGAGCCTTCTGGAAGCAAGAGGGGAGTGAATCTGATTGCAGGAGGATTTGGTGCAGGCGGCGAGAGGTCAAGCGCCAGAGAGGTCTACGCCACTCAGATCTCTACAGCAGTTCAGTTGGGGAAGCGGCCCCGACCTGAAGAGAACATTGTCATCTCATTCTCTGAAGATGATTTGGCACATGTCACCACACCCCACAACGATGCTCTGGTAATCACGGCAGATATTGACGGCTGTGATGTTGCAAAGATTCTGGTCGACGTAGGCATCTCGACAGACATCCTATCTCTGGACGCCTTTGAGAAGATGGGCAAGTCCAAATAGGACCTGAAGAGGGTCGACTTTCCGCTGATCGGGCTTGCGGGAAGAACAACTTATCCACTGGGGGCTATAACCATGCCAGTGATTTTTGGCGAGGGGTGGAAAAGCATCAAGGTGTCGGTCACTTTCCTGGTGGTTGATTCATCTACATCCTACAACGCCATCATAGGGAGGACCACGATCAACCCGAATAAGATTGTGGCCTCCACTGTCCACCAGAAGATGAAGTTCCCTACTCCGAACGGGATTGGAGAAGTGCTAGGAGATCAGCCTTCCTCGCGGCAATGCTATGTGAACTGTTTACGCAGGAAGAACCAAAGGGAGGCGCTCGCCATCGAAACAGAGGCCGACCACCGCGAGGACTTGGCTCGGCCAGCACCCATGGAGGAATTGGAGGAGGTCGAGATCGATGGTCCAGACAAAAAGGTGTGCATTAGGACCACCTTGAAAGAGGATTAGAAGGAGGCCATGACCGCCCTCCTCAAGGAATTTAAAGAGCTCTTCGCCTGGCAGCCGGGCGACATGCCAGGAATCAGCACAGATATCATCTCCCACGAGCTCAGGATAGACCCCTCCATCAAGCCGATCGCCCAAAAGAGAAGATCATTCAGGACGGATAAGCGTTTGGCGATCAGGCAGGAAGTCGGCAGGTTGATTGAAGCTGACTTCGTCAGAGAGGTAAGATTCCAGAGTTGGGTCGCCAACCCAGTTTTGGTCAGGAAATCAAACAGCAAGTGGAGGATGTGCCTCGACTTCCGCGACTTGAACAAGGCTTGCCCCAAAGATTCATATCCCCTTCCGAGGATTGATCAGCTGGTCGATGCTACCTCGGGTCATGAGATGTTGAGCTTCATGGACGCCTACTCAGGCTACAACCAGATCAGAATAAATCCCGACGATGAGGCTCACACCGCTTTTTATGCTGATGGGGACATTCTGTGCTACAAAGTGATGCCCTTTGGCCTTATCAATACTGGGGCAACTTATCAACGGATGGTGAACCGACTGTTCCAGGACATGCTGGGAAGGAACATGGAGGCCTACGTGGATGATATGCTCGTCAAAACCATCAAGGGCAATCCTCACACGGCGGACCTCCGCGAAGCTTTCGAATGCATGAGAAGACACAGTGTTCGCCTGAATCCTGCCAAATGCGCCTTCGGGGTCAAGTCCGGTAAATTTCTGGGTTTTATGGTCAGTGAAAGAGGAATCGAAGCAAATCCAGAAAAACTAAAGGCCATAGAGGAAATGAAGTCGCCAACCTGCCACAAGGAAGTCCAGTGCCTGAATGGACGCCTAGCTGCTCTCAACCGCTTCCTCTCCAAAGCGAGCGACAGGTCCCTCCCATTCTTCAAAACCTTGGGGGCCAACTGCAAGTTCGAGTGGACACCAGACTGCGAGGAAGCGTTCCAGGCCTTGAAGAGGCATATCCAAACACTCCTAGCTCTGGCAAAGCCCGTTCCAGGCGAGCAGCTTTTCCTTTATCTAGGCATTAGCGATGTGGCAGCCAGTGCTGTCTTAATAAGGGAGGAAAATATTGTTCAAAGTCCAGTGTATTTCATTAGCAAAATGTTCAACTCGGCAGAAATAAAATATGTCCAGATTGAGAAGTATCTCTATGCCTTAGTTATTGCTGCTCGGAAGCTGAGACCTTACTTTCATGCGCACGACATCACCGTCCTCACCAATCAACCTCTCAAAAACTTCCTGATGAAGCCAGATTCTTCAGGAAGAATGGTCAAGTGGGCGATCGAGCTCAGCGAGTTCAAGATCAAATTTGCGCCAAAAACGGCCATCAAAGGTCAAGCACTAGCTGATTTTATAGTGGAAAGCACGAGTAACGGTCAAACAGAAGCAGAAAACAGGCCAAGTCAGTCAGCAGACGACAATCAAATCTGGGAACTCTATACTGATGGGTCTTCATCAAAGGAAGGCTCGGGAGCAGGTTTAATTCTTATTCCTCCTGAAGGCGAGCCTCTGAAGTACGCGATCGCCTTGACATTTCCAGCGATCAATAATGAAGCAGAATATGAGGCTCTTATCACTGGACTCAGACTAGCAAAAGGAATGGGTATAACTGCGCTTAAGGTAAAAAGTGACTCAGAGCTTATTGTCAATCAGGTTAATGGTGCCTACGAGGCAAAGGGAGAAAAGATGAAGAAATATCTCGGCATTGCTAAAAAGTTGGTCGCGGAAATCCCAAATTTCGCGATTGAGTTTATTCCTCGCCAAGAAAACCAGATGGCAGATTCTTTGAGTAAACTAGCCTTCGGAGGGGCGACAGTCCAGGATGTACAATTTCTGGAGAAAGCTCTATGTTCAGTCCTGGAAAGCAGAGCAGAGGTATTCAACATCCAAGGACAAGTCACATGGATGACCCCGTTCCAGAGTTATTTAAAAGAAGGAATCCTCCCGGAGGACGAAGGAGAATCCACAGGATTAGAAGACTCGCAGTCAGTTATCTAATTATCGATGGAGAACTCTACAGAAGAGGTTATTCAACGCCTTACTTGAGGTGTGTTGCTCATCCTGAAACGGAAAAGGTTCTTCGAGAAGCTCACGAAGGGGCAGCAGCATGTCATGAAGGTGCTCGATCACTAAGCAGGAAAATATTCAGATTGGGATATTACTGGCCGACCTTGGGAAAAGATGCAGCCGAGTTAACACAGAAGTGTGAGATTTGCCAGCAGTTTGCACCACGATCGGGTCGACCATCGACATTATTATCCTCAATGGTGGGCAGCAGCATGTCATGAAGGTGCTCGATCACTAAGCAGGAAAATATTCAGATTGGGATATTACTGGCCGACCTTGGGAAAAGATGCAGCCGAGTTAACACAGAAGTGTGAGATTTGCCAGCAGTTTGCACCACGATTGGGTCGACCATCGACATTATTATCCCCAATGGCAGGTGCCTAGACTTTCGCTCAATGGGGAATCGATATATTGGGTCCTTTTCCCATTAGCACTGGTCAGCGTACTCACATTATAGTGGCAATCGACTACTTCACTAAGTGGGTAGAGGCGAAAGCTCTAGCTTCGACAACAGAATTTCAGGTCATCAAGTTCCTGCAGGTCAACATATTCTCCAGGTTTGGCATTCCTAAGGTACTCATCATTGATAATGGTCCGCAATTTGTTGGAAAGGAGCTGAAATGGCTCTGTGAAGAATATCATGTGGACCATCATTTCAGCTCAGTACATCATCCTCAAACGAATGGGCAAGCTGAAGCAGCCAATAAGGTTGTCTTAGCAGGACTCAAGAAAAGGGTTCGAGCATTCAAAGGGAACTAGGCAGATGAACTGGAAAACGTATTATGGGCAATCAGAACAACGCCTAAGGCGGCCACAGGAGAAACGCCTTTCAGTTTAGTGTACAGATCAGAAGCAGTAGCACCAACCGAATTAGTAGTGCCTACCCACAGAGTCTTACACTTTAACGCAGAGGCAAATGAGATCGAGCGCAGAACTGACCTTGGCTTAGCAGAGGAAAAGAGATGGCTCTCGGAAAAGACACAGGCAAAGATGCGTTTGGCGACCGCTCGGTATTTCAACAAAAAAGTCAGCGCTCGCCAATTTTTCGTGGGGGAGATGGTTATGAGAAGGAATGAATTCACAAGGCTGGACAGTAAAAACAAACTTTCAGCCAAATGGGAAGGACCGTACAAAGTAGTAGAGATCGCCGCACCAGGATCCTACTATTTGGAAACCACCGAAGGTGAGAGGTTACCCCGTCCATTTAATTCTGAGCATTTAAGAAGATTTTATGCATAGCTTGTAATCAAACTGTTATGTCAATAAAAGAAAGCCATTCCTTCATAAAGCGTGTCCACTCGAAGCAAGCCGAAGCCAAAAGCCCTGACGCCAAAGTCAGGCCAAAAAGCCCTAACAACAAAGTTAGGCCAAAAGCCCTAGCAACAAAGCTAGGCCAAAAAGCCCTAACAACAAAGTTAGGCCAAAAGCCCTAGCAACAAAGCTAGGCCAACAGCCCTGACGCCAAAGTCAGGCCAAAAAGTCCTAACAACAAAGTTAGGCCAAAAGCCCTAGCAACAAAGCTAGGCCAAAAGCCCTGACGCCAAAGTCAAGCCAAAAAGCCCTAACAACAAAGTTAGGCCAAAAGCCCTGACGCCAAAGTCAGGCCAAAAGCCCTAGCAACAAAGCTAGGCCAAAAAGCCCTAACAACAAAGTTAGGCCAAAAGCCCTAGCAACAAAGCTAGGCCAAAAGCCCTAACGCCAAAGTCAGGCCAAAAAGCCCTAACAACAAAGTTAGGCCAAAATCCCTGACGCCAAAGTCAAGCCAAAAGCCCTAGCAACAAAGCTAGGCCAAAAGCCATGACGTCAAAGTCAGGCCAAAAGCCCTGACGCCAAAGTCAGGCCAAAAAGCCCTAGCAACAAAGCTAGGCCAAAAAAGCCCTAACAACAAAGTTAGGCCAAAAGACCTAGCAATAAAGTTAGGCAAAATAGAAAAAGCCCTAGTAACAAGGCTAGGCCAAAAGCCCTGACGCCAAAGTCAGGCCAAAAGACCTAGCAAAACGTTAGGCAAAATAAAAGCCCTGACGCCAAAGTCAGGCCAAAGAAATTTTAGGCGATCACTATCGATGATAAGGCCTGAAAAATTACAAGTCCCCTGGTATTATGCCAACACCTCAAAGGTTTAAACTTCAAAGAAGGTAATATCTCTTTGAACTTAGAAGTTTATGCTTTTAAGTGTCAGAAGTATTTTTCTTAGAAAGTTCGACTTATGATTGGTCTAAGGCTTTAAGGGTCGACGACATTACAAAGCAATAAAAAGTGGAGAGTAATTATGACATTGGATGAATAGCCAAACATGTTCAAAAAGGCATTCAATAGAAAAACCCAAGTCTTAAATAAATAATTACAAACCAAAAACAGAAATTACAAAAATAGTTATCTAAAAAAGATAAAAAAAATATGGTCGCCAAGGAGTTGGGGGCTTCAAGCTTTGGGATCCTCGGGGGCAGGGATGCTCTGCTCGCCTTCGGGGGCAGAAGTACCGGGCTCGCCTTCAGGAGCAGCCTCTTCAGCAACAGAGGGCCGCGAAAGGCGACTCCGCAAGAAGCTCTTCAAGGATGCCACTTCCCCAAGGGGAAAGTTGGGGTCGACCGCCTGGACCTCCTCCACCAGCTCTTGGAGAAATTCGGCAATGGTCGACTTCATCACCTGCAAGGCCTGGTCTTCAAAGTCCTCGGAGGCCTTGAACTCCTCAACCACGGCTTGGGGTGAAGGAACCGCCTTCAGCTGATCAGCCAGCCGGTTCTTCTCCTCCTCCAGGGCGATCCCCCTAGCTTCAGCAGCATCCCTCTGGGCCTCCGCGGCGACCCTAAGAGCGTCCGACTCGACCACCTGAGCACGAGCTTCCTTCAACTCGTCCTCCAGGCGAGCACGGACCGCCTCCCCTTCATCAAGGCACCGATGAAGGGCCTCAGCTTCTTGAAGGAATGATGCAGCATCAGCCTCCCTCTTTTTGACATCAGCAAGGAGGCGTTGCTCCTTCCTGAAGTACTCCTCCCGGGCGCCGTCCACCAAGGTGATCGCCATGTCAGCAGCCCTCTTGATGGCCTCCAACTGCCCGGGGGTGACCCCCGTGCTTCGGTATTGCTCCAGCTCGACAAGCAGATCAGAGTGCTTGTCGGCGAGCTCGCCGAAGACGCGGCCGAGGATCACCTCTTCCCGAACGAGCTGACAACAAAAACACAAGGAAAAATGTCAAGTCATCAAAATAAAAAGGAATGACAAGGAAGAAATAATGGAAAGAAGGCGAGATCATACCAGGGCAACTCGTTCTAAGTGGTTCCGCAAGAACCCCTCGATCTGAGGAAGCTCCGTAGGGACAATTGAACGGTCCTTGGGGGGAATTATCCCATCAAGGAGCCGCATGCACATATCCGGGCTACCCCAGAGGCTCTTCTGAGCAGTGTACCCCTTCTTGGCAAGGTCCCCACAAGGGACCCAAGGCCTCCGAGAGTCCACGGCCTTAAAAGGCTGGAATAAGCTCGCCATGGAGCAGTACTCCTCGGCGGGAGCCCTCGAGGAGCTAGAAGTAGCAGGCCCCTTCTTCTGGGCCCCAGACTCCTTAGGAGGAACCGTGGGCACCGAAGGGGCGGGAGGCGCCAAAGACAAGGCCTTCTCCTTAGTGGCGGAAGGGCCCTGAGGAGAGGGAGAAGGGGGCGCCATGTCCAAACCCTTCCCCTTGCTGGCAGAAGGGCCCTTAGGAGGGGGAGGAGGAGGATGCTGGTCGACCTCAGGGTGCTCCCCACTCCTGACCTTCTTAGGAGGAAGAGGGCCCCGGGCCACGTCAGCCGAAGACTCTTCTGCAAAATAGCAAGACAATAAGTCAGAAATCAAAAAACCGCAGAATGTGAAAACATTATACCACAAAAGGCGAAGCGATATACCTGGTTGGCGAGGGCCAGTAGTGGCCGAAGGAAGCACCTCCTCGGACTTCCTCTTGGACGAACGCCTAGAGGGAGGAGGGGGAGAGCTTAGCAGCGCCTGGTCGGAGGACAATCCTGCCGATCCCTGGTCATCAAAAAGACCTATCAGTTTTCGGTTCTTGCTTACGACCTTGTCTACAAGTAATAAAACAATATAAGAGTTAGAGAATTACCCAATCATCAAAGATTGGCGTGGCTTGATGAAAGCCCGCCATCTCAAGGGCATTCTCGGTAGTCTCCGCCACTGAGCGGATGGACTTGAACTGGGATGACCGATGCAGCCGGTACAGGTCGTCGATGGCATTCCGGTCACTTCCTGACAATTCTTCAAAGGAGGGAGGAAAATCCTTGTCCGGAGCAAACAATTTCCAGGGTACACCCCCTTGTACAAGAAGTAAAACTTCTTGTAGTTGGAGTTAGTGGCCCGGAAATCATCGACCAGGCGGACATGGACGTTCCAAACCCATCCCTGAGGGCCTCCCAACTCTGAAAACTCCGGCCAGCAGGATTGGAAGTGGTGGAGGTAGTTTACCCCTGCTGCCAGTCGGACGAAACACCGGAACAAGGCCAGTGAATACACCCATTCCTGGCGAATGCGTAGGAACTTGAAACCGACCCACATCCTAAGGGCATTCGGAACAAGCTGTGTGGGGTGAATCCCGTAAAACTGACACAAGGTCTGTAAATCCTCACAGAGAGGAAAACGCAACCCAGCATCGATCTGGGCCGCATAAATGTAAACCTCTCCGTCGTGAGGAAAATGCAAACCTAAGCCAGGATACCTAGGAGCATCCTCCACACTGAAGCCACCAAGCGCCACCATGGTTTTAAAGTAAGCCGGCTTCAATTCGTTAGGCTTGACATCTACTCAGAACGGTTCAAGTATAGCACAGCAAGTATAAAAAATAAAGGAAAACAGAGGATATTGCCAAAACAGAGCAGTAAAAGGGCGAAAGTTTACCTTTCGGGGAAAAAATAGGCGTGTTCAGCTCAGGCCCGTCCACCACTACGGGAGCGGTTGCAGACCTTCCCAGATCAGACTGTTCCCCCACTGAGGGGGGAACGGCGGCATCCCTGATGGTCAAGGGGGCGTCAGCGTTCCTAGGAGCGTTGGCTTTGTTAGTACCCTTAGAGGCCATATGCTTGACTCTCTGACTTCGGGGAGCCATGGAAATGGATTAAGAAGGTTGAGGAAGGTTGGAAAAGAAAGAAGAAAGGTTCGCAACGAAGTTCTGGAAATCTGAGGGAGTGGATAAGCGTAAAAAACAAAATATAGAAACTGACGTTTCTTATATAGACCAAGAAGGGAGTAACCGCCACGAGCAAATCGAAGCGAGACAGAGGAATAATTGCACCTTTTCGGAAAAAACCGAAGCAATGTCAGAATTCCAAGAGACACCTTGGGGAGACAGACGGTTGGCTAACACGGATACCTGTCAGACTACCCTAGGTTTACGGAAAATTAAATGTCAGGCGTGCCTCAAGTGACCGTACGATTTCTGGACAACTGTGCAGTTATTAAATGCTAAAAATCCACTAAGGAGACAAGGTGGTCGCCAGCGCACTAAGAGGCTTTACCAGAAATACTTCAGGCGAGTAGTGATCGCCCAACCAAGAAAAATGGACTTTCATGAACCTAGATTACCTCGAGTGATCGCCAAAGGGGAATCATAGGAAGGATATTTTTTCAGCTTCGAACGAAGAAAAAACTGCTCGCCAAACGAGCTCAAAAGGCCTCAAAGGATATGAACCAGTACAAGAAACGAAGAAAACTGAATCTGAGACGTCACTATCTAAAACCCTACCAGGAAATAAAGCTCGACTGAAGAAACTTCAATCAAGCTTCGGGGGCAAATGTTGGGTATCGATAGTGACAGCCCAGTAAGGAAAATGCCTCGAAGGCCCAATAACTATAGAGGGGTAAACCCATTTGAACCGGACCGGCCTCCAGAGAATGGCCCAGAACCGAGCCCAAGGACTCTGAGAACGCCCTGAGTGCTCGCCATTCTTCACTAAGGCCGAGACATCTCACTGCTCGCCATGAGAGTGCTCGCCCCGAAGAGAGCCTCGCCTCTCTCCTCTGGTCCCACAAAACCGTTAATAAGGAGGTGGCCATGGTATCCCGCGTATCTCGGTCACATATTCACTAAAGATTGGATTTGGTAACTGCCATATCCCACGATCCGAATCTTCAGCAACACAATATACACTAAGATATTCAGCTGCCTTATACGGTTCTATCTCTCTTACCCTATAAATACCCTTGCTTTACATACGTTCTTTACGTTTTGAGTTTTATACACACATATACTCATTTAAGCATCGGAGAGGGACCCAGAGACACCCCCTCTGTTGCGCTCCCCTACCTGCAGGTTCACCGGAGTTGAAGCAGAAGCGTCTTCCCAACCTTGTCTGGCATTCAATTCACTGCCAGATCAGCATCCAGGATTTCACGATCAAACAGATACTTCTAAGAATTTTTCCGACCATGTTAAATCTCAATCCAATAATGTGGGATAGGTAAACGAAGATTGTAGCAGTTTTGATCATCATATAGGTTAACTGGACATAACTAAAGAGGATGTAGTCAGGATTCATGTTAAAGTAAAGCCATGAATGAAGGAATCCATGTCAATTCGGAAAAATGTCAGTCAAACATTTGTGTTTGTGTCATGTTTGACATTTGACTCTATTGCGATGTATGTGATATCACAAGCAGAGGATTCCCAATAAGAAGAAGGATCTAAAAAGAGACCATAATTCAAGGTTTGATAGCCACAATTATATGGAAAAATCTATTTGATAATACTAAAAGCTAGAACTAATGCAATCACCCTTGGGTTTCTTCTTTGTGAGATGATGGGAACCTCAATAATTGAAGTATGAAAGACAACAAGAAACATAGTAAAATCTAGTGAAATAATCAACTTCACTGACAAAGATAAACAAATCATACATAGCAACAACAACAATTATTATTCCACATAAAATAATCAATCAACAAACCCTTGTATAATATTTCTATTTTAGTCAAATTATCATCTCAAGATGCATATGCAATAAAAAAAAATCTAGAATGAGCAGGAGATAGAATACAACCCACGTATTTGGACTGGGGTAATAGATGTCTTTGCATTTTGTCAGTAAATCTTGATTGTGCTAGATAGAGGATTGTTCGATTGACCAATAGGGAGGCAAGGCTAACACCAACATTTTTTCAAAAGTTGTGTTCATGGTACTTCTCTAGTTGACAATCATCAAATAAATTTTTAGATTACTAAAGAAACATAGCGATGGATATTGTAGAAGAGGCAAAAGCCTAATTATCTAACCATGGTAGCCATCCTATAGACCATAAAGCAACTAAGCAGTCGATTCAACTAGCGGGTAGTTGATTCCTTCACAATCGAATCCATAATCGATTTCTGGGTTCAAAATTGAACCAAAAATTCATTTCTGGGTTCAAAATCAAACCCACAATCGATTTCTAGGTTCAAAATTGAATCTACAAATCGATTTGTGGAAAAAGAAGAAATCGGTTTCTGGAATAGACTCATGAAATTGAAGAAAACTAAGAAAGTGAACCTTGTGTATAGTTCCATGGCTTGCACTTGATCAAAAAATTGAAGAATACAAAAAACAGAGAGAAAACTTCTTATACGCAGACAAAATGATTCATCAAGCAAAAATAACCTGAAGAGTAGTTAAAAGATCCCTAGAAGCAAAAATGTGATTGAACTAAACAAAAAAGCAAGGGAAGGGGTAATTTGGTAATTTCACATGTTAGAATAGTCACTAACGACAAAAACATTAACGATGAACGTTAAAAATAACCAAATAGTCATATAATTAAATATAAGTAACTATTCTGCACAAGTTATAACAAATTAATCACATAGGCAAAGATAAGTAACCATTGACCTAATTCACCTATATATGTATATGTTAAAGAGATGTGTTAATTTCTTAAATGGTTACACATCTTTGTCCACTGTGATTAATTGGTTAATCATATTTTTTTGTGTGATTCAATGGTTACATCTTTGCTCAGTGTGACTGATTAGTTACTCCGTCATTAAACGTTACTCTTTTCCGTTAGTTAAATTTTGAACATATTTTTTTTAATAAAATGACTATTATGCCCTCACTTTATCTTATGAGTTGTTCTTCATCCTATAAAGGTTTTCTTCATCTTCTCCTTCATCATCCCATGACTTTCTTTTTGCATCGTCCCCTAAATTCAGCTTGAGGAAAAACGACGATGTGGTGTGGAAGACAGGACCCACTGTGAGGTGGATTCTGGGAGGTGAATTTTGTCAGTTTAGGGCTTGGATCGACAATGCAAAGTTTTACATTGGGCATGAATTGAATCTTCTTCTGTTATTAACTGTTAATCATCTTCTTCTTGCTGTGTCGATCACTCCGATCGAATTCTTTAGCCTCTTGTTACTGGACTGGTCACCCGATTGCGGATAAGCAACGTAAGGCCGACATTGAGTTCCTTCGCAGCCTGAATAATCGGCATATGGAAATACTCATAGAGGACTTCTCTTGATAGTGCCAATAGCATATTACCATGACTAGGGTTTCTAGTCTAATAAAGCTCCCCTTCATTCAACAATGGCAGATTCCTCTCCTCCTCAAGGTTATCGTCACTTTTTAGCAACCATTCACTCAAACCTTCAATGTAGATATTGTCGAGTTTGTCTTCAGACTTGAAATAGTTCTCTAAACCCATTGAATCGTTCACAGTGCTATTCACATCGAACTCAATTTCAAGATTATAATGATTTGCAAAAGAATCGAAAACAGAGAAAGAGATTGCATCTGTGAAGAACTCGTCTCGAAATCCAAAAGGGGCAAAATCGTTGTAGTCCCAATCGCTAAACCGATCAACTGAATATGTTAGATAATTTGTAGTGGATTAGAGGATAAAGAAGGGGTCTTCTTCGTCTTCTTCCTTTGATAGTACTTGGTCATTCTGGAGGATGTAGAAGGGGTCTTCTTCTTCCTTTGACAATACTTAATTAATGAATGTAAGGGTAATTTGGTCATTTTATGTATCCACATAGTGACTTAACAAAAACAATAAGGGTTAATTACCTCAACCGTTACTTATGTTGGCACATGTGACTGAACGGTTAAAACTTGAGCTCAACTGTTACTTATGTTGGCAGATGTGACTAAACGGTTACATCAATTAATTATCTCCGTTAAATTTACGCATGTACTATGCACGTGACCTTCTTGAAAGTTAAACTTCCTAATATATCCTTCTCATTTATAAAACCTATCAGATATCTCCTTCTTTGATTTGCAGCTTTCTCCCATGGCGCCTTCTTTGATTTGCAGCTTTCTCCCATGGCATCGGAACCGTCATTGAAGATTGGGGAAGGCATGTCGAAGAAGGATGCTGCCGTCGTCATCAGCTTCTTTAAGAGCATTGGTGTCTCCAACAAAGTCTCCTGCACCTTCGTCGTGGAATCGACCCTCGCTGTTGGATTGTAGTGTCATTGTTGTTCTTCATTTTCTCACTGTTTTCTTGGGTTGAAGTGAATTTGAAGTTGATTTTCAGACAATCGACTGACTCCGTTTCTAGGTCTGGACAGGAGATGGTGGATGAGGTGGCCATTAACGGCACAGACGATTAGAGGCCAGACGATTTCTACGATTGGGACAACGATTCCATTCTACTGACGGGAATGCAGTTGAAGAAGGAGGGGCGTAGGAACGAATATGAAAGGCACAAGCTGCAAGCTTTAAATCAGAGGCAGAAATTTGTAAGTGTTTCTTCAAGTTAAAGTTTATAACAATCTAAATGTCATAGAACATGGTTGCCATGGCTATATTTGAGTACAACAGAAGCGACGATCATGTTACACACATCAATCCACATGAAACTTCCTTAGTGGGAAAATCGACAATGATGACTATATGGACATGTTATTCCTCTCAAGCCTTTCAGAGATATCACCCCCATAGTTCTTTGAATTGCACGCATCATCAATTAAGTCATGAATTAGTCTCAGAACTCGCTTCCTAGAATGGTACATGGGTAAACACCAACTATTGAGGAGCGGAATAACCTAAAGTAAGGTAAGGGAATACTCGTGTGAACCGCTGACCAACTTCTATGGTCAATTTCACAAGAACGTCAACAACATCGATCGCCACGTGATAGATGGAGAAGTAGTCTGAGCCTTTTACAAAGGTTTGGACTTGACCAAAAAACATCCCAGAAGTAGCGAAACAGTTATCATGTGGCAAATATAGAAACCTTAAAGGAGCTCGCCAACCCATCAAAATGATTCATCAATCTAGAATGAGTTGACGCTGAAATCAAATGGGTAACTACAAACACCTTTTCATCTGCGTCGAACATCCCTCAGTGAGATAAAAAGAAAGAGAAGAACAATAAGAATGGGATGCAAGAGAAAAATAGAGATCCTAGGGAGGCCCGCGACTTTTTTACTCATTTAAATAGAGAGATCTCCACTATCTTGGTCGAGATGGACAGACATGACCAATCTTAGCCTCCCCCACTGAAGAAAAATGGCCAGTCTCTGGTTCGAGACATCAAGAGTTACTGTCAATATCACAAGGCAACGGGGCACAAAATCAAGGATTGTTGAATCCTAAGGTGTGACATTGAAAGCTTGATCCAGATGGGTTTATTGAAGAAATTAGTTGAAGAATGCAAAAGGAGTCACCCCCACCCCCCCCTTAGAGAATGATCTTGTTTGAGCCAAACATTCTTGATTATTCTAAGAATAAAAGGATCTTTAACGTAGTAACCAGAGGTTTCGCAGTAGGTTGCGACATGATTAGTGCCCGAGCAATATACGCCACCAATGTGTCCATAGTTGTACAATTAGAGAAAATATCAAGATCAAAAGAACACATTACCATCTCTTTCTCTTACGAAGACATGACCCATATGACAACACTACATGATAATGCTCTATTGATAACGACTGAAGTTGAGGGATTCGACATGAACAGAATACTAGTAGATAGTGGCATCTCGACGAACATCATATTTCTAGAAGCATTTAAGAAGCTCTGAAATGCGGGGAAAAAATTGAAAATGGTGGAATTTCCTCTTGTTGGATTTTTGGACGCACAAAGTATCCTTTGGGAGCAATCAACCACCTCGTGATCTTGGGCGAAAGTCGGAAAAACATCAAAATAGATGTCCTCTTCATCGTAGTGGATACCCCATTCACCTATAACGCCATCATTGGACGATGAACTACATTTAACTCTAAAAAGATCATTGTCTCAACTGTTCATCAAAAAATGAAATCCTTGACGCCTCATGAGATAGACGAAGTCCGAGGCAATCAAATTACCTCTGGGAAATGCTATATGAACTACATTCATCATAAGAACTTTAAGGAAACCGATGCCAATGAGATGGTCAAATCTAGAAGAAGGGATTAGAGCGCTTGATAATTCCTCGTGGGAGAGACACCTATATGGCCAGAGCCATACAATCCCAGACTCCCTGCTAGCGTCGACACCAAACTTGTAGCACTTAAAATGCCATAACTGTGTAAGGCTACCCCACTTTCCCTTAAGTTACATTTCCTTATCAAGTACTTTAAATAATTTCAACTATATTTCTATTTTTGTATTTTTGTACTGAATAAGATGAATAAAAATGTTGTTTTACCACACCACTAACATTTACCTCTCAAAAAGACGATCCCCGATAGACATGCGGTAAATCATCCCCCACATTCAGGATTCTATATAAAAAGACTTGTTATAGTGCTCGACTTAAGATCACCCTATAAACAAGCATAAAAGACTCGTTATAGCGGTTGACTTAAGATACCCTATAACTAAGCATAAAAATACTCGTTATAGCAGTCGACTTAAGATTTCCAAATAACCAAGCATAAAAGACTTGTTATAGTAGACAACTTAAGATCACCCAATAACCAAGCATAAAAGACTTGTTATAGGTGTCAACATAAGTTCACCCTTTAATTAAGCATAAAAATTTGTTATAATGGTCGACTTAAGGTCATACTATAATTAAGAATAAAATACGTCTTATAGTGTGTGACTTAAGATCACCTTAAACCACAAGCATAAAAGACTTGTTATAGCGGTCGACTTGAGATCACCCTATAACCAAGCATAACAAACTTGATGTAGTGACCGACTTAAAAATCATCCTATAACCAAACATAAAACTATAGCTGTCGATGCAAATTGTATTACTCAAAAAATAATTGTCTGATCACAGAAGTTGATGCGATTTAATAGGTTAACCATCTCGATGATGCGTTTTACTAATCAATAGGAATACTTTAACAAAAGGAAAAGTTTCACTCATTACAAAATGAAATAATAAGATGTTAAAAATTACAAGATACAAGGCTACAAGATTCAATCAGAAAAAGTTAAAGGACTCTTCGAAACCTCGTCATCGCCAACAGTTGACCCAACGAGGGAGTCAATAGTCAGGACCTCTCTGGGAAAAATAGTACGGATGTAGGTATTGTCTATCATGAAGCGACCCTACCTTACATAGGGGAAACATAGGATAAAATGCCTTGACATCATCTAATAACACCAAGAGTTGGGACACAATTTTTGACTTTATCACATCCAAAGCAGAGTCACCGATGTATTTCGTCTTCTTGTAATCTTCAACTACTAGCTCTAGGAGAGGAATCACCTTCAGCTTAGACTTCGCTTGAACTTTCACGACTAGTAGTTTCTTCCTATGGACATGAGCCAAGTGACCAATTATGTAGGTAAGGACCGTCTCCTCTCGAATGAACTAAACCACAATGTTAGTATTTAGGGTGTTATGTGGTGAAAATGAAGAACTTAGAGCTTTAGAAATGGAGAACATTGTATTGCTTCAAGATGATCTAAATATAGGATGTACATAGGGACTAACAAGCAAATACTATATGAAAAAATTTAATGATCAAGACTTTTCTTTAATGTACTAGACTAATCTTGGTTATTCTAAATTAGAATACATATTACTCTAACATTCACCTATGTTCTTTGCTGTTCTTGATTTTGATCCTCAAACTTTGAAATTTGTTGAGTTGGTCCCCAAACTTCCAGTGATTATTTGCTTGTGTCGGATCCCAAGTCCAATCTCGATAAAATCCCCAATCGAATTGAGCTCGCACCCCTTCATCATTGGTGAGATACTCCAAATCTGAATACAAAATTTTCAAGTTAAAATCTAGATGTAAATGAAAAAGACTTGGTGAGTCCATCACAGTGTCATCTCCATCATCTCGTCGTGGTCATGTCGTAAAAGAAAAAAGGGTCATCCCGACCATGCCATCGTGGTACCATCTCGGTCATCTCTACGTGGGCATGCCATTGCGACTAAACAACTAATCTAAAATATATATTCCAACACTCCAATATTGTATTGAATCCATTGTAAATCATCAAAAACTTGTTTGTGCAAGCTCAATGTAATTACACATCTTCACGATATCAAACTGACATTTCAACAAGTAATTCAACATTGTTGTAGAAGCATTGGATCAGCAAATCAGTGATTAAATCCAGTCTATATTGAGCAAAGAATCATAGCAATGACCAGTAATTAAATCCAGCAAAGAATCACAGCAATGATAAGGTATGATCCTCAACAATCGCATAGCAGAATAACAACATTATCACAACAACATCAACATTATCACGACTGAATTAATGCAGAAGTGAAATGATCTCTTGCAGCAGTACCAACAACAAACATGATGAAATGATTTCTCGCAGTAGCACCAACAATAAACAGAAAGAAATGATCCATCGCAACTGCACCAACAACTAACAGAGCTAGCAAGAACAGAGTTGGTAGTGCAGAACACTTACAACGATTGCTTCGATCAGCTGTGGCCAAAACAACATATCACAGGTCTGATCATACTATGATTGATTGATCGAAGCTTGGAGGATCAGAATCAGTGCGAATTTGATCTGCAGTAGGAGCAGAGTCAGTGATGAATCTGGATGCAGCTCTGCCGAAGATTGAACCAGATCGAGGATCTTACAGCACATACTGCTTGGATTGATGATCTTCTTTTGATCTGGAACGAATCGCTGGAGCAATCGCTGCAATGAAACACTGGAACGAATCGCTGGAAGGAATCAGAATTGCTGATGTTGTTCGGTTTTGCATATCGCTGAAAGGAATTGGAGTTGGTGATATTGTTCGCTTTTGCAGTTGTTGAAATCGAATCTCTTACTACTAGAATGAATTTATATTTACTTGTCTGAAATTGCTGAAGACGTGACCTACTTGATTCGATCAAAGGAAGTTGTTGTATTGTCAATTGAAGACAGGAACCGCGCGGTAAGCTGAAGGAAGCACTCTTCAATTTCAGACAAAAATTTGCAACTGATTTCCATTTGAAATTTCCTTCAGATTTGTGACTGATTCTAATTTTGATCCACCAAACCGAACCAGCTCTGTTACCATGTTAATATTTAGGGAGTGATGTGGTCAAAATTAAGAACTTAGATCTTTAGAAATGGAGAACATTGTATTGCTTCAATATGGTCAAAATACAAACACTAGTACTCCTTATGTAGGATGTACTTAAGGACTAACATGTAAATACTATAGGAAAATATCTAATGATCTAGGTCAGACATCTTCTTTGCTCTTCTTGATTTATATTCCTCTAACACAAAAATATAGATTAGAGGCCATTCACGATAAAAGACATTAAAGGAAATAACGCACCAAGGCTAGACAAGTGAAATGAGACCTCATAAACCTCCTCAACATCATCTACCTCCATAGGCAACTCTCGCCGATCTTGTGGGGGGACAATCCCATTTAGCAAGTAAATGCATAAATTGGGACTATCGTCAAGACCAATCTTACTTGGGATCATAACATCCTTCAAGAAGGTTCAGAGCCCCTACGTGTTCGCCATAGGAAGCTTGTTGAACGGTAACAATCCAAAATAATTTCCTGGACAAATCATTTTTGAGTCGTGGGACCCCCACCTTTAAGAGTTCGATTCTCTTCTGATGCAACCTCAACTACTACCCCATTTTTCTTAAACGGGCCCTTATGCGAGGAGAGCTTAAAGAAATGCCAAATGAGTCATTCCTACTTTCCTTTTGTTTCATTGCTAAGCTCTTCACCCTCATACTTGCACTCACCCAACAACTCAGTGGGTCGCCCTGAAGAATCTGTTAAAAGAAAAAATGGTTAACGTTATAACACTCTAAGAATAGAGAATGAAATGATGGATAATCACCTTGAACCTCCATCATACAGGCCACTCTCGCGGGGTGAGGTACCTCAGAGATCCAGATACCCTCACCAATCCTCTTAGGATAAGGTGCCTTGGGGGCCTGGAAGTTATCTCATTTCCTCTTCTAGGACCAACAAGTTGAAGTAAAGTACATTTTCAACGAGACCTCAGTCAAAGGATTTTAGAGCCTTGTACACCTACGGGAAGACAAAAGAAACAAAGAAATTAAAATATACCCAGTCAACAAACACTTTATTGGATGCCCGCCAGCTGAAGGGTCGATTGTGAAATTTCATCGAATGACTGAAAGGGCCTAAACTCTGGTCGAAGATGGCGACATATAAGAACAGGGTTGTATAACCAGTTCTCTAAAGATAGAAAACCCAAACAAAAAATGTACGAAGATTTTGAAATTAAGAGTGAAAAAAAACTCGCCCTCACGAAAAAAACTCCGATAAACCCTAACAGTAGAGGTTGACCTTTCTCTAGCCATTTCCAAATGCAGAGAACGCGAAACATTGCAAATTTGGACGGTTATTAGAAACCTGGTGAGAAACTTAAACACGGAGCCTTCGTCAAAACCTCGAGGAGCTCTTTAAAGGTTTCAGAGGAACAAGAAAGATGCACAAACTCTGAAAGTTATGAAGTTCAAAGAAAGGCTCGAATGCAGAGAAGAAGACTAGAGAGCTTCGGAAGATGAGACACGTGTCAGACATGTGATAAAGTTAGACCCTCTTCAAACTACTAAGGCAAGCGCTTCATGCTCACCCTCACCAGACAGGCAAAGGCGAAATCCACGAAGTTAACGTATCTTCCTCAGTTGAGGCGAGCACTCTGCGTTCACCCTCACAATAAAAGATGCACGTCAAACTAAAAGGGTTGACCTGACTGCTGAAAATGAACCGAGAACCTCATGCTCACCCTCGCCAAAGGAAAGACTTTGGCTCTAACCTAAATCCCCAGGACCCACCCCTCTCAAAACGATGCTCGCCTAGACTTGATTCTGCAACTAGATTTGGTAGTTACACTGAATTTTAATGCATGCAATGGATTAAAGATTTCAGATAAATCCTCCCATAATTCTTGATGCGATCTCAATCATAAAATGTTCACCAAACTATGCCCTATTTCAAAACTAAATACCAAAATAACCACTTTTAAAAACTATTTACAAAATTGTACCAACCTATGACTGTCAGTCGCGGGTAGGAGTTTTTGCTCCTACCAGTCGCGAGTAAGAGTTAAGTTAACAACAGTTAGTACTGTAGTGTTTCCCATGACTACCAATCGCGAGTAGGAGCTAAAACTTCTATATTCGCGGATAGGGTTAAAATTTTAGCTCTCATCCACGACTAGCAGTCATGGTTGTATTAATTAAGTTAATATTTTGTAGTTATTTAAATAAATACAATTATTTCAATTATATTTCTAGTTTGCTTATCTACTTAGTTGAAAATAGCTTTCAAAAATGCTATTGGAGGTACCTTAAAGCTTTGTAATTTAGAAATATCAATATTTTGAACTATATTTAAAAAAATATTTAATAGATAAATTAAAAATTTATACGAATTAATGTCGTTTAGTTTTAATTTAAATTAAATTTTCAAATAGTAGTATAATTTCAAACTTATACTAACATATAAACTAAATTAAACTGCATTCTTAATCATCTAATGGATAAAAGCATCATCCTAAATTGGAGATGCTTAAATAATACAACCGTGACTATAGATCACAGGTAGAAATATACATAAATCCTACTATTGACTGTAGTCGAGGGTAAAAGTTTTAGCTCCTACCCGCGCCTGGTTCTACCTGCGACTGGCAGTAACGAGTAACACTACAGTACTTGCTGCAATTAACTTAATTCCTAGTCGCGACTAATAATTGCGCGTAAGAGCAAAGTGGCTATTTTTCCTACTCTGATACCACTTGTCACGGGCTTGGAGAAAGTCTTACGCTCTCGCCTTACTCGTGCGACCTTAGGACGAATACCTAAGCAGACTTTCCCTCAAAACGACCAAGAACTCCTGAATATGAGAATAATTTCAGAAAATTATATATTTAACATGGACCAATAAAGTTATGAAATTGACAAACAATAGTTGTCACAATTTAATTCTATCTAACTTAACAAAATTAATATATATATATATATATATATATATGTATAAGTTAATTACCAAAATAAAACCCTGAACTTTGAGGAAAAATCAAACAGCAAACCGAACTTTTTTTGTTGACAAACAACAAACCAAACTTTTGGATTTGAGCAAACAACAAACCAAACTTTTGGATTTGAGCAAACAACAAACTTACCTCAAACTTTCATAATGTTTGAACATATTTTTCAATGTTTAAGATACTTATAAAGTCAACATTAGTTAAAGTATTCTAAGAAAGAGTATTACGACTTAATAACTCTATCAAATATTGAAAAATACGTTCAAACATAATGAAAATTTGAGATAGATTTGTTATTTGCTCAATTTCAAAAGTTTGGTTAATTGTTTGTCAACAAAATAAGTGCAGTTTTCTGTTTGATATTTTCTTAAATTCGTTTTTTCTTTTTTAATAATTAAGCCATATATATATATATATATGAGACCTCGGCACGGCTGAGGGAGAAGAAGTGAAGAACAGTAAGGCAGAGGGTTTTCCGTTTTAATTGCGAGGAGAGAGAAACAAAGAGAAGAAGGGCGGTTTGTTTCACTCATCGGTCGTGAGAGTTTTTCACTCTGTGACTTCTGGGCTCTGAGAGTTTCACTTTACGGGAAACCTATCGACCAAGTAGCTGAGCGTGGAACCAACTGAACCTGATTGGATCTAAGGATTCTGACTGTGGTCTAGAGTTACTGAGAAAGAGAGGCTTAGCGGACATGGGCGGCGGCGGTGGGGGCAACAATGGGGTTTCATCTATCCCTGCTGGCTCTAGGAAGATTGTCCAGAGCTTGAAAGAAATTGTAAACTGTCCGGAGCAGGAGATCTATGCCGCTCTTAGAGACTGTAACATGGACCCTAACGAAGCCATCAACCGTCTCCTCTCTCAAGGTTGTTTGCGTTCTTCAGCTTCCGTTTTTGCTCTTTTTTGTCGAGTTGTTCATGTGGTAGCTAGGGTTATGTAGAAAGTTTGAATATTTTCTCTTGGATTTCGATTTTCTCAAACTTTATTTTTCTCTTTAGGGCTTAATAGTTGACTAGGCGTGGGTCTGATGATAGATTTGTTGTCTAGGCCGAAACAATTCGTCCTTGCCTGTTGTTCCAGTTTATATGTTTCAGTCGTGTTTGTTTTAATTTACTCTGTATAACTTTCGGATAGAAATTCAATTCATTCTTTCTTTTATTTTTCTTCTATTACTAACATGTAGATTTGTTCCTTTTTTTTTACCAAGTAGAATTTGATCTGTATCTTTGAAAGAGCTGCAACCTTCCTTTTCATCTGCCGCAAAACTGTAATTTTGAGTTAAATGTTTAGTTATTGATGATATTGCTAGGCAGCTTCCAAACAGAACAATCGACTAGAATTCTCAAATTTAATATGTTATAAGTGCATCCTTGTATATAGTTTGATTAATATAATATTTATCAATACACTTCAGGGTTTTCTAATATGGAGTTATTCATTGTCTAGATCCTTTTCACGAAGTGAAGAGTAAACGAGAAAAGAAGAAGGAGGTGATTGCTCCCTCAATTCCATAAGTTCTCATATTCTGAAGTGCATCTTCTCCCTATGGTGCATTTAGTTTTCGCTAGTATATTGGACGTGTTTCCACTTGAAAGTCTGTCATATTGTTATAATCATGCCATAGTTTTTCCTCAATAGTGAGGCATTTATGCAGCATTATGCTAGTGCTAGTGCCTTACATGGTTTGCCAATTTTTGCATAGCCGTAGTTTCCCTTTTTCGTAGTGATATTGCCGAGGATGCTTTGTGGTTTAGGCTTGTCTTTCTTTCCCTGTGCACTGTGTGAGCTAATTAAATTTTGAAATTTTAGGTAGCTACCACAGGTGAAAATCTATAATTTATTTTTGAACATTTAAAGAGTATATGTATCATCATTAATTCTCCAAGCAGGTGCTATCCCCAAAGGAAGGATATACTGGTCGTTTGGGATCAATGAAAGAGCAAAGATTCTAGACATTGAGATCGAGTAGCATATATTGACATCTCAATTCTTAAATGTCATTAGTCTAAAAATTGAAATTCGCAAAAAAAACTATTGAAAAGCATCCTTACTGTGTATTCCGGTTAAAATGCTCTAATTTTACTCTTTCCCTCCATATGCTTACAAGTTGCATGAGGGATCATTCGGATTCTTCTGTTATTCAGCTTCGTGACTGTGTAATATAAATCTTTTCCGCCGACTGTCCCATCAATTAGACACATCTTATAAAGAAGATGGTGGATGTGGAAAGCGGCCAATGCGGCAGAGAGAGAGATGAATATTGACTATATGTCAAGTGGGGATTTAGAATATGAATTTCTTCATTTTCTTCTTTGTTTATTATCCCTAGGCATAACTTTCTGGTTTAGAGTCTCCAACATATTTATAAGGTCATAAATTTAGATGAAAAAGAATATTCTTCAAGTTTTTTTTTTTTTCCCAACAAGTTGGACTACATAAATTTAGATGATACTTTGATAGTCATGATTTTGCCAAAACTGCACGCAAGGAACATAGTTACATTGTATCCGTTTCTGATGGACCATCACATGGATACTGGAGATTTATCCTTCAAACCATTTCAGAATAAACTATAGTCTGACCAGTTTATCTATGATCATAATTTTTACATGGATATTTATTATTCTTTCAACAGAATAAGGATACAGCAGATGCAAAGCCACGTAATAGTGCATCCAGTCGTGGTGATAGGACGAGTACTGACAGATATGCAGGCCGTGGTCGAGCAAATGCATCAAGCTCTAGTGGTATGCTCGTATGACCAAATTAAGTTATTTGAGCCTGTATCTAGTATGGTGTAAGATTACAGATTTTACTTTAGTGTGCTTGGGACTTACAGATTTTACTTTATGGTGCTTCTTTTATGATAGAAGCTACTTCTTTGCATGGAAAAGCCCCATATAAGAAGGAAAATGGATCACATGCTTATACAGCGTCTTCAACTTTTGTATCTGGAAATATTGGGAACCAAAGATCCTGGCCCATCAGGTTACTCATGATTCCTCTTGTTAATGATTTTAATACATGATTGTTTAGGAGCTTTTTCTTTGAAACAGTGTACTACCATTCTAAGAATCTGCTCCATGGGAATAATGCTTCATATTCTCATTGTGAGTTTATTGCAGTGACCCTTCAATCATGGAGAAAGGACCATCTTTAGGTGAAAATGACCCTTCGGGATCATTGCAGCAAACCTCTGGGTTTCAACCGGCATGGTCTGGGATGCCAGGTCAGGTATCTATGGCTGATATTGTCAAGATGGGCAGGCCTCACGGTAAGGTTTCTGGATCATTGAACCCTCAGAATAGTAGTTGCCAGAACACAGCTACAGCTTCAGTACCTTCCCCTGGTGATTTTCACTCGCTACCCAGTCAGTCTTCATCAAAAATATCTACCAGCCAAAATGTTTCTTCGAATGATGATTGGCTGCTGGATCAGCCCCAGGTAACTCCAACCGATGAACGACCTTCATTTGTGCAATCACTTGCTGCAGTAGAGCCTCCCGTGGAAGCTAAACCATATGGAGAACCATCTAACATATGCTTGGACAGAAGTGGCTATCATTTAGCTTCTCAAATTGACAGGCAACTTCCAGATGACAGGTCTCTTGAAAATCCAAGTTATATGTCAACGACTTCCGTATCAAGTAGACACGTGCAAGAGGAGGAATATCAGGATGACCCTCTGTTTGATAGTGATGTTTATAAGAATGGCACCATTTTCCAGTCTCACCCGCAAGCTTATGAGCGCAGTGAAGGTACCTTTGCCCTTTGGTCACTAAGTTTCTGTGCCTTGATGATCCTTTTAATTTTTGCTGGGTTAAATACCACTACTTGATTTGTTCCTTTATTCATTCCATTCATTCGTTGTTTGAGTTGGATTATGTAAAAAATTATCATCATAACGGTTTTGAATTCTAAATTTGATTAGCATCTATACATGGACTTCACTTTTTCTGGAGGGTTCACTAAGCATCAGATTGAGATATCAGCTATCAAGTGTTAGTGTACAACTTCCTTACATCTACTGATCTTAGCAATAGCTCCTAGGGTAACTCCATGTTAAACGCATTTGTTAATGTGCATCTTGAAGGAAATGGATACAATAGCTAAGACGTTTTATAATGTTCTGTCGACGTGAGTTACTTTGCACACTTGTACAGGTTTATGGAATTACTTCCTTCGATCCTTTCATGTTTGAATTTCAGTAGAGATTTTAATAGTGATTGATATAGCAGAAGCAAAAAAAGTTTAGATTGAATTGAATTTTATTCTTTCTTGATATTGCTATGCAAACCGAGCAACTTAAATGGTAAATCATTCTTATTCTTTATCTGCTGCGGAGATATGTCAAGCTTGTCCTTTAACTTATCTTATATCAGGCACCCTTGCTACACTTGTTTTCCCTACTGCTGAACAAAACACTGTCATTTTTATTTTTCTAGATGAAGACAGTGCCGGAGCAGTTGCTGCAAACTTGCAGCAGTTAAGTCTACAGAAGGAAGACGAGGATACAACTGCAGAAGAAGATGGCCCTGCTGTGGTGATTCCTGACCATCTGCAGGTCCATGCACTAGACTGTCAATATTTGAGCTTTGGGAGTTTTTCATCTGGCGTTGGTACAACCTTTTCAGGCTCAGTATCATCGAGGTCTATGAAAAATAACCTTGGTGAGGTCCCTCTAGTCTCAGATGCTGCTTCAGTTGCCCTGGCAGATATAAGGTCGGTACTAGTATTTTCCGTCTTTGTAATCGTAATTCTTTATAATATTTTTGTTTTAGATTTACAAGCTTCACTTTTAATCCTAGAAATTCGGAGCATTATGGGGATGAGCATCTCAGACCCACATCAGATGCGGATGCCGTCCATGGAACTGCAACAATCGTTACGAATTACGACTTGACATCAGTTTCTCAGGCAGAGGTTTTGCAACCAGATATTACTGAACCTACTACAGAAAATCAGTATTCATTTGCTTCTGCACCGGTCTACAGCTATGACAACAGCCAAAATTTAAATGTAACGTTTACTCAAACGCAAACAAGCTCCCAAATGCAGAACCTTTCTCCATTTTCTGGTGTCCTGGTAAATAGTCTCTCTCTCTCTCTCTCATATAATAGGAAATATGTACTGTTACTTAAGAATGAATGTAGAAACAAAACTTACTCAGATTCTATTATGTTCTTTTGTGGTAGGCTTGTGAAGCCTACTAAATCTTTAATAGGCAAACTTTGTGTATGATAATAGTTTTCCAATTCGTGATTTGAGTGCTCTATTAAGAACAAGAAAAATATAATAGAAAAAATGCTAAAATTCCAAATCAATTTTAACAGAGGAAGTGATGTATAATGTATATCAATAGTTTAAATAGAGGTAGTGTGCATATGACTTAAATGTGGAAGATGGATAGCTAAATACGTTCACTGAAAATGAAGAAAACTGTAGAAAAGTACAATTATGAACAGAAAAAGGACTTGGGAGTATCACATGAAAATTGAAATGACCGAAATGGGAATAGGAAATTGACGTATTCTCGAAATGCCTCTTAGATTGTGCAAAACCATATAACGTTTTGTAGGTCTGGAGAAATTTTACTATATTGAGGTAAATATTATAAAGTTAGAATGTCTTAGTGATATATGATGGTTGAATTAGTGTTACAACTGTCTTAAAAGTAGAAAAAACCTGAGCTTTCCCTTTTACTGCAGTAAAAGTAAATATATGGATTAACAAACTACAGAGTTATGGTACATTGTTGAGACTGAAGTCATCTCCTCATTGTTATGATTTTTGCAGCCTGCATATACAAGCTCATTACCAAGTGCTTTACTGCAATCCACTGTTCAAACTGGGACAGAGTCTGATCCACAGTACTTGCCATTCCCTGTGATGCAGTCATTGCCCCCCAAATACAGCAATGTGGCTTCGTCTGTAGGTAGCTCGGTTATATCCACGCCAGAGGTAACACCCTTTCCTACTCTCCCCCTTTATAATATAGGTACCTATGAAGCTTACCCTTGTAGTGGAACATCACATATTATGATTATATATTTTGTTAAGTCATAAATAATGTTGGAGTTACATTTAAGATGAAGAGTAGCCTTGTGTCTTTTATTGGTATCTTTCCTGGGAAGTAAGAGAAGGATGTTCTATTTCGTAATTCTTCCTTGAGTAGCTGCAAGTCTTCTCTTAGTCACAGTCATGATTCAGAATTTATGCAGATTAAATATAATGGGATATTTTTTTACTATTTGTGGATTTTGAACTGAAAAATTGTGTCCTAATCCACAGCCAGACCTATTGTGGTTCATACTATTTGTTGACTGTTGTGTAATCCGGTGAGTCTAAACCTTTTTAATGGTGGTCCTTTTTTTAATAAGCATTTTCTGGTATCTTATTAGGATTGTCGTGTTGTCATGCCTCAGGGCTTCAGAGGAAGCAGTATGTCTGCTGGGCAGCAGCAAATGGTGCAGCAACAAACAGCACAGTCAGCAAGCCCTGCCACAGGTGCTGCCTTACACCAGCAGCAGCACCTTGCGATGCAGCATCCTTATTCCCAACCAACCCTTCCTTTGGCACCTTTCACAAACATGGTCTACCCATTTCTACCTCAGAGCTACTCGTACTTGCCATCGGGTTTCCAGCAAGCGTTTGCAGCAGGAAATAACACATTTCCTCAATCGGTAGCAGCAGTTCTACCGCAGTACAAGAACAGCCTCTCTGGTAGCAGTTTGCCTCAACAATCTGGTATTGCTGCTTCTGGGTATGCTGGGTTTGGGAGTTCAAACAGTAGTACTCCTGGAGGAGGAGGGAGCTTCCTCAACCAACCTGCTACCCCTGCAGGCACTGCAGTTGGATATGATGACCCTTTGACTTCTCAGTACAAGGAGGCCAATCATTTATTGTCACTTCAGCAGCAGCAGGTATTGTTTTTTCATTATTACAAAGCTCCACGTGAAAATACTGAGAAACAAACTTCAAGCTACCTGCCGCTAGATAGAGGTAGATGCAAAACTTCCTTCAGTGTGGAGGGATGGAGGATAGATTTGGGTTAGGACTTTGAATCTTGAAAGATTTAAAGGTGATAGGTTTTATTATGTATTGGGTTTCGTACTTGACAGGGTTGAACATAGTTATTCTATTTATTAGGAAGAATTCATGGAAAATGTGAGCAATACTTGAAGTTGGGTATGATAGGGGGATGACTAAACACCAAACTTTCATTTTTCTTTTGGCAGAATGACAACTCAGCAATGTGGATGCACAGCCAAAGCTCGCGAGCTGTGCCTGCAAATAACTATTACAACTACCAGAATCAAAGCCAGCAGCAGCTCCGCCAAGCTCAAACACCGTCGCAGCAGCAGCAGCAACATTATGGGGCACTGGGGTACCCCAATTACTACCAGTCAGCAGGGATCTCAATGGAACAACTCCAGCAACAATTGCTACAGCAGCAACAGCAGCACCAACTGCAACAGCAGCAACAACTGCAGCAACAGCAACAACTGCAGCAGCAGATGGCAAGGGACGGGTCCCTAATGGGCTCTCATGGACAGCCGAAGCAGCAGCTATGGCAGAACACCTACTGAAGAAGCTAGCTAAACTTTTTCATCTCCACTCCCTGTTTCTGATAGGAGGGTGGCCCTATTAGTAGAAGGCAACAACTTGTGTGGGTGTCCAGCAAAGGCAAAATTATTGTTATTTTCTCTATGTATGCAGCATGCCTTGTTGGCTTGTATTTTTATACTTTTCATTTTGTTTTTTCCTTATAAATTTATCGTTAGGTTTATGTCTCTCAACATAGGAACTTGTCCATCTAATGCAGCAAGACTCCGGGAGAGTGTTTTCGCTCTGTACCAGTCCTTTAAATAGAATTTTCTGGCCATGGAGAGATTTTGCCCTCTTTGAAGATGTTCATTCCTAAACGTAGGGGCATCTTGCACCGTTATCCATACCGGTTTATCCTGCAAGTATTTTTCGAAACTGATAAGCTATAGACATGGTGAGATCTTACTTTACAAGGTATGTTTTAATTTGTAAAATTATTATTGCAAGATAAGAATTAAGGGGGTGGTTGATTGGATGAATTAGGTAATACACGTATTGTAAACACCTCATTTTGACTCGGGGTCAAAATGAAGATCTGAGCCGAGAAAAATAAAATAAACCCTAAACCCCCAAAACTCTCGGCCAAAACCCTAAATTCCAAACCCTAAACTCTAAACCCTAAACCTTTAACCATAAACCCTAAACCTTTAACCCCAAACCTTTAACCCTAAACCTTTAACACCAAACCCCAAACTGTAAACTCCTAAATCCCTATACTCCTAAACCCCTAAAACTCTCGGCCACAAATCCATCACCATGCCACCCACTTGACCACCCACCATGTCACCCTTTGTCACCATTGATCATTGCTCACCATGTCATCCACTTGGTCACCTTGTCACCCGTTGTCAATATTGATCATTGTCCACCATGTTATCCATTATGCATTGTCCATGCTTTATCATCTACTTGCATAAAAAATAACAATAAAAAAAACCATAAGAGAAAGCAAGCTTCGACAAAGAGAAGGAGGACAAGGATTTATGTAAGTTACGACAATTGAAGGGAAATAGTGGAAAAAAAGGAGGAGAGAAAAAAAATTCAAAGTGAGGTATCGAGTGAAAACAAATCAGTGAAAATCGGGTCATTCTGAGATTTTACCGAGTGTTAAAAAACAAACCAGAAACGTTTTGGGCAATTTGTGCAATTTTTGAAATAGTTTTTTAATTCAGCTCGAATTTAAAAAAAAATACATTTTGTTCCTTGAACCATTCTGGAAATCACATCACTTCTCAAAATGTTACAAATAAGTCTAGAATAATTTTCAGGTTATTTTGGAAATTTACCAAGTGTTACAAATAAGTCGTGAATAGTATAGGGCCAATTCTGTAACTTTTTTTAAAAAATATTTTCAGTCCAGTTATAATTTTTTGAAAATTAGATTTTTGTTTCCTAAAATTTTCTGGATATTTTCATGACTTCTCAAAGTGTTACAAATAAGTCCAGAATAGTTTATAGACTTTTCTGTCATTTTTTAAAAATATATTTCCAAATCAGCTCGAATTTTAAATAATTGCATTTTGGTCCCCAGACTTTTGTGGACATCCCATGACTTCTCAAAATGTGACAAATTAGTCCAATGAGCTTTATATCTTCAAAATCATCCGTATACGTTTGACACATTTTAACATGACCCCAAAGTTAAACTACCTTTTTTGAGCTCGATTAAATTCATTCTCCTCTTATGTATTTATTTTAAACTAACCCGTACATAAAAAATGCTTGTATATGGTTTATTTAATGTTATGAGAAAATGCATGTAATCTTTTTGGCCAAGCAAACGGGTAATTCAAGTAAATCGGTGAAAACAAAATTCAAAAGAAAACTAAAGTACAGAAAGAGCGGATTATGGGCTCGTGAGCCCTTAAGAAGTAATCAAACCCCCGAACTCAATTCTCTGGATGTAGACTCCAAGCTCTAGGATGTTAACACCATGTACCCTAGGCAAATTTTAGGATTCCGATTAGCCTTTAATTAATCGGTGGCGACTCTTTAATTATTTTTCCGCTCTGGTTGATGACCCGCTTTACCGAACCCATCGCTCACATGTTGGCTGCTTCTTATTCCTTGATTAATTTTAAACTCACGAAATGATTTTAAGACCGAGGTTACTACCTCGAAGTTGTTGTTGTTGCTATATAGCTATGAACTTTGCAGTTAATAAATTGGGCTTTATAAGATTTGATAGATGGAAACTAAAGCACTGACCAGGAAGGCTCTTGACCTGATTGGGAAGAAAATGGATATGTTATTAGGTATGTTAATTGCCTGACCGACTCCGTGTTTCCTCAGCATTCGGTATTTTTCGGGATTGTCAGGAAATTTGATTTTCGTATTGCATATCAAATAATCAAGATGTCAAAGAACAAAGGCAATACCACTAAAAAGCCAAGGGTCCCTGTAAGTTTCTTTCGTGTTGAAATTACTCTTCATCATTTTCTTCACAATGTTTGATATGCTATTTAACTTACTTTGATGGTATAATAAAAGTCGGAGAACGTTTGATAGTGCATGTGAAGATAAATCCACCAGGGTGCGGAGGTTTATGAATTCAAGAGCCTCACTTTGTAGATATTAGTTTTCATATGTGTTTATTGGCTTACAGTTTCCTTAAACGTCACATCTTTCAGGGAGATTTTGCTCACAGAAGATCACATTTTCAAAGAAACCACTTCCCATTGGCGAATGAGACTGCAAGGAAGGTTGTAGTTGCTCCTTTCCGTGGATCAACTGTTCCTCGTGACAAGATGTCCAATTCCAACAGAGCAAAGTGTGATACTCGTGCAGATGTTGGATTTTAGGATTATTGATTATGATGATGATCTCAATTTAGATGTTTCCATCTTAAGATGTTACAAACAATGATTTACAGGTAACATCAGTTCCTCGAAATGAACTCTGGTTTTCTTATGGTTAACACATATAAGCTTGTCCTTTATGGAAGATACATTTATTTTCCAAATTAGAAGCTCTTGTATCCACCAAGCCGTAATATATATATATATATATATATATATATATATATATATTTGGCTTTGGGCTAACTGTAATGGATTCTGTTTTTGGAACCGAACTGGGACCGAAAAGAAACAGGTTACCCAGAACCGTTTGTACAAAAACGATTTGGGTAAGTTCCGATTCCAAAATAAAGCGGCTAGGTTCCGGTTCCAAATTTAAATACACTGTGTTATATTGGGTAGGTTCCGAGAACCCTTAAATTTATAGGGTACCCGGAACCGCTCACCCCTATTATCAATATTGATAGTCATCGCTTTGTTAATACCCCCAATAACCAAACATCTTTCAATAACTATGTAGACACTCGATTTTGGCCTAGATGTGACGCGTTCATTATCGCGACACGTGGCGCACCATTTTGAAGATTCCAGATATGGCGAGTTACAAAGTTTCCAAAAACAGGTTTCGTGCAGATTTAGTAGATTAATATATAGGGTATATTGTAAAATATTTAGATAATATTTCATCAATATTTTATGAAAACTTCAGGAACTTGTATAAATAGGAGTGTTATGCATTGTGTAATAGCCACATAAATAAAATAAAAAAAAGGAGAAGCTCTCTCGATCGATTTCATTACACCATTGCTCCAAGAAGTTCCCCATGGATATGATTCTTGTTTATTTATGCATAAAATATTTCTCTCTCTATTTTGTTTTAATATATATATCTATATATGTTGTTATAATACATTAACGATCTCCATGTTAAGTTCAGTTTATATATATATCAATGTTTAGTTATTTATTTACATTGTTTAACTTTTTGTCTTATATTTTCTTTAACATTTAATTAATTGATATTTTTATTATTAAGATACTAAATTGTGAAAATATTAGTTATTGTACTCTCACCCTTTATATATATACATATTTCATGCTTGTGTATTTTTTTTATAGTTTGATCTTAAATCATAAAGAATTTAAATTTCTTATAATCAATATATTGTTATTTCTGTAAATATCTTTTAAAAAATGATAAATTAAGCGAATAGAGTACTGAAAGAGCGGAATATCAACTACATTTTTATTCCGTAACAGAATCCCCGAACTTTAATCTCTGAACTTAAACTGTTTTGAAATCCTAGGATTTAATTGAATTATTTTCCTAGGTAATCAAGGTTTCTAATTAGCCTTAATTAACTAGTGGCGACTCTAATTTTTTTTATATTCAAATATCACCTTTAAGTCGGATTTTAAGTCTGACAATTTGGCGACTCTGCTGGGGACATTTAGAGGGGTCATGCTCATTATGTTTCGCATACATTCTATTAGTTCTTATTTTATTATCATTAATTAATCTAACTTTTTTTTTTGTGTGTATGCAGGTGTTGAGTTTCTTTCCTGTAAATATTTTTATATTTATTTCATGCATGATTTTGAACACACCACTATTAGTAATAGTGTCCCAAATGCTTAAAACCTAAGGCACCTAGGAACCCCAGAGATTTAGTAGGGGAAAAAGCCGGAGCTGCTGGGCAGTCGGTACGACTCTGAAAAACTCCACTCGATTGGAATGTCTTGTGATCCCTATGATGGGGGTGAAGAAACCATTAATCGGGAGCCTAGCAGTGGAACCCTCCCTTAGAACAAAGTCACACTATTGTATTTGCCTTTTTTTTTTATGTCCCTTAAATATGTTTATTACATATCATATGCACATTTTGAATATTTCATTGTAGTTGTGAACTCTAAATGTCTTTCGCAATGATTATTTTTTTTATGCATACATCACATGAATTACTTTTTTCCTTAAAAAAAAAAACTTAAACTGTCATTCATCATTTTCCAAGATATTTCACGACCATTTCAAATATGATTTCACAAAGATAATTTGATTTTTGAGTGTGATAATAACAGTTCTAACCAAGTGGGCTCCAAAAACTGTTTTTATTTTAAAAATCAAGATTTTATATTAACCTTTGTTTAACCAAGAATAAACATATAATGAATTTGATGATCGATATGATAATGAAAATATCTTAGATCATACATTTTCACATTTGTTCCTTAGAAACAATTGAAATTTAAGAATTAAATAAATGGCATTGAAATTTTCGAAATTAAAAGCAACTAATAATCATGCATGACATATCTTTCTTTTATTTAATTTTTGTATTTGATGTCTTGATACCTTTGACAGATGGACCTACACACATGAGATTTATAAGCCCAGAGGGATCATGAAACTTTTCATAGATAGGGCTCCAATATGAATAAATTAATCAAATTCAATTGTGATCATTGCTCCAAACTCGGTCTACATACTAACATTGAGCACCAAAGTTATTCCAGGATCCTCCATTTGCAGCACTTGCATAATTGTGCCTCGAGGGGTCAATTCTTGATCTGAGTATATTCTTTTTGTTGAACTAAATATCATATATGACAAAAATAATTTATCAAACATATGAAGAATACCTAGACAAAAATATTAGGGAATGAGGGGCATTATTGAAACCCCGCAGGGGCAATTATGACAATATGCGATAAATTAAAATCTTCGTTGGACTAAAAATTGTTAAAGGTTGTCCAAGCGAAACTTAGGAGTAAAAAAAGAATCAAAGGGTCACTCTGGTCACATTCATGATAACAGTAATACTTCAATCGAGGGAGTCCTTTTGTATACCCTTATCTTATTCATTATTGTCTTGTTGTAAAAAAAAATGTATGGGTCTCAGCCACCTTCTAACTGGCTACATGTAAATAGAGTTGTTTTCACGAAGTGCAAAAAATGTATGGGTTGAAGCCACACTTCAATTGGCTATATATAAGATAATATAGAGAGATTACAAATTTGTAGGGTCACAGCCACCCTTAAATTGGCTACAAATAAAAATAGTGTTCCTTTGAGATAGGAAATTTATATGGGTCACATCCACCCTCAAATGGTTAGATATGATAGAGTGTTTTCACAAGATGGAAAAATTTAGATATGGGTCATAGTCACCCTTTCAATTGACTACAAACAAATAGATTGTGTGTTCTTATGAGATAGTATGGGTCGCAGCCACCCTTCAATTGGCTATATATAAGATAATGCAAAGAGATTACAAATTTGTAGGGATCACAACCACCCTTAAATTGGCTACAAATAAAAATAGTGTTCCTTTCAGATAGGAAATTTATATGAGTCACATCCACCTTCAAATGGTTAGATTTGAGAGAGTGTTTTCACAAGATGGAAAAAATTTAGATATGGGCCATAGTCACCCTTTCAATTAACTACAAACAAATAGATTGTGTGTTCTTGTGAGATAGTATGGGTCACAGCCACCCTCAATTGGCTATATATAAAGAGAGATCAACAAAGTGAAACTTGTAGGGGTCGCAACCGCCCGTAAATTGTCCACTTACATGAGAGTGTCGTTATGAAGTGAGAATTGAGAGGGGTCACAGTCACCCGTAAATCGGCTACTTACATGAGAGTGTCATTAAGAAGTGAGAATTGAGAGGGGTCACAGCCACCCGAATATCGGCTACTTACATGAGAATGTCATTATGAAGTGAGAATTGAGAGGGGTCACAGCCACTCGTAAATCGGCTACACACATGAGAATGTCATTATGAAGTGAGAATTGAGAGGGGTCACAGACACCCGTAAATCCGCTACTTACATGAGAATGTTATTATGAAGTGAGAGTTGAGAGGGGTCACAACCACCCGTAAATTGGCTACTTACATGAAAATGTCATTATGAAGGGAAAATCATACGGGCCACAATCACCCTCCAATTGACTACCAATAAATAGAGTCTTTTCACGACGATGAAAAACACAAGGGCCACAACCACCCACAATTGGCTACGAAATAATTAGTATTTTTCTAGGTTGAAAACCCAAAAGGGCGACCCAGAAAAATTTAGAGAGGCATGATTGTAATCTTGAAAATCACAATCATGGCAAAAGGTGAGAAAAATATCCCGATGTGCAGTCTTCTCCATGTTATGCAGTCTTCTCCATGTTAGGTTCACTTTATATATATATATCAATGTTTAGTTATTTATTTACATTGTTTAACTTTTTGTCTTATATTTTCTTTAACATTTAATTAATTGATATTTTTATTATTAAGATATTATATTGTGAAAATATTAGTTATTGTACTCTCACCCTTTATATATATACATATTTCATGCTTGTGTATTTGTTTATAGTTTATCTTAACTCATAAAGAATTTAAATTTCTTATAATCAATATATTGCTACTTCGGTAAATGTCTTTTAAAAAATGATAAATTAAGCGAATAGAGTACTGAAAGGGCGGAATTTCAACTACATTTTAATTCCGTAACAGAATCCCCGAACTTTAATCTCTGAACGTAGATTGTTTTGAAATCCTAGGTTTTTAATTTAATTATTTTCCTATGTAATCAAGGTTTCTAGTTAGCCTTAATTAACTAGTGGCGACTCTAATTTTTTATATTCAAATATCGCCTTTAAGTCAGATTTTACGTCTGACAAACTACACCCATCAATTCACCGGTGTGACAAACTATACCCATCAATTGCGAAAGTTCAAAATTTTCTTCTTTAACTTCCAATCAGGAGCAATATAATGAGCAGTCAAAGACATAAAACACTGATTTTTAATGGAAGTTCATGTTTCAGTAGTAAGACAAACCCTTTGTTCTCACATGGAAAAATAGTGTTTCAACTAAAATTTCTCTTCATTGTACAAACTAATACAATCACGTGCAACAGTGTGATGTCCAGGAAAAACAGTTTTGGGGTTCAAGGATCTCACAAACCTTTTGAAACCCTCTTTATCAACTAACTTAAATGGTTTTTCAATCTCAATTATCATCTTTCTGACAAAATGTTTCCGGACAGAGAACAAAGTTTTATTACCCTTAATAGTTGAAGCACCAGCAGGTAGTACACTTTCAGTTTCAGTGCTCGCTGGTGCATCTCCTATTGGAGGTGAAGTTGGAGTTGAGCCAGCATCACTTGGAGTAAGCGAACTTGGAGTATCGGATTCTAAATCTGCCACCAAAGTCATATACAAAGAAACATAAAATACAATAAAGCATCCACCCAAGTACTAAGTAAATGGAATCAAAGAACAATCGGCAAATGATGACCTAAAGAACCAAGAACAATCGTGACAATTAGAATCAAAAATCAAGAATAATCGGAGTCAAGAATCGAGCACAATTGGAATCAAACCACAACCACAATCAAAATCAAACCACAAGCGTGATACTTAGAACAATCGTGACAATCAAAAATGGAAGATGTGTTAGCTGAGATGGACAGAGGCAGAATAGTCGAGAGTAGTCACGTAATGGTCAGGCAGGAAGAGAGTGGCCGAGAGTAGTCCAAACAAGAAGAGAGTAGTCACGGAAACAGAATTGCTGAGATTCTCATGAGTCATAAGTGTAATTAGAACAACTAGGGTTTTCATTAAAGTCAGGTCGGATCGGTACTAGTCAGGCTTTTGGAATAAAAGAACAAGCCTAAGCCCAACCTACAAGAAAAAAACGTATGTTCGATCTCGGTTCTAACCTAAGATTGGACTATAAGGGTCGGTCTCGGGTCGGTTTTGTCGGGATTTTGGTCCAATCAATATTTTCTGCTCACCCCTACTTGCAGTTTGTCTTGTATTCTTGCTTTTAGATAATTCAGTGCATCCTTTTTTTATTTATCCCATTTTGTCGGGATCCCCAGATATTTTCCCGGGTTTCCCACATTTAGTATACTGCATGTTGTCGTCACACTACCCCTTGTTTCGGCCGAAACATTTGCACCAAAATATATGCAAGATTTTGTTGCCCAGATGCTCTCATGTAGTCGTCGATAATTCTAATCGGATTGTGTACAACTGTTTCAGATGCTTTTACGGAGAACAGTTAGTAGCTCCGGGCAAAGAACAGTATGTACAACTGTGTCCACAAAGAACATATGATGTAGCTCCGGGCATCCACTTGTGAATCAGATTCTTTCTATTCTTATCTCGACAACTACTTTCTTGATGTTCCTAGATAGGATGTTGACCATTATGATGAAAAGATACAGTGATATGGGATCTCTTTTGCGTAATCCCCTTGTTGACTGAATAACATTGGGTTTCTTCCTATTCACCAGAATTGTATAGGTTACCGAGGATATACACTCCTTGATCCAGTTTCTCCACACTTCGCAGAAGCCCAATTTCTCCCTAGCTTCCAATAAGAAATCCCATTCCACCCTATCACAGGCTTTCTGCATATCCAATTTCAACACACATTCTTCTCTTTTAGTATGTTTTTGAGAATGGAGATAGTGGAGTACCTTATGTGCAATGATCTTGTTGTCTTGAATTAACCTTCCTGTCACAAATGCAATTTGATATGGGGTGATTAATCCTGATAAGTGAATTTTCAGACTATTCGCCAACACAATTGAAATTATTTTATAGCAAATTTTGCACAAACTAATAGGTCGAAATTCAGTAGGCCTGGTAGGGTTTATGGCTTTATGGATAAGAGTAATATCAGTTTGGTTGATAGTAGGAGGAAACTTACCTATTCGCATGAAAAGGTTGAGCATGGTGAGCATATCTCGACCTACAACATCCCAATACCATTGGTAGAAGATCCCTGAAAAACCATTTGGCCATGGAGCTCGAGACCTTCCCATCTGTAAGACCACCTGTCTCACTTATTGATCTGTTACTTTTCTCATTAATTCATGATTTGTAGCCGCATTCAGAATATGTGGCATAGCTTCTAACATTTTGGCCCTTAGGGATGTGCCCGCGGATGTGTACAGATTTTTAAAACATTTATGCATAAGAAACATTACTTCGGTTTCTATCGAGACCCACTCATCATTCTCATCTTTAAGGCAAGCTATCTTCTTTTGTCGTCTTTGTTTAATGGTTGATTTATGGAAACAAATTGAATTCCTATCCCCGTACTTTAACCACTTGATTCTCAATCGTTGGAGCTAGTATCTTCTCCCTCTTCCACAATTCTTTGAGTTGATCCTTGAACATTTGTTCATGATCCTGGTCACCATTACCGTTACATCTTGTCACTACAAGAATCTGTTGCAACAGCGACAAAATTTTCGTGTTGATGCTAACAGTTGTAGTAAAATATATGTATATTCTGTCGACAGTTTGTGTTGTCGTTATTATTACTTATTAGGCACAATATGTTTTCCACCGGTATAAGATACATTTAGTGTTAATTTTTGCCATCACTTTATATTTTAGATGGATGAATATGTAATGTCGACCAACACTTGATGTTAAATAACTCCATCAGTAGCAGATGAATTTTCCGTTGTAAATGTACATATTCAAATGCGAAAAGTTATGTCGTAAATATAGTGATATCATCAACGGTTGTTTGCCGTAGCTACTCAATTTTGTCGTCGTTAAAACATAAGTAGCTGAGAAAATGTAAGAATATGTTTGCGTGTCAATATATTATCGACATTAGTATAGTCATTGAGTAACAAATTCAATTATTTTGGTAAAATAGGTTATTTAGTGGCGAATATTGTTGATGCCAATAATGCATAAACAACTATGACATATTGTTGACTAACATTAGTCATTGTTGTCACTAAATGTTAAGAACTTCCACTTAACCGATAGAACCGCCACTAATCCGAATTGAACCACCATTTAATTTTTAAAAATAATAAAAAATATTAACCCAACTACTAAACCGAAGTATTATCACGGTATCAAAGACCTATTCACTCCCCTCCCACTCACGCTTCCACTCCCTTCTCTTCTCTTCCTCCCTACCGAATCATTTTCCCATCTCGGACTCCCTCCTTCAATCGGCAAAGAACAGTAGGTAAGTATCCTTCAATCTCTCATCTTCTGTTGTTTCTGGGCTCAGTCGAAACCTATAATGAATGATTCTGGGTTCGACTAAACCCATAATGAACGATTCTGGGTTCGTCTAAACCCATAATGAACGATTTTTGGTTCAGACGAACCCAGAATGAACGATTCTGGGTTCTATCGAAACCCAGAATCACCTAATCTGGGTTCTGTCGGAACCCATAATTGTTGTGTCTGGGTTCGACTGAACCCAGAATCAAGTATCTAGGTTCCATGGCTAAATGTAACTCTTCCTAATTTACGCTTTACTGCTGTTCTTGTAAATGTAGGAGTTGCGTGCCTATCAAGTTGACTCTGAAGTGGATGTGGATGCACTTCGATACGTAGCAACATCAGTAAATTTGCTTTTAGATTATGTATTTCATTTTAGATTATTGTAAGTTTGTAGTTTGGATGTTTATTAAAATGTATATATATATCCTTGGATTGATAATATATTATATTTTTTAAAATGTATTGTGTGGTTCATCTCATATAGCAATAACTAGAATTAATAAAAATACATCACAAAAGTTTGTCTTTAACTGATATTAGTGGTTGTTATCATTAAAAACATGTATTTAGCAACAATATTACCTGACAGTCTGAAGTGTTTTTAATGGTGGATTTGTAGTCACTAGTCACTAAATACACGTATTAACAATAAGTTAATGGACGTTATTTCGAATAAAAATTAGCCTTTAAAAGTCACTTCTAACAAAGTAATTCAACGATGAAGTATTTTCATTAGTAAAAATCATCTATAACATCAACAATATGTTGTCGCCTTTCATCTGTGTTTAACAACAGCCTGATGTTGTTGTAAACCCGAAGTGGGGAGTGTCATCTTAACATCGGCAAGCCTTTGACAACGGAAAATTGTCGACCTATAAACCTTTAACAACGGGGGCTACTGTCATGAAGATCTCGTCGTTGTTAAAAGTTAACAACGGTATTTTTGCATTTAGCAACGATTTTTTGCCGACGTCAATGGTCAAGTTTCTTGTAGTGTGTGATGACTTTAAATTCAGCCATGAGAGTGTTTATTCTCATTTTATTGTTTCCAAAACACCTTCTAGTCCAGTCTATCAGTGCATTCTGACATCCTCCCAACTTCCTAGGTACTACACTGTGGGTTCGACTTGGGTACTGCTTCTCCCATGCCTTCTTGATTATAGGTCTGCATTCCTCATTCTCGTACCGCATCTCTTCAAATCGGAAACGTTTCCTCCCTCGGTGGTCCTTCGGGTTGGTTATGATTATCAAAGGTGAATGATCTGATCCAATAGTTGGTTCGGTTATAACTTGGGTCCTGGAGAATGTTGGTGTCCATTGTGTATTTAACAATTCTTTGTCCAACCTTTCGCATACTTTGTCATGCCCTCTTATGTAATTGCACTAGGTGTAGATTTGTTCATTGACGCCAAGGTTTATGAGGTTTAGGTCATAAATCATTGAATTGAATTCTTCAATGTACCGTTGGTTTTTCTACGTCCACCTGATTTATCATGTAGGGAGCAAATATTATTGAAGTCGCCCACGCACATCCATGGACCTCTGCGCCCTCTTCCTATCCTCCTTAATATCTCCCAATAGTTTATAAGATTGCTGAAATCGGGATCTCCATACACCCATGTTATATGCATCTCGCTTCCTTCTTCATCAGTGACTTTGCAATCAACAATATTTTTATCCTAATATAAAATCTCCACAGGTACCTGGGTTCTCCACCATACCGCGGTTCCTACTCAAATACCTAGTGGCGGTACATAATGAGCCTCTACCAATCCTGTCATCCTCCTTATTTTCTCACAAACACCAATCATATTCTTTGTTTCCATGAGGTAGACAATGAAGGGTTGCACAAGCTTGGTGATATCCTTAAGCACTTGGACTGTCAGGGAGGATCTCAAACCCTGGAAGTTCCAACATAGTGGATTCATTAGTACCGTGTAGCTGTTATAGGACAACTACTAGAGCCCTTTTTAGTATCAACCTCTCTTGTGTTTCTTCTTCTATTCGTACTCCCTAGATTGCTTTTTCGAGTTGGAGTTGTTTTCCTTGGCCTTCCGAGTTTGTTTTTGTCTTCCATTGGTTCAGCCTCCTTACTTATTATTTTATACCTCTTAACAAATGGTCATTCTTCTTCCTCTTCCGGATATGATCTCTTGATTGTCATTCTCTGAAGGCATGGTCTAAGACCTGTTTGGGTAGGGTTTTGTGTTCTCGGTGGGGATGGTTCCATAGGTCGGTGCTTAGTGAGTTTGATTTATTTGGTGTGGGGGTTAGGGTTAGTGGTCAGGATTTGAGGTTTGTTTGGTAGGTTGATGTTAAGGTCATCACTGATGTGGGCTCTGGTGGGTTCGGTTTCAGGGGTGGTGATTGGTACGGTAAGGTTATTAGGTTTAGTGGTATCCAATATGGAGAGAGTTCCAAATGGTAGGAGTAAGAGGTTCTCTTTGCAAGGTGGTATTTGGGTGATCTAGGACTAGTCGAGTGGGTTTTCCTTGGTGAGTTGAGGTTTAGGATCATGTATGCACGAGTTTCCGAGAACCAGTTTTTTTGTGGATTTTTACGGGATAGTTAAAGTTAGGGAAGTTTCTTAGTTGGTTATTGTGAACAATGTTTGAGGGTATGGTACTTACTATCATATTTGTTGGGCAATACTATCTCCATCTTTTGCCTTGTGTTTATTCTCCTTCCATGTTGCATCGCTCCCCATAATTGTTACAAATCACGACATGTGTTATTGCGAGGTCTACTTCTGGTTCCACATTCGAGTTGGTGGTACCCTTGCTAGTTACGAATCTAACATATCCTTCATAATATCACGCCAAGTTCTTCTAAAAGCAGGTTTTGCCCGACTCTCTTCTTCCCTTCTTCCCACGTTGTAACTTCTAATCTTGCCTTACGGTCTCACTCCTACTATTCAAGGTCCGTACATTGGTGAGTCCTTCTTTACTTCTACTATCATTCTGTTTTTCTTGCATTGTTAGGAGGAGAGTCCTAGCATTCCACAATCATATCAGATACCCGAGAGCCTTTTGTACGTCGTCCATTTTTGTATTTCTTTGGAATTTTTCCACCAGAAACCTGTTGGGAGTGGGTCTTCATTATTCATATCCACCTTAATCCTCATAAAAACTCTTATGATTTGTCCATTATGCTTTTCAACAACTTACATCTGCCCACGCTATTTCCAATTTTCCATGCAATCTCGGTTGTGAACTTTCCAGTTCCAAATCATGAATTTGCATCCAGAACTCTGTCCACTTAAAATCAATATAGGCTGCATCCTGGTTCCCATCTACTTATCCTTAGATTGTGTCCTTGTACCGTTCAAGGATCCTGATCAAGGATGGCTTCCCTGTCTTGGCTTGATTCAAACTCGAGCATTAAGACGTTCTCTCTCATATCAACTATTTTACTGTATCATATTTTGCCGATGCAACCTTTAGTATGTTTTGGATTGCAGCAGGTTCGATTGATCGTTGGGTATCTTATTGTTATATTCATTTTTTTTTCCAGTGTTTGCTCCTTGCTCATAAGAAAAGAGTTGTTTAATGTTGTAGTGAAGATAAAAACGTACATCATATTTCTTCAATTGAAGGAAGTTGTTAGTGAAACTTGAAGAATAAATGGTGCTTAACTTGATATTGATGTTGACTAGATGATGGACGACAATGCTATTCCATTTAATAGTCAAGTCGCAACTAACATAAATTTTGAAAGATGAGAATCCAACCTTACGGAGATATACATGACCACAAGAGTTATTGAACCTAACTCTATGTGGTCGCAAAGTGAAAAACCTACATGCAATGATGATGATGACAAAAAAGAAGATGAAGTAGATGATGATGACGATGAAGAAGAGAATGCTGATGCTAACAAAAATGTGGACAAATCATCATCATCACGAACATTGTGTTACATTTGGTTGTCTGCATTGTTTGTTCTACCGGATCTCAATTTACTTTTAGAAATAAAAATTTCTGAAAATGGTCCAACATCAAAACTTTAGTTGCAGCAACATGCTTTTTTGCAATGATGAATGGTCCAATATACTTGAAAACGATGGTAATTGGAATTTCCATCAAATCTCTATTAAAAAATTTAGTTAAATATCTTTTATATTTACAAAATTAACTAAATACTTTTTAAAATGTTAAAGTTAAACCCTACCAACATACACTATTGTTACAAGCAAGTTCTGACTCGATTCAAGTCACACCGAGGTCTCATAGCCTGGGTCTGAACCCAGACCATGTCGCTCAATCTTGGGGTTAGTCTGGTCTTAGACCCAGATGAGCGGAGCTCTGATTGGGGATTAATTGGAGCCCCAATCGGTCTGGAGTAGGTTCAGTTAAGACCAATTGGGTCTCCAATTGAGCCTCAATCGGGGATCCTCTAGTCTTGGTCCGATACCATACCAATTCATAAAGGTTGGGTGACCTGGTCTGGGTTCAAAACCAGACCAGGGATCCCTGATTGGGGCTTCAATTGATCCCTATTAGGGGTCTTTTAGTCTAGGTTCGAGCCCAGACTAGGTCCCAAGGTTCGGCGACCTGGTCTAGTTTCAGACCTAGACTAGAGGGCCCCAATAAAAGCTCAATTGAAACCTTAATTGATCTAGATCACGTTTGGTTCAGACCAATTGGGAGTCCAATTGAGACCCAATTGGGGATCCTCTGGTCTGAGTCCAAACCCAAACCTGGTCCCTGGCATTGGTGACTTAGTCTTGGTTCGTACTCAGGCGAAGGGACCTCGGTATGTGAGCCGGAACTTCTTTGTAACGTTAATGTAAGTTAGTAGGATTTAATTGTAACGTTTAGAAACTTATTTGGTTAAATTTGTAAATATGAGAAATATTTAATCAATATTTTAAGGGAAAAGTAGGTAAACACACCCGGATTTTCTTTTTTGGTAATTGGTCCCATATGTTTTTTGGCGTATGTTATGACACCTGTATGTTTTAATTTGTTAGTAATTGGACCAAACGTTAATTATACCCGTTAACTGTCACGTGGTAATCATGTGCGAACGTTTATTTTGAAAAAAATGCAATGTAAAAAGACAAGTTTGCCCTTTAGACATCCCATCACCTTCTTACTCACCCGATTGTTTCTTCATACTGCGGTTCGACTTCTCCCTCCCCATTTGAGCATTTGTCAAAACCTAACCTCCATACCCATCACCTCGCTCCGACGAAGACGTCTCCTTCGTGGTTGCTGCGACGAACCTGGCGTTGTGACACCGACGAAGGCAACATCGTTGCGGCTCCAGTCCGACCACCGATTGCAGCGCCTTCTTCGAAATTGCAGAGAAGGTCGGTCTCGTTTCTGTTCTGTTCTCGGTTTGTGTTTCTCTCCCTGCCATTTTACACAGAAGAAAGATTACTCAAAATTGTCGCAGGAAAAAGAACCAGTATGATAGGAAGGGGAACTTTGTTACATGTACCTCGAATAAAGGCTCTATGGCTAGATAAGCACCTGCTTCTTGAAATGCCTCCTTAAACCTAGGGCGCCCTGTCAAGACAGTAGCCAGTTGTGTATCAGAAACTAAAATATACGATCCGTTGAGAGAATTACATGAACTTCAAGATGTATACCTAGGACAAGAGGCCTTTCTTTTATCCATGGGAAGGAGAGTAGACTTTCTTTCATATTCCCTTCCCGTAAGGATGGATCCTGACCTGCAAAGTCATGTGCAAATGAATCAACACACTGATCATAAACATACCCAGAATTGTTGCTCATAACGAACATGTTAACCGATTGAAATCTCCATAACAACAGTGGATCAAAGACAACTCTACTGCAATGCAACCAGAAATTGCATTTACCTGTCTTTAGGAATGAATCCACAGCTACATTGAATCTTGCACGGTTCAATGTGTGCAATACCACAGATCTAACCTGAAATATAGATACTATACATAGTATACGTCATAACATATAAGTCATAAATATATATATAAAGATATATATATATAGAGAGAGAGAGAATTAAACCTCCTGGTAAGAGCTTAGCATATAACCACATGAAAGGAAAGCAAATGTTTTGACTAAGGATGGATGATCTATCTTGAGATCATTATGCTTAATCCAGTTCCAAGCTTCAGAAAACAAAGTTCACATGTAAGCTTTGATCATGATAGAAGTAGAGGAATCAATATAGAATTGCATGACAACCTGATGACAAGACAAATTCACTAGAACATTAAGAGCATGTTTCAAAATTTTAAGAGAGAAACTTTCAAATGAAATTGGTGTGTTGAAATCCAACATCAGTTAATTCAATGCAAGGAAACTTTTAATTTCAAGGAAAAGAACAACGGTTAATTCAAGAAGGGTGGTGCTCCTTAAACTAGCTATGAGGATCACATGTCTTGAGCTAAGTTTTGGGGTTGAGTTAGGTCAACGTCCATTATTTTTTTACCAAGTTAGACTTGAAGAGAGCTGTGATTTCTTATTACTGGTAGTTTAGAAGCAGATAAAATATTCATTATGATCTCTACTTGACGCCGAGATGCAAGATATAACCTACAAAGAAAAATAGTACGCAAACATAGTCCACCTGAAATGCCTAAATGAGGACCGTTTTTTATTTATTGAAAGCATCAGTTGTATTCTAAAAAATTACAACATGCTAGCAGAAACTAAGTCTAGTAGAAGTGAAATTGCAGCAAAGTACTTACCAAACCTCATCTTGCAAGGAGAAGACGCAGCAAGCCGAACGATAAAGTAAAGAAGGAAGGGAGAAGACAAATGAACAAGGGAAGAAATACAAAGACTTAATCAACAGAAAGTGTCTAGGGTAGTTTAGGTATTATCATTTATGAGTCAGGCACATGACAACCACGTGAGCCTAATTTAACGGAAAATGTTTCAGAATGGACGGAAAGGTCCAATGACCAACAAACATAAACATCCGGGTGTAATAACAAACATCATGGGTGCAATTACCAACAAGTGTAAACATCCGGGTGCATTTACTTACTTTTCCCATATTTTAACAGAGAAGTGCAAAAGTACTAATTACCATCGTTTTCAAACATAATGAAGCATTCAAAACATTTTAGGTTGAAAAAACATTTTGTGCAAACATGTTGGACCATTTTCAAACTTTCTCCTTTTAGAAAACCCTATCTCAAAATTGCTTTACGTGATTGAATCCAAAAATTTGAATGTAATGATTGGTTTTTTAGCTGAGAGCAATCCTCATACATCGAAAATCATTTGGAGAGTTATGCATTTTTTGAAACAATTTGGCACTAAAAATGAAGGGAAATTGTGAGCAATCAAGAATTCGTAAGTGCTACAATGAAAATCAACCAAAACAATAGTGAATTTCAAGTGTAGTAATATAAGTGGAGGAAAGTCTATGTGGGCTCTGTAAGGATATCTAAAAAGCCAAACAAAAAACAATATGACAATAACTAGTGCTTTTTCAAACATGTATGAACACTAGTGTTACTACGATCAACTCATTATAATAACATGCTTAGTTTATCATTACATGTTTAATCACATAAGGATAATAGTTTATACGTTGTAGGATTTCGTGAGATGATTTTAAAAAGAAAATGTCCTACAAAATGTGGTATGCCATTTTTAAAAAAAATATTCGATAAAAGTGATCATACGAATCTTGTATTGGACTATAGTGAACAAATAAGCAGTACACTTGTTTAAAAGTTGTGTGACTTGCCGAAAACTCTTGCTTGGGACTAGGCATCCACCTTCAGAATTGAAATCAATGCCGGATGCATGGTCATTCACTAGTGAAGAATTGACTTGCTAGGAATTTTTTCGATCATCATTAGGCAAATGACGCCTATCATTGTGGCAATTGATTAGGTTTTAAAATGGATTAATGCAAATGTTTTGGTGTTGCCTACAAAATTTCAAGTGATTAAATTTCTATGTCTATCCCCTACTAAAAATGCACAAGTGGCGTAAGCTAATAAAGTGATCCTAGAATGTCTAAAAATAAAAATGAATGCTTTGAAGAAAATTGTTGGGTATTGGAGTCTGATTGATATGTAATGTTAGATTAGGTATTAATGTACGCGTCTCGCGGTTCAACCAGTAGACTATACTGTACTGTATTTCTCCTTGTATATGTATTTTGTAACAGTAACATGTTATCAATACAAATGAGTCAAACCGCGTGGAGGTTGCCCTAATTGAGTGTTATCACGAAAAATCTGTCTTCCTCTACTATTCCTTTCCTTTCTGGAAAACTGAGTTTCTTCTCAATTTCTTCATCAAATTGAGTGTTTGTAGAGAATCGATCCTAACAACTGGTATCAGAGCTAAGGAGATTCAACACGATCATTGAAGATGGAGAGTTCGAAGTTTGGAATCGAGAAGTTTGATGGATCCGATTTTGGTTTCTGGAAGATGCAGATCGAAGATTGTCTCTACGATAAAGATCTTCACGAATCCTTGATCGGGGTGAAGCCGGATTCCATGACAGAGGAGCAGTGGAAGCTGAAAGATCGTCAAGCCCTAGGGATGATCCGTTTGACATTGTCGAAGAACGTGGCGTTCAACATCGTCAAGGAGAAGACTACGGCCGATCTGTTGAAGGTGCTATCGAATATGTACGAAAAGCCATCGACGATGAATAAGATATATTTGATGCATAGATTGTTCAATTTACAGATGTCTGAAAGTGGATCTCTTGCTGATCATATCAACGAGTTTAATATGATTGTGAGTCAATTGAGTTCTGTGGAGATTAACTCCGAAGATGAAATTAAAGCCTTGATTTTGATGGCATCTCTGCCTGAGTCTTGGGATACTGTTGTTGCTGCAATTAGTAGTTCTCGTGGTTCTGAGAAACTGAAATTCGATAAAATCCGAGATGTTGTTCTCAGTGAAAGTATTCGCAAACGAGAAGTGGGAGATTCATCGGGTAGTTCTCTCAGTGTGGACAGAAGGGGGATAAGCAATTCGAAGGGCCAAAATCAACATGGTCGATCAAAATCAAAGAATCGAGGAAAATCTCCGAACAAGGCCAACGTGATTTGTTGGCATTGTGGAGAGAAAGGTCACTATCGGACAACCTGTAAAAAACCCAAGAAGATGCAGAATCAGAAATCAGGGGATGATACAGATTCTATAAATTCAGCAGAAGACATTGGGTTTTAGATTCTGGTGCATCATTTCATTCGTCTCCAAGCAAGGAATTGTTTCAAAAATTCAAGTCTGAAAATTTTGGAAAGGTATGTCTTGCTGACAACAAAGAATTGGAGATTGAAAGAAAGGGGGATGTCTGCATAAAGACCCCATCGGGGAACCAGTGGACATTGGAGGATGTCAAATATATTCCTGGACTCAAGAACAATCTCATCTCTGTTGGTCAGTTGGATAGCACAGGTTACGCAGCAGAGTTTGGTAAAGGTTCGTGGACGATTGTAAAGGGTGCTATGATTGTAGCCCGTGGCACCAAATCAGCTATGTTGCTGATAGTGTTTCTGGTTCATTTTTGTGGCACAACAGACTTGGACACATGAGCGTTAAGGGAATGAAGATGGTGGTTGCAAAAGGAGCTTTAGAGAGTCTGAAGTCTGTTGATATGGGTCTTTGTGAGAGCAGTGTTATGGGCAAACAGAAACGAGTCAGCTTCACAAAGACTCCTAGAGAGTCGAAGAAAGTGCAGTTGGAAATGGCCCATACAGATGTATGGGGACCATATCCAGTTTCATCACTTGTAGGATCCAGGTTCTATGTCACCTTGATTGATGATTTCAGCAGGAAGGTATGGGTTTACTTCTTGAAGCACAAGTCAGATGTGTTTGCAACATTCAAGAGGTGGAAAGCTGAAGTAGAAAATCAGACCGGATTAAAGATCAAATGTCTGAGGTCTGATAATGGAGGAGAGTATGACAAGTCAGAGTTCAAAGAGTTTTGTGCTGCTCAGGGAATCAGATTGATGAGAACAGTTCCCGGTAAGGCTAGGCATAATGGATTTGCTGAAAGGATGAACAGAACATTGAATGAGCGTGCAAGGAGCATGAGGCTTCATTGTGGACTGCCCAAGATGTTCTAGGCAGATGCGGTAAGCGCAGCTGCATACTTGATCAACAGGGGACCATCAACTCCCTTGGGGTTCAAGATTCCAGAGGAGGTGTGGACATGAAAGGATCTCAAGTACTCATACTTGATAACTTTTGGTTGCACGACTTATGTTCATGTTGATCCAGAAAAGAGAGATAAGCTTGATGCTAAGGCTGTGCAGTGTTATTTCATAGGCTATGGTTCTGATTTGTTTGGTTACAGGTTTTGGGATAACAAGAACAGAAAGATCCTGAGACACTGTGAAGTGACGTTTGATGAATCTGTCCTATACAAGGACAGAGAGGAGAAGGTTCCAGAGACTACGAAGTAAGTGGGAGTTGAGTTTGAGATGCAGAAGATTACACCCATAGAAGATACTCAAACAACTCCAGGCACTTTTGCTGAAGAACCCGTAGTGGAACAAATAACGCTTGACCAGGTGTTGAGGAGATCATCCAGAACCATCAGAGCACCAGATAGGTATTCACCTTCATTAATTTATCTGTTGTTGACTGATGAAGGGAAACCAGAGTCTTTTGATGAGTCCCTACATGTGGAGGATTTAGTCAAGTGGGAGCAAGCCATGGATGATGAGATGAGCTCACTTGAGAATAATGAAACGTGGTTGTTGACTGAATTGCCTGTAGGGAAGAGAGCCTTGTTGAATAGGTGAGTGTTCAGGATCAAGACTGAACCAGATGGGAAAAGACGGTTCAAGGCTCGGTTAGTAGTTAAAGGGTATTCACAAAGGAAAGGTATTGATTATGCTGAAATATTTTCTCTTGTTGTGAAATTAACTACTACCAGGATTCTATTAAGTATTGTTGCTTCAGAAAATTTGCATCTCGAACAAATGGATGTAAAAACAGCATTTTTACATGGAGATCTGAATAAAGAGATCTATATGCAGCAACCAGAAGGATTTGTTGTTCCGGGCAAGGAACACATGGTGTGCAAGCTCAACAGGAGCTTGTATGGGTTGAAGCAAGCACTGAGTCAATGGTACAAGAAGTTCGACTCCTTCATGACCAAGAGTGGCTTTTGTAGGAGTGAAAAGGATCAGTCTTGCTATGTCAAGAAATACACTGATTCTTATGTATTTTTACTCTTGTATGTAGATGATATGCTCATTGCAGGATCCAATATGAGAGAGATAAACAATGTGAAGGCAAGTCTGTCTTCAGTGTTTTAGATGAATGACTTGGGTGCAGCGAAGCAGATTTTTGGGATGAGAATATCTCAGGATAGATCTGCTGGCACCTTAAGTCTATCCCAGGAGCAGTACATTGAGAAGGTCCTGGCCCGATTCAGGATGACTGATGCTAAACCCAGGACTTCTCCTTTGGCAAATCACATAAAATTGTCAAAGGGACAGTCACCCGAGACACCTGAAGAACATGATCAGATGACACTGGTTCCATATGCTTCAGCAGTTGGGAGTCTGATGTATGCTATGGTCTGTACAAGACCTGACATAGCACATGCAGTTGGTGTGGTTAGTAGGTACATGGCAAATCCGGGTAAAGAGCATTGGGAAGCTGTAAAGTGGCTTCTAAGATATCTGAAAGGTACATCCAGTACTTCACTTTGTTTTGTCAAAAACAAAGTGATTCTGCAGGTTTTTGTGGATGCTGATCGTGGTGGATATGTAGGCTCTAGCAAGAGCACGTTTGGATACATCTATACCATAGGTGGTACAACAGTGAGTTGGATGTCCAGGCTTCAGAAATGTGTTGCTCTTTCATCTACTGAGGCTAAGTATGTGGCAATATTTGAAGCTGGGAAGGAGATGATATGGCTGGCAGATTATCTGGAAGAGTTGGGCAATAAGCAGAGTGAGAAAATTCTGTATTCAGATAGCCAGAGTGTCATACAGTTGGTGAAGAATCCAGTCTATCATTCGAAGACTAAGCCTATCAGAAGGCGGTATCATTTCACTCGCAGGGCAGTGGAAGAAGGCGACTTGTGCTTAGAGAAGATAGAGGGTGCAAAGAATCCAGCAGACATGTTAACAAAATGTGTTGATGTTGGGAAACTGGGGTTGTGCAAAACCTCGGTTGGTCTTCTGTAGTTGTGTTACTACAGATGGTGCGGTGAAGGTATTGATGAGAGAATACTGTGTTTGGTGACTGAATCAGTCTCCAAGTGGGAGATTTGTTAGGTATTGGAGTTTGATTGATATGTAATGTTAGATTATGTATTAATGTACGCATCTCGCGGTTCAACCAGTAGACTGTACTGTACCGTATTTCTCCTTGTATACATATTTTGTAACAATAAACTGTCATCAATACAAATGAGTCAAACCACGTGGAAGTTACCCTAATTAGGTGTTACCACGAAAAATCTGTCTTCCTCTACCATTCCTTTCCTCTCGGGAAAACTGAGTTTCTTCTCAATTTCTTCATCAAATTGAGTGTTTGTAGAGAATCGACCCTAACAGAAATTAGGTGGAAAAGGTAGAAAATATACTCCAGAAAATCAGAACAACGACGAAGAGCGAAATATCGTCTGAGCTAGTATACGAATATAATGATTACATTCAACTGTAATTGTCATAGGGTGAAATGATTCAATGAGATGACAAAAGCACAAAAAAAAAGAACAAAAATTGACTCGACAAATGAGAGTACATGAGTTAAAAAAGAAGTTCAAGAAAAAATGAGATTAATGACTTCTTGATACTTAACGCTCGCCAGTTTTTCACGAGAGAGATGGTGATGAGAAGGGATGAGATCATTAACTTGGGTAAAAGGAATAAACTATTCATCAAGTGGGAAGAACCACACAAATTCTTTGAGGTTGCACACCCAAACTTCTACTACCTCAAAGATGTGAAAGGTGTGAGACTAACTAGCCGGCTAATATGCAACCACATGAAGAAATTATTTGCATAAATCCTTGTAATTTTTATAAGTAAAGGTAAATTAAAGGAGGATTATGTGTGCAACCGTGTAAAAAAAAATGACCTTGAGTCATCATCGAATAAAGGTTGACAAAAGTCATTGCCTAACGTAACCAAGCATTAAAAGTGACATAAGTCATCACCTAATAAAACATAAGTCTTGAGCAGAGATTTCAGATAAAGTTTGATTAAAATTGATTGCCCTAACTAAATATTAAAAATGACAAAGTTTGTTACCTATTTTATGCGTGAAAATCTCTGATGAGTTTAGATTAAAGTGCACTTTAATACGTCACTATTTATCCCAGCTGAATGTCTAAGAAATTAAGGAATGATGCGGAACTGTCGCCCAACGTAGCTAATCACTCTTGAGATGTTCTTAGAACTTGGTTAGTTCTAGGTTGAATACTCAACAAAGAAAACATCGCCTAAACTAACTGAAGATCCAATCAAATTTCAAGGTGTTCAATAAATTAAAATTTGAACCAATTCATTGATAATATCAGATGATTACAAACAATTCTCTGGGAACGTTTCAAAAGCCTTACATTCCATGACGATGGTATCCTAGGTAGGCACCACGGTGAGCTGCGCTTGGAGGGTGGTGTTCTACGTGAGCGCTTAGTTAAGAATCTATATGTACTCTTACATCTCCCTCATGGTCTCCGTCAAGTTCTTTTACATATTTTAATAGTAATCGTCCTTATACTTTTCCTCTACAACATCGCCCTCACATTAATGCTCAAGCGGGACTACCCACTCCTCAATTTGCTTCTCTCTCCAAATGAATTTTAGTTGTCAAAATCCTCGTGATCTTCGGCATGGGCAATAAGTAGGTATGTCATAAGGCGAAACATCTAGGTTTTCGCTCAAACATTTTGCCAGAAAAAAATGACAAGTTAGTAGACAGTTCAAAGAATCAAATTAAGAAAAACTTACAATGTCTAGGTTGCTCAGGTGATAGCGAGCATAAGACTCGATGTTCTATGCGTAAGGGAGTCGCATTCACGATCACTAGAGAAAATCATTCCTTTGAGTAAATGCATTGTAAGGTTTGGTACATGCTCAATGGAACGACCCGACCCTAGAGAAGTTGATAGACACCATGACTAGCGGGCATTTTTCATGGAGCTTGGGGATCCAATTCCCTTAAAATATTTTTCAGAAGGGTTAGTCTGAAGCAGTGCCTTGGCTTGTAGGAATCTGTAATTTCCTCCTCGTTGCCTCTTATTTAATCACCATCAGTGTCCCTAACTATTAGCTCTTCGAATGTCTCACCTAAGGTGGACAATTCATTAATCCCCTTGGAAAGAAAGTGAAGAAGCACAATAAATACTCTCATCCATAGAGTATGCAGAACATATTGAAGGCGACTCAGATTTTGAGGGCGCTAGGTGCCATATGTGTATGAAGGTATGTGACTCTCTCCCTCAGTTAATATGGATTTCTGCACTTTTGTCAAAGTCGTTCGGTCTGATAATGACTCAGAAACTTTTAATTTAGCCACTCAACGCTTGTTCAATGATCACAGCCCAATCCATTAGAGTAGTTGTTTCAGCACACTCCAAAAAAATGGTAGAGCTGAGCACAAGCATTGTCATATCTTGAAAATTGCACAAGATTTGAAATATTAGACTTCAGTCCCGATTAAGTTTTGGAGTTCTTGTGTCATGACAGTATGTTATCTGATTAAACTTTTGCCTTCTGATGTTTTGCGTGGTAAATCTCCATTCAATGTTTTATATGGACAACAACCCATTTATACGCATCTGTGGGTATTATTGGTTGTCTTTGCTATACAACAGTGGTTGGCATATATGGATCAATTTATTGCTCGACCTGTCTCTGCCATCCTGATGGGGTACTCTCCAATACAGAAAGGTTATACGTTGTTGCGTATTTTCAATTCTACCTTCTTCACATATTTCCCTTCTTCATGTCTAGACGGATAACGTTAGATTTAATTTTAGCTGTTGCACACCATTTTGATGAACAACCACAATACTTTTCACCAGAAGGTCGTTCACCTCTGCAGCATGATCAGGGCAATTTACATAATGGTAGTAATAATATCACATTGTGAAGCAGGGCAAGTCTCAGTCCATGGAGTCTTGGTTAATACAACAGATCAATTGGTGCTCTGGGAGGATATTCTAGATGATCCACTGCTTCAACGAAGTGCTCGATCACAAAAAGAGTCTGTTTGGCAACTGAGATTAAAGAATTGGAAGACAATAACACTGGGAAAGTCGTCACATTACCATCTGATGGGCGAGCCATTCGTTGTAAGTGGGTTTTCACAGTTAAATACAATTTATTGAGAGGTATAAAGCACAATTAATTACGAATTGTTATACAAAAAAGTAGGGGTCCATTTCACTATGTGCCAAAATTGTTTCAGTATGCACCATTCTCACATTGTCAACATCCTTCAGTTGAAGGATTTAGAAGAGTTACGTTCTTTTCTGGGCATCGAGATTGCTAGGTTTCGACCCGGTATTCTAATTAATCAATGGAATGATGCGCTTCATTTAATTGATGACTTTGGCCTCACGGTTGCTAATCCTTGTTGAACACCCCGAGAGCAGAATTTGAGTCTTACCACATCAGCTTTTGATAATGCCTTTTAGCTACATCGAGACGTTGAAGTCTTGACTGATGAAGATTTGTATAGACGATTAGTAGGTCTTCTTCTTTACCTCACAATGGTAAGGCATGACATTTCATGCTCTATTCAATAACTTAGTTAGTTAATACATTAACCGAAGAAGTCTCATCTTGCTCTTGCAGCAGCCGTACGAGTTCTTTGGTACATTAAGGTTTGTCCTGGTTAAAATGTATTCTTCCCAGATGCTAACACCATTGCTCTCACTGTTTATTGCGATTGTAGGTGGGCAACGTGTCCATTTACACATAGATCTCTTACTAGTTATTGTGTTAATCTTGGTGATGCCATGGTTTCATGGGAAGTAGGAAACAATCCACGATTTCGAGATCATCGGCTAAGGCAGAATATTGGTCCATAGGTTTCGCTGTGGGCAAAGTGATTTGGCTTCGTGGCTTAATAAAAGAGCTCAATTTTAAACACCAGGTTGCAACCCTCCTCTATTGTGATAACAAATATAGTCTTCAAATTACGAATAATATGGTGTTTCATGAACGGAACAAGCATATTGAGACTGATTATCATTTTGTTCGGAATCGAATCAAAGAAATATCATTATTACTGCTCATTTGCCCACGAAGTTGCAGCCCACAGATTTTCTCACAAAGGATTTATCCAAACAACAAAACTATGCTTTATTAAAGAATTTGTGTTAAGGACATTTTTGCTGTTACGAAGGAAAATGTAACAGAAGAATGAGTAAAAGAAGTTGGGATGTGCATTAGTTGTTTTTTTATGAGGCTCAGGGGTATGTAGAAGTATGTGAACTTCTTGTACATATCAGGAAATTTAGGATAAAAAATTTCCCCAAGTTAATGCCAAATGTGTACTTGGGGATTAAGTCGTACATTGTGATGCATCGTTCATGCAAAAACACTCTCCAAGTCTCCTTCACTAGCATGTCATCGACATACGCCTACATGGTGTCCCCCGATCATGCTGACGAATAACTTATTGACCATCCTTTGATACGTGGATCCTGTGTTGATGAGCTCGAAGGGCATCATAGTGTAGTGATAAATGTCATTGTCCACGTAAAAGGCCTTGTGTCATGTATCTTTTTCAGTCATACTAATCTTTTTGTATCTTGAATATGCGTCCTTGATGCTTAAAAGCTCATGCTCAGAGGTGGCGTCAACCAACCGATTGATGAGAGACATCGGATATCAATCCTTAAGGCATGCCTTACTTGAATTCCTAAAGTCAACTCATATTCTCCAATTGCCAATGGACTTTTTCTGCAAGACTAGGTTGGCCACCCAGATTTGAAACCTAATTTCCCGTACAAAGTTGGCGTCGACTTTGACTCCAATGGAAAACTTCATCACCCGTCTACCTCTTCTTTTGGGCAATAGATTTGATCAATGGGCAATTGTTCAACTCGTGGGTAATGATTAAGGTGACAATACCTAACACAGTTATTGGACTCCAAGCAAACATCTCCTTGAAGCTCCTCTGAAGAGCAATCAAGGCTTGATTGTTCTTGGGGTAGCCATGTTCCTATCTTCACGACCCTCTCGGGTTCATCGATTTCAACCTCGACCAACTCTTCAACATGCGTGAGGCGGCTTTTTTCTTTCATGGGGTCCTTATATTTCTAAACAGACTGTGTCTCTCTCACGTTGAGACACCTAAAGATGTTTACATTGTAACACCTCGAAATGGGTTGGTTACCCCTTACTTATCCAATCCCATGTGGAGTTGGGAAACTCATATTTTGGTGGCAGGTAGAGGTGATGATCTTGTCGAGGTTCAGGAAAAGGCGCAGTAAAAGTTTCAAGGGACAACCACTATGAAAACGACGTCCATTTTAAGCACTTCCCAGCACTCTCCCAACAATATATGGAGGTTGATTGCCCCAGGGACGCAACGAGTCCTTCCCGAAAATCCAATCAGTGGGAAGTTTACCCTCTTTAAGTCATGATTTGTATTTCCAATTGCTAGTAAGGTGATATGGTTCAATTCAATATGTGAAAAACAAATCCTAGAACGCTGATGTGGTTGGACTGTTTGTACTTCAGCAAAGGATAAGTGCACTTTGACTTTTTGTTGGGGAGGCAAGAGTGTCTTGGTATGAACACCCCACAATTAAGGGTGGAAGAATCAACTTATAAGCCAGATGCAACAAAGAAATCTTATAAGTTCGATAGTTCTAAAAAACAAGAGAAAAAAAATCATCACATTGTATTTTCAAAATCTAAGATGTATATTTCATTCATCACTTAACGTGTCAATTAAATGATGAATAAATAACCCTAGTGATACTTATATTTACTTAAAAGAGACCCTAATGGACTTTTCTAATGAAGCTAGATATCTTTTAGCTCACTAAAACCTTCAAATAGTTAAACATGCTAATCTAAATAACAGACCTATGAGCTAATCGTCCAACACATAAATTCAACTTATTAATTATTGAAAAACACTTCACCAAACCAAGAGTAATGAGTAGAAATAACACAAGACTTGAAAAAATCATTTACTTATAATATTTGTTGAACATATGCTTGCAAAACCTTCATTTTCTTGGCTCAAGTCCTTGTGATTCGTTATATTGGAAGAGTCAAAGCATCATCTCTGCTCTTGGATGCCTTTTTGTCTTGACATGAATTTTTGTTATTATTCTTTTATTGTTTTTAGTCGCCTTAGTTTTGGATCTTGTAACTCAAGAAAAAAATAAGGAGAGAACAAGAAGACAATAAGAAAAGAAAGAAAAAAGTGTTTTTTTATGTGTGTATCCAAACTGGTTTTGTAAAGAATCAGAACCCGAGCATTATCTAACGTAGACCTTCAAGATCGGAATAATATAGCAAATATTAAACTGAACCTCAATGAAATTTATTTCAAGGGAAATATAATCAATGAAGTAAATCAACTAAGTCTACATAATCTTAGAGACTTTAATTGCCTCAAAAAAGACTTCGTTTTCAAGGATTTGGTTAAAGGATTCACAATCATCTCATCGGTAGACAAGTACTCCAAACTTATCAGCCTGTGTTTGACCATATCTTAAGCATAATTGTAGTTGATATATATGTTATTTGACTTGTTATGGGACTTGGGGTCTTTTATCGCAGACATTGCAACCTAATTATTGTAGTAGAATGTGATTGGTTCAACTGGACTCCTACAGTTGAACAATCGATCCAGGAGACTCTTATGTCACACAACTTCTTCAGTTTATGCAAGAGACAAAAATTCATATTTCATGGTGGTAATTCGGTGCACGATTGCTTTTTGATCATCCATGTTATGACACCATCAGAGTGCAATAATGTAAATCCTGAGGTGGATTTTCTCTCATTAAAGTCACCACTGCATCACTGTTCCCCAATAATGTTGATATCCTTGCACCGATGCAAGTCACCTTGATGTCATTGGGCATAGTTGACAGCGCCTTTAAGATATAGCATAATCCTCTTTTTAAGTATATCAGTGATTCAATTTGAGATATACTTGGTACTGACATACCATTCCAACCGCATTACAAATGTATGATCGAGTACACACTTTTGTGTACATCAGATTTCCAACTGTGCTCAGATACAAAGTTTGTCTCATTTGGTCCCTTTATTCAGAAGTCTTAGAACACATATCTATGTTAAAAGTAATGCCAAGGACAACTGGGGATTCTATTAGTTTCCAACACTTTTTTTAATGTAACTCTCTTGTGAAAGCCACAATTGTTTCCTACGGTGATCTCTCAAAATTTGAATCCCAAGGAATCCATTCACCAGAGCTAAATCATGACATATGTGGTTGTACACTATGTAGCAATAGATCAAACTATATAGATCATGATATACTGTGGTTGTACACTAGATCACCAGAAGACTACTTTAGACAATAGATCAAACTATGTAGCTTGTACACTAATTGTTGACAGTCCTTCTGCACAAGGCATTCCAGCTACTCCAGCTACTCCATATACATATATTCTTAGAACTCACAATTGAGGACGAAAGTCTTAGCATCCATCTGGTGTAGTTCCAGGTCTAGACTCGCTAGAATATCTAGAATCAAGTGAATCATGGTCATTCGTGCAATCAGTGAGGTCTACTTATAGTTTACTCCCTCATGTTGTAACCTTTCGAGACCAATCGAACTTTAAAACACTCTATGGTTCCATCAACCTTGATCTTTATCCTAAGGACTTATTTGACTCCAATACATCCACCTCTTGGCACGTCAACCAGTGTTAAGATACTGTTCTCCCTCATAGATCTCATATTGCCCTCCATTGATTTAATCCATGCTTCTTGGAAGGATTGATTCTTCAAGGGCTTTTCTAACGTTTTCAGCTCAATTGTTTTGTAAAATTATAATGTGTTCAATTCACCATCACCCCCATCGCATATCATCAGGAATGAAGCTTTTGTCTTACTCCATGGCCCAATAGCTTACTCCTACTAGGATCAGTATAATTCGTCGCACTCCCACTAGGGAGAGGATCGCGATCACTCGCGGCAGGACTGAGATATACACTGCTACGACTTTCAACAAGATCACCAGGAATGCATTCTGGGACATTAGCAGGGGATAAATCTGATGGGCGACAAACCAATTTATCATATGTAGTATCATATCTCCCACTCGAATGAACATGTGTCAGTTCAACCTGATCTTGTAACTCATACAATGATCAGTCAGAACCAATCTCACATTCCTTCGAATTTGGTTACTCTCTCATTGTCGTGCTTAGCTATAAACACACACTCCTCGGAGGAACCATCAAAGATTCTCTTAGTATCTCTAGGTCCACGATCAGTGATGAATGATACCCTTTTTATTATATAAACCGTTAACTTCTGCTGAAAGTTACTTTCTTCCACGATTAGTGCAGATAGTCTTAACCTTCTATTATAGCTGGTTCTGAAACAAATTTAAGAAGGATTGGAAACAAATTATTGCCATTTATGGTAAATCAAGTAGACAAATCCATAATAGGTGTAATCGTTTATAAATGTAATGAAATATCATGCTCAGTGTCGAGCCCTAACACTATGATAGTCACATATGTCAAAATGAACTAATTGCAAGAGAAATTCAGCTTTAGGTGACATATCGAGAGGCTTTAAGGAGTGTTTTCCTATTACACAACTAATACATGTAGACAATTCCACATGTGGAATTTTAGGCAATAAGCCTCACTAGGACAGACATTGCATTCTATGTGGCCCTAGGTGGCCTAATATAACAGGCCATCCAATCTGATCGGAAACACAATCACATGTAGAGGAAATCATAAAATTAATATTATATGAATCCAATTCCAAGACAATAAATCCACCAAAAATAAAACCAAAATCAAACAAAATTTATTCTAAAGTCAACTTGATGAAAACTTCATGAAAATACAAATGAAAACCAAGTTTCATTATCTGGCTCGGCAGTCCATATCAGACTTAACCAGATTGTTTCACATTGAACCAACGTAGTTCAGTATTCTTCCCCAATTTGGAGGGACAACTAGGGTTTAAAATAAACCATAGTCGTAACTCCCCAACGCTGGACACCGAGGCAAAACGCCATAGAGGTAGTCATCCACATTTGGAAGACCCCTATTTCATCCCAGTGCGACAATACCCTCCAAGGTTGTTGTGTATGGTGTCACATAGACGACACCACAACTGCAACCACCTTTGGTCGCGTCCCTGCGCGTAGATTTCGTCATGACCACCCACAGTGGTCTAGGAGGCGTGGCTTGGGTGCTAACATGCCCAACCACTAAGGTTGCATAGTTACAGCCACCAAGCTCACAAATTCCTAGCTACTGCAGCCACACTCCTAGGCTTGTAACTATGACGACGACCGAGTGATCATACCTAACTGTTGAGGGGGTGGAGGAAAAGGGCACTCAAATTGCATCCTAGTCTTTAGGTGATGAAACCTCCACCACGATTGCATATCAACTATAACAGTGGACACAGTTGGTCGAGGTCAGGGTGAATGGACATTACATGAACTCTGGTAACTTGAAAACCAACCTACGTGAATCTGGTACTAATGTTGAATTAATATAATAATATGTTGTTATTTAGGGCACTATATAAACATACATATTTATTTTACGTGTCTGACGATTAACAAAGTGGAAATGGATCTACCAGATGTGAAATCATAGTATGTCAGTTAGAGGACACGTGGTGGATTAATAAACAATGACCTAGGTTATCATAAATATTTACCTCTGTGTAAATTGTAGGGTACTATGGTTTCATTATATGGAAAGTGTGTGTTTTATGCAATTTTTCTAATCCGAACACGCCTGTATTTGGTTATATATAATAGAATGATTTTGGGATTAGTTTATTACTACTAAACTTATCTAAATGAGTTACCCTAATAGACCACTTAATACCGCAAACCCAACCATGGTCATATATGATCTAAACATATTTTCTAATGAATACTACATTGTGTCTTCAGTAAATCAAAGTATGTAATTTCCAAATTGAAATAAATGGGAAATGTGTTTGATCAAGGCCGTAAGCAAATTTGTACCATCTGTAATAGGATTAATATCATTTCCCAATGAATCCATTAGTCTTATTGCACATCTATCCAAGCATTGTTAATCTTGCCCCATTCCTCGCCTCGGTAAGCCTATTTAGGCTTCTTTATAATCATTTATTGTATGATTCTCTGTTTGATATGCTTGGTAGAATAGAATTGCACTACTCACTGAACTAAACTGCTTGTTGGAAATTTTGGTTAAAGGTGTTTGGCGAAAATTCAGTTGAAAATTCAATTGGGTAGAGGTATTTGGCGAGATGATTTATTCGTTATGTTCGTTAATTGTATGTTTGGTATGCTTCTCTATTTAATCATTGTGTTTGTTAATTGTATGTTAGTTGTTCCTATTGGATCGTTAGTTTTTATGTATGTTGAATTTGAAATGGATGCAATAAATATGAGTACTACTGGCAACTCCATCTGAGCCTATTTCAACTTCGAGTTCTAGAGGAAAAGTTGATCCAGCCTAGAGGCATTGTAAAATAGTAAATGCGACTTTTACTATAAAAGAAGAACATTGCAACAAACCATTTTCTAGGGGTGAGATTCATAGGCTTAAGGAACATTTGGATGGAGAGAAGGGTAATGATATGTCTTGTAAAAAGGTACCTGAAGAAGTTCACTATGAAATACACAATTATATGGATAGTAAGAAAAGGTGACGTGAGACGGTACAATATCTTAACCATGACCCAATGGGAGATATGAGCTCATCTTACAATGAGCAAAATGTGTAACAGTCAACCCGAACTCAAACAGGTACTTCCAAAGATAAGCAAGCTAAATATTTAGGGACACGTCCTAAAATAACACCCATATTCTAACCTAGAACAACGGTCGGGTCACAACCAACAATGAAAATTTTTCTTCAAAGCAAGGAAAATGTGGAAAAGTATCATCTTGTTGTGGCTAGGTGGATGATTGCAACATCTATACCATTTAACTCAGTTAATTCGTTGTACTTTTAACAAATGATAGATGCAACTGCTAGTATGGGTGCAGGTTATAAAGGTCCAAATTTTCATGAGTTTCGAGGATACTTGTTGGTGAAAGGTGTTGAGGAGATAAAAAAATATATTGATGGCTATCATTCTATTTGGAAATACATTTGTTGTACCATCATGACCGATGGATGAACATATCAACAAAGAAGAACTATAATCAATTTTCTTGTATATTGTCCTAAAAGAGTTATTTTTCTAAAATCAGTTGATGCTTGAGATACTTCTAAAATTGCAGAAGTTATATACAAGTTGCCTAGAGAAGTAGTATTGTGTGTTGGTGCAGAAAATGTGGTTCATGTGGTTATTGAAAATGCTGTTAATTATGTTGTCGTGGGTAGGCTTTTGGAGCAAGAGTTTAAGTCATTATTTTTGTCTCCATGTGTTACGCATTGCAGTAACCTAATTGTTGGTGATTTTTGGTAAATTAGATGAGGTTAATGGTATTGTAATGCATGCATCAAAGATCACTAAGTATGTATACAGTCATTGTTATGTATTACATTTGATGAGGAGGTTCACTTGTGGAAGAGAGATTCTTCGCCCTGAACTTACCCGCTTTGCTACAAATTTTAATGCATTACAAAGTATCTTATCTCAAAAGGATGATTTAAGAGCTAGTCTGACATCTAGGGAGTTTTGCATATGTAGAGGAAAATAATGTAAGAAAGTTTGTTGATCTTATAATTGAATCAACTTTTTGGAAGAGTGCGTTGTAATAGTGCAAGTGACTGGGCCTTTTGTGCGTGTTTTACACATGATTGATAGTGACGGTCGACAATGGGTTATTTGTATGGAGCAATGCATAAAGCAAGATGTGAATTAATGAAACGACTTCAAAGAAGAAAGAAGAGGATTGAGTTTTATACTAAGTTTCTTGATTCAACATGGCATGTACAACTTCACAAGAGCTTACATGAGGCTGGTTAATCCCGAAGAAATTAAAAAAATAATGTGGCACCGTATCAGGATTGATTGATGTCATAGAAATATATGTTTATGGGAATATCCATTTGGGAGAGCGCATTCAAAATGAGATGATGATTTTTAAGGATGCTATGGGTGACTTTTGAAAATTTTCTGCCATAGTTGATCGTGCAAGAATGACTCCAGGTATATTTATTTAAAGATTTATATATATATGTTTAGTTTTTATTAACTTATTTTATCTTAGGTGAATGGTGAATGCTACATGGTAATTCAACACGAAATCTTAAAAAATTGACAATTCACATACTAAGTCAAACATGTATTTTCTCTGGTTGTGAGCAAAATTGGAGTGTCTTTGGGCATATTCATTCTAAGAAGAGGAATAGACTTGAACATCAAATGTTAAATGACCTCGTTTATGTTCATTATAACTTGAAGTTTCAACAACGGTAAGAGTTAATAATTCTTATTTTTATATATAGTCACATGCATTTGATTACATTATAAAGCTCAATCTTTTCTGTATGCAGTAATTTATCAATAGATAGATTTTATGGCCCTATTGATTTTGAGAAATTTGCTACTATGACCTCTTGGATATTAGAGGATGAGCATCTAACCTTATCAAATGAAGACTTAGATGTTTTTCGTTGTGAATTGGAGTAATGATCCATTCATGAACCACATGATGATGGTATGATAACTATATTTCATTGTTAGCATTTGTTTAAAATGATTAATGTACTTTATATTTATTTAAAAAAAAATTAGAATTTTATGCTTAGATGTAACCGTATATTAATGTACTTTATATTAATGTACTTCCATGGTTTTAACCGTATAACCATATTTATTCCACATGTAATATAATGAAAGACCGAAAATTTAATTTAAAAAAATACATCGATCTATATTACCAACAATAAAAATATATAGCACTAATATCATTCAACATTAACACTAGCATCATTCAACATTCATATGATTCAACATTAACATTCACACCACTGAATTAACATTAAAATTCAACAAACACCCATAACGAGTAATGATTCAACACCCCTAACCATTTCACACTTGTCGTATTTGTTTCTATCAATCATCATTTTCCTCAATATCATCAATTGATTTCACTTTTATCCTGTAATTTAAATTTAGTATAATATATATATATATTAGTTTATTAATAATAAATAATTATTATATTTATAAAATAACCATGGTTATAACCATGGGTATAACTCAAATACCATAACCATAACCATAACCATTATGGGTAGAGAATTCATCACCATAACCGCACCACACCATAATGGTACGGTTAACCATATTAAACAGTAACGGTTATAACCGTGGTTATGGTTTTTTCACCGCACCATTGCCGGCCCTAAATAGAATGAATGGATGCCGTTGATTTCAATTTTGTCTTCATCTGTAATCTGTACCCAATGGGGGGGACGACTGATGAACACGGGATCTGTTGCTGGCGTCTTGGTCTTCTAGATGAACCGGACGGTGAAGGGGTCCAGTCAATTGCCGGTCAAGCCCGGTCCCACTAGATCTGTTTATGAATTAGTGGTTTATCTCTCCCTCTCTCCCTCTCCCCCTTTCCCCCTCTCCCTTTCCTGTTTGGGGTTTTGATCATGGCTTCTGCTGTTTGCACAAGTAGAATCGCATGTCTCTTGCCAACCCATCCACTTACCAAGAGATTAAACCTTTCTTTTCGATGTCACTTTCCAAACCATTTCAACCGACGCAGCTACAGCTCCATATCAGCTGTAGACAACAGATTCACCTGGGACGACGTGATTCAGGTCTCTCTGCCGGAAACACCTTGCTCCTTCGACGCTGCGGACCAGTCCACTAATCTACGTGGCTACTTCGACAAGATCAATTCCTGCAATCGTGGATCCGTACTCAACAATTCTACCCCTATTTTGCTTCCTACCCTCAACGGACTCCTCAGATTTGTTATCAACGTTTACGTTTCGTTTTGTTCGAGTGCAGGAAAAGCAATGTGATTTTCTGCCTTTTGTCGTTCAAGGACAGATGGTCGGTTACATTCACAAGCTGTAACATTCTTCTTCACCTAATTGGATGCGAATGTCATTGTAAATTGTCCTTTAACAGCTGATAAACTATCTAGATGGAGAGTAGTTTCTTGTACCATGGAATGCGTATCAAATAACATTCAGACTAAAAATGCTATGGAATTAAATCTTCACATCATTACATGCTAGCTAGGCCTCACTTCCTTGGAGTTCCATGTACTAAAATTTTGTAACCCGGCATTAAGTTACAAGTGCTTGAGCAATTTCCGCCCCGTTTCTTGTGCGATGTACATAATTACTTAGATAATACATTTGTTAGAAACAAGAAAGTGATTCCATAGATGATAAAAAAAATATATATTAAGGCGTAGCAGATTTTTTTGAATGATTTGTGCAGCTTTGCAGATCATTTGAGGGAATTCCGTGATGTGTTCGTTTTCCATCAAGATAGTTCATCTAACGATATGTTCGGTGCTCATGTCGGGTTAAATCCGTCGCTTACAACACCCGATGAAAAGACAACAGCAGTGGCACATGTTGTTCAATGCATGGGTAAAGCTCTAATCCCAGGTATCAGGAACGAGGTACTAATGTAAATCCCATGGATTCATTCCTAAAAGGTTTTTGTTAGTTAGTAGTCATTTGGTTTGGTTTATATTGCCAAAAGTTCATTTGAGTTGCACTCAGTTGACTGTTCTTTTTGGTGTTTCAGCTCTACCCTGTGAAGTCATCATTTGGGTCTCCAATAATTTTCTCGCTTGAGCGTGCCGCATCTCCTTATTTTGGAATAAAGGTCCGTAGATGACATATTTCATTGTGTCTGAACTCTGAACTTTCTTATTTATAATCAATTGTTCATAAGCAATTAAGCATCTTCATTTTAGATAGTGCATATTCAGAGATTTACATGTAGCTCTTAGCATATATTCTGGAATTTTTCTTTGCATGCAAAAGTTTATTCTCTTCCCATTTGTAAATCATGCACCTTCTTGGTGCCCTGCCGTATTAGTGATATACCTAACTTTTCCATTAACTAAAAAGAAAAAAAATTCAAAGTACTACTCTATACCCTATGTGCTGCATCTACATTCTCTTTATTGCTTAATGCATAGCTGAGAAAATGTGCTACTTCCTAGAGGTCAATTTTGACTTCTGCACACCATGAGTAAAGCGAATATTGGATAATCATGTTTATTGATTTGTAATTATCTTGTTTTATCATCCTTGATGTTACTTTGAGCAGGCGTATGGAGTTCACGTGAATGGCTACATAGAAAGAGCCGGTCAGGAGTATCTTTGGATTGCGAAGAGAAGTCAAGTAAAACCGACATTCCCGGGGATGCTTGATCATCTTGTAGCTGGAGGACTGGTTTGTATATTTCAACAATTATCACTCCACTTCCTTTTCTGTTTTTATAGGATACATGCACTCGTCACGTGCTCACGTTCATGTCTCTAGAATGAAAGAAAACTTAAGTAGGTATGAATCAATAGAAATCTAGCTTGTTAGGCACCGAGAGGCAGAGCAGCCTCACTAGAGCTTGAGATATTTTATTTTGGATTGAAATTTTCCACGTATTGAGTTCTTAATCAGAAGCTTGAACTTTAGTCAATCCATGCTGCATGTATTGGTTCTCTCTTTAAATGCCCTCCACAAATAACATCCTTTTCTCTATTTGATGATAATTAAGATGATTGGTTGCAGCCTCATGGTATTGCTTGTGGGGAGAATGTTATGAAGGAATGTGAGGAAGAAGCAGGAATTCCGAGAATCACTTCCAGCAGGTAAAGCAAATGCCAAACTTTTCTTGTCATATTATATCTGAGAGGGAGTTAAATCTGCATTTTTCCATTCTACTTATTTAATTGCCGCGTAAAACAAACAGAGCAAACCCAGTTGGGGCTGTATCATATGTAGACATAAATGGGTTCCAATTCAAGAGAGATGTGTTATTCTGTTATGATCTGAAGTTACCTGAAGAGTTCATTCCAAACAACCAAGGTAAGCCTAGTGATTCTAAATAGTCAGTTACTTTTTGAGGGGAGTTGAACATTGATTATATATGTTATATCCTCTGAAAATATCAAAAGATGGAGAAGTGGAAAGCTTCAAGTTAATCCACGTACCCCAAGTCGCAAATATCATAAGGAAGACAAATTTCTTCAAGTCGAACTGCTCGCTTGTCATCATTGATTTTCTATTTCGACACGGGTACGCTTCTTCCAATCTATCATTTTTCACATTTACAAACTCGATGTACTTGAAAGTTCATGCCTCTGCAAGTAATACTACTAATATGGATAAAGGCTCCATAATTCAATTTTTCTGTGAATTCCAAAGTATCCTCTTTCAATTTGCTTCACTGAAATTTCTAACGGGATTAGTGGCTAATTTGACCGCGAAGAAGATCCTGTGCTTTATGGTTTACTGGACTCATAATTTTTATTGCTTAATTAAGATCAATGATTTGAAAAGGGCTCGCCAATCTTATTGGCTGACCCGTATTGCTATTTTACACTGAAGTAGTCTATAGTCTACAGTGTTTAAGAGTAACGCGGCAAAAACGTTGAGCACCCTTAAGCTTCAGCTCAACTAACTAAGCATTTGTTCAGTTAAAAATAGTAAGCATTTGTTCATTAAAAATAGTAGAAAAAACTATTGAACCTAGGAGTGTTAGCGAGTAGACCATTAAGACCGTGACCAGATTGTTTATAAACCGAAATCAATGGTCTTGGCCTATTTGTCTTTTGGTCTTGGTCCCAAATTCAGTCTTAGACCGTTAAAGATCATGGGGACCGGACCGAACCATCAAGTATTTTTAATAATTGATTATTACATAAGATATATTTTTGAGGAAAGAGTTATATTCTTTAAATTTAGAAATAACCACAAAAGACCCTCGAAATTTTTACAATATAAATTGAATAAAAATTATTTCAGTTTATAATAAACTATTGTAGTATTAATAAAAATTATATTTGATATTATCCTATTATAGTAATTTATCTAATTGTATATTATGACCGTAACTTTTATTGGATGGTATAGTTATTTCAATTTTAACATTGTTTTTTAAAAAAGACGGTTCAATTTGTCCATTTCGATTTAGAACAAAATCGAACCGATTAAACAAAATTTTACTTGATGTATTGCATATCTTACAAATAGATGAAAAAATCAAATTAGTAATAGAAAAAGAAAAATAATTATTTTAGAGAAAAGAATAATACTAAATATACATACAAAATAATTTGTTTTAATGATCCATTTCGGTTTAGAATGATTCCGGTCCTTGGACCAAACCGACTGGGACTGGAATTTGCTCACCCTATTTACCCTTCGCTTCATTTCAGCAAAACATTTGTAGACAAAAATGTTGAACACCCTCCCCTTATGCTATACTTTTGGGAAATTTCTGTGAGAACATATTGTAATCAGTGTAGTTGCTCTTTACATGCTAGCACACTCACTAGAAACTAAGAAGTAGAAAATGTATGTTTATTAGTTTGCTTAGAATCTGTTTCTCTCACTAGAAACTAAGAAGTAGAAAATGTATGTTATTAGTTTGCTTAGAATCTGTTTCTTTGAATGGTTTGCTTAGTGAATTTGAATATAAGGCTAACTCTGTTTAGTTAAACTGTTACACTAGGTTTCCATAACTTTGCCCTTTTATTTGTATGATTAGACTTTTCATTGGAGCACCTCATTCAACGAGGCTAGAGCTTCTTATATGTCTCAATTTAGAGGCGACAGTTGATATTTATCCCTTAGTGGTGCACATAAAGCATTTAACAACATTGGTTAAGATCCGTCTCTTCCATTATTTATAGAAAGACATTATATGTATCAAACTCATCCTTGCAAATGGGAATGGTGTCATGGCAGGTATATAAAACCTGAATATCATGGTTACCTAGATCTCCTTGGAAGGTTGAGAAGTGGAGATTGCTCGTAAATTCTGTATTCTTTATTTTACGAGGTTGTTTGTGTAATTTTGCAAAGACTAAGGTGATGCTTCTCATCCATTGGCTTGTTCCTTCAAATTTTAGTAGGAGAATGAAACTCTTGGAAAATTGTTCTTCTTTCTTCCATACAGAAGGATTGGATTGTTTAGGATATCTTCTTTTGTAGATTGAGGTTTAATTAATAATATGGACTCAAACAGTTAGGCCAAAATAAATTTATAACTAAAGCCCCTTGACAGACCAGACCATCAATAGGACATGCAGTCTGGCATCGATGTCCTCTTGTCAATGGACTCCAGTATTGTTTCTTTGATTGGTCCAACTAGTACCCACGTGTTTTCTTGATCCCTCGAGGTGACGAACTTCACAACTTTATATTTACCCCCCCCCCCCCCCCCCCCCCCCCCCCCCCACCCACCCACCCACACAAAAAAAAAACTTCACAACTTTATAGTCGTGAATATCTTCAAAGCTTGAATCTCTTGTTCAGATAGTTAAATAATTGTGAGTAGTTATGGATGGTAGTTACTTGAAACATCGTTTTGATGAGAGTTGTTTTAACTATTGAGTTCTAAAGATCAAATATTTCCTTTGCTTGTATGGAAAAGATCAAATGTCCATGTTGCAAGTCTGTGCTATTACAACTGAGTTGATGTCATTGCTCACCTCTATGCACATGGTTTTCTTAATGATTATATTCATTGGGTTTCTCATGAAGAACCAATGAGTAGAGACACACCTCTAGAAAATACTAATCCATATAAGCAAATGCCTTGGGAGTGATTACGATACCAATCATTCTTTCTTATGTCCTTCGTTCCCCAAACCTTTTGTAGGAGCTAGCCCTATCTGATTTGCCAAAGCTTTCACTGATAGCTATTTAGAATTCTGGCAGTCCATTAGCAGTTCTCATTCCTCCATCAACATCAAGAGCGGGAAGAGCTTAAGGCTAGCTAATCTCAATCATAGAGCTAGAAGGAAGGGAAGGGCTAGAGCCCGGAGGGAGAGCTTTGGATCTATAGCTATATGAAGCAACCAGTTAGCTTGAATTTGATGTCATTCTACAACAATGAACCTAATCTATAGACATCAAATTTTTCTTTCATAATCATTGATGTTGATGAACTAATCTGGGAGGGTTGCAAGAATCATACCAAGCTATCAACAATGTCATAGTTATTGAACTTGAAATCAAAATGTAATATGAGTGAAAAAGGTTTTGATCATCTTCTTAGCACGTTAAACGATATGCTTCCAGAAAATGATAAGTTAAGCAAACACTTTTATGAGACAAAAAGACGATCTTTAGACTTAAATATGAAAATATTGATGTTTGTGTCAATAATTGTTTGTTTTACTGATAAGAGAACAAACACAATTAATTTGTCTGTGTGTGGATATGATCGGTGCAAAACAATTAACAAAAGGTGGTAGAAAGTAGGGCATTTCGTGTTTTGCGTTATTTACCTTTGACCCTGAGAATTAAGAGTTTTTATGTCCAAAAAAAGGGCTAAAAATGTGACATGACATGTTGATCACCAATGCGAAGAGGGATATATGTCAGACCCTTCAGATGGTGAGACATGGAATTCGGCTTACGGATTCCGTAAGAAGTTGTTCTTTTCGCGGAATTGCAAAAATTTGGCTTACGGATTCCGGGCGGGTTAGGCTTAGACATTCCGTGTGAAAAGCTCGGAATTCCTAAGCCGGGCGCGCTAGGAATGAGGAATAGGAGGCGAAATGCCCGTACTTTAAAATTTATATTAATTCAACAATTTTATCTTAATTAATAATTAATTAAATAAGTTATTTTTTTAATTATTAATTAATTATATTATAAATTTTTATTATTCTTAATTTTAAAATTAATTAATACAAATTATATATATTATATACTATACATATACAAGGAGGGGCAAATATGTCATTTTACCACATTTCATTCCCTTTCCATATACAATTCCACCAAATAAATAACAGAATTCTTTATTCCATTCCATGACATTCCACCAAAAAAACAACTTCATATTCTTATTTCCTATTCCTTATTCCCTATTCCGTATTCCTTATTCCGAATTCCATGAAAGAAACGCCGCGTAAGAGTAAGCTATAATATTGACAAGGTGTTTTCGTCTTTGAACTGCGTTTAAAATTAACAGAGTTCCGCTGTAAAAGAGAAGTCGGGAGTGTCATTCTAGCAGCGTTAAACCTTTGGCAACGGACAAATGTCGTAAGTATAACCTTTAACAACGTGGGCTACCGGGACAAATATTTCGTTGTCACTAAAACTAAACAGCGGTATTTATGCCTTTTGCAACAATTTTTGCTGATGCAAAAGCTCGAGTTTTTTTGTAGTGTAAGATAGGTAGAGCACAACAATTTTATGAAATGTCTTATAACACATAAATATTTATAAATGACTTAAACGTCATACTTGTACTAGTATGGCACATCAGGAGAATGTGGCAGTATTAACCTCAGATGCCTCACACAAGCCACAATACATATCTACCAACACAGCTGAACCTCAATTATAGTGTGATGCTCGTTCTAAATCTCAAAGCAGTGGCAAGTAGATCAATGCCACATTGTCTTTCTTTGTGGTTGTAAACAGAACACCACCAAATAGGATAAAAATGAATGACCTCGTTTGTTGTTCTGCTGTAATATGAGGTTGGAGAAGATTTTGCCTCAAATTGTGTGATATGAACAAAACGTTTACGGACATTTGGTAAATGTAATCCCAACTGTTACATACACGCACCAATTATGTCTTCCTCAATAGCATAGTTGTCAGTAATTGCATCTTCGTGTATCGAAGTCCAAGTAACACAATGATATCCTCCAGAATGATTGTCATCTTTCCATGTCGGGAGACGGAACGTGTGGGTCTCTCTGTCCGCCAACACTCGCACAATGTTGTGAGCAATATTGGATCGGAGTTTGGGATGTAACATATGAACCACACCCTATAAACTAACGATTTGCACAATGGCCTTCGTCTATACTTTTAAACATATAAATGATTTATGTGTTACAAATAATAATTATAACGAAGTGCTAACGACTTGCCGAATGGTCTGAAGTGCTAACCAATTTCGTGATTTGTACCCCCCCTGCGCGCAAGAGAGAGCCTCTTGAATTGATTACTTACACACTTGAGAAGTGAATAATTATATATATGCTTCTCCAAGCATGAATCCGGTTGGTGTGAAACTTATTTTAACAAGAGAAATACACTTCTCATCCATTTCACATTGATTTTGCTAAATTTGAGCCCAAAGCCAAAAACTTGTCCAAATTGCTAAAAAGCCCCTTAATCAAGCTCAATATTCCAACAATCCCCCACATGGAAGATATTTGTATTGAATTGATGACAAAGATTTTGAACAATTGATACTTGCATAGGATAGGTAGGTGTAAACCCTTTGAACCTTCCCTTGTGATTTTTGTAGATTTTACTAGCTAGTCAGTAGACGCGATGTCCTTGAACTGTCTGCCGTAGGTGTAATAGTTTTACACACAATTCACACAAGTATCTTCTTATCATGGGTCAGTTCAAATTTTCTATGTCCGTTCTAGCCATGGATCACAATGCATGGTTCTAAAAATGTTGCTAAGAACCGAGCCCCCACAGTTCCCTTGAAGTGACCCCTTTTCACTTGCATAGGTGATTTTATGAGTAACACCATTACTCATTCAGGACTTTCGAAATCTAGAAATCATTAAAAGCTTAAGCTTAACCTTAATTTCTCCATCACTGTTTCTCATCATAGGAATGGTTTTTAGGGTATTATTGTTTTCCCTATAGTGATTTCTATTAGTATTATGATTAGGCTGTCCCTTTGAACATAGATCTTGGGATCTCCATTCAACTAGGTAGGGTTTATCCTTTACAATAGTTTTTCATTCCATGGGCTTTAATCTCATTCATCTTGATGATTTTACAACTTGCTCTTTTGTTAACCCCTTGGTCAGTGGATCTACTATATTCTTATTTGACCTTACATAGTTGACAGTAATAATGCCAGTTCCGAGCAATTGTCTTATGGTATCATGTATTCGACGTATATGTCTAGACTTACCATTATACATTTCACTTTGTGCCCTACCAATCGCAGATTGACTATCACAATGTATACTTATAGCGGGTACTGACTTTCACCATATAGGGATATACTCTAAAAATTGTCGCAGCCATTCAACATCTTCTCCACATTTGTCTAGAGCTATGAACTCAGACTCCATGGTTGATTTGGTTATAATGGTTTGTTTAGAGGATTTCCAAGAGATAGCGGCACTACCCAAAGTGAATACAAATCCACTCGTGGATTTTGAGTCTCCTGAATCGGTTATCCAATTTGCATATGAGTATCTTTCTATTACATAAGGGAATCTCATGTAACGAAATCCATAGTTACAGGTATATCTCAAATACATTAGCAACCTGGTACTTCCTCTTCAATGTTCTAGGTGGTTTGCATCTAGGTGGAAGATCCACTAGCTCCCAAGTGTGGTTTTGCAGAATGGATTCAATCCCATTTTGAATTGCCTCTTTCCAAAGAGGACCTTCCGGAGAACTTACGACTTCTAGAAAAGGTTGAGGCTCAGCTTCTAACATATAGGATAGAAAATCTGAGCCAAAAGATTTTTCAATTCTCATTCGTTTGTTCTTCTGAAGCTCAGCCTCAACATTTTATTCTTTCTGGCTCTCATCTTTTATATACTCATAATCTCGTTTCGAAGAACTTGCTTCCTCCCTGAGCTTTGTAGGAAATACATATTCAAAGAACGATGCATTCCTTGATTTCAGTATAGTATTCTTATGTATATATGGAATCTTAGAATCATATACCAGAAAGCGATATGCATTACTGTTCTTGGCATATCCTATGAATATACAATCAATGAATTTTGAGCCCATCCTTAGTTTTTTAGGTGGAGGTGCTGCCACCTTAGAAAGGCATCTCCATACTCGAAGATGATGATATGAAGGTGTTATACCTTTGCATAACTCATAAGGAGTTTTATTTTCCTTTTTCCGGGGTACCTTATTTAAAAGGTAGTTGCTACTCAATATAGCTTCTCCCCACATATTCTGGGGTAACCCAGAACTTAATAACATTGAATTCATCAACTCTTTCAATGTTCGATTTTTCCTTTTTGCAACTCCATTTGATTGTGGTGAATAAGGTGCTGTGAATTCATGAATGGTTCCATGATTCGCACATAATTCTTGAAAGGGAGTATCATACTCTCCACCCCTATCACTTCTTAGCACCTTAATCTTTTTGTTGAGTTCATTTTCAACTTCTTGCATATAGATATTAAATTTTTCTATAGCTTTATCTTTATTTGTCATCAAATATACATAGAAGTATCTTGTGCTGTCAGCGATAAAAGTAATAAAATACTTGTTCCAACATTGTTTGCACAATTTTTAAGTCAAGGGGTTCAGTTTTTCTGTCAAACGAATAAAAAGATGTCATTGTTAATTTAGATTCATCACAAGTGACACACTTGTGTTTGGGGTTTATTAAAATTTTGGCAATGTCATTTAACACAATTAATCTACACATTGTATCATAATTGACGTGACCAAGTCTACCATGCCAGGCATGGGAAGACTAAAGCATGTAAGCAGAATAACTTTCTTTATTCATCTTAGCTTTGATTACCATTACATTTAGCTTAAACATGCCCCCACAATCATATCCCCTTCCCACAAACACCCTATCCCTAGTCAATACAATTTTGTCAGCCTCAAAGACTAAGCGAAATCCACGTTTGTTGAGCAAGGACCCAGAGACTAGATTCCTTCGTATGTCTGGCACGAACAATACATTCCCCAGAGTTAGTTTCTTGTCAGATGTCATCTTCAGAATAACATTCCCTTTGCCTTTGACCTCTGAGAAAGCTGAATTTCCCATGAAAATCTTGTCTCCAGTTTCAACTCCTTCAAAGTTACTGAACATTCCTCTATCAGAACAGATGTGTTTGGTGTTCCCAGTATCTGCCCACCATTCTCGTGGGTTGGAGTCAGACAGGTTTACCTAAGACACGACAGCGGAAAGGTGCAACTTCTCTGTGTCTTTCGAAACAACTCCAATTGTGTTCGCTTCTTGCTTATTCTTCTTAGGTAACCTGCAAACATTAGACTTATGACTTGTCTTACCACAGTTAAAACAAGATCCTTGAAAGTCATTTGGAGGTTGGGTCTTCTGCTTTTTGGAAATTCCACCCTTGGGTCCAAAGGATTTACCCTTTTGCTTGCCCTTTTGACTGTGCCCCACAACATTGGATTTAATGGGGTTAACCGGCTTCTCAGCCTTCATTGTTTCTTCATCGATTGACACACGACAGACAAAATCTTCAACTGTTATTTGCCGAGACTCCTGTTTTAGACTTGCCCTGAACTTCCACCAGCTTGGAGGTAGTTTTTCAATCATACACGCAACCTGGAATGGTTTGCCAAACTCCATGTTCAACTTCTCAATTTCTTGTATTAAAAGTTGAAGTTCATGCACCTGGGGTAACACATGATTGGAGTCGATCATTTTGAAGCTTAGGAATCGTCCTCCCACAAACTTTTGTTTGTTGGCTTCATCATCCTTGTACTTTTTGTCAAGTGCTTCCCAAAGTTCTTTGGCAGTCTTCTTTTCTAGGTACACGCCGTACAGGGACTCAGTCAGACAGTTCATTACATAATTCATGCACAAGTAATCAGAATTATTCCACTGTTCTTGAGCCAATAGATATTCTGGTTCATTTTCTCCCTAGATCGGGGGATCATCAGTCTGAAACTGCGTCAATCCTAAGGTTGTTAGGAAGAATTGAATCTTCATTTTCCATCTCCTAAAATTAGAACTGTCGAATTTCTACGGCTTCTCTACATACACTAGTGGACCTTGAGGTCGGACCACCGGTCTAGCCATGACATTTGAGTTAATCCAAGAATTGGGTTATTCTAGACAGGCTCTTGGGCTACAGTTTGATTTGCCCCATCTTGTCCGAATTTGTTAATGTTGTCCATATTTTCGTTCAACGCCATTTCTGAAAGATGGATATAAATTTAGTTAGTTTTATTGAAATATATTTCCTCAAAACTCACAAATAATCCCGAACTTATATTAATACATGAACTTGTCCTTTGAAACAAAATAAATTACCTTAAGATTGTTACAAATAATAATTATATGAAGGACCAATATGTATTAATCGAAAGTTGAAGGACTAAATTGTAATTTGAGAAATAAATTTATAACCATGCAAATATGACGATAACAAGTCGAGGCCCGTGATAAGCACGGTTTCCTTAAGGTAATTTAGTCATCCCCAACCGTGAAAGGTTTGTGCAAGGGTATGTCTTAGGTCTATTACCTCCCAGTTTTCAACAATGACACCGGTTTTAACTTAGCGCGTAGTAGTGACCGTCTGAACTGAACCAAGTTCGATTTCCTTTGGAAATCAGTCGAACACAACGACTTTCAATACCAAACACGACGACTCTAAACAAATAAAATAACTAGAAAGGCCGAGCACGAAGACCTGAAAGAACCTTGCAAATCGTTAACACGAAGAGCAAAATAGGAGGATGAACACTAAATTTTTTAGATTGGTAGAGAAGTTGGTGTCAAATGATAGAATGGGAGAAGGTTTTTATACGCAGAATTAGGAGGCTTAGCATTAATACAAACGTAATTAATTACAATAATAATTACAAATGGTAATTAATTAATTAGTTAATTACAAATTTATGTAACTCAGTTCAATGTATTTAGAACACAAACTACATTGAATCTAAACAAAAATAAATAATATGGTTTAGCAAAAACCGACTGGCGCTAGGCAAGCTTTCCTGTCCGACAATTGTGTACGCATGTTGCGGGCATGCACACAAGGTAGGCTTGTTCATGAACCGGTTCGACCCCGAACCGGTTATGAACTGAATTGGTCTGGTTTGAAAAAAACCAGTGCATTTTTCTGTTTCTAAAAAAACTGGTCTGGTTTAAGGAAAAAAGAACTGGTCTGGTTCGAACCGATTCAGAACCGGTTCGAACTGTTCTGGTCTGTTTTTTTTAATATCAATTTTGGTTCGGAAATATTCCGGTTCAAATCGAACCTAAACCGGATGAAAATTCTGTCCAACACACTGAACCGTCTTAAAAAATACTGAATCAACTGAAAAACACTGAACCGGCTGAAAAAACACTGAACCGACTGAAAAATACATTGAACCGACTGAAAAACACATTGAACCGATTGAAAATCTGTTCCACAACCGACTAAAATCTTGTCCAACATCAACATACGAGAGTCCAATATATCTCTAGGTTTGGTTTATTGAAAACATATCTAGGTTTGGTTTAATTTTAGACCGGTTTAGTTAATTTTGTTTCAAACCGGTTCTAAAATTATATAGGTTTAAAGTGGTTTGATTGAAATTTAAGTATAAACCAGTATCAAAAACGAGTCGAGTCGAACCGGTTCGAACTGGATTTTTGGTACTATTTCGAACTGTTCTATTTGAAGGCAAAAAACACTGGTCTGGTTTTGGAACTAGTTCGGCCGAACCGGTTCGAACCAAACCAGTTCCAGACCAGACCAGACCAGTTCGCCCGAACCGGTTTATTTGGCCAAGCCTAACACAAGGCAAATGTTACGAAGTGCTAACCAAATTCGTCATTTGCACCCCCCTGCGCGCAAGAGAGAGTCTCTTGACTTGATTACTTACACACTTGAGAAGTGAATAATCATATATATGCTTCTCCAAGCATGAATTTGGTGGGTGTGGGACTTATTTTAACAAGAGAAATACACTTATCTTCCATTCCACATTGATTTTGCTAAATTTGAGCCCAAAGCCCAAAACTTGTCCAAATTGATAAAAAGCCCCTTAATCAAGTCCAATATTCCAACTATATGTTGGTTGTCACTCGTATCTAAGGAATGATGCTTATCTTGTTCCCATAGTACGAATGGGTCAACCATACCAACGCTTAAAGCATTTTCTCCAAACGAGTTACTTCCTAAAATTACGCGTGGTTGCATAATACCTCTACAATTAAACAAATCATTTAAATACAACTAATTACTCTGGAAAAAAACGTTTGAAAAAATTATAATTATATTTAATCTAAATATATTACTAAAAATAAAATTAAAAAAAGACAGAAAACTTATTACCTTCGGCTGTCGGATCTGTCGCAATGACAGTTGTAGTATACCACAGTGGAAGTAGTTGTGGTTGGAGGAGACACCACTCCGGGCTGCAAATAGCTAACTACAACTGTAGGCGAGCTTCGTCGAGAGGGAGGCACGACGTCACGGTCGGGCAACGAGGAACCTTGGGTTGGCACCGCTATTGGGAGAAGAGGGATATTCAAGGTGGCTTCTGTCGTAGAGGAGACAATGAGCTACAGAAGTGGAGAAATGGGTGGGTGGAGCAGCTGTGAAGAAGAAACTGTTGGGGGATGCTCGGGAGAGGAAAGGATACTAGAGGAGAGAATGACTGAAATGGAAGAGGTAGGGTTTTAATTGTGACACAACACGCTACTGTAGGTAGCGTGTTGAAAAGTGTAGGTAGCGTGTTGACAGAACACGCTTCTTCTGGTAGCGTGTTGTCTCAACGCTCTACCTACACCAGCGTGTTGACACAATACGGTACTGAAACACACCTACAGTTGTAGCGCGCCCATACCTACTAATAGAAATATATTTTTTGGTTAATTATATTTTTAATTATTAATTTTAATGTGTTTACTTTTTAAAAAACTTGTATGATCTCAAAAACCCTGTCATCATCATTTAAGGGTTTTGGGTTTAGTGGAGCGAGATTGCAAATCATATCATTTCATATGTGGACCAACTTAGTGTATCGTGGTTGAAGATACTGTCTCACATGAAAACGACTCGATAAATCTTGTTCCACACATAAGAGCGAGAGAGGATTTCTTAATCCGAGATGCAGTCTAATTGTTATACTGAAAGCGATAGAGAATATCCAGTCCTTATAAGGAAAATAATAAGTGGACAAAGAAAACGAGACAAACTAAAACAGGGTCAGCGAAGCTTATGAACTAGTTGATGTCTTCAACGGGATGCATAGATGATAGAACCGTATGGGTTCTTGACACGAAGATTTAAGGAATTGATAAGTTGTTATTACCAATTATGAAGTTGATGAAATAATTGTGTTATGTTAAATTTGATTGTTAGCCGGGAGCTGTCTATCTTTGAAAAGATGGAAATAAGGAATGAAGATCACAGAGGTGCAATTCCACATGGTCCAGTTCTGGGTTCAAATACACGGGCTGGAAATTGATAAATTCACCAAGAGAAATTCAGAGGCGATCGGGAAGAGCCTTGGAACGGTCATTGAGGTGGATGAAATCATGGGCCCTCTCGGTTTGGATAGGGATTATATCCGTATCAAAGTTGAGGTGGACAGTGTCAAAGCCCTCCCGGTGGGGTTTTGGTATAAGCGTAGAAGTGGCGAGATGGCACGGGCAACCGTGAAGTACGAACGCCACCCCGACTTCTGTTTTGGTTGCGGGAAGATAGGACACACTGAGAGGATATGCACTACGGAGATCACGTTGTCGGATGAGGCAGAAGGAGGGCCGAGGTATGGGCCTTGGGTGAGGGCGGACAAACCCAAACGACGGAGGGAGCAAGGACAGTATGTGGGCAAGAGTCCGGGAACCCCTACGGGGGATCCTAAGAGGAAGAGTTGGAAAGACTTAATGCGGGAAAAACATGAAAGGGAAGGGTCGAATACCCCTCCTAACACGCAGTCAGCTGAAAGTGCGAGGACACAGGAGGAAGAAGTGACTCGGTCCAACCAAGAATCGACAAGGACCGAGGAACGTGGGAGAGCCATGATCAATTATGGTCATGAAATTGGACGGGGGACTGAAGGGTATAAGGGAGATGAAGATCAGACCATGACGGAGGAGGGTAGACAGTTGTGGTTGAGAAAGGGCAAGGAGGAGGGTAAACAGTGGTGGTGGTCACTACACCATCGCACAAGCTATGGAGGATGCAGTGGGATGGAGAAGGCAGGATGATAGAAGGGGGAACACGAGCTTCCTCATTGACAGGGAGGCGTGTTCGCCGAAGCAAGGGGTGGGGGAAGCTGGAAACAAACAGAGTGAGACGAGGTTCCTCCAGTTGACAGATGGGCCGAGTATGAGCACGAGCGAGGGTGAGGTCGAGGTTGGTACGAAGGAGGGCGGTAGCACGGGTAAGGGGCTCACGACATATCTGGTTATAAGCAACCTGACCTATGCTATAAAAGACGCGGGAATGGAGTTGGACCTCCATGAGGTTCAGGTTCAAGAGTGGAATTATTTTGTTGAAGAACCAGCATCACCGGCCACCAGTGGGGAAGAGACGACTATTCCCACGGGTCTTAGACCCCTCATCCAAAAGATCAACCTTAAGAGGAAACATGAGGAGGATGAAGCGGAGGGCGAAGATAGGTCTGATCAGCAAGGCAAAAAGCAGAGGGGGTGTATGATGGAGAAGAGGGATAGACGGACCTCTCTGAGGGGTAGAGGGAGAGGCCGAAGGGGGAGCCAACACACGGCTCTGGTCCGGAGGAGGATTATCACGACAAGGCACAATGCCTCACAACAGGGTTCTGGTAGCTGTCCCGAGACAGCTACCCAGAACCAATGAACTACCTGGTGTGGAATTGTCGGGGATTGAGATCGGCCCTAACAATTCCGTACCTTGCCGATCTCGTGAGGATGAGCAAACCAGACATTATCTACTTGATGGAAACGAAGAACACGGAAGTTTATTGTGAAAAGATTAGGAGGAAGCTGAAAATGAGCGAGGGGGAGTACGTAAACCCGAACGGGATTTCAGGTGGCTTGGCACTATGGTGGTCGAAGAAGGTGAGGGTCGTGATCCATCTTAAAATAGAACATATGATGGATACGACCATCACCAAAATCAATGTGGGCGGTGTGATGCATGTCACGTGGGTCTACGGGAGCACCCAATGGAGTCAGAGGCTCCGATTGTGGGAGATGATCAGGCAGATATCGCAGAATAGGAGGGGTCCGTGGATGTGTGCGTTGGCGATTTTAATGAGGTCGCATTGTCAGGGGAGAAGGAGGGGGTAGACCGAAACCAGCACGGAAGATGGATGCCTTCAATGAGATGATGCGCGAATCTAAACTGGCGGACATGGGGTATAAGGGCTGCCCCTTTACGTGGTGCAACAATAGGGAGGGGGAGGATCGAATCAGGGAAAGGCTCGACCGAGCAATCGTGAATCTGGATTGGATCCAAACTCATCCATACAAACTTCAGATTGGCTCGGACCATTGCCCGCTAATGATCCAAGTCGAAAGGCACCAGACACGGAGCAAGAGACAGTTCCGATTCGAAAGGAACTGGTTAACGCATAATGGGTGTCGGGAAGTTGTGGAGGATGCTTGGGAAGAGGGTCGGCGCAGTACTAGTAGAGGGGGAATTCACACCAGACTGAGGAAATATAGGGGTGAGTTGCAGAGATGGAGTAGAAGTAACATCCCGAACAACAAGAGGGTGATTGATGACCTCAATGAGGAAATCAGAGCAATGCAAATGCAACCCATGGCCAACTACCAAAGGGACAAGGAAAGGATTCTGAAACGGGCCCTTGAGGAGGCATGAAACAAAGAGGAGGAGTATTGGCGGCAAAGATCCCGCGTTCAGTGGATGCAAGCGGGGGACCGCAATACAACTTATTTCCACCAGTCGACGGTTGAGAGAAGGACAAGAAACACTCTATGTCGCCTACAGAGGGCGGATGGGGTGTGGGTGGAGAGAGAAGAGGATATAATGATGGAGTGCGAGGGATACTTTCATCACATATTTCAGACGGAAGGAACAGAGGGTTTGTCTGAGCAGATGAGGGGGATCCCGCACTTGGTGACCGACAGGGATAATGCGGGTCTTATTAGAATGGTGACCCGAGAAGAGGTCAAGAAGGCGGTTTTTCAGCTGGGAGGAAGCAAAGCACCGGGACCCGATGGGTTCCCAGGAATTTTCTATCATCACTTTTGGGATGTGTTAGGGGAGGATGTATTCCATTATGTGAGGCTTTTCTTTGAATCGAACTCACTATTACCAGGTTATTATTATACGGATATAGTATTAATTCCTAAGGTTCCCAACCCCATTAATACAACCCAATTTAGACCTATTAGCCTTTGGAATTTCAACTACAAAATAATATCCAAGGTTTTGTCTAATAGGCTTAAACTGCTACTACCTAAACTCGTAACCCTTTTCCAAAGTGCTTTTGTCTCAGGCAGGTTCATCCATGACAACATCCTTATCGCGCACGACGTGTTCCATCACCTCAGGACAAATAACGGGCGGGGGAGAGAGGAGTGTGCGATCAAGGCTAATATGAGCAAAGCGTATGATTGGGTTGAGTGGGAGTTCATTGTTCAAACACTCCGTGTGTTGGGATTCGCAGATCAGTGGTGCAAATGGATCATGGAGTGTATATCAAAGGTACAATAAAGTGTGGTGGTCAATGGGAAAAAGTCAGCGAGATTCAAACCATCTAGGGGTATTAGGCAAGGCGATCCCCTATCGCCTTACCTATTCATACTCGTTGCGGATGTCCTATCATGACAAATTATTAAGGAGGTAGGGGAGCATAGATTGGAGGGAATTCGAATTTAGCGATCTTGCCCGGAAATACACCATCTTTTTTTCGCGGACGATTCCCTCTTCTTCATCAATGCTTCGGAGGAGAACGCTCGGGCGCTCAAGGGCACGATCGAGTGGTACTGCAAGACCTCTGGACAGAAGATCAATTTGGACAAATCGTGTATCCAATATGGGCGGAGCGTAGGGGAAGACACTCGGCAGAGGGTGTCTAATATCCTAGGCATCGAGGCAGTCGCAGATGCAGGGAAATACTTAGGCCTCCCGACAAACTGGGGGAGGTCTAAGAGGGAGGCAATGAGGTACCTTAAAGAGAGGGTCTTGAAGAAGATCCACGGGTGGAAAACGATGTTCCTCAACAATGCGGGGAAAGAGGTCCTCATTAAGGCAGTAATAACCGCCATCCCAACTTATGTTATGTCACTTTTTAAATTGCCTAAGACCTGGTGTGCATAAATATCAAGCTTAATGGCTAGGTTTTGGTGGAATGGTCGGGATGAGAATAGGAAGATCCACTGGGTTCGGTGGGGGAAACTCACTCATACCAAGGACATGGGTGGCATGGGGTTCCGGGACATGACTGATTTCAACACTGCAATGCTTACCAAGACAGCATGGCGGTTGCAGAACGACGGGAAGTCTGTATGGGCGAATGTGCTAAAGGGTCTCTACTTCCCTCGGGGGACCCTAATGGAAGCGGCAAGGGGAGGCCGACCATCATGGGCTTGGTCTAGCATCCTTGCTGGCCGAGACATCATGAAGAGGGACGGCGTCTGGCACGTGGGTGTGGGGGATCAGATTTGTGCGTTGCGCGACGCTTGAGTACCCGGGATTCCGCACAACAGGGTCGGCGCTGACTTAGAACCGAGGGGAGAGGGCAGAGTGAGGGTGAGCGAGCTGATCAATAAGGACCGAAGATCATGGGACCTAGATGCGATACAAGCTCATATCACCGATAGAGAGGCTCAGGCTATACACGCGATCCATATAGCTAAGGAGCCGCAGAACGATCGTATGGTTTGGCCAGGTTCGGTGGATGGGGTGGCCAAACCACGGCTGGTTTATAGACGCATCAGGGAGCTTAAGTTGTAAGCGGAGCCGCCTAGCTCGGTGGGTGATCCTATCGCAATGGGGAGGGTGTGGAAGGAACTTTGGTCCGGAGACACTCTCCCAAAGGTAAAACACTTCATTTGGAAAGCCTTACATAATGCGTTGCCGGTTAAAATTGAATTGGTTAGGCGAGGGGTTCAATTGAACCCGACTTGTAGCTTCTGTGAGAAACCGGAATCCGTGTTTCATGTGATTTTCGAGTGCACTTGGACTAGGCGTGTATGGTTCGGTGCTATGGGCATTAGGATGGACACGGAGGGCAGCCATAGATGGTCCAGTTGGTCTCATTTTATGCAGGATCTGGACCAAGTGGAGGGGGACACGGGTCGACGTACTAGAATTCTCGGGCAAGCCATTGCTTGGGAAATCTGGAAGGAGAGATGTCGGGCTGTTTATTCGGAGGAGCAGCTCCGACCAGAGCCGACTGTTCAAGTCGCTACATCGATGGCGAATCAGGTGTGGCGAATGGCCAACCAGTCGAGGATGTCTTCGGCGAGAGCTCAGGAGCCGAAGGACCCATCGTGGGCAAGACCGAACCAAGGTCAATTGCGATGCGGCTTGGGACTATCTCACATTCAAATGTGGCACCGGAGTTGTGGCACGAGACTGGACGGGAAAGATCGTGGCGGGGCACCATTCAACTTGCGTCGGCACGAGCGCCAAAACCCTCGAGGCAAGGGCAATTTTTCACGCGGTTGCATTAGCAATTGATCACGCTTAGCCCGAGGTAATCATTGAGTCGGATGCACAACATGTTATAAACCTTCTTCATGGAGGTCACACTGGAAATGATTGGGAGCTTCGGGACATCCTCACGGAGATCCTTGAGCTAGCCACGCACATTTCCGGCATTCATTGGCGGTTTGTACGGCGATCGGCGAACAAATGCGCTAATTGGGTTGCTTTGGAAGCGAAACGGGAAACATGTCTCGTTGATTGGATTGTATGTAATCCGAGACCTTTGTTTTCGTTGTTTGTTTCGGATTTGGAGAATTCTTATTATGATTAATGGAAGTTATTTCTTGGCCAAAAAAAATTTGATTGTTAGCGATAAGTTCAGTAAAAGAAAGAATACTCCAAAATTAGGACTACGTACAAATAAATTTCTCTTTTCACTTTTCAGTATATATATATATATATAATTGAATTGCATCACGTGGATGTAAAATAAGTCTTGAATATTATAATAAAGTAATCATTTGTCAAATTATTAGTGAACCAGTAGTATATAGCTAGAGAACTTTTGTAGTTCATTGATGGTCCAAATTGTATGGAGTTATTGTAGTTGCAGATAGTTAAGAAGAGAAGATTTTGTGCAGAGAATATCTACGTTAGTTCACTCAAAACCTTTTATAAGGAAACAAAAATTATAATATAACTATTTACTAAAAGATAACCTATATATACTAAGTTAGTATATATATAAATATATGTAAGTTATATATATACACTTATATGTCTAAGTTTTTAGATATAATTAATGTTATCTTTAAGTTATCTCTACTCTTAATTAATAAAAATAAACAAAGTATAGATAACGAGAATGTATCCAATAATTCACTCGTTGATCTTGTTACACTATATCAAGTTTCTTACGCATTTTGATGAACTTGTTTGGAGCGAATGTCTGTTGATTGTTTGTTCTGACATGATCGATGTCCATTTTTTTTTGCCTCGATGCATTCCCGGATGAAATGGAATTTGATGTCGATGTGCTTATTCCTATCTTGGTGAAGCATATTTTTGCTGGGATCAATCACCAACTTATTGTCCTCTCGAATCTTGAACTTCTTTTCTTTGCATCCAACTAAATCATTGATAAGTCGACTGAGACAGACCCCTTGACACGTTACGGTCATCACCGCAGTGTATTATGCCTCACGTGAAAAGAGTTCAATGACTTTATGCTTTTGCGAGCTCCAAGTAATCAAACTTCTTCTGGTGAAGTACGTTTTCTCGGAGGTACTCTTTCGGTCGTTAATTTCACCGCCTAGATATTTTTCACTGTATCCAACTAGTTCATCTTTTTCTCAAGATTTGTAGCAGCAACCATAATCCAGTGTTCCACGGATATATCTAATAATTTGCTTGACTGCGGCCCAGTCTTGTGTGTTTCGTGCCTCCATGTATCTACTAACAATGCCCACAACGCGGGCTATATCTCTATTAGTGTTCACCAAGTAGTGGAGACTCCCGATAGTGTTGCGATACTTTGTTTTATCTACAGTTGATCACCCGACTTGCTATTTCAGTTGTAGTCTACTTTCCATTAGGGTGTGATTTGAATTGCAGTTTTCCGTCCTAGTGAGTTCCAGAATATTTTCAGCACATGCGGCTTGGAACATTGTCATCACATCTTCGCTTTGGAAGACTTTGATCCCCGGATAGTAGCTAAGCAGACCATGGTCACTCATTTTAAATTTCTGCAACATATACAAATTGAAACTGTTGTTCCCATAATTATTAAGTGGTCGACGTAAACACCCATAAGGAGAAATGATTGAGTGCCGCCTCTCGTGTAGACAACATGTCCCAGCTTACTCCGTGTGAATCCGAGTGAGAAGAGCGAGGCATCTAGTTTTGTGTTCCATGCTCGCGGTGCGTGATGAAGCCCGTACAATGCCTTTCTCAACCTGAACGCATTTTGCTTGTTGTTGTCGTCAACAACACATGGTGGTCGTTGGACATAGACTTCCTCTGTAACGTCGTTGTTTAGGAACGTCATCTTCATGTCCATGTGGTGCACTTGACATTTCTTGTGTGCAACAAGTGCAAGGACTAGTGTCACGGTCTCCATCCATGCCACAGGAGCGAAGAACTTCTCAAAGTCCACCCCATGTCGTTGTGCATAGACTTTCACGACCAATCTCACTTTGTGCTTCACGATTTTTCCTGCAGCATCTCTCTTTTCTTTGAACACCCTTTAAAATATCATGACGCGATGAGCAGTCGGTACTGTTGCCATCTCCCATGTTCTATTGTCTATGATTTATTTCATTTCTTCCTCCATGGTGTTCATCCAAGAGAGGTCGCCTAGGGCATCTTCAGCACTTGTCGTCTTCTCAGCAACTAAGAAACACATAATGATTTCTTATGCAATTTCTTCATCATTAGAATACACATTCTTGAATCGTTTGTAACATCGTTGCCCTGAGTCGGTTTTGGTGTCATCGTGTGTGGGAAGTGTGACGTATTGTGTTTGCCTAGGTGTGGCATCTAGTTAGACTCGTGGTGTAACTGGTTCGGGCGTCGCCTCCTACTGATCCTGGTGTGGAAAAGGCATTGAATCCTGTTATAAAGGAAGTATCGCCTCTGTAAATATGACTTCAGGTGTTTCAGTGTTGCATGAAACTTCTCTGTTTGCCAGCTTATTGGGGTCGTATACCCAATAAGCCTTAGCTCCATCCCCGTAGCATAAGAAGACCCCTAATGTTGAACGGTTTGCCAGCTTGTGGATTTCTGGCCTAACTTTCTTTATCTGGACGACACATCCAAAGGTCATCAAGTGTTGCACACATGGTTTTCTATTGTGCCACACCTCCTATGGAGTCATACCGTTTACGCTTCTTGTTGGTGCACGGTTGAACAGGTACACTGTCGTCTTCACTACCTCTCATGGCATCGTCATTGGCTGCATTAGACAGCAAGACATCTTGAGTACGGTTTGATTTCGGTTCTCAACTACCCCAATTTTGTTGTGGTGAGTAAGGGGCAATTGTGTTGTGCTTTACCCCATCCTCCTAGCAGAATTCCGTAAAGACATTAGAATTGAACCCGCCGACATAATTTGTCCAGATTGCAAGCAACCTGCACTTGCTCTCGACCTCCACTACTGTCTTTGATCTCCTTGATGAAACACAATACATAAACTTTTGTCCTTAAAAATGATTCAAACCACATATACCGACTGAAATCATTGACGACAATAGTAAATACCTTTTTGCACTTGCGGTTCTCGATGTGATCAGGTCGCATATATCACAATGTATAAGTTCTAGCGGTCGAATTGCTCGAAACGTAGAGGTTTGAGGGAATAACGTCCTTTGTTTCTTCCCTAGTGTGCAACCATCGCAAATAAATGTTCGATGTAGGGTATGCCTTGATCCACCTCTTTGCGAGAGAGGTTGTGTAGCACTCGAAAATGGAGATGTTTGAAGTGGGCATGCCATAACCAAGTAGCAACGACCTTCCGTACTAATAAGTTCACTATTGTCGCCATCTTTAGGTTCAATGTGTAGAGTCAGTTTCGCTTGCGTGATACTCGTGCGAACAACTTGTGATGACGACCAAGAATGTTAAGAACTCCTTCTTCAATTACGATCTTGCACCCACTTTTATCTAGTTGTCTGAGTGAGATGATGTTGCTTAGTAGATTGGGGATAAAGTAGATGTTTGAGAGTGTGCGGTAGTCTCCAGAGAGGCATGGAGTCAGAACTGTCCCATTATTTTCGCTATTAAAGCGTGTCAAAATATACCGTCCCTTGCACAGACTTGTTAACTGTTATGAACACACTCTCATTGCTTGTCATGTGACTGTTGGCACCGGTGTCGAGGTGCCATGCTCTATCTACTGAATATCACTACTGAAAATCCTTTATTTACCGACGAAATTTGACATTACCGACGAAATAAACGTTTTGTCGGTAAGAAATTTTAATTATCGCCGAAATGTTTTTCGTCGCTAACCCATTATATTCGTTGACGGTTGTGTTTTTATCATCGACATCAAAATTCTTTTGCCGACGAAATTCCTTAAATCGTTGGTAAAACCACCAACCATAAATACCGACAAAAATATTTAGTCGGTAAAGATTTATCTGTCACCGACGAAAAAATTTCCGTCGGTTAATAACTTTGTTGTGCGGAATTTCTCTCCCCTTCCTTTTTTGAAATTTTCCTCCTCTTCCCCTTTTAGTTATTCTCCCCTTACTATTGAGCCTCATGATGCATAAGGGGCTCAAGCGTCTCCTCAATGACCCTGCACCTGGCGCAAGCTTCCTGCTTCTCTCCGATTTCGACCTCTCCTCCCTCCACAAACCCTCACTCCGACATGGTCCTGATTCCCGATTCTCTCTGATTAACCTTGTGTTCTATCGTGCGAGCTGATTTTCAATTTGGTGGTGAACCTAACAGTCTCATCAATTCTATCGGGGAGATCTTCCGTCGAGATTTTGGTTAAGCTAGCAGAGTGGTGGAATGTTATTCCGCTGCAATATACTGGTAGTTGTCAAGCTGAGGTTAACCGGTCTTTAAGCTCGTCCTACATTCTTGTTCTTATGTTGTTTGGAGTTCTAGATCCTTCTGCATATACAATTACTTAGTCGTTGTTGAGTTCATGAGGAAAGTTCTGCAATTTTTATAAATTGTAGTCTTGTAGCCTTTTTACGAGCTGGATTTTTATTGTTCTATTTAGATCTGCATGATTGAGTCTCCTAACCTCCACTTCCTTTAATATGTTTAGTAGCGAATGATTGTAACAATGAACATCCGTGACCCAATGTCACGTCGTTTTATTTGAATCAAATCAAACGAGTATTTTGGCCAATAAAATGCCATGAAGTCCATCTAGTGAAAGACATGATAATATAAATGGATGAAGTAGCAACCCCAACACGATACTGGTGCCACATCTGCTTGTAGATAGTAGATCTAATCGTGGAAGTCGAAATCAAACTTTTGGCCTTAACTGAAAAGTTACCATATTCACCAGGTTTAACTGAAAACGTTTGGCTTCAAGGACGTGAAAACGAGGTACGATAAAGATTTCAATAATCAATTTGAATAAGAATGATAGTTCAAGTATCAGAAATGTACAAATCTGCAAGTGATCATGTTATTCACTTGTACCTTGTAGGTATTATCTAAGCTCCAAAAGTTTAACACCTCCTTTGTTGCGAAACCTGTGGTACCAACAACTGGTGAGTGATTGGATTGTTTATCAAATAGAAGTTACTTTCAATATTGTTGTAAATCTTGTTTCAGAATATTGTAAACTACAGATCTCACTCACGGTTGCGCGTGATATGTGTTTTTTTTAAATATAATTTCTTACCAGTAATATGTATATATATATATATATTATTTTATATATTTAATAAAAAAATATTAATAAAAAAATATTAATAAAAAAATATGATGATTGTATATCCGTTATTTAATATATTATAGATTTCTTATTAAATAACATTTATTAATCCATAAATTTAGTTAAATCTCCAACATTTAAATATAAAGTTCCATAAAACTTCAGTATTAAAAAATTATATTAGCATTGTTTTTGTTAATGTGTTAAATTTTAGATTGTATACTTAATTATAATTAGGTATTTATTTTAAACATGATATTAGAGATATTGTGCTATAAGATATCATCCTTAAGTAATCGAAAATTTAAATTACAATAAATGGACTTGTATTTCAATTATGTTATTATTAAATATAAAGAATAATTATATTATTCATAAAAGCAAGTAAAATTTGTATAAGTCTATAATAAAGATAAATATTATAATTATTGATATGTTGTTAATTATTACTTTATAGATTCTTATAAATTTATCAAATAAAATTTATTAATCCCTAAATTAAGTTAAATCTGCATCATTTAAATATAAAGTTCCATAAAACTTAAGTATTAAAAAAATATATTAGTATTGTTTGTTTTTTGTTAATGTGTTAAATTTTAGATTTCATACATAATTATAATTAGGTATTTATTTTAAACATGATATTACAGATATTGTGCTATAAGATATCACACTTAAGTAATCTAAACTTTAAATTGCAATAACTGGACTTGTATTTCAATTATACAAATTATTTTATTATTAAATATAAAGAATAAGTATATTATTCATAAAAGTAAGTAAAATTTGTAAAAGTCAATAATAAAGATAAATATTATAATTATTGACATGTTGTTATTTAATACTTTATAGATTCTTATAAATTTATCAAATAAAATTTATTAATTCCCAAATTAAGTTAAATCTCCAACATTTAAGTATAAAGTTCCATAAAATTTAAGTATTATAAAAATGTATTAGTATTATTTTTTGTTAATGTGTTAAATTTTAGATTGCATACATAATTATAATTAGGTATTTATTTTAAAACTGACTTTAGAGATATTGAGCTATAAGATATCACCCTTAAATAATCTAAAATTTAAATTGAAATAACTAGACTTGTATTTCAATTATACAAATTATGTTATTATTAAATAATAAAGATAAATATTATAATTATTGACATGTTGCTAATTAATACTTTTAATTTATTTTTTCACATGGTTATAATGTTGAAAGTATTAGTGAAATATGTTTATTTTACTAATAGTAATTGTCACTTGTGTTCAATATTTATCTATTTCATAAAATAAACAGTGTCTATAAATATATAAAAAAGAATGAAGCTCTACAAAACTAAAAAGAATATTAATATACTATAATGATAATATTAGTATTTGTTTGTTCATGTTATAATTTTATATTGTCTTGCATAATTATAATAACATACATAATATTATATATGGAACTATTAATTTATAAAACAATATATAAAAGAGAAAAAATAAATTTATAATTTATTTTTAGCAAGAACATTTAATATGTGCACTTAATTTATTTTGGTAAAGTATAATAATATAAAGTTTAGTATTTTAATAAAAAAATAATAAATTCACATGTGAAGTAAGGTGTTATTTTGTCTAAAAAAGCTCTATGTGACTATATATAGAATTTTAAAGAAACTATACTGATTATATTAATATTTATTATATATAATATATATGTTAAAATGTATATTGCATGCATAATTATAATTGAGTATATAATATTAGACATGCAACTATTAATTTTTTTTAAATATATGTAATACATAAAATTAATTATAATTTAGTCTTACAAATAAAACTTAAGAACAAAATTTAATATGTCAACTTACTTGATTTTTATGAAGACTAATATTATAAAATTTAGTATTTGAATAAATTATTAATTAAAATAATAAATGCACATGTGAAATAGGGATATATTATTGAATTTTTGCAAATTATGTGGAGAATGAATGAGAATGCTTGGAGGATTTTATGTCGCTGTTTTGCTTTCCATTGATGTTGATCCTAATGTTCGATCTATTGCTGAGAGCTGCTACAATCTGATCTATAGTGCTGAATTTATGAAGTTATAAGACTGGTGCTGTGACACATGCTGATTTGTGACTCAAGATGCTAATTTGCTATGCTGTGAAGATTCTTGATTACATTGAGCTTGCATAAACAAGTTGTTAATGTTGTGCAATTGATTCTCTACAAGTTGAAGTGTTGGATTTCAGATTTTAATTTGTTTTTTGTTTAGGCACTAATGACAATAGTGTTGGATCATGATTTTTGCTGTTCTCGACTCCCGATGATGGCAATAAGGAAACCCCGAGTTTTTCCCGCAGTTTCCCTTCCGACGATCAAGTCAGTCGGAAGTTCGTTTTTTGGGGAGCATAATAGCATGTACGAAAACTAGTCTCTTCGAATGAGGGGGTAGGTAGTATATATAAAGATACGTAACCTGAGCACATGGTCAGGCCATTACCATAGTCAATCCTTTGTAAGGCTGATACCACTAACCGTGGTAACTTTTTATCACGCATTGTGCTTTGTGCCATCTTGTGCTTTGTGCTATCTTGTTCTTTGTGTCATTTTGTGCTTTGTGTTATCTTGTGATTTGCGTCATCAAGTGACCATGCCTTGTCCTTTATTTCTTCTAGTTGACTTTAGGCGTTCCGATTAAAGACGATTCAGTTAAATGCGTTCCGACCGAAGGTGAGGCATCCATGGCGCGCCGACTATTGGCGAGTCCACAAAGGCGCCGCTTGGTTGGAGCTTATGGCCCAAATTAAGCTTTGGGCCTTAGCTTTGTGCCCATGAGGGAGATTAAAATGGAGGCGTCACTTTTCTTCTTCAACAAAACGAAAGGAACTTTAACCGAAGAACTTTTCTTCAACAAACAGAGACACACCCCGACCGTGAACGAGGAAACCTCGAGGCGGAGCTACGACTGCCTGCTCTTGGGAAGGCGCCACTTACCATTAGCTCGCATGTGGCCTTGAAGATGGCGCACCAGGTGGATTGACTCCCACTAGGTGGCTCAGAGTGATGGTGCGCCTGTTAGTTCGAACGAAACTCTGTGATCAAATACAGTATCGCCATGTCTATGTAGAGCTGCAACTCCATTCTTGTGAGTCCCAACATTAACATAGTTGTTTTGAGATGGAGGCCCGACGCTATCAGGAGTCAAACACCCCGAACCCAATCGTAGGCGTCCAAATCTATCTGGTGTCACAGAACCAGAACCGAGACTTGATAGAAGCCCTGCACCATCTGGGGTCATGGATCCAAAACCTATCCTCAAACCTGGCTGTCTCTCTCATGCTGAGTTGGTGCACCTGAGGGACCTGTGAAGGTGGCACACCTGGTCGTCCCTCCCATGCAGAGACCTGAGCTTGAAGAGCGGCGCCACCTGAGCTTGAAGGAGGGCGTCAGATCAATGAAGGTGGCTCGCCTGGTCCTTGGTAGATCTCCTGCAGGAGGGGTGTGCCTGGTTATCCATAGAGTCATATGGTGCGCCACTTGCTTCATCGAGTCGGTTCTAGTTGTTGAGGCGCGCTTCGATCAATGATGCTTCTATCAATGTCGAGCCGTCCAATGGTGCTCAGACCGTTAGGGCGTTGGCACTTGATATCCAACAATGACCATGATGGCATGACCAATATGGCACCACAATGGCATGACCAAGATGACATTGTTTTTTTTAGCTTTTATGTTACATCTGAATTTTGGCTTTGAAACTTGTATCGAGTTTGGAGTATCTCAACCGACGATGGAAGGTGTGTCAGTTCACTTGATTGGGAACTTGATCGGCATCACTTCAGTCATTCCATTAGACCATTGGAGCATGACACAGTTTGACGACTAAATTGACACTTAAAAAAAACAAAGTTGAGGATTGAAAGCAAAAAGAAGCAAGCAACTTAGTATATACTTGAGGATATCATCTAGTAAGGTGAATAATAGGTGTATGATCTAGATTTGTTCAAGGTTTGTGCTAGATTGTTCTAGATTAGTTCACATATTCCTTAGTTACTTCTATAAATAAAGAAGATTGTCATTGCAATTTTCAAGGTCAATCAATGATAAGATTATATTCTCATTGATCATTGCTTTGAACTCACAATTCTCTCCTCATAGGTCTCTAGAATCCTATCACCGACGAAAAACAATCGTCGACAAAAGTGAAATTTCCAACAGTGTTTGTAGGCACCACCTACTCATTGTTCAAGTATATCGGTTGTTGCGGATTGTTAACGACCAAAGCCAGGGTGTTGATCTGCGCCATGCGCAGAGCTGGTTCATCGTCTCTTTCCGACTTATCTTATGTGAAACTAGTTTGTTCTTGTTGTTCTCAGTCATGCTTCGTCTTGCGACAATCCTTGATCCAATGCCTAGGGATGCCACAGTAGTGACAATTGTTTTTCTTTCGTTATCCATTATGCACCGCTTTAACCTTACTCTCTGTTGGGTGAAGCCTTTGCCCAATTTTATTGATGCGCTGGACAATCCTTATTCGCGCCCACGTTGTCGTTGTTGGTCATCCCAAGGAGAGCACATGAAGTTTTCCATCACCTCCACATGAGCACCAAGGAGAGCAAGCCCGAATGCGCACTGAAAATCGACATGCAGAATGCCTATGACAGGGTGGAGTGAGACTTCCTCCTATACACATTGAGGAAATGAGGCTTTGCGGAACAATGGGTCGGGTGGATAAGAGAATGCTTAGTGAGAACCACGTACCAGGTAGTGGTGAATGGAGACATGACCGAAACAATCAAAACGACAAGGGAAATACGACAAGGTGATCCACATCACCTTACGTATTCATCCTACGGTAAGGGAAGGGACTATACAAGGGGTCAAGATGTGGACACACTGTCCGGAATTGCACCACCTGTTTTTTTCCGGATGATTCCCTATTTTTCATCCAAGGCTCGACCGCGAATGCGCACAACCTAAAGTGAATTTTGGAGTCATACTGTCATGCATCAGGCCAACAGATCAATGTAAACAAGTCGACCCTGTATTTCAACAAAGGGGCGAACCGTGCAATCAGGGGGAAGGTGGAAACAACACTGAACATCAAAAGCACATGCAACCCGGGAAAGTATCTAGGCCTTCCATCGATATGGGTCAGGTCCAAGAAGGAGGCCCTGGGATCACTAAAAACAAAGATCAAGGACAGACTAGCGGGATGGCGACCAAAGACCCTGAACCAAGCCGGAAAGGAAGTACTCATCAAGGCAATCATCACAGCGATACCCACGTATGTTATGAGTGTGTTCTGCCTACCAAAAACATAGTGTGAAGAGATTGATGCACTCATAGAGGATTTCTGGTGGGGAAAACTGTGGAAGGAAAATGGACACATTGGAGATGATGGAAGGTACTTACGAAATCTAAGGAGACGGGGGGCTTGGGGTTTCGAGAACTCCAAAATTTTAATTCAGCTCTACTCACAAAGATGTTGTCGCAGGTCATAGCTGAACCAGATACATTTTGTGCTCGAGTAATTAAAGGTTTGTACCACCCACGGGCTAGCTTCTTTGAGGCAAGACGAGGTAGCCGAGCATCGTGGGGTTGGAGTAGCATATTACATGGGCGGGACATAATGTAACAGGAGGAAATGTGGCTACTCGGTTCGGGGGAGGAGATACGTGTCTTCGAGGACCCATGGATCTATACGAAGGAAGGTTTGAGGGTGAATGTCGATAAGACCGTTGAGCACGGGAGCGACCTAAGGGTGAGCCATTTGATCACACATGAGCACTATTGGGACGAACACATGGTATGAGGCATGTTTAATCATGAGAATGCTGAACACATACTCAACATGCCTATACCGAACGAAGGACGGATAGATACATATGTCCGCACACAAAGGATGGCTCAACGCAAGTCCAATCAGTCTACCATAGGTGTAAGAAAAAAGGGGACAACTAAAGGTCTAGAATTTTGTTTGGAGACCTACTACCAACGCGATAGTGCCGCAAACATGGTAAGAAGGGGTATGAATGTCGATCCAAAGTGCCCCATATGTGTAGAGGTGGAAACACGAGAACACATGATCCTAGAATGCCGATGGACGAAACCGGTTGGCACATTTGGAAGACACGATGCAAAGCAGCTTTGAGGCACTCAAACCGAACCCAATAGTCATCATAACGGAGATCCAAAGAGCCCTAGCCAAACACAAGGAGTATGCGCACAAGCCCGGGCCGAATCACCAGAAAAAACCGACTGAAAAATGGCAAGCACCAACGGGAACCATCATCAAGATAAATTGCGATGCGTCATGGTGTAGCCATTCAAGGAGAGCGGGCATTAGCGTGATAGCACGAGATAGTGACGACAAAGATGTTGGTGGCTTGAACCGAAAAGATTGGAGTGGCGACATCGATACCATGGAGGCAAGAGCAATAAAAGAAGGTGTCCAACTAGCGATTGAGCATGGGTGGAAGCAAGTCATCATCGAAACGGACTCACAAACGGTTTATCGAAAAATCGGGGGCGAGGCGATGCATTGGAGGCTGTCAACCACGATAGAAAACACGAGAGTACTAGCTATACAAATCGAGCAAGTACAATGGCGAGCTATATCAAGGAGCGCAAATGAGTGTGCGAATTGGATAGTGAAGCAAGCGAGAATGAGAGTGAATCTTAGTGATTGGGTCGAAAGGCAACCACTACCATTGTTATGTTTACTAGTTAATGATTGTAATCCCGAACAACCGTGATCTTGTATCACAACGTTTTATTTCTTCAAGTAAAGCGGCAATTTCAACCAAAAAAAAAAAGTTTCTAGATATAACTAATCTTATCTTTTAAGTTATCTCTACTTTTAATTAATAAAGATAACCAAACTATACATTAACAGAATATATCAAATAGTGATAGTATCTCTAATGATTAATTAACCCATGGGGAAGGATGAATTGCGTTGAGATAAATGATCATGGAATTATATTATTTGTTTTTCAATTTTTTATCACATAACATAACTAATCATCCTCAACATGTTAAGTGTAGATGAACAAGATGTTTTAAATATTTGTGAGTTTGTTGTTACTTCTTCTTCAATCTAACACTTTTGACTCTTACATAAATGGAAGATCAAATAAAGCATAGATGTGTGTAGGCACTACTCCCATTTGTACATTGATTGTTTAGTAGAATATAAGAATATATTTTAAAATGATCATAATAAAATACCGAGGATAAAAGTATGTATAAAAAATTCATACAGTCATGATTATGTGGTTCAGTCAGCTTGATCTACATTCCGCATGTAGTGCAAACATTTTCAATAAATAGAATAAATGATAACAAAAATTTATCCTTGTCCTACGAAGGAATTCACACTCACATGTTCCAGGAACGACCAACAACTCCACAAATCACATCTATTCCTAGTTCACGTTACATTAAAGTTTTCATTCTCACTACATTTATCCTAATTAACACTGAGCATTCGTACATGCATTATTGGATTGTCAGCGTAACAGAGATACCTACAACTTTGAGCAGTATCTTAACATGAGACATTCTTAATATGTGACGGGGATAAATATGTACCTGTCATTTTTATTTCTTTTAGGTAAATGGGATTCTCAAAGTATTACTCCGTCTTTTGACATGTCAGTTTTGGATGAAATGTAAAAATGCGTGTGATATTAAGATACCTTTATTATATTTTATTGTTGCAAATTGATATATGTAATTTGTTTATTATTGCAAACGGGTACATACCGTATCTTATTGTTGGAAACTGGTATATGTAGTTTTATTATTATTTTGATATTATATCAGTACTTTGCTTCGATGTTTTACTTTTCGTACAAAACTGACAGGTAAAATGACAAACAAAAAACTTTGAGGATCTCAGATAACTCAAAGTAAAAAAAAAAACTCAGTTAACTATTTGTAAACACGTGATTTCAAAGATACCTAAAAGACTTTCATCACTTGGTCCTTATGGTTCTTCATGTTTAACCACATCTATATTGATCCTACATCTTAAGGTGTATATGAGATACTTAAAAATGGTTTAGAAACCTATAGAGTTGTCCCAAATTTATTTTATGTAGAAACACAAGTTATGTAACATCGAGATACTAATTAATGGACAACTCTCAATGGCTAGTTTTTCCAGTAGCCGAAATATATTATTGGGTGTGAAGATAACTCGTTCACCAAGTAATAGGTTGCCCCACATATTTTATTTAGGAATGTGTGATAGAGGAAACATTTTGTGAAGAATATTTACATTACATATTTGTTAGAGGAAATATTTTGCAAAGAATATTCGCATTACATATTTGCTAGAGGAAATATTTTGTTTCTTTAACCCCAAGTTGTTCTAGGCTATATATAAAAGAGTCTCGACTCCCTCTTGTGATCACTATATATTGTTGAAGAACTTTGTTAAATTTGTAATGTTTCTCCTCTATAAACAATATTAGGCCAGCGAGGGTTGTGGTTTTTCACCACTCGTCTGGTTTTCCATAATTCTAGTGTTTTACTTTCTCTCTCTCTCTTGCTCATCTCGGTATGGTATTGTGTTATTGCGCGGTCACCTCGATTTTACAATTAGAATCAAAGGCAAGATTACGAGGAGGGTTTGTTGGTGTTCGAGTCCAACTCAACATTTGTGAAGGAAGTCCTGCTCAATCAACATGGAAGATGGCATGGAAAATATCCGATGATTTGATGGCAAACATTTTGGTTATTGGAAACTACAAATGACTAATATGTAGTATGCAAAAGAACTAGAGGTGTGATGCTGGAGAACAACCCTGACACCACGAAGGACAAGGTGTGGAAGAAGTGGGATCGTCATGCACTTGATGTCATTCGCAATACCATCTGAATGGATGTGGTTTCACATGTCGTTAATGAGACCACGACCTTTGGATTCACGAATAGACTATCTAACTTGATTGAAAATCCCTCATGTTCGAACAAGATTCACGTTTTTACGACCACTATTTTAACCTTAAATGGAATAGGGTGTTTCCGACAGAACATGTAGTCTAGTGCAACCCATATGGTAAACCAATTGGAACCAATTATGTATCCCTTTGATGATTCGTGTTAGGTTATGGAGCCTGATTAATATGTAATGTCTTTTATATATTAATGTTCACGCGTCTTGCGGTTCAAACTGGACAGTGCCTAACAAGACAATGGACTGGACGGTGCACATGGGCGGTTGAAGGATGGTCAACACGGGCGGCTAGACGATGCAAGCTGGAAAACGAGTTGTGCAAGAAAACGTGTTCAAGTTGGAGTTTTGTATTTAGTCATAGTTTTGTCTATATATACTTCTCCATCCATGTATTCTAAACAAAAGAGTTGAACACTCATCAATACATATTGAAATTGTCGTGGAGGTTACCTCAAAGAGTTGTTACCACGTAAAACTCTCTCACGCGTTTTCTCTCTAGCTTTCCAAAATCTCTCTTGATTCTTGTCATTCTTTATTCGTTTCTGTGTGTCTGTGTTGCGGAATCGATCCTAACAACTGGTATCATAGATAAGAAGATTCAACACGATCACTGATGATGCAGAGTTCGAAGCTTGGAATCGAGAAGTTTGATGGATTCGATTTCTGGAATATGCAGATCGAAGACTATCTATACCAGAAAGATCTTCACGAACCCGTACTAGGGGTGAAGCCGGATTCCATGGCGGAGGAGCAGTGGAAGCTGACAGATCATCATACCCTAGGGTTGATCCGGTTGAATTTATTGGAGAACGTGACATTCAACATCGTCAAGGAGAAGACTACTGCTGATCTGTTGAAGGCGATATCAAATATGTACGAAAAGCCATATGCGATCAACAATGTATATTTGATGCGTAGATTGTTCAATTTACAGATGTGTGAGAGTGGATCTGTTGTTGGTAACATAGATGAATTTAATATGATTGTGAGTCAACTGAGTTTTGTGGAGATTCATTTCGAAGATGAAATCAAAGCCTTGATTTTGATGTCATCTCTGCCCGAGTCATGGGATACTGTCGTTGCTGCATTTAGCAGTTTCCGTGGTTCTGATAAACTGAAGTTCGATGAAATTCGAGATGTTGTTCTTAGTGAAAGTATTTGCAAAGTGGGCGATTTATCGGGCAGTGCTCTCAACGTTGATCGAAGGGGGAGAAACAAGTCGAAGGGCCAAAATCAACATGGTTGATCAAAAACAAAGAATCAAGGAAAATCTTTGAACAAAGAAAATGTGACCTGTTGGAATTGTGGAGATAAAGGGCACTATCAGACAACTTGCAAGAAACCAAAGAAGAAGCTGAATCAGTATTCGGAGAGGATTCTGTTTATGTAAATTCAGCATAAGACAATGGAGATGCCCTAATCCTTAGTGTGGACAACCCAGTTTAATCTTGGATTTTGGATTCTGATGGATCCTTTTATTTGTCTCCAAGCAATGAATTGTTTCAAAATTTCAAATATGGAAATTTTGGAAAGGTATACCTTGCTGACATAAAAGTTTTGAATATTGAAGGAAAGGGGATGTCTGTATAAAGACCCCATCGGGAAACCAGTGATCATTAGAGGTTGTCAAATATATTCCTGGACTCAAGAAGAATTTGATATTTGTTGGTCAGTTGGAGAGCACAGGCTACACATCAGAGTTTGGTAAAGGTTCATGGAAGATTGTAAAGGGTGATATGATTATAGTTCATGGCACAAAATCTAGAACCTTATACACCACTGTAAGGTGTATAAACATGGTTGTTGTCGCTGAGGGTGCTTCTAGTTCGTGAATGTGGCATAACATACTTGGATAATGAGTGCAAAGGGAATGAAAATGTTGGTTGTAAAAGGATCTATAATGGGTATGAAGTCTATTGATATGGGTCTTTATGAAAGTTGTGTTATGCGCAAACAGAAGCGAGTTAGCTTCACAAAGACTCCAAGAGTGCCGAAGAAAGTGTATTTTGAAATGGCTCATACAGATGTTTGGGGACCTTCTCCAGTTTCATTACTTAGAGGATCCAGGTTCTATGTCACCTTCATTGATGATTTGAGCAAGAAAGAATGGGTTTACTTCTTGAAGTAGAAGTGAGATGTGTTTGCAACATTCAAAAGGTGGAAAGCTAAAGTTGAGATTCAGGCCGGATTGAAGATCAAATGCCTAAAGTCTAACAATTGAGGAGAGTACAACAAGTCAGAGTTCAAAGCGTTAAGTGTTGCTGAGGGAATCCGATTGATGAGGACAAATTCCGGCAAGCCAAGGCATAATGGAGTTACTGAGAGAATGAACAGAACATTGAATGAGCATGCGAGTGCCATGAGGCTCCATTGTGGGCTGCCCAAGACGTTCTGGGCAGACGCGGTGAGCACAACTACATACTTCATCAACAGGGGACTATTAACTACCTTGGGATTTAAGTTTCTAGAGGAGGTGTGGACAGGAAAGGATCTCAAGTACTCACATTTGACAACCTTTGGTTGCACGACTTATGTTCATGTTGATCAAGAGAAAAGAGATAAACTTGATGCTAAGGTCGTGAAGTATTATTTCATAGGTTATGGTTCTAACATGTTTGGTTACAGGTTTTGCGATGACAAGAACAAAAAGATCCTGAGACATTGTGATGTGACGTTTCATGAATCTGTCATATACAAGGACATATACTAGAAGGTTTCAGCAACTACAAAGTAAGTTGGAGTTGCGTTTGAGTTGCATAAGACTACACCCAGAGAAGATAATCAAACAACTCCATAGACTGTTGCTGAATAACCCGTGGTAAAGCAAATGACACCTGAGCAGGTGTTGAGGAAATCAGAACCATCAGAGTACCAAATAGGTATTCCCTTTCATTTCATTATCTTTTGATGACTGATGAAGATCTAAGTCTTCTGATGAGGCCCTACAGGCGGAGGATTCAATCAAGTGGGAGCAAGCCATGGATTATGAGATGAGCTCACTTGAGAAGAATGACACGTGGGTGTTGACTGAGTTGCCTGCAGGGAAAAGAGATTCATTGAACAAGTGGGTGTTTAGGATCAAGGTTGACCCATATGGCAAAAGACGGTTCAAGGCTCGGTTAGTAGTTAAAGGGTATTCAGAAAGAAAATGTATTGATTACGTTGAAATATTTTCTCCAATTGTGAAATTAACTACTATACGTATTCTATTGAGTATTGTTGCATCGAAGAATTTGAATCTTGAGAAAATGGATGTAAAACCAACATGTTTACATGGAGATCCGAACAATGAGGTCTATATGCAGCAACCACAAGGAGTTGTTGTTCTGGGTAAGGAACACATGGTGTGCAGGCTCAATAGGAGCTTGTATGGGTTGAAGCAAGCACTGAAGCAATGGTACAAGAAGTTCGACGCCTTCATGAGCAAGAGTGGCTTTCGCAGGAGTGAAAAGGATTAGTGTTGTTACTTCAAGAAATACACTAATTCTTATGTATTTCTACTCTTGTATGTGGATGATATGTTGATTGCAGGATCTAGTATGAGAGAGATAAACAATCTGAAGGCAAGGCTGTCTTCAGTGTTTGAGATGAAAGATTTGGGTGCAGCGAAGATCTGCTGGCACTTTAAGTATATCCCAGGAGCAGTACATTGAGAAGGCCTTGGCCCGATTCAGGATGAGTGATGCTAAGCCTAGGACTAATCCTTTGTCTAATCACATAAAATTGTCAAAGGGGCAATCACCCAAGACAGCTGAAGAATGTGAGCAGATGGGTCTGGTTCCATATGCTTTATCAGTTGGGAGTTTGATGTATGCTATGGTCTGTACAAGACCTGATATAGCACATGCAATAGGATTGCTTAGTAGGCACATGACGAATTCGGGGAAAGAGCATTGGGAAGCTGTGGAATGGCTTTTGAGATATCTGAAAGGTACAACCATTACTTCACTTTGTTTTGGCAAAGACAAAGTTCTTATGTAGGGTTTTGTAGGTGCTAATCTTGGTGGTGATGTGGACTCGAGCAAGAGCACATCCGGATACATTTACACCATAGGTGGTACAACAGTAAGTTGGATGTCCATGCTTATGAAATGTGTTGCTCTTCCATCAACTGAGGTTGAGTTCATGGTAATAGCTGAAGCTGGGAAGGAGATAATATGCTGACAGATTATCTGGAAGAGTTGGGCAAGAAGCAGAGCCAGAAGATTTTGTATTCAGATAGCCAGAGTGTCATACAGTTGGTGAAGAATTCATTCTATCATTCGAAGACTAAGCATTTCAGAAGGCGGTATCATTTCGCTTGCATGGCAGTGGAAGAATGTGACTTATGCTTAGAGAAGATAGAGAGTGCGAAGAATCCAGCAAACATGTTGACGAAATGTGTTGATGTTGGGAAACTGGGGTTGTACAAAACCTCGGTTGATCTTATGTACATGTAATTCTACATATGGCGTGGGGAAGATATTAATGATGACAAAACTTTGTTAAAGAATGTTGTTTTGGTGACTGAATCAGTCTCCAAGTGGGAGAATTGTTAGGTTGTGGAGCCTGATTAATATGTAATGTCTTTTATATATTAATGTTGACGCGTCTCGCGGTTCAACCTGGACGGTGCCTAACAAGACAATGGATTGGACGACGCACATGGGCAGTTGAACGATGGTCAATACGGGTGGCTGGACGGTGGTCAACACAGGCGACTGGACGGCACAAGCTAGAAAACGTGTTGTGCAAGAAAACATGTTCAAGTTGGAGTTTTGCACTTACTCATAGTTTTGTGTATATATACTTCTCCATCCATGTATTCTAAAAAAAAGAGTTGAACAATCATCAATACATATTGAAATTGTCGTTGAGGTGTTACCATGTAAAACTATCTCACACGTTTCTCTCTAGGTTTCCAAAATCTCTCTAAATTCTTGTTCTTCCTCGCGCATTGCTTGTTGATTTCTACGTCCGATAGTTGATCAATTATTGTAGAGGTTAATCTTTGGCTAAGAGAAGGTGACTCTCGACTCTGTTCATGACCGCATCATTTGCAAATGAATTTGTAGAAATGTGCGAGGTTAGACAAGTAAGTTGACCCTAACTATTTAAACGGGTCGAGAGAGTTAAGAGAAATAAAATCAAAGAAGATATAAGTCGAGAGGAAGAAGCAAATCTCGAACCAAAGCTGAGGCAGAGTGTTGGAATTGTGGCAATAAAGGGTCACTTAAAGCGTAACTGTAAAGCCCCTAAAAGGCAAAGAAGGGGGGAGGAGAAAGGTCCAACTGAGTGAATGCCACTACCAAGGAGGGCTCAGATGATGCTCTAGCCTTATGCGTCGACAACAAAATCGAATCTTGGTTTCTAGATTCAAGGGCTTTTTTTCATTCTACTTCTTGCAAAGAATTGATGATTTTTTTTGTAACTTAGGGATATGGGAAAGATATCCTTTACAAATTACAGGCAAAGGTGATGTTCATATTAAATTGAACAATGGCTATAAATGAACATTGCATGATGTTCATTATATTCTGGGGTTAAAGAAGAATTTAATCTTTATGTGACTTTTGATGTTGAGGGGTATAGAACCACATTTGGAGAAGGTTCTTGGAAAATAGTGAAAGCAACTAAAGTTGTAGCACGAGGAACCAAGATGGGTAGGCTTTATCTAACCAATAGTTGTGTATACTTAGTAGTAGTTGAGGAGGCTAAAACCAATCCAATATTGTGGCCAACAAGTTGGGACAAAAGGTTAAAGGTTGTAGCGACAAAAGGGTTGTTGCAGTTATACAGTCGGTAGAAGTTGACTTTTGTGAAGATTGCATGCTCAGCAAACATAAATGGGTTAGACTTTCATAAGTCATGCGAAAGCGTAAGAAAGGAAGGCTAAAACTTGTGCACAATGCATATGGGGACTAACACTAATCCAATCCCAAGGAGACTCAAGGAATTATCTCTCATTTATTGGCATTCCATTCACAAGGTATGTGCTTACTTTCTCAAAGGTTTTCAAGAAGTGGAAGGCAAAGGTCGAGAATGAGACCAATCAAAAGCTAAATTGCTTGAGATAAAAAAAAATGGTGGTGAGTATGATGAAGAAAATGTTAAGGCGTATTGTGTGGATTAGTACCCAACCTAGAGCAACAAAATGGGAATGCTGAAATTGAGGGGATGAACTGAACGGTAAATAAACGCACTAGAGCAATGCGGCTTCACAAAGACCTTCCAAAGGTGTTTTGGGCAGAGGCAATAAACACTTATCTCATCAACCCAAGTCCCTTGATGGTCTAAGAATTCGAGCTACCCGAAGGGAAATGGTCGGGTAAAACGGTATCTCTATCTCACTTGAAAATTCTTGGTGCACGACATATGTGTATGTAGACTCAGATAAAAGGGACAAGTTGGCTACAAGGGCCAACAAATGTATTTTATGGAGTATGGATCTAATTATTTTGGTTATATATTTTGGGAAAAAAATTTGAAAAGTAATTAGGTTCATATATGTTACCTTCAATGAAAATGAGTTACACAAGAATATTTCCAAATCTAGTGTGGATGAAGTAAGAGAGACTGGCTTAGATGATTTGCAAGTCCCAAATGGTATGGCCAACAATGAAGGAATTGAAGGTGATGGGGTCCAAAGAAATCATGAAGCCGGTGATGAATTTGATGATGTGGCCAAAGATGCAATCAATGATCAAGAGTAGCCCAATTCACAAAATTGGTGATAAAATGGTCTAGTTGGGTTTGTAAACCTAACACCAAGTATTTATCTCACCTCAATCATTTGCTTTTGACCAACTCAGATGAGTCTGAAGAATACAACGAGAAGGTAAACTCAAGTGATGTGGTTAAGTGGGAGAGAGAAATGAAGGAGAAGTCAAGGTCCTTGGAGAAAAACAAGACATGGGTCTTGGCTCAATTACCAGAAGGAAAGAAGACGCTACAAAATAAATAGGTGTATCGAGTTCAAGAAGAGCTAGGTAATAGTAAGCATTACAAGGAGAGATTGGTGGTCAAAGGTTTATTACAAAGGAAAGATATTGATTACAGTAATGTCTTATCACTCGTGGTAAAGCTTACAACCGTTCAAATTATTCTGGGTATTCTTAGAATCGATAATTTTCACCTAGAACAACTCGATGTAAAGGTCGCTCTGCTTCATGGAGATTTGGAGGAGGAAATTTACATGATGCAGCATGAAGGTTTCAAAACTCAGAGACAGAAGGGTCATGTGTGCAGGTTAAATAAAAGTTGATATGGTTTCAAGCTAGCTTTGAGACTATGGTACAAAAATTTTGATAACTTCACCAGTCATGGATTCAAACGAGGAGACACGACCCATTGTTGATACTTCAAAGATTTTGTTGGAGCTTATGTTATTTTTATTTTGTATGTAAATAACATGTTCATTGTAGGTGCAAGCATGAAGGAAATCAACATATTAAAGCAAATATTAGTACAAGAGTTCGAGCTAAAGGACTTGGGTCCAGCAAGTCAAATTCTAGGCATGCACATTTCTCGAAATCAAGTGGCACGCACTCTAGCTTTCTGAAAGGATAAGTACATTAACAAGGTGTTGTATCTAATTTTAGTGCAAAATTGTAAACCAAGAATCACACCGTTGGGAGTACAACTCAAGTAATCGAAGGCTTGGGCACCAAAGTCGAAGGAGGAGCAAGACCACATGGTGATTTTTCCCTATTCCTCAACAATTGGAAGCATCATGTATGTTGTGGTATGCACCAAACCTGACATAGCTCATGTACTGGGAGTAGTGAGTCGTTACATGGAAAAACCCGGTATTCCACATTATGAAACATTCAAATAGCTGCTAATATACTTGAAAGGTACCTCAATTATAGCACTATGCTTCAAGAAAGGGGGTATGGATTTAGATGGTTTCGTTGATGCGAACCTTGGTGGTAAGTTGGATAGTCAGAAGGCTGCCTCCTATGTTTTAACATGGATATCAAGATTGCAAAAAAGTATGACATTTTTATAATAGAAGCGGAGTATGTCGTAATTTCAGAGGTCGGGAAATATATGGTATAGATACTCAATTTTCTGAAGGAAACTAGAAAGGATCAAGGTAGTAGAGAACTCTACATCGAAAGTCAAAGTATTATGTGTCTCGCGAAGAACCTGTAGTTTCATTTGAGAACGAGCACGTCCAGTTGAAATACCATTATATACGTGAATTAGTAGATGATGGGACTTTGTCGTTGAGAAAGGTCACAAGTGCAATAAATCCTACAGACATGTTCACGAAGATTGTCACCACAGATAAATTGAGGTTATGCAGTACCTCAATTAGACTTCATAACTAGTTATATGAAAGTTGCTGTTGGCCTATGGGAAATTGTTTGGAGTATAGGAGATGCAATAGGAAATTGGGACTTGGGACACTAAGATGAAAGTGTTAGTAATATATGAGGACTAAATTTGTATTTTAATTACATTTTTAGATTAAAATTGCATAATAATGTAGAATAATATGCAAATTGACGAAATAATGAAATTGCCCCTAAAGAAATACCTGAACTCAGACTTCGGCAAAAATTTGGACTAGAAACTTGAAAGCAGAAATATAGACCGAACCTAAAGAAATTGTTGAAAGAATATATGATTTGATGAGTGTAGAAATGGTGAACAAGTATACCCTATTTATAGGATTTTTTAACCATCATGCAATTAATTAGGGTAGTAATAGCCCTAATTAAATTTTAAAATACTAAAGAATATATTTTACAACAGCAAAATAATTCCAACAGACATATTTTAAGAGTAAAAAATATTTATTTCCCAACAGTTAAAAAAAGGGAAAAAGTATGAAAAATATGTAATATGTTTGCCCAAAGTCGTAAAAGCGGCACGTTGTGTGTTTTGGATGAAACATGTTTGGTGTTGTTGGTTTTTGAGGAAGTCTGTTTGCTTTCGTGAAAAACGTCTATTAAGTCATGACATGTCTTGCACGTGATCTCCGTTTAGTGTGAAATTCCTCAAATGCCCCTGTCTTCTTCTGTCCTGTTAGATGCAACCGAGCTCCTATCACTCATAACTGCAACCCTTTGTTCATTTCTCCCATCTTTTACACTAACGGTCCTAAATATTTACAGTGAGTTTAATTTTGCAGAGTTTGTTGCTGAAAATAACATATCTTTTATAGTAAATCGTTTATAGTTCGGCTATCCTTTGACAAGAAATGGGATCATAAATACCTAGTATTCATGAAATTGGCCTTTGACAAATCTAAAAACAAGGATTATTTTTGCAGAACTCATATCCCCAAGAAGCGACAATCAAAAGATTAATGGATTCAAATAAAACATATTAGAGATTAATTACTATTTTTTTAGCTGAAATTTGAGTGTTTGGACAATTTAGTAGTTGTCTGAAAATGTTCAACTAGCAGCCTATAATTATTACTAAATTTAAATGTTTATGCATTCATATTGATTACTAGAATGTGGAAAAGCAAACACATATGCTTTATCATACCCATAAGAAATTTCATGGCTATTTATAGAAAAATACCATAAACCAACTCATATAAAAAAAATCAAACACAACAAACCAATAATGTAACCAATACGAAGCAAACCCAAAATACTTAAGGCCCATGTGACTGTCTTCATGCCATCCATCAATACCCTCAACATTCTTCTCCAGATTTCAGAATTCCATTGATTCAAAGAAAGAAACAGAGCAAGGAAATACATACCCACCAGCTTTGCAATATCAGCCAAAACGTTCCTGCTTTGATGGTTCCATCCATGGAGAATAGTTGGTTTGGGGTTTTGAAACGAAGAAAGGAAGATAGAGGGATAACAGTTCGGCCAGTTAAGTAACTGGAGTGAAAAGATGAGGAGGAAAGTTTTGGCATCTTGAATTAATGTTTTTTAGCGTTCAAAATTAAGGTCACGTGAGCAATTTAAACGGAAAAATGAACGGAAAACCAAACGTTTCATCAAAACCCTACCAAATGAAACATAATACATCATAAACGAGCAACCCAAAACAAGTTCCATCAGTTAATAATTTTGGCAAACATATTACATCTTTTTCATAATTTTCCCTAAAAAAAACTAACGGTAAGAAAAACATTTAGTTGGGTATGGATCAGGTCGAAATAAAAAATGCGGGTTTTAGCAAATGTTGGCTCACGCTAGGTAGATTTTCTGGAGGGACAATGGTGTTTGCATGATGCATACGCATACGTGGGTCGACTCGAACCGGGGAGTGATTTTCGGATCGATTTGCACCCCTGGGTTCGAGAGAGAGCTATTTTACTAGAAAGTTGTTCCACTAGCATGAAACAAAATAGAACGTATACCCACCAATTTTACTAGATTTGGTCGGTGTGGGACTAAGCATTACAATAGAATTTACATTTACCATTCAAACCATCATTGGTCCGGATTAACCCATTATTTGGGTTTAGGCCGAATTAAATAATTATGGGCCCATGATGCGGCCAACAATCACCACATGAATGAAGAACTAGGAGATTTCCTGGATGCTCTAGACTCAGAATAGGAGTTCAACGGTTGACACCTAATCAGGATAGGTAGGTGTTACCCTTTGAAATTACATGGACTTTACTGGCTAGTTCTTAGATGCAATGTCTTTGAACTGTTTGCGAGTGGTGTAAATGATGACATAACCACACAAGTATCTTCCTAATATGGTTCAGTTCATGCATTCATGCCGGTTCTGGCCATGGGCATTGACTGGTTCTGCAAGAGTTTATAAGAATCGTGCCCTTAACAATTTCTGTTGAAATACCCATTTTCTCACTTGCATATGTAATTCCTTATCTCCAGTGTTCCTCTAACAATCTACTGAGATTTCTACATTTCTGAATCATTAAAAGCATTTACTTAAACTCGTCCATTACTGTTACTACTTCTCAACATAGGAATGGACTTGGGGTTGAAATCCCCCCACAGTGATCTAACTTCATTCTTCTGATTAGGTTGGCCCTTTGAACCTAGATCTTGGGATCTCCAATCAACTAGGTTGGGTTTTCCTTCTCAAAAGTGTTTACTTCACAGACTTAATTTAGTCCCATTCCTCTCGAAGATTGGTGAATTTGCTCTTTATTTAAGCCTTTGGTTAACGAATCTGTTATATTCTCCTTCGATGTAACATAATCAATTGTGATAATTCCTGTCGAGAGAAATTGTCTTATGGAATTATGCCTACGACAAATATCTCTAGACTTACCATTATACCTATGAATTTGTGCCCTGCCAATCGTAGATTAAGTATCGCAATGTATGTTGATTGCAGACACTGGTCTTGGACACCTAGGAATATCCTCAAGAAAATGGCGTAGCCATTCAGCTTCCTCGGCACATTTATCCAATGTCTTGATGCCGAAATCCAATTAGCATCACTATATCCTTCAATAATTGTTGGATATCTCGTATAATGCAGCCCATAACTACGCCTATATCTCAAGTACCTGAATAATCTTTTGATTCCATCTCAATGATCAGTACTTGGATTACTTGTATATGTACTCAACACACCAACAACATGTGTTATATCAGGTCTAGTGCATGTCATCAAGTACATGACACTTCCAATGACCCTAGCATACTCTACTTGAGAGACACTTTCTCCTGTATTTCTTGAGAAATACTTATTTGAATCTATTGAAGTGCAGACCTTTTTTTTTCATCTTTGTTGAATTTCTCTAATATCTTATCAATATAATGAGATTGACTTAAAGCAATTCCTTCTAATGTACGATTAATCTAAACTCCAAGAATTACATTACCAAGGCCCATATCTTTCATGTTAAATCTCGAATTCAACATATCTTTACTTCCAACGATAAGTATGTCATCAACGTAAAGACACAAAATAACCTAACCTTCATTTGTACCTTTCGCATTGATGCATTTGTCACATTCATTTATTTTAAATCCTTTTTCCATGATGACATTGTAAATTTTGTTGCCACTATTATGGTGTCTATTTCAGACCATATAGTGATTTCACGAGTTTGCAAACTTTCTTTTATTAACATGACGCAATAAAACCCTCAGCTTGTTCCATGTAGATTGCTTCCTCTAAATCTCCATTTAAGAATGCTGTTTTTACACCCATTTAGTGTATTTTCAAATTTCACAATGTCGATATTGTGAATATTATCCTTATGGATGTTATTCTCGTGATCGGTGAATATATGTCAAAATAATCAAGCCTTCTCTCTGCTTGTAACCCTTAATTACAAGTCTAGCCTTATACTTGTCAATTGATCCATATGTTTTCATTTTTCTTTTCAAAATCTTCTTGTAATCTAGTGGATTGGATCAGGAGAAAACTCCACTACTTCCAACTTATGATTTTGCAAGATGGACACAATTTCATTATTGATTGCCTTTTTCCATAGAGGTCCTTGAGAAGAAGTTACCACTTCTTGAAATGTTTGAGGTTCATCTTCAAGCCTATATGTTCATAAATCGGGACGAAAATATTTTTCTACTGAGATCATTTGTTTTTCTTGGGTTCTACCTCAACATTTTCTAGGTCTAGACCATTATCTCCAATAGTCTCATAAGTTTGTTTCGACGAACTTGTATTTCTCCTAGATTTAGTCGGAAATACTTCTTCAAATAAATATACATTTCTGGATTCTATTATCGTACTGTTATGTATATATGAAATCTTCGAATCATGCACAAGAATCTAATAAGCATTACTGTTTTGAGGATATCCAATGAAGATGCAATCAACAGTCTTTGGTCCAATCCTAACCATTTTAGGACGAGGCACCATTACCTTAGCAAGACACCCACACACCCAGAGGTGGTTGAAAGAAGGTTTTCTACCTTTCCATTATTCGAAACAGGTTTTCTCTTTTTTCTTTTGGGGAACCTTATTTAAAAGGTATTTGCTACTTAAAATGGCTTTCCCCATATGTTCTAAGGTAACACAGAACTTATCAACATTGAATTCATCATCTCTTTCAATGTTTGATTTTTCCTTTCCACCACCTCGTTTGATTCGGGCGAATAAGGCGCGGTGAGCTCATGTATGATTTTGTGTTGAGCACAAAACTCACCAAATGGAGCATCATACTCGCCACATCTATGACTATGCAACATCTTGTTAAGTAGATTTTCAACTTATTGTTTATAAAGCATGAACTTTTCTATGGTTTCATCTTTACTTTTTAACAAGTATACATAACAATATTCTGTACTATCATCCACAAAAGTGATAGAGTACTTATGTCCACCTTTTGTTTCGACAAATTTTAAATGCCAAATGTCGCTATGTATTAAATCAAAAGGTTCTATATTAGTTTCAACTCAATGAAAGGATGACCTGGTTAATTTAGCCTCAACACATATTTCACATCTATGTTTGAGATCTAATTCATGTTCATTAACCTTCGCAAGGTATCATAATTAACATGTCCTAACCTACCATGTCAAAGTTTTCAAGCATGAATCAAGTAAGCGAAAGAAACAATTTTATTCTTGTTTATCTGAGGCTTAATATCCATTACATTGAGTTTGAACATCCCCCAAATTCATAACCCTCACCCACATACATCCCATTTTTTTGAGTACAAATTCATCCTACTCAAATACAAGGCAGAAACCATGCTTGTTGAGGAAAGATCCTGACAGCAGATTCCTGCGAATATCTGGCACATATATAGCACATTCTTCAATGTCAGCTCTTTCCCGAAAGTCATCTTCAGAACTACACTTCCTTTTCCCCTGACCTCAGACGAGGCGTGGTTACCCATGTTCAAGCTCTCCCCATAATCAACTTCTTCAAAACTGAAGAATATTGCTTTGTCCAAATAGACATGCTTGGTCGCACCTGAGTCAACCCACCACTCCCAAAGGTTTGGAATCAACCATGCTCACCTCAGACACCATCCCCGACAAGTTGATTTGGTCAAGGTATTTGGTGATTCCCTGGACCATGTTAGTCTGCTTTCTCTTAGGAAACCTGCAAGCATTAAATTTATGGCCAAGTTTACAACATTTATAACAAGTGTAAATAAATCCTTACGAGGCGGAGTTGCCCATGTACAAGTTCTCCCCATAATTAACTTCTTCAAAATTGAAGAATATTTCTTTGTCGAAATAGACATGCTTGGTCGCACCTGTGTCAACCCACCACTCCGAAAGGTTTGGAATCAACCATGCTCACCTCAGACACCATTGCCGACAAGTTGATTTGGTCAAGGTCTTCGGTGATTCCCTGGACCATGTTAGTCTCCTTTCTCTTAGGAAACCTACTAGCATTAAATTTATGGCCAATTTTACAACATTTATAACAAGTGTAAATAAATCCCTGTAAGAACAAAATAATTCCAACAGACATTTTTTTAACAGTTAAAATTATTTATTTCCCAACAATGAGTGGAGTCGGAGTCGGTAAGAAAAATATGTCAGTAAAATTATTTAACGGTAAGAAATATTTTGAGTGTGGTCGGAGTCAAGTCGAAAAAAAATTACGGATTTAAGTAAAATCTAGTTCGCGCTAGGTAGATTTTTTGAAACGACAATCATGTTTTCTTGATGCGGGCGGGCACGGAGCCATAGTAGGACGAGGGGGCAATTGCCCTTTCTCAACTTTTGAATTTGTATCAATTTAGTCCTTAAAATATATTTATTTTCAGTTTAGCCATTTAAATTTTTAAATTTGCCCCCTCTTAATTTTTTTTGCTTTAACTATTTGCACTTAGACTAATTATTGTCCGCACTGAACTAAATTTCTGGCTTTGTCCCTATATGCGGGCACTTACATTGGTCGACTCGAACCAGGGAGTGCTTTTTGGATTGATCCACACCTTCATGGGCAGACGAGAGAGACTCTTTAATAGTAAGTTGTTACACTCAAATGAAGCAAAATACAATATATACCCACCAATTGTACAAGATTTGGCCGGTCTGGAACTAAGCATTACAAACCATCATTGGGCCGGATTAACCCAATAATTGGTTCTGGGCCGAATTAAATAATTATTGTCCCATGATTTCAAGGCTTCAGCCAACAGTACGTGCTACCAACTTATCTTCAAGTGGAAGATTGTCGTGTGTGAACATAACTTGTCTACCAAGTAATTAATAGGTTGCAACTCATCTTCTGTTTAGGAATCTGTGGTAGAGGAAAACACGATAAACCAATCCAACCCTTAATACCTACATATGCAATATGGTCGAACCCACCCCCATCACCTTCCCTACCACTATAAAACCCATATACCCAATCCCATTATCTCATAATATCCCAAAAGAAAACTATATGACATGAGCACCATTCCTACTCCAAACCCCTCTCAATCTGGAAAATAAACCCATAACCCTTCATGCGGCCCAAGAATTAATACCAAATCCCCAAACCGACCAAAACACTCCTAGTACGGGGAAGATTTGCCTACCTCTTTATACGGTAGATAGTCCCCCTTAGATAAAATTGCCATCACCCCATGACCTAATCATTACAACCTCGACTCTCCTTAGCCGTATTATCAATAATATGTCCCTCAAACATCACATGGAAAAGGAAGAAGAGAACTACCCAAGGAAAAATGGCAAGCTGGAGACTGACTGCACAAGACGGGTAAAAGGGAGGATGACCAAAAAGCAGCTTAGGGCTCGTGAAGGAATAAGAAATGGAATAATAACAAGAGGAAGCAGAAGAAGAGGACAAGTTGGACCGATTTTCGTAGTTGAACAGTCAAGTGAAGTGCCAAACCAAAAGGGCTCTAGCGGATGTCCCGAAACAACCAGACGGGACCAGTGAGTCTACTCAGTTGAAATTGTGAGGGTCCGGGATCTTCCCTAACAATCCATAACCTCAAAGATCTCATCAAAATACATCAACCATCTGTTTCCTTTCTAATGAAAAAACAAATATGATGCTTTTTGTGAACAAATAAGAAGGTAAACCCGTATTGAGAAGAGTTATTATATTTCACCCCGTAGATGAGAAGGTGGGCTAGCGATATGGTGGAAGGAATAAATCACATTAAATATTCTCTCTGCATCAGTGGATTGCTGAATTGAAGGGAACGGGATCAGTACATCGACAAAGATCACAATGGTATAAGAGGCCCCTAATGAACGAAACCGAAGTAGGAACTGGGACGATGGCAGGGAGTTGGGTCACGGCAGGAGGGAACCTTGGACCTGTATAGGTGACTTTAACGACATTTGGCATCAACACAAAAAGGCTGAAGGACTACCAAAGGACCAGAGAAATATCGATAGATTCAATGGTCTCATCAACGACCTATCTCTTATTGATTTGGGCCTTTAGGGTCCCAAATTAACTTGGTGTAATAATCGACAAGACCAAGCAAGGATTCGTGAATGGCTCTATCGTGCAATCAGAAATGTCGAATGGATTACATCATACCCCATATCCCAGATCATGGTAGATTCGACCATGGGATCAGACCACAATTCGATCATCCTCGATTAATGCCACAATGACATGAAATGTAGAAGGAGATTCAAGTTTGAAGAGATATGGTTGGAAAAGAGAAGTTGCAAAGAAGTAGTCCAGAACTTATGCAGAACGAATGATAGTCTCCCGGGAAGACTTGGGCACTGCAGACGTGAGCTAACTAGATGTAGTAAGGAAGAATTTGTAAATAATCAAACCAAGATCCGAGAAATCAAGGACAAAATTCAGAGATTGCAGACCTCCTCAAACCCAAGAGCCGAAGTTGATCAAGAAAAAGAACTGAAAAAAAAATTGGAAGAGCTATGGAAAAAATAGGAAATATATTGGCACCATAGGTATCGGGTCAAATGGTTAAACCATGATGATAAAAATTAAAAATTGTTCCAGCTAACCACACTGAGTAGGCGCATACAAAATAAGGTCCTCAAGATAAAAGGGCCGAATAGAAACTAGGTAACAAACGAAGAGAAGATTCGAGTCGTGTTGTCAAACTTGTACTCAAACCTCTTCACTAAGAAAAAGGAGGCTAGATTGGGTAGAAATGTTGAATTGTGTACCAAACCAAATCAATGAGGAGATAAACTTAAGTCTGGAAAGACAGGTAACAGATGAGGAAGTAAAACGTGTTGTGTTTCAGATGGGGGTTCTGGTGCGCCAGATCCATACGGCTTTCCTGGCCTGTTCTACCACCGACTATGGGACGTGATTGGTACAAGTGTATTCACTGTGGTCAAATCCTTATTTAGCACAGGTAAGCTCCCTGAAACCGTCAATTATATTGATATTACCTTAATCCATAAAGTTGCTAACCTCACTTGCCCTAGTGAATTTCAGCCAATATTGCCATTTAAGCCTTACTTGTCGTAAATTATTACGTCGTACCAAAGTGCTTTTGTGGCAGGACAAAGGACAAATGATTCAGGATAACATTATGATTGCTCATGAAGTTCTCCACCATATTCATAACCGGAATAAAAGAAGGAGAGATGAATATGCAATAAAGCTAGATATGCAGAAGGCATATGATCGAGTTGAATAGGACTTTCTCCTCGAGGTACTAGCACGGAAAGGTTTCAACCCAACATGGATCAGATGGATTAAATAATGAAAATCAACGGTATCTTATACGGTCCTCATCAATGGGAAGCACACTAAACTGATCCAACCCTTATGAGGCTTGCACCAAGGTGACCCCATCTCACTATACTTATTCATTCTTATGGCTGATGTTCTATCTAGACAAATTGAGAAAGCGATCACGAAGAAAAGGCTTATCGACATCCACATAAAGAGGGAGTGTCTGATCCTTCATAATTTTTTTTTTTTGCGGATGCTTCCCTGTTCTTTGTGAAAGGTACACAACCGAACTTGCAGACTTTCTGATCCATCATCGGCGAATACAGTTGCGCATCAAGGGAAACCATGATTTGGGTAAATCGAGCATTTTCATGAGTTCGAATGTTCAGGAGGACGAAAGGAGGAGTATGGAACAGGTTATGGGTATCCAAAGTGTCTAGAACCTTGGCAAATACCTTGGTCTACCTTCAATGTGGGGGATGTCAAAAAGAAAGCCCTCAACGTTTTGAAGAAACGCATCAAGGAAAAACTGCAAATTTCGAAAGCAAATGTTCTCAACAATGTAGGAAAAAAAAATTATAAAGACAGTGGTGATAGTTATCCCGAGATATGCCATGAGTATCCTCAAGCTACCTACCACATGGTGTTCTGAGCTGCGTAATTTTGGTGGGGACTCTCTCAAAAGGGCAAAACGATTCACTGGAGGAGATGGGACGCGCTAACAAAGCCAAAATTGGAGGGACGGAGATTTAAAGAACTACAAAGCTTTAACCTATCTCTCCTATCCAAGGTGGTTGTGAGGATTATAGCTGAACCGAATGCCTTATGGGTGCGAGTTCTAAGAGGAATCTACTTAAACAATGGGTATTTCTTTGGAGGTGTAAAGGGAGGTTGAGCCTCTTGGATATGGTCAAGCTTGATTAATGGTTGAGAGATAGTAATGCGGGAGGCTCTATCGATAATTGGAGATGGACAGTCAACTCGATTATGTATGGATGCCTGAATTCCTAATATGGAGAACCATCGAATCACCTCTGAACCGAACACTGAGACTTAGACAAACATCAAGGTTGCTGAATATATTGATTCGGTAAGCAAACCGTGGCAAAAAGATGAATTCTGTCTCGTTACATCGGAGGAGGAATTGTGTGACATAAAAAGAGTGTCGATCTCCTTGAGAACATGCCCGGACAAGTTTCTATGGCCACACACAAAAGATGGAGGTGTATCAGTTAGATCCTCTTATCGGCTCATTCGACAAACTCAAAACCATCACCCACCTGGTAATGATCCGAATAGATGGACGTTGTGGAAGGAAGTCTGGAAAAACCGAACCACTCTGAAGGTAAGTAATTTTATATGGGGATTACTAATGAACTGCATTGCAGTGACAACAAACACTGGTCGTTAAGGGATTCACACTCCGCATACATGTGCAATTTATGGGGGAATAGAAACAAGAGAAAATATGTTATTCCAATGTGAGTGGACGATGCAGGTTTGGTCTAGCACCCTAGGGGTGAAAGTCGACCTATATACGAGGGACACAACTATGGTGTGGTTCATGGACATCGAAAGGAGGTTGGACCGAACAGAACATCCTTTGAGACCCGGTGGGCTATTTGCGCTCTTGCGGCATGGCACATTTGGAAAGAACGGTGCAAGAAGGTCTGCGAGAATAGAAATCCAAAACATGTTGATGTGACCAGATGTGTGTTAGAATTCTGGGCCGAATGCAGTCACAATCAGTCGCAGAGCACTGGATTGTCGAACCAAGTAGTTAGAACTAGTTGGACGAGATCACTGGCAGGTACAATAAAAATCAACTATGATGCTTCGTGGAGCAATGAGACGCGTATTGGTGGAATTGAAGTCATTGGCAGGGACCATCGAGACTAAGTTGTTGGGAGGTAAGAACAACAGAATATGCGCTTCTGAAGTGGAATACTTGGAAGCAATGACCATCACGGAGGGAATAACGCTGGCAATTGAGCACAAATGGGAGGAGATCGAAGTCGAATTGGTTGCCCTTAATGTTATTCGGCAACTCAAGAAGGATGACTACTACTTGATAACGACGACCCTAATAGTCAACATTCTACAAATGTCTGCCTCTCGGAGGAAGGTTGCATGGAATGCAATTCCGAGATTCGCAAATAAATGTGCAAATTGGATTACAAAATATACTAGATTAGGAGGGGTGGCGTGATGATTGGGTTTCTCACCCCTCACCCCCTCTTTGATATCTTATTAATTATGATTGTTTAGTTTCTGTAAATTCTTTTCCAATTCCTAATAGCTTTCAATATAAAGTAGTTCTTTTTTGGAAAAATAAATCAGCAATCCAAAAGTTATACGTATTCATTATCATTATATTGATTAATGTATTTAAATAATTTTATGAATAAATACATTTAATATTAATATTGCATAATATAATTCTTAATATTAAGACATGTAAAATACTTAATATAATAAGAAAATACCAACCGTCTTAAGATATTTTATAAATGTAATTATGTTTTATTTTATAATAATTAGTTAAATTAATCCATATTTAAAATATTTTAATAATTAATTTATTTATAAATAACTAATGTATATATATATTTTCGTTGCATATCTGTTTCTTTAATAAATTATTATTTTTATTATATAAGAAATTATATTTTCATTTTTATTATTATTATAATTATTTTATGGTAAAAATGACTTGCTAGTGTCTTTCCAACTTCCACCGTCAAAACTAGATCCAATAATAATGCGGTAAAATCAGATTTTTTATGCCAGATTTTTATATGATTTACTGTAACAATATGATACAGTTGTACTGATAAATTTTTGACCGACTATAACCTTTCTACCCATAATATATTGTTTTCCGTTTCATATATGCTTATTTAGTCAATTATTATTTTTATTATATACGGAATTCTTTTTTCATTTTTATTATTATAGTTATTTTATGGTAAAAATGATTTTTATTATTGTCTTTCTAACTTCCACGTTCAAAACTACATCCAACAATAATGTGGTAAACACTTGTTTTGCATATCATATTTCTATACGGTTAACTACAACATTATGATGCGGTTATGGTGATTAATTTTCTACTTATAGTGGTTATGGTTACGATGATGGTATTTTAGCCATTATTATATATAAATATAATAATTACAGTAATAAAAGTAGGGGTTTTACGGTATCAAATGATATTAATAAAATTGGGCACGAATCGAGCAAAAATCAGAATACCTAAAAATCTAGAACAACCAGACTTGGGGTTCATCGGGTCAGTTCCTTCAACTGGTGACCCTACCCCTTAAATACAAACTCCTAAAACTAAATGTTCAATCGGTACGAAGATAAACATAAACGATCAGTCAAGAAATGAAGAACAATTGTCAAGAGAGAAAACGGCAAAGCAACAGAAAAGGAAACCCTAGCAAATGAAGAGACACTGAAGACTGAAGAAATGAAACATCGGATTCAGAGGCTTCCACATAACGGACTGGATTAAACAGCAACGGGCCGAAGAATGGATCAGCAATCAACATGGGTCGAGTCATCAATAATGAGCCAAGCAACAATAATAATCAGCCTGCAAGTCCAGTAGTCTGGTTTTAATAGTAGGCAGATACTTCTTACACTTCATGTAGCCTCCCTTATCTTTCAAACACATTGACCATGCCAAGTTTTGAACAAAGCTTTCCATGTTGATCAACCCCCCCCCCCCCCCCCCCCAATGCTTTTGTAAACAGATCAGCTAGTTGGTCACCTGTTCTCACATATTCAAGCTGCAAAACCTTTTCAAGCAACGTTTCTCTAATATAATACCAGTCAATCTCAATGTGTTTAGTCTGTTCATGAAAAACGGGATTGTTTGCAATTTGTATGGCAGCCTTATTGTAACAATAAAGAACAAATGGCTCCTTTTGATAAAAACCAAGTTCTTTAAAAAGATTTCTCAGCCAAACAATTTCAGATAGAGCAGATCTCATACTTCTGTATTCTGATACAGCAGAGGACCGAGAAACTGTGGACTGTTTCTTTACCTTCCAAGAAATCAATGGTTTTCCTAGGAAGATACAGAAACCCGTGACAGATTTTCTAGTTTCTATACAACCGGCCCAATCTGAATCACAATATCCAATTAACTTTGGAACTGAATCTGATGATAATAAGATACTCTTACCTGGTTCTTTTTAACATATCGAATAATGCGCATGGCAGTCTCTAGATGAGATGTTTTCGGATCCTGCATGAATTGGCTCAAGTGCTGCACATAATAGGAAATATATGGTCTCGTAATGGTCAAGTATAACAGTTTCCCTATCAGACGCCTATAAAAACATCATTTAGGGGTTAGTCATCCTTATTTATACCCAGATGCTCATCATAATTAACACTAGTTAATTTCAAATTCAACTCCATGGGTGTTTTTGCAATCTTACCAGCAGATACCAACGAAAGATATCAATTCCAGCGCATATTTCCTTTTATTCAAGAGGATACCAGCTTTGGATCTAGCAATCTCAATTCCTAAGAAATGTTTTGATTATCCTAGATCCTTCATTTTAAAATTAGTCCTCAACACATACTTTAATTCATCAATTAATCGTTCACTGTTTCCATAAATGAGCAGATCATCCACATAAACAAGCAATAGGACTAATTGATTCCTAGCATGTTTAGTAAACAAGGAATAATCAAGTTTTGATTGAAAATAACCAGCTTTAGTCAAAGCATCACATAATTTCATATTCCATTGTCTACTAGCTTGTTTCAAACCATAAAAGGATTTTTTCAACTTGCAGACCAAATTCTTATCATTTTTCTCAACAAAACCTTAAGGGACATGCATAAAAACTTCCTCATCTAAATCCCCTTGAAGAAATGCATTATGAACATCCATTTGAAAAAGGGACCAATTAAAGATAGAAGCCAAAAAGGGACCAATTAAAGATAGAAGCCAAAGCAAGCACAGATCTCACAGTATTCTTCTTAGCAACAGGCGAAAACGTTTCAAAATAGTCAATGCCATGCTTTTGATTATAACCTTTCGCAACAAATCTAGCCTTGTGCCTACTCAAGCTACCATCAGAATTATATTTCAATTTATAAACCCATTTGCATCCAATCACTGACTTACCTTGAGGAAGAGTCACCAAATCCCATGTTTTATTTTCCTCAAGAGACACTATATCATCTTGCATAGCCTGGCCCCATGCTTTATCTTTTGCAGCATCATAAAATAGAATAAGCATTCAATGCATTCGGGACCTCATAATCTTTCATCCAAATGGGGGACCGAATAACTCTTCCGAACCTACTTACTGTAGGTCTGTCAGACTTAACAATAGAAATGGGATCAATCTGGACAGAACCATCAAAGTCAATTTCAGACTCATCATGTGGTATGTTTCTTTCAAAGTTTGATTAAAACTCATCATGAGGAATATTAACATCTACATAAGTGTCATTCTCTTCAGTCAAAACATTTCTATTGACATCATAGGAGTCCATCTCAATTCTAGGATCAAAAAATACTGGCATCTGATTAGTTTTGCATTTCTCAAAAGGGTAGACATGCTCATTAAACCGAACATCTCTACTTACAAAAAAATCTATTTTCAGTCATATCATAGAGTCTACACCCTTTCTGAGTTTCAGAATATCCCATCATAACTGACGGAATAGCCCTAGATGCAAACTTGTCAGTCACCATCATATTTTTTGCATAACATAAGCAACCGAAAAACCTTAAATGACTAATACAGGATTTTTTTTTTCCATTCAGCACTTCAATTGGACTCTTTCCATTCAACAATTTAGAAGGCATCATGTTTATCAAATAACAAGTTGTAAGGATGCAATCCCCCAAAAAAGAATTTGGGATTGATCCTTGCAACTTCAAGGCCCTTGCTATTTCTAGCAAATGCATATGCTTTCTTTCAACCCTTCTGTTTTGCTGCGGAGTATAGGGACAGCTATTTGGTGGAGAATTCGCTCTTCAGAAAAAAAAAAAAATAACATGCTCATTAAAGAAATCTCTACCATTGTCAGTTCTAAAACATTTGATTCTTTTGTGAAACTCAGTTTCAATCATAGCAACAAATTTCTTTAGAACTATAACAGCATCATACTTAAACAGCATCAAATGAACCCAAGTAACTCAAGAAAAATCATCAACAAGGGTTAAAAAATATCGCTTGTTATCAAAAGTCTGAGTACTGTAAGGACCACACACATGAGCATGCATCAAATGAAACATGACATCTGCTCTAGCATATGAATTTGGAAAAGGATTTCTCAGAATATTTGCTTTGTGACAAACATGGCAATTAACAATTTCCAAACCTTTATTCTTAGACAGATTAATTGAATCTACATGCTGAAGAGATTTCACAGAGGCATGCCCAAAACGCAAATGCCACGACATACTATTGTCATACAAAGAACTGCAAACAGACAATCCAGTGCACTTCCAAGCCAATCTTATGAAGTATAAGCCAGATTCTTCCTCACCAGTCCCCAAGACCTTCCCATTTGAGAGGTCCTGCAGAATTGCAAGGTTAGGATAGAAGAAAACACTACAGTTCAAATCTTGGGCAAGTTTAGACACATATAGCAAGTTATACTTGAAGTCAGGCACATACAGATCATTGTTCAATTTTTTTATCCGAATCAATTACTATATTTCGAATTCCACATACATCAGAATGTCCACCATTCGGCAACTGAACTTTGGTTCCAGGGGAAAACCTTTTATCACACAGCCAATCATTTTTGTTGGTCATATGATGTTTTGCTCCTGTATCCAAAATCCATTGATCACTTCGAAATAAAGAGGTAGAATTCAGATATATACCAGATATGTTAACATGATGTTCCGTGGGTGCGGTAGTACCTGCTCCTGAGGCAGTGCTGCCAGCAGCTCCCATAGTTGCCAGGAATTTCTCAAACTGATCCTTCCTAAAGGTGATCTCACCTTGCATAACACAACTCGAAGAAGGATCATTAGAATGGTTTTGCATATTAAAAGAATCAGAATCACCAACACTAGAAGAAGTAACATTTGCTTTTTAGCCTCCCTTAACCATCAATTGCTCTTTATATTTAAAGCAGTTATCCTTGGAATGTCCCTTCTTTTTACAGAAGTCACATCCCTTGGAGTAACATCTTTCAATAGTATGACCTTTTTTATGACAATAAGAACATTCCATGTTCTGATTACCTTTCGGTTTATTCAGAACTAAAGAACTGTTGCCAAAATTTGCATTAACGAAATCATTCATAACAGAAGAAATTCCTCACTGACTCTCTTCTTGCATCAACAAGTTATAGGATTGATTAACCGAGGGTAAAGAAGTCCATAAAAGCAAACTACTTCTTACATTTGAAATTTTTTCATTTAAACCCATAAGGAACTGAAAAAACCTTTGATTTTCCTTATGTTCAATATGCTTTTTAAAATCTTCCCCCTCAATATGAGGAAGGGAACAAGAAGCATCATACTCATCCCATAACACTTTCAATCTCGAACAAAATGTAGATATGGAATCAAGACCTTGCTTAGACATTACAATTTCCATATGAAGTTGATAAGTCCTTGGTCCACTTACTTTATCAAACCGTTCTTTCAAATCTTTCCAAACCAGAAAAACATTTTCCGTATACATCATACCACTAACTAATTCTTTTGAAATTGAATGAGTAAGCCAACCAAGGACCACATCATTGCATCTATCCCAAAGGTGATGAAATGCTGGATCGAACTTTTCACTCATGCAAGAACCGGTTATAAAGCCTAGTTTATTTGTACCAAGAAGCAAAAACCTTATAGACCGACTCCACAACACATAATTCTCAGGACCAGTAATAGAAATCATATTCACACTAGGATTATCACTCACATGAAGAAACAAAGAATGATGAAAATCTACCTTAGCCATGGCCTCATGATTTACCTCATATTCATACTTTTATGCTTCCTCTACTAGCGTTTCCGGGGTTTTTTCATCCATCATAAACCGGAACAGATACCAACAAAATATACCAGAGAAGGAATATACCTTTCAATCAAGTAGAAGAACAACAGGATATACAACAAGATATACCTTTCTCAACCAACAAGACGAACCGGTTCACGATTTTAATAATCGCAAGCCACATGTTCGTCCAGCAAAAATATGCCGAAGACTACAACAACACAAGAATCGTAAGAATGAACAACAACAAAACTAATAACGATTCGTAACCTGGAAAAAACCGCAGCAACAATCCTTTCGCCTTCAAGTCGAAGACTCAGCAACACATAGAAATCGCAACGAAGAAGGTAAGGAACACCTTATGGGTCTCATACCATGATAAAATTGGGCACGAATCGAGCAAAAATCAGAATACCTAAAAATCTAGAACAACCAGACTTGGGGTTCATCGGGTCAGTTCCTTCAACTGGTGACCCTCCCCCTTAAATACAAACCCCTAAAACTAATCGGTACAAAGATAAACATAAACGCACAGTCAAGAAATGAAGAACAATCGTCAAGAGAGAAAACGACAAAGCAACAGGAAAGGAAACCCTAGCAAATGAAGAAACACTAAAGACTGTAGAAATGAAGCATCCGATCCAGAAGCTTCCACATAATGGACTGGATTAAACAGCAACGGGCCGAAGAATGGATTAGTAATCAACATGGGCCGAGTCATCAATAATGGGCCAAGTAAAAATAATAATCAGCCTGCGAGTCCAGTAGTCCGGTTTTAATAGATATTAGTGTTTAAAAAAAATTTGGTGAAATAAATTTATGTATTTACTAAGATAATATTTATAATATTCTATTATATTTCAATGTGATAAAAAGTTGATCTATGTATAAAATAATGGGAAAAGTATGAAAAATATGTAAGATGTTTGACAAAATGGTAACTGGTGTAACTTGTTTTGGACCGCGGGTTTTTGATGTAGTATGTTTCATTCTGTTGACTTTTGAAGAAACGTTTGTTTTTCCGTCAATTTATCCGTTTAAATTGGACACGTGCTTGATTATTTGAATGTTAAAATATAAAAAAATGAAAATACCGAAACTACCCTCTAGTTGTTTTCTCTCCAATATCCGAACCGGTTCCCTCCAATAACAGAACCGCTCTCTATTCCCCAAAAACCCAACTAACCCTTAGGACTCCTTCCTTCTCTTGCATTCCTTCCTCCCGAAACTGAATAACTTAAGAGTGGAGAACCCTAATCCGAATCCTTGCAGAACTGAATACCTTGGAGAACTAAAGACCTTGCTTCGGTGATTGCGGAACTGAAGACCTTGCTACGGTGGTTGCTAGTGCAACTTCTGGAATTCCCTGTTGAAACCGAAACGGCACGGCCTTCCCCTACGACGCGGCGCGACTGCTTGATTTTCTTATGATCCATTTCGAAGTTTGAGGCTAATCGGTGCTACTCTTCATAGGTAACTTCCCCCTGTTCAAACATGTTGAAAGTCACTGGAAAATTGTGCATGAAATTTCCGAAAATTTCCAAAGTTGACGAAAACGAAGCTTGTTGAAAGGTTAATTAGTTACGTCTGGATTGTATATAGAGATGATATGTTTAATTACAGGGATATTTATGTGTGTCTTCTTTGTGTAATTACTGAATTGAAGAACGTCAAGTTCAAGTAAGGAGAAGTGGTTTATGCAAATCCACTACGATGGTAATTGGGTGGACGGTGTTTACAGGGCAAGGTATGTTTGACGGACCTTTCTGACCATTTTTTTGGGTACTTCAATGTCGTTGTTCTTCTGAAGTATTACGGTTTGAAGAGGGATGCTGTAATCACCTACATTCCCCCAAATGGAGATCGAAAAACTGACATCGAAGTTGTACGTAGCGATGAATATGTTTCCATAATTAAGGATAAACAACAAGGTGTGCGAAAGGTAAATTTGTATGTGGTTCCACCATTTGATGAGGAACAACACGTTGTTGAAGCAAATTGCAAATAGAAGAAGGATGACATCCGCATGGATAGCCGAACTATCCAAACAACGACTGACTGAGAAAGCGAAAGGAAAAGAACTCATGGTAGAGACTGGTGCTTCCTCATGATCCGAAGAGATGTATTCTTACTCCGAGGGCATTTCCTACTCCAGTTGGAAAGCCAAAAAGGGTGAAGAGGATTCTGACAATGATGATGATGAAGTGCCACCAAAGATAGGGAAACTGCATGGGCAGCGAAACAGAGCACCTCAAACTGAAGGAGTTAGTGATATACCCGACTTAGTGGGTGCGATGGAAGGTCAGTGGGGCGATACGGCAGACGGTATTGGGGTGAACATCGATGTTGACATGTTGAACCTTGAACATCACTGTCTGAGTGACACCTTGAGGACTCCCCCTGATTCAGACGTTGAAGACAACCTTATCAGCACACATAGGACAACAGTTATTGATGAAGAGGTGAATGCTGAGCTCGTACATGATTGGACATAGCATTCAAGAGGGTTCTGAGATGGAGTCCAAGGGATCGAATGGTCGAAAACTAGAAGAATTCTGTTGCAAACAATCGAACTATGGATTCAAGTCGTGTGCTGTTCGGGTTCTGGAACAAGCAACTTTTCAGATACGAAAGTTGGTGGAGGAGCATGCATGTGGTCGAGCATTACATACCAAGAAGATTGGTGGGAAGTGGATATACGAAAACTTCATGGAGTTGATTCAGAACGAACCAAAGGTTCGAAGTGCGACAATAGCAGACGAAATTCAAAAACGCTTCAACTTCGATGCCAAGATATGGAATATTTGTGAAGGGATAAGATTAGCGAGAGAGAAGCTACGTGGAGATAGGTTATGGCAGTTTGAACGTCTAAGGGACTACGTTGGGACCGTGATGATGCATAACCCAGGAAGTAGGGTTTACATACAGGTTAATCAGGTGACAAACCCTTTAAGACCTAAATTTGAACGTATGTACGTCTGTTTAAAGGGTTGTGTCGAAGGGTTTAGAGCTTGTTGTCGACCCTTCATTGGGTTGGATGGGTGTAACTTGAAAGGCCTGGATAAGGCACAACTGCTAAGTGTCGTGTCTCGGGATGCTGACAATAGAGTTTTCCCTCTATGTTATGCATGGGTCGAAGCTGAAAGTAGAGAGTCGTGGACGTGATTCCTGGAGCTTTTAAAGACAGAACTTGCTGATCGGGGTCCTTGGATTATCATGTAAGAACGGTAAAAGGTATATTACGTCTTCAGTTTTTAAATATATTATGTATTAAGTTGTCATATTTTAAAATTTTAATGTGTTATGTTTGCATTATTTAAACAGTTGATGTCATATGTTTGTAATTCTAATTGTATGATGAATAATTATGTCTGCAGTAGAGGAAATTCTACCTGCATCAGAGCATCGATTCTGTGCACGAAAAATTCATCAAAACATGCTGGCTGCCAAACACAATGACGCTGGAGTGAAGTCACGTTTCTGGGCAGCGGCTTGTTCGTACAATTTCCATAGGCACAAGGCGCACATGGACTACTTGAAACAACACTATGTTGGTGCATGGGAGTACTTGGACAAGATAGACAGGAAGACCTAGTGCAGGTACGAATTTCAACCTGATTCAAAGACAGATTTAGTAGTGAACAATGTCGCAGAGAGCTGGAATGCAAAGATTAAGGTTGCTAGAGATAAGCCGCCAATAACCCTTATGGAAACATTGCGAAGGATCGTTACGAATAAATTTACTACAAGGAAGGAAGATGCTAGAAAACACGACGGGTTGCTGTTTAGTAATGTGCTAGAAAATATTTTTTTAAAAAAAAGATCCTTCAAGAGGGATGGGTGTACTATACGCAGGTGAGGGTGAGTACGAAGTGCTTGTGGGGACACAATAACAGTACACCGTAGATATCAACACCAGAACATGCAGCTGTCTGGAATAGAGTCTGACCAGAATCCCTTGTGCACATGCTACAGCCTGTTTGTTGAAATCTAGACTGGACGTAGAGAATTATGTCGACACGGTGTACCACAAAGAGAATATGCAACGAATCTACGGTCCATTCATACATCCAACTCCTAGGGTTGACGATTGGATGAGGCTAGATTCGTTACCCATTGATCCTCCGGAAGTCCGTAAACAAGGAGGCGGGCCTAAGAAGAAACGGACGAGACCTCCAACCGAGACTGTGAACAAAACATGAACTAAATTGACCAAGCATGGGCTCCCACAGTTCTTCTCCCTCCATTGACTAAGTGGCCATAACAAGAGGGCTTGTAACAAGAGAGGTCACACACCCACACAATCTAGTAGTAGTGCACCATCCCAGCCGACCCAGCGGGCCCAACCGACCCAGCCGACACAAACATCGACATATTCGTCTTCAAAAGCACGAGGATCACAGTCTTCACAACGATTTAGAAGAACGTTTACGCACCACAACCACCCACCAAAAGAGTCAGATGAGCAAGGGTCTCACAAGAAGAACCGAGTAGAGATCCAAAAGGTAAATCAAATAGCAAGACACGTCCGGTTGAGGAAGAGAGAACTGATTTGGGTGAAGAGTTGGACACCTTTGTTCCCGAGTCTGTTCCAGATGCACAACCTCAGATGGTAAAAACTGTTTCCCGAGTCTGTTTTACCTTTGTATAACTTTTCAATAATATTAAACTTGTTTAAAGGAAGAAGTACCTGAAGAAGTTCCCAACATACCTCAAGAAGTACCCAATGAAGCTGAAGAAGTACCCAAGATATCTCAACAAGTACCCAAGAGGATTCCTAAAACAAGAAGGCCAAAATTGCAGACTAGAATAAATACATAGGTGTAACTCTTCACGACTGATCACATTTACAACAATTATGAGTTGTAATTCTAACATTTGTACTGTCATAGGGTAAAAATGCCCCTGAAAAAGTTGTAAACCTGGAAAGTTCACCTGAACGCATTCGAGTTACTTCAAGTGTAGCACAACTTTCTGATTGTCGAGCTCTCGTGCCAGTTGATATGTCGTTGCAGACCATCACACTAAAGAATAATACTATACCTAAGAAGTCGACAATGTCGTCGAAGAGTTCCCCTCGTTTCAAGTCAAGCAAATATCTGACTCAATGAAGAATATTTTGGATGCTATTTTGAAATGACGCATACTACTGGTTATGCTGTCACTTTGAGGCGTTAAGTTTCGTTTTCTATTTATGCGTTAGGTTTCGTTTTATGTTTAGGGTGAACTTGGTATTGTAAGTTGGTAATTTCTAAAATTGAATGAGAGTTAACTATGGAAATAGTTGGTTCTGTGGAAGTGACCTGGATTGTGTGTGTGTGTTGTGGGATAGGTGTTTAATTGCAGGTGAAATTTCGTTGGGTTTTATTCGATGACTTTTTGTCCAGTAAGTCAAAACATAGTACATCTACTTTAACTTGTCGACAAACGTTTGTCATCAAATACCAACAATTACAAAACATATGTTCTGAGGGACCAACACAACAGAAACTTACTTAACTAAAAAACACTCCGCCCCGCAAACATAAGTACTTAAAATACACATCCTAACACACGTTCAACCAGTCACCAATTTTAGAATTATAGCAAACAGCAGTACCGCAAGCACTCCAACAACAGTAATCAACATATTTTCCCTCCTTCGTACAAGAACCACTTCGCCTTCAATTTTGTCATGCATATCTCGAAATTTGTTTACGACCCTCCTTCCGTATATGCACATTAGCGGGTCACACCACTCAAAATAATTACAGACGTGGTTCTGCAACCCAAACACTCAAAATTAGGGGTTCGAAGAAAGATTGGACAGTGATTTTCACGACTATGACTTCAAAATTAAGCTTCAAAAACAAACAAATCGACAAACATACCTTATAATTAGAATACCCATAAAACATTCGACTGAAATTCTTCCATGTTGAAGCGGGTGTCGCATGCGTGGTAACCCACAGTAGCAACTCCACGACTGGTACTCTACGGGTGACGTGAGCTGGATGAAGTGTTGCGTGAGTACTGTGGTGTCATTCTTGTTAGACGGCCAGGAGATCCGACAACGACAGGCCGAACACTTCGGGATTCGCCGAACACTTCTTGGAGAACTCTTGCAGAAGAAGACGAACGTATGCTTCAATGGAGGGAAGACTGCATATAATAGCAGTGAAGAAGTGATTGACATTTTTGGAATTTCACACCGAAAAAAAAAGTCACGTGCAAGGCATTTGTGGTGTTAACAGAATTTTTTAACGGACACAAACAGAATTCATCAAAAACCTACAACACCAAACATATTGCATCAAAAACAAACATTGGATCGCTTTTACCACTGGGGCAAATATCTTACCTTTTTTTCATACTTTTTCATAAAATAATAGTTAATAATGCAGTTACAATTATAATTATAATATTAAAAATTATATAATAATAATTATAATGTATGATTTTTTTAAAAAAAAATGTCCTAACTGTTGAATCGGTAGATTTGCAGTGAAAGGGAAGATTGGTGGTGGGTTAAGGGCTGGGCTTTGGCATTTTTTATTAATTATGAACAGTAAACCGTACATTGAATCGGGTCCGACCGGATGGAACCGGATGAACCGAAAACCGGCTCTGTTTCCGGTTTGAGTGCCGGTCCTGTTCTGATAATTATGCTGTTAACTATTACCGGCACTAGTCAAAACTCCTAATGATGACTTCGTAACGCTCATAAAAAATTTGATACACCCAGTTGCAGACTGGCAGTAACCCTTTTGTCTCTCTATCTAGTATCTTGAGTTCGAACTACTTCTTCTTGTTCTCATCTTTAGTTTCTTCTTCTTTTTCCCGCGCTTCAGTCATCATCTCGGCGTATCAATACAAGTCAAATTTGTCTGCCTCCTTTCACAATCAATCTTCTTTCGTAACCTTTTCACGGAGAGAGAGAAGAAGAAGAAGAAAAAAGGCTCATGTGTGATTTGGATCTTTGAACATCTCTCCAATTAAAATCTATATTTCTTCCTTGCAATTTCTGTATGGAGGACCCTAAACCGAAAAACAAGCTGTCACGCGCCGTCAAGAAAGTCATGGGTCTCCGTTCTTCGGCAAAGATGGGCCGCTCCAACAACGGCGGAGGAATCAGAATATGCATTCTACCTTCTTCAAACGATAAGTCCAGAAGAGACGCACAATCTAACGTCGGAGTGTCTCCTGAAGACTATAAAAGGGCTGCAGCAGTTTTCGAGGCACTGATTGCACGGCTGTTTTCAGGCGTAAGCGCCATTAAAGCGTCTTACGCGGAACTGCAGGTGGCGCAGCATCCGTACGATAATGCGACTGTGCAGGCTGCCGATCAGGCAGTGGTGGACGAGTTGAAGTCGATCTCAGAGCTCAAGAGAAAGTTCCTGAGGAGGGAGCTCGACATTTCACCGCAAGTCACACTCATGCTGTCGGAGATCCAAGAGCAGCAGAGTCTGCTAAAGATGTACGAGATCACCATCAAGAAACTGGAAACCCAGTGCGAAATCAAAGAAGCCGAGCGCTCAGCCATGAGGAAACAGCTCGATGACAGAATCGCAGACAACAAATCCATTGAGAAGAAGCTCACTGCCAGCGGACCCCTTTCACTTTTCGACGGCTTCGACATCTCATCTCTAAACTCGGCAGATTTCGTTCAGGTCCTGCACTACGCATTACGATCTGTTCGTACTTTCACTAAGATGATGGTGAAAGAGATGGAATCCGCCAAGTGGGATCTCGACGAAGCGCTCAAATTCATCGAGCCCGAAGCAGTTTTCTCCAAATCCAGTCACAAAATCTACGGGTTTGAGTCATACGTATGCAGATCGATCTTCGAGGGTTTCAATTTTCCAAACTTCATGCTCCCGATCACGGAACCCTCTGCCAAAACACAGAGCAGGGTACAGAATTTCTTCTTCGACGAATTCAAGAAACTTAAATCGCGAAACCCCAAGCAGGTGGTGTCTCAGAATCCTGATTCATCCTTCGCTAAGTTTACGAGAGCCAAATACGTGACGCTAGTCCACGCAAAAATGGAGTGTTCTTTCTTCGGGAATTTGAGCTTGAGGAAGATGATAAACTCCGGCGGTTACCCTGATTCTGCGTTCTTCACTTCCTTCGCGGAGATGTGCCGGAGGATCTGGGTTCTACATTGCCTTGCTTTTTCATTCGACGAAGAAATTTCCATCTTTCAAGTGAAAAGTAAGTGCAGATTCTCTCAAGTCTTCATGGAAAGCGTAGCAGACGAGGTGATTATCGGGGATTCGGAATACGGCGGTGGCGGCGAGAAGGTAATTCGGGTCGGTTTCACGGTTGTTCCCGGATTCAAGATCGGGAAAACTGTCCTACAGTGTCGGGTATACTTGTCCGCTCAGTAGCCAGGGGTGTAATTGTAAATGTACATCGCTATATACAAAGAAAGTACAATAGAAGAAAATGCAATACAATATTTCTCGTTCTTTACTCATCATCATCATTCCTAGTGTCTGTCTTAAAATAAAGTAACACTTAAATTATACCATACGAAGAAAGTGATCATAACATTGCAATCATAACAATAGTGGTGAGGCATGTTACGATTCAGAAAAATTAAAAATGGTTTATTATTTGGTGTGATATGATTACTGTTTACAAGGAAGGAGGAAAAATAATGTTGCCTCCGAAAACTCTACTGTTTACAAATGTCACTAGTTTGTTCATACCGCAGCTTAATATTTTCCTCCCCATAAGTAGGCATATTATAAATAATATTTACAAAAATAATTATAGAAAACATATTTAAATTTGTAAATATATATGTAATTACTTTCGAAAGCGAATTGATCCAACTCTCTACCGATAGTAGCGAGTTGCATCAACCTACTACTATAGGAAGCGAGTTTGATTTATACGCTACTTGTAGTAGTGAGTTGATCCACCTCGCTACAGACGTGTAGCGTGTTGGTTCAACATGTTACATGGTCGTAGCGAGTTGAGTCAACTTGCTTCCCCGGTAACAGGTTGAGTCAACTCACTACTACAAGTATAGTAGTGAGTTAAATCGCAACAATGCAATACTAAAAGCTTCTTATCGCCCCACCCACTTCTCTAGTAGCTCTCTGCCTTCAGTCGTCTCCCTTCCCTCCAGCAGTCTCCCTACCTTACTTTGGCTCCCTTCTCCACGAATCAGACTCGCCTTAACTCCTGCTTATGTTACCTCCCCATCCTCCAATCGCCGCATCCAACTTGTGTTCCCCCCTCCTTCACGTCACACCACGCCACTGTGCTTCCTCTCTCCACGAAGCAGCTTCCCACTTCAATTATATCCTCATACGACGCGCCACCGTGTCTGCCTATCCACAAAGCGGTCTCTCCTCTCCGCAAAGAAACTTCCCTTCGCCTTCAACTCTCGTTGTCTCCCTTGTCTCCAACTGTCGCACCAGGTTTATTCTTCTTCCGTAGGTTATTTTCTTAATATATCTTAAAATTTAAACTATTAAAAATTAAACCTTGATATACCTTAATATATTTAGATTAGTAATAATTCTAATTATTCTTTTTAATTTAATTGTTTTTTAATGTTATGTATTTAATTAAATTTACTCTTGTGTTGATGTTAAAATATAAAGCATATTGTCGAATATTTAAATATACACATTTCATACATTGAAACAAATATTTTATAAAAGTTTCATAAATTTATATATTTATTTACTTTGTGAGATGTTTTTAAGATGAGAAATTCTAATGGCAGACTATCGACTACTTTATAGAGGCCACTATTGTTGAAAGACTAAAATGCCCTAGTAGTTTTTTACATATTTACCCTTACTAATTTTTAGGAAATTAATTATCAAATCGACACCATATTTTTGTAGTTACTAAATCGATCTCATCTTATCAAAATGGTGAAAAAAAGCATGTGCTCTAACAAGTTTTGAACTCTAGACCTCTTACATACTAACTACAAGTTTTAACATTACACTACTAATTCCAATTGTTTTTTTACATACTTCAAGTATAGTTATTGAAAACTCTCATATTATTGTATTAAACATCTCATGTTTATTTATTGATACTCTTTAGTAATTAACATTTGTTCAAGGTTGTTTGTTTAATTATAGTTTAATTTAATTATGTGTCTACTAATTATTTTTTTGAAAGCGTTGGAAAATAAGTAATATTCTAAATTTAGTATATATAGGCTACTAGAATTCACATTTTGACATTTTGTTTTCAATCATCGCTAAATCAAATCAGAAAGACTATAATATATTGATAATTAAGTTAGAACTCTAATACACATATGATTTTAAGTTTCAATTTTTCCATCAACCATAAAATTTGATCACATTTAATAAAATTGTAAAAAATTAGCAACACTACTTTGACAAAATTTTATGATCAATGAGAAAATTGAAACTTAACACCATATATATCGTTAGAGTACTAATTTAGTCTTTATAAATTTTTTAGAGATGGTTGAAAAAACAATTTAAAATGAGTATTCTGGTAGTTTATAAATACTAAATTTAGAAAATTACTTACTTTTAAACCATTTCAAAATATTAATTACTAGATACATAATTAAATTAAAACTATAGTTCAACAAATATCATTGAACAAATGTTAATTACTAAAGAGCATCAATAAATAAACATGAGATGTTTAATAGAATAATATGAGAGTTGTGTCAATAACTATATTTGAAGGATTTAAAAAAAAAAGCAATTTGAATTATTAGTGTAGTGGTAAAACTTTTAGCTAGTATGTAACAGGTTTAGGGTTCAAAACTTGCTAAAAGCATGGATTTTTCATCAATTTAGACTGTAGTTCTGTAACTATAAAAATATGGGGTCGATTTGATAATTAATTTCCTTAAAATTAGTAAGGGCAAATATGTAAAAAGCTATTACGACATTTTACTCTTTTAACAAAAGTGGTTTGTATAAAGTAGTTGATGGTTTGCCAAAAGAATTTATGTTTTATGATCCCTCCCAAAAGTAAAAATTTTTAAAATATTACAAGTAAATCGTTCAAGTTGTTATTAATTGTCTACATGTATTGAAATTATTAATAAATAAAACTAAAATGCATATTTATATTGGAATATTAATTATAAATGGGAACCAAAGTAAATAATTATTTCCACTACATTATAAATATTAAAGATAACTTATTTAGATTGTTAATTATTTACATATAAATCTCTTGAAATTTTTAAATTTATAAAGATATATAGTCTTCATATTAATTCATGTCTTGTGGTTGCAAATTTTAACTATATTTTCATTTAATTGGAGACATATCATGCCGCGAGTAATTTTAGGAAGTCAATCCATTTGAGAAAATGCATTGAACGTTGTTCCTATTGACCCATCCCTACTTTGGTGACCAGATAATTATCGTTCCTTAGATATGAGTGGAAACCAAAAATATCATTGAGATGTTTAAAAGTATAGGATAATATCATATCAGAGGAAGCGAATGTCATTATGCAAGTCATTGGTTCATAGGATGTGGTCCATATATCGACCCAAAGTTGCTCACAGTGTTGTGCGAATAGTGACAACCAGAGACCCACACATTCCATCTTCGACATGGGGAGATGACGACCACTCTGGAGGATGTTGCCAAGTTACTTGGACTTCAAGTGCACGAAGATACAGTTATTGACAATTATGTTGCTGAGGAAGATATAGTTGAGGCGTATATGAAGTTGTTGGGACTCCGCTTACCAAATGGTTGTAAAGATTTTGTCAAATCACAGAGTTAAGACAAAATTTTCATCAAGCCCAAATTACAGTAGAACAACAAGTGATGATTTTCATTCTGATGATCATACTTGACGGTGTTCTATTTACAAGCACCAAGGGAGACAAAGTCTCGTTGATATACTTGTCACCGCCTCGAGATTTACAACAAGATGTACACTATAGTTGAGGTTCAACAGTGTTGGCAGCCCATATCGTGGCTTGTGTAAGGCATCTGAGATTAATGTTGCAACACTCTTTGGATCTGTCATCCTAGTATATGTATAATATCTAAGTGATTTACACATATTTATGTGTATTATAATATATTATATAATGTTTTGGTGCATTACAGATATGATCGTTGGAGCACCTCCACGTTGGTCAACCAGTGATTCAGGGTGAAGTGACTGCTGAAAAATTACATATCTTAGGATATAGGTTAGTTAAGTAGTTTTTTTTTAATTAATTGAATATGTACTTTCCATTTCATATACCGGATAATTGAAAATTGTTTATGTTGTCATTAATAGGTCTCCGTTCTTAAAAAGATTGCACAACCACCAAGTGAGAATTGCAATTGTGGTGTATTATAGGGATGACTTGAAATCTCAGTACAATGATTAGGTATTATGATACAAAATTGTCCTATCGTATTTTTTGGTTATTTATTGATTTTGAACTTTAAATTAAATATTAGGGCACATGGGTACAATATAGTGCATTTAGGTTAGCTACCGCCCCACTTGTATGTCATGATCAACACGAGTTGTTTAGACGTATAAATGTGTCATTAATTCATTTTAATGTGGTCGAGTGACAATGTCCATACAAAGTGATGCGTCACTTTGGAATGCAACAACACATATTAGAGATGAGTGCTATTGAGAGACATGACCATGTGAGACTACATAAGTTAACTCGTAAATGGTCACAGATGAAACGACGTTGCACAATAAGGCACCATGATGAATCGATAAATTGATAATCTAAATTAAAGTTAACAAATTCCATCAGTATATAAAAATTTTACACAAACATGTAAGATACCTTGATTATATTATCACTGTGCTGGGATGAATTGAAAGTGAAGAGTTGCACTATGTAGATCAAGCGTGATGAACTAAATTGAAGATGAAGTGAATAATAGTAAGAGAAAACATACTAAGAAGTAGACTACGATGAAACGAACATTCTAATTTAATAGATGACCAAATTCATGATCAGCCACCCGAGGATAGGAGGTTGATAAACGAACCACCCACCCAAATTCATGATCAACGCGACACTAAAGGAACCACTATCAAGTGACACACAAACCAAAATTGAGGCCAAGACGATAAGAATGCATTTCATTCCACAAAAGTTTATCACCACAAAAAAACTCTAAATGACATTATCCTGAAGAAAAATACAAGTTGTACATGAGGACCATGATGGCCAGAACAATACAAGAAGCCCTAACATCGACAAAAAAAATCTCGTACGACTATAAGTATAGAACTGTAGCACATCGGTGAACCACTATCTCTGCGACATCAAGAAATCCCCTAGAGGTTCTCCATTTCTCCGCAATACTAAATGAGAAGAAAATAGGGGATACACCATGAACAAACAAACAAGAAAGAGATTATTGGAGAGACAAAATCGTTAACAAGTAGAAATGATCCTTTAAGGATAAGGAAAAGCTCAAAGAAATTTCATGGATTGAGAAAGAACAGTATCTTATACCAAGAACTGGAAAAAAAATACTTCAACTGGAACAACCAAAAAATAAATAAGATGTGAAGACACGCGACAGACTATAAATGGTCAATTACAGAAGAGGGACAACTATCATAAAGACGACGTTCCTCAAATGTGAAATAACCCGGGGAGGCGACATGAAAAGTAAAAGGTATGCATGTGTCATTAAATGACAAAAATAAGATAATAAGCTAGAGGGCACGCGATTCGTCCTTTACCGACATCTGGCACAACCATAGTAGACGCGCACCTGGCTAAAAGGATAAATTGACAATAGAAAATCTGCACGGAGGAGGAATTGAGGAGTCCCTAAAAATAGGGATAACATGCATGCCACGATGACAAACACTATCCATTATTTAAGAGGAATCCAACTGAAAAACAAGGAAGAACCAACAACTCCACAACTCTCAACTGTAGGGATTCAAGAAATAAACCCCCTAGGATATAGATTGGACCAAGATTACCTTCTTTCATCGCTTGAAATAAGTGTGACTTCAAAAGTGATCCCAAACCAGGCTTCATTTCTTGCCGTCCTTAGTAAGAAAACCCTATTGAGGAGGACAATAGTTGAGCTCAAAATTCCTCCCACCTTGAAAGGCATCACAAAGGTCAACGTGAAAGCAAACCAAAAACAATAGAAGAAAGCTCGCCTAATAAAACCTACGCTTGGCCATACCATGATCACTCCAGAGGAAATGGGGCACAAAAGATCGGCTAAAAATATGTCTTACCTGAGTCACTGGAGTAAAGTGAGGACATGCAGATAAGACTCACACTCTTATACACATCATAAAGAAAAGAAAAATCACAACATTTGTGTGCAACTCTTAATCGAAAGGTCTTTGCCTCTTCCCCCTTGAAATCATGCTTGACTAAAAGTTCCTTTCACCTCAAAAAGAGAAGACCCGCATACGGCAACAGAGTTGACCAACCCTAGGAAAAGCCAAAACACGTGACCCACACATGAAAATGGAGAATTTATAATACTGGTTTGAATAAATTTATAATACTAGTTTGAATAAATTTTGGGTTAATGGTTTCAGTAGTACCTTATGTTTGGACCATGCTATCAGATTGTACTTTAACAATTTTTAGGTTAATGTACGGTACCATGCTATGTTTAAGAATGTTGTCCTTTAGTCTATCTGTTACTCTTCCGTTACATTTTTCTGTTAAATGGTCTCTTAGCACCACGCCATTGCTACGTAGGTATATAATATACTATTTAATTTAAATAATAAAAATATTTAAATTTAAAAAACTCTTAAAAAAATAGAAAATAATTTTTAAAAAAATAAAAATTATTTGAAAATTAAAAAAAAAATCAAGAAGCGTAAATGTAAATAAAATAAATATGAATTTGTATTAAAAAAATTAGAAAATTAATTTATAAATTCTAAAATATATTATTTATAAATTTAGTTTAAAAAACGGAAAACAGGGGAAACAAAATAGTCAAGGACCCTTGGTTCCAATTGATGTGGCCTAAGGTTGAACCTAGGGCTGGGTCCGACCCAGACCTAGTTGCCCTGGTCAGGCGACCTACTCTGTGTCCAACCCAGCCCATGGTTTGACCCTAGGGTGGGTCAGTTGGACCCAAGGGTCCTTGACTAGTTTATTTGTAATGGTTTCTATTTCTTATTTAAAAATAAATTTATAAACAATAATTGTTATATATTAGAATTTATATTTTAATTTTAGAATTTATTTTAATGTTTTAATTTTAATTTTACCAAATATTGTTTCCAAATTTATTTATATATATATAAACATTTTTATTTTTATTATTATATAATTTTTTAAAATATTATTTTTAACCTTTTCTAATTTTTTATGTTCTTTATCCAATTTTCCCATATTCCCCCCCCCCCCCCCAATGTTTTCTATTTTTACTTTTCATCTATCACGTCAGCGTCTTGTCACTATTTTGTTAGTCAAACTTGATGGTCAACAATAGTTTGGATTAAATAACAACATTCTAAAACAAAACGTACCAAGATACAACATAGGAGTATTAACCGATAACATGAGTCAAACATATGGTACCAGTGGAACAATTAACCCATAAATTTATTCTACTAACGTAACTCGTTTTTAACAAATGTATACGATTGTTTCATTTATTATAAAAATTTGAACAAATTATTTAATTAAGGGTCTAATGTATGATTTTTTTTATTTTTATTCTACCTTTTGACTAAAAGTATAGGGTTAAATACCAACTAGCTACCTGAACTTTGGACGTTTTGCAACGAGCTACCCGAACTTTCAAAATTCAAAACGGACTACCTAAACTTTGAAGAATGTGCAAATAGCTACCTCCGTCCCATTTTCCCTCAATTGTCGTCGGAAATCCGTCGGAAAGTCGTTGGAAAGACATCGGAAATTCGTCAGAAATTGGACGGAGGTAGCTATTTGCACCTTCTTCAAAGTTGAGATAGCCCGTTTTGAATTTTCAAAGTTCGGGTAGCTCGTAGCAAAACGTCCAAAATTCAGCTAGTTACTTGGTATTTAACACATAAATATATCATAGACTTTGTCTTTGAATTTTATTATTGTTATTGAGGTACAATCTGTTGCTGCTATTGAAATGTCTTAGGACGATGAAGATCAAGATGATTGAAGCTGCTGGTGTAGCTGTTATGTCTGTTGTGCTATATTTTGTAGTTTAGTTTATCCCATTCTATTAGTTGGGACTGATGTGTATTTAATCAAATTAGGAGGGTTTTTAGTTAATTAGGAAGTTAGCTTACCTAACGTAACAACGTTTTGAATAGTTGCTTCAACTTTAAGTAGCGTAAATCAGTTTTTCAATTCAATACATAGATAATTTTTCTGTTCCAATTCCTGTTAGCTTCTTTCTGTTTTTCATCATGGTATCAGAGCCATCGAAGCAGAGTTCTTCGATTCAATCCTGATTTCCATTATTCTCAAGATCGTTGCGATTCATTTTTCATAGCCTTCAAGTTCTCTGCGATTTTCCCCTGTTCCTTGTCTGATTCTTGTGTGTCATTTGATACTTGTTTCTTTGAATTCTTGGGCAATCCTTCCACCTCAGCGAAATCCTTCATGACGAAGCAAGATGAAGAAGAAGTACATAGAAGAGAAGTTGATCCCAACTGTCATTCATTAGTTGATTCCAATCATCCCTTGTATCTTCATCCATCAGATACGCCAGGATCATCCTTGATCTCTGTATAACTTACTGGAATAGAGAATTATGCCATTTGGAGTTGAGGTATGCTCGTTGCCCTATTAGCCAAGAACAAACTTGGCTTCATAAATGGTTCTTGTAGGAAGGAGAACCTTGATCCCTCTATGCACCATCTTTGGGATAGGTGCAATGCATTTGTCTTCACTTTGATAATGAATTCTGTGTCTAAGGACATGTTAAGCACAGTGATCTACTCAACCAGTGCATTCTTGATGTGGAAAGATTTGAATGAAAGGTTCAATAAGATGAATGGCTCATGGATCTTTCAACTTCATTGAGAAATTACATTCACTAGCCAAGGAATAGACTCCATTCAGTTTACGTTTCTCGGCTAAAATTTATTAGGGATGAGTTTTCATCAATATGTAACCTTCCATCATGCAATTGTGAAGAGTTGAAGGCACATACCCATCACCAAAACAACATTAAGTTGTTTAAGTTCTTGATGGACCCTAGTGAGTCCTACACCAATGTTCGATCTAATCTCTTAATGATGGTCCCCATACCAAGCCTAAATGAATCATATTTTGTTCTTGTTCAAGAATAAAGCCAAAAAGGACTAGCAAGAATTATCTTTTCATCTAACAGTACATGGAATGTTGTGACAGCTTCAAGGGAGAATTCTCTTTTTCTTCAGAGACTCAAAGAAGAAACAATAACCAAGGGACCCCAATAAGGTTCTGGGTATGCCAACACTGTAGTAATCGAGGACATAACGTGGAGACTTGCTGGATCTTACATCCACAATTGAAGAACAAGAGACGTTTTGGTTCAACTAACAGCAACAACAGTGGAAGCAACTAGACGTACAACATTTTTAGTGATTCAGATACTGCCTCATTGAACAATTCAATCCATGGCTCTTCCAGTAGACGAGTAACTCTTGCTCATTCATCTTGCTCAAGTCAAGTATTCACCAAAGACCAGTACAAACAGATCATCAAACTTCTAAACAATGAGACCACTAGCAGCAGTTCATCCTCCGGTGCACAAGTAAATATGGTAGGTATGACTAACACTTGGTCAAATATGCGCAATAAATGGATTCTAGACTCAGGTGCAACCAATCATATGTCATCTAGGAAATATTGGATTTATAATATGAGATTAATCCTTCTTTCTGAAGTTAAATTACCGAATGGCTTGTCCTCGAAGATGACATACGTTGGTGATCATTTATTGAAAACATGAATTACTCTCAATAACGTTTTATATGTACTTGAATTTAAGTACAATTTTATTTCCATTTCAAGGCTCGGGAAGGATGTCAATTGTTTTGCTAGTTTTTATCCTTCATTTGTTATTTTATAGGACCTTTATAGTGGGAAGGTACTGCGGATTGGTAAGGAAGTTAATATCTTGTATACTTGATGTCCAGAAGATCCATGCTTTACTGCTTTACATACACAACAAACTGAAATAGTTTTGAATGTTTCTATTGAAGAGTTATGGCACCAAAGACTAGGACATCTTTCAGATTCTATTTTCTTTCGTATGAAAAAATGATGTTTGTTAGAACAAAGTGCCTTTTAAAAGCAAATTTAAGATTTGCCCTTTAGTTAGACACCCTTGTTTGCCCTTTCATAATAGTGAGACAAAGACTAATAAGTGTTTTGAATTGATTCACATGGATGTATGAGGCCCTTTTAAAACAGAAACATGTGATCAGAAAATGCATTTTCTTACTATTGTTGATCATTACAGTAGAATGACATGGGTGTTCTTGATGGCACTGAAATTTGATGCTTGTGTAATTGTTAAACATTTCATTTCATATGTTAAGAATCAGTTTGATTAATCTATTAAAGTCATTCAGACTGACAATGGCAAGGATTTTGTGAATATGGACTTGGATATATTTCTGTAAGAAAATGGGATAGTTCATCAACTCACATGCCCCTACACACCCTAGTAGAATGGGGTAGCTGAACGCAAACACAGGCACCTGCTCAAAGTGGCTAGATCTCTTAAGTTTTAATATGCTATTCTTGACAGATTCTTCGGTGATTTTGTCTCTACTACATGTTATATCATCAATTTCTTACCCTCTTCTGTTTTGAAATTTCAGACACCATATTAACGGATACATGGGACGATCCCCAATGTTTCACACCTCAGAGTTCTAGGATGTCTATGCTATGCTAGAAATATGACACATGGAACCAAGTTTGATTTCAGATCCTCACCATGGGTTTTCAAGGGGTATTCCTATGTTTAGAAAGGGTACAAAGTTTATAATTTGTTACCAAATCCATATATGTTAGTATAGAGGTAATCTTCTATGTAGAAATTTTTCCATTTCGATTAAAAAGGGGAGACTCTGAAAAGCTATTTACATATCATCACTTGATTGTTGATGAACAGAACGATGGAATAACCCCTAATAATATAGAAAATCCACATGAAACACCCTTAGAACCTGAGGATAACTATGATGTAGGTAGCATTCAAACTAATGTTGATATTGAAGTGAAGGAAGCATCGGTTAGAAGGTCTACTAGGCCTGTCAGAACACCCGCCTGACTGCAGGATTATGTTACCAGTAATTGTTCAACAACACACCCTCTTAGTAATTTTCTAACATTTGATAATTTCAAGGGTGGATATAAGTTAGGGCCTGCAATGGTGCAGTCAAAAACCCATAACCATGGCTATAACCATTATAGTTTAATATGGTTAACCGTACCATTATGGTATGGCGCGGTTATGGTGATGACATTTCTATCCATAATGGTTATGGTTTTGGTATTTGAGTTATACCCATGGTTATAACCACAGTTATTATATAAATATAATTATTATTAATAAACTAATATGTACTAAATGTAATTGAATTGCTGTTATTATTAATATACTAATGGTTTAGGGTTTCATCGATGTTAATGTTGAATGTTAATAGTGTTAATGTTGAATGATGTTATTGTTATATATTTTTATTGTTGGTAATATATATTTATATATTTATGTATTTTTTAAAATAAGATTTTCGGTGTTTTATTATATTACATGTGTGGAATGGATATGGGTATACGGGTAAAACCGTGGTTAATCACCACAGTTATTTTAATGGTTATGGTATTGAAAATTATACCCATAATGGTTATGGTTATGGTATGTGGTTTAAAAATATGGTATGGTTATGGTATTTTTCAGATACGTACCATACCCTAACCATTGACAACCCTAATATAAATGCTTTGCAGTAGAAACAACGAAGCATATTGAACGAGAAAGGTTCGAAGTGGCTCAACAGGATCTAAGGTGGGTCATGGCGATGAAGAAGGAAGTTAAGGCACTTGAAGAAAACAATTCATGGACCCTTGTTCTTTGCCCTTAGGAAAAAGGTCAATAAGTTGCATATGGGTGTACAAGGTCAAGTATAATTCAGATAGGAATGTGGACAAGTATAAGGTGAGGTTGGTGGCCAAGGGATACAACCAACAATACAGAATATACTATGTGGACACATTCAGTCAAGTTGCCAAAGTGGTGACTGTTAGGGCAGTTCTAACCTATGCTGTTTCTAAACGCTAGACTGTATATCAGATGGATGTGGTTATTGCTTTTTTGCAGGGTGATCTCTATGAAGAAGTGTACATGGAATGCAGCAAGGGAACAAATCTCGTTTGCAAATTGCATAAATCATTATATGGGCTGAAACAATCATCAAGACAGTGGAATATAAAACTCACTGATGCACTTGTTCTAGCTGGTTTCGTCCAAAGTAAGTTCGACTACTCCATGTTCACGACGAAATAGGGAGATGAAATTGTTATTATGATTGTATTTGTCGATGATCTAATGATTATAGGCAATAACAAGCAGCTTATTGATGTATTAAAGAAGGTTCTCATACAATTTTCAAAATGAAGGACCTTGGAAAGCTGAGGTACTTCCTAGGGATTGAGTTTTCCATAAACCAACATGAATTAAAGAAGGTTCTCATACAATTAGAGAAAATATGCGTTGGATTTGATCACAGAAACAAGTTTGTTAGGAGAAAAACCAATTGGAACATCTATGGAATCCAATAATAAGTTAACTAGTGTGGATTATGAAAAATTGTTTAACTTTAATATCAATGATATTCTGTTAACTGATATAACATCCTATAAAAGGCATATCGCAAAACAACTTCTATATTTAACCATTACAAAACCAAATATCTCATATGGTGTTCAGCAACTTAGTCAGTTCTTGAACAGTTCTAAAAGATCTCACATGGAGGATGTATTAAAGATTGTGAAGTACATTAAGGAACAACCAGGTCTTAGCCTCTTTTATCCATCAAGATATGAATTTAACTTGGTCTGATACTCCGATTCTGACTGGGTGAGCTGTCCTGAAACGAGGAGATCCGTTTCGGGGTATTGTGTTTAATTAGTTGCCTCGTTGATATTCTGGAGAGTTAAGAAACAAACTACTGTTTCTAAATCATTTGCTAATTCTGAATGTAGATGTATTGGAAGCACAATCTCTGAAATTTTGTTGATTAAGGGATTACTAAAAGAACTAAACATTCAACATAATGATTATGTGATTTTGTATTGTGAGAGACCAAGCTGCATTTCAAATTTCAAGTAATCCAATGTATCAAGAGAGAACTAAACACATAGAGATTGACTATCAGTTTGTAAGAGAGAAAATTCACGCAGTAATCATTCAGCTGAGACATATTGGGATCATAGAACAGATTGCAGACATATTCACAAAGGCCTTGGGGAAGAGGCAACATCGCTATCTTCTTGGAAGACTTGGAGTTGTCAATTTATTTGCAGCCAACAGATTGAAGGGGAGTATTGAGGTAAAATATGTTGCTGATGTTGAAGAGTCTCAGAATGATGAAGATCAATATGATTGAAGCTGCTGGCATAGTTGTTATGTTCGTTGTGCTGCATTCTATAGTTTAGTTTGTCCCATTCTATTAGCAGGGACTGATGTGTATTTAATCAAATTATTAGGGTATTTAGTTAATTAAGAAGTTAGCTTACCCAACTTAACAACTTTTTGAATAGTTGCTTCAACTATAAGTAGCGTAGATTGTAGATCATTTTTCAATTCAATACATCGAGGATTTTATGGAAAAAAACAACAACCTAGTCTCACCCAATGACATTCGTGGGTGGAACTAACGGCAAGTTCGACCTGTGAATGTCATTCGCGGGTAATACTGACGGCTCAGTTCCACCCGCGAATGTCATTCGCGAGTGAGACTGTGTCCAACATAAAATGACACCCGCGACTAGGAGTCGCAGGTGGAAAATCTACCCGCGAATGGGAGTCGCGGATATGTATACTTTCGTATTTAATTTTCAACCGAAAACATTTTGGTATATATTTATTGAATGTAGTATATATTGGTGAAATATTCGGATTTTTCTCTTCCAATTCCTGTAGTTTCTTTATGGTTTTCATCAATTGTAAAGGTATAATATATATATAAATTTATGAAGTATATATATATATAATATTTTTTGTGGGATAAAAATAGTCAACCTGTTCCTAATATATTATGTTCCATGTGGAACTGCTCGATTGCGACGATTGGAAATGTTCACTTTCTATTTTCTCTTTAGATGTGAATCTTTTCCTCCTTTTTCTATCGGTCGTAATGATATTTTGTTTGAACTTTCTCTATCAATCTTCCAACTCTTCAAATTTCTATCGGTTAGATTTGCTTCCTTTCTTTTATTTTTCACAAATTATTTTGTTATGATATTCATAGTTAAGCCATTTGAATTAAACCCGAGTAATAGTTTCTTATAGTATAGTTTATTCGTTGAAATTATTACGATTTTGAAACAATTTGACAAAAATGATTTTTGAATACATAATTGTATAGGAAAATTGTGTTGATTTACACATAATACAAAAGATATTTTTGTTATTATATACTATATTTATCTGTTCATTATAAAAGATGTAATATATTTGCCCAAAGTGGTAAAAGCGACACAATGTTTGTTTTAATGCAACATGTTTGGTGTTGTTGGTTTTTGATGAAGTATGTTGTGTCCGTTCAAAATTTCCGTTAACTCACATACCTTACACGTGACCTCTGTTTAGTGTGAAATTCCTCAAATGTCCCTGTCTTCTTCATATATGCAGCCGTTCCCTGCTTGTTCTCCATTCATGCCTTGCATGAAATGTTCGAAGCGTTCAAATTTTCGAAGTGTTCGTCCCCTCCTTCTCGGATCTCTGTCTTTCCCAACAACAATGACACCACATTACTCAACCAACTCTTCACCAAGCTTGAAGTCACATGTAGAGTACCACTCGTTGATTTGCTACTGTGGGTTTACGACGCATGCTAAACCCACTTTAACATTAAAGAATTTCAGTCAAATGTTCTATGGGTGTCCCAATTATAAGGTATGTTTGCCGAGTTCTTTGATTTTTAACTCTAATTGTAGTATCAATTTGAAAATTCATCCCAAATCTCTCTTCGAAACCCTAATTTTACCTTGAAAAAACTTGATTGTAGAACCATGGTTGTGACTATTTTAAGTGGTGTGACCCCCAATGTGCATTTACGAAAGGAGAGTCGTAACCAAATTGTAAGAAATACATGCCAAGATCGAAGCCGAAGTTATTCTTGTTCGTAGGAAGGAAATGATGTTGATTACTGCTGTTGGAGTGCTTCTGGTACTACTGTTTGCTGTAATCATAAAATTGGTCACTGGTTGAAGTGTCTTAGGATGTGTATTTAAAGTACTTATGTTTGTGTAGCGGATCGACTTTTAGTTAATGATGTTTTTGTATTTATTGGTTCATGATAACATACATTTTGTAAGTGTTGGTTTTTAATGAAAAAAGTTTGTTGATAAATTGAAAGTAGATGTACTATGTTTTGATTGACCGAAAAAACGTCTTCCAATAGAACCCATTGAATTCCACCTGCACTTTAAAACTTGTCCCATAATTAATGTCATTTCAAGAAAACCACCTATTTCCAAATTTATCTGTCATTAAAGTTTACAAAATACCAACTTACAATATCAAGTTCACAAAAACCACAATACATAACCTAACGCCTCAAAATGACAGCATAACTGATAGCATCCAACATTTCAAAATGGTTGCCAAAATGATACCAACTAATTTTCCAAACAGCTCCTGCAGACAGAATATCTTCATTTAGTCGAATATTTGATGTATTTGCTTGACTTAAATCAAGGGGAGCTCCTTGTCTAGGATTGCATATTGATTATCATTATGCTATTGATGCATTTGGTTTAACATCTCTAGATGTTGCAGGGAACCGTGAATCCTTCAACATCAATTACGATCAAGGAGTAATGAAAGAGGTTTTAAGTTATACCTGCATCCTCTTGTAGTTTCTATTGATCGTGCATTATTTCTGAAAATTCATCACATCTAAGCTCAACTTCTGTTAGGATATAAGTGTGTCTAACACTTATGTTTAGGATCAATATGTAAATATTGTTGCTTGAGGCCCAAGCATCAATTAGTTTAGTATTAGGGACTTAGTTGCAATTCTCGGTCGGTACTGTTTTGTCTGTTCTCTCCTACTTTACCTTATATCTGTTGCACTGTTGAACGATTCTAATCAATCAAGTTATCATCTATGATTCAGAGAGCTTTCTTCATCTTCTTCCTCGCCTTACCTTTCTTCTTCTCAAACGCTAAATCCAAACATGGTATCAGAGCTCGATCGAGCCTGAAATCTTCTCTTTTCAACCTTCCTTCTTGATTCATGGAAGAATCTAGCCCTGCCTTCGCCAACAAGAAAGTAGCTCAGCTACTTGGTGAGGAGAATTTCCAGCAATGGAAACAGCAGGTTCTACTCTCTGTAAGAGGGTATAACCTGGAAAGCCATCTCCATGGAGCTAACGTACCTCAGTTTCTGGAAGATGAAACTGGGGCTGCTGTCCCAAATCCTGCATACACGAAGTTCCTCCAGCAGGACAGCTCCCTCGCGTCTTGGCTTCTTGCCTCTGTCTCCTCTCAGGTCAGTAGGGGTCTTATAGGGTGTATGTCAGCTGCTGCCATTTGGCAAAAGCTTCATAGAGATTTTTCATCATCGTCCACCACCAGAATCATGCATTTATATGATAGACTTAAGGTTAGGAAGCATGTGCATCAACCTATGAGAGACTACCTCACTGAAATACAAACCACATGTGATAGTTTAGCTAGCTGTGGTCACCCTATAGAAGAGATGCAACAAATCTCGATTATTTTGAATGGGGTAAAGGGTCAATATGATAATGTCATTGCTGTCATTCATGCTAGCCAAAATCCTTACACTATCGCTTCTGTGAGTTCTGTGTTATTAGATGCTGAGTCTAGGCAGTCTGACCTCTTATTTGATGCTAGTGCTAGTGTTAACATAGCTTCTGCTAAGGTTCCCAACCCCAGTAAGCCCCCTATGTCGTATGCTGAAAACAACTCTGGTAGCATGTCTGGTCTCCTCCCCTCACCCCAACCCACAAACCAAAATGCTCAGTCATTTTTCTATGGTCCCCCACCATTTGGTAATCAACAATCTAGGAGGGGTAGGGGGCGTGGTAGGGGCTTTGGAAATAGCAGACTCCAATGCCAGCTGTGTGGAAAATTTGGGCATTTGGTGCACAGATGTTTCCACGGGTTTAATGTACAATTTACTGGTGTGACTGATCCTCAGTCCAACTCTCCTGCACCTTCAGCAAACCTGTCTGCTTATGACACTGAGCCTGACCCTTACCAACATCAACAACTGAACCAACCCTACCCTCCACCTCAGCTGCACAAAGTTCATAATCAATCTCAACCACCTCAGACCACAACCATACATCCTCCTAACACCCAAACACACTCTGTCTTGCAGTACTCACCCTATCCATCACCCTTACCACCTATCTACCCCTACATGATGGCCCCCCCATGTTACCCACCTCAGCCATATCAAGTTTTTCCAAATCCTCAGCCTCAACTGAACCCCATCCCTACTCAATCAGCATCACCTCAACCCCCTCAAGCCAATCACCTGCTATCCAGCAGCCATAACCCAGCCACCTCTGATGGCAGCTGGTTCCCAGATTCAGGAGCCACGAACCACCTGACGAATGCTCAGCCTTTCCAGAACATGACTTCTCCTTATTCTGGCCCAGGTAAGGTCTTAGTGGGAAATGGCTCTACTCTTGATATTTCAGCTATTGGTTCTTCTACTTTACCTTCCACTGGAAAACCATTACTCTTAAATAACTTACTTTACACTCCTGCTGTCACTAAAAACCTGCTTTCTGTATCTCATTTTTCAAAGGATAATCAGGTTTATTTTGAATTTCACCCATCGCATTGCCTGATCAAGGATTCACTCTCCAACAAGGTGCTGCTCAAGGGTTATGAGTCTGGGGGTCTTTATCGTTTAGACTTCTCTAGTTTTAGGTCTAAGTCTAATAATTTAGTCGAGTCTGCTACTGTTAGTCCAGATCAGTGTTTGAACCTTTCTACTGAATTTCAGTCTTTTTGTAATAATGCAGTTTTATCTGCTCAAAACTCTGCCTTTCCGGTTATTAGTAATGACAATTCTGCTGCATGTGATGTTTATCATGGTACCTCTGTTTCTCTTCCTGCTTATAATGATGATGTCTCTGATGATTCTTCTGTTGTCACCTGTTTTAATAGTGCATCCTCTAATGCATTACCTGATTTTGAAATAAGTTGCTTTCTCAGCTCTTTGAAAACAACTGATCCTTCTCACCTATGGCACATGAGGTTAGGCCACCCATCTAGGAATATTCTTGTTAACTTCTTGAGATTACAAAATCTGCCCACTAAACACATATCCTCTGAGTGTGCTGCCTGTGCAGTGGGTAAGAGTAAGACCCTCCCTTATCAACCTTCAGAAACTGTCTACTCTCGTCCACTCGAAATGGTTCAGGTAGATCTCTGGGGTCCTGCCCCTTGTTCCTCTAGTAACTGCAATTACTATCTTAGTATTGTTGATGCCTTTTCTAGATTTACTTGGATTTACTTTCTGAACCGTAAGTCTGATGCTACTAAAGCCTTCTGTGAGTTTCATCTCTTAGCAGAAAAGCAGCTTGGCATGAAGCTCAAAGCTGTGCAATCTGATGGAGGAGGTGAGTTCCACTTTCTTACTACATACTTAGCTCAGTATGGCATAGTTCATAGGATCACCTGCCCATATTCAAGCCAAAAAAATGGCATGGTGGAGCGTAAGCACCGCCATATTGTTGAATTGGGCCTGACACTGCTTGCACAGTCATCCGTCCCTCTTCACTACTGGACGGATGCCTTCTCCACTGCTGTTTTCCTAATTAATCGCATGCCTTCCAAGACTCTAGAGAACTGTTCTCCTCATGAGCTTATTTTCAATACCAAGCCTGACTACTCCTTTCTGAGAGTCTTTGGCTGCTTATGCTTTCCCCACCTGAGACCTTACAGGTCTCACAAGCTGTCCTTCAGATCAGAACCTTGTGTATTCATTGGGTTCTGTTCTGACCACCATGGCTATAAGTGTCTCTCTTCATCTGGAAGAGTTTATGTGTCACGAAATGTTGTCTTTCATGAGACAACATTTCCTTTCAGTGACACCACAGGACCTTTCTATGCTTCAAACACACCAAAAGCCTCCACTCCTTCCAAACCATTTTTCATACCCTGTGACCCATTCTTCCAACAACCCACCTATGTTCCCTCTACTATCACTCATTCCTCAGGACCTCCTGTGCATGCCCACACGTCGGGGGAGTCCAGCTTACCCTCCACCACACCCTCCCAAAACATCACTTCTACTCAGACTCCCTCTGCACATGTTCCTGCTCCTGACCTTAGCTCCCCTACAGAGGTCTGTAGATATGTCCCTTCTGGTTCTACCCTTGTTCCCATTTCTGACCCGTTTTCCTCTGCACCACCACCACCAGCTCACTCTGATCAGTCCTTACCCACCTCCCCACAAGCCCATTCACCCTCATCCTCCCGGCCCTCTCGCCCCAAATCTTCCACCAATGTACATCCTATGCAGACCAGGTCTAAATCTTCCCTTCATGAGATGTCCACTTCACTTGCCCTATCCACAGACCTGACTAACTCTGAGCCTCGTAGCATTCACGAAGCTCTTCAGTCACCTCATTGGTTTAAGGCTGTGCAGGAAGAGCTTACAGCTCTTACTGCCAACAACACCTGGACTCTTGTTTCCCTACCTACAGGTCGTATACCTATAGGTTGTAAATGGATCTTTAAAATCAAAAGAAATGCAGATGGGGCTGTTGTCAGATACAAGGCCCGTCTTGTTGCCAAAGGTTTTTCCCAAAAACTAGGCTTTGATTTTCAGGAAACCTTCAGTCATGTCATTAAATCTGCCACTGTTCGTATTGTTCTGTCCTTAGCTCTCACTCATAAATGGTGTATTAGACAGGTGGATATTAACAATGTTTTTCTTCATGGTGACCTGCAAGAGGAGGTCTACATGACTCAGCCTCCTGGTTTTGAGGTTCACTCTAATACTCCTAACCTGGTTTGCAAACTTCAAAAAGCTTTATATGGTCTTAAACAGGCTCCCAAAACCTGGTTTGAAAAACTGAAGTTTTCTCTCCTGAACTCCCTTGGTTTTCATGTTTCGACCTCAGATAGTTGCCTCTTTATCAAATCTGCCTCTGATTCTTTCGTGTTACTTCTTGTTTATGTGGATGACATTGTTATAACTGGCACTTCTGTTAATCTTGTTTCTAAAATTGTTGACTCTATAAATGCTCAGTTTCAGCTGAAAGATCTGGGAAACCTGAACTACTTCCTTGGCATGGAAGTAGTTTCAGGTGATGACTTTATTCTGTTAAATCAGAAAAAGTACATTCAGGAACTCCTGGATAAGGTAGGTCTGAAAGATGAATCTGAATTTCCCACTCCAATGACAGGTACTTGTTTGTCTAAGTCAGGTATGTCTTCCTGTTCTGATCTCTTTCATGATGAAACTCTATATAGAAGCACAATAGGTGCTCTGCAACATGTCTGTGTCACTCGACCAGACATTCACTTTTCAGTGAACAAACTGAGTCAGTTTATGCAGGCACCAAATAACAGTAACTGGAAGGCTGTTATTCATGTGCTGAGATACCTCAAAGGCACTCTCAATCATGGTCTGTTGTTCAGACCAACACCCTCGCCTGTCACAGACATCACTCTTACCTCCTTCTATGATGCGGACTGGGGTGGTGATCAAACTGAATGCCGCTCCATCTCAGGGCATTACCTTCTCCTGAATGGTAATCCCATAATATGGAGCTCTAAGAAACAGACAGTAGTCTCTAGGTCGAGTGCAGAGGCTGAATTTAGGGCCATTGCCAATGCCATGTGTGAGATCATGTGGGTCCAATCCCTTCTCAAGGAAATTGTACTTCACACACCCACTGCACCTGTCATCTGGACAAAAAACACAAGTGATGTAGCTTTGTCTGAGAACCCCATCCATCACTCCAAGATGAAACATGTAGAGATTGATCTCTTCTTCATCAAAGAGAAAGTTCAAAATGGGGATGTCTTAGTCAACTTTATTCCAGCTTCAGAACAGACAGCTGATATCTTGACCAAGCCTCTAACAGAAAAAAATTTCATTCCCTGCAAAAAAAAACTTGGAGTCTTCTCATTGGAGGAACTGGAGGATCGTGGTGTCTCCTCATTCCTTCAGCTTGGTTCCACTGCTCAATGAACTTCCCACACAGTCTGTACGTTTATTCTTTCTATGTTTACTTAGTAACTTGCCTTGTCCTATGAGCTTTGGGACAGCCATATGTTTGTTATCTGAGTTTTCCTGTTGACTGCACCTCTGTAATTTTTTGAACCTCTGTCTGTCCTTATGCATGACTGATCAACTCTATCTTGTTTCAATTAGTGCTTGTAATCTTGGTATGTTCTCGTCTGATTTCCATGTCTAGCATATACCTGAGTATCGCCTGTCATTTGTGCATTTCTCTCTTCTCTGATCATAAGCCTTGCCTTTGTGCATCACTGAATATATCTCTGGAAAAAAAAAGAAAAAAAACTGCTGCATTAACCATGGCATAGGGTATGGCTTGAGTCCAAAAACAGAGTGAAATCCAAAATTAAATGACAAAGTCATACTGAGGTTTTCACTCTTGAGGATGAAAAGATCAAGGCTCAAACCTTGCAGTCATACTGGTAAGATAGGAGCTCAAACTCCTCTGTCATGTTATGAATCTCTCAATTTTTCAAGACATTCCAAATGAATGAATAAAGCAGCAGTTAAAATGATTATATTAGTATGTCTGATGCACTTTGGCAACTGTTTACTGATCTGGAATAGAGAGAATCATGCATATGATTGTGAATACTTGGTACTGTTTTTCGTGTTTTTTCAGACTTGTTCATGATCTTAGATTACAGACATTAATCGCCCTATGACCAAAGTTCTGATTACCCATACTAAAGACAGCACAGATGCTAAAAAAAAAAAAATAATTGCATAGTGCATCTCAGCTAGGAGAACTCAGCCATACTACGTATTTTGCTCAGATGTGTCAATAAGGAACAGGCAAGTACTTCGTTCCAGAGAATGGATTTACTGCAGACTATCAAATTTCAGGGAAAATCAAGTTTCAGATCAGCTCACATCACTCATACTTTGAAGATTTGGCGACCACGAGTACAGTTGGCGACCACAATGACAAGATTAAGTTCATTTGGCGACCAAATGTTCTTTTGGCGACCAAATGTTCATTTGGCGACCACAATAACAATATCAAGTTCAGTTGGCGACCACGAGTGCTTTTGACCACAATAACAATATCAAGTTCAGTTGGCGACCACGAGTGCTTTTGGCGACCAAAGATCAAGTTTCAAAGACAAGATCAAGCATAGGGAATGTTAGGATATAAGTGTGTCTAACACTTATGTTTAGGATCAATATGTAAATATTGTTGCTTGAGGCCCAAGCATCAATTAGTTTAGTATTAGGGACTTAGTTGCAATTCTCGGTCGGTACTGTTTTGTCTGTTCTCGCCTACTTTACCTTATATCTGTTGCACTGTTGAACGATTCTAATCAATCAAGTTATCATATTTGATTCAGAAAGCTTTCTTCATCTTCTTCCTCGCCTTACCTTTCTTATTCTCAAACCCTAAATCCAAACAACTTCATCATAAGCCATTTCCTTTCTGCTCGAATAGAACTCAATGTCATTACAAGACATTTTGTTTAATGGGTACAATGCATAGATAAATATATCATGTGCATAAATATGTAACAAGGGTAGAAAACAGTGGAATACCTTGCAATGAACTTGTAAAACTGAATCATCAAATGTAAAACTGAATCATCAAATCTCTGTCACTTTCATAAACTGTATGCAGTCTCCCAAGACATGCTATACCAAAACCTGGATATTTAAAAACATGAACACAACTAGTAAAATTACGAATAAAAATGTGTTTATTGACACATGGTAGTCAATTGATCAAGTGCTGATGAAAATTTGGTAATTTTCACTCCTAAACCCCAAATACAGCTTATTAGCAAGTTTGTAAGTTTTAATGGTAAAGATCTGCAACAAAGGATTTACAATTCTTCTAGTGATGAAATATCTATTTAAGTTATTGCACTGCCTAATTTATCAAAGCAAAAATGTGAAAACACAATTTTTTTAAAGATCAAATGCTTTTTTTTTTCAATATCAAATGCTTACTCACACCCATTTCCTCGAATATATCCTCTTGGATTGCTGTAGTAACAGCAACACCTTCCTCTTGGAGACTACAGCTTGACTGCTTTTATTTTTGTCACAATAGATACTTGTATTCATTCTGGAATAAGACTAGTTTCAATGCTATTACAATCACTACTCAAAATGTTACTAAGTAAAAGTGGGGTCTTTTGACTCAATCACTTAGTCGCACCTCCAATTTGGCTTGTTTCGCGATCCAATATGCACTTTAATTTGTTGATCGTCGAATCTTCTTCCATGCAATCGCTTCAACTCCTCTCTCTAAAGCTTTGATATTCTCGCATATCGTTTTGATCCTCCAGTGATGAGCCTTGTTGTTCAGTTGGTTGATCACCACCTTCGAGTCTGATTCGATTACTACTTGGTCCCATCTTTTCTGGATTACCAATTTCATCCCGAGCATGATGGCGTGTGCCTCCAATGTCGTTGCATCTGACCCTTGTATAGTCCTACTCACCCTTCCTTTGTGTTAGATTTAAAAGATGGCCTTCCTTATCCCTTGTGATTGCACCGATCCCTCCCGTCTTTGTTCGATAACACCATGACACATCACAATTTATCTTGATTTCTCCTTGTTTTGGTGCACAGCATCTTTCGATCTCCCTCGGTTCCAGCTCACCCTGCAGTGTGTTAGTCTTACCCACCATCTCCTCACTGGTTCGCCTGACTTCCTCCACTGTCGCCATCGGGCTCGACATTTTGCCATCGAAAGCCTCTCGATATCTAGCTTTCCATATTGTCCAACATGCCACCATACATAATCTCCACCTTGTTTCTCTAGTGGTCCTCGTCATACCTATTTCCTCTTTTCTTTCCCGCACCCATTCTTCAAAGTGGTGGTCGTCGTGGTGGTTCGGTCCTAGCCCTAGTAATTCGGTCCATACCCCTTCCGTCCACCTGCACTTGTACAACATATGTTCCCTATCCTCACCGATTCCACATATCAGGCAACTTACCGACACATTCATCCTCATCGGTTCTTCATGACCGACAACGAGTTCGATTGGAGGCGCCACATGAAATTCTTAACTTTTGGTATCATGTTGCATTTCCATATGGCACGCCACCCGGACTCATTGCTGTCACCAACACTGTTATTGGTGATTTGGATGTTCTCGGTCGTCTCCCTCATGCGATGGCATGCTGATCATATCGTCACCCTCTAATCGTTGGTGTAATTCCAAATCAACCGATCAACATCGACCCTTCTTGGCACCTGAATCTACATCACCTTCGCTGCCACATGTGGCCCTGAGGAGTCCGACATTCCAAGATATGTCATGGTTGGGGATTTCAGCCACCATGATGTCTCGACTCACCTAACAGTCCTGTCGTATTTCGATCTTACAGCCTTCTACCGTGTCAACCCACAGGTCAGCGAACGCTCGGATGGTTTTTCCGTCACCAATCCTCCACAGTCCATCGCTCAAGAGTCGATCCCGTCTGCTCAATAAGCGTGTCCATCCCCATGAGGCTCTCCCTCCCTTTCGGGCCGTGAGTAGTTCCTTCCCCGGGTAGTATATGTCGCGCATCACCTGGACCCATAATGCATTGGGTTCGGTTATCATTCTCCCGACCATTTTCACAAGGAATACCGTGTTGAAAGTTTCGAGTTCTCTAAATCCCATACCACCCTTGAACTTGTTCTTGGTGAGAACGTCTCATCTTCTCCAATGGATTTTCCTTCTCTCGTTTGTTTACCCCCACCAAAAGTCCGCAATCATCGAATTGACCTCCGCCCACCAAGTTTTTGGTGAGTACTTCCTTACCTGCTTGGTTGAGAGTCTTCACTCTCCATCCACTTATCTTGTCCCAAATTCTTTCCTTTAAATATTCCAGTGTCTCCATCTACTTCATGCGCCACAATGATGTTGTCTTGTATTAGGCGACCTGCTACAAATGCACTATGGAAAGGAGTGATGAGATCTGATAGATAAATGTTGAATCTATTTACCAACACTTTTGATATCACCTTATACACAAATCTACATAAGCTTATGAGCCTAAATTTAGATGCATGTGTCGGGTTATGCACTTTTGGAATAAGGGTTATATTAGTTTGATTAAGGGATGTAGGGAAGATACCTGTTTCGACGAAGGCTCCGACCACGGTGAAGACATTGGGTCCACAATGTTCTAATTCCTTTGATAGAATAATCTCGTCAAACCATCTAGCCCCGGCGCCTTTGAACCCCCCCCCCCCCCCCCCAATTGGAATACCACTTTTCTCACCTTCTCAACCGTCACTTCTCTTGTCAAAATTGAATTCATCACCTCACTTATCTGGTGTGGTAGACTCTTCAGTGCTATAACATCCAATTCAGGGTTTTCTGTTGTGAAGGCCTTCTCATAGTGGTCTCTAACTTCGTCCATTATGTATCGGCCCTTTGTGATCCACTCGCCCCTCCCCTTTGAGTCTGGTTACTCTGTTTCTTTGTCTCCATGAGTTTGTAGTCAGATGGAAGAATGTCGTGTTTCGATCCCCTTGCGTGAGCCATTTAACCATCGACCTTTGTTTCCAGTACAACTCCTCCTAATTCCATAGTTCATTGATATGTCTTGTTAGGTTGATTTCCTCCTCCCGGGTCTCTATGTTCGGTTGTCCCCTCCCAATCACTTGAAGTCGTTTTTTTGCATTTCCCATCTTGGCCATCTTGTTCCTGAACGTACTCTTGCTCCACTCAATTGGGCTACGCCTACAACTTCCTAGTCTCAGCCACAATATGGGTTTGTTCGGCTGATTTTCATGCATCTCCCTTCATGCCAATCACATGACCTCCTTGCATTCCGAATTCTCAAGCCGCATTTCTTCAAATCTGAAACCCATTTGTCCTTTATATGGTTCCTTCCATTTGGATATAATCATTGGTGAATGGTCTGATCCCATCGCCACCTCATTCACACATTCGGCGTCCGGGAATTGTGATGCCCACATTGAGTTGATAAGCACCCTATCCAACCTCTCATACACCGGTTATGTCCCCCTTCTATTATCGGACAAAGTGAAACGTTGCCCTTTAGCCCCCATATCTTCCATCCTTGTATCCTCGATGAGTCGGTTGAATGCGTCGATTTTCCTTTGTGATTTCAAATGTGCTCTTTCCTTCTCGTGTTGGTGCGTAATTTCATTAAAATCTCCTTGACAATACCATGACCCATTTCGTCCGCTTCCTATCTGTCTTATATCCTCCCAATTCTGGTATCTCGCTTCTTCCTCCGTATCGACATGGAACCATGTTATAAACGATGGATTTCCTAAATGGTCTGTCACCTTCGTGTCGATCATATTTGGGCTAGAGCTCAAAATCTGAATGTTGACATTGTCACCCTACCATAGCGATAATCCTCCCGACGTTCTCTAGGTGTCACATAATATGCATTTTCTAGTTTTATTTGATCCCGTACAAGTTCACAGAAAGCATCACCATTCTTTGTCTCCATTAGAAATATTATATTCGGGTGATACATTCCAATGAGGTATTTCAAATGTCGAACCATGAGGGAAGACCCCAAACCCTGACAGTTCCAAACGATTGTGCTCATTGACCCCGTGTGGTTGTTTCGGGACAGCCACCATAGCCCGTTCTTCTACTTGTCACTTCGCGATTTGTTTGTGTTGCTTTTATCATTTGTTCTCCTTCTCTATGCACGTACGGTATTCTCTTCCTCTCATGTGCTTGTTTGTCCATGATTTTCTTTCTCCCCTACCTTGTTTTGTTCCCCCCTTCATATTTTTTTCGGTTAATTCTCTGCCACTCTTGCGCTATTTGAGCCGACTTCTTCCTCCTCCACCTCCCAATTCCTTTTCAAATTCATTTTGTTCATGTATGGACTTAGGTATGTCACCTTCTCCTTGTGTTTTTGTTCGCTACCGGATCGTGATGACTCAAGCGGAGTCTCCACAATGTAGGTTGTTGTTTCGGTTGTGTCCATTTGCTCCGGTTGGTAGGTGAAGTTGTCTGACATTTGGATTATGATCGGGTGTGTGAGAGATGGCACGTGGGTGTTGGTTTGGTGCATCTGTTTATCGGTTGCTTCCTCATTGCCATGGTGTGGATGTATCGGTCGGTTCCTCCATTGGGATAGGGTGGGCGCGTCGCCTGGATCTGCTGTGGAGGTGGTCTCAGTTTGGCTATTCAGTTAGGTTGGGCTAAGAGCTGTGTCATGGCCGTATCATATGGGGGACCATTTAGGTCGATTGTGGGTTTGGTTTTTTGTTGGTGTGGCTCATGGTAGGGTTTGCTCTTTGGATAGGTCGCAATGGACGTAGGTTCCATGGTTTGGTACGGTATGATGTTGGTGGTGACACTAGGTGGGTGCGCCACTTCATTCGGGTCCTTTCATTTATTATTGGTCTCTTCCCGCTCCATTGGATCATCCTCATGGTTTTGTTTCGCCCCTTTCTCCGGGGTCATTAGCCTTGTTTGTTATGTCGAACAATGACCTTCGACTACCACTTTGTCCACTCATTACCCCTCCCATTCTGCTTTCTCTTCTCATTTTCGGCCTTTGTCCCACCATCCATGGTCCATACATTGGATGACCTTGTTTCGATTCTGACATTACCATCTCTTCTCTACATACTTGTGTAGTATGTCCCAACTTTCCGCACCCATAAAAAAATCAAACAACCTCTTGTAATGGATGCCCACTGTTCCTCCCCTTTTGAGTTTGTCCACCATCTACATTCACTTCTACTTTTATATGCATAAATGCCTCCTACACTTCTATAACATTGCCTATTTTTCCTCCTATTTGATTTGCATTGTCCACACTGTATTTTCTAGACCTAGATCATGCACTTGGACCCAGAATTACGCTTTTTTGAAATCTACTAGTGTTAGTCCTACACTTGGACTCCATTTTTTCATACTCATGTAGTGTCCCTGAACTGACCTTAGTGACATATCGAAAATCTGCTTCCTATCATCTTCATTCTCAAATTCAACATGACTACCCTATCTGAAGCATCAAATATAAGTACTGATCTGTACCTTTCCCATGCCAATTTCATCACATTATGAATTGCCCTGACTTGATCAGTTTCTGGGATATTACCATTCTCACATAACATTCGTTCATCTCCAATCGGGGGTTCAACGGCAAGTCCATAGTGTTCTTCCTAGGATGTATTCTATCGCCTGAATTCCCACTTTGATTACTCATCGTGGTTGTGGTCCAGTTGTCGTCACCGGATTCTCACCGAATCTGAAAAAATAGACAGAACAGAGGTGTGTAGGTTTGGTATAGTTGGACACAAACTCAATAATCGGCGGGCCTTTCTGCAGCAGGGTGTTGCTGCTCGGTGCTTCCCGGATGGTCTGCAACTGGTATCTCGGTCGGGTGTCTAGGGCTGTCTGGTATGCCCTCACCCCCTTCACTTTCCCTTGTCGCTGTCTCCAATCAGAAAATTTCCGGGATTCGTTGGCTAGGGTTTCAAAGATCATAGGATTTCCTTCTGAGGCTTTAGGGCTTGCCTGAAGTTGAATCTGTGTGTCATTCTATGCATGGGGCAATCACTGCGCACTGATTGCTTGATTTGACCTTGTCCTCTTCTCCCCATCCTTTTCGTGTTTTCGCCTAAACATCCGACCCGTGACTGATTTTCTCTTACTAGAATAGAAGAGATATAACACGCTTGACTGATTAAATATCACTAAAACTAAAGAACAGTTCTATATTTGTCTTCTTTACTATTGAACTAAAAGCTCCACAAAATAATAGAGTCGATGACGATTGCCATATAATCTGAACCAATTGGACTTACCTGTATGTTAATCCCAACATCGACTATACGTTTCTTCACATCATCGGCACCAGGGAAGCACACTTCGGTTCGCGTCGCATAGGGAGACAGCGGGGAGGTTATAGTTTCGAAAGGAAGGAAGTAAATGGGAGGAGGAACCGATTCGGGAGGGTGGCTTAAGGGGATTTCAGTTGGTAATGAGGAAGAATGAAGGAGTAGAATGGGGAGATAAGGGAGCATCGCTTCAGTAATTGGAGGGAAAAGATAAGGAATGTAGTTTCGACATTTTGATGTTTTTTTTAACGTTAAAAAAAAGGTCGCGTGAGCAATTTCAACGGAAAACCTAATGTTTCATCAAAACCCATGAAAATGAAACATAATACATCACAAACCCGCGACCCCAAAAAAAGTTGCATCAGTTGCCAATTTTGGCAAACATATTACATATTTTTCATACTTTTCGGTTAATAAAATTAAATATATTGATAAAATAATAACTATAAATAATTAAGGAATATGTCATATTGTCAACGAAATTCAAAATTAATAATAAATTTAGTGATTGATATACAATATTATGTTTTTTAGTAAATTTACTGTACTGAAGTTATTTATTAATTTAATTGAAGAATGTAAAATCAAATACATGGAAAAGATCACATGTTTAACTACATGGAGACAATTCTCTTATAATTTTTTTAAAAGAAAATGTATATTTAAAATAAATAGGAATTGAGTCAAATATTATCCTATTTAATAAAATCATTCTACCTTTTGAGAGTTTTTTTTTATAGCAACTTTAGCGAGAAAAATGAATAACATGATATCATTGTTTTTTCTTCTTAACAAACCAATTATAATGATATTTCTCTTGGTAAGAACGTATTTTTCATTAAAATTACAACTTTTTCAAACATATTAATTTAATCATTTTATACTATAAACGCACATGCCAAGTTCACCAGTATACATAAAATTACTTGGTATATAGTAAGTTGCACTAGGCTCCGTTAACCTTGGAACTTCGGGTGTGTGGGAAGTTCTCGAAAATAGTTCTCCTCCAAACAATTAACAACATGTGGATAATAAGTATTTTATTTTTATAATTTTGTGTTAATTGTTATAATAGTATCCTATTTTTGATCCATGTGATCGGTTAATCCTAATATGTTGTTTTATGATAACTTATGTGTCAAACAGTTATTATTTTGTCCAAATTACTATTGACAGACAAGTTTGACTAACGAAAAAGTGACGTGTCAGATGAAAAGTAAAAATAAACAGAAAAACTAAAAAAAAAAAAAGAACTTTGAGAAAAAATCAAACAACAAACCGAATTTTTTGTACAAACAACAAACCAAACTTTTGAAATTGAGCCATTAATAAACCTACATCAAATTTTCATTATGTTTGAACGGATTTTTAAATATTTGAGGGAGTTATTAAGTCGTAATATCATTTCCTTAGAATACTATAATTAATGCTAACTTAATAACTCTCTCAAACATTGAAAAATCCGTTCAAACATAATGAAAATTTGAGGTAGGTTTGTTGATTGCTTAATTCCAATAGTTTGGTTTGCTGTTTGGTTTTTTCTCAAAGTTCGGTTTGTTTTTTTGGTAACTAACCATATATATATATATATATATATGTAAAAATATGAAAACAAAAAAAGACCTATTAAACTTAAAATTTAGAAAATTGAAAGTTAAATCCTTAAATTTACTATTTATAAAATTATTTTTAATGAAAAAATGAAAACAAAATATGTTAGGACCCCTTGGGTCCAATTGACTCAACCAGGGTGAAACCTTGGTCTGGTTTATACCCAACCCATGGTTCGACCTTGACTGAGTCAATTGGACCCAAGGGGTCCTTACTTTTTTTTTTCATTTTTAATAATTATTTTATTAATAAGTTTATAATTGTTTTATATTTTAATTAAAAATTCATATAATATTTTTATATTTGTTATTCATAAATTATTCTTTAATTAATTATTAATTTTAAATTAGTATTCTTTTTAGAAGTTATAACAATTTATTTTGAAAAATATATTTTTTTATTATTTAAATTAAATATTATATATCTACGTGGCAATAACATGGAGCTTACATTGTCTTTATTTGACACAACATGTGCAAGTCATGTAACTATTTAACAAAAAAAGATAATTGAAGACTAAATGACAACATTCTCAAACATACAGTACCATACAATGACCCAAAAAATCTTAAGGTAATATCCGATCACATGAGTCAATCATATATAAAGTACTATTGAAACTATTAACCCTATAATTTATCACAAACTGAGATTATAATTTTATTATATTCAAGAATAAATATTGAGGCCAGTATGTTTTCGTGATTCTATTCAATTCGTAAAAACTAAAATACATTACAAATTTAATCTTTAAGACTAACTAAAAATATAAAATTAAATTTGTAATTATTATATAAAAAACTATAGGGATAATAACCAAATCGCTACATGAACTTTAAATATTTTTCAAAAAATTATATAATTTTTATTTTCCAAAGTTTGCTATTGATACACATTCAGAGTTTGATAAAAATTTACTTTTTTTCCGTTAAATCTTGACGGAAAATGACGTGTCAGTACATAATTGATGCATAATTATGTATGGAAAAGTATAAATAAAATGACCTAAATTTAGATATTCACTCGAGTAGGAGCCTCCTACTAGGAGGGGTCTCCACACATATTAGATTTGAATTCAATTAGGAGCCTATCATAAAAAAATTGCATGTTTGAGGAAGGGGGGATTAACCCGTTCAGTAATGGGACTTGGTCCGAAAGTGTTCTTGCCTCCATTTAACAACCTTTATTATTTGTTAAAAATATCAAAAACATTATAAAATACAAAATTGATAAGGAAAAATAGAGCTTTTTTTAATATAATATTATTTTACTGAAAATAGGAAATAAGCAAAAAAAATAATATCTTTTTTTTATTTCAATAAATATTATATTATTCCAGTTTTTTTTTTAAATTTCCAGTTTTTTTTTAAAATTTCCAGTTTTTTTTTAAAATTTCCAGTTTTTTTTATATAATTTACCTAAATTTTAAAAATAATATAGTTTTTTTTTTACGATATAGACTAATCATGTGTTTGTGTTTTCACATTAAATTCTCTCTACATTTAACGAAAAAATATATATAAATAAAATTTAAAAAAGTGTCAATTTGTAAAGTTACCAAATTACAATTTGATTATTATTTGTTTCCCGTTTGTAGTCAATTGACTTGTCCGCCGTGCCTTATCCTTCTTGAACAAGCTAGTCTCCACTTTCCTAGTTGGAGTGATTTAAATTACACCATCTTAATCCAAATCAAGTGTTTACAGACATAATAACTAATCTCCATTTGAAAAAGGTCCCTTCACTGGCACACAATGATGATTATGACACTAGTCACACACACACACTATATATATATATAGCTATATCGTCAAGGGAATTGAAGCACAAGCCTCGGACATCATTAGTGTTATTATTATAGGGGCATACACAATGTGACTTACTACATTATTCAAACAAAAAAAGACATAATGAATCGTAACATGATATAATGCGTCATTAATTATTACCCATTCATGGTGATAGTCAAAATTCGGATCTGCCCCATTGTCCTCTCCCCCCAAAGGAGAAGACAAAACTGTATTCGTTTCAAAATTAGTGTACCAAATTATTAAACTTTGGTTGGCCAAAAACAAATTATTAAACTTTGCATTTGATAGGATTATGAAATAAGAGTAGTTCATTCAGAGTGCTTTTCGTAGTATTAAAAAAGACAGGGACCTAAGTGTAAAATTTCACCATATCTCAAAGAATCGTGTTTTAATAAATAGATATCTAAAAAAGCACAAGTTTTCCTCATAACTACTTATTCCAACCTATTATGGTATCAACTATTGGGTCATCCGATTATTCAACATTTTATAAATTTCCAGTATATTTTATTTAAAAAAGTTCATAGTACGCATTTGTGTGCATTGTGTCAACTTTGAAAGATTTGTTTTTCCACTTAAAAGTAGTTCACCGTTTGAGTTCATTTATATTGACATTTGGCGACCTACAACTTTTTGTACCATATTCATTTTCTAAACGATTATAGCAAATACTATTGACCCCTACCTCTCCAAAATCACCATGGCATATGTGATGTCCTTCGTCCTTTTCGAGTCTGTCATAACCATGTTTTGACAAAATTTCCACCTAAATATACGGAAATGTTCTCGTTTTGGATAAAATACTAATGTATATCAACTCATGAATACCATTCGCGTGTAAGTGCACCAACGAATAGTGTTCACAGGTGGAATTTCCACCCGCGAATGGTATTCCAGGTAAAATCCTCATCTGGTCATGCTCTATTCTTGTTTCGTCGATCATACTCCGCTTATTTTCCCGCCGACAAGGTTTTGATGTCGAAACTTTGTTGGATTATTGTCTGCATTTTCAACAAATTTGTTGGAAATTATCGCTGAGGTAGTCTGCAACTGTTATTTGTTAAATAATTATGATATTTGATATATATATATATATATATATATATATTTTAAGAAATATGAATGATTATCTTTTCTTTTTTTCATATTAACTAGGTGTTATAAGTATTCCAAAAATGGTGACTCCAAAAATGCATAAGAAAATGGGCAATTGAGAGATCACCAAATTAGTTCCTCCACACTCCTGTAGAAATGCCACTACTATACAACATCATAAACAACTTAATTGCAAATTAATTACTGAATTGATACATCCATATGTTTATCACAACAAGGTTATTAGAGTGTGCGATTTGCAACAATTGGTAAAAGATAAGTACGCGCAAAGTGCCTCATACTGCAAGGTGTGGTACGCTAAGCAACAAGTAATTGAGGTAATGTTTGGGACCCACAAAAGTGCATTCCAGCGTCTACCACAGTTGATGGTCGGCTTATACCATTCCAATCTGGGGTCTATTTTTTACTATGAATGGAAAGGATTTTCAATGGTGAACGGTTCCATATTTGGTAAGTGGTTTTGGGTTATAAGCCTTCAATTGAAGGTTGCTCCCATTGTCGGCCACTAATCAACATTGATGCTACCCATCTGTTTGGAAAATACGCTGGTAATCAGATATTTCAATTGTGCTTTGCCTTTGCAGACTCTGAGACTGTCGCATCTTGGACATGGTTTTTAGAGTGTCTGTGACAACACATGACGAGAGATGATAAACACGTACATATTATTTCTCAACGTCATAGATACAATGGAATTAATGTTAATGTTGATAATGTTTTTCCAGCACGCTTAGGTATTCACATATACTGCGTTCGGCACCTCGCAAGCAACTTTAACAAAAATTTCAAAGATAGTCTTAAAAATGAAATTTTTGAAAATGGCGTGGACCCATCTAAGGTAAAGTTTGACTAATATTGACACTATTTTAATACCATGAATTAAGGAAAATCTTTTAGGTGGTTAACGAATTTAGGGGATTTCAGTCTATGGTCTCTAGCACATGACAGAGGAAAGAGATACGACGTAATGATAACAAATCAGTCAGAAGTTTTTAATAAGGTTTTAAAAGGAGCTCGATCATTACCAATTACAGTATTGGTAGAGCTTACATTTACCAGACTAAACACATATTTGAAAGTGAGAGATCAATGGGAAACGTATTTCTGCCTAGAGTGAGAGAGCATTTGTCTTTAACAGAGGAGAAATCTTGTTCTTTTGAAGTAAACACGTGTGTCAACAAGACGTATGTTGTAAACTTACCACATATGAGTTGTCACTGCGGGGAGTCAACGTTATTCGTCGTCCATGTCCACATGCAATGGCTACAACTCTTTACACAAATTCTGAATTGACATCGTACGTTGATCAATATTTTCGTTTGGAGTATTATATGCACATATACCTCCCTAAATTCCACCCCTTACCAGACCCACATTAGTGGCATGCGTGGATCGGGCCAAATGTATATCATGATCCACAAATGTTGATCTCTAAACGTGGTCGGCGAAATGTTAGAATTCACAATGAGATTGATAGTAGTTCTACTTCTCAACCGAAGAAATGTCGAAAATGTAAACAAGCAGGTCACAATAGAAGATATTGCAATCAATTAGCTAGAAACTTTGTTAATTTTAATTACCCGTAGTCTTTAGTTAAATTTAAATTTTCCCATTTTAATACAAATATTTTACTATCTTACGTCAGGGTATTGGCAGAACTGTTGTCAACGGAAGGCGAAGTTGAATTTTTCTATTTGATAGACATGTTTAAAATGTCAAATTTAAAATTAAGTGAAATTAAGTCAAACCATTATTCATAAATTTAATACATTATCAATTAGGGCATCCAATCCCTACGTCCACCCCTACTAGCATGTCTACTCGTTCCCCCAATCCTAGCATATCTACTCGTACCCCAATGTCGACCTCGGACATACATTCTCTTAACGGGTCTTGAATGATGGATTTGCTCTTACGTAGATTGTGTGACCAGGGATTGCAGATACATGTCGTTCAATGTAGTGCCTAGAAGTTCTCCCTCCTCACTAGATGTGTCTGGCTCAGCTAACAGTCTATTATACTGTTCAGTATCACTGATCAACTGGTGGGTGTACCGTATTACTTCAAGTTACTCCTCAGCACGTTTCTTCGGACTACTCGTAGTCTTCTTCAAAATCATCTTCGTTAGATTGACAATGTCTAATACTTCTCATCTGTATAAGTGTAAAAAAAACAATTTATTATTAACAATGAAATAACAATAAATAACTAAAACTATTAAAATACAAAAACTACTCACCAATAACAATGATTGGTTTACATGAGGCTCAAACCGGGTCGGGGGAATCACATTTTATTTTTGTGGCACTTCAACAGGAGGTTCCCCAATTAGCAGTACACTCAATTTTTTGTACCAATCTAAGTACTCCTCTAGGTGTACAACAGCAGGTCCTATATGCTGCATGTCGAATAATTCATGGTTATGTGGTGTTCTTCTCCCATTTCAGCTTGTGCAATCTATCCCAGTCTTGGCGACCTTTAAAAGACTCAGGGATATGCTGCTCAAAAGAGAGTTGTCTTCATACGCGATCAACCATGTGCCACTCCACAATGTTGAAGTGGATCAATGGCAGTCTCAAAAGGCAACACCAAAAGTCTTCGGTACATACCTCTGGGAGGTGACCCACCCAATCCAGTCCATACGAGTCCTAAATTATGTGTACATACAACATCTAATTGTTGGAATACGTAATCAAATGATATAATTTTTTTTATGACAATCTAATAAACTGTATATTCACCTAGTCCATTGTTAATGCACATCTCTATAAGACTGTCGCGGTTGAGGATTTTTCTTCGATGTCTTTGGTGGTACCCACCTAATATTGAACACAAAAGTGATTAAATCATACTGATGCAAAATTAGTGAATCGAAATACAATGGTAATATAAACTAAATGTCATACCGCATCCCCAACGGAGCAATCATAGTGATATATTATTTATTCTTGATCATGGGTCTCCCAACAGACAGATTCTCCCACGACTATAAGTTTACCAAATGAGTAACACGGTTTAGGACTATGATAACTTATATACATGTAGTATTACATCACATCCAATTATCTAGGATGACTAACTATGTACCTATAGTAATACATCACATCCAGTTGTGTTTGTTCTCCTAGTTACACTGCAACAACTTTATACAACCTGAAATAGAGATAGCTCAATATAGATGATACCCAACTGTATTGAGTTGTCAACTGTAAATCTTCCAGCAATGGAAGGTAGTCTAGAGCAACTCTATTCTCACTGGTGTTAGGGAATAAAAATGCTCTAAGTAGATGTAAAATGTATGTTCGGGCTCTCATTATGGCTTCTTCTTTTGTGCTCGGAATCCAATCTTGATCACTTTCTTTCTTCTCAAAAAATCTCTTCAACCAGGATAGATAGACATCGTTATTGTCGATCTCCTCTTTCTCACGTGAAGGGGCTACTAATAGCAGTCTTGGGCATAGAGTTGACAGATCGACCATTACTTGTTGACCTACTCTCAACTGATATTGATCCGAGACGGGTAGGCCATTAACCCATAAACCTAATAACATTTGGACTTCTCTAAGGGTTACAGTCATTTCACCCCATCTAAGGTGAAAGGTATGCATCTCGAGTCACCACCTCTTAGTAAGAGCGTGTAGTAATCCCGTATCAACTTTAATAGGAGAAATGTTTGCAGCCCATCTGAAACCAACTATATCTACCCAATATCGAGTCATAGGATCTAAAATCCAACATTTTCCTCCTCATTAATACTTGTCTTCTCTACTTAGACTACTAGTAGGACTAACCTATAATTTAATTTATAATTAATGGTAAATATTTAACCCTAAGTAACAATGTCAACATAATATTTAATTAGACGTAAAAGTAAATTTACCGTATCTTGAGCATTGTACCGTGACATATGCTATAGTTTGCTATACAATGTTGGTCGTTGCCCAACCCTTGGTCCAGTCTAATTCAGCCTAGGCTAGTTTAGGAATGGTAAATGGGGACAGGAGCAATATTACAAAATATTATTGTTGTAATAATATATTAGAAAATTAGGAAATATTCCCTTAATATTCTCCAAAATATTACACAATATTACCAAGGATATTGTTACTATGTTTTTATGTAACTATATGCATTTTTCATATTAAGGAAATATTATAATATTAAGGAAATATTTTCTAATGGGGTGAAATATTTCCTAGTAAAATATTTCTTAATACTTATTTCCTAATATAATATAGTTGTTGGAATTTTCGTATTTAACAATTATTTTTCTTTCAATATATCTAAATTAATATAGTTGTGTTCGAATTTCCGTCGAAGTTCGAGTTCAGGTATTGTTCAGTTCGATTAAGGGAAACACCGTGTTTGTTTCGCCTTGACGACACTGATTTATCATGGGAGGTAATCGTCTCAATTTTCCTCTTACACGAATCAATTACGGCGAGGGCGGCAAAATTGCCTTAAGGAGATCGTGTTGATACGGGACTCAGTATTTTCGACAAAATCCATTTTCTAGTGGCAATTTCATCATTTCGTCAATTTGCATCTCATTCAATAATTTTATGCATTTTAAATTACGAAAATTATTATTAAATTACAAATTTAATTCTCCTAAATTACTAACAATCTTAAGGCAATTTATGTGTTTAGTAATTTCATGAGACTAAGAACCGGTTCAGTTCATTAATTTGTGTAATCTGAAATAATAATTTTTGGTAAGATAATTCAACACTTTTAGTTTCAGAATAATGATTGCAAACAACAATGATGTTGATATTAGTGATGGAGCAGTGGCTCAGACTGAAGTCCCTAATGCGTCGTCGAACGCGCCCGTCGTTGCGTCGACTTGGGGGCTAACCATGATTCCTCCGACTGGACTTGTGCATGCTCAAAAACTCAATAAATTTGATGGCCCAAACTTTAAGAGGTGGCAGTAGAAGATGAAGTTCTATCTAACCACCCTAAGCTTGGCTCGATTCCTGACCGAAGAACCACCAACTCAAAGCGAGGATAATGATCAAAGGTTCTTCTTAGCTCTAGAAGTTTGGAATCACTCGGATTATTTATGTAGACACTATGTAATGAACTGTTTATCTGATTCATTGTATCATGTATATAGTAAAACAAAGTCGGCTAGGGAGTTGTGGCATGCCTTGGAACAAATGTATCAGTCTAAGGATGCCTGACAAAAGAAATTCCTAGTTAGTTTGTTGTTTGGCTAAGATGGTAGATAACAAACCATGTATGAAACAAGTGATAGATCTACAACTCCTCATACAGAGTATCCATGACGAAAAGATGGAACTGGATTCATTTTAAGTAGCCGTCATAATTGAGAAGTTACCCCCGACGTGGAATGTCTTCAAGGGCTACCTGAAGCACAAGCGGAAGGAGGTGACCATGGTCTAGTTGCTCGAAAGGATCAACGTGCAAGAGCATTACATGAATGATGCATGAGGAATTACAATCGGACCCATGAACACGATGGCCTCCGCCAAGGAAAATGTTGTGGAGCTTAGGCAGAGCAGACATGTTGCTAAAGGCAAGCAGAAGAAGCAGAAATGATTCATTCTGGGTCCTAAAGGCGTAGTCTCGAAGAATTTGGGATCCAAACCACAAGGATTTATTGACGTCTGTTATAACTGTGGTAAGACTGGTCATAAATCTAATGCTTGAATATTTCCTTAGAAAAAAAAGACCAACAAGGTCCAGGAAATCACTGAAGACCTTAACGACATCAACTTGCCTGCGGTGGTGTCTGAAGTGAGGATGGTTGATTCCAACCCCCGTGAGTGGTGGGTTGACACTGGTGCCACCAAGCATGTCTGTTCGAATAAATGAATATTCTTCAATTTTGAAATAGTTGGTTCTGGGGAGAGCTTGTAGATGGACAATTTTGTCTTATCCGAGGTCAAGGGCAAAGGAAGCGTCATTTTGAAGATGACTTCCGGGAAAGAGGTGACATTGAAAAATGTGTTGCATGTCCAAACATTCGCAGGAACCTGGTGTCAGGATCTCTCCTCAACAAGCATGGCTTCCATCTTGTATTTACGATGGATAAATTTGTACTCACAAAAAATGAGATGTATTTGGGTAAGGGTTATGAATGTGGGGGAATGTACAAACTCAATGTAATTGCTATTAAGCCTAAGATAAATAAGAATAAAATTGTTTTGCTAGACAGAAGACAACAAGCGACAAACATCCTTGTTAACTACAGGAGAGGGGGCATATACTGGCTAAACTACATGGCTCAATGTATATTGAGCTGTGGAAAATAATATTAAATTGAGAATAACAACTCAAATAACATTGAGCCGTTATTAAGTATTTTATCACGGCTCAAAACCAAATGAGCTGTGATAAATGGATTGAGCCGTGATAATTGTCCCGGCGCTTAATGTTGCGGCTCAAATTCATTTGAGCCGTGATAAATTAACGGCTGAAAAATCCAGCCGTTAAAAATACATTTTTTGGTCAGTATTGGACCTTCCTCCCGTAGTGGTTATGTACCAAAAAATATTACGTTAATTTATGCATAATACAAAACATATTTTTTATTATTATTATGTACGATATTTATCTATTCATTTATACAATTTCGATTTTAATGATTCTTACTAAGTCAACAGTAATAATATTAAATATATTGATAAAAATAATAACTAAAAACAATTAAGAAGGTGAAAAGTATATAAATATTCTATAATGTCAACAATGTATATAAAAGAAATTCAAAATAATTATTAAATTTACTGATTAATACATAGTATTATGTATTTTTAGTAAATCTTGAAATTCTTTTTTATTTATTATTATTAATTTAATTTAATTGAAGAAAACAATTCCCTTATAAAAATATATATATTTAAATAAAATAGTAATAGATGATTGATGTCTAATATTATTATATTTAATAAATCCATTCTACCTTTTCACACGGAAGCTATTTTCTTAGTCAGGAAGATGAACAAAGATAATACCATTGTTTTTTCTTTTGAAAGAACAAATATAATGATCTTTCTCTTGTTAAAAATGTATTTTTCAATTATAGTTTCTCATTAAAATTCTATTTTTTTTTCAAACAAATTAGTTCAGTCATTGCATACAACTCTCAGTTAATATGCTTTATAATTCAATTTATTGCATTACTAGTAAATTAGACATATAAGATATCATACACTAATTCAAAACTTTTCACATAATAAAAGAACTAGTTCATTACCAAAATATCCTAAAAATTAATATAATTTTGTAATTGCAATCCTAACAATAAAATTGTTATACAAGTAAAGTAAAGCAATCGATTGAGTGACATTATTCTCCGACCTCCTTGTTTTGTAAGGGAAACCAAACAAAAGTGCAATACATTGTAAGACTGTAGGCTGTTCTGTACAAGATTCCAACATCAACAAAGAAACATGTACACAATTAATAATGTTTCCTCCCAACACCACAACATCAACAGTAACTTGTCTTTGCCACAACCAACCAAAACAACTATGCTCTCTTCTCAGTCTTCGTTCATTCTCCTCAGCCCCAACTCACTACTCAGCAGAAATTACTACTCTGTTTCTCACCCCCCACCCCTACTCACCTTTTATGCCAAGAAAATGAATCTAGAGATAGAACATATTCATTCACTCTCTCTCTCTCTCTCTAGTTCGTTCAATATGCTTGGAACATCCACTGAAATTTTAAGGGGAGCTTACTTCTGCAGAGGATGGAGGGTCGGAAGCTTCCGCAAGAGATTCGAGCATGAATACTACTGAATAAGTGTCATCCAAGAAATATTTGGCTTTACTGGGCTTTTGTCCCACAGTGCATGCATATACAGATGCATTGGGAGCTAGCTTCCCGCTTGTTACATTGCCTCCCATCATCTCAAACATGTCTTCATCAGAGCGGTCGTCACCAATGCACAATACAAAATCTGCAGGCCTTCCAATCTGAGACATTGATGAGAAAATCTTCTCTGCAACAACACCTTTACTCACACCCTGAGATCAGGAATTTGTATTAGTACCATCAGCTTCCATATTTCTAGACCAAGAACAATGCACTAGTCCTAAGCTAATTATACAAGGCTTAAAAAAAATGTTTTAAAGTAAGTGCATGCAAAATTGAAATAAACAACCAAAGTAAACGACAATAAAAAAGATTTCATGTGGAAGTGCAAGAAGATCAACGGAAAGACTAGCAGCTCCGCACTCTCATAGTGAGTGAGTGACTGAATGTAAGGATCTAATAATACTGTTAGCAAATAACGGATCAAAGGTTCCATAAATACGAGACCAGCTATATTCTACAATCTATTAACCTTTCTAATCTCCTTTTATTTCTAATATCATCTATCCAAATCTCTTCTTCCATTATTTCTACCTGACAGCTCTCATCTATCTTCATTGATACTCAAGGATGCTAAGTTCCCGACACGATCTAACCTTTACTTCAGCAGACAACTATAATATCAAATAAACAAGTGCATGAAATAGTAAAACGCAATGCGGAAATGAATCCTCAGTTAATTGTGTTAGCCCCATATCCCTGTAGCTTCCAGGAACTGTTACACTGAAGTAGGATATTTTAACTTCCTCTCCGCTTTTCAATCAACACATATAATGTTCAAAGAGATAAAACACACGGTTCACGTAAAAGGTGTGCAATTCAAAATTAACCTTGATATGATATGTGGCATCCTTCCATCTTCAGACCTAACTAAAGCAGCTTTGTCAACTAAGTTTAGACTAGATTATATGGTTACTTCTTCGAATAATAACCTGGCAACAACCTTTCACTGTATTGTGTACATGGATAGCACCTAATTCCACATAAGTCTATTGAAAGAGAGGACCACTTTCTCAAGATAAAGTTGTAGGGAAGAAGACACTTAACATTTAATTGTAAAAGACAAGGTTCCCTAGTGGTCCAACAGTATTTCAACTGACTGTTGTATCTTCAGTCATTGTTAGATCAATTTCAGCCACAACACACACACCCAAAAAAATGACAAAGAAGAAAACTTCAACAATCATCTACGCTTCTATTTTTGAAATATACATACGAGACAGCAAGTGTAGGTTGTCAGCACGTGTCTGTCAATATCCGCAAAAAGCAGGCTAAAGCTACTTGTTTGAGCCGTTGAAATGGATGTCAATAAATGAAGGAGCTTGATATCCATGATTATAACACAATTGTTCAGCCTCAGCAGTCTAAGTTTGTGTTAGGATAAGTATATGTAATATGTGGTTAAGAGAGGACAATTTACATCTCAACAAAAAGGGAGCTGATATAGACATTACCATTTCAATCTTTGCAACCACTTAGGTTATAACTTAGAAGACTATAATATCATCCATTTCAGTCTGAAAAAAAAAACATACAGAATATAACAAGGTTATATAACAAAATTGTACCTGTGGCTTCACTTCAACGATGTACTGACCACTCCTGACAGAAACTGGTTCATTTGCAAGAACACTTTCAAGATGATCTAACATCTCCTTGGCCTGACTTGATCCAAAATCTGGATCTGCATCACGATGATGCCACACCAGGGCACTTTCTTTCTTCTCTATGTATGAACCATCGGTAGCCTCAGTGTAAAGCTTCATAACAGGCTCAGCTATCTGCATCCACCCAAAGTCATTGTTCTTCCCACACATTTCCCAGTCGTTACCAACTGACCACCTAGCAAACATAAAAAGAACCAAAATAAACACTACGTAACACACGACAGTGAACTCATTCAATATAATGCAAAGTGCTCATTCAGCCATGTGCCTTGCTTTCAGCAGACAGATTCTCACACATCAAGCTTTCTGATCAATTCCAAACCTTAGAAAGAGTGTTGAAAACAAAAAGAAGACCATACCTTACAAGGAAACCATGTTCAGCTGCAATTCCAAGCTTACTGCAAGGACTAAACCACTCTCCCAAACTGTCTCTCCCTCTTCCACTGACAATGAAAACAGTATTCTTAGGATCACCACAAAGGTTATTTAAGATCGAAATGACCTCCATGCTCGGCCTCTTGTTCATGGATGTCTGCGGCATCACGGTGCCATCGTAGTCCAACAAGATTGCCCTGCTCCTTGACCTTATATAAGCAGACACAACAGCATCAACTGATAGCTTCCTAAAACTAGGGTCTAGAGCGACAACTCTAAATCCAAAGCTCAAGCCAATGCCCCAACACCGCCTCCTGAAGTGGTCCTTGCAAGCCCTCTCCAAGTCTTGGAAGAAACTCCTAGACCAGTACGCCACATCATGCAAACTCACATACTTATAATGCTTCTCATGGCGTAGCTGCTTTTCCTGATCAGCCATTGATATTGCCTCATTCATTGCCTCAGCGGTTGTCTCTATATTCCAAGGATTAACTCTTATGGCACCACTTAACGACGGTGAACATCCTATGAATTCAGAGACCACAAGCATGCTCTTTTTAGGCCCATTAAACTCCAGACTTGAAGAAACAGTGCTAGAAACCCCTTGCCTGCATACAATGTACTCATACGGGATGAGATTCATTCCATCCCTCACCGCAGTCACTGCCACACACTCAGCAATTGTGTAATATGCAGCTCTTTCACTCAGTGATATGGGTCTGTCGATAAACACAATTGGTTTATAACCAGCGTGACCAAAAGTCTCATTAATCCTCTTGCAGCTTTCATGTACCTCAGCTTGAATTTCCTCAAGTTCTTTTCCCTTCCCTCTTGCAGGATTTGCGATTTGCACCAAAACGGCCTTCCCCTTCCAATGAGGATGCTGCCTCAGCATCTGCTCCATGGCCAACAGCTTCAAATTAAGACCTTTGAAGATGTCCATATCATCCACACCTAGAAGGACAGTTTTCCCTGCAAACTGTTGTTTCAGCTCCCCCACCCTCCACTCCTTGTCTGCACGACTTAGTACGGATTGCATCTGTCCCATATGAATTCCGACAGGCATGATTTTTATTCCAATCGTCCTCCCATAGTACTCTAAACCAATATAACCTCTCTTCGACTGATATTCCAGACCAAGCATCCGACTACAACAAGACAGAAAATGTCGGGCATAATCAAAAGTGTGGAAACCGATAAGATCAGAGTTCAGGAGTGCCTTGAGTATCTCCTCTCTGACAGGAAGGGTCCTATATATCTCCGAAGAAGGAAAGGGGCTATGGAGGAAAAAACCCATTCTTAATTTAATAAACCGTCTCCTTAAAAATGTAGGCAGAACCATCAAGTGATAATCATGAATCCACACATAATCATCCTCGGGGTTTATGATCTCGATCACCTTCTCAGAGAAAATCTTATTTGCAGCTACATAAGCCTCCCAGAGAGACCGGTCAAACCTGCCACCATGATTAGATGCAAATGGAAGCATGTAATGGAACAGAGGCCACAGCTGTTGTTTACAAAATCCCTGGTAATACTTGGAAAGAGTATCTGGTGGCAAAAATGCCGGTACACATTTGAAACGATCCAATAAGAGCTGAGAGACATCGTCCTGTTCATTCAAATCAACATCGACCTTCAAACATCCAACATACAAGACCTCCATGTCATCGGGTAAACCATCTTTGAGCTGTAACAGCAACGAATCTTCGTCCCAACTGAAGGACCACCCCTTGTTGTCGGGCCGACGCTTAGCTTTTACAGGGAGCTGATTGGCTACAATAATGATTCTGTCCTGTATGATTGAAGATGGGACATCTGAGGTGACGCTATTGTCTCGGTCATCATCAAGCTCGAGTATGTCAGCAGGGACTGTCATTACACGGGGAAGCCGCCTCTTCTCCTGGCCCATAATCGGGAAGTTACCCGAGGCTAGATCTAACAGATTAGTATACGATTTCGACAACATTTTCAATCTCTTCTGGTCAATCAAATTAAGAAGACAAGATCCCACTTTCACTAATCCACTCCAAGTTTACTTCCCTCCGAACCACAATTGACTGGAAAAGATTGATCGAGCATGTGCAGTTTGATAAAGAATAGATAGCATCAAACGCGAGGTAGCTGATTCAGACACAAAACAAAATGACGAAAATCATGTTTAATACTCAGAAGATAATAAAAAGCTAAAGGAAGAGTGGATACTCAACTAGCTAGTTAGTGAAGCCACCATGAACCCAGAAAAAGAGAGAATCAATCTAACTCAATACAGCCTAAAGAATAGCTGCTGAGGTACAGAAATTGTAAAGTTTCAGAACTAACCTTAGCTCAGCTGCAATCACTTGATATATTATTGAAAACAGCAATGATAAAATTAGAAAGATGAGAACTTTTGGGGCATAAATTTAAATATCTAGGGTTTTACACCGTCTTCGTCTCCACCAAGATCAAGCCTTTCCCTCCTTCTGTCTAACCTTCTCTCTCTCCTCTTCTCCAGTTTCGTGATGGGGAAATTCATAAAATAACAGAATAATAAATAAATAAGAACAAGGAAAAATAGAAAATGGACGTCAAATAAACGGAAGAGGATAAGATCGGACTGTAGATTACCCGGTCTTGCCAGCTGGCACTTTCCTTCAATTTCCCATGCATCTTTTCGTTATTTATTTATTATGATTATTATATTCAGGAGGGGAGGTGGTTAACTTTCAGCAGGAAGCAGCAGCGATGTAGCAGGAGCTTGAGTGGCTGCGTTTGGGTCCATCGAGGTGAGACAACGAAACGGATATCGACTTCGTGATGCGGCAGTGGTGGTGAGCTGCAGGAGCTGCGGTTTGGAAGAAGAGGGATGCAAGGATCCAAGGCTCGTATAATGTTAAAGATAATTTTATTAAGTATTTTTACATTTTATTTTTTATTAAAGTTAATTACTTAAATAGTTACTCATATTTGACAATTGTGCAGAATAGTTATACATCTTTTTTTCCATTGTGATTAATTGGTTACTCCGTCATTAGCCGTTACTCTTTTCCGTTAATTATTTTTTAAAACATATTTTTGGTTTTACAAATGACTATTATACCATCAATATGTATTATGAGTTGCTCTTTTTGCTATTCTTCATTCCCTCCAGCAGCACTCAATCATCTCCTCCAACAACACTCAATCTTCATCCTCTTATGAGTTGTTCGAGTTCGGAATTTCTCCATGATTCACTTTATGATTTGACTCGGGTGTATAAACTACTTCTGCATCATCATCAACTTGAATCAAAAACACCACAATTTAGCTTGAAAAACACATTTTCCCCTCAAAATCAAGAAGATCTTTGAACCTGTTCCACATACTCACTCTAACAAGAGAACAACGCTTCCCACTTACAGAAGGAAAACAACACTGAGGGATTTTTATGGTGTTCATATTTTTTTCTTCCAAATTAAGAAGAAAAAAAGTTTTCATTTTTCGTAGTACTAATTCTGATTTGAAAGAATTGGAGAATATTTGAACCAAGACATTTCCTGCCAAGAAGAACGCAAATGCTAATGGAAATTCATTATCGATTTCGAGAGAGAAGATGAGTGCATTATCTCCTTAGGGCCATGCACCAAGATGGCTTTGCTGAATTGCTACCACAAAATGTGTATAAAATGCTACCGCAATTGGTGATTGAAAAAAAAAATCAGAAATTCCTTTAAACTGGGACGAACCATTCTTAATCTTGATATCCAATTTGGCTTATACAGGAACTTGAAATCAAAGTCGTGTCCATTTTGTCGTGTAAGCTTGAAGAGGGTGAAGTCGGCGGACGGGTGCTGACATGTGACGATGATGTGGTCGACCCAGAGACAGTTTTCAAGCAAGATTTGTGGACTCACCTCTAGTCGAAAGTTAAGACCGTACTTCCACGCTCACGCCATTACAATCTTCACCAATTAGCCTCTCAAACACTTCATGCTGAAGCCAAACTCTTAAGGAAGAATGGTTAAATGTGAAGTCGAGTTCAGCGAATTCAAGATCAATTTTGCGCAGAAAACGACCATCAAAGGTCAAGCATTGGTAGATTTCATAGTGGAAAGTACCGACAATTGTCTAGCATAAGCAGAAAATCGGCAAAGTCAGTCAGAAGATACAAGCAAAGGCTGGAAACACTATACTGATGGATCCTCTTCAAGAGTAGGCTCGGGGCAGGATTAATTCTCATCCCCCCTGAGGGTGAGCCCTTAAAGTATGCGATCGCCCTTACTTTTAAGGCGACCAACAAGGACGCCGAATATGAAGCTCTTATCACTGGACTACGACTCGCTAAAGGAATGGGCATAACGTCACTCAAGGCAAAAAGCAACTCTGAGCTAATTGTCAACCAAATCAATGGCACTTATGAGGCAAAGGGGAAAATATGAAAAAGTACCTCGAGATTGCTAAAAAACTCATCGCCGAAATCCGAACTTTCGCGGTTGAGTCTATTCCTCACCAAGACAACCAGCTAGCTGACTCTCTGAGCAAACTGACGTTCGGGGGAACAAAAATACATGATGTGCAATTTCTGGAACAAGCTCTATACTCGTTCCTCGAAAACCGAGGAGAAGTCTTCAACATTCAAGGGCAAGACAACTGGATGACTCCATTCCATAACTTCATGATAGAAGGAATACTGCCAGAAGACGAAGGCGGGTCCACGAAAATAAGTCGTCTATCCACAAGTTATCTTCTCATATATGGAGAGCTATATAGGCGAAGATATTCAACTCCCTATCTAAGGTGCATCTCTCATCCTGAGACAAAAAGTTCTCCGTGAAGCTCACGAAGGAGTCGTTGCATGCCATGAAGGTGCACGCTCATTAACGCGCAAAATCTTCAGACTAGGCTATTACTGGTCAACCTTGAGCAAAGACACAGCGAAATTAACAAAAAAGTGTGCGACTTGTCAACAGTTCGCACCGCGATCCGATCGACCACCAACGCTGCTATCCCCAATGGCGGGTGCCTGGACTTTTGTCCAATGGGGAATAGACATCTTGGACCCCTTTCCCATCAGCACTGGGCAAAGAACCCACATTATCGTGGCGATCGACTACTTTACCAAGTGGATAGAGGCGAAAGCATTGACCTCCATGACTGAATTTCAAGTGATCAAGTTATTGAAAATCCACATATTTTCGCGGTTTGGCGTCCCCAAAATATTCATAAGCGATAATGGTCCACAGTTCGTGGGAAAATAACTCAAGTGGCTCTGCGAAGAATACCATATGATTCGGCTCGGTACACCATCCTCAAACGAATGGACAAGCCGAAGCCGGCAACAAAGTTGTCCTGGCATGACTCAAAAATCGAGTTCAAGCCTTCAAAGGAAACTGGGTAAAAGAGCGGGATAATGTATTGTGTGCTGTTCGAACGACACCCAAAATAGCAACGGGGGAAACACCCTTCAGTTTAGTGTACGGATCGGAAGTAGTAGCACCCACCGAAATAGCAGTGTCTACCCACAAGATCCTACACTTTAATACTAAAGCGAATGAAATTGAGCGCAGAACAGACCTCGATCTTGCAGAAGAAAATCGATGGCGATCAGACAATGCCCAAGCTAAAATGCAACTAGCGACCGCTCGATACTTCAACAGAAAGGTTAGTGCTCGCCAATTTTTCGTGGGGGGGTATTGTTATGCGAAGGAATGAATTCACAAAATTGGACAACCAAAACAAACTCTCAGCTAAATGGGAGGGTCCATATAAAGTAGTTGAGATCGCCGCGTCCTACTACAACAGAAGGTGTAAGGCTACCTCGTCCATATAACTTCGAACATTAAAGGAGGTTTTATGCATAGATTGTAATCAAAATGTTATGTCAATAAAACAAATCATTCCTTCATACAAAGCATAGTCACTCGAACCAAAACGAAAAGTCCCACAGAAGGGGAAAAGACCTGATATCAAAATCGGGGGAAAGACCTAAAGTCAAAATTAGGCGAAAGACCTAACCAAAAAGTTAGGCAAAAGACTTGATATCAAAATGGGGAGAAAGACCTAACGCGGAAGTTAGGTAAAAGACATGATAACAAAATCGTCCGAAAGACCTAACTTGAAAGTTAGGCAAAGACCTGATAGCAAAATCAGGCAAAGACCTGATAACAAAATCAGGCAAAAGACCTAATGTAAAAATTAGGTGAAATACCTGAGATCAAAATCGGGTGAAATACCTAATTTTAAAATTAGGCGAAAGACCTGAGGTCAAAATCAGGCAAAAGACCTGATATCAAAATTGGGCGAAAGAGCTAATGTCAAAATTAGGCGAAAAACCTAACGCGAAAGTTAGGCAAAACACCTAATAACAAAATCAGGAAAAAGACCTGATATCAAAATTGGGCGAAAGACCTAATATCAAAATTGGGCGAAAGACCTAATATCAAAATTGGGCCAAAGTCCTAATGTCAAAATTAGGCGATAGACCTAACGCGAAAGTTAGGCAAAAGACTTGATAACAAAATCAGGCAAAAGACCTGACTATTGCCTGTCACCACTGGTCTGTTACCCACGCCACAGCAGCACCCTATGAACTTTGGTAATCAACAACCTGGTAGAAGCAGGGGGCGTGGCCATGGCTTTGGAAATAACAGGCCTCAGTGCCAGTTATGTGGCAAGTTTGGGCACCTTGTGCATCGCTGCTTTCACAGGTTCAATGTGCACTTCACAAGAGTTACAGATCAAGCCTCAAACTCACCCATACCCAGAACTAATATTTCCTCTTATGCTCATGAGATTGACGCCTTCTCCCAGCCACAGCAGACCTCTTCGCCTCAAGTTCAATCTACCTTCAATCAGACAATGTTGTCATGGTATCAGAGCTAAATCAAGCCTGATTTATTACTCAAGTTCTGTTACTTGCTTGAATCAATGGATGATTCTTCACCCGCATTCGCCAACAAGAAAGTTGCGCAGCTTCTTGGAGAAGAAAACTTCCAGTCATGGAAGTAGCATGTTCTGCTGTCTGTTCATGGCTACAACATGGAAAGCCATCTACATGGGATGAATGTAGCTCAATACCTGGAAGAGGAGACAAGAGCAGCAATACCGAACTCAGCATACGCAAAGTTTCTGCAGCAGGATAGCTCACTTGCATCTTGACTACTTGCTTTGGTTTCGTCTCAGGTCAGTAGAAGTTTAATAAGATGTATGTCCGCTGCTTCTATCTGGCAAAAGTTGCATCAAGATTTTTCATTATCATCAACCACTAGGATTATGCATCTGTATGACCGACTTAAAGCTCGAAAGCATGTTCATCAATCTATGCGTGACTATCTAACTGAGATACAAACTACTTGCGGTAGTTTAGCTAGATGTGGGCATCCTATAGAAGAAATGCAGCAAATCTCGATTATTTTAAATGGTGTAAAAGGTCAGTTTGATAATGTTATAGCTATTATACATGCTAGTCAAAATCCATACACCATTGCTTCTGTGAGTTTTGTTTTCCTTGATGCTGAGGCAAGACAGTCCAATTTATTGTTTGATTCAAGTGTGTCTGCGAATGTTGCTGTTGTTAAGTTGTCTGTATATGCTAAATTTGGCCAAGCTTATGAGGAAGGTAGTTCAGGGGTGAAGGATGGTATATATGTGTTGTCTGTCACTACTGGTCTGTTACCCACGCCACAGCAACACCCTATTAACTTTGGTAATCAGCAACCTGGTAGAAGCAGGGGGCATGGTCGTGACTTTGGCAATAACAGACCTCAGTGCTAGTTATGTGGCAAGTTTGGGCACCTTGTGCATCGCTGCTTTTACAGGTTCAATGTGCACTTCACAGGAGTTACAGATCCAGCCTCAAACTCAGCCACACCCACAACTAATCTTGCCTCTTATGATTATGAGATTGACTCCTTCTCCCAGCCACAAAAGCAGACCTCTTCGCCTCAAGCTCAATACCCACCTCAATCCACCTTCAATTTGACAATGTTATCACTCACAACTAAATCGGGTGAAAGACCTAACGCGAAAGTTAGGCGAAAGACCTGAGATCAAAATCAGGTCGAAGACCTGATATAAAAGGCGAACGAACCGTTAAAGTAATAGTTCCCTTATAAGTTGGGCAAAAACTAAGACTTGATACACAAAGCAAACTAACCCATATAGAGGGTAACAACTCCTTTACAAGTCAAGCACAAAAAGGTGGGCGAACGAATCTAAGGCGACCACTTACTAAAAGGCGAGTGAGTCTTGGGTAACATTTCCCCACGATTAGGCGAACACTCCAAAGGAATCCCATATTCTCTAGTGTGTTCTCTTCCCCTTCGGTGTTTGCCCCTACCAGAAGTCCGCTATTAGAGCATCAATTTCCGAGCACCAGGTTTTAGGTAGGCGGAAGACTATTATTACATACGTGGGTATCACTATAATAATCGCCTTAATGAGTACCTACTTCCCGGCTTGGTTTAACGTTTTCGGCCTCCATCCTCCCAAATTGTCCCTGATTTTCGACTTTAGAGATCCTAGTGCCTCCGTTTTAGACCTTCCCCAGACTGATGGTAAACCTAAGTACTTTCCCGGGTCACCCGTGCTCTTTATGTGTAGGGCAGCCTCCACCTGTTGCTTTCCATGCGGTTCAGACCCCTTGTTGAAATATAGGTTGATTTGTCTCTGTTTATCTATTAACCTGATACCTGGCAGTACAAGTCCAAGATGATCCAAAGACCTCTAGCATTATCTGGTGTATCTTTTATGAAAAATAGGTTGTCGTGTACAACGAACAAATGGTGTAGCTCTGGGCACTGTCTCCTTAGGATGATCCCCTGAATGGTTTCCTCTCTCGATGCCCTTTCCATTCTTCATGATAAGACATCCGCTAGTAGGATGAAGAGGTATGGTGAAAGGGGATCACCTTGTCTGATACCTCGCGTTGTTGTTATGGCCTGTGTTCGTTCCCCATTGACCACCACTTGGTAGGTGGTTGTTGATATGCATTCTCTAATCCATCTCTACCACTTTTCCGCAAATCCTCGCTTTCTTAATGTGGCGATTAGGAATTCCCATTCCACTCTGTCATACGCCTTTTGCATATCTATCTTCAGTGCACATTCTATCCTGTTTTCGCTTCGGTTCATGTTCAGGTGGTGGAAAACTTCACGGGCGACCATGATGTTATCATGTATGTGTCTACCTGATACAAATGCACTCTGAAAAGGGATGATAAGCTCTGACATATAAATCTTTAAACAGTTCACCAGCACTTTGGATATGATTTTATACATGAAATTACAACAGCTTATTGGCCTAAAATCTGTGGGTCTCATCGGGTTTGGCACTTTTGGAATCAACACTATATCAGTATTGTTCAGGAGGTTTAGAAGAGTACATGTTCTGAAGAAAACCTTAACTGCGATGATGACGTCTGCCACCACGATGTTCCAGTTCTTTTGATAAAAAAAACTCGGGAAACCGTTTGGACCCGACGCGCGAGATCATCCAAGTTGGTATGTGGTCGCCCTTATCTCCATATCTGTCACCTCCTGTGTCAATTTTTCATTAATCTCGGGGGTTATCTGGTTTGGAATATGCCGAAGGAACTCATCCCCCGACTCGGTTTGCTCCGCTGTGAACATGTTACCAAATTATCGATATAGCTCATCGGTTATTCTCCCTTCCTCATCTATCCACTTCCCGTTGGTACCCCTTAGTCGGCATATTTGATTGTGTCTCCTTCTTGCTATTGTGGTATGGTGGAAAAAGGTAGTGTTCCGATCACCATCCTTAAGCCATTTTACCCTTGACCGTTGTTTCCAATAGGTCTCCTCCCTCGTCCAAAGGCTTCTAAGTTTTCCTTTTAAACGTTTCTCATATTGGACCGCACCATCATTCATTACCCCTTGCATGGTTCTCCTTTGAGCATCCTTCGTTTTTGCGATCTCGTGCATGTTATTGCCGAAATAGCCCTTACTCCACTTAGTGAGCTTGATTCGGCATTTGTGTAGTTTCTTATACACGGCTTGGATTTCTCTTCCCATTGTTGGTCTCTTCCACGCTTCTTGGATTACCTCCTTACATTCCGGGTTTTCAAGCCACATTGTCTCAAACTTGAAGCGTCTTCTTGCCCTCTTCCGTGGTTGTTTGAGTTGGACCACCATTGGTGTATGGTCCGACCCAATGGCTAGTTCGTTAATGCATCTTCCTTGTTGGTGATGGGCTGCCCACTCCGTGTTTATCAACACACGGTCTAGGCGTTTGCTTATCATTTCCACTCCACCTCGGTTATTGCACCATGTGAAGGTGTTCCCATTAGCTAACAAATCCTCCATTTCTAGATCCCCAATCAATGACTTGAACTCATCCATTTTTCTTTGGGATTTCCTCCTCCCACTTTGTTTTTCATTTGGTTGACATATGGTGTTGAAATCGCCTAAAACCATCAATCCTCCCCGCCTTCCCCTTCACAAATTCCAAAGTACATTCCATTGTTATGTCCGTTCACGAGCCTCCATGCTTGCGTATACCCATGTTACATATGTTAGAGATGTTTGGTTATCTATGTATACCTCACAATCCAGGCAATGTGGATCGGCATGCAGCACCGAAACCCTCGTGTCCGACTTCCACTACAATGCTAGCCCCCCGGACGTACCATTCGGGCTAACATATTGTGTATTATCCATCTCCATATTTGTGCGTATCCTCTCATAGTAGGTATCCTCATTCTTGGTTTCCATTAAAAAAATAATGTTTGGGCGATACATTTTGTTGAAGTCTTGTAGGTGTTGAATTGTCAAGGCAGACCCCAAACCCTGACAATTCCATGAAATGGCACTCATTGATCACCCGTGGCTGTTTCGGGACAGCCACCAGGACCCGTCGATTGTTCCTTCCCTTCTTCTTGTGCCCTTGTATCATTCAGCCTCTTCATTGATATTTTATTACTATTTGGGTTTGTCATGTTTGCTCTTCGCCTTGGGCTCTTACAAACCCTTGACTCCCTTGACTCGGTCCCCCCATGGCTGCCCTTAGTCTCTTAGACTCGGGTTGTTCCTCCATGTCCTCCCCTATTCGTTTGAGTGTCATCTTGTCCAGGTAGGGACTCAATCCGGATGTTGGGTTTCGTATAATGGTGTTGGGTGAGTTGGGGGTGTATCGGGTGGATTCTCCACAATGTACATTTGGTTTGGTAAGGTGAGCCTGGTCGGGTGGGGTTGGGTTGGGTCGGTTAGGTGATGTTGGGTTGGAGTATCGGGTAGGTATATGATCACGGGTTGTGTTGTTTGCGTGGGGCATTCAGTTGGCTGGGGTAGTGGGTTCGTGGCTAAGGAGGCTCGGTGTGTGTAGGTGGGGTTAGTCGGTGTGGGTTGGTATGTAATGTTGGGTTGGTATGTGAGTAAATGTTGGATTGGTTCTGTATTGGTGTTGGTGAGTGGTAGGCTTAGTTACACTCAGTTTGGCTTGGGTGTGGTCCGAATGGGTATTGGTTTGGGTATTGGTTTGTGTATTGGCTCGGGTAATGGTGGTTGGGGGGCTCAGCCTTGGCTACCATGGAGGATTAGGGCTCTTGTGTTGGGAAGTTCTTCATGTGCAAGTTCGGTTGCCCCTTGGACATAGGCTGCCTCGGTCTCCATTGGTTCGGCGTTCATGGTTTCACTCGGTTGATGATTGGGTGGCTCCTTATCATACTTGGACTCGGCATTAGTGTCTCCTTATTGCCCCCATGTATGTGCCTTGCCACGGTTCCTTTCCCGTACCTCCGCCATTATGTAAAACCATGATCTCCTTCCACCCTGTCGTTCTTGTGATCCATTCCCTTCGTCCCCTCCCACGGTTTGTCGCACCGTAGCTTGTTTTGGTCTCACCCCCACAAGCCATGGTCCATACATTGGCACGCTCTGATCGTGCTCCCCAAATTGAACCTCTGATTTGCATGCTTGGGTTGTGTGCCCTAGCATGCCACACCCATAGCAGTAATCAGATAACCTCTCGTATTTAACTGATGCCCATTTATCCCATCCTTGGTTTATTCCCATCCACTTCAACACGTATCCTCATATAATTGCGACTTATCCTCCCTACATGCTTTTCAATCTCTAGGCAATTTCCTATCATCTTCCCTATCTTCCAAGCATTAGCATCACTAAATTTCTCACAAGCTAGATCATGTATTTGTATCCAAAAGATTACCTTTTGGAAATCTACCTCCTACACACCCACACTCGGATCCCATCTCTTGATATTCAAAATATGACCATTCACTGACCACGGGGATCTGTCTAAAATCTGGATTGCATCTTCTTGTCGTTCGAAGTCAAACAACATTATTCCCTCCTCCAATTCATATATTGTAACCTTCCCATATCGTGCCCAGCCCGACCGGAGCACCCCACTGATTGTGTTCGGTTGGATCATCTTTTGCGAGAGTACCTTCCCCACATATCATTCCTCATTTTGGACATGTTGGATTGAGTCTAGGTCGATGGCTTGTACCCCGGGTTTGTTCGGGACTCCAGAACTGGAACCGATATGCATCTTCTCTGTGGGTTCAGCGCTTTCACCTCGGGTGGCAACTTCCTTCAAGAACAAGTGAAAAATAGGGTGATCAAATAAGGCAATGAGTGTAGTGAAAACGATGATCCGATGGTTCGGCCGAATAGAGCAGCTGGGCTTGATTATGCTGTTGTTCGTGCCCCCTTTGTGTATGGTTCCTCCTCGTTGTGAAGAAGCTTTGGCGAGCTGCGTCACTAGCGTCAATTGGGCAGACACTTTTCTTGTCAACTTTGAAACCGTGTCAACCTAAGCTCGTCCTCACTTGCTCCGTTCTGTTTTCTTATTGCTTGGAACTGAGCTTGGTTGCAAGAAATTTTCTAGACACCGACTAGCAACGTTTTCGTCAGTGTGAGCTGCTGTTTCGTAGACCCAAGGATGCTTCCAGCTGAGCTTGACGTTTGGAGGAGAACTAGTGGAGCCTGCGTTGGTGGCTTCGCCGGCCAGCCGATGAAACCACTTGAAACCGTGCCCAACTGTGTCGTGAGCTGTTGTTTTGTTCCGAAGCTTCAGTTTTCATGGAGATGTCACCTCCGCTCGAGTATTCTTCTGTGATTGGCCAATTGAAGATTCACAATAAATGCCAAGTGGTGAAGACATCCAATTGGATTGCTGCCAAAACCTGTCACGAGGGTAACCCTAAGATTTTTTTGGGGGGGATTCTCAGAAAGGGGGGAGACGCGCGTGGCTTCACTGCGAGGATTTACAGATTGCTCAACGGACAAAGTTTATAAAAACAATGTGGATCTAAATGATTGGGTTACCCGACCCCTACTCCATCTTTTATTATTAATAGCAAAAGATTGCAATGTTTGAACTTCATTGAGTTTTTATCACATTTTTCTTTGATTTTCGGTAAAATAAAATACTAAGTTGAGCAAAAAAAACTAAATTTATTTTAAAAAATAATAAATAAATGTAACTTACTTAAAACTATGTCGTTTCATGACATGTATAACCTATAAATAAAACAGTTTTTTTGGCCAATAAATAAGACATTTGACTTCTTACTTTTAACATAGTGTCTGTTGTTTTTGCATTTGTCACAGCTTCCTTTCTCTGTAGAACACCAAAGCCAAGACAGAGATTTCTGATGATAGATTAAAGAAGAGAAAATCAAAAGACCCATTGTAAACCAGTGCAGAGGATCACCAGTATTACAATATGATCGTTCTGTATTTCATTCTAAAGAAGGTTCTATTTGTAGCAGCTACATCAGAAATAATCTAACAGAAATATTATCAATAATACTACTTAAGTCCCTATCTTTATTATACTTAATAATTATGCCCTTTATACTTTTACACACACACCTTAATAAAATAATCCGATTGAATCACCATTATACTCTATTATTCTTCTTCTTCTCCGTTTCTTGTTTCTTCGACTGGTTCTCCCTCTGCTGCATATTTGTTCCAGTCTGACTAATAGTGAAAATATTTTTCATTCCAAACCGATGTAGAACAAAATGGTGTTGATTCTTGCTTAAGGCCTTTGTAAGAAGATCAGCGGACTGCAAACTCGATGGAATATGAGTTGTAATAATCGTATTATCCTTGATCCGATCACGAACAAAGTGACAATCAATCTCGATGTGCTTGGTACGTTCGTGAAACATAGGATTGTTGGCAATCTGAAGAGAAGACTTATTGTCATAGTGAAGAATAGCCGGTTCAGTCTGAGGAAATCCAAGTTCGGTGAGAAGACCACAAATCCAAATTACTTCACCTACAACAAAACCAATTGAACGGTATTCTGCTTCAGCCGAGGATTTAGTCACAGTTGGCTGCTTCTTAACCTTCCACGAAACCATGGCATTCCCAAGCTTGACACAATATTCGCTAAGAGAACGACAGGTGAATGGACAAGCAGCCCAATCTCTGTCCTAATACACAGTAATCCCAGCAATAGAAGCAGCGGGATAGAAGATACTTTGACCTGGGAAAAGTTTGGTATACCGAAGAAAACGTAAAGCAACGACAAAATGTGATTTCTTCGGTTGATGCATAAATTGACTTAAACGTTGAACTATATAAGCAATATCGGGCCTTGTCATGGTGAGGTAGATTAGATGACCAACAAGTCTTTTATATGAGTCGCCATCATCCAGAACTGAATCAGTTTCATTCAACTGAAATACTCAGTCATATTCTGCAGGAGTAAGGCCTAAATTTTGCTCCATATGTGTATGACACGTTTGGCAGCTGTAAGACAGAATCATTGATGAGATCAAGTGCGTATTTATGATGATTAAGGACAATACCAAGAGAAAACCGAACAACCTTTATGCCTAAAAAATATCGTAAGATGCCCAAGTCCTTCAACTTAAAGTTCTGTGTTAAAACAGACTTTAAATGTGTGATCATGCCCTCGTCAGAACCAGTAATAAGGAGATCATCAACGTACAGAAGAAGATAAACCCAATGATTATAATTTCCTTTAGTAAAAAGAGAATAATCATATTGGCTTTGTGAGTAACCAGCTGCAAGAAGAGCATAAGTAAACTTCAGATTCCATTGTCTCGAAACTTGTTTCATGCCATATAACGACTTGTGAAGATGACAAACTAAGGATTTGTCTGAACTAGAAAACCCCTGGGGTAATTGCATATATACTTCCTCATCAAGATCACCTTGTAAGAAAGCGTTACTGACATCCATTTGATAAATGGACCAGCCAAAAGATGCAGCCCAAGCAAGAATCACACACACAGTAACAATCTTAGTGACGGGTGAAAACGTCTCGGTAAAGTCCATGCCTTACTTTTGAGTATACCCCTTAGCAACTAAACGTGCTTTGTAGCGTTCAATACCCCCATCCGAATTGTATTTGATCCAAAAAAAACATTTGCAGCCAATGGTACATTTATTAGGCGGTAAATGTACAAGAGACCAAATGTGATTGTCCTCGGGGAAAAGTAGGAAATTGCACCCGGATGTTTGCACCTATTGGTAAATGCACCCATGATGTTTGTTATTACACCCGGATGTTTGCGTTTGTTGGTCATTGGACCTTTTCGTCCATTCTGAAACGTTTTCCGTTAAATTAGGTTCACGTGGTTGTCATGTGCCTGACTCATAAATGTTTATCTCTTCCCTTCTTCATTTCTTTTCTCCCTAAATGTTACGTAATGATGATGGGTGATTTTTTTATGGATCCAGAACGCAAAGATGAGCGAGAGCAGGGGGTTCCAGCTAGGACGATTGGGGCTTTAAGTTTATCAGTCGTGTCGTCCGTCTCCATTGTCATCTGCAACAAGGCGCTTAATAGCACCCTTGGCTTCACTTTTGGTCAGTTATTCTTCGTTTCTTGATTGAATCCTTCATTTCTTCAGGAATCATAGATCCAGCTTATAATTCTTAAGCTGCTTTGAGTGGTTAATAATGCTTGAGCACATTCCTGGTGTCTCTCTTGCACCTCTTCATCTATTCTTGAATCTTGACTCATTAATGTGTAGATACTGAGTGTCTTACTACTACATATTCTTGAACAAAATTCATGTCCTGTTTTCCTTGAGGTTTCTTTATAGTTCCTAATATATCACTATTCCCACGTATTTAACCCATGTTTTCCTTTTTATGGGGAGTCAAGCAAATAATCCATACAAAATGCTCCCACTTTAGTTTGTCCAATCTTTGATCCACTTTTCAACTTTTGTATAGGAGGTTAATTTAAGTGGATTTCTATCACGTGTAATTTGGATAATCTTTTCAGTTGCAAAAGATCATTCATTTTTAGACAGACATGCACCTTTTAGGTGCTTCATCTCTAAAACAATATGCCTTAAATTTCATGTTGTTTCTGTATAGTAACCTGCTTATCAGTTCAGACTCTTAATGATTCTGCTGTGTTCGACAGCCACAACTGTTTCATTTTGGATTATATAAATTGGGTTGATGAATTATTTCTTTTTGCAGACACAAGACAGCGAAACAGATCCTTTGATTGGTGCGGAGAATGGTTCTGCAGTGTTAGACGATAATGTCAGTTTTAAATCCCCGGTATGGAACTCAAATAAGGACTTTCAGGCTAAAGCCTCAGAGATTTAACGTTTGAGAAGTTTTCAAATGGGGGAGAGAGTCGAACTGAATATGCCTATGGGAAGAAAGCAAGAATCAGTTTCCAAAGAAGGTGATGAAATGTCAAAAGGGTAAACATGTCTTTTTACATTGCATTCTTTCAAAAAAAACGTTCGCACATGATTCGTGACACTTAACGGGTATAATTAACGTTTGGTCCAATTACCAACAAATTCAAACATACGGGTGTCATAACATACATCAAAAAACATATGGGTCCAATTACAAAAAAAAACATTCGGGTGCATTTACCTACTTTTCCCATTGTTCTCGAGAGCCTTGATCTCATCCTGCATTGCCTTGATCCAGCGAATATCAGAAGAAGCCTCAGCAAATGTATTTGGCTATGTATTATTGGTGATAGAACCAAGATAACATCTGTAATTGGAATTGAGTCCTGCATAGCTTAGGTAATTGGCAATGGGATAAGGTATGAATGAGGTCTGAGTAGTCATGACGAAATCGTCAAGCCAAGCAGGACGAACAACCTCTCTGGAGCTACGACGAGGTATCAAGGGTTTTGAAACATCTTGTACTGAAATATCCAGAACTGATGAATTTCCATTAACAACATCATCCATGGCATTTTCAATAGCAGCATCCTCATCAAACGTATCATCTTGTACAGGAACTGGCGAAGGAATTGATTCGGTGTGATCTGGTGCTGGTGCAGATTCTGGTGCTGGTGCTGATGCAGAATCTGGTGCTGGTGCAGAATCTGACTCATGAAACAGAGGAACAACATCTGGTGTTGGTGATGATGCTGGTATGGGAACAAAGTCATCAATATGGTCGAATGAAGGAGCAGTGGAATCAGAAGTTTGCACTGGAGTAATAGAAAAATGCAAAGAATCCGCTCTTGACATTGTGAAAGGAAACACTGATTCACTAAATTGGACATCTCTGCTTGTGCAAAAAAATAGAATCTGAAATTCTGAGCAATCTGTAGCCTTTCTGTGATGAAGAATATCCCATGAAAATCGCAGGAATAGCCCGAGCATCAAACTTATCAGTCACTCCTACCATGGTCTATACAAAGGCAACCAAAAACTCGAAAATGAGAATAGGAAGGAGGAACACCATATAATAACTCAAACAGAGTCTTACCCTTCAAAACAGCAGTAGGCATAATGTTGATTATATAACATGAGACTAGAACACAACATCCCCAATACTTCGCAGGAACAGACTTTTAATATTGAATTTTGAAGACCTTACTTTGTATATATGAATTTGTATATGTATCTGCTTTAAAGCGTATATGAGTTTGTCTTTAACGGATCCCGTGTCTGAACAACTCTATACGTTTTGACATGATTAAGGACTTATACGTTTAGACACGAGACATGTTTAGGCACGTTTAAGATTTATCCGTTTAGACACTACACGATTAGACACGACACGACTCGATTGCCCCCCCCTACGAGCGCTAGAAGACTAAGGATAGCATCCATAACTTGACTTATCATTTGAAGTTCTTCTTTGACACTACAAAAACAAATGTATGGATCTTGAGTGTGTAATACTCTATTTAGTATACGTTTCTTATATCCCTACTCTTAGATTTATGCACTCTATTTCTCAGCGAGAGATCTATTTATATTGTTATAATCAATGTAGTTTAGAAGTGGGTGTACAACCTAAACACATTAAAAATCTTACGTTATTTTCCATATTCACAAAACTCGAATGGGTTAGGAAGTAGAAGAACTACAAGAATATTGACCTACAGAGACAGTCAATAATCGTTGATAGGAGCACTGTTGCTACTGCTAATACGTTGCGTCAACGAAATCTTCGTGTCAATAGGCCCCGTGGATAAAGGTTTCCACGACGACAATATGCCGACACTAAAGGTCTTCCGTTGCTGGAATGAACAATAATTTTAACCATTAGCATCGCCAATATGCCGACGACGTTTACACGTAATTATCGTCAACGTTTGTTGGAGGGTAATGAAGGTGTTTTGTTTCGACATTACTCAGAAGTAAAATGAAACGTATTAGTGTTAGTGTATTTTGGTCACTATTTCATTGTATATTGCATCACATGTCGTTGAGGCAATATACATTATTGAACTACAAAATTTCTGTGAAAGTAATTACACGTAATAAGCAAGGAATTGTTTTTGATGGACAAAACGTTAGAGCCCGTCATAAGTAATCTGTCGATGCACGTAAACATTTACTAAATATTACCCTGTACCTCATAATACAATGATAATCTCGCTTTTTAGCTACCAAAATAGTTGTTACTATAGATTAGGATGTGTGGCTTCCTAGTTGTTGCGGTTAAATGGTATGTGCAACATCGTTTACAGATAGTAGTACATTCCTTCATAACTCCTTTCGTTTCGATGCAAATGCATCTGTTTTAGTAGTTTTTAATTGTCTGAGAATTTTTTGATGTCCATTCTCTTATGCACACAACACATACCCAAACTGAGAATACATAACGAACATCTCCTATGAAGAATCATTTCCAAACATCTGAATTTATAGCCAAGCATCTCAAAAAAATGTATGTCGACATTTCGAAAACACAAAACAGATGACAAGCTACCACTGACATCAAATCCAAAACACAACTGTCTACCATTAGTTCCAAAACAAAAAAACACTGACATCTACAACACATGGTCTACCATTGGACATATCTACTAAGCAGGAGTATTTACAACTTATCTCCACGGTTCATGCATTTGGATATGCAAACATAGAAATCACATCATTCATTGTAGTATCATATAATAGAATATACCATAAAATTACTAAATGTATGTACACAATACAATTACTTCATTACTATACCTTGAGTTTCTGAATCATCGGGTAAAGCACAGTTGGCTTGCATTTCACTTCTCATGACCGCCATATAGCGTTGAAATGCCTCAATGTTTGCACAGTACTCCAAAAGCTTTTCACGGAGTTTCTCCGTTTCGGATCTTGCCCTAGGCAACTCTACCATTGCTTGCTTAAATTGCTCACTTTCCATCATCTGTGCAATTTTTGATACACGACTTTGACAACGCTCAGACTTGCGAACTTACTCATACAATGCATCCTTGTCAACAGGAGCATCCTCCTTCACTGACAACTGAGCAACCCTCTCCTCAACTTGTTCCTATTTGGCACACAGTGTGACGAGACAATAAGGGACCAATTAGACTTAATCTACTTCAGCTGTGAAAATCGCAAAGGCATTAGTACTTACCAAAATTGATATGGTTTTAGCATCCAGTGGCACACCTTTCGTGTCCACATGGTTCTTCCGAAACATATGATACTCCCCAGGATGTACCCTATTCTTCTTCTCAATCTACAAAGGGTAACAAATACTTGTTCAAAAGCAGACAACTCTTTATTCAATATAATAAGTAAATGTTAGGATTACATTTTCATGCTCTCTCTTCGCAAAGGAGGAAGTGCCAGCGGTATGCCTCATGACTTGGTGAGTTTTGTTATCTTTGTTCCGCTCGCTCTTTCTTTACCTTCAAACATTAGGTTACAACAAGTTCAATGATTAGCTATAAGAAATTGAGCACTCATGAATTCTGGAAAACATACAAATTTTGAATAAGGCACCAACCTTAAACTCGTCAGAGCTGAACCAATTAACAAGCCACACTCAATCCTCTTTCACCACGTCCGAAGGAATGTTTTATATCATTTCTTCATTGGTAAGGTACTTGTCAAAGTACATTCTTTTAAGATTCGCCCTATAGTTTCCGTACTTTTCTCTAAGCGTACAGATGATCAACTATTTCAGGTTGTTGTCATCCGGTACCACAACGCAATCAAAAAAAGTCTTCCTCACTTAGGCATGCATAATTTCGGGACACTAAGACAATGTTATGACAGATAACTCCAAGAAGGTGAGTGATTCACTTTGTAAAATAATCGATTGTGCTACTCAATAGTAGGACTATTATTAGTGTATGAGGTTATATTTAAATTCTTAGTGTCAGGAAAGTTATCACTAGGGGATGGAGGGACTAAGGATATATTATCAAATGGGGTACACATGGTTGCTTTAAATGGTTGAAAGAAGGGTGCAGGAGTAATAGTGTTCTTGACTGCGGATGACTGCATAAAGGGGCCTTTTGACTCAGGAAACGGAAACACAAACTCTTGAAACTTAACATGCCTAGAAACATAAACACAACCCGATGCATCAAGAAACTTGTACCCATGTTAATTAGAGCAGTAACCCAGAAATACACAAGGGGCAGAACGAAAGTCCAACTTATGCTTATTATATGTTCTAAGTAGAGGAAAATACAAACAACCAAACACCCTTAGAAAGTTATAGTCACGTGGTTTATGAAATAATTTTTCATGAGGAGGGAAGTCTGTTAATAAGGAATACTGCAGTGAATAATGCATCACTCCAGTATTGTTTTGGAAGTGAAACTTGTTTCGTGAGGGTGAGACTCATCTCCATAATGTGACAATGTTTTCTTTCAATTATACCATTCTTCTTTGAGGTATCAGGACAGGTAAATCTATGAGCAATTCCGAACTGAGAGAGGTAATTAGCAAGAGGTTTAAACTCACCTCCACCATTAGTTTGAATGTCATTTAATGAACAACCAATATGTGTTTCAATAGCCTTATGAAATTGAGAAAATATCTTAGCAACATCACTTTTCTTTTGAAGAAAATAGATCCAGGAAAACCGAGTACAAACATCAATTGTGCAATAGATGGTTGAATATTCCACACAACTGACATTAAGACTTGTTGGTGTTATTTCCAAATCCTCTACCTCATCCATACCCTGTGGAATTAGCTTGATACTCAAGAGTAATATGTTGTTATTGTTGTCCAGTGTTAGTGGGCCAAGATTGCCCTGAATCCAGTATGCCTATACTTGTTGTGGTTTGAGCATCACTAACTGGTTTTACTACAATATTTGCAACAGATATAAAGTTGTCAAACATTATTACTTTTTGCCTAGCTTCAACATCTAGAAGAACCAAACTTATGTATGCAAGATGATAGGGATTTCTACTAGCATGTATTACAGAAATAATACTATCATACTGTCCCTTAACGCCATTAAGAATGATAGATATTTGTTGCATCTCTACTATAGGATGTGCACAGCCAGCAAGACTATCGCAAATCAATTGAATCTCAGCAAGGTATTCCCTCATAGACTGATTAAATAACTTTCTGACTTTCAAACAGTCGTAAAGATTCATTATCCTAGTTGTTGATGAAGACGAGAAATGTTGATGCAGTTTAGTCCAGGTTGATGAAGTTGTCATGCATCCTACCAATCCTTTACTGATTGAAGATGAAACTGATGCAAGTGAGCTACTTGCTGAGTAAACTTTGCATACTCACGATTGATAACCTTGTTACCTTTACCATCATCAATCATATTAGGCACATGAAAAGTGTCGAACAAGTAACCTTCTAAATTGAGTCCACGAACTGCAAGAAGCACCTGTTGCTTCCATGCCTGGAAATTATCCTCTACAGTGAGTTGACATACTCGTTTGTTGAAGAATGACAGTATTGATTCATCCATGACTTGAATCAGAAGGAGGAACAGACTCCTCGACAATAGAGAAGATCGATGAAGCCAAAGTGATGATTTACCGATAGACCGCCTTGACTTCTTCAGAGTAGAGCAGCAACAAGGTGTGTCATAATGGCTCTGATACCATGTCAGTGATATGAGATTACTGCAGATTTTAGAGAATGTGGAAGATGAAGAAATCTTGGATGGCAAGTAACTGAACTGTAAACATAATTTTAGGCTAAACTTTATTGTGTTTTCAATCATCAAAAGTTAACCTATACAACTGATATGATAGCCTTTATATAGGATTGATTATGTACTAACCATGGACCTTCTTGAACATTCTAGTCGCTACAAGAATATCCTATCTAATACATGAAATTCTTTGAACATTCTATAACATTTGAGGTGTGTAAGTTGTTAAAATGTGTTGATCTTGATTATATTCCTTTGTGTCTTCTTGTCCCTTCTTCATATTATTTATACATCCCAACATGCCCGTCTGACCTGAACCCAGCTTGTTTGACCCATAAAAAAACCTATATATACTAATTGAATGAGAAGAACATCATTCTGCACTCTGCGCTGAACGACAGGCACGACTTCCGTCCTCGTGGTCCACACTCCAGACTCAATAACACACAGCACAGATCCATTCTTCAACTCCATGAAGATAGTTAGATTGAAAATTATGTATGCTGTGAGTGCAGTGGGACAAGGTTGAAGATACGTATGCACTGTATTAACTGGGAGCAACTGCTGGAGCCATCTCGGTTAATTTACTATTTTCAGACAGTGTAAAAAACATCCTTCACATCATAATAAACCAAAATTAATCGAGAGGTATATATTCTTAATTCTTCAGCAGGTCGTTAATCATCTCCATATAGTTTCTGGTGCTCTTGAGCTGGTGTGCATTGGATATACAAGGGTGGGTCATCACAATCCATACATTTACTACTTAAATTGTATAGATTGAATCTTATATATGTTGTTCTTTACGTATTTACAGTGGTTTGCATACAAAAACCTCATCTCCAAACCTGACAACTAAAATTCATGGACAACATAGGATATGGAAATCATGTTTGTTTTACCTTCATTTTAGTTCATCAATCCATCTTATTCTATATTTCTTGCAACATGATTTTAAATTTTGGACAGATAAATTCAATAATTCATCATTTTTGTAATATGGTGGTTCAACCCGCCAGGTCAGGTCTGGGTTGACACGTGGGAAGTGGCGGGTCAGGTCGGGTCGACCCACCAGGTTCAGGTTGGCCCGATTTGACAGGTCTATAATTTTATAAGCGTAAAAATGCGGGTGAAGCCTTAGTGCTGAAACCACCAACGCGTAGCCTCAAGAAATTTCATTTCAATTGGAGAAAAGAGTTTGACATCTAGCCTCATCCTTTATTAAAACAAAGCTTGCAAACACATGACGGATGTTTAAATACATAAAGAAGCGTCGACTGACATTGTCTTAGAGAGCGATGGTAATGTACTCAGATGGGTTTTCAACAGTTGGAAGACATCGTCACATTTAAGCATTTACTCAAAAAAATTATTTTCCCTTAGCGCCAGGAAGAAATGCAACGACGTTTCTCCTAATTTTGACAAGAACCTCCCAAAGGCCGAAAAACAACCATTTAACCACTGCACATCTTTATGATAAGTCAACGAATTCATATTTTTGATAGAATCGAGCTTTTCAAGATTAAATTTGATCCCCCCTAGGCTCATCATAAAACTCAAAAATTTACCTAAATTGACGCCAAAAGCACATTTGGCAAGATTCAGACCAAGATTGTAAAGATTCATTCGGGTGAACACCCTCTCGATGGTCAACACATAACTTTAACTTCACTACTATGTCATTAACACAGGCCTCGATGGTGCTTCAAATCATGTTAGGAAACAACTTGTTCACCATCCTCTAATAAGTGGTGCCTGCATTAATGGGTCCAAACGACATCAGTGTGTAGTGATAGATCTCATTGTTTGCGTAGAATATGTATGTGACACATATTTTTCTGCCATTTTAATTGGTTGTTCCCCGAATAGGCATCCATGAAACTCAACAATTAGTGGCATCGACCAACTGGTCAATGTGTGTCAGGGGATAACAATCTTGGGGACATGCCCTTTTCAAATCTTTGAGTCAATGCACATATTCCACTTACCTGTGGACATCTTTACCAGCACTGGATTAGCGATCCATGTTAGGTATCAAACCTCCTTGGCAAAATTGACGTAAACTAGCTTGTCGAATTATCGTGAATGCTCAATTTGTTTCTCTCCACCCATCGCTCTCCTCCTCTAGGTGATAGGTTTGACCAACGAGTTAATTTCAACTCATATGTAATGATGGAGGTGGTCATGCTTTACATGTCGCTGGGGCTACAGGAGATCAACTCTTTGAACCTGATGATCAGGACGGTAAAGGCTTTAGCTTGTGTGTTTAGGGAGTGCCGCTCCTATCCTTATCACCTTTCTACGCCCATCGAGCTTGACTTCAACCAATTCTTCTACGGAGGTAGATCAATGACTATATTTTATCGGATCCTCATATGTTTGAATAACAAGTGTTTTCTTATGGTTACAACGCTTTAAGGGTGTTGACATAACAACTCCTCAAGGTGTTCTGGTCAATTTTTACTTGTCATTCCGTGATGTATTGAAAAATTCATCTTTTGATGGTATATGGAGGTGACGATCTTATGGTGATTCAGAGTCGTCAGCCCTAGAATGAGGTGATATGAGTTGTATGGATGGAGCCTATGGTCCTCCTTTCTTGAAGGGCACAACTAGGGTAGTTTTCCTTCCCAAATTTCTCGTTTCGAATGATGCGACGCCCCCTAAATATTTTGGGTTGAGTTTTCCTCTGGCCTCTATACGTCAATATAATCTTTGACTCTCTTTGCTAGCTTCTCCGGGTTATAGATAGGTGTCACCTTAAAGGTTTGCCTCACAACCTGTCCTTAAGGTCTCATTACCCATATGAAAGCTCGTATGATTTCTCCTTCTATGATGTATTGGTTGATATTGGTAAAAATTTTGTTGAAACGACTGTAATACATGGTTAAGGACTCAATCTCTCTTTGACAGACATCATCTAGGCAACCCACATCTTTAAGGAAATAGCGCTTGCCCATGTGTTGCGTGATGAACTTAATCTTCAGATCAACCCAGGAGAAAACCAATGTCTTAGAAAGGCTTAAAAACCTATAGGTGGCATGCCCGAGAGCATTGCCAGAAATAGAAGCGCAAAATGATTATCGTCGCTAATCCTACCCAAGAGCGAAAACTCATGCTTTTGTATGTGCTGAAGAGGGTCACACTCGCTTGTGTAATATGATATTTGACGGTTCATCACGTCTCGAGGGGTGATTATAGATCTCACGGGTGTTAATGGATGCGACACCCTATTAAGTAGAGTAGGCATGATTGGTCTTTTTTACTCTTTGAGCTTCCAGTTAATCAATTCATTTACCTCATTTCTTATGAGCATCTCTGGTAAGGGAGTAGGCTAGCAGGTTGCTGGGGCGGCACGTTAAACTATAGTGGTGGCGACTCATAGTATGCGTCGACAAATGAGGCATGCTGAAGTGCATTGGAGGGGCAAGCCTGATATCCATAGGAGGGATACTATCCAAAAATTGAGACACCGTGTGAGGCGGAGCCTGGTAATACAAGGAAGGATTCATCAATGGGTACAACCAAGTGTACTATGACGCTATATGCTAGTGGACCCTCTCACTTGGTGTAGAAGTTGCTTCCTATTCTGTGGTGATGTTAGTGGTGAGGGTTATAAGGATAGGCGTGACCCATGGATCGTTGTTCTATTCTATCTAGGAGGTCCTCTAATATTGCAAACAGATGGGGGTGAGAACCATGATGAGGTTGGAACTGCACGGGATTGTTGAGACTATCCCTAGGGTTGCTCTTTTAGTACTTGGGCCCTAACTGCAGGGTCTCATTGGTGGCGCATGGCACTGGCAATCTGGAGGGCACTCCTTTGTTTGGATCCAGGACGGTCCCGCGGGCACTGTCGATAGTTGTACAGTGTGCGGAGGTGACAGATTCATGGAGTGACATTCTCAGATTCCTCGTGATTACTAGTTGTAGCTCGAGTGGTTGTAGCCATGTCTTGTTGTCACCGTGATTACCATAGATGGCGTGAATGTCGGATTATCATGATTTAGGTTGTTAGACGTATAGGATCACCGGGTTTCCCGAAGCTTCTCCGGTGACCTGCAGGAAGGGAATCATGGTTTTTTACTAGTTGTTCCCCCTCCAATGATAAAGTTTGTCGGAGTAAAATGAGAATCACTATAAAATAGGTGATGGTCTAATCAACTTGTACTATAATGAATGAATAGTATTTATAGCTAAAAAACTAATCTCACTTGATATCATGGTAAATCCAGTTTAATTAAAGTTATTTCACATTTTTAACATCCGTCGATAAAACTTTTAGTAATTATTCCTGTAAAATATGCGAGTATCTCAGATTCTATAGGATCCTCCGGATATTTCGCTATTTTGTGTTTCGCGTCCCAAAACTTTCTATCAGGGCACCACCATCGTATATCTGTCAGGGCACCGCCATCAAAAGCAGAGCCTGCCTTACTGTCCCCCAAGTCCGAATAATTTCGAGTTTGGACCTCCTGAACTGATATGTAATAAGGACAAACATCCCATAATCCATCGATGGAGAAGAATAACCTATTTTTGGTGTAGAATAAAATCATTTTGCTTATCTTATGGTCTAAATAATAAATAAAATAGAAATAACCTAATTGGTATACAAGCATGAATAAGCTTAGGAAAGTTATTTAAATAAGTAAGACTATTTGTTTATGTTATTTTTACGAATCTAGGTATATGTATATTCCACTAAGAGTGAGTTGCAATCATATCTGCGAGTGAAATATAAATTTGTGTGGATAGAATTCCGATTCTAAAGCAATCATAATAGAAAACACAGTGGAAACCTTAAATGATTTAAATTACAAGAGTTGTGTTCCTTATGCAAGAATTAGTAGGAACTACTTAACAAGATAGTGCAAGCTTGGGACTAACATGTAAGTACATAATTTCCCCAATTTCCCCTTACTATAGCACTCAAACATTCACCTTACTACTTTTTTCCTCCTGGTCTTCTTAAAACATTTAATATGGTCCCCAAAGTTTTGGTTCTTGAGTTGCTCTGTTCAGGCGTACTAAGCTGATTGGGTGATGATTAAGCATAGGCCTGCTCTTTAACAATAAGCACATGCTTGCTTGCTAGAGGTGATTGAGTTGCGGTTTAGTCAGTTTCAAAACCACGCAAGTCTGAGACTCTATAGATTGCTCGTTTTGCGAGATATCAAGTCTCATGTCTCGTTGCCCTTCACGACCCAGCATAATGCAATCCAAATCACTCAGAGATATAAGTACAGGTCTTCCCATCCTCAGATCATTAAAAGCATAGGTGTGCTCAACAACATTTGGCACTGGTGATACTGAATTTCTAAATTGATAAATGATGGGAATAAACTTGGCTTTATTGAAGCGTGACTCTCTCTATGTTCGTTCTTAACAGGAAAAAAAAATGCACTCAACGTTTTTTCATTAGGCTTGAGGAGAATCAAACTGAGTTTCTCATCTTAGTGTGAGTTCAATAACCCAACAAATTCAACTGGCCTTCAATAGGTCATTAAATTCAACTAAATTTAACTGAAACAACATTGTGAATAACAACAATGTTGGGAGGATGATTCAGATTAGCATATACAATAAGTTTTTAGCATCTCCGATCAGTTTTAAGTAGCTATCACATTGGGATTAATCAAATACAAAAGTACAAGTCTACTCAGTAAATATTAACCAGGATTCGACCAGTGAAACAGAGCAGCATTAGCAAAAACAAAGCAACATTAGCATTACTAAGTCTAATGGAGTAATATATCATTGCTAAGTCTCCTTAATTTTTGTATTTAAAAATCTTGAATCTACAAAGTATTACATGAATCAAATCAACTTATGTAAGATCTCAGCAACTCTGAATGACTAGAAGTAGATTTGTGTTGAATGCATAGCAAAGCATTAACACGTTCAATTTAACCATGTAGTTTATCGGGAGTAACAATAGTTACGTGTTGATAAAGATCCTATTCAGTGTGATGGGGAGAGATACTGTAGAGCAGAGCAACCAATGGATTCAACCGTAGTTCACCCATCAGATTGTTGGGAAAATCAGGCAATTTTCCCACTAAGACAACACAACTAGTGAAATGAACTAATTTAAAACAAATGAACCAGACAGAACGCTTACAAAGATACCCGACAAATAATATTGAATACTAAATTACAATAGAAAAAACAACAACATAACAACAGTAAATACAGCGGAACAATAGAGATAAGGAAAGAAAATAGACCCAATTTTTTTTGAACGGAATTCGACCAAATAAGCCTAGTATCCGAGCACCGCTAAAATAACACTGCTCTTATTAATATATGGGAGAAGATACAAGTGTTGGGATAATACAAATAGGAGGAGAAATAGTTCTTTTATAACTCCCAAACTCCCCCTAAAAAATACATATTTTAACCGATGTGGCATATAAAAAATGGGAGAGGAAGAGAGCCAAAAGTCAACAAGGATTGCATCAACTCACCTCGAGAAGAAGATCAACATGAATTTAGGTGGTGTGATTTATGACAAGTTAATCAATTGTGAATTCAGATTCGTTCATCACATGAATTTTATGATCAAGTGATGTGAATTCAGATCAGATCAGCTCAACAATTCTATGTTCAGGTGGTGTAAATTCAACAGTGAAATCAGATCAACTCTGCAATTTTCAGATCAGGTGGTGTGGATTCAACAGTTAATTATGAACATATGCAAGCAGAAGGTAGCATTCCTTCAACAACACATCATGAACATATGCAAGCAGGAGGTGGTGTGAACTCAATAGCTATCATGACTCAATCAGATCAGTAAGAATATGACCCCCAATAACTTGCACATCAACTTATACTGCAATAAGGAGGAAAGAAAACAGAACAACAATCGAAGATCTAGCAATAGAGAGAACCAGAAACGTAAGACTCTGATACCATGTGAGTGAAATAGAGATTTGTGTGAAGAGAATTCATATTCTAAGGCAATCATTAAAGAAAACATTGTGAAAAACTTAGATGATTTGAATTACAAGAGGAGTGTTACTTATATAGGAACAAGTAGGAACTACTTAGCAACATAATGCAAGCTATGGTCTAACATATAAGTACATAATTTCTAAGTCATCAAACTATAATACTCAATAATCTCATCCCCAATTATGTGGGTTGACATCCCTCGCTTCCTATATGATAGAGTTAATATCATCCTGATTCTACTTGTAAAGCACGTCGAGAAGGAAGGGAAATGGTGAAGAGAGAAGAGAAGGGAAAGGAAAGGGAGAGGTAGAGGGACGACAATGGTGTGGTGAAAAATTCATAACCATGGTTATAGCCGTTACTGTTTAATATGGTTAAACGTGCCATTATGTTGTGATGCGGTTATGGTGATAAATTTTCTACCCATAATGGTTATGGTTATGGTATTTGAGTTATACTCATTGTTATACTCATGGTTATTATATAAATATAATAATTGTTTATTATTAATAAACTAATATATACTAACTATAATTGTTAGGGGTGTTGAATCGTGTGGAATGGTGTTAATGTTTCATTGGTGTTAATGGTTTAATTTGAATGTTAAGTCAGTGGTGTAAATGTTAATGTTGAATGATATGAATGTTGAATGATGTTAGTGTTATATATTTTTATTGTTGGTAATATAGATTTATGTATTTTTTTTAAATAAGATTTTCTGTATTTTATTATATTACATGTGTGGAATGAATATGTGTATACAGGTAAAACTATGGTTAATAACCACAGTTATTTTAGTGGTTATGGTATTGAAACTTCTACTCATAATGATTATGGTTATGATATGTGAATTAAAAATATGGTAAAGTTATGGTATTTGTCATACTCGTACTATATTCTAACAATCGCCAACACTAGGTAGAGAGAAGAAGGAAAAGAGAATGCATAGGTGGTCAGCCCAGACCGGACGAAATGACGCTCAAATTAGTGACTCGGAATCTAACACCTTGGCCGGTTTGGATAATTATGGTTTCAGTTTCAGCAAGCATTTTAAAAAAAAAAATCACTAGTGAATTTGGTGTGCTGCATACAGAACCGAACAAACAGTGACTACAGTTGGTAGTGTTTTGTGTGGTTTAAATTTATCCCTTCCATCCAAGTATCAACTATCTCTCTCCATTGAATTGGCATCCAATTCTAGACCACCAAAGAATTTTTACAGTCCCGGAAGTCCTGGGTTCCGTCATGGAAGTTCTTAACCTGCAGGTAATCCTCTCACCTTCATTTGCATGACCATGTTGAACTAATTTTTTCTTAACAGATCATGTAATGGTAATAAAATTTAGTGTCATTGGTGAATTGTAACATTTGAGAAGCTTATAGTGTGATGGCTGCAGGGAACATGCTATTCTAGCAAATCGGTGCATCCTCGGATGCTGCCTTTTGTTCTTCCTAAACCGTTTCTTCAACTTAATGACAGAGCTGAGAATACCCTTTACAAATCCTGCTTGAAATATCGCCGTTCAACTACGTATAGAGGATCCGTATCGGTTGAAGCTGGTTGGGATCTTGGCAGATTTGTGAAAACACTATATTTTTTCAATGGCCCCCCATCTCCTGCTAAGGTTCTTTTTTTGATAAACCATTTCGATTCCCATTGATTGCTTGAACTAACTGTTTTTTACTTTAAAAATTGGAATGAAGCTGATTGGGTTTATCTTTGGGAGGCAATCGGATACCGAGCCCGATCAATCGGAAAAACGAATGGAATCTTCTGGAATCATTCTGGTTGCAGGAGCCACCGGTGGCGTAGGAAGAAGAGTAGTTGATATTCTGCGCAAGAAAGGACTACCTGTCCGTGTGCTGGTATATCATATATATATTTTCCATGTATTTTTACTCTTTTAGATAGATTATGCATTGATTTCTTACTATTTACTTAATTATTATTGTGTTTGATGTTTCTTCTTAAATTTCCGTTCACTTGTTTATTCTAGGTTAGAAATGAAGAGAAGGCAAGAATGATGTTAGGCACCAATATCGACATGGTAAGCACTGCTATCCTTAACAAACCTGAACTTATGGGATATTCATATGCTTCTTGCACAAGGATTTTCCATTTTACTTGCTGTATTCTCTTATATTGAATCGGATAAATGCCAAAAAATGCCATGAAACTGATATCATTCGTGCTTTGTTTCGTTAATTTTTGACATAATACATCCACAAAATGCTTTACTTCTTCCTGCTGCGCTCGTTTTTCACTCCCATTCTTGCTTGTTTATTAGATAATTGCAGATATAACCAAAGAGAGCACCTTACTTCCTGAGTACTTTAAAGGAGTGAGGAAAGTTATCAACGCCACGTCTGTTATAGTTGGCCCAAAAGAAGGAGATACTCCAGATCGTGCAAAGTACAACCAAGTATGGTTAAATCCTTTAGAAAAGGGTTTTGCTTAATTAGTTGAATATTCACCATTATTTTTTGAGGGGTTGTGTCAGGTTCCTGACTTGTAAATCGGTAATTTGCAGGGAATCAAGTTCTTTGAACCGGAGGTGGCGTACTTGTCTGACCTATATACAACCATAAAATCATACTTGTTCATTTGCTTCCTAATGTAAGGTGTTGTACAATTCAATCTGCATGAACAGATTAAAGGGGACTCACCTGAAATGGTCGAGTACATTGGGATGAGAAACTTGATCAATGCTATGAAGGAGAATGTTGCACTGCGCAATGGAAAAGTTATCTTTGGTTTTGAAGGTATGATGCACACTGGATTGAATTTTGAGGTCAGATGCACAATGGAAAAGTTATCTTTGGTCTTGTACGTTATGTATGTTAATAGTTTCATCAACCTTAATATTTTGCCTCACTTGGCTACTTTTTGGAGATGTTCTCACTTGGCTACTTTTTTACTAAATTACCAACTAGTTTCTTTTCTGGCTATTTCTTTTGATATGCAGATGGGAAGTTTAGAGAGCTTCCATGGGGCGCTTTAGATGATGTTGTAATGGGAGGAGTTAGCGAAAGCACTTTTCAGATGGACCCAAGTGGTGGTGAAGATGGTCAACCGACAGGACTCTTTAAAGGCATATATGCAAGCTCTTCTCAAAATTCTTACATTTTTACTTGTCCACTTCTGAATTTCATCTTCTGTTCAACATATCATTACTTGGTACTTGTTTAGGTGTTGTATCCACTGCAAATAATGGTGGGTTTACGAGTATTAGGACAAAGGTACTTTACTTATTTTCATCTTGTGACTTAATTACTAGTATAACGTATAGTATAGTATAGTATAGTATAGTTTGTCTTTGTTATTACTATACTACATAAAAAAGTATCTTGTTTGCAGAATTTCCCAGTTGCTGAAGACCTTTCTGCATACGATGGTCTTGAGCTCAGAGTGAAAGGAGACGGACGTCGGTACAAACTTATTGTTCGAACAAGTGGTGATTGGGACACTGTCGGTTACACTGTTGGCTTTGATACAGTGTCTGGACAGTGGCAGTCGGTAAGCAAACACATCTATCTTAACCTCCATAATTCTTAATCAAAATTGGAACACCTTGAAGTGACACTAAGTGTTGTTGTCAGATCAAATTGCCTTTCTCCTCCTTAAGGCCTATATTCCGAGCAAGAACAGTGTCTGATGCCCCTCCATTTGATGCTTCTAATATCGTATCGTTACAGGCATGCATTGAATATCTATACACATTCTGTTTGCATATATAAATTTCTTCTCTTCTTTGGTCTTTCTGATCATGTTGTTTGTTTCATTCAGTTAATGTTCAGCAAGTTTGAGTATGATGGGAAACTGAATCCTACATTTGTGGAAGGTGCATTTCAGCTCCCCTTGTCTAGACTTGGAGCTTATATAAAAGAGCCCATCACTCCAAGGTTCATTGTTCTATCTCAGTCTTCTTAAACACAGTGATTTTAGCTTCATTAATAGAATCCAAGTCATGTTTTTATTTTATTTTTTATTTTGTATATGCATGTTAGGTTTGTGCATGTGGGGTCTGCGGGAGTGACACGTCCAGAGAGGCCTGGACTCGACCTCACAAAACAGCCTCCTGCTGTCCGCTTGAACAAGGAACTCGGTTACATTCTTACATACAAACTCAAGGTACACTTTAATTACAGGAAAGCTAATGAATTTTGCATCAACTTGATTGCATTCTTTTTTGTGTGTGCTTTTTCTCAAAAGGGTGAAGATTTGATACGAGAGAGTGGGATCCCGTATACAATAGTGAGGCCCTGCGCTTTGACTGAGGAACCTGCTGGAGCCCAACTGATTTTTGATCAAGGAGACACTCTTACGGTATGATATGCAATCATGTGTTTGTCCTCATAGTTGATTAGATCGGACTGAAAATCAATCTCATTGGTTGTTGTAATAATAATAGGGAAAGATCTCCAGGGAAGAGGTTGCTCGCATTTGCGTGTCTGCTCTGGAAAGTCCATATGCTTGTGACAAGACATTCGAGGTAGGTCTGTCTGTCTCTGTCCTTCCCTTCCCTTCCTATCTATATATATATTAGAGCACATATGTTCCTTCCTGCCTTTACTTAAATGAAGTATTAACACATGTTAATCAATGAATGGTATTGCATGGATGTTGTTTTGCAGGTTAAAAGTGATGTTCCATTCAGTGAGACATTCACGATAGACCCAGAAAATCCTCCTCCAGAGAAAGACTACAACATATACTTCAAAGATTTGAAGGATGGTATCACCGGCAAAGAGTTGCTCCATAAATCTCCTGTTCCCGCGTGACGGGTTGATATGGATTGGTTGAGTTTTCACAGGGAAAGAAGAACGACAGAAACAACAAGAAGCGAGCAAATACATGGAATATTGTGACTCGGTTGAAACTCATACATGCATACAAGTTACATTTTACAACAAATAATAAGGTTTATGGAAGAGAAAAAGATCATGGATGGGTCAGTCAGTTGATATATATATATACTCTACTCCACTCCACTTTACTTTTATTTAATATTATATTCAATATTTCTTAGGAGAACACTACTTATCTTAGCCCTTAGGGCCTAAATCTGAAAATACACTTCGATATTTCATGATGTTTATTCTAAAATTAAAATGGCTTTAATTGTTTGTTTTTGCACTTTTTCATCATTTTTCCCTTAATTAGGGACATTCATGTGTGACTAAACTAAAAACAATACTCAAAAAATAAAATTTTCAAAAATAAATATTAAAAGAATTTTCTCAAATTGTATACAAACATTAGGAGCTAAAATCCTTGATGGACATAAAAAGAATTTCTCAAATTGTATATAAACATTAATTTAGGTATCTCAACATTTTTAATTTTTTAAAATGTTTGAATTTCTGTATCTCAACATTTTTCAATAATAAAACTGTCAATCAAATGTAACTTGATATTTTTTGTTATTATATTGACATCTCTAAAATATGTGTACACAATTATGTTTGTTTCTGAAAAGAAAATTATAATACAATAATATTATATTTTATAAAATTAAGTATATAAATACACATGTTAGATTTTTATTTATGTATTTATAATTATAAAATTAAATTAAAATGATACTTTTCATGAAGTTTGAGAAATAATTATTTAATATTTCTATTATTCAATTATTATTATATTTGAAGTAAATTTTTTATATAAAAAAAATAAAAGTAATAGTATTCTAAATAGTGTATAGGTATATATTCTAAAGATGAAGAAATAATGTTGAGAGAGAGAATCAAGGACCTATGACGAAAGGAAGAAATATGTTGAAAACAAAGGTCAATGGTAAAATGGCTAAACATGGGCGACCGGAATACAACATTCTTCCACTTGACAACGAACTCAAGAAGTCGAAGCAATCAAATAATTCGGTTAAATACGGGAAATGGGACATGGACGACAAATGTGCATGAGATTAACCGGGAGATATGGGATCACTTTAACAAAGTGTTTGAGATCGAAAGCACGGACAGGGATGATGAGGTACTCAACTGTATGCCGAGACAGATAACATATAAGATGAATGCAGAATTAGTGCGTATGGTAACGGTGGAGGAGGTCAAAGCTGTGGTTTACCAAATGGGAGGTTCGAGGGCGCCTGGTCAATACGGGTTTCCGGAGGTATTCTATCAAAGAAACTGGGGTATCGTGGTTGTAGACGTGTTCACTGAGGTCAAATCCTTCCTTGAAATAGGCACGTTCCCAAACTCCCTTACCTAGACAGATATAACCCTAATCCCAAAAATACTGAACTCCGACTGTGCATCTGACTATAGACCTATTAGCCTGTGTAATTTCTTATAAGGTGATCTCAAAGGTATTAGTAAACATGCTAAAGGTTTATCTCACAGATTTGATAAAACCATTCCATAGTGCTTTTGTGGCTGGTAGGCTAATATAAGATAACATCATGGTGACACACGAGGTCTTTCACCACCTAAGAGTAAGGAAGTACAAGACTAAAGTGGAATACGTACTGTAACAAGATATGCAAAAAGCGTATGACAGGGTTGAGTGAGATTTCTTACTGATGAGCCTTTAGAAGAGAGGTTTTGGAGAAAAGTGGATATCATGGATGAGGGCATGTGTTACAACACCATGCTATCAGGTTCTTGTCAATAGGGAGCAGACTGATTACATAAGTCCCACGAGGGGACTAAGGAAAATATACCCCCTCTCTATACTTCTTCATTCTAATGGCAGATGTATTATCCAGACAAATGGAGGAGGAAGTGAGACAGAAGCGTATACACGGGATCATTCTCAAAAGAGGATGTCCGGAACTACATCACCTATTGTTTGCAAATGATTCTCTCTTCTTGATAGAGGGAACAGTGGAGAATGAAAATCGAATAAAGGATGTGATAACGACATACTACAGGTGCTCGGGTCAGAAACTGAATGAGGCTGGACATACTGCAGGTGCTCGGGTCAGAAACCGAATGAGTCTAAATCCAGCCTAGTCTTTAATTAAGGAGTCGATGGAAACATATGTAAAGTGATTAAATACACACTTGGTACCTAGAGCACGAGAGACCCAGGAAAGTATCTTGGATTACCGGCGGTATGGGGAAGATCAAAACGAGAGGCTCTGAGGTACCTCAAGACAAGAATAAGGGACAAATTGAATGGGTGGCGAACAGAGACACTAAATCAGGCGGGAAAGGAAGTATTGATCAAATCTGTGATAACGGCCATACCGACATATGTGATGATAATTTTCAAACTCCCAAAAACATGGTACAAAGAAATAAATGCACTCATAGCGGGATTCTGGTGGGGGCAAATGGGAGAGAGAAGGAAGATACACTGGAAGAAATGGGAGGACCTCGCAAGAACAAAGGAGGAGGGTGGGTTAGGGTTTGGAGAACTGGAAATCTTCAACACCGCCCTACTCACCAAGATGGTCGACAGAGTGAACAGGGAACCAAACTCACTATGGGCAGAGGTACTAAAAGGCATTTACTACCCGAGTGGCATTTACTACACATGATTCTAAAGTATGGTTGGACGACATCAGTTTGGAGGGTGTGCCTAGGGATGGATAACATAAACCAAACCGACATTCTGATCGGGGAGTGGATCCGAGAGAGGAGAGATGAACCGAATACAAACTGGGAAACCAAGGAGACTAGATGGTGGTTGTACCTGGTGACGAGCTAGAATATCTGGAAAGAAAGATGTAAGGTAGCGTTCGAAAACAAGGTACCTAGCCCGAGGGAGGTGATACAACAAACGAGGAAGGCGCATGACGAATTCCGACGTGCTCAAACCATACCCGGACCGAACCAACACCCTAGGGAGCTGGAAATATGGAAGAGATCGAACCAAGGGTACGTTAAAATAAATTGTGACGCATCATGGTGTGACCGGACGAAGACAAGTGGAATTGGAGTACTCGTGGGGAATAGTAGAGGTGGCTTGATCGGGGGAATGAATAAACGCTTAAGGGGATGGAACGTAGATGTAGTGGAAGTCGAGGCAATCCTCTTTGGAGTGAGAATGATAATGGAACATGGATGGCGCAACGTCATAATCGAATCAGATTCGAAGAGGATCATGGACCAACTACAAGGACGAGTACAAAATTGGCGAGTTTAAGTGGTATGCTCTAATATCCTAGCTTTGGTAGGAAATTTTGAGTCGTTACATTGATCAACAGTTAGACGCACAACGAATGAAGGTTCTAACTGGATTGTCAAACAGTCGAGAATGGGAGTGAGTTTACACGATTCGGTTTTACAACCCCCACTCCCACTAGTATTGAGTATGAAATGAGTATAACTCTTTTGTGATAAAAAAAAATAATACTTAAATGGTACACATGTTTGTTAAATGTGCATAATGGTTATATATGTTCTAGAATGTGACTAATTATTTTTTTGCGTGCCTCAATGGTTACACATCTTTTTCCCAATGTGATTAATTGGTTACTCCATTAATGATCATTAATTTTTTATGCCAGTTAATATTTTTAACATATTTTTGAATTGTTAAAAGTCTATTATGCTCTTGTTCTTCTACTTTTCATCTTCTTCTTCAACAAAATTGTGCCCTTCTACTTATATCTTTTTCATCTCTTCCTCCTCGTATGGAATCTGCAAAATTGATCCCAGAGTTGTCGCACGCTGAGGTGCTCAAGTTAAGGGTCACTGAAACAGAAGGAGACATGTCTTCCATATAGTTAGTTCTCCACTAATCGTTAAATCAAATACAATCCGCAATCAATAACATCACCAAGGTTCTTTCTCTCATCAATCAAGCAAGAGTTGACACCGAGAAATAGAATTAGGATCTGGGTATGGTCAAGAATCGAGATTTGCAGTTTCGAGTGCTCCCAGATTGTTCCTCTGCACACAGAATGAATCGTATTCACTTACCACCCTTAATAGTAGCGCACATGAAAACAACTGATATCGAACTCTGCTTATCTATAACCAAATGTTTGACGATCAACAACGTTGGATAACCCTTAAATGAACTAACCACTCACTAAAGCTCCACGAGGAAAACCTAAACCAAAGAAGTTGTAACCCACGCAACTAAGGTTTCTTCACGGAGTGAACAGTGGACAATTTTAGGGTTTAAGTTTAGTAAATTAATTAAAGAGGGGGTAATATTGTCATTTTATATGTTAGAATAATGAGTTAATGATATTTTGACGATGAACAGTAAAAAAAATAAATTAGTCACATTCTGAAGCATATGTAACTATTATGCTTAATGAACAAACATATGTAACCATTTAAGTAATTAATACAATAATTTATTAAGTTATGTTTGTGTATATAGTCTTCACATATTTTTAACAAAGAAATAAGATATGAGAAACAATTAACTATTACTAAATAAAATGTTTATAAATGACTTTTTTTATAGTTCTATTACTAAATGAATTTAAAATATATGTAATGAATTAAAAAATTAAAAAGTAAGTTGAATAATATTATACTAATAACAAAAATAAAAATAAAAATATTTTCTAGTTTGAGTTAATCATATTAATATAATAATATATTTAAAAAATATTTTAATTTGATTTATTTTTACTAACTAACATATAATTTAAACTTTATAACGAGAATAAATCTATATAATAATATATCAAATAATTTTTATAATGTGTGCAAACCAATCTCAAGTAATATTTAATATTCTGTGGCTCAATCACGGGACTGTATTATAATAATAATAATTAATTATATAAATGGATGGATTTTTTTTTTTTTGCCAACCAAATGGATGGATGTATCGGTTGGTTAATTAGTTAGCTATTGAGGTGAGTGATGGACCGAGTACCATGTCATGTGTACAGGACAGGAGCCAACAACTTGTCTGATTAATTCTTTATCGAGGAATCTGCAATTTTTCCTTTTTGTTTTGTTTTATTTTTTGGCCAAAGCTGCAATTTTTCCTGACCTGTGATATGATGACTTTTTGTCTTCTTCTTTCATTCCGTCGTCCCTGTATGGTCTATGTCGTAGGATATTACTTAATTCCTAATATTTGTCAAATCATTCATTCTCTTAACACCAAAGTCAACATTTGCCTTAACAACCTTGTTGGATCCAAATTTTTGCGCCTTGGTTTCGAGTGTTTCTCCGGTAACATGGGTAACATGCAAAATGAATCCCCCGGTTTTGTACATGGTTTCCTCTCCGACAATCAAGTCAGTTGGAGGTTTGTTTTAGAGTGTATGGAGGCATATATGAAAAATCAGTGCCTTCAAATAAAATAGAATAGAAGTATTTATAGGGATACTTAACCTGAGTGCATGATCATTTCCTTATCATAGACAATCCTTTGTAAGACTCACACAATATACCGTACCGTAGTAACTTTTTATCCAGACACAGCCACTATCCGGATTTTCTGAGTCAGTACAATCAATACGATTTTTCCTTTATGTTCTTTCTGTCCCCTAGTCGATTTGAGACGTCACTCATACTCTAACAGGAGGTGTCGACTTGTTTGGGCGTCCGCCCAAAGGCGAGTCGATTAAAGGCGGTTCAACCAAAGACGAGTCAATTAAAGGTGTTCCGATTAATGACATTTTGACCAAAGGCAAGCCAATTAAAGGCGTTCCGACCAGAGGCGAGCCGATTAAAGACGTTCTGACTAAAGGCGAGACGATTAAAGGTGTTCTGACCAAAGGCGAGCCGATTAAAGACGTTCCCTCAGACGACGCAAAATGTTGGAGAATGATTTTTCATATATGCCTCCATGCTCTCTCCAAAATGAATCTCCGACTGACTTGATCGTCGGAGGGGAAACCACATGCAAAATTTGGGGTTTCCTTTTTACGGGTCATTGAAGCAGCACTTGGAACCAAGGTGCAAAAAACAGGATCCAACAACCATGAAGCGGCAATGGCAGGATTTCAGTGAGCATTCATTTCATTTGGGTGAGATTTGAAAACAAGAATGATGATGATGATAAATACATATCAAGAGTGTTTGAAAGAAAAAACCGAACAACATCCAACGTAATGAAATAAATTTAGTACTAGTGTTAGATTCTTCTTCTTCTTCTATGATTGATAGATAGCAAATGAAACAAACAACAAGTGTAAGACAATAACTTGTTTTCACTCTTGTATGCGATAAGTTACAAGTCTGACGTCCGATAGAGTACAGTTTAGCAATTTCAGCCATTAATGTCGACTGGTTAGTTCACATCAAAAGCACTTTGTTTCATCAAGTCATTGGTCGAAGGAAGTGGAATATTTATACATATGAGATAGATACTGATGTTCGTTAAGGTGTCTACATATCCCTCTTCAAGAACACCAACATGGCTGCAGAAGATGAAGAGAAGTAATTTAATTAACATCAAGAAAATTGGCTCAACACATGCACACACTCTTTACAATCGTTTCGTTCCCAAGAAATACAATCTATACATACATACATACATATATGATTATAGAGGTTAATTATATCCGCCGTACCTTAATGCTGAACCAACATCCAAAGCGTCGTGGTCTTGTTGTATTATGGTGTCGAGCTTCCATTACATTCCTTAGCTCCGCTGACATTTCCTTCTCCCCTTGGACTGTATCCTCTGGTGAGCTGAGGAACAAGTTTCTCCGGCAAGGAGGAGACCACAGCCCACTGCGTTCGTAGTCAAAGTCAAACTCCGATGCATCAAAGAACTTGTGGAGGAGTCGCTCCGACACCACCTGGGAGACGTGCTGGACTCGAAGTGGTGGTGTCCAAAGAGAATATCTATGAGGGGACGAACAAGACACAGTTGTATGGCTGAGGGATGACATTGGGAAGAAATAGTGGAAGTCCGGTTATATGCTCTCATTTTGTTTACTCAGGAAAATTAATAAAATAGTAAAGTTGGTAAAAGAGAGGACGGACAGAGAAGACGTTGAATAAAGTCGATAAGGATGTTTTTGTCCGTCAACAATCATTGAACCCAATTTCGGCAGTTGCTTAATTATCAAGTTAATTAATGGTGGAATCTTCACTATTAACACATCTTTCCATTAATTACCTAAGCTTTGTACATCTTCATTTGTCACTCGTTCTTCTGTTCTGATTGGTATGATATATAGCTTTCCGAATGGGCCCATCTTATCCATTTATTTACTATACCTTAACCATATTTACGTTACACACGCACATGGCATTAGCATATACAGATTCATAATTACAACGCTAGGTTTGTTAAAGGATAGCAATTAGAGAGTATTATGTATGATTTCGTATTGGCAATTATACTCAAATCAATACTCCTCTTTTGCCCATAAATATAAGTCACGTGGACTAAATCATGTAAATTTTGTGTATGTTGTATTATTTATTTCTCTCTATTCTGTTGTCATCGTGTTCATTTCGTTTCGAATTTATCCAATAAACTGTTATAAAAGTTTGGGTTTTGAAATGGAGATCTTAAAAATTGACTACAACAAGGTTTGATATCGAGAGGTTCAATAAATATATGAATTTCAAAGGCTTTTTTTATTTCCATGTTTGAAAAAACAAATACCTAAATAACAATCTTTTATTTGACAAAATAAGTTTACCGGCTACTCCCATTCGCATGTTGACATTTTTTAAAGGTCTACCTTCCAATAAGATTCACATGTGTGTTGTTAGTGGTATAAGCATAGTTATCAGAATCGGACCGGACCGGCGATCTGACCGGGCCTGACCAGGAACCGGACCATATTCGATTTGGTTCAATTAAAAGACTGTTTTGTAAATGAACAGTATTTGAACCGGGCGGTTTTTGAAAAATCGTCCGGTTTTTAAAAAATCGGATGATTTCCGGTTCACTTTTTAGTTGATTTTATTTTACCGACCAATTGGTTTTTGGTTTAACCGATTGGTCTGTTTTTGGCTTTTTACAAAATAACCGGTTCGGTTCACTGCTAGCTAGGTTCGGTTCACTGCTAGTTCTTCAGATTGGCCTTTTTGTCATACTCTTGTCGGAGCTTCTTCTTCTCCGCATTCACTACCTGCAACTTCTCTATGTTGAATTCCTGCAAATTAAAAAAAACATCAATTTATTTACTTTACATCAATCAATCAATTCGAGTGAATTAGCTGAACACTCCTAGTACTATTCAGTATAGATACACACAAAAGGGAAAAATCATTTTGTTTTGTTTTTTTCTAAGGAAAAGTTGATGGACATTATCTGGAAAGAAGATCATGATTTCCACCCTTTTAGATTAAACTATGTATATTGCAGGTAGCAGTAACCAAAGTCATTACCTCCTCAGCGGAGATTGCAATTTCATTAGTTTTCTCCTCTGCCTCCTAACGAATGAATCTGATCATCTGTTGTATCTGCTTTGACACATCCCCATCGTTCATCTTCACGTACAAGGTATCTACTATTGTGTTTGAGAATTGAGAGTAATGTGGGTTTGAAATTGAAATTATCTAGTTATGTGTGTGTGTGAGATTATGTAGTTTGAGGTAATTATGTATGTGTTTGAGACTACGTATGTATTTTAAGTTTTCAGTTATTTTTTTCCCATTGTGAACAGTGAACTGCACAATGAACTGGGTTTGACTGGATTGAACCGACCGAATCGTGAACCGGCCCCCTCGCCGATTCGATGACCGGTCCGGTTCTGATAACTATGGGTATAAGTACAATAAAGAAATATGTGGGACACTATTGATATATCATTCTAGTCATAAGACCTAAATACAATTATGCATATTCATGACTGTATATATACTTGGGCCAAAAAAAAATGACAGTATATATGTTGGGTATTGACAGTGACAACCCAATAAGGAAAAGGTCTCGAAGGCCCAATAACCATGGAGGGGGTAAACCCAAGTTATTCGAACTGGACTGGCTTATGTCAAAGTCAATCTGGCCCACCATAGAGTAACCCAAGATCGAGCCCAGGTTGATATGGACGTCAAAGGCTCCATAGCTGGTCGCCATTATTCACCAAGTCACGACCTCCTACTGCTCGCCATGAGAGTGCTCGCCCCGAAGAGAGCCTTGCCTCTCTCCTCTAGTCCCACCAGTCGTTAATAAGGAAGTGACCACGATATCCCGCATATCTCAGACACATATTCACTAAGGATTAGATATGGTAACTGCAATATCTTGCCGTAACTGCAATATCTACTATCCAAATATTCAACAACACATTATTCACGAAGATATACGGTTTGGTCTCTCCTACTCTATAAATACCTTTGCTTTACATACATTCATTACGTTTTGAGCTATACATACACATATACTCATTTAAGCATCGGAGAGGGACCCAGAGACACCCCCTCTGTTGCGATCCCCTACCTGCAGGTTTACCGGAGCTAAGGCGAGAGCGTTATTCAACCGTCATCTGGCATTCAATTCACTGCCAGATCAACAATCAAGAGTTTACGATCCAACATTTGGCGCCGTCTGTGGGAATCGAGTAATACAACCATGAGAACTCGATCGTAAAACAATCGCCGGAACCAGACCCACGAGCAACCCTCGAACAGCTCTGATTCCGCCGTCGCTTCGCCGCTCCATCAAGAATCTGCCAGCCAGGCAGCACCCAATGTCGTCCCCCTGAGGACGGCCCGAGAGCATGTCTGTAATTCCATACCGACTCCTGTTCCCTACCATACCGAGACTCCAGCACCACAAACCGTCCACATCGCCGGGGAAAACATCCAGTTAACTCCGGAGATGATATCATTGCTGGAGGCCATCCTAGGACAGGCTCGCCGACAACCCCTGCTCCCCAAGGAAACACTCGGCATCCACCGAACCGCCGGCGGCTACTTATTCCACCAATCCATCTGGTCCCATGCCGAATGGGACTTCACCAAAACAATGCACCCTGGACGACCTCATCAACAGGAGACTCCAGGAAAGGCGACTGACAGTCGCAGCTCCCTTCAAGGAGCGATCTGCTCATCCCTTCTCCGACGATCTCGTCGCGATCAAAATCCCGAAAGATGTCGTCGCCCGGGCTATACCTGAATACAGTGGTGGAGGAGACCCCACTATACATGTCAACAAACATGAGGCCTCTCTTTTGGGTAAGTCAAATGATCCAAATCACTTGGCTTTATTGTTTCCGTTGACCCTATCGGGTTCGGCGTCGTCCTGGTTCTTCGGTCTCCCTGCAGGATTTATAGGGACTTGGGCAGAATTGAGAAGCAAGTTCCTGGAAAGGTATATGGGCGAGCGCCAACTGATGAAAAGTGTGGTCGCCCTGGACGCGGTCAAGCAGCAGCCTGGAGAGTCGCTGACCGATTTTTATGGACGTTTCCATCAAAACGTCACGAAGATAGACCGTCGAGTCTCAGATGGGGAGATTATTTGAACCTTCTATCGAGGGCTGGACGTGGCCAACAAGGCCTCGAAAAAGCTGCGCAACAGTTATCATGTGCAGGAAATTGAGACGTTGGAGAAACTGGCGGCCAGGGCGAAAGGTTTCATAGACTTTGAGAGGGTGAACGCCGAGGCTAACTTCCTGACGACCTCGCTAAGGGTGGTTCCTGAGCCCCGACGCGATGGTAAGAAGGAGGTTAAGAAGGAGAAGAAGGGACGAGACAAAAGTCCCCGAGCAGAACCGAACCCAGGGCCCAGAAATCCAGAGGTCCCTGAGTATTTTACGCCTCTAAACAGGCAGATCTTGGCGGTACTAGTCGAGATGGAAAGAAGATCTCTAGCGAGGCCACCAATGCCTCGAAGGGGTGGTCAACCCATGGGGAAGGATATAGAGAGCTATTGAAGATACCTCATGTGCAAGGGCCACAAGACTGACGATTGCCGCATTTTGAAGCGGGATATAGAGAAGCTGATTCAGGGGGGAATGCTGAAGGAATTTGTGGCGGGACATGATAGGAGTCGAACGCCACCGAGTAGAAATCGTTCGCCAGCTCCCGCTGAGCAAACTGGCCCATCCCAGAGCAAGAGAAGAGTAAATCTGATTGCGGGAGGATTCAGCGCAGGAGGCGAGGGATCGCATGTAAGGGAGGTCTATGCGACTCAGATTTCTACAGCGGTCCAGCTGGGAAAGCGACCCCGACCTGAAGAGGACATTGCCATCTCATTCTCCGAAGATGATTTGGCACATGTCACCACTCCCCACAATGATGCTCTGGTTATCAAGGTTGATATCGACGGCTGTGACGTGATGAGGATTTTGATCGACGGAGGGAGGTTGACAGATATTTTGTTTCTGGACGCCATTGAGAAGATGGGCAAATCCATGTGCGACCTGAAGAGGGTCGATTTTCCATTGATCGGGTTTGCTGGGAGAACGACTTATCCACTGGGGGCAATAACCATGCCGGTGATTTTGGGCAAGGGATGGAAGAGCATCAAGGTATCGGTCACCTTCCTGGTGGTCGACTCACCTACGTCATACAACGCCATCCTGGGGAGGACCACAATTAACCCCAACAAGATCGTGGCGTCCACAGTTCATCAAAAGATGAAGTTCCCCACACCCAACGGGATTGGAGAAGTACTTGGCGACCAGCCCTCCTCGCGACAATGTTATGTGAACTGCCTGCGCAGGAAGAACCAAAGGGAAGCCCTCGCCATTGAGACGGAGGCTCACCCTTGTGAGGATTTGGCTCGACCAGCGCCTGTGGAAGAGTTGGAAGAGTCGAAGTCGATGGCCCGGATAAGAAAGTGTGTATTGGGACCACCTTGAATGATGATCAGAAGCATGCCATGACTGCCCTCCTTAGGGAATTCAAGGAGTTCTTTGCGTGGAAGCCGAGCGACATGCCAGGTATTAGTACAGACATCATCTCTCATGATCTCAGGATAGACCCTTCTATCAAGCCGATCGCTCAGAAAAGAAGATCGTTCGGGACAGATAAGCGCCTGACGATCAGACAGGAAGTTGGCAGGCTGATTGAAGCTGACTTTGTCAGGGAGGTGAGCTTCCAGAGCTGGGTTGCCAACCCAGTTTTAGTCAAGTAATCAAACGGCAAGTGAAGGATGTGCGTCGACTTTCGTGACCTGAACAGAGCTTGCCCTAAGGATTCCTATCCTCTTCCCAGGATTGATCAGTTGGTTGATGCAACCTCTGATCACGAGATGCTGAACTTCATGGACGCCTATGTAGGCTACAACCAGATCCGGATGCACCCAGATGATGAGGCCCATACCGTTTTCTATGCAGACGGGGACATTCTTTGTTACAAAGTGATTCCTTTCAGTCTAATCAATGCCGGGGCGACTTATCAGCGGATGGTGAACCGCCTGTTCCAAGACATACTGGGAGAAACATGGAGGCTTATGTGGACGACATGCTCGTCAAAACCATCAAGGGCAATCCTCACACAACAGACCTTCATGAAGCTTTCGAGTGCATGAGGAGGCACAGCGTTTGCCTGAACCCTGCAAAGTGCGCCTTTGGGATCAAATCTGGGAAATTCTTGGGATTCATGGTCAGCGAACGGGGTCTCGAGGCGAACCTGGAAAAGCTCAAGGCTATAGAAGATATGAAGTCGCCAACATGCCATAAGGAGGTCCAATGCCTGAATGGTCGCCTAGCTGCTCTCAATCGCTTCCTCTCTAGGGCGAGCGACATATCCCTCCCGTTCTTCAAAACTCTAAGGGCCAACCGCAAGTTCGAGTGGACGCCAGACTGCGAGGAGGCGTTCCAATCCTTGAAGAATCACATCCAAACACTCCCATCTCTGGCAAAACCCATTCCAGGCGAGCAACTCTTCCTTTACCTGAGCATCAGTGACGTGGCAACCAGTGCCGTTTCAATAAGGGAAGAAAATAATGTCCAGAGTCCAGTGTATTTTATTTGCAAGATGTTTAATTCGGCAGAATTAAAATATGTCCAGATTGAGAAGTATCTCTATGCCTTAGTTATTGCTGCTCGAAAGATGATACCTTATTTTCACGCGCACGACATCACAGTCCTCACCAATCAACCTCTCAAAAACTTCCTGATGAAACCAGATTCTTCAGGAAGAATGGTCAAGTGGGTGATCGAGCTCAGCGAGTTCAAGATCAAATTTGCGTGACTGCGGACCTTCCAAGGTCTGGTTGCCTCTCAGCCGAGGCTGGTGTAGAACCGTCCCTGATTGACAGGGGGCATTAGCATTTTTTGGCACCTTATGGGCCGAAGAAGAAGACTTGTTGGCCGTCATTTTGGTCTTGCCGGTCGATTGACTGCGGGTAGCCATGGATTTTGCTAAGGTGGAAGGTTAGATGATTGACAAAAAGAAGGGGAAGATTGCAGAAAGTGAAATCGGAAAACAGAGGATGCTCTAGAATCTGAAGGAATGAAAGCGTAAAAAACAAAATAAGGGAACTGCTGTCCCTTATATAGACAAAAAAGGGGTAACCACCACAGACAGAATCAAAACGACGCAGAGAATGATTGCACATTTTTGGAAAAAATCGAAGCAATGTCAGAATTCTAAGAGACACAACGGAGATACAAACGGTTGGCCAGTGTAAAAAGACTGTCAGACTACCCTTGGGTTACAGAATATTAAATGACAGGCGTGCTTCAAGCGACCGTTCGACTTCTGGATGACTGTGCAGTTATTAAATGCTAAAGTCCATTTAGCAGACAAAGTGATCGCCAACACACTAAATAGGCCATTTTTGGGAAAATCCTTTTCAAAGGTAATGGTCTCCTAATAGCAAAAGGTAAACCCTCATGAACCTAGACTGCCTAGAATGATCGCCAAGAAGGAATAAAATATTGAATATTCCTTCAGCACTGGACAGTGGAACGACTGATCGCCAAACAAGCATGAAGTGTCCATAAAAACATGAACCACATAAAGAGACAAGGAAAACCAAATCTAAAGTGTCACTATCTCAAACCCTACCAAGGAATCAAGCTCGACTGAAGAAACTTCAATCAAGCTTCGGGGGCAAATGTTGGGTATTGATAGTGACAACCCAATAAGGAAAAGGCCTTGAAGGCCCAGTAACCATGGAGGGGGTAAACCCAAGTTATTCGAACTGGACCGGCCTATGTAAAAGTCAATCTGGCCCACCATAGAGTGGCCCAAGATCGAGCCCAGGTTGATATGGACGCAAAAGGCTCCATAGTTGGTCGCCATTCTTCACCAAGTCACGACCTCCTACTGCTCGTCATGAGAGTGCTCGCCCCGAAGAGAGTCTTGCCTCTCTCCTCTGGTCCCACCAACCGTTAATAAGGAAGTGGCCACGATATCCCGCATATCTCGGGCACATATTCACTCAGGATTAGATATGGTAACTGCAATATCTTGCCGTAACTGCAATATCTACTATCCAAATCTTCAACAACACAATATTCACGAAGATATACGGTTACCTTATATGGTTTGGTGTCTCCTACTCTATAAATACCTTTGTTTTACATACATTCATTACGTTTTGAGCTATACATACACATATATTCATTTAAGCATCGGAGAGGGTCCCAGAGACACCCCCTCTATTGCGATCCCCTACCTGTAGGTTTACCGGAGCTAAGGCGAGAGCGTTATTCAACCGTCATCTGGCATTCAATTCACTGCCAGATCAGCAATCAAGAGTTTACGATCCAACAATATATCCAGTACCATATCTATGCTCAATATGTAAGTTTTCTCATATAATTAATAGATGTTCAAATGTATTATGTCTTTATTCATTTATCCAGCGGTTGCTACATGAGTTTCCCTCACCTCCTCAACCTTGTTGTGATTTGGGTATACCAATATGGTATCAGAGCACAACCGATCGGAAGAACATGTATTTCTTCTATCGTTGTCTACTATTTGTTCTTTGTTCTACTAAAGATCAACTATTCACAGTGTAGTCTAGTCTCTAGTCTAATGTCAAGCAGACATTGCTACTCTTTCACCACTCTCTTTTTCTTTATGTTGCTGGTATTTGTTTTACACTTTTATTTATGAAGCTTCGTATCTCTGTTATTTCCTCTAATTTTCTTATACGGCTGGGACTCTTGCTTACTATGTAGATTTGATTCATGTTACATCATTTACTCAATCTTTTTACACTACTTCTATTGTAGAAGTTGTGTACCTTTGCCTTTGTTACTCTGTCCAATCTCTTTATCTGAGTATTGATATTCACTGTGGATGATTCTGCACCTTTCCCTTGTCATTCTATGCGTGACTATCTCACGGACATACAAACTGTGTGTGATAGTCTAGCCACCTGTGGACATCCCAGTGAGGATATGCAACAAATCTCCATAATTTTAAATGGTATCAAAGGCCAATACTATAGTGTGGTTATTGTAACACAGTTGAGCTAAAGCCTGTTTAACATTACCTCGGTTTGCTCTGTGTGAATGGATGAAGAAACTAAATAGGGTATATGCTATTTGAAATTCCTATATGCCAATAACAATTCAACACACTTTCCCACTTTTTTTTTTGCCAACCACACTTTCCCACTTAAACACCTGGACCTACTCCTATATCTCGTGACTCCAGTATGCATTCTAAACCTGCGAAACAAACTATTGTATATGCACAACAACCATCTGAATCCTCTCTCGAGGACCTGTTAGACCTATCATTGCAGCATCATGAATAACAAGCTCCTCAACAACACAGTCACACTCAATAAAGGGGTCGTGACCGTGGTCATGGTCGGAACAATGGTGGAAATAGGCCACAATGTCAACTTTGTGGAAAGCTTAGTCACCTTGTTCATCTATGCTTTCATAGGTTTCACATAAAATTTGCAGGTGTTACAGATTCCTCATCAACACAATCAAACTGAGAAAACAATACGAGTGCAAACCTCTGCTCGAACAACTGATATGAATATGGTGATACAACTCTTACAACAACACCAATGCAATTTGTGCCTCCTCAAAATTATCACATACTAACATGCACCTGATGTATCTTATACTCTACCATATCGACCTATATCTTATATGGTTACATGACCTATGGTGATGCCCGTTGCAACACTCCCACTAGTCTCCCCTCTGGTTGCCGGTCTAAACACCACAGAACAACCATGTATCTAGTATACCCCCCCCCCCCCCCCCCCACACACACAACAGTTCAACCCCTGCACATGCATACTGCAACTAGGGTTTTTAATGGTTAGGGTATGGTATGAGTATGTCAAATATCATAACCATACCATATTTTCAAAGGAAAAGTACCAAACAGGTACCCCAACTTGTCACGGATAACCAAGTAGGTACCTTAACTTATTTTTGTAGCAAGTAGGTATCCCAACTTATAAAAATTAGCACATAAAGACCTCCGTCAGTTTTACTGTTAGTTTTGGACGGAAGGCATCACGTGCTGAGCACATGTGTACTGGATTTGATGAAGATACCTTGTTGTGACCAAAATACCCTTGTTTAATGTATATTAAACATCTGAGAAGGAGCTACCCAGTTTCAAACAGAAGGTATTGCTTCGGGGAGGACTACTTGAAGAAACCGGAGAGCTGCATGGCGTCGTCTTCCTCTGTTTCACTCAACTCTCAACCGAAAACTCTGAAGTACTGCAAGTGTGGGCTCGTTGCCAAAGTAATTCCAGGTTATACTTGGGATAATTTTGCAAGGAGATTTTATGGTTGCCCTAACTTCGAAAAGGTGAATAATTTGTAGTGTTTAATTTCGTTTTCGTAAGTGTGATTTTAGTTCACATGTTTCAATTTTAGAAAAAACCTGGTTCGGGTTGTCGTTGCTTCTCATGTGTTCTCATGGGAGAAGGGCGGTAGGGAAATTTCGGAAAATGCAAGCTCAAACCGTTGAAGATTTGGAGAAGTATAAAGGAAGGGAGAAAATGTACCTGATTATTCTCGTATTAATGTGCATTGTTGTTGCACTTGTGTTAGGAATGTTTGTTTACGGTTTGATGTTTGTTTAATGTATGTGTAGTGATTGTAAGGGTGTGTAGTGTTTGATGGTTGTTCAGATTAGTGTATGTGTAGTGTTTGTAAGGATGGATGCTGGTATGTATCCTTATTTGTAAGACATTTTGCACAATCAATGGATGGTATTTTGTAGACAGCTTTCAATTTTAACAGCATTTAGTGCTGGTATGTTGTATTTTAACAGCATTCAGTGCTGGTATGGTGGTATGCTGTTAATTTAACAGCATTGGGTTCAAGCAGCACCAATTCACATTCGGTTTAACACATGCTGTACTCTGCAGCACAAGCAGCACCAACACACACGCATTCACCAAAATGTTGGAGCATTCATATTTCATTTAAGGAAAGGAAAGAGTATAACATTTTTCCTAAGATTCACAGTTCAAACACACTAGTTCATGCACTAAGTTATTTACAATCCAAAACAGCAGCTATCCTAACAGGTCCAGCAGCTGCATCCGAACCACTTCAAAATGCAGCAAACATCTTCAAAATCCAGCAAACATCTTCAAAATGCAGCAAACATCTTCAAAATAGCTCCAACAAGCATCCGATTGGATCCAACATCACCTAAAACAGGACAAAAATGCTTTAACATTCGGTCCATATATTTTACAGCACAAGGACCGCATAAGAATCACGTACCTATGGCAGTCGTTTTGTACCATCAAGTTCAATCATTGGAAGTGTGGTTGTCCTTCTACTTTGACCAGACCTCTACACAATTAAAAACAGTAATGTGAACCCACAAACAACCCACAAACGACACAAGTAACATTATTGTCAAAGTAGGATATTGATATGGTACCTGAAGTGTACCCACAACTATGGGTTGTCCTGGAACTGATCTTTCTTCTTATGGGTTGTTGATTGACTGGTTGACTAGTTGAGAACGCACGAGTAACTGGTTGTCGATTGACTTGACTACTAGGATCCACAGATTCTAGGTCACCAACTAAACCCACAGATTCATCCATTCTCTAAACTTCTTCATGCTCAGCAGTAGACACGCCACAAGCAACAACAAGGACAATATTGTTTTCAGTCATCAACCCTTTTGCATCATGAGGAGTTTGGCCTGAACCAAACAGGTATAGCCTCATGATGGTACCATTACCTACCTTGTTGATTTTAGCCCTAAGTTCACTCTCACAACTGATCCTATACAGTCCACTTTCCAACTTTTCAAAGGATGGGTTGTGGTATATTTCATCATCGCAAGTAAAACATCATTTTTTCTGCAGCAGCCCAACCAAACGTGCATAACTTATACCCCTAACATCTTCAATATAATACAACTTATCGATATAGGTCTTGCCTGATAGTAGAACAACGTGTCCATCGAAATACACTTCCAACAGTAAGGGTCGATTATCCATTCTTCCACTTCTGCAAAGTCATACGAAAAAAACAAGTTCTTTTCAACATCCATTTGCAAACCCCTAAAACATCTATGAATTGAAACCGAAAACAAACCCTAAACCTAAAACAGAGAACCAATCTTCAACGATTGAGCAATAATCTAAAACCTAGCATGTAAAGAAATAATATTTATGGTCTACTATGGCATAACAAGTAAACAAAATGCTAACATAAAACCTAAAACAGAGAAATAATCTTCAAGTGTTGGATGAACAAATAATCGGATAATCTTCGACAGAAACCAAACAAGAAACAGAGCACGTACCGAAAAAGATAAACAACGCAAAATCTTCAACGACGACTTGTGTTGGAACTTACTCCATTGCTCTGAATCATTCTGTCGAAGGGAGATGAACCGAAGAGAGGTAAAAGAGAGAATGAAGGGTTTCTTGGGTGATGATTTTTGTCAGAATGGAAACATACCGAGACACTATCAACTATAAGCAATAAGGGCAGATCCGTCATTTTGCAATTCCACCTATAATAGGCGCCAAATCCAGTCCACATGTGCTCAGCAAGTGATGCCTTCCGTCCAAAACTAACAGCAAAACTGACGGAGGTCTTTATGTGCTAATTTTTATAACTTGGGATACCTACTTGCTACAAAAATAAGTTAAGGTACCTACTTGGTTATCTGTGACAAGTTGGGGTACCTGTTTGGTGCTTTTCCTTATTTTTAAATTGCATACCATAACCATTACATGTACAATTTCTAATACCATAACCATATTCATAACCATGGTTATTAACCACGGTTTTAATCGTATACCCATATTTATTATCACTATGTAAAATGTAATGGAACATTATAAATGTTATCTTAATAAATACATAAAGTTATGTCACACGCAATAAAATACTCAACATTAGCATCATTCAAATTAAAACTAATATCATTTAACATTTACATCATTCAATTACAATTTCCCTTGGAATTATAGATTCGTGAAATCTAAAAGTAAAAATTGTATTTCTATTATTAGTATTTAGCAATATTCTAATATTAAATTATTATTATATTTATGTAATAACCATGGGTATAACCATGAGTATGACTAAAATAACATAACCATTACGGGTAGAAAATGTATTACCATAACTGCACCACACCATAATGATACGGTTAACCATATAAAAAAATAACGGTTATAGCCATGATTTTGGGTTTTTCACCGCACCATTGTCGGCCCTAACTGCAACACGCTCTTACTCTGAAATCCCGTTGGTTGTTAGTCATGTCATGTTGCCCAACTTAGGATCAGGTCATTTGGCTCCTCCAACACCACAAGCAAACATGGCACTGTTGTCTCCTGCAATACAGAATGAATCAACCTAGTATCCAGATTCAGGAGCGACGAACAACCATCTCACAAATGTTGCACCTGCACCAAACTCAGCTCCATACTCAAGCACTGGTATGGTTATAGTGGGTGATGGCTCGCATCTTGACATTTGCACCATTAGCTCATCCTCTGTAAGTACCTCTACTCGACCTATCAATGCAAATAATTTACTAAGAACCTTGTTTCTGTGTCACAATTCTCTAAGGATAAAAATTCGAGTTTCACCCTAGCTTTTGTGTTGTTCGGGACTCAATCCCACACCATACCCTGCTTCGTGGTGTTGAAAATTGTCAGTCTTTACCAGATAGACGTATCCAAGCTTGACCATGTCACTCTCTCACCTAGCACCACTTTGTCTATTCTATCTGCACCTAGTCTAGATAACCTTAATAACAATACTATTGAATCTGTTTTAACAACTACTGCATCCTCTCTTGCATCCAAGGCTATGCCATCTTCTAATATTTATTATATGAGGCTTGGCCACCCTTCTTCACAACTCCTGTTTCAGTTATTTAAGCTAAATAATATTCCGGTTTCACATAGGGATGAGTCATGTGTTGATGGAAAAGGTAAATAAACTCACATTTGTATCATCCGACTCAACTTACTCGTGCCCACTAGAGTTTATTAAAGTAGATCTTTGGGGCCTTGCACTATATACTTGTCTAATGAGAATCTATACTACATGAGCATAATTGATGTCTATAGGAGATACACATGGATTTACTTCCTACACAAGAAAAGTGACGTGATTAAAATCTTTATTGATTTTCACATGTCAACTGAAAACACCTTGGTGTTCACCTCAAGGCGGTCCAAATCGATGGGGGAGGTGAGTTCAAACTGCTAACAACCTACCTCAATAAGTTTGGGATAGCTCATCGTTTGACATGCATGTACACCTCCAAGGAGAACGGTATTGTTGAACAAAAGTATCGTCGCATTGTTGAATTAGGCCTTACCCATATGTCTCAAGCATCCATGCCACTATATTACTGGAGTGATGTTGTCTTTACTGCAGTTTTCTTAGTATATAGATTGCTCACTTGCATGTTATCTTATCAATCATCGCATGAAAACGTGTTTAATAAACAACATGATTAAATGTTTTTGCATATCTTTGGATGCATGTGTTTCCTACATCTGCGATTGACTCGATCGCATAAACTTGATTTCCGTTCGACTCCTTTATTTTTTCTCAGTTATTGTTCATCTTATCATGACTATCATTGTTTAGATTCATCAAGCCGTGTATATGTTTCACGACATGTTACATTTCATGAATCATTTTTTCCATTTGCAGACAAGAAAGGACTGTTTATCACTTTAGTTGCATCTAAAAACACTTCAACCTCTTTACCCTTCTTTTTCTCGTTTCATTAACACCTGACAATGCAAATGATCACAGGTTTGATACACCATACTCGGATAACACCATCAATCCCCTTGATCCATCTACAAGCTTAACCATAAGACTACATACCTGCAGCTCTTCAATACATCCTACACAAAGTGCATCTCCCAGATCTAAGGTTCCTCTACTTTCACTTGAAATTGATTCCCTCTCTTCACATGAACGCATTGTTCTTGAACAAAGAACTCCCTATGTTATAACTTCTCCTAACCCTATCGTTGCCACCATGCCACTAGGAATCACTGTTGAATCATACACCCACCTGATTAGGTATACTCCTACTCACGCATCCTTTACTAATAAGTCTGTTCTTGTTCCCTCTGCAGTTTTAACAACACCCAAGTTGATACATACATCATCTCAACTGCCCTCATCATCCCCTGACAGTATCTGTACTAACCCCACTACTGTCATATACATTCCGACAACCTCTATGGATTCTGTTTTGGCCCAAACCTCTGCTTAGCATACAATTCAGACATCCACACAAATTTCTCATCAACTGACTGTTATTTGTTCAAACACTCACCCTATGCAAACATGGTCAAATTCTTAGCAATATCATGCTCTCAACTCCTTTGCATCACTAGATCTCCTTCTCACACTCACTGAAACCCCCAACATTCATGAAGAAATGAGCCATCTCGGTTGGGCAAATGCAATTAAGAAGGAACTACATGCTCTCAGTACTAACAATACCTCATCTCTAGTACCCATTCTGAGTGGTCGCATTCCTGTTAGCTGCAATGGTTGTTCAAGATTAAAAAAATGATGGATATGTGTCTCACCTAAACCTCGCCTTGTAGAAAAAGGATTATCACAAAAGCCAGGATTTAACTTCCAATATACTTTCAACCCTGTTATAGAGCCCCAAACCATGCATATCATTCTAACACTTGCCTTATCTCATCAATGGATATTGAGATAAATCGACATTAACAATGCTTTTTTTCATGGGGATGTATTTGAAGTACTATACATGACACAACCCCAGACTTTGAACGGTAAGATTCATCTGGACACAACCTGATATGCTAGCTTCATAAGGCTCTCTACGGACTCAATCAAGAACCTTGAGCCTGTTTTGCATGGTTAAAATGTCTTACTCAACTCACTTGCTTTCATAGTTTCAGTTTCTAACGACTTACTTGTTAAAAACTCCAACCCTGGTTCTATGTTCCTCCTTGTCTGTGTAGACGATATTGTAGTCACAGGCAATACTATGGATGCAATTGAGAATGTCATCTCCCAAATCAATCTCGGATTTAAGATAATGGATCTTGGCATACTCAATAATTTCCTCGGTATAAAGGCTCAATGAACTAATGTCTGTCTCCTTTTAGGTCAAAATAAGTACATATGTGAGTTGTTGAAGAAACGGGACTTCAAGATACTGATCATCTCCCCACACCCATGACAGACAACAATTTGACAAATTCAGGTATGGTCCTTTCCAATGAACCCTTCACTGATATGTCTCTTTACAAAATCACCTTAGGAGCGCTTCAATATATTTGTATAACTAGACGAGACATTCACTTCTCTATGAACAGATTAAGCCAGTTTATGCAAATCCTAGCCTCATCTGTTCGAAAGCCGTAGTCCATATACTTCGATACTTAAAGGGTTCAATGAACCATGTACTTCTAATCAAACCAAACAAGTCAGTTTCTACTAATGAAGCTATGATGGTGTTAACCTCTAGTGCAGATTGGGGAGGTTATATCTCTAACCGACACTCCATCTCAGCTCACTTCTGACCACTAAATGGCAACGCGGTAGTCTGGAGTTCAAAGAAACAGACAATTGTTGCTAGGTCCACAGCTAAAGTTGAATACCGGGCCATTGATAATGCAATTTGTGAAGTTCTCTAGGTAAAATCCTTGCTCACTGAACTGGGAATCCAACTTTCATCTACACCAAAAATTTGGAGTGACAACACAAATGCAGTTGCACGAACCGAAATCCTATTCAATAGTCAAAGATGAATTATGTTGAAACAATCATGTGCTTTGTCAACTAAAAGGTGGTAGTAGGACTTGTGATTGTGAACTTTGTACTAGCTACAGAGCAACTTGCAGACATACTCACAAAACCTCTTATAGAGAATATGTTGGTAGAGTTCCGAAAAAAAACTTGGAGTTACCTCCCTTAAGGAACTAGATGTTGTTGAGTACCTAAATAATTATGCAAATATCACTAAAATTCCTGATTCTAATACAGAAACAAGCCTTGGCTAACCACCTTGCTCATGATTTTGTATGCCTTTAAGTTCTCCTAGTGACTTTTTGATGTCTGGTTGACTTCATATTTCACACCTCACACATTGCACTTCACCAACTAGTTGAGTCTGATCATCGTATGTCCTCCACAATCATCTCTTTATTTTTTCTTCCAAATAGACAACTTATTACAACTTCAGGTGTGAACCAACGAACCACTAGAGTATGGTATGTTTTATCCTCTTTCTTGATCCAGTGCCTACTATAGTTCTCATGATTATGTTCCTCATAGTGGGAATTTCACTATAATTTTCAATGCGATCATTTCATTAACTGTAACGTATATTAATTAATATGAATTAGTGACATTTTTTTGTTTATTGTATAACTATTTGGGTTAATTACTTGAAATGTTACACATGTTTGTGCATGTGAATAATAGGTTATAACTTGTGCAGGATGGTTACACATGTTTCAGCATGTGACTAATTGCTCATTTTTACTGTTCATCGTGAAATATCACTGTTACGTTTGTCATGTGCCTTGCACGTGAGTGAAAACCAACCTGAACTTCCGAAAATGCCCTTATCTCCTGTATTATAAGTCATTTCCATTTCATTTGAAGTGAAGCAGTAGAGCAACGCCTCCTTCGAAGATAAAGAAGGAAGCACCGACTGGGTTCGACCCCTCCAATCAGCGAAAGTATTCCGGGTTTGTTCGTTCCCACTATAGCATTCAAGATTCATCCCCTTTAGTGTCAACGCTCCAATTATGTTTATGTGGTGTGATATCGCCGGTCAAATGTTCGGGTACTTGGAAGAATTTTGGTTGCAGGTTTCATGGGTGCTCACATTTTGAGGTAATTGTGCGTTGTTTCTACCACTATTTGAGTTTGTTATGTTACAAACCCTAATTTTGTTAAGAACCCTATTTGGAACAACTTGATCAATTTTTGTTGGTTTATGGATGTTAGTAGTTTATGATTTATTATTTCTATACTCTGTACAAAATCATGGTTGCGAAGTTTTCGAATGGGAAGATCCACCGATGTGCTCCTATGGAAGAAACGTCGTTTTAAGTTTCAAGGTCGGGAGGGACAACTTAAATCCAAACTTGCGAGTGCACATGCTGTTGGAGCTGCTGCCAAACAAAAAAACTGGAAGTTGTATGCTGCAATTATCGTTGTGTGTTCTTTACTTTTGATCAATGCACTAAACAAGTAGGTATATTTGAATTTGCTGTTCAATATTTTGTGGAAATGGATTTTAGTTCATCATGTTATGTACTAAAGATGTTTTGCAGCTGGGTTTGAGTTGTTCAAATCCTGATTTTCAATTGCATAGTATCTAAATTAAAGAGTACATTCTAAGTTGAAATTTGATTAAATGTTTACATATGTTATCCTCGAATGTGATTAAATGGTTATATATGTATCTATGTAATGTGATTAAATGGTTACTGATGTTTTCTAAAAATGTGATTAAAAGGTTGAACTTGTATACCTACGGTGTGATTAAATACCTCATACTCACCAGATGGAGCAACATGTACCTCATACTCACTAGCCGCAGCATATAACACCTCACACCCACTTATTCCATCCGTGAGTTTCCTTAGTTTCTTGACTATATTCCTACAAAGTTCCGCAGATTCACGCTCTGCAAATTGTCGTCATTTAGCTAAGTCCCGCATGCGAATTTTGCGGATTTCTTCAACCAGGATATTCAGTGGTTTTTCCTTCACGTTGATAATTTTGTTGTTGAAGCTCTAGCATATATTATTGACCACCAAGTCAGTTTTGGTAGCATGCCTGAACCGATATATATACCATGCAGCTGTGTCAAATGCTTAGACGAATTCCCAAGCTTTATTGTTTACTACCTTTAACAAGTCTATATGCCATTTGTGTCTTTGGTAGGCATATGCACATGAAGCGGACCACACAAACTTTCGGAAAAATTCAACAAACCCTAAATGTCGATCAAAACTTTGATCGATCAATAGGGGAGATAGAGTTTTGTCACACAAAAAAAACAAGAAAGTATGGTGTGAACTCGTTTGTTGTCGAAAACGAAAGACTCCGCTAGGAATCGCGGCGGTCGGTTGAAATCAAAGCACCTCAGGGCGAAACGGAAGTTGAAGATTTCGGAGAAGTTGAACAAGAACATAAGTTGAACACTACCTCGGAAATGCAGGGTGGGGTGCGGCCGTGCGACAGAAGTTCACCTTCAGTAGAGGAAATTGGAGAGTCACCAAAGAAGGAGGACAAATCGGGTCTGACAGAAGGGAAATGGGGAAAACTTGTTGATGGAATGTGAAAAAAAGGGGACGTAAGGGGCTTCAAGGTAATTTCTTATATCATAAAATAAACTAACTCTTATCACGTGACTTGCACATGAGAATGAGATGGAAAATTTTAACGGTTGATTAACAGAGTAACCAATCAGTTACATGCTGGAACATGTGTAACCATTTAGTCACGCGAAAAAACATGTGTAACCAAGTAATCACATTGGTCAAACATGTGTAACGTTTCAAGTAATTAACCATACCTATTTTCTTATTGATTAATATTATTATTGGTATGAATCATCTCTTATATGATTTGTCTGGTAAATTTGAACATATGTGAAATATTTATAATCTTATTCTTCTTGATCAATTTATGTATGTATACGCATGTTCGGAAAATCAAATTTGGAAGAGGAAGAAGATGGTGAACATTCAGGTCATGATGATAAAATTAATGATAGTGAGGGTGCTTTCTTCTTCAGAGTGAACAAATGGATTCACATACTATTAATCATACATTTATATGGCAAGACAAAAGTGAGAGTTTCTACATTAATTGTCAAAAACCTAGTTATTATGATGAGTGTTTGACTATTGGTGCTTACGGTAATGTTTGTGTTGAATATGGTTCCCTAAGAAGTCTTGCTTGTTACATCTTACTTGATGTTTCATATTGTTGGCCTTTGTTCTTAATTTTCTGTATGAGGTGATAAGTAGTAATTCACCAGTAGAATGAGCTTAGTTTCTAATACTTTAAAATATTATACCAGTAGTGTGTTGTATAGAGATCTATGCTTGAGCCAGTAATGCGAGGTTGAGACTTGATTTTCGAGCTAGAACTGGAGCTGGGAAGACTCTTGCATTTAGCAGTACAAAAGTGTACTTCTACAACTACGGCGTAGAGTCGTCACTAAGATGCATTTTGCCACAACTAACATTTAGTGGCTGCAAAATTGTTTGTTCCAATAGGTCTCGTGGCTAAAAATGTGCCGCCACCAAAACAATATTCAATGACAACTATGTGTCCAGAATATCACGTCACTAAAGAAAATATATTAACAACAACAAATATTGTCACTGAACAGAGGGATCAACAACTAAATATGTTGTTACTAAACACAAACATTTAGTGGCGAAATGTAGCAATTCACCACGTTGCTAAATACATGTTTTTTTTAGGGTTAAATACCAAGGAGCTACTTGAACTTTGGACGTTTTGCAACGATCTACCCGAATTTTGAAAATTCAAAACGTGCTACCTCAACTTTGAAGAAGGTGCAAATAGCTACCTCCGTCCAATTTCCGACGACTTTCCAACGACTTTCCGACGACTTTCCGTCAACAATTTACGAAAAATTGAACGGAGGTAGCTATTTGCACCTTCTTCAAAGTTGAGATAGCCCATTTGGAATTTTCAAAGTTCGGGTATCTCGTTGCAAAATGTACAAAATTCAGGTAGCTCCTTGGTATTTATCCTTTTTTTTTTTTTTATTTTAGCAAGTGCTACTCATTGCTAAATACATTCTCTTGTATTACCAGCACCTCCCGATGATGTCAACCATTGTGCAGAATGACACAAAAAAACTAGAATGTAATGTCATCGATCTAGAACTTAGTTGCATCTTGAGTGAACTTTTTCATCTTAGTGTCAAGATCGGATGTACCTTCTTCCCTCTTGGCAATTATTATGTCAATGTCCTCATTTGTGATGATGATATCCTTGGAACTAAACACCATTTCAACACAAAATTAAATCTAACCATTTGAAGCAACTCATCCTTATTGACAGCTAAGCTACACATTAAGAAAATACCAACAATTTAGAATGTAATGTAAGAGTTAAATCATCATAGTGCTGAAAGGTTAACATTGCTTACTTTTCTGTTCCATCAATATTCTTTATTGACTAACAAACTTGGAAAGCTTGCTAACGTCTATCTAAGAGGCAACTAAAAGGCCACTGGCAAAAGGTCATTGTTTAAGTAATGTAGTGAAAAGCCCACTGTTTAAGAAAAAATAGATAATAGTAAAACATTAAGAAACAAGAAAACAGCTTTCTTTATAATTCTGATGTGTAAAGGGGAAATTTGTTGTGATACAATATGAAGCTCTAGACTAGGTTCACCTACTGTGAGAAAACAAACTCTTAGATGGTAACAACAGATCTGGAAATATTTAAAGTTGTCTGGAACAAGTTTGAGCTAATACCCTCATAAAACGTGAAGGAACATACTGGTTCGAACTCAGAGTATGCAATTTCCAGAGCTAACATCTCCAAAATAGTGCAACCTAGACTCCATATATCAACTGGTAGATCACAACCCTTGTCCTTCGATTTCTTAATTACCTGCAAAGTCCTCATTTCTACTTAGGTCCAAATTTGACAAAACATTTACTACATCTATTTAAGGACAAAATTTTGCATACGCATTTAGTTATAAAACTATCACCTTGAGAACTAAGGCAAAGCCTTCGACCTTTTCTGAGCAATAGTATGGTCAAATATGTTGTTATACCCAGAGCATTCTCTTCCAACTCCCAAGAGGTAAGTTTGAAGCTACATTAACCATAGTAGTAGATAATAATATCTTTCTCAAGTGTTAAACTTTCAAAACTAAACCATATAGCTTCTTAAACCTAAAAAAATAAGGGGATACTTATTCAAAAAAAGCTAATGGATTCTTAGACGAAGACAATCCACTGCTTCTGCAGAAAACTAATCAATTCCTACAAGACCGACAAGTAAATGAAACTGATAAACCACTCCAATGGCCAAAACAAAAAAAGCAGGCACCAAGGCCAAATTTATACCATTAGCACTGAGTTGAAGATTACTCACCATGTTCCAGAGTTCCTCGATGTACTCAACCACCTTTTTGTTTTCTTGACCCGCTTTGATTGAGAAGTTTCGGAGCTCTTCTTCCTCCCTTTCGTCTGCTTAGAGAATGATCGAGTCTACTCTCTCTGAGTGGCCTTACGCTTTGTTGCTCTACGCACCATATCAGGAAGCTTGAGCTTAGAGAGTGGATAAAGGTTCAAGGTTTTCGAGAGAAAAAGTTAGGGCCAGTAGAGAAAATTTGGACAATCAAACATGGCGAGGCAAGCTTTTGTAGGATAAGAGACGACGTATGAATGTTGGGAGAACGAGGAAGAATGAATATATATATATATTAAATGCTATACAAATTAAAATTGAACTTTCTGTATTGGACCCATCATTTGTATTACATTGTACTCTATACAGTTGAGTAGCGTTGAGTGTCGAGAGAATGAGTGTTTTGGTTACTTCCCGTATACATGATCTGGAGTAATAGAAGTGATGTGTTACCCCTTGTATACTCGATTTTGCGCCTTTTCAGCTACAGCCTATCCATATTCCCTGGACTCGTACGCATCATTTGTATCTAGTGCAGAAGCATTGCTGGGCAAATCTCCTTTGGCAGGGAGCACACACTCTTCCTAATCTCAACCCGAGAGTAGATGTGTGTCTGCCTGCCAATAGAGATAATTGCCCTGTAATGTGCAGTTGCACCACCTTTCATCAAATCAGAGTCACTGTTGCCCTAACTACCACAGATCAGGAGATATGATGGCTGCTTTGTTTCAGAAGACGTAGTAGTTTATATGCACTCGGTGAAGAAGCATATTCAGTGGAACAATACTTCTTCTATTCCGTCCCTTCACCACCACATTATGCTTCTACTCTTAACTTTATTCCAATAGAATCGATATATCTGCGTTGTAACATCTTCCTTTTACATGATCATATCAAAATACACACATGTTACAAAATAGAAAATTATCTTCACAGATACAAAGTGCATTTTTAAAATTACAAAATATAACAAAAATTATATTACTTTAGTAATCTGTTAAAAAAATAATAAGAAAAAAATAATCTTTCGGATGATGGAAGGATTTTAAGACCCTCATTAGGGTTACAACTCCCTCCTACCTGGGGAGGTTCCCTAATGTGAGCCTCACTGAAACTAGGCACCCTTAGTTCAAAGATCCTATCTAGGGAGTTTGAACTTCGATCCCAAAAAACATCATCAATTTTTATTGTCGTTTTAAATTTCTTTTTAATATTATAGTTTGTCCTTTTATATAATTTCTTGCATTCTAATTTTATATGATCTATGTATCTATATCTATATTATATATTAATTTGGTTAGGTTATGTAGAATTGTGACAACTTTCTGAAAACATTTTTCCATTCCTAATAACAAATTCATAATTTCTAATTGGTCCATACCAAACATGCAATAATTTTCACTATATGAAGCATGTCATGTAACTCTCATTCATCATTTCAATAAGTTATAAAATTTCATTCATTTCTTTGTATTTCTCATTTCTTAAATTAACTATATTTATTAAATTTTATAGAATACTAAAATCCATAATTTCACAGTTTATGAAAAGCAATTAGATGCATATATGTATGTAACATAAAATTTAGGGTACGTATGAACAAAACAAATAATAATATTGTTATTACAGTTTATTCATATTTGTTTTTAAATATTTTTTTATAAAATATCATTGTTATATTCTACTGGTACCAACATATGTTCTGGAATTAAAAAATAATAATTTGTATAAGTGAATATAATAAGTGACAATTACATTAACTAAAAATCATTTTTTTATAGTTTGTGTTTATTTAAAAATATATGACAATAATAAATTGCAAGTTTATGTCTCACATGTGTGACACGTGATAAAGTCCGAAACATAATTAGACTTATAATTTAGTAAGTACATCTGTTAATTAGACACGTTACCCTAATTAATTAGCCACTTTGATGGAAAGGGCATAAATGACTTTTTTAAAGGCTAGGGTTTGCCCTATCTCTACCTTATAAATTAATGTGGTGGTTTCCATCAAACCATACACATAACAGACAACACATAAAGAGGGGAAAGAGATGGAAACGGATCATTGGAGTTGTGTGTAGTGGATCTCATCATCCCCAAATCGCTTCCACCATGGATCAACAAAGTATGTATTTCGATCCATAAATCATACTGTATCTACGTAAGATGTGTGTAGTTCAAGATCAATTGTTTTATTCAATCATGATTAGTTGAATAAACATAAAATTAAATCTTACAGTTGGTATCAGAGCATGGTTTAAGAACGCACGTATTTTCGTATTAAGAAAACCAAAAATTGGATATAATGAATTCCTCTATTATCGATTTGATACAATTTGTTGCTACTCAATTTCGAAACGCTGCGTAAATTGAAATATTATGTTGTGTATCAACTAATTCAAAACTTCCAGCATGTTTATCATAAAAACCATATTATCTATGATCTTAAGAGAAATCGAAAATTAATGTTTTATAAAAGGGAAAAGTATGAAAACGATGTAACATGTTTGACCAACGTGATAAAAGCGACCCATTGTTTGTTTTTGATACAATATGTTTGGTGTTGTTGGTTTTTGATGAATTCCGTTTGTGTCCGCTAAAAATTTCTGTTAACATCGCAAATGCCTTGCACGTGACTTTTTTTCAGTGTGAAATTCCTCAAATGCCCCCACTTCTTCACTGCTATTATATGTAACCTTCTCTCCACTGTTGTTCGAAGCATTCGTCTGTTTTCTTCTCCCAGAGTTCCGCCCGTGTAGGAATCCCGAAGTTCGACCCGTCCTTGTCGGATGTCCTGGCCGTCCAACAACAATGGCCTCACATTACTTGTATTCAGTACTGAAGGTCTACATTAAGCAAATATTAAGACCCAAGAACTCTGGCCTCACATTACTTCTCTACCTACTATCACAACACAGCCAAGAACATGTATAGTGACAAGGACCGTGATCACCAAGAATAATTTTAAGAGAAGACTATGCTGCGAGCAATATTTTCATGTCTTGTGACGCTTGGTTTGATTTGAGTTGTCCACATCGCCATGCTGCAGTGGACCGTCACTATTCTGCTTAGGAATCATGCATTAAGCAATGCAATGAGCAGCTAACATGATTAATTAATAGCTTCAACAAGACTGACCAGAGTAGGCTTCAAATGGACTAATAAGGGCAAGATAAAACCATGTGGTGGATTGAATTGGACTAATTAAGATACAAATGAAACTTATAGTTGCTCACAATATATACCATGAAAGTTTTGTCTCCTCTCTTTCCAAGATCGATCTGCACTGAGATGCTAACTTGTGACAAATCAACTCCTTACTTATAACCTCAACTCCACATTAATTACTTATCCTACCACGGATTGAGTTGTTTCTTACCCTTGTGAATATGCACTTGAGATGCTGATTCTACCACCTTCAACAGTCAAATCTTCTGTTTGAGTGAGAATATTGCTTGTAACAGGGAACTCCATTGTTTATTGTGAATCTAGACCTTGTATCTGAAGAGGATGGGCAAGCACACCATCACATTCAACATGGGCAGGAACGTAAGTATGATGATCCATGGATTTGGCAGCAAGATTCTCCACCATCACTATAAGAATCTATTGCAACAACGACAAAAGTTTCGTGTTGACGCTAACATTTGTAGTTGAATATGTGTATATTGTGTCGACAATCTTTGTTGTCATTATTATTACTTATGAAGCACAATATGTTTTCCACCGTTATAATATATATTTTGTGTTAATTTTTGCCGTCACTTTATTTTTTACATGGATGAATGTGTAATGTCGACCAACACTTGATGTTAAATGACTTCATCAGTAGCAGAAGACTTTTCCGTTGTAAATGTACATATTTAAATGCAAAACGTTTTGTCGTAAATATAGCTATTACAACAATGGATGTATGCCGTATCTAATAAATATTGTTGTCGTTAAAACATAATTACCAGGAAAATATAAGAATAGGTTTGCGTGTCGATATTAGTATAGTCATTCCGTGACGATTGTTGTTGTTGTAAAATAGTCTATTTAGTGACGATTATTGTTGTAAAAATAAAATCAAATTTTCAAAAAAAATTCCCGCTTTTCTTCTTTCATCATCACCCTCATCCTCACTTTATTTCACAGCACTTTAACCTTCAAGTTGCTGGATTTCCCTCCCCCTACCTTCCCTCCCCCTCCCTTCAAGCTTCAAGCTTGAAAACCGAAGTTGGAGCTGCTGGAAAACTGAAGTTGCTAGAAACCTAAGCTCTTGGAAACTTCAAGCTTCAAACTTCAACCTTCAAGTTGCTGGAAAAATAAAGTTGGTTCTCCGAAGTGAAGTGAGCTTGATGGGTGAATCCATGGATGTTACCTTTAAGCCAAAGCTTCCCTTCAAGAGGTGAACCGAAGTGAGCTCCATGGATGTTACCTTCAAGCTGCTGGTTCTCCGATGAAGAATCCATGGATGAAGTGCCGAGAAGAAATCGGTCATGGATGAACCGACGTGAGCTCGATGAATGAAGCCATGGTGAATGAAGTTCCAAGACAAATATGGATGAAGGAGCCATGGATGAAGAAGGATGAAGCCATGCATTAACGAAAATAATAAAAAACCGTCCAAAAAAATCACAGCGTCCAAAAAAATGGTCCAAAAATCGACAAACAGTTGTCATCACTAAAAGTAATCTATATCATAGGCAAGGTGTTGGCACCTTTCATCTGTGTTTAACAACAACCTGATGCTGATGTAAAGCAGAAGTGGGGAGTGTCATGTTAACATCTGCAAGTCTTTGACAATGACAATTTGTCGACCTATAAACCTTTAACGGCGGGGGCTACCGTCACGAAGATCTCGCCGGTGTTAAAAGTTAACAACACTATTTATTCCTTTAACGACGGTTTTTCACCAATGTCGATGCTCGAGTTTCTTGTATGGCATGTTCTGTTGCACAGTCATCATGTTATTCTTCTCAAACCTCCTAGAAATCGTAGAAACTGAACCAGAACCATTTGAAGTCCTTAGCTGAGTCTGGGCGACAAAACCTGGAGTACGCCAGTGGCTGTTCCTATAATCAAGAAGAATTGAAGTCAAATACAAGATTTTCGAACAAAGCAGTACACAAGATAAAGCTGTTGTTGTTCTGAAAGGATAACTAGTTTTGAACCTTACCCAAGGCATCAACTTGGTGGGATCTGAACTCCATTATGGGTAAGATAATACTTGTCTACCTTTTCTTGTAGATACTTGACGTAATCGATAACCTGAATAAGAAGATTGTTGACATTTTAAGTCAAGATTCAGAAGAACTCCCATCTTTTGAATCATAATGCAGTGTTGTTGTACCATAGATAAACAGACGGGTCTAACCTCTAACAGAAATGACGCGGTATCTCTTTTCTGCTCACTATCATGTACCAAATCTCTCAATATCTTGAATGTGAAAAAGAATAATATCAATACAATTTTTGTACGTCTGTCCAAAAGTATAATATATATGCATGTCAAAATGTTGCTTCCCCATTGAGTCATCCTTAACTGAATCAATATCAACTTATTCATATAAGCCATACCTTTCATTTATTGGAGGAGATAGAGGGAACCGGTTCTTATTTTGGAGGGAAAATAGCTCGAGGGTAGTTTCGGTATTTTCATTTTTGTTTTTTTAACATTCAAAAAATCAAGCACGTGAGCTGGACGTGTCCAATTTAAACGGATAAATTGACAGAAAAACAAACGTCTTAAAAAATCAACAGAATGAAACATAATACATCAAAAACCCGCGGTCCAAAACAAGTTACATCAGTTATCCATTTTGTCAAACATGTTACATCTTTTTCATACTTTTCCCTTTATAAAGTTTATTAATCCAATACTCGCATTAGCATATGTTAATCAGACAACATGATTCAGGGATATGTATGAGACGATTATATGTATATTTTGGCAATATATAAATATTTATCAATATATTCTGGCAATATATATCAATTTAGCAATATTTAGGAAATATATATCAATTTAGTGTGTGTTAATGGCTTTAAATCTTTCAATATTTATCAATGTTCACATATATTGTTTATTCCAAATCAAAGCATGTGGTATGGAATCAGTCTATAAAATTTGTACATATATGTTAATTTACCATTATAGTAAATACATCTTTATGTAATCTAATCTAGATGTGCATAAGGTTATATGTATTCATAATTATATTATGTTTATTATACAACCACCAAAGTGAGGCAAAATAATAAGACTTTATAATCAATGGATATGAACATCTATTTAGTTAATTAATCATCATGTTTATTATGGTTGAGATGTATTCATGAGTCTACATAGTTTATTTATCTTAAGAGCACCTAGATTCCCAAAGGAAATAACCTTTTATGATCTGATAAACGCTAACGGGGCAAATAGTTTAAATTAGTATGATTTACCCAAAGGTAACGCTAATTTATTATGAACAAATTGCCCAAATTATGACGTAGATATGAATATATACGCATGTTGTTTAGAATTGTATGATGACAATCCAAAGGAGTTGTTCACAAGTATAACTTGTGATCTGGATTTTCATTTTATAGTATGTGTTAAAATTCAAAGCTTTTATGTGTGAGTTTTCTTATCATATTTGTTCCATTATTGAAGTATCTTATCCTGGTAGTTTACAAACTTCAAATGATCCCATACTTAATGGAACCAACTTCTCTAAATGGAAAGAGAAAGTTGAGTTCACATTGGGAGTAATGGACTTGGACTTAGCACTATTGGAAAAATAGTCAGTTGCACTTACTTATAAAAGTAGTCAGGTTGAAATCTTGGCTCATAATGCTTGGGAAAGTCGAACAGGCTGAGTTTACAGTTCATTAGGATGGCAGTTGCTGATAACATAAAGGCAAGCCTCCCAACAACAGATCTTGCTAAGGAATATAATGAAAATTTGGCCTCCAAACTTAAGAAATCAATTTATGGACTTAAGCAGGCCTCTCGACAATGGTATTTTAAATTTCATTATACCATTACTGCTTTTGGTTCTAAGGAAAACACCGTTGATCGTTGTATATACCTCAAGATTAGTGGGAGCAAGTTCATATTTTTGATTCTGTATGTTGATGATGTTTTCCTCGCAAGTAGTGATATTGGATTACTGTATGATACCAAGAATTACCTCTCTAAGAATTTCAACATGAAATATATGGGTGAGGCATCCTATGTTATAGGAATAGAAATATTTCGTGATCGATCACGTGAATTGTTAGGATACATAGATCGAATTCTAGAGAGATTTGGAATGAGTACATGTTCTCCTAGCATTGTTCCAATTCATAAATGAGATAAATTTAGTCTCAGTCAATGTCCAAAAACGGATTTGGAATAATGTAAATAAATGGAAAGTGCTCTTTATGCATCTATAGTAGGGAGTTTGATGAATGCACAAATTTGTACTAGACCAGACATCGGTTTTGCGGTAGGAATGTTAGGGTGTTACCAAAGTATTCTCGGCATTGAACATTGGAGAGTTGCAAAGAAAACACTACGATAATTAAAGAGGACAAGAGATTATATGCTCACATTTAGGCAATCTGATCAGTTAGAAGTGATTGGATATTTAGATTATGTTGGATGTGTTGACTCTAGAAAATCCATTCTTAGTTACCCTTTTCTATTTGTTGGAGGAGCCATATCATGGAAGAGTGCGAAACAAACTTTTATTTCCAAATCCATAATGGAGGCTGAATTTGTAGCTTGCTTTGAAGCATCAATTCAAATCACTCGGTTGCGAAATTTTATTTCAGGACTTGCTGTTGTCTCCACGATATCCAAGCCTTTGAAATTGTATTGTGATAATAGCGCAGCCGTGTTTTTCTCTAAAAACGACAAGTATTCAAAAGGAGCTAAACATATTGAATTAAGGTATTTTGTCGTGAAAGATGAAGTTCGGGAACAAAGAGTGTCCATAAAATACAATCAGTACACGCCTTATGGCTACTGATCCATTAACGAAGGTGTTACAACCTAAGGTATAAATGGAACAAGTTAACATAATGGGTCATGAGCGTGACAATGTTTAAATCATCATGTTTCCATGTTTTTAAACAGTTATATTATGGATATTGTGAATTCAATCAATCGTGTTTCCATTTTTCCTGCTTAAAATTATTGTTTATATGCATATATTTTGTTTAAGTATTAATACAGGAAGTCTTGAAATAAGACAATTATGTGGCCTTTTTTTGTGTCAATTAGAGATTGTATTAGAAAGGTTATTGATGATGTGGTACATGGAAGGAACTACATCGATTAAATGATGTACACCCGCCATGACACACATTAATAGTCTATCTAATATGATATTTATGATAACCATTAATGAAAGTATTGACAAGTCTAATATAATGCGCGCCTTATGTCTATTTCACAAGGAATTTATTATGTGTGACAAATGATAGAATTAAAAACTGTGTCTCACATGTGTGACACGTGATAAAGTCCAAAATAGATTTAGACTTATAATTTAATACGTACACCGGTTAATTAGACACGTTACCCTAATTAATTAGCCACTTTGATTGAAAGGGCATAAAAGACTTATCTAAATGCTAGGGTTTGTCATCTCTCTGCCCTATAAATAAATGTGGTGGCTTTCATCAAACCATACACATAACTAAGAACACATAAAGAAGGGAAAGAAAGAGAAGCGAATCCTTGGAGTTGCGGTCGTTCAATCTCAACAGAATTCGTGGAGGACCCCTTCATACCCATATCGTTGTCGCCATAGATCGACAAGGTATGTATCTCGATCCATAAATCATAGTGCATCTACGTAAAATGAGTGTAGTTCATTTTTCATTGTTTTATTCAATCATGATTAGTTGAATAAACATAAAATTACATCTTACATAAATATCATAAAAATTAATGTAAAATCATTAATTAGAATCATATTCATAATTTTTGACATTCATTTTGAATATCTAATAATTTATTTTCAAACACATTTATGAATAAATATAAATAATCCTTATATTTAATAATATTAAAAAAAACATATATTTAACATTTGCTCAATAACATAATTAATTTTTATGTTTTATAATTGAATTAATATTAATTAAATGAACTTTGATAAGCTGTAAATAATAATTTTATAAATATTAGACTCAGTCACACGAGTTTTTTTTAAAGTAACCATGTTACTTTTTTTATTTAGAAAAGTAAATATACTAATTTGTTTTTTAGAAAAATAGGTATACGCGCACCCCGGGGTAGCGCGTATTGGACATAGGCGCACCCCGGGGTCGCGCGTATTAGTAAATTACTGTTCAAAACACTATTTGGAAGATTTTGTATCGTATGTAGAGTTTTTTACGTATCGTATTATACAGTCGATCGGTCTAAAAGTAAAAAATTAACGTATAGTTAGCGCCATTTAATTCATAATTAAATTATCTACGCACCGTAGTTTTTTTGATTTTTTTTGAGTACGTACATAATTAAATTTATCACCTAATGCATTTAATTATTTCGGTCAAATTATGGTGTAAACGATGTTAGGTTACAAAATCACTGTATTTCCAATCAAAAACATTACCCTAGATAGATAATTGAATTACCACATAAATAACGGTAACCATGTTGAGTTTGGACTTACATGGTCCGAGTTATAATTTTTTAAATAAAATTTTCATATCTCAACTTACGGCATGCCGTACAGTCAATCCGTAAATCCAAATTTAATATGTTTTGCATCATTTGAATCGCAATTAAAATATCTACTTCTTATAATGTTTTTTTATTTTTTTTTAATAGATATATAATTTTATTTTTAATTAAACATCGAGTCATCATTATCGAAAAAAATGATTTTAAAAAAAGAAAAAGAAAAAAAGGTAACATCACCCTTCACAGGCGCCACTTCAAAGTGGTGCCCATGAATAGGCGCCACTTGGGGTGCGCCTATGTTAATAGACCCCGGGTCGCGCGTATACATATTTTTCTAAAAATAAAATTTGTATACTTACTTTTCTAAATAAAAAAAGTAACATGGTTACTTTTAAAAAAAAAAACTCCAGTCACACGTTACACCCTTGCACATTGTTGACGTTGGTCGTGCGTTAGGTGTTACAAATGCATGATTATTTTGAATCCTAGGATAATACATGAATCTAATCGGAACTAAACAATTGATTAAAAATATATGCAAACTTAAACTATGTTAGATAATAAGATATATTTTTAACAACTTATAAACATTTTTAAAAACTGCTAGTATAACCATTAGAAAAATACATTTTAGTGGATTAAAACTTTCCACTTAAAATATTTTTCAATTGTGCATGTATAAGACATATATCTACATGTTATGAAGGTATTACCATTTATTTACTATTGTAAATTACATATATATATATATATATATATATTTAATATGTGTGTGTGTTGATTGAAGTTTTTCTATAATTATTCATTGTGTGAAAATAGTCTCTTAAAGAGCAATACCATTATATCTAGTGATACAAAATGACATTAATAGTAAATGCATAAAATCAACTTAAATGAGGAAATACAATTACATGAAACTAAGATGGACAACTACGTCTTTTTAGTAATTTAAGAGTTCATTGATCAAGGTAACAAAGCATTTTGGTAGACTACATTTCGAGTATGTATACCTATAATTCCTTCATTGATAAGAAATTAAGAGATGATTGATAATCACATTGATATAAACCCTCAAATTTGTTATCAATAATCATAAGAAAAGAATATATGTTAGATAATCATCTCTTAATTTTTACCAACCTCCCTAATTTACGGAACATTTGAAAAGGTAAGTGAATATTCTTATGCTTTCTTTGATATCCTTGAAATAAATATTTTTATTCATTTAAATTGTCCACTAAGAAATTTCACATAAATGAGATTACAGATAAAATCCAAACATATCTGACATGTGTCGATACAAACACATCAGTAGGCTCGAAATTTTGGGAAAAACAACTATTGGTGCAACTTTCGTAAGTATTAGATAATGAGTATACATTACTTTGAGGACAATAGAGTTTACGTACTCACGTTGATAACCCTTAAATCTGTTATCAATAATCTCGTAAGAATAGAATATATGTAGATAATCATCTCCTAAATTGTTTCGAAGGTCCTAGGATCTAGACATGCTTACTCTGATATTAACCTCATTCGTTCCCTCCTTAGCCAATTATTTTTTTTACGTCACCATGATTTGAACTTGCAAACTTTGATACCGACCTCAGTCTTGACCCCTTAGCCAAAACTATTTTTTTTATGTCCACAGGATTTGAACATGTGCACTCTAAGACCGACCTCAGTCTTGCCCACCTTAGTCAACTAACGTTTTCCAACGTCCAATGGATTTGAACATGCACACGTTAATACCGACATCAATCTTGCTCACCTTATCCAACTACGTTTTCTCAACGTCCATAGGATTTGAACATGCGCACTCTGATACCGACCTCAATCTTCCCGACTTAGCCAAAACTATTTATTTTCAACGTCCACAGGATTTGAACATGAGCACTATAATACCGACCTCAATCTTGTCTGCCTTAGCTAATTGTTTTTTTCTCAATTTCCAACGGATTTGTACCTGTGCACTCTGAGACCGACCTTAATCTTCTCGCCTTAGACAAAACAATTTTTTTGACATCCACAAGATTTGAACATGTGCACTCTAATACCGACCTCAGTTTTGCCCGCCATTGCCAATTGTTATTTTTCCAATGTCCCCAGGATTTGAACATGCGTACTCTTATACCGATCTCTGTCCTTCCTGCCCTAGCCAACTATTTTTTCCTCGACATCCATAGTATTTAAACATAGGCACTTTGATAGAGTGTGAGAAAGGTTGGACAGTGGGCTCACTAATATGAACTAGTGTCACACATTCTCGAGAACACAATTTATTCACGAACCAATAGTGGGATCCGATCATTACCATTCCGCAATATGAATAAATACGAAGTTGTAAACCATTCAGATTTGAATCTTTGTGGATGGAGGATCCAAAGTGTGCTGAAATTGTGAGAGTACGGATATACTTACTTACTTGTGAAAGTAAGTATATGGTTGGGGACAAACCTCGTATCATGTTGAACACATCCCATGAGATGGGCCAAATCGAAGTTTGGAAATAACAGGAGAGGCTTTGCGATTACTAAAGGAGCAAATCTGTGGTAAGCTCCAAGGGTGGCGCCACCTGAGTGTCAATATGGCTGACAAAGAAGTCCTTATAATAGTTGTGGTAACTTCGATCCCCACTTATATTATGAGTATCTTATAGCTTCCAAAAACTTGGTGCATAAATATAGACTTGATGATAGTCCAATTTTGGCGGGACAGACGGAAGGAACGCGAAAAATCCACTAGAAACGATGAGACATCCTTACCCGTGTAAAATGGGATGGATGGTTTGGTTTGGGGGACCTCACTACTCTTAATGTGGTAATTCTTACCAGGATGACATGGAGAGCGGAGTCGAACTTCAACGCTCTTTGGGTCCGAATTGTCAAAGGCATCTATCACCCCAACAGTGAGTTCTTCCAAGCTCGTAGATGACCAAACCTATCATGGGGTTAGTCCAGTATTACTTGGTCAGCCTAGACGTACAGAAAAAGCATGGGATGTAGACTATCGACAAAGGAGAAAATGTCAATGCGTACAGAGACCCCTGGATTCAAGACCTTCTGAACCATAGGATCTCGTCAACCCATCGCGAGACACAACCGGGGGATATCAAAGTGACCTCAATCTAACAGGATAAGGTGAGATGGAAGATGGATTCTATACATCAAACCACTATGAAAGTTGAATTGACCAGCATACATTGGATCCCCGTTAGGTCGGACAGGGACAGAGACAAGCTAATCTGGCCGCACAGTGGCTCCGAAGAAGCAAGTACAAAGGTTGTGTATGAAAAACTACGTAAAACTATGATCGTAAGTCCAACGAATAATTGCCCGATAGCCTAGCAATCCGAAACTATTTCAGCATGTTTGGAACTCCAAGAGCATCTAGAAAAGGCTTGTAAAATGTTTGTGCGAAGAGGCATGTGTATTATAGTTAATTGACAATTTTGTGGAACTAAGGAATCAATGGAGCATATAACTTTTCAGTGTCAATGGAGTTGACTAGTTTGGTTCACATTTATGAAAGTTACCATCGACAACTTGACCGAGTTAACTATGATGTATTTAATTTAGAGGATAAATAATCCACCCACGTCCAGCCTAGAGGACAAAGAACGGTGTAACACCCTTTGCGGCCTCACTTGTTGGACCATCTGTAAAGAACGATGTCGCACCGTATTTGAGCTAAACACCAATAACCTCACTGATAGAGTAGCCATATGACACTACACCCTCCAAAAATCCAATTGAGCCAGGAGTGTTGAGAGTTATCCACTCTGAATTGTAATTGGCCCCGACCAGACAACATTAGGAGCTCCCCCCCTTCCGGTGGGCTCGATCAAGATAAATTGTGATGCTTCATGGCATAAGGAGACCATTTTAGGATGCTTTGGTGTGATAGCAAGAGACTAGAATGGATAGATTATAGCCGGCCTTAACCGAAGGGAAACACGACGAGGTGTAGACGTTCTTGAAGCTACTGCAATCGAATAGAGAATCACATTAACATTGGAATGCAGGTGACTGAACATCATAATCAAATCACACTCACAAGTGGTCATTAATTCCCTCTTGAACCTGACGAAAATGCTATTTGCACCTTCTTCAAAGTTGAGCTAGTCCGTTTTGAATTTTCAAAGTTCAGGTAGCTCGTTGCAAAACGTCCAAAGTTCATGTAGCTACTTGGTATTTAACCCTATAATAAATAAGATATTATATATATATATATATATATATATAACGCAATGCGCATATAATATTTTAATGCATACATTCTTTCATAAAACATAATATCAATTAATTTTTAGTATTATAATATTAATCGTAAAATGTACAATAACTATAAGATAAAAATAAATATATATATAATTAAAATTAAGCTTTTTTTTCTCTCATTGTAACAGTACTTTATAATAGTAAAAACAATTAAATATTTATTAACTTTTCACGATAAATAGTTCTATATTAAATTAAATAATGACAATAAATGAAAAGATGAGATCAAATGCGAAATGTAATGTGAGAACCAAGGATATGCTTCTCTAAAGTTTTTGAAGTATAAAGTAATTATAGAAATACTAAAGTTTATGGGTTGTGATTATAGAAATTATATATATATATATATGCAAAACAAATAGCTTACATGCACCCTATATTCGATATTTATTAGGGTTAATAATCAAATTGTTGTCTCAACGTTGAGTATTTTAGAAATTGCTATCTAAACTTTGTTTTATCAAATTTTATTACATGTACTTTTAAGACTTGGGAAAAATTGTCACCTTCGTTAAATATGAGAAAAATGATGTGACAACACATGATTTATTTATACTTTACAAAAATAAAGTTTTTTTAAAAAACCCCAATTTTATTTTAAAAAAAACATTTGGAAAATTAATACGAGAAATAATCGTTTGTAATGTAATTTTTTTATTGAAAAATGTGAAGAAAAAAAACTAAAACATACTAATAATTTATTATTTTTTTATTTCATATTTGTAATAAAAATATTATATTAAAAGTTCTTATTTTCTCTATTAATTTTTCAATTTCTTTTAGAATGTTTCTGTATTTTTAGTATTTTTAAAAACTAATATAGTTTATAAATTATGGATCAATCTTGTATTGTCACGTCATTTTCCGTTCATATTTAACGAAAAACTTAACTAGGGTAGCAATTTGGCCCGTGTCAACATTTAGATAACAATTTTTTAAAAATTAAAGTTTGAATGGTAATTTATAAACTGGTCAAAGTTAGCATACCAATTTAGTTATTAACCCTATTTAATATATAGTTTGATTTAGATTTTTTTTTAAAGTAAACATGTTACTTTTTTTATTTAAAAAAGTAAGTATACAATTTTATTTTTTAGAAAAATAGGTATACACGCACCCCGGGGTCGCGCCTATTGGACATAGGCGCACCCCACATGAATATGGGCACAAATGTCTCTCTTTTAAAAAAAAAAAATCATTTTGTTCGAAAATGATGACTCGGTGTTTAATTAAAAATAAAATTATGTATCTATTAAAAAAAAATTTAAAAATTATAGTAAGTAGATATTTTAATTGCAATTCAAATGATGTAAAAATATTAAATTTGGATTTACGGATTGACTGTACGGCATGCCATAAGTTGAGATATGAAAATTATACTTAAAAAGTTATAACTCGGACCATGTAAGTCCAAACTCAACACGGTTAACGTCATTTAGGTCGTAAATCAATTATCTACGTAGGGTAATATTTTTGATTAAAAATACAGTGATTTTATAACCTAACATCGTTTACTCCCAAATTTGACTGAAATAAGTAAATGCATTATGTGAGAAATTTAATTATATACTTACTCAAAAAAAATCAAAAAAATTACGGTGCGTAGATAATTTAATTACGAAATAAATGACGCTAACTATGCGTTAATTTTTGACTGACTGTATAATACGGTACGTAAAAAACTCTACATACGATACAAAAACTATCAAATAGTGTTTTGAACAGTAAAGTTACTGTTTATATAGTGAAAATTACTATTTAAACAGTAACCTTACTGTTTAAAACACTAGTTAGAGTTTTTTACGTACTGTATTATATAGTCAGTCTAAAAGTCAAACATTAACGCATAGTTAGCGTCATTTAATTCGTAATGAAATTATCTACGCACCGTAATATTTTTGATTTTTTCTGAGTAAGTATATAATTAAAATTTTCACATAATGCATTTACTTATTTCGGTCAAATTTGGGTGTAAACGATGTTAGGTTACAAAATCACTGTATTTTTAATCAAAAAAATTATCCTACGTAGATAATTGATTTACGACCTAAATGACGTTAACCGTGTTGAGTTTGGACTTACATGGTCCGAGTTATAATTTTTAAGTACAATTTTAATATTTCAACTTACGGCATGCCGTACAGTCAATCCGTAAATCCAAATTTAATATTTTTTGCATCATTTGAATCGCAATTAAAGTATCTACTTACTATAATGTTTTTTAAATTTTTTTAATAGATACATAATTTTATTTTTAATTAAAAATCGAGTCATCATTTTTGAAAAAAATGATTGTTTTTTTTTTTAAAAAAAAAAGAGATATCTGTGCCCGTAGGCGCCACTTCTAAGTGAGGCCCATGAATAGGCGCACCCCTGGGTTGCGCCTATGTCCAATAGGCGCGACCCCGGAGTGTGCGTATACCTATTTTTCTAAAAAATAATAATTTGTCTACTTACTTTTTTAAAAAAAATCTTTGCTTTAGTGTCCGAACAAAATCTGGTTGCAAAGGAGATTCTCGAGGATGGAAGATCCACAGCATGTTCTCTCTATATCCGTTTTATATAGCCAAAGTAAACTAACTTTCAATCAAATCATTGATTCTTTTTTTAAATACATAGACGCAAACGGAAACAATTGATTCATATATTATTATAATTTATTTCTATATTATTAAGGCTATACATGTTTATGTAACCGCCGCCTGTGAATTGACACAAATACCCTTTAATAATCTAATTAGTTTACATTTATCATGACTATTTTGGTCATTTAAATGTTTTCTCAAAAATGTTATAAAAACATATTTCTACGGAGACTTGAACCTATGACTTTATAATTGAAGACATACGTATTAACCAGCTACATCCTTATCACTATCTCTTTCTTTTATCTCATGCACAATTTTTATATATATATCGCTAACAAATGAAATTATATTTTCACTTTATTGAACATTAACAGAACAGTGAATCTAAAAACTTAAATCACTTATAAAAGTTATAATATCATCTACAAGTGAGAAAATTTAGATTGAATTAATATTTCAAATATGCATTATCTATTATTTGAAATTTAAAATGTACAATATAATCAAGTTTGAAATTTAAAATGTACAATATAATCAAGTGTGAAATTTAAATTCGAGTAGAAGAAGAAAAACTATTTATTATTTATCCATTTTTTTAAAATTATTTAATTTAATTTAATTACTATATATGTTATTTTATATAACTTTACAATTTTAAATAATAATGATAATTGTATATTATGTTCTCAAGTCGTCATATTTTTCTTTTGGTAATTGTGAATTTTTAATGTTTCTACAATTAATTATATCTATATTATTATGGCTAAACATGTTTATGTAACCGCCATCAGTTTAAATTACTAAAATACTCTTTAATTGCATGAAAGTGTTAGATACATACATTATTTAATAAACTATTTTAGTCATTTCACATTTTATTATTTTATTAATTATCCACCTCACTCTCTCTCCATATTATTTTTCTTCCACCATCCACCTCCATTTTTTACGATTAAATCTCTCTCATTATCTCTCTCTCTCCCATCTCTCCCACTATTCCACCAACCACCATCTCTTCAATCTCCAACAAAAAGTTTTATCTCTCCAATATTAAGTATCTTAATATTAAATATTAAGTATATTTGGATCCTTAACTCTCCCACTATTCCACCAACCACCATCTCTTAGATCTCCAACAAAAAGTTTTATCTCTCCAATATTAAGTATCTTAATATTAAATATTAAGTATATTTGGATCCTTAAAATGTAATATTAAGATTATAATATTATTGTTACTAATATGTATTATAACAATTAACAATCATGGTATATTATAGGTATACTTACAATAATTTTAATTTTATAATACAAATATGTTACTAATTTATTATGTATTAATTGTATTAATCTATCTATATTATTAAGGCATAAGTGGTTTTTGTAACCGCCGCCTATAAATATACAAGAATATCTTTTAATAATCTAATTAGTTTACATTTATCATGACTATTTTTGTCATTTAATTGTCTTCTAAAAAATGTTATAAAAAAATATTTCTACGGAGACTCGAACCTATAACCTTATAATTGGAGACATACGTATTAACCAACTACACCCTTATCACTATCGCTAACAAATGAAATTATATTTTCACTTTATTGGACATTAAAAGTTATAATATCATCTACAACTGAGAACATTTAGATTGAATTAGTATTTCAAATATGCATTATCTATTATCTGAAATTCAAAATGGACAATATAATCAAGTGTGAAATTTAAATTCGAGTAGAAGAAGAAAACCCATTTATTATTTATCCAATTTTTTTAAAAATAATTTATTTAATTTAATTACTATATTTGTTATTTTATATAACTTTACATTTTTAAATAATAATAATAATAATAATATATTATGTTTTCAAGTCGTCATGTTTTTCTTTTGGTAATTGTGCATTTTTTAATGTTTCTACAATTAATTATATATTTTTTTCTTGAAAACGTTTTTTCTTCTTTCCAAGAAGTTAAAAAAAATCTGAATTGTGAGCATTGTCGTTATAAAAATACATTTCATCTATAAATTAAAATATAATTATAATCGATCAAAATTTACTATATTTATATGTTGAATATACATAATTTATCGCGTGAAACAATAAATACCAAAAAAAATTCAAATTTAAAAGGAGATATTTGATTAATGTATATATTTTTTATATTGATAATTATAAATTATTTAGTATTTTCAAATAATGATATTATTAAACTGTTTAAAAAATTATTATTTTTTTAATATTATTAATATTAATGCATAAATGATTCGAGCTGCCCAAAGTTGTTAATATGTTATTACTCCAAACTAATATTATCCAAAATTTAGGTATTACATGTCGAGAAAAAAATAAACAAAAAATATTTTACTACAAAATTAAAATAACTCTGGTGATGTGTTGAAATAATATTTTACGAATTACTGAAATGTAAAAATCAATATTAATTTTTAGTGTTTATTATTTATTATTTTTACAAAATATTTTTGGGATTGGTCAAATTTAGATTCTATGAGTATTTCTTTACTTAACTCTACATTTCAAATATATCTAAAATTACCATATGAATTTACCTAAATCTCAACCCTACTTTATGAACTCAGGAAATATTAAAGTAAAATAACTCTGAAAATATCAAAATAAAAAAACAAGGAAAAAGTTAATCAAATATATCTAATTTAATTTTTGGGTAAATTTTTCTGGTAATTTCTTGATGTTGTCACAGTAGATTTTTTATAATCGCCGTTTCATAGACATGGTAGTGAGTTTTTTATATTAAATGTATTCACTGACATGATCGAACTTATGAGACAGTTGGTTAAAGCGTGCGTCTTAAATTATAGATACTGACAGCGCCCAGGTTCAAATCCCGGAGATATCGACAGTAAAATAACCAAAGAAAAGTTGGATGTCGGGAGTATAATACTGAAAGAAAGGCCTGTAGAAAATTTTTGGATGTCGGGAGTATAATACTCAAAGAAAGGTCTGTAGAAAAAATTTGGATGTGGGGAGTATAATACTCAAACAAAGGTCGGATGTCAGAAGTATAATACTCAAACAAAGGTATGATGTCAGAAGTATAATACTCAAAGAAATATCGGATGTGGGGAGTATAATACTCATACAAAGGTCGGATGTCATAAGTATAATACTCAAACAAAGGTCGGATGTCGGAAGTATAATACTCAAAGAAATATCGGATGTCGGAAGTATAATACTCAAAGAAAGGTCGGATGTCGGAAGTATAATACTCAAAGAAAGATCAGATGTCGGGAGTATAGAACTCAAAGAAATGTCGGATGTCGGGAGTATAATACTCAAAGAAAGGTCGGATGTCGGGACTATAATACTCAAACGAAGGTCGGTCGGATGTCGGGAGTAAAATACTCAAAGAAATGTCGATCGGATGTCGAAAGTAAAATACGTATTTTGTCCAAATATCAACATATATTGTTTTTGATCATATTATTAGAAACAAATATGATAAATATTTATCATGCTTAAGGTGTTGATATGAGAATTAAACATTTGATAAATATATCTGAAATTAAAATATAATTAAACTTAACTTTGAAAATATCAAAGTAATAAAACAAGAAATAAATTGATCAAATATATAATTTTATTTTTTTGTGAAATTTTTGTAATCCACTTAAGTGTATTTCCCTAATGGTTATACTAGACCCCGGCACGCGCTACGCGCGTGCACGTTGTCGTCGTTGGTCGTGCGTGAAATCTTACGAGAACATGATCAACCCGACTCCTAGGATCATACAAGAGTTGATCACTTCATAAAAATATTATTAATGTAAAACTAAACTTAATTTGCATAAGATAATAAAATAATAAAATTTAAAAACTCTTAAATATTTTTAAAAAATTGCTCGAGCGACCGGGATTCCTTTTGATAGTGTTATATGTTCCCGGTCGCTCTAGCAATTTTTTAAAAATATTTAAGAATTTTTAAATTTTATTATTTCATTATCTTATGCAAATTAAGTTTAGTTTTACATTAATAATATTTTTATGAAGTGATCAACTCTTGTATTATCCTAGGAGTCGGGTTGATCATGTTCTCGTAAGATTTCACGCACGACCAACGACGACAACATGCACGCGCGTAGCGGGGTCTAGTATATATAAAATATAAAGATGTGATGTTAATGATGAAAATTGCAGCTGCAGCTTTAAATTAGAATTTAGAAGAGACACATGTCTCTTTCTCATTAATCCCACCTTTCGGAACACCGACTCTTACATCGCCAATTCCCAGTACAGATTTCCTTTTTTGTTAGGGTTTCAATAAATTAAGTAGGGAACTGATGCATATAATATTCATTTTTTTTAAATGACCCAAATTTTAAATTTATTACTAAATTAACCCGAATATTTTTAAAAGTAATCATATTTGTGAATCTCGTTTGTTGGTTTAGGCTACATGCAACGTTGTTAGTGCGGCCATGAAACACCACTTAATTTTTTTAAAATTATATATTAGGAAGCACGTAGGGCCGACAATGGTGCAGTAAAAAACTCATAACCATGGTTATAACCGTTACTGTTTAACATGATTAACCGTACCATTGTGGTGTTGTATAATTATGATGCTGAATTTTATACCCATAATGATTATGGTTATGGAATTTGAGTTATATTCACGCTTATAACCATGACTATTATATAAATATAATAATTATTTATTATTAATAAACTAATATATATTAAATAATGTAAGTTAATGTACATACAAGTAATAAATAACCATAATGTCAGTTTTATATATTTTTATTGTTGACAATATAGATTTATGTATTTTTTTAAAATAAAATTTTCAGTCTTTTATTATATTATATGTATGGAATAAATATATGGGTATACAAGTAAAACCATGGTTAATAACCACGTTATGGTATTAAAAATTGTACTTGTAATGATTATGGTTATTGTTATGGTATGTGGTTTAAAAATATGGTATGGTTATGATATTTGTCATACTCGTACCATACCCTAACCATCGACAACCCTATAAACACATCCATGGATAAAATATAAAAGAATTGTTTGATCTATTGTGAAAATAAATTATATATAAATATATATATGAAATTAAATAAAACTTATCAATATGTAATGCAAAATGGATATCAACTATTATTAATAAGATATTCTGATTTTCCATTCAATTTTTGAAGTTTATGACATTTATATTACCGTTTATGTACAATTTTTTTAACTTCTAAGTATTGAAAACATGATTAAAATAATTAAAAATGATATATCCTAGGTTGTACATAATAATATGTGCGTACAAAATATACTATTTTTCAGTTAGATATTTTTTATTTTTTAATGTTTTAAACATAAATATATTTTTAGGTCGTATTGTATAATTATGGAATGATAAAATGATGGAGATATATGATTAAAAATTATGTTTTAGATATGAAACATATAATATTTAGAATTTAGAATTATAACTATTTTGTAACCTCTTTTCAAAATAAATGAAAAATTTAGGATGAATTCTAGATTATTTACGTGATGTATGTAACATTTTTATTAAAACAAACGAAATTAAAGGTGATATACTTTGATATTAGGATAGAGAAATCACTTAAATTAAATTATATATATAAACATTTTAGATGTTTCAACCAAATTAATATGGATATATACATAGATAGATAGATAGATAGATAGATAGGTGTAGTTGTAATAATATTTTTAAGGACACCAAATAAAATGGAATAACGACCTAGTTTACTTGAATCACTTTGTAGTCCAGATGGATTAGTTCGGCGCGTTTAGTTGGCCGAATGGACCAATTTTTATTTAATTCGTCCCAATGATGGTTTGAATAGGAATTGTAAATTCCCTTGCAATGGTTTGTCCCACACCGGTCCAATCTTGCACATTTCGTGGGCACATATAGTATTTTGCTTCATTTTAGACTACCAACTTTCTAGTACAGAAGTTTTTGCATACGATGCAGATCAATCCGAAAAGCACTCATCACATCACACAATTGCCACTCCAAAAAACCTGCAATTTCTATTATGAATCAATTCAATTTTTTTTCCTTACCGTTAAAAAAAAAAAAATCTTTTGAAATTTGTTTGTTGGAATTATTTCAGTTTTTACTAAATTAATTCTTCAGTCTTATGAAATTTAATTTGGGTTATTAGTACCCGAATTAATTGCATGATGGTGAAAAAACCCTATAAATAGGGTATGTCCTTTCACCATTTCTACAAACTCCAGAAAATCAAAATTCCTGTCAAAAGTTGCTTTAGTTTCGGTCTAAATTTGTGTTTTTCAAGTTCGAATCCAAATTTTGGTCGATGTCCGAGTTCAGGTATTGTTTAGTTCGGCTAAAGAATCAATTCAGTTCAAGACTTTGTATATTATGTAATAACTATTTTCGATATAATAATTTAGCATTTTTTGATTTAGAAAAATAACCCCAAACAACAATGATGTTGATATCATTACTAGAGCATTGCCTCACACTGAAGTCATTAATGTGTCGTTGAACATGCTTGTCGTTGCGTCGACTAGGTGGATAACCATGACTCGTTCAACTGGACTTGCGCATGCTGAGAAGCCCGAGAAATTCGATGACTCAAACTTCAAGAGGTGGCAGGAGAAAATTAAGTTCTATTTGACCACTCTGAAATTGGCCCGATTGCTGACAAAAGAACCACCAAACATTGTTATCAAAACTGGACCGGCCCTCGAACAGGTGAGATGACCGGTTCCTTGTTCTGTTTAACGGACCTAATCAGATCGGTCGATTCACCATGTAGAAATTAAAAACAAAAACTCTATCGAAAGGTTATACTTCAGAACCCCTCTACAACTGAGAGACGTCCAAGAGAATACTTAAAGAGTTGGGAGCAGTCAGCGCAAGTCGTGCTGACATCGTCCTTCTGCTATGTGTGGTGCTATTAATTCATATGGATTTGCCCAATGTCGTCGATCCCACTACCGGTGACAACTCTCTGATCCACCACGCTCTTAGATCATACTGTCGTGGCTCGATGGGCTTGTGGCTGCTGGAGGAAGGCATATAGTCGGAGGAGAAGGAGTTTGGGATGGAGTCGGAGAGAACACGACGAACGCTAGTTGCAGCGAGGTACATCAGCTACGACGCTCCAAGAAGGAACTTATTTCAATGGTGTCCCAATTTGATAGGAGCGTAGTTTTCCTCCTCAGATCCGGGACCCGCCCCCTTGTGAAGGTACCTTCAGGATTGTCATCATCCATCCTCACCACAAGAAGATCAAGCACATGAAACCAACGAACCTCGACCTCGCAACAACCTTTGCAGAATGTTCTGTCCATCTGGGGAGTCCTCTCGAGGCCAACATGTTATTCCTTAGAATTGAGAACCAACTTAAGCAACCTGGATTCAAAGAAGTGTTTCTCGGCTAGATCTAGGGTTAGCACTAGGTTTGGAAATCAATTTTGGGTTAGAATAGAAGTTGTCCTTGTTACAGTTTTTCCAGCAAGGAAACACCGCCGCGTGAGCTTCGATCCTCTTGGTGAAATGGCTGCAAAGTTGAAGTTGAAAACCTAATTGACATGAAGTGGTTAAATCGAATGTGGTTAAATTGAATCGAAGAAGTCTTCACTTAATTAAACCGAAAAGAACCGATCGGTCGATTTGACTAAAAACACAAAAAATGAGAATAGGAAACCGGTCGGTTCAGTCCAGTTCAACCAAGTCCACTATGAATTTCGATCTTTTGATTGAACCAAACTGGATAGGGGTCCGGTTCACAATTGGACTCGGTCGAACCGGCGGTCCGGTCCAGTTCTGATAACTATGCCACCACCCCGAGGTGAGAATGATGATCAAGTTTAACGCATGAACACCATTGACAATGTGTTAATGTTAAAGGTAAAGACAACTGTTCATTCCAACAACGACAACCCTTTAGTCGCGACATATTGTCGTCGTGGAAACCTTTTACAACGGGGCCTATTGGCACGAAAATTTTGTTAACGCAAGGAATTAGCTGCGACAAAAGTTCTCCTAACAACGACTATTGACCGTCGTTGTAAATGAACTTTCTTGTAGAAGGGTGCTTCCTAGCTCTAGAAGCATGGAACCACTCAGATGATTTATATACAAATTATGTAATGAATTGTTTATCTGATTAGTTGTATGATCTATACATTAAATCAAAGTCCGCTAGGGAGGTGTGGTGTACCTTGGAACAAAAGTATGAGTCCGAGGATGCCGGGAAAAAATTTTCGTAGTTAGTCTCATGTTTAACTATAAGATAGTAGATGGCATACCATGTATGAAACATGAGATAGATCTATAACTTCTCTTAGAGAGTATCCATGTCGAAAAGATGGAATTTGCGGAGTCGTTTCAAGTAGCCATCATTATTGAGAAGTTACCCCCGACGTGGAATATCTTCAAGGGCTACATGAAGCACAAGCGGAAGAAGATAACCATGGTCGAGCTACTCGAAAGTATCAACGTGCAAGAGCAATACATGAATGTTGCACGCGAATTTTTAATCGGCCCCATGAACACGATGGCTTCCGCTAAGGCAAATGTGGTGTAGCATGCGCAGAGTAGATATACTGCTAAATGCAAGCAAAAGAAGCAGAAATGATTCATTCTGGGTCCTACGGGCGGAGTCTCGAAGAAGTCAGGATCCAAACCACAAGGAATTGTTGGCGCTTGTTATAACTGTGGTCAAACTTGCCATAAATCTAATGCTTGCAGGTTTTCTAAGTGAAAGGAGACCAACATGCTTTGTATTCCAACAGTTATAGGAACCTAGCTTTTTATTCCAAAAGTCAGCTTAGTAATAATTTCTCTATTAGGTGCATATTTATCAGAACCAGACTAGACCGCCTGTCCGACCGTGAAACGATACCCTGAACGATTTTGCTCAATCAAAATACTGAAATGCATGGTGGACTCGGTGGACCCGGTGTAACCGATCGTTTTTTTGATAATCAGTCAGTTTCCGTTTTTTTTTTGTATTTAGTGTTTGTAATCGACTCTACTGTTCTTTTCGGTTTATTCATGAGTGAAGAATTATTCGGTTCAGTTTAATCACATTAAAAACCATCCCAATCTCATTTCAATTAGGTTCCTACTTCAAGTTTGGCATCCGTTTCTTCACTTCGTCATTTCAGCTTCTTTAGTTCGTCATTCCCATTCCCATTTCAGTTCGTGTGGTCAAACTTCAGTTCCGCTTCTCGCTTCACCGTCCATCAAGCTTCAGGGTTTGGTTATACTTCCATACTAAGCTTTGTTGTCTGTCAGTTATTAAATTAAAGTTGTTTCAAGGTTATTCGTCGCTGCTTCGCCGCTCGTTCAAGTTTGGTAGTGCCATCTTCGTCGCTGCTTTGATTCAGCATCTTTAAGGTACAACGCGTTCCTTGCAAGAGCAGTATTAAAATCATGGTAGGAGTTGTCCGTGAGAACTGGAATAGAACCGCAGAAGAACCCGATTGGGTGGGTGTCGCGATTGTCTCTACCATGAATGGAAATTGCAGTGCTGATCCTAGAGTGAGAACAGGGAAGTAAGGCACTAGGTGGGTAGATAGAAGTAGGGGTATAAAGGGAGATGGGATGAAGGAGGAGGAGCGGTCTGAAGGGGGGAGCCAGCTGTAGGTTCGGCTGAAGGTGGACGAAAGAGGTGGAGCGGGCTTTAAAGGGCGTCTCTAGGTGGCGAGCGGGTGGCGACACCGAGCAGGCGGGAGGAGCCGGTGAATTGGGAAGAGATGGAGACTTGGGAAGAGATAGAGACTTGGGACTTGGGAGGCTTCCACTGGAGAAGGTTAGGAAAGAAGACGTTGGGATTTAGGGGTAGAAGATGAATGATGTGTAGAAGGAGAGAATAGCGGAACGACGGTTGAAACATTCAAACCGATGGTCGAATCGTATGAACCGCGTACCGGTACCTTTACCGGTTTGGTTATGATAACTATGATTAGGTGGTTAGGTTCAATGGTCAATTGTTGTTCCAAATTTTAAAATGGTTTAACCTTAGTATATTAATTTTTACATGGTATCAATGCTCAAAATGGTTTAACTGTCAACAAAATTCTGGAACCCACGCGATGAAGGAGAGCAAAAGTGTGGGATTCTCAATTTCACTACATATTGCCACATCTATTAATCACTAAAGCAGCAGAAAAGCTCAAGATTTTGGAATTTCATTGCAGACAACCACATCCATCAATCACCGAAGCAATAGAAAAGCTCAGGATTTTGGATTTTGAGTTCGATTCAATTTTCATATGGACCTATGAATTAAACAAAGATATGGATTAATTCCTTCAATTGGGTCATGCAAAAGTAAAAAATTTTATGAACCTCTGAATCCCACAAAGACAAGGACTATGCCATTGAACCAGGTTATATAGATGAAGGGTCCGTCAATGACAAAGACTCGAAGACCTTAACATAAAAAAATTAGACCATTTCGTTGTACTAGAAGTTCATCTTGAGGAATAGTGTTGAAGATAATTATTTGTCAGGATAATATTCTAGCTTAGATTTATATGTTAAATTAGATTTTTTTTTTATATGTTGAATTGTCGACACCACGTCAATCAATCACTGAAACAAAAAAAGAACTATGGGTTTTCGATCTTGACTTCGGGCCAAATAAAAATAAAATAAAAATGTCTGAGTCAGTTTTCATATGGACTTTTGAATTCTATACAGATAGGAATTAATTTCTTGAATTATGTCATGCAAAAGTTAATTTTTATATAGACCATTGAATCACACAAAGATAGGGATTATGTCCTTGTATCACGTTATAGAGATGAAGGACATCCCATGACAAAGACTTGAAGACCTTGACAATAAAACAAGTTGACCATTTCACTGTACTACATGTTCATGTTAAGGGATAATGTTGGAGAGAATTATCTGTTAGGATAATATTTTATCGTAAATTTAGATATTCGATTCGATTTTGTATTATCCATTATGCCATTTTATTATCTTCTCGTATACTATATATATATGAGTCTCTAGCTTTGTATTCCATAAGTCTACTCAATAATAATTTCTTTATTAGGTGGTTAGGCCAAAATGATTGACTGCTGTCATCTATCTCGCCACACTCTTATCTAGTATATTAATTTCTACATTGTATCAGAATTCAAAATGGTTTAACTGCCAACAAAATTCTGGAACCCACATGTGAGAGAGCAGAAGTTTCAGATTCTTAATTTCATTACAGATCACCACATCCATCAATCACTGAAGCAACAAAAAACACTCAGGATCTTAAATTTTTACTTCAAGCAAAAAAACAACAACAAGTTGGAGTCAGTTTTCATATCAACCTTTCAATTCCACAAATATAGGAATTAAACAATTGAATCTGGTCATGCAAAAGTCTGTTTTCCATTAGGATTTATGAATTCCACAAACATAGGGATTGAGTCCTTGAATTAGGTTATGTAGATGAAGGGAACATCCATGACAAATGCCCGAATACCACAACATCAAAAACAAGTTGACCATTTTGTTGTGCTACCTGCTCATCTTGAGGGAGAGTGTTAAAGATAATTATCTCTTAAAATAATATTTATCTTAAATATAGATATTAGATTAGATTTGGTATCATCCTTTAAGATATTATCTTATCTCTTCATACTCTATATACAAAGAGACTAGGTTTGTTATCATAAGTCGACTAAATAATAATAATTCATCTATTATGTGGTTAGGTCACATGACCTACCACTATCATGTATCTTCTCTCATTTTTTCGTAGAATATTAATTTGTACATTACCCACTTATCTAGGTTCCTCGCCCGTCGCTAGATAAAATGGCGTACACACGAGTAGTGTGAACATTTTAATGAGAATATGGACAGAATAATGAACTAAAAGCAAAAATGATAGAAAAAAATTTCATATTGTGATCATGTTAGACTTGAATGATTAGCAAACTAAGCGTCTGACTCACATTTTGCACGGTAAGCTGTTAATTTGATATTTTAATATTATTTATTTTGATTTTATTATTATACTGCATGGTGTAAAACTTAAATCAAATTATTATTAATATGAATATACAAATATGTTTTGAAAAATAAGTTGACTATATGTTTAAAGTTAATTTGGTAATGTTTTATACATGAATATTTACACGTATATATCTATAAAATATTTATCATTTAATTTATTTATTTTACTATAATTATACATACTTTTAAAATTTATATTTACATATTAATGAGAATGAAATACTTATCACATATACATAGTATTGTTTTTAAAATTAATATAAATTTATTTAACTAAAGGTTGAAAAATCTAAAAGAAATAAAATACGCCGTTTATGTCACAGTAAATAATACTATTTTGATATAAAATGAATACAATAATGAGGAGGTGAGAAAGAATGTGTAACGTGTCATGGTAATTGATTAGAACCTTTGGAAAAATTCTAGGACATGTGAAGGTACACATGGAGAATCAACGTCATCGACAGTTACAAAAATAATTCATCGACCAATGAAAATATTTATTTTTACAACTAAGCATGATAAAAACATATATATCTTAATTATTGAGGATTAACAAAATTAATATGTGTATATATATATAGACAGAGAGAGAAATATTTAAATAGATAGAGAGCTAAGACTTATGCATTAAATCAAAATAATGTTAAGCCATAGTTCTTAACATTTTCCTTACTACTTTTGCCTCCTAAACAATCTAAAATAACAACCAAGGTCATCAAACATTTGAAAAAGGAAATGAAGATGCTAAGTTGCCTTTGACTTGTTGAGCACTATGTGTGCACTACGACTAAAACTACAGTTGCACCGGTAAAGGTGCGCAATGGTACTACATCTGTACTATGGTTGAGTAACATGGCATTGCGTCTGAGCTAGAGGTGGCAGTATGATTGCACATAACATGGTATTTTTGCTGAGCTAAGAGTGGCATTATACTGCGCTATCCGTTAATGTGAATGTACTACAAGCGACACCAATTTAGTAGTGTGGATGGATTCAAAAAGGATATTTGAACTTCATTAGATCCACATTTGAGTTGTAGTGAAGGTGCATTTCATGTGTACTTTGAGCTTATTATGTGCTTGCTTGTTCTAATTTAGGATGTGTTACATTTTGCTTGAGTGTTAAACTTCATTTCATATTTGAACCCGTACTTATTCGAAATTCTCAACAACTTTCGCAGTGAAAGAGTGAATGGTTTGAGTGAAAACAACATCTCTCCATGTTGAGCTCCAAATTGAAAACTAAATGAATTCAAGCTTGAGTATAATCAAATTTAACGTTTTCATCTTAGCTTGAGTTGAATAGTAACTACAAGATGTTGCACTTCAATCCATTGTATGTAACTGTGAACATACATACGCTTTACGACTTTAGTCTTCAATCCAGTTCTTGAGAGCAAAACAATCCTTTTTTCTCTGAACCTTGAAGTTGTGATAGTCAAAAAAATATTTTACGTTTGTATGGATTAACGAGTTTCTTTTTATCTTAAAATGTATTCCCTAAAGTTACGAAATGAGAAATACGAAGAAATGAATGATATTATAACTTATTGAGAGGATGCATGAGATATTTGGAAGATTTAAAACTAAATTACATAACGTGCCACATATAGTGAGAATTGCATGTTTGGTATGGACCAATTAGAAATTATGAATTTGTTATTAGGAATGGAAAAATGTTTTCAAAAATTTGTCACAATTCTACATAACCTAACTAAATTAATATATAATATAGATATAGTTACATAGATCATATAAAATTAGAATACAAAAAATTATAGAAAAGGACAAACTATAATATTAACAAGAAATTTAAAACGACAATAAAAATTGATGTTGTTGTTTCGGATCGAAGTTCAAATTCCCTAGATAGGATCTTTGAACTAAGGATACCTAGTTTCAGTGAGGCTCACATTAGGGAACCTCCCCAGGTAGGAGGGAGTTGTAACCCTAATGAGGATCTTAAAATCCCTCCATCATCCGAAATATTATTTTTTTCTTCTTATTTTTTGAACAGATTACTAAAGAAACATAATTTTTGTTATATTTTGTAATTTTAAAAATGCACTTTGTAACTGTGAAGATAGTGTTCTATTTTGTAACATGTGTGTATTTTGATATGATCATGTAAAAGGAAGATGTTACAACGCAGATATATCGATTCTATTGGAATAAAGTTAAGAGTAGAAGTATAATGTGGTGGTGAAGGGACAGAATAGAAGAAGTATTGTTCCAATGAATATGCTTCTTCACCGAGTGCATATAAACTACTACGTCTTCTGAAACAAAGCAGCCATCATATCTCCTGATCTGTGGCAGTTAGGGCAACAGTGACTCTGATTTGATGAAAGGTGGTGCAACTGCACATTACAGGGCAATTATCTCTATTGGCAGGCAGACACACATCTACTCTCGGGTTGAGATTAGGAAGAGTGTGTGCTCCCTGCCAAAGGAGATTTGCCCAGCAATGCTTCTGCACTAGATACAAATGCTACGTACGAGTCCAGGGAATATGGATAGGCTGTAGATGAAAAGGCGCAAAATTGAGTATAAAAGGGGTAACAAATCACTTCTATTACTCCAGATCATGTATACGGCAAGTAACCAAAACACTCATTCTCTCAACAGTCAACGCTACTCAACTACATAGAGTACAATGTAATACAAATGATGGGTCCAATACAGAAAGTTCAATTTTAATTTGTATAGCATTTAATATATATATATATATATGGACAACTAAAATTCTCTAAATTAAATCAAATGATAGAATATAGAAGTATATATAAACCAAAGGCCCTTTATATCCAAGTTGATATTATTGTAGAAAATCTCAAGCTCTATCTATTTTGAGGCATATTTTGCAAGACAACATCATCTAATATCATAAAGCAAAGAATAATACACTTTCAAAGTGAAGTGTTCATTCAACTAGAACCAAGAGATAATGAAGTAAACTAACGATGTCTTGCATTATACGTCATGATTTTGTCCATGACCGGGATCCCATCACTACAAGAATGTATCTCTATAGTGACAATTTGTTTTTTGTCACTAAACATTTGTTTTCGACAACAACAAATATGGTTGTCACTGTTAGAAGTATATAGTTGCGACCCAATATACCATTATTTACAGATCTTTGAAGTGTCGGTTGGTTTTGACAAAAAAACACTATAATTCAGTGATAACAAAGGAAAGTCTCACAAAACCAATTTTAGTGATAAACAATATTGTCAATGCAAAATTTTGATTTAGTAACAAAACAATTGTTGTTGGTGAGCAATTATTTTAGTGACACTTATTTGCCCCACTAAAGTATGTTATTTAGTTATGACTCACTGTTACCGCAACTAAATTGGATGCACCATCATTTAATTGCAATCACATAAACCTAATTCTTAATGTATCGTTTATTGTTTGCAGCTTTAGCTGTCAATAAGGATGAGTTGCTTCAAATGGTTAGATTTAATTTTGTGTTGAAATGGTGTTTAGTTCCAAGGATATCATCATCACAAATGAGGACATTGACATAACAATTGCCAAGAGGGAAGAAGGTACATCCGATCTTGACGCTAAGATGAAAAAGTTTACTGAAGATGCAACTAAGTTCTAGATCGATGACATTACATTCCAGTTTATTTTTTGTAACATTCTGCACAATGGTTGACATCATCAGAAGGTGCTGGTAATGCTTCGTCAACTGTTGAGAATCTACAATTGTTGTATTTACTTATACTAAATCTTGTAAATATTTAGTTTGATTTGTATTATGATGTACTAGGTAACTAATACATTAGACGTTTTTTTAATCTATTGACAAATTCAAATCTTATAGACAGTATATGGTAATTAATAAAAATACACCACAACTAGGGTTGATCATGGGCGGTCCGGTCCTGAAGGCAAGACCGAGACCGAAATTTCGGTCTTGCCTTCTGGAGGATCGAGACTGACCTCGGCCAAAATACCCCGCCCGATTCGGTCTTTCTTGACTCGGGTTGGTCTCGGTCCTGGACCGAATCTGCACCCCCTAAAAAAAAACTATGAGCTCACGGTATTCTTTAGTAAAAGGCGAAAGAATAGTTTTCTACGAGCTCATCGCATGCCTGCGTGATTTGTAAATTTATCAGGATGCAGCATTTATTGAGATAGATAACCTCTCAAATCCACATTCAATTCGGTGTGGTATTATGAAAATCCCAAATCCACATTCCTTTGGTCCCGGCCAGTCCTAAACGGGCTTCCGGGAAAAAAGCCCGAGCCCGACCTTGAAGAAAAAAAACCGCTCGTTCGGTCTCGGTCCTAGTCGGGTCGGTCTCGAGCCAGTCTTGTCGGGAATTCGGTCCAACAGTCATTTTTGATCCCCCTTAACTACAACAGAATGTATTTAGCAACGAGTAGACTTGCTAACATAAAAAAAAACATGTATTTAGCAACGTGGTGAATTGCTACATTTCACCACTAAATGTTTATGTTTAGTAACAACATATTTAGTTGTTGATCTCTCTGTTCAGTGACAACATTTGTTGTTGCTGATATACGTTTTTTAGTGACGATATTCTGGACATATAGTTGTCACTGAATATTGTTTTTGTGGCGGCACATTTTTAGCCACAAGACCTATTGGAACAAACAATTTTGTCGCCACTAAATGTTAGTGGTGGCAAAATGAATCTTAGTGGCGACTTAACGCCGTAGTTTCAGAAGTACACTTTTGTAGTGCTAAATGCAAGTCTTCCCAATTCCAGTTCTAGCTCGACAATCAAGTCTCAACCTCGCATTACCGGCTCAAGCATAGATCTCTATATAACACACTTTTCGTATACTATTTTAAAGTATTAGAAACTAATCTCATTCTACTGGTGCATTACTACTTATCACGCCATACATAAAATTAAGAACAAAGGCCAACAATATGAAACATCAAGTAAGATTTAACAAGCAAGACATCGTAGTGAAAAATATTCAACACAAACATCAGCGTAAGCACCAACAGTCAAACACTCATCATAACTAGGTTTTTGACAATTCAAGTAGAAACTCTCACTTTTGTCTCGCTAGATAAATGTATGGTTAATAGTCAGTGTATCCCTTTGTTCACTCTGAAGAAGAAACCACCCTCACTATCACTAAATTAAATTTATCATCATAACCTGAATGTTCACCATCTTCTTCCTCTTCCAAATTTGATTTTCCGAACATGCGTATACAAACATAAATTGATCAAGAAGAATAAGCTTATAAATACTTCACATGTGTTCTAATTTACCAGACAAATCATATAAGAGATGATTCATACCAATAATAATATTAATCAATAAGAAAATAGTTATACAATAGACAAAAAAATGTCAGTAATTCATATTAATTAATATACGCTACAATCAAAGAAATGATCGCTTTGGAAATTAGAGTGCCATTTACACTATGAGGAACATGATCATGACAACTATAGTACGTACTTGATCAAGAAACATGATAAAACATGCCATACTCTAGTGTTTCTTTAGTTCACACCTGAAGTTGTAATAAGTTGTCTATTTGGAAGAAAAAAAAATAAAGAGATGATTGTGGGGGAAATACCATGATCAGACTCAACTAGTTAGTGAAGCGCAAGGTGTGAGGTGTCAAATATGAAGTCAAGCAGATATCAAAAAGTCATTAGGGAAACTTAAAGGAATACACAATCATAAGCAAGGTGGCTAGCCAAGGCTTGCTTCTGTAATAGAATTAGGAATTTTAGTGATATCTGGAGAATTGTTTAGGTACTCATCAACAACATGCAGTTCCTCAAGGGAGGTAACTCCAAGTTTTTTTCGGAATTGTACAAACATCTTCTCTATAAGAGGTTTTGTGAGTATGTCTACAAGTTGCTCTGTAGCTGGAACAAAGTTGACGATCACAAATCCTACTGCCACCTTTTAGTTGACAAAGCACATGACTGTTTCAACATGTTTCATCTTTGACTATTGAATAGGATTTTCGGTTTGTGCAACTGCATTTGTGTTGTCACTCGAAATTGTTGATGTAGATGGAAGTTGGATTCCCAGATCAGTGACCAAGGATTTTACCTAGAGAACTTCATAAATTGCATTAGCAATGGCACGATATTCAGCTTTAGCTGTGGACCTAACAACAACTGTCTGTTTCCTTGAACTCCAGACTACCAGGTTCCCATTTAGTGGTAAAAAGTGACCTAAGATGGAGCGTCGGTCAGAGATGTAACCTCCCCAATCTGCACTAGAGTAAGGCACCAACGTAACTTCATTAGTAAGAACTGACTTGTTTGGTCTGAATAGAAGTACATGGTTCATTGAACCCTTTAAGTATCGAAGTATATCGACTACGAATTTCAAACGGATGAGGCTAGGATTTGCATAAACTGGCTTAATATGTCCATAAAGAAGTGAATGTCTGGCCTAGTTATATAGATATGTTGAAGCGCTCCTAGGGTTCTTCTGTAAATAGACATATCAGTGAATGGTTCATTGGAAAGGACCATAAGTGGATTTGTCAAATTGTTGTCTGTCATGGGTGTGGGGAGAGGACCAGTGTCTTGAAGTCCCGTTTTCTTCAGCAACTCACATATGTACTTCTTTTGACCAAAAAGGAAACAGTCATTAGTTCATTGAGCCTCTATACCGAGGAAGTTATTGAGTATGCCAAGATCCATTAGCTTAAATACGACATTTATTTGGGGGATGACATTCTCAATTGCATCCATACTATTGTGTGTGACTACAATATCGTCTACACGGACAAGGAGGAAGATAGAGCCAAGGTTAGAGTTTTCAACAAATAAGTCGTCAGAAATTGAAACTATGAAAGCAAGTGAGTTGAGTAGGACATTTTAACCATGCAAAACAAGCTCGAGGTGCTTCATTGAGGTTGTAGAGAGCCTTATGAAGCTGACATACCACGTTGGGTTCAGATGAATCTTTTCCTTCAAAGTCAGGGATTGTGTCATGTATATTACTATGTAATTAATCTCTTTTGTCATGTATACTACTAGGTAATTACTTCATGTTTTTAGTTTGGTTTGTATTATGATGTAATAGGTAGTTAATACATTGGACGTTTTTTTTAATCTATTGACAAATTCAGATCTTATAGACAGTACATGATAATTTCATTACAGACCGCCACATCCATCAACAACAAAAAAGCAGTCAGAATTTAAAATTTTTACTTCGAGCCAAATAGAAAAACAAGTTCGAGTCAGTTTTCATATGGACCTCTCAATTCCACAAAGATAGGAAGTAAACAATTGAATCATATCATGCAAAAGTCAATTTTCCATTAGGATTTCTGAATTCCACAAACGTAGGGCAATAGTCATTGAATCAGGTTATGTAGATGAAGAGAATATCCATGACAAATGCTCGAATACCACAACATCAAAACACAAGTTTACCATTTCGTTGTGCAACATACTCATCTTGAGGGAGAGTTTTAGAGATAATTATATGATAAGATAATATTTATCTTAAATATATATAATATATTATATTTGATATTATCCTTTAGGATATTATCTTATCTCTTCATACTATATATAGAGGAGTCTAGCTTTTTCTCATAAGTCAACTTAATAATAATAATTCATCTATTATGTGGTTTCGCCACTATAATCATATTGATCATGTTAGACTTGAATGATTAACAAACTAAGCGTTTGACCCGCATTTTGCGTGGTAAGTTGTGTATTTGATATTTTCGTATTTTTTTTATTTTATTATGATAATGCATGGTGTAAAATATATTCAAATTATTTTTAATATGAATATACTTTTTTTTTAAAAATAAGTTTAATATATGTTTATAGTTAAGTTGGTAATGATTTATACATGAATATCTACACTTATTGATCTATAAAATATTTATCATTTATTTTAATTTATTTTATTATAATTATACATACTTTTAAACTTTATATTTACATATTTATGAGAATGAAATTCTTATTAAATATACATAGTATTGTTTTTAAAATTAATATAAATTTATCTAACTAAAGGTTGAAAAATTTAAGTGAAATAAAATACATTTATATACCAGTTAATAATAATATTTTGATAAAAAATGAATACAATAATGTGGATGTTAGAAAGAATGTGTAAGGTATCATGATAATTGATTAGAAGCTTTGGAAGAATTCTAGGACTTCTAAAGGTACATACAGAGAATCCACATTATCGACAATAACAAAAATAATTCATCGACCAATGCTTTGTTTTACAACTAAGCATGATAAACACATATATTTTTTAATTAAGGAGAATTAACAAAATTAATATGTATATAGATAGATAGATAGATATAGAGAGAGATGAATAGTTAAATAGATAGATAGATACTAAGATTTATGCATTAAATCAAAATAATGTTAATCCATAGTTATTCACATTTTCCTTACTACTTTTGCCTCCTAAACAATCTAAAATAATAACCAAGGTCCTCAAACATTTGAAAAAGGAGATAAAGTTGCTAAGTTGCCTTTGACTTGTTGAGCACTATGTGTGCACTGCGACTAAACAATAATTACACTGGTACAGGCACAATGGTACTACATTTGCATTATGGTTGAGTAACATGGCATTGCATCCGAGCTAGGAGTGGCACTTAACATGGTATTGCAGCTGAGCTAAGAGTGTCATTACACTGCACTATCCGTTAATGTGAATGTCCTACAAGCGACACAAATTTAGTAGTGTGGATGGATTCAAAAAGGATATTTGAACTTCATTAGATCCACAGTTGAGTTGTACTGAAGGTTCATTTGATGTGTACCTTGAGCTTATTATGTGCTTGCTTGTTCTAATTTAGGTCGTGCGACATTTTGCTTAAGTATTAAACTTCATTTCACATTTAAACCCGTACTTATTCCAAAATCTCAACAACTTTCGTAGTGAAAGAGTGAATGGTTTGAGTGAAAACAACATCTCTCTCTCGATGTTGAGTTCCAAGCTGAAAACTAGATGAGCTCAAGCTTGAGTATAATCAAATTCAACGTTTTATCTTAGCTTGAGTTGAATAGTAACTACAAGATATTGCACTTCAATCCATTGTATGTAACTGTGACCATACATACGTTTTACAACTTAAGTCTTCAATCCAGTTCTTGAGAGCAAAACAATCATTTTTTCTCTGAACCTTGAAGTTGTGATAGTCAAAACATTTTTTACGTTTGTGGCATAACGAGTCTCTTTTTATATGAAAAGATTTTCCCGTTAGTCCCTTGGATTCCAACTACTTTAGAATAATTAACATGGATTAATGGAACTTCCCTCAACTTCTAGGTATCGGTCTGTAACTTTTTTAGAGTTGGGTTCTGAGTAATATTGAGATCTTTTATAAATAGTATATGAGTTTAAGATATATCTGTAACGTTTTTATCCAGTACATTACTATGTAGAACTTCCCATAACTAACTCGTTCTTGTGTAAAAATCTCAGGCTATCTTTACCTCAGAGATACTATGGTCTCATGTACCGCAATGTATACAATTTCCTATTTGATTATCCATCTGTACCTTAGATTCATTTATAAGATTTTGAGAGTGTTCAACTTTGATTTTAGATGTATTGACGAGTTTATAGACATGGGATACACATAAGAATCATAAATTGACCTGAATAGGAAACAAGAGACTATGTGCTCAAAAGAACTTTGTAGAGAATAAAGTACATATTTTGAAATGTGAATAAATTAATTAATATAGCCATGGATTTCATGTATTATTTTCTGAGATGTCTATCACACTTTCTTTATTTTCGTTGATGTCCTCCTCGACCCTGTGGCTAACCACGACTATCGAAGGATCAATTGGCAGAACCACTGCGACTGCGACGACGGTTGCGACCACTTTGGTTTCGGTCTCTGGATCCTCGTCCGTGACCACGATGAGGAGGATGCTGGTACTGGTAGTCAGCCGCAACACCGATGAGAGTGTGGTGGTCTTCGTTAAGATTGAAGTGCATCCTCCTGGAGAGCTGTTGTTCCAACACGAGCAACTTTGTATGTGAGTCATCAAAATCGTAAGTAGAGTTATTACCGTAAGTGGTGATGAAGATGTCTTATTCCGACAGGAGTCCGGTCAAGGCTTGTACGACGATATACCGATCTTTAATGGAGGAGTTGATGGCATCAAGGGAGTCAGCAATGTCCTTTAACACAATGAGATAGCCAGCCACAGACTGGTCTGACTTCTTGACGAAATTATCGAACACTCGTTTTACCATAATTTATCGGGCCGAGCGCCGGGAGAGGGTGTGCCATACGTTTCGAGCTGTCTGTTTCTTCTGGACTTCTCGAAGAAGAGGGACAGAGAGGGTGGTTGTGATCATGCTTCGAACTAACTGAGGCCGAGATTGTCGTTCGAATCCATGACCAAGCAGATCATAAATGAGAAGGATCAACTCAAGTTGTGATTTCCACAGTAGGAAGTTGTCATCGTCCAACTTTATGTTTACCAGATTGGTGAAGTTTTAAATCAAGATTCGTGGTAGGGTTGATGGTCACATGGAAGAAAGAGAAGGGGACATGCCAAGTGGGGTGGTGACAATGGAGAAATTCAGCTGAGAGGGGAGAGAGAGATGTGGGTAATGTGGCATGTGGATAGTAATTGAAGAAACTATGTGGCTGATATTGGACCAAAGTTGCAGAGGAGCCCCGAGCAGTGGTAGCCACAGAGATACCCCTAAATTAGGGGCAACTTCATATATAGAGAGCAAACAATTACATAGTTTCCTTACATGTTTACACAAATTAAGGAATGAAATAAAACTACATAAATCACAATGACAAATATGGTAATATAAGATTTCTGCTTTAATATATATTACTATGTAGAACTTGCCATAACTAACTCCTTCTTGTGTAAAAATCTCACGCTATCTTTACGTCAGAGACGAGGTGCACAACAGCGTTCGAACCCAAGCCACCGAACCCAACGAAGGTGATCATGACTATCTAGCGAACATACGACGAGAATGCAACTCATAGACGAAAGGAACCAACGGCGGGTAGGGCACGACTGAACCACAAATGGGAGAAGCCGGGGAGGAACATAATCAAGATAAACTGTGATGCATCGGTGTGCATGCCAACGTCAAAAGCGGGCATTGGAGTAGTGGATAGATACACCGAACGGAAGCTAACCGTAGGAACTAATCGACAAATTCGAAGTGACAACGTCGAGATAATGAAAGCCACGACAATGCTCGAAGTACTTCGCTTGGCGATACAAAAGAGCTGGACGAAGATTGTTATCGAGTCAGATTCACAGACCGTAATACACCAAATACGGGAAGGTCCACTACATTGGAGAGTAGCGGCGGTAATAAAAAACATCCGAGCACTAGCAAGACAACAAGGGCAAGCGCAATGACGAGCTATACCAAGGACGACAAGTGAATGTGCGATCTGGATATCTAAGCAAACCAGCATGGGTGTGCGACTGAGCGATTGGGTCGAGAGACCCCACTTCCTTTTATAAGTTTATTATAGAATGATTCTAATACCAAACAAGCGTGACAACATGTCATGAAGTTTTACTTCATCGAATGAAATGAAAATTGGCCAAAAAAATCTTTACCTCATATATATAATGGTGTCATGTACCGCAATGTATACAATTTCGTAATTGATTATTCGTCCGTACCTTAGAGCTATTTATAGGATTTTGAGATTGTTCAACTTCAATTTTAGAACTATTGAGGAGTTTGTAGACATGGGATACACATAAGAATCATAAATTGATTTGGATAGGAAAAAACAGACCGAGTACTCAAAAGAGGTTTGTAGAGAATAAGTAAATCTATTGAAATGAGAATGAATAAATGAATATAGCCATGGATTTCATGTATTATTCTGTGATATGTCTATCACGCTTTCTTTATCTTCACTTATAAAATATGATTTCTCAGTCTGTATAACGTTGTCATATCTTTTAGAGAGATTTATGGAGGCGGAGCTGCAACGTCATTCCTCAAATGGATGATTCTCTCAACTTGAATTACTTGGTTGAAGGCTTCTTGATAGGTTGTATTCTACTCTTGTAAGTTGATGATCCAAACAACTGGACTCTAGGAGAGCCACTCAATCCAAATTCGAAGTCGCGACTTAGTGAAAAGCTGACTTTACCCACCATATATGACCGTTGGATAAAAAAGTTATATTTTGGATCTTGTATAATAATACAATGGTAGGAGTGGGATGTTTTATTCAACTCAAGTGATTTGAATTATTGAGGATGAGCTAGGTAGACTCACTCAGGGCAAAATATGTCAGATTTTGAGCTAGTGGAGAAACTAAATATCATTGCAAAAAAAAAAGAGAAACTAAATATCAGGGAATTGTTTTAGTGGGTTTAGTACTTTTATCAAAATAAGTCGTCTGTAAATAATGGACTTTTCACACTTATTCCTATAAGTAGATACTGTGTGTTCTAGCTACGAGACGTTGAATATCTCTCCTTGCATACAGGAGGTTATTATGGCCTGACTGTTGAAAGGTTGCGATTATGAAACAGCGTGATATCGGTGGTATTAATATTCATGAAAATCAAGTCCTTTTGATTGGGTCGGGTATTAGAATTACCAAAAGCTGGGAGAATATTTCACCTATTAAATGGTATTTTACCCATAACCCTTCATTGATTTGTTAAGAGAAGGTAGGTATTATGAGATTCAAAATGGATTTACTAGAAAATAAGAGGCTATGTAACACATGAGTTCTGTCAAATGTACTGACGCCTATTACTTTTATTTATTTCCCTTGGTGCTAGAGGATAGTTAAGTACCTTCTGTCTTGTTAAGTCTTAATCTTTACTATTTTGAGCAAAGTGAGAAATCATCTCATTGAATGACAACTAATTATTCTGAATGGTATAGCTCACCATAAATAAATCGAATCGATTTAAGAGAGATAACAAAACCAATGCACAAGAGCTTTAGTGACTTCATAATTTTCTTTAACCTTAATGACTTATAGAAGCAAACGTCACATGAAATGATATTGTCTCAGATGTCCCACAAAGTCTACCGCCCCACGGAGTGGCTTTTTGAATCTCAAAAGGACAAAATATTGAACAGAGAAAGTGCCCTAATTATAACAGAACATACCGTTTTTTCTAGTACAGTTCAGAATCTCCCCTCTGTAGAGCAGATCCTTAGCATATCGTTGGGTTTCAAAGTGAACAACTCTTTTTACTCCAACAAGAGGGAGGTAGGGTACAGATGTCGACGTGTTCTTCCACTGGACGAGAGATGTCGACGTGTTCTTCCACTAGTTTAGATGAAATGACATTAAGAACTGGCGCACGGGTAGTTGCTTGCATGTGGAGTTGCGAGGCTACAGATTCAGAACTGTCCTAAGATGGCTCGTTCCTCACTTGTTTGTTACAGTTGCGAATAGAGCCATTTTGTATGACTGTTTGTTCACTTCCCACATACGGTGCCAAATGCCGGGACAAGAATTCCCGGGTGCTGAATCGATGTTGATTAGCCACTGACTAGATGCTAATTGGGTGGTGATTAAGCGTTTCGAAGGACCTCCGATGAACCTCCAAGTAGGGTAGTGCAAGAGAGGAGATTCCTCTAAGTCCCACTCCGATGATTAAATTAGTATAATTGCGATGCATGATCTCCTAATTGTCTAATTTATGTATGTAAAGCAGAAGTATTTATAGAGGTAGAAGATCAAACCGTATTAGGCAACCGTATCTTTATGTAGATTACATGTTGTCATTTTAAGGATAGTGTATATTACAGTTATCATGTAATATTGCAGTTACCATATCTGATCTTTAGTAGGTATATTGTCGTATATTCAAAGTTGGTTAAGGTACCAGAGGTGAGAGGCTAAGTTCTTTTGCGAGCGCTTTCGGTGTGATCGCCTTAGATGCATTGATTGAGATCTAGGCGACCATTGGAGGCTTTGGTGACCACTTGGACTCTGGGTTGATGCTATACCACTTTATGGGTTCCAGTTTTCTAAGAGCGTGGGTCGGCGCAGTATTGAAATGCTTGAACGTAACTCCCTCTGAAATTGTATGGGCTTTGTGCCATATTGGGTCATCACTATCGACACCCAACATGTTTCTATTCAATTTTTTTGTTATCTATGTAACTATACATTTATTTTTATTTAATTATATATATTGTCAGTGTGAGCATCCACAAGCTAACCATGTTATGGTAAATTTATTACGAAAATAAGATACAATATTAATCCATTGATAAGTAACATTCACATATTTACCATATATATACACCATATATAACATTAATTAACATCATGAAGCATGTTATATCTGCATTAAAAGATATTTTTCAAAAAATCGATTCACTTCTTATTCAAAGACTACACAACGTGATCTAAGTGATCACGGAGGTTTATTATTACAATCCACTTCTAAGATGCTACTAAGTTCGGGTGGGGGTTCTAGAACCGAATTGTCAAAACATACTCCCAATCTAGCATGCTTGGCTATCAAATTGGCGCTCTCATTTGTTGAACGCGAGATCGCCTTCCACTTGACACATTGAATCTGCTCTGCCATGACCTTACTGTTTTCGCATAGAACTTCCTGTCTCCAAGTATTCATCCTCCCTTGAATTTGCTCTACGACGTTGAAGGAATCCATTTCTATATCGATCTTCTACCTTCCTCTATCGATTGCCAGCTTGACAGTTTATTAGATTGCTTGAGCTTGTAGGCAATCCACATTGTAACTCCATAACATGCGGTTTAGTCCTCTCACGAGCTGGCCTTCTTCGTGTTCTGGTACCACACTGATGCCCCCACGTATTCTTTGGTTGCACCACGACGCGTCATAATTGATTTGGATTACACCCTCGTCTAATTTTGTCCACCTCGTCACCTGTCCTTCTCGTGTGTCCGTTCCCCTTTAAGGTTCGTGCCTTGACATTTCTGAATGTGATCATTTTATGACAAGAACTGTCTCCATCCGATTCGATCTTTTCCCTTCAAAAGAAGATTTCCATTGGATTTTCCATATGTGTCAACAAGTCCACATGCATAGACTTTGTCGTTCTTCTCTTGCTCTTCCCGTGGCTCCACCTTAAGTCATTGTTTCTTTGATCCATACATTGAGAGGCTCGGTCTGTACATGAGTTTTTCGTATTCCCAAGTGTTAGGTTATAAGTATGTATTACACTTATATTTAAGGGTTAATCAGTAATTATAGTTTGCTTGTGAGTCAAGTTTCAATTATTGTAGGTTGTAGGGACTAACTAGCAATTTCTATCTTTTAGTGTCTGTTGTCTCTTTTCCTTTATATTTGTGTCGACTATAGCTTGGACAGTATCAAGATATTATTCTACTGAAATCCGTATTGTCTCCTTTCCTTTTCTTCTTCCTGTTCTTCGTTGTTCATCCTGTTCTTCGTCTAAATCCCTAAATCCAACATGGTATCAGAGCTTATTCGAGCCTGAAATCACCTCCCAAAACCATTTCTGTACTGATTCATAGAAGAATCATCACCTGCCTTCGCCAACAAGAAAGTAGCACAGCTACTTGGCGAAGAGAACTTCCAACAGTGGAAGCAGCAGGTTCTTCTGTCGGTCAGAGGCTATAACCTCGAGAATCACCTTCATGGAGTCAACATTCCTCAGTTTCTGGAGGATGAGACTGGAGCTGCAGTCCCAAATCCAGCCTACGCGAAGTTCCTTCAACAAGACATCTCCCTGGCATCTTGGCTCTTAACCTCTGTCTCCACCCAGGTTAGTAGAGTGTTAATAGGATGTATGTCTGCTGCTGCCATATGGCAAAAGCTTCACCGTGATTTTTCATCATCCTCTTCAACTAGGATCATGCATCTCTATGATAGGCTTAAGGTTAGAAAGCATGTTCATCAGCCCATGAGAGATTATCTCACTGAAATCCAGACCACCTGTGATAGCTTAGCTAGCTGCGGTCACCCTATAGAAGAGATGCAACAAATATCTATTGTCTTGAATGGTGTTAAGGGTCAGTATGATAATGTTATTGCTGTCATTCATGCTAGTCAAAACCCGTATACCATTGCTTCTGTTAGTTCTGTTTTACTAGATGCCGAGTCTAGACAGTCAGACCTGTTGTTTGATGCCAGTGCCAGTGTCAACATTGCCTCTGCTAAGATGCCCAGTCTTAGTAAATCTGCTGTGTCTTATGAAGAAAATAACTCAGGAAGTAAGGATAGTATGTTTGGTAATCCCACTCAGTCTGGTCTTCTGCCCACACCTTAGACCACAACCCAAAACACTCAGTCACCCTCATTTGGTCCTCCACCCTTTAGTAATCAACAGTCTGGTAGGGGTAGAGGTCGTGGTAGAGGTCTTGACAATAACAGACTTCAGTGTCAGTTATATGGGAAGTTTGGGCACTTGGTTCAAAGATGCTTCCATCGTTTCAATGTGCACTTTACTGGAGTCACAGATCCTCAGTCCACTTCCTCAGCACCCTCAGCCAATCTTGCTGCTTAAGATCTTGATCCCGACCCATTCCAACAGCCATCCTCACCACAGACCCACCATTACCCACCACATCTGATGCACAAATCCTAGGCTCACCCTCAACCAGCTCAGACCACTACCATATCTCTTCCCAATCCTCAAACACATTCAGTGATGCAATTCTCTCCCTATTCCTGATCTCAAGACACCGAAGCATACGGCTTCAGTCCATCCACATCCAGTTATCATATGTTTCCTTGTTTTCTTCAAGCCACAAATAAGGCACCCTTTCTCCATGGACATCCCATTCTCCTCATGTTCTTTTTTAACTGCAAACGCATTTGAAAGTAAACACCACATAAAAGTTTTAGCCTTTGGGAGAGTGTTTAACTTCCATATCATCCTCTACACTCGGTAAACGCACAATTTAGATCTTAATGGCATATTTAGTATGCAATGTCCATCCATGTCGTTGTTGTTGCCTCAAATTGCATCTTCATCCCATTCTCGTTCTGGCTCTATCAACTCTTGGACTTTCGTATCCGGCGTCTGCCCTCCTGTACACGTCCAATGCACCCTGTATTCTGGCTTTGTGACTACACATGGGTCTTCAAATATTCTCAAATCCGTACCATCCCCGATTTGCCACATCCCTTAGCTGAATAGTATACCATTCCCCCTTTTTGGCTGAAGGGAACTTGGTGTTAGATAAGTACAACCTCTTAATGGTTCATGCCCTTCTCTTTTCTCCACCGAGTTAGCCTCCTGCGACACCTCTCGAGCTTCACACTAATTTCCATCGGTATTGGACCTCCATCCCATTCAGTCCAAGCCATCCTAATGACATCTTTGCACTTGACGTTTTCTAGCCACACTTCTTCAAACTGTAATCAGTGTCTCCTTCTTTGCCCTCCTTGAGTTCGATGAAATATTAGTGGCATATGATTTGATCCAATCGTAATGTCATTTGTGCATTGAATGTCGAGATATAGAGTAGTTCATGCTTCATTGACGATGACTCGGTCTATGCGCTCAGATACCCTATCTTCCCCACGTGGGTTGTTGGACCACGTGAACTTTATCCCTTCGCTCCCAAGTCTTCCATATGGATACTCTCTATCATCTCATTAAACTCATCCATTTTTCGTTGATATTTACGTCTGCCTACTTCCTTTTCGTGGTGATGGCTTATTGCATTAAAGTCCCCAATACACGCTCAGGCCACCCTGCGCCCTTACCTATATTTCGTAGTTCAACCCAGTTAGTAAGAATAACCTTACAAATGTTTCAAGTTAGTAAATAATAAAATTGGTGTGGTTTGTAATAATTATATGGTAGCCTAACGTAATCGATATTATATTTCTCCCCTTATAACACACACACACACAAATATATATATTAAGGTTAATAAATTTGGATAATGGATAACTTATAGAATCTATCTATCTATATATTAATTTGTCTAAGTTCTGTAGAATTGTGACAAGTAAGCTTTTTAAGACATTTTCTCATTCCTAATGTCAATTTCATAACTTCTAATTGGTCCATGTAAAACATATAATTCTCACTTATATGTGGCATGCCATGTAACATAACTTAAAATCTTCGAAACCCTTTCATTTATTCTCCCAATAAGTTATAAAATTACATTAATATCTTCTTATTTTCTATGTGTATTTATTATTTTTCTTAATTTTATTTTATTTACTAAATTTTATATTTTATGAAAACCAAAAAGATGTAAAAATTTAATTTTTTTTTATTTCAACATAATTTAAGATGAAATTAAGGATTAATATGTATATTATATATCAATTTTATGAAAATAATAATCACATATTCATTTTACATAAATATTTATAATTTTGACATTAAATTTAGGGTATGAAAAGTAATCATAATAATTATAATATAATTTGTTCATAATTTTCTTAGAACTCTCTCTCTCTCTCTCTCTCTCTCTCTCTCTCTCTCTCTCTCTCTCTCTCTCTCTCTCTCTCTCTCTCTCTCTCTCTCTCTCTCTCTCTCTCTCTCTCTCTCTCTCTCTCTCCATATATATATATTAATTTGGTTAACTCTTCCATAAATAGGACACATAATTTTTGAGCTCCTTATTTGTCAAAAAGAAATAATTTCATTGGTTGATTAACATTTTTTGTCACAGGAGATGACATGTACTTGTCACACGTACCTCTAAAAGCTCTATATAATTCCTTAGAAGCTCGTCATCGATTCTCAGGATACGTTTCACATTTTATCTCATCTACACATTTATGACATGTTTTTATGAATATATTACTATTTGTTTATAAGAAAACTTTTAAAAATTACATTTTTATCAATATAATTTCAATTTTTTAATGAGTCTCAAATAAGTAATAATTGTTATCAAAGTAGTTATAATTACAAAAATACGCATATTAAATATAATATTTATGAAAAAATATGATAAAAAATGGCATTAAAGCTAAGTTACAAATATGCATTAACGTTATATTAGTAAAGTTTTATATCATTTTTCTAACCAACCCATATTATTATTCACTAACCCTATTAATATATATATATATATATATATATATAACTTTATAATTAAACAAAATGCATACTCACTTACTGCAGTTCAAATATTTTTTAAGGGTTGATTAACAAAAAGTAAACTAGACCTTTTTTTACAAACGACAAACTAAACTTCGTAAAATTAGCAATAAACAAAACTACCTAAAATTGCAGTTATGTTTGGACAGATTTTTCTAATTTGGACAGAGTGATTTGCCACATTCTGTTTAATTCCATCTATAATGTTTTTGTTGCAATTAGAATTATACAAATCACATTGTCCAAATTAGAAAAATTCATCCAAACATAATGAAAATTTTAGGTAAATTTGTTGATTGCTAAATTTATTAAGTTTGGTTTGTTGTTTGTAAAAAACAACTCGGTCTATTTTTTGTATTTTCATCAAAGTTCGGTTTGTTTTTGGTAATTAATCCATTTATTAATTTACTTTTCTTAAGCATTATGATATTATTATTTCACTCATAATTATGGTGTAATGTAAAAAACAAATTATTTTCGTAACAATTCATAATTATTTATAGTAGACACTTTAAGTTTTATAATAATAATAATTTCTTAATGTTTTGAATCTATATTAAATTAATAAATAATTTAAAAATATTATAAAATTTACCATTAAGAATAAATTAGAATATAAAAATAAATAAATAATAAATTAAATTTATTACTTAACGTGCAAACACGAGCAAGACACCACCTAGTAAACTAAATGAACCAAATTGTGCTAAACAAATGATTCCGAAGTATATACACAAAATTACTACAAACTAAAAATAATTCTAATTATTATTTTCTAAGTGTAATGTTCGGTATCCAATAATTTTTTACCTAACTATATTCATAATTATATAATATTTTTCTGACAATTTTGTATCAGAGATTATATTGTTACCTTTCCAAGTATAATTTATGAACTCTACCAACAACTTAACAAATGTGATATTGAATCGTAAGCAAAAGTAAAGTTGAGAATTTTGAAAAAATTATAATCCTACAAATTGAAGAAAACATTTGTTTTTTTTTTGGGACCAAGTACTCATTTCATTTGATGAAATAAAACGGCGTGACACGTAAATATGTCACAGATGTTCGTGATTACAATCATTGGCTAATAAACAGATAAAAGGGAGTAGGGGTCGTGATACCCAATCATTCAGACGCATTCCCATACCGGCTTGCCTAGCTATCCAATTAGCACATTCGTTTGCCAACCTCGGAATAGCTCGCCATTGCACTTGCTCGATGTGTCCGGCTAGTGCTTGGATGTTGGATATCCATGTTGCCAATCTCCACTCAGATGCTCCTTCTCAGATTTGTCGTATTACTACCTGTGCGTCCGACTCTATGATTATGTTTGATCATCCTTTCTCTCGTGCTAGACGTATCTCTTCGTGTACCGGTAGGGCCTCCATCGTCATCGCATTATCACTTCGTAATTTCCGGTTGAGTCCTCCGATGAGGGTGCCATAGCCGTCTCTCACCACCACTCCGATCCCTGCCTCCCCGGTTTGTGGGCACCATGACGCGTCGCAATTGACTTTGATCAAGCCATGGTATGGTAGTTCCCACTTCTTCAGTTCCTGGTTTTGGTGCTGTGATACGGTCCCTGACCTTCGACTCATTTCGTTTAGGTCTCGCTGAATGTCGTTAATGGCACACCTTGGGTTCGGTGGTGTCCCTTCGAATTCGGCCTTGCATCTCGATTTCCAAATATGCCATGTTGTCAGCATGCAAACCTCCCAATGTTGCCCGTGTGCGGTGTTAGGATGTATGAATATGATAGTGCTGTCGATAGTTTAGTCTCCAAGGTATTGTACCGTGTGATTCAAGAAAGTGTGTAGATTAGTATGGAAGTTAGTAGAAGAGTCTAGAATTAGTTAGAATCTTCAAGTTCTGTAAATTCTATATAAATAGGATCATTTAGCATGTGTAAACTTAACTTTGAGTAATCGCTTGCTATGCAAGTAGTTCTGTTAGTTCTTCTTTTCTTCATCATGTTCTTCCTATCTTTCTCTCTCAGATTCATCTAGTTTGGTGTGAGATTACTAAAACGGTATCAGAGCTATACTAAATCATCAAGAGTCGCTGCGATTGTCGTCATCAACCAGAGAATCAGCTCGTCATTCGAAGGTCTGGTAAGCTGTTGAAGGTAGTCTGTTCGTCTGAAACTTCTGTTCTGCATTCGATTCAGTCTGCCTGTAAAGAGTTAATTGCTGATACTGTCTGCTGCCATGGATGAGTTAAGATCTGCATTTTTCAATAAGAGAATCTGTCAGTTAATAAGGTAGGACAATTTTCAGTCCTCGAAACAGCAAGTGATGTTAGCTGTTCGCAGACTCAATCTCGAAGGTTACCTGTTTGGCACGCTGGTAGTTCCCCGTCTTCTTGAAGATGAAGAAGGAAACAGGATTCCGAATCCTGAGTTTCCTAAGTATTCTCAGTAGGACAGCTCGTTGGCATCATGGTTTCTAGCATCCATAGCATCTCCAATTAGCAAAGGATTGGTTGGTTGTATGACAGCATCATCGATATGGAATAGATTGCACCAGAACTTCTCATCATCGTCAACAACGAGGATTATGAGTCTCTACGACAGACTCAAGGTTCGTAAACTCTTAAACCAGTCTATGAGAGACTACTTGACTGAAATACAACTTACATGTGATAGTCTATGGAGCTGTGGGCATCCGATTGAGGAGATGCAACAGATATCCATTATATTGAATGGTGTAAAGGGACAGTATGATAGTGTTGTTGCAGTAATCCATGCTAGCTGAAATCCATATGATCTTGCCTTAATTTCTTATGTTCTTCTTGATGCAGAAGCAAGGCAAAGAGATGCTATTTTTGATACATCATTGTCTGCAGCAAATGTAGTTGTCAAAAATGTTGAAGAGAAGCCAATTCAGGTGGATTCAGGACAGGTTAATACTATTGATTCTGGTCAGGCACAGAATCAGTCCAGTTTTGTTCAACGAACACCTGATTACCAACCAAACAATACCTCATATGGGAGAGGTAGAGGTCGTGGCTACTCAAACAATAAAACACAATGCCAACTCTGCGGTAAGTTTGGTCATCTAGTTAATCGGTTCTATAATCGTTTTAATGTGCATTTCCAGAGGGTTTCATCCTCTACTAATGAAAACATGAGTGCAAATCTGGTGTCTTCTCAATGGCATGATGAAGATGAATCTTCATATGCTTCGTTTGGAGTAGTAAAGAATCATAGCAACAATGCTTCTGCTTCAATTGGTTCTGGATATATCACTCATCCTCATGCTATAAGTCAATATGTTTATGCTGCTTATTCGCAATATGTTTTTGCTGCTTATCCTCAACATGTGCTTCCTCCTCCTATGTTCAATCTATATATGGCCAACTCCACTGCAATGTATTCTCCTATGACATTCATTCCATCAATGTTCCGGCTGAACTCTGGTTGTGTATTTGCATATGCTCCTCCGATCCAACAATTTCAAACTCGTGGATATTCTGCTGCCCAAGTGTTTCTGCAGCATCGATCGCTCTCGATAATCCAAGTCAAGTGCATTTGACTTCCACTTCATCTGCTGGAAGACACATGGTGGACAAATCATGGAATCCAAATTCGGGTGCCACCAATCACTTGTCCAATGCAGCTCCACCAGACAATACATCACACTCTTATGCAGGCTCGGGTAAAGTTCAAGTTGTGAATGGTAGTTACTTAAATATATGTAGTATTGGTACCTCTGTCATAAATACTGCATCTAACCCTCTCTTATTGAACAATCTCTTATACATTCCTCAGATTACTAAAAATTTGGTTTATGTTTCGCAGTTTACCAAGGATAATCGGGTATATTTTGAGTTCCATGATACTCATTGCCTGGTTCGGGATTCTAGTACTCACACTGTTCTTCTTCGTGGACAGCAAAATCAAGGGCTCTATAGACTTGATTTCACTTCATTTGCCAATGATAATACGAAGTTTGTAGTTAATAAATTAGCTTGTCTGCCTTCTTTACATTGTAATTCGACTGAGATAATGAACTCCAGCATGATTTGTAATATGAATCGAATTTCTCTTGTGATTTTACATCAAAGGCTTGGGCATCCTTCTCAACAAGTTTTCTCGTTAATAATCAATCATTCTAACTGGAATATAAATGCTCAAATTCCTCATTGCATGGCCTGTGCTGTTGGCAAAAGATGTAAATCGCCATTTTATGATTCGGTGACTAAATACAATACACCTTTGGATGTGCTTGAAATGGACTTATGGGGTCCAGCTCCTGTTTCTTCAAATGGAAATCTCTATTATCTGAGTATAATTGATGTGTGTTCTAGATATACTTGGATTTATTTTCATAAGAAAAAGAGTGATGTTTCCATTGTTTTTCCTTAGTTTCACAACGCCGTGGAGAATCAGCTCGGACATAAGATCAAATCTGTTCAAACAGATGGTGGTGGAGAGTTCAAAGCCTTAGCAACATATCTAAGTCAGTTCGACATCAATCACAGGTTTACTTGTCCTTTTACGTCTCAACACATCTTTAGATGTTGAGCTTCAACCTCCTGTGAGGTATGTTCTTAATGATTCTGACTTAGTTCAGATCACTTCTGATGTTAATGAGTTACCTCGATCAGCTCCTGAGGGTATACATAGGTCTGAAAGTTTCTCTGGTTTACAGGTACCTAATTCTGATCCTTCCTCCCGTGTTAATAGACATTCAATGTAAACAAGGTCTAAAAGAAAGACATTGTCTGCTCTTACTACCTCGTTGGATGATTCCATTGAAGCTGATAAGCATGAACCACATGACATTCATACTGCTATGCAGTCTAGTGTATGGTCCTCTGCTGTCCATGATGAACTAAATGCCTTGATAGCTACTGATACATGGAAACTGGTTTCTTTACCTGGTGGTCGAATACCAATAGGATGTAAATGGCTTTTTAAAGTTACAATAAACTCAGATGGATCTATTGCTAGACATAAGGCTCGACTTGTGGCTAAGGGATTTTCACAAAAATCTGGATTTGATTTTCAGGATACCTTTAGCCTGGTGGTTAAAGCACCAACTATTAGGATTATACTTACCTTGACTCTGACACACAAGTGGCAAATGCGATAGGTTGATGTGAATAATGCGTTTTTACATGGAGAACTTGCCGAGGATGTGTACATGATTCATCCACCCGGGTTTGAAAAGTGTGATCAGGATGGTAATGTGCTGGTATGCAGGCTTAATAAAGCTTGGTATGGTCTCGAACAAGCTCCGAGAGCTTGGTTTGAGAGACTGAAATGTTTTCTTTTAAACAATCTTGGATTTTCTGTTTCTTTAGCTGATAATTGTTTGTTTCTTCACAAATCTAATGCATGTTCTATTTTTCTACTTGTTTACGTTGATGATATTGTAATAACTGGAAGTGATAAGGTTGCAATTGAACTTGTTACTAGTAGGATTAATAGTGAATTCAAATTGAAAGATCTAGGATCACTTAACTACTTTCTGGGGATGGATGTGCAGGTCTTGGATGACTGTATGTTATTAGGACAACGAAAGTATATTCTGGAGCTTATTGCGAAAGCAGGAGTGAACAATGCCCCAGCTCTGCCTAAGCCTATGTCTGGTAATGTTTTGACTAAGGTAGATGAAGATCACGGTGAGTCTCCTCCTGCTGATGAACATTTATATAGAAATGTTTTGGGTGGTCTCTAACATGTATGTGTTACAAGACCTGATATACACTTTGCTATAAATAAATTGAGCCAATATATGCAACATCCTCTCATATATCATTGGAAAGTGGTTCTTCGTGTTCTTCGTTATCTTAAAGGCACTCTTGATCATGGATTATTGTTTTGTGGTAGTCCTTTTGCGTATACTGAGGTTGTTTTAATTTCTTATGTTGATGCTGATTGGGGTAGTGACTTGGTTGATAGAAAGTCTGTGTCTGGACATTATTTGCTTCTTAATGGGAATCCAGTAGTTTGGAGTTCTAAAAAGCAGCTAGTTATCTCTCGTTCGTCTGCTGAAGCAGAATACAGAGCGATTGCCAATGCCGTCTACAAAATTATGTGGGTAGTGTCTTTGTTACCTGAACTTAATGTCAAACTAACAGATGTTCCTATTGTTTGGAATGATAATACAGGTGTTGTAGAATTATCTGAAAATCCAATTCACCACTCTAAGATGAAACACGTTGAGATAGATTTGTGTTTTGTTCGGGAGAAAGTTCAAAATGGGCAGGTATTAGTCAACTATGTTCCTGCTACAGAACAGGTTGCAGATATATTGATGAAACCAATTACAGAAAAACAATTTGTTTCATTTAGATAGAAGATTGGAGTCATGTCGTTCAAAGAGTTGATGCCAGGCTCTGGAAGTGATCAACTCAGTTCTGTAAGTGTTCACTATGATCGGCCCAGTCCTGTGATGGATGAGTATGACTTAGAACAATAATAGGTAAGTGTAAAGTTTAGTTTTTTTGTGTGTTTTGAGTAAGTGTTCTTTTTGTGTTCTCTTGTTATGCTGATTTCTTCTTACGTCTGTTTATCCATTGTCGGTTTTGTTTTGGCATTCTGTCTTTTGGTTGTTCTTCATTTATATATAAAACTCATACTTGTCTTGATCGTTGCAGATTTCTGATTTGGATTTCATTACATATTCTCTGACAATTATATCTTTGGATCTCATTTGTCATGAGCATTGACAGACTTCCTATTCTGCATGGAAAGTGAAGCTGAAAATCAAAATTCAAAATCAAAATTCTTAAGGGAATGTTAGGATGTATGAATATGGTAGTGCTGTCGATAGTTTAGTCTCCAAGGTATTGTACCGTGTGATTCAAGAAAGTGTGTAGATTAGTATGGAAGTTAGTAGAAGAGTCTAGAATTAGTTAGAATCTCTTCAAGTTCTGTAAATTCTATATAAATAGGATCATTTAGCATGTGTAAACTTAACTTTGAGTAATAGCCCTGAGTTGCCTCGGCCCTATTCGGCTTGCCATTCATTCGCAGTGCGAATTTCCCGGAGTGGATGGTATACCGAGATGGATCTGGGTTTACCATCCTTCGAGTGCGGCCAAACATGTTTGTCGACCACGTCATCAAATGGAATCGGTATTTCCAGTATTAGGTTTGCATACTTGCAATGAACTAAAGTGCGTACCTTTGGTTCGTCCCACGTCCCGTCCGACCGAATGAGCTCACTGACTCTCGGCTCTCTACCTAGTGTGACAGTGCCATCCGGTTCATTTGGCCCCCCTTTTAACTCGGAACCCTCGTTTTGGGGGGGATCCAAGGGTCTGAGAATAGGCAGATGCCCGACCCCAAGCCCAATGTCCATAGGCCCTCTTGTTTTAGGATGTCCCTCCCTACTATGAGGCTACTCCATCCCTATGATGCCTGTCCGCCTTTCCGTGCCTCAAAGAACTCACAATTTGGAAAATATGGCCCCTTGAGTACTCGTACCCAAAGAGCCGATGTTCCTCCCTTAAACGAGCCACCATCTTGGTGAGTAGAGCCTTATTGAAGGTTTGGAGCTCACGGAAGCCCAAACCCCTCGTTGTCTTAGATGTCGTTAGGACATCCCATCGTCTCCAATGTGTGCGTCTCATATCCTCGGTCGTGCCCCACCAAAAGTCCGCAACTAGCGCATTGATCTGTGAGCACCATGTCTTGGGTAAGTTAAAAATGCCCATCACGTAGGTGGGTATGGCCGTTATAACCGCTTTTATTAGTATTTCCTTTCCGGCCTGGTTTAATGTCTTAGGGCGCCATCCTGCAAGTTTTTCCCGAACCTTGACCTTCAAGTACCCCAAGGCCTCCTTGCGTAACCGCCCCCAAGTGGTCGGAAGACCTAGGTATTTGCCCGGGTCAGTAGTGCTCCTGATGTGCAACTACTCCTCTACCTCCCGCATTCGATCCGGGACGGCATTCTTGTTGAAGAATAATGTCGACTTTTCCTCGTTGATCTGTTGGCCCGATGCTTGACAATAGTCCCCTATTGTCTCCTTTAAACGTCTTGCATTTATGGGGTTGCCTTGTAGGAAAAAGAGCGAGTCGTCCGCAAAGAACATATGATGGAGCTCAGGACATGTTCGGCCAAGTCGAATCCCATTTAGGTGACCTTGTGTCACTTCCTGCTCAATGTTTCTGGACAATACATCAGCTAGCAGTATGAAAAGGTAGGGTGATAGCGGGTCACCTTGACGAATTCCCCGTGTCGGCCTAATGGTTGGGGACCAATCGCCGTTCACGACCACCTTATAATTCGTAGTCTCTATGCACTCCTTGACCCATTTGAGTCATTTCTCATCAAAGCCTCTTTTCCTAAGACTTGTTATCAAGAAGTCCCACTCAATTCGATCATACGCTTTTTGCATATCCACCTTGAGACCACATTCAGTTCGGTTCAGCTGCCCCCTTGTGTTGGAGTAGTAGAACGCTTCATGGGTCACCAATATGTTATCCTGAATTGCCTGACCTGCTACAAAGGCAATCTGATAGGGGGTGATAAGATCTGGTAAATAGGTTTTGAGTCTATTCACCATCACTTTTGTGATAACTTTATATAGAAAATTGCAACAGCTTATAGGTCTAAAATCCGTGGGAGCACTCGGATTTTGTATTTTTGGAATCAAAACGACATCTGTTTGGTTTATAGGGTAGTGAAGGGTGTTGGATATCGATAGTGACAACCCAGTAGGGAAAAAGGCCTCGAAGGCCCAATAACTATAGAGGGGGTAAACCCATAACATTCGAACCGGACCGGCCTCCATAGAATGGACCAGAACCGAGCCCAAAGCCTCTGAGGACACCATGAGTGCTCGCCATTCTTTACCAGGCCGAGACCTCTCACTGCTCGCCATGAGAGTGCTCGCCCCGAAGAGAGACCTGCCTCTCTCCTCTGGTCCTACTAAACCGTTAATAACAGAGTGGCCAGGATATCCCGCGTATCTCGGTCACATATTCACTAAAGATTAGATTTGGTAACTGCAATATCTCGCAGTAACTGCCATATCCCACGATCCGAATCTTCAGCAACTCAATATACACTAAGATATTCAGTTGCCTTTATACGGTTCTATCTCTCTTACCCTATAAATACTCTTGCTTTACATACGTTCTTTACGTTTTGAGTTTTATACACACATATACTCATTTAAGCATCGGAGAGGGACCCAGAGACACCCCCTCTGTTGCGCTCCCCTACTTGCAGGTTCACCGGAGTTAGAGCTGAAGTGTCATCCCAACCTTGTCTGGCATTCAATTCACTGCCAGATCAGCATCCAGGATTTCACGATCCAACATTTGGCGCCGTCTGTGGGAACCGAGCAATTCAGCCATGAGAACTCGATCCCAAAGCAACCGTCGGAACCAGACCAGGGAGCGATCCTCAGATAGCTCTGATTCCGCCGCCACTTCACCGCTTCAACAGGAACCTGCCATCCGAGCAGGAGTTAATGCTGTTCCTCTGCGGACAGCTCGAGAACATGTCGGTGATCAAAACGGAGCCCCGGCACCGCAGACAGTCCACATTGCAGGGCAGGACATTAATTTAACCCCTGAGATGGTCTCCCTGCTGGAAGCCATCCTAGGACAGGCGCGCCGCCAAGCCCCTGCTCCTCAAGAAAACAATCCCTCTGCTCCTAAGGAAAACCACCGCCCTGCTGCCACAGGGCCCTCACCTTCGGAAGCGGCAAATCCTGGTCCCGCTGCGCCTCAGGAGGATCAGGAGATGACGTCAGGTCAGCAGTCCCTACCTCCGGCACACACCAAGTAGCCAGCAGCCGCATATACGGCCAATCCTTCCGGTCCTCCTCCACCCGGAACCTCTCCTATGTACTGCACTGTGGATCAGATGGATGACCTCCTCAACAAAAGGCTCCAAGAAAGACATTGACAGTCATAGCTCCCTTCAAGAAGCAGTCCTCTCATCCTTTCACCGACGGGCTCGTCGCTATCAAAATCCCGAAGGATGTGGTTGCTCGGGCCATACCTGAGTATAGCGGTGGAGGAGATCCCACCGTACATGTCAACAAACATGAGGCCTCCCTTCTGGGTAAGTCAAACGATCCCAATCATTTCGCTTTTCTATTTCCATCTACTCTTTCGGGTTCGGCTTCGTCCTGGTTCTTCGTCCTCCCTGCAGGATCAATCGGAACTTGGGCAGAGTTAAGAAGCAAGTTCCTGGAGAGATATATGGGCGAGCGCCAGTTGTTGAAGAGCGTGGTCGCCCTTGACTCAGTCAAACAGCAGCCGGGAGAGTCGCTGTCCAATTTCTACGGGCGTTTTCATCAGAACGTCACAGAATTAGATCGTCGAATATCGGATGGGGAGATCATTCGAGCCTTCTACAGAGGTCTGGATGTGGCCAACAAGGCCTCGAGAAAGCTGCGAAACAGCTATCACGTGAAGGAGATTGAGACGTTGGAGGAGCTGGCATCCAGAGCAAAAGGTTTCATAGACCTTGAACGCGCAAACATTGAGGCTAACCTCCTAACGACCTCGCTAAAGGTAACCCATGAACCCCGACGCGATGGTAAGAAGGAGGTAAAGAAGGAGAAGAAGGGAAAGGAAAGCAAGCCCCGAGTCGAGTCTCTTCCAGCGCCTCGCCATCCAGAGGTCCCTGAGTACTTCACGCCTTTAAATAGGCAGATCTCAGCGGTACTAGTCGAGATGGAGAGTAGATCCTTGGGGAGGCCACCGATGCCTCGTCGAGGTGGGCTGCCCATGGGCAATGATGTCGAGAGCTACTGCAGATACCACAAGTTCAAGGGCCACAAGACAGATGACTGCAAAATTTTGAAGCGGGACATAGAGAGGCTGATTCAGGGGGGAATGTTGAAAGAATTTGTAGCAGGGCGAGACCGAAGTCGAACGCCCCCCAGGAGACATCGTTCGCCAGCCCCTGCGGATCAAGCTGAGCCTTTTGGAAGCAAGAGGAGAGTGAATCTGATAGCGGGAGGATTCGGTGCAGGCGGCGAGAGGTCAAGTGCCGGAGAGGTCTACGCCACTCAGATCTCTACGGCGGTTCAGTTGGGGAAGCGGCCCCGACCGGAAGAGAACATTGTCATCTCATTCTCTGAAGATGATTTGGCACATGTCACCACACCCCACAACGATGCTCTAGTCATTACGGCAGATATTGACGGCTGTGATGTTGCAAGGATTCTGGTCGACGAAGGCAGCTCGACAGACATCCTATTTCTGGACGCCTTTGAGAAGATGGGCAAGTCCAAGCGCGACATGAAGAGGGTTGACTTTCCGCTGATCGGGTTTGCGGGAAGAACAACTTATCCACTGGGGGTTATAACCATGCCAGTGATTTTTGGCGAGGGGTGGAAAAGCATCAAGGTGTCAGTCACTTTCCTGGTGGTCGATTCACCTACATCCTACAACGCCATCATAGGGACGACCACGATCAACCCAAATAAGATTGTGGCCTCCACTGTCCACCAGAAGATGAAGTTCCCTACTCCGAACGGGATTGGAGAAGTGCTAGGAGATCAGTCTTCCTCGCGGCAATGCTATGTGAACTGTTTACGCAGGAAGAACCAAAGGGAGGCGCTCGCCATCGAAACAGAGGCCGACCCCCGCGAGGACTTGGCTCGGCCAGCACCCATGGAGGAATTGGAGGAGGTCGAGATCGATGGTCCAGACAAAAAGGTGCGCATTGGGACAACCTTGAAGGAGGATCAGAAGGAGGCCATGACCGCCCTCCTCAAGGAATTCAAAGAGCTCTTCGCCTGGCAGCCGAGCGACATGGCAGGAATCAGCACAGATATTATCTCCTATGAGCTCAGGATAGACCCCTCCATCAAGCCGATCGCCCAAAAGAGGAGATCATTCGGGACGGATAAGCATTTGGCGATCAGGCAGGAAGTTGGCAGATTGATTGAAGCTGACTTCGTCAGAGAAGTAAGATTCCAGAGCTGGGTCGCCAACCCAGTTTTGGTCAGGAAATCAAACGGCAAGTGGAGGATGTGCGTCGACTTCCGCGACTTGAACAAGGCTTGCCCCAAAGATTCATATCCCCTTCCGAGGATTGATCAGTTGGTCGATGCTACCTCGGGTCATGAGATGCTGAGCTTCATGGACGCCTACTCAGGCTACAACCAGATCAGAATGCATCCCGACGATGAGGCTCACACCGCTTTCTATGCTGATGGGGACATTCGGTGCTACAAGGTGATGCCCTTTGGCCTTATCAATGTTGGGGCAACGTATCAACGGATGGTGAACCGGCTATTCCAGGACATGCTGGGAAGGAACATGGAGGCCTACGTGGATGATATGCTCGTCAAAACCATTAAGGGCAATCCTCACACGGCAGACCTCCGCGAAGCTTAGGAATGCATGAGAAGACACAGTGTTTGCCTGAATCCGGCCAAATGCGCCTTCGGGGTCAAGTCCGGTAAATTTCTGGGTTTTATGGTCAGTGAAAGGGGAATCGAAGCAAACCCAGAAAAATTAAAGGCCATAGAGGAAATAAAGTCGCTAACCTGCCACAAGGAAGTCCAATGCCTGAACGGCCGACTAGCTGCTCTTAACCGCTTCCTCTCCAAAGCAAGCGACAGGTCCCTCCCGTTCTTCAAAACCTTGAGGGCCAACCGCAAGTTCGAGTGGATGCCAGACTGCGAGGAAGCATTCCAGTCCTTGAAGAGGCATATTCAAACACTCCCAGCTCTGGCAAAACCCGTTCCAGGCGAGTAGCTTTTCCTTTATCTAGGCATTAGCGATGTGGCAGCCAAGTGTATTTCATTAGCAAAATGTTCAACTCAGCAGAAATAAAATATGTCCAGATTGAGAAGTATCTCTATGCCTTAGTTATTGTTGCTCGGAAGCTGAGACCTTACTTTCATGCGCACGACATCATAGTCCTCACCAATCAACCTCTCAAAAACTTCCTGATGAAGCCAGATTCTTCAGGAAGAATGGTCAAGTGGGCGATCAAGCTCAGCGAGTTCAAGATCAAATTTGCGCCAAAAATGGCCATCAAAGGTCAAGCACTAGCTGATTTCATAGTGGAAAGCACGAGTAACGGTCAAACAGAAGCAGAGAACAGGCCAAGTCAGTCAGCAGACGACAATCAAATCTGGGAACTCTATACGGATGGGTCTTCATCAAAAGAAGGCTCGGGGGCAGGTTTAATCCTTATTCCTCCTGAGGGCGAGCCTCTGAAGTACGCGATCGCCTTGACATTTCCAGCAACCAATAATGAAGCAGAATATGAGGCTCTTATCACTGGACTCAGACTAGCAAAAGGAATGGGTATAACTGCGCTTAAGGTAAAAAGTGACTCAGAGCTTATTGTCAATCAGGTTAATGGCGCCTACGAGGCAAAGGGAGAAAAGATGAAGAAATATCTCGGCATTGCCAAAATGCTGGTCGCGGAAATCCCAAATTTCACGATTGAGTTTATTCCTCGCCAAGAAAACCAGATTGCAGATTCTTTGAGTAAACTAGCCTTCGGAGGGGCGACAGTCCAGGATGTACAATTTCTGGAGAAAGCTCTATGTTCAGTCCTGGAAAGCAGAGTAGAGGTCTTCAACATCCAAGGACAAGTCACATGGATGACCCCGTTCCAGAGTTATTTAAAAGAAGGAATCCTCCCGGAGGACGAAGGAGAATCCACGAGGATTAGAAGACTCGCAGCAAGTTATCTAATCATTGATGGAGAACTCTACAGAAGAGGCTACTCGACACCTTACTTGAGGTGTGTTGCTCATCCTGAAACGGAAAAGGTTCTTCGAGAAGCTCACGAAGGAGCAGCAGCATGCCATGAAGGTGCTCGATCACTAAGCAGGAAAATATTCAGATTGGGATATTACTGGCCGACCTTGGGAAAAGATGCAGCCGAGTTAACACAGAAGTGTGAGATTTGCCAGCAGTTTGCACCACGATCGGGTCGACCATCGACATTATTATCCCCAATGGCAGGTGCCTGGCCTTTTGCTCAATGGGGAATCGATATATTGGGTCCTTTTCCCATTAGCACTGGTCAGCGTACTCACATTATAGTGGCAATTGACTACTTCACTAAGTGGGTAGAGGCGAAAGCTCTAGCTTCGACAACAGAATTTCAGGTCATCAAGTTCCTGCAGGTCAACATATTCTCCAGGTTTGGCATTCCTAAGGTACTCATCAGTGATAATGGTCCGCAATTTGTTGGAAAGGAGTTGAAATGGCTCTGTGAAGAATATTATGTGGACCATCGTTTCAGCTCAGTACATCATCCTCAAACTAATGGGCAAGCTGAAGCAGCCAATAAGGTTGTCTTAGCAGGACTCAAGAAAAGGGTTCGAGCATTCAAAGGGAACTGGGCAGATGAACTGGAAAACGTATTATGGGCAATCAGAACAACGCCTAAGGCGGCCACAGGAGAAACGCCTTTCAGTTTAGTGTATGGATCAGAAGCAGTAGCACCAGCCGAATTAGCAGTGCCTACCCACAGAGTCTTACACTTTAACGCAGAGGCAAATGAGATCGAGCGCAGAACTGACCTCGACTTAGCAGAGGAAAAGAGATGGCTCTCGGAAAAGACACAGGCAAAGATGCGCTTGGCGACCGCTCGGTATTTCAACAGAAAAGTCAGCGCTCGCCAATTTTTCGTGGGGGAGATGGTTATGAGAAGGAATGAATTCACAAGGCTGGACAGTAAAAACAAACTTTCAGCCAAATGGGAAGGACCGTACAAAGTAGTAGAGATCGCCGCACCAGGATCCTACTATTTGGAAACCACCGAAGGCGAGAGGTTACCCCGTCCATTTAATTCTGAGCATTTAAGAAGATTTTATGCATAACTTGTAATCAAATTGTTATGTCAATAAACGAAAGCCATTCCTTCATAAAGCGTGTCCACTCGAAGCAAGCCGAAGCCAAAAGCCCTGACGCCAAAGTCAGGCCAAAAGCCCTAGCAACAAAGCTAGGCCAAAAAGCCCTATCGCCAAGGATAGGCCAAAAGCCCTGACGCCAAAGTCAGGCCAAAAAGCCGTAGCAACAAAGCTAGGCCAAAAGCCCTGACGCCAAAGTCAGGCCAAAAGCCCTAACAACAAAGCTAGGCCAAAAGCCCTAGCAACAAAGCTAGGCCAAAAGCCGTGACGCCAAAGTCAGGCCTAAAGACCTAGCAATAAAGTTAGGCAAAACAAAAAAGCCCTAGGAACAAGGCTAGGCCAAAAGCCCTGACGACAAAGTCAGGCCAAAAGACCTAGCAAAAACGTTAGGCAAAATAAAAGCCCTGGCGCCAAAGTCAGGCCAAAGAAAGTTTAGGCGATCACTATCGATGATAAAGCCTGAAAAATTACAAATCCCCTATTATTATGCCAACACCTCAAAGGTTTAAACTTCAAAGAAGGTAATATCTCTTTGAACTTAGAAGTTTATGCTTTTAAGTGTCAAAAGTATTATCCTTAGAAAGTTTGACGTATGATTGGTCTAAGGCTTTAAGGGTCGACAACATTACAAAGCAAGAAAAAGCGGAAAGTAATTATGATTGAGATATTGGATAGCCAAATATATTCGAAGTCGATTAAAGGCTCAAGAATATAAAGGCATTCAATAGAAAAACCCAAGTCTTAAATAAATAATTACAAACCAAAAACAAAAACAAAAAATACAAAAGTAGCTATCTAAAAAAGATAAATACGGTTGCCAAGGAGTTGGGGACTTCAAGCTTTGGGGTTCTCGGGGGCAAGGGTGCTCTGCTCGCCTTCGGGGGCAGAAGTACTGGGCTCGCCATCAGGAGCAGCCTCTCCAGCAACAGAGAGCTGCGAAGGGCGACTCCGCAGGAAGGTCTTCAAGGATGCAACTTCCCCAAGAGGAAAGTTGGGATCGACCGCCTGGACCTCCTCCACCAGTTCTTGGAGAAAATCGGCGATGGTCGACTTCATCACCTTCAAGGCCTGGTCTTCAAAGTCCTCGGAGGCCTTGAACTCCTGAACCACGGCTTGGGGTGAAGGAACCGCCTTCAGCTGATCAGCCAGCTGGTTCTTCTCCTCCTCTAGGGCGACCCCCTAGCTTCGGCAGCATCCCTCTGGACCTCCGCGGCAACCCTAAGAGCGTCCGACTCGACCACCTGGGCACGAGCTTCCTTCAACTCGGCCTCCAGGCGAGCACGGACCGCCTCCCCTTCATCAAGGCACCGATGAAGGGCCTCAGCTTCTTGAAGGAAGGCTGCAGCATCAGCCTCCCTGTTCTTGACATCAGCAAGGAGCCGCTGCTCCTTCCTGAAATACTCCTCCCGGGCGCCGTCAACCAAGGTGATCGCCATATCAGCGGTCTTCTTGATGGCCTCCAACTGCCCAGGGGTGACCCCCGTGCTTCGGTATTGCTCCAGCTCGACAAGCAGATCAGAGTGCTTGTCGGCGAGCTCGCCAAAAACGCGGCCGAGGATCACCTCTTCCCGAACGAGCTGACAACAAAAACACAAGGAAAAATGTCAAGTCATCAAAATAAAAAGGAATGACAAGGAAGAAATAATGGAAAGAAGGCGAGATCATACCAGGGCAACTCGTTCGAAGTGGGTCCGTAAGAACCCCTCGATCTGAGGAAGCTCCGTAGGGACAATTGAACGGTCCTTGGGGGGAATTATCCCATCAAGGAGCCGCATGCACATATCTGGGCTACCCCGTAGGATCTTCTGGGCGGGGTACCCCTTCTTGGCAAGGTCACCACAAGGGACCCAAGGCCTCCGAGAGTCCACAGCCTTAAAAGGCTGGAACAAGCTCGCCATGGAGCAGTACTCCTCGGCGGGAGCCCTCGAGGAGCTGAAAGCAGCAGGCCCCTTCTTCTAGGCCCCAGACTCCTTAGGAGGAGCCGTGGGCACTGAAGGGGCGGGAGGTGCCAAAGACAAGGCCTTCTTCTTAGTGGCGGAAGGGCCCTGAGGAGAGGGAGAAGGAGGCGCCGTGTCCAAACCCTTACCTTTGCTGGCAGAAGGGCCCTTTGCTGGTCGACCTCAGGGTGCTCCTCACTCCTGACCTTCTTAGAAGGAGGAGGAGGAGGGTCCCGGGTCACGTCAGCCAAGGACTCCTCTGCAAAACAACAAGACAATAAGTCAGAAGTCAAAAAACCGCAGAATGTGAAAACATGAAAGTCACAAAAGGCGAGGTAATATACCTGGTTGGCGAGAGCCAGTAGTAGCCGAAGGAAGCATCTCCTCGGGCTTGAACTGAGATGACCGATGCAGCCGGTACAGATCGTCGATGGCATTCCGATCACTTCCTGACAATTCTTCAAAGGAGGGAGGAATATCCTTGTCCGGAGCAAACAATTTCCAGGGTACACCCACCTTGTAGAAGAAGTAAAACTTCTTGTAGTTGGAGTTAGTGGCCCAGAAATCATCGACCAGGCGGACATGGACGTTCCAAACCCATCCCTGAGGGCCTCCCCACTCTGAAAACTTCGGCCAGCGGGATTGGAAGTGGTGGAGGTAGTTGGCCCCTGCTGCCAGTCGGAAGAAACACTAGAACAGGGCCAGTGAATACACCCATTCCTGGCGTATGCACAGGAACTTGAAACCGACCCACATCCTGAGGGCATTCAGAACAAGCTGCGTGGGGTGAATCCCGTAAAACTGACATAAGGTCTGTAAATCCTCACAGAGAGGAAAACGCAACCCAGCATCGATCTGGGCCGCATAAATGTAAACCTCTCCATCGTGAGGAAAATGCAGACCTAAGCCAGGATACCTAGGAGCATCCTCCGCACTGAAGCCACCAAGCGCCACCATGGTCTTAAAGTAAGCTAGCTTCAATTCGTTAGGCTTGACATCTACTCGGAACGGTTCAAGTATGGCACAACAAGTATGAAAAACAAAGGAAAATAGAGGATATTGCCAAAACAGAGCAGTAAAAGGGCGAAAGTTTACCTTTTGGGGAAAAAATAGGCGTGTTCAGCTCAGGACCGTCCACCACTACGGGAGCGGTTGCAAACCTTCCCAGATCAGTCCGTTCCCCCACTGAGGGGGGCACGGCGGCATCCCGGATGGTCAAGGGGGCATTGGCATTCCTAGGAGTGTTGGCTTTGCTAGTGCCCTTGGAGACCGTATGCTTGACTCTCTGACTTCGGGGAGCCATGGAAATGGATGAAGAAGGCTGAAGAAGGTTGAAAGAGAAAGAAGAAAGGTTCGCAACGAAGCTCTGGAAATCTGAGGGAGTGGATGAACGTAAAAACAAAATGTAGAAACTGACGTTTCTTATATAGACCAAGAAGGGAGTAACCGCCACGAGCAAATCGAAGCGACACAGAGGAATAATTGCACATTTTTGGAAAAAACCGAAGAATGTCAGAATTCCAAGAGACACCTTGGGGAGACAGACGGTTGGCTGACATGGACAGCTGTCAGACTACCCTAGGTTTACGGAAAAGTAAATGTCAGGCGTGCCTCAAGTGACCGTTCGATTTCTGGACAACTGTGCAGTTATTAAATGCTAAATGTCCACTAAGGAGACAAGGTGGTCGCCAGCGCACTAAGAGACTTTACCAGAAATGCCTCAGGAGAGTAGTGATCGCCCAAATCGAGAAAAATAGACTTTCATGAACCTAGATTACCTCGAGTGACGCCAAAGGGGAATAAAAGAAAGGATATTTTTCCAGCTTTGAGCGAAGAAAAAACTGCTCGCCAAACAGGCTCAAAATGCCTCAAAGGTCATGAACCAGTACAAGAAACAAAGAAAACTGAATCTAAGATGTCACTATCTAAAATCCTACCAGGAAATAAAGCTCGACTGAAGAGACTTCAATCAAGTTTCGGGGGCAAATGTTGGATATCGATAGTGACAGCCCAGTAGGGAAAAAGGCCTCGAAGACCCAATAACTATAGAGGGGGTAAACCCATAACATTCGAACCGGACCGGCCTCCATAAAATGGCCCAGAACCGAGCTCAAAGCCTCTGAGGACACCATGAGTGCTCGCCATTCTTTACCAGGCCGTGACCTCTCACTGCTCGCCATGAGAGTGCTCAATATGCACTAAGATATTCAGTTGCCTTTATACGGTTCTATCTCTCTTACCCTATAAATACCCTTGCTTTACATACGTTCTTTACGTTTTGAGTTTTATACACACATATACTCATTTAAGCATCGGAGAGGGACCCAGAAACACCCCTTCTGTTGCGCTCCCCTACTTGCAGGTTCACCGGAGTTGGAGCTGAAGCGTCATCCCAACCTTGTCTGGCATTCAATTCACTGCCAGATCAGCATCCAGGATTTCACGATCCAACAAAGGGTACCTGATATGAAGAAAGCTTTGACATCAGTGACGACCGCTGGTCCCTCGGTATGCCGATTCCGTTGATAAAATAGACCCGGGAAACCATCTGGGCTCGGAGCTCATGTACCACCCATCTGATAGACCGCCACCTTGATCTCTTTTTCGGAGGCCAGTTTCGTCAAATATTGGTTCATCTATTCATTTATCTGATTTGGGATGCATGCCAGAATGGTTTGGTTCGGTTCGGGCTGGTCCGATGTGAATATATCATTGAAATAACGTGTCATCTCCCTTCCTATGTCAGCCTCATTTGTGATCCACCTCCCATCCCTTCCCCTTAGTCGGCATATTTGAAACCTCCTCCTTCTTGATGTGGTTGTACGGTGAAAGAAGGTGGTGTTCCGATCACCCTTATTGAGCCACTTCACACGAGACCTTTGTTTCCAATATATGTCCTCCTTGATTTAAGCTTTCAACCAGTGTTCCTCCTCCACCTCTTGTTGGTTCTTATTCGGTCCCTCTTGAGCCCTTAACCAGTTTTTTAGTTCAACAATTTTTCTCGCATTATTCCCAAACTTTTCGTTGCTCCAAATGGTTAGATGGCTCCTACATGCACCCAGTTTTAGCTTAATGTTTCGGCCATATTCTTCCATTAGTGTCCTAAGACATGTTTCCTTTGTCACTTCCTTACACCCTAGATCTTCCACCCACACCTCCTCAAATTTGAATCTCCTAGCACTTCTTCTTCTTTGGTCCTCCATTTTAATGATCAAAGGCGAGTGGTCCGGTCCAAGGGCTAGTTCATATATACATTGACTTCTTGGGTAGGCGGTTTCCCACCTAACATTCACTAGCCCCTGGTCTAGTCTTTGGCTTATTCGGTCTACTCCGCTCCTATTGTTGCACCACGTGAATTGGTGTCCTTTTGACCCCATATCCTCCACCCGTATATCCTCTATGAGTTTATTGAATGAGTCCATTTGGCTTTGGGGTTTTGCTCGGCCATCCTCTTTCTCATGTGATTTGCTTATTGTGTTGAATCTCCTACAACAAGCCAGTTTAGTGTTCGGTCGGTTCTTATATCACGCAACGTGTTCCAATTTCATCTCTCCTCCGATCATCCGTATCGGCGTAAACCCATGTTATCTAGGTAGGTTCGGCTTGTTTGCCCATGGTCACCTTACAATCCATGATATTGTGGCTCTCATGAAGAATCGTAGTCGTTGTTTTGTCATCCCACCAAAGAACAAGTCCCCCCCGATGTCCCTCTTGGGCTCACATACTTTTTGTTACTAATTCGTATTCTTATTCTAACCGTCTCACAATAGGTATCCCCGTTCTTTGTTTCCATGAGAAAAATGATGTTCGGATGATACCTTCGGGTGAGGTCTTTTAGGTGTTGGATTGTCAAGGAACACCTCAAACCTTGACAATTCCATACGAGTAGGCTCATTAGAGCCGTGTGGCTGTTCCGGGACAACCACCACAACCCTTTATCTCCATGTTTGCATAATTACTTTCCTTCGGCGGGCTATCATCGTGCGAGTAACTCTCTTTTTTTGACTTGTTTTCTTCCCTCCTTTCCCTAACCCTCCTTCGCCCCCCGTTTCGATAACATCTCGGTCCAGTTTCAGCCGTTTTGCAAGGTGTGGTTCGGTGTCCTATTCCATGTGCAGCCTCTACAGGGTCATGCGGTTCATGTAAGGGCTAAGGCCGAACCCGGGGTTGGGCATCCCAGGCATGGGTACTTTTCGGGGGGGGGGGGGGGGGGGGAGGGTCGGGGGGGTTCTCTACGGTGTAGGGTTGTGGGATGTATGGATGACTTGTGGGGTTCTCTATGGTGTATTGTCCGGGAGTTGGGTGATTCTAGGGTAATATGTTAGGGTGGGGGGGTTGATGGGGGGTCCTTGTATGGTACGGTTCGGCTGTGGTTTTGTTCTCAAAGGCTCGACTAGTGTGTGTTATGTGGTATTGCTTGAGGTTAGATGGTTTCTCATTGGTTCAGCTCGGGGGTATGTGTAGGTCTGGTATCTGGTTCCATTCGGCTTGGAGGGTCAGTTTCAGTATGGGGGTCGTTGTGCTTGGCTCGGCTAGTGGCTATGGTGAAGGATCATCGTGGTTTCCTCCAGTTGGGCGGTTAGGTCTAGCCTTGCTTCTTTCTCATGCAGCCCTTCACTATGATTTCGGTAGGCAATGTCACCATCCATATCCATGTCGTTGTCCTCCTCGACGTGCTGTTTGGTACTGCAATCCTCGGTTTGTTTCTTGCCCGTCTTAGAGTGAGGCGTTTTGTTTGTTTGTTCCGCATTTTCCGCCTCCTTCATCATTTCAGACCATGTCTTCTTGGCCCCCTTTGTGGCCCCTAGGGTTCGGTGCCCCTCAGGCCTACTCGGGCTGCCTCTCGATGGGATGTTCTTTGGTCGGACACCCACTAACCACGAGCCATATGCTGGGGCTAGTGGTTTCGTTTCAGATTTCCTAATCTCCTCCTTGCATACAAGTGTTGTGTGTCCCAAAACCCCACACCCGTAGCAAAAATCCGATAGGCGCTCATATTTGATTGACGCCCACTTTTCTATCCCTTGGGAGTTCCTCCACCAAAAAACCGGCAATAGAGGTTTATCCACTTCCATTTCCACCCGTAACCGAATGAAATTCCTATTTTTTAGATCCTCATCCGATTCCGTACCAATACATCTCCAAATTCTATCTCCAAATTTTGTAGCGTTGGCCTCACTAAACTTCTCGTATCCTAGGTCGTGTATTTGGACCCAGAATTGCACCTTATTGATTTCTACTTCATTAACCCCGATACGCGTAGCCCATCTCTTGATACTGAGAGTGTGCCCATTGACTGCACATGGTGACATATCTAATATATGTTCTCGAACATCATCACAACCAAAATCAAATAACAAAATCACAGGGGCAGTTTCTGAAATCTTAACAGCATCATATCTAGCCCAAGCTTGATCCAGCACGCTATTCACCACATTCATCTTAATCGGTTTCTTAGATATGATCTTACCCAGATAGCGGTCAGTTTCTCCCGGAGTCGGTTCCTCGCTAAGGTTCCAGATTTCCTGGGTCTCAGTTTGATCGTCGGAATTGGCGTGGGGAGAAGGCATCCTCACCGTTGTCCAGTTGCCTTCACTGACTACACTCCCTACAATCAGTATGAAAATATTGGGTTAGGAAAATTAAAACTTTGGGCGATTAGGGTTTGAGAAGCATGGTCCTCTGCTCCTTTGCATGGCCCTGTTGAGGGGCTTGCAGCTGATTGGCTGCTTTGATTCTGTGGGTCCCTTGCCCCGCAAGCTGTAGGACTTCCGTCTGGGGAGGGTGATGCGTGTCTCCCGGACTGTGTGCTTCCCTCTGCTAACAATGATTGGTAGCAGTCGTCGCTCGCTTCCGATTGGCCAGAGGTGCTGGGTCCGTGTCCTGTGCTGCAGTGTCCCGTTGTTCTCTCTATGTTGTCCTCTCTTGATTCAGCCAGCACCTCATCAAACTTCAGCAGCTTGGAGATTCGGTTTTGGATTGGACAGCAGCAATAAATGCAACCAGACAAAAACACAACCAAAGAATTTCTCAGTTGAAAAGGAATCCGTCACATCGAGAAACCCTAACAATTTGGGGATTTCTAAAATTGGACTGGACTCACGCGCCAATGATTCTGTAAAGATGATCCATCATCATCTGGGTTGTTGGACAATTTGATTTTAAATTTATAATACATATTTGGACTTTATAACAATATATTACCTAAATTAAGTTTTTTTTTTAGTTTTAATTTCTATTTGAATCATTTTCGGAATCATAGTGGTCATACATTTTCTAAGATATATTCTACTAGCGATAAACCACGACAAGACGATAAACAATGACAACACGCATGCATAACACGTGTCGATATTTAACTTTAAAAATTACAAGTCATCGTTTTTAAAATTTGATAGGTTATAATTTGAGGTGAGCTTGGGGTTCTCAAAAGAATTTTGAGCCAGAACTTTCAGGACTCATTCTTTGAGTACCGATCCCGACCTCGAGTTCATCTAAAATGAACATCTGAGTCGGTCTTGCTTGATTCGGGTCAGTCTCACTTCTAGATCAACGTTTTATCTAAAACAATATTTAAATACAAAGCACAATGCAAATATTATACAAAGTTTTCAATATAAAAAAAAAAAAATTCTAAACATAACCATAAACACACATTAAACTAAGGGTTAAATACCAAGTAGCTAACTGAATTTTGGACGTTTTGCAACGAGCTACCCGAACTTTGAAAATTCAAAATGGGTTAACATAAGTTTGAAGAAGGTGCAAATAGCTACCTCCGTCCAATTTTCCATCGGAAATTCGTTGGAAAGTCGTCGGAAATTCGTTTGAAATTTGTTAGAAATTCGTCAGAAATTGGACGGAGGTAGCTATTTGTACCTTCTTCAAAGTTTAGGTAACCCGTTTTGAATTTTCAAAGTTCGGGTAGCTCGTTGCAAAACGTTCAAAGTTCAGTTAGCTACTTAGTATTTATCCCTTAAACTAATGAAAAACAAAACACATAAAGTGTTGATTCCAACCTATACTCGGGCCATACCGATTTATAAGGTCTTTTAGGTTTATAAAATTGATTCCAACCGTATGCCCATATTTATCAGGCAAAGTCTGAAAATAGTCCAGCATGTTTGCACAAAATGGTTTTTCGTCTAACGTATTTTTTTGTGATGGTTAATGGTTCACTATGTTTGAAAGTTATGGTAATTGGTATATCAATTACTTTTCTGTTAAAAACATCCGTTAAATACTTTTTATATTTGCAAAATTAAACAAATATTTTTTAAATGTAGCAATTAAACCCTACAAACTTACACTAATGTTACAAACAAGTCCTAACTCGATTCGAGCCTCACCGGGCGTCCCCTAGCCAGGGTTTGAACCCATAATAGGCCGCCCAACCAAGAGGGCCTGGTATGGGTTCAGACCCAGACCATAGGACCCCCAATAAGGGCTCCAATTGAGCCACAACCGGGAGTCCTATGGTATGAGTCCGAGCACAGACCAGGTCCCTAGGGTTGGGTGACCTAGTCTTGGTTCGGACCCTGGCTAGGGGACCCCCATAGTGGCTCGAATCTAGTCGGGATTTGTTTGTAAAATTAGCGCATGTTTTTAGGGTTTAATTGTAACATTTAAAAAATATTTGGTTAATTTTGTAAATATAAAAAAAAGCGAAACTTTTTAATAGAAAAGTAACGAAGGTACCAATTACCATAATGTTTAATCATATTGGATAAAAAAAATCGTTTGGGTTGGAAAACCATTTTCGTCAAATATGTTGCACAATTTTCAGACTATTCCCCATATTTACTACCACATCTGAAATGCAATGCAACATTATAATTGTTATCTTAATAAATACACAAAGTTATGTCACAAACAACAAAAATATTCAACATTAGCACCATCCAAAATCAACACGAACACCATTTAACATTGTGTTAATTATGAAACAGGTAACCTGAACTTGAGATGGTTTGGCAAGTAGGTACCTAAACGTTTTTGTTTCGCACATAGGTTGCTTGACTTTTTTATATAAGCAAATAAAGACCTCCACCTTATTTTCCGTTTACTATTGACGCCAAACTATGTCATGTTCAGGTACCTGTTTCATAATTAACCCTAATAGGGTTTAGGGTTTACCATTCCCTTTTATCTTGTTCTTAATGTTCATATCCAAAATATGATTTTGAACTTAAATTTGCACAAATCTGAGTTTGAATCGAAAAGAAATTCATGTTTCTTAGTTTAGTTTAGACCTAGATTTGCTGATATGGGTTCAAAATCAGATGTTGGGGTAGAAACGAGAAAGAAAATCTTGAAGATGAAAAAGAAAAAGAGATTGGTATTTTAGTTATTTCTTCACATTTTTATTTTGTTACCGTTCAGTCACATTTTGAAAAATAAGAAACTATTCAACCCAAATTTCAAATAATTTACCTGAAAACCTATGATATCTCTAATTTGTAGTTTTGGGTTTGAATTCAACTCAACTACATTTTTTGGTTAAATGTAAACCCTAATATGCAGATTTAGGTTGTACTTGAAACTAGATAAGGAAATTTAATCAAATTCAACTAAAACTGCACTTTTGGGTTTGAATTTAATTAAAAAAATAACGATTTGGGTTAAATTAAATCAAAATCTGTATTTTTGGCTGATTTCGAACTCAAACTTGCGTTTTTTTTTACATGAATAATAAGTCAAATCGTCATTTTAACATAAAATAATAATGTTTAACGAAAAAATCAATGGGAAATTAATCATTGCTTCATTGAATACCTTTTTATAACTTATAAATGCACGGAATAACATTTTTAAATAATTTAAGAAATTTAATAATAATAATTACACATGTTATATAAACATTTATGTAATAATAATAAATTCTTGTTTTCAAAATTAACACTAATATCTCTGAACATTTAAATCATTTAATTTCTGTTCGCCATAAAATTATAGATTCGTAAAATGTAACTGTAAGAAACATACCTATTTTTTATATAATGACCATGGGTATGACTAAAATACCATAACCTTGGTGACCATATTAAAAAATAACGGTTATAACCGTGGTTTTGGGTTTTTCACCATACCATTTTCTGTCCTAAATTTAACCCACTGGTCCAACTATACTCGCGTCTACATTTTGCTAGAGTTTTTGAAAAAACAAATCCCTAAATATACCTATTTGAAAAACTAAATATTAAAATAATTAGTTTTCAAAATTATTTATCAAACCATGCCAACCTGTGACTGTCGTTCGTGGATAGAATGTATTCTTAATTTTACCTGCATGTGATAGACATATACGAAATGTCCGTTAAGTGTCACCCGGAGCTGATAGTTCGTGGTAGGATTTTTCACCCTACCAGTCATGGTGTATAATGTTTTTTGTGCAACATTTTTATATTTTTAATTGCACATAAGTTAAAATTTTTTGTTATAAACTATGTAGTTATTAATTCTATTTTTTCACATTTGTTTCGAATTTGTCCCCAAAAATGATTTTAAAAAGTCTATTTGGGGTACCTAAACCACCCTTATTGAGATATATAAAATTTTCATACCATCTTCAAAAAAATTAGGTTCAATACCTAAACAAATTACAACTATAACCAAACAAACCACATTACATTCAGATGTACACAACAGTACAAAATAATTATAGTGAGTACATTACGTTATTATTTACAATATCTCTTGTTGTCGTCTATTTGACCACTTTTACTACATTTTTGGGTGGTGCACTACAAGAATCCATCGCATTGTGAATTCTCAATTTTTTGCGCCACGTGAAGGAATTAACATTTGTGGATCACACCTTATTGTTGAACCGTACCACTCTAGACACCGATATGGTTTTAGTAGAGGGTGGAATTAAGAAAGGTATGCTCGCATGTAGTCATCAACACCTAAATGTGGATCAATGTATGATTTGACATCCGTATTGGTGCATCAATTATTGCCATGACGTGTTGATATGGTCGTCCAAAGAACATCCATTCATTCCAGTCACATGAATATTTGTGGTAGCTTTACAGTGTAAGATTTACCAATAAGCGTTCTTACTTCCTACGACTAAGTACCCTTTTCAAAAGTCTGAGAATCCTTCGATCTGTCTGCCAATAACGGTCTCACTTTTTTATGAAAGTCGTTTCCCATCACTACCTTTTTTCATACTGTCCCATACGGTCGACAAAATGCGTGTTTAGTCTTTCAAATGTAACATCTACCAATGCCTTTATCGGTAATGATTGAGTTTCTTTCAAAATATTGTTGAAGACCTCTCACTAATTTGTTACGATACCACCATATCTATGTCCACCATCCTACGCCTGAGACCATAGGCTGAAATATCAACAACTTGCTAACCATTGATGATACTCGTCCTCGTTAGCATTGTTGAATAATTTCCACATCAACTTGAGATTTTTCCTCGATGTCGTCCATGTCATTTAATAAAATTGGTTTTCTCATAAGCTTATCCTTCAAATTATTTTTGAAGTTGTTGTAAGGCGACAAACATAGTGTATATGGAGCCCCAGAGTTCTGGAAAATCAGTCGCAACAACCCTTTTAATAGCCCCATGACGATTGAATATAATAAATACCTAATGTTTATCCTTATTCACATATTGGTGCAGACACTCAAAAAATCATATCCAACTTTATATACTCTCAGAGACTGCAAAGTCAAACCATAGTGGAAAATTTTAATTGTCAGTATCGTATACCACTGCCACAAATAACATTCTTGTGTATTTTTCGTATGAATGTGTGGGATTGATGTTGATTAATGGTCGAAAATGGTGGAAACAGTCAATTAAGGGCCCGCATGCCCATAACCACTTTCCTAAAATGGAACTTCCCTCCCTTGGTATATCTTTCCACTCATAGTCATAGATAGTGTTAGGATTAAAATGACATATCGCAACCATGAGTTTTGGAAACTGTTGAAATGCACTCTCGTGTGTACCTAACATCTTCTCGATCACCTTTTGTGTAGCATACCATACCTTACAGTACGAGGGAGTTTGCAAATACTTAGCCATCACAACTTGTTGTACGTCGCAAACGTTAACGCTCGTGTATTTACACACACACACACACACATAAATATATATATATATATACATATAAACAAAAATGGCTTTGCAGTCAAGTTTCAACAATCTGAACTCAAATCAGATTGAAAAGAGAAGAGATGAGAAATGAATAACATAAATAGCATCTTCTATTGAACTAATTCTCAAATTTAACCCATTCTTCAACTTGAACTTAATGAAGACCTTATATCCCTATTTATAGTCACACATACGGTGAGCAATGATCACTTGGACAATCTTGAGCATTCTAACTATTAGATCTTGAACATTATACAAGTTCCATAATGTTCTACACGCAAGTTCCATAATGTTCCATAACTATGTTATCATTAATATTCATATATCCTAACAATACATATATGTATTAAAGCAACAATGACTTTAGAGTCAAGTTGTCTATGCTTCTGGATCGAAGCAGCATTTTTACATGACTGTCTAGGGTCAATTTTGGTGATCTTCCAGTTACCCATTTTATTATGAAACTCCTCATAAAGACCAAGAAGTATGATTGCTAGAACACTTAAGTGTCACTACAATATATGACTGGATCTTGTCGTGACATATTCACGGGAATTCTGAATATGTTACATTTTGATATGATGTTGAAGTGAAACTTTATCCTCATATTGGCACTACAAGAAGCTGTTGCAACAGCGACAGTTCTTTCATGTTGACGCTAAGTGTTTTATTTAAAATTATGACTGTTGTGTTGGCAGTTTTTGTTGTCGTTATTATTACTTATTGACCACAATATGTTTTCCACCATTATATGATACATTTAGTTTTAATTTTTGCCGTCACTTTATTTTTTACATGTCTGAATTTGTAATGTCGAGCCAGTGTTGAGATGAAATGACTCCATTAGTAGAAGTTAAACGTTTCCATTGTAAATGCTCATATTCAAATGCGAAATTTTTTGCTGTCAATATGACATTAATAACAATGACTGTTTGCTGTAACTACTCAATTTTGTCGTCGTTAAAACATAAGTACTAGAGAAAATGGAAGAATAGGTTTGCGTGTCAATATATTTTCGAGACTACTATAGTCATTCAGTAACAAATTCAATTATTTTGGTAAAATAATATCTTTAGTGGCGACTATTGTTGATGTCAATAATGCACAAACAACGATGGCATATTGTCAACTAACATTAGTCGTTATCGTCACTAAATGTTAAGAACCCCCACTAAACCAAATTGAACCACCATTTAATTTTGAAAAACAAATCTTAATATATATATCACTTCTTGCTTTTGTGGCACTGCTTACAGCAGAGGGATGTTAGAGGCGATCAACGAGAGGTGAAGGACGTGAAGATGACGAGGTCGAGGAAGACCGCAGACTGAGGCTGGAACGGAGGCTGCGCGACGGGAGCTGAAATGAAGGCTACGCAGCTGGAGTGGCGAGGAATAGAGAAGAGACGGACGGGGCGAGGTTAAACAGACGTGACAATGCAAAAGGGGTGAACAAGCTGGAGTTGGCATTGGCGGAAGAGACGAGCTAGGGCCGAATTGAAGACAGTTTGGAAGAGACGAGGGCCAAGACGAAAGGAGTGGTTGACAGCGGCTACAAGTAACCCTAATTTGACAGAATTCAGTAGAAGGAAGGTTCATTAACAAACTTGATCTGGCTCCCATGCAACTGTATATGAGCATTAAAAGTAGATATGTTCGGTTTGCACCCAAGGTTCCTCATTTAATCGTATATTCTCATGGAAAATTCATCTTTCACGGATTTTCATATCCCGACAGAAGGTTGAAAAGGTTAACTATGTAGAATGTCGAACCACTGGAGGTTGCTGGTGCTCAATCCCAAATTGTTGGTATGGTTGTATTTGACTCAATCCCGAATTACATCATTATTTGTTGTTCATGGTTATATATTTATGTACCATCTTCAGATAAACGCTTATCTTCTCAGTTTATATGACTTTAGTATTGGAACAGTTGTAGAAGATGGTTGTTGCAACTCAATTGTATCATCGAGTTTCTTCGGCTTCACATTTGAGATTCAATGAACAGAGTTGATAGAGGAATTTAAAAAATGTTGCTCATGGATTAGCAAAGGTTGTACTGCAGTTCTGGCATAATTTCTAGTTACTCATATTCATGATTTTTGTTTGAAATATTCATGGTAGTTAGTCTTGTTATATGTCTCTCATCCTCTTGCTTCAGATGTTATTTTTTGTGAGAACTGTTACTTTTAGACTTAGACCCGCTACTTTATGTAGGTGGAGATGTATGAAAGTCATATTGTGTGGTATGGTTGGTTTTACCTTATATATTAGTCTAAGTTTTATTTACGATTAAAATGGTGATCTAATAGGCAAATATGTGGGCATATTTGCCTTAGAACTTTAGTATTGGTGTCTTTTCCCAACAGTTTGCTAATGTATGCCTCTTATGGGTGTACACTATCCTGCTGTTTAATTCAAGGTGATCCTTCATTACACCTCGTATACATTGATATTTATATTACTCTTGTACCTATTTCGCCTTTTTAGCCTAATTGCTCTCATTTTGGCAAATTAAATGATCCACTGGTCTCCTTAATGGCTTTTGTTTTCTGATATTGCAGACTGGCCCAAATACTACAGGTCCCATGCAAGACTATGCAGTGCGGGTTTTCAGTGACAGCAAGTCACATGTTTATCCTCTCCAAGTTGAGGCAACTGAAACTCCTGATATAGTATCCCACGTGGACATGATGGAGTTATCATGAGACAATCATCTACACAGCCCCTTCAGGAGGAATGTAATTATATAAAAAACATATTTGAGTCTTATGCGACAGAATGCGAGGTTAGTATTTTAAAGGTCATGTTATATCATACTGTGATATTCATTGAAGTGTTGATTGGTATTGGTGAGTAACGAAGGATCTAACTTCATAGGTCTGGCAGTTCTAAAGATGTGTAGTATGTACTGTGTTTTAGGTTATTGTGTTAAATGATTTTGTTATTGTATTTTCTTTCTATATGATCACGAGATATTGTTGGAGCTTGTAGGGGATCGTGAATTAGATACGGAGATGAAGTTTGTAGTTCCACCATTCCGATTTCACAACCATGTCAAGTATAAAAGCATATTAGTTGTAGGTCTTCATCTGATTGAGAAAACTATGTATTTACATTCAAAATTATTGTAAGTTTGTAGTTTGGTTGTTTATTAAGATGTATATATATACTTGGATAAATAACATATTATATTTTTTAAAATGTATTGTGTATTTCATATCATATAGCAATAACTAGATAATTAATAAAAACACATCACAAAAATTTGTCATTAACAATGATTAGTGGTTGTTGACACAAAAATTAGCGACATGTATTAGTGATTGTTATCACTAAAAACATGTATTTACAACAAGTAAATGGACGTTGTTTTGAATAAAAGTCAACCCCTCAAAGTCAATGTTAAAAATGCAATTTAACGATGAAGCATTTTCATCAGTACAACCCATCTATAACATCGTAAATGTGTTCGTTGCCTTTTCATTGTGTTTAACAACAACCTACTTTGACTGTAAAATCATTTTGGGAGATGTGTTCTTAGCAGCGGTAGACATTTGGCAACGGTCAATTTTCATAGGTAAACGATTTAGCAACAGGGGATACCCTGAGAATGATTTCGTTGCTGCTAACCATTAGCAGCACCATTTATGCCTTTGGTGGCGATTTTATGTTGACGCTAATGCACGATTTTCTTGTAGTATGGGCACTAACTTGGAAATCACTTTCACTATAGAATGATTCCCCTTGTCTGACTGTCCAATCAATACATTCAACCTATTTTTCTCAATCACCCGATGTAAATTAAAGAGGATATTATATGTAGGTCACCGGTTGGGTCGGCTCCAAAACATCGTTATCGATTTCATCATATCACTCGGCGTCCTAACGTTTGTTAAAAATTCTGGGATGTTCTACCTCACATTCATGTGGCAAGGATGAATCTCCTCCTCCTCATATCCACCAACTTCCTCTTCTTCTTCAACATTGACTTCCTCTTCCTCTTGAACATGGACTTCCTCTTTTCCAGCGACTTCCTTTTCCTCTTCTTAATTGATTTCGTCGTCATCTTCTCCATCGTCTTCTAATTTTGGAATTCCGAATACTCCCGTGTATTCATCACATATTTCAAAAACTTACTCTAATGTGTCTTCATCGGTGATTGAAAATAGTTCATGGCCTACATTCCAAATTAGGTGGAAGTCATCTACCAACTTCTAAAAAGGAATCACTGCTAAAACACCCTAAGAAAGATTATTGACTATATGGAGATACTATAATTATTGGGAGTGTCCCACCTTACCTCATCACACACACATGAAGAACCACTATGTCTATCCTGAATAGGAAATATCACCTATATGGAGATAGTATAATTACGGAGAGCATCCCAACTGACCTCATCATACTCCAAGATGACCCAACACCACAGGACCTCAAGTATAAATAATTGTTATATGGAGATACTATAATTAGTAGTATCTCTTTTGTAGTAGTTATTCCCTCGTATGTGTTGAGGTACAATAACCATTGCAAAAGATTTTTTGGGTTATATGAACATACAATAACTATTGGGAGCGTCTCGTTTCTCCTCATCGAATCACCACATAATGGGTTTAAGGTTTTTAATGCTTGTTACTTTACCTCATCACTGCAACCTTTTTGTTACCAGATGGGGATAGTATAACAATTGAAAGACGAATTTCATACTCTACTATGTGTATAGAGATATTATAATTAGTAGGAGCGCCCCATTTTTCTCATTACACCAACGAAAAGAAGCACTAGCTATATCCCAAAGCAGAACTACCTGCTAGATGGAGATACTATAATTATTTTATATTGTTGAGTAACTACGAATGTAATGTTTTTTGTTTGGTTATAGTTGTAATTTATTTAGTTATTGAATCTAATTTTATGAAGATGTTCTAGAAAATTTATACATTTCGATAAGAGTATTTTAGGAAGCTGCCTAGCCTTTTTAAAATAAATTTTTGTGACAAAATCGAAACAATGTGAAACATTAATAAGTAAATAGTTTATAACAATAAATTTTAACTTATATGCAAATTAAAATATAAAAACAAAGTGGCAATATATATATATATATACCCGTAACAATCAGGCGCGGGTGAAATTTAGTCAACGTTTCACTCGTGACTAACAGTCACAAGTTGATATAATTTGATAAATAGTTTTAAAAAATCTTTATTTTAATATTTGATGTTCAATTAGGTATATTTTAGAATATCCCCTCATTGGCTGTGACATTGAACCTTACAATGACTAATATAATGGTCGACCAAAGAGACAAATATAGCTCCACGCCAACAGTTTAATTTAGCACACTTGTCCAACTCGACGTCACGTCTACGTTTTGCTAGACTTTCTGGAAAAAAAAACCATAGTGGCATGTTATTTTCACAGAATGTCTAAGGAATTCGGCTTACGGATTCCGTAAAAAGTTGTTATTTTCACAGAATTGAAAAAAAATTGAATTACATATTCCGGGCGGGGGCGGGGTAGGCTTAGAGATTCCGTGTGAAAAGCTCGGATTTCGTAAGCCTAGAAGGCAAGGAATCCGGATTAGTAGGTAAAATGACCGTTTTGCCCTTATATACATTTCATTAAGACATTTTTATCCCTTCCTTCAAGACTTTCTGCTCATTCTCTTTGAATCCATGAAGCTCTTCTGATCCTTCGATTCTCCATCGTCTTCAGGTATCCATCGAATCTTCTTCGATCCTTCATCTTCGGTCCTTGGATTCTCCTTCGATTCTCCTTCGGTGATGAACCCATAATTCAATTCTGGGTTCGGTGATGAACCCAGAATTTCCCAAAAATCGGTTGAATGTTATTTGTTTGTTGTTTGAATTGCTGGGTTCGGTTGTTTGCTGTTTGAATTGCTGTATTTTGCTTTATAAATGTTGTTCGGCTGAATGTTGTTTGAATTATTGTTGTTGTTCAGTTGAATGCCGTTCAATTGCATTTTCTAAATTGGAAGATGTTGATGCTATATTTTAGTATTAAGTGCGTTCAGTAAATAAAATGAATCAGACCTCTTTCGTTATTGACATATTGCTGAATCAGAGCCATGCCTTAGGACACTATAGCAGGACAAAATTATCAACATCACATGTGCAACAAAGGCTAGCATACTAAACACAAAGTGGTGCAACAATATTATAGAGTAAAGGGTTAAGATTTTGCAGGATATCAGATTAAGAAAGTGTCTGATTCTTTTCCCCCTTTCTATTCAATGGAATGCCTTTTCTTTGGCGGATACAATCTCCAAAATTTGTAGCATACAACTGCTTTTGTGAGCATTTTCTGTCAGCATCTGTGGAAGCCTCTCCAAAATGGTTTGATACATTCTTGTTCCTTAGGTTTTAAGAAAGCACATGATGAAGTAATTTCATTAATTTGTATTCATTTGACTTAAATCAAGTAATGTACTATTATCCATTGGAATTTATCAAGAGTTAGTGAGAAAGAAGCGTAGTTCCATAGCATTAGTGGTGTTATTGTTTGATGCGGTTTTCTATGTTTTCTATAACATGGAAAGCAAATGCATCGTATGTCTCATTGGTTGCCTATGTTTTCTATAACATAGAAAGCAAATGAATCCTATGTCTCATTAAAAATAAATATTAAAGGAATAAATAAATGGCGGGATTTGAGAAATAAAATAAAAAAGTTATGCCAGAACTTGTTTCATTCCTCTGCAGCATCAAACTGATGTTTGTGTTTGTGGTGCCATATCATAGATCATTAGATCATTTCCAAGTGATCAAGCTTGACCAACTGAACCCAACAATTGCAGGAAAAGGAAAGTGGTAAAGCTAAGGATGTGCCAACGAAGTTGCAGAATGTATAGGTTGCTTGTTGGTGGCCTTAAGAGGTAACCACTGTTTTCTCTTGTTTTACTGAAAGATGAGATGACACAGTCAATGTCCACATCATCTTTAGATTCCACGTTTTTTTAATTTTCAGCTGTTTATCTTGCTAGTAGTATTATTTAACCAGCATGTGTCATAAAAATGGAGGCACACCTTAAATTACTTAGAATGTTCCAAGTAGGCATTCAACTTTGAAAACGAATATCATCTCTTCTGATTGTAGTAATATTGATGGGAATTGCAGGTTAGTGTGTGGGATGGACAATGTGTTTGTTGTATCGTGCTCGAGAAACCATGTTCACAGTTTGGACCTTGTTTAGTTCACGTCCTGTCAAGTTTTGGTTATGGAATATCCAAACATCAAGAGCGTACTTCGTATATTGTTTTCTATTTCAAAGAATTTTGGTTTAAAACACTAATTTGTTTTGAATAAGTATGGTAAATATATTGTTGATAGGTATTAGTAAGAAGAATGAATTTATATTAAAATTTACATTAATTCAACTATTTAATCTTAATTAATTAATGGAATTTTTTTAATATTAATTAATTAAATAAATAATTTTTAATTAATAATTAATTATATTATAATTTTTCATTATTCTTAAAATTAATTAACACAAATTATATGTATTATATACTATACATATATAAGAAATGACAAATATGTCATTTTACCACATTCCATTCTCTTTCAATATTACATTCCACCAAATAAACAACAAAATTGTTTATTTCATTCTAATCTATTCCACCAAAGAAACAACTTCATATTCTTATCTCCTATTACTTATTCTATATTTCCATTCCGTATTCTTTATTCCTTATTCCGAATTTCGTGAAAGAAACGCCTCGTAGATGTCTAAAAGACGCGGCAAAGGAAAAGTAAAACTATAAGAAAACAATAAATATTAGAAAATATGGAATTCGACATTTGTCAATGTCGTAATTATTACTAACTTGAAGACGTAGATTAGTAGTAGCATATCCTCTATATAGCTAGTGGTCGCTGAAGGCTCCATTCTCAATTGTAATTAAGAGGGTGTTGGGTCTGGAATTCTTGGATGCTAACTGGATGCTGATTTGACAGTAATTTGAATGTCAATTCATTGATGACTGCAAGCTTTCTCCGGAGCTCCGATGAACCTGCAAGAGGGGGAGTGCAACTGAGGGTGTTCCCCTAGGTCTCACTCTGATACTTAAATGAGTATAATGTGTGTATTAACTTAACTCACAATGTAATGTAACATATTTAAAACAGAAGTATTTACAGGGATGGAAAACCAAACCAATTTGGTAAATGAACATATCCGTAAATATTATGTTGTTGCAGATAAGGATAGCAGGTATTACTATTATCACGTAATATTGCAGTTGACTTATGTGATCTTAGTAGAATATGTGCCCGACATATGCGGGACAACGTGGTTGTATATCCGGTGTTGGTTACGGGAACAGAGCTGAGAGGTTTGACTCTCTTGGCGAACGCTGCCATGGCGAGCAGTGGGAGACTTTAGCCTTGGTCTATGGCGACGCGTAGGGACTTTGGCGACCACTTAAGTTTCCGGGTTGGCACTGGACAGCTTTATGGGTTCCAGCTTACCCTTAGTGTTGGTTAGCACAGTTTTGAATGATTTGGATTTCACCCCTCTGAAATGTTATTGGGCATTGGAGGCCTGATGGACCTTATCCCATCTTGGGTCGTCAGCATCGATGCCCAACATTGGTTTCTACTCCCGAAGCTTAAGTGAAGTTTCTTCGGTCGAACTTGAACTTGTGAGGAAGGGTTTGAGATAGTACCTTCTTGACTGGACATTTCATGTCTTGCTTGATCTTTGTGCATTTTGATGCTCTGTATCCTTTGCCGAACGGTTTTTGTTTCTAGAGTTTTTGGAATGATGATCCTTTGCCCTCTTAGACGAACACTTTGGGTTACCAGTGTTTATGGATGCTCATTCGCTACTCTTTTGGCGAACACTACCGTTGATAGGGTCTTACGAGAGGCTTGTTTGAGCTCTTTGGCGAGCACTATTGTTTGTAGAGTTTTGAGCATTTAATGAATCCACTGTTTGGCGACAGGTCGAAAGGACGTCTGATTAATGCACGTCTATTTGGCTACTTAATAGGGGGTAGGCTGACAGTTTTTTGTATTATTTCGACCCTTTGTATCTCCAATGTAACCCTTTAGGTTATGATATTGCTTCAATTTCCCCCCAAAAGAGGTGTAATAATTGTTTGATTTTCTCGAAAATAAACATTGAGTTTCCCTACACTTGGCTATAAAAAGTTATCCTTTGTCACTTAGCACTTTACGCATCCAAGTTTTCTTCGCTTCAGAGTTGAAGTGCCCATTTTTTGTGTCTTAATCTTCTATGCAAGATTTTCTCTCAAGCCTTTACACTCACGATAAAAATGTTCTTTCTACAATCATGTCTGGCAACAAGAATCAAACTTCCGACAAAGGTTCTTCCTCTAAACCTTCTCAAGCACATTCTACGTCTGGGCAGAAGGTTGTTGCTAGGACTTCCAATGCCCCTCTTTCCATGAGGGATGCTTATACCCTGGTGAAAGACCAAAGGGCATCTGTGTTGAAACCAAACTACGGGAGCCAGGTCGTCACACCGATTGTGGTGGACGTGCTTGAGACCAATATTCTGGTCTTTTCTCTGACATGTAGTTTTTTCCTTTTAGGCGGTAAAGTTTCCTCGTTTTTGTTACTTTAGTCTTTTTCTTGCCTTGTCATGATGTTGTCTTAGGTATGAAGGACAATGAGATGAGGTCGGCTCTATTCAAGGTTGTGGTAACCTTGACGGGTTTAGGAGATACAGATGCACTTAAATATCCGGGCCTAGGGCTCCATTATATGCATGAAGGAGAGGTTTACGTCTATGCGGCCCAGATTGATGATGGGTTGCGTTTTCCTCTTTGTGACGACCTGAAGGCTTTATGTTGCTATTCCAGGATAGGTCTCATGCAACTGGTACCCAACACCATCCGAACTCATTGACCGAAGTTTGAATAATAGAGGAGTCAAGCATGGAACTAGAATGTTCACTTTCGACTGGTGGACGACTCTCGGGCCACCTACTCCAACTACAAGAAGTATTATTTTTTCTGTAAGGGTGATGTGCCTTGGGACTTTTATTAGATAGAGCGAGATATTCCACCGAGCTTTGGTGAGCTATCGAAGAGTAACAGGAACACTATTGCTGACTTGTTCCAACATCAGAAGCAGTCGTGCTTCTGTTCAGTCCGCTTAGTCGCGGAGATTTCAAAGTCCATGCTTAGGTTGGCGGGCATTCAGGAGTCTGTGCCAATCACTATTGACTGGGTAATTTTATGACCCTTTTTCTTTTATAGTTTTTGTCTTCTACGCACTCAGGGACCTTGTAATTTTCAGTATTTTGTTTATTTTCCTTTTATTTCAGGAACCTTGAAATTATTCTTTGAACGTTGACTCATATATTTTTCTTAAATATAATGGACGCCTTTTCATATCGTAAGCCTTTGCTTTTGTTTGACTTTGAATATGTTTGTTGTCCTGCTGATGTCGTTCTTATTCGAAAGCTTTAGGAAGTTTTACCATATTATTTTCAACTTCGCTTTAGCTTTTGTAAAATAGTCTCGCCCTTTTAGGAGGAAACTTTATCTTTTAGAGGTTCTTTTCACTCATTTAGGCTTCTAAGGAAGGATTGTTGCCTTTTGTCGGCTCGTCCGTTCCTTTCGTCGAGTATCTCATGGGAACTGTTACCCAAGGATTATTCTTTTAAGGAAACGGTTATCCTTGACAGATCCGTTCGACTTTTAGGATTTTGGTCCTTGGATTCAGTCGCCTGATCGTGGGGAACTGTTACCTAAGATTCGCTCGCCATTTAAGAAGTTGTTACCTTGGATTTGTTCGCCCTTTTTGGGAAACTGTTACCCAAGATTCGTTCGCGTTTTTGGAAGCTATTACCTTAGATTCGTTTGCCCAATTCTATTTTTAGAGGAACTATTACCTTAGATTTGCTCGCCTTTGTGGGAGCTGTTGCCTAAGATTCGTTCGCTCTTTTAAGTTTTTTTAGAGAGACTGATACCTTGTCGGTTCATCTGCTCCATTGCGCCCAACTTGTAAGGGAACTGTTACCCTTGAGGTGGGTTCGTTCGCCTTTTAGTTTAGTTCTTTTCTTTTCTTGGCTTTAAAGGAACTATTACCTTGGTGGTTCGTTTGCCTTTAGATTAGGTCTTTGTTTTCCCTAGTTTTTTGGAAACTGTTACCCTAACAGTTCATTCGTCTCTTGTTTTAGGTCTTCATGGGAGAGGAAATGTTACCTTCTTAGGTTCGTTCACAATTCTCTTTTTGCCTAACTGAGGAGACTGCCAACTTTGTTGGTTCGTCTGCCTGTATGCGTTAGGTCCTATATTTCGATTATTCGTCCATTCTTTGGAACTTTTTGTTTTGGTTTGAGTGTCTATACGTTTTATGAAGGAATGGTTTGTTTTATTAACATAACGTTTTGATTAGAAGCTACACATAAAACTTTCGTAAATGTTCGGAATTGAAAGGACGAGGTGGCCTTATACCCTCTATGTTTTCCAAGTAGTAGGACCCTAGTGCGACAATCTTTACTACTTTGTAAATTGTGAGGATATAAGGCAACCTCGGGTACCAGGGTCTTAGTTAAGAGTAAGGCCTTAGTTGAGAGTTTGTTGCGGCTATACGACTTATCTTTGTGGCATCACCTTCGCCTTCTGGCAGGGTTACATCTTTTTGAAATTTTTGGAACGGGTTCATCCAATTATCCTGCTCTTGAATATTAAAGACTCCTGCTCGGTTTTCAAGGACTGAGTATAATGCTTGTTCCAGGAAGTATATTTCCTGTATTTCTTAAGGAATTCTTCAGCCTGTATTTTCTTGAACAACAGTCTGCTTAAGGAATTCGCTAGCTGGTTGTCTTGGCGAGGAATTGACTCGCTCGCGAAAATCGGAATTTTAGCGATTAGTTTATTGGCAATGTCGAGGTACTTTTTCATTTTCTCCTCTTTGATTCATAGGTTCCATTGATTTGGTTGACAATTAGCTCTAAATCGCTTTTTGCCTTTGGTGATGTTATACTCATTTCCTTAGCAAGTCCCAGTCTTTTGATAAGCGCTTCATATTCAGCTTCATTGTTGGTCGCCTTGAATGTGAGGGCGATTACATATTTAAGGGGCTCGACCTGAGGAGGGATTAGGACTACTTCTACCCCGAGCCTTCTTTTGAAGAAAATCCACCGGTATAGAGTTGCTAGCTTTTTCCTTTGACCCTTCGTTGTTCTTTTTTTTTCCACTTTAGTAAGACCATTACTAGTACTTTCCACTATAAAGCCTGCCAGGGCTTGATTTTTAATAGCCATTTACGGCGAGAAATTGATTTTGAATTCGCTCAACTCAATCACCCACTTGACCATCCTTCCTCAAGAGTCTGACTTAATCAAGAAATGCTTGAGGGGCTTATTAGTAAGGACTGCTATTGCATGGGCGTGGAAGTACAGTCTTAACTTTCGGGCAGCAATAACAAAGGCATAGAGATACTTATCAATCTTGATATATTTGTCTTCAGCATAATTGAATAATTTGTATAGATAATGGACTGCATTATTTTTACCCTTCTCTTCTTTTACTAAGACTGCACTGGCTGCGACTTCACTAATACTTATATAGAGAAAAGGAGGCTCATTAGGAATGGGTTTCGCCAAAGTAGGGAGTGTTTATAGGTGCTGCTGGAGTGATTGAAAGGCAGTTTCGCACTTCGGAGTCCACTCAAACTTACGGTTTTCCTTGGGAGTTTGGAAGAACATGAGGGACCTGTCGCTCGCCCTTGAGAGGAAACAATTAAGCGCGACCAGACTACCGTTCAGACTCTAGACTTCCTTCTAGCAAGTCGGGGACTTCATTTCTTCTATAGCCTTGAGCTTTTCAGGGTTTGACTTAATGCCTCTTTCGCTGACCATGAAGCCCAAAAATTTGTCTGATTTCACTCCTAATGCGCATTTTGTTGGGTTTCACATACATTTGAATGTTTCTTGAAGGTCTTCTTAAACAGGGAGGTCAAGACGTCCCTTTGGTCTTCATTCAAGGTGGTTCTGATGCGCACCTTCTTTTATGGAAATCTATTTCAACTTCTGTCAGTTCTTCCATTAGGTTTATCTGCGCTTTGTCCTCATGAGGGCCATTCTCTGACTCGATGGCGAGAGACTCCCTTTGGTAATTCCTGCGAAGTTAGTTCACATAACATTGGCATGATGACGGTTAGAACCTCTCTGATCCCATTCGGTGTGGCGAACTTCATTTTTGGTGGACTTTGGAGGTCACAATCGTATTTGAGTTAATGGTGGTCCTCCCCAGGATGGCGTTATATGAGGCGGGAGTGCCGACCACTATAAAGGTATCTCTCACCTCTATGTTCATCTATCCTTCACCCAAGATTACTAGCATGGTTATGACTCCCAGCGGATATGTTGTTCTCCCACCAAAGGCGATGGGTGAAAAGTAGACTTGCTTAAGGTCTCTTTTGGACTGACCCATCTTTTCGAAAGCGTGTAGAAATAGAATGCACATCGAACTTCCTCCATCGATCAAATTTTTTTTTATATCGCATCTAGCGACGTCAGACGTAATGAGTAACGCATCATTGTGCAGAGTTGTCACATGTGTCAGGTCTTATTCGGAAAATGAAATGACGATGTGCTCATCAAGACGAGGTCCCCTTCCAAGCTATATGGAGTTGTGGAGATTTGTGTGGCGTATACGCCTCTTGCATGGGACCCTTCGCCTACAACTCCAAACCCTCCTCCAATTAATTTTATTACCCTCTTGCCCTGGGATAGGCCAGATTGTTCTTGAGGAACTGGCGAGCGGGTTCTACGTGGAGGCGTCTGACTTCGCTCTCTTTCTGCCAGGAACTCCTTCATTATGCCTCTCTAGATTAATTTCTCAATGTCGCGCTTGAGAATGCGACAATCATCGGTCTTATGACCCTTCGCTTTATGGTAGCGACAGTAGCTCTCCGTTTCTTTGCCCATGTGTTCAGCATTCTTCTGGGACATTGATGGCCTTGCTAGGGACCTTCTTTACATCTCGACTAGTATCGCCGAGATTTGCCTATTTAAAGGCGTAAAATACTCGGGAGCATATCGATTGCTCAGTCTAAGGGCTTCGGATCTAGGCTTCTCCCGGTCTCACTTGTCGTTCCTTTTCTTTGTTCCATCGCGTTGGGGCTCTGGAATAGCATTTGGCGAGATTAATACCAGGAAATTAGCTTCAGATCTTTCCCTCTCTAGTTCTAATAAACCTTTAGCCCTTACTATATGCTCCTCCAATGTCTCTATATCTTGAACATGGTAGTTGTTGCGTAATTTTCTTGAGGCTTTGTTACCCCATCCAGCCCTCTATAATAAACCTTTAGCCCTTACTCGACGATCGATCTCCGTGATGTTCTCATGAAAACACCCATAGAAATCGGCCAAGGTCTCACCTGGTTGTTGTTTGACATCATCTAAGGTGACCACGCTCTTCAATATTTGTGCTCGCCCATATATCGCTCCAGGAACTTGTTGTTTAATTCGGACCATGTCTCTATTGATCCTACAGGGAGGCTGAACAACCAAGATGACGCTGAACCCGATAGGTTTAACAAAAATAGCAGGGCTAAGTGGTTATCATCATCCGACTTACCCAAGAGAGAGGCTTCGTACATCTTGATGTGGATCACGTGATCTCCTCCATCACTGTAATCAGGGATGGGTCTTGCCACCACATCCTTCGGTATTCTGACCACTATAATGGAAACAGTGAATGGGTGGGAGGATCATTCTCAGAAGGGGGTCATGACGGCTCCGCGCTATTCCTTTATAATTTTATTGATGATATCGTCAACTTGACCAAGAGGTATGGTTTCCAAGAAGGATAGCATCTCTGCGGTGACCTATATGATTTCCCAAGGCACTTGAATAGTTTGTCGAACTGAAATCTCGGTGATAGGAGGAATTGGAGTCGCGTTGAATTGTTGATAGAGCGACGGTGGATTCCGAGCTATCCTAGGATTGCCCGTTAATCTGTTTACACAGATTATGGTTAGAGCGAGTCTGCATGACTGTTTGCTCGTTTCCCACAAACGACGCCAAATGTTAGGTCTGGAATTCACGGATTCTGATTTGGTAGTGATTTGGATGCTAATTGATCGATGACCGCAAGCTTTCGCCGGAGCTCCGATGAACCTGCAAAACAGGAGTGCAACAAAGGTGGTTTCTCTGGGTCCCATTCTGATGCTTAAATAAGTATACTATATGTATGAACTCAAAAGGTAATGTAATATATGTAAAGTAGGAGTGTTTATAGGGTTGGAAGACTAAACCATTTTGGTATCCAAATAAATATGTAAATATTGTGTCGTTGCAAATAGTGATAGCAGATATTTAGTTATCATGTAATATTGCAGTTACCTTATGTGATATTTGTTGAATATGTGCCCAAGAAATGCAAGATATCGTGGTTGTATATTCGATGTAGGTTGTGGGACCAAAGTTGAGAGGTTTGACTCTCTTGGCGAACACGCCCGTGGAGAGCAGTGGGAGGCTTTGGCATTTGTCTATAGCGACCAATAGGGACTTTTCCGACCTCTTTAGTTTTAGGTTTGGCACTGAACCGCTATATGGGTTTCAGCTTACCCTTAGTGTGGGTCGTCCCAGACTTGAATGATTTGCGACCGGTCTGAAATGTTATTGGGACCTTGGAGGCCTAATTGACCTTATCTCATGTTGGTCTGTCACTATCTATACCCAACATAGGGTAACGTCTGCCTCCTTTGTTCTATTCTATGAGCAAACACCATTGATGGATGCATAATCTTTTATAATGTTATTCAAGTATTGCTGGTTGGAGGAGACGGTCTTCCATAAAGTGATCAATCCAGCTCCGTTTCAGACCAATTTAGATGGAGATCCAGAAACCTTGATCCAGAATCTAGAGAAGTTTAATTTTTGTCGTTCGAGATCCATCATCTCTAGGTCCATCAACGATGACCTAACCTCGCAGGTGAGCTTTTTGTCTGAATCTATGTCTCCTCAATCAGTCCTCCTTCATTAGACTCAGTTGAAGTACCTCCACACCATCCCGTATGGAATAAAGATGAACGAGGAAGTGTTTGACCCAATAGAAGTTCATGGGAGAACTAGTAGAGTGGTTAAGTTGACAACAAAGAAAAAGAGGACTCAAAGCAAGAGATTGTCCGAACTTGAATTTGAGGAGGTAGAGGGTTTTATGGATCTATGTTTATTCTTCTGCAAAACTAATATGGTCGAAGAATTGTATGATGTGAAGAATCCAGCAAGGCCTTACCCTTATGAGACATGGGAGTGGGTGGTCCGGAGAAACAAGGCATTAATAAACTGGAATTTTCCTCAAATCAGCAACGAAATAGACATGAAGCACAATCTTATACACTAGGCACACACTGTTGCATCAGTTATTCAATGAAGATGTATTACAGAATTTAATTGTAAGCAACTGGATATAGATCTCACAATATGGGATTTCTTCGAACTTTTTCTTGTGATTATTTTAAATTTGTAAATATAAACATACAAACTCCTTCCTTCCTGTCGGTTTTATTCTTTCTAGAACAATGCAAGGGTAAATTTCTAAGGTTATATATATTTTAGCATGTGACTATTTGATCATTCCGTCCATTAGATGTTACTCTTTTGCGTTAGGAAATTGTTTAACATATTTTGTTATTTATCTTGTGACTATTATGCCCTCACTTATCTTCTTATTTGTTCTTCATCTTATGAGTTGTTATTCGTCTTCTTGTTTGTCTTCATCCCCTCATATGTAACAATCCAACTCAGAAACAGTTCTCCAGACCGCACCTTCAGTTGGTTAGATTCTCCCCCTGTTCACACAAATTCAACGTTCTCCCTCCTAAGAATCCGGAATCCCAAGAAGAAATCAGAAGACACACAGTTAAGATTATCGTGGATGGATTCTTTAAAACCCTAAAATTGTTGAAGAAACCCGCAGTAGATTTGTTGAAGAAACCCACGGTAAAATTGGGAGCCACAAAGCATTGCAGAACTTACTCTTGATTTTATTCACTTCACATGGAATCCATTGCAGCACTGTGTCCATGGCTTTATGATATGTATCTTCAACTCTTATAGCTAGCTTTACACTTTCTCCTTGTTGAAAGTAACAACACCCTCTTATTACAAAAACAGCAGGAATTTAGCTTCACTATTATATGAACAATATTCCTTTTTTAAGTAATAACGAGACATTTATATAGTTTACTTTCTTATAGTTTTCTCATGGTTACACTAGTATCTTGTGTTGAAGACAAGAAAATATGTTTCTTTCCATTTGGCATAACTCGAATCCATATGATCTAATTTTATTGTCCTCTTGATGTTCTTATGATACCCAATAGGAGAATGACTCTACAGTACGAGGAACGGAGCTCTGTAGTACTCTATTGTGCAGTTGAAATCCTTGAATGTGAAGACAAGGTAACCCTTGTGCTTTGTGATTGGGCTTCCATTAATTTCTTAGATGGAATCCTTCTTATCAAAATCAACTGCACAACACAACATGCATAACAGGGACTCCTAATGTTTTCTTCTTATCGAATCTCCCAAAAAATCATTCACTTGTTGCTTGATCAACTCATCGAAGAAGGAAATACGAGAGACATGGTAGAGGGGTAATGAAATATCATTGTTGTTAATAAGCTAATTAAATAGGGTAATATTGTCATTTTATATGTTAGAACAGTCAGTTAACAGAGACATTTAACGATGAACAGTAAAAATGACAAAATAATCACATGCTCAAACTTGTCGGGGCAAATTGTTTCTGGACCTAGAGGGTGGATTCGAACTACAAGAGGGAATCTATTGTGTTGGGAGGGTGATCAGTGATAGACCAGTAAAACCGGCAGCCATCCATAATTTTTTAAGAGCGGCTTAGCATAGGTAAGAATTAAGGATTTGAGTAATGCGGTCATACTATTTGAATTACATGACCCTAAAGATATGGAATTTGCACTAGAATTTAGCCCCTCGGTGATACAAGGTCATTGCCTCTCTCCAAACCCGTGGGAAGGTGGAATGAGATTGGACGACGTCAGGTTCGAACTTGATAAAGTGAGCAAGAGAAACACAAAAATTATAGGCAGCAGCATAGGAGACAGCATCCACATATACGATATTATAGGGCCAAACGGGCTAGATCAAAGCTACCTTCCTGTTAGGCTAGTGATTGACACAAAGAATCCCCTCGTAACTAAGTTATGGTTTCCCCCCCCCCCCCCCCCCAAAAAAAAAAACAAGGAACTATGTTAGGCGACAGTGAAGTATGAAAGATTGTGTGACTTCTACTTTCGTGGCGGTCGAATCGGACACATAGAAAAAGTATGCCACAATGAAGTGACCATGTTAGAAAAACGCGCGACGGAACTTATGTATGACCCTTGGTTGCAAAATGATAGACCTCAACGTAGAGATCATACATTGAGTGAGGTGGGATATAGAAAATGAGGATTTTCAAAGAAAAAGAGTAAACACAGAGGGACGCACTCAACCCCTTTGAAAACGGACCGCCCAACTTCCAATGAGGCAGCAATGCAGAATAGGGGAAAGAACACAACGACAGCAAACAACCAATAACAGAACTGCAGCAAGGGAAGAGGTTCCAACAACCATCTACAGGCTACTGCCCCCACCCGATGAACAATACTATGAACAGTATCACAATCGAGCCTTAGTGAGGTCTGTCATCCAACCAGAGTTGGTGACACCGATCATACAGGGGGGAGAGTTTCCATACTCTATTCCGGTGGCGTACGCATCAACGCAATATCAATAGGAGACACACATACCCACCTTAATAAACCCACGCAAATACATAATCCCAAAGGTTGAGGTCACACCAAGTAAGCCAAATTGTAATTACTATGTGGATTTACCCTCATAAGAAGATTCGCCTACGAGGGATGCCGTGGTTACCATTCCCACTGGAATAAGACCGCTGGTACAAAAAAATTCATTTAAGAGAAAATGTTTGCCTCTCAATGAGAAAGGTGAAGTAGAAGAAGTGGAGCAGATAAAGAAGAGGTGTCTGGTAGTAGGCCCCAATGATTGGCGAAAAAAAAATATGGTAATGAGGGATTGGCCGAAACAAAAGGCAATACTAAGGGGAACCAGAAAGCAAAGAAAGCGGACGGACGAAACAACACAAATTGACCATAAGGAGGAAAATAACACTCAGAAGGTAAAGGGTTCGGGTGGCTGTCCATTAAATCCACACGAGATCAATGATTGATCAATGAGCTTCTTGGTGTGATACTGTTAGGGATTGAGATCAGAGCTGACAGTTCCCAATCTATCCGATCTCGGGAGGAAGTATCAACCGGACATTGTTTTTAAAAACTAAAAAAGAGTGTTGCGAACGTGTGAGACATAAGATTCACTTGGAGGGCATAAGAAGGCCCAAATAGGGCATCGTGGTATTGACACGAAGATCATAATAAACAACGATTGTTGAGAGATGCATATAACATGGGTGTATGAACACCCAAAATTGGAGGAACGACTTAAGGTGTGGCACAAAATATGAAATATTGGTATACAAAGGGCAGAGTCATGGCTAGGTGTGGGAGATTTTAATGAGATTAGCTTTGCCTACAAAAAGGAAGGGGGCAGGCCTAAAGACACGCGGAAGATGGATGATTTACCACATTCATCTCTGACATGGCACTTGTCGATGTAGGATTCAAACAACAACGAGTCACGTGGTGTAATAACAGGAATGATGAAGAAAGAATCCAAGAGTGACTGGATCGGGGTCTAGAAAACAGAACATGAATGGATTCTTATCTGAATGCGGTTTAATTCCATAAACCTGCTATTAGTTCAGACCACTCTCCCATGATGCTACAACTAGAACATCGACGTCTACATGTAGAATTTACTATTATGTAACTTCTTTTTTTTTTGTAAATATGAGTATGAATAATACTAATTAAGCAACATAGTCTTATCTAGGGAAAGTTTGCCTATCAGCATCAAAATAGATGTATTTGATCACATTTAGCGGAGGATTTTCCCAAGTGTGAAAGTGTTGTTCTTGATTGACCGTTTATTTCGCCAAAAGACCAGCAACTGTGTTTGCTTCTCGATAAATATGTCTGATCTTGAGTCGCCTGAGTTACCGCATGATTATTCTACAGTTAGAAATAAGGGGCATCAGTAGACGATCCACTGTAACTTTAAAGAACACTAATGTAGAGCAACAAATGTTTATGCCCTCCGACCACCATTTTGTCGATGACTACCGTAAGTAACGCGTGTTGGGTATTGATAGAGACAGACCAATAAGGAAAATGCCCCAGAGGCCAAATCACTTTGTAGTGGGTGAAACCCATGTCACTCGAACCGGGCTGACCCATATTAAGGTTGATCTGGCCCTCATGAAGCAGCCCAGTATCAAGCCCAAGCCAAGGTGGACACCAAAGGCTCCATCACTGGTCGCCATTAACGTAAGTCTCAGACTCTTACTGCTCGCCATAGGAGTGCTCGCCGAAGAAAGTCTAACCTCTCATCTCTAGTCCTGCCAACCGTCACGAAAGATATGGCCACGATATCCCGCATATCTCGGGCACATATTCTCTAAAGATTACATACAGTAATTGCAATATTACGCCATAACCGTAATATCTGCTATCCTAATCTTGACCAACACAATATTCACTAAAATATTATGTTGCCTCTAACGATTTGGTCTCTTTACTTTATAAATACTTCTCTTTTCCATACGTTCATTTACGTTTTTGAGGCCATTTACACACATATACTCATTGAAGTATCAGAGAGACAACCCCTATGTTGCTATCCCCTTCCTGCAGGTTCACCGGAGCTAAGGCGAGAGCAATCTTCATCCTTCCTTTGGCATTCAATTCATTGCCAAGTCAGCATTTAAGTGATTAAGATCCAACATTTGGCGCCGTCTATGAGAATCGAGTAAAACAGTCATGCAAACTCGATCCAAAAGCAATCGTCGGAACCAGGCCAATGAGCAGTCCTCAGACAGCTCTGATTCCGCCGCAGCTTCACCGCTCCACTAAGAACCTGCTTGCCAAACAGCACCTAATGTCGTCCCCCCGAGACCGGCTCGAGAACACGTCGGCAATTTGAGACCGGCTCCAGTTCCCAACACCACGGAGACTCCAGAACCGCAAACAGTCCACATCGTTAGGGAAAACACCCAGTTAACCCAGGGATGATATCGCCTCTGGAGGCTGGGCAGGCGCGCAGGCAAGCCCCTACTCCTCAGGAAGAGCAAGAGATGACATCGGGACACCAGTACTTACCCCCAGCGTCTACTGAGCCGCCGGCAGCCCCCTATTTTGTCAATGCATCCAGTTCCATACCGAATGGAGGGCAGTCAAACCAGTGCACTCTTGCCCAGGTGGAGGAGCTTATCAGCAAAGGGCTCCAGGAACGGCAAGCGACCGTCACAACTCCCTTCTGGGAGCAATCAGCTCATCCCTTCACTACTGATATGGTCGCCATCAAAATCCCAAATGATGTCGTCGCCAGGGCCATCCCCGAATATAGTGGTGGAGGCAACCGTATTATCCACGTCAACAAGCATGCGGCCTATCTGTTAGGTAAGTCGAATGATCTGAATCAGTTAGCCCTATTATTTCCGTCGACCCTTTCTAGTTCGGCGTCATCCTGCAGGATTCATAGGGACTTGGTCAAAGATGAATAATCAATTCCTGGAAAGTTATGTGGGTGAGCGCCAGTTTATGAAGAGTGTGGTCGCCATAGATGCAGTCAAGCAACAACCAGGGGAGTCACTGGCCGACTTTTACGGACGTTTTAATAAAAACGTCACAAAGATAGATCGTCGGGTCGCAGATGTGCAAATTATTCGAGCCTTCTACCGAGGACCGCACGTGGCCAACAAAGCCTCGAGAAAGCTGCGCAACAGAAACCACGTGCAGGAAATTGGAACGATGAAAGAGATGGCAGTGAGGGCGAAAGGTTTCATAGACCTTGAGAGGGCGAACGCCGAAGCCAATTTCCTGTCGACCTCGCTAAGGGTGGTTCCTGAGCCCCGACGCGATGGTAAGAAGGAAAAGAAAGCAAGAAGGGTCGAGACAGCAAGCTTCAAAAAGAAACACACAGGGCCTAGAAATTTAAAGGTCCCCGAGTATTTTACGCCTTTAAACAGGCAGATCTCGGCAGTACAAGTCGAGATGGAAAGAAGGTGTCTTGCAAGGGCATCAATGACTCGAATGAGTGCTCAGCCCATGGGAAAGGACACTGAGAGCTATTGCAAATATCACAATTGCAAGGGCCATAAGACTGATGATTTCCGTATCCTCAAGCGCGACATCGAGAAGTTGGTACAGAGGGGAACGTTGAAAGAATTTGTGGCGGGATGAGACAGGAGTCGAACGCCACCACGTCGAAACCACTTGACATCTCCGCCAGAGAAATCTGGCCCATCCTAGAGCAGGAGGGTAATAAACCTGATTTCTGGAGGGTTCGGTGCCGGAGGCGACGGGTCACATGCAACGGAGGTATATGCGACTTAGATTTCTATAGCGGTCCAGCTGGGAAAGCGACCTCAACCTGAAGAGGACATTGTGATTTCATTCTCTGAAGATGACTTGGCACATGTCACCATCCCTCACAATAATGCCCTGGTTATCACAGCCGACGTGGACGGTTGTGACATGAAGAGCATTCTGATTGATGGAGGAAGCTCGACAGATATCCTGTTTTCAGACGCTTTTGAGAAGATGGGCAAGTCCAAGCGTGACCTGAAAAGGGTCGATTTTCCATTGATCGGTTTTGCTGGGATAATGACTTATCCGCTTGGAGCAACAACCCTGCTGGTGATTCTGGGCAAAGGATGGAAGAGCATCTAGGTATCGATCACCCTTCTAGTGGTCGATTCACCTACATCATATAACGCCATCATGGGGAAGACCACGATCAATCCTCATAAGATTTTGGCCTCCACAGTCTACCAAACGATGAAGTTCCCCACGCCCAACGGGATTGGAGAAGTTCTTGGCGATCAGCCTTCCTCACGACAGTGCTACGTGAACTGCCTGCGTAGAAAAAATCAAAGGGAAACCCTCGCCATCGAGACAGAGGCCGACCCTCGTGGGGATTTGACTCGACCAACACCAATGGAGGAATTAGTGGAGGTTGAGATTGACGGTCCAGACACGAAGGTGCGCATTGGGACCACCTTGAACGACGACTAGAAACAGGCCATGACTGCACTCCTAAAGGAATTCAAAGAGCTTTCCGCTTGGAAACCCAGTGACATGTCGGGTATCAGTACTGACATCATCTCTCATGAGTTGGGGATAGACCCCTCCATGAAGCCAATAGCTAAGAAACGGAGGTCATTCAGGTCATACAAGCGTTTGGCGATCACACAAGAAGTGGGTAGGCTGATCAAAGTCGATATTGTCAGTGAGGTGAGATTTCAGAGTTGGGTCGCCAACCTAGTTCTTATAAAAAAATCAATTGGCAAGTGGAGAATGTGCGTCGACTTCCGCGACCTGAATAGAGCTTGCCTAAAGGATTCCTATCCTCTACCTCGAATTGATCAACTGGTCGATGCAACCTGTGGTTATGAGATAATGAGTTTCATGGACGCCTATTCAGGCTATAATCAGATCTGGATGCGCCCAGACAATGAGGCCCACGCAGCTTTCTATGTAGATGGGGACATTCTTTGCTATAAAGTGATGCCATTTGGTCTAGTCAATGAACGGATGGTAAACCGCCTGTTTCAAGACATGCTGGGTGAAATATGGAGGCTTATGTGGACAACATGCTCGTCAAAACAATTAAGGAAAGTCCTCACACAGCGGACCTTCGAGAACCTTTTGAGTGCATGAGGAGTCACAGTATTCGCCTGAACCCAGCAAGGTGTGCATTCAGAGTCAAGTCCGAAAAATTTATGGGATTCATGGTAAGCTAGCGTGGCATTGAGGTGAACCCGGAAAATCTTAAGGCCATTGAGGAGAAGAAGTCACCAACTTGCCACAAAGAGGTCCAATGTCTGAATGGTCGCCTGGCCGTACTAAATCGCTTCCTTTCTAGGGCGAGCGACAGGTCACTACCATTCTTCAAGACTCTCAAGGCAAACCGCAAGTTTGAGTGGACACCGGAGTGCGAGGATGCCTTCCAATCCTTAAAGGAGCATATTCAAACACTTCTGGCCTTGGCGAAACTTATTCCTGGCGAGCAAATCTTCCTTTACTTAAGCATCAGCGACATAGAAGCTAGTGCCGTCTTAATAAGGGAAGAAGAATATGTCCAGAGTCCAGTGTATTTTGTTAGCAAGATGTTTAATTCCGCATAAATAAAATATGTCCATATTGAGAAGTATCTCTATGCCTTTGTTATTGCTGCTCGAAAGATAAGACATTATTTTCACACGCACGACATTACAGTTCTCACCAATCAGCCTCTCAAAAACTTCCTGCTGAAACCAGATTCTTCGAGAAGAATGGTTAAATGGGTGATCAAGCTCAGCGAGTTCACGATCAAATTTGCGCCGAAAACAGCCATCAAAGGTGAAGCATTGACTGATCTTATAGTGGAAAGTACAAGCAATGGTCTGGCAGAAGCAGAAAACAGGCCAAGTTCATCAGCAGACACAAGCCAAAGCTGGGAACTTTATACAGATGTATCTTCTTCAAGAGAAGGCTCGGCAACAAGACTAATTCCCATCCCCCTTGAGGGCGATCCTTTGAAGTATGAGAATGCCCTAACATTCCAAGCAACCAACAATGAAGCAGAATACGAGGCTCTTATTACTGGACTCAGACTTGCTAAAGCATTGGGCATAACAACACTCAGGGCGAAAAGTGACTCCGAGCTAATTGTCAATCAGGTTAATGGCACTTATGAAGCAAGGGGGAGAAAAGATTAAGAAGTACCTCGACATTGCCAAGAAACTCATCGCAGAAATCCCAAATTTCGCGATTGAGTCTATTCCTCGCAAAGAGAACCAGGTGGCAGATTCTCTGAGCAAGTTAGCGTTCGGAGGAACAAGAATTCAGGACGTGCAATTTCTAGAAAAGGTATTATATTCGGTTCTCGACAATCGAGCAGAGGTCTTCAACATTCAAGGACAGGTAACCTGGATGACTCCATTCCAGAACTTCTTGAAAGAGGGAATTCTTCCGGAAGACGAGGTTGAATCCACAAGGATAAGACACCTCTCAGCAAGTTACTTCATCATATATGGAGAACTCTATGGACGAGGCACTACAAGAATCTGTTGCAACAGCAACGAAACTTCCGTGTTGACGCTAACAGTTGTAGTTAAATATATGTATATTGTGTCGACAGTTTTTGTTGTCGTTATTATTACTTATTAGGCACAATATGTTTACCATTGTTATAAGGTACATTTAGTGTTAAATTTTGCCGTCACCTTATTTTTTCCACTAATGAATGTGTAATGTCGACCAACATTTGATGTGAAATCACTCCATTGGTAGCAGATGACTTTTCCGTTGTAAATGTACATATTTAAATACGAAACGTTTTGTCGTAAATATAATTATAACAGCAACAGATATATGTCGTAACTAATAAATTTTGTCGTCGTTAAAACATAAGTACCGAGAATATATTGTCAACATGATATAATAGGTTTGCGTGTCAATATACTGTCGACATTAGTATAGTCATTCAACAACAGATTCAATTATTGCTGTAAAATAGTTTATATAGTGACGACTATTGTTGTTGCCGTGAATTTGTTTTCAAAAATATTCAAAATATTTCCCGCTCTTAACTTCCCTCGCCCTCACAGTGTCAGTTTGCTTTACTTCACAGCCCCACTTCATTCTATTTTCATTTCATTTCACTTCACCCCACCCTCACCCTCTCCCTCTCATATTCTTCTCGTCGGCATCTCCCTCTCATCGGAGCTGGAACCGAAGCTCGCCTGGTCTTGTCTAGAACCGAGCTGGAACCGAGCTGCAGGTCTCGTATCGTTTGGAACCGAGCTGGTCTTGTGTGGAACCGAGATAGTCTCGTCTCGTCTCGTCGGAGCATGGATGAAGACGAAGCTCGACTAGTCTCGTTCGCTGGAACCGAAGACGCCATGGATGAAGATGAAGCTCGGTCGGTCTCGTCCGGAGCTCGTCTCGTTCGCTGGAATCGAAGACGCCATGGATGAAGACGAAGCTCGGATGGTCTCGTCTGGAGCTCGTCTCATTCGATGGAACCGAAGACGCCATGGATGAACCTCAAACTGGTGAATGATGTTGAAGATAGCATGCAGGAACCTACGTAGAGAAGAAACCATGGATGAACACAAATAACTTATAATCGGCCAAAAAATCGCAGAAAAAAATTGGTCAAAAAATCGTCTTCGTGTCGCTGGAACTTCGACAGTGGCTGCTACTTCGTCTTCGTGTCGCTGGAAAGGATTCTTCTTCGTGTCGCTGGAATTCTTCGCAAGGGAACTTCAAATGCCACGGAAGGAGGTCGCACGGTCTTCGACTCTGCACCCTTTCACAAAAACCGAATAATGGGAGTTGAAAGGAACAAGTAACATCTTAGGGTTATTTAGGTCATTTCATATTTTTTTTCATTATAATATTAAATGGTGAAGGTCACGTGCAAAAAACGTGACCAACTAACGGGACAATCAAACGGTTACTGGACAGAAGGTTCAATTACCACCATTTTGAAACATTTGATACATAATACAATCACCAAAAAACATGTTGTACCAAAAACCATTTTACTCAAACATCATGGACGTTTTTCAGAGTTTTCCCTATTTTTTTCACAATCAATTGATTGCATAACACGATTTGAAATATCGTTAATTACACTATCCGCAATATAACATCTAATTACACATTTTTCTTATCTTTTACCCTCTTCTAAAATTTCAACTAATTTATCTTTTAATTTATTGCTACAACATATATTTTCTAAAATTTACATATTATACTTTTATTACTTCATTTTATTCTTATCTTGTTATTTATTTTTATGCTTAGTTTAGTATTTTTTTTTTATCACACAGCGTCTCAAAATTTAGTATATTATTCAAATTAATGATTTTGAGTAAAAGAACTTGATTATGAAATAAATTATAGAATTTGTGAATTTCATATTGTATTTTTTATTTCGTGACATTTCTCATCATGTGACACAGTTTGACTTGTATATGTATGAATTTTTTATTTGTTCAAAGCGTTAATCGTGTCTTAACATGTGTTCCGCATGTGATCTGTTTAAGACATTATTTGTTTAAACACGACACACAATTATGCATGATTAAGAACTATCTGTTTACACACGACATGTGTTTATATATGACACGATTAGACACGAAACACACAAATGACCACCCCTAGCATAACCTATGAATGAATCACGAATTAAAATTGAATAAAGGTTTTGATTAATTTAAAAAACAAATTCATAGGAATGATAGAGAATTGTAACATGTCTGCAACTTGTTAAAAATTTGACATGTATTAAGAAAATAAAGATATTGGAGTACTTATGAGAAATAAATTGCGTAATCAGTTGGTTGCAATTTTAAGGCATTTATCCAAATTAATATATAATTATAAAGATATAGAATGTAATTTTATTAAGAGAAAAAATATATCGTATTTAGAGTATTGGGTTTTGTATACTTGCTTTTTAAATAAAAAAACTAACATGGTTACTTTAAAAAAAAAATCAACATTCTTTCAAAGTAGGCTCAACATACACTTTCATAGATTTTAAAGGATGCATGCACTCATTGTTGTAGTTTCTGTAAATTTCTTAAGTGTTATTTTTACATGTTTAAAATGTATAATTTGTTGAATAATAAAAATTAAATGTTATTTTTAGTGAGTCTTGAAGTTAGAAGTTAATAGAGGAAAATAAAAGGTCAAGAGTCTTTTTGTAGATGAAAATCAAGACTCATAGTAGATGAAAGGTTAAGAGTCTTCTTTAATAGTTTTTATTGTTCTTGTTTGTATAATGCGTATATAAAGGCATTGTTGTTTTTTGTTTAATATATGACTCAAAGTAATAAACAAAAGTTAAACATTCTTGTGAGTTCGATTTAAGTTATCAAATTGGTATCAGAGTGAATGGAGAGTGTGATGGGTCAAATGTCGTTACCATGAGTAACGAAGGGGAATTATGATAATTGGAGCATTCAAATGAAAGCTCTTCTCGAATCTCAAGATTCGTGCGAGGTGATCAAAGAAGGTTTCGAAGAACCATAAAATACCACGAAATATTCAGCGACTCAAGATAAGGCATTGAAAGAGACGCGATCGAAGGATAAGGCGGCTCTATACATGTTGTTCCGTGTCGTTGATGAGTCAGGTTTTGAGAAGATTGTTGGTGCAACTACTTCAAAAGAAGCGTGGGACATATTAGAGAAAGTCTTCAAAGGAGCCGACCGAGTTAAGGAAGTGCGTCTCTAAACTCTTCTTGGCGAATTTGAGAGCATGAAGATGAAAGAGTCGAAAGTTGTATGTGACTATATCACGTGTGTACAAGTCGTGGTAAACCAACTTGTTGCCCATGATGCATTTCATCATTTGAGGACTATCACAAGGGAAACAAGGAGGAATGTACAGTCAAGATTAATATGAACAAGGCGTATGACCGCGTGATATGGAGCTTCTTAGTGAGCACACTAAAAAAGATGGGATTCCCAGATAGGTGGGTCCAGTAGATTAAGGGATGCATTTCGAATGTTCGATACAGGGTCTAGGGAAACGTACAAAAGACAACTGAATTCCGCCCCACACGTAGTAATCGCCAGGGTTACCCACTTTCCCCTTACTTGTTCATTATAGTTGCTGACGTGTTATCGAGACAGAACACGCATGTAGCGGAGCATCACCAACTTGAAGGAATCAAAATCACGAGAACATGAAAAAACAATCCACCATATTCTTTTCGCACATGACTCACTTTTCTTCCTAAAAGTCGATGCCCAAAATGCATTGAAGCTCATGTCTATACTCGAGGACTATAGCGCCCCGTCCGGACAAAGCGTAAACCCTCATAAATCAAGCATCCATTATAGCAATAGTACTTGTATACAGTGCAGAAAGATTGTGGGACAAAAAGTGGTCATTGAGGAGGCTCGGCATGCAGGAAAATATCTGGGCCTACCGACATTATAAGGAAGGTCAAAACAGGAGGCTATGGGCTTCCTTAAGGATAGGGTGATCAACCGAATATCATGGTGGAAAAACATTTACCTCAACAATGCGGCAGGGAGGCCCTGATCAAGTCTGTTATGACAGCCATACCAATATACTCCATGGCATTATTCTAATTTCCAAAAACGTGGTGTACAGAAAACATTGCCATTGTAGCTCGGTTCTAGTTGGCACAAACAGGCGAGGGGAGGAAAATGCATTAGCGGAAATAGGAACATATGGTACGACCCAAATCAAATGGGCGGATGGGGTTTCGAGACATGAACACATTCAATGTCTCAATGCTTACCAAAACGGCGTAGAGACTCCAAAACAAACTAGAGGCCTACTAAGCCAAGGGGTCTAAAAGGAATTTATTTCCCTTAAACAAGTTTCCTCAAAGCCTCGAAGGAAGGGCGCGCCTCATGGGCGTGGTCAAGCATATTGGAAGACCGAGACATAATTCGTGAAGATGAGGCATGGAGAATAAGTAATAGAAAAAGCATTCGAGTCTACCAAGATGCTTGGATCCCACAAGGCCATCGACTGTCATGTGTTCCCAAAACCACCTAATCATAGGTGGCATCTCAAACAAAATTGGTGTAGCATCGGCTGAAGGAAAAGCAAGAACAAGTGGAGACATCCCAAGCATCCACCTCCCGTTTTGTTGCCCCAACAATGTGGAATGCCATTTGGAGCGGTAACACTCTTTCGAAGGTCCAACAATAAATGTGGAAAAGATATAATAGGCGCTCCCGGTACTAGAAAGACTGAGTAGGCGGGAAGTGAATGTCTGACCAATGTGCCCATTTGTGTAGACGGGAAGTGAATGTATCACCAATGTGCCCATTTTGTAATAAAGTAGAAACTATATACCATGCACTTCTACATTGCATGTGGGTGACGCCCGTCTGGTTTGGCGGGGTGGGAGTTAGATGACATGAGCACACGACCCCAACGTGGAGGAGACCATCAAGTTAACACATACGAGTAGCCCTAGCCCAGAGGATGATCCAATGAAGATGCGTGTAGAAACGATTGTCTGGGAAATATGGAAGGAAATGTATCAGGTACTCCATCAACGAGATCAACCGGACCCTCGGAGCACCCTCGAAAGAGGGATGAGGTTAGCTGAAGAAGCATGTGAGGTTAAATGGCAACAAGATCAGGACCAGGGCGTAAGAGGTGTAGCAAACTATAGTGCAAGATGGCAACTGCCACCACCGAGGAAAATCAAAATGAATTGTGATGGTGCCTAGGACCCAACAACAAAAAGGAGTGTAATATGGGTTATTGCTCATGATCCACATGGAACCATGATCTATGGACGCCACTCGACTGGCATGACACAATGGCAATAAATGCATAAGCACACGCAGTGCTGCAGACGGTTGAGTTAGCAATACACCTAAACTGGAAGGACACTATCATCGAATCCGAATGTGAGAAGCTCATCAAGCAAATCAGTGGAGAAGAAGAAGAAGTGGACTAGAGAATTGAGAATATTATAGTCATGATAAAGAGGAAAGCAAGTCAAATCCTGGAGATTGAATGGAAATGGATTACAAGAAAAGTGAATGAGTGTGCTGATTGGATTGCTAAACAATCCAAAAGAGAGATGTGTCCGCCGAATTGGGTCTTCGTACCCCGATCTACTCTAGTTTCGTTGTTAAAATTAGATAAACTTAATGGGATTTTGAACTAATGAAATGAAGTATGTTTATTGGCAAAAAAAAAAAAGAAAAATATATTAGATGGAATGCAATCTCTCACCTCACGCGCCTCACTCGAGCTTTTACATCTTTGGAAATTGATTACTATACACAAGACACAATTTTCATTTACTACCAGTTTCATAATTTTATATTTATATCTAAAATAAGCTTTTACATATTACTTTTTCATATAATTTGATTTCCGGTATCAAATATTATAATAAAAATATCATATAAGCATTTTTGGATCTAATATTTCTATATGTTAACTTACATTTCCTTAGTATGGTTAAAAATATATTTAAACTAATAAATGTACAAAATAAATCAGAAGAAATGACTTGTTGGTTACGTTTTAGCCACATCATCAAATATTTGGTATACAAAGGACGAACAAAATGGAAAAATGAGAAATTATTATTTCATGAATTCGAATTGAGAAAATATTTGAAATCCTTTACAGGCCATAATAGTTGCTCGACGTCTGCATGTAGAATTTACTATTCTGTATTTTTTTTGTGGGGGTAAATATGACTATTAATAATACTAATTAAGTAACATACTCTTTTACAAATTTAGGGACAGTTTGCCCATCAACAACAAAAGAGATGTGTTTGATCGCATTTAACGGAGCATTTTCACAAGTGTGAAAGTGCTCTTTCTGATTGACCGCTTCTTTCGCGAAAAGATCAGCAACGCCGCTTGCCTCTTGATAAATATGTCTGATCTTGAGTTACCTGAATTCCTGCATGATTATTCTGCAGTAAAAAATAAGGGGCATCAGTGGATGATCAACTGTAACTTCAAAGAACACCCATGCGGAGCAACAAATGAGTATGTCATGTCAACCACCACTTTGTCGGTGACTACCGTAACTCATGCGCAATCAACCTCACTCACTGTCAACAAGTGAGGGTGGTCGTGGACCTGTTCTACAGTCGTCGTTAATTGTAATTCAATATTAAAAAATAATTGGAATTTTGTGAAATAGACTTACGGGGCGTGTCTTTCACGGAATTCAGAATAAAGAATACGAAATAGGGAATAGGGAATAAGGAATAAGGATTGGAGATAGGAATATGAAGTTGTTTCTTTGGTGGAATGGAAAAAGGAATCTGTTGTTTTTTTGGTGGAATTGTATATGGAAATGGAATGGAATGTGGTAAAATGACATATTTGTCATACTTGTATATGTATTATATATAATACATGTAATTTAATTTATTTATTTTTAAAAATTAAGAATAATAAAAAAAATAATATAAATGATTCAAAATTTAATAAATATATATTTTTTAAATTTATTTAACAGACCAATTTTTTAATGTTTTTTAAATAATGTAAATTATAATGCAAAATAATATTTATTTTCACAATCAATTGATTGCATAGCATGATTAGAAATATCGTTAATTACACTATCCACAATATAACATTTCATTGGCACACTACAATACAAGTTCCGACAAAGTGTTAGTCATTTGCTTCAAACTTAGCATAAATGACCACACATATATTATACAAAACATCGCGAGTGACCACACATACATTATACAAAATGTGGTTTTGTCCTAAATTAAAATTTTACATATATGTCGAAGGAATAGAGCTATCATACAACTACATACAAATTGCGGGAAGCCACTCAAGGTGTAAGACAGCCTCCATCCCAAAAAAGATCAACACCAAATGTTTTCTAGTTGAAAATGTTAGGTTATAAGTGTGTCACACACTTATGTTTATGTGTCGTTCTGCAATTATTTTTGGGTATAGAGACCATCCTGCAATTATGTCGTTCTTGTTTCTGTTTATTTTCTCTATATATGTTAACAGTGTAAGGGACAAGACATTATCAAGTCTGAAATCAATCTGTAGTGTTCTTTGTCTTTGTTCTTCTTCTTCTCCTTCTCCCTTCTTCTTCATCTTCTCCCTAAATCCAACCATAATCTGCAAATGTCGGCATGGTCTCAGAGCTAAATCGAGCCTGAATCCTAAACCAAGTCCTGTTTCTTGCTCGATTTTATGGAAGAAACATCACCTGCCTTCGCTAACAAGAAAGTAGCTCAACTGGTTGGTGAAGAAAACTTCCAGTCATGGAAGCAGCAGGTCTTGCTGTCAGTTCGAGGCTACAACCTCGAAAACCATCTCCATGGGATGAACATATCTCAGTACCTGGAGGATGAGACAGGAGCTGCCATACCAAACCCTGTGTATGCAAAGTTTCTTCACCAAGACAGCTCCCTGGCTTCATGGCTCTTGGCGTCAGTCTCCTCACAGGTCAGTAGAGGTTTAATATGATGTATGACAGCTGCTGCTATATGGCAAAAGTTGCACCGTGATTTTTACTCATCCTTAACCACTAGGATTATGCACCTGTATGAAATAATCAAGATTAGAAAGCATGTTCATTAGTCTATGCGTGATTATCTCACTAAGATACAAACCACATGTGATAGTCTAGTTAGTTGTGGTCACGCAATAGAAGAAATGCAGCAGATATCGATAGTTTTAAATGGTATTAAGGGTTAGTATGAAAATGTGATAGCTGTTATTCATGCCAGTCAAAACCCGTACACCATTGTCTCTATGAGTTCTGTTCTTCTTGATGTCGAGTCTATACAGTCAGATTTGTTATTTGATGTGAATGTTTCTGTCAATGTTGTTGTTTCTAAGTTACCCACTGCTGCTAAACCTATTATTGCATATGAGGAAAGTAGTTCAGGGGCAAAAGACAGTATGTATGTGATGCCTGTCAACACTGGTCTGCTACCCACACCACAGCACCACCCTCTTACATTTGGTAGTCAGCAGCCTGGTAGGGGTAGGGCTCGTGGCTGTGGTTTTGGAAAGAACCGGCCTCAGTGCCAGTTATGTGATATGTTTGGCCACCTGGTGCACAGATACTTCCACAGGTTTAATGTGCACTTCACAGGAGTCACATATCCAAATTCCACATCCTCAGCACCCTCAACTAACCTTGCCTCGTATGACTATGAGCCTGAACCTTTCTTGCAACAACAACCATTATCACCACAATCCCATTACCCACCTCAGCCTCAAGTGAACAAATCTCAAGTTCATCCTCAATCTGTTCAGACCAATACTATATCCCTTCCTACTGCTCATTCTCACCAAGTTCTGCAATACTCGCCACACACTATGTTTCACCATATCCCCATCTTGCACCACCCATCTACCCTTATATGATACCTCCTCCTTGCTTTGTCAATCCAGCTCCTCCATACTCTGCATTTCCTAACCCTCAGCTCCCAGCAGCCACTGCCTTACCTCAGCCCCCATCTCAGGCACCCTTCTAGGCAAACTTGGCCAGTGTCTCTAACACAGCTTCAACTGAAGGCGGCTGGTTCCCTGACTCTGGAGCTACGAACCACTTGACTAATGGAAAGCCTGTTCCACACATATCATCTCCATACTCTGGTCCAGGTAAGTTCCTAGTTGGTAATGACTGGTCACTTAAAATTTCTGCAATTGGTTATTCATCCTTACCTTCATCTCGAAAACACCTTGTTCTAAATAACATGCTTTATACAGATGCTGTTACTAAAAGTGTTCATTTTGTATCTCAGTTTTCAAAGGATAACCAGGTTTATTTTGAGTTTCATGCGACACGCTGCTTGGTTAAAGACTCCATATCCAACTGTGGGGTGCTCAATGGGTTTGAATCAGTGGGTCTATATCGACTTGACCTGTCTAGTTTTGAGTCTAGTAAAAATAGTGTAGTAGAGTCTGCTGATGTTTGTCCAGACCAGTGTCTGAGTCTTCAAAATGACATTCAATCCTTTTGTAATAATGCGGTTTTACCTGCAGAAACTTCGAGTTTTCAAGTGAATGATAATAAATACTCTCAGTTTATGATTAATCTTGTTGCTGCTGAATATGTTTCAGATGATTTTGATGACTCTCCTTCTACTAATTGTTCAACTAATCAATCCACATCTGTTTTACCTGATTTCGAGTTCAGCTGTTTCCTCTCTACACTTAAGACCACTGACTTATCAAATCTGTGGCACATGAGATTGGGTCACCACTCTAAGAACATTCTTATTAACTTCCTTAGGCTTCAAAATCTTCCCACCAACCATGTTTCTTCCTGTGCGGTTGGGAAGAGCAAATCTCATCCTTACCCTTCCTCGGACACCATCTACTCTCATCCTCTGGAACTGGTACAGGTAGACTTATTGGGACCTGCCCCTTTCTTCTCTAGCAACAACAGTTACTACTTAATTATTGTTGATGCTTTTAGTCGTTAAACCTGGATTTATTTTTTACATCGCAAATCTGATGCTGCTAAGGTCTTCTGTGAGTTTCATGTTTTGGCAGAAAAACAGCTTGGAACTAAACTCAAGGCAGTTCAATCTGATGGGGGAGGTGAGTTTCACTTTCTTACTTCGTATCTTCCTCAGTTTGGGATAGTTCATAGAGTGAATTGTCCATACTCAAGTCCGCAAAATGGTATGGTGGAGCATAAGCACCGCCATATTGTTGAGCTTGGACTCACACTCCTTGCTCAATCATCTGTCCCTCTTCACTACTGGACAAATGCGTTTTTCACAGCTGTTTTTCTTATTAACAGACTACCCTCCAAAATCCTGAACATCTGCTCCCCTCATGAACTCATTTTTTGGTCCAAGACTGACTATTCCTTTCTCAGAGTCTTTGGTTGTCTATGCTTCCCTCATCTTAAACCATATCGCTCTCACAAACTATCCTTCAGATCAGAACCCTATGTCTTCATTGGTTTCTGTTCTGATCACCATGGGTATCAGTATCTCTCCTCTTCCGGTAGAATTTATGTCTCTCGAAATGTAGTTTTTCATGAAACTACATTTCCCTTTGCTGACACCATAGGCCCCTTCATTGCATCCAACACCCCAAAAATCTCTACTCCTTCGAAACCTTTCTTTATTCCTTGTGACCCTTTCTTCCAACAACCCACATCCATCCCTTCTACTGTTTCTCATTCTTCTGGTCCTCCTGCTCCTGCTCACACCAATGGTGAGTCCACTCAAACTTCCACCACACCTACTCACTCACAAGTGACACCTCCTATTCAGGTACCTATCTCATCCTTACCTGCCTCAACTCTAGACCTGTCCTCTCCTACTGATGTATTCAGGTATGTTCCTTCTGGATCCACCCTAGTTCCCATTGCATCTTCTGGCCCCTTCACATCTACTCATCCACCTGCTCAATCTGACCAGTCCTTCCCCACTACTCAACTAGATCACCCTTCTTCTTCCTCTCACCCTTCTCGTCCAAAATCTTCTACCAATGTGCATCTGATGCAAACAAGATCCAAAACCTCCCTTCAAGGGCTCACTGTGTCCCTTGAGCTTTCTGATGACCTCACCAACTCTGAGCCTCGTACCATTCATGATGCTCTTAGATCACCACACTGGCTCAAGGCTGTTCAGGAAGAGCTCACAGTTGTTTCTTCCAACAACACATGGAGTATTGTCACTCTCCCTGCAGGAAGAATCCCTATAGGTTGTAAGTGGCTCTTCTGCATTAAGAGAAATGCTGAAGGGGAAGTTATCAGATACAAGACTCGCCTTGTGGCCAAAGACTTCTCATAAAAACCAGGTTTTGACTTTCAGGAAACCTTTAGTCCTGTTATCAAATCGGCAACAGTTCGTATCGTTTTATCCTTTGCTATAACTCACAAATGGTGCATTATACAGGTGGATATCAACAATGCCTTCCTTCATGGGGATCTTCATGAGGAAGTATACATGGTGCAGCCTCTAGGTTTTGAAAATCAGTTGTCTGCTTCACCTAATCTGGTATGCAAACACCAAAAGGCCCTATATGGTCTTAAGCAGGCTCCCAAAGCATGGTTTGAAAAGCTCAAATCTTTTCTTCTCAACGCACTTGGTTTCAAAGTATCAACATCTAACAGTTGCTTATTCATCAAATCCAACTCAGATTCCTTTGTTCTATTACTCGTTTATGTTGACGATATAGTCATTCCAAATGCAATGTGTGAGATCATGTGGGTAAAGTTCTTACTCACAGAAATCGCCCTGCACACTCCCACTGCACCTGTTATATGGACTGACAACACAAGTGCAGTTACAGTTTCAGAGAACCCTATCCACCATTCAAAGATGAAACACATGGAGATCGACCTATTCTTTATCAGGGAAAAAGTCCATTCAGGGGACATCTTAGTTAACTTCATTCCAGCTTCTGAACAAACTGCTGAAACCTCTAACAGAAAAACATTTCACCCCTTGCAGGAAGAAACTTGGAGTCTTTTCAATCGAAGAACTGGAAGACCACGGAATTTCATCCTTCCTACAAGGTACAACCAGCTCTATCTAGAGCTTCGGGTTAGTCTGTAAGCTCATCTTCTCTCTCTGACTGTGCTTCTCTTTATCACTCACAACTTTAGTATAGTCATGTGGATATATGCAGGTTTTCTTTGTTTGCCTCTTGTTTATTAGTTGTTGCCTATGTCCTCACACTCTGGTACATCTTACTCATTGTTCTGGTCTTCTCCTACTCATCCTGGTATGCATATGTTTAACTTATCCTGTTTAGCAAATCAGCAAAATTCATATGTCATATGTCACTCTTCTTATACTTGATTCTAGTCATTGCCTCTCTGAATCTTCTCAGCCTCATCATTGGGTATGGTAGCCTTTAGCTTAATACGGCATGATTTAAGTCCAAAAACAGGATGATACCGCAAGAAAACGTCAAGATACTTTCCAGTTTCGCCCTTGAGGATGAAAAGACCAAGGCTCGAACCTTGCAATCATGCTGGTAAGATAAGAGCTCAAACTCCTCTGCTAGAGTAAAATAATTTTTTTAAAAAAAAAGGAAAGAAAAAGAAATATAGATTGTATGTCAATTCTCTTGTTATAATGCAAATGCTGGTGAAATACCTTAGCAAAGAAATTCAGAAATATGGCTGAGTATGATGCACTTTGGCAATCATAAAGGATCAGGTACAGGGAGATTTATACATATGCTTATGTTGTCTTCTAGTATTACAGAACTGTCATTTTTTCATATGCCTTACTAAGATGTCAGGTGAAGAACAACTCTATGGGCACAGGTGCTTCTATGATGCGTGAGTAGTTAGTGCTGCAATTGTAACCAATTGTGCATTGCAGTGAAACCAGTCATCTACTACAGAACCACCTAATGCAAGTGCTGTGAAGGTAAGAGAGTCCTTAGTAAGTGAGAAAGACTGACACTTATAGACTACTCTGGCTGATGCAAGCCTCAAGACGAAAGGATGAAGCAAGGAACTCACTCAAAACTCAAAATCAAGATCAAGTATGTGGAATGTGGAATGTTAGGTTATAAGTGTGTCACACACTTATGTGTATGCGTCGTTCTGCAATTATCGTTATGTATAGGGACCATCCTGCAATTATGTCGTTCTTATTTCTATTTATTTTCACTATATATGTTAACAGTGTAAGGGACAAGACATTATCAAGTCTGAAATCAATATGTAGTGTTCTTTGTCTTTGTTCTTCTTCTCCTTCTTCTTCATCTTCTCCCTAAATCCAATCCTAATCTGCAAATGTCGACAGAAAAAGATGGTGCGCCTTCCAAATATCATCGATCGTTACACACTCCCGTCTACGCACCGCTGAATCAACGAGAGGCAATTATTGTTTAATCAGATCTGTCAGCACCACTGTCTTCGTTAACGACTCAGATATCATACTTCCAACACTCTTCAGTTCCGAGCATATTTGTTGAATATCATCGTCTCTTCTCTTTATTTGTTTTACTGTACACTTTGTTAGCATGTGAAAAGTGATTACGTGAGTCGCGAGTGTCTCCCTCTCGTTGATTAACATAGTCTAGCTCAACTGATTCATCCTCATTGAAGTTTGATTCCTCATTCTCTACCTCGGCTAGCACCTCTTGAACGGTTTGAGATCTCCCCCCGGCTGCTCTATCTCTGGCATAGATGCGAGTCATATCATCGAACTAAGGAAAACTCCTGTTCTTAAACGGTGCAGTTTCCTTATGTGACGAAAACATCATATAACATAAACAATTTAGGGTAAAAAATACAAGTAAATAAAAACGAAAGATTTGAACAAAACTTACTTCCACATATACATCTGAGACTTCCTCTTCAGCTACCACACAATGTTTGTTGTCATCCCATCCAAAACTAGATGTACGTATTCCGTGAATCATATTGTATACAATCATCCATTAGCTCTTCAAGATCTTCAAACGAGATTCAATATGTGGTTTAATTTCCAACCACAACCAGGGAGCCTCTAGTTCAACATTTTCTCCAATTTAGGTAAAAAAAATAACCTTGAAACCGGTTCCAGCATTACGATGTCCTTGCGAGTCCATATCTACCATCGGTGCAACCAATGATGCATCTTCCACTGCTGACTATTTATGTCTTGAAGTAGACATACTAAAATAATGAAACAATTTAGCATCATGTGTAAGGACAATTACATATGAAGCATAAAAAATACCAAATAACAAGGCTTACAAAACACCAAAGAACAAGTCTTCAATAAGAAAACATAACTAATTCGCATAATCCATTAACCATTACATGAAAGAAACAAGATAAACTCAAATCAGCATCGTTCGGATCATCCTCATGAATCAACTGATTCTGGGTTCGCTTTTGGGTTCACTCAAGAACCCCTAATCAACGATTCTGGGTTAACAATAACTTTCCAATCATGCGGTACAAAAACATCAATTCGAGACAATAGCAGGAAGAGGACAAAATCAATGAAACCCTGATCCGGTACACAGTCAATCAAACCCTAATCCGGTAAAACAACATCAAATTGAGACAAAAACAACGAAACACACAATGAGAACTAACCTGATGTTCTTCTTCAGCCGACGGATTGAACCTCTGATGCGTCTTCGGTGAGTTCTCGGTGGAAAGGAGAATTCTCGATGAAAATGATGAAGTGAGCAAGGAAGAAATGTCGAATGATGAATTGGGCAACGAGAGTTATGACACGTAGACGAGGTAGTTGGATAGCTGAGTTATTTCACGCAGAGAGAGTTAAACACGGTTGGTGAAGAAAAAAGTGAAGGGTAGAAATGGAAATAAGGAAAGATAGTGAGGGTAAAATAGTTTTTTATGACTCTATTCTGGATTCCTTGTCTTCTAGGCTTAGAAATTCTTTGGTTTATATACGGAATGTTTAAGCCTACCCCGCCCGGAATGTCTAAGCTAAATTTTATTAATTTCGCGAAAAGAACAACTTCTTCGGATTCCATAAGCCGGGATCCTTTTCCTTTCCACAGAAATAACATGACATTACGTTGTGCCTTCACCCTTGAGGTATGACACATTTTATGTTTTTTGGCTAGCATTTACCTTAACTTGTGATTGTATATTATACTTTTCATATAAATATTTTATGGTTATTGTGATAATTTCATATTTTTTGTATACTTTAAAAACCATTCCTATTGAGAACTTCCTCTTGGCTGTATCTATTTCCTTATCTGACCCGATTCAAACAACACTCGGTATCCAACTAGCTACTTTGATTGCAAGTGACTAAGTGATGTAAAGAATCGAAGTGCTCGATTGCACTTGCTCAATACCGTACTTTACTAACAAGAGAAGAACTTGTATATGTATAACACTCTCACTCTAAATATGATAGGAGAATCTCTTGTACAACACACTTGTTGGTTGGTTGGTTACAAGTGACTCAACTCCTATTTATACTAAGCTAGAAAAAACTCTAGATCCTAATTTCTCTAGAAACCTATAGAAAATAATTATACTAGAACATCCTAAGAAACCCTAAGAATCTCCTAGAAATTACTTAGTATTAGAATTATCTAGATACAAGCTAAACCTTCAATTATACTAGATTATTCTTCTAGGCCCAACTTCTAAACATTATCCCATACAATTTATCTTAGCCCATGAAAGTCAATGTTGTATTTTAACACACACACACACCCCTCAACATTGATGTTGCTCTGGATTCTTCAACCTTACTTTTCTACCTCGGTAATACTTTTTCTTCTTATTGATTCTAGTAAAACTTTCATTCATTACTTCGAGTTGTCTTTCTCGGTAGATCTTCGTGCTTTTATACCTTCCTGTCCTCAAGCTCTTTGTTTTCCGTGCATTATTTCCATCACTAGTCGACAAACAACAGTGTCTTCTTCCATTGTTCTTTTGTGGCATTGAGACTCTTTTCGTAACTTTCTTCAATGACTTATCTTTTTCTCCTTGGTTGAAGATCAAACTTCTAGCAAGCGACAAAGTATCCCCTTGATGATCATCTTCTAGTGTATGCATCACTGTTTCGACTTTATCAGACAACTCAAAGTTCTACTTCTTCCCGCTCTTATTACTAGACAAAAGTTTTTCCTCAACTATCGGCCTTGCAATGAAGCAATAATAAGTTGTACCAATATTCTTATCTGGATAGTCAGATGACGTTATGATCGATTTTTTCGATCCTTGATTCTCCACTTGTTTATCATCGGCTCCTCCATGGACATCTTTGTGAGTATTTGAACTCCCCCTTTCTCCATGAACCTCATTTAAAGAGGTTTTCTTATGTGAAATCGATATGACATACATGTCATCTACCCGTGCACCGATGTGAACGACATTCGCCTTGATCATCTCAACATTTTTAAGAAATTTCACATCATTCGGACCAAACAAAACATACATACCTGAATCAACTGCATTCGCCACCGAGAGAAGATTTTGCTTGACTCTTGGAACATGGTAGACACTATCAAGCTTGATTGGTGTCTCACCTCTATTGTTGATCAAAACAATACCTTCTTTCTTGACTGGGTGAATGGTGTCATCCACCATGACTATAACTTCTTCTCCTTCATGACTATGAATAGTGGAAAATTGATCCTCGTCTCCGGTGAGATGGTGACCGCAACCAGAATCTACAATCCACTCATTTCTTGAGTTTCTGGCCGCAAGAGCAGGAATGCTCTTAGGTATAAAACACTTCGCCCATTCCTCATCTTAAGTTGCGATCTTAGACGCCACCATGTTACTCACCTTCAGTTTGGTCTGACAATTTCTTTTCAGATGTCCAGGCTTACCACATCGATAACACTTGAAATTTTTCTTACAAGATGACTCTGCATTACCACCAACTATTTTTCTGGCGTCATTCTCTTTCACTTGAGCCACGAGCGCACATTGATCTTCTTCTAGCTTGATCCTAACCATTTGCTTAGCCAACGACTCTTGTGAAGCTAGAAGATTCTCAAATTCCTCCAAGGACGGTTGTTGAACCCAACCTTGAATTAACGTAACAAACGGTATATATTCGGGACGTAATCCTCGAATAATGCACCGCTTTATTCACACTTCCGAAATTGGCTCTTCCGGGTTAAGTAAATTAATCTCTGAACACAAGTTCTTAACCTTTAAAAAAAACTGTGAAATCGAAGACTCACCCTGTTTTGCATTCGCCAGATCGGTCTCCAACATTTGTAGTCGAGACTCATTTTTCTTGTTGTACAACTGGTCTAGCGTCTTCCAGATCGAACTGGTAGAGGTGCATTGTGAAATATGCTCAAACACCCCTGATGATATCGACCTCTTCAAGGCAAATTCTGCCTTGGCATTTCTCCGCTTCCAGTGCTTGATCTCTCCACCGTTGGCGTCGTTCTCCTCTGGGAATGTAATGTCACTCCCTCCAACGACATCCCACAAGTCTTCGCTTACGAGATAGGACTCCATGCAAGACTTCCAAATTCGGTAATTGGACGAATTGAGTAGCTCCATACCTATTCCAATCACACGACCGCCAACATCCATATTTAGAGTACTCAAGTTCTTCAATCAACGATCTCGACTCGTTTCGTGTTACCACGAAAGTGGCTCTGATACCATGTTAAGAATCGAAGTGCTCGATTGCACTTGCCTAAGACCGTACTTTACTAACAATAGAAGAACTTGTTATGTATAACACTCTCACTCTAAATATGATAGGAGACTTTCTTGTACAACACACTTGTTGGTTGGTTCTTGTTGTTGGTTGGTTGGTTACAAGTGACTCAACTCCTATTTATACTAAGCTAGAGAAAACTCTAGATCGTAATTTCTCTAGAAACCTACATAAGATAATTATACTAGAACATCCTAAGAAACTCTAAGAATCTCCTAGAAATTACTTAGTCCTAGAATTATCTAGATACAAGCTAAACCTTCAATTATACTAGATTATTCTTCTAGGCCCAACTTCTAAACATTATCCCATAAAATTTATCTTAGCCCATGAAAGTCAATGTTGTATTTTAACAAGTGAGTACCCACATATTTTCCGAGTGTTGATGTGTCCCAGCTAGCTGCATTTGGGTAAGAAAGGAACACCTTCATTTCATTTAATTCATCCAAAAGAAAAGCACTACTAGTAGACTCGTACGTACTTACATTCCCATGCCCTCCCTCATCTCACTCTAGGTAGGTAGCTACTTGCAGAGGCTAGCAGGACATTTGTATTATTTATAACCATATTCTTAATATTCTTCTTCATGTACGTAAACCAAGTAGTCTCAAATCTAGTCCATACTCGTTGATCCTTGAGGCTGGGTAGTTGTGGATCGGAAAGGACTAAACAAGCCCAACTCCTCTCTGTTATACTTCAAACTTCGAGCTTCCTGCCGGGATACCTGGTAAGCATTCATGAGCACATCCTCTGGTAGGGCTCGGAACACAGACAGCCTTCCTGCCAATGGGCTAACTACGGCGACGTCATTTGTACGGATACCAACCCACTCGAAGCCCTCACTTCCTGCCTTCTTCAACACCACAAAGCCTTGGGGTACGATGAAGAGTTGCTTGTCATGAACCTCACCATCAAATACTGTCTTGCCGGAATCACCCACGATCTGGATCCTAGCACTACCGCGGGTCACGTACACAAGGGCGTGGCTGTTTGGATAGAAATGGGGTGCCACGATCGCGTCCTGCATGCAAATTCATTAAGCAGGCATATAATATATTATCAACAAGTGTGCGTGTGTGTGTGGAATACGTACTCTGTAGAGAACTCCTTTTTCAGCACTGAGCTGGAGATGGGCGAGGATTGGAAGACTGAAGCTATTGAGGGCTGTGATTCTGCCACCGCGTGGGTTGTAGAAGGCAGCTCTCACAGGATTGTCGATGTTCTCTTGAAGGTTGAAGCTGCATATTGTGTCCTCAATTCCATTTTCATTCCACCGTCGTCCTTCTCCTTGTTGTCCACGTCGGCTCCATCTCTCCCTCTTCGACTCCCATGATCTCTCTCCAGCGCCTCCTTCTCTAAACTGTGATGGGCTCACTATTTGAAGCTCTTCCTGGACCTCCACTATGTGGCCTCTCTGGTCTCCCTTACTTCTGAGTCTCCTAGCAAGCTCGTTCTCCACATCAAAAGATTCAGAAATCAAGTCCTCGCCAAGTCCCGAAAAGATATTTCCGAAGCTCTCCCTTTCTCCTCCTGGGATGCTTTGTCCTCCGTGCTGCTGCTGCCTTCCCCTTTGTTGGTGTTGGTGTTTTCGGAATGATCCAGCAGCTGCTTGTTGTGGGTTCCCAGCAAGGAAGAATTTCTTATTCCAAGGAAACAAAGTAGTGTTAAGATTGGAGGAGCTAGACACAAATTGATGTATGTTTCTTTTTTGGTACTAGGTTGTTTATGAAATTATATACGTACTCTGATTCTCTCATCGAGTTGGTTGCCTTCACTTGCGGTGTACACAATGGAGAGTAGTACGAGGTCAGATTGTCCGTCATTGTAAATCCAATGAGTGATGCCAGCTGGCAGCGCAATTACATCTCCCTCCTTAATTGTTCGAACCTTCTGATGCTCGTCACCTTGCACTCTCCTCCATTCATCTTCTTCTTGAGCACCACCTCTCCTACTTTCTCTCTGAGATTCTTCTGACTGTGGAGATTGGTATGTCTCAGGACAACCTGGGATAACTGCACCGTGGACTCCTCTACCTAGAATATTGATGAAGAAGAGAAGGAAAGGAGGGAGAAGTTTATATATATATTATATACTGTATGAATGTATGAATTCCTTCTGTACCAAAGATATATATAGAATAGCTTACCTTCCACAACATACAACAGCTCGGAACTGCTTGTATAAGAAGGAAGCAACAGGCCTCTCCGACGGATGACATGTCGAAGAGCAGCTGACCCTGCACATACGAATTGCTCATCCTTCTCGTCCCAAAGCTCGGTATATCCTGCTTCAGCTTCGATACGTCGAGAAGGTTCAAGAGTGTTAAGGTTTTCAAGAGGACATTCTCTCCGGAATCGGAGTGGGTGCCTCTGCTGCTCCTGGGACAGACGAGCCGAGCCTTGCAACCATGCCAACTGCAACCCCTGCTCAACAGGGTTGAAGGAGGAGGCAAAGCAGACATTAATGATGAGCAGTAGGAACCCTAGAGATACAGAGAGGGTAGAAGAGATTGCCATTTTGTTTGTTGATCCCAGGACGAAGAGGAAATGAGATTATAAGAGCATTTATATAGAGAGTGAGGGAGGGATCAAGTGAGAGAGACGGTCCGGGACGTGGCGATTACTATATTTCTATACAACAAATGGCTAGCTTTCGTGTATAAGTTAGGGGGGCAATGAGTGTCGGAGTACTAGGGCTCCCTAATATTGAACAAGTGTCATTACAAATTGATGTGTTAATCAAGTTCGATCTGTCTTCGTTCATGAATGTTGCAGCAGGAAGCCATACAGTATTTTACACTTTGCTCCATGGGCAGGGAGGGCAACGTGGCCTTAGGATCTGTACAACTGAAGCAGCCATCTCTTGCATGTTGTATCTATACAAATAATCGGGCAAAATACGTACGTCTCGTGCATGAGATGGTATAATGCTGCCCATATAATGGAATCCATGTCAAAACATATATCCTCTCTACATGTCGACAAAAATGGCCGTCCTTCACGTGATGCGTATAACATTATTTTAAATTTGATGGAATTGAAATTTATTCTAGAGGGTGAAATTTAATAATAGGCGCAAGTATATTTTTTTTACCTCAAAATAAGAAGAAAAAAATTATTTATCAATATAGTAATCCTAAATAAGAAAAGTTATACTTGTACTTGTGGCATGATAAGGAATTACGATAATTTGATTGAATAATAGTAAATTAATATTAATTATAAAATTAATAATAGTGCACACAAATATTTTCGTGTCTTTAAACAGACGACTTCTCTCTTAGTTACTTGCAAGAACTTGAATTGAGTTTGACGCAAAATCAATTTTTTGGTAAAAAAGGTTTCAATCAAAAATTAAAACCTCAAATAACCCAGCCTTCTTGGGTAGTCACAAGTCTTTCAAGATGTAGGTTAATGTGGATAAATATGAAGTTTCAATGTTTAATATAGAAGTGACTCATTTTATTCCTTCTCACAATCTAATTGAATTAATACAGTTATAGTTACGTGTAAAAACAATTTTTTGTTTTTAGTGATAACCACTTGGCAATTGATACCATTTTTTTTCAATAAATAGAAAAACTAAACTTGATAAATTATCCTTCAATTTATTTTTCCGTTTATATATTTTTAAATATTTTAACAATGTTATATAAAACAAACATATAGTTATAGTAATGATACTATATAAAATTATAATTTTTGCAATTTGTTTACTTTTACTCTATCATGTACATTGTGAATTAAATTATTTTATGAAAATTAATATATAGTTTTCTTTCTTCTAAAATTTACACATTCTTCACATATTTCTTATCTTTTACCCTCTTCTATAATTTCAACTAAATTATAATTATCTATTAATTTATTGCTACAACATATATTTACTAAAATTTACATATTATAATTTTATTGCTTCATTTCATTTTATTCTCATCTTATTATTTATTTTTATGCTTAGTTTAGTTGTTTTTTTATCACACAACGTCTCAAAATTTAGTATATTATTCAAATTAATGAATTTGAGTAAAAGAACTTGTATTTTCTATTGGTATGTTGCATCAACTATGGGTGACAAATTATGACACGACACGATTAAATGATATGCATTCCACACAATAATGACATGACACGATTAATAATCGTGTCTAAACAACTCTTATCCGTTTTAACACGATTAACAATCGCGTTGAAACACAACTAACGTGCATATACACGATTAAACATGATTAATTATATTTATCAAATATTTCAATTTATTTTGAACTTATTGTTTAATAACTTATGAATTTTAAAACTTGATTATGAAAAAAAATTTAGAATTTGTGAATTTCATATTGTATTGTTTATTTCGTGACATTTATTATCTTGTGACACAGTTTGTCTTGTATATGTATGAATTATTTTTTTTTAAAGTTAATTGTGTCTTAACATGTGTTCCGCATGTGATCTGTTTAAGACATTATTTGTTTAAACACGATACACGATTATCCACGTTTAAGAAATATCTGTTTGGACACGACATATGTTTATATATGACACGAGCAAATGACCACTCCTTGCATCAACGTATGAATGAATCATTAATTAAAATTGAATAAAGTTTTTGATTAATTTTAAAAAATCCATAGGGATGAGAGAGAATTGTAACATGTCTGCAACTTGTTAAAAAGTTGACATGTATCAATAAAATTAATTTAGTACTTATGATAAATAACTTGTGTAAGAAATTGGTTGCAATTTTAAGGCATTTATCCAAATTAATATGTAATTATAAAGATATAGAATGTAATTTTATTAAGAGAAAAAATATATCCTATTTAGAGTATGGGTTTTCAAAGCACTATCTATCTTTCCTTAATTATAAGCTTAACATATGTAAGGAATCCAAAAGGTTGGAAGAACAATATTACTTAACATTCTTTCAAAGTAGGTCAACAATACACTTTCATAGTTTTTAAAGGATGCATGCACTCATTGTTGTAGTTTTTGTAAATTTCTTGAGTGTTATTTTTACATGTTCAAAATGTATAATTTGTTGAATAATAAATATTAAATGTTATTTTAAGTGGGCTTGAAGTCATAACATAATGGAGAAAAATAAAAGGTCAAGAGTCTTTTTGTAGATGAAAAGTCAAGACTCATACTAGATGAAAGATTAAGAGTCTTCTTTAATAGTTTTTATTGTCCATGTTTGTATAATGCGTATGTAAAGGCATTGCTGTTTTTTGTTTAAGATATGACTCAAAGTAATACACAAAAGTTAAACATTCTTGTGAGTTCGATTTGAGTTATCAAATTGGCATCAGAGCGAATGGAGAGTGTGACGGGTCAAATGTCATTACCACGACTAACGAAGGGGAATTATGATAATTGGAGCATTCAAATGAAAGCTCTTCTCGGATGTCAAGATTCGTGGGAGGTGGTTAAAGAAGGTTTCGAAGAACCAGAAAATACCATGGGATATTCGGCAGCTCAAAATAAGGTGTTGAAAGAGACGCGATCGAAGGATAAGGCGGCACTATACATGTTCTTTCGTGTCGTTGACGAGTCAAGCTTTGAGAAGACTGCTGGTGCAACTGCTTCATAAGAAGCATGGGACATATTAGAGAAAGTCTTCAAAGGAGCCGAACGAGTTAAGAAAATGTGTCTCCAAACTATTCTTGACGAATTTGAGAGCATGAAGATGAAAGAGCCGGAAGTTGTATCTGACTATATCACTTGTGTACAAGTTGTGGTAAACCAACTTGTTGCCCATGATGCATTTAATCATTTGAGGACTACCACAAGGGCACACAAGGAGGAATGTGCAGTCAAGATTTATATGAACAAGGTGTATGACCACGTGGAATGGGGCTTCTTAGTGAGCACACTGAAAAAGATGGGATTCTCAGAGAGGTGGCTCTAGTGGATTGAGGGATACATTTCGAATGTTCTATACATGGTCCAGGTAAACGTAAAAAAGACAATTGAATTCTGCCCCACACTCGGTATTTGCCAGGGTTACCCACTTTCCCTATACTTGTTCATTATAGTTGCTGACGTGTTATCGAGACAGATCATGAATGTAGTGGAGCATCACCAACTTGAAGGAATCCAAATCAAGAGAACATGCCCAACAATCCACCATCTTCTATTCGCACATGACTCACTTTTCTTCCTAAAAGCCGACACGCAAAACGCTTCTTATCATCGAGGACTATAGCGCTCCGTCCGGACAAAGCGTAAACCCCTAGAAATCAAGCATCCATTATAGCAACAGTACTTGTATTAAGTGCATAAAGATTGTGGGACGAAAAGTGGGCATTAAGGAGGCTCGGCATGCAGGAAAATACTTGAGTATACCGACAGTATGTGGAATGTCAAAAAAGGAGGCTATGGGCTTCCTCAAGAATAGGGTGATCAAACGAATATCAAGGTGGAAAACGTTTACCTCAACAATGCGGGGAGGGAGGCCCCGATCAAGTTTGTTATCACGGCCATACCAGTATACTCCATGGCATTATTCCGATTTCCAAAAATATGGTGTACGGAAAGCATGACCATTGTAGCTCGGTTCTGGTTGGCACAAACAGGCGAGGGGAGGAAAATGCATTGGCGAAAATAGGAATATATGGTACGACCCAAATCAAATGGGCGGATGGGTTTCGAGACATGAACACATTCAATGTCTCAATGCTTACCAAAAAGGCGTGGAGACTTCAGAACGAACTAGAGGTGTACTGGGCAAGGGTACTAAAAGGAATGTATTTCCCTCGAATGAGTTTCCTCGAAGCCTCGAAGGAAGGGCGCGCCTCATGGGCGTGGTCAAGCATATTGGAAGGCCGATACATAATTCGTGAAGAGGAGGCATGGAGAATAAGTAATGGTGAAAGCATTCAAGTCTACCAAGATGCTTGGATCCCACAAGGCCATCGACTCTCATGTGTGCCCAAAACCACCTAATAATAGGTTGGATCTCAACAATTAGGGATGAAATAACGCAAGTCGAAGTAGTACCATTACAGGTTAGACATCTAAACACCTCGGGGGGGCGGGGGGGAGGGAGACAAACTAGTTTGGCTGAGTGCGAACAATGGAGAAGCCAAACCCAAGCTGGTGTACCATCGGCTGAAGGAAAAGCAAGAATAGGTAGAGACATCGCAAGCATCCACCTCCCGTTCTGTTGCCCCGACAACGTGCGATGCCATTTGGAGCGGTAACACTTTCCCGAAGGTCCAAAAATATATGTGGAAAAGCTATAACAGGGCGCTCCCGGTACTAGACAAACTGAGTAGACGGGAAGTGAATGTCTCACCAATGAGCTCATTTTGTAATAATGTAGAAACTATAGACACTGCACTTCTACATCGCAGGTGGGTGATCCCCGTCTGGTTTGGCGGGGTGGGAGTTAGATGACATGAGCACACGACGGCAACGTGGATTCAATGGGTGGAGGAGACCATCAAGTTAACACATATGAGATGGCCTAGAGGATAATGCAATGAAGATGCATGTAGAAACGATCGTTTGGGAAATATGGAAGGAGAGGTGTCAGACACTCCATCAACGAGATCAACCGGACCCCCGGAGCACCCTCAAAAGAGGGATGAGGTTAGGTGAAGAAGCATGCAAGGTTAAAGGGCAACAAGATCGGGACCAGACCGTAATAGGTGTAGCAAACTATAGTGCAAGATGGCAACCACCACCACTGAGGAAAATCAAAATGAACTGTGATGGTGCATAGGACCCAACAACGAAAAGTAGTGTAACATGGGTTATTGCTCGTGATCCACACGAAACCACGATCGATGGACGCCACTCGACCTGGCGTGACACTATGGCAATAAATGCATAAGCACATACAGTGTTGCAGACGGTTGAGTTAGCTATACACCGAAACTGGAAGGACACTATCATCGAATCCAAGTGTGAGAAACTCATCAAGCAAACAGTGGAGAAGAAGAAGACGTGGACTGGAGAATTGAGAATATTATAGTCACAATAAAGAGGAAAGCAAGTCAAATCCCGGAGATTGAATGGAAATGGATTATAAGAAAAGTGAATCACTGTGCTGATTGGATTGCTAAACGATCCAAAAGAGAGATGTGTCCGTCGGATTGGGTCTTCGTACCCCTATCTACTCTAGTTTTGTTGTTAATATTAGATAAACCTAATGGGATTTTGAACTAATGAAATGAATTATGTTTATTGGCAAATATATATATATATATATATATATATATATATATATTTGCCAATATATATATATATATATATTAGATGGAATGCAATCTCTCACCTCACGCGCCAGAGTCTAGCTTCTACATCTTTGTAAATTGATTACTATACACGACACAATTTTCATTTACTACCATTTTCATAATTTTATATTTCTATCTAAAATAAGCTTTTACATTTTACCTTCTCATATAATTTGATTCCGTTATCATATATTTTTAATAAAATTATTATATAAACATTTTTGGATTTATTATTTCTCTATGTTAGCTTACATTTCCTTAGTATGGTTAAAAATATATTTAAACTAATAAATGTACAAAATAAATTAGAAGAAATGACTTGTTGGTTACGTTTTAGCCACAGCATCAAATATTTGGTATACAAAAGACGAATAAAATAGAAAAGCGAGAAATTATTATTTCATGAATTAGAATTGAGAGAATTTTTTCAAAAAGAGTTTATTTTAGATTTTCTTTTTGAAAAAGTATATATTTTAAAAAAAATATTTAGCAAAATGTGCATCTGCGCAGGTAGGATATTAGCGATTTTCTTAAAATCGCTACCGGAGGTAGCGAAAATCAATTTTCGCTACTGGTAGTAGCGATTTTAAAAAAAACGCTGCTTAGGGTAGCGTTTTTATGAATTTCGCTACTGGTAGTAGCGATTTTTTTTTTCGTTTTTTTTTTACGATTTGATGTTTAATTTAAAAATAAATTAAAAAAACTAATTTTTTTTTTTTAAATTACAGTAAGTAGATATTTTAATTTCGATTCAAAAGATGCAAAAAATATTAAATTTGGACTTACGGATTGACAGTAGGCTCTGCCGTAAGTTGAGATATGAAAATTTGACTTAAAAATATATAACTCATACCCTGTAAGTCCAAACTGACCACGGTGAACGTCACTTATGTCGTAATTCAATTATCTACCTAGGGTAATTTGTTTTATTAGAAATACAATGATTTTGTAACCTAACATCGCTTGTCTTAAAATTTGACCGAAATAATCAAATACATTAGGTGAGAAATTTAATTATGTACATACTAAAAAAATCAATATAATTAAAGTGAGTAGATATTTTAATTACGAATTAAATGACGCTAACTGAACATTAATATTTTACTTTTAGACTGACCGTATAATACAATATAATACGAAGTAAATTGCGTATTGTATTATACGGTCAGTCTAAAAGCAAAACATTAACGTCTAGTTAGCGTCATTTAATTTGTAATTAAATTATCTACTCACTTTAATTTTTTTGATTTTTTTTAGTATGTACATAGTTAAATTCTCACCTAATGCATTTGATTATTTCGGTTAACATTTAAGACAAGCGATGTTAGGTTACAAAATCATTGTATTTCTAATAAAGCATCAATTTTCTCTCATTGATTCTTTGTCTCGACGCCTAACAGTAGGATTCCACGATTGCCCTGAGGTTTGTTGCATTGTCGGGCGCTGCCTTTATGAAAAATAGTGAATCATCTGCGAAGAAAAGGTGATGTAGTTCCAGGCAGTGTCGCTTCATTGTGCTCTCGTGTATCCTTTGTTCCTAGGCTGCCCCTATCAAGCATCTCGATAGCACATCCGCTTGAAGTATGAAGAGGTAGGGTGATAGTGGATCACCTTGTCGAAGTCCCCTAGTCGGCTTGATTGTGCTGGATCGGTCCCCGTTCACCAACACTTAGTAAGTTGGTGTTGATAGCATTACTTGATCCATCCAATCCACTTATCTGCATGGCAGATATACTATCCCGTCAAATTATGAAGGAAGTGGAGGAGCGTAGATTGGAAGGGATTCGAATGAAGCGGACATGTCCGGAAATTCATCACCTTTTTTTCGCAGACGACTCCCTTTTCTTTATCAACGCGACAGAGGAGAACGCCCGGGTGCTGAAGGGTACGATTGATAGGTACTGCAAGGCCTCAGGAAAAAAGATCAATTTGGATAAATCCTGCATCCAATACGGGCGGAACATACGGGACGACACTCGGCATAGGGTGTCAAACATTTTGGGCATCGAGGCAGTGTCCGATGCAGGGAAATATTTGGGCCTCCCGACGAATTGGGGAAGGTCCAAACGGGAAGCTATGAGGTACCTAAAGGAGCGGATCATAAAGAAGATTCATGGGTGGAAATCAATGTTCCTCAACAACGCGGGGAAAGAGGTCCTCATTAAGGCGGTAATCACCACGATCCTAACATATGTTATGTCGTTATTTAAACTGCCTAAAATATGGTGTGCATAGATATCAAGTTTAATGGCTAGGTTTTGGTAGAACGGTCGGGATGAGAAGAGGAAGATCCACTGGGTTCGGTGGGGAAGGCTTACTCAAACCAAGGACATGAGTGGGATCGGCTTCCGGGACATGACGGATTTCAACACCGCAATGCTAACCAAAACAGCATGGCGGTTACGGAACGACGGGAAGTCATTATGGGCGAGGGTGTTGAAGGGTCTCTACTACCCCCGAGGGACCCTCATGCACGCAGCGATGGGAGCCCGACCATCGTGGGCATGGTCGAGCATCACGATCGGCCCAGATATCCTCAAGAGGGACGGTGTATGGCAAGTGGGGTCTGGGATCAGATCCGGGCGTTGTGTGACGCGTGGGTGCCCGAAACTCCGCATAACAGGATCAGCACCGAACATGATACGAGGGGGGACGAATCTGTGATGGTACATGACCTTATTAATAGGGACCAACGGACATGGGACCTTACCGCGATTCAGGACAACATCACGGATCGGGAGGCTCAAGCTATACATGCGATACACATAGCTAAAGAGTCGCACCAACACCAACTGGTTTGGCCGACCGCAGTGGATGGTGTGGCCAGACCGCGCCTCGTCTACCAACGCATTAGGGAATTGAAGCTCCACTTCGAAATGACTACTTCGGTGGGTGATCCAATCACGATGGGGAAAGTGTGGCGAGAGCTATGGACTGGGAACACCATTCCAAAGATAAAAAACTTCCTTTGGAAAGCTTTAAACAATGCGTTGTCGGTGAAATCCGAGTTGGTACGACGTGGGATCCAACTCAATCCCACGTGTAGCTTTTGTGAGAAACTGGAATCCGTGCATCATGTGGTATTTGAGTGCGCTTGGACCAGATGTGTCTGGTTCGGTGCCATGGGGGTTCGAACGAGCACGGATGGGATCCAGGAATGGACTAGTTGGGTTCGATTTTTGCAGGATTTGAGCCGACTAGGAGGGGACATGGGGAGGAGAAACAAGTTACTCGGGGAAGCCATCGCATGGGAGGTATGGAAGGAGAGATGTCGGGCTATAATAGACCCAGAAACCCCACAACTTTCCAAATCCTTTGATATAATAGACCCAAAAACCCATCCACACTCGGTGCTCGTGATCCCACAAGTTGGTATGTCGCCTTTATGATTTCTTTGTCTGTCACCTCCCTAGTTACGTTTCCATTCATATCCTCTGATATATGGTTCCACATCCATCCCAATAGATCCTCCCCCGGTTCTGTTTCCTCCGTCGTGAATATCTCCCCGAAATACCTCCTTAGCTCATCGGTTATGTCCTCATCCTTAGTTATCCATTCCCCATTCACTCCATTCAACCGCCCTACTTGGTTTCGTCTTTGTCTTGATATCATGGTTTGATGGAAATAAGTTGTGTTTCGGCCCCCTCCCTTAGCCAATTAACCCGCGATATTTGTTTCCAGTACTTCTCTTCCCTCGTCCATAACCCTTGGAGTTTTCATTTCAACCTCTTCTCCTCGCGTATTGCATCTTGGTTCATAGCCCCTTGTATGTGCCTCCTTAAGGTCTCCTTTGTCTTCGCTATTTCTCTTAGAAGTGCTCACAGCTCCATCTGGTTAGTCTTCTTCGGCAATTCTGTAACTTTCCTCCCACTGCCCTTCGGTTCGGCCCTCCCCATGCCTCACTTATGGTCTCTTTGCATGTCGGGTGCTCAAGCCACATCGCCTCAAACTTGAACCTTCGCCTAGCCCTTCTCTTCGGTCAGTTTAGTTGGATCACCAATGGCGTGTGATCCGATCCTATGGCTAGCTCGTTTATACACCTCCCCATCTTGGTTTCTCACCGCCCACTCCCCATTCGTGAGTACCCAGTCCAATCTTTCGCTTATTTGTTCACTCCCGCTCCTATTGTTGCTCCAAGTATATTTATTCCCGGTTGCTCCCAAGTCTTCCATATGGAGGTCACTAGTGAGTTGTTTAAACTCATCCATTTGTTGTTATGATTTCCTCCTTTATCCTTATTTTAGATGTGGGTGGCATATTAAATTGAAATCTCCTAGTATCATCCATTGATCCCTTGGGCCACTTCCTAGTGTTCGTAGTTGATTCCAGTTTTGAGTTATTCCTTGCGCCTCCGTAGTCGCATATATCCACGTCACAAACATTGGCTCATCATGTGGTTTGAACACAACTTCACAATCAATGCAAATCGGATCGGCATGTAGGAATCGCACCATAGTCTCGGTCGACCACCACAATGTGAGCCCCCCCCTCCCCGTTTCTCTTCGGTCCTATGTAATACTCGTGATCCATCCCCATTCGTGCTCTTATCCTCTCGCAGTAGGTATCACCTTTCTTTGTTTCCATTAAGAAAATGATGTTTGAGCGATACCTTTTATTGAGGTCGTGTAGGTGTTGAACTGTCAAGGCCGACCCTAAACCCTGACAGTTCCATGTGATTGCACTCATTGATCCCGTGTGGCTATTTTGGGACACCCATTATAGCCATTTACTTGCTCGGCCAGTTCCATTTGTCTACGGGTAACTTCTCTTTTTCTCTTTCGCATCAGGTTTGTGTTTCCTCCTATCGTCCTCAGACTCGTTCTAGTCCTCGGGTACTCTTCTCCTCCCCCCATCGGTTCTCCCTTATTGTTTCCTTATTTTCCCCCTTAGTTGGTCCTCCATCTCCTCCCCCGTTTGTTTTAGTGTCATCTTGTCGAGGTACGGGCTTAGGTCAGACGCTAGGTTTGTCGATCTAGGGTAGGTGATATGGGAGTTGTATCCGGTGGGTTTTCCACGATATAGGTTTGGATGGGTTTTACGCTGTCATTTATTGGTGGGTGGGTGGTTTGGTCGGGTAGGTATGTCATCATAGGTACGTGTGGGTTTTGGGGCTGCTCGGTATCTCATGGCTCGGGTGGGCAATGACTCGGTTGGGGTAGCATCCACTTCGATAATTTGGCCCGAATAGATAGGATTTGGGGATGGTTTGTCCTGCTCCTGATTTGGGATGGTGGTTCGGTTCGGTCAGGGACTTGGCTCGCCTGACTAAGGTATTAGGTAGGGTTGTGTATGGTAAGTGTCCTCTCCCCGGTCGGTTCTATCATAGGATCGAGCCACTTCTCCTTTGCTTGTTGTTATCACTTTCATTCTAGACTACCTCCGCTTTGTCCCCATGGGATGCCACTTCCTCTAGATCAACAATCATCGGGTCAGTCGTGCCCCCTTTGGGACTAGTCTCCTCCTCCCCTCGCCCTTATACACCTTCTCCCTGCGCTTTCCCTTGTTTGTCTCGCTCTTAGCCGATTGAAGTACCTCTGCCATTATGTCAAACCACGACCTCTTCGCTCTTTGTTTTGTATTCAATCCCTGGCCTTCCTCGCCCCCACATGCTGTCTGCTCGTGGTCTGCTTTGGTCTAACCCCTACTATCCATGGGTCGTAAGTAGGTATCTTCAGATCATGCTCTACCATTTGTATTGCCTCATTGCATGCTTGGGTCGTGTAATCTGATAGCAGTAATCCGATAGTCTCTCATAATTTATTGCAGCCCACCTATCTATCCCCTGTAAATTCTTCCACCAAAACCCTGCCCACAACGGTTTATCCCCAACTTCTACAAGGATTCACATATAACTTCTACTTATCCTACCAACTGTGCTTTCAATATCCATGCATCTACTTATCATATTCCCTATATTCCAGGCATTTCCATCACTGAACTTCTCCAATCCTAGATCATGTATTTGGGTCAAGAAGGTTACCGTGTTGAATTCAACCTCCTTGACACCCTTGCTCGGTTCCCATTTCTTGATATTCAATATATGCCCGTTGATCGCCCATGGCGACAAATGAAGGACATGTTCAACATCTTGTTCTTTGTTGAATTCCAACAATACAATTCCAGCTTCCGCCTCCGAGATAGCCACTTTGCCATATTGAGCCCACCCGACCGAAGAACGCTGTGAATTATGCTCATTTTAACCATTTTATGGGCTAGTATCTTGCCCACGTATACCACGAGCCCTGTTGCAGCTGATGGTTCGAGTCCAGTTCCATCACAGGTCGGCCAGGTCTATTCATCTTGTCGGAGCTGGAGGAGTTGGCCATCTTCTAGTCGTGGCTTCGGCGCCTTCACCGTGGCTGGCAACTCTCCTGTAGAGACAAATGAAAAACGAAAAAGAAAAACTGGGGTTAGACTCGGTCTAAAAGAAATTCTGGGCTAGGTGGTCGACTGGTTTGTATTGGCGTGGCTTTCGTGCGGACCGAAGCTTCGTTCTTCAATTAGCTCTGCATATAAACGTCAACATCGGCCCTGTGTCTTCTCTCCCTTGCTCCTCTCGTGATTGGTTGTTTTGATTTTGGCAATTAATGCCAAGAAGCCAAGCTAATCAACCAGCTTAATGACAAAGCTCGCACATAAATCCTAGAAACTAATTATGGGTTTTTACGCACATAAATATTTTCGCGTCTTTAAACATACGACAACCCTCTTAGTTACTTGCAAGAACTTGAGTTGAGTTTAACGCAAAATCAATTGTTTTGGTCAAAAGGGTTTAAAAAAAAAGGTTAATTGTCAATTTCCCCCCTAAAGTTTAGACCGAATTTAAGATTCTCCCTTAATGTTTAAAATTTTAAATTTTAGTCCTAATGTTTGGACAAAATGAAAAATCACCCCATTCCGTCACTTAGCTGTTTGTTCTTAACAGAAACTGATGCACATGCTTTTTTAGTGACCAAATTACCCTTTTAGGTAGGTTTTGACTTCTAAATTCTAATAGTGGAACCAATAGCATTAAGACACATTTGATACTTTTATATATTATATGTTTATGTTAAAATTAATACTTTTCCGACACTCTGATTTAAATATGAATAGGTTATTTATTAACACTGAATCTTCGGGAAAATGTTATTTTTTGTGATTAATTAACAATTATATATTTTAATTATATATTGATAATTATAGTATTATAGTTAATCTGATTAATTAGCATATTTGGCTAATCACCTAACTCTCGGAAAAATATTATTTTTTGTGATTAATTAATATTTCTATATTTTAATTATAATATTGATAATATATAGTATTATAGTTAATCTGATTAATTAACACATTTGGCTAATCACTTAACTCTAGACTAAATAATATGTATTAACTAATTGGACTTTTCAAAGCTTCAATTAATTTAAGGAATAAAAAATTCAACTGATGTAGTTTCTCCTTCTCCAAGAAGAACTTGTCTTGGCAAAAAAAAAAGAAGAACTTGTCCTCCGTAGAACAGCAGCTTAGGATCATCAACCACAAAGATATACGGCAAACTGAACCGCAGCAGTATCGAGATCATCTCGTGTGCTTAATCAAGCCTCAGAAACTAGTTCAAAGTTGAGCTTATAATTTCAGAGGTGGATAAAGCGAAGATCAGCAAGATTCTCTATTTCAAATTATCAACACAAGCTTTCCAAGCTACAAACAGCAGATAAAGAGGATCAAACAACAAATTGTCCACGGGAGATGCTCCAATTTTCTGCGTATGGAACACAATCTGGAGGAACTTTAGGAAGAGAGAAGTCTATCTTTACCTTGAGCAAAAAGAGAAATATCCTGACGAAGAAAGCAATTCAGAAGCGGATGCTGTGATTAGAGAAATAAGGGCATTTTTGTCTTTTTTTCTTAAGAAAATGCATGTGCAAGGCACGTGTCGAGTTTTCCGTTTCAATTAGACGGCCTTAAGACGGAATGGGGTGATTTTTGACTTCGTCCAAACATTAAGACTAAAATTTAAAATTTTAAACTTTAAGGGGGATTCTTAAATTCGGTCCAAACATTAGGGGGCAAATTGACAATTAACCCAAAAAAAAATTAAAACCTCAAATAACCCACCCTTCTTGGGTAGTCACAAGTCTTTCACGATGTAGGTTAATGCTGATAAATATGAAGTTTCAATATTTAATAGGGAAAAAGTCTGAAAATAGGACATGATGTTTGTCCAATATGGTTTTCCAACCCAACATATTGTAAATGGTACAACATGTTTCGAAACGATTGTTTTTGGTCTTCCATTCCAATTAGTTGTTATGTCCTTACGTGCAATGTCACGTGCTTAAACCTTTTGACATGTTTTTTTCAATTTCTTTTGTGCCCTTAACTCCTACGCCTTGCCGTCGAGCTTGGAGATATTTCTCAAGGTCTTGTTCACCCACAGAGGATATGAACAGAAGATCAAAGGAAATGGAGGTGATGGGGCACAAATATCTACTGCATTTCTTTGAATACGAAACACAAGAAGGTGAAATATATGTCATATTTGCTCTTTGTGCTGGAATACTAATCAAGGCGGCATCGATCTCTTACCAGAGACAACCCGATTTTGCAGTTAGGAGCCACAAATTCTGGCATTAGTTTTGTTCATCCAGATGAAGATCTTTGTTTCAAGTTTGAAGAACAATCTGCAGAACATTGTAGTGTTTGACATTTGGTTGGTTTGTTGCAGTAATTACAGTATTTGTTGTTAGTTCAGTGATAAATAAAAAACATTACAAGACCTGGTATCATGCATTTTTCTAGGCATCATCAAGAACAAGGTAGGAATTGATCTCAGGATTTGGCCTCCCCTCCAACAAGGCTTCCACGGTCTTTGTCAAAGCCAATTGCCTATCAGAAGACAGAAGATTCTTTACCCCTGCAGTCACATCACTAATTGACTGCCCGTATAGTTTCTTAGCCCAATCCACGATGTTAGTTCTACTAGCAGAATTTGCGGATGCTAGTGAAACATTCAGTGACTTCATCTTCTTTACATACTAAAAAGCACTGGTGTCCACTTCAGATTCCCTTACTACTGCTTCAACAGCTTCAAGTTCTGACGGGTTAATAGCTTCTATGGAAATGAGATACATGATTGAAATTCTCGACTTGTTAATTTTGGTACCTTTCCCTTTAATCACCTCCTTTCGCTCGGTCAACTCAGGTAGGGAGTTAACTGCATTCATCATAAGCTTTGTGTTTCCAATTACATCAGTGCCCTCAAATTCAATTCCTTCACCCCCGCTTGTGCTTCTGTTCACCTCATCAACATCTCTCTTGTACTGGCTCAATTGAGTCTTGATTTATAGTACAACTTCAGGAAATTCCAATGACCCATTTGCTGCCCAAAACGGATCTGAATCCCAACAGCAAACTCAAAATTCCTATCAAATAAGCAAAGAATCGGACGCTGAAACGAGGTTTGATTCTGGTTTCTAGTTCTTTATATCTACAGTTCTTTTGAAGGAAGAAGCACACCGAAAAGGATTTCTATGTGGACTTCAGTTGAATGGAACGAATCGTTTATGTGCTTCAAAAGGGTAAGACAACGAGGGGAGGAGGGTAGTATCGTCTTTTATTAATTGTTGTCTAAAAAAATAAAGAAAATTGAATACCATGTGACAAACACGTGATTACTTAACGGAACAATCAAACGGCAGGTGAACGGAATGTTCAATTACCATCACTTTGCAACATGTTATACAAAAAACCATCGTAAAAAAACATGTAGTACCAAAAACCATTTTTGTCAAACATCATATCCTATTTTCAGACTTTTCCCTATTTAATATAGAAGTGACTCATTTTATTCCTTCTCACAATCTAATTGAATTAATACAGTTATAGTTACGTGTACAAACTATTTTATGTTTTTAGTGATAAGCATTTGGCAATTGATACCGTTTTGTTTTTAAATAAATAGAAAAACTAAACTTGATAAATTATCCTTCAATTTATTTTTCCGTTTATATATTTTTAAATATTTGAACCATATTATATAAAACAAACATATAGTTATAGTAATGATACAATATAAAATTATACTTTTTGCAATTTGTTTACTTTTACTCTATTATGTACACTGTGAATTAAATTATTTTATGAAAATTAATAGATAGTTTTTTTTCTTCTAAAATTTACATATTCTTCACATTTTTCTTATCTTTTACCCTCATCTAAAATTTCAACTAAATTATAATTATCTATGAATTTATTGCTACAACATATATTTACTAAAATTGACATATTATACTTTTATTGCTTCATTTCATTTTATTCTCATCTTGTTATTTATTTTTATGCCTAGTTTAGTATTATTTGGTTTTATCACACAACGTCTCAAAATTTAGTATATTATTCAAATTAATGATTTTGAGTAAAAGAACTTGTATTTTCTATTGGTATGTTTCATCAACTATGGGTGACAAATTATGACACGACACGATTAAACGATCTGCATTCAACACAATAATGAAACGACAAGATTAATAATAGTGTCTAAACAACTCTTATCCGTTTTGACATGATTAATAATCGTGTCGAAACACATCTAACGTGCATATACACGATTAAACATGATTAATTATATTTATGAAATATTTCAATTTATTTGTGAACTTATTGTTTAATAACTTATGGATTTTAAAACTTGATTGTGAAAATAATTATAGAATATGTGAATTTCATATTGTATTGTTTATTTCGTGACATTTATTATCTTGTGACACAGTTTGTTTTGTATATGTATGAATTATTTATTTTTTCAAAAAGTTAATTGTGTCTTAACATGTGTTCCGCATGTGATCTGTTTAAGACATTATTTGTTTAAACACGACACACGATTATCCACGTTTAAGAACTATCTGTTTGCACTCGACATATGTTTAAATACGACATGAGCAAATGACCACCCTTAGCATCAACCTATGAATGAATCATGAATTAAAATTGAATAAAGTTTTTGATTAATTTTAAAATTGTAACATGTCTGCAACTTGTTAAAAAGTTGGCATGTATCAATAAAATAAAGTTATTTGACTGTTTATGAAAAATAAATTGTGTAAGAAGTTGGTTGCAATTTTAAGGAATTTATCCAAATTAATATATAATTATAAAGATATAGAATGTAGATTTTATTAAGTGAAAAAATATATCGTATTTAGTGTATGGTTTTTCAAAGCACTATCTACCATTCCTTAATTATAAGCTCAAAATGTGTAAGGAATCCTAAAGGTTGGAAGAAGAATATTAGTTAACATTCTTTAAAAGTATGCACAACTTACACTTTCATGGTTTTTAAAGGATGCATGCAGTCATTGTTGTAGTTTTTGTAAATTTCTTAAGTGTTATTTTTACATGTTTAAAATGTATAATTTGTTGAATAATAAACATTAAATGTTATTTTTAGTGAGTCTTGAAGTTAGAAGTTAATGGAGGAAAATAAAAGGTCAAGAGTCTTTTTGTAGATGAAAAATCAAGAGTCATAGTAGATGAAATGTTAAGAGTCTTATTTAATAGTTTTTATTGTTCTTGTTTGTATAATGCCTATATAAAGACATTGTTGTTTTTGGTTTAAGATATGACTTAAAGTAATAAACAAAAGTTAAACATTCTTATCAGTTCGATATGAGTTATCAAATTGGTATCATAGCGAATGGAGAGTGTGACAGGTCCAATGTCGTTACCACGACTAACGAAGGGGAATTATGATAATCAGAGCATTCAAATGAAAGATCTTCTCGGATCTCAAGATTCGTTGGAGGTGGTCAAATAAGGTTTCGAAGAACCAGAAAGTACCATGGGATATTCGTCGGCTCAAATTAAGTCTATGGAAGAGACGCAATCGAAGGATAAGGTGTCACTATACATGTTGTTCTGTGTCGTTGACGAGTCAGGCTTTGAGAAGATTGATGGAGCAACTACTTCAAAAGATGTGTGGTACATATTAGCGAAAGTGTTCAAAAAGCCAACCGAGTTAAGCAAGTGCTTCTCCAAATTCTTCGTGGCGAATTTGAGAGCATGAAAATGAAACAGTCAGAAATTGTATCTGACTATATCACGCGTGTACAAGTCGTGGTAAACCAACTTATTCGTAATGGTGACGCAATAACTGATGCACGGGTTGTGGAGAAAATTTTGAGATCTTTAACAGACAATTTCGAGAATGTTGTGTGTGCTATAGAAGAGTGAAAGGATCTTGTAATTCTTACAGTCGACGAGCTTGCTGGTTCTCTTGAGGCACATGAACAAGGTAAGAAGAAAAAGGTCGAGACACTAGAGCAAGCACTCCAAACCAAGGCGACAATTAAAGATGAAAATGTACTCTATTCTCAAAATTTTGAGGTAGAGGGCGTGGTCGTGGAAACCGTGGAAGAGGTTGCGGAAGTAATGAAGGGTACTATAAGGAGAAGGAACAGTTGACTCAACCAAACTGGCGCGGAAGAGAACGCGGTCGAGGAAGAGGCGGTCGGTTGAACTATTCCAATACCGAGTGCTACAAGTGTCACAAGTATGGTCACTACGCGAAGGATTGCTACTCCGACAAATGTTGTAGTTGCGGTAAAATGGGGCATCTTGCAAAAGATTGTCGAGTTGATATAAAAGGTGAAAGAAACAACTAACTTGGCCTTGAAAGATGAAGAGAATGACAGTTTTCTCTTGATGGCTCAAAATGAAGACAACATCAACAATGACACGCTGTGGTATCTCGACTAGGGGGCAAGCAACCATATGTGCGGTCATAAGTACTTATTCAAAGAGATGCAAAAGATTTAAGATGGTCATGTGTCGTTTGGAGATGCTTCAAAGGTGGAGGTCAAAAGTCAAGGTACGATTTGTTACTTACGAAAGGATGGGTTGATAGGGTCAATCCAAGATGTCTATTATGTACCAGATATCAAGACCAACATTTAGAGTTTGGGGCAACTCATGGATAAAGGTTACTCGATACTCATAAAAGATTGGGTAATACACTTGAAGGATAAGCATGGGCGTACAGTTGCTCTAGTCGAGATGGGAAGAAATCAGATGTACAAACTAAATTTGGCATGAGTGCGAGAAAAATGTTTACAAGTCAACCTAGAAGACAATGCATCTATATGGCATATCCGCTTTGGTCACCTACATCATGGAGGTCAAAAAATTAGTAAATAAGAACACGGTGCACGGGTTGCCAGACATGGACTATGAGGGAAAATTTTGTGAAGAATGTTTGCTTGGCAAGCAAGCAAGAACCTCGTTTTGAAAGAAGGCAAATTATCAAACAAAACATATTCTTGAATTGATTCATACTGACATATGTGGACCAATCACCCCAGAATCTTTCAGTGGTAAAAGGTACATCATTACTTTTATCGTTTATTTCTCACATAAAACGTGGGCTTAATTTTTGAAAGAAAAATCTGAGCCTTCGAGGTGTTCAAAAAGATCAAAGTGATCGTGGAGAAGGCAACTGGTAAACACATCAAAGCCATACAATCTGAGAGAGGTGGCGAATATACTTCAACGATTTTCATGGAGTGTTGTAAGGAGCAAGGCATAAGGAGATTTCTAACCGCACCATACTCTCCACAACAAAACGGTGTGGCTGAGAGGAAAAATCAAACAGTTCTCGACATGGTTCGATCAACGCTCAAGAACAAGACGATACCAAAGGAATTATGGGCGGAAGCCGTTCAATGTGTTGTCTAGGTACAAAATCGATGTCCGCATTTTAAGTTAGAAGATCAAACACCACAAGAGGCATGGAGCGGAAAAAAGCCGACAGTTTCTCATCTCAAAGTGTTCGGTAGTGTGCCTTATGCACACCTACTAGATCAACGAAGAATGAATCTTGAAGACAAAAGCAAAATGTACATTTTTACTGGGTATGATGAGAATACAATAGGGTACAAGCTATTCGACCCGATAAATAAGAAGATTATGGTGAGTCGTGATGTGCGAGTAAAGGAAGCGAGGGAATGTGGATGGAACAATTCAATCGAAATTGACATCAAACTTGTAGAATCATCAGTCGTTGCATCAACAAGCAAACAACAAGATTCTGAAACTACCGATGATGAAGATAAACCATTGTATGTACACCTTGTATGTATTTTGGCTGATGCTGAAAATATTAGTTTTGAAGAGGTGGTGTGACACAAGAAGTGGCAAACTGCCATGAAAGAGGAAATTAAAGCGATTGACCACAATAACACATGGGAGCTGCTAGAATTGCTGGAAGGAAGTCAACCTATTGGTGTGAATTGGGTGTTCAAGAAAAATATGAATGCTTAAGGCGAGATAGAGCGGTACACGGCGCGTCTTGTTGTAAAAGGATACAAGCAAAAGACAGGAATCGACTATGACGAGGTATTTGCTCATGTTGCTAGGATGGTGACAATCTGATTACTCATTTCACAAGCTGCTCAATTCAAATGGCCAATATTTCAAATGGATGTCAAATCAACATTCTTGAATGGTGTGCTCAAAGAAGATGTCTACATCGAACAATCGCCCGATTACATAAAAACCGAAGAAGAGAAGAAGGTGCTAAAATTGAAGAAGGCAATTTGCGGGTTGAAGCAAGCACCACGGGCATGGAATACACGTATCGATTCATATTTCAAGGAGAATGAGTTCAAGCAATGTCACTATTAGCATGCTCTTTACGTAAAGAATAATGGAGGTAACGTGTTATTTGTTGCTCTTTATATTGATGACCTTATTTTTATGGGCAACAATGGTGAGATGGTGGAAGAGTTTAAAGGCACAATGACACGGGAGTTTGAGATGACAGATTTGGGCTATCTGAAGTTTTTTCTTAGTTTGGAGGTTAGACAAGTATACACAGGTATTTTTGTATCACAAGATACATATGCAAAAGCGATTTTGAAGATGTACAAGATGGGGAATTACAATCTTGTTTCAACACCAATAGAACCCGGAGCAAAACTCTCGAAGTTCGATGGAGGAGAACGTGTCGATGTGAGTAAATATCGGAGTTTGATAGGAAGTCTTCGCTAACACACATGCAGAAGGCCAGATCTTTCATTAAGTGTTGGCATTTTAAGTCGGTTTATGGAGGGGCCAGTTTATTCACATTGGAAGGAGTTGAAGCGGATTTTACGGTACATCCAAGGAACGGTGTCACGCGGGTTGTTCTACTCAAAAGCATAAGATTACAAGTTGGTTGGTTATTCCGACAGCGATTAGTTTGGAGATATAGACAATCAGAAAAGTACCGCGAGATATGTGTTCTTTATGGGAGATACTGTGTTTACTTGGCTTTCAAAGAAGCAACCGATCGTGACATTATCGACATGTGAAGCTGAAGATGTCGCAGCATCTTGGTGTGTATGTCATGCTATATGTCTTAGAAAATTGTTCAGCAAGATGGAGCTAATGTAACAAGGTACAACTATGATTCAAGTTGACAATAAATCAGCAATTGTGTTATCAAAGAACCCAATGAACCATGAAAGAAACAAACACATCGATGTTCGTTTTCACTTTATCTCAGATCATGTTAAGGAAGGAAGTTTGGAATTTGTGCATGTGGCAAGTCAGGATCAAGTTGCGGATATCTTCCGAAAACTGCTACCGAAAGTATATTTCGACAAATTCAAGAAGATGATCGGCATGACGGATGGTAGAATCATTTAAGTTTACGAGGGAGTTTTGTTGAATAATAAACATTAAATGTTGTTTTTAGTGAGTCTTGAATTTCGAAATTAATTGAGGAAAATAAAAGGTCGAATGTCTTTTTGTAGATGAAAAGTCAATAGTCATAGTAGATGAAAGGTTAAGAGTTTTCTTTTATAGTTTATATTGTTCTCGTTTGTATAATGCCTATATAAAGGCATTGTTGTTTTTGGTTTATAATATGAATCAAATTAATAAACAAAAGGTAAACATTCTTGTGAGTTCGATTTGAGTTATCAAAATTTATGTATTATTTTCCAACAGATCCGCAATTAAAAAACCAAGCATGCTCGCTATTTCAAGGAGCGAATTTCAAATATGCTTACCACTTGGAACTAAAGAGCTTACAGGGTGGCAGTTTTGTTCAACAAATTATTCAACCTGCACTGCACTGACACAAATCCTGATCTTATGGCCAAACATCGAGCAACCATTTGTTCGAAAAATATTCATATGACTCAACATTGATAGGGAAGCACTAACACATCCAAAATGGGAAGTCCCAAAATTCCTCAACATTTCTCAAAATGGGAAGCCCTAAAACATCCAAAACAAGTAGACTACTTAGATTGATTAATCAATTTACTTGTTTCCACCCTCTGTATTTGCAAGCTCCATCTTCTGAAGATTCAGAAGAACATCATCAGATTTGAGGAAGACTTTGTTGCTCGAGCTCGAAATGGTATGTGCGACTTCTCTTGAAGTTTCGATCTTCCTCTGGGTGACGAAGGGAGGGTTGTTAGCTATGACTTGTCCAATCAGCGGAGCGCTTGTTGCCTTTCCCTGTAACCCAAAACACACACAAACATATAAATTAAAGATTTTTTTCTTGCTAAGACATTTATTTTGGGGAAAGTGTTGGAATGTCCGAAACATGCAATCGATTAGGGCACAATATAACACATGTTTAGGTTACCTTCTTGGTCGATTCCTTAGCAAAAGTGGAAGTGGATCTGCCTGAGGGTGGGATCACGGTCTGCCGGACGTGAGGACACACCACAGTTTCACGGGCAATGACATAATACCACAGCTACTAACCTCTGTCTAAGCTGTAGGGTGACTATCTATCATCAGGTTTTTCCTTATCCTGAGCACCCTTATATATACTGATATATAGAAGGATAGGTTTTAAGGCCTAACACACAAATGGGCTTATGTGAATGGAGTCCCACTTATGGGCGACCAAATATCCTAAACCCAACATCCTCCACTCGCACAAAGTGGGTGGGGGGGGGGTGCTCATTCATCATCCCATCACGAAGAGAACGAATCTCATTATACAGGAAAGTCACATACGAGGAGGCAACCGTGCGACCGACACGCACAACGAGCAAAGTGCTACGCACCGGTTAAGAATACGTAGCGACCCACGGATCCTACACCAGCAGTGGAAATGTGCCATGCACCCTTGGTCATGTATTCTTTCTCCACGCCTGACCACACAATGATCTTTTAGACTTATATACGTATTGCGCCCACATCCGCAGACGATGTCGCGGTTGGTGTCCAATTAGTGGACACTATATCGATAAGATCCCCTAATGATCATCATCTTCCTAGAAACCATTAGCACAATTCAACTTGTGTTTCTAGAACCGGGACCCGGGCGGAATGCGTCGAACGCCCATCGAGCACGGACTAAGATAGCAAACACTGAACTGAACCTGAAGTCTCTATTTGGAGTAATGAGGGTACATACACGGCTCGTCCGCAAAGAGCTCTGGGTCTCACACAACTTCGAGTTAAGATCACATCTCGGGTCATACCCATGGTCGTTTTCGGTGCGTCGTGGTTTGGAACGTGCGCTACAGCATATCTCCTCTCCCATGGAGTATATGTCAAAATGTTGTACAGATGTCCATCAGGCACACAAAGTACTTTAACCAAAAATCACAAAGACTCCCATCCGACCCCTAAATGGATAGACAGACAAGAATCTGTCGTAGTGCAAAATCAAAGAGTTCCGAACACAAAGTCCTTTCCGGTCATCCCAACAGATTTCCAAAACTAGAAACCATCACCAGCCTCGCCTAGCCACAAAGGCATAAAAGCTATAACTTGTCTGAGAGGGTGATCTAGTCCACTTTTACATGTTTCAATAAACAATCACAAACCTGTCCATATAGATCTCTTAGTCTAACTCACCATTAAGGAAAACGGTATAAACGTCTATATAGTATAGTTCCAAGTCCAGACTCACTTCAATAACCAGAATCAAACTAGTTGTTGTACTCAGCTTTTCATCAGCTTTGAGCTTCATCTTAAGAACTTGCTTAGCTCTATTGCTCTGTGTCCTCTCGAAGGTCAGCCACTGTCCAAACACCGTTCTTCCTTATAGATTTCATCTCGTCCAAAGTGTTCATATCATCTTCCATTAATTTCATCCATTCTTCTTATAATGATCCATTGAGAGCTTCTCTAACGTTTTAGGACACACTAACCATATCATCAGATATTAGGGTGTTTAGTTCTCCATCACCTTCAAAGGCATATCATCGGGAGGTAAACTTATGTTCTAGCCCATGACTTAACAACTCACTACTACCAGGGTATGGCCATGATCACTCCTACTAAGAATGAGATCCCTAATGGCTCCCATTATCAACAAGATGATCAACAGCAAAATCTATTTCATTCGCTCCAGCAGGCGGTAAATCCGGCGGACAACGAATTGATTCATCATGTGCGGTTTCAACTATCCCACTCGAATTAACAAGTGTCTGCTCAACTTGATCTAGAATCTCATATCGAGATCGATCGAAATCAATATATCCATTCTTAGTAAATTTGTTCTTTAAAAATGTTTTATCTCGTGATTTGATCTCGGTAACACTCCCACTGTCTTGCTCGGCTATAAACACATACCCCTTGGAGGTATCATAGTAACCAAAATACTGTTCTTTCCTCTAGGTCCAATCTTTCCCAAACTTATTTGAGAAATCATTGGTGTAAGCGGCACACCACTGTGGGCGCACATGGTGAATGTCCAGAACTTTTTCCCGTCCAAAAGTCATATGGAGTGGAATTAACCGTCTCAATCGGCATATGGTTCAGGATGTGGCAGCAGTTTTCAAAGTGTTTCCCCATAAGGAAATCATCAGTTGAGTCTGCGACATATTGACTGAACCATTTCAAGGAGTGTGATTTTGTGTCTTTCTGCAAAACTATTTTGATTAGGGTTGAACGGGATCGTCAACTAATGAATGATTCCCTTTTCATTACATAAATTGTTAAATTTCGTTGAAAGGTACTCTTCTTCCATGATAAGGGTGGAGGGCATTTACCCTTCTGTCTAACAGGTGTAATCATTTGTAAATGTAATGGATTTTCGCACTTTGTGCCTAATCCTAGCACTAAGAGGGTCAAAGACGTCGGAATGGACCAATTGAAAACGAAAATAACATATCGACAAAACTGCGGAGCATAGAGGAGATGCCATCACACTAATACTCGACTACTGCACAAGCGCAACTCACATATTCTAATCCCTTCAACTTCAACACGAAAGTTGTCGTCAATATACATCCACCTAATATCCCGCGGGACTCTATGGCACTCTACATAAACGTCACGATCCCTGGATATGGGATTTGTCGATCCTGAATCCAAAATCCACAAAGGACATGACTCAGTCAACATACATGTACTAGAAACACAAAATTCACTAAATAGCCAATAAGACATTCAAGTCGGATGGAGCATTTCCTGTACTTAGGCTTCTCGGGCTTACACGACCATTTTCTCAATGTTGTTTTCGGATGAGTCATTGGGTTCACCTCAGTCTTTACTTACTTTGCCTTCAATGCATTTGCGTCATAGCATTGTGCATTACTCCTTCGCCTTCATCGACTATTTTTTGGTCTAGAGGATGGCGCCACACGCACCTCGGCCTTAGGTCCAGTGACATTGGGTCTGTCCTCTTCAACTCAATGTGCCTTCGAACATTCTCAAAGGTAGTAAGGGCTTTAGAATGAGTTATTTATATTTTCATTTATTCCCCGGAGTTAGGCAAAGAGCGGATTATGACCTGGATTTATTTCTTATTGGCACTGACTGAGCATTCTCCTTCAGTTTCACGATCATATTGACCACATGCTTCAGATGCTATCTGGCGGAGTGTTGAGAATTCATTTTATATTAATCAAACTTAATGTTGAGTGAGCACATCTAAGCAGTCGTATAGAACCAAGTGTAGCCTCCAAAATATACCACAACCCTTAAGATATGTGTTGAGCTCAAACTCATGAGGGATGTCATCATCCACCGTACTCAGCATCATGGTGCACGTCTCAACATCTTTAAACTCCCACACAAATGGAAAGCCCTCTGCTAATTCGTTATTCCAGAGTTGGGTCTTTTCATAATCTTCTTTATGGGTGAATGAACTTCTGCTTAGTTAGGACCATGTTTATACGCTTTATCCGGATTTTATAGATGTCATCGTTAAGGCTAAGACCTTTGTCCAACTAAGCGATGATGTTCTTCATGACGGCCTAATTTCTCTTACAAAAGGAAATTCTAACAGGACCATGGAGACACAAGGAACAATGTTCTATTGCATGTAAAAGACAAGTCTCACACCGATAGGACAGACTTGAGAACATGCTTAAGCCCGTGGGACAAACCTAGCTATGCCGAGAAGCACTTCCCATTTCTAAGCATGCCCTAAAGTCACTACTATCAATCGAAACACAGTCTATACCAACAGTCTTTAACAGACCGAAGTCGAACAGATCACACTAAACCAAAGTGTTCGACTCCTACAAAACAATCGTCCTTGCATTATTCAAGGAAATTCGGAGAACCTCGCAGACTAACCGACCGGTTTAAACTCAGTGTAGTTTGTACTTATCCAAACTTCTGAAAGGCTACTAAGGACAATCCTAAAAATTTGCTATCTACGCTAAGCGAAAACTAGATCTACCTATTTAGGTAAACTAATACATGCAAGCAAAGAAACAAACCATACATTTCAATACACACATATATATATTGATACCTTTCAAAAATAAATTAATTTGGGGCTAATTTATAATTTTCAAAACTTTGATGACCAAAGTTACCCTAATCAAAAGCTTGGGGTAAATATCACCATGAATAAAAATTTGAAGACCAAAGTCTCTACAAATAAAAATTCTTGGACTAAAGTCTCAACAAACAAAAGTAATTAACATGTTAGACAAATTTTCACACAGTATGTTGGGATCTCAACAAGTCATAACCTAGTCAATTCTACCTGTCATGGAGTCAAGAGTCAAGCATATAAAGTAAGGCACGACTATATACTCTGCAGAAACACAAAGTAATCCAGGGAACTCAAGGAACTCACACAATGCTCTACCTATTCAGTTATGCCATATACGGTTCTCCCATCAATATTACTTGATCTAACAATTAATGAAATTAACACAAAAATTATATATGAAAGGGTCTAGACACTGGGTCCACACCTAGTTCGTTTCGAGTGAATTCAGGCGGCACAGGGCCTCTAAATTACCTCAGACCAGTCCAAACATCACAAAATTATCTGAACCGGACCAACCGAAATGGTTTAGTCAACTCAAATTGACCAGGTCTGATTGAACCTTCCGGTCGAATCAAACTAATCGAACCAAACCGAATTGGTTCACATAGAACTAGTCCCGTCAAACCATACTGATTTGTTTCATAGTGAACTGGTCTGGTACTGCTTTTCTTCTCCACAGAGAAGAGAAAACCTCTACGGTTTTGAAACCCTAGCAGCCGCAACCGACAGTGGCTGCAGCAGCTGATCGACCACAAAGGCTGACCAACTGCCCTGGGGCTGGCCACGGTGGCCAGCCCCCCTTCGCTCATGGTCAGACACGTTCGGTCGAATCCCTTCCACAATCTGGGCAGGCTAGAGCCGCTATCACATAGATTACGAATCCATGGCCTTGGTCGCAACCTTCGTGGTTGAGGCAATTCCAAGCCGAGATCGCGGCCTCAGGGTCCGCGAGCAACTACCGAGAGATGGTCGCAACCACTGAGATCACGATCACCTCTCAGGAGCTACGACCACCTCGCTGGAGGGGCTGCAACCACTAAGGCCGTGGCCAACTTGTCGAGGGGGCTACGACCACTAAGGTCGTGTCCACCATGTCGGAGGAGCTGCCTCCACCGTGGCTACAACCGCCATACCTGGGTCACAGCCACCATGGCTGCGACCTCGGTTTTTCCGACGTCGACAACGAGGTTCTTTATCGCTATTGGGATTTCGAGCGGTGCACGACATTTGGAAACCAACCAACTATGGTTCTGATACCAATGTTGGAATGTACGAAACATGTAATCGATTAGGGCACAACATAACACATATTTAAGTTACCTCCTTGGTCGGTTGCCTGCGGAAGTGGATCTCCTGAGATTGGGATCACGGTCTGCCGGACGGGAGGACACACCACAGTTTGACGGACAATGGCCTATAATACCACAGCTACTGACCCCTGTCTAAACTGTAGGGTGACTATCTATCATCATGTTTATTCTTACCGTAAGCCCCCCTATATATACTGATATATAGATGGATATGTTTTAAGGTCAGGCAAACAACTGAGATCATGTGAATGGTCTCCCACTTATGGACGACCCATTATCCTACAACCCAACAGAAAGAGAAGAAACTATTTCGACACCTAAGCTCGGATAATGGCATTCTTCTTGTCTTGTTCGGCTTTCTCAAGAAGAATTTTGCTCTTTCTGCTTCCTTGGCAACAACCTGCTTGACCTCAATGGCAGTCATGAAATCCTTTACAAAAATAAGGCTTGTGAAAACGGTTGCTGATTAGGCTTAGGGAGGTTCACTGCTCCGCTGAAAAAAAGACAAAAGAACGAAAGTAACCGATTATTTAAAAACCGGACAATTCTTCAAAATTCAGCCCGTTTATACCTATTGAACCACATTCAGTGTACATTTCAGTATTTTATAAGAGTTAAAGTGCTCGTCCGACCGATTCACAGTGTGACCGAGTGTCCAATTCTGATAATAGTGATATGAATGATAGTAAGTAAAGGAAGACTCTAAATTGAACATAAAATAAAGATCGTACAACTACCTACCTTGCACATGTCATCGTAGTTTTGTCACTCATTCATGCATGATGCGGGACTGCGACAGGCCTTGCATTGTCTACACTTTGTTTCATGGACAGAGCAACGTGGCTACTGAAAACTAACATCTCCTCCTGCATGCTGCTTCTGGATCTTTTTTGCATTAGATGTTATAATGTATAGACCGAATAATTGTATATCCTCTCTATATAGACCGAATTGGCCACTCTTCTCGTAACGCGTAGAATTAAAGGTATTGAATCTATTTAAATTATAAAATTTAAAAGTACAATTTTGATTTGAAATTTTTAGTACAATAAAATAGTCAGAAAATATAAAAAAAAATTGAAAGTATTTTTCGCCAATTATTAGTTTAAAAGGGGTTATTTAAATAATATATATTTATTACTTTTAATTCTTCTTTATTATTATCTATATTTATACATTAATTTGGTAAAATTATTTAAAAAATACGAAAAGTGAGTCTCTTAAGATTTTTCTTAATTTTAATTACTACCGGACAATTATACCGTTCTTCTATATAGATATATATATTTATGAGATATTATGTAACTTTAAAATATTTAAAGATCACTCATTCATAATCTAAAATAATTCTTCAAAAGAGTTATAATAATTCTAATTCTTACGGGTATTTTATCTTGTATTAAAATGAATTTAAATATTAAATCGACGAAGATCGGCACGATAATATTTGCACGCGGCAAAAAAAGGAACTACTATAATCAATTAAATAGTAACAAATTAAGTTAATCAAATTATTAATGATAATCCAGTAAATGCTCACATACCCACACGACACTACATACCAATCCACCCCGAATAACCCCATCTACACACACCGAGCCCCATTAGCCGTGAACCCACAATCCCAGCCCATCGAATGCCCCCACAACCAACCAAATTCGTGATCACATACCTAACCGATACCCCAACTCAACATCACCCAACCAACCCAATCCAACCGACCCGATCGAGCTCACCTTACCAATCCAAACATGGCCCTACCTTGACAAGATGACACTAAAACGGACCGGGGAGGACATGGAGGAACAACTCGGGCCGAATAGACTAAGGGCAGCCATGGGGGCACCGAGTCAAGGGAGCTAAGGGTTCGTAAGAGCCCGATGCGAAGAACGAGCATGACAAACCCAAACCGGAAGAAACGAACAACAAAGAGGCCGAATGACACAAGGGCACAAAAAGAAGGGAAGAAACAATCAATGGGTTCTGGTGGCTGTCCTGAAATAGCCACGGGTGATCAATGAGTGTCATTTCATGGAATTGTCAGGTTTTGGGGTCTGCCTTGACAATTCAACACCTCAACAAAAGATATCACCCAAACAATATATTTTTAATGAAAACAAAGACCGGGGATACCTACTGCAAGAGGATACGAATAAAGATGGGGATGGATAATACACACAATGTTAGCTCGAATGGTACGTCCGGGAGGCTAGCATTGTGGTGGAAGTCAGACACGAGGGTTTCGGTGCTGCATGCCGATCCGCATTGCATGGATTGTGAGATATATATGGATAACCAAACAGTTACAACATATGTAATATGGGTATACGTGAGCACAGAGGCTCGAGATCGGACACAACAATGGAATGCCCTTCGAAACTTGTAAAGGGGAAGACGGGGAGGATGGATGGTGTTATGAGATTTCAACACCATATGTCACCCACATGAAAAACAAGGTGGGAGGAGGAAGTCCCAAATACAAATGGATGAATTCATGTCATTGATTGATGACCTAGAAATGGAGGACTTGGGAGCTAATGGGAAAACCTTCACATGGTGTAATAACCGAAGTGGAGCGGAAAGGATAAGGGAACACCTAGATCGTGTATTGATAAACACGGTGTGGGAAACCCGTCACCAACAAGGAAGATGCATTAACGAACTAGTCATTGGGTCGGACCATACACTAATGGTGGTCCAACTCAAACAACCACGGAAAAGGGCAAGAAGACACTTCAAGTTTGAGGCAATGTGACTCGAAAACCCGGAATGTAAGGAGGTAATCCAAGAAGCATGGGAGAGACCAATAACTGGAAGAGAAATCCAAGGAGTGTATAATAAACTACACAAATGCCGAATCAAACACACGAAGTCGAGTAAGGGTTGTTTCGCCAATAATATACACGAGATCGCAAAAACAAAGGATGTTGTAAGGAGAACCGTGCAAGGGGGAATGAATGATGCTGCGATCCAAGAAGAAAAACGTTTAAAAGGCAAACTCCAAAGCCTTTGAATGAGGGAGGAGACTTATTAAAAACAACGGTCAAGGGTAAAATGGCTTAAGGATGGTGATAGAAACACTCCCTTCTTCCACCATACCATAATAGCAAGAAGGAGACGCAATCAAATATGCCGATTACGGGGTACAAATGGGGAGTGGATAGATGAGGAAGGGAGGATAGCCGTTGAGCTATATCGATATTTTGGCAACATATTCATAGCGGAGCAAACGGAACCGGGGGATGAGTTTCTTAGGCATAATCCAAATCAGATAACCCCCGAGATGAATGAAAAATTGACACAGGAGGTGACAAATATGGAGATAAGGGCAGCCACATATCAACTTGGTGGATCACACGCGCCGGGTCTGGACGGTTTCCTGGGTCTGTTTTACCAAAAGAATTGGAACATCGTGGGGGCAGACGTCATCACCGTGGTTAAGGCTATCTTCAGAACAGGTACCCTTCTAAACCTCCTGAACAATATTGATATAGTGTTGATTCCAAAAGTGTCAAACCCGATGAGACCCAATGATTTTAGGACAATATGTTGTTGTAATTTCCTGTACTAAATCATATCCAAAGTGATGGTGAACCGTTTAAAGACTTATCTGTCAGAGCTTATCACCCCTTTACATAGTGCATTTGTATAAGGTAGACACATACAGGATAACATCATGCTTGCCCATGAAGTTTTCCACAACCTGAACATGAACCGAAGCGAAAACAGTATAGAATGTGCAGTGAAGATAGGTATGCAAAAGGCGTATGACAAAGTTGAGTGGGAACTCCTAACCACCACATTAAGGAAGCGAGGCTTTGCGGAAAAATGGTTGGGATGGATTAGAGAATGCATATCAATAACAACCTACCAAGTGGTGGTCAATGGGGAACGAACACAGGCCATATCCCCAACGCAAGGTATCCGACAAGGTGATCCCCTTTCACCATACCTCTTCATACTACTAGAGGATGTCTTGTCATGAAGAATGGAGGGGGCAGCGAGGGAGGAAACTATTCAGGGGATCACCCTAAGGAGACAGTGCCCAGAGATACACCATATGTTCTTTGCAGATGACTCCCTGTTCTTTATAAAAGGTACGCCAGATAATGCTTGAGGTCTTTGGAGTATTTTGGATTCGTATTGTCAGGTATCAGGCCAATGGATAAACAGAGACAAATCAACCCTATATTTCAACAAGGAGGCCGAACAGCATGATAAGAAATAGGTGGAGGATGCCCTACACATAAAGAGCACGGGTGACCCGGGGAAGTACCTAGGCTTACCATCAGTCTGGGGAAGGTCAAAGAGGGAGGCACTAGGATCTCTAAAGTCGAAAATCAGGGACAAATTGGGAGGATGGAGGCCGAAAACTTTAAACCAAGTTGGGAAGGAGGTACTCATTAATAACCGCGATACCCACGTATGTAATGAGTGTCTTCCGCCTACCAAAGACTTGGTGCTCGGAAATTGATGCTCTAATACCGAACTTCTGGTGGGGCCAAACACCGGAGGGAAAGAGAACACACTAGAGAAGATGGGAGGTCCTAACAAAGTCAAAAGAGATTGGGGGACTGGGATTCAAGGAAATCCAGAGTTTCAACACGGCACTCTTAACAAAAATGGCAGGCCGATTTATGACCGAACCAAATACGGTATGTGCACAAGTTCTTAAGGGACTCTACTTCCCATGGTGTTCATTCCTTGAGGCAAAGAAGGGAGGCCGAGCCTCATGGGGATAGAGTAGCATACTACATGGCCGAGATGTAAGGAAGGATGAAGGCATGTGGATGATAGGCACGAGAGAGCACATCCGAGTCTTTGAAGATCCATGGATATACACTAAGAAGAGAAAAATTGTGAATAGGGATATAACGGTGGAACACGGAGGAGACCTACGAGTGAAAGACCTAATCAACCCAAATGGCACATGGAATGAGACCCTCGTGAGAAGCATTATCGACCAAGGAGATGCACCCCGCATACTCAACATAACAATACCGATGGATGGGGGCAAAGACCGATACATATGGCCACGTACGAAGGATGGAAACCCACAAGTCCATTCGGTCTACCACAAAGTACGGGAAAGGAACGAGCAAAGATCAAGGTTGAACCCTACATACCAAGGTACATTTTGGAAAGACATTTGGAGAGCAAAGGTTATACCGAAGGTCAAGAACTTCGCTTGGCGACAAGCAACAAATGTCATAGCCGTCAAAGCGAACATGATACGGAGGGGAATGAGTGTGACACCGATCTGCTCTATATGCGGTGAGGTAGAGACACGGGAACACATGATCTTGGAGTGTGGATGGACAGAACAGATTTGGCTCGGCACTTTGGGGATACAAATGGATCGACCAAATCAGCTCGACTTTGGGGATACAAATGGCCGACAAAAGGTGGGCACAAACCCTACTCACGTGTTGGCATATATGGAAGGCTATATGCACGACGACCTTTGAAAGCAAAGCAGGGTCGTGGTAAGGGGGATTAATCAAGCATACGAGGAGCACCTAGGGGCAAACCGAACACTCCAACCATCCCATATGCAAGATGACATACCGAACCAACAATGGCAACCACCTACGGGCAATACGATCAAGATTAATTGTGATGCATCATGGTGCAAGGAAACACGAAGAGACGGCATAGGGGTGGTGGCACGAGACAAGAATGGGAAGGTAGTGGGCGGGACATTTGAATATTTGTATTTATTAATTATGATATTATGTGTTAATTTAAAATAATTTTGGGCATAGTAGTAAATTAGTAATAATTTTATATTTTTACATGTTACTTTTATGTTTGAAGTTTTAGATGTTATTTCATTTTTGTTTTCTAAACAATAATTAATGTTTTATTATGTTTTTATAGTTACATTCAACATAATTTGTGATCTAGTTAAATTTTTGTATAAATATATTAGTATTTGTTCTGGCAAAAACACATATATATGTATTCATTAAGCATTTATCAAAGAAATATTTTCTAATTGTTTAAATTTAAAGTATTTTTATTATATATATTACAAATTATATAAACATTTACTAAGATATTGTTAATGCATTCTCTTCAACTTAGCTATTACGTTCTATATTATTATCGTGTATTTGTAACGAATATTAAATTGAATATAGGTATTTTAATAATGGTAACTACTCTACTTTGATAGTAATGATTACATATGTTGTTTACGAAGTATGAACATATAAAAAGATATATATTTAAAATAATTAGTAATGATAATTATAATTTTAGTTCGTTCATATGATAAATGTTATATTTTAAACATACTCATAAATATAGTTTTGTAATTATTATTTTTAATTAGAAAATAAAATATATTGAAATTAATAAAACCCTAATAAATTAATTTTGAATTACAACCCTAAAACCTACAAATATAGATTTGTGAATAAAATATATTAAAAATGAATTATTATGAATATATTTCTTAATTAAAAATGAAGAAAACTGACGTTGAAAAAACAATATTGACTAATTGATTTGTAATAAATGTGATAAATTGAAACGTTTTTAAAGTTCATTGTGGTGCCTTGGAGCAATTTTAAAGTGTCCACGTGTACAAAAATATGATGTCATATAGACAATTGTAACATACAATTTAGGTGGACCAATAAAATTGATTAAAAATTTTCATTTTGCTTACTTGTCAAAATTATATACATAGTAGACAAATTAATATATAATGTAGCCTGCAATCTTCATTAATGAAGCACTCTATAATAATTTCATCTACTTTGTTACACTTTAAATGTAAAGGAAAATTAATTGAGCGTATTTGAACCAACAATAACAGTTTTACATGAAAACATGAAAGATGTTAAATTCAGATTTTTTCCATGTATAACGTTTTTTTGTACAACACTTTCAATACGGTTTGGATAATTATACTGTTTCGATTTTCATATATAATTCATAATTGTCAACTTTTTTATATTTATTTTAGGAAATCTAAATAAATTTATATATAAATACAAATATAGATACACGTAAAATAGATGTTATGCAACTTATTGAGACATTCATAAATGAACTTTTCTTGTTTCAATAGTTTAAGGAACCTACAATTATTGAGATGTTATGCAACCTACAATTATTCTATGATTATAGCATGTACATAGAATCTGCAATGCACAGTTATGCAACCCGTTACTTTTTTTTTATATATAGAACCCATTAAGTTGTTTCACCCAAGTTATTGAATCGCCCGATTGTTCTAATATTTTAATATGTCAATCCTATTAGTTGTTCCAATTAGGTCAACACACCGACAATCTTCTTTTCCTTTTTTTTTTATTAGTTATTTTATCATTGTTCCAATTAGGTCATAGGATGTTTAGTTTTGTTTCTTTACTTTTTAGGGTGTAATTGACATTTTCCCATGTTAGGGTTTCATATTTAAAGGGTGAGAGAAACTCACATGAATGAATGCTGCTCTATTATCCCCACGTCTGTGTCTCTTCTTCTCCTCTTTGTGTATGTTCATTATCTAGGATTTATGTGGAAATCCTTCGTTTGACATGATATGAGAGCCTCGAGGCGCTTTTTACCTCTTATATTCTTCTCCTTGCTATTGATTGCAATAATTTGTCTGATTGTTGATGGTCGTCTTCAGTTATAGACGTGTATTAGCCCTTTGCGATAATCTCAGTCGCGATGAGTTTACCTTATTCTTTTGGTTCATCTCGGTTATTTACGCGGTTGTCTTTGTGGTATTGCTCTTCTGGTTTATGGCCAGTGACGATTTGTCTGGTTACTGGAGGTTGATGTCCGGTTTGCCTTTCTTCATGATTGTTGGGCGGTGACAGTGAGCTCTAACCTTTTCTTGAGTACTTTCCGATCCTTAGGCTTATTTACGTGTTTGGTTTCTGACACTGGTCCACTGATTTGTGGCTTGTGAAGCTTCATCTGCTAGTTGGTTTTGTTGTCATATCTGACCTTCTTTGAGGTTTACAGTTACTCTGTGATTCTTTTTGGTTATGTGGCAACTTCGTGAGTATGGATGAGGATAAACCTATCAGGGAGGCAGGTAAAATTGCCACCGATGAGGCTAACCATGATACTTTGGCTATGGTAGATTCACATCAACCTCTTTACTTACATCCTAGTGACAATCCTGGTGTAAATATGATTATTGTCACATTAACTGGTCCTGAAAACTATGCTATGTGGAATAGTGCTATCAAGTTTACCTGGTTAGACATAAAAAAACAAGGATTCATCACTAGAACATGCATGAAAGAAAATTCTGACTATGCTTTTTACCATTTATGGAATAGATGCAATGCAGTAGTTCTAAGTTGGATCATTAACACAATTTGAAAGGACCTTGGAAGTGAATATATGGATTGTGAGGATGCCTTTTTTACCTGTAAAGACCTTAAGGAGAGGTTTGACAAAGTTAGTGGACCTAGAACCTATCAACTGCATATGGAGATCGTAATGACTCGTCAAGGTTTAGATCTGATCTCCACTTATTTTACTAAACTGAGAATAGTTTGGGTTGAGTATGATGTTGCTTGTGTTTTGCCAAATATAGAGGGAGATGATTTTAAAAAACACATTGAACATAACGAGAATCAAAAGCTTTTTCAATTGTTGATGGGTTTGATTGAGAAATATTCGAGGGTGAGAAGTCACCTACTTCTTTGGAACCCTTTGCCATTTGTAAATCGGGCTTATAATTTGTTGATTCAAAAGGAGAGTCAGAGGGAATCACGTCACAAATGAATGCTTTTGTTGGTTCCACCTCTGCTAATGTTTCCTTTAATGTTGATAGACCCAAAGGGAATCAAAACTTGTAATGCTCTCATTGTCATAAGAAGGGGCATAACATAAAAAGGTGTTATGCCAGAGGTTGTGGCTTTTGTAAGATAAATGGTCATGCAAAAGATAATTGTTTCAAGTATAGGTAGTTTTTGAAAGCCAAATGATCAAATGCTAAGGCTAATACAACTTCTACTGACAATGGGGACTTCGGTTCTAATATTCCTAAACATTTGGCTATTGATGTTTGTGTAAGTTCTGGTGTACAAAACTTGTTACACTTACACGAGAAAATTTTGAAAGGTTGCTGCAAAACATGGGACATGCAGGCAACACTATCACAGTTGCAGGTGTTATTGCCCCCAGTGACAACCGTGTGAACACTACTGGTATATTTTCTAAATGATCATAATATTGGGATTTTAGATACGGGATAAACGAACCACATTACCAACAGAAATGAGTGGTTATGTGGGAAAAAGGTTACTACTAGAACTAAAGTTCAACTTCCTAATGGAGAATATACAAAAGTAGACTGTGTTGGAAATCTGGATTTTTTACATGATGGGGAGTTGCAGAACGTGTTATATCTTTGGATTTTTATTCATAATTTGTTCTCAGTTTGAAAACTTACTAAGGAATTAAATTGTTCTGAAACATTTTATCCTAAGTATGCTATCCTGCAGGACCTCTTAAATGGGAAGGTCTTGGGGACTAGCAGTGAGGACTTAGGACTGTATTTTGGACCTAAGTCACATTTTGGACCTACAATGTTTTCTTCTGTTGCTGAAAATATTATGTTGTGGCATAGGAGTTTCAGTCACGCTTCATTGAAAGCTTTAGAACATGTTGGTTCCTTGAGTTTACCATAGAATAAAATGTTGGATTTAGGATATTGTCATGTTTTCCCTCAAGCCAAGATAATAAGAAATGCTTTTCCTATTTATGAGTCAATAGCAGATTATGCAGTTGATATTATGCATGCGGATGTTTGGGGACGTTATCAAGATGGTACCCATGATGATAAGCATTATTTCTTAACTTTGGTGGATGATTTTTCACGAGTAATATGGATCCATTTGATGCAATTAAAATCAGATGTATTCAAAATTCTGAAATTTTTTATCAGCAAGATTGAAACTCAATTTTAAAAAGGAATAAAATGGTCCAAGAGTGAGAATAGAAAAAAGTTATTTAATGAACACATGAACAAACCTTTTCAAGATAAAGGTACCAAAGTAGTTATCCATATACTCCCCAACAGAATGGGAGAGCAGAAAGAAAACATAAGCACTTGTTGGAAGTAACTAGATATTTAAAAGTAAAGGCTTCTATACTGAACTTCTTTTGAGTAGAGTGTGTTCTAACAACTTGTTACTTAATAAATATGATGCCCTCTAAGATATTGGGAGAAAAAACCCATCTAGGAGTGTTGAATGCAAACGAGTCTAAGGGTAGTCATTTGCATAATTTTAGTTGTTTGTGTTATGCCAAGAGTATGATGGTAGCTGACAAGCTGGCCTCCAGAGCTATTTCATCCAGTATGATGGGATACTCTGAGACTAAAAAGGGTTATCGGTTATATGATTTAAATGAAAAATATTTTTTATAAGTAGAGATGTTCAGCTCAATTAAAAAGTGTTTCCTTTTAAGAATGGCAAGCTTGACCAGTTGCCCATATTCCTTGAGCCCTGCATCGAGTCTGACTCCGGTGATGGTTCCAGCCTTGAATGGTCTTAGGTTGAGGAGAACATAAACGATGCATTTATAACTAACAATGACGAGTCTCAACAGAGACCTGATGGAGAAACTCCAAATGATGAGTCAATAATTGACTCTGATGGAGAAGATGATCGTCTTGTTCATGGTCCCCTTGTGCCAACCACAAGTAGATAAGGGAGGAAAGTTAAACATCCAATCAGGATGAAAGATCATCATGTTTCTAATGTGTCCCATTGTCATTATATTGATAATTTTATTTCGTATGGTGGGCTATCTGACAAATATCAGTGCTATTTGAGTTCAGTTTCCGAGTTGATTGAAGCTGATAATTTCTATGACGTTGTGAAAGACAGGGCCTTGGTGCAGGCAATGGAAGAAGAGATTCAGTCCTTTGAGGAAAATCAGACCTGGGATTTGGTACCACTTTCGAAGGGCAAGTCTATTATTGGTTGTATGTGAGCGTATAAGCTTAAATATAAATCTGATGGAAGCGTAAGTAGATATAAGACCAGGTTAGTTGTGGAACGATAAAATCAGAAATATGGAATATATTATTTTGACACTTTTTCGCATGTTGCTAAGATGAACACAATCCGAACATTTTTGGTATAAGCCTCAATTTTTAAATGGTCCCTTTATCAAATGAATGTTTATAATGCCTTTTTATAAGGGAATCTAGATGAGAAGGTTTATATGCAAATACCTAATGGTTTCGGTAAAAAGGAAAATAATCTGGTTTGTAAACTAAGAAAGACACTTTATGGGCTGAAACAAGCGAGTAGGCAGTGGAACATCAAAATGTGTACCTCTCTTGTTAAAGCTGGTTATGTTCAGTCTATACTTGACTATTATTTGTTTGCAAAGCATGATAAGGATCAAATTGTAGTACTGCTTGTATACGTGGATGATTTGCTTATATCGAGAAATAGTGAAAAACTGGTTACCGAATTGAAACATGTGTTAGGATCAAGTTTTAAAATGAAGGATTTAGGTGAATTTAGGTATTTCCTATGCATTGAGATTGCCAATTCTGAAAAGGGCCTTGTTAGAGGTCAAAGAAATTACGCAATTGAGTTAATTTCTAGTGTTGGACTTTTGGGTGGAAAAAAAACAAGAACTCTTATGCAGGTAAAAATGAAACTTACATGTAGGAAATATGATGAACACCTCCATGTAAATACAGAAGATGCACCCCTAGATGATGTATCTCTATAAAGGAGACTAATAGGGAAACTGTTGTACATGTCCATCACTAGGCCATATATATCATATGTTATGCAAAAGTTGAGTCAATATATGCAGGATCAAAAGGATTCACATCTGGCAGACGCATTGAGGGTGATCATGTATGTTAAAAGGGAGTTAGGTAAATGAATTTTGCTGTCATCTGATTTTGAAACAGGGTTAATTGGGTACTGTGATTCAGGCTGTGCAAGTTGCATTGAATCAAGAAAGTCGGTAACTGTATTTTGTGTTTTATTATGAAAATCACTAATTTTTTGGAAAGTTAAAAAACAAAATACAGTTTCTAAATCGGTGACTAAGTCTGAATATCGAAGCATGAGTTCTTGTTTGACTGAAATAATCTGGCTTAGAAGTTTATTGGCTCAATTAGGATGGACTAAGCATAGTCCAGTTGTTTTACGTTGTGATAAAAACGTTGCTATACAGATTGTTAATCATCCGTTTTTTCGTGAAAAGACAAAACACATTGAGATAGACTGTCATTATGTTAGGGAAAACTTACTTGAAAACATTGTGCAAGTTCGGCATGTTAAGACAGGTAATCAGGTACCTGATCTCTTTACCAAGGCTCTTGGAAGTTTTCAGCATTATCTGTTGTATGGTAAGCTTGGTATGAAGAACTTGTCCGTTGGTCAGGAGAAGACACGTCAATAATTTCCAGATTGAAGGGGAGTGTTGATGATGCAATCTGGAATGTTATTATAGTTGTATTTGTCATGTTTATAAATAATAGGGACAATATTTCGTTTATTGTAAATGATAGGATATTTAGTTTTGTTTCCTTAGTTTTTAGGTTGTAATTAACATTTTCCCCGGTTGGGATTTCATATTTAAAGGGTGACAGAAGTCCAGATGAAGGAACGCTTCTCTATGATCCTCGCGTATGTGCCTCTTCTTCTCCACTTCGTGTCTGTTCGCTTTCTAGGGTTTCTGTGGAAATTCTTAGTTTGACAATTAGGAATAAGTAATATGCCTCGATGACTCGGGATATAAGTCACTTAATAAGTACTGTTAACTCTCTTTTAAAAATACAAAATACATATGGATATGAAATAGCAATTCAATAGAAAATGATACATTTATCTTTTAAGAAAATCACACAAAATTGAAATGAGTAGGGTTGGGCAAAAAAAATAAGTCTGGCCTCGTGAACGTACCGATTCACAAAACAAACAGTTTTTCAGTAAAAATATGGAGTGATTCTGATGGACCATAAAAAATCAATTCACATATGGTAAATCGAACTACTTTTTGAACCGGTTCTAATATAATATTAATAAAATATTAGTTAAACACTAAAATCTAAATCAGACTTGGGGTCAGGAAGCCACAGGGGTCGTGCGGCCCTCCGGGCTTCGACATTGGGCCAGAGTTTGTCCCTTTCTCAGATCAACCACCTTCTAATTTCGAAGCGTAGAATTCGTGTTACGTTCTGAAACTCCAGATGCTCATCAAGTACCCAGGCTGGAGCTCGGTCTCTCACAACAGTAGGACATGCATAGAGAGGGCGCTGAAGAGAGTTCACCGAAGATGGAGATTCACACAAGGGTAGTAACGCTTATTAGAGTCCTGCCGACGACCACCGTCAATATGAGTAACGAGAAGCCGTAGGGTTTATGAGCTTCGATTGTATCAAAATTCAAGAACAAAAACTTGCAAACTTCTCCTTAATCTTAATCAAATATCAAATTGCCTCCTCCTTCGAAAACTTCACGAGAAGCTTAATCAAATATCAAATGTATTATTATTATATATATTTTTTAATAAAGTGGTTCGGTCGAATCGGTTCAGATAACGTTAGTAAATTGGCCAAACTTTGAATCAATTCTCTTGAAGGGGTCGAACTGTACGTTGCCTAAAATGTGGTAAAGATACGATTATGACTCGGTTCATCCCCGATATGGTTCTTAACCGGTTCGAACCCAAAACGATTCATACCCAGACCTAATAAGGAGGGGAACAAAAACTGAAATTTATCGACGTAGGTCAATTGAATGAGATTCAAGTCGACACGTAATGAAGTCAACCGACTCACTTGGATGATAATGTGGAATCAAAATGGTGGAGTCGACTACCCTAATTAAGGTAAATTTATTTTTCTTTTTTGTGCATTTTTTTAACTATTAAATGTTTAGATGAATAAGTACAAACATTTACATCTACTTTAAGACCTTTAGAAGAGGTTTCTGGCAACTGAAATGAGATTAAACATTTTCTTAAATATCAAGCACATTCAAAACGATCCAAATAGTGATATTGGTCGTCCCAAAGATATAAATTTGTTAAGTGTTCTAAAAAATAGCTCAAGCGTCAAGCGTGATTAGGAAGCAGTTAACGCCATCTAAAGTGAGTGCTCTCGAAGGAAGTCATGCACTATTTCTCTCGTAAGAATATGACTTGGTGAAGTTTTAATGTTGGTTAGTTGTCAAAAAAAAAAAGAAGTTTTAATGTTGGTCCAGACCCAAAATTTGGAATTATTCGCCCAAATCCAATATTTGGGCCCAATTTGATGTTGAATAGGAATTGAAATTCAGCGTATTATTATCTATGTACCACACGGGCAAAATCTTGCTAATTTAATTGGTATATATTGTGTTATGCTTCATTCTAGTGTAATAACTTGCTAATAAAGAGTCTCCTTCGCGGACCCATGGGGTGTAGATTGATCCAATGGGCACTCTTCGGTTCGGATCGACCCATGTATGCGGACACGATTGTTATTCCGGAAAAACATGAGTGTTGCGTTTGTGTGAGTTGGGTTTCTCTTTTTTTAATGTAGGGAAATAAATATTTCAGACTGTGGAATATGTATGTTTGAATTATTTTGCCATTGTATAATAAATTCTATCAGTTTTACAAATTAATTAGGGTGAAATTAGTGTCCTAATTAATTAGTTGTTGGTGAAAAAACCTATAAATAGGGTATGCATCTTCACCATTTGGACAACTATCAAATCCTTAATTTACTTTATAAAGTTTCTCTGAGTTAGGTTATTTCGAGTCTTTGTTCGAATTTTGGTCCAAGTCCAAGTTCAGGTATTGTTAAGTTCGGTTAAGGAAAAAACTGTGTTTGTTTCGCCTTAACGACACTGTTTTATCCTAGGAGGTAATAGTCCTAATTTTTCTCTGACACGAACCAACTACAGTGAGGGTGGCGAAATTGTCTTAAGGAGACCGTGTTTTTTTGCGGGACTCTGTATTTTTAACAAAGTTCATTTGATGAGAGCAAATTTGTCATTTTATCAAGTTGCATGTTATTCTACATTTTATGCACTTTTTAATACGAAATTATTATTAAATTACAATTTTAATTCTCCTATATTATTAGCAGCTAATTCCATTTGAAGTAAACAAAATAGGGTTGATCCACTTACATTAGTTAAGCATCTTTCTCATGTATATATATATATATATGATAATATATTCAATGGTTACACATATTTGACCAGGGTGACTAATTGGTTAATCATCGTATTTTTTGCGTGACTAAATGGTCATGTATCTTTTAGCATGTGACTAATTGGTTACTCCGTCACTGAACCGTTAAATTTTTCCGTCAGTTTGGCATGTGCCAAACAAGTAACAGTTGTTAGTTTATTTGATGAAAGACGAAATTACCTAGTTGCACTTTCATTACCTTTCTTTACTCTCCCCCAAATATTTGTCAAACCCTAGAGGCATCACGCTTGCAAAAATATGTGTTTTGCAGCTAAGATGGGTTGATCTGTAATTACTTTCTCGACCTTATTTGATGTGGGATTCTGCTAAGCTCTAGCCATGGAGGAGGCAGCAAAGCTTCCACCTGAAGGAATTTTAAAAGTTTTGTAATGCCACATGGCAATTGACATCGTTCTCAATATATTTTCACGTGGAATTCTTGAACAATTGAAATCGATATGGTTCGAGTAGTAAATATTCAAATAATTTCTTGGGGAATATTGTATTATAGCCAAATAGTTCTGCTGAAATTTTAAAAAAACCCATAGAAATACAATAACAGAGGCTTTCAAGTGTGTCTCCAGCTTTATTGCAGCTTTTCGATCTCGACAGTCTCCAGCTCTATAGCAGCAAAAAATTACGAATTTTTTTTTTCAGCTGGAAGCTACCACATCTGCATGATTCCAACACTGTATATGCTGACCGCGAAGAATCTTTGAATATTCGACGCAACGACGTCACTAATCGCGGAAGAATCATATATGATTACAATACTAATTCCCGACAGCAACCACACTTAAGAATCATGATTCGAACCCAGAATCACGAAGGAGGTGTGGAAGGGAGCAATGGAAGGAAGTGAGCTTCTTCGTGTTAGATATTTTGGTGAAACTGTATTGACTAGTTGACCAATATGATCATAATATTTCATTAAATAAGTCAGGAGGGTGCGGAGTGCACACTTGTGTAAGTATATTATGATTCACAGTATCGGAACGTCATCAGTTGCTTAGGGGCGAGCAATGGGGGTCAAACGGGGCAACACCCCCTTTGCAAGGGTCCGGGGGCAGAGCCTCTTTATAAATTTGAATTATTTGAATTAATGAGTTAATGTTTACCACAAAATTCCCGGGTTTTGGACACTTGCTTTGGAGCCAATTTTCAACCAAAGTGGTGCAATAACTTTGGCGCCAAGTTTCCTTTGCTTGGAATTTTTTTTTTAATGATAAAGTTACTATTCTAAAAATTCTTTAGAAATTAGAATTTTTTGAATTAATGAATTAATTTTCTCAAAAGATGACGAATGGAGAATCTGTTAGGGATATGACAAGCAAGTTTGCGAAATTGGATAAGTTCGAAGGCAATGATTTTTGAAGATGGCAGAAGAAGATGCACTTCCTTTTAACAACACCAAAGGTTGTGTACGTGTTAGGTACTTCTATGTCGGAAGTGTTCGAGAATGAAACGATGGAAAATACTAGAAGGCGATGCAAATGGGAGAACAGTCACTACATTTGTCGTGGTCACATCCTGAAGGGTATGTCTGATTCTCTATTTGATATATACCAAAATGTAGAGTCTACAAAAGAGTTGTGGTATTCCCCTGAGTTCAAGTACATGGTCGAAGTTGCTTCAAGCAAGAATTTTCTGGTTAGTAATTTTAATAATTACAAGATGGTTGATACTAGACCGGTCATGGAACAGTACAACGAACTGTTAAGGATTCTGGACAGTTTGCTCAACATAACATGAAGATGGATGAATCCATCTCGGTTTCTAGTCTTATAGACAAACTACCACCATCATGGAAAGATTTCAAACATACCCTGAAACACAATAAGGGAGAGATGTCTCTTGTTCAACTTTGAAGTCACTTCAGGTCAGATTATGATACAAAAGTATAATTCATGTCAGAATTATGTATCATTAATATCTGAGGCATTTTAAGTGAAGGATGATCATGTTGCGTGGTGGATTGATTCAGGAGAAACAATTCATGTGTGTAAAGAGATTCGTTCGTTCAAAGACTTTCAACCAATTGAAGATGGATATGTTTTAAATATGGGAAATGTTGCGACTGAACCAATCAAAGGACTGAGAAATGTTAATCTTGTCTTTACGTCTGGAAAATGTATGTCTTTAAACAATGTATTCTATGTTCCCGGGATTGGAAAAAATCTCTTATTTGGGGTTGTCCTAAATAATTGTGGTTATAAATAGGTGTATGAATGTGACAAGTATATCTTGTCGAAACATGGTAGTTTTGTATGTTTTGGTTATTTATGTAATCGTATGTTTATGTTGATTGTTAAGGTTTCGATCAACAATAAATATGCTTGTATGACTTCTATTAGTACTAGCAATAATGTGAATAAATCATGTTTATGGCTTACTAGACTAGGACATGTACATTCTAAAATAATAAAATATATGTATAAAATGACTCTCATACCTGCTATTTATGTAAACAATGAGAAATGTAAAACTTGCATGATAACTAAGATAACCAGAAAACCTTTCAAGGATGTAAATAGAGTATCCAAAGTATTGGAACTGATACATAGCAATTTATGTGATTTTCATGCTACTCCTTCAGTAGAAAATAAAAAGATTGTCATTACTTTTATTGATGATGCTTCTAGATATTGCTATGTTTATTTGTTGCATGCTAATGTTGAAGCTCTTGATAAATTTAAAATTTATAAAGAAGAAGTTGAGCTACATCAAAGTTATTTGATTAAATATTTACGTACTAATAGAGAATGTGAGTATTATGATCCAATATATTTTCAATATACTGTTATAATACATCAAACTACACCTCCTTATACACCACAACAAAATGGTGTAGCAGAAAGAAAGAATATGACTTTGAAAGAGATGGTTAATTCCATGTTATCCTATTCAAGTTTAAGTGAAGGTTTTTGGGGTGAAGCTATGTTAACAACCTGTTATTTATTGAACAGGATTCCTAATAAAAGGAATAAGATATCCCCATATGAACTGTGGTATAAAAAATCACCAGACTTAAGTTTTCTACGAGTTTGGGGATGTAGAGCAATTGTAAGGCTGACTGAACCCAAAAGCACACATTTGGGTGAAAGAGGTATAGATTGTATCTTCATTGGGTATGCTGAGCAATCCTATGCATATAAGTTCTATGTATTAAAATCTAATGACCATGTGTCTGACGTAAACATAGTTATTGAATCAAGAGATGCGAACTTTGATGAGGATATATTTACATCTATTCCTAGAATAAAACACATGATTCAGAATTCTTTAAGTTCAGATGCTTCTGGTGGTATTGTTTTTGTACCTAGAACGACTGAACCAAGGAGAAGCACTAGAGCTAGAAAAGCCAAATCTTTTGGATCTGATTTTCAACTTTATTTGGTTGAACGGTCAATAGATGATATTGGGTATCAGTATCAATAGTGTTTTATAATTGAAGAATATCCAAGAACATTTAGTGAAGCTATTGCCTCAAGGGATGTAGCATTCTTGAAAGAAGCTATCCATGATCATACATGGGAATTGACTGATCTTCCTCCTGGCTGTAAAGCTTTGGGAAATAGATGGATCTTCAAAATAAAACTAAAAGTGGATTGTATCATATATAAGTATAAAGCAAGATTGGTTATCCAAGGCTTCAGACAAAAGGAAGGGATTGATTACTTTGGTACTTATGCTCCTGTTGCTAGGACCTCCACTATTAGGTTATTAATAGCACTTGCAGCTATGCATAACCTTGTAATTCATCAAATGGATGTGAAAACTGCATTCTTGAATGGTGATTTGGATGAGGAGATTTATATGTAACAACCAAAAGGGTTTATTATGCCTAGGTATGAAAACAAGGTGTGCAAGTTGAAGAAATCATTGTATGGTCTTAAACAATCACCAAAACAATGGCATCAAAAATTTGATGATGTGATATTGTCTAATGGTTTTCTTCTTAACCAAGCAGACAAGTGTGTATATAACAATTTTGATACTTCTGGTAAAGGAGTTATCATTTGTTTATATGTAGATGACATGTTCATTTTTTATACTCACCAAAATCAAGTTGATAAACCCAAGAAATTCTTGTCATCTAGTTTTGACATGCAGGATTTGCGGGAGACTGGGGTGATTCTTGGTATAAAGATCAAGCGAAAAAAACAATGGTAATTCAATCTCTCAATCTCTTTATATTGAGAAGATTCTGAATAAATTTAATTTTAAATATTGTTCTTCAGTTAGCACTCCTATAGATCCTAGTCTTAAGCTTCTACCTAATAAAGGTATCGCAGTATCTCAACTTGAATACTCAAGAGCTATTGGTTGTCTTATGTATGCAATGATTAGCACTAAGCCAGATATTGCATATGTTGTTGGAAAACTTAGTAGATATACTAGTTCACATCATTGGCAAGCCTTAAATCGAGTCTTCAAGTACTTGAAAGGAACCATGGATTATCGTTTGACTTATACTGGATTCCCTTTGGTTCTTGAATTTTATTCAGATGCAAGTTGGATTTCCAATGTGGAAGATCATTCTTCTACAAGTGAATGGGTATTCTTTCTCGGGGGAAGTGTTATCTCCTGGGCATCAAAGAAACAAAGTTGCATTACCAACTCAACAATGGAGTCTGAGTTTGTGGCATTAGCATCAACTGGTAAAGAAGCCGAGTGGCTAAGAAATCTGATTTATGAAATTCCATTATGGCCAAAACCGATATCTTCTATATCTATCAGATGTGATAGTGAATCTGCCTTGGCTAATGCATATAGACAAGTGTAGAAAGGCAAGTGTAGACACTTAGGTGTCAGACATAGCATGATTCACGAGCTCATCATGCATGGTGTTATATTAGTGGAGTTTATAAAAACTCAACATAATTTAGCCGATCATCTTACCAAAAGGTTAAGAAGAGATCTTGTGCACAAATCGGCTATGGGGATTATATTAAATTCCATTCGAAATCTCTCATGTGGAGATACCCAATTCCCACCTAATATGACATTAGGTGTTGAATTGAATGTGGAAATCTCAACATCTAGAGATTGAAACACATTGGTTATATCATCCCAAGGTATGTGTTCACACCTGCAAGTAGAGGAGGTTGAAGTTTAACTTCTTAATAGTTCTTTTGAAAAATTGTATATGCAGGTGCAAGAGTAAAAGAGCTACCTATATGAACATGAAGTTTAACCGCTTCAAGAAGCTAGGACTTGGCTTTAATATGTTTATGAAGGATTAGGACACAAGGTTAATAAAAGATAGTGTTAAGTAAGAACATTTGAGAATGTTAATTTATGTGTATATTATCTTCGTGTATTCACAATGAATAGCAAAGGTTCAATCCATAGTGACGCCTTGATATTCGAATATTTGAAATGTGTAATACACTAAGATGAAATTCAATCGTTATGATATTTCATTTATGCATAAGTTTGTTGTGCTGTTTGTTGTGCTCTTGTTTTAGATAATCAAGGATTACACTAAAATGTGGGAGGATTGTTAGATATTTTAGTATAATTGGATTGACTAGTTGACCAATATGATCATAATATTTCATTAAACAAGTCAGGAGGGTGTGAAGTGCACACTTGTTTAAGTATATTATGATTCATCGGAACTTCATCGGTTGCTTAGGGGCGAGCAATGGTGGGTCAAAGGGGGGGCCCTTTGCAAGGAAAATAGATTTTAAAAAAATGGCCGAAAAATAGATATTATCAATTACATTGAAAACATGGTTAAGCATATTGTTTGGTTTTGTATTTAAATAATTTAAATTCCTCCGCCTACCACAAGTGATAAGACACCTCTATTTACTGTTTGAGTGATTATTAGGGAAGCAAAGAATATCTTTCTTGCCCAAAAACTTTGTTTTGACTTGTACATGATTTATTAAAGATGCTGGTTTCGGTAAGATAGATGGTAATTAAGATGCAGAACATGTATATTTTGATTAGATATGTTAGCAGTTTGAGCTAGCTAGCTGTTGAACAACTGGCTCAGACATTCATTAGCTATTTTGCACAACATTATTGACATTATTATTAAATGGACTGACCCACCATTTCAGAATTATGTCACCTCACACTACTTTATCTAACCAATGGAATCATCTTGAAAGATTATAAAAGCCAGTTTTGTTTTAGTGAAAAAGAAGCACACTACGAAATACACTGAAAAGTGAATATGAAAAAAGAAACACTGTTGTATGAGTGAGATGGAGTTTACATTAACCCACTCTCTCCAACCCTAACACCTAGTACGAGATTCTCATCCGGGAACTCTTGATAGGTGAGGATTACACCCGTAAATATTGTTAGATACTAGGCCAAACACTAATGTTCACATATTTATACTGAAAAATAATAGCAAGCATTCAAATAGAAAGTAAGTACTTGGACAAAAAACAACTGTATTAGGTAATGTTCTTCAATTCTCGCCTAGCTCGAGCGAGTGTCAAGAGGACTTAGGTCATTCTTTTCAACATAATGCATAATTTTGTCCTTTTTTTTTGTCGAAAAACTGCTTTACTTGAAGAAATAAATCGTCGTTGTTGGGTATTAATAGTGACAGCCCAGTAAGAAAAATGTCTCTAAGACCCAATAACCCTGGAGGGGATAAACTCAAGTTATTCGAACTGGACCGGCCTATGTCAAAGTCAATTTGGCCCACCATAGAGTGACCCAAGATCGAGCCCAGGCTGATATGGACGCCAAGGCTCCATAGCTGGTCGCCATTCTTCATCAAGTCGCGACCTCCTACTGCTGGGCATGAGAGTGCTCGCCCCGAAGAGAGCCTAGCCTCTCTCCTATGGTCCCACCAACCTTTAATAAGGAAGTTGCCACGATATCCCGCATATATCGGACACATATTCACTAAGGATTAGATATGATAACTGCAATATCTTGTCGTAACTGCAATATCTACTATCCAAATCTTCAACAACACAATATTCACAAAGATATACGGTTATCTTATACGGTTTGGTCTCTCCTACTCTATAAATACATTTACTTTACATATATTCATTACGTTTTGAGCTATATACACACACATATACTCATTTAAGCCTCGGAGAGGGACCCAGAGACACCCCCTCTGTTGCGATCCCGTACTTGCAGGTTCACCGGAGCTAAGGCGAAAGCACTGTTCAACTGTCACCTGACATTCAATTCACTGCCAGATCAGCAACCGGAAGTTTACGATCCAACATTTGGCGCCGTCTGTGGGAATCGAGTAATACAGTCATGAGAACTCGATCGCAAAAAAATCGTAGAAACCAGACTCACGAGCAGCCCTCGGACAGCTCTGATTCCACCGCGGCTTCGCCGCTTCATCAAGAACCTGCCAGTCAGGCAGCACCCGATGTCGTCCCCCTGAGGACGGCTCGAGAACATGTCGGTAATTCCAGACCGACTCCTGCTCCCAACCATACCGAGACTCCAGCACCGCAAACCGTCCACATTGCCGGGGAAAACATCCAGTTAACCCCGGAGATGATATTATTGCTGGAGGCCATCCTAGGACAGGCTCGCCGACAAGCCCCTGATCCCCAAGGAAACACTCGCCCCGCTACCACAGGACCCTTGCCGACTGAAACTGTGAATCCTGGCCCCACAGCTCCCCAGGAGGATCAGGAGATGACATCGGGACACCAGTCCCTGACCTCGGCATCCACTGAACCGCTGGCGGCTACTTAATCCACCAATCCGTCTGGTCCCTTGTCGACTTCGCCAAAGAATTGCACCCTGGACCAGGTGGACGACCTCATCAACAGGAGGCTCCAGGAAAGGCGACTGACACTCGCAGCTCCCTTCAAGGAGCGATCTGCTCATCCCTTCTCCGACGATCTCGTCGCCATCAAAATCCTGAAAGGCGTAGTCGCCCGGGCTATACCTGAATACATTGGTGGAGGAGACCCCACCATACATGGAAACAAGCATGACGCCTCTCTTCTAGGTAAGTCAAATGATCCCAATCACTTGGCTTTGTTACTTCCGTCAACTCTTTCGGGTTCGGCTTCGTCCTGGTTCTTCGGCCTTCCTGCAGGATCTATAGGGACTTGGGCAGAGTTAAGAAGCAAGTTCCTGGAGAGGTATATGGGCGAGCGCGAACTGATGAAAAGCGTGGTCGCTCTGGACGCGGTCAAGCAGCAGCCTAGAGAGTGGCTGGCCGATTTTTATGGACGTTTCCATCAAAACGTCACGGAGATAGATCGTCGAGTCTCATATGGGGAGATCATTCGAGATTTCTATCGAGGATTGGATGTGGCCAACAACGCCTCTAGAAAGCTGTGCAACAGCTATCATGTACAGGAAATTGAGACCTTGGAAGAACTGGCGGCCAGGGCGAAAGGTTTCGAGAAGCTGAATCAGGAGGGAATGCTGAAGGAATTTGTGGCAGGGTGTGATAGGAGTCGAACGCCACCCAGGAGAAATAGTTCGTCAGCTCCTGCTGAACAAACTGATCCATCTCAGAACAAGAGAAGGGTAAATCTGATTGTGGGCGGATTCGGCGCAGGTGGCGAGGGTCACATGCAAGGGAAGTCTATGCGACTCAGATTTCTACAGCGGTCCAGCTGGGAAAGCGACCCCGACCTGAGGAGAACATTGTCATCTCATTCTCTGAAGATGATTTGGCACATGTCACCCCCCCCACACAATGACGCTCTGGTTATCACGGCTGATATCGACGGCTGTGACATGATGAGGATTCTGATTGACGGAGGGAGCTTGACAGATATTTTGTTTCTGGACGCCTTTGAGAAGATGGGAAAATCGAAACGCGACCTGAAGAGGGTCAATTTTCCATTGATCGGGTTTGCTGGGAGAACGACTTATCCACTGGGGGCAATAACCATGCCAGTGATTTTGTGCGAGGGATGGAAAAGCATCAAGGTACCGGTCACCTTCCTGGTGGTCGACTCACCTACGTCTTACAACGCCATCCTGGGGAGGACCACAATCAACCCCAACAAGATTGTGGCCTCCAAAGTCCATCAGAAGATGAAGTTCCCCACGCCCAACGGGATTGGAGAAGTACTGGGCGACCAACCTTACTCGCGACAATGCTATGTGAACTGCCTGCGCAGGAAGAACCAAAGGGAGGTCCTCGCCATCGAAACAGAGGCTGACCCTCGCGAGGATTTGGCTCGACCAACGCCTATGGAAGAGTTGGAAGAAGTAGAGGTCGATGGCCCAGATAAAAAAGTACGTATTGGGACCACCTTGAAAGATGATCAGAAGCAGGCCACGACTGCCCTCCTCAGGGAATTCAAGGAGCTCTTCGCCTGGCAGCCGAGCGACATACCAGGTATCAGTACACACATCATCTCTCATGAGCTCAGGATAGACCCTTCTATCAAGTCGATCGCTCAGAAAAGAAGATCGTTCGGGACAGACAAGCGCCTGGCGATCAGATAGGAAGTTGGCAGGCTGATTAAAGCTCACTTTGTCAGAGAGGTGAGATTCCAGAGCTGGGTCGCCAACCCAGTTTTGGTCAAGAAATCAAACGGCAAGTGGAGGATGTATGTCGACTTCCGCGATCTGAACAAAGCTTGCCCTAAAGACTCCTATCCTCTTCCCAGGATTGATCGGTTGGTCGATGAAACCTCTGGTCACGAGATGTTGAGCTTCATGGACGCGTATTCCGGCTACAACCAGATTCGGATGCACCCAGATGATGAGGCCCATACCGATTTATATGCAGACGAGGACATTCTTTGTTACAAGGTGATGCCCTTCGGTCTAATCAATGCCGGAGCTACTTATCAGCGGATGGTGAACCGCCTGTTCCAAGACATGCTGGGGAGAAACATGGAGGCATATGTGGATGATATGCTCGTCAAAACCATCAAGGGAAATCCTCACACAACAGACCTTCGTGAAGCCTTCGAGTGCATGAGAAGGCACAACGTTCGCCTGAACCCTGCAAAGTGCGCCTTCAGGGTCAAATCTGGTAAATTCTTGGGATTCATGGTCAGCGAACGAGGTATCGAGGCGAACCCGAAAAAGCTCAAAGCCATAGAAGAGATGAAGTCACCAACATTCCATAAGGAAGTTCAATGCGTGAATGGTCGCCTAGCTGCTCTCAATCGCTTCCTCTCTAGGGCGAGTAACAGGTCCCTCCCGTTCTTCAAAACTCTAAGGACCAACCGCAAGTTCGAGTGGACGCCAGACTGCAAGGAGGCATTCCAATCCTTGAAGCAGCACATCCAAACACTTCCAGCTCTGGAAAAGCCCATTCCAGGCGAGCAACTCCTCTTGTACCTAAGCATCAGTGACGTGGCAGCCAGTGCCGTTTTAATAAGGGAGGAAAATAATGTTCAGAGTCCAGTGTATTTTATTATCAAAATGTTTAATTCGACGGAAATAAAATATGTCCAGATTGAGAAGTATCTCTATGCCTTAGTTATTGCTGCTCGAAAGCTGATACCTTATTTTCACGCGCAAGACATCACGGTCCTCACCAATCAACATCTCAAAAACTTCCTGATGAAACCAGATTCTTCAGGAAGAATGGTCAAGTGGGCGATCGAGCTCAGCGAGTTCAAGATCAAATTTGCGCCGAAAACGGCCATCAAAGGTCAAGCACTAGCTGATTTATTTGTAGAAAGCACGAGTAATGGTCAAACGGAAGCAGATAATAGGCCAAATCCGTCAGCAGACAAGAATAAGATCTGGGAGCTTTATACAGATGGATCTTCCTCAAGAGAAGGCTCAGGGCAGGTTTAACTCTTATTTCTCCTGAGGGCGAGCCTTTGAAGTATGCGATCGCCCTAACGTTTCAGGCAACCAATAACGAAGCAGAACATGAGGCTCTTATTACTGGACTCAGACTGGCAAAAGGAATGGGCATCTCTGCGCTTTAGGTAAAAAGTGACTCAAACTTATTGTCAATCAGGTCAATGACACTTACGAGGCAAGGGGGAAAAGATGAAGAAGTACCTCAGCATCGCCAAGAAACTCGTCGCAGAAATTCCAAATTTTGCGATTGAGTCTATTCCTCGCCAAGAGAACCAGATGGCAGACTCTTTAAGTAAGCTGGCATTTGGAGGAACCACATTTCAAGACATGCAATTCCTAGAAAAAGCCTTATGTTCAGTTCTTGATAACAGAGCAGAAGGCTTCAACATTCAAGGATAGGTCACATGGATGACTCCGTTCCAGAATTTCTTAAAAGAGGGGATTCTCCAGAAGACGAAGGCGAATCTACGAGAATAAGACGACTTTCAGCCAGTTACTTGATTATAGATGGAGAACTTTACAGGCGAGGCTACTCGACTCCTTACCTAAGGTGTGTTGCTCATCCAGAAACAGAAAGAGTTCTTCGAGAATCTTATGAAGGGGTCGCAGCATGCCACGAAGGTGCACGGTCATTAACAAGAAAGATCTTCAGGCTGGGATACTACTGGCCAACTTTGGGAAACGATGCGGCTGAATTAACGCAGTGGTGCGAGACTTGCCAGCAATTTGCTTCGCGATCAGGTCGAACGCCAACCCTATTGTCCCCAATGGCAGGTGACTGGCGTTTTGCTCAACGGGGGATGGATATATTGGGTCCTTTTCCTATTAGTACTGGTCAACGCACTCACATCATAGTGGCGATCGACTACTTCTCAAAGTGGATAGAGGCGAAAGCTTTGGCTCCTACAACGGAATTCCAAGTCATCAAGTTCCTGAATATCAACATATTTTCCAGGTTTGGTATTCCTAAAAGACTTATCAGTGATAATGGTCCGCAATTCATAGGAAAAGAGCTCAAATGTCTCTGTGGAGAATACCATGTCGACCATCGTTTTAGCTCAGTGCATCATCCTCAAACGAATGGGCAAGCTGAAGCAACCAACAAGGTTGATTTAGCAGGACTCAAGAAAAGGGTTCGAGCATTCAAAGGAAATTGGGCAGAAGAATTTGAAAACGTATTATGGGCTATCAGGACAACGCCTAAGACAAACACTGGAGAAACACCCTTCAGTTTATTTTACGGATCAGAAGCAGTGGCACCCGCCGAAATAGCAGTACCTTCCCACAGAATCCTACACTTTAACACTGAAGCAAACGAAGTCGAACGCAGGACTGACCTTGACCTGGCAGAGGAAATGAGGTGGCAATCAGAAAAAAACACAAGCAAAAATGCGTCTGGCAACCGCTCGGTACTTCAACAGAAAAGTCAGCGCTCGCCAACTTTTTGTGGGGGAGATGGTTATGAGAAGGAATGAATTTACAAGACTGGACAGTCAGAATAAGATTTCAGCTAAGTGGGAAGGACCATACAAGGTAGTAGAGATCGCCGCCCCAGGATCTTACTATTTCGAAACCACTGAAGGAGAAAGGTTACCCCGTCCATTCAATTCTGAACATTTAAGGAGATTTCATACGTAGCTTGTAATCAAAATTTTATGTCATTAAAAGCAAGTCATTGCTTCATAAAGCATGGCCACTCGAATCAAATCGAAGAAAAAGACATGACACCAAGAGTCAGGCGAAGACCTGATGACCGAATCAGGCATTGACGCGATATCAAATTTGGGCGAAAGCTCTGACGCCAAAGTCAGGTCAAAAGCCCTGACGCTAAAGTCAGGCCAAAAGACTTAGCAATAGAGTTAGGCAAAACAAAAGCCCTGGTGCCAAAGTCAGGCCAAAAGACCTAGCAATAGAGTTAGGCAAAACAAAAAGCCCTGACGCCAAAGTCAGGCTAAAAGCCCTAACGCCAAAGTCAGGCCAAAAGACCTAGCAACAGAGTTAGGCAAATCAAAAGCCCTGACGCCAAAGTCAGCCAAAAGACCTAGCAATAGAGTTAGGCAAAACAAAATCTCTGACGTCAAAGTTAGGCCAAAAGACCTAGCAATAGAGTTAGGCAAAACAAAAGCCCTGACGCCAAAGTCAGGCCAAAAGTCCTAGCAACAGAGTTAGGCAAACCAAAAGCCCTGACGCCAAAGTCAGGCCAAAAGTCCTAGCAACAGAGTTAGGCAAAACAAAAAGCCCTGACGCCAAAGTCAGGCTAAAAGCCCTGATGCCAGAGTCAGGCCAAAAGACCTAGCAACAGAGTTAGGCAAATCAAAAGACCTGACACCAAAGTCAGGCAAAAAGACCTGATACTAAAATCAGGCAGGAGTCCTGACGACAAAGATAATCAATCCATCGAGGAAACTATCTTCTTATAAGTTGGACAAATCTTAGAGAAGTTATCTACTAAGGGTGGCAATTACTTCATGAAGAGAATTATGGAAGATGGACAAGGAGTCTTAAGCGATCACTATGAAAAGTGAAGCTTCAAGTAGCAAGCTCCTTTCGTAGAGGCAAGCACTCCTCTTATCATTTTGAGCCTAAAGAAAAGTCCACAAATCCTAAGGGTCGGGACATTCATAAAGGCGAAAGTCATTATGACTAAAACCTCAGAGGAATCGCCAATGTATTCGAAGTCAAATAAACGTAAAGGCTTGCGAATAAATGAAGGCATTCAATATAATAACCGAGTTTGAATTCAAAAAAATAATTACAAGGAAGGGTAAAATCTATTATCTAAGACAAACATCTAGAAATAAAATAAGCATATGATCGCCAGAGAGGTGGATGCTTCAAGCCTTGGAGTCTTTAGGAGAAGGAGTACTTGGCTCGCCTTCGGGGGAAACCTCCTCGACAGCAGCAGCTGGGTCGACCCCTTCAGCAACAACATCAGTGGTTTCCTGAGGAAGGGAACTCCGGAGGAAGGGCTTAAGGGACTCAACTTCCCGAACAGGGAAGTTGGGGTCAATTGCCTCGACATCCTCGACCAGGAGTTGGAGGAAGTCAGCAATCTCTGACTTCATCACCTCCAAAGCACAATCAACGAACTCTTCAGAGGCCTTGAAGTCGTTGACCATACTTTGGGGGGAAGGAACATACTTCAGCTGTGCAGCCAACTGTTCCTTATCCTCCTCCAGGGCGATTCCCCTGGCTTCAGCAGCATCCTTTTGGGCCACAACAACGACCCTCTAAGCCTCAGCAGATTCCCTCTAAGACTCAGCAGCTTCCCTCCAAGACTCAGTGGCGACCCGTTGAACTTCTGCTTCTGCCCTTTGGGTCCGGGCCTCCTTGCGCTCAGCCTCCAGGCGAGCCCTAACATCCTCCCCTTCATCTAAGCACCGATGAAGGGCTTCAGACTCTTGAAGGGCGATCGCTGCATCAGCCTCCGTCCTCTTCACATCAGCAAGGAGCCACTCCTCCTTCCTGAAGTACTCTTCACGAGAACCTTCCACCAGAAGAACTACAGAGTTGGCAGTTGACTTCATGGCCTCTAGTTGCCCATAGGAGAACCCCAGGCTCCGATACTGCTCCAGCTCGACAAGCAGGTCAGTCTGTTTGTCGGCAAGCTCCCCGACGATCTGACCGATCGCCATCTCCTCTCGAACGAGCTGGCAACAAAGGGAACAAGGGGTAAAAGGGCTATTAGTCTATGAAAAAGGGCAAGTCATACGAAAGTACAATGAAGAGTTGAAGTCTTACAAGGGCGACTCTTTCGAAATGTGTCCTCATCATCGTCTCGATGAGGTGCAGCTCCGAGGCAACCACGGAACGATCCCTGGGGGGGGATTATCCCCTCCAGGAGTCGCATGCATAAATCTGGATTGCCCCGTAGAATCTTCTTGTTGAAGACCCCCGTCTTCGAGAAGTCTCTGTTGGGGAACCAAACGCCCCGTGATTTGGCAGCTTTGGGCGGCTGGAACATGCTCGCCAAGGAGAAGTACTCCTTAGGATGAGTCTTCGAGGCACCGTGGGCATCGGGCCCCTTCTTCGTAGCCCCGGATTCCTTAGGAGGAATGGAGCCTGAGGGCCTAGGAGGAGAAGGAGCCGACAAGGCCAGAGCCTTCTCCTTGGGGGCAATGGAGCCCTTCGGAGGAGGAGGAGGACTCTTGGGAAGAGCCGGGTGATCCTCGCCTAAACCCCTGACCTTCTTGGCAGGGGGAGGAGGAGTGTACCGGGCCACATCACCAGTGGGCTTCTCTGCAAAAAATAGACAGATATGTCAGAACCCAAAAATCCAAGGCGTGGAAACAAAGATCAGCATATAGCAAGGCAATGTACCTGGTTGGCGAGGGCCAACAGTGGCCAGGGGAAGTTCCTCCTCGAGCTTCCTCTTAGAGGAACGCTTAGATGGAGGGGGAGGAGGATTTAGCGACGCCTGGTCTGCGGATAGCCCCGCTGACCTATAACCAATAAACAGAAAAACGATTAGAAGAATTACCCAATCTTCAAAAAGTGTATTTTCAGTGGTCTCCGCAACCGAGTGGATGGGGTGAAAACTGGATGATCGATGCAACCGGAACAGGTCATCGATGGCATTCCGGTCGCTCACGGACACCTCGTCGAATGGAAGAGGGAAATCCCTATCTGGCGTAGACAACTTCCAGGTTACGCCCCCTTGTAGAAGAAGTAAAACTTCTTATAGTTGGAGTTGGTGGCCCGGAAATAATCGACCAACCGGACATCAACGTTCCAACTCCATGACTGGCCTCTCCATTCCGCGAACTTCGGCCACCGAGACTGGTTCCAACAGCCAATCGGAAAAAGCATCGGAACAAGGTCATTGAATACGTCCATTCTTAACGTAAACACACGAACTTTAATCCGACCCATATCCTAATGGCGTTGGGTACGACTGAGTGGGATGTATCCAGTAAAACCGGCACAGCGCCTGCAAATCCTCGCAGAGAGGAAAACCCAACCCAGCATCGATCTGGGCCGCATAAATGTAAACTTCTCCGCCGCAAGGGTAATGCAGACCCAAGCCTGGGTACCTAGGGGCATCCACTTCACCAAAACCACCGAGTGAGACCACCGTCTTAAAATAGGCAGGCTTCAGTTCGTTGGGCTTGGCATCTACTTAAGCAATTCAGATATGGCAAGAACAAATATGAAAACAAAGAAAACAGGGGATACTTTTAGAACAGAACAATAAAACAGAGTATTTACCTTTGGGAGAAAAGAGGGGCGTATGGACTTCCGGCCCATCCACCACCACAGGCGTGGCTGCGGACCTTCCAAGGTCGGATTGCCTCTTAGCCGAGGCTGGTGTAGAACCGTCCCTGATGGACAGTGGGGCGTTGGCATTCTTTCGCACCTTAGGGGCCGAAGAAGAAGGCATGTTGGTCATCATTTTAGTATTGCCGGTTTGGCTTCGGGTGGCCATGGATTCTGCTAGGATATGAGTTTGGAAGGTTGACAAGAAGAAAGGAGAAGGTTGCAGAAAAGGAGATCAGAAAACAGAGAATGCTCTAGAGTCTGAAGGAATGAAAACGTAAAAAAAAAAAAATAAGGGAACTACTGTCCCTTATATACACAAAAAAGAAGTAACTGCCACAGACAGAATCGAAACGACGCAGAGAATAATTGCACCTTTTTGGAAAAAATCGAAGCAATATCAGAATTCTAAGAGACACCTCGGGGAGATAAACGGTCGGCCAGTGCAGAAAGCTGTCAGACTACCCTTGGGTTACGGAATATTAAATGACAGTCGTGCTTCAAATGACCGTTCGACTTCTGGATGAGTGTGCAGTTATTAAATGCTAAAGTCCATCAAACAGACAAAGTGATCGCCAGCACACTAAATAGGCCATTTTTGGGAAAGTCTTTTTCAAAGGTAATGATCGCCTAATAGCAAAAGGTAAACCCTCAAGAATCTAGACTGCTTGGAGTGATCGCCAAGAAGGAATAAAACGTTGAATATTCCTTCAGCCCTGGACAATGGAACGACTGATCGCCAAACAAGCATGAAGTGTCCATAAAGTCATGAACCACAAAAAGAGACAAGGAAAACAAATTCTAAAGTGTCACTATCTCAAACCCTACCAAGGAATCAAACTCGACTGAAAAAACTTCAATCAAGCTTCGGGGGCAAATGTTGGGTATTGATAGTGACATCCCAGTAAGGAAAATGCCTCTAAGGCCCAATAACCCTGGAGGGGAAAACCCAAGTTTATCGAACTGGACCGACCTATGTCAAAGTCAATCTGGCCCACCATAAAGTGACCCAAGATCGAGCCCAGGTTGATATAGACGCCAAAGGCTCCATAGCTGGTCGCCATTCTTCATCAAGTCGCGACCTCCTACTGCTCGCCATGGGAATGCTCGCCCCGAAGAGAGCCTAGCCTCTCTCCTCTGGTCCCACCAACCGTTAATAAGGAAGTGGCCACGATATCCCGCATACCTCGGGCACATATTAACTAAGGATTAGATATGGTAACTGCAATATCTTGCCGTAACTGCAATATCTACTATCCAAATTTTCAACAGCACAATATTCACGAAGATATACGGTTACCTTATACGGTTTGGTCTCTCTTACTCTATAAATACCTTTGCTTTACATACATTCATTACGTTTCGAGCTATATACACACACATATACTCATTTAAGCACCGGAGAGGGACCAAGAGACACCCCCTCTGTTGTGATCCCCTACTTTCAGGTTCACCGAAGCTAAGGCGAAAGCACTGTTCAACCGTCACTTGGCATTCAATTCACTGCCAGATCAACAACCAGAAGTTTACGATCCAACAGTCGTGACACGGGGTCACGGTTGTTCAGGATTACAATCATTCACTATTAAACATAATAATGGTAGTGGTGGTCTTTCGACTCAATCACTCAGACTCACTCTCATTCTCGCTTGTTTAGCTATGCAATTCACACATTCGTTCGAAGTCCTTGGAATAGCCCTCCATTGTACTTGCTCGATCCGATTTGCTAGTACTCGAATGTTTCGTATTGTGGTTGATAGCCTCCAGTTCAGCGTTTCCCCATCTATCTGTCTATGAACCGTTTGTGAGTCTGTTTCCATGATGATGTTTTTCCATCCATGTTCAATCGCTAGTCTTAGTCCGTCTTGTATGACCCTTTCTTCCATAGTTTCAATGTCATTACTCCACTCTCTTCGGTTCATACCACCTACCACTTTGCCATCGCTATCCCTTGTTATGACCCCTATACCGGGTCTTCGTGTTTGCTTACACCACGATGCATCGCAATTGATCTTGATGGTGTCTCCGGGTGGTGCTCTCCATTGTTCTTGCGGTCTTCTCTATTGGGCCAAAGGTGTTGTGTGTTTGTTAGCCTTGTGCTCGGCGAAGGCTTGTTGGATTTCAGAGATTACTACCATCGGGTTGAGTATCTTGGACTCAAAGGCGGCCTTGCATCTTGTCTTCCATATGTGCCAACACGTGAGGAGGGTTTTCACATACCTTGTCTCACGCACCATGACCTTCCCTCCCGGTTCATTCCTCCACGTCTCGAGCCATGTAGCCACGTCAGAGATGCTTGTTCAGTCTATGTGGGTTCCTACAATTCCAAACCACACCGGTTCCATCCATCTACACTCTAGGAGCATGTGCTCCCGTGTCTCCACCTCCCCGCATATCGGACATGTCAGATTTACATTCATCCTCCTTCGAACCATATTGGACATCACGGCCAAAGAATTTGTCACAAGCCTCCATACGAAATTCTTTACCTTGGGGATAACCTTTGATGTTACATATGTCCTTCCATAGATTGTCATTGGCGTATGACCCCCCCCCCCCCCCCCGCCCCACGTTGGCCCGGTTCTTCACGTAGCTTGTGGTGGACCGAACGGACTTGGATTGAGCCATCATTTGTGTATGACCATATGTAACGGTCCCTCCCCCTTCCTTTGGTAATGGCATGTTAAGTATATGTTCGGCATCTTCATGATTGACTATGCTTCTCACCATATGTTCGTTCTATCGCCCCCCGGGTATGATCAAATGGCTCACCCTTAGTTCATTCCCATGTTCAATAATGTGTTTGGAACCTACCCCCATTCTCTCCTTTGGATATACTCACGGGTCCTCAAAAACTCGTATGTCCTCCCCCGAACCAATTAGCAACATCCCCTCCTTCTTCTTGATGTCCTGTCCATGTGTTAGACTACTACATCCCCAAGACGACCGCCCGCCACGCTTTGCTTCAAGGAAAGATGTTCGGGGATAGTACATGCCCTTTAGTACCTGTGCACATAGGGTATTCGGTTCCTTTATTACTCTTGCTTCCATCTTCGTAAGCAAAGCCGAGTTAAAGATCTACAGTTCCCAGAACTCTAAACCACCCGCCTCCTTTGGTTTTGTGAGCACGTCCTATCTTCTCCAGTGTGTTCGTTTTCCGTCAACTGTTTGCCCCCACCAGAAATATGCAATGAGTGCGTCTATTTCCGCACACCGTGTTTTTGGTAAGCGGAACACACTCATTACATACGTGGGGATCGACGTAATGATCGCTTTTATTAGGACTTCCTTCCCTGCCTGGTTCAGTGTTTTTGGCCTCCAACATGCTAGTTTGTCCTTAATCTTAGTCTTTAGTGACCCCAGTACCTCCTTCAATGCTGCCTCGACATCCCTCCTGTCCTCCCCGTTCGCCTCTTTATTGAAGTATATGGTCGACTTTTCCATGTTGATCTGTTGTCCTGACACTCAGCAATATGACTCCATAATTCCCTTAAGGGTTGTTGCATTCTCTATTGTGCCTTTTATGAAGAATAGAGACTCATCTGCAAAGAATGGGTGGTGGAGCTTCGGTCTGGTGAGGATACCATTTTCCCATTTCAAATTGATGCGGGTTTACGATTTCCCTATTGTCTCGAGTTGATAGAAATGTGCACCTACTATGGTGTCTCCCCTACCGAATTTTCCCCAAACGCTCTTCGCGTTTGGGTAGGTTTTAAAGTTTTCTGTCACAATCGAGGATATCCCTATTATCTTTCTTTGTTTAGGCATTTTTATCGTCTTGAAACCAAAAATTTAGGCATCTTTTTTTTATCGGTCTTGGGATACAGGTTGTCCCATTGTCCAAGGTTTTAGGACCCGCAATTCCAATTGGAAGTCGCGGTATTTCTTTTTTAAGGAAGGCGTCTCTTGGTGCTTAAACACCAAGGCGATGCGTGACACACTTATTCTTGCGTAGGAGTGTTCTCCCGCAGACCTGGAAGCGCTTTCCGAGATCATAGTAGAACATGAGTTTGGCGATGCAGTTAACATTTTAAAGGAGACTACTGATGAGGATTTAAGGCGCGTCAACATTTCTTCCACCGTTCCTCGTCCTTCATCACCCCGGGTAATAACTCTTTTTTCTTTCATTTTTTGCAGATAAAGATATAGCGCGCCTTTCTTATGCCTTTGCTATTATCCTGGAATAGTTGTGTAGCAAGAAAAAGAAGGGAGGCGACACTCCTGAGGCTTCCAAAAGGAAGGGCGCGCCAAGCATGAGTAAGAATAAGAAGGACTGTTACGAGGATTAGGTTGATCCTCTAACTGCACCCTCGGAGGTCCTCAACCCTGATTCTCTAAAGATTGTGGACACATTTAAAGGTGTGGTCCCTTTCTCCCGTTATACTAATGATACCGTTCTTCGTCAACAACTTAACATCATATATACTAAAAAATTATTGCGCTCATGTGGTGACCGATTCGATGCTCACATGGTATTATACAAAGTGTTCTACTGGTTCCACAGTAAAGAAGACGTATAGCGACGCCCCTGTGCTGGGGGGTCATCTTCGAAGGTTTCTTCCCAGAAAAAGGTTTTGGTGCGTCGGGCAGATATTGTGGCCCAGGAGTTTGATGAGGATGAATCTTTGTTCACCTCTACTGTGCGCGCCTTTACCATTTCCGATGGTGAGTCCTCGCGCCGCGAAGCCACCCCCGAGCCTTAGGATAAGGGAAGTACAGTTCCTTACCTTGGCCCGACTTTTAATATACGTCGTGATATGAAGGTTGATGTGAGTACAGAGGCTCTCATGGAGTCTTGGGCGCCCTGTGAACGTCTTAAAAAGGTCCCCTTGGTGAAGGGGAACTCCATAGTAGATACCAACTTAGGGTTCCACTTGTTGGCTGGCGACTGCCCCCTAGTTGATAGGATGCCCATTTCTACTAAGGGTGGCGCTGTTGTGGGCTTAGTGCGTCATGGACTCTCCCTCATGTCCCACGTAGTATTTTATAGGTATTTTATAAACCTTTTTTAGTTTTTAATTTTACTTAAATCTCTTTGTGTTTTCTTAGATGATCCTACGCATCTTTAGATGAGCGAGGGTCTCATAAGCCTAATTGATGAAAAGACGTCGACCTCTGAAAGGTTGCGCTCTGTGGAGGAGAAGGAGAGTCTCCTCAAGGACTTGGAACGCCAGTTGGCGAATGCCGAGGTGCGCCTGGTGGGGGAGCAGGTGAAGGTGGACGCGCTTCGTGCTGAAGTGGCGAAGAAAAATGTCCTCTTGACATCGGCTCAGTCAGAGGTGGGCCGCCTTTCATCACAGGCGCTGGACCTTTCAAGGGTCGAGTATGCAAAGTTGGAGATGTACGCCCTGTACTTTAAGTTGGGGTCGATAGTTAAACATTGAGGCAACTCAATTTATTAATTCAAAACATGAAATTTTGGATTACATGTTGGCCTTTTAGCAACGCCTTTTTTAAGCATAAAACTACTTCAGATGCTCTGCATTGAATGTATTTTTTTAGCTTTCTCCCCTCTGGGTCTTTTAGGATGTATGCATTTGGATGGGGTATAGCGAAGACCTTGTAGGGTCCTTCCCGTTTTGGAGAGAGTTTTTTTTTCGATCTTGTAGTGAGAATTCTTTTCTTCTCCATACCCTCTCCCCTACGAAAAACTACCGAGATGAGACTCGCCTGTTGTAGTATCGTGTTGTTGCGAGGCGCATTTTGGCTTGCACCTGGTCCGATGCGCATCGGTTTTCGTAAACCATATCTAATTTGTGACACCTTTGTTCGTCACTAGTCGTTGTTTCAAATTTTTTAACTCTGTGAGACGTTACTGCTATTTCAGTCGGAGCAACATCTTCTGATCCATAGACAAGCCTGAAGGGCGTCTCTCCTGTCGCCGCCTTAGGTGTGGTTCGTAATGCCCAGAGAACATTTTCCAATTCTTATGTCCACTTTCCCCCAGGGCGTCGACTCTTTTCTTTAATCCATTTGAGATAGTCTTGTTTGCTACTTCAACTTATACATTGGCTTGCGCATGTTTTACCGAGGCATGTCTATGATCAATTTTTAGTTCCTCCTAGAGCCATTTTAGTTCCTTTCCTGCAAACTGCGGACCATTGCCACTGAATAGGATACTAGGGATCCCATATATTGAAATGACCCTTGACTTGAGAAATGTTATGACATGGCACGTGCGCCTTCGTCGAACGATGGTCGGATCTTTTACCTTCCTGGATGTCCTTTTTTGATTCCTTGGGTTGCCTCCTCCCTCCCTGTGCTATTTCCAAATCAACATAGGACTTGACACACGCCGTCAAGTCTTCCACTGTGTGAACCGAGATGATGCTTAGACTATCGTATAAGGCCGATCCTCGTGGACCGAGCGCCCTAACGAATGCTCTAATGGCCTCACCTCCTGTTATGACCTCGTTGATTCCTGTCAATTCTTTGTTGAATTTGGTGTAGAAATCCTCTAGGCTTTCCTCATTTCTTTGTCTGATGCGGTCTAGAGTTCCCACGTTCTTTAGAAGTTGTCTCCCCCCTATGTATTGCACGATGAACTTTTGCTTCAGGTCCGCCCAAGACTTAATGGAGGTCTTGGGTAATCCAAAGAACCGGTGTGAGGCAACACCTCCCAGGGTGGTCGGGAAGAGTAACACAAACTGTTTGTCATCGCTAGTTCGCCCCAAGAGCGAAGACTCGTGGCTTTGAATGTGCTCTAACGGGTCACCTTTTCCTCTGTAATACTCGATTTGATGGGTCTGCACGTGTTTTGGTATAGTCACTCCTAGTATTTCGGGCGCGAGTGGATGTGACGTCCTATTTCGAAGTGCATGCATTATTCCACTATTCTGTTGTTTAACCTGTTAGATGTCAAACTCTTTAATTTCCTGCATGCTCATTGTGCAAGGTGAAGGGGCTACTATTGCTGTAGAAGGTGAGGCGTTGCTTATTGGAGGCTGAAAGCTATGAGGTGGCTCCCTATGAGGACAATTTCGAGACATTGCTTCCTCTGTTCGATGGGAACCATTTAGTAAGGATTTTCGGATGTTACGTGCAATGATTTCGTCTAACGCTGCCATGAAGGCAAGTGTTAAGATTTCTTTAGCGCCCGCATCTACTCGGGGCGACGCCTTTCCTGAGGAGGTATTACTGATTCAGATAGTTTGTGCACCTCAGGTTCAGCCCGGGTGTTCCCGTTGTTTCCATTGTTTCCCATCCGACGATAAAGTTAATCGAGAGTTCGTTTGTAGAATAAGTATGTAGCTTAAGTATGTAATATTGCACTTAACCTGTTATGTAGATGGGTGGAGTGTTTTATAGCCCTCCACTATAACCTGACTATGGTTTGACTTTAACCATGGTCATCCCTCGAATCCTGGAGTGTCAGGCGCACTGTGTATGATGCCCTGAACATAGGGCCCTTGTTTCCCGGACTCTTGTCCCGCATTACTGTTCCCCACTACCTTTTATCTGGTATAGAGCTTTGTGCTGGCCACAAAGGCAAGGAAACGTTAGGTCAGGCGTGCCTCAAGGGCGCGCCTTCTAGATCTACCTAAGGCACGCGTCTATTACTCGAATCGGGTTGGTTTTACTAAAGGTATGCAGATTAATTCCCAACAATCTACTGCAATTGTCTTTAGAGGATGAAGTCGCATAATTTACTTTTCTTTGGTTTATTTAATTAATTTCCCTTTTTTTTAGTAGATTTCACTTTGTTAAAGTATTTCAGTTATTTGTGTTGTCGCATTACTACTGCAGTCACGCTAATTCATGGGTAAGTTCTGCAATCTTTCTCTTACATCACTTTCTGCTTTCCATCACAACCGGTCCAAATTCTTTTTAGTTATATTGATTTTAACCTTTTGCTTTGGCTACAGCACGAAGCAACTTATTATACCTCCGATCTTTGTATTTTGAACAACAGTGAAATCCATATGTGGGAGGCAAGGGCGATGATGACCAACATGACATACTTATACTGGAATCAGGAAACTCACGAGTCGTTGTTTCGGCTGAATCTGGAAAACTCTTTAGCACATAGCAATTGGGATAAGTCTAGTAACTATGAAGGAAAGAAGGAAGGGAGTACATCCGTGACTACATGAGTCAATGGGTTGCAGGATTCTCAATGAATTTGAGTTGCTCTAACAGTCTTACTGCAGAATGTTGGGTCATCCGAGACGGGCTGCTAGTAAAGACACTCGGTTTAAAGTCTATTCACCTCGAAACGGACGCTCTCTCACCCAATAAGGTAATCTCTGATGAAAATATGTCAAATCAAAAACTAATGCCCATCATTGCGGATTGCAAGAAACTATTGATGTAGTTCGAAAGAATGAAGTTCAGACATCTTTTTTGAGAAGTAAATACAGTAGCAGATATAATGGCGGGTATGACGCTCAACCAGAGGCATCTGTTTGAAATCCATAGTTCACCTCTGAAGGAAACTACTAACGCACTCTGAAAAGACGTTGTTGGTTCTTCTGTTTCGAGAATTGTTAAAGTTAGCTAGTTTTGGTTGTGTAATTTTGAACTTGATTGATTAGTTTGTCACCTACTGCGGTCTTTTAAATCCATAATTATCAAACAAAAAAAAGAAGGGAGGGAGTAATTGGAAAGAAAGACACCAGGGGTAAATCCGACATTTCCAAAAAACATAATATTTAAATTAAATACCAAGTACCAGATGTAGTGGGGGATTTAACGATTAATAAAGCAACGTAAAGTTTCAATTAAACACAACAAAATGAAATATAGTTTATTATTATAAATAAAAGGGTCAAAACAAGTTATATTTAATAATGATTTGACTAAACATATTATATATTTTTCGTAATTGTTTTGTATTAAAAAAGGGTTAATTACCTCAACCGTTACTTATGTTTGACCCATGTGATTAAAAGGTTACTCATCTTTGTTTGTGTAGCTGAAACGTTACTTAAGTTTGAAGATGTGACTGAAAGGTTACTCCGTGAACTTTTCGTCAAATCTGACTGTCAAAGTGTCACGTGCACAGCACATGACCTAATTAAAACGATTTGAAAGACATTTGAAAGGACAATAATGCCCTCTTGTCACTTTGCAACGTTTCCCCCTCGTTTGATAACCATCTCCACACTCCATTTCCCTCCAACCGAAACTTGCAGACCTCCTTCAGCCCCGATAGTGTCGATTTGCAGCACGGAAGAAACCCTCCTCGGCGACATTGCGTTTCGGAACTGCAACTGGAAGTAAGTTTGTGTTTTTGCTTCGATTGAACTTCGGTTTGTGTGGCTTTTCGCATTCTTTCTGTTTTTGGATTTGGGTTTGTGTTCTTCTACCTTGTTTCACTTCGTTAATCTTCGATTCGGTTGAAGATTAGGGCTTTGATGTTGGTTTGCGGTACAAAATGATGAAATTGCTGCATAATATGTTCGTATTTGGGCGTGTATTCAATAATTGTTGTAAATTGCTGCATAATTGTTGTAAATTGCTGCATAATTGTTGTAAATTGCTGCATAATTGCTGCATAATATGTTGTTTCCCGTGAATATAGTGGGTGGTGGTGATGATTCTGCTGTTAAATCGATGAAATGTGCAGTAATCGATTGAACAAACTTGATGAAGTTAATTGATGAAGTGGGTGGGTGAGAGTGACGAGAATGAGATTGAACAAATTAGTTTTTTAAATGTTTAATTTGCTTTATGTTGGTGGGTTAATTATAATAGTTGGTATGCTGCATTGAAGCTTAGTGGTGAAATTAGGGTCCATATAGATGGCTGAGATCTGAGAATCATAATCAGCATCATTTTTTTTATATACAAAACCCCTTTTGGATAGATTCATGACACTAGTGTGTTGTTTTTTGTTCAGAGTATGTCCACTTTGTTGTGGAGATGTATGCAGATCAGACTCGCACTCCACAGGGAACAAAGTCACCAATCATTGAGCTGTCAAAGATGAACTGCTGACCTGTAAAGAACACACCACCAAGGGAACATTTTCGCAAATTGCAGCATCAAGTTCTGTTGTTGATGTATTCTGAATTCTGGATTTTGTTTCTGGATTTTGTTGATGTATTCTGAGTTCTGTTGTTGATGTATTATGAGTTCTGGATTATAGAATGGACCATGTTTTGGGATGTATTCTGAATTCTGGATTTTGATAGATTATTATGGATTCTGTGTTTTCGGATGTATTCTGTATTTTAGTAACGGTTGGGTAACAAAATGTCCAAACTTAAGTAACCTTTTAATCACAGTACGTCGAACATAAGTCACCTTTTAATCACAATTCACAAACTTAAGTCACCTTTTAATCATAGTTCAGAAAAGATAAGTCACCACCTTCGCAAAATACACATTGTTCTTCATCCTTCAGTTTCAGTTACAGACACAGTTCAATTACAAACACAGTTCAGTTACAGACACAGACACAACTACAACTAACTTCTGCTAATTATTCACAATTGAACTTAGAACAAAAATAACAACAACAACAATGACAAAGACTACAACTAACTTCCGATTGGGTCGACTTTCAACAACTCGGTTTTTCGCAAACTCCCATTGTTCTTTCAAATTACTGCAGCAAAACGAATTAGGGTTGCAAATTAGGGTTACCCACTGTCAAATTACCTCAAAATTAGGGCAACCATGGAATCGGCGCGAGAAATTTTGCCACGTACCAGCTGATTTCACGGAGCACACAAGCCCACAGTAGCACATTCGCAGACGCGAAGCTCCGTGGTTGGCATTCGCAGACGCAGAAGAGATGGACTGATATCTAACCTTTCTACGGTTCTCATAACCCATAGGACAGCATTCATCAGACTTCCTGGCTGGAGATCTTCGGTTCTTCGATTCTGGAGGTTCTTCGCACGCAAACTGCTTCTCTCTGTTCCTTGATTCTAAGAATCAGCTGATGTGTTAAGTAGACAGTATGTTGGGGGTAGTTTGGGAACTTCACCTTACAAGTTAATCACGTGGCAAACACATGGTGGTACTTAACGGGAAGAAATAACGGCAGTTAGGTGATAGTAACGGTTCAGTCACATGTGTCAACTTAAGTAACGATTGAGCTCAAGTTTGAACGGTTCAGTCACATTGTAAAACATAGGTAACGGTTGAGGTAATTAACCCTTAAAAATATGCATTTAGAATAACAATAAAAAATTTCGAGGTACTTGAGATTTCACAATTTTACAAATATGTAACTGACTTATTTTTAATTTCAGATACCTAACATCTTCTAGATGTAATATCTTATAGATGTTTCTATTAAGCATATCATTTTCATTTTTATTGCACTTTGGTAACCCACTTTTGTGAAGGGCTACTAATAGTAAAAAAGAGAAACGATAAAAGAAATAAGATTCTAGATTGCAAAAAAATAAATAAAAATGTTAGCCTAATACAAACATTTAAAAGATATTGTTGATGGAACCCAAGTATCGCCTCCTGTACGACCCATGCGTCGCATGTAAGTTCTATAAGGTGTCGCCTCTTACTTTTCGTAGCCTCTCACATCCTAACTGAAAGGATATAGGGCATTCAATGAAAAAAAGCAACTACACCTAGTACTCAACACAACTAAGAACGACTTTGACAACGACCATTTAAGACCCTTTGGCCTAAGAGTAACCTTGGTTGGATTATTAGTCAGCAGACAAGGGTAACTGAGGTATAACCTTAACCGGATGAACAATGCAATGACTTTTGACTATAAATATTGTCTACCTACCTTGGTACCAGGTAATCAATTGATATGATTTTACACATTAACTCTTCAACAACCTCTTACTCATCCATAACGGACTACATGATGGCTTTCTTTCTTGCAGGTCATTGAGGCTCGAGGAATATGCAACGACTCCGTCAAACAAGAGCCTAATCAGTGACAAAAGTACGTGAAGATCCAATATTGGCACCGCCTATGGGAACCGTGCTAACAAAGCCATGACCCCACCAAACGCCAGAGCTAATTCGGGAAAGTAGGTACAAGAAGAGACTAACTCAAACGACTCCACACAAGTTCAACAACCTAACCCGACCCTGCCAAGGAGTGAAAACCAACCGACGTTTCTGGCAGGATTCTTAGCATTCTAGTCGAGAAACCACAATGTCGAAGAATATCATCTACATGACCCACTTTCCAGGGCACCCACCCAGGGGCATGAGTGGCAGTCCGATCAGTCCAAACAATCTCCCCCAAGGAAGAAGTGGTCACCTCCAGTACTCAGGCAAGCGCCTCACAGAGGGCACATGCATCCTCAAGCCCAAATGGCCCTCATCACAAAACATCACATTTTATTGCACAGCTCCCACCGGTTAGCATGGTTCCTAGTGGACCGAGATATATTTATGTACAATCCCCTCCACCACAGGTGACGCTCATAATGGGCCAAGTGGAGGAGCTTAGAAACAGGAAGCATAAATAAATAAAAAAAATCCAAATAATGGCTACTCTTCGTAGTAGGCGTCACATCCCTTCACGATAAAGGTTTATCGATCATTAACCCTCGTCATGTGACAACCCGATAGATTCCGGACTACACAGTCGAAAAGGATCCCGTGCAGTACATACAGAAGCATGAATCGTCGTTGTTACACTGAAAAAGTGACGACAATCACTGCACCCTACTTTTCTCGACAACGCTCTCAGGAGTTGCCTCATACTGTTTTTTCGGCCTACCCAAGGCGTTGGTCTTCTCCTATGATGACTTGAAAATCAAGTTCATCACACAATATGTGGGGGAGCGGCAATTCCTCAAGGACTTTGGATGCTTTGATGATGTTCAATAATGGTGGAGAGCGACGTCATATCTTTCTCAGATGAGGACCTGAATCATGTGGCCACTCCTCATGAAGACGGACTGGTTATCACGGTGAAAGTCGACGGGGTTCGATGTCAAGAGGACTCAAGTTCCATCGATATATTCTTACTAGAGGCGTTTTTAGGCATGGGAAAGTCGAGTTCGGACTTGAAGAAGTTGGACTTCCTGTTGATCGGATTCGCGGGAAAGACCATATACCCTCTAGGGGAAATCAGGCTACCAGTGGTCCTACGCGATATGTGGAAGGCCTTAACGATGAAGATCACTTTCATAGTGGTCGACACTTTGAACTACTACAACACCATCCGAAGGTGCACCACCCTAAACCCCAACAAAATTGTCACCTATACCTGTCACCAAAAACTTAAGTTCTCAAATCCTAAGGGGATCAAAAAAGTAAATGACAATCAACATACCTCGAGGAGGTGCTATGTGAATTCGCTGAGGCAGCGTAATCAAAAGAAATCTTTGTCTATTCAGACAGACAGTGACCCTAGGGAAGAGAGTTTTTGCCCCACTTCGAGAAAGGTGGTGAGAATTGTAGTGCCACTCCCAAAAGAACAGTCTGACCAACTGATTGTGATTTTGATCAAATTGAAATAGTTCTTTGCCTGACATCCATGTGGTCCTGCTTGGGGGTGTTGTAAGCTCGGTCCTGGTTAAGGAAGAGAATAGAATACAGGTCCCTGTCTATTTTGTAAGCAATGTCTCATCTAAAAGCTACGCCCCTACTTTCATGCGCATGACATCACTTTACTAACCAATCAACCATTAAAACAATTTTTACAAAAGTCAGATGCCTCAAGAAGAATGGTGAAATGGGCGGTCAAGTTAAGTGGATTCCAAATACGTTTTGCGCCACAAACAACCATCAAAGGACAATCCATATCCGACTTCATCGTGGAGTCCACGGGACCTCCCATAGAAGAAGTGTCACCTATTAAGAGAGTTGTAAAGGAAGAGAAGCTCTTGGGAAATATGAACGGAAGGGTCCTCTCCTAAAGGAGTTCTCTGGGAAAGCTCTTGACATTCAAACCCATGAATAATGAGGCGGAATATGAAGCCCTCACTATAGGGCTATGTGTGGCTCAATGAATGGGCATTTGAGGGTGAAATGTGACTCCCAGTTGGTAGTGAACCAGATCAAAGGGGAGTACCAGGCTAAAAGTGAGAGGATGAAAAAAATACTTGCCGTAAGCAAATACATTAATCGAAGGAATCAATAACTTCGAGATAGAAGCCATCCCATGGGAAGAGAATTAGGAGGTTGACATATTGATCAAATATGCTTCGGGGGAATCGCCGTGGGAGGATGTGCTTCAGCTTGCTCTTCCTCTACTTGAGTACGCTGGATCACTAGTGGTTGATGAACGACTACGTTAAATTCTCAGTCAGGTTGATTCTCTCCAGAACTCGACGTCAACGGTTATGCCATGAGCTGATCAAAATCAAGCACAGCAGTGTGTTCGTGATTATAATGACAAGCCGTGATTAGCTCCACTGCATGTTTCTTCGTCCGACTCGTTGTTTTCTTCAATCACGTTTTCGCCATTTTGGTCGCATGAAATCAACCCCACATTTGTAATATGAAACCAATTAAAAATTAATGACAGAAAAAATCAATTGTGGAAATGAAACAATTAAAAATGTAACTCGGCATTAATAAGGATTTGTTTCCATGTGGTTCAAACTGCATCAGGTCCCTACTGATAGATGGTCCCAACACCATACCTACAATAAATTATTTGGTAGGATTATAACAAACAATAGACTTTTTAAGTGAAACTACTATACCTAATAACATGTACCTTTAGTAGTACAATGCATCTCGTAATAATTTTTCGCTTGTGTCTTATAATGAATCAAACCCATGATTGAATTGAAATTAACATACCGATACATGTTTTTCCCTTTTGAATCTGATAGATTGACATATGAAAGAGGGTTCACACCTTTGCATAGACCAATGTATCAAAAGCTCAAAATAATAGAGCTCCAATTATATTGAGTTGTTTGTTGTAAGTCCTCCAGAAAAGGAAGGTAATCAAGCCTCCAAAAAAGGCTTGGGTTCGAAAACAAACATGCATCGATAAGGTATAAAATATACTATATATATCTCTACATGACTTCTTCTTCAGTCACTGGGGACCAGTCTTGGTCAATAAGTTTCCTATGAAACAACACCTTCAACCAAGATAACTAAACATCAGGCTTGAATATCTGTCCCAGTGTACACGATGGAGATGCTTCTAATAGTCGTGGGCATGACTCAACTTTCTTGTCTACCTCTTCATCACACAAATTCTATCGGTCACGGGTGGACCATGGACCCGTAGACCGAAGATCACTTTGGCATATTTTTGGTTTACAATCATTTCTCCTCTATGGTGGTGAACGTATGAGTCTCTAGGCGTCACCTCTCGACAAGAGCATGCAGTAATTTTATATGGATTTTCAATGTCGGGATATATATGCACCCCATCGAAATCCATCCACTGTCGGGTCAGCGAATCTACCACCCAACATTTATTCGCCTGAAGAGTCTTATCATTGCTATGACTACGACTAACACTAACATGAACCTATAATTTATTTTTATTTAAGTATTAAACAATAATACTAATTAATAATATAATAATAAAAATTAATCTTACACAAATTTAGGGTTAGCGTATCCGCAGCGACATTCTGTGACATATGGTGTGGTTGACCATACAAAAGAGAACGATTGATTTGTTTTTTTTAGTTATGGTTATACAAATATAGTTTAATATAAAATTTAAATTATTATATTAATTTTAAAAAATAAATAAAATTACTTTTTAATTATATTATTATAATAATATGATTAACTCAACTTCAAAATGAAAATATTTTTATTTTTATTATTACTATAATATTATTCATTTTACTTTTGTTTTGTATAACATTTATTATTTATCATATATTCATTACATATATTTTAAATTCATTTAGTAATAGCACTACAAAAACGGTTATATATAAATAATAGTTAATTGTTTCTTAGTTAAAAATATGTGAAAATTACATATACAAACATAACTTAATAAATTATATATGCATGTACACTATTTAGAATACTATTAGTTTTATTTTATATATATATATATATATCAAAATTTGCTTTAAATATAAAAATTGCTAAATAGCAATATTAAGTAATTAGTTTACAATATCTTATGAAAAGTATCATTTTAATTTAATTGTATAATTTTAAATGCATAAATGAAAATCTAACATGTGTATTTATATATTTAATGTTTTAAAAAATATTATTGTATTATAATTTTCTTTTCAAATTTATTTTATTCACAAACATGATTGTGTACACATTTAGAACTTTTGTTTAAAATTTGATTTCTTTTTACCTTTTATTTTTGTTTTAAATTTAGAAATTAAATAAATAATTATATATTTTAATTCTTGGCAGAAAATAATACATTTACTAATTATTTTGTTCAGTTTTTAATTAACTTAGTTACTATTGTTTATCATTTTGTCCATCATAAATATTATGTACTTTCAACACTTAATTCATTGTTTAAGTTAATTAAGCTAAACTGTAATTATAAATTAAGTTTAAATATATATTAAATATAATTTATATATCATAAGTCTTGTTTTTCATTTATTTATTTCAATTTTTTGTACAATATTTTTTAAAACAATATTGTGTTTTCATTCTTATTTATTTATTTCACTCTTAATTTTTGTGTAATTTTACAAAGTAAATTGTTAGGTGCAAAATTTGCAATTTACTATTGTTTGAAGGCAAAATTTAATTTGACATACTTATAAATGTAACATCTTTTGAAATTGAATGTGGAGTTTTTGATTAATTTTAGAGTGTCCATGTGAATGTGAGAGAATGATGACATGAATGTAACTTAATTTCTTTTTACATTTATCAATCAAATTAAATTATTATGTCACTATGATAGTGAAAACTATGTTAAAAGCTTATTTGTCAAAGTTATAAGATATTTAGTCAAATTAATATATATACTCTATTTTATATTGATTATGTTGAAGGAAAAGGGAAGATATTTCTAAGGATCTCATTGTTTGGATTTAGGGTTTGAGAAGAGAAGGAAAACGAAGAAGCACAGCTCTGATAACAAAGACGATTTCTTGATGATACTGAAATGTTCAACAGTGACAGGATATAAAGGAAAACAGACTCTAATCAGACAAAACAGTACTAATACGAAAATTGCAGCTAAGTCCCTGAAACTAGACTAATGGATGCTTGGACCGCAAGCAACAATATTTACATATTGAACCCTAAACATAAGTGTTAGACACACTTATATCCTAACATTCCCTATGCTTGATCTATACTTTGGCACTTGATCTTCCCTGAAATCTGACAATCTGCAGTAAAATTCATTCTCTGGAACGAAGTACTTGCCTGTTCCTTATTGACACGTCTGAGCAGCATATGTAGCATGGCTAAGTTCTCCTAGCTGAGATGCACTTCGCAATTTTTGAACATTTGTGTTGTCTTTAGTATAGGTGATCATAACTCTGATCATAGGTCGATTATTGCCTGTAATCTGAGATCATGAACAAGTCTGAAAAACACGAAAAGCAGTACCAAGTATTCACAATCATATGCATGATTCTCTCTATTCCAGATCAGTAAACTGTTGCCAAAGTGCATCAGACATACTCATATTATCAGTTTAACTGCTGCTTTATTCATTAATATGGAATGTCTTGAAATCTGAGAGTTTCAGAACATGACAGAGGAGTTTGAGCTCCTATCTTACCAGTATGACTGCAAGGTTTGAGCCTTGATCTTTTCATCCTCAAGAGTGAAAACTCAGTATGGTTTTGTCATTTTATTATGGTTTTCACTCTGTTTTTGGACTCAAGCCATACCCTATGCCATGGTTAATGCAGCATTTTTTTTTTTATTTTTTTTATTTTTGAGAGACCAGAGAGATGCACAAAAGGCAGGGTTTATGATCAGAGAAGTGAGAAACGATCAGATGACAAGCGATACTCAGGCATATGCTAGACATGGAAATCAGACAAGAGCAGACCATGATTATAAGCACTAATAGAGCAAGATAGATTTGATCATACATGCATAAAGACAGACAGAGGTAAAAAAATTACAGAGGTGCAGTCAACAGGAAAACTCAGAGAACATACATATGGCTGTTCTGAAATGTATAGGTCAAGGCAGGTTACTAAGTTAACAGAGAAAGAATAAACTTACAGACTGGGTGGGAAGCTCATTGAGCAGTGGAACCAAGCTGAAGGAATGGGGAGACGCCACGATCCTCCAATTCCTCTAGTGAGAAGACTCCAAGTTTTTTTCTGCAGGGAATGAAAATTTTTTCAGTCAGAGGTTTGGTCAAAATGTCAGCTGTCTATTCTGAAGCTGGAATGAAGTTAACTAAGACATCCCCATTGTGAACTTTCTCTCTGATGAAGAAGAGATCAATCTCGACATGTTTCATCTTGGAATGATGGATGGGGTTTTCAGACAGAGCTACAACACTTGTGTTATCTGTCTAGATGACAGGTGCAGTGGGTGTGTGAAGTCCAATTTCCTTGAGAAGGGATTGGACCCACATGATCTCACACATGGCATTGGCAATGGCCCTAAATTCAGCCTCTGCACTTGACCTAGACACTACTGTCTGCTTTTTAGAGCTCCATACTATGGGATTACCATTTAAGAGAAGGTAATGCCCTGAGATGGAGCGACGATCAGTTTGATCACCACCCCAGTCAGCATCAGAGAAGGAGGTAAGAGTAATGTCTTTGACAGGTGAGGGTGTTGGTCTGAACAACAGACCATGATTGAGAGTGCCTTTGAGGTATCTCAGGACGTGAATAACAGCCTTCCAGTTGCTGTTATTTGGTGCTTGCATAAACTGACTCAGTTTGTTTACAGCAAAGTGAATGTCTGGTCGAGTGACACAGACATGTTGCAGAGCACCTATTGTGCTCCTATATAGCGTTTCATCATGAAAGAGATCAGAACAGGAAGACATACCTGACTTTGACAGAAAAGTACCTGTCATTGGAGTGGGGAAATCAGATTCATCTTTCAAACCTACCTTATCCAGAAGTTCCTGAATGTACTTTTTCTGATTTAACAGAATAAAGTCATCACCTGAAACTACTTCCATGCCAAGGAAGTAGTTCAGGTTTCCCAGATCTTTCAGCTAAAACTGAGCATTTATAGAGTCAACAATGTTTGAAACAAGATTAACAGAAGTACCAGTTATAACAATGTCATCCACATAGACAAGTAATAACACGAAAGAATCAGAAGCAGATTTGATAAACAGACAGCTATCTGAGGTTGAGACATGAAAACCAAGAGTGTTCAGAAGAAAAAACTTCAGTTTTTCAAACCAGGCTCTGGGAGCCTGCTTAAGACCATATAAAGCTTTTTGAAGTTTGCAAACTAGGTTAGGAGTATTAGAGTGAACCTCAAAACCAGAAGGCTGTGTCATGTAGACCTCCTCTTGGAGGTCACCATGAAGGAAAGCATTATTAATGTCCACCTGTCTGATACACCATTTATGAGTAAGAGCTAAGGAAAGAACAATACGAACAGTGGCAGACTTAATGACAGGACTGAAGGTTTCCTGAAAATCAAAACCTGGTTTTTGGGAAAAACCTTTGGCAACAAGACGGGCCTTGTATCTAACAACAGCCCCATCAGCATTTCTTTTGATTTTGAAAATCCATTTACAACCTATAGGGATTCGACCTGTAGGTAGGGGAACAAGGGTCCAGGTACTGTTGGTAGAAAGAGCTGTGAGCTATTCCTGCATAGCCTTAAGCCAATGAGGTGACTGAAGAGCCTCGTGAATGCTACGAGGCTCAGAGTTGTTCAGGTCTGTGGATAGGGCAAGGGAAGTGGATATCTCATGAAGGGAAGTTTTAGACCTGGTCTGCATAGGATGCACATTGGTGGAAGATTTGGGGCGAGAGGGTCGGGAGGATGTGGGCGGATGGGCTTGTGGGGAGGTGGGGAAGGACTGATCAGAGTGAGCTGGTGGTGGTGGTGCAGAGGAAACCGGATCAGAAATAGGAACAAGGGTAGAACCAGAAGGGACATATCTACAGACTTCAGTAGGAGAGGTAAGGTCAGGAGCAGGAACAGGTACAGAGGGAGGCTGAGTAGAAGTGGTGTTTTGGGAGGGTGTGGTGGAGGGTAAGCTGGACTCACCCGACGTGTGGGCATTCACAGGAGGTCCTAAGGAATGAGTGACAGTGGAGGGAACAGAGGTGGCTTGTTGGAAAAAGGGGTCACAAGGTATGAAAAATGGCTTGGAAGGAGTAGAAACTTTTGGTGTGTTTGAAGCATAGAAAGGTCCTGTGGTGTCACTGCAAGGAAATGTTGTCTCATGAAAGACAACATTTCGTGACACATAAACTCTTCCTGATGAAGAGAGACACTTGTAGCCATGGTGATCAGAACAGAACCCAATGAATACACAAGGTTCTGATCTGAAGGACAGCTTGTGAGACCTGTAAGGTCTCAGGTGTGGGAAGCATAAACAGCCAAAGACTCTCAGAAAGGAGTAGTCAGGCTTGGTATTGAAAATAAGCTCATGAGGAGAACAGTTCTCCAGAGTCTTGGAGGGCAAGCGATTAATTAAAAAAACCGCAGTGGAGAAGGCATCCGTCCAGTAGTGAAGAGGGACGGATGACTGTGCTAGAAGTGTAAGACCCAATTCGACAATATGGCGGTGCTTACGCTCCACCATGCCATTTTGTTGGCTTGAATATGGGCAGGTGATCCTATGGACTATACCATACTGAGCTAAGTATGCAGTAAGAAAGTGAAACTCACCTCCTCCATCAGATTGCACAGCTTTGAGCTTCGTGCCAAGCTGCTTTTCTGCTAAGAGATGGAACTCGCAGAAGGCTTTAGCAGCATCAGACTTACGGTTCAGAAAGTAAATCCAAGTAAATCTAGAAAAGACATCAACAATACTAAGATAGTAATTGCTATTGCTAGAGGAGAAGGGGCAGGACCCCAGAGATCTAAATCATTTCGAGTGGATGAGAGTAGACAGTTTCTGAAGGTTGATAAGGAAGGGTCTTGCTCTTTCCCACTGCACAGGCAGCACACTCAGAAGATATGTGTTTAGTGGGCAGATTTTGTAATCTCAAGAAATTAACAAGAATATTCCTAGATGGGTGGCCTAACCTCATGTGCCATAGGTGAGAAGGATCAGTCGTTTTCAAAGAACTGAGAAAGCAGCTTATTTCAAAATCAGGTAATGCATTTGAGGATGCATTATTAAAACAGGTAACAGTAGAGCATTCATCAGAAGCATCAACAGTATAAGCAGGAAGTAAAACAGAGGTACCATGATTAACATCAAACGCAGCAGGATTATCATTACTAATAACCGGAAAGGCAGAGTTTTGTGCAGATAAAACTGCATTATTACAGAAAGACTGAAACTCAGTAGAAAGACTTAAACACTGATCTGGACTAACAGTAGCAGACTCAACTAAATTATTGGACTTAGACCTAAATCTAGAGAAGTCTAGACGGTAAAGACCCCCAGACTCATAACCCTTGAGCAACACCTTGTTGGAGAGTGAATCCTTGATCAGGCAATGCGATGGGTGAAATTCAAAATAAACCTGATTATCCTTTGAAAACTGAGATACAGAAAGCGGGTTTTTAGTGACAGCAGGAGTGTAAAGTAAGTTATTTAAAAGCAATGGTTTTCCAGTGGAAGGTAAAATAGAAGAACCAATAGCAAAAATATCAAGAGATGAGCCATTTCCAACTAATACCTTACCTGGTCCAGAGTAAGGAGAAGACATGTTCGAGAAAGGCTGAGCATTCGTCAGGTGGTTCGTGGCTCCTGAGTCTGGGAACCAGCTGCCATCAGAGGTGGCTGGGTTATGGCTGCTGGTTAACAGGTGATTAGCTTGAGTGGGTTGAGGTGATGTAGACTGAGCAAGGGTAGGGTTTAGTTGAGGCTGAGGATTGGGGAATACTTGACATGACTGAGGTGGGTAACATGGGGGGGCCATCATGTAGGGGTATATAGGCGGTATGGGTGAAAGATAGGGTGAGTACTGCATAACAGAGTGTGTTTGGGTGTTAGGAGGGTGGATGGTTGTGGTCTGAGGTGGTTGAGGTTGAGTCTGAGATTTATGAAGCTGAGGTGGTGGGTAGTGTTGGTTTTGTGGTTGTTGTTGGTAAAGGTCAGGCTCAGTGTCATAAGCAGCCAGGTTTGCTGAAGGTGCAGGAGAGTTGGACTGAGGATCAGTCACACCAGTAAAGTGCACATTAAATCTGTGGAAACATCTGTGCACCAAGTGCCCAAATTTTCCACACAGCTGGCATTGGAGTCTACTGTTACCAAAGCCCCTACCACGCCCCCTACCCCTCCCGGATGGTTGATTACCAAATGGTGGGGGACCATAGGAAAATGACTGAGCATTATGGTTTGTGGGTTGGGGTGTAGGCAGGAGACCATGCATGGGTGTCTGGGTGGGATTTTCAGGCATACTACCAGAGTTGTTTTCAGCATACGAAACAAGAGGCTTACTGGGGTTGGGAATCTTAGCAGAAGCTATGTTGACACTAGCACTAGCATCAAATAAGATGTCAGACTGCCTAGACTCAGCATCTAATAACACAGAACTCACAGAAGCGATAGTGTAAGGATTTTGGCTAGCATGAATGACAGCAATGACATTATCATATTGACCCTTTACCCCATTCAGAATAATCGAGATTTGTTGCATCTCTTCTATAGGGTGACCACAGCTAGCTAAACTATCACATGTGGTTTGTATTTCAGTGAGGTAGTCTCTCATAGGCTGATGCACATGCTTCCTATCCTTAAGTCTATCATATAAATTCATGATTCTAGTAGTGGAAGATGATGAAAAATCTCGATGAAGCTTTTGCCAAATGGCAGCAGCTGACATTACACCCTATAAGACCCCTACTGACCTGAGAGGAGACAGGGGCAAGAAGCCAAGAGGCGAGAGAGCTGTCCTGCTGAAGGAACTTCGTGTATGCAGGATTTGGGACAGCATCCCCATTTTCATCTTCCAGAAACTGAGGTACGTTAGCTCCAGAGTAGAACCTGCTGTTTCCATTGCTGGAAATTCTCTTCGCCAAGTAGCTGAGCTACTTTCATGTTGGCGAAGGCAGGGCTAGATTCTTCCATGAATCAAAGAAGGGATGTTGAAAAGATAAGATTTCAGGCTCGATCGAACTCTGATACCATGTTTGGATTTAGGGTTTGAGAAGAGAAAAGGAAAACGAAGAAGCACAGCTCTGATAACAAAGACGATTTCTTGATGATACTGAAATGTTCAACAGTGACAGGATATAAAGGAAAACAGACTCTAATCAGACAAAACAGTACTAATACGAAAATTGCAGCTAAGTCCCTGAAACTAGACTAATTGATGGTTGGACCGCAAGCAACAATATTTACATATTGAACCCTAAACATAAGTGTTAGACACACTTTTATCCTAACACTCATAACTTGACTCCGCCTTATAAAACATTATTTGCGTTTTAGTTGAAATTTTGAAAATCATGAAGTACTTCATCACCGGGCTTCTTAAGTGTCTTTTCTTGTGTGTGTTTTTGGTCATAAGTGTCTTTTCTTGAAAAAACAAATCTTTCCAAAAAAGATTAGAATATTTTACACTATACTAGTTATACTCAATTAATAATTACCCCCTAAATCCAAAAAATAAGGTTTTAAAATTAATCAAATAAGATATTTTAATTTAAAAATTAATCACTAAAATTTATCAATTTCTAACATTTAGGCATTCTAAATACTCATTATACCTAATTACACTCAATTTAACAATTACTCGAAAATCCAAAAATTAAGTTTTCAAAATTAATCAAATAAGGCATTTTAATTCAACCCAAACACACCAAAAGTAATATTTTTGAAAGATTAAGGCATTATAAATACAAGTTTCATCTAATTACACCATCCATTGAAAAATTTGAAAAAACAAAAAATCAACCTTAAATTCGACACAATGGGAGGCAAACTGGAGGCACGACACTAGACATGGGCGATGACACGAAAGTGGCACGGTGGAGGTAGGGGCGTCTAGCATGGTAGAGGCAAGGGCAAAACGAGAGAGGATTAACTAAGATGGAATACGTGGTTCAACAATTTTAATTCCCTCTACTTGTGACTGAGAGTCACAGGGTAGAACTTAGCAAAAGTTCCATACTTAACTGACAGTTAGTTATTAACAGGAGTAGCTGTACCTACCTGCGACTTGCTGTCACGTTTAGGATTGAAATAAATCTTACTCGCAACTAACAGTCGTGGGTTGATATAGTTTGGTAAATAGTTTTAAAAAAAAATTATTTTGATATTTAAGTTTTAAACATAGTATATTTTGGAAAATTTCCCCATTTCAACTACTAAACACTACTCAAAGTCCAAATTTGTAATTAACGACTCTCTAATTCTTTTAGTATCCCACTACAAGAATTTTGCCCTTTTGCCAGGGTCAAATTTCTAAGGGAATTTCAAAAATCCCTTAGAAATTTCACTTTGTAAGGAATTTTCTAAGGGATCTACCCTTAACAAATAAGCTTGCCAGAAAAATAGCACTTTAAAAGGAAAATCCCTTGCAAAACGTTTCAACAAATTTTCCTTATAAAATCCCTTACAAACTTTTAAAAATCATTTCCCTCACAAACGTATTTAGGGAATTTTGTGAGTATTTTCCCAAGTAAATTATAAAGGATTTTTTCAAGGGTTTCTGTTTCAAGAATTTGGAGGAAAATAGTTAGGGTTTTTATTTAGTAAATTTACAAAAGGATTATTAAGGAGTATATTCAGTTAAATTTGTGAGGAATTTTATGTACTATCAAGGAAAATTACTATAAATAACTTTATAAATATATATATATATATATATATAACATGTAACAGAATATACATATATGTATATTATTATATGAAACAAGTTCATAGTTTAAACATTCAAAGTCTTCTATAAAGAGATAACAATTAACAACGTATCTAAATAATACATACTTAGACAAAAATATCTAAATAGAAATTATGCAACAACTTAAGTATTGGAATCACTATCCCGTTGAAAGGGATTAAACTCCTGACCTTGTTTTGCAAATTGCTCCATCATGCTTTGCACTAATGCTTGCATTTGGTTGATCTGAGATTGTTGAGCTGAAATTTGTGCTTGTCGTAGTTCCACTACATCCTGTAACTTTTTACACTTCTCGTAGGTGTGTGTATTTCGAATCCTTGAACTTGAACTTGTACTCTTGTACATTGTCTCTGAGGTTGAAGAACTTTCGGATCCTAATAGGATCTTTGGATCCACTTTGGGCCCGAAACCATACAACTTCCATTTCTTAGGAAATCCAGCTGCTTTAATCCATGAATTTGTATCGAACTTAACTTGGGATAGACCATCATGACCATACTTTTCTACAACATCTGTATCATATTACTCCTAAAAAGAGAAAAATATATAATAATACTAACTATTTATCAACAAGAATAACACTATAGACCTTATCATGAGCTATATAATATTAGAAGAACAAAGGAATATATAATATAGCAGAACTTACAATGACTCTTTTTGATTTTTTATCAATGAATTGATCTTAACTTCCCTTCAAACGATGGAGCCTCTGGAAAAACTCTCCTTGAGTCGGTTCTCGACCTAGTTGTCTAGTCTACAATAATAATAAAACAAATTTATGAGAAAAGTTATATATATATATATATATATATATTAAATGTTACCATATTCAATACCATTCTTTGCATATGCTCATCAAAAGAGATCGATCCTCCACTGTGTTTAGTGATTGATCCATCTTTCTCTGTCATTCGATTTTTACGTGTAGCTTCTGATTTTTCTCTCCATTCAAGTTTTTCCCATTTTTCAACCAACGAATTCCATATATCCTTATTCATCCATCCAGGGCTATGATTCTTAAGCTGAGCAACATAATTTTTGTTAATAGCTTTTAAAATCTGAGTCCTCGCGCCATTCAACATACTAGTGTAACGCGATGCAGCCGTTCTCTCAAATGCTTCCATAAGGTCATATTTATCGTCATCAAATTACATCCTCTCCTAACCTAGACATGCAACAGAAAATAGAAAATTACTATCAGTGGAACATACTACAATAAAAACAATTACCTAGCCTGATATTGTCCCAGTAACCATTCATGTCTAAATAATAAATCTCACGTATACTAGAGAAGAGTTCTAATCTAAATCAGAATTTAATATCAGCAGTGCATTCACCAAATTTCACTCAACTCTACAGCTGATGCATCATTACAAAAGCACTTCAATCATAGTTGAACACCAGTTAATTTAACAGTATGATCATCTAAAAATATACTGCATTAAAATAAATTAGTACCTTCAACTTTTTCTAGTAGAATTCACGAACATCGATGGGAACATCCTTTAATTTTTCATACGGACCCACAAAAAATTCCTCCATGACACGAGTGAGAGGACGAATAGCAGTATGATGCGAGAAGTTGTAGATAAATTGTTACCAACAATTGTTTCCTATTGTTATGTTCAACAACATTGATATTATGTAAAAACTATATATGTTGAAAGCTAAGTTACTGCAACCTAGAAGGACACTTCTTAGAGTGGATGGGTTCGAGTTGATGTTGCGTTCCACCATTGTTTTGAACACCTTTAAAGCATCCTCGGCTAGACCGTTTTTGACATAACCTGCAATGACTGCATTCCATGTCACCAGATTCCTCTCCGGTATTTTTTCAAACAATTTCTCTGCGAATTCCACGTTTCTGAATTTCATTAACCCGCTTATCATCGTTGTACATGTCACCACGCTCTTAATCAGCGCATCAAGGAAGAACCTAACCGCCGAATCCAAGTCCCCACAGTCGAGAAATCCATAAATCATTGCATTCCACGAAACACTGTCTCTCTCAGGCATTTTCGCAAACCGTTTATGTGCTTCATCCACGTTTCTTTTCTGCGCATTGCCGAATATTAGAGTATTCAAGACGATGTGTACCAAACATGACATTTTTACCTTTTAGTAGAAGAAAAGAAATACAGCTGCACTAATATGAGGGACTTCTGGGCTATATCCATAATGTTAGAGGCGATCTTTGTAATAAATGGTAATTGAGCTGTTCTAACTAATTTTGTTCAGCTCAACTTTAAGAGGAACCAGATTATAATGATCATGGAATGAATCTTCTTCCGCGTCTCTTTTTCTTCTTGAATTCTGGCGTAATAATGGTTCCCGACTACATCTTCTTACTCTCCTTCCAGAGAAGAACTCACATAACGCGCTGCACTAATGGCTGATGAAGCTCCATCCACGAAGATGTGGCTTCCCCTCGAAGCTAATCCCGATGTCCTGAACCAGGTAGTCGTCATCATCAAATTGAGCATCCGAAGTTTGAGTGCATGTCTTAGTTTGCTGTATAGATACATACTTCGCTCATCACTTTTTAGAGAGAATGTGTTGGAGAATTAGATTTTGTTTGGACTTTGCTTAGTGATTTTGGTTATCGTGATTGAGCTTAGCCCGATTGATCGGAGTTTTAGTAGGATTGAATTTGTGCAGCAGTGATTAATTTGAGATGGCATTTTAAGGTGAAAATCACAGTCACAGACGAGCAGAATTAGGTTAGGGGATGAAAATAAAATAATAATATAATTACAAGCAAAAATAGGTTAGGAGTATCGGTTGGGCTTTGCGTAGGATTCAGTTGTAAAACCATCGGTTGAGCAGAATGGGTTTGAGTAGCTAGGCCTCACAGTTCTTTGCAAAAAAATAATACGCGTTAATATTTCTTAGGGTTTTCCCTTACAGTTTTTTTTAAGGAGATATAAATCTGTTGCAAATGAATATATTTTCTGAGGAGTAATAAATCGCTTACAAAATTTAGGATTGAAAAATGTAATTAGTAAGAAATTATCCTTAAAACTCTTTATAAGGAAAATCCGTCACAAAATATCTTCATTATTCCTCTAAAATGTTTTCCTTACAAATCTATAAGTAATGTAGTAAGGAAAATATATTTTGTGAGGAATTTCCCTAATTATTATTCTCCTCGCTTAACCCTAACAAATCCCCCACTTATAGCTATAAATTTAAAGGAATTATTTCCCTTGCAAAATTTCCTTCACAAAATACTTATTTTCATGTAGTGTCCCTTTAATTTTATATATAAAATTGAAATAAACAATTTGAAAAGAAGATTATGTAAACATCCGAATAAAAATTCAGATAACTATAAAAGAATTAAAAAATAATAAAACTTTATATAGTTACTTTTAAGGGTAAAATACAACTATAACTCTTACTGTTTATAATTGGCCAAAAAAAAACTCTTACTGTATATGCCACGTCAAGTTTCCCCTTTCAAATTTGTTTTTAATGTTACGTCATGAATCGAGCTCACCCATCCTGTCAGATTTTACATCCAAACTTAACATAATATTTTTTAAGAGTTTTCTACTATTTTTGTAATTTTGAAAACATATTTTGGTAAGTTTAGATCAAAAGATGAGGATAAGGATAGACCTGATTGATGACGAAATATGAACGAATAATATTTTTGAAAATAATTTTTAGGATGAAAACTCAATTTTAACCTAACATTAAAAGACGCACTCGTATTGTATTAATTTTCAAGCCCAACTAATTTACTTATTTTAGATGTACAAACTATATATAAGTTCTTTTTTTTTTGGTCAACAGTATATATCAGTTCATATAAATGAAATTCATTAGGGAACATGTTTCACCGTTTCTTTTTAAAGTACGCCCAAACTAATCTAATTTAGAATCAAGGTTTAATTACCTAAACTGTGTTGGCACATGTGACTGAACCGTTCAAACTTGAGCTCAACTTTTACTTATGTTTCCATATGTGACTGAACAGTTCATTTTTTTAACTGTCGTTATTTCTCACTGTTAACAACTGTAATGTGTCTGTCACGTGACCTTCTTATATTGTGAACTTCCGAAACTACACTAAACCTTGTCTACTTAATCAGCTTGTTCCTTAGTTGTTGGATATGTTTGGGCGCAAAACTTTTGGAGAAGCACGGTTGGAAGCAGAAGGAAGAACTCACGGTGAGAAGACAGAAGAGACAACAACACATGAAGTTTGAGGATGAATATTCTCCTATGGTGTTTGACAACCGTAGAAAGGTTCGATCTCGGTCAAGCTCTTCCCCTAATGCCTAGCCCGGAGCTTCGCGTATGAGAATGTGTTACTGTGGGCTTGTGTGCTCCGTAAATTTAACTGGTACGTGACAGAATATCTCTCGCAGTTTTCATGGATGTGGGTTTTTTGATTGGGAAGATCCATCTATGTGTCCTTATGGCCAGATTGCAGTGATGCAATTTCAACAAAGAGAGAAACATTTGAAAGAACAATTGGATGTTGCGAAAATGCGAGCTCTTGAAAGCCGACCCAATCAGAAGTTAGTTGCAGCGTTGGTAATTGTTATTGTTGTTTTTGTTCTGAGTTCAATTGCGAAGAATTAGTAGAAGTTGTTTGTAGCTTTGTGTGTAACTAAAGTATGAATTGTAACTGAAGGATGAAGAACATTGTGTATTTTGCGAAGGTGGTGACTCATATGTTTGTGGAGAAGTTGTTAAATGAAGTGTTATCTTTTTCTGAAATGTTATTAAATGGTTACATAAGTTTAGACATTTTGTTGCCTAACCGTTACTTTGGTTTTGCAGAACCTACATTAGAATCCATAAACATCCAGAATACATCCGAAAACATAATCCATCATAGAATCCCAAAACAGGTTCCGTTAAAACATACTTTCTTAAGTAACACTATAATCCCACATGAACCATAAAAAAGGGATTTATACAAAATATGGAAGAACAACATGAACCCGACTTTACTGTACAGACCATCAATATTGCCTCGTTCTCTTTGGAAGGACTGTCTTGAGTGGCTGATCCAAAACTCCCAACGCTCTTGAGTCTAATAGGACGGGTTCCGATGCTGCGGTATCGTCAATTTCTATAACAATCGCTTAAGTCTACTCCAAAACAGGGACTTCACATAGTCATTCCTTTTCTAACGGTGCTTTCGTTTTCTTACGTTCTTCTTCTGTCTTCATTTTCGCATCTGCTTTGGAGGATGGACCAGCCTCCACCGAACTGTCACTCGTCTCACTCTCGAACTTGAAGCGCTTTAAGTCATTTTGAAGTTACGCTAGCGTTACATCATCCTCAAATATCGAGTCATCACTACGATCTTCCTCAACAATCGGTTTCTTACCTTTGTCAACAAAGGTTGGTTGTTTGGTTTCATCCTCAACATCATGCTTCTTACCAATTTCCAGGTTGGGTTCCTTACGTCTCCCCGATTTTAACCTTTCGACCACTTTGTTGCGCACCATCATCAAAAAGGGATCCTTCACACACTCATCTTGGCTTAATGGAGGCAACACAAAAACTTCAATCTTTTCACAACTACCTTGATATTATGTCTTCTCATGACTGATTACCCTCAAATCCGTCTTCGGGTTTCTGTTCGGTGGGAGGTATATAAGTGCACCATCGTAGACGAGATTGCAATAGATGACCGCTAATACGGAGAGAAACTCGTAATTCATATTCTCCTACGGTATGACAAATGGATTCTACTCACCTTCGTATGCATGAATTCCCCAATTGTCAATCCACTTCCCATCGTGCCTAATGTATAGCGTATAAAGGTAGTCTTTGCTTGACATTCCGGCGGATAAAGGTATGCCTCAACATACATAACAAATTTATCACAAAATGCGAAACACCCGTAACCTACAACGCACAAAACCACAAAGCATCAACCCAATTAACAGTGTATACAAACAATAAATGACAGAATCAAACCAAATACAGCAAATCTTCGGGAAAAAAACAAATTTTCATAATAAAAATCAAATCTTTGTTACAAAATCGACAATCTACAACATGTACGAAGCAACACAACACAAAACCCTAATCTACAAGTCAAACTAGAACATGAATCTGCAGCACATCGCACAATTACACACAAATTGGAACATTAATATGTAGCAAATTCATAGTTTCGTACCGCAAAGAAAAGACAAACGGTAATCTTCAATCGAATTGAAGATTACCGCAGAGAATAGGGTAGACGAACAGAAACCGAACTGGTAGCACACACTAGAATGCTAAAAGACAATCAAGTTTAGTTCAATCGAATCGCAAATGAAAACTTACTTGGAGATGTGATTTTCCGAACCGCAATGTCGTTGAGGAGGGGGAGTTCGGTGCTGGAAATCGACAGATGCGAAAGAAGGTATGGAAGTGTAGGTTGAAGGGAAGTTAGAGTGTGCTGATTACTATAAATCGAGGGGGAAACAGTACAAAGGTGACATGAGGGTAAATCGTACTTTCAATTCACTTCAAATCGTTTAAATTGGGTCATGTGCTTTTCACGTGACATTTAGACAGTAATATGTGACGGAAACTTCACGAAATAATCGTTAAGTCACATCTTTAAACGTTTCAGTCACACAAAAAAAGATGAGTAACATTTTGATCACATAGGTCAAAGACAAGTAACTGTTGAGGTAGTTGATCCTAGAATTAATTATAAATTTGATTCGTAAGTACTATTGCATTTCATTAAAAATGTAAAGTAGTTCAAATAAATAGATCAAACTATATATACCTGTCTTATATTTTAGATAAGCTATGGTTTTGAACTACTTCGAAGTGATTTATGCCTAACTGAAATTCACTAGTTGATCTACTTTGTTAAAAAAAATATATATGATTATTTTTTTTGTCAAATTATCGCTTTACTTGATGAAATAAAACTTTGTAATACATGATTACGGTTGTTCGTAAATACATAAATGAAAGTGGTGGTATTTCGACCAAATCACTTAGACTCGCTCAGAAAAAAAAGAAAGATTAATTCAGTATGCAGATTTATTTTAGAAAATAAATCGCAAAACTTTAAGAGTACACAAGCGTCGTCCATTGGATCTGAGCTTTACTTCACTGCATACTGAAATAAACCATGCGACCAAATCTCATCTTCTTGGTCCGTTCACAAGCTACTCACAAGCTTCTACTGCCCACTTCACTGCTCATTCAACATCGACAGACCACCACCGCACTCTTCCTCCTCCGTTCCGCCATGAACCGACCACCGCACTCTTCCTTTTCCATCTTTTTCTCTCTTCTACTACTTTTGGCAACGGCCTCCTCTCTCTCTCCTCCTCACATCTCCCCCACCACGGCACCTGCACCCGCCACGACACCTCCTCGGACCTCTACCCCAGCCACCGCTACTACGTTAGATCCCAAACAGCTGACTGCGCTCCAGTCCCTCAATGTTCCAACCTCCCGAGACCCCTGCACCCAGCCAGCCATCACCTGCGACGGCGGAAAGCCCTTCCAACATCTCATCTCCCTCCGTCTCTCAAACTGCTCCGCCGACGATGTTGCCCTCTCCTTCACCGCCCTCAAGTCCCTCGCCACCCTCCAGTCCCTCTCATTTATCAACTGCCCTGTCGCCTCCATCCGCTTTCCCGCGGATCTGGCTGGGAATCTCCGCTCCTTCACTGCCATCCGCTCGCTCCGTCATCTTACCGGTGTCTGGCTCTCCCGCCTAGAGAATGTCACCGAGCTAACGGTGTCCGATGTCACCGTCAACGCCTCCGGTCCGTACGTCATCCTCGGCAACCTTAACAAGCTCACCTCCGTCACTGTATCACGCGCCAACCTCACCGGATTCATCCCCAAGCATCTGAACGTGAACCTCACGCACATCGATTTTTCCGGCAACCAGCTGAAAGGTAGAATACCCAATTCGATAACCTTGCTCGAGAACCTTCAAAGTTTGAATCTATCTTCCAATCAGCTCAATGGAGAAATACCGAGTGAGATTGGAGATCTAATCTCGCTGAAGAACCTCTCATTGAGCTCCAATTCGATGTCGGGTTCAGTTCCTGAGTCGATGTCAGCGATTCCAGGGTTGACGCATGTGGATCTGAGCTCCAATCAGTTGAACGGAACTGTGCCGAAGTTCTTCACCCAGATGAAGAATCTACAGTACTTGAACCTAGAGCACAACAATTTCCATGGAGTGATGCCGTTCAATGAATCATTCCTCAAGAGATTAGCAGTGTTTAAGATTGGAGATAACTCTAATCTCTGCTACAACCATTCGACCGGCCTGTCATCCAAACTGAAGCTTGGGATTTCGGCTTGTGACAAGCACGGACTGCCCATGTCTCCACCTCCCAAAAAGGATGATGAAGATAGCAGTGAGGACGACAGTTCGGATTATGATGACAGTGACGATTCAAGTAGCAGCAAGAGCAATCACCATCATGGTCCGAGTAAGGTAGTTCTTGGAGTTGCAATTGCTCTGTCTTCCATAGTATTCCTTATTGTCTTCTTGGTTCTCATCTCAAAGTGCTGTAAATGAATTGATGGATACTGGATGGTCGTTATTAGTTAGGAAGATTGTTGAGATTCATTTTGTTGGTTCGATTTATGTATTAATTATACGATGAAGAGGAGGATGAGACATCTTCATAGGCCAGCCAAGATTGTGAGACATTGGAAAAGAGGAAGGTGATTGCTATCTAATATAATTTGATGATGAATATTGAAGATAGTCTTGTCATTGTAATTTTTACTTCAACTCGACGATAGCTAAGCTTGGTTAATTATGTCAATCATGTAGAGAAAGTAGTTGCGTGCGTGTTAAGAGATGTAATAGCATACGATAGTTCAACACAACACGCACGAAAATGTAATCGTGTCAAAGACACAACACAAATTTATTGTATCAATACGATAACACATAAATATTCGTGAAAAGTCGTAGCACGATATCACGATAAATATTTCGTAGTTACACGATAACACGTTTTCACGTTCGCACGATAACCCAATCTAAATAACATAAACACGTCCCCTCAATTTTTTATATTTTCGTTTGATCCTTATTTCTTAAAATGATATGAATATAATATATAAATTATTAGATTGTTTTCGTGTTATTCTGTTATCGTATTTTGACACCTAAACACTAACACGACACGAAAAAACAATTGTGTTATCGTGTTCGTGTTATCGTACTATCAAAGGCAAACACGACTTTTTTCGTGCATGTTCGTATCGTGTTGGAGTGAAATTGTCAAACCTAAGAGAAATGGTGGATTGCCATGTTCAATACAATCGTTACATCTAGAATTTCAACTTCAACCGCCGCCAGTAACAAAGTATGTACCAGTCATGTCAGCCGGAATATCTTAGTTCTTAATAAGCTTATTAGGCTATTAAGGGAATGGAAATCCAAGTAAGCTAGTTTGGGTGGTAATTAGTTAATTGGTCTATTCAATATATTTATATTTAAAAGGGGATATTGTTTGTGTGCATTTAAATATTTACCATATATATGGCAATGTTATCATAACTGGACCGACCGTCAGACCCAACTGAATTCTGATGGTCATATGGTCGGACCCTCATACAAGACTAACTACGAATCCAGTACAATGAGTAAAATTCAACCAACTTTGAAATAATCGATTAGTTCTTTGGTGCACTCCTTTTAAAGCAAAAATGTTACAGACCAACTATTTATTATCAAATTAGTTAAGTTGAGTCGGGCCCGATAGACTCTATCCCTCTCTTCGGTTCTCAATATGGCATCAGAGATATGAAGTGTTGAATATTTTTTGGTTATTGACGCTTACTCTCTTCTCTGATTTCTTATTGAATATGTTTGCATAATTTCATACTTCTCAGTCCGTTCTTTTGGTCAAAACACTAGTACTGCCTGCACTCTTGCTTTCAGTGATTTCCTTCTTTGCGTTGTAAAGATCTTTTGCTTCTTGTTGGTCGAAGTGATTCCTTGAACAGATACAAATTTTTTCTTCGCTGATCTGTTCACTTGTTTTGCTAGAAATCCCTTTGCTGGTTTGGGTAGGAACAAATACAAGTTCTTTCATGACTGATTCACTCACTTGTTTTGCTAGAAATCCTTGTTTTGCTGGAAGCCCTTTTGCTGGTTTGGTCAAGAACATATACGAACTTTTTCTTGGATGATTTGCTCGCTTGCTTTGCTGGAAACCCTCTTGCCGGTTCATATAAGAACAAATACGAACAAACACTTTGATTTTTTGCTGAAAAGATTCGGTCAAGAAAAGATTCATTTTTTTTTGTTCAATAACATATACATACATTGATTTTCTGCATTGGAGTGCTGATTCAGGAACCGTTAGTGTTTTCATCTTTAGGATCTGTTATATTTCGAGTCGATTGTTCATGTTCAGCTTTCATGGCATCTTACGGAGACACTGAGTTTACCGATACGACCACAAATGTTGCCGTTATAGATCATGTAGTTGATGTGACGTTTGAACCAAAGGTTATAGACCACAACCATCCCATGTTCCTCCATCCGTCTAATATGCCTGGATGTGAATCATTTCAGAAAGACATCCAGCATGCAGATAACCTGAAATCTTTATAGTTCGTTAATTGTTTAAATGACTCTTACTCTCAAGTTCGTATTAACCTGGTTATGCGTGAGCCTCTTCCTACAATTAACCAAGTGTATGCGATCTTGATTCAAGAGGAGAATCAAAGGGGGATATCTAGTAACATTTACGCCAACTCGATTAAAGGAAATAGATTTTCTACTCCTGGAAATCAGAAAACAGTAAAGAAAGCATCCAACTTATTATGTGAATATTGTAAAAATAGGGGTCATGACTTTGATCACTGTTTCAAGAGAAAGGGTTATCCGCCTAGCTGGAATTTAGATCCGGCCAGAGCCAGGGAATGCCACCTCAAGCTAATAGGACCACTAAGTACAACAATGTTGGAAAGAAGAGTTATACTGTTTACTCTACACCTGATTTTGTACCATCTGGATGTTCAACTCCCTTAGATTCTGATTCCACTTGTACTAATGCCTTTTATTTTTCTGAGCAGCTTGACACCGATTGCTCGTTTACTTAACAAAATTGAGTAATCTAATACACCAGGAAAGGCAAATACCTCAGGTATATGTATGAATTCATTTCATTCAACAAATCACATAATCTATAATTCTGAGTTGTTATCTGATTTTAAAAAGGTTTGCTCTAAAGTTGAATTACCTGATGGTTCTAGTTCAATTGTACATGCGGTTGGAAATTTCAAAGTGTTTAAGAATAAGTGTTTGCATGATGTTCTGTTTCTACCTGATTTTAAGTATAACTTGCTTTCAATATCTAAATTTACAAAATATTTATCATGCTCAGTTTCATTTTACTGCAAATTGGTAATTATGCAGGATCTTTACAGTGGAGCGGTGTTGGGGATTGGTAGAGAGGTTGGAGGGATATATTTTTTTAATCCTGATTTTAAGCCTTGTATAGATATTCGATCCAGCATTCTGCCATATCCGCATCCCGTCCTTTGGCATAAAAATATTAGAGCATGCATTAGTTCAGACTCTTAGTCAATTTGATTCTCTTAAGTCAATTGTGTTTCAGAATGAGAATGTTGTTCAATGTGATCTATGTCCCATGGCTAAACATCATAGGTTACCATTTTTGTCTAGTGATTCCAAGTCTACTGCACCATTTGATTTGATTCATATGCATATTTGGGGACCATACAATAAGTATACTCATGATAATAAACGGTTCTTTTTTACTATTGTGGAAGATTTTACTCATAATACTTGGATATATCTTTTGAGTATTAAATCTGATGCTATTGTTGTGATTAAACACTTTCTTGCATTAATTGAAAACCAATTTTACAAAAATTTAAAAGTAATTAGAAGTGATAATGGATGTGATTTTTTTTAATAATCAATGCAATGATCTCTTTAACACAAAAGGCATTATTCATCAAGGTTCCTCTGCTTATACTCCTCAACAAAATGAAGTAGTTGAACGAAAACACATACATCTTTTATAAATTGCAAGAGCTTTGAAATTAGAAAGTAATTTGCCTCAAAATCTTGAGGAGAATGCATTATGACAACATGCTATCTTATAAATATGATGCCTACCACTGTTTTATTTGGTTTGTCTCCTTATGAAAAACTGATGAAAAGGAAACCCAAAATATAACATATAAAAGTTTTTGGATGTCTTTGTTAGGCTAAAGTGCTTCCTAGTGCTGATAAATTTCAATCTCGGTCTATTCCTTCGGTTATGATGGGTTATTCTCTAACACAAAAAGGATATAGATTGTTGAATTTGAAGGGTCACACCGTTTTTGTTAGTCGGGATGTACTGTTTGTTGAAAATGTGTTTCCATACAAAAATCTTAATCGTGATGATGGAAACCTATTTATTGATGTGAGAATTAACCCGTTTGATGATTATAAGTTCATAGATATGATGAGATCCTCTAACTCAACTGATCCCGATGAGAAGAATGCAGAAAATGACGAGGACACTTCTGCTAATTCAGGTAACTCTGATTCAACCACTAATATTGATGTGAATATTCAGATCGCAGTCTAACCAAGAAAATTTGGGCGAGTTGTTAGAACTCCCGTTTGGCATAAATATTACGTTTTGCAGAATAATTGTGGTGTCAGATACCCGATTGATAATTTCATTTCTTACCAAGGGTTATCTCCATCTTTCAAATGCTTTACCAGTTCTATTGAAAAACATTTCGAAATGAAATCCTTTAATGAGGATTTTAAAGATGATAACTGGATCATTGCAATGAAAGAAGAGATCAATGCCTTGGAATCTAATAATACTTGGACTTTGGTTTCTTTGCCTAAGGGTAAACATGCCATCGATTGCAAATGGTTTTTTTGTGTTAAGCACAACTCTGATGGATCAGTTGAACGTTATAAATTTAGGCTTGTTGCAAAATGTTATAATCAAATAGAAGGATTAGAATATAAAGAAACGTTTTCTCCATATGCTAAAATGGTTACAGTTAGAACTATTCTTGCATTATCTGCCAAAATTAATTGGCCTTTATATCAAATTGAAGTATATAGTGCCTTTCTTCAAGGCGACCTGGATGAGGAAGTGTACATGAAAATTCCTAAGGGATTTAGTAATCAGAGGGAGAATAAGGTATGCAGATTACATAAATCCATCTATGGCTTAAAACAAGCCTCTCGTCAGTGGAATGTAAACACAGACAGATTCTCTTGTTCGAAAAGGATATCATCAGAGTTTATATGATTACTCCATGTTCACAAAAACGTTGGTGATGATATCGTTGTTCTGCTTGTTTATGTTGATGATTTATTGATACTGGAAATAGTGACTTGTTGATTAACAAGTTAAAGTCCACCCTGCATACCAGTTTCAAAATAAAAGATTTAGGCAAATTAAGATATTTTATGGGTATAGAAGTAGCCAAATCTGCAGAAGGATTAATTATGTGTCAAAGAAAATATACGCTTGAACTTCTATCTGAAACAGGTTAGCTAGGTGAAAAACCAAGTTCCACTCCAATGGAACAAAGTGTCAAGTTCACAGATAAGGGATATGATTTAAAATTTGAGTTGAACACAAATGATGCTCTTGTTGATGATCCCAATCTTTACAGGAAGTTGATCGGAAAGTTACTTTACTTGACTATCACACGTCCATATATTGCTTATTCTGTGCAGTGCCTAAGTCAATTTATGAATAATCCAAAACAATCTCATTTGGATGATGTATATCGTATCATTAAGTACGTCAAACAACAACCGGGATTGGAGATTCTGTTATCAGCAAGAGGTAATTTCGAGATTTCTGCCTATTGTGACTTCGATTGGGGAAGTTGTGTAGAAACTCGAAAGTCTGTTCCTGGATATTGCATATTTTTAGGTGACTCATTTGTTTCATGGAAAGTAAAAAAACAGGCAACATTTTCTCATTCCTCGGCAGAAGCTAAATATAGAAGCATGGGTTCGACTGTTTCAAAAATAATCCGGTTAAGAGGTTTGTTGAGAGAACTGGGTATAATATTTCATCATCCAACTACTCTACTTTGTGATAATAAAGCTGCTATTCAGACTGCATCTAATCCTTTGTATCATGAATGAACAAAACATATTGAAATTGACTGTCATTTTATAAGGAAGCAGATCAATGCAGGTATTATAGCAATAGATTACGTAAACTCTGGTGAGCAGATTGCAGATTTATTTATCAAGGCTCTTGGAAGAACTCAACATTGTTATTTGTTGAAGCAATTAAAACTGAATGATATTTTCTCATATGTATCAGATTGAGGGGAAGTATTGAAGGACAAGCTGAACCTGAGAAGTTGAAGGACTAATTTTACAATATGTGATAATATGAAGTGTATTCTTATGTAATCATTCCTTTGTTTTTCAGTTTATTTGTTTAGGTCTTATTTGTTAGAGTTTTATTCTTTTGGACTGGTTATGTAAAAACGTTTGGTTTACTTTGCCTATTTAAGGTGATGGTGCCCAATGAAGAGGCTAAGCCAAATGATCCGAAAATCCATCTGTGCACTCTTTTACTTTTCAGTTGCTATTCCTCTCTTCACTTCTCAATAGGAGCCACTGAACCACCCACCCAATACCACGCTTAGCGCATTGTCCGCCTCGATTTCCATCGTTTCACCGACGAAGACGTCGTGAGCTAGATCTTCCAATGCGAACATTACTTCTAGATCGAGAAGACACCAGGCTCAAGGTCTCTGCCACCCACTTGGATTGAGAAGCTTTACAGTTCTAGCACAGATTCATGGGAATCCCGTCGGCGCAAGGAAAAACTCTATCTTGGTCCGCGTACGTGCAAATCCTGCAATCTCGGTTCGGTGAAAAGCTCTTCAGCGACCCAATGATCCAGATGAAGAACATGCGACAAGACGGTGCATTCTAGGCAGACCAATGTCGTTTCGATAGCCTTCTCCGCAATGTCGGGCTCATCAAAATGCTCTTGGAACAGTCCGTCTTAAGCCAATTTGTCGGGGGACTTGTACTGTAGCTCCAGGGTGCAGTTTGGTTGCAGCGACCACAAATGTTGCGCGAGGCTAACTTGTTAGCCAAGCTTCACAACTATGTGATGAGAACCACCCATTGAACAATAGTGAGGTCCCCGTTCGTTCCTTACAAACTCGACTGACCAGCAACAAGGAGCTCTCCCACGGCTAACACCTTCGGTAACTCCTCCAACTTTACTGCTAGTAGCCGAACTGCTGCATCTAGTTTGCAACAGGATGACTACCAATAGGTAGATGGAAGACATACATTATAAGGATTTACATTACTGGTATGACAATAATTACGTTTCAGGACATAAATGTAGTAGCAAACAAATGTTTTTGCTCGAAGTTAGTGAAAAAACTGAATCGGGCCCTGTAAGTGAAACTGAAAAAACCACTAATTGGGAGAGCCCAAAAATTTCAATCCACGCTATCTCGAGGACAGTAGGGTTCTCCGACATGCAGTTTGAGGGCATAACTAATGGTATATGATTGCAGGTACTCATAAACTCGGGTTGCATGCATAATTTCCTCTACATAACCATTGTGAAAAAGCTTGGATGTTCGGCTGAAGCGGTATCCCCGTTGAAAGTATTGGTCGACAATGGAGGCGAGATTGAGTGCAACCAGATCTGCCGAGGATTCCAATGGTCAATGCAGGGCCACTAGTTCATCATCAACGTATTCTTGATTCCTTTGGACAATTACCATATGGTGTTCGACGTCCAATGGATAGCCAACTTGGACGACATCTTGTGGCAATTACAAAGCCTAATTATGAAGTTCATGAGGGAGAATGGGTTATGTGAACTGTTGGGAAACAAGTAGAGCCCTCTAGCACTGAAACAGATGAACCGAATGAATAAACTACTGGACAAGAAATGAGAACTATCTTCGGTACACCTTTGTAGCTTGTCGATTCAGACAAATTAAGATGAGCATACATTCCTCTTTTAAACCTAAGTGGTTGCTAACACAAATGTACATAAGGAGATTGAGAAACTATTGGATTCGTTTGGAGATGTATTTGAGAAGCCGACCACACTACCACTGGAAAGGGAAGCCACCCACCAAATCTAGGGTTGGAAAACTGTGCATACGTGTGTGTGATCATGTGTATCAATACGTTTATAGTGACACTTACTAAACACGAATACACATGATAACTTTATCGTGTCATGTTACTCAACACGAACACGACACACAATTTTTTGTGCGTGTTCATGTCATGTTATCGTGTTGTGTTAAGTTAGTCAGTTATATGTTCACTTGCGAGATTTATAAGAAAATATCAAAATAACTAAGTGTTCATAGTAAGAATTGTAAATTCAAACATCAGATTTCACGAGTCTTTAATGTATAATTGATAAACTCTAGAAATTAAATATGTAAGTAGACTTTTAAAAGCTATTAAATGAGACTTGTTTAGAAAAGTATTTTAAAAAAAAAAAATTTATAGTTGGCCCCCAAAAAAGTCAATTTTATCGTGTTATAGTGTGTGTCATGTTCTGATACCTAAACATAAACACAACACAAAAATACATTCGTGTCGTGTTATTGTGTTTCGTAATAAATTGTTAGCCCTAACCGAATCATACTCAAATCCTATGCGGCATCATCCAATTTGTGTCCTTACCTCTACATGATGCCGCATAAAGTCGTCCTTGAGAAGATGATAGATGAAATGCTGAAATATTGGGTCATCAAGATAAGCAATAGCCCGTTCTCATCTCTATTTGTATTGGTCAAGAAAAAAGACTGAACATGGAGAATGTTCATAGATTATCAGTGCCTGAAGGACCTCATGGTCAGGTACTGATTTCCCATTCCGCTAATGGACGAGCTTTTAGCCGAATTGCACGGGGTAACCTTATTCTCCAAAATCGATTTGCAAATGGGATATCATCAAGTGAGAATGGTCGAGTATGACATACATAAAACCTCATTTCGAACACATTATGGCCATTACGAGTTCCTAGTTATGCGACATAGCTGGCAGTGATGTTTCTTATTATTGCTGAAACCTCTCCCTCTGCCACGACCTCTTCCACAGCCGCTATTGTGAGCGTGAAACTCAGGCGTGATCATAGAATATCCTTGATGAGACTACACTTGTCCCGTGTCTTTAAGTTGAGTAACCTAAATCACATGATTGTCCTCGAGGAGTACTATATTGACCTTAAGATGAAGCTTTTACCACCACATTTGTAGCAGCGATTATAAAATTATCAAACAATAACTTTTTCTAATGAGCTTCAACATCAAGGAGAACATAACTTATTGACGCCAAATCATATGGATTTCAGCTGACATGAATAACAGACACAACATTGTCATATTGGCCTTTCACTCCATTCAATATAATGGAGATTTAATTTATTTCTTCGATTGGATGTCCACATCCAGAAAGGCTATCACAAATCAGTTGAATCTCAGTGAGATATTCTCTCCTTGGATGATTGAACATCTTCCTGACCTTTAGCCAATCATACAAATTCATTATGCGCGTGGTTGAAGTGTCAACATTCTCGGATTAGAGGTGGATTGAAGAAGAAGAAATAAAGAACAGGAGAGACAAAGATGAACAATACTGACAAAAGTAATATCAGATTAATTGCTTGAAATGTTCTGTACACTATTGTCTTACTTATAGAAACTAGCCGATGCTAAAAAATTCATAATTGTAAGATGAACCCTAAACTTAAGTGTATGACACACTTATATCCTAACATTCCCCATACTTGATCTTGATCTTGAGGTATTTGAGTGATTTTCTTACTCCATCCAGACTTCTTGCTTCGTTCCTTTATACTGACACCTACCAGAGTAGTCTGTAGGTATTGTCCTGACCAACAGACTGAAGAACCCCTTGTCTTAACTGCACACACATTAGAAAGTCCTGGGTAGAATACTGGTTTCATCTGCAATGGTTTCATCTGCAAGACACAATTGGAGATAGTTGCAGCACTAACTACTCACGAGTTATAGAACACTCCCATCTCATAGAATTTATCTACACATGATATCTTGATAAGGCAAATGAGTAACCATCATTCTGCAAAACCAGAAGATAACAGGAGCATATGTATAAATCTCCCTATACCTGATCCTCCCTATAGCCAGACTAATGAAATAACTTTACAGTTATGCATTTCATGATTTTGATTTTTTTTTTTTGACAAAGCAGACTGAATGTGATTAGCTGCCTTTCTTGGCATTAGTTTGCTGACAGAGGAGTTTGAGCTCCTATCTTACCAGCATGATTTCAAGGTCTGAGCCTTGATCTTTTCTTCCTCAACGGTTAATACCGGAAGTATCTTGTCGTTTTCTTGCGGTATCCCCTGTTTTTGGAATCAAATCATGTCCTATGCCAGCAGAGATTCGAGCTAACAGATAAGTAACAATGGTAAGGCTGAGCAGATGCACATAAGCGAAAACAAAGGATTAGGTATAAGCAGAGTGACATATGATTTGAGAACCTAGCTGATCTGCAGAACAAGATTAGTTAAACACACATGGATACCAGGATGAGCATGAGTAGACCATTAAAATGAGAAAGGGGTGCTTAGAGTGTGAGGTGTCAAATCGCAACTAAAACCAGGAGGTAATGGAGAAACCAGCACATACCTGAGGAACTATAACTAATGGTGGGATTGATAAAGGGTAACTCATGCAGAGAGTGCAGGTAATACTTACAGACTACCCCGAGGCTCTAACTAGAGCCAGCAGTACCAGAGAAGAAGTACGAGGCCCTAAGATCGTCCACTTTTTCAAGAGAGAACACTCCCAGTTTCTTCTTGCAGGGGATAAAGTGTTTTTCAGTTAATGGTTTGGTTAGGATATCAACAGTTTGTTCAGAATCTGGAATGAAATTAACAATAATGTCCTTTGAATGGAGTTTTTATCGAACAAAGAATAGGTCTATCTCCACATGTTTCATCCTGGAGTACTGGATTGGGTTCTCGGATAGAGCAACGACACTTGTGTTGTCATTCCATATGACAGGAGCAGTGAGTATATTCAGAACAATTTCTTTGAGTGAAGACTGTACCCTCATTATCTCACATACTTAGTTTGCCACAGCTCGGAATTCAGCCTCTGCACTGGATCTGGACACAACAGACTGTTTCTTGGAGCTCCATACAATAGGATTTCCATTGACTAACAGATAGTGTCCTGAAATAGACCTACGATCAGTATAATAACCCCTAGTCAGCATCCCAAAACGATGTTAGAGAAATATCAGTAGTAAGGGAAAGGTTAGTTATAAAAAGAAGACCATGATTCAGAGTACCCTTGAGGTATGGATATGAAGGACAGCTTTCTAGTTCCTTGTGTTAGGGGCCTGCATGTATTGGCATAGTTTGCTCACAACAAAATGGATGTCGGGTCTTGTGACACGGACATGTTGAAGAGCACTTATTGTGCTTCGGTATAGAGTTTCATCATGAAAAGGTTCATCACATATACCCATACCTGATCTGGACAGACACGTACCTGTCATGGGTGTGGGGAAGCTGGTTTGATCATCAATGCCAACCTTGTCAAGCAGGTCCAAGATGTACTTCTTCTAATTCAACAGAATGAAGTCTTCCCCTAAGACAACTTCCATGCCAAGAAAGTAGTTGAGACTCCCTAGATCCTTGAGTTGAAACTGCATGTTAATGGGAAAAGGTGCCAGTTATGACAATAACATCGACATATACTAATAAAAGAACAAAGAAATCTGAGTCAGACTCAGCTGTCAGACATTGACACTTTCAAACCAAGAGAGTTAATGATAAATGATTTCAGTTTTTCAAACCATGCCCTAGGAGTCTGCTTAAGGCCGTAGAGTGCTTTTTGAAGTTTGTAGACCAGAGTGGGGGATGCAGCTGATGGAATCTCAAAGCCTGGGGCTGCACCATGTAAACCTCCTCTTGAATATCCCCATGAAGGAAGGCATTGTTGATATCCACCTGTCTTATGCACCATTTATGAGTTAGAGCCAAAGTTAACACAATGCGAACAGTTGCCGAGTTGATAACCAGACTAAATGTTTCCTGGAAGTCAAAGCCTGGTTTTTGGGAGAAACCTGTGGCCACAAGGCGAGCCTTATACCTGACAATGTCCCCTTCAACATTTCTCTTAATGCGAAAGAGCCATTTACAACCTATGGGAATCCTCCCTGCAAGAAGAGACACAATGCTCCACGTGTTGTTTAAAGATAGTGCAGTGCGCTCTTCCTAAACTGCCTTGGACCAGTGTGATGATCTAAGAGCATCATGAATATTGTGTGGTTCAGTGTGAGTGAAGTCATCAGGTTGCACAAGGGACATTGTTAGTCCTTGAAGGAAAGTTTTTGATCAAGTTTGCATCGGGTGCAAATTGACAGAGGATTTTGAAGAAGCAGGAGCAGAGGACGAAGGTTGTTGATTGTGGTGAGTTCCAGGGAAGGATTGATCAGATAGGGCTGGTGGGTGAGATGATCTTGGAGGGCCAGATGATGCGACAGGAACAAGGGTGGACCCAGAGGGAATGTACTTGCAGACCCAGTAGGAGAAGATAAGTCTGGGCTGAGGAAGGTAATGGTGTATGTGCATGGATGGGAGGTACCTCTGGGGATGGAAGGTAAGTTCGACTCACCTAAGGTGTGAACAGGGGCAGGAGGACCAGAAGAGTGTGAAACTGTCGTTGGGGCAGAGGTGGGCTGCTGGAAGAATGGGTCATAAGGTATAAAGAATGGTTTCGAAGGAGCTGGACATTTGGGAGTTTTAGAAGCATCGAAAGGTCCAGTGGTGTCAGCAAAGGGAAATGTTGTTTCATGGAAAACAACGTTGCGAGATACATAAACACGAATAGATGACGAGAGACAACGATACCCATGATGATCAGAACAGAAGCCAATGAAGACACATGGTTCTGATCTGAAGGATAATTTATGAGAACGATATGGGTGCAGGTGGGGAAAACAGAGACACCCAAAGAATCTTAGAAAGGAGTAGTCAGGCTTAGACCGAAAGAGAAGCTCATGAGGTGAGCAATTGTGCAAGGTTTTAGAAGGGAGTCTATTTATTAGAAAAAAAAGCAATGAAAAAGGTATATGTCCAATAGTGCAGAGGGGCAGATGATTGTGCTAGGAGTGTAAGGCGAAGCTCAACAATATGGCGGTGCTTACGCTCCACCATACCGTTTTGCTGACTTGAGTATGAACAAGTGACTCTGTGAACTATCCCAAACTGTGCAAGATAATTATTAAGAAAGAGGAACTCACCTCCCCCATCGGATTGAACTGCCTTCAGTTTCGTTCCAAGCTGTTTTTCTGCTAGAGCATGAAAATCACAGAAAACCTTAGCAGTATCAGATTTACGAGGTAAAAAATAAATCCAAGTGTAACGACTGAAAGCATCAACAATACTTAAGTGATAATTATTGTTACTAGAAGAGAATGGGGCAGGTCTCCATAGATCTACTTGAACCAGCTCCAATTGGTGAGAGTAGACAGTGGTCGAAGTGAGGTACGACTGACTTTTACTCTTCCTAATTGCACAGGCAGCACATTCAGTCGATATATGGTTAGAGGGAAGATTTTGAAGTCTGAGAAAGTTAACCAGAATATTCTTTGAGGGATGGCCTAACCGCATGTGCCAAAAGTTAGAGGAATCAGTAGACTTACGATTTGAGAAAAATAAATTGAATTCAAAATCAGGTATAACAGAGATAGAATGAGCATAAGAACTGTCATCAGAAGGAAAATCAGCATAATCAGCAAAAACAGAGTCTGAACAAGCAGGATCACTAGCAAACTGCATAAATTTATTATCATTCAATAGATTATCGTTCAAATGCTAGCTTGAAGGTTCAGCAGGTTAGACCGCATCATTACATAAAGACTCAAAGTTGTTTTCAAGACTCAGACACTGGTCTGGACAGACATCAGCATACACAGCTGAGCTATTACTAGGAAACCGAAATTTTGACAGATCAAGACGATATAAAACCCCAGATTCAAATCCCTTGAGCAACACACGGTTGGAGGGGGAGTCCTTGACCAAGCAGTGTGTCACACGAAATTCAAAGTATAACTGGTTATCCTTTGAAAACTGGGACACAGAAAGTAAGTTTTTAGTGACTGCGGGTGTATAGAGCATGTTATTTAGTACACAAGCTGTTTATCAGAGGAAGGTATAAAGGATCAACCAACTGCAGAGATGAGCCGTTACCAACAACAACTTTACCTGGACCAGAGTATGGTGCTTTCATGTGTGGGGCAGGCTTGACATTGGTCAAATGGTTTGTAGCTCCAGAGTTGGGAAACGAGCCACCTTCATATGGAACTGAAAAAGAAACACTAGACATATTAGCTTGGAAGGGTGATGGAGGGGGACTGAGGTGAAGCAGAAACAGCTGGCAACTTAGGTTTGGGAAATGCAGCATATGGAGGGGCAGGGTTGGCAAAGCAAGGAGGTGAATACATATATGGGTAAATGGGTGGTGCTGGTTGAGGATAAGGTGGAACAAGGTAAGATGAGTATTGCACCACTTGATGAGACTGAGCAGCAGGGAATGAGACAATGTTGGTCTGGGCGGATCGAGGATGAACCTGGGACTTGATCACTTGAGATTGAGGTGGGTAGTGACCTTGTGGTGAAGATGGTTGTTGCTGAGGAAAGGAGTCAGACACATATTCATAAGAGGCAAGCTTGGCCGAGGGTGTAGGAGAGTTTGAGGCTGGATCAGTGACCCCGGTGAAGTGCACATTGAACCTGTGAAAGTATCGGTGCACAAGGTGCCAAAACTTGCCACATAACTTGAACTGAGGCCTGTTATTCCCAAAGCCACGGACACGACCCCCGCCTCTACCAGGTTGCTGATTACCAAAGTTAGTAGGATTCGCTTGTGGTGTGGGTAACATACCAGTAGTAGCAAGCAGCATAGTCTAACCATCTTTCACCCTGAACTACCTCCCTCATAAGCCAGAACAGGTTAGCAAAAACAGGTAACTTAACAGCAACAACATTCGCAGACACATTCCAATCAAACAGTAAATCTGACTGTCTAGCCTCAAAATCAAGGAGAATAGAACTCACAGAGGCAATAGTGTAAAGATTTTGACTGGCATGAATCACATCTATGACATCATCCTGCAGGTATTGAGCTACATTCATCCCATGTAGATGGATTTCCAGGTTGTAGCCACGGACAGACAACATGACTTGCTACTTCCATGACTGGAAGTTCTCTTTTCCAACAAGTTGCGCAACTTTCTTGTTGGCGAAGGCAGGTGACAAATCTTCCATCGATTCGAGCAGGAACAGAACTTGGGTAAGAAATCAAGCTCAATTTAGCACTGATACCATGTCAACAATCTCAGATTAGAGGTGGATTGAAGAAGAAGAAACAAAGAACATGAAGAACAGGAGAGACAAAGAAGAAGATACGGACAAAAGGAATATCAGATTAATTACTTGAAATGTTCTGTACACTATTGTCTTACTTATAGAAACTAGTCGATACTAAGAAATGCATAATTGCAAGATGACCCCTAAACTTAAGTGTATGACACACTTATATCCTAACATGAAGAGTATGAGAAGTGTTGATGAGACTTTAACCAAATTGTCGCAGCTGTCATGCATCCAACGAGTCATTTGCTTATCGGAGATGAAATAGAACCCCGTAACCATGAGGCTAACGAACTATCTTGCTAAGAAAACTTGTTATATTATGGATTGACAACCTTGTTTCCTTCTCCATCATCAACCATATGAGGAACATGAACAGTACAAAACAAGTAATCTTTGAGTTTGAATCATCTAACAGCAAGGAGAACCTATTCTTCCATGACTAGAAGTTATCTTCACCAGTTAACTCACATATTCTCTTCTTGATAAATGTTGTACCGAATTCCTCCATTGCTGACAGAAATCAAGTAGAATAGATCAGATGATAACAAAATATGAATTGTGAGAGAATTTACTGGAGATGATATGAAATTGTTTCACTGTTTTGCTGCGAAGAGTCGTGATAAAGGCTCTGATACCATGTCAATGGCTTGAGGAGAAATCAAATGCAAATAAAGAAGAAACATAAGAAAGAAGTCTGCTACTCAAGTAACAAACATAGAGTAATAGAAAATATACTTCTTGTATTGAGATGACTTGCTATCAAAGTTAAGTTTACATAGAACTACCTCTCCTGATAGAACATGAAGACTAAGACTAATCCTAGACTTTTTTGAAACATTCTACCACTTACAACAACTTTCCTTAACATTCAAGAATACCTTCAAGAATACCTAGGCTACAAGGACACCCCCATGACTTTTGATTTTCTGATTTAACCTTATCATCTCAACCATTCATCTTACCACCACCGCTGCGCTCATCCACCACACCATGCACGTGTCGCCGTGGAAACTCGCAAGGGGACGGATTATAAGGACCACCTCTCTACCACAGAAATTCATGAAGGCACCAGGACGCGAATTGGAGTTCATCTTCGAACACGAGATGGTTCACCGTGGAAACTGAGCCATGACGAAGGTTCTCGTTAAATGGAAGTTCACCGAGACAAAAGTAATGGAATATGGGAATTTCTGGACAACTTATATCGCAAATACCCGGGATTCGACCTTGAGGACAAGGTTCTTGCGTATGAGGGAGAAATGTTACAACCCAACTATCAATTATCAAATTAGCTAAGTCGAGTGAGGCTCTCTATCTTTCATTTCCTAAAGACTTAGTCCAACTAGCAGGAGAAGCCCCATAATGACTCGAGAGTCCAATGATCGAATTGTAACCTTCATCAAAGTTCAGGAATGACCAAATTCAGTTTTGAAAATAGTTTTTTTTCAAATATATATGTATATACATACATATATATATATATATATACATACATACATATATATATATATTAGACATATACATATGGTATCACATATATAATATACATATTTATATATATAGTATTACATATACATAATATATATATATAGTATCACGTATAATATACATAAATATATAATATATGTATATAAAACCTAAATTTCATTCACATTAAGAAATACAAATACGATATTGAATATGTGGGAGATATACCTAAATTATTTAGAGTTTAAATACCGCACGAGAAATCCAGACCGATAATTACCGATATTTTTCACCTAGTCCCACTCTATTTTTTTTCACTCACACTCTCTATTTTGTTTTGTGTTTCCCTTCCCTCAAATGTCAAAGCGGCAAGCTCCTTTCACTGAAGCCTCCTCCTTTATTTGTTCTATCAAGATCCCTTTTGTAGTGGTTTGTGTATTCTTTAAAAAATAATAACGGTGATGGATGATAGAGATTCAACCGAAAGAAAAGACGAATATAGGTGGTGGCATGTGGAGGTGGGCCATCGTGTCTCCTTCTTTATATATATATAAGGTAGGTGGTGATAGTTGGTCTGGTTCAGTTCAATTCGATTTTTCTCGATTCGGTTCCTCGTGTACAGTATTTTGACCCTGACCAAAATCACGTGTTTACATTCTACATACCTACGTTACAATAGGAAGGCAGTGTATACCCTTATGGAAGAGGACTTTTTTCCGGTGATCATAATAAGTGGATTTTCACTTTAATTTGACCTTTCGCGATGATATAAGAGATGTTTGTCACAACTAGTTCATCCACCCATGATAACTAATTGTCCACACCATTTAGATGTGCTCAGATAACTTTTTTTAGGTCTAGGAGTTATGAGTATAACAATAAATGTTTGGGTGTTTTAATCGTTTACAAGGTAATTCCCATATTTCTACCTTTGTAAGACGCGGTAACCTAGTAGTTCTAACGTGGTTAATCGAAAGGATGACTTAGAATGTGAAGACAAAAAGCTTTTTGTTGGAAACTTCAAATCAAGGATTGCCAATTGGAAGCACTACAAGAAAGTAGCACTATAGGTGCGGCGTATAATCGTTGCTAAGTTGGGTTTTGTCGCTGCTAAGATGACATGCCGATGCTAAGAGTCGTGCCTGAAAGCCCCGATGCTAAAGGTATCCGCACAGACAAAATGCCGATGCTAAATGTCTGCCGCTGCTGGAATGAACAGTTGGTCATACCTTTAGCATAAATATATTGTCAATGATGTTCATGCGTAATTAGCGCCAGCACTATATAGATGCTATATAAGTGTTTCAGATACAGTATTCATTGATGGTAAAATGGATGTCTCGGCTACAACATATATGTGTTGTAATTTCTTTGTTATTGTGTCTACGTTATGTGGATACAGTTTGGTGATATTAACGTCTAAAATATTTAGAAACTAATTATACATAAATAGCGTTACAAAATATTTGTGGTTGATGCAACTCACAAGGGCGACATAAATTGCGATGTCTGCTTGGTGTTGAGGTTATTGTCTACGTGTAGCAGCAGTAATTTTCGTTGCCTACTTGACTACTTTTGTTGCAGTTAGAAGGTAATTGCATCGTTTTGTTTCTGACTGTATTTGGCGTATCAATTGGTAATCAAATTTTCGATGCTAATACAACTAGACCAGTTTCAGAATAAATGTTTCAGATTTTTACCAGCTAGACATTACAGATACTGCACACCATCCAGAACCAACCATTTATACATTTCCATATACAAAGTGTCCAACCTTAGCATAAACAGAGCACATAGGTTGCAGACAATAAGTTTCCGCATGTACATGTTGTCCAAAAGGACCAAAACACAGAACAACACAAAGACAAAATACTGTTAAGATGTTCCAACATTACAAAATGGCACATTTTCTGTTGCAAGACAGATACTATACTAGGCCTAACCCAACTAGACATCCAAGCAAGCAAGTGAAAAATGATTACCTAAAGCAAGTGTTGCGTCATATGTCAAACATTTCAATCTACAAGCACACCAATAAGTTGAATTAGAACAACCTCACATTAACATGCCAAAAGAAAAGAGTACCATCACTCACACAGAGACTTGTTGACTGTACCTTATGCATCTGGATCATCGAGCAATGCACCATTGGCTTGCAGTGTCCTTCGCATGAAGGCCATATCTCTTTGGATGACGTTCATGTTTTCTTGGAACTTCAGTAGAGTTAATACCGCTTCCTCTGCCTTCCTTGAATTCTCGTCCGCCTTCCTTGAGCTCTCCTCCGCTAACCTCTTCAGTTCTGCAGTTTCAGCTCTAGCTAGAGCCACTTCTTCACTCGCTTTCTTCAACTGCTCACTCTCCATCATCCGTGCAATTTTAGATACACGAAATCGACGACGTTCAGGCTTATAAATTTCTTAATAAAGTGCATCCTTGTCAACGGGAACGTCCTCTTCAGCTTGCAGTTCAGCAACCCTTTGTTCAACTGCAGCCTACAAACCAGTACAATCCAATCTCATGTGTTAGGTGTGAAACATTATAAAAATTAAGAAGGAAGAGGATGTCTTATCGCTTACCAGGATTGCTTGAATTTTCGGATCTCGAGGAACCCCCATCTAGTCCACATGGGTCTTCCGAAACATGTGGAATTCACCCAGATGCACCCCATTATTTTTCATAATCTGCAGTTTTACAAACATGCACTGTAACTGAGTGGTTACTAGATTTTGTAGAGTGTGGGTGTAGGGGTTCATTACCTCTTCCTGTTCCATCTTGGCAAAGCTGCATGTCCCCGTAGTGTGCATGATGACTTGGTGAGCTTTGTTTGCTTTGTTACGCTCACTCCTCACCTTCAATTCAAGTATGAGGACACAAACAGTCATATGGTTAATAATATATAAAAACTTGCTATAAACCGCAGTAAAGCATAAAAGAACAAAATATCCACAGTTTAACCACCTTAAACTCCTCTGAACTGAACCAGTTCACTAGCCACACCAAATCTTCCTTCACCACGTCCAGGGGTATGTTCTGTATCCTTTCTTCATCCGTAAGGTATTTGTCATAATACCTTCTTTTCAGGTTGGCCCTATAATTCCTATACTTCTCTCTCAGACAGCATACAATCAGTTGCTTCAAGTTATCATCTTCAGGGATAACAAACTTTTCCTACGAAGCAAACATACAAGCAATAGCATTTTGGCAAACATACACATGGCGCAATCGTTCGTGTACTTAAGTGTACTTACTCCAACGAGCATTAGCATTTTGGCCTCGTAGTCAATGGGTTCCTTTGGGATGTCCTTACAGTCTTTCACCATCATTGTGCATTCGTTCGTTTCCGTACGATGCACCCACACCATGCGATGCATTCTTCGAGCATACCTTGCCCAAAGCATTAAACAGTAACTTTTCTTTTTTATTTATACCATTTCTAGATAGCTTAATACACCTGGTCCGCCCCCTCCGTAGCTTCTCAGCTGGCGGCCTTACACATTCCTCCTGCACACTTACACCTTCATCTTCTAGCCTTACACCTTCATCTTCCAGCCTTAGACCTTCATCTCGCACTTCTAAACCATCTGTACTTAATATCAAATACACGACCATATGAATAAAGGATTAAATAACTTCCAATAGGTGTTGGCTATTTTGGTTTACACAAAGACTTACCCTGTTCGGTCGCAGGCTCAGTAACCACTGGAGTAACATGCTGCGTTTCCCGTGGTTGAATTTCTTCAACTTGGGGGGTCCAAAGTGATCGGTGCTGTAGGGTTCTGCACCGTGCAGTCCACAACTGATGAACCTGAAAGTGTAAAGTTAAACAAGTTCGTTAAACTATGTGGGTACAGTCAACAACTGATGAACCACAAAAGTTTGGAGGAAGTAAACCTACTTGCTCCTATGCGGGACAGTTTCCGGGGTGACTTCCGAGTTGGTTTTGGCTTAATTGGGGGCTCTACGTTTGTACTATTGAGCCTCATTCTTCTAGTTCCCACCATCGTGACGACTGTGTTCAACATAATTAACCAAACTTATTATTTTGACAACCGATCAAAAAAACCCTAACAAGACATGCATCTTCCAACACAATCAGCTAATCATGATTTCAAAAAGGTTTGACATTGTAAAGTAGCAATTTTTATGTGTGTATCGTGGAGTCATATGTACATCACAGATTATAAGATCAGCACAACAAGCATGGGGCGAAGTTTGCAACCATGGAAGCACTGATTTACACAGAAGAACATCACACGTTTAAAAAAACAGAACAAACGAGTGAGCGAATTGTGCAGGAAGACTGAAGAACAACACATGTTTTCATTTCAGAACAAACGACTGAGCGAATGTCAAACAAGTGAGCGAAACCGAGGGAAAGACTGAAGAACAGCACACGTGACTCATTTCAGAACAAACGATTGAGTGAAACCGAGGGAAAGACTGACGAACAACACACGTTTAAAAAAACAGAACAAACGACTAAATCTAGAGGTTAACTTCAACAACAAGTAAGCAGATGGAAGTGCAAGAACATAAACCGTACCTTGTTTGCTAGATCTGCAGAATCAGTCAAGATCAACCGTGGCTTTGAGTTGCCGTAGGAGAGGAAGATAGGAGGTTTCTTCGGTCAGGGATGGAGAACACAAAAGAAAATCGAGGGAAAAAGAATGAAGGCACTGTAAATTAGAGAGGATAATGAAAAGCTGCAGAATTGGTGGGACCAAGAGTCATGTCATCTCGAATTACGAATGACATTTGCTTCGAAGAGGGGTAATGTGCCAATGCAAAAGGCAACACAACCGGGTGGGCTTTAACGGATTTGTGAGCTTGGGCTTCGGTCTGAATTCCTGCAGGGCTTCGGTCCTATTGTTGCAGGCTTGAAGTGGACACAGCATGCATGAACAAGTTCAGCTCTATGCATGCAATAATTTGTCAATAATTTATTTTTTCAAATTATTTACGAATCAAGTATGGGTCGTGTTTTAGTTAGAGTTTTTGACGCTTGGATTATATGGGTCGTAGGTTGTACTCTTAATTTATACCATATATACAATTAAAAGAATAATTCGAGAGTTTAATGGACCAACTGATGAACCTGGTTTAGTATACTGCGGCCAGTATGTATTTTTTTTCATTTCTTTATATTCGTCATGTACATGAGACTGTCAAAGCACTTCACTATTATTGAGTAAGTAGCATTTAATTAGTTTTCCAACCATTTAGTCAAGTCTTCTGCTGAGAATCCTAGGAATGTCGTAGGAGGAATCTAAACATAAACCATATGAACGCAAACCCATAACCATAATACATATGTCATACGTCCATAACACATAATCCATTATATTAGTGTATAATGTAAATCATCACCGAACCAACTAAGTTGCTATAATGGTTTATAGTTGATTGAATAATAATTAAATCGAATATTATATTAAAATTGGTAGAAGAAATGGTACAGAACTTGTATATACTGTATATAATACAAACTTGTACATATAATACAAATTTGTATATACAAAATATACAAACTAGCTAGTAATGTTGTATATACAAACTTGCATGTAAGTGTATTTATTTTATATACAAACTTGGATATGGTTTATATATACAAACTTGTATTATATGTACATGCAAACTTATAAGACAAACTTGTATATATTGTATATACAAACATAGGTACTGTATTCTCATGTGTAAGTACTTTACTCAGTACGAAGCAACTCATCTGCGAACTTGTTAGAAACCTTGTACAGAGCCTTTAGATGCAGCAATTTCACTAAGAATGACATCTTGCTGTAGGATACACACCCTGGGTATAAGCCTTTTTCACAAACTTCTAAAAGCTTATAAAATGACCTAGCCTCTGCATTGGGTTCCTCACCTTCATCACGACTAATACCACCCAATCCATCAGTTATCATATCTTCCATTTCTTCACGAGACGTGGCAGTCATCTTGTAAGTAATGCTTTCTTCGAATTCCTCTCCATGGTCCACCCATGTAGTGTAAATTTGTAGTATTCCATATCTTTCCAGATGCCACTTCACCGTACTTCTGTCCAACAAAGAGATACCAACACAATTATGGAATGGACAGTAGATTCTCCCATCCCATGACGCACGCGAATAGGCAAAGTCCAAGAAAGAGGTAAACACCGGCCTTATATTCCTGACTTTGTCGATGTTTGGTCATCCAACTTTTATCCATCCTTAATGATCCGCTGTTTAGAAATGAGAAAATATTAAAACCAATATCACAACATATCATGTAAGTAGACACTACTGTTTTCCACCCACCAAGTGTTTTACAACTGATTTGTCTAGAAATGGGAATTCTCAATTTTGTTACAAAACTGAGCTCCTGCTATTCAGAGTCTTTGTGATCCAAGCAGTTGTTAACTGCTGTATAATTATGTTGATAGAATCTTTACCCGAACCCATGATAATTAACCAACTTTATTCAACGACAAATTCAGTTAATTCAGTTACTGTAACAGAGCAGCAATCGTATAGTGTGTATACACTTAACCAAAAAATCAAACACACGTTTTGTAGTGAAATGAAACGCAACATAAATTGGGAGAAACGGACACATTTTGTTATGTCTACATTCGACAATCGCCTTCGTACGAATCAGTTGCTTGAGACACACACACCGTAACTCAATTCGCTAACCGATTAGATAATCTTCTCTTTAATTGATATACACATAATGAAATACATGCCTGACAGCATCTGGGTGAATTTCATTAACTTAGATCAAACAATTAGACGTCAATTCATAATTTGAGGAGGAAACAGTACCTTTTTGTAATGCTGCAGGAGAAAGGATGACAATGCAGGGAAGTTAAGTGAAGGTTGTCTCGGGTTGAAGGTTGGGAAGGTTGCTAGTTCGGTTGTGAAGTGAAGTGAATGTTGTCGTAAATAAGGTATGCAAAGCAGCTTCGATCGATTTGTCCCGGCGTAATTACAGTGAGATTGTTTATGGAATCGCTTTGAAGTGAAGGTGTCGGGTTGATTCAGAAGTCTGGGCTGAGGAAACGGCTATGTAGGTCAGCTGCTTCAGCAGCTGGTCCAAGACGAACTGTTCTGTTAATTGGACAGGTTGCTATCCGAATTAGTAACGGCTAACTAAGTTTTAACTACGCAATTACTGCGACGCTGTTAACATATATATTACATCAACAAATATTGAGAGTAAAACAATGCATTACACACAACATTAATACATGATGTTGTTGATGTATATTACCCTCGGATACGTATTTGTCAAGAAATTTTTTGGAAATGACACAAATAGTCGTGGCAAAAGTACACACTAAAGAATTGTTTACGCTACGACAAAATGTCCGACTCTAAACCAACTCTATTCCCTCGAAAAATAGTGTTAACACAAAACATGCTTATTAACAACAACTACCTAGTGACAACATAATATTTTCATCGCTGTTGAGGCAGATTCTTGTAGTGAAGAATGAATATTTCATTTGCAAGGTTAGTGTTCCGAAACACATCTGACTTAGAAGAAAGGTTTCTAGTCTGCAACACAATTTCAACAACTCTTTGATGTCGATGATTAAATAGTTGTACCTCGTGACCCAGCATGGTGACACTAAGCGTTGGTTAGACGGACGAAGTTTGAGTCTGAAAAGGTGGTCATTAATACACATAAAGTGTATGACAAGGCCAAAATGGCGTTGAGGAAGATTTACGAATTATTGTATGAATTGTAGAAAATATTGGACATCGTTTGTCCATTGATGTCTTCAAAAAATTCTTCGAAGGATTGCAGGAGCTCAAAAGAGTATTGCTAATGCACCCAGCGAGTTCATTGTCACTCTAGAAAAGAATCTTCAGGTAGAACTTTCTTAGATTCTTGACCAGGAAGAAAACCTTTGGGCTGCAAAGTCTCGCACAAAGTGGATCAGAGACTGGGATAGAAACACCAAATTCTATCATATTTCTACTCTTGTTAAACGGAGGAGAAATAAGATTCTGGATATTAAAGATATAGTTGGAAATTGGATTTTTGATGAGGGACTTATTCAAGAGGAATTTCAAAAATTCTTTTCAAATCTATTCACCACGTCAAAAGTCAAATCGCCCCTCTTGTTTGCCTGCCCAAAAGCTTGGAGAACTGTTCTGTCTGAAATTGAAATTCATCATCTAAAAAATGTTATCACTTTTGAAGAAATTAGAAAAGCCACTTGGGATCTTAAACCTTTTAATGCTCCGGGGACTGAAGGCCTTCATCCGGCTTTCTTCAAAAAGTTATGAAATTGCACTGGTAATTCTCTAACAAATGCGGTTAGTGAAGGTGTTTAGAAAGGGGTCGGTCTCTACAAGCTGAAACGAGACGTTTATATGCTTAATTCCAAGATGTAGGCAGCCAACTTCGATCTCCCAATTCAGACCAATCAACATTTGCAATTCTATTTACAAGGTGATTTCAAAAATCCGGGTGAATAGAATTAGACCAGCCCTGAGGTGCTTCATTTTTCAAAGCATAAACAGGGCAAAACAGGGTGCATGATTATCAAAATTGACCTGGAGAAAGCTTATGATAGAACTGAGTGGGACTTTATCAGAAGTACTCTTAAATTCTTCAAATTCCCTGAGAAAGTTATTAAGTTGATCATGAGTTGTATTTCCACGTCTTCAATTGAGATTTTGTTTAATGGGGGGGGGGGGGGGGGAACTAGAAAAATTCTATCCGTCTAGAGGCATTAGACAAGGGGATCCTCTATCTCCGTACATCTTCATTCTATGTATGGAATATCTGGCGTTTCTTATCGATGAAAAAGTAATGCACGGACAATGGGAGAGGCGACACCTGAAAATTGTAACTGTGTAAACTCGGTTTTATAAGAGTTTTGCGCCATTTCGGGACAAAATGTAAATCAGGGAAAATCGATCATGGTATTCTCAAAAAATGTACCTCCTACAGAAAGAACAGAGATCTCAACGAGTTTAAAATTTAAATAAGTTGAGAATTTTGGGGCTTATCTTGGGTTTCCGCTTGATTTGTCAAACTCAAAAGTTACTCTTTTAACTTTGTCCTGGATAAAGTTAGAAATAAACTTTCGGGTTGGAGGGCAAATTTTCTATCAATGTCTGGAAGGTTCACGTTGGTCAAATCGGTCTTGTCCATGATCCCCTTCTACTATATGCAATGTACTATGTTTCCTAATTCAGTGCGTAAAGAACTGGACAGGATTAACAGAAATTTTGTTCGGGGATCCACAGACCAGAAAATGAAAATTCACTTGATCAATTGGGAGGAAATTACAAAGGCGAAAAAACTAGGGGGACTTGGTATTCAATCGGCGATGTAAAGCAACAAAGCAATCCTGGGAAGTTTGGCATGAAGATTGAAAAAGGAAACGTCTCCTTGGGATGTGATGATTAGAAACAGAACGTTTAAGAAAGATCGAATTTCTCTCACTAATTCGAACAAGACACCATGTAATTAGAAAGCAATTAATGAAGGTATGAAAACCCTGAAATTGGGTTCAGGGTGGGTGGTGGCAAATGGTAGGGATATTAAATTCTCGTAGGATTGCTGGGTAGGAAATCAACCCCTTCGGTCGGCTTTATATGGTCCATTGAAGTATGAGGAAGACAAATTAATGGTAAGAGATGTCTTCCGAAATGATAAGTGGAACTTAGATAGAATTTCGTTTGAGTTCCCAAAAAATACTGTGGACATGTTTCGAAGTACTTCAGGGGATAAGACAGATATCTCCTTGGACACTCAAATATGAAATGCCACAAATTCGGGGAATTACACTACTGCATCTGTTTACTCTCTTTTAGCAGGGCATGGCTCAAATAGTCAGGTACTTGAACAATGGGATTGGGTTTGAAAAATTCAGACTATCCCAAATATTCAGTATTTTATTTGGTTGTGCCTAAAAAACGGACTAGCTACTTGCAAATAATTGAATCGTAGAGGATGTAATTTGAGCCCTATCTGCCAAATTTGTAATTCAGAGGTAGAGGATGTTGATCACATATTGCGTGGGTGTGAGCATGCAAAAAATATATGGAATTCAGACACCTGGCTGCCCAGTCTGGGGCAATCGTTCCATTATACTTTGAATGAATGGATTAAGTTTGGATGTCAGGCAACGAGAGTCACAGTTCAAGGAGTTCAGTGGAATTTATTTTTTCCTTATGCTCTATGGAACATTTGGAAAAATAGGAATTCAATTATATTTAACAAACCTACTCTTTCTTCTATTTATAATCTATCTTCATCTCAGGCAAAATTCCACCAAAATGTTTATCTTGAGACTGAGACCACTAATGAGTTTATCTCCATTGATACTAGTTGGAATCCCTCAGAAAAGGATTAGTTTCAAATTAATACAGATGGAGCTGCTAAGGGAAATCAAGGAAGTACAGGAGCAGGTGGGGTCATCCGAGACTATAAGGGACAATGGATTGCAGGATTCTCAAGGAACTTGGGATGTTCAAGCTGTCTCGTTGCGTAATGCTAGGCCATCCGAGATGGGATTACTGGTAAAGTCACTTGGATTAAAATCCATTCACCTTGAAATGGACGCCCTCTCAGCTCATAAGGTAATCTTTGACGAAAATATGTCAAATCTAAAACTAATGTCCATTATTGCGGATTGCAGGAAACTCTTGATGCAGTTCGAAAGAATGAAGTTCAGACACATATCGAGAAGCAAATGCGGTTGCAGATATCATTGCTAGCATGGCGATTAACCAGCGTCAAGTGTTCGAAATTCATACATTACCTCCGAAGGACACTACTAACGCGCTCCGTAAAGACGCTGCCGGGTTTTCTTTTTCGAGAATTGTTAAATCTAGGTAGTTTTTTGTTTGGTGTGTGTTGAACTTGGGTGCAAAGTTTTGTCACCTATATGATTTTAGTCCTTATTTACCAAAAAAAAAAAAGACTATCCTAAACACCACAACTAAATAAACCTCCAAAAGAAATGTTATACCAATCATAGTAGCCGAAGACCACATGCATAAAATTCGATCCTAAAATATTTTCATTCGAGCTTCTGGGGCAAATGTTTGATACTAGCCAGTTGACTTGTATGTCAATGTTTGAACTTAGGAATGTTGTCGAGCACTTAGCCATTTGGCCAGCACATGAAACAACGACCTCTGACCCTTACATAACTTAAATCCTTAGTGCCAAAAAGCTTAGATACCTCTCTCCATTACGATGCATAAGTCTTGCCTTCGAAATAATATCTTGACACATAATCCGCTCCTTAAGTGCAGTATCATCGCTCATAAAGGTACACCATTTATAAAGATATAAAACACCACCTAATACTCCTCCAGGGGAGACATATGGAAAGTACCATACAACACACGACAAAGAAACATTGGAAAACACACTGGGGTTTCTCTACAATAAATGCATCACATCTTTCATATATCTCTAGAACAGTTATTCTATTATCTCCAAAAGCATACTGATTCAACCATCGGAGAGGGGCCCAGAGGTAACCTCCCATTTATTTCCCTTTTTCTAGGTGCTCAGATAAAAGAATGACACCTAGAATCAACCTATCGTAGTAAGTATCTATTCCTGACGAGTTCGCAGGTGAATTTAGGCACCACAAAAATGAATCTGTACTGCTACTACACAAACTTGTTACTTATTGATCATTTGTCGTCACTGAAAGCTAGTGGCGACCAAAACCTTGTCCTATTGGACCCGTGGCTAAAGGTTTCCTAATGGCAATATGCCACCACGAAAAAGGTCGACGGCATTCAGTAACAATAAGTTGTCGCCACTATATTAGCAACGACCACAATTATCACTATATAATACTATCAACAACATAGTGTCCTGTTACTAAACATGTATATTTAATTGAAAACAGTTTATAATGTCAGTTAATGTCACTGCTAAACATAAGCGTTTTGTGGTAGGAACTACTATTCAATGCTAAATAGAAACTTTTCTTGATTGTTTTTATTAATTATTTTGTTTTGCTATATAATGTGAGTTACACAATAAATAAATATATATATTAAAAAACATAATATACTATTTATAAAAGTATGTAGAAATCTTAATACACATCCAAATAATAAATTTACAATTTACAAAAAAATTACAATACAATTGACGAGCTCATTTACAATAGAACCTAAGGATTAACAAAAACACCGCGACTAAATGATTAATCCTTCTACAGAGAGGATATAAACATACTGGAATTGATACTTTTCTAGCATTAACCTGCAATAGCAAGAGATTATTGATTAGGGAGTCGATGTTGCTAATGTTGTATGGTTTGTACGTTGGTAAATCTGATTTATCTCTTCGAAAAGCTCAAAGTCGACGAAGGACGTCCCCTCTTGAAGGTTGAGACAACCTTTCTTACTTAGAGCATCTAAACTCGAGAGTTAAGTCTACTAGTTATTGGAGTTATGCTACTTCAATTCCGTTCAGCTTTAGTTCATCCAATGTGTATAACCTTTGAGGTACTTGTTGGGTATAGTGACGGCCCAATAAGGAAAAGGCCTCGAAGGCCCAATAACCTTGCAGGGGATAAACCCAAGATATTCGAACCGGATCATCCTAAGTCAAAGTCAACCTGGCCCACCATAGAGTGACCCAGGATCGAGCCCAGGACGTTATGGACGCCAAAGGCTCCTTAGCTGGTCGCCATTCTTCATCAGGTCACGACCTCCTAGTGCTCGCCATGGGAGTGCTCGCCCCGAAGAGAGCCTTGCCTCCCTCCTCTGGTCCCACCTACCGTTAATAAGGAAGTGGCCACGATATCCCGCGTATCTCGGTCACATATTCACTAAGGATTAGATATGGTAACTGCAATATCTCGCCGTAACTGCAATATCTATTATCCAAATCTTCAACAACACAATATTCACTAAGATATACGGTTACATTATACGGTTTGATCTCTCCTACTCTACAAATACCTTTGCTTTACATACATTCCTTACGTTTTGAGCTATATACACACAAATACTCATTTAAGCATCGGAGAGGGACCCAGAGACACCCCCTCTGTTGCGCTCCCCTACTTGCAGGTTCACCGGAGCTAAGTCGAAAGCAATGTTCAACCGTCATCTAGCATTCAATTCACTGCCAGATCAGCAACCAGGATTTCACGATCCAACATTTTGCGCCGTCTGTGGGAATCGAGTGATACAGCCATGAGATCTCGATCGCAAAACAACCGCTAGAACCAGACTCGCGAGCAATCCTCTGATTCCGTCGTCGCTTCGCCGCTCCAGCAAGAGGCTGCCAGCCACGCAGCCCCCAATGTCGTTCCTCTGAGGACGGCCCGAGAACACGTCGGTAATTTCAGATCGAGCCGTGCTCCAAACCATACCAAGACTCCAGCACCGCAAACCGTCCACATCGCCGGGGAAAACATCCAGTTAACCCCGAAGATGATATCATTGTTGGAGGCCATCCCAGGGTAGGCTCGTAGACAAGCTCCTGCTCCCCAAGGAAACACTCGCCCTGCTGCCACAGGGCCCTTGCCGACTAAAACCGCAAATCTTGGCACCACAGCGCCCCAGGAGGAACAGGAGATGACATCAGGGCACCAGTCTCTACCCACGACATCCACCGAGAAGCCGGCGGCTACATATTACACCAATCCTTCTGGTCCCTCGCCAAACGGGACTTAACCAAAAAATTGCACCCCGTTCATCCCTTCTTCGACGACCTCGTCGCCATCAAAATCCCTAAAGACGTAGTCGCTCGAGCTATACCTGAGTACAGTGGTGGAGGATATCCCACCATACACGTCAACAAGCACGAGGCTTCTCTTCTAGGTAAGTCAAATGATCCCAATCACTTGGCTTTGTTATTTCCATCCACTATTTCGGGTTCGACTTCGTCCTGGTTCTTCGGCCTCCCTGTAGGATCTATAGGAACTTGGGCAGAGTTAAGGAGAAAATTCCTTTAGAGATACATGGGCGAGCGCCAGCTAATGAAAAGCGTGGTCGCCCTGGATGCGGTCAAGCAACAACCTGGAGAGTCACTGACCAATTTTTATGGAAGTTTTCATCAAAACGTCACGGAGATAGATCGTCGAATCTCAGATGGGGAGATCATTTGAGACTTCTATCGAGGATTGGATGTGGCCAACAAGGCTTCGAGAAAGATTCGCAACAGTTATCATGTGATGGAGATTGAGACGTTGGAGGAGCTGGCGTCCAGAGCAAAAGGTTTCATAGACCTTGAGAGGGCGAACACCGAGGCTAACTTCCTGACGACCTCGCTAAGGGTGGTTCCCGAGCCCCGACACGATGGTAATAAGGAGTTAAAGAAAGAAAAGAAGTGAAGAGATAGCAGGCCCAGAGTCGAGCCTAACCCGGCGTCCTGGAATCCAAAGGTCCCTGAGTACTTTACGCCTTTAAACAGGCAGATCTCAGCGGTACTAGTCGAGATGGAGAGGAGATATTTGGCGAGGCCACCGATGCCTCGTAGGGGTGGTCAGCCCATGGGGAAGAATGTCGAGAGCTACTGCAGGTATCACAAGTGCAAGGGCCACACGACTGATGATTGCCGCATTATAAAGCGGGACATTGAGAAGCCGAACGCCACGTAGGAGACATCGTTCCCCAGCTCCTGCTGAGCAAACTGATCCATCTCCCAGCAAGAGAAGGGTAAATTTGATTGCGGGAGGATTCGGTGCAGGAGGCGAGGGGTCACACGCGAGGGAAGTCTACGTGACTCAGATTTCTACATCGGTCTAGCTGGGACAGCGACCCCGAACTGAGGAGGACATTGTCATCTCATTCTCCGAAGATGATTTGGCACATGTCACAACCCCCCATAATGATTCTTTGGTTATCACGACTGATATCGACGGCTATGATGTCGCGAGGATTCTGATCGACGGAGGTAGCTCGACAGATATTCTATTCCTGGACGCCTTCGAGAAAATGGGCAAATCCAAGCGTGACCTGAAGAGGATCGACTTTCCACTGATCGGGTTTGCTGGGAGAACAACTTATCCACTGGGGGCAATAACCATGCTAGTGATTCTGGGCGAGGGATGGAAAAGCATCAAGGTACCGGTCACTTTCCTGGTGGTCGACTCACCTACATCCTACAACGCCATCCTGGGGAGGGCCACAATCAACCCCAACAAAATTGTGGCCTCCACAGTCCATCAGAAGATGAAGTTCCCCACGACCAACGGGATTGGAGAAGTGATCGACGACCAGCCTTCCTCGCGATAATGCTATGTGAACTGCCTGCGCAGGAAGAACCAAAGGGAGGCCCTCGCCATTGAGACAGAGGCTGGCCCTCGCGAGGATTTGGCTCGACCAGCGCCCATGGAGGAATTGGAACAGGTCGAGGTCGATGGACCAGATAAGAAGGTGCGCATTGGGACCACCTTGAATGAAGATCAGAAATAGGCCATGACCGCCCTCCTCAGGGAATTCAAGTAGCTCTTCGCCTGGCAGCCGAGCGACATGCCAGGTATCAGCCAAGCGACGAGCTCAGGATAGACCCTTCTATCAAGCCGATCGCTCAAAAAAGAAGATCGTTCGGGACAGACAAGCGCCTGGCGATCAGATAGGAGGTTGGCAGGCTGATTGAGTCTGACTTCGTTAGAGAGGTGAGATCCCAGAGCTGGGTCGCCAACCCAGTTTTGGTCAGGAAATCAAACGGCAAGTGGAGGATGTGCGTCGACTTCCGCGACCTGAACAGAGCTTGCCCCAAGGATTCATATCCCCTTCCCAGGACTGATCAGCTGGTCGATGCTACCTCTGGTCACGAGATGCTGAGCTTCATGGATGCCTATTCATGCGACAATCAGATCCGCATGCACCTAGATGATGAGGCTCACACCGCTTTTTATGTAGACGGGGACATTCTTTGTTACAGGGTAATGCCCTTTGGTCTAATCAATGTCGGGGCGACTTATCAGCAGATGGTGAACCGCCTGTTCCAGCACATGCTGGGAAGAAACATAGAGGCTTATTTGGACGATATGCTCGTCAAAACCATCAAGGGCAATCCGCACACAACAGACCTTCGTTAAGATTTCGAGTGCAAGAGGAGACACAACGTTCACCTGAACCCTCCAAAGTGCGCCTTTGGAGTTAAGTCTGGCAAATTCCTGGGATTCATGGTCAGCGAACAAGGTATCGAGGCGAACCCGGAAAAGCTAAAGGACATAGAAGAGATGAAGTCGCCGACCTGCCATAAGGAGGTTCAGTGCCTAAATTGTCGCCTAGCTGCTCTCAACCGCTTCCTCTCCAAGGCGAGCGACAGGTCCCTCCCATTCTTCAAAACTTTGACGACCAACCGCAAGTTCGATTGGACGCCAGATTGCGAGGAGGCATTCCAGTCCTTGAAATGGCATATCCAAACACTCCCAGCTCTGGCAAATCCCATTCCAGGCGAGTAGCTCTTCCTTTATCTACGCATCAGCGACGTGGCAGCCACTGCTGTTTTGATAAGGGACGAAAATAATGTTCAGAGTCTAGTGTACTTTATTAGCAAAATGTTTAACTCAGCCGAAATAAAATATGTCCAGATTGAGAAGTATCTCTATGCCTTAGTTATTGCTGCTCCAAAGCTGAGACCTTATTTTCACGCACACGACATCACAGTCCTCACCAACCAACCTCTCAAAAACATCCTGATGAAACCAGATTCTTCAGGAAGAATGGTCAAGTGGGCGATCGAGCTCAGCGAGTTCAAGATCAAATTTGCACCAAAAACGGCCATCAAAGGTCAAGCACTAGCTAGTTTCATTGTGGAGAGTACAAGTAATGGACAAAAAGAAGCAGATAACAGGCCAAGTCAGTCAACAGAAAACAATCATGTCTGGGAGCTTTATACAGATGGGTCTTCATCAAGAGAAGGCTCGGGAGCAGGTTTAATTCTCATTCCTCCTGAAGGCGAGCCTTTGAAGTATGCGATCTCCCTAACATTTCAGGCGACCAATAATGAAGCATAGTACGAGGCTCTTATCACTGGACTCAGACTGGCAAAAGGAATGGGCATATCTGCGCTTAAGGTAAAAACGACTCGGAGCATATTGTCAATCAGGTCAATGGCACTTATGAGGCAAGGGGGGAAAAGATGAAAAAGTACCTCAGCATCTCCAAGAAGCTCGTCGCAGAAATTCCAAATTTTGCGATTGAGTCTATTCCTCGTTAGGAGAACCAGATGGCAGACTCCTTAAGTAAGCTGGCATTTGGAGGAACGACAATTCAAGATGTACAATTCCTGGAAAAGGCCTTATGTTCAGTCCTTGATAGCAGAGCAGAAGTCTTCAACATTCAAGGACAAGTCACATGGATGACTCCGTTCCAGAATTACTTAAAAGAGGGGATCCTCCCAGAAGAGGAAGGCGAATCTACGTGGATAAGACGACTTTCAGCCAGTTATCTGATTATAGATGGAGAACTATACAGGCAAGGCTACTCGACACCTTACTTAAGGTGTGTTGCTCATCCAGAAACAGAGAGGGTTCTTCGAGAAGCTCATGAAGAGGTGGCAACATGTCATGAAGATGCTCGATCATTAACAAGAAAGATCTTCAGGCTGGGATACTATTGGCCAACTTTGGGAAAAGATGCGGCTGAATTAACACAGAAGTGTGAGACCTGCCAGCAATTTGCACCACGATCAGGTCGACCGCAAACACTATTATCCCCAATGGCAGGTGCCTGGCCTTTTGATCAATGGGGGATAGATATATTAGGTCATTTTCCTATTAGCACTGGTCAACGCACTCACATCATAGTGGCGATCGACTACTTTACAAAGTGGATAGAGGCGAAAGCTCTGGGTTCTACAACGGAATTTCAAGTCATCAAGTTCTAGGTTTGGCATTCCTAAAATACTCATTAGTGATAATAGTCCGCAATTCATAGGAAAGGAGCTCAAATGGCTCCGTGAAGAATACCATGTCGACCATCGTTTCAAATCAGTGCATCATCCTCAAACGAATGGGCAAGCTTAAGCAGCCAAAAAGGTTGTTTTAGCAGGACTTAAGAAAAGGGTTCGAGCATTCAAAGGAAATTGGGCGGAAGAACTGGAAAACGTAATATGGGCTATCAGAACAACGCCTAAGGCAGACACTGGAGAAACACCCTTCAGTTTAGTGTATGGATCAGAAGCAGTGGCGCCCGCCGAAATAAAAGTGCCTACCCATAAAATCCTACACTTCAACACCGAGGCAAACGAAGTCGAACGCAGGACTGACCTCGACCTGGTAGAGGAAAAGAGGCGGCAATCAGAAAAGACACAAGCAAAGATGTGTCTGGCGACCACTCGATACTTCAACAGAAAAGTCAGCGCTCGCCAATTTTTCGTGGGGGAGATGGTTATGAGAAGGAACGAATTTACAAGACTGGACAGTCAGAATAAGCTTTCAGCTAAGTGGAAAGGACCATACAAGGTAGTAGAGATCGCTGCCCCAGGATCGTACTATTTGGAAACCACTGAAGGAGAAAGGTTACCTCGACCATACAATTCTGAACATTTAAGGAGATTTCATACATAGCTTGTACATCAAAATGTTATGTCAATAAAAACAAGTCGTTCCTTTATAAAGCGTGACCTCTCAAATCAAATTGAAGAAAAAGCCCTAACAAGAAAGTTAGGCCAAAAGCCCTACCAACAAAGTTAGGCCAAAAGCCCTAACGACAAAGTTAGGCCACAAGCCCTGACGCCAAAGTCAGGCCAAAAAGACCTAGCAAAAGAGTTAGGCAAAACAAAAGCCATAACGCCAAAGTTAGGCCACAAGCCCTGACGCCAAAGTCAGGCCAAAAAGACCTAGCAAAAGAGTTAGGCAAAACAAAAGCCCTAACGCCAAAGTTAGGCCACAAGCACTGAAGCCAAAGTCAGGCCAAAAAGACTTAGCAAAAAGCTAGGCAAAACGTAAGCCCTGACGCCAAAGTCAGGCCAAAAGACTTGACGCCAAAGTTAGGCAGAAAGACCTGAAACCAAAATCAGGCAGGAACCTTGACGACGAAGATAATCAATCAAGGAAACTATGTTCTTATATGTCAGACAAATTTTAGAGAAGTTATCTGCCAAAGGTAACGACTCCTTCATGAAGAAAATTATCGAAGATGGACAAGGAGTCTTAAGCAATCACTATGGAAAGTGAAGCTGCAAGGAACAAGTTCCTTTTGTAGAGGCGAGCACTCCAAAAGTTTAAACTTGTCGAGATAAATGAGTGATTCTATGAAGTCTTATCATTGTTCGCCTAAAGAAAAGTCCAAAGACCCTAAGGGTCAAGACAATCATGAAGCGAAGAAAAAGTCGAAAGTCATTATGACTAAGACCTCGAAGGAATCGCCAAACATATTCAAAGTCGAATAAACATAAGGGATTGCGAATATAGAAGGAATTCAATATCATAAAGAAAAATAACCGAGTCTGAATTCAAAAAATAATTACAAGGTAGGATAATAAATATCATCTAAAACAGAAGCAAAAAGCAGCATATGATCGCCGGAGAGGTGGAGGCTTCAGGACTTGGGGTCTTTAGGAGCAGGAGTACTTGGCTCGCCTTCGGGGGCAATCTCCTTAACAGCAGCAGCTGAGTCAACCTCTTCAGCAACAGCAGCAGGGGTTTGCTGAGGAAGGGAACTCTGGAGGAAACCCATAAGGGACTCAACTTCCCGAACAGAGAAGTTGGGATCAACCGCCTGGACATCCTCGACCAGGACTTGGAGGAAGTAGGCAATCTACGATTTCATCACCTCCAAAGCATAGTCAACGAACTCTTCAGAGGCCTTGAAGTCGTTGACCACACTTTGGGGGGGGGGGGGGCGGGGAAGGAACAGACTTCAGCTGCGTGGCCAGCTGTTCCTTCTCCTCTTCCAGGGCAATCCCCCTGGCTTCAGCGGCGACCCGTTGAGCCTCCGCCTCTACCCTTTGGGCTCGGGCCTCCTTAAGCTCAGCCTCTAGGCGATCCCTGACTGGGGTGACTTTCTCCTACGCGGGACAGTTTCCGGGGTGACTTTCGAGTTGTTTTTGGCTTAATTGGGGGTTCTACATTTGTACTATTGAGCCTCATTATTGTAGTTCCCACTATCCTGACGACTGTGTTCAACACAATTAACCAAACATATTATTTTGACAACCGATAAAAAAAAAACTAACAAGACATGTATCTTCCAACACAACTGGCTAATCATGATTTCAAAAAGGTTTTACATTGTAAAGTAGCAATTTTTATGTGTGTATCGTGGAGTCAAATGTACATCACATATTATAAGAACAACACAGCAAGAATGGAGCGAAGTTTGTAACCATGGAAGCACAGATTTACACACAAGAACAGCACACGTTTAAAAAAACAGAACAAACGAGTGAGCGTATTGTACAGGAAAGACTGAAGAACAACACACGTTTTCATTTCAGAACAAACGACTGAGCGAATGTCAAACGAGTGAGCGAAACCGAGGGAAAGACTGAAGAACAGCACACGTGAGTCATTTCAGAACAAACGACTGAGTGAAACCGATGGAAAGATTGAAGAACAACACATGTTTAAAAAAACAGAACAAACGACTGAATCCAGAGGTTATATTCAACAGTAAGTAAGTAGATGGAAGTGCAAGAACATAAACCGTACCTTGTTTGCTAGATCTGCAGAATCAGTCAAGATCAACCGTGGCTTTGAGTGGTTGGAGGAGAGGAAGAGAGGAGGTTTCTTCGGTCAGAACACAGAAGAAAACCGAGGGAAAGAGAATGAAGGCACGGTAAATTAGAGAGGAAAATGAAAAACTGCAGAATTGGTGGGACCAAGAGTCATGTCATCTCGAATTATGAATGACATTTGCTTCGAAGAGGGGTAATGTGCAGATGCAGAAGGCAACACAACTGGGTGGGCTTCAACGGATTTGCAAGCTTGGGCTTCGGTCTGAAATCCTGCAAGGCTTCCGTCCTATTGTTGCACGTTTGAAGTGGACACCACATGCATGAACAAGTTCATCCCTATGCATTCAATAATTTGTCAATAATTTATTTTTTCAAATTATTTACGAATCAAGTATGGGTCGTGTTTTAGTTAGAGTTTTTGACGCTTGGATTATTTGGTTCGTAGGTTGGGCTGTTAATTTATACCACATATACAATTAAAAGAATAATTCGAGAGTTTAATGGACCAACTGATGAACCTGGTTCAGTATACTGCGGTGAGTATGTATTTTTTTCATTTCTTTATATTCGTCATGTACATGAGACTGTCAAAACACTTCACTAATACTGAGTAAGTAGCATTTAATTAGTTTTCCAAACATTTAGTCAATTCTTTTGCTGAGAATCCTAGGAATGTCGTAGGAAGAACCTAAACATAAACCATATGAACGCAACTCCATAACCATAATCCATAGGTCATACGACCATAATACATAATCCATTATATTAGTGTATAATGTAAATCATCACCGAACGAACTAAGTTGCTGTAATGGTTTATAGTTGATTGAATAATAATTAAGTCGAATATTATATTAAAATTGGTACAAGAAATGGTACGGAACTTGTATATACTATATATAATACAAACTTGTAGATATAATACAAACTTGTACATATAATACAAACTTGTATATACAAAATATACAAACTAGCTAGTAATGTTGTATATACAAACTTGCATGTAAGTGTATATATTGTATATACAAACTTGGATATGGTTTGTATATACAAACTTGTATTATATGTACATGCAAACTTAGAAGACAAACTTGTATATGTACATGCAAACTCTCAGGTGGAAGTACTTTACTCAGCATACGAAGCAACTCATCTGCAAACTTGTTAGAAACCATGATAGAGCCTTTAGATGCAGCAGTTCCACTAAGAATGACATCTTGCTGTAGGATACACACCATCGGTATAAGCCTTTCTCACAATCTTCTAAAAGCTTATAAAATGTCCTAGCCTCTTCATTGGGTTCCTCGCCTTCATCACGACTAATACCCCCCAATCCATCAGTTATCATATCTTCACAAGACGTGGCAGTCCTCTTATTAGTAATGCTTTCTTCGAAATTTTCTCCATGTCCACCCATGTAGTGTAACTTTGTAGTATTCCATATCTTTCCAGATGCCACTTCACCGTACTTCTGTCCAACACAGACATACCAACACAATTATGGCATGGACAGTAGATTCTCCCATCCCATGATGCACGCGAATAGGCAAAGTCCAAGAAAGAGGTAACACCGGCCTTATATTCCTGACTTTGTCGATGTTTGGTCATCCAACTTTTATCCTTCCTTAATGATCCGCTGTTTAGAAATGAGAAAATATTAAAAGCAATATCACAACGTATCATGTAAGTAGACACTACTGTTTTCCACCCACCAAGTGTTTTACAACTGATTTGTCTAGAAACGAGAATTCTCAATTTTGTTACAAAACTGAGATCCTTTTATTCAGAGTCTTTGTAATCCAAGCAGTTGTTAACTGCTGTATAATTATATTGATAGAACCTTTACCCGAACCCATGATAATTAACCAACTTTATTCAACGACAAATTCAGTTACTGTAACACATCAACAATCGTATAGTGTGTATACACTTAACCAAAAAATCAAACACACGATGTGTAGTGAAATTAAACGCAACAGAAATTGGGAGAAACAGACAAATTTTGTTATGTCTACATTCGGCAATCGCGTTCGTACGAATCAGTTGCTTGAGACACATACACAGTCACTCAATTCGTTAAGCGATTAGATAAGCTGATCTTTACTTGATATAAATATAATGAAATACATTCCTAACAGCAGCTGGGTGAATTTCATTGTCTTAGATCAAACAATTAGATGTCAATTCATAATCTGAGGAGGAAACAGTACCTTTTCGTAATGCTGCAAGAGAAAGGATGACGATGCAGGGAAGTCAAGTGAAGATTGTCTGGGGTTGAAAGTTGGGAAGGTTGCGTAGTTCGGTTGTGAAGTGAAGTGAATGCTGTCGTAAATAAGGTATGCAAAGCAGCTTCGATCGATTTGTCCCGGTGTAATTACGGTGAGATTGTTTATGGAATCGCTTTGAAGTAAAGGTATTGGGTTGATTCAGAAGTCTGGGCTGAGGAAACGGCTACGTAGGTCAGCTGCTTCAGCTGCTGGTCCAAGACGAACTGTTCTGTTAATTGGACAGGTTGCTATCCGAATTAGTACCGGCTAACTAATTTTTAACTACGTAATTACTACGACGCTGTTAACATATATATTACATCAACAAATATTGAGAGTAAAACAATGCATTACACACAGCATTAATACATGATGCTGTTGATGTATATTACCCTCGGATACGTATGTGTCAAGAATTTTTTTGTAACTGACACAAATAGTCGCGGCAAAAGTACACACTAAAGCGTTGTTTAAGCTACGACAAAATGTCCAACTCTAAAGCAACTCTATTCCCTCGAAAAATAGTGTTAACACAAAACATGCTTATTAACAACGACTACCTAGCGACAACACAATATTTTCGTCGCTGTTGAGGCAGATTCTTGTAGTGTAGAATGAATTACAGGCTTATTAGTACTTAATTTTGTCATATCAAGCTTATACAACCCAGAGCAATCATATCCTCAGAGCAGCACCGAATGAGTAGAAGGATCACGAACCACACAGTGATTTGCATGAAACTCAAAGTAGACATGATTATCCTTTGCGAACTGAGACACATAAAGCAGATTTGTAGTCACATTTGGAGTATAGAGCATATTCAGTAATCTCAACATTCTAGAATCAGTTGGAATTAACGCAGAGCCTATTGCAGAAATATTCAAAGATGATCAATTACCAACCATTACTTTACCTTGCCCAGTATATTCTACGCAGGTATGCTGTCCGACTGGAGATGCATTAGTCAGATGATTTGTGGCACCTGAATCTGGAAACCAACTTGTATCTGCTTGAACTATCGGAGCAACAGAGGCAATGTTTGCTTGAGGAGCTGAGAAGGGATTGAATTCCATCAGACCATAAGGAGAGTACATATATGGACGAAACTTATCTGGTGCTTGAAAGGGCTGATTCAGTGCTTGAAATGGCCGATTTGGTGCTTGAAACTGATTCGGTGCTTGAAAGGGCTGATTCGGTGCTTGAAACTGATTTGGTGCTTGAAATAGATTTGGTGCTTGAAATGGCTGATTTGGTGCTTGAAAATGCTGAAACTGATTTGGTGCTTGAAATTTCTGTTGTTGTTGTGGTAGATTAGATCCTGCTGAGGAATCTTCCCATTGAGCAGAACACAGATTGACACTTGCAGAATTCACATTGTTTGGATTAGTAACAACTGCAAAGTTTACATTGTACCTCTGGTAACACCTGTGAACCATAGGACCAAAGTTACCACACAATTGGCATTGTGGTTTGTTGTGTCCATAACCTCTGCCACGACCTCTACCACGACCATATTGGGGAGTTTGTTGAAGTTGAATAGCAGTGGAATTGACAAAGGATTGATTCAGACCTTCATTGACAGGTGTTGGTAAAATTCCATCAGATAATCCGCCTCGATTTTTAGTTTTAAACATAGATGACTCCATCTCATCCTTCTTTCCACCAGAACCTCGATTTATAGCCATATGAGCAGACAAATCATAATGAAACAACAAATCACTCTCCCTAGCTTCCGCATCTAATAGGACAGAACTCACTGAGGCAATATCATAAGGATTACGACTTGCATGAATAACTGAAACTATACTGTCATATTGTCCTTTGACTCCATTAAGAATGATTGATATTTGTTGCATTTCCTCAATTGGATGACCACAAGAGGCTAATCTATCACATACAGTTTGAATTGTTGTCAAGTAATCACGCATTGATTGATGAGGTAGTTTACGAACCTTTAGTCGGATCATACAAATACATGATCCTTGTTGTTGATGATGCAGAAAAAAATCTGTGAAGCTTCTGCCATATTGATGGAGCGGTCATGCATCCTATGAGACCTCTACTGACTTGCAACGGCACTGAAGCGAGCAAACAGGAAGCTAGTGAACTATCCTTTTGCACATGCTTCTTGTATTCTGGATTCGGTTCATCATCCCCATCTGGTCCAGGAATTCGAGCTGGAATTGTGACATTGCCGTAGAGATGACTTTCCAGATTGCATCCTCTTACAGATAGCAGCACTTGTTGTCGCCATGATTGGAAATTCGCATCGCCAATCAGCTGTGAGACTTTCTTGTTGAAGAATGCAGCAGAAATTTCTTCCATGGAGTCGAAGAGATTAATCACTTCAATCGATCAACAATCACCATAATTGCATTTGAACCGACTTGAGCAGAATCGTTATTGCTCTGATACCATGTTAGAAACTTAAACATAAGCAGAAATATTCAAAAAGGAAGATGAACAAGGCTTACTTGCAGCCGACGACACAAATCCATACATTCAAGCTTAAGTTCTTTGTATTACAACCTACAGCTATATGTAGTGTATGTAGGGTTTAAGTCTTGAGATATTACAATCTAGTCCTCACTTACTAATTCTAGAATATTGCAGAATAATCCCTAAACATTCATATGTAATTATACATATATCCTAACACCTGCCACAAAGAAGTGCAAAGCTTGAACGGAAGGCTAGCGACGCTAAGCCGTTTTCTAGCAAAGGCAGGAGATAAGTCACTCCCTTTCTTCCAGGTGTTAAGCACCAATAAGAAATTCTAGTGGACTTCTGAATGCGAGCATAATTTTCAGGATTTAAAGAAGCATCTCAAGACACTTCTACCATTGGCGAAGCCTTCTAAAAGCAACGCACTTTCTTTATATTTAAGTATGACACTGGTTGCTATACGTTTGGTGTTGGTAAAGATAATTGGAAAAGGCCAAGTGCCTGTGTATTATGTATCCAAAGTGCTCCCCAAATCTGACATGAATTATATGGAGGTTGAGAAGTATCTTTATGCGTTGGTAGTGTCTACAAGGAAGCTACACCCTTATTTTCATCAACATGAAATTATAGTTGTAACAAATAAACCGTTAAAACATTTCCTGCAAAAGCCAGACGCTTCTCGGAGAATGGTAAAATGAGCCATTGAATTGAGCGAATTTCGAATTAAGTTTGCTACTAGAAACACTATCAAAGGACAAGCATTGGCAGCTTTCATTTTAGAATCAACATGCCCTCAATCAGCGACGCCTAAAGAAAAGGGAAAGGAAGAAAATCCTTGGATACTTCATACCGATGGATCCTCGTCAGTCGAAGGTTCGGGGGCAGGCCTAGTGTTGACGCCACCAGATGGTGTAACACCATTAAGGTATGCCTTAGTGCTTACCTTTAAGGCTACCAATAATGAGGCGGAATATGAAGCACTTGTTACAGGGTTAAGCTTGGCTAAAGGCTTGGGCGTTGCCTTTCTACGTGTGTACTACGACTCACAATTAGTGGTAAACCAAATAAAAGGAGAGTATAAGGCGAAGGATGAAACAATGAAGTTATATTGGAAGGACGGTATGACGCTAGTAGCAGGATTCAAGGTATTTCACATCGAAGCTATTCCCCGAGAAGCGAATCATGAAGTTGATGCTTTACGTAAATATGCTTGGCAAGCGACGCCCAAACAGGTGCATTTCATAGAAATCAATCATGGCAATGCAAATTTCATATGCGCAAATATAAATGTAACTGTGGATTGGGCGACGCCTATTCGAGTGTATTTCAAATCAGGAGAGCTCCCTAAGGATGAAGCTAATGCTAATGATCATTCTAATAATTGATGGTCTACTTTATAAGAAGGGTTTCTCGACGCCTTAACTTAGGTACGTTGCTCATCCGGAAACGACTACCATTTTAAGGGAGGTAGATAAAGGATATGCAGCTTGTCATGAAGGTGCAAGGTCAATTGTGAGGAAAATATTAAACCAAGGATTTTATTGGCTTACAATGAATCAAAAGGCGACGACTTTGGTCATGAAATGTGAGTCATGCCAAAAGTAAAGTCCGAAAATAGTGTGTCCACCAGCAAATCTCACTAGTGTATGTGCATCATGGTCGTTTGCTCAATGGGGAATTGATTTGGTGTGGCGTTTACCAAGGTCTAAGCAATGCACCTACATAAATGTGGCGGTTGATTATTTTTCAAAGTGGATTGAAGCAAAGGCATTGTCATCAACTACTGAGTTTCAAGTCATCAATTTCATTAAGTCGAGCATTCTTTCTCGATATGAAATCCCAAGCGTCTTGGTCAGTGATAATGACCCACAGTTCGCCGGGAAAGAATTGAAATGGTTTTGTGAAGAATTGAAGATCTACCATAGGCATGCTTCAGTTAAACATGCGCAAGCCAATGGACAAGTGGAGGCGGCGAATAAAACAGTTTTGAATGGTCTAAAGAAAAGACTGGATGCCTTGGGAGCAAAGTGGATGGAAGAATTAGAAAACGTTTTATGGGCGTTGCGAACAACCCCAAAAAAGGTGACTGGAGAAACACCTTTTGGATTGGTGTATGGGTCTGAGGCGGTTGCTCCAACAGAGATAGCAGTCGAATGCCACGGGGTAAAGCATTTTGATGCCTTGAATAATAAGGATCAAAGGCGTTTGAAATTGGATATGGTGGATGAAAAGCGATGGGCCTCAGAAGAAATTCAAGGGAAGACGCGTTTAGCTACGACGAGATACTATAATAGGCGAGTATCCTCTCGCCAATTTGTTGTGGGGGATAGGGTATGCCGAAGGCACGAATTCTCACATAAAGATACAGTAAATAAGTTGTCACCAAAATGTGAAGGACCTTACAAGGTCATTGCCATTCCTCACCCAAATGCATACGTCTTGGAAGATCAAGAAGGGAAAGTGTTGAAGAATACTTTTAAGGCAGAGCATTTGAAAACATTTTATGCTTAAACAAATGGCGTATGTTGTTTGAATATGTATGAAGGTTGAAGTGATTTTGTATCAATACTTATTGGCGATTGCTTAAGTTTGAATTAATGCTTATTGGTGAAGTCTTAAGTTTAAATTAATACTTATTGGCGTTGGCTTGAGTCTCATTAATTGAATAATATTGGCGATGGTGTTGTTTACAATCATTTATGGCGACTTGTATGTTTACAGTTAAAAACAACAAGTATAATAAAACATACTTAGTCCAAATAAGGCTAAGTTTAAAATATGTTTGGCGATGGTGTTGATTACTATGGCGACTTGTTCTTAGAGATTGTGAACAATAAATATGACATCCATACTTAGTCAAAATAAAGGTAAGTATAGATTAGTTATCTAAATAAGGAAAAGGGAAATTCATAAGTATGAATAACAACGGCGAGTCGTTGTAATAAGTTCTTCCAAACCCAAAAAAGACTGAGAGAATAAAAAGAAAAAAGCTATGAGCTTGGCGGGGGTTGTTGGCTTGAAGGGGCGTCGACATCAGAGGTCACTTCAGAAGTTGCCGCATCATGAACGGAGTCAAGGGGCACCTCTATTGGGGCGGATTCTCCATAAGAAGTATTTCTTCTTTAGACTCCTCTTCTAAAGCTTCCTTCAATGCCTCAGCTTCCTCATGAGCTTTAAGGGCGATATAACTCTTCAGAAAATCCAACTTTTCTAGAGGAAAGTTGGGGTCGACCTTGTGGATATCCTTGGTCGCCTTCTTAAAGATGGCTATCACCCTAGTGTGATTCCATTCAACAGCAGCTCTGGCGAACTCTGGGTTGGTATAAACATACTCCACTGCCTCCTCTAATCGCTTAGGGAGTCAGTTTTTAGGAGTTCGACCTCTTGGGTTGTCTGTGTCGCCTTCTTTAGAACTTGCTCTGTTTCTTTTTTGGCGTCCTTTGCCTCTTTTTGAGCCTCCTTGGCTTCCTTTTGGGCTTCCTTGGCCAGCTCTTGGGAGGTCGACGCCTCACTTTTGAAAACTGCGAGTTCTTTTTGAGCCTCTTGGAGAGTTACGGCAAGGGCGTTCTCTCTTTTCTGAGATTCCCTCAAATTGGTGGCGAGTTGTTCCTTTTGAACAAGATCAACCTCCAGTTCTTTATGAGCTGCTTTAGAAATGGCGAGTCGCCGTTGCAGCTTCTCCAACTCAAACTCCGCCTTTTCAGCCTTGCGGATGATTGAGATGTTGCTCTTACCCTCCTCGGTTAAACCCAAGATGGTGGCGCCCATCTTTAGAGCAGCAAGGATAAACTAAAAGATTGAACAAAGAAGTTAGAAAAAATACAATTATGAAAAGAATGAAAGATAGAGAAAGACGTATACCTGACTCTGTATCAAAGAAAGAGATTGGCGAACCAGTCCCTCCGCAGCTTCTGTTCCCAGGCTCAAGGGCCGCTTATCAGCAAGAGGACATGCGCCTGATAGAAGGTGAAGACCCAGGTTGGGGTCTAGGCTGGAGTTGACAGCTACTAAGGGTACTGCCTTTAGGTTGGTGCATGGCTCCCATGGTGTCTGAGGGTTTGACGAATCTACATTCGACAGCAGCTCTTGCCTCAGGTCGAAGGTGGTACCCTGGTAAAGAGGAGTGCCTTCATAGCGTTGGTGACCCAACGTTGAAGAGGGACGAGGTGGCGCATCCTCGACATCAGGAAGGTTGTCGACTAAGATTACTTCTTGCGACTCTGGTGGAGTACTTCACATGGGAGTTGGTGTCTTATATTTGGAGGCTTCAGCAGGCGCCGCTCCTGTGAGATCAAAGGAAAGGTCAAATGCTCCCTTCATAAGGACGCCATTATGATATTCAGTTTAGGTCCAAATGATGCCGCCATTTGCCAAGACAGGGGGACCCCGCGTTTTACTGAATAATACATTATTCCTATTACTAATGACACTGTTATTAACCAATTAGGACTTAGGAATCGCACCTTTGAAAGCCACGACTACTTCGTTGGTGGCGTCGCTAAAGAGTTCGGCTGGGGCCTTAAAGGGATCTAGAGATTCCTCCATAGGCTTCGCCTATTTATGACCTTTGGAGGAGTGATGGCCCTTGGATTTCTTGGAACCTTCAGCGGCATCGCGTTTAGGTTCCTTCGCCTTCTTCGCCTTCTTCTCCTTGTTTTCTTATTCTTCAACACCTTTTTCTGAACAGGCGCTACAAGGTGAGCAAATAGAGAAAAATCCTTATCTACAAGAAAAAATGAAAAGATAAGGTTATTTACCAGAATAAAAGGCAGAAGGTGACGATCTACAAGGGACACGCCGGATTCCTCTAAGTCAGACTCACTGATCTCTTTGGAGATTATCTGCGCACGCCCAGTTTGATGATCTAAATAAATGGTCGCCAAGGCGTTCATGTCGGTTGAGGACAGTTCCTCAACGCCGGGACAGGATCTTTGTTGGCCTTGGATGACATCAGACACCAGGGAACGCCTCCTTGAAAAAGGAAATAGGAGTTCTTCCAATTCGAATTACGGGTCCGAAAACCCGTGACTAAGGGACGAGTTAATCGAGTTGTAAAAAGGTGCATGCCTAAGCAATTACCCTACAAATCATAAAGCAACAAAAGATGTTTAAAGAATATTCCCACCCATGATGATAACAAAGGACACGGAAACCTATCGAAGTGCGAAGACCATTTGGAGAAAGTTGGGTGGGAGAAATGCCATAGTGGCGACATAGTTCTACAAAAGGAGGACAATAAGGAATATGAATTTCTTTCCTTCCTTCGGATAACATATGGGGTGAGGATTCTCAGGATCCGCATCCTTAGGGATTGGATACCTGGGGGCATGAGCATCGCTCATGCCAGCCTCAGCCACCGATTGTTCGAAAGTGGAGAAAGATAGGGTGCTGGGTTTAAGATCAACAAAAGGCGTAGGGAGAAAGATGTGATTACCGATGTCAGAGTCAGACGTCATTCTTCTATATGATCGAATGGCGCGGAGATGATGTACGTTAAGAGCGAGGGGAAACCACCGAGCAATGATTAAAGGCGACTGAAGTTTTGGTAAAAGGCGATCGGAGTTTTGGCCAGAATTCTAGAGATAAGGGAGAAGATTTTATAGAGAGAGAAAGTAAAAGTATTAAACGAAGGAGGGTGGGTGTATATAGAACCCCACAAGAAGTCAAACTGTTTCCTAGGGGATAAAATTGCTATTGTAGACCCTAAAAGAGATAAGTCAAATGATTATAGGGATAAAATTATGATTTTGCCCTCAAATCAGAAAGTGGTTCTTCGGTTCCCGAAGCTTCTATAAGATCCCGCCTAAATAGCGGGATATGGTATGATCTTGCTTGAGGGACGCGTGGAAGATGATTACGAAGGAATAAATGGTTTAGGCGACACATTAGTAAGGGAATTTATTCCAAAAAGATTGATTAAAGCACCGCTCTGTAACAGAAACATCGATTTCAAGTGAGGAAATGACTTATAAGAAATACTAATAATCCTCAAATGAGCGTTGCTCATTTAAGGCTTCAGGGGCAGTTGATGAGTTATGAATATCGGAGTGGGCCCTTTTTAACATTTGACCCAATAAACACTTCGGACTTTATTTATTAAAATCCCAATAACGTTTGGGCGTCGCCCTTGACATATGATGCCTAAAGGCGTCGCCTTTAGGGATGCACCAAACAGAAGGCGAACCCTGATTTAGTACCTCACACCGCACTCACTGACCACCTCAGTTGGTATGCATGCATACCTAAGAATTAGGCAGTTACTTTGAGCACGCCTAGTAATAAACAAGTCAAAATGATAGTCTACACTAGAGTAGCCAATACATAAGAATATTCTTTAAAGTAACTATGGTCAGCTCGCCTTAGGGACAGCTCGGATAACCAGGGTATGACTTGACTCGACTATGGTTACAGGTATGAAATGTTATAAATAGTGCGATACCACCTTCATTCGGGGGTAAGGATTCTCTTAGACCATAGAATTTTATACTATCTACATACTACATACAAACGAACCTCCAACTCACTTTGTCATCGTAGGGGAAACAACGAGAACACCCCGAGCTTTCCTTTGTGCAGGTCAACGGAGCAAACGCTAGGAAGGAGAATCTGGTTTATGTGATCCAACAGAGTGCAACCCAGATCTAACGGAATCCATGGTGTACTGAGGTATAGGGGTACTGACCACCAAATAAACTGAAAATGAAAGTAATACCTTTTACATAATATCAGCTTGAACACTGATGGAATTATCTATAGCTTGGTATTTTAATTGGACATTTGGTTAAAAAATTTCTTTTAGGAAGGAAAACAACTAAACTTTTGGGCCCAACATCAAGATGAGATCAATGCAACAACTCTAGTAAAAGTACCACACCAGTTAGGATACCTCCAGCAGCAGTTACCTGGTATCAGTAACACGTCAGAACATCTCCAAATATAGCAGTGCATGGGAAAATTATAGATCAGAAGAATAATGGGACCATCTACTGATGATGCAAGAGAAGAGGGGGTTATAATCTCAACCTAGACACCAAATATGACGAATCACTTTTGGACTTGCATAAATATCACTTTTATTCTTAACCACATTAGTACTACCTGGACCAAAGTTCTAACAGAATTTCCTGGTACAATAACTTCTCATCTGTGAGAACGAATAACACTCCTAGCAACTTTCAATAGCAGAGTGCATAATAATGAGACCTGGAAAACCACGATGCAGTACATATTGTCTTCCAAATAACATGTTAATCAATGCAAAAGAAAAATCATAACTAAAGTTACTTCAAAGTTATTAGGATTCAATAAGAGAGTTTTTCTTCCAACACGGAAACAAAACAACAAACTAATGACACAATTGTTGTACTATAAAATGAAGGTTTCACCTACCCAGCACGACTGTCAGCTTCACCATATGTCCTCACACTATTCACAGGAACCCCAAGAGAACGACCAAGCTTCTACAATAACCAACCAATTTAAAACTGAAGATTAGGTCAGCCGAATCACGTTTTTAGTTGTAATCCGCTGAGAAAACAACAACCTTATATAACATACATATAATGTTTCCTCAATATTCTATCTTTTTTTTGTTTTTTTTTTATCAAAAATCCCTAGTGCGTGGCGAGGTCAGACGATCAGTTGTCACATGTAGAACATCGTATTTTAATCAGTATGACTTCGAATGTATCATCGTATGTAAAATCAATACAATATGACTTCGAATGGATCATCGTATGTACAATCGTACTACAACATCTTGACTTCAAATCAAATACAGAACAAAAAAGCACAATTGACTGCACAATCAATACAGAACAACACAATATAGATGACTGGAGCTCATACTTCATACCATCTACAGAAAAACAAAAGCAACAAAACTAACAAATTGTCAAAACCTCTTCAGTGTCTTATACCATCTTCTTCAATGAGACAACATATTACTTCTCTGAACAGCTGGGACGACTCTTCTTGTCAAAGCCAACAACTGCAAAGCAAATAAACAATCGTATATATCAACTCATCATAAAGTTTTAACTTTGAAGCGAGTTGCATTTGATTTAGAGTACCCAACAGAACAATACCAAATAGAGTAACTCAAAAGTACAAACGAATATGTAGTGGAGGATGTAACAGTACCACTTTGGCTCCAGTTCATTTGAGAGTGAACAAACCAGATTTTTTTTTTCTTGAATGAATGATGATTTGTGGAACATCTATCTATGTATGAACAACCCATCAGAACTGATTTTTTCTTAAACGAACTAACAAGAAACATGTTAAATCACGAAATTCTACTAAAATTCTACAACAGAACAGGTTTAACTTGTTCATCATCTATCTATGTATCACGAACCCTAAACCCTAAGTCAATTTTGGGTTTGTGATAAACCTAATTCCTATTAAAAAAATCAATTCCTACCATAATCGAGCCTAATTACAGCAAACCCATCAAAAAATCACATTCCTACAAGAATCCAACCACAATAGTCTAAGAACATAGTCTACAAACAACAAACCTACAACAGTCGACGAATAAAACGTTCAAGCTTACCTGAGATGCTCTTCACATGTTGAAGTGTGGCCGGACGGAAGAAGGAAGTGATAACTCAAAGAAAATAGCAACCGGTGGAGATAACTCGAAAGAAACGGAAACCGATGAAGAGAATTCGAAGTAAGCTGAGGAAACGGTGGAGACAACATGAAGGAAGTTGAGCAGGAATGAGTTGCAGTTTCTTCGAAGGACATAATGACACTTTGGTCAATAAGAAAATTTAAGGAGGAGAGTTTCGTCATTTGACCTCCTGTTCCTGATTCTGGGCGCGGTAGGCTTAGAAAATTTGAGGTATTTGGCCGGAATGTCTAACACTACTCCTCTAGGAATCCGTAAACCAAAGTTTTGCAATTCCACAAAAATAACAACTTCATACGGAATCTGTATCACCTATTTCATTCCTATTCTATGAAAAGATCATATTGTTAGGGTTTCTACAATTTTAAATATTTATCATTTTACTATTTCTAGCTTATATGTATACAATTAATTACCATAGATAGTGTGACCGTGATGAATCCACCGGCCATAGATGGTGGTTGACGTCGTGACCCGCAGTCGCTCACTTTGAGGTTGTGTCGACCCCATAACCAGGTAAGGGACAACCGCATCCTTCGTGGTAGTGATTCATTCCTTGTTAGTTGTAGCCTCCATAGTCGTGACACTGGAATTCATGGTTGCAACCTTCGTGAGTGCGTCACAGGACACACCTGAGGTAGGTCACAACCTTTATGGTTGTGAGTCGGCTGATAGAGAGAGATAGGGCGAGGTCGACCATTGGTGGTTGGACTCGTCATCGTTGGCCACTTCCCAGGTAGTGTTTACTACAGTGTTAAAAAACCTAGCAACAACCCTCCCATTTTGGAAGAAAGAGCTTGCACCAGTTCTGTATGAACTAATGCAATTTGGTCTTATATGACCTGTTGAGGCAGGCCAAACCTACTTAATTCAGTACGATTGGTTGAGGTCGACCATACCGATTTGGACTAGTTCAGAAGGTATAAGCTGAATGTATCGGTCTTATAAGGAAACTTGGTTACCTGAACCCTTTTATAAATAATTGTAGGTTAATTAAATTTATTGGTGTTGTGAGGGCTTATTTTTAGTTAAAGTATTATTGGTACTTATATAATTGTGTATGGGTTCCTTGATATCCCTATATTACTTTACGTTTTTTGCTAGGTAAGTACTGTTGCCTTACATTAAATTATTAACTTTTGACTCCATGGCTAAGTTATGTGCTCATTGAGATCCCAACATACTATTTGTAATTTGATCCTAAAGCAAGGTTAAGTCGTTTGAGACTGTGATCCCTACATTTTTTGAAAAATTATAAATTAGGCTGAAACTATTTATAAAATATGAAATCACACATATGAACTAAGTAATATTGTTTGTTACCTTCCTTGCATGCATTAGACTGCCTTATAAGAAGATCTAGTTTTTTGCGTAGCTTTAAAATTATCCAAATCTTCAAAACTTTAAATGACTTTGAACTACATAGGGGAATATGTTCCTATGCATGAGTAAGGTGATTAAATGAGTTTGACCTATTTGATTCCGATATGGTGAGGAATGTCAACATGAACTGTATACTTTATTGATAGTGGTGGCTGTGGGCATATTTAGAAATGGGTATGATTCTAAGAATAATTCTATCATCCTCTATATTGATGTATGTTATCAAGTTTGTCCTGGTTGATCTAAGACTTGTTTTTCAAACTCATATGTTCCTTATGACTACATGATCCTAATTAAATGATACTTTCTCTAGTTAGATTAATATGACTGTCGCTAAGACTATTATCGATGAGTTGAAAAAGGACTAAGTCTTAACGATGATAACTATAAAATATAGATTGAACATGTACAAATAGGCCTAGTTCATAAGAATTTTCTTGACCGCAATAAAGAAAATCATGGAGAGGCCTCACTCGGGAATGAAAAATCAGAAAAAGCCATTCTATGATGAGTGGGATTCTAAGGATGAGCTTGCTTCATTACTGGGTAATGTTAATGATGGAATCCTTTGTGAGTTTGAATGGCAAGGCACGACTAAGGGGTTGTGGAGTGCTTTGCAATCTAGATTTGGTGTTTTCATAAATGAAATGACCAAATTACCCCTATATTATTTAATTAAGTTATTCTTCATCTTTCACCTTACACCGATGAGAAGATTTCACGAACATTAACAAACTTGTGCTTCAAAACTTCATTGGAGGAGAATTTTTACTTATAGGGTGGTGTTTGGTCAGGATGGAGGTCACCGTGGTAGAGGACCTGATACTAATGTTGGTGTATAATAGGATTAAGCTGTTTCATATTCTTCTTCTCTTTCGTGGAGTTCACATTTAGTAGTAGATTCAGCCCAAAAATTAATTTTTATAGGTTGAATCTTTTGTGGGTTGATTCAACCCAAATAAATAAATTTCCGAGTTGAATCGACTTTGATGGTACTAAGGAAGAAGTTGGAGCAAGAACAACAGCTTACAAGAAAATCGTAGATATATCTTTGCATTACTTATCATATATACCATCATTGACTCTTGAAGAGAACAATAGTATCAGAGTATGTCTAGTGTTCCTACAATAGAATTTCCCACATGGGCATGCTGATGTACCTGAATTGGTACATAGATGCATTTTTAGTCTCAAAGAAATCTCTAAGAGAGGCACACCAATTTAGATGGTAAAACCCTTCTATTTATCGGGAACGGAAATCAAATTTACATATAGAAAAGATCATATGGCTAGAATTACAAAAAACTTCCCATACACAACCAACTCTTTTTGGTTGTCACTAAACCGTCACTAGATAGATATTTCTACATTAAGAAATATGGTTATCACCGTTAGGTATATACGATTTCGATAGATATATCGACATTGAAATATCTCTTTAGTTGCAAATATTTCCGCCACAACTTAGCAATAACAATATGTCGTCTTCAAACAACAGTTTTAGTGATAAATAAAATTGTCACTTTAGAACATGTGATTTAGCTGTAGCAAAATAGTTGTGTTGAAAAGTATTTCTAATAACAACTATTTTTGTCACTAAACTACCTTATTTAGTAACAACATTGTGTTACCAAAACTAATACGATCAATCCGCCACTAGAGTGGTCAAATAACCATTGATTACAGAAAAAATCATTAATATAAAAATAATTGTTACCCTTTTCTTTCTTTCCAAATTCATTACCCAAGAACCTTTCCTCCTAAGGCATGTTCATCATTTTCTACTTCAAGCTACGATCCTTTCAGTAGAGTCATTTCTTCACTTTCCTCTGCGTTTTTGTTTTTCTATTCCTTCAACGAGTTGATGTGTCTCAGCCTTAAAACAAGTTTCTACATCGGTAATTTATTCGAAGAAGCAACAAGAATTATGCACTATGTCAAACCTTAATTTCAGAGACCCATCAACACAATTTAACCTAAACCGGAACAAAGGTTTCTTTGCACTTCCCAACTTGTTTGTCCTGGTCTCTCTTTTAATTAACTGCATCTTCAAATTCATTGGATCATCGCGGTCATTAAGTGCCATTCGTTCTCAGTCGTCTTGACCACTAGGTTCTGGAATGAATCCAATATAAAAGAATATCATGTGATGCTCCTCTCTTTCATTCGTAATTGATTAATGCCATCAATCTCTGTTGCTAATTGTGATTACCTCTTTGTTTCTATCTTTTGTTCTGGATAAAGTTGGTATAATGGTCATCATTATTAGGATATAAGGTCAAGATGAAAAGATTTAGGACTCAAGTCTTTCTACTCAATAGATAAGGGAATTACTTGTGTTATGGGCAGTTAAACCTTCTATATATTCAGTCATACTCCTATTGTAATCCTTACCTTGAAATGTTTGAAATTAAATTATGAAGATTTACAATATATCTCCTACTCATTCTTATGATTTTACCTACGGTTATCTTGGGAATACCAACATGGTATCAGAGTTGTTTACGTTCTTGGTTTTTTTTTTCTTCCATTACTTATCTGCTTGGTTTGTGATTGAGCGTCAACTATTCCTGTGCAAATTTCATCTCAGTCAGTCTTCTTTGATGATTTGGCCTCAGCTTATACATCTTGTTATGAAATAGTTTAGTCTCTGCAATTTTTTCTCTTTACAATGCTGCAATTCTCTGATACAGATTATCTAATTTGTTAATGGTAATCAGATCTCGAGGGTGTTCTACAAGTGCTTTCTGCAATACAATCTTTGTTTTCTTCCTTCTATTCAGCTCGTATTCTACTAGTTTTCTTTCTACAATTCTGTTGAGTTTGAAATCTTTGTTGTTCTGTTTCAGTTTCGTATTTGCTTCGACACAATTGAAGCATTCTTTATTTCTTAAAATCTATCTTTTCCCGTTTCTGTCTGTTCATCATGGATGACTAAACCACTGTGTTTTCGAGTGAGAATTTCCAATCATGAAAGCAGCAAGTTCTCCTCACTGTAAGGGGTTTTAATCCTGAACCATATATTTTTGAAACCATTGCAGTACCACAATTTCAGAGTATGCCAAGTTCATTCAGTGTGATAGTTCCTTAGCTTCTTGCCTGCTTGCTTTAATATCTCCTTAAGTAAATTGTTACTTACTTGGTTGTATGATTGCTTGCTCTATTTCGCAAAACCTTCATCAAGTTTTTGCATCCTCCTCCACCACTCGTATTATGAGCCTCTATGATCGTTTAAAAATGTGAAAGCTTTCGGTCGCATCAACCTATGCATGCCTATCTCACATAAATTCAAACCACATGTGATAGTCTTGCTAGTTGTGGTCACCCTATTAAACAGATTTAACAAATGTTGATAATCTTGAATGGTGTCGAAGGTCAATTCAATCATGTTTTTGTTGTAATTCATGCAAGTAGAAACCCATACGATATTGCCTTTGTTTGCTCAGTGCTTTTGGATGCTAAAACAAGACAAAGAGATCTTATGTTTGAAATTTCACCTTCCATTAATATGCTGACTAACAATGATGTGCATTCTGTTGCAACAACTGCTACTGACCAAGACAGCTCCAGCCCTGTCTCTAAATCATATTCAGTGGAAAATCAGTCTCCTTAACAGGCTGAACCTTACCAAATTCAGTCTTCACCTGCCCAACCACAAATCAACATGCATCCTCTTCATATAGTGGTTGTGGACATGGCCATGGTCAAAAGATTGGTGGTAATAAGCAACAATGTGGAAAATTTGGGCACCTTGTTCATCGTTTTAATATCAACTTTGTTGGTGTTACTGATCCAAAATCATTTAATAAAAATGGAGGATTTATGAGTGCAAACATTGGCTCATCCAACTAGATTGATTATAGTGAATAAACTCCTCCTTCATCTGCTTCGTCATCACCTGCTCCCCTCATACCTATTGCGTAACAAATTCCTCAGTATGCACATGTTAATCCCTTCTTATAACATCTACAACCACCCAACTCGTATGTGGTTCCAATGCCTACAACATTTATACCTCATTACATTCACTATCCAAATGTACTGGGATAAGGTGTTTATTCTCCTCCGGAAGTGTTGCCTTATGCTGCATGTCATGATGTTAGTCCTGCCTTGATTCAAACTCCCATCTCTATTCATGTACCTGGATCAACCCCTTAATTTCATGTGACACCTCAAGTTCATGTTACTCACATGTCCTCGTTAGTAGCACAAACTGCAGCCTAGTACCCAAACAGATTGTTGTGCTACCAATCACCTCACCAACACAACACCTACTGCTAACACTATCCCATACACTGATTCTGGTAAGGTTATAGTGGGAAATGGTTCCCATCTTGACATTTCTGGAGTCAACAACTCTACTTTTAACACTTCTACTAAACCTGTTATGCTGAACAACTTAATTTTATGCACTGAATGTTACTAAAAGTCTTGTTTTTGTGTCGCAGTTCTCCAAGGATAATCAAGTTTACTTTGAATTCCATTCATCATATTGCGTGGTTCGTGATTCACTCTCTCATCATGTTCTTATACGAGGGGTTGAAAGTGACGGTTTATACTGCATTGATCTCTCCAAACTTGATTGCGTTTTACCTGCATTGGCTCTACCCTAATTCTCTAGTTTGAATAATTGTTCCCCATTAGCGTCAAATGCTGTTTGTTTTGCATGTCATAGTATATTATCATCTAGTATGTGGTTTATGAGGCTTGCTCATCCGTCCTCACAACTCTTGTCTCAAATTCTAAAATCGAATAAAATTTCAGCTTCAAACATGAATGAATAATGCGTTGCTTGTGCTATTGCTAAAAGTAAAAATATTTCCATTTTATTTTTCAAACTCAACTTATACATGTCCTCCAGAACTCATTGAAGTGGACCTTTGGGATCCTACACCGTACCTTATTTATGGTGCAGGACCATACTTGGATAAAAATCTTTATTACAAGAGCATACTTGATGTCTATATCAAGTACACTTGGATATACTTCCATCTTCTTGTCATAAGAAATACATCACTAACCTTCTCATGAAAACAGGATTGCATAATGCTGACTCACTTGAACCACCCATAACTGGTAAGTGTATGGCATAGTCAGGTCTAACGTTATCTCAGGAACCCTTCTTTGATGGTGTTTTGTATAGAAGCACCATAGGGGCACTTCAACATATATGTGTAAATCGTCCTGGAATTCACTTTGTTGTGAATAGACTAAGCGAAGTTATGCACGATCCTCACTTAGCTCATTGGAAAGTTGTCCTTTGCATACCTCGTTATCTAAAGGTTGTCAGCAACCATGGGTTGCTATTCAAGTCAAACAATTATGCTAAATCTAATGAAGCTACCTTAGTTTTTATTCAGATTCACATTTGGGTGATGATGCGTCTGATCGTCGATCAATTTACTATCTTCTGTTGAATGGCAGTTAAGTCGTTCGGAACTCAAAAAAGCAGCTTGTTGTTGCATGATCCTCACTTGAAGTTGCATATTGTTCCATTGCTAATGCCATATGTGAAGTTCTTTGGGTAACATCTCTGTTGGCAGAGTTGAGTGTTCTTCTTTCAACCACATAACCTAAATAGAGTGACAACAATAGTGTAGTTGCACTCACTGAAAATCTTGTTTGACATTATAAGATAAAACGTGTCGAAATGAACATGTGTTTTGTTCGTGAGGAAGTGGTTGCAAGACAAGTCTTTGTCAACTTTGTGTCAAACTGAGAACGACTTGCAGATATCTGAACAAAACCACTCCCGGAAAAATGATTTGTTCCATTCAGAAAGAAGCTTGGAGTAACTTCTCTTCAAGAACTAAACATATCTCATACATACTTCGACGAACGCCTGACAAATGACACCAACACTAGCACAGCTAGTGACATGATGAGTCCTAAGCCTTGACATGTAATCCGTCTTCTTGCCCTTCAAGCTGGTTGGAACGCCTATATCCACTATATGGCGCAATCATTGTTGTAGAATTAGCTAAACGATTCAAGTAGATCCCTTTTATACTATGATATGTGTGAAGGGGTACACACACATGATTTTTTGAGATACACTATGTCACGCCACAAGGCATAAGGAGAGGTTTAGCAATATGGTGGGGAGACAATGTTGATCTGCAGATTTTAAGATCCAACCCAAACATGATAGATATGAGAGTGACAGATCCCAACAGGGCACTCATCTCTCATAACCTAGTATATGCAGATACGGAGGAAGGAGAAAGATACAGGTCATGGGAGGAGATCAGACAGATGGGTACAACACGAAATAGACCATGGTGCTGCCATTGGTATTTTAATGAAATAATGAATCACCACGAGAAAGAAGGAGGACGCATGAAATCGCAATGGCGTATAGATGTGTTCACTAGATTTATCGAAGATATATGGATGGAAGAAATTGGGGTAAAAGTGCAGCGATTTGTTGGATCGTGAAATCCTGGATGCTGATCTGGCAGTGAATTGAATGCTAGACAAGGTTAGGAAGACGCTTCTGCTCCAACTCCGGTGAACCTGCAGGTAGGGGAGCGCAACAGAGGGGGTGTCTCTGGGTCCCTCTCCGATGCTTAAACGAGTATATGTGTGTATAAAACTCAAAACGTAAAGAACGTATGTAAAGAAAGGGTATTTATAGGGTAAGAGAGATAGAACCGTATAAGGCAGCTGAATATCTTATTGTATATTGTGTTACTGAAGATTCGGATCGTGGGATATGGCAGTTACTGCGAGATATTGCAGTTACCATATCTAATCTTTAGTGAATATGTGACCGAGATACGCGAGATATCATGGCCACTTCCTTATTAACGGTTTTGGGGGACCAGAGGAGAGAGGCAAGGCTCTCTTCGGGGCGAGCACTCTCATGGTGAGCAGTGAGATGTCGCGGCCTTAGTGAAGAATGGCGAGCACTCAAGGCGTTCTTCAGAGTCCTTGGGCTCGGTTCTGGGTCACTCTATGGAGGACCGAGTTTAACTGGTATTTGGACCGATCCGGTTCAAATGTCGTGGGTTTGCCCCCTCTATAGTTATTGGGCCTTCGAGGCCTTTTCCTTACTGGGCTGTCACTATCGATATCCAACATTTGCCCCCGAAGCTTGATTGAAGTTTCTTCAGTCGAGCTTTATTCCCTGGTAGGGTTTTAGATAGTGACGTCTCAGATTCGATTTTCTTCGTTTCTTGTATTGGTTCATGACCTTTGAGGCATTTTTAGCTCTTTTGGCGAGCGGTTTTTTCTTCGTTCAAAGCTGAAGAAATATCCTTCCTTTTATTCCCCTTTGTCGATCACTCGAGGTAATCTAGGTTCATGAAAGTCTATTTTTCTTGATTTAAGCGATCACTACTCGCCTGAGGCATTTCTGGTAAAGTCTCTTAGTGCGCTGGCGACCACCTTGTCTCCTTAGTGGACTTTTAGCATTTAATAATAGCACAGTTGTCCAGAAATCGAAAGGTCACTTGAGGCACGCCTGACATTTACTTTCCCGTAAACCTATGGTAGTCTGACAACTGTCCGTGTCAGCCAACCGTCTGTCTCCCCAAGGTGTCTCTTGGAATTCTGACATTGCTTTGGCTTTTTCCAAAAAGGTGCAATTATTCCTCTGTGTCGCTTCGGTTTGCTCTTGTCGGTTACTCCCTTCTTGGTCTATATAAGAAACGTCAGTTTCTCTATTTTGTTTTTTACGTTCATCCACTCCCTCAGATTTCCAGAGCTTAGTTGCGATTCTTTCTTCTTTATTTTTCAACCTTCTTCAGCCTTCTTCATTCATTTCTATGGCTCCCCGAAGTCAGAGAGTCAAGCATATGGCCCCAAGGGTGCTAACAAAGCCAACGCTCCTAGGAACGCCAATGCCCCCTTGACCATCAGGGATGACGTCATGCCCCCCTTAGTAGAGGAACAAGCTGATCTGGGAAGGTCTGCAACCACTCCTGTAGTGGTGGACGGGCCTGAGCTAGACACACCTGTTTTTCCCCCAAAAGGTAAACTTTCGCCCTTTTACTGCTCTGTTTTGGCAATATCCTCTGTTTTCCTTTTTTTTTTATTCTTGCTGTGCTATACTTGAACCATTCTGAGTAGATGTCAAGCATTAGAATTGAAGCCGACTTACTTTAAGACCATGGTGGCGCTTGGCGGCTTCAGTGTGGAGGGTGCTTCTAGGTATCCTGGCTTAGGTCTACACTTCCCTCACGATGGAGAGGTTTACATTTATGCCGTCCAGATCGATGCTGGGTTGCGTTTTCCTCTCTGTGAGGATTTGCAGACATTGTGCCAGTTTTACGGGATTCATCCCACGCAGCTTGTTCCTAACGCCCTCAGGATGTGGGTCGGTTTCAAATTTCTGTGCATACGCCAGGAATGGACATATTCACTGGTTTTGTTCCGGTGTTTTTTCCGACTGGCAGCTGGGGCGAACCATCTCCATCACTTCCAATCACGTTGGCCGACTGGTTGATGATTTCTGGCCACCAACTCCAACTATAAGAAGTTTTACTTCTTTTACAAGGGGGGGGGGGGGTGCCCTGGAAATTGTTTACCCCGGACAACGATTTTCCTCCTTCTTTCGAAGAGCTGTCAGGGAGTGATCGGAACGCCATCGATGACCTCTATCGGTTACATCGATCGTCCCAATTCAAGTCCATTCGCTCGGTGGCGGAAACTACTGAGAACATGCTCGAGATGGCAGGCATTCATCAGGCCACGCCAATCTTTGAATATTGGGTAACTTTCTAACCTTTTTTTGTTTTTGTTTTGTCGCTTGTAGGCAAGACCGTGACCAAGAGCCACAAACTGATAGGTCTCTTTGATGACCAGGGCTCGGCAGGATTGTCTTCCGACCAAGCGCTGCTGAACTCTCCTCCTCCTCCCTCTAGGCGTTCGTCGAAGAGGAAGTCTGAAGAAGTGCTTCCTTCAGCCACTGCTGGCCATCTCCAACCAGGTATGTCGCCTTGCCATTTGTAGATTTAACATTTTCATACTTTGCAGTTTTTTGGTTTTTGATATTTCGTCTTGTTGTTTTGCAGGGGAGTCCTCGGCTGGCGTGGTTCGGGATCCTCTTCCTCCTCCTTCTAAGAAGGACAGGAGTGAGGAATGCCCAGAAGTTGACCAGCATCCTCCTCCTCCCCCTCCTAAGGGCCCTTCTCCCAATAAGGGGAAGGGTCTGGACGTGGTGCCCCTTGCTCCTTCTCCCCAGGGCCCTTCTGCCACCAAGGAGAAGGTTTTGGCCTTAGCGCCTCCCGCTCCTACTGTGCCCACGGCTCCCCTTAAGGAGTCTGGGACCCAAAAGAAGGGGCCTGACGCTTCCAGCTCTTCAAGAGCTCCTGCGGAGGAGTATTGCTCCATGGCGAGCTTGTTCCAGACGCTCAAGGCTACGAACTCTCGGGAACCTTGGGTCCCTTGCGAGGACCTCACGAAGAAGGGGTACCCTCCCCAGAAGAGCCTCCGGGGTAGCCCGAATATGTGTATGCGGCTTCTGGACGGGATAATTCCTCCTTCAGACCGCTCGCCTGTTCCCACAGAGCTTCATCAGATCAAGGGGTTCCTTCGGTCCCACTTTGAACGAGTAGCTCTGGTAGGATCTCGTTTCTTATTTCGTAGAGTCTTTTCTTTGTCGTTCCCTTTTCGTTTGTTATCCTGACAACTTTCATTTTATCTTTGTTGTCAGTTCGTTCGGGAAGAAGTGATTCTTGGCCATGTCTTCGGGGAGCTTACCGACAAGCATTCCAACATGCTTGTCGAGCTGGAGCAGTATCGAAGTACGGGGGTCACTCCTGAGCAATTGGCGACCATCAAGACTACTGCGGATGCAGCGATCGCCTTGGCGGACGATACGCGAGAGGAGTACTTCAGGAAGGAGCAGCGCCTCCTCGCTGACGTCAAGAAGAGGGAGGCTGACGCCGCTGCTGCTCTTCAGGACTTTGACGCCCTTCACCTGTGTTTAGATCAGGGGGAGATCGTCCGAGTTCGCCTAGAGGCTGAGCTAAAGGAAGCTCAAGCGCAAGGGGCAGAATCGGAGACTCGCAGGGTCGCTGCCGAGGCGCAAAGGGAAGTTGCGGAGGCACAAAGGGCTGCTGCCGAAGCCAGGGGGATCGCCCTGGAGGAGGAGAGGGATCGGATAACTGCACAATTGAAAGCCGTCCCTTCGCCCCAGAGCGTAGTCGAGGCATTCAAGGCCTCCGAGGATTTTGAAGACTACGCTCTGAAGGTGATGAAGTCGGTGATTGCCGATTTCCTCCAAGTCCTGGTGGATGATGTCCAGGCGGTCGATCCCAACTTTCCCATTGGGGAAGTTGAGTCTTTGAAGGTCATCCTCCGAAGTCGTACCCTTCAGCCTACCGCTGTTGCTGAAGAGGTTGTTCCAGCTACGGCTGAAGAGGTTGCCCCCGAAAGCGAACCAAGCCTTCCTGCCCCCGAGGGCGAGCAAGGTGTCCCTGCCCCTGAAGGCAAGTAAAGCGCCTCTTCCCCCGAGGATCCCAAAGCTTGAAGTCTCCATCTCCTTCATCGACCATATTTGCCCTTTAGATAGCTGTTTTTCTTTGTAATTTTTGTTTTTGGTTTGTAATTATTTATCTAAGACTTGGGTTTTTCTATTGAATACCTTTTTGAACATGTTTGGCTATTCATCCAATGTCATAATTACTCTCCACTTTTTCTTGCTTTGTAATGTCGTCGACCCTTAAAGCCTTAGACCAAGCATAAGTCGAACTTTCTAAGGATAATACTTCTGACCCTTAAAGGCATAAACTTCTAAGTTCAAAGAGATATTACCTTCTTTGAAGTTTAAACCTTTGCGGTGTTGGCATAATAACAGGGGATTTGTAATTTTTCAGGCTTTATCATCGATACTGATCGCCTAAACTTTCTTTGGCCTGACTTTGGCGTTAGGGCTTTTATTTTGCCTAACGTTTTGCTAGGTCTTTTGGCCTGACTTTGGCGTCAGGGCTTTTGGCCTAGCCTTGTCACTAGGGCTTTTTTGTTTTGCCTAACTTTATTGTTAGGTCTTTTGGCCTAGCTTTGTTGCTAGGGCTTTTGGCCTGACTTTGGCGTCAGGGCTTTTGGCCTAGCCTTGTCACTAGGGCTTTTTTGTTTTGCCTAACTTTATTGTTAGATCTTTTGGCCTAGCTTTGTTGCTAGGGCTTTTGGCCTGACTTTGGCGTCAGGGCTTTTGGCCTAGCTTTGTTGCTAGGGCTTTTGGCCTAACTTTGTTGTTAGGACTTTTTGGCCTGACTTTGGCGTCAGGGCTTTTGGCCTAGCTTTGTTGCTAGGGCTTTTTGGCTTGACTTTGGCGTAAGGGCTTTTGGCCTAGCTTTGTTGCTAGGGCTTTTGGACTAGCTTTGTTGCTAGGGCTTTTGGCCTAACTTTGTTGTTAGGGCTTTTTGGCCTGACTTTGGCGTCAGGGCTTTTTGGCCTGACATTGGCGTCAGGGCTTTTGGCCTAGCTTTGTTGCTAGGGCTTTTTGGCCTGACATTGGCGTCAGGGCTTTTGGCCTAGCTTTGTTGCTAGGGCTTTTGGCCTAACTTTGTTGCTAGGGCTTTTGGCTTCGGCTTGCTTCGAGTGGACACGCTTTATGAAGGAATGGCTTTCTTTTATTGACATAACAGTTTGATTACAAGCTATGCATAAAACCTTCTTAAATGCTCAGAATTAAATGGACGGGGTAACCATTCGCCTTCGGTGGTTTCCAAATAGTAGGATCCTGGTGCGGCGATCTCTACTACTTTGTAGGGTCCTTCCCATTTGGCGGAAAGTTTGTTTTTACTGTCCAGCCTTGTGAATTCATTTCTTGTCATAACCATCTCCCCCACGAAAAATTGGCGAGCGCTGACTTTTCTGTTGAAATACCGAGCGGTCGCCAAGCGCATCCTTGCCTGTGTCTTTTCCGAGAGCCATCTCTTTTCCTCTGCTAAGTCGAGGTCATTTCTGCGCTCGATCTCATTTGCCTCTGCGTTGAAGTGTAAAACTCTGTGGGTAGGCACAGCTAATTCGGTTGGTGCTACTGCTTCTGATCCGTACACTAAACTGAAAGGCGTTTCTCATGTGGCCGCCCTAGGCGTTGTTCTGATTGCCCATAATACGTTTTCCAGTTCATCTTCCCAGTTCCCTTTGAATGCTCGAACCCTTTTCTTGAGTCCTGCTAAGACAACCTTGTTGTCTGCTTCAGCTTGCCCATTCGTTTGAGGATGATGTACTGTGCTGAAACGATGGTCCACATGATATTCTTCACAGATCCATTTCAGCTCCTTTCCAACAAATTGCGGACCATTATCACTGATGAGTACCTTAGGAATGCCAAACCTGGAGAATATGTTGACCTGCAGGAACTTGATGACCTGGAATTCTGTTGTTGAAGCCAGAGCTTTCACCTCTACCCACTTAGTGAAGTAGTCGATTGCCACTATAATGTGAGTACGCTGACCAGTGCTAATGGGAAAAGGACCCAATATATCGATTCCCCATTGAGCGAAAGGCCAGGCACCCGCCATTGGGGATAATAATGTCGATTGACGACCCGATCGTGGTGCAAACTGCTGACAAATCTCACACATCTGTGTTAACTCGGCTGCATCTTTTCCCAATGTCGGCCAGTAATATCCCAATCTGAATATTTTTCTGGTTAGTGATCGAGCACCTTCATGACATGCTGCTGCCCCTTCGTGAGCTTCTCGAAGAACCTTTTCTGTTTCAGGGTGAGCAACACACCTCAAGTAAGGTGTCGAATAGCCTCTTCTGTAGAGTTCTCCATCGATGATTAGATAACTGGATGCGAGTCTTCTAATCCTCGTGGATTCGCCTTCATCCTCTGGGAGGATTCCTTCTTTCAAATAATTTTGGAATGGGGTCATCCTTGTGACCTGTCCTTGGATGTTGAAGACCTCTGCTCTGCTTTCCAGGACTGAACATAAAGCTTTCTCCAAAAATTGTACATCCTGGACTGTCGCTCCTCCGAAGGCTAGTTTACTCAAAGAATCTGCCATCTGGTTTTCTTGGCGAGGAATAAACTCAATCGCGAAATTTGGGATTTCCGCGACTAGCTTTTTGTCAATGCCGAGATATTTTTTCATCTTTTCTCCCTTTGCCTCGTAGGCGCCATTAACCTGATTGACAATAAGCTCTGAGTCACTTTTCACCTTAAGCGCAGTTATACCCATTCCTTTTGCTAGTCTGAGTCTAGTGATAAGAGCCTCATATTCTGCTTCATATCAAGGCGATCGCGTACTTCAGAGGTTCGCCCTAAGGAGGAATAAGAATTAAACCTGCCCCCGAGCCTTCTTTTGATGAAGACCCATCCGTATAGAGTTCCCAGATTTGATTGTCGTCTGATGACTGACTTGGCCTGTTTTCTGCTTCTGTTTGACCGTTACTCGTGCTTTCCACTATAAAATCAGCTAGTGCTTGACTTTGATGGCCGTTTTTGGCGCAAATTTGATCTTGAACTCGCTGAGCTCGATCGCCCACTTGACCATTCTTCCTGAAGAATCTGGCTTCATCAGGAAGTTTTTGAGATGTTGATTGGTGAGGACCGTGATGTCGTGTGCATGAAAGTAAGGTCTCAGCTTCCGAGCAGCAATAACTAAGGCATAGAGATACTTCTCAATCTGGACATATTTTATTTCTGCTGAGTTGAACATTTTGCTAATGAAATACACTGGACTCTGAACATTATTTTCCTCCCTTATTAAGACAGCACTGGCTGCCACATCGCTAATGCCTAGATAAAGGAAAAGCTGCTCGCCTGGAACGGGCTTTGCCAGAGCTGGGAGTGTTTGGATATGCCTCTTCAAGGATTGGAATGCTTCCTCGCAGTCTGGCGTCCACTCGAACTTGCGGTTGGCCCTCAGGGTTTTGAAGAATGAGAGGGACCTGTCGCTCGCTTTGGAGAGGAAGCGGTTGAGAGCAGCTAGGCGTCCATTCAGGCACTGGACTTCCTTGTGGAAGGTAGGCGACTTCATTTCCTCTATGGCCTTTAGCTTTTCTAGGTTTTCTTAGATTCCTCTTTCACTGACCATAAAACCCAGAAATTTACCGGACTTGACCCCGTAGGCGCATTTGGCAGGATTCAGGCGAACACTGTGTCTTCTCATGCATTCGAAATCTTCGCGGAGGTCTGCCGTGTGAGGATTGCCCTTAATGGTTTTCACGAGCATATCATCCACGTAGGCCTCCATGTTCCTTCCCAGCATGTCCTGGAATAGCTGGTTCACCATCCGTTGATACGTTCCCCCGGCATTGATAAGGCCAAAGGGCATCACCTTGTAGCACAGAATGTCCCCATCAGCATAGAAAGCAGTGTGAGCCTCATCGTCGGGATGCATTCTGATTTGGTTGTAGCCTGAGTAGGCGTCCATGAAGCTCAGCATCTCATGACCCGAGGTAGCATCGACCAGCTGATCAATCCTCGAAAGGGGATATGAATCTTTGGGGAAAGTCTGGTTCAAGTCGCGGAAGTCGACGCACATCCTCCACTTGCCGTTTGATTTCCTGACCAAAACTGGGTTGGCGACCCAGCTCTGGAATCTTACTTCTCTGACGAAGTCAGCTTCAATCAACCTGCCGACTTACTGCCTGATCGCCAAACGCTTATCTGTCCCGAATGATCTTCTCTTTTGGGTGATCGGCTTGATGGAGGTGTCTATCCTGAGCTCATGGGAGATGATATCTGTGCTGATTCCTGGCATGTCGCTCGGCTGCCAGGCGAAGAGCTCTTTAAATTCCTTGAGGAGGGCGGTCATGGCCTCCTTCTGATCCTCTTTCAACGTGGTCCCAATGCGCACCTTTTTGTCTAGACCATCGATCTCGACCTACTCCAATTCCTCCATGGGTGCTGGCCGAGCCAAGTCCTTGCGGGGCCGGCCTCTGTTTCGATGGCGAGCGCCTCCCTTTGGTTCTACCTGCGTAAACAGTTCACGTAGCATTGCCGCGAGGAAGGCTGATCTCCTAGCACTTCTCCAATCCCGTTCGGAATAGGGAACTTCATCTTTTGGTGGACAGTGGAGGCCACAATCTTATTTGGGTTGATCGTGGTCCTCCCTATGATGGCGTTGTAGGATGTAGGTGAATCGACCACCAGGAAAGTGATCGACACCTTGATGCTTTTCCACCCCTCGCCAAAAATCACTGGCATGGTTATAGCCCCCAGTGGATAAGTTGTTCTTCCCGCAAACCCGATCAGCGGAAAGTGGACCCTCTTCAGGTCGCGCTTGGACTTGCCCATCTTCTCAAAGGCGTTCAAAAATAGGATGTCTGTCGAGCTGCCTCCGTCGACCAGAATTCTTGCAACATCACAGCCGTCAATATCTGCCGTAATGACCAGAGCGTCGTTGTGGGGCGTGGTGACATGTACCAAATCATCTTCAGAGAATGAGATGACAATGTTCTCTTCAGGTCGGGGCCGCTTACCCAACTGAACTGCTGTAGAGATCTGAGTGGCGTAGACCTCTCTGGCGCTCGACCTCTCGCCGCCTGCACCGAATCCTCCCGCAATCAGATTCACTCTCCTCTTGCTTCCGGAAGGCTCAGCTTGATCCGCAGGGGCTGGCGAACGATGCCTCCTAGGGGGCGTTCGACTTCGGTCTCGCCCTGCTACAAATTCTTTCAACATTCCCCCCTGAATCAGCCTCTCTATGTCCCGCTTCAAAATCTGGCAGTCATCTGTCTTATGGCCCTTGCACTTATGGTATCTGCAATAGCTCTCGACATCCTTGCCCATGGGCAGCCCACCTCGACGAGGCATCGGTGGCCTCGCCAAGGATCTCCTCTTCATCTCGACTAGTACCGCTGAGATCTGCCTATTTAAAGGTGTGAAGTACTCAGGGACCTCTGGATGGCGAGGCGCTGGAAGAGACTCGACCCGGGGCTTGCTTTCCTTTCCCTTCTTCTCCTTTTTTACCTCCTTCTTACCATCACGTCGGGGTTCATGGGTCACCCTTAGCGAGGTCGTCAGGAGGTTAGCCTCGATGTTTGCGCATTCAAGGTGTATGAAACCTTTTGCTCTGGATAGCAACTCCTCCAACGTCTCAATCTCCTTCAAGTGATAGCTGTTTCGCAGATTTCTCGAGGCCTTGTTGGCCACATCCAGACCTCTGTAGAAAGCTCGAATGATCTCCACATCCGAGATTCGGCGATCTAATTTTGTGACGTTTTGATGAAAACGCCCGTAGAAATTGGACAGCGACTCTCCCGGCTGCTGTTTGACTGAGTCAAGGGCGACCACGCTCTTCAGCAACTGGCGCTCGCCCATATATTACTCCAGGAACTTGCTTTTTAACTTTGCCCAAGTTCCGATTGATCCTGCAGGGAGGCCGAAGAACCAGGACGAAGCCGAACCAGAAAGAGTAGATGGAAATAGCAAAGCCAAATGATTTGGATCGTTTGACTTACCCAGAAGGGAGGCCTCGTGCTTGTTGACATGCACAGTGGGATCTCCTCCACCGCTATACTCAGGTGTGGCCCGAGCAACCACACCCTTCGGGATTTTGATAGCGACGAGCCCGTCGGTAAAAGTATGAGAGGACTGCTCCTTGAAGGGAGTTACGACTGTCAACTGTCTTTCCTGGAGCCTTTTGTTGAGGAGGTCATCCATCTGATCCACAGTGCAGTACATGGGAGAGGTTTCGGGTGAAGGAGGACCGGAAGGATTGGCCGTACAAGCGGCTGCTGGTTCCTTGGTGTGTGCCAGAGGTAAGGACTGCTGTCCTGACGTCATCTCCTGATCCTCCTGAGGCGCAGTGGGACCAGGATTTGTCGCTTCCGAAGGTGAGGGCCCTGTGGCAGCAGGGCGGTGGTTTTCCTTAGGAGTAGAGGGATTGTTTTCTTGAGGAGCAGGGGCTTGGCGGCGCGCCTGCCCTAGGATGGCTTTCAACAGGGAGACCATCTCGGGGGTTAAATTAATATCCTGCCCCGCAATGTGGATTGTCTGCGGTGCCGGGGCTCCATTTTGATCAGCAGCGGGGGTCGGTCTGGAATCACCGACATGTTCTCGAGCTGTCCGCAGGGGAACAGCATTAACTCCTACTCGGCTGGCAAGTTCCTGTTGAAGCGGTGAAGCGGCGGCGGAATCAGAGCTATCTGAGGATCGCTCCCTAGTCTGATTCCGACGGTTGCTTTAGGATCGAGTTCTCATGGCTGAATTGCTCGTTTCCCACAGACGGCGCCAAATGTTGGATCGTGAAATCCTGGATGCTGATCTGGCAGTGAATTGAATGCCAGACAAGGTTAGGAAGACGCTTCTGCTCCAACTCCGGTGAACCTGCAGGTAGGGGAGCGCAACAAAGGGGGTGTCTCTGGGTCCCTCTCCGATGCTTAAATGAGTATATGTGTGTATAAAACTCAAAACGTAAAGAACGTATGTAAAGCAAGGGTATTTATAGGGTAAGAGAGATAGACCCGTATAAGGCAGCTGAATATCTTAGTGTATATTGTGTTACTGAAGATTCGGATCGTGGGATATGGCAGTTACTGCGAGATATTGCAGTTACCAAATCTAATCTTTAGTGAATATGTCACCGAGATACGCGGGATATCATGGCCACTTCCTTATTAACGGTTTTGGGGGACCAGAGGAGAGAGACAAGGCTTTCTTCGGGGCGAGCACTCTCATGGCGAGCAGTGAGATGTCGCGGCCTTAGTGAAGAATGGCGAGCACTCAAGGCGTTCTTCAGAGTCCTTGGGCTCGGTTCTGGGTCACTCTATGGAGGACCGAGTTTAACTGGTATTTGGGCCGATCCGGTTCAAATGTCGTGGGTTTGCCCCCTCTATAGTTATTGGGCCTTCGAGGCCTTTTCCTTACTGGGCTGTCACTATCGATATCCAACACGATTCACATAGTGTAAAAACTGAAGAGTTTTGGAAAGTGTGTATGAGAGGTTATATAGGGTTCTCATAAATGCGAGATGGGCAAGACAATACCCGGATGACGAATGTGTTAATGAAGTGGCGGTGGGATCAGATCACACACCAATGATGATAACCTAGTGGAAGGAACCGTAGAGAAGGAGACGGGGATTCAGGTTTGAATATATGTGGCTCGAGAATCTGGAATGCAAGGAAGTGATACAATCGGTTTGGAGGGAGTCGAGCCAAGCTCAACCGAACCGAACCAGCCACACACAGCTGAACTGAACCAGTTTGTGGCCGAGACTTGGACAATGCCGGAGAAGCCTCATTGAATGGAGCAAAGAGAGGTTCAGTAATATTATGATCCAATTGGGAAAGGCAAAACAAAGGCTTCAATAGATTGGTCAAAGACAACCGACCAATGAGACAAAGGGGGAAATCGTGTTAAAGAAACAAATAAGCAAACTATGGAAGCGGGAGGAGATGTATTGGAAACAAAGATCGCGGGTTCAATGGCTCATGAAAGGGGATCGAAACACAACTTTCTTACACTTCACCACGAACAATCAAAGAAGAAGAAATAGGCAAACTCGCCTAAGAGGTGAGGGAGAGTGGATAACAAAGGGTCGAAAGATAATGGAGGAGGTCAGGGGACACTATGAGAAGGCATTCACAACAGAAAACCCTCACCCAGACTATGGCATTCTAGATAGTATACCAACCCAGTTAACTGAGGAAATGAATGCAGATTTGATAAGGGACATAACGGGGGATGAGGTGAGAGAAACAGTATTCCAATTGGAGTGGTTCAAAGGCCCCAGGGCCAGACGGTTTCCCTGAGCTATTCTATCAAAGGAATTGGAAAACTGTGGGCCCAGATGTTATCACCACGGTCAAAGCCTTCCTCGAAACAGGTATCTTTCCTATATCCTTAAACCAAACCGATATTACCCTGATTCCAAAAGTGCCAAATCTGATACATGCTTCTGAATTTAGGCCCATAACTTTATGTAACTTCGTGTATAAAGTGATCTCAAAAGTGCTGGTGAATAGGTTGAAAGTATATCTATCAGATCTTATTACCCCTTTCCATAGTGCTTTTGTAGTAGGTCGACTCATACAAGATAACATTATGGTGTTCCATGAAGTATTCCACTAACCAAACAAGGTGGAGTGCGCTCTAAAGCTTATGATCGAGTGGAGTGTGCTTTCTTATTGAAGACTCTGGAAAAGAGAGGCTTTTGCCTCAAATGGGTCAGGTGGATGGAAGCTTTCATAACTACATCTACATACAGGGTTCTATTGAATGGGAACCGTGCCATATCTATTCACCCAACTAGGGGCATAAGATAGGGGGATCCGCTATCACCTTATTTTTTTATACTGTTGGCGGATGTGTTATCCATAATGATTGAGACAGATATACAGGAAAAGAGGTTGTTGGGGCTAACCCTTGTGAGAGGTTGCCCGGAACTACATCATTTGTTCTTTGCAGATGACTCACTCTTCTTTCTCCAGGGTACAACCGCAAATGCAAGGCGACTAAAGGAGCGCATGACAAAGTACTGCAGGGTGTCGGGACAAAGAATAAATGAATCAAAATCCACACTCACATTCAATAAGGGTGCGGACTCAACCTGATGCAGAGAAACAAAGAATGTCCTACACATAAAAAGTGTGAGGGATTCGGGGAAGTATCTAGCTTTCCCGACGGTATGGGGTAGATCGGAAAAGGTAGCTTTGGGGTATCTAAAGGAGAGAATCCGGAACAAGATAAACGGATGGAGAGTAAAAACACTCAACTAAGCAGGTAGGGAGATCCTCATAAAGTCAGTCATAACGGAAATCCCAGCATATGTCATGAGCATGTACAAATTCCCTAAAACATGGTGTGCGGAAGAGAACTCGATGATACCGGACTTTTGGTGGGGGCAATCGAATGAGGGGAAGAAGATTCATTGGAGACAATGGGATGCCCTAACCAAAAACAAGATGAAAGGTGGTTTGGGATTTAAAGAGCTCGAAACGTTCAATATGGCCTTACTCGTAAAGATGGCGGGGAGGATGATTACTGAACCGAATGCACTGTGGGTCCGGGTAATGCAATGGATATATTACCAGTGGAAATATGTAATTACGGCCCGAAAGGCAGGACGAGCGTCATGGGGATGGACGCGTTTGTTGGGTGGACGGGACTGACTCGTAAGCGAAGGACTTTGGAGGATAGGGAACAGAAGAACTGTCTGAGTGTTTGGGGATCCACGGGTCGATACTATCGAAGTGTACAAGATCAACATCCGACCGGATTGTGAGGTGAATCTGGATATCATGGTGTCCGATCTGCTTGAACAAGACCGAACATGGAACATCGACCTCATCTGAACCATCACCGAACCAAGGGTAGTTGTGCAGGTATTGCAGGATCAGGTACCGCGAGTGGAAGGGGCAGACCGATTAATTAGGCCACATACACAAGAAAGGATGGTGACGGTCCGATCGGCGTACAACGTCTTGAAGGACCGAACGAACACCCAACCAGGTCCAAACGATGCCTACGGGAATAGAAACGTTGAGGGTTGGAGAGCCATATGGAAGAGTAACATGACTCCAAAAGTCAAGAGCTTCATGTGGCGACTTATATTGAACGCACTACCACTCATGGCGAATATACGACGGAGGGGGATGTAAGTGGCGGTAAGTTGACCAATATGTGGATTAGATGAGTATAGAGAACATATGGTGTATAAATGTAGGCGGACGGAAGAGGTCTGGGCCGATTTAATGGGGCTTGGACCGAACCATCACTAGAACCACCGATTTGAAGAATGGGTTCGGAAAAGACAAGAGGAACAAGGAATGATAAGGCAAAATGAAGAAACAAGGTGGCGATTGTGCATGGTCAATATGGAAATCAAGATGTAAAGCGGCGTTTGAAGGAAAAATGCCGAACCCGACAACCATAACCAAGGAAGTAAGGCGAACTCGGGAGGAGCTTGGAGCCGAACCGCGAGACACAAACCAGGAACCGAATTGAGTGACCGGAAGGTGGGAGATGCCAAAACAAGGTGAGGTCAAAATAAATTTTGATGCGTCATGGTGCCCAGGTACAAAGATGGGAGGGCTTGGAGTAATAGCACGGGATGAGAAAGGTCGGGTTAAAGGTGGAGCAAATAGGATGGTGCAAGGATCGGACACTAAAACATTGGAATCGGACTCGGAAGTAGTGAACAACCATTTGAACGAAAAGACATTTCATTGGAGGATCGAGTGGATATGTGACGAGATCAATCTATTGGCACGAGACTTCGAAGAAATTACATGGAAGAATATTCGACAAACCGCAAATGAAAGTGCGAATTGGATTGTGAAACAAGCAAGATTAGGAGTGCGACTTCATGATTGGGTCGAAAGACCTCGACTCTTATTTAGTACTATTTTGTGTAACGATTGTAATAGTGTTGGAACGACTATGAATTCGGAATGAATGCATGCATGTTTTAGACAAAAAAAATATCCTTCTAAATGTGTCATACATTATCAAATGTTCTACTAGATTTCAACTATGGTGGCTTATATCCAATAATAGAGTGTTTGTTGTCAAACATTCTTGAGGATAAAAAGATGAACGCAAAAACCTTCCAACCACTACAGTTTATGATTGATCATCAAGAGTATTATGATTGCATAGGGTGTGGCTTATATCCAAAAACAGGGTGTTTGATTATCAAAAAGGAGAACACGCGTAAGTTACTCTATGAACACACCTCTGAGGATAAAAAGATGAAGGCAAAAACCTTGCAACCACACTGGTAAGAAAGAGGCTTAAACCTCTCTGTCATTCTAATAAAGATCAGTCGACCTTAATTTCATTCATCCAAAGTGTTCGTAAACTTATCACACATTCTGTATGACATTTTGGTGATCACAACACTCCCAGTTCTTTGACATTAATGCATGTGCCAATATAAATGATTATGTATTTCTTATACAGCTGCTATAGTCCTATCAGGTACTACTTGTATCATGTTTTTTCTGAAAATAGATCAGTTACTCTGTTTGATGATAGACTTATGTTCAAGACAAATATCCTCAAAACCAATCTTGAAGGGGTATATTGTTTTCCATATAGTGCTTGATTGTGTTCATTTGACTCTGGAGATTGTTCATTATCTCTTGGTGATAGTTCTAATAATCGAGAGACGGTGGTTGCATTGTGTATCTGCTAACTGTAGTTGATTTACTTCCATAAATTAAATGAATCGAAGTGGATGGTTTGTTGATGCAACTAGAACCTAAAGCATTAAATGCTTCGCTAAAGTTAGTGAAAATTAATTTTCGGTTGTTTTTGTGGCTTGAGATTCCATTACATTCTGAGAATAAAGTTATTTCTGGAACTCAGTTATTGAATAAGTTTTGTCCCTCATTTATTCCTCGTTATATGATAAACCTTGACGAACATGTTAAATGGTTGTTCCTTGTATCTGCTCCCCATATATTACTCTGTTATGCATGATTTTATAGTCCGGTGCCTCATTTATTCAACTCCTTTTTTATTTATTTGTTTGGTCCTCTTCGCCTATGGCAAGTGAAACTTCCAATATATCAGCAAAAATCAAATTCACTTGTGCTTTCTCTTCCAACCAAAGAGGCCAGGTAAAACTTCCAACATATTAACAACAATCAATTTGACTTGTGCTTTCTTCCAGCCTGAGTGGTATTCCACAGCTAAACTGTTTAAACTCTTGTAATTGCAACATATTATTTGTATGTGTGTGTGCCAAAAAACTGAGTCAGGAAACCTTATGTTTCACTTCTTGAGACTGTACTTTTGGTATGCTTTTAGATTTAATATTGCAAAGTAAAATCAAATTCTGTAAGACGAAAATTCTGCAAAATGTCCTTTTAAGTTTCACGATTTGTAGAATTTATGTAATTTAAATTTGCTAGCTAGTGAAGACGTATCCTCTCTTTGGCTTATATATTTCATCTAAGGATACATAAATGGGGGAAGATAAGTTTAAGGATGCAGAAATAATGAAAGGCAAGACCAAGGATGCAAAAATGGAAAAAGTTATGACCAGTTTAGATGTGCTTGCATTAAGATACACATACATATTTTATTGGTCATGTACAAATATAATTTGAAAAATAATATAGGATGATTTTTAGTTGTTAGTGCAAGAGAGATAGTTGTATGATTAATAAAAAATACACTACAAAAGTTTGTATTTAGCAATTAGTAACTTTAGCTATGACATAAAGCTTATATTTAGCAATGTCATTAACTAACCCCATCATGTGTTTTTAATGGTGAATAGGAACACATGTTGGCACTAAAAATATGTATTTAGTGACAACATATTATGTTGTTGATGCCATTATATAGTGTTAATTTTGGTCATTGTTAGTGTAGGCAATTATTGTCACAGGATGTCTTCCACTTATTAGTGGCGACAAACTTTTAGACGTAGGAAACTCTTAGTTGTGACATCTTGTCGTTGGGATTACCTTTAGTCACAGGGTCTATTGGAACAAAACTTTGCTCTCCGCTACAAGCTAGCAACTAAAATTACTAATTTGGTATTAACAAATGTTGTTATATTCGTGCATCATACATGATTAGGTACTTTAAACATGAAGAATCAAATAGACGAGGCAAATCGTTTAACAAGCAATTGGAGCACCAAGTACGAATGACAAATATCTTTGATGAACAAAATGAAGGGCATAGAAGGGGATGATGAATATTTGAAGAAGATAAAAGGGCGCAAAACACATTTAATAATTCAAAAATCTGTTACAATGGTTGATTAACAGAAAAGAAAAAAAAATCTAACGATTGCTTAACGGAGTGACCAAATAGTTACAAGTTGAAACATAAGTGACCATTTAATCACGCGAAAACAAGATAAATAACCAAATAAATACATTGGACAAACATGTGTGACCATTTAGTATATTAACCCTAGTTCTTATGATGTATATTATTATCGTATACTTATCACAAATATTAAATTGATTGTACCTATTTTAATAATTGTAACTACTTCGATAGTAACTATTCCCTAATGCCAGTGTGATGGCGACATAGTGCTCCAAGGGAAGCTGGGTGGTCTTGATGTTCCAGAGGTGGCGCGCCCAGTGGCATTGATGGTGGGGTTTAGGCGCACCTGGTATGACTGGGGTCATCGTATTCATGGACTAAGTTTAACACATCCACAGACATATTTGGCGCGCCCACGTCCCTAGATGTGGCGTTACTTACTCTGTCGAGTCGGTTCGGTTCTCGGTCAGGTCGCCCGAGAGATGCAAATTATAACACAACAAGATCCAAATGAACTTACATGGCGAGTACATGGATGGATGGATGCATGGAATTGATGTATACATGAATGGATATATACATGGATGGATGGGTGGATAAGTGGGTGGGTAGATGGGTGGGTGGATGAATGGTTGGACGGACGGATGGATGGGTGGATTGATGGACGGACAGAGGGATGGATGGATGGACGGACGGACGAACGAAAGGACGGAGGGAGGAATGGATGGCCAAATGGACAAACATACTGATGGTTGTTCATTTTCAAATGTATTCTCTCATTACCTTACTTGGGTTGGGTATATCTCCAATGAGTGTTACTCATATGACATTGCTAAGGTGTCGTAGCTCAATTGGTTAGAGCGTTGGTCTTATGAGCCGAAGGTCACGAGTTTGAGACTCACCGTGACCATTATATTAAATAATCAACTTTGGTATATTCATGAGGATTCTAATTTTAATCATTCATGCTTGGAATTTGCAACATCATTAGGGGTATTAACATTGTGATAAAAGTAACATGGATTTTATGCGCTACTCGGAATTGCACAACATCAACATGTGTATTAACTTTGTGATCTAAACATTTTTTATACTTGATCATGTACTACCTCGTAGTTGATCTTAGTATGACTGAGTGCCTCAATACCGTGAGGAATATATTTAACTTATCTTGTGATATGCATATTTTTTCTTTAATCTATCTATATCTTATAGCTAGAGGTTTTCTATCTATAAAATTACCTATCTCCAAGTAACTTTTGTGGAGGGAGGGTTGCGACACTCATACTCAAGAGACAGTGGTCATTTTGAGAGAGTATAACGAGATTGTGATACTAGCTTGAACACTTTTTGAGTTTGACTCGTGACTGGGTTAAGTCTGTTTTTCTAAGTGCTAGCATTCTCCTTACCTCACCTGATCTCTTTGAGTCTTGTGAAGTATTCATTCCTCTCAAGCGAGATATGAGTTTTCTGAAGTCCAGTGTCAAGGTTTCCTTACATTTAGTTTACCGTAGAGACAGTTTGTATTGTTGAGTCATAGATTACATGTGAATAGACGAAATAATTAGTTTTCAATGTAACATTTCGTATTAGTGTATTAAATTAAGTGATGATATTTTTTTTCTCCTCTGGATTAGAATGAAGGACGAGAATGTACTTTGATTAGGATCACATTTGGGAATTACACCTATCAACTATTGAGTTGACATTTGACTCATATTTCAAATATAATTACCCTAGAGTATTGTTTTTTTGTATGCTTCCTTCTGGTGTTATCGAACACAATTTCATCTCGTTGCTAACTATTGTGGAGATTGGCTTCCGAATATCAAGCATATGGTAGACATAGCATACATAGCTTGAATTGAATTTGAGATAGGCTATTTATTTATATAACATTGAAATTTCTTGTAATTTTAGCAATCATTGTAGTTAAGATAACTCACATATATTTTACGTGAATACCAAGATATTAACGGGATTGCGTGCAGCAGTACCGTGAGGACTACCATACCTTAAATGCATTTTTTGTTTTGGATCATGAACTTTGGTAGGACTCGGTTCAGAGCGTTCAGGGTTCGTCCTCTTACTGCTCCTATGACTTGCACGTAAGTAAAGCCTGGGGTGTTCCCGTTGTTTCCCCTCCGACGATCAAGTTAGTCGAATGTTCATTTATGGGGAAGCAAATGCAGAGAATATGGAAGGTGAGAGTATTCAATTTAGCATTAAAATGAAAAGAGGATGGGTTAGGGTATTTATAACCCTCACCTCTAACTTGAGTCGGGTCAGTCCTAACCATGGTCATCCCAGGTGTCATCTGGTTAAGTGACCATGGTTGGGTGCTTATTAATTTGTTGATTGGATAGGTATTTTTGGCAGGTTGTCCGGTCAATCCTTTTTGCTAGGTATGTCTGTATCAACCTTAAATGGTCGTAAGTAGGTAAGGTTTTGATTTTCCAAAGGTGGCGGGTGATCTTGATTTTCCAAAGGTGGCGCGTCTAGTGGCCTCGACGATCCCGAAGTTAGCGCTCCTGGTATGGATTGGGTCAACGTATTCATGGACTAAGTTTATCACGTCCAGAGACGTATATGGCGCGCCCACGTCCCTAGATGCAACGCTACTTACACCGTTGATTCAGTTCAATTCTCGTTCGGGTCGACCGAGTGATGTGGGTTAATACCCATCATCTTGCCCCTCAAGCCTAAAGTGAGTGACGCGCGCCCTTGTCTTTGAACACTTGTAAGGGTGGCACTCAGAATAGAGTTGGCACATATTAGCTCATGAATCCGAGGTTGCTCGCCCTAGTTAGGCCAAGCGAAGCGCTTGTTTCTTCAGCTCATATTAGTCAAGATGATGCTCCTTTCTTCCTTGTTTTGCCACATTTTCAATATTGTCGCCTAGTAATGGCGCACGATATTTCCTTCCATGGTTCCCGTTCGCTTCATCGAACTATGGTTTTGAGGTAGCTCTCTCAATGTGGCACGCCATGTCATCCCAATGTCCACTCGATTGTCGCCTCATGTCTTGTCTTGACTCTGCTAGAGGTAATTATGATGTGTAGACATCATAATTAACTTTCAAAAATCAAATTTCACTTGGCCCTCGTTGTTCCTTGTGGCATGCCTACTAGAAGACCACTCCCAAAAAAGCTGTTCGGTTCCCAAGGGGGACTTGACCGTTCGACATGATGGTTCACTGGTGACCCTTGTGAAGGAGAATGGTTTGACCTTTCTTCATAAACCCATCTCCACACCTCACTTTCATTCACATCCATAAACCATAAGCCTTCTCTCTCTAAAAGCTCTCCCTTCTCTCTAAAATATCAGTGACTTTCTTGGAGTTTCGGTTCTTGTTTTTGAGGTGCACTTCGGTTTTTCAGTCAATACAGCTTGATGCGCTACTTTCTCGGACCGCCTTTACCTACGCCTCAAAGTCATCCACCGAGTTATGTCGAAGGATACCGCCCCTACTCCATCTTCAGGTGAGGAACAAGTTTTCTTCCCTCCCGGGTTCACGGATCCGAATCCAAATTTCCTTTCCAAATCCATTTTTGAAAGGAACGTCAAGGAGTCGGGAATGGACGACATAAATTTTCCTAGGTACCCCATTCCCGATGAGTCGGGCCCCGAAAATCCTCACCCCATGAGCGTTCCTCAACCGGGCGAGGAAGCCATATTCCCCCTTCAAATCGACGCGGGGTTGAGGTTTCCTTATTGTCCTGAATAATTAGAAATGTGTAGATATTACGGAGGGCCACCTACCTAATCTTTGTCGAACACTCATCGTGTTTGGGTCAGTTTTTGCATCTTTTGTGAAAAACGAGGATATCCATATTCATTAGTCATTTTATCATCCCGATTCAAACCGTTTTAGGGTCTTCCTTTATTTTAATCGAAGCCCCAATCCCAATCAATCCTGGGATATTTCTCCTCCCATAGTCCAAGGTTTTGAAACTTGGAACTCCAATTGGAAGGAAAAGTATTATTTTCTTTAAGGTGGGCGTCTCTTGGTGTCTAACGCCTAAGGCATCGCGTGACCCACTCCCTCCCGTGGAGGAGATGTCCGATTTGGACATGGAGAGGCTTACCAACATTATTTTCGAACACGATCATGGCAGCGCCATATACTTGTCTAAGGCGACCACCGAAGAAGACTTGAGGATGGCGAGCATATCGCTTGTAGAGCGTTGCCCAACTCTGTTACGGGTAATAACCCTTTTCATTTATATTTTGCATAGGATGATTTTACGCGCCTATCTCACGTGTTTACCTTGATTTCGGAACAGAGGTGCAGGAACAAGGACTCCACCAACTCCAGGGCACACCGTGATCCAACCCCTCCGCAAGAGGTTGTCGAGGAGACTCCCCGAACTCCAGGGCGTGCCATTCCCGAAGAAGTGGTGGTGGAAGAGGAAGTTGACGAATTCCATGTTGGCTGTTCCACTTTCGAACAAGAGCGGGATTACTTGGGCCCCGACTTTAATCTCCGTCGAGACTTTAAAGTCGCGGGGGGCGACACTTCTACCTTCGAGCCTTGGATGGCTTGCGAACATCGCCATGGTGTCCTCCTTGTGCGAGCCAATTTCACGGTGCACCTCCATTTGGGCAGGATGTTAGCAAGTTCTTCCCCGGATTCGACCTGGCGCGCCTTCAATGCATGGAGGACTACCTCGCCATAAGGCAGATAGAGAAGGAGTCGAAGGACAAAGAATCGGAGAGTAAAGGCAGGTCCTTAGAGGAATCTCATTCCCTATCTCCTATTGGCGCGCCACCTTTGCCCGAGGGCGGGGCACTTCCACCCCTTCCTCCTCCTACGAGTGTTGACGCCACTCCCAAGGGTGATCACGTCCCATCCTCAGAAGATGCGGCGCACCAAGAGGAGTAGCTTCTGTGATTTTCTTATTTTCCTTAGTAATAGTTGTTCCCTTTCGGAATATATCCCTAAAGGAGAGTTTTTGTAATGCGACGCTTTCCTTTTGCTAATTCATGCGCTCAAATGTCTTCCTTAGATCTTCAACATGGTCGACGCTCTTTGCTGACTTTACCAGCATGTCCTCGACGTAAGCCTCCATAGTTTCGTCGATCATCCCAGCTTGTTCACCACCCTCTAGTAAGTGACGCCAGCATTGATCAACCCAAAAGGCATGACAATGTAGTGATAAATATAATCATCAACGTAGAATGCGGTATGCTGAGCATCAACCTCAGGAATCTGGATCTGGTTGTCGCTCGAGTATGCATCCATGAAGCTTAAGAGCTCATGGCCAGATGTAGCGTCGACTAGCTGGTCGATGCGAGGCAGAGGGTATGCGTCTTTGGGATATGCGTTGTTGAGATCCCTAAAGTCGATGCACATCCTCCACTTGTCGTTGGCTTTCTTCACCAAGACCAATTTCGCCACCTAAGTCTGAAATCGAATACCATTTACGAAGTTTGCCTCGATGAGCTTGCTCACCTCTTAACAGATCTCTATTGACTTCTCCTCCCCTACGACGCGTCTCTTTTGACAATCGACATGATGCTCAGGTCGATATTGAGCTCATGGGCGATCATTTCTCTGCTTATCCCGTGTATGTCGCTCGGCTTCCGGGCGTATAGCTCCTTGAACTCCACGAGGAGCATCGAGAGTGTGTCTGCCTCTTCCTTTGGTAGCGCCCCTCCTATCTCGACTGTCTTTTCTAGTCCATCGATCACGGCCTTCCTTATCCCTTCAATAGGTTGAGGGAGGCCCCTTTATTCCCTAGTATCCTCCTCAGTCTGGATAACGAGAGTCTCCTTTCCTTTTAGAACATCTCGGTGCACCAAATGCACAAAACAGGTGCGCGTCGCTGGAGGATGAGATGGGAGCGGCTATACCGAACCCAGCCTACGCCAAGTTTCTGCAGTAGGACAGCTCACTTGCATCTTGGCTTTTTGCTTCAGTCTCGTCTCAGGTCAGTAGAGGTTTAATAGGATGTATGTCTGCTGCGGCTATATAGCAAAAGTTGCATCGTGATTTCTCATCATCATCAACCACTAGGATTATGCATCTGTATGACCGCCTTAAAGCTCGAAAGCATGTTCATCAATCTATGCGTGACTATCTAACTGAGATACAAAACACTTGCGATAATTTAGCTAGTTGTTGAGACCCAATAGAAGAAATGCAGCAAATTTCGATAATTTTAAATGGTGTAAAGGGTCAGTCTAATAATGTCATAGCTGTGACACATGCTAATCAAAATCCTTACACCATTGCTTTTATGAGTTCTGTTCTTCTTATTGCTGAGGCTAGACAGTAAGATTTACTGTTTTATTCAAGTGTGTCTGCAAAAGTTGCTGCTGTTAAGTTAGCTGTTTCTGCTAAACCTGGTCTAGCATATTAGGAAGGAAGTTCAGGGGTAAAGGATGGAATTTCTATGTTGCCTGCTGCCACTGGCCTGTTACCCACACCACAGCAGCACCCTACTACCTACGTTAATCAACAAACAGGTAGAGCAAGGGGGCGTGGTCGTGGCTTTGGGAATAACAAGCCTCAGTGCCAGTTATGTGGCAAGTTTGGGCACCTTGTGCATCGCTGTTTTCACAGGTTCAATATCAACCTCACTCTCAGGTAAACAAGTCCCAAGTTCATCCTCCATCAACCCAGACTAGTACTGTCTCATTCCCTGCTGCCCAGACTCATTAAGTGGTACAATACTCACTATACCCTATTTTACCTTATCCTTAATCTGCACCACCCATCTACCCTTATATGTACTCACATCCTTACTATGCCAACCCTGCTCCACCGTATGCTGTTTTTCCCAGTCCTCCACCACCAGCTGCATCTGCCTCACCTCAGCTCCCCTCACCATCACCTTTCCAAGCTAACATGGCCAGAGTATTTTCTGCAGTTCCAACTGAAGGCGGCTAGTTTCCAAACTCTGGTGCAACAAACCATTTGACTAATGCCAAACCAGTTCCACAGATGACAACACCATACTTTGGCTCAGGTAAAGTCCTTGTTGGTAATAGCTGTTCTCTTCAAATATCTGCAGTTGGTTCATCTTTTATACCCTTTTCAGATAATAACAAGCTATATACACCTACTGTCACTAAAAACTTACTTTCTGTGTCTCAGTTTTCAAAGGATAACCAGGTATTCTTTGAATTTAATGCGACACACTGCTTGGTCAATGACTCCCTATCCAAACGTGTGCTGCTCAAGGGATTTAAATCTGGGGGTTTATATCGTCTTGATCTGTCAAGTTTTCCGTTTCCTAGTAATAGCTTAGCTTTGTCTGTTCAAGTCTGTCTAGATCAGTGTCTGAATCTTGAAAACAACTTTGAGTCTTTATGTAATAATAGGGTATTGCCTTCTGAACCTTCAAGTTTGCAATTGAATGATATTAAATTTCTACTGTTTGATCCTACTGTTTTAGACTCTACTTGTGCTGATTATACTGACCTTCCTTCTGATGACAGTGCTGCTGCTCATTCCACCTCAGTTATACCTGATTTTGAATTCAATTGCTTTTTATCTACTCTTAAATCTAATGATTCCTCTAAGTTGTGGCACATGCGGTTAGGTCATCCCTCAAAGAACATTCTTGTTAATTTTCTCAGACTTCAAAATATTTCCACTAGCCATATATTAACTGAATGTGTTGCTTGTGCAGTTGGGAAGAGTAAGACTCAACTGTACCCCCCCCCCCCCCCCCTTCGACAACTGTCTACTCTCACCCATTAAAGTTGGTTCAAGTCGACCTATGGGGACCTGCCCCTTTCTCTTATAGGAACAACAATTACTACTTAAGTATTGTTGATGCTTTCAGTCGTTACACTTGGATTTACTTTTTACCTCGTAAATCTGATGCTGCTAAAGTATTTTGTCATTTTCATGTGTTAGAAGAAAAACAAATTGGAACGAAATTGAAGGCGGTTCAATCCGATGGAGGATGTGAGTCCCACTTTCTCACTACCTATCTTGCTCAATTTGGTATTTTTCACCGTGTCACCTGTCCATACTCAAGGCAGCAAAATGGTATGTGTTGGATCGTGAAATCCTGAATGCTGATCTGGCAGTGAATTGAATACCAGACAAGGTTGGGATGACGCTTCAGCTCCAACTCCGGTGAACCTGCAAGTAGGGGAGCGCAACAGAGGGGGTGCCTCTGGGTCCCTCTCCGATGCTTAAATGAGTATATGTGTGTATAAAACTCAAAACGTAAAGTACGTATGTAAAGCAAGGATATTTATAGGGTAAGAGAGATAGAACCGTATAAAGGCAACTGAATATCTTAATGTATATTGAGTTGCTGAAGATTCGGATCGTGGGATATGGCAGTTACTGCGAGATATTGCAGTTACCAAATCTAATCTTTAGTGAATATGTGACCGGGATATGCGGGATATCTTGGCCACTCTGTTATTAACGGTTTAGTGGGACCAGAGGAGAGAGGCAAGGCTCTCTTCGGGGCGAGCACTCCCATGTCGAGCAGTGGAAGGTCGCGACTTGGTAGAGAATGGCGAGCAGTCTGAGAGCCTTTGGCGTCTCTATAGACTTTGGGCTCGATTCTGGATTACTCGATGGTGGGCCAAGTTTGGCTTGTACTTGGGCCGATCCGGTTCGGATGTCATGGGTTTACCCCCTCTATAGTTATTGGGCCTTCGAGGCCTTTTCTTACTGGGCCGTCACTATCGATACCCAACATTTGCCCCCGAAGCTTGATTGAAGTTCCTTCAGTCGAGCTTGATTTCCTGGTAGGGTTTTAGATAGTGACGTCTTTGGTAATGGTTCAGTGCCTTTGAGACACTTCGAGCTCATTTGGCGAGCGATTCCTTCTCTGTTCAAAGCCGAAAGAATATCCTTCCTTTTATTCCCTTTTGGCGATCACTCGAGGTGACTCAGGCTTATGGAAGTCTATCTTTCTTAGTTAGGCGATCATTATCTACCCGAGGTATTTCTGCTAAAGCTTTATTAGTGCGTTGGCGACCACCTTGTCTCCTTAGTGGAATTTTAGCATTTAATAACTGCACGGTTGTCCAGAAATCGAACGGTCACTTGAGGCACGCCTGACATTTACTTTTCCGTAAACCCAGGGTAGCTTGACAGCTGTCTGTACCAGCCAACCGTTGTCTCTTGGAATTCTGACATTGCTTCGGTTTTTTCCAAAAGGGTGCAATTATTCCTCTGCGTCGCTTCGATTTGCTCGTGGCGGTTACTCCCCTTTTGGTCTATATAGGAAACGTCAGTTTCTGCATTTTGTTTTTTACGCTTATCCACTCCTCCAGATTTTCAGAACTTCGCTGCAAACCTTCCCTTTCTCTTTTAATCCTCTTCAGTTCTCATTTCGACCATTTCCATGGCTCCTCGCAATCAGAGAGTCAAGCACACGGCTCCCAAGGGTGCCAACAAAGCCAACATGCCCAGAAATGCTGATGTCCCTTTGACCATCAGGGATGAAGTCGTTCCCCCTTCAGTAGAGGAACAGACCGATTTGGGCAGGACTGCAACCACTCCTGTGGTGGTGGACGGGCCCGAGCTGAACACGCCTATTTTTTCCCCAAAAGGTAAACTTTCGCCCTTTTATTGCTCTGCTTTGGCAATGTCCTCTGCTGTTCTTTGCTTTTTATGTTTATCATTGCAATATTTGAATTTGTTCGAGTAGACGTCAAGCCTAATGAATTGAAGCCGGCTTATTTTAAGACCGTGGTGGCGCTCGGTGGCTTCAGCGTGGAGGATGCTCCTAGATATCCTGGCCTAGGTCTGCATTTTCCTCACGATGGAGAGGTTTACATTTATGCGGCTCAGATCGATGCTGGGTTGCGTTTTCCTCTCTGTGAGGATTTACAGACCTTGTGTCAGTTTTACGGGATTCACCCCACACAGCTTGTCCCGAATGCCCTCAGGATGTGGGTCGGTTTCAAGTTCCTATGCTTACGCCAGGAATGGGTATATTCACTGGCCCTGTTCCGGTGTTTCTTCCGCCTGGCAGCAGGGGCAAACCACCTTCACCACTTCCAATCCCGCTGGCCGAAGTTTTCAGAGTGGGGAGGCCTTCAGGGATGGGTTTGGAACGTCCATGTCCGCCTGGTCGACGATTTTCGGACCACCAACTCCAATTATAAGAAGTGTTACTTCTTTTATAAGGGGGGGGTGCCCTGGAAATTGTTGATCCCGGACAAGGATTTCCCTCCTTCCTTCGAGGAGCTATCAGAGAGTGATCGAAACGCTATTGATGACCTATACCGGTCGCATCGGTCTTCTCAGTTCAAGTCCATCCGCTCAGTGGCGGAGACTACCGAGAATGCCCTTGAGATGGCGGGTATTCATCAAGCCACGCCAATCTTTAATGATTGGGTAATTTTCTAACTCTTATCTTGCTTTATTACTTGTAGGGAAGGTTGTAAGCAAGAGCCAGAAACTGATAGGTCTCTTTGATGACCAGGGATTAGCGGGGTTGTCCTCCGACCAGGCATTACTGAACTCTCCTCCTCCCCCCTCTAGGCGTTCGTTCAAGAGGAAGTCTGAGGAGGTGCTTCCCTCGGCCACTGCTGACCCTCGCCAACCAGGTATGTTGCTTTGTTATTCGTAGATTTAATATCTTCATACTTTGCGGTTTTTTGTTTTTTGACATTTTGTCTTGTTGTTTTGCAGAGGAGTCCTCAACCGACATGGTCCGGGATCATGCTCCTCCTCCCTCCAAGAAGGTCAGGAGTGAGGGATGTCCGGAAGTCGACCAACATCCTTCTCCTCCCCCTCCTGGGGGTCCTTCCGCTAATAAAGGGAAGGGTCTGGACGCGGTGCCCCCTTCTCCTTCTCCCCAGGGTCCTTCTGCCGCCAAGGGGAAGGTTTTGACCTTAGCTCCTCCTGTTCTTACTGTGCCCATGGCTCCTCCTAAGGAGTCTGGGACCAAGAAGAAGGGGCATGCTGCTTCCAGCTCATCGAGGGCTCCTGTGGATGAGCATTGCTCCCTTGCCGGCTTGTTTCAGCCGCTTGAATCAGCGAATTCTCGGGAAACTTGGGTCCCCTGTGGGGACCTTATGAAGAAGGGGTATCCTCCCCAGAAGAGCCTCCGGGGCAGCCCGGATATGTGTATGCGGCTTCTGGACGGGATAATTCCCCCCGCGGACCGCTCGATTGTTCCCACGGAACTTCATCAGATCGAGGGGTTCCTTCGGTCCCACTTCGAACGAGTGGCTTTGGTAAGATCTCATACTTTCATTTCGTAGAGTCCTCTCTTTGTCGTTCCCTTATTGTCTGTTGTCCTGACAGCTTTTATTCTATATTTGTTGCCAGTTCGTTCGGGAAGAGGTGATTCTTGGTCGTGTCTTCGGGGAGCTCACCGACAAGTATTCCAGTGTGCTCGCCGAGCTGGAGCAGTACCGAAGCACGGGGGTCACTCCTGAGCAATTGGGGACTATCAAGACGACTGCAGATGCAGCGATCGCCTTGGCAGATAATACCCGAGAGGAATACCTCAGGAAGGAGCAGCGCCTCCTTGCTGATGTCCAGAAGAGGGAGGCTGAAGCCGCTGCCGCTCTTCAGGACTTTGACGCTCTTCACCTGTGTTTAGATCAGGGAGAGATCGTCCGAGTTCGCCTAGATGCTGAACTTAAGGAAGCTCAGGCGCAAGGGGCAGAATCGGAGGCTCGCAGGGTCGCTGCCGAGGCGCAAAGGGACGCTGCTGACGCCCAGAGAGAAGCTGCGGTGGCTCAGACGGAAGCTGCGGAAGCCCGGGGGATTGCCTTGGAGGAGGAGAGGGATCGGTTAACTGCACAATTGAAAGCCGTCCCTTCGCCCCAGAGCGTAGTTGAGGCATTCAAAGCCTCTGAGGAGTTTGAGGACTGCGCTCTGAAGGAGATGAGGTCGGCGATTGCCGATTTTCTCGAAGTCCTGGTGGATGAGGTCCAGGCGGTCGATCCCAACTTTCCTCTTGGGGAAGTCGCCTCTTTGAAGACCTTCCTGCGGAGTCGTCCTTCGCCGCCCTCTGTTGCTGGCGAGGCTGCTCCTGAAGGCGAGCCCAGTACTTCTGCCCCCGAAGGCGAGCAGAGCACCCTTGCCCCCGAGAACTCCGACGCTTGAAGTCCCCAACTCCTTGGCGACCGTATTTATCTTTTTTAGATAGCCATTTTTGTATTTTCTGTTTTTGGTTTGTAATTATTTGTCGAAGACTTGGATTTTTCTATTGAATGCTTTTATATTCTTGAGCCTTTAATCGACTTCGAACATATTTAGCTATCCAATATCTTACTCATAATTACTTTCTTGCTTTGTAATGTCGTCGACCCTTAAAGCCGTAGACCCATCATAAGTTAAACTTTCTAAGGATAATACTTTTGACACTTAAAAGCGTAAACTTCTAAGTTCAAAGAGATATTACCTTCTTTGAAGTTTAAACCTTTGAGGTGTTGGCCTAATAACAAGGGATTTGTAATTTGTCAGGCTTTATAATCGATAGTGATCGCCTAAACTTTCTTTGGCCTGACTTTGGCGTCAGGGCTTTCATTTTGCCTAACATTTTGCTAGGTCTTTTGGCCTGACTTTGGCGTCAGGGCTTTGCCTGACTCTTGGCGTCAGGTTTTTTGAGGCCTAACTTTGTTGTTAGGGCTTTTGTGGCCTAGTTTTGTTACTAAGGCTTTTTTGGCCTAACTTTGTTGTTAGGGCTTTTGGCCTGTCTTTGGCGACAGGGCTTTTTGGCCTAGCTTTGTTGCTAGGGCTTTTGGCCTAACTTTGTTGTTAGGGCTTTTGGCCTGTCTTTGGCGACAGGGCTTTTTGGCCTAGCTTTGTTGCTAGGGCTTTTGGCCTAACTTTGTTGTTAGGGCTTTTTGGCCTAGCTTTGTTGCTAGGGCTTTTGGCCTAGCTTTGTTGCTAGGGCTTTTGAGGCCTGACTTTGGCGTCAGGGCTTTTGGCCTAGCTTGGTTGCTAGGGCTTTTGGCCTAACTTTGTTGTTAGGGCTTTTGAGGCCTGACTTTGGCGTCAGGGCTTTTGGCCTAGCTTTGGTGCTAGGGCTTTTGGCCTAGCTTTGTTGCTAGGGCTTTTTGAGGCCTGACTTTGGCGTCAGGGCTTTTGGCCTAGCTTTGGTGCTAGGGCTTTTGGCCTAGCTTTGTTGCTAGGGCTTTTTGAGGCCTGACTTTGGCGTCAGGGCTTTTTGGCTTCAGCTTGCTTCGAGTGGACACGCTTTGTGAAGGAATGGCTTTCTTTTATTGACATAATCCGTTTGATTACAAGCTATGCATAAAATCTTCTTAAATGCTCTGAATTAAATGGACGAGGTAACCTCTCGCCTTCGGTGGTTTCCAAATAGTAGGATCCTGGTGCGGCGATCTCTACTACTTTGTATGGTCCTTCCCATTTGGCTGAAAGTTTGTTTTTACTGTCCAGCCTTGTAAATTCATTCCTTCTCATAACCATCTCCCCCACGAAAAATTGGCGAGCGCTAACTTTTCTATTGAAATACCGAGCGGTCGCCAAGCGCATTTTTGCCTGTGTTTTTTCCGAGAGCCATCTCTTTTCCTCTGCCAAATCGAGGTCAGTTCTGCGCTCGATCTCATTTGCCTCCGCGTTAAAGTGTAGGACTCTGTGGGTAGGCACTGCTAATTCAGTTGGTGCTACTGCTTCTGATCCGTACACTAAACTGAAAGGCGTTTCTCCTGTGGCCGCCTTAGATATTTCTTCATCTTTTCTCCCTTTGCCTCGTAGGCGCCATTAACCTGATTGACAATAAGTTCTGAATCACTTTTTACTTTAAGCGCTGTTATACCCATTCCTTTTGCCAGTCTGAGTCCAGTGATAAGAGCCTCATATTCTGCTTCGTTATTGGTCGCCGGGAATGTCAAGGCGATCGCGTATTTCAGAGGCTCGCCCTCAGGAGGAATAAGAATTAAACCTGCCCCCGAGCCTTCTTTTGATGAAGACCCATCCGTATAGAGTTCCCAGATTTGATTGTCGTTTGCTGACTGACTTGGCCTGTTTTCTGCCTCCGCTTGACCGTTACTCGTGCTTTCCACTATGAAATCAGCTAGTGCTTGACCTTTGATGGCCGTTTTTGGCGCAAATTTGATCCTGAACTCGCTGAGCTCGATCGCCCACTTGACCATTCTTCCTGAAGAATCTGGCTTCATCAGGAAGTTTTTGAGAGGTTGATTGGTGAGGACCGTGATGTCGTGCGCATGAAAGTATGGTCTCAGCTTCCGAGCAGCAATAACTAAGGCATAGAGATACTTCTCAATCTGGACATATTTTATTTCTGCTGAGTTGAACATTTTGCTAATGAAATACACTGGACTCTGAACATTATTCTCCTCCCTTATTAAAACAGCACTGGCTGCCACATCGCTAATGCCTAAATAGAGGAAAAGCTGCTCGCCTGGAACGGGTTTTGCCAGAGCTGGGAGTGTTTGAATATGCCTTTTCAAGGACTGGAATGCTTCCTCGCAGTCTGGCGTCCATTCGAACTTACGGTTGGCCCTCAAGGTTTTGAAGAACGGGAGGGACTTGTCGCTTGCTTTGGAGAGGAAGCGGTTAAGAGCAGCTAGTCGGCCGTTCAGGCATTGGACTTCCTTATGGCAGGTTGGTGACTTCATTTCTTCTATGGCCTTTAGCTTTTCCGGGTTTGCTTCAATGCCCCTTTCGCTGACCATAAAACCCAGGAACTTCCCGGACTTGACTCCAAAGGCGCACTTTGCTGGGTTCAGGCGAACGCTGTGTCTCCTCATGCATTCAAAAGCTTCACGGAGGTCGGTGGTATGAGGATTGCCTTTGATGGATTTAACGAGCATATCATCCACGTAGGCCTCCATGTTCCTTCCCAGCATGTCCTGGAACAGTCGGTTCACCATCCGCTGATAAGTTGCCCCGGCATTGATGAGACCAAATGGCATCACCTTGTAGCATAGAATGTCCCCGTCAGCATAGAAAGCAGTGTGGGCCTCGTCGTCTGGATGCATTCTGATCTGGTTGTAGCCTGAATAGGCGTCCATGAAGCTCAGCATCTCATGACCCGAGGTAGCATCGACTAGCTGATCAATTCTTGGAAGGGGATATGAATCTTTGGGGCAAGCCTTGTTTAAGTCGCGGAAATCGACGCACATCCTCCACTTGCCATTAGATTTCCTGACCAAAACTGGGTTGGCTACCCAGCTCTGGAATCTTACCTCTCTGACGAAGTCAGCTTCAATCAACCTGCCGACTTCCTGCCTGATCGCCAAACGTTTATCAGTCCCGAACGATCTTCTCTTTTGGGCGATCGGCTTGATGGAGGGGTCTATCCTGAGCTCATGCGAGATAATATCTGTGCTGATTCCTGGCATGTCGCTCGGCTGCCAGGCAAAGAGCTCTTTGAATTCCTTGAGGAGAGCGGTCATGGCCTCCTTCTGATCCTCTTTCAAGGTGGTCCCAATGCGCACCTTTTTGTCCGGACCATCGATCTCGACCTCCTCCAATTCCTCCATGGGTGCTGGTCGAGCCAAGTCCTCGCGGGGATCGGCCTCTGTCTCGATGGCGAGCGCCTCCCTTTGGTTCTTCCTGCGTAAACAGTTCACATAACATTGCCGCGAGGAAGGCTGATCTCCGAGCACTTCTCCAATCCCGTTCGGAGTAGGGAACTTCATCTTCTGGTGGACAGTGGAGGCCACAATCTTATTTGGGTTGATCGTGGTTCTCCCTATAATGGCGTTGTAGGATGTAGGTGAATCGACCACCAGGAAAGTGACCGACACCTTGATGCTTTTCCACCCCTCGCCAAAAATCACTGGCATGGTTATAGCCCCCAGTGGATAAGTTGTCCTTCCCGCAAATCCGATCAGCGGAAAGTCGACCCTCTTCAGGTCGCGTTTTGATTTGCCCATCTTTTCGAAGGCGTCCAGAAACAGGATGTCTGTCGAGCTGCCTCCGTCGACCAGAATCCTTGCAACATCACAGCCGTCAATATCTGCCGTAATGACCAGAGCATCGTTGTGGGGCGTGGTGACATGTGTCAAATCATCTTCAGAGAATGAGATGACAATGTTTTCTTCAGGTCGGGGTCGCTTCCCCAACTGAACTGCCGTAGAGATCTGAGTGGCGTAGACCTCTCTGGAGTTTGACCTCTCGCCGCCTGCGCCGAATCCTCCTGCAATCAGATTCACTCTCCTCTTGCTTCCAGAAGGCTCAGCTTGATCTGCAGGGGCTGGTGAACGATGTCTCCTGGGGGGCGTTCGACTTCGGTCTCGCCCTGCCACAAATTCCTTCAACATTCCCCCCTGAATCAGCCTCTCTATATCTCGTTTCAGAATCTTGCAATCGTCTGTCTTATGGCCCTTGCACTTGTGGTATCTGCAATAGCTCTCGACATCCTTGCCCATGGGTAACCCACCTCGGCGAGGCATCGGTGGCCTCGCCAAGGATCTCCTCTCCATCTCGACTAGTACCGCTGAGATCTGCCTATTTAAAGGCGTGAAGTACTCAGGGACCTCTGGATGGCGAGGCGCTGGAAGAGACTCGACTCGCGGCTTACTTTCTTTTCCCTTTTTCTCCTTCTTGACCTCCTTCTTACCATCGCGTCGGGGTTCAGGGGTTACCCTTAGCGAGGTCGTCAGGAGGTTAGCCTCGATGTTTGCGCGCTCAAGGTCTATGAAACCTTTCGCTCTGGATGCCAACTCCTCCAATGTCTCTATCTCCTTTACGTGATAGCTGTTTCGCAGCTTTCTCGAGGCCTTGTTGGCCACATCCAGACCTCTGTAGAATGCTCGAATGATCTCCCCATCCGAGATTCGGCGATCTAATTCTGTGACGTTTTGATGAAAACGCCCGTAGAAGTTGGACAGCGACTCTCCAGGCTGTTGTTTGACCGAGTCAAGGGCGACCACGCTCTTCAGCAACTGGCGCTCGCCCATGTATCTCTCCAGGAACTTGCTTCTTAACTCTGCCCAAGTTCCGATTGATCCTGCAGGGAGGCCGAAGAACCAGGACGAAGCCGAACCCGAAAGAGTAGATGGAAATAGCAAAGCCAAATGATTGGGATCGTTTGACTTACCCAGAAGGGAGGCCTCATGCTTGTTGACATGTACGGTGGGATCTCCTCCACCGCTATACTCAGGTATGGCCCGAGCAACCACATCCTTCGGGATTTTGATAGCGACGAGCGCGTCGGTGAATGGATGAGAGGACTGCTCCTTGAAGGGAGCTATGACTGTCAACTGTCTTTCCTGGAGCCTTTTGTTGAGGAGGTCATCCATCTGCTCCACAGTGCAGTACATGGGAGAGGCTCCGGGTGGAGGCGGACCGGAAGGATTGGCAGTATATGCGGCTGCTGGCTCCTTGGTGTGCGCTGGAGGTAGGGACTGCTGACCTGACGTCATCTCCTGATCCTCCTGATGCGTAGCAGGACTAGGATTGGCCGCTTCTGAAGGTGAGGGCCCTGTGGCAGCAGGGCGGTGATTTTCCTTAGGAGCAGAGGGATTGTTTTCCTGAGGAGCAGGGGCCTGGCGGCGCGCCTGTCCTAGGATGGCTTCCAGCAAGGAGACCATCTCGGGGGTTAAATTAATATTCTGCCCCGCAATGTGGACTGTCTGCGGTGCAGGGGCTCCGTTTTGATCAGCAGCTGGGGTCGGTCTTGAATCACCGACATGTTCTCGGGCTGTCCGCAGAGGAACAGCATTAACTCCTGCTCGGCTGGCAGGTTCCTGTTGAAGCGGTGAAGCGGCGGCGGAATCAGAGCTATCTGAGGATCGCTCCCTAGTCTGATTCCGACGGTTGCTTTGGGATCGAGTTCTCATGGCTTAATTGCTCGTTTCCCACAGACGGCGCCAAATGTTGGATCGTGAAATCCTGAATGCTGATCTGGCAGTGAATTGAATACCAGACAAGGTTGGGATGACGCTTCAGCTCCAACTCCGGTGAACCTGCAAGTAGGGGAGCGCAACAGAGGGGGTGCCTCTGGGTCCCTCTCCGATGCTTAAATGAGTATATGTGTGTATAAAACTCAAAACGTAAAGTACGTATGTAAAGCAAGGATATTTATAGGGTAAGAGAGATAGAACCGTATAAAGGCAACTGAATATCTTAATGTATATTGAGTTGCTGAAGATTCGGATCGTGGGATATGGCAGTTACTGCGAGATATTGCAGTTACCAAATCTAATCTTTAGTGAATATGTGACCGGGATATGCGGGATATCTTGGCCACTCTGTTATTAACGGTTTAGTGGGACCAGAGGAGAGAGGCAAGGCTCTCTTCGGGGCGAGCACTCCCATGTCGAGCAGTGGAAGGTCGCGACTTGGTAGAGAATGGCGAGCAGTCTGAGAGCCTTTGGCGTCTCTATAGACTTTGGGCTCGATTCTGGATTACTCGATGGTGGGCCAAGTTTGGCTTGTACTTGGGCCGATCCGGTTCGGATGTCATGGGTTTACCCCCTCTATAGTTATTGGGCCTTCGAGGCCTTTTCTTACTGGGCCGTCACTATCGATACCCAACAGTATGGTGGAGCGTAAGCACCGCCATATTGTTGACCTTGGCCTCACACTCCTAGAACATTCATCTGTCCCTCTGCATTATTGGACAGATGCCTTTTTCACTGCGGTTTTTCTAATAAACAGACTCCCTTCTAAAACCTTGAACAATTGCTCACCTCATGAGCTTCTCTTTCGGTTGAAGCCTGACTACTCCTTTCTAAGAGTTTTTGGATGTCTCTATTTTCCTTACCTGCGTTCATATCGTTCTCACAAACTCTCCTTCAGATCAGAACCATGTGTCTTCATTGGCTTCTGTTATGATCATCATGGGTATCGTTGTCTCTCCTCCTCTGGTCGTGTCTATGTTTCTCGCAACGTTGTTTTTCATGAAACAACCTTTCCCTTTGCTGATACCACTGGACTTTTCTATGCTTCTAAAACTCCAAATGTTTAGCTCCTTCAAAACCCTTATTTATTCCTTGTGACCTATTCTTCCATCAGCCCACCTCTGTCGCAACGAGAGTCTCTCACTCTTCTGCACCTCCTGCCCATGTTCACACCTCTGGTGAGTCGAGCTTACCTTCCACCACCCCTGATCCGTCCCCAGAGGTACCTCCCATCCATGCTCTTGGACCTTCGTTACCTTCCTCAGCTCTAGACTTATCTTCTCCTATTGATGTCTACAGGTATATTCCCTCTGGGTCCACCCTTGTTCCTATTGAATCATCTGGCCCTCCAATATCATCTCACCCTCCTGCCTTATCTAATAAGTCCTTCCCTACTACTCAACACAATCAACAACCTTCGTCCTCTGCTCCTGCTTCTTCAAAATCCTTTATCAATGTGCACCCGATGCAAACACGATCCAAAAATTCCCTTCAAGGACTAACAATGTCCCTATTGCAACCTGATGAATTCACTCACACTGAGCCACGCAACATTCATGAAGCTCTTATATCACCATACTGGTCGAAGGCAGTTCAGGAAAAGCCAGGTATAAGGCTCTTCTTGTGGCCAAAGGTTTCCCCAAAAAACCAGGCTTTGACTTCCAGGAAACATTCAGTCCTGTTATCAAATCGGCAAATGTTCGCACTGTCTTAACCTTGGTTCTAACTCATAAAGGTACATAAGACAGGTGGATATCAACAATGCCTTCCTTCATGGGGATATACAAGAGGAGGTCTACATGGTGCAGCCCCCAGGCTTTGAGATTCAATCGGCTGCATCCCCTACGTTGGTCTGCAAATTTCAAAAAACACTCTACGGCCTTAAACATGCTCTTAGGGCATGGTTTGAAAAGATGAAATCATTTCTCCTTAACTCTCATGGTTTCAAAGTGTCAATGTCTAATAGCTGCTTATTTATTAAGTAAGATTCGAATTCCTTTGTGCTTTTATTAGTATATGTCGATGATATTGTCATTACTGGAACCTCTTCCCATATTGTCTCTAACATAGTTGAATCCATTAACATGCAGTTTTAACTCAAGGATCTAGGGAGCCTCAACTACTTTCTAGGCATGGAAGTTGTCTCAGGGGAAGACTTCATTCTGCTCAACCATAAGATGTACATCTTGAATCTGCTTGACAAGGTTGGCATTGGTGATCAAACATGCTTCCCCACACCCATGACAGGTACGTGTATGTCCATATCAGGTATGGGTACATGTGATGAACCTTTTCATGATGAAACACTATACCGAAGCACAATAGGTGCTCTTCAACATGTTTGTCTCACGAGACCCGACATCCATTTTGTCGTGAACAAACTAAGCCAATACATGTAGGACCCCAACACAGGCAACTCTAAAGTTGTCCTTCATATCCTAAGATACCTCAAGGGTACTTTGAATCATGGTCTTCTTTTTAGAACTAACCCTTCTCCTACTACTGATATATCTCTAACATCGTTTTCGGATGCTGACTGGGGGTGATTATGTTGATCGTAGGTCTATTTCAGGACACTATCTCTTGCTCAAAGGAAATTCTATCATATGGACCTCCAAGAAGCAGTCTGTTGTGTCCAGATCCAGTGTAGAGGTTGAATTCTGAGATGTTGCAAACACAGTGTGTGAGATAATGTGGGTACAGTTCTTACTTAAAGAAATTGGCCTGCATATACTCACTGCTCTTATCATATGGACTGACAACACAAGTACGGTTCCTCTATCCGAGAACCCAATCCAGCACTCCAAAATGAAGCATGTGGAGATAGACCTGATTTTTGTTCAGGAAAAAGTCCATTCAGGGGACATTATCGTTAATTTCATTCCAGCTTCTGAACAAACTGCTGATATCCTAACCAAACCATTAACTGAAAAATACTTTATTCCTTGCAGGAATAAATTGGGAGTGTTCTCTCTTGAAGAAGTGGACGATCTCAGGGCCTCGTCCTTCTTCTCAGGTATTGCTAGCTCTATTTAGAGCTTCGGAGTAAGTATATCCTGAACTCTCTGCCTGAGGTACCCTTTATCAATCCCACCATTATATGTAGTTCTTCAGGTATCTGCTGGTTTCTCCATTACCTCTTGGTTTTAGTTGCAGTTTGACACATCACTCTAGGCACCTCTTTCTCATTTATTGGTCTACTCATGCTCATCCTGGTATGCATGTGTTTTAACTAATCTCGTTCTAAATGTCAGCTAGGTTCTCGAGTCCTATGTCATTCTTCTTATTTATGATCATTTGGTTTTCGCTTATGTGTATCTGCTCAACCTTACCATTTTACTTATCCGTTAGCTCGAATCTCTTTGGCATAGGGCATGTTTTGATTCCAAATACAGGGTATACCGCAAGAAAACGACAAGATACTTATGGTATTCACCCTTAAGGAAGAAAAGATCAAGGTTCAAACCTTGCAATCATGCTAGTAAGATAGGAGACCAAACGCCTCTATCAGCAAACTAATGCTAAGAAAGGCAGCTGAACGTAATCAGTATGCTCTATCAAAAATGAATGAAAAAAAAAAAAATTATGAAATCCATAACAGTAAAGTTATTTTATTAGTGTGGCTTGAGTTTGATGCATTGGGCGAATATGGAGGATCAGGTATAGGAAGATTTATACATATACTCCTGTTATCTTCTGGTTTTGCAAACTGATGGTTACTCATATGCCTTATCAAGATGTCATGTGTAGATTAATTCTATGATATGGGTGTGTTATATGACTCGTGAGTAGTTAGTGCTGCAACTATCTCCAATTGTGTCATGTAGGTGAAACCGGTATTCTACCCAGAACCTCCTAATGCGTGTGTAGTTAAGACAAGGGGTTCTTCAGTCTGTTGGTCAGGACAATGCCTACGGACTACACTGGTAGGTGTTAGTATCAAGGAAGTAATCAAAAAGTCTGGATGGAGTAAGAAAGTCATACAAATACCTCAAGATCAAGATCAAGTATGGGAATGTTAGGATATAAGTGTGTCACACACTTAAGTTTAGGGGTCATATTGCAATTATACATTTCTTGTATCACGGATAGTTTCTATAAGTATGACTACAGTGTGTAGAATATTTCAAGAAATCGGAGTATAATCCTTTTGTCTGTATTCTTCTTTGTCTCTCTTGTTCTTCATGTTCATCGTTTATTCTTCTTCAATCGATCTCTAATCCGAGAATGTTATCAGCATATACTTCATGAGCGACACCTCTTTCTCCTCCGGCGTCAAAGCCGCCCCTAATGACATTCAATGTACCTTTCCTTCCCTTGAAGGTTCACCTTTCTCCTAGGTGACACTCGACTCTCCCAATGGGAACTCCGACTCCTTTTGCGGCGCACCACGAAGCTCTTCAGGTGGCCTTGCTGGATCCACCTTTCTATATCATTTTTCAGAATAAAGCAACTGTTTGTACTATGGCCTTTACATCGGTGAAAGCGATAGTATTGGCTTGGGTCATTTCTCATTGGAGCGCCATCCTTCTTTAGATCTGGGTACATTGCTAAATCGTTTCTTCCCATCTCCGCTAACATAAAAGAGACATACATGTTCAACTGGGTTAATGTCTCGTAGACATCTCTGTAGGGGCGCGCCAGGAAGGGTCTACGTTGGTTGTGCGACGCCTTCGCGGGGCGGTGATTGGACTTTTTACCCTCCTGTACTTCCCTCTTCGACTCTTTGGGTAACTTCCTCCCTTCCTTCATTATCTCCAAGTCGACGTACGACTTTACGTGCGTCGCTAAATCCTCCACGGTGTTGCCCGGGATGATTCTTAGGTTGTCATACATAACCGAGCCTTACGGGCCGAACGCCCTGACGAATGCGCATATCTTCTCACCTCCCATTCTGACTTGATCAATTCCCACGAACTCCTTCTTGAACCTGGTTTAAAAGTCACCCAGGCACTCGTCATTCCTTTGTTTGATGTTGTCTAACATACCCACATTCTTTAGTAGATGCCTTCCTTCCATGTATTGCACGATGAACTTTTTGTTCAAGTCTCCCCCAGACCTGACGAGAACCTTGGATAGCTCGAAGAACCAGTGGGATGCGACACGTCCTAGGGTGGAGGGGAAGAGCAAAGCAAAATGATTGTCATCATTCTTCCGCCTTAGGAGTGAAGCCTCGTGCCTTTGAATGTGCTCAATGGGGTTTCCTTCACCACAGTGATAGTCGATTCAGAGGGTCTGCACGTGCGAAGGCACGGTGACAGCCAGTATCTCGGGGGCAAACGGGTGCGATACTCTGTCGCAAAGACGAGGCATGACTCCGCTCTTATGCTCTTTCACCTTTACGGCGACAAGCTCCTCGATTTCCTCCCTGGTCATCAAACCCGAGGGAAGAGCCATTGTAGTCCCTGTTGAGGGTAGCTGGGCTGGCCTGGGCAGCACTTGATGAAACTGCGTTGATATGTAGCCTCTTAGACTCGGGTCGGCCTGTCGGGCTGTGCGGAGCCATCTTTCGATGAACTTGTCCAACGCTGCCATGAAGGAAGGCGTCAAAATCACCTCTGGCCTAAGGTTGGGGTCCATTCACCCGCTCGGTTGGATCTGTTGTTTGAGCCATGGGTGGCGCGTGATATGTCGGTAGCTGGAAGGTCTGTCCATCTGGCTGTCTTGCAGGAGGAGGGATTCATTTTCTGGGCTCTAAGGTGAATGCTCTTCGCTCTACTCTTAGGGGATCCATGGCTGGTTTTGCTTAAGTTTCCCACAGACGGCGTCAGATGTTGGATCACGTTCTTTGGTGGGACTCGGGTCGGAGCGTTCCGGGTTGGTCCTATCTCTGATCCTATGACCTGCACGGAAGGAAAGTATGGGGTGTTGTCGTTGTTTCCCCTTTGACGATCAAACCAGTCGAATGTTCGTTTTTGGGGGAGAAAATGCAGAGAATAAGGAAGCTGAGAGTATTCAATTCACCATTAAAAATGAGAAGAGAGGTGGGTGGGGGTATTTATAACCCTCACCTCCAACCTATGTTCGGCAATCTTGTAATGATCATAACAACTTGTAGCCATGTCGTATATTGTGGTCCAAATTGGTAGACTTCTGAAGGAAATTACAGATATGAAGCAAGGAAAGGTTCGAGAATAATATGATCGAGATGGGAAAGGCAAAGAAAATACTGAGAGAAATAAAGCAATGCCAGCCAAACCAAACCACCCAAAGTGTGGAAATAATGTTGTGAAGCCGAATCAAAGAATTATGGAGAAAGGAAGAGATCTACTGGAAACAGAGATCGAGAGTGAAATGGCTCACAAAGGGGGATCGAAACACCACATCTTTTCACTTGACGACAACCACTCGAAGAATAAGAAACAACATCTCCCGAATAAGGGATGCACATGGAACGTAGTCGACGGGAGAATAAGAGATACACCGAGAAAATTGGAGCCATTTTAATCAGGTATTTGAATCTCATAATATTGAATTCGATGATGTCGTGCTACTGTATGCCGAGATAGATAAGTAAAGAGATTAATGCGGATTTAATGCGGGAAGTGACGGTTGAGGAGGTGAAATCGGATGCTTACCAATTGGGTGATTCTAGTGCGTCGGGGCTCAACAAAATTGGAATGTTGTGGAGACAGATGTCTTCACTCTGGTTCAAGCAGATATCTAGTTTGGGGTTGTCCGAAAGTGCATCATCTATTTTTTAAAGACGACTCATTTTTTCATATAGGGTCCGGTGGATAATGCCTGTCATTTAAAGGAGGTGATAATGACATACTGTAAGAGCTATGGGCAGAAAATAAATAAAGTAAAATCAAGCCTCATATTCAACCAGCGGGCCGATGAAACCACATGCAAGGCCATTGAGGATACGCTCCGCATATCGAGGACGAGAGAACCGGGAAAGTATCTGGGGCTTCTGGCAGTTTGGGGAAAATACAAGAGAGATTATTTGGGATTTTTAAAGACGAGAATTAAGGAAAAACTAAATTGATGGAGAAGCAAGATCCATAAGGAAGAGGGAAAGGAAGTGCTCATTAAGTCGATAATAACAGTTATACCCCCTTATGTTATGAGCACTTTAAGCTCCCTAAAACATGGTGTTCAGAGATCAATGCATTAATAATGATGATCAATGCATTTGGTGGGGTCAAATGGGGGACGATCATAAAATCCATTGGAAGATATGGGAGTTTTTGGCAAGAACAAAGGAAGAGAGTGGTTTAGGCTTTCGTGAACTTGAGACTTTTAATGCTGCTCTACTCACAAAGATGGCAGACAGGGTGAACAGAGAATAAAACTAACTTTGGGTAAGGGTCTTGAACGGACTCTATTATCCAAGGGGTGACTTTTTGTCGGCGAGGGGAGGGGAAGAACCTCATGGGGATGGTCAAGCATTGTCATGGAAAGAGATTGGTCGGTTCGGGAAGGTGTGTGGACAGTCGGAGATGGAACCACAATCCGAGCTGCAGTTGATCCATGGATTTATACAAAAATGCGGTTTATAGTCAAACTGAACCCAACCAGGAAGTAAGGGTTGAGTCACATTTGGACAGAAATAGTGAAACATGGAATGAAAATCTATTATGTTAGTTTGCCACACCAACAGATGTTGAGGACATCATGAAGATCCCAATCCCCCATTACGTAAAACCCGACCGGTTGATATAACCATACACTGATGAGGGGAAGGTGACAACATGAACAGCATACCACAAACTGTGGGACACCGATGAGATGAGGAGGGCTAACATAGGAAATCATGTAGAAAATCGTACAACCATATGGAGTGCGAATATAATTCCGAAGATAAAAACATTTATGTGAAGACTCCTTAAAAACTCTCTAGCGGTCAGGAAGAACTTAACGCGACGTGGTATGGATGTGTCCACGAGCTGTCCAATTTGTGGAATGGAAGAGGATACCGAACACCTAATATTGGCATGTAGGTGGACGGAGGCGGTATGGTTTGACTGTCTAGGGCTGACTACATCTCAACACACTTGATGAGAACTAGGAGAGTGGATAAAAGACAGGAGAGACTAACCATGCACATCCCTGGCCATGAAGGAGAGTCGATGCCACACTTAATGACTTGTTGGTATATCTGGAGAACTCGGTAAAAAGCACTGTATGAAGGAACGATGCCAAACCCGAGGGAAGTGGTTGAAGAACCTAGGAGAGCTCACAACGAACTACTGTGTTCAACCACTGCGGCAGCAATGGTACCAGAATAACAGGATGTGGAAGTTTGGAGAAAGCCGGAACTAGGATGTGTCAAGATAATCTGTGATGCTTATTGATTTAGAGTTGACCATGGTCATCTACGGTGTCATCTGGTTAAGTGACGATGCTTGGGTGCTTATTAATGTGCTGATTGGATAGGTACTTTTGGCATGATGTCCTATTAGTCCTTTTTGTCATGCATGTCTATGTCAACCTTAAATGCTCGTAAGTAGGTGTGACACTGTTGTATTAGGGGTTGTAGGTACTCAATTGTTCCCCTGTTATGCATTGTACATTGTGCCCTCTTGCCCCTATAAGTTCTTCTAGTTAATACTCGAGGCTAAGCTCCGCTTGGTTGCGCACCATTGACGAGGTGTGCGCTCATTCAGGTTAATGCCAATGTGATAACAACGTAGTGCTCCAAGGGAATCAAGGTGGTCTTGATGTTCCAGACGTGGAGCACCTGGTGGCCTAGATGGTGCGGAGTTGGCACCCTTGGTGGCCTCAATGATCTCGAAGTTGGCACGCCTGGTATAGCTTGAGCGATCGTCTTCATGGACTAAGTTTATCACGTTCAGAGACGTATATGGCACGCCCACGTCCCTAGATGCAGCTCTACTTACTCCACCGAGTCAGTTCGGTTTTCGGTCACGTCGCCCTAGAGAAGCGGGTTAATACCCAACAAGCTTCAAAGGAATCTACATGGCCAGTACACGTTAAAATTAAAATATATCTTTTAGATTACCTAACCAAATTAGTTTACATGGAATGGATGTATACATGGATGGATGGGTGGGTGGGTAGATGGGTGGGTGGTTGAGTACTGGATTCAACCATTAGGTGAATACTCGATTCAACCATTTCAATTAGTTTTTGTCATGTGTCGATTGTGATTAATGGAAGAGTATAGTGTATTTTTTTTTCATATAGCGCTTGATTGTGTTTATTTGACTCCGGAGGTTGTTCATTATCTCTTATTGATAGTTCTAATAATCGAGAGATGGTAGTCACATTGTGTATCTGCTAACTGTAGTTGATTTGCTTCCATAGATTAAATGAATCCAAGTGGATGGTTTGTCAAAGCAACTAGAACCTACAGAATTAAATCCTCCACTAAAAGCAGTGCAAATTAATTTTCGGTTGTTTTGGTGGATTGAGATTCCATTATGTTTTGAGCATAAAGTTGTTTCTGGAACTCACTTGTTGAATATGTTTGGTCCTTCATTTATTCCTTGTTATATTATAAATCTTGACGAACATGTTAAATGGTTGTTCCTTGTATCTGCTCCACATATATTACTCTGTTATGCATGATTTTCTAGTTCGGTGTCTCATTTATTCAACTCCTTTATTATTTATTGGTTTGGTCATCTTCGCCTATGGCAGGTGAAACTTCCCACATATCAACAACAATCAAATTGACTTCTGCTTTCTCTTCCAACCAGAGAGACCATATAAAACTTCCAACATATCAACAACAATTAAATTGACTTGTGCTTTCTTCCAGACAGATGTGTATTCCACGGCTAAACTATTTAAACTCATGTAATTGCAACCTATTGTTTGTGTGAGTGTGTGTGTGTCAAGAAACTGAGTCAGGAAACCTTTTGTTTCACTTCTTGTGACTGTACTATTGGTATGAGTTTAGATTTCATGTTGCAAAGTAAAATTGAATTCTAGAAGAGGAAAATTCTGCAAAATGTGAAACTTATAGTGAAAGGGAGAAAGAGTTATAGTTGAAAAAAAAAAGTAATGAATTGACATAGTCGAGAACTTTTAAAAATGGAAAAGATTCAAATGTCCTTTTAAGTTTCACAATTTGTAGAATTTCTGTGATTTAAATTTGCTAGCTAGTGAAGACTTATCCTCTCTTTGGTTTATCTATTTCATATAAGAATACAAAAATGGGGAAAGATAAATTTAATGATGCAGAAATAAACAAAGTCAAGACCAATGATGCAAAAATGGAAAAAAGCTATTACGAGTTTAGATGTGTTTACATTAAGATACACATAGATATTTTATTGGTCATGTACAAAGATAATTTGAAAAATAATATATTATGATTTTTAGTTGTATTGACAAGAGAAATAGTTGTATGAATAATAAAACATACACCACAAAAGTTTGTAATTATCAATGAGTAACTTTGGCTATGACATAAAGCTTATGTTTAGTAATGTCATTAACTAACGCTATCAGGTGTTTTTAATGGTGAATAGAAACACATGTTGGCACTAAAAAGATGTATTTGGTGGCAACATATTTTGTTGTTGATGCCATTATATAGTGTCAATTTTGGTCATTGTTAGTATCGACACTTATTGTCACTGAATGTCTTCGACCTATTAGTGGCGACAAACTTTTGGAGGTAAGAAACTGTTAGTAGTGACATCTTGTCGTAAGGATAACCTTTAGTCAGAGGGCCTGCTCGAACAAAACTTTGGTCTCTACTACAAGTTAGCAGTGCCAATGCCCATTTTTGGGACGATTTTTTACTGACACTAAAGAGGTACATTTGTTTAGTGATATAAAGAAACGACTGTCAAAAAATCAATTTAGCATAATACATGGTCGATTACTTTAAAAAATATCTTGGAGGGTCCTCTAGTGAAATGATACAACCAAAATTACTCAATTGGTATTAACGAATGTCGTTATATTCGTGCATCATACATGATCAGTTAGTTTTTAAACAGGTAGAATCAAAGAGACAAGACAAATCTATTAACAAGCAATTGGAGCACCAAATACGAATGATAAACATCTTTGATGAACAAAATGACGGGCATGGAAAGGGATGATGAATAGTTTAACGGTTGATTAACATAAATGAAAAAACATTAACGATTGTTTGACGGAGTTACCAAATAGTTACAAGTTTAAATATAAATGACCATTTAATCACGCGAAAAAAAAAAAGATAAATAACCAACTAGATACATTGGGCAAACATGGGTGACCATTGAGTATATTAACCCTAGTTCTTATGATGTTTATTAGTATCGTATATTTATCACAAAAATTAAATTGATTGTACATATTTTAATAATTGTAACTACTTCGATAGTAACTATTATCTAATGCCAGTAGGATGACGACATAGTGCTCCAAGGGAAGTCGGGTGGTCTTGAAGTTCTAGAGGTAGCGCGCCTGTTGGCCTTGATGGTGGGGAGTTGGCGCGCCTGGTGGCCTGGATGATCCCGAAGTTGGCGCGTCTGGTATGGCTTGGGTCATCGTCTTCATGGACTAATTTTATCACGTCCAGCGACGTATATGGCGCGCCAAAGTCCATGGATGCGGCGCTACTTACTCCGTCGATTTGGTTTGGTTCTCAGTTCGGTCGCTCGAGAGATGCAGGTTAATACCCAACAAGCTCCAAATGAATTTGCATTGCGAGTTCACGCTAAAATTAAAATATATATTTTAGATTACCTAACCAAATTAGTGTACATGGATGGATGGATGTATACATGGATGGATGGTATGGATGGATGGATGGATGGATGGATGGGTGGATGAATGGGCGGATGGATGAACGGAAGGACGGATGGATGGACGGACGAACGAACGAACGAACTAACAGACAGAGGGAAGGAGGAAGGGATAGACAGATGGACGGACGGACTGATGGACTTTTATTTCCAAATGTATTCTCTAATTGATTTACTTGGGTTGGGTATATCTCCAATGAGTGTTACTCATATGACATTGCTAAGGTCCTGTAGCTTAGTTGGTTAGAGTGTTGGTCTTATGAGCCGAAGGTCGCGAGTTCGAGCCTCTCCGGGAACATTATATTATATAATCAACTTTCGTATATTCATGAGGATTCTAATTTTAATCATTCATACTTGGAATTTGCAACATTATTAGGGGTATTAACTTTGCGATAAAAGTATCGTGGATTTTATGCGATACTCGGAAACATCAACATGTGTATTAACTTTGTGATCTAAACATTTTTTATACTTGATCATGTACTACCTCGTAGCTCATCTTAGTGTGACTGAGTTCCTCAATACCGTGAGGAATGTATTTAACTTATCTTGTGAGATGAATATTTGTTTTGTTTTATCTATCTAAATCTTTTATCTAGAGGTTTTCAATCTATAGGATACCCCATCTCCAAGTAACATTTATGGTAACATTTATGGAGCAAGAGTTGCGACTGTGATACTAGGGTGAAAACGTTTTCTTTATATATATATATATAAACAAGAAACTAAACTTAACAAACTTATCAAAGGACAAACCAAAGTCATTTTAACATAAAAAATGTTACATTCTAATTGTACCATTACCAAAAAGTAAAGCAAACCTGACTGGTTTTGCAGACAACAAACTAAACTTCTTTTTTTTTGCATGTTTTATAGGGAAAATATTATTTTCCAATCCTTCTTATCTTCCTCAAAAGTTCTCCTCCTTCACCGTTTTACCTCTTCTCCTTTCCATATTCCCCATTCATTCATCATCGTCTCATCGAATCACAATCGTCAATTTCATTCCTAAAGCAATTTCTCGGTTCTATCAACGACAACTCCAAACCTGAAATTTAAAATATACTGATTTAAGTATTATCTCTCTCAAAATTAAAGTAGGAAAATAAAAAATTTACAACATGAATACCATAAACGGTACCAAGTTAGCTTCATTCAGGATGACCATATACTCGGTCAAAGTTAGCTTCAGTATTTGTTTATCGAAATTAAACAACTTTGTTTGTCTTGTGTTGTGATTTCGGAACTCAAAACTAATAATTGTTTGCAACGTTATAGTCGTAATTCAATTACCTACATACTCTAAATTTTTAGTTATTTTGATAGTAAATTTTATAGATTTCTGAAATTGGGGGTTCAGGTCTATCTAGACGCAACATATAGAAATATACAGTTATTTTTTACTATTTCCCTAAAACACAAAAAAGAAATAGAGAGAGAGACACACACACAAAAATTATTACCTTAAAACCCCTAACAACGTTGAGTTTAAACTCCCAAGTATGAGAGACATGTTGCTTAATTTTGGGAAGCATTCTGATTTCAACTTTCAACAACATGTGTTGTCATCCGACAGTCGATACAAAATATTACCTATTCTAATTTTATGAATATTTTTAGAATTGATACTCAAGTTTAGAATTGATATTTAATTCGGAAATCCGTTGGAAATTCGTTAGAAATTGGACAGAGCTAGCTCGTTGCATCTTCGTTCAAAGTTGAAGTAACCCGTTTTGATTTTTTAAAGTTCGGGTAGCTCGTTGGTATTTAACCCTAAATATAATATATTACATAATATTAGACATGGAACCATTAATTTATATATATATATATATATATATATATATATATATATAAGACAAATAACACACAAAATTACTTATAATTTGGGTACATAATACTAATATTTTTGATCTATGTGTTCAAATTTATATTGCATGCATAATTATAATTGGGTATATAATGTTAGACTTGGACATGCACCTATTAATTTAGAGAAAAAATATATGTAATACATAAAATTTATTATAATTTAGTCTTAGAAATAAAAATTAATAACAAAATTTGATATGTACACTTACTTGATTTGTAACTTATGTGGTTTTATGAATGAGAATGTTTTGATGATTTTAAAGTGTGGTATATAATATATAGGGTTAATTACTTAAATGGTTACACATGTTTGCCCAATGTGCATAATGGTTACATATGTTTCAGAATGTTACTTGAATGGTGACACATTCTTTCCCAATATGATTACTGGGTTACTCCGTTAGTAAACCGTTAATTAATATTTTTGAATTATCAAATTACTATTATGCCCTTAATTGTTCATCTTTTTTAAATCAGACTAAATCATGGTTAATAATTCATTCCTCCAACTCCTTTCCAGGATGTTTTCCAGCAGTGCGCAAAAGGAGTTCAAATATCACATTAAAGTAATCATTTTTTCTTGAAATTAAACAATTATGGGCACCAATTGGTCCTTCATATGATTCCAACCATGGATGAAAAACACTGGGAATAAACGAAACATAATTTACTACAATAATATGTGAATTTCTCAAGGAGACCATTGGGTCAGATTTCTCAAGACGGTTGAGAGGGAATCTGTGAGGCTACGAATGGGTTTTCTTCTTCAATTGATCTGCAAAGGGGTCGTTTTCATCAATTGAAGAACAACTCGGTACCTACGGCGTAGACAAGAAAGGTCACCCAAATTGAATCCTCAAGCCAAGGAATACTTCCCTTAAAGAATCAACGGTGATCTCGTTCATCCTGCGATTTTGCAGCAGTCTTCTTCGGTTATTTTGGCTACGACACCTTATCGGTTTCAGTGGTCGATCTCTTGGTAAATGGTCATGCCCTGAAGAAGCTTCCCGAGTTCCTCATCGTTTCTTACAGCTAGTAACACGTGGCGGGAGGTGATTCTAGTCTTCTTGTTGTCACGCATTGCGTTTCCCGCTAGTTCCAGAACCTTCACGATTATCAGAGACAGTGCAGTAGAAATGTTACTCAACTATGATGAATCCAAAAATCAATAACTGAACTGATTATGTTTCTTATATTTCAAATTGATCAGGATAGTAGTGTGAATGAGGGTAGCCTGCATTCTGCACTTGAGATCGAAAAGGAAGAGTATGGAGATAGGAAGGGATAATTAAGTCAGTTTACCTAATAGAATAGTATTTTAAGAGAGACAATAAACGATGAACACTAGAAAACCAATTACTCACATAGCAAAACCAATTAATCACATTTTGAAACATGTGTAACCAATTAAGTAATTAACCCTAATATATATATATATATATATATCAAGTATGAACAAGTATTATATAGACTAAAATACATAATATTATATTTGATGGATAATAAGTATGAACATAAAAATATTTGTAATTAAAAATTAAATGTATTAATTAAGTATAAATATAGATTGGAGTGTATAAACATTTTAGGGTGTATTCGAAATACACAAGCACCCAGCCACAAGCCACAAGTCACAAGTTGCCCAGCCCATCTTTTCTCATCCCATGTCTTCTTAGCCCAGCCGCAGCTCATCTCTTCCTAGCCCAACCGCAGTCCATCCCAGCTGAAGTCCTCCACTCCTCCCCTTAACAAAAATCTCACATCGATCAGCTCCAATCCAAGAGAGTCTTCCATGCATTTATAAATATAGATCTCCTCAGATTTTGAACTCATGTGTTTCTTAGTCTTTTGGCTAAGATCAAGTATAGTATATATTTTATTAGTTTAATATTTGATTTGTGGGGTATAGGCCTACAACATATTAAATTAATATTTTGAGGGATAGATTATTCTTTTCTGTCGTGTGTCGTGTACATGATTGGGTATTCGAGACACGTTTAAAACTTATCCGTTTAGACACGTTTATTGACACAATATTGTTACTAACACGACACGACCTATTTGCCACCAGAAGAATAAGAAGAGAGAAAGGATGGTAACGTGACATCTGGACACTTCTAATGCTCCTCCTAAGAAACATTTTTTAATCTAATTTTCTCATTTCTCGCCCTCTCTTCTCATTTATGAGTTGATTTTTTATTTAGATAAGGTAAATTGAAAATAACAAGTTGGGTGATGAGAAACTTGCACCCTAATCCTTACTACAACATAATAATTAGATAAACTTGATTGTCCTCGAATAGACAAAACCCACAGTGTCCTTTAGGATAGTGTTTTTAGTATATGTTGATAGATTTCCATAAGTGACGTAGATTTGACTATGGTTAATCCCCATGGATGATATGATGTCATCAACCTCATTTGCTTCTCGATAGATATGTTGTAACTTCACTCTATCGAACTGCAACATGAGTTCCATAATGATGGGCATTAGTTTAAGATTTGAAGAATTTTCATCAGAGATAAGCTTATGGGCTGACTAGGCATCTGTTTCTAAGTGAATTGATTTGAAACCGAGATATTTTGACAACATTAATCCATCTCTAATGACCCAACATTTCGCTACGAGGCTGTTGGAGAATCCTAGTTTCCTAGATAAGTGACATGTATATGTGTGTGTATTGACATGTATGCTTTGTTTCTTTGGTTGCACGTATTAGATTACCTAGATAGTTAGATCTAGTTTTCACTTAGCTTAGATAGAAAACCTTTAGGATTGTCGTTAGTAGCCTTTCCGAAGTTTGGATGAGTACGAATTACACCTAGGAAAATGTTCCTGAGTGTGAATCGGTCGGTTAGTCTGCGAGTTCTCCGGATTTCTTTGAATAATGCTAGGATGATTGTTTTGTGTAAGAGTTGAACACTTTGGTTTAGTGTGATATGTTCGACTCCGGTCTGTTAAGGACTGTTGGTATAGACTGTGTTTCGATTGATAGTAGTGACTTTAGAGCATGCTTAGAAACGAGGAGTGCTTCTCGACATTGCTAGGGTTGTCCTTCGAGTTTAAGTATGTTCTCAAGTCTATCCTATCGGTCTAAGACTTGTCTTTTACATGCAATACAACATTGTTCCTTGTGTCTCCATGATCCAATTAGAATTTCCTTTAGTTAGACAACTTAAGACGCCATGAAGAACATCATCGTTTAGTTGGACAAAGGTCTTAGACTTAACGATGAGAACTATAAAATCTTGAGAAAGCATATAAAAATGGTCCTAAATATAAGTTCATTAACCCCATCAAGACGATTATGAAAAGACTCGATTATGTAATAACGAATCAGCAGAAGGCTTTCCATTTGTGTGGGAGGTTAATGATGTTGAGACGTGCGCCATGATGCTCAGTACGGTGGATTAGTTTGAGCTTAACACACGGTTAAGGGTTGTGGGATACTTTGCATGCTAGAAATGGTTCTATATGACTGCTCAACAATGCTCACTCAACATTAAGTTTGATTCATACATGATGAATCCTCAGCACTCCGCGAGATAGCATCTGAGGCATATGGCCAACATGATCGTGAAACTCAAGGAGAACGGTCAGTTAGTGACCGATGAGCAGCAAATCCTGGTGATAATCCGCTCTTTGCCTAACTCCTAGAAACACATGAAAATCTAAATAACTAATTCTAAGTCCCTCACTAACTTCGAACACGTTCGAAAGCACATTGAGTTGAAGAGTACAGACCTATGGTCGCTGGACCTAAGGCTGAGGTGTGTGTGGCGCCATTCTCTGGACCTAAGAAGAGTCGCTGAAGGTGAAGGAGTAATGCACAGCGCGATGGCGCAAATGCAATGATGGCAAAGTAGACAAATACTGAGGTGAACCTAAGGACTCCTCCCAAAAGAACACCGCGGAAATGTTAGCATAAGGCTGAGAAGCCTAAGTATAGGGAATGCTCCAAGTGTGGCTAATGGGTACACTTTGTGATGGCATGTCCTGAATCGATCCGACCTAAATGTATTGTTGGCTACTTAGTGAACTTTGTGTTTCTAGTACAGATATGTTGATTGAGTCATGTCCTTTGTGGATTTTGGAATCAGGGATCGACAACTCACATAGCCAGGGATCGTGATGTTTTCGTAGAGTGTCATAAAGTCCCGCATGAAATTAGGTGGATTTACATTGACAACAACTTTCATGTTGAAGTCGAAGGGAATAGAACTCGTGAGCTACGCTTGCGCAGCGGTAGAGTTTTAGTATGAATTCATAACCTCTATGCTCTGCAGATTCGCCGATATGTTAATTCAGTCTTAGGATTAATGCAACTTGGTTTTAGATTATCTTTTCATGAATCATTCGTCCAATTGTTTTTAGATTCAACTTTGTTTGACTTTAGTATTATTTCTGGTGGATTTATTGTTTCGTATTTGGATTCATGTAACAATAATAATTTCATATTTTCTTCTACTCGTGGATATGTTTGCAATGTAAATGAAAGACAAGCTAGACTTGACTATAATGGTTAACATAGAATGTACTGGTTAGCCCAATGGGGATTGGTGCCCAACATTCCGCAAGTGGAGTCATCTACTTGTGTAAGTTGCCTAATAGAAACTTCCACCAGAACGCCTCTTTGGTTACTCACCTAAAGCCGAATTTCCCTTGCAATTAATCCATTTCGACGTATGTCACACTATTAGTTCTAGGGTTCGACACGAAGCGTGAAATTTCATTACATTTACATGTGGTTTTACTTGTTACACAGGAGGGTAAAGGCCCTCCACTTTGATCGTGGAAGAAGTGTACCTTTCAGCGGAATTTAACGGTTTATGTAATGGAAATGGAATCATTCATCAGTTGACGATCTTGTTCACCCCTCAGCAAAATTGATTTGCAGAGAGGCGCAATAGAACGCTCCTTAAAATGGTTCGGTCAATATGGCGCAGACTGAATTGCTGATTTCCTTTTGACGAAACACTTTGGAGACTGATGCCTACGTCCTGAACTATGTGCCGACGAATACAGTTATCTCCACTCCATATGAGTTTTGGACTGGAATAAGTTCTAGACCTTCACCATATGATGAATCAGTTCGTCGTCCGTCGGATTCACCGCCTGCTGGAGCGAATTGAACTGTTTCCGCTCTGGGTGATCTTGTTGACAGTGGGAGCATTATGGATCTCATTCTAAGTGGGAGTGATCATGGTCATACCCCATTAGTAGTGAGTTGTTAAGTCATGGGCTAGAACATAATTTTTCCTCCCGACAATATGCATTCGAAGATGATGAATAACTAAACACCCTAATATCTGACGATATGGTTATTCTGCCGAAAAACGTTAGAGAAGCTCTCAATGGACCCTTCTAATAAGAATGGATGAAAGTAATGGAAGATGAGATGAACACCTTGTACTAGATTAAATCTATAAGGAAGAACGGTGTTTGGACACCTGTCGACCTTCGAGAGGACACAGAGAAATAGAGCTAAATGAGTTACGAAGAGGAAGCTCAAGGCTGATGAAAAGTTGAGTATCAAAACTCGATTGATTATGACTATTGGAGTGAGTCTAGACTTTGAAATGCACTAGATAAACGTTAAGACCGTCTTCCTCAATGGTGAGTTAGAATAAGAAATCTATATGAAGCGGTCTGTATGCTTTGTGCAGAAAGGCCATGAGCACTTAGTGTACAAACTTCACAAATTGATCTATGGTCTAAAGCAGTTCTCTAGGCAGTGGTACTACAAACTTCATGATTTGGTCGTGGAAAATGTATTTCTCTTGATGGATAAGAATCATTGCGTGTACACAAAAAGGGTCTGGACAGACCTTTGTGTTTGACTATATATGTTGATGACATACACATAGCCATAAATAGCTTGGAGTTCCTTACACATGTAAATGTCTGATTGTCTTCTCTGTTTAGATTGAAGAACATGGGTCAGGCGATGCACATCCTTGAGATTTAGATCTCGAGAGATCGCCATAAGAGGCAGCTATGGCTTTCACAGGAAAACTACATAAACAAAGTGTTGGAAATGTTCAGCATGAGTAACTGCGAACCAATTGAAATCCAGTTTACGTTGGTCAACCTCTCAAAATGGATATATGGACCAGATGAATAAATTATGTAGTTAATGTTAGAGGATATATACATTTGTATTATAGTTTAGGATGTGATATGTAGATTGATAGAAGTATGTGGGCTGTTTTGTAATTGCATAGAATTACAACCGTCAACGCTTCCTATATAAGGAAGGATGTACCGAACGTTTCAGATTCAAGAATGAAATTAGCGTCTTCTTCAATCTTCTCAATTCAGTAAATTCCTTTCTTCTCAAGATCCTTTCAGTTAAGTGCAGTCGGAAGCCTGATGTGTGCAATAGTGTGTACTCAGACTGATATTTGTCAAGCATTCGGCATGGTATGTCGGTACAAAGCTGAACTCGGATTAAAGAAATGGCAGGTAGTAAATACGATCATGTGATATCTTAAGGGCATCGTCATGCTCTCTGCTAGAGACTTGATAGAGATCCGAGAATCTCTAAATGACTGGGTATAACAATGTGCACTATGGTGGTGACTTTGATGAGAGAAAACCCACCTCAGATATTATGCTATTCTCTCTGATGGCGCCATATCGTGGATGAGCAAGAAGCAGACGCGCAATGTGTAGATCGTCATTGATGCCAAATTTGTGGGTCTTGTGTGGACCACTCAGTAGGTTATATGGTTGAAGAGACTTCCCGATTGATTGCTGAGTCATTGAAGTCGCTATCTCAGTGACAAAGAAACCCAAGTATCATTACATGTCATAGCAAGTAGATATCAAGCGAAACTATGTTAGAGACGTGGTTATACACAAGGTGATGAGTTTGAAGTACTTGTCTACGGATGAGATAGTCGTGGACCGTCTCTCCAAACTTGAAGAATGAGTCTTTAGTGAGGCATGTGTAGTCTCTAGGACTGTGTAGACTTAGTTAATGTACTTCATTCATTTTATTTCCCATACAATGTTCTTTAACTTAAATTATATTTGAGTATGCATGTTTTCACAGTTTGGGTGTTTTGTGTGGTCTTACTGTGATTGTTTATTGAAATATGTCAAAGTAGATTATATCACCCTCCCACACGGGTGATAGCTTCTATGCCTGTGTGGCTAGGTGAGGTTGGTGATAGTTCCTAGTTCTGAAAGTCTGTTGGGATGGTAGGAAAGGGCTTTGTGTCACGAACTATCCGATTGTGGTCTGTCAATCCATTCACGGGTCATATGGGGGTCTTTGTGACTGTTGGTTCGAGTACTTTGTGTGCATGATGTACAGCATTAGGACATATGCTTTGGGGGAGAGTAGATATGCTGTAGCGCGCGTTCCATACCGCGGCGTACCCAAAACGACCATGGATATGACCCAAGATGTGATCTTAACTCAGAGTAGTGTGAGACCCAGATCTCTTTGCATAATATTCGCGTGCGTATCCTCATTACTCTGACCAGAGACTTAAGGTTCGGTTCAATGTTTGCTATCGTAGTCCGTGCTCGATTGGTGAGCTCACAAGTACATTGGACCCGGTTCTAGAAAGCGAGTTGGATTGTGCTGATGGTTTTGTGGGAAAAGGATGGTCGTTATGGGATCTTCTTGATATTGTGTCCACTAGGTGGCCACTACCGCGGAGTCGGCTGCGGTTGTGGATGCAATACATATATAGGTCTGAAAGATCCTTGTGCGGTCATACCTGGAGAAAGATTACATGACTAAGGGTGCAGGGCACATTTCCACTGCTAGTATAAGATCCACGGGTCGCTACAACTCCTAACAGATGCGCAACACCATGCTCGTTGTGTGTGCCGGTCGCACGGCTACTACCTCGTATGTGACTTTACTACATAAGGGGATTTCGTTCTCCTGGTGCTCGCTTAATGAATGAGCGCCCCCCTCCCCCCCCTCCCACTTTGTGCAAGTGGGAGATGTTAGTTTTGGGGGATTAGGTCATCCATTAGTGGGAGTCCATTCTAATAAGCCCAGTATTTAGATAATGGCCCAAACCATTCCTTTTATGTATATGGATGCTCAGGGTTGGAAAACCTAAGAATAATGACGATGTTAATGATACCCTGCCACACTACAGTTTAGACTGAGGTAAGTAGCTGTGGAAATCTAGAACCAATAAGTTTTCGATCCAACAAGTTTAGACTGAGGTAAGTAGCTGTGGAAAAGCTTGCAAAAATTATTATCCAACAAGTTTTCGATCTAGAACCAATACTTACCTCTCCAGATAGTTGGGTACCTTTCTGGTACACCACGGAAGGTGGTAGGATTAGGCGAAAACCAAATTTCATTACCTCAGCAACCACAGTATTCAGTGAAGAAGTAAGGGCCTTCAAAAGTGATGGGTATGAACTCAAAGCATTTAATGAAGATGGATATGTGCTCAAGAAAGAAGAGGAAGACTTGACAGACTATCCAACACTAAAAGAGTTGTCAATAAAGGCAAAAAGAAAGACACGGAAGTATAAGGAAGATGAGATATACAGTAGCACAACTACTTCTGCCTCACCTTACAGGCCCCCGACGGAACCACTTATGGTGGAAGTAACGTATCCTCCTACTAACCCTAGAATAGAAATTGGGAAAAGCAGAGGAATTTGATGGGAGCAACTCAGAACCAGGGTTGCAGTATACAGCCTAATATGTGGAACCTGCCAACAGCAGGACAAACGCAAGGAGTGTTGTTAGTACTACCAGATGATATTGGGTTGTATACTGATGTTATTTCACGATGGGAATCTATAACCACTAACCTAATAGATGATCCCAGCAAGACGTGGCCCTCAAACAGGATAAAAATGCAATACATTAATAACCTGTTAGGGGAATATGAGAAGAAAATCTACCTGCAATGGAAGGGAGCGTATCCAAATGATTATGCAGCTGTTGAAGAAATTGCTGAAGATACCCAAAATGTTCTCTCCCAGATAGATAAGGAGAATTTTTATACTGGAAGACCCCTACTAAGGGAGTACAGAATAACAAAACAGGGCATACAATGATCTGGAAAGACTCCGGTGTGATGATGTAAAATACATTTTCCAGTACCTAAATGATTTCAAGAAGTTGGCAAGCAAGTTTGGAAAGGCGTATTTTCCAGACGTATTAGAGAAGTTGTTTAGGAAAATGCCACCATTACTTAGAAAAGAACTAGAAGATGCATGGAATGCCAAATATCCAGGGACAGTAAGCGCAATGATACCGAGTGTATATTTTACGTACCAATACCTAGCAGAAGCCTGTAAGAAAGCTGCCTTACAAGGAAGCATGAACGATCTTTCTTTCTATAGTAAGGTCCCAATTCCAGGATACTACAACACTGGAAGAAAGTACGGGTTGAGAAAAGCCCGGAACTACAAAGGGAAACCTCACGATTCGCATGTGGGGGTCTTCAAAAGAAATCATGCGAACCGAGTACTGAAGAGTAAATGCTTGATCTGCGGAGAAAAGGGGCATTTTGCACGAGAATGCAAACGGAAAAATAGTAACATTGCAAGAGCATCCGTGGTATAAGATTTGGATCTACCAGCAGATTTTGACGTGGTATCAGTGGACCTAAATGAAGAAGACTCAGATGCCATCTGCAGTTTTTCAGAAGGAGAAGGGATGAGCTCTACAGACTTCATATCAAGTGTCCTAACACGAGATAGGCTCCTGGATCAATTGGGCTTTGTCCTAACAAAAGGAGAAGATTTGGACTGGAGAAAAGCAGTCATCCTTCAAAAAGAAAAAGAGGAATGCAGTCATGAACTGCAAATGAATACAGAAGTAAGCAAGGAACAGGAGGCCTATAATATTTGCGGGTACCGAACATTTAAGAAAATGAGGAGTCATTGTCCAAAATGTGTAGTGACGGCCATCCCAGTATGTTCTATATTTTACTTGAATTTTAAAGTAAAACCATAAGCAGCAGGATCTTCGGAGTATAACAATAAAGATACTCTGATAAGAGAGTTGCTAGCCTACTGTGCATACCTAGTTGAGGTAAATGAAAGGTTAACTAAGGAAGCTGAAGAGCATTTAACCGCATCACTTAGGCAAGACGTGAAGGACCTTGGAAAAGGAAAGGAAAAAGAAAGTGTTGAACACACTTATCATCTGGGAGAAGAGAAAAAGGAAGGGAAACAGGTAACTAGCACACTGTACAACATGACAGTCACCCTGATTATCCCTGGAGTTAAGCCATTTACAGCCAAAGCAATACTAGATTCTGGAGCAATAACATGTTGCATTGATCAAAAGGTGGTCTGTGAAGGAGCTCTAGAGTTAAGCCCTAACCCAATTGTATTGTCGGGCATTAACTCTAGACAAATAGCAAGGCATAAATTGAAGCAAGGGTAGATGGAAATAGGTGAAAATAGGTTCAGAATACCTTTCACCTATAGCTTCAGTATGGGCATGAAGGAAGATATTGAAATACTCATAGGATACAACTTCATCAGAGCTATGTATGGAGGGTTGCGAATAGAAGGTAACAAAATTAACTTGTATAAAAACCCGACTTCAATTCACACGAAGCAGGCAACCTTGCAATCCAACATGGCCATAGAATAATTGGAGATGGAAGAAAATGAATATATAGCCTTCCAAGAAATGGCATTATTCAACATAGGAAACACAAGCCCAACATTCAAAAGACATTTTCAAGCATTGTTGGAAAAGCTATAAGAACAAGGCTATATTGGAGAACACCCTCTAAAGAATTGGTTGAAGAATCAAGTCCAGTGTAAGTTGGACATCATCAATCCTGACATAACCATTTAGGATAAACCATTAAATCATGTTACCCCAAAACTGAAGGAGCAATTTAAGAGGCATATTGATGCCCTCTTAAAAAAAGGGGTATTACGACCAAGCAAAAGTAAACATAAGACAATGTTTATGATTGTCTACTCAGGATCTTCTATTGATCCAGACACTGGAAAAGAGATAAAAGGAAAGGAGGGAATGGTGTTCAATTACAGAACACTAAGCGATAACACATACAAAGATCAATACTCCTTCCTAGGAATAAACACCATTATGCAAAAGGTGGGAAGATCAAAAACATATTCGAAGTTTGATCTAAAGAGTGGATTCCATCAGGTGGTGATGCATGAACAGTCCATCCCATGGACTGCATTCCTTATACCAGAAGAGTCATATGAATGGAAGGTAATGCCTTTTGGATTGAAAAATGCTCCTGCACTTTTTCAAAGAAAAATGGATAACTGTTTTCGAGATCATACTGATTACATAGCAGTATACATTGATGATATATTGGTATTCTCGGAAAATGAAGAGGAGCATGCAAAGCATTTAGCCCAAATGCTAGCAGTCTGCAAAAAGGAAGGCTTGGTGTTGTCTGCAAATAAAATGAAGATTGCAATAGAAGAAATAGAATTCCTTGGAGCCATAATTGGAAGGTAAAAAATAAATCTCCAACCACATGTCATCAAGAAGATAGCCGAATTTTATGATAAAATCTTGATGGAAAAGAAAGGATTACGATCATGGCTAAGCATTCTTAATTATGCTTGATCGAATGTTCCCAAATTAGGAATTCTCTTGGGGCCTCTCTATGAGAAAACAAGCCCGCATGGTGATAAAAGGATGAAAGCCTCAGACTGGGACATAGTCAGACAAATAAAGAAGAAGATACAAGAACTCCTAGACATGGAGTTACCACCAAAGAATGCTCATATGGTGATTGAAACAAATAGTTGTATTGAAGGGTGGGGCGCAGTTTGTAAGTGGAAACCAACAAAGTCAGACCCACAAAGTACTGAGAAGGTCTGCGCTAATGCAAGTGGAAAATTTCCGGTGATAAAATCCACTATAGACGCGGAAATTTATGCTTCGATGGAAGGGCTTAAGGCATTCAAAATTTATTATCTCGATAAGGAGCCAATAACATTAAGAACTGACTGTCAAGCTATAGTAAGTTTTTATAATAAAAGTTCACAACATAAACCATCAAGGGTGAGATGGTTAAGCTTTGTGGACTTTATAACTGGCTCAGGAGTTGAAGTACAAATCGAGCATATTGAAGGAAAGCAAAATGCCCTGGCAGACACATTATCAAGATTAACATGTTTTGTATTGACTACATGATGGGACCAGGATCCAGTGGAAGAAAAAGACTTAAAGAATACGGTGGAGCAGTTGGAGAAAGCTATGAAAGAGCTAAGCTATGGAAGGACTATGAGTAAGCATGTATTCGAGAAAGAAGTACTCTTGCACAATATACTCAGGACTGTACTTCCGGGCATTGCAAAGCGACAACATTTCAAAGTCCTCACTGAAAACTTGCTCAGAAGTCTAATCAACCAGAATGATGAAGGAGAGGAAAGAGTCAAGCTCATCCAACTATATAAGGAACATGTCAAGAGGGTAAGGAGAGAAATGTCTCTCCTACTATCTATGAGGTACATAAACCTCTCAAAGATAGGAGCCCAAGCAACAAAGGACAATTGGGTTGGGGAGATGTTGGGCCATGAAACCAGCAAAGTCTAGGAGTTGGAGAAATCGGTAGACTATTTTACAAATATACCCTTTATATAAGGGACTGCCGTAAAAGACTAATATGTAGAATCTTGTCGGTAAGGAGATAAGCTTTTAGATAAGGTAGAATCTTAAATAAACGGTGTGTAATTAAAGTGATTTATCAAAGCAGTTTAATAATTTGGAGTGTGGTGAGCCTGTAAAGGGAGGATAAGAATGATGACGATGGGGCCCAGAGTGTACCCGATCAATCTTATCTCTTCCCTAGCTTCATTATAAATAGAGTGTCTATAAGAAAGGATACTCGCGGTTGAAAAACAACAAGTGAGATCCTAAAATTATAACAAGTTTCTTATAACAATCTTTTTCCATTTTCAATTTACCTCTTTTAATTCATCTGTGTTAAGCATATAGTTGTCATTTTTAAATGAAATCTCATGTGATATATATTCAAATTCTCAACATGCATTATACGGATTTAATAATTTCATAATATTTCATAGTATTTTGTTTTTCCAAAATTCATTTTTGGTAGGAAATTTATAAAATTATGAAATTATATAGTAGTATATTTGATGAAAAGGTTATGTGTGCGCTCATATTAACATTTTTTATTAAAAAATAAATTTAAGAATAAACTAATGATATACTCCGTTTCATATGAATTGTATGAAAATAATATCTACATGTTATCATCGCGTATCTAATTACAATCTTACGAAAAATCACCTCAGTCAGTAATGAACATGATAGTAACACATTATATAGTGAGTGGACAAAGTAAATTGTTACTTATACAATGATTTATATGATTCATTATTATAAATATAATACATATAGAAATATAAGATAAGAAAAAAAACGGATATCTAATTAGAGAAGTTATGTAAAGAGTTGACGTATTTTTTATTAACTTTAACTAGTTAATGAAGTTCGAGTTATAACTTATAAGTTAGAATTCCCGAATTGTAAATTCTGATATTGTAATCATTTTATGTGAAATTACTGCCCCAACAATTTCATATTATTTGAATGGCATCCCATGATGTCAACTTGATGTTGCTTTACAGAAAAGATGGAAAAAATTGATGTTGGAGTGCAAGAGATGCAATAAACAGCCAAGTCGGTTTCTTTTTTGTTGTCGAATAGAATGTCTGTCCTGATGATTCATGATCCATGTGCTCTGTGACCAATGTGTAGGGTGAGAAAAAACAGGCAGGTGGACTGAAAAAAAACACGTTAGGAATAGTATGTTTTGAATTTAAGATCAAGTTAAAACGAACATTATTTTTATCTAAATTCGGGCTTGAGATCAGGATTTTGTATCCAAAATACCAAAAAAAACGGTATGGCCCGAGTATACGTTGGAATCAATATTTATTGTATTTTTTAATTAGTTTATTATGTATGTAGGGTTATATTTGGAATTAAAACTTTTTTATATTAGATATTTGATACAATCTTTGTATTTTATTTTGTATTGGATACCATGTATAATATTTGTATTGTGTTTTGGATGTATAAGTTATGGATATTTTTTTGAGTAAAAGTCGGTCTAAGACCGAGATCAACCTGAGTCAAGCAAGACCGACTCGGGAATCTTTTTTAAGAGAATCTCATGTTCGGTCTCGATCCTCCAAGCATGGATTTCAAAATTTCAGACTCGAACGTTTTTGAAAAAAAAAAAATTATGCCTGTCCTGTACACACCCTTGCATATGTGTATGTTGTTAATATATCTGATATCATCATGGGCCTATGATCCCTACTACTGTAAGGATGGCCACATACCACCTCAAGGAAAGAGAATTTTATGTCATTTTCTCTCCTCATACCAACCGGTGAGTGAGAGTGTGCGCTTTGAAAGACTTGTTTGAAACCTGATGAGTCATGGGATTTCAAGTAAGTGTGCAGTCTCAACAATTTATCTGTTGAAATCTAATGAGTGAGAGTGTGCGCTTTGAACGACTTGTTTGAAGCATGCTGAGTAGCGGGCTTTCAAGTAAGTCTGCAGTGTCAGCCATTTACCTACTGCTATTATGGTCGAAAATGGTGCGGTGAAAAATTAAAAATTGTGGTTATGGTCGTTATTTTTTTATATGGTTAAGCGTACCATTATGGTAGTGATGAATTTTCTACCCGTGATAATTATGGTTATGTATATAAATACTAATAACAGAAGTAAGATTTTCACTTTTAAATTTCACGAATTCAGAATTTCAAGTCGAACTGTAATTGAATGATGTTAATGTTAATTTTAATTGTGCTAACATTGAGTGATGTTAAGCTTGAATATTTTGTTATTTACGACACAACTTTATGTATTTGTTAATATAATATTCATGGTGCTTCATTACATTACACATGTGGTAATAAATACGAGTATATTGTTAAAATCGTGGCTCATAACCACGGTTATGGATATGATTATGGTATTGAAAATATTATTTGTAATGGTTACGGTTATGGTATTCAATTTAAAAATGTGGTATGGTTATGGTATTTGTCATACTCGCATCATACCCTAATCATTCTCAGCTTTAACTGTTATTGGTATTCATACAAATATATCTCTCAATGATAAACTCGATTGAACCTTAATGAATAGTAAAATCTGATTTAAATTCAAATTATAACTTATTCGATTGAGACTCAAATATAATATATAGAAAAAAAATATTTTAATTGTGATATTTTTAAAATTGTTATGTTATTTTTGTAATGTTCAAAATATATTTTGTTAAGTTTAAATAAATAAAAATAACGAAATCGGAAAACTGAACATTTGATTAAATATTAAAATATAAAATTTTCAATAACAAAACATAGAGAAGAATTTATGGGCAAATATTAGTGGGTAGGGATAGGCATAAAAAATCGATTCGGCTGAACCGAACCGAACTCTTTGTGAACTGTACACGATTCACAAACTAAACAGTTTTTTTGCAAAAAAATGAAGCGGTTCAGAAGAGGTATAAAAAATCGGTTCTCAAACGGTAAACCGTATCACTTATTGTATCAGATGTAATATAATATTATATTTAATTTAATAAAACATCTACTCTAACCAGACTGGACGGTTGGACCAGCTGGTTCTTCTTCATCTTCTTCTTCCTTCGTCAGTTGGTTGGACTTCCCAATTCATCTTCTTCTTCCTTCTTCTTCATTCGTCAATTGGTTGGAGAGTCTCTAGTCTCCATCTTCTTCATCTCTGGTCTGGATGGATTCGGCAGTTCCCTTTGGCAATCAGCTTCGGCTCTCCATTATAAGAACCACACGTGACTCAGCCTTTCCGCTTCTCTCGTCTGGCTCTCCATCTTCTTCGTATTTGGGTTGACTTCGACACTTTCCTTTGCCAATCGGCTTCGACTCTCAATCGGAAGAGCCACATGCGACACAGCTTCTCCACATCTCTCGTATGGCTCTCCTTCTTCTCCATCTTCTTCATCTCTGGCCTGGTTCTTCCCTTCGGCAGTCGGCTCTCCATCTTCGTGACGACGACTGGTTCCATCTCCGTGCGCGTGTGGTAGATCCACGAGCCCTCTCCAATTTCAGGAAGTGGAAAAGAGAGACGCGTGGTGGAGAGGTTGGGCCGTCAAAAACTGCATAATTAATGTTTTTTTTATAGTTAATAAAATGGTTCCGCTGAACCTGTTCTAAACCCGGTTTTTGAACCGGTTCATCTAAGGTTCGGTAAATCGGCTAAAATATGGAGCGGTAAACAGTGTCTCTTTAAAATGTGGTAAATGTACGGTTCTAAACCGGTTTGGCTCTGAATCGGTTCATGCCCAGCCCTATTAGTGGGTAAAGTCATATTTTACATATGCAATGCAACCTCAGCAACACTATCACATACACACGGCTAGAACATGTAAAAACTTGATTCATTATAGAAGGATCCAACAAAAATAATAATTAACTTGGCCTCATTAAAATTTTAAAGTCAATATATTAGGTTTTAATAATACATATATTAATTCCACAACTCTCATCATCATCATCAATTTTTTAATAATAGAAAACACTATTTACAAATCAATATTACTTTTTATAAACCATTTGTTTTATAAAATACCCAAAATTTCTTATTTTATTTTATTTTCAATATTTGCTCTTCTCCAGCCTCATTCTTCCATCGCCCTCTTCCGTTGCTCATCGCCATTCCCTCTCTTCCTATCCTCCATTCCCTTCCCCCTCTCACTCTGACCCTAACTGTGTCCCCCCTTCCTTATCCTTCTCTATTTTTCCCTCTTTCCCAGAAAATTCTTTGTACATTATAATACTTAGTTTGTTACAACGTTGAGTTAAAATTATATTCAATGTGTATACTTTTTCCTTCAAATGTATTTATCAATTACCATATAAATGATCAAAGTTTATCATGAGGTTGGTTCAGTGTAAACGCAAAGTGAAAAGAAAGGGATGAATAGGGGGAATTTTCCCAAAAATATACCAAATTTAATAACTAAATACCAAAATGCTATCATGTTGCCAACGTAAACGAATCTATACCAACTCGCGACTCTCATTCGCGGGTGGGTTTTTTTTCGTCAGTTATTTTCACCCGTGACTCCCGGTCGCGGGTGGGTTTGGTAAAAATAATATATTGACTTAGAATTTTGAGAATACTCCACCTAGTGCTTCGCAATATAAATATATACATACATTTTCTATTTGACCTAGAATTGTGAGAATAAAAAAACGAAAAGAAACATATACTGCAATTTCGAGAGTTTTGAGAATAAATAAATTAGACTTTTGAGAAGTTTGTAAAAAAACAATTTGAGAGACTCCCTGTCGCGGGTGAAAATATCTGACGAAATAAAAACTCACCCGTGACTGGTAGTCGCCAGTGAAACTTACTGTAACGTTAAAATTTCCACCTGCGAGTGGGAGTCGCGGGTTGGTATAGATTCGTCTATGTTGTCAAAATGAGGACATTTTGATATTTAATTATTAAATTTGGTATACTTTGGTGAAAAATTCGAATAGACGGGGACGGGGCACGTAGGAAGGAGGTGCAGGGAGAAGGGGGCACAGGAGGGTCAATGGAAGGAGGGAGGAGTGAAGGAGAGGGGAAACGGAGGGAGGAGGGGTGTGGAGGAAGGAATGAGAGGGAGGTATCAGGTATCGGGGGTGGAGGAAGGAATGAAACGGAGTGAAGCAATTATCACTATTTAGAAGTTTTTGTAATGTATGTAGAGTTTTTTACGTATCGTATTATATGGTCATTCTAAAAGTAAAAAATTAACGCATAGTTAGCGTCATTTAATTCGTAATTAAATTATCTACGCGCTGTAATGTTTTTGATTTTTTCTTTGAGTATGTACACAACTAAATTTCTCACTTAATGCATTTAATTATTTTGGCCAAATTATAAAACAAACGATTTTAGGTTACAAATTCTCTATATTTCTAATTTTAAAAATATTACTCTAGGTAGATAATTTAATTACGTCATAAATGACGTTAAGCTTGGTGAGTTTGGACTTACATGGTGTGAGTTATAATTTTTTAAGTCAAATTTTTATATCTCAACTTACGGAGCAGAGCGTATAGTCAATCCGTAAATACACATTTAATAATTTTGTATCATTTGAATCGTAATTAAAATATGTACTTGCTATAATTGTTTTAATTTTTTTTAATAGATACATAATTTTATTTTTTATTTAAAATCAAAATTATAAAAAAAAAAACTGATCTTGAATAAGTGCTACCTTGAGAAGTGCCTATTCCAAAGGTGCTACCTTGTGTAGCGCCTATTGAGAAAATGCGATACTCACTGTAGCGCGTATACCTAGATATTGAAATATTTTTTATATATACTTACTTTTGTAAAAAAAACTACACTACTTTCTTTTTCAAAAAACTCCTAATATGCAACTAGAACTTTCCTTTAATAAAGGGAAAAGTCTGAAAAACGTCCATCATGTTTGACGAAAATGGTTTTTCAATCCTCGCGATTGTTTTAGGTACAACATGTTTGAAAACGATTGTTTTTGGTACCTCCGTCTAACTGTCGTTCAGTTTGTACGATAAATTATCACGTGATTGGTCACGGGACCAACCCTGGAAAAGTTATAACTTGTAATTCCTTTTTTTCCCTATTGCTTATATTTAGGATCTTGGCAAAGGTTTGAGATGAGTTCCTGGATCGTCATGCTGAATTCAACTTCAATCAGCAGCATGGAAACTAATAAAAAATAGAGTAACTGAAAAATAAAACTGAAGACAAACCATGGATCTTGAATCAAAAGCAAGGCGAATATATACATGGTATATATATATATATATATATAGTACCTGAGCGACAAAAGTTATGTCAAGTGTAGAGCTTCCAAATGATATAACATTGTGGTTGATACACTCATGTTCATCTTCTCAATTCTTGTCAAATGTTTGGAAGTCTGAGATTTCATGATCTGATGAAGATGAATTGTCTTCAGCTGAGACTACATGGGGTTTCCTTAGAAGGACCACTGACTCGACTGTTTTCTTTACCACCTCTGCGTCGAGCTTCTTGATTTGTTCTTGAAGATGTTTTACGTACTTGGTAGCTTCTCCGAGCACAGACGCTTTGTCCATCTATGAGATGAACAATTATATCCACGATAATTAGGTTTACCAAGAAAGATTTGCAGTATATATATATAGCACTGATCTCTTCTCAGCTTGATTTGCAAACCTAGTTATTGCACATATATATACCAGTTAACCTAAATGCTTGAGCTTGTAGGTTATTTTGTGGTTTCATACTATATCATCAACATTACAGTTGTGGCATTCATGCAGATACTTGTATGTATAGGACGTACCTTTTTAAGGTTACGAAGGACAGCTGAGAGAGCAATCAACCGCTGGCTGATCTTCTCACGTCGCTTCCGCTCTACTTCCCTCTGTAATTTCCTTGTCCAAAGCTTGAAGATAAGTCTCCGAGATTGTGATCTCTTGCTGTCTGATAATACTCAAAATTCGAAATTAATTCATCTTGCTTTGCAGGCTTCACTTATGCAGAACAGTTATGATCTTCAGCTTCACCGAAAGATATCATCTTTGAACTTGACGAAATTGAAGGAGATTTCTCGAGATTTCTAGGTCGTGTAATCGTGTTGCAGGTAGCACTTCCCATATCTAACAGGTATGTTTTGGGAGAAATTGATGATGAGGAAACGAAATTGATATATCATCTTTTACCTATACATACACACAATTAGTTCATCAGTAAACATTACGAACAACAAACCAAAACATAAACACAGTAAAATTTCTTTACCAAAATTTCATGAAGCAACATCACCGAAAAGCCGATGATCGGGTCTCCTTTCTTACAGATGAAGATGGACTTACCGAAGGAAGATGGTAAGAAAGTACAATGCTGCAACTTCGACCGTGTACGGGCTGGACCTTCATCGAAAGGGATTTGGAGTCCGGAACTTCAACTTACCGAAGTCGGAATTGGTTTCCCCTGCTGCACTCGGTCTTCAACTCTCCACCAGTTACAAATGACAAGACTTCCTTCACCAAAACCGAATATTAAGTTGAAAGGAACAAGAAACGTCTTAGGGGTATTTAGGTCATTTCATATTTTTTTTTCCATTAAAAAATTAAAGGGTGAAGGTTATGTGCAAAAAACGTGACCAACTAACGTGACAATCAAACAGCAACTGAACGGAAGGTTCAATTACCACCATTTTGCAACATATTATACCAAATACAATCACCAAAAAACAAGTTATACCAAAAACGATTTTTGTCAAACATGATGGACGTTTTTCAGACTTTTCCCTTTAATAAATACAGATCTACTAGCTAAAGGGTGACACAAGTCAACTCTTTTCTTCATTCTTTATACACTTGCGTTAACTTATTTTCGAAAAGAATTGAAATTATCAAAATATATATACTCGTCGTGAATTTCATTTACATGTAGCTATTTTCTTTTTTGCAACTTTTTATTGTTTAAACTAAATTTAAGTTAAAAGTTAATGTCGTTTGTTCAATTATAGTTGTAATTTATTTAGCAATTGAACCTACTGTTTTCATTTTTTATGTTTCTCGAAAAACATTGTCTTAAAAAATGTTATTTGGGGTACCTTAAACACTCTTCTTTAAATATAAAATTTTTGGGACCATCTCCAAAAAAATTCCTCAATAATTAAACAAGTTACAAGTATAATCAAACAAATGACGGTACTATTAAGTTTTCAAACATTTGTTTTTTTACATCAAATATAACGTAATGATTATAGTATCTACATATAAGTGGTGGGTCATCTTGGGGTAGTGAAGTGGTGGGTCTTCTTGGAGTGATAGGTCTTCTAGGGTGTTTTTCGGAAATTTAGCATTCCATTGGTGTGATGAAGTGTGACGCTCCAATGATTATAGTTTCTTCAAATAAGTTGTGGGAATTCTTCGGGTAATGGAGTGGTGGTTCTTCATGGGTGATGGAGTTGTGAGTCTTCTTACAATGGTAGGTCTTCTTCCAAAATTTGATGCTCCAATGGTCTGATGAGGTGAAGTGAGACGGTCATACTGATTATAGTATCTCCATATAAGTGGTCGGTTTTCCTTGGGTGGTGATTCTTCATGGGATGGTGGAGTGACGGGTCTTCTTCAGAAATTCAATGATCCAATGGTGTGATGAGGTGAAGTGGGACGCTACCAATGATTATAATATATCTGTATAACCGGTAGATTCCAAAATCCGACACTCCAATTGTTTGATGAGGTGAATTAGGACTCTCGCAATGGTTATAGTATCTTCATATAGCTGGTAGATTCATAAATTTGACGGACCAATGGTGTGATGAGTTGAAGTTGAACGCTCCCAGTAAGTATGGTATCTATGATGCCCCCAATGCTCTGACCAAGATCTATTATCTGTGATACAACAAAAATAACTAGAATGAGATTCATACAAGTGGTAATTCAAAATAATTATATAGATATTAATTTAAATTAACTTATATTATTCTTTACAATATCTTCTATTCTGGTCTATTCGAATACATCTCATTGGTAAATTCTGATTTTCCTAGGACCACGTTTAGAAATTAACATTTGCAGACACTACAAGAAATTTGCTCTACATCGATGGTAAAACATCGTTGCCGGAAGCACTGTTGGCGCTGCTAAAACCCTGTGTCGATGCTAAGAGTTGTGCCAATAGACCCCGTGGCTAAACGTATCCACAACGACAATATGCCGACATAAAAGATTTGTCGTGGCTGGAATGAATAGTTGGTTTGATCATTAGCATCGTGAATATGCCGACTCTGTTTACGCGTAATTACCGTCGACGGTTATTTGAGGGTAATACCAATTTAGGGTTTCTATATATGTCATATGTAGAATGAGGGTATTAGTATAAGGGTATTGTTGTCCCTATTTGTTGTATATTGCATCACATTTCTTTGAGGCAATATACGTTATTCAACTGCAACATTTCCTTGAAAGTAATTACACGTACTTAGCGACGGATGAATTTGATGGACAAAAGGTAAGCCCACGTCATAAATAACCTGTCGATGCACGTACAACATTAATAAATATTACCCTGTTCATCATAATTGATGCTAATATGGAGTTTCAACTACTGTGAAAGTTGTTGCTATAGAAAGTGTTTTGTGGCTGCGGGGTTGTCATGGCTAAATTGTATATGAAGCATCAATTACGGATACAAATACAATTCGTCGTAAATGGTTTGTTTTGATGCAAATGCTAGTGATTTACTCTTTTCGAATTGATAATCATCGTATGCTCGTAGCGAAGCATACCCAAACAGAGAATACATAAACATCTACATATGCGAAGCATACCCAAACAGAGAATACATAAACATCTACATGTGTAGAACCATTTCCAACACATCCAAATTTATATATAGACAAGCATTTCAAACAAATGTATGGCGACAATTGCAAAACACAAACAGAGATGACATTTTCACATTTACATCAGGTCCAAAATATCCATTTACAATCAGTTCCAAATGAAAATAAAAACTGAGAATCCACAACACCTAGTGTACTACCATTCGACATAACTACTAAGCAGGAGTACTTACCGCATCTCTCCACGGTTCATGCATTTGGATCTGCAAACATAGAAATCACACCAATCATGGTAGCATCATATTATAGAATATACCCTACAATGACTAAATGGGTGTACACAATGCAATTAAATCATTACTATACGCACCGTTGGCAAACATTACAATTTTCATGACAGCAATATCACGTTGAAATGCTTCAATGTTGGCCTGGAACTCCTTGAGTTGACCACGGAGTTGCTCACATTCGTCTGCGTTTCTAGCCACCTCCTCCCTTGCTTACTTTCACTGCTCACTTTCCATCATTCGTGCAAGCTTTGACACACGACTTCGACAACGCTCAGGTTGGCGAACTTCCTCATACCAAACATCCTTGTCAACTAGAGCCTCCTCCTGCCCAGCCAACTTAGCATCCCTCTCCTCCACTTGGTCCTATTTTGCAAATAGTGTAACAAGAAAATAAGGGAGCAATCAGATACAATATATTGGGTGTGACTATCGCAAAGGCAGTACTACTTACCATTATTGATCTAGTTTTATCATCCAGTGGCTACCCTTTCTTGTCCACATGGTTATACTTTAACATGTGATACTCCCCGGGATGTTTCCCGTTGTTCTTCTCAGTCTGCAAAGGGTTTATATACTTTTTCAAGTGTAGCCAACTATTTATTAAAGATAACAATTCAATGTTAGGATTACATCTTCCTGCTCTCTACTCGCAAAGGACGAAGTGCCAGCGGTGTGCCTCATGACTTGGTGAGCTTTGTTGGCTTTGTTACGATCGCTTTTTAACTTCAAACAATAGGTTACAACCAGTTTACGTTTAAAAAATGCAGCACTCATTAACTGTACAAAAAATACAGTTCCGATAGGGAGTAAAGCATAAACTTTAAACTCATCAGAGCTAAACCAGTTAACAAGCCACACCCAATCCTATTTCACCACGTCAGGAGGAATGTGTTGTAACCTTTCTTCATTCATAAGGTACTTGTCAAAGTACCTTATCTTGAGATTCCCCCTGTAGTTTTTGTACTTCTCTTTAAGAGTACAGATGATCAGCTGCTTCAGGTTTTCATCATCCGGTATCACAAACTTCTCCTGCAATGTTGAACAATATGGAAATGTTAGGCTCAAATTTACAGCATTTACAAATAGGTGCAATATCTAAGTACAGTTTCAATTTGAACGATACTGTGTAGGGATTGTCAACAACTGAGACTTACCGCAACCAGCATGACCATCTTAGCCTCGTAGTCTATGGGATAATTTGGAATCTCCTTCCAGTCTTTAACCATTTGAGGTGCACTCGTTCGTTTGCGGACGATACAACCACACCAACTTGCAAACACCGAATCATTGTTACTGCAGACTTTACCTCGAAAGTTAAACTTCAGAACCTCTTTTTCGTTGACGCCATTTCGAGACAACCTTATGCACCGAGTTCGCCCTCTACGTAGTCTGTCCACTGGTGGCCTTAACTCTTCCTATTGCGCAGCTGACACGTATAGTAGGTATCGATTTGATAACCAAGTTGGAGAAAAGCAAGTTGTATGGGACAAATTAGAAGTTACCTATTTTTATACCTGGTGGTTCCTCCACATAGGGGTACTCCGACTGGATTTCCTCTTCAGTAGACACTTCCAAAGGAGGTTCAACAGGCGGAGGGACTACAGGGATGTTCTCCACACGCGTATCCCCTAAAAGCAATGTTTCATAGAAGTTACCGAGCACCTAAACAAATAAAATACCTAACAAGACAACCTAAAAGCAACTAAAAGGCGTAGTAGTGAAAAAAAAACTTAATTGTTGCAGCCCTGTTCAGCTTCCTTGGGGATCTACGTGTCGGTAGCTTTGCAGCTACGGTACTTCTTTCGACCATTCTTCGAGTACCCACGATACTGAGAAGATATTTTTAAACACAGTAGAATAACGTGAAGTCAAACAAGTTTATGGTGTAAAGTTTCCATCTTTATGTGTTGTTGCAACAATTATCCAAATCAGGTTCTCAAACTAAGCAGCCGAGCGTGGAACATTCTGTGTGTTTGCGCATAAACGAATAACAACGACATGCATGAAACTATGACTGCTTAGGGAGAAGTTGTTAATCGGCCATGGATCATCGATAAAGGTGAGGCTTCATTTGCAATTTTTGTTTTTTAAAACGAAAAATCGTATGGAAAATGGTCGCAAATAGACGAGATACAGGGGGAAAGGAGATAAAACATGTAAGTCATTACCATAGACGAACAAAGGGTTTGCTGAACCATACCTTGTTGAACCATACCTTGCCGTGCCGAAAACAAAATCATCCTACAGGAAGTTAGAACCGTACCTTGCTGAGGGGGAACGCACACCGGCATGGTTGTTTTTGTCGATGTGAGATAATCGTCATGGAGCACTAGTTGGAGGGAAAACTAGCAGAGTGTGAAGAAGAAGAACCAAATGAGGGTGAAAACTAGGCGCGGGAAGAAGAAGAGTCGACCTAGTGACAGGACGGATCCATCAAATCACTCCTTGATGATGAAGTGTTAGGATGTATGTGTTAGGTGTTTACTTGCTATGCAAGAGTCTTAAGTGTGTCTAGAAGATTAGAGAAGATTAGATGAGTCTTAAGTGTTGTCTAGAAGAGTTTAGAAGATTAGAGAAGATTAGAGAAGGTTCTTAATTCTATTTTTCTATTGTTGATTACCAAAGTAATTAGCTCCTAGTTCTTGTTTAAATAGAGGATGCATGACTCATTTGAAGATAACTTGAATGTAAGCTTGAAAGCAAATTTCTGTTATTTTTGTTATCCATTCCTTTCCAATCAAGGTATCTACTTCTTCTTAATTTCAATCTATCCTGTTCTAGTTCAATTCACTGATATGGTATTGTTTGTATTATTATTATAGTTTTGTTCTTGTCTCATTCTGTTTAAGTTGGTTGTTTGTCTGATCGCTCTTTCTTTGTTGAATTTGAATTATCAGGTGTTTCTTTTGCTCTCTATCATTCTGTCTGAGTATGTTTTGATTGTTTCTATTTGCTCTTTGATCTTTCATACATAAGTCTACACTTAGATTCTCTGATGATGATTTTCCATTGCATGGTTTAGTTGACTCTGTTTCCTATCATGATGATGGTTTTCTTTTTCAGATTGAGTTGTTCACTCATCATATTCATATCCGATTGCGTATTAATGTTTAACATCTATGATATTATGCTGAGTTCTTCCATTTGTTGTGGGTTTTTTTTCTTCTCATCTTCCTTCTGTGATCATAAACTGACATAGGGTGAAGTTTGAATCCAAAAATAACACTTCTCAAAGAAAACATTCAAGCAACTTTGAGAAGTTGTTTGAGGATGAAAAGATGGAGGCAAATGAAAACCTCCCAGCTTCATTGGTAAGAAAGAGGCAAATGAAAACCTCTCTGTCAGTAAAAAAAAAATTAAAAGTCAAGAGCTGCAAATAAATGTAAGCATAAAATAAATAAAAACAAATCATAGTTATATGATCTATGGAAGATTGAGTTGATAAATTAACTCTTCGAGTAGAAAGATCTTGTGTGAAGCTATATTGTGGAGGTTGATATTCATATGCGTATGGATTATATGTTGATCTGCTTCACACTCATCTGATGAAAGAAATGTTTATCATGTGTGTGAATCAGTTTTGATTGAAACTATGTAAGTGTGTTAATCATTGTTTTGAGAATTTGAGTGTATACAGGTGTATGATGATTAGAGATGGAGATGGTGAAATAATCAGACCATATGATTGCAGATTTCAGTGCAGAAGTTTTTCAACTGATCAATTCAATGAAATCAAAATTGAGAAAGAAGAAAATCAATCTTCTTAAGGGAATGTTAGGATGTATGTGTTAGGTGTTTACTTGCTATGCAAGAGTCTTAATTGTGTCTAGAAGATTAGAGAAGATTAGATGAGTCTTAAGTGTTGTCTAGAAGAGTTTAGAAGATTAGAGAAGATTAGAGAAGGTTCTTAATTCTGTTTTTCTATTGTTGATTACCAAAGTAATTAGCTCCTAGTTCTTGTTTAAATAGAGGATGCATGACTCATTTGAAGATAACTTGAATGTAAGCTTGAAAGCAAATTTCTGTTATTTCTGTTATCCATTCCTTTCCAATCAAGGTATCTACTTCTTCTTAATTTCAATCTATCCTGTTCTAGTTCAATTCACTGATATGAAGCCTACTACTTCGTGTAGGTACCGATGCGTCGTAGCTGTTTGAACCGAGGTAACACTTCAGTTTCTTCCTCATCTGTAGAAGCTGTTTCACAAAGGCCAGACATTTGCAAAGGTCAAGAAGAGGGAGGCTGACGCCGCTGCTGCTCTTAAGGACTTTGACGCCCTTCACCTGTGTTTAGATCAGGGGGAGATCGTCCGAGTTCGCCTAGAGGATGAGCTAAAGGAAGCTCAAGCGCAAGGGGCAGAATCGGAGACTCGCAGGGTCGCTGCCGAGGCGCAAAGGGAAGTTGCGGAGGCACAAAGGGCTGCTGCCGAAGCCAGGGGGATCGCCCTGGAGGAGGAGAGGGATCGACTAACTGCACAGTTGAAAGCCGTCCCTTCGCCCCAGAGCGTAGTCTAGATTCAAGGCCTCCGAGGATTTTGAAGACTGCGCTCTGAAGGTGATGAAGTCGGTGATTGCCGATTTCCTCCAAGTCCTGGTGGATGATGTCCAGGCGGTCGATCCCAACTTTCCCATTGGGGAAGTTGAGTCTTTGAAGGTCATCCTCCGAAGTCGTACCCTTCAGCCTACCGCTGTTGCTGAAGAGGTTGTTCCAGCTACGGCTGAAGAGGTTGCCCCCGAAGGCGAACCAAGCCTTCCTTCCCCCGAGGGCGAGCAAGGCGTCCCTGCCCCTGAAGGCAAACAAAGCGCCTCTTCCCCTGAGGATCCCAAAGCTTGAAGTCTCCATCTCCTTCATCGACCATATTTGCCCTTTAGATAGCTGTTTTTCTTTGTAATTTTTGTTTTTGGTTTGTAATTATTTATCTAAGACTTGGGTTTTTCTATTGAATGCCTTTTTGAATATGTTTGGCTATTCATCCAATGTCATAATTACTCTCCACTTTTTCTTGCTTTGTAATGTCGTCGACCCTTAAAGCCTTAGACCAAGCATAAGTCGAACTTTCTAAGGATAATACTTCTGACCCTTAAAAGCATAAACTTCTAAGTTCAAAGAGATATTACCTTCTTTGAAGTTTAAACCTTTGCGTTGTTGGCATAATAACAGGGGATTTGTAATTTTTCAGGCTTTATCATCGCTAGTGATCGCCTAAACTTTCTTTGGCCTGACTTTGGCTTCAGGGCTTTTATTTTGCCTAACGTTTTGCTAGGTCTTTTGGCCTGACTTTGGCGTCAGGGCTTTTGGCCTAGCCTTGTCACTAGGGCTTTTTTGTTTTGCCTAACTTTATTGTTAGGTCTTTTGGCCTAGCTTTGTTGCTAGGGCTTTTGGCCTGACTTTGGCGTCAGGGCTTTTGGCCTAGCTTTGTTGCTAGGGCTTTTGGCCTGACTTTGGCGTCAGGGCTTTTGGCCTAGCTTTGTTGCGAGGGCTTTTGGCCTGACTTTGGCGTCAGGGCTTTTGGCCTAGCCTTGTCACTAGGGCTTTTTTGTTTTGCCTAACTTTATTGTTAGGTCTTTTGGCCTAGCTTTGTTGCTAGGGCTTTTGGCCTGACTATGGCGTCAGGGCTTTTGGCCTAGCTTTGTTGCTAGGGCTTTTGGCCTGACTTTGGCGTCAGGGATTTAGGCCTAGCTTTGTTGCTAGGGCTTTTGGCCTAACTTTGTTGTTAGGACTTTTTTGCCTGACTTTGGCGTCAGGGCTTTTGGCCTAGCTTTGTTGCTAGGGCTTTTTGGCCTGACTTTGGCGTCAGGGCTTTTGGCCTAGCTTTGTTGCTAGGGCTTTTGGACTAGCTTTGTTGCTAGGGCTTTTGGCCTAACTTTGTTGTTAGGGCTTTTTGGCCTGACTTTGGCGTCAGGGCTTTTTGGCCTGACTTTGGCGTCAGGGCTTTTTGGCCTGACATTGGCGTCAGGGCTTTTGGCCTAGCTTTGTTGCTAGGGCTTTTTGGCCTGACATTGGCGTCAGGGCTTTTGGCCTAGCTTTGTTGCTAGGGCTTTTGGCCTAACTTTGTTGCTAGGGCTTTTGGCTTCGGCTTGCTTCGAGTGGACATGCTTTATGAAGGAATGACTTTCTTTTATTGACATAACAGTTTGATTACAAGCTATGCATAAAACCTTCTTAAATGCTCAGAATTAAATGGACGAGGTAACCTTTCGCCTTCGGTGGTTTCCAAATAGTAGGATCCTGGTGCGGCGATCTCTACTACTTTGTAGGGTCCTTCCCATTTGGCGGAAAGTTTGTTTTTACTGACCAGCCTTGTGAATTCATTTCTTGTCATAACCATCTCCCCCACGAAAAATTGGCGAGCGCTGACTTTTCTGTTGAAATACCGAGCGGTCGCCAAGCGCATCTTTGCCTGTGTCTTTTCCGAGAGCCATCTCTTTTCCTCTGCTAAGTCAAGGTCAGTTCTGCGCTCGATCTCATTTGCTTCTGCGTTGAAGTGTAAAACTCTGTGGGTAGGCACAGCTAATTCGGCTGGTGCTACTGCTTCTGATCCGTACACTAAACTGAAAGGCGTTTCTCCTGTGGCCGCCCTAGGCGTTGTTCTGATTGCCCATAATACGTTTTCCAGTTCATCTGCCCAGTTCCCTTTGAATGCTCGAACCCTTTTCTTGAGTCCTGCTAAGACAACCTTGTTGGCTGCTTCAGCTTGCCCATTCGTTTGAGGATGATGTACTGTGCTGAAACGATGGTCCACATGATATTCTTCACAGAGCCATTTCAGCTCCTTTCCAACAAATTGCGGACCATTATCACTGATGAGTACCTTAGGAATGCAAAACCTGGAGAATATGTTGACCTGCAGGAACTTGATGACCTGGAATTCTGTTGTTGAAGCCAGAGCTTTCGCCTCTACCCACTTAGTGATGTAGTCGATTGCCACTATAATGTGAGTACGCTGACCAGTGCTAATGGGAAAAGGACCCAATATATCGATTCCCCATTGAGCGAAAGGCCAGACACCCGCCATTGGGGATAATAATGTCGATGGTCGACCCGATCGTGTTGCAAACTGCTGGCAAATCTCACACTTCTGTGTTAACTCAGCTGCATCTTTTCCATATGTCGGCCAGTAATATCCCAATCTGAATATTTTTCTGGTTAGTGATCGAGCACCTTTATGACATGCTGCTGCCCCTTCGTGAGCTTCTCGAAGAACCTTTTTGTTTCAGGGTGAGCAACACACCTCAAGTAAGGTGTCGAATAGCCTCTTCTGTAGAGTTCTCCATCGATGATTAGATAACTGGCTGTGAGTCTTCTAATCCTCGTGGATTCGCCTTCGTCCTCTAGGAGGATTCCTTCTTTCAAATAATTTTGGAATGGGGTCATCCATGTGACCTGTCCTTGGATGTTGAAGACCTCTGCTCTGCTTTCCAAGACTGAACATAAAGCTTTCTCCAGAAATTGTACATCCTGGACTGTCGCTCCTCAGAAGGCTAGTTTACTCAAAGAATCTGCCATCTGGTTTTGTTGGCGAGGAATAAACTCAATCGCGAAATTTAGGATTTCCGCGACTAGCTTTTTGTCAATGCCGAGATATTTTTTCATCTTTTCTCCCTTTGCCTCGTAGGCGCCATTAACCTGATTGACAATAAGCTCTGAGTCACTTTTCACCTTAAGCGCAGTTATACCCATTCCTTTTGCCAGTCTGAGTCCAGTGATAAGAGCCTCATATTCTGCTTCATTATTGGTCGCCGGAAATATCAAGGCGATCGCGTACTTCAGAGGTTCGCCCTAAGGAGGAATAAGGATTAAACCTGCCCCCGAGCCTTCTTTTGATGAAGACCCATCCGTATAGAGTTCCCAGATTTGATTGTCGTCTGCTGACTGACTTGGCCTGTTTTCTGCTTCTGTTTGACCGTTACTCGTGCTTTCCACTATAAAATCAGATAGTGCTTGACCTTTGATGGCCGTTTTTGGCGCAAATTTGATCTTGAACTCGCTGAGCTCGATCGCCCACTTGACCATTCTTCCTGAAGAATCTGGCTTCATCAGGAAGTTTTTGAGAGGTTGATTGGTGAGGACCGTGATGTCGTGCGCATGAAAGTGAGGTCTCAGCTTCCGAGAAGCAATAACTAAGGCATAGAGATACTTCTCAATCTGGACATATTTTATTTCTGCTGAGTTGAACATTTTGCTAATGAAATACACTGGACTCTGAACATTATTTTCCTCCCTTATTAAGACAGCACTGGCTTCCACATCGCTAATGCCTAGATAAAGGAAAAGCTTCTCGCCTGGAACGGGCTTTGCCAGAGCTGGGAGTGTTTGGATATGCCTCTTCAAGGATTGGAATGCTTCCTCGCAGTCTGGCGTCCACTCGAACTTGCGGTTGGCCCTCAGGGTTTTGAAGAATGGGAGGGACCTGTCGCTCGCTTTGGAGAGGAAGCGGTTGAGAGCAGCTAGGCGTCCATTCAGGCACTGGACTTCCTTGTGGCAGGTTGGTGACTTCATTTCCTCTATGGCCTTTAGCTTTTCTGGGTTTGCTTCGATTCCTCTTTCACTGACCATAAAACCCAGAAATTTACCGGACTTGACCCCGTAGGCGCATTTGGCAGGATTCAGGCCAACACTGTGTCTTCTCATGCATTCGAAATCTTCGCGGAGGTCTGCCGTGTGAGGATTGCGCTTAATGGTTTTCACGAGCATATCATCCACGTAGGCCTCCATGTTCCTTCCCAGCATGTCCTGTAATAGTCGGTTCACCATCAGTTGATACGTTGCCCCGACATTGATAAGGCCAAAGGGCATCACCTTGTAGCACAGAATGTCCCCATTAGCATAGAAAGCAGTGTGAGCCTCATCGTCGGGATGCATTCTGATCTGGTTATAGCCTGACTAAGCGTCCATGAAGCTCAGCATCTCATGACCCGAGGTAGCATCGACCAGCTGATCAATCCTCGAAAGGGGATATGAATCTTTGGGGCAAGTCTTGTTCAAGTCGCGGAAGTCGACGCACATCCTCCACTTGCCGTTTGATTTCCTGACCAAAACTGGGTTGGCGACCCAGCTCTAGAATCTTACTTCTCTGACGAAGTCAACTTCAATCAACCTGCCGACTTACTGCCTGATCGCCAAACGCTTATCTGTCCCGAATGATCTTCTCTTTTGGGCGATCGGCTTGATGGAGGGGTCTATCCTGAGCTCATGGGAGATGATATCTGTGCTGATTCCTAGCATGTCGCTCGGCTGCCAGGCGAAGAGCTCTTTAAATTCCTTGAGGAGGGCGGTCATGGCCTCCTTCTGATCCTCTTTCTAGGTGGTCCCAATGCGCACCTTTTTGTATGGACCATCGATCTCGACCTCCTCCAATTCCTCCATGGGTGCTGGCCGAGCCAAGTCCTCGCGGGGGTCGGCCTCTGTTTCGATGGCGAGCGCCTCCCTTTGTTTCTTCCTGCGTAAACAGTTCACGTAGCATTGCCGCGAGGAAGGCTGATCTCCTAGCACTTCTCCAATCTCGTTCGGAGTAGGGAACTTCATCTTTTGGTGGACAGTGGAGGCAACAATCTTATTTGGGTTGATCGTGGTCCTCCCTATGATGGCGTTGTAGGATGTAGGTGAATCGACCACCAGGAAAGTGACCGACACCTTGATGCTTTTCCACCCCTCGCCAAAAATCACTGGCATGGTTATAGCCCCCAGTGGATAAGTTGTTCTTCCCGCAAACCCGACCAGCGGAAAGTGGACCCTCTTCAGGTCGCGCTTGGACTTGCCCATCTTCTCAAAGGCGTCAAGAAATAGGATGTCTGTCGAGCTGCCTCCGTCGACCAGAATTCTTGCAACATCACAGCCGTCAATATCTGCCGTAATGACCAGAGCATCGTTGTGGGGCGTGGTGACATGTACCAAATCATCTTCAGAGAATGAGATGACAATGTTCTCTTCAGGTCGGGGCCGCTTCCCCAACTGAACTGCTGTAGAGATCTGAGTGGCGTAGACCTCTCTGGCGCTCGACCTCTCGCCGCCTGCACCGAATCCTCCCGCAATCAGATTCACTCTCCTCTTGCTTCCGGAAGGCTCAGCTTGATCCGTAGGGGCTGGCGAACGATGCCTCCTAGGGGGCGTTCGACTTCGGTCTCGCCCTGCTACAAATTCTTTCAACATTCCCCCCTGAATCAGCCTCTCTATGTCCCGCTTCAAAATTTTGCAGTCATCTGTCTTACGGCCCTTGCACTTATGGTATCTGCAATAGCTCTCGACATCTTTGCCCATGGGCAGCCCACCTCGACGAGGCATCGGTGGCCTCGCCAAGGATCTCCTCTTCATCTCGACTAGTACCGCTGAGATCTGCCTATTTAAAGGCGTGAAGTACTCAGGGACCTCTGGATGGCGAGGCGCTGGAAGAGACTCGACCCGGGGCTTGCTTTCCTTTCCCTTCTTCTCTTTTTTACCTACTTCTTACCATCACGTCGGGGTTCATGGGTCACCCTTAGCGAGGCCGTCAGGAGGTTAGCCCCTATGTTTGCGCGTTCAAGGTCTATGAAACCTTTTGCTCTGGATGCCAACTCCTCCAACGTCTCAATCTCCTTCACGTGATAGCTGTTTCCCAGACCTCTGTAGAAAGCTCGAATGATCTCCACATCCGAGATTCGGCGATCTAATTTTGTGACGTTTTGATGAAAACACCCGTAGAAATGGGACAGCGACTCTCCCGGCTGCTGTTTGACTGAGTCAAGGGCGACCACGCTCTTCAGCAACTGGCGCTCGCCCATATATCTCTCCAGGAACTTGCTTTTTAACTCTACCCAAGTTCCGATTGATCCTGCAGGGAGGCCGAAGAACCAGGACGAAGCCGAACCAGAAAGAGTAGATGGAAATAGCAAAGCCAAATGATTGGGATCGTTTGACTTACCTAGAAGGGAGGCCTCGTGCTTGTTGACATGCACAGTGGGATCTCCTCCACCGCTATACTCAGGTGCGGCCCGAGCAACCACACCCTTCGGGATTTTGATAGCGACGAGCTCGTCGGTAAAAGTATGAGAGGACTGCTCCTTGAAGGGAGCTACGACTGTCAACTGACTTTCCAGGAGCCTTTTGTTGAGGAGGTCATCCATCTGATCCACAGTGCAGTACATGGGAGAGGTTTCGGGTGGAGGAGGACCGGAAGGATTGGCCATACAAGCGGCTGCTGGTTCCTTGGTGTGTGCCGGAGGTAAGGACTGCTGTCCTGACGTCATCTCCTGATCCTCCTGAGGCGCAGTGGGACCAGGATTTGCCGCTTCCGAAGGTGAGGGCCCTGTGGCAGCAGGGCGGTGGTTTTCCTTAGGAGCAGATGGATTGTTTTCTTGAGGAGCAGGGGCTTGGCGGCGCGTCTGCCCTAGGATGGCTTCCAACAGGGAGACCATCTCGGGGGTTAAATTAATATCCTGCCCCGCAATGTGGACTTTTTGCGGTGCCGGGGCTCCGTTTTGATCAGCAGCGGGGGTCGGTCTGGAATCACCGACATGTTCTCGAGCTGTCCGCAGGGGAACAGCATTAACTCCTACTCGGCTGGCAAGTTCCTGTTGAAGCGGTGAAGCGGCGGCGGAATCAGAGCTATCTTAGGATCGCTCTCTAGTCTGATTCCGACGGTTGCTTTGGGATCGAGTTCTCATGGCTGAATTGCTCGTTTCCCACAGACGGCGCCAAATGTTGGATCGTGAAATCCTGGATGCTGATCTGGCAGTGAATTGAATGCCAGACAAGGTTAGGAAGACGCTTCTGCTCCAACTCCGGTGAACCTGCAGGTAGGGGAGCGCAACAAAGGGGGTGTCTCTGGGTCCCTCTCTGATGCTTAAATGAGTATATGTGTGTATAAAACTCAAAACGTAAAGAACGTTTGTAAAGCAAGGGTATTTATAGGGTAAGAGAGATAGAACCGTATAAGGCAGCTGAATATCTTAGTGTATATTGTGTTACTGAAGATTCGGATCGTGGGATATGGCAGTTACTGCGAGATATTGCAGTTACCAAATCTAATCTTTAGTGAATATGTGACCGAGATACGCGGGATATCATGGCCACTTCCTTATTAACGGTTTTGGGGGACCAGAGGAGAGAGACAAGGCTTTCTTCGGGGCGAGCACTCTCATGGCGAGCAGTGAGATGTCGCGGCCTTAGTGAAGAATGGCGAGCACTCAAGGCGTTCTTCAGATTCCTTGGGCTCGGTTCTGGGTCACTCTATGGAGGACCGAGTTTAACTGGTATTTGGGCCGATCTGGTTCAAATGTCGTGGGTTTGCCCCCTCTATAGTTATTGGGCCTTCGAGGCCTTTTCCTTACTGGGCTGTCACTATCGATATCCAACACGATTCACATAGTGTAAAACCTGAAGAGTTTTGGAAAGTGTGTATGAGAGGTTATATAGGGTTCTCATAAATGCGAGATGGGCAAGACAATACCCGGATGACGAATGTGTTAATGAAGTGGCGGTGGGATCAGATCACACACCAATGATGATAACCTAGTGGAAGGAACCGTAGAGAAGGAGACGGGGATTCAGGTTTGAATATATGTGGCTCGAGAATCTGGAATGCAAGGAAGTGATACAATCGGTTTGGAGGGAGTCGAGCCAAGCTCAACCGAACCGAACCAGCCACACACAGCTGAACTGAACCAGTTTGTGGCCGAGACTTGGACAATGCCGGAGAAGCCTCATTGAATGGAGCAAAGAGAGGTTCAGGAATATTATGATCCAATTGGGAAAGGCAAAACAAAGGCTTCAATAGATTGGTCAAAGACAACCGACCAATGATACAAAGGGAGAAATCGTGTTAAAGAAACAAATAAGCAAACTGTGGAAGCGGGAGGAGATGTATTGGAAACAAAGATCGCGGGTTCAATGGCTCATGAAAGGGGATCGAAACACAACTTTCTTACACCTCACCACGAACAATCAAAGAAGAAGAAATAGGCAAACTCGCCTAAGAGGTGAGGGAGAGTGGATAACAAAGGGTCGAAAGATAATGGAGGAGGTCAGGGGACACTATGAGAAGGCATTCACAACAGAAAACCCTCACCCAGACTATGGCATTCTAGATAGTATACCAACCCAGTTAACTGAGGAAATGAATGCAGATTTGATAAGGGACATAACGGGGGATGAGGTGAGAGAAACAGTATTCCAATTGGAGTGGTTCAAAGGCCCTAGGGCCAGACGGTTTCCCTGAGCTATTCTATCAAAGGAATTGGAATACTGTGGACCCAGATGTTATCAGCACGGTCAAAGCCTTCCTCGAAACAGGTATCTTTCCTATATCCTTAAACCAAACCGATATTACCCTGATTCCAAAAGTGCCAAATCTGATACATGCTTCTGAATTTAGGCCCATAACTTTATGTAACTTCGTGTATAAAGTGATCTCAAAAGTGCTGGTGAATAGGTTGAAAGTATATCTATCAGATCTTATTACCCCTTTCCATAGTGCGTTTGTAGTAGGTCGACTCATACAAGATAACATTATGGTGTTCCATGAAGTATTCCACTAACCAAACAAGGTGGAGTGCGCTCTAAAGCTTATGATCGAGTGGAGTGTGCTTTCTTATTGAAGACTCTGGAAAAGAGAGGCTTTTGCCTCAAATGGGTCAGGTGGATGGAAGCTTTCATAACTACATCTACATACAGGGTTCTATTGAATGGGAACCGTACCATATCTATTCACCCAACTAGGGGCATAAGACAGGGGGATCCGCTATCACCTTATTTTTTTATACTGTTGGCGGATGTGTTATCCATAATGATTGAGACAGATATACAGGAAAAGAGGTTGTTGGGGCTAACCCTTGGCAGAGGTTGCCCGGAACTACATCATTTGTTCTTTGCAGATGACTCACTCTTCTTTCTCCAGGGTACAACCGCAAATGCAAGGCGACTAAAGGAGCGCATGACAAAGTACTGCAGGGTGTCGGGACAAAGAATAAATGAATCAAAATCTACACTCACATTCAATAAGGGTGCGGACTCAACCTAATGCAGAGAAACAAAGAATGTCCTACACATAAAAAGTGTGAGGGATTCGGGGAAGTATCTAGCTTTCCCGACGGTATGGGGTAGATCGGAAAAGGCATCTTTGGGGTATCTAAAGGAGAGAATACGGAACAAGATAAACGGATGGAGAGTAAAAACACTCAACTAAGCAGGTAGGGAGATCCTCATAAAGTCAGTCGTAACGGAAATCCCAGCATATGTCATGAGCATGTACAAATTGCCTAAAACATGGTGTGCGGAAGAGAACTCGATGATACCGGACTTTTGGTGGGGGCAATCGAATGAGGGGAAGAAGATTCAATGGAGACGATGGGATGCCCTAACCAAAAACAAGATGAAGGGTGGTTTGGGATTTAAAGAGCTCGAAACGTTCAATATGGCCTTACTCGTAAAGATGGCGGGGAGGATGATTACTGAACCGAATGCACTGTGGGTCCGGGTAATGCAATGGATATATTACCAGGGGAAATATGTAATTACGGCCCGAAAGGCAGGACGAGCGTCATGGGGATGGACGCGTTTGTTGGGTGGACGGGACCGACTCGTAAGCGAAGGACTTTGGAGGATAGGGAACAGAAGAACTGTCCGAGTGTTTGGGGATCCACGGTTCGATACTATCGAAGTGTACAAGATCAACATCCGACCGGATTGTGAGGTGAATCTGGATATCATGGTGTCCGATCTGCTTGAACAAGACCTAACATGGAACATCGACCTCATCCGAACCATAACCGAACCAAGGGTAGTTGTGCAGGTATTGCAGGATCAGGTACCGCGAGTGGAAGGGGCAGACCGATTAATTAGGCCACATACACAAGAAAGGATGGTGACGGTCCGATCGGCTTTCAACGTCTTGAAGGACCGAACGAACACCCAACCAGGTCCAAACAATGCCTACGGGAATAGAAACGTTGAGGGTTGGAGAGCCATATGGAAGAGTAACATGACTCCAAAAGTCAAGAGCTTCATGTGGCGACTTATCTTGAACGCACTACCACTCATGGCGAATATACGACGGAGGGGGATGAAAGTGGCGGTAAGTTGACCAATATGTGGATTAGATGAGTATAGAGAACATATGGTGTATAAATGTAGGCGAACGGAAGAGGTCTGGGCCGATTTAATGGGGCTTGGACCGAACCATCACTAGAACCACCGATTTGAAGAATGGGTTCGGAAACGACAAGAGGAACAAGGAATGATGAGGCAAAATGAAGAAACAAGGTGGCTATTATGCATGGTCATTATGGAAAGCAAGATGTAAAGCGGCGTTTGAAGGAAAAATGCCGAACCCGACAACCATAACCCAGGAAGTAAGGCGAACTCGGGAGGAGCTTGGAGCCGAACCGCGAGACACAAACCAGGAACCGAATTGAGTGACCGGAAGGTGGGAGATGCCAAAACAAGGTGAGGTCAAAATAAATTGTGATGCGTCATGGTGCCCAGGTACAAAGATGGGAGGGCTTGGAGTAATAGCACGGGATGAGAAAGGTCGGGTTAAAGGTGGAGCAAATAGGATGGTGCAAGGATTGGACACTAAAACATTGGAAGCAAAAGCCATTAAACTCGGAACAAAGATGGCGATAGAGAAAGGATGGTTTGAAGTTGTGATCGAATCGGACTCAAAAGTGGTGAACAACCATTTGAACGAAAAGACATTTCATTGGAGGATCGAGTGGATATGTGACGAGATCAATCTATTGGCACGAGACTTCGAAGAAATTACATGGAAGAATATTCGACAAACCACGAATGAAAGTGCGAATTGGATTGCGAAACAAGCAAGATTAGGAGTGTGACTTCATGATTGGGTCGAAAGACCTCGACTCTTATTTAGTACTATTTTGTGTAACGATTGTAATAGTGTTGGAACGACTATGAATTCGGAATGAATGCATGCATGTTTTAGACAAAAAAAATATCCTTCTAATTGTTTCATACATTATCAAATGTTCTACTAGATTTCAACTATGGTGGCTTATATCCAATAATAGAGTGTTTGTTGTCAAACATTCTTGAGGATAAAAAGATGAACGCAAAAACCTTCCAACCACTACAGTTTATGATTGATCATCAAGAGTATTATGATTGCATAGGGTGTGGCTTATATCCAAAAACAGGGTGTTTGATTATCAAAAAGGAGAACACGCGTAAGTTACTCTATGAACACACCCTTGAGGATAAAAAGATGAAGGCAAAAACCTTGCAACCACACTGGTAAGAAAGAGGCTTAAACCTCTCTGTCATTCTAATAAAGATCAGTCGACCTTAATATCATCCATCCAAAGTGTTCGTAAACTTATCACACATTCAGTATGACATTTTGGTGATCACAACACTCCCAGTTCTTTGACATTAATGCATGTGCCAATATAAATCGATTATGTATTTCTTATACAGCTGCTATAGTCCTATCATGTACTACTTGTATCATGTTTTTTTCTGAAAATCGATCAGTTACTCTGTTTGATGATAGACTTATGTTCAAGACAAAGATCCTCAAAACCAATCTTGAAGGGGTATATTGTTTTCCATATAGTGCTTGATTGTGTTCATTTGACTCTGGAGATTGTTCATTATCTCTTGGTGATAGTTCTAATAATCGAGAGACGGTGGTTGCATTGTGTATCTGCTAACTGTAGTTGATTTACTTCCATAAATTAAATGAATCGAAGTGGATGGTTTGTTGATGCAACTAGAACCTAAAGCATTAAATGCTTCGCTAAAGTTAGTGAAAATTAATTTTCGGTTGTTTTTGTGGATTGAGATTCCATTACATTCTGAGAATAAAGTTATTTCTGGAACTCAGTTATTGAATAAGTTTTGTCCCTCATTTATTCCTCGTTATATGATAAACCTTGACGAACATGTTAAATGGTTGTTCCTTGTATCTGCTCCCCATATATTACTCTGTTATGCATGATTTTATAGTCCGGTGCCTCATTTATTCAACTCCTTTTTTATTTATTTGTTTGGTCCTCTTCGCCTATGGCAAGTGAAACTTCCAATATATCAACAAAAATCAAATTCACTTGTGCTTTCTCTTCCAACCAAAGAGGCCAGGTAAAACTTCCAACATATCAACAACAATCAATTTGACTTGTGCTTTCTTCCAGCCTGAGTGGTATTCCACAGCTAAACTGTTTAAACTCTTGTAATTGCAACATATTATTTGTGTGTGTGTGTGCCAAAAAACTGAGTCAGGAAACCTTATGTTTCACTTCTTGAGACTGTACTTTTGGTATGCTTTTAGATTTAATATTGCAAAGTAAAATCAAATTCTGTAAGACGAAAATTCTGCAAAATGTCCTTTTAAGTTTCACGATTTGTAGAATTTATGTAATTTAAATTTGCTAGCTAGTGAAGACGTATCCTCTCTTTGGTTTATCTATTTCATCTAAGGATACATAAATGGGGGAAGATAAGTTTAAGGATGCGGAAATAATGAAAGGCAAGACCAAGGATGCAAAAATGGAAAAAGTTATGACCAGTTTAGATGTGCTTGCATTAAGATACACATACATATTTTATTAGTCATGTACAAATATAATTTGAAAAATAATATAGGATGATTTTTAGTTGTTAGTGCAAGAGAGATAGTTGTATGATTAATAAAAAATACACTACAAAAGTTTGTATTTAGCAATTAGTAACTTTAGCTATGACATAAAGCTTATATTTAGCAATGTCATTAACTAACCCTATCATGTGTTTTTAATGGTGAATAGGAACACATGTTGGCACTAAAAATATGTATTTAGTGACAACATATTATGTTGTTGATGCCATTATATAGTGTTAATTTTGGTCATTGTTAGTGTAGGCAATTATTTTCACAGAATGTCTTCCACCTATTAGTGGCGACAAACTTTTAGACGTAGGAAACTCTTAGTTGTGACATCTTGTCGTTGGGATTACCTTTAGTCACAGGGTCTATTGGAACAAAACTTTGCTCTCCGCTACAAGCTAGCAACTAAAATTACTAATTTGGTATTAACAAATGTTGTTATATTCGTGCATCATACATGATTAGGTACTTTAAACATGAAGAATCAAATAGACGAGACAAATCGTTTAACAAGCAATTGGAGCACCAAGTACGAATGACAAATATCTTTGATGAACAAAATGAAGGGCATAGAAGGGGATGATGAATAGTTGAAGAAGATAAAAGGGCGCAAAAGACATTTAATAATTCAAAAATCTGTTATAATGGTTGATTAACAGAAAAGAAAAAAAATCTAACGATTGCTTAACGGAGTGACCAAATAGTTACAAGTTGAAACATAAGTGACCATTTAATCACGCGAAAACAAGATAAATAACCAAATAAATACATTGGACAAACATGTGTGACCATTTAGTATATTAACCCTAGTTCTTATGATGTATATTATTATCGTATACTTATCACAAATATTAAATTGATTGTACCTATTTTAATAATTGTAACTACTTAGATAGTAACTATTCCCTAATGCCAGTGTGATGGCGACATAGTGCTCCAAGGGAAGCTGGGTGGTCTTGATGTTCCAGAGGTGGCGCGCCCGGTGGCATTGATGGTGGGGAGTAGGCGCACCTGGTATGACTGGGGTCATCGTATTCATGGACTAAGTTTAACACATCCACAGACATATTCGGCGCGCCCACGTCCCTAGATGTGGCGTTACTTACTCTGTCGAGTCGGTTCGGTTCTCGGTCAGGTCGCCCGAGAGATGCAAATTATAACACAACAAGATCCAAATGAACTTACATGGCGAGTACATGGATGGATGGATGCATGGAATTGATGTATACATGAATGGATATATACATGGATGGATGGGTGGATAAGTGGGTGGGTAGATGGGTGGGTGGATGAATGGTTGGACGGACGGATGGATGGGTGGATTGATGGACGGACAGAGGGATGGATGGATGGACGGACGAACGAAAGGACGGGGGGAGGAATGGATGGCCAAATGGACAAACATACTGATGGTTGTTCATTTTCAAATGTATTCTCTCATTGACTTACTTGGGTTGGGTATATCTCCAATGAGTGTTACTCATATGACATTGCTAAGGTGTCGTAGCTCAATTGGTTAGAGCGTTGGTCTTATGAGCCGAAGGTCGCGAGTTTGAGACTCACCGTGACCATTATATTAAATAATCAACTTTGGTATATTCATGAGGATTCTAATTTTAATCATTCATGCTTGGAATTTGCAACATCATTAGGGGTATTAACATTGTGATAAAAGTAACATGGATTTTATGCGCTACTCGGAATTGCACAACATCAACATGTGTATTAACTTTGTGATCTAAACATTTTTTATACTTGATCATGTACTACCTCGTAGTTGATCTTAGTATGACTGAGTGCCTCAATACCGTGAGGAATATATTTAACTTATCTTGTGATATGCATATTTTTTTCTTTAATCTATCTATATCTTATAGCTAGAGGTTTTCTATCTATAAAATTACCTATCTCCAAGTAACATTTGTGGAGGGAGGGTTGCGACACTCATACTCAAGAGACAGTGGTCATCTTGAGAGAGTATAACGAGATTGTGATACTAGCTTGAACACTTTTTGAGTTTGACTCGTGACTGGGTTAAGTCTGTTTTTCTAAGTGCTAGCATTCTCCTTACCTCACCTGATCTCTTTGAGTCTTGTGAAATATTCATTCCTCTCAAGCGAGATATGAGTTTTATGAAGTCCAGTGTCAAGGTTTCCTTACATTTAGTTTACCGTAGAGACAGTTTGTATTGTTGAGTCATAGATTACATGTGAATAGACGAAATAATTAGTTTTCAATGTAACATTTCGTATTAGTGCATTAAATTAAGTGATGATATTTTTTTTCTCCTCTGGATTAGAATGAAGGACGAGAATGTACTTTGATTAGGATCACATTTGGGAATTACACCTATCAACTATTGAGTTGACATTTGACTCATATTTCAAATATAATTACCCTAGAGTATTGTTTTTTTGTATGCTTCCTTCTGGTGTTATCGAACACAATTTCATCTCGTCGCTAACTATTGTGGAGATTGGCTTCCGAATATCAAGCATATGGTAGACATAGCATACATAGCTTGTATTGAATTTGAGATAGGCTGTTTATTTATATAACATTGAAATTTCTTGTAATTTTAGCAATCATTGTAGTTAAGATAACTCACATATATTTTACGTGAATACCAAGATATTAACGGGATTGCGTGCAGCAGTACCGTGAGGACTACCATACCTTAAATGCATTTTTTGTGTTGGATCATGAACTTTGGTAGGACTCGGTTCAGAGCGTTCAGGGTTCGTCCTCTCACTGCTCCTATGACTTGCACGTAAGTAAAGCCTTGGGTGTTCCCGTTGTTTCCCCTCCGACGATCAAGTTAGTCGAATGTTCATTTATGGGGCAGCAAATGCAGAGAATATGGAAAGTGAGAGTATTCAATTTAGCATTAAAATGAAAAGAGGATGGGTTAGGGTATTTATAACCCTCACCTCTAACTTGAGTCGGGTCAGTCCTAACCATGGTCATCCCAGGTGTCATCTGGTTAAGTGACCATGGTTGGGTGCTTATTAATTTGTTGATTGGATAGGTATTTTTGGCAGGTTGTCCGGTCAATCCTTTTTGCTAGGTATGTCTGTATCAACCTTAAATGGTCGTAAGTAGGTAAGGTTTTGATTTTCCAAAGGTGGCGGGTGATCTTGATTTTCCAAAGGTGGCGCGCCTAGTGGCATCGACGATCCCGAAGTTAGCGCTCCTGGTATGGATTGAGTCAACGTATTCATGGACTAAGTTTATCACGTCCAGAGACGTATATGGCGCGCCCACGTCCCTAGATGCAACGCTACTTACACCGTTGATTCAGTTCAATTCTCGTTCGGGTCGACCGAGTGATGCGGGTTAATACCCATCATCTTGCCCCTCAAGCCTAAAGTGAGTGACGCTCGCCCTTGTCTTTGAACACTTGTAAGGGTGGCACTCAGAATAGAGTTGGCACATATTAGCTCATGAATCTGAGGTTGCTCGCCCTAGTTAGGCCAAGCGAAGCGCTTGTTTCTTCAGCTCATATTAGTCAAGATGATGCTCCTTTCTTCCTTGTTTTGCCACATTTTCAATATTGTCGCCTAGTAATGGAGCACGATATTTCCTTCCATGGTTCCCGTTCGCTTCATCGAACTATGGTTTTGAGGTAGCTCTCTCAATGTGGAACGCCATGTCATCCCAATGTCCACTCAATTGTCGCCTCATGTCTTGTCTTGACTCTGCTCGAGGTAATTATGATGTGTAGACATCATGATTAAACTTTCAAAAATCAAATTTCACTTGGCCCTCGTTGTTCCTTGTGGCATGCCTACTAGAAGACCACTCCCAAAAAAGTTGTTCGGTTCCCAAGGGGGACTTGACCGTTCGACATGATGGTTCACTGGTGACCCTTGTGAAGGAGAATGGTTTGACCTTTCTTCATACACCCATCTCCACACCTCACTTTCATTCACATCCATAAACCATAAGCCTTCTCTCTCTAAAAGCTCTCCCTTCTCTCTAAAATATCAGTGACTTTCTTGGAGTTTCGGTTCTTGTTTATGAGGTGCACTTCAGTTTTTCAGTCAATACAGCTTGATGCGCTACTTTCTCGGACCGCCTTTACCGACGCCTCAAAGTCATCCACCGAGTTATGTCGAAGGATACCGCCCCTACTCCATCTTCAGGTGAGGAACAAGTTTTCTTCCCTCCCGGGTTCACGGATCCGAATCCAAATTTCCTTTCCAAATCCATTTTTGAAAGGAACGTCAAGGAGTCGGGAATGGACGACATAAATTTTCCTAGGTACCCCATTCCCGATGAGTCGGGCCCCGAAAATCCTCACCCCATGAGCGTTCCTCAACCGGGCGAGGAAGCCATATTCCCCCTTCAAATCGACGCGGGGTTGAGGTTTCCTTATTGTCCTGAATAATTAGAAATGTGTAGATATTACGGAGGGCCACCTACTTAATCTTTGTCGAACTTTCATCGTGTTTGGGTCAGTTTTTGCATCTTTTGTGAACACCGAGGATATCCATATTCATTAGCCATTTTATCATCCCGATTCAAACCGTTTTAGGGTCTTCCTTTATTTTAATCGAAGCCCCAATCCCAATCAATCCTGGGATATTTCTCCTCCCATAGTCCAAGGTTTTGAAACTTGGAACTCCAATTGGAAGGAAAAGTATTATTTTCTTTAAGGTGGGCGTCTCTTGGTGTCTAACGCCTAAGGCATCGCGTGACCCACTCCCTCCCGTGGAGGAGATGTCCGATTTGGACATGGAGAGGCTTACCAACATTATTGTCGAACACGATCATGGCAGCGCCATATACTTGTCTAAGGCGACCACCGAAGAAGACTTGAGGATGGCGGGCATATCGCTTGTAGAGCGTTGCCCAACTCTGTTACGGGTAATAACCCTTTTCATTTATATTTTGCATAGGATGATTTTACGCGCATATCTCACGTGTTTACCTTGATTTCGGAACAGAGGTGCAGGAACAAGGACTCCACCAACTCCAGGGCACACCGTGATCCAACCCCTCCGCAAGAGGTTGTCGAGGAGACTCCCCGAACTCCAGGGCGTGCCATTCCCGAAGAAGTGGTGGTGGAAGAGGAAGTTGACGAATTCCATGTTGGCTTTTCCACTTTCGAACAAGAACGGGATTACTTGGGCCCTGACTTTGATCTCCGTCGAGACTTTAAAGTCGCGGGGGGCGACACTTCTACCTTCGAGCCTTGGATGGCTTGCGAACATCGCCATGGTGTCCTCCTTGTGCGAGCCAATTTCACGGTGCACCTCCATTTGGGCAGGATGTTAGCAAGTTCTTCCCCGGATTCGACCTGGCGCGCCTTCAATGCATGGAGGACTACCTCGCCATAAGGCAGATAGAGAAGGAGTCGAAGGACAAAGAATCGGAGAGTAAAGGCAGGTCCTTAGAGGAATCTCATTCCCTATCTCCTATTGGCGCGCCACCTTTGCCCGAGGGCGGGGCACTTCCACCCCTTCCTCCTCCTACGAGTGTTGACGCCACTCCCAAGGGTGATCACGTCCCATCCTCAGAAGATGCGGCGCACCAAGAGGAGTAGCTTCTGTGATTTTCTTATTTTCCTTAGTAATAGTTGTTCCCTTTCGGAATATATCCCTAAAGGAGAGTTTTTGTAATGCGACGCTTTCCTTTTGCTAATTCATGCGCTCAAATGTCTTCCTTAGATCTTCAACATGGTCGACGCTCTTTGCTGACTTTACCAGCATGTCCTCGACGTAAGCCTCCATAGTTTCGTCGATCATCCCAGCTTGTTCACCATCCTCTAGTAGGTGACGCCAGCATTGATCAACCCAAAAGGCATGACAATGTAGTGATAAATATAATCACCAACGTAGAATGCGGTATGTTGAGCATCAACCTCAGGAATCTGGATCTGGTTGTCGCTCGAGTATGCATCCATGAAGCTTAAGAGCTCGTGGCCAGATGTAGCGTCGACTAGCTGGGCGATGCGAGGCAGAGGGTATGCGTCTTTGGGATATGTGTTGTTGAGATCCCTAAAGTCGATGCACATCCTCCACTTGTCGTTGGCTTTCTTCACCAAGACAGATTTCGCCACCTAAGTCTGAAATCGAATACCATTTACGAAGTTTGCCTCGATGAGCTTGCTCACCTCTTAACAGATCTCTATTGACTTCTCCTCCCCTACGACGCGTCTCTTTTGACAATCGACATGATGCTCAGGTCGATATTGAGCTCATGGGCGATCATTTCTCTGCTTATCCCGTGTATGTCGCTCGGCTTCCGGGCATATAGCTCCTTGAACTCCACGAGGAGCATCGAGAGTGTGTCTGCCTCTTCCTTTGGTAGCGCCGCTCCTATCTCGACTGTCTTTTCTAGTCCATCGATCACGGCCTTCCTTATCCCTTCAATAGGTTGAGGGAGGCCCCTTTATTCCCTAGTATCCTCCTCAGTCTGGATAACGAGAGTCTCCTTTCCTTTTAGAACATCTCGGTGCACCAAATGCACAAAACAGGTGCGCGTCGCTGGAGGATGAGACGGGAGCGGCTATACCGAACCCAGCCTACGCCAAGTTTCTGCAGTAGGACAGCTCACTTTCATCTTGGCTTTTTGATTCAGTCTCGTCTCAGGTCAGTAGAGGTTTAATAGGATGTATGTCTGCTGCAGCTATATAGCAAAAGTTGCATCGTGATTTCTCATCATCATCAACCACTAGGATTATGCATCTGTATGACCGCCTTAAAGCTCGAAAGCATGTTCATCAATCTATGCGTGACTATCTAACTGAGATACAAAACACTTGCGATAATTTAGCTAGTTGTTGAGACCCAATAGAAGAAATGTAGCAAATTTCGATAATTTTAAATGGTGTAAAGGGTCAGTCTAATAATGTCATAGCTGTGATACATGCTAATCAAAATCCTTACACCATTTCTTTTATGAGTTCTGTTCTTCTTATTGCTGAGGCTAGACACTTAGATTTACTGTTTTATTCAAGTGTGTCTGCAAAAGTTGCTGCTGTTAAGTTAGCTGTTTCTGGTAAACCTGGTCTAGCATATTAGGAAGGAAGTTCAGGGGTAAAGGATGGAATTTCTATGTTGCCTGCTGCCACTAGCCTGTTACCCACACAACTGCAGCACCCTACTGCCTACGTTAATCAACAAACAGGTAGAGCAAGGGGGCGTGGTCGTGGCTTTGGGAATAACAAGCCTCAGTGCCAGTTATGTGGCAAGTTTGGGCACCTTGTGCATCGCTGTTTTCACAGGTTCAATATCCACCTCACTCTCAGGTAAACAAGTCCCAAGTTCATCCTCCATCAACCCAGACTAGTACTGTCTCATTCCCTGCTGCCCAGACTCATCAAGTGGTGCAATACTCACTATACCCTATTTCACCTTATCCTTAATCTGCACCACCCATCTACCCTTATATGTACTCACATCCTTACTATGCCAACCCTGCTCCACCGTATGCTGTTTTTCCCAGTCCTCCGCCACCAGCTACATCTGCCTCACCTCAGCTCCCCTCACCATCACCTTTCCAAGCTAACATGGCCAGAGTATTTTCTGCAGTTCCAACTGAAGGCGGCTAGTTTCCAAACTCTGGTGCAACAAACCATTTGACTAATGCCAAACCAGTTCCACAGATGACAACACCATACTTTGGCTCAGGTAAAGTCCTTGTTGGTAATAGCTCTTCTCTTCAAATATCTGCAGTTGGTTCATCTTTTATACCCTTTTCAGATAATAACAAGCTATATACACCTACTGTCACTAAAAACTTACTTTATGTGTCTCAGTTTTGAAAGGATAACCAGGTATTCTTTGAATTTAATGCGACACACTGCTTGGTCAATGACTCCCTCTCCAAACGTGTGCTGCTCAAGGGATTTAAATCTGGGGGTTTATATCGTCTTGATCTGTCAAGTTTTCCGTTTCCTAGTAATAGCTTAGCTTTGTCTGCTCAAGTCTGTCTAGATCAGTGTCTGAGGCTTGAAAACAACTTTGAGTCTTTATGTAATAATAGGGTATTGCCTTCTGAACCTTCAAGTTTGCAATTGAATGATATTAAATTTCTGTTGTTTGATCCTACTGTTTTAGACTCTACTTGTGCTGATTATACTGACCTTCCTTCTGATGACAGTGCTGCTGCTCATTCCACCTCTGTTATACCTGATTTTGAATTCAATTGCTTTTTATCTACTCTTAAATCTAATGATTCCTCTAAGTTGTGGCACATGCGGTTAGGCCATCCCTCAAAGAACATTCTTGTTAATTTTCTCAGACTTCAAAATATTTCCACTAGCCATATATCAACTGATTGTGTTGCTTGTGCAGTTGGGAAGAGTAAGACTCAACCGTAACCCCCCCCCCCTTCGACAACTGTCTACTCTCACCCATTAAAGTTGGTTCAAGTCGACCTATGGGGACCTGCCCCTTTCTCTTATAGGAACAACAATTACTACTTAAGTATTGTTGATGCTTTCAGTCGTTACACTTGGATTTACTTTTTACCTCGTAAATCTGATGCTGCTAAAGTATTTTGTCATTTTCATGTTTTAGAAGAAAAACAAATTGGAACGAAATTGAAGGCGGTTCAATCCGATGGAGGATGTGAGTTCCACTTTCTCACTACCTATCTTGCTCAATTTGGTATTTTTCACCGTTTCACCTGTCCATACTCAAGCCAGCAAAATGGTATGGTGGAGCGTAAGCACCGCCATATTGTTGACCTTGGCCTCACACTCCTATAACATTCATCTGTCCCTCTGCATTATTGGACAGATGCCTTTTTCACTGCGGTTTTTCTAATAAACAGACTCCCTTCTAAAACCTTGAACAATTGCTCACCTCATGAGTTTCTCTTTCGGTTGAAGCCTGACTACTCCTTTCTAAGAGTTTTTGGATGTCTCTGTTTTCCTTACCTGCGTTCATATCGTTCTCACAAACTCTCCTTCAGATCAGAACCATGTGTCTTCATTGGCTTCTGTTATGATCATCATGGGTATCGTTGTCTCTCCTCCTCTGGTCGTGTCTATGTTTCTCGCAACGTTGTTTTTCATGAAACAACCTTTCCCTTTGCTGATACCACTGGACTTTTCTATGCTTCTAAAACTACCAAATGTTTAGCTCCTTCGAAACCCTTATTTATTCCTTGTGACCTATTCTTCCATCAGCCCACCTCTGTCGCAACGAGAGTCTCTCACTCTTCTGGACCTCCTGCCCATGTTCACACCTCTGGTGAGTCGAGCTTACCTTCCACCACCCCTGATCCGTCCCCAGAGGTACCTCCCATCCATGCTCTTGGACCTTCGTTACCTTCCTCAGCTCTAGACTTATCTTCTCCTATTGATGTCTACAGGTATATTCCCTCTGGGTCCACCCTTGTTCCTGTTGAATCATCTGGCCCTCCAATATCATCTCACCCTCCTGCCTTATCTGATAAGTCCTTCCCTGCTACTCAACACAATCAACAACCTTCGTCCTCTGCTCCTGCTTCTTCAAAATCCTTTATCAATGTGCACCCGATGCAAACACGATCCAAAAATTCCCTTCAAGGACTAACAATGTCCCTATTGCAACCTGATGAATTCAGTCACACTTAGCCACGCAACATTCATGAAGCTCTTATATCACCATACTGGTCGAAGGCAGTTCAGGAAAAGCTCACCGCACTATTCCTAAACAACATGTGGAGCATTGTATCTCTTCATGCAGGGAGGATTCCCATAGGCTGTAAATGGCTCTTTCACATTAAGGGTAATGCTGAAGGGGACATTGTCAGATATAAGGCTCTTCTTGTGGCCAAAGGTTTCCCCAAAAAACCAGGCTTTGACTTCCAGGAAACATTTAGTCCGGTTATCAAATCGGCAAATGTTCGCACTGTCTTAACCTTGGTTCTAACTCATAAAGGTGCATAAGACAGGTGGATATCAACAATGCCTTCCTTCATGGGGATCTTCAAGAGGAGGTCTACATGGTGCAGCCCCCAGGCTTTGAGATTCAATCGGCTGCATCCCCTACGCTGGTCTGCAAACTTCAAAAAAAGCTCTACGGCCTTAAACATGCTCTTAGGGCATGGTTTGAAAAGATGAAATCATTTCTCCTTAACTCTCATGGTTTCAAAGTGTCAATGTCTAATAGCTGCTTATTTATTAAGTAAGATTCGAATTCCTTTGTGCTTTTATTAGTATATGTCGATGATATTGTCATTACTGGAACCTCTTCCCATATTGTCTCTAACATAGTTGAATCCATTAACATGCAGTTTTAACTCAAGGATCTAGGGAGCCTCAACTACTTTCTAGGCATGGAAGTTGTCTCAGGGGAAGACTTCATTCTGCTCAACCATAAGATGTACATCTTGGATCTGCTTGACAAGGTTGGCATTGCTGATCAAACATGCTTCCCCACACCCATGACAGGTACGTGTATGTCCATATCAGGTATGGGTACATGTGATGAACCTTTTCATGATGAAACACTATACCGAAGCACAATAGGTTCTCTTCAACATGTTTGTCTCACGAGACCCGACATCCATTTTGTCGTGAACAAACTAAGCCAATACATGTAGGACCCCAACACAAGCAACTCTAAAGTTGTCCTTCATATCCTAAGATACCTCAAGGGTACTTTGAATCATGGTCTTCTTTTTAGAACTAACCCTTCTCCTACTACTAATATATCTCTAACATCGTTTTCGGATGCTGACTGGGGGTGATTATGTTGATCGTAGGTCTATTTCAGGACACTATCTCTTGCTCAATGGAAATTCTATCGTATGGACCTCCAAGAAGCAGTATGTTGTGTCCAGATCCAGTGTAGAGGTTGAATTCTGAGATGTTGCAAACACAGTGTGTGAGATAATGTGGGTACAGTTCTTACTTAAAGAAATTGGCCTGTATATACTCACTGCTCTTATCATATGGACTGACAACACAAGTGCGGTTCCTCTATCCGAGAACCCAATCCAGCACTCCAAAATGAAGCATGTGGAGATAGACCTGATCTTTGTTCAGGAAAAAGTCCATTCAGGGGACATTATCGTTAATTTCATTCCAGCTTCTGAACAAACTGCTGATATCCTAACCAAACCATTAACTGAAAAACACTTTATTCCTTGCAGGAATAAATTGGGAGTGTTCTCTCTTGAAGAAGTGGACGATCTCAGGGCCTCGTCCTTCTTCTCAGGTATTGCTAGCTCTATTTAGAGCTTCGGAGTAAGTATATCCTGAACTCTCTGCCTGAGGTACCCTTTATCAATCCCACCATTATATGTAGTTCTTCAGGTATCTGCTGGTTTCTCCATTACCTCTTGGTTTTAGTTGCAGTTTGACACATCACTCTAGGCACCTCTTTCTCATTTATTGGTCTACTCATGCTCATCCTGGTATGCATGTGTTTTAACTAATCTCGTTCTAAATGTCATCTAGGTTCTCGAGTCCTATGTCATTCTTCTTATTTATGATTATTTGGTTTTCGCTTATGTGTATCTGCTCAACCTTACCATTTTAATTATCTGTTAGCTCGAATCTCTTTGGCATAGGGCATGATTTGATTCCAAATACAGGGGATACCGCAAGAAAACGACAAGATACTTATGGTATTCACCCTTGAGGAAGAAAAGATCAAGGTTCAAACCTTGCAATCATGCTAGTAAGATAGGAGCCCAAACGCCTCTATCAGCAAACTAATGCTAAGAAAGGCAGCTGAACGTAATCAGTATGCTCTATCAAAAATGAATGAAAAAAAAAAAATTATGAAATCCATAAGAGTAAAGTTATTTTATTAGTCTGGCTTGAGTTTGATGCATTGGGCGAATATGGAGGATCAGGTATAGGAAAATTTATACATATACTCCTGTTATCTTCTGGTTTTGCAAACTGATGGTTACTCATATGCCTTATCAAGATGTCATGTGTAGATTAATTCTATGATATGGGTGTGTTATATGACTCGTGAGTAGTTAGTGCTGCAACTATCTCCAATTGTGTCATGTAGGTGAAACCGGTATTCTACCCAGAACCTCCTAATGCGTGTGTAGTTAAGACAAGGGGTTCTTCAGTCTGTTGGTCAGGACAATGCCTACGGACTACACTGGTAGGTGTTAGTATCAAGGAAGTAATCAAAATGTCCGGATGGAGTAAGAAAGTCATACAAATACCTCAAGATCAAGATCAAGTATGGGAATGTTAGGATATAAGTGTGTCACACACTTAAGTTTAGGGGTCATATTGCAATTATACATTTCTTGTATCACGGATAGTTTCTATAAGTATGACTACAGTGTGTAGAATATTTCAAGAAATCGGAGTATAATCCTTTTGTCTGTATTCTTCTTTGTCTCTCTTGTTCTTCATGTTCATCGTTTATTCTTCTTCAATCGATCTCTAATCCGAGAATGTTATCAGCATATACTTCATGAGCGACACCTCTTTCTCCTCCGGCGTCAAAGCCGCCCCTAATGACATTCAATGTACCTTTCCTTCCCTTGAAGGTTCACCTTTTCTCCTAGGTGACACTCGACTCTCCCAATGGGAAATCCGACTCCTTTTGCGGCGCACCACGAAGCTCTTCAGGTGGGCTTGCTGGATCCACCTTTCTATATCATTTTTCAGAATAAAGCAACTGTCTGTACTATGGCCTTTACATCGGTGAAAGCGATAGTATTGGCTTGGGTCATTTCTCATTGGAGCTCCATCCTTCTTTAGATCTGGGTACATTGCTAAATCGTTTCTTCCCATCTCCGCTAACATAACAGAGACATCCCTGTTCAACTGGGTGAATGTCTCGTAGACATCTCTGTAGGGGCGCGCCAGGAAGGGTCTACGTTGGTTGTGCGACGCCTTCGCGGGGCAGTGATTGGACTTTTTACCCTCCTGTACTTCCCTCTTCGACTCTTTGGGTAACTTCCTCCCTTCCTTCATTATCTCCAAGTCGACGTATGACTTTACGTGCGTCACTAAATCCTCCACGGTGTTGCCCGGGATGATTCTTAGGCTGTCATACATAACCGAGCCCTACGGGTCGAACGCCCTGACGAATGCGCATATCTTCTCACCTCCCATTCTGACTTGATCAATTCCCACGAACTCCTTCTTGAACCTGGTGTAAAAGTCACCCAGGCACTCGTCATTCCTTTGTTTGATGTTGTCTAACATACCCACATTCTTTAGTACATGCCTTCCTTCCATGTATTGCACGATGAACGTTTTGTTCAAGTATCCCCCAGACCTGACGGGAACCTTGGATAGCCCGAAGAACCAGTGGGATGCGACACGTCCTAGGGTGGAGGGGAAGAGCAAAACAAAATGATTGTCATCATTCTTCCGCCTTAGGAGTGAAGCCTCGTGCCTTTGAATGTGCTCAATGGGGTTTCCTTCACCACGGTGATAGTCGATTCGGAGGGTCTGCACGTGCGAAGGCACGGTGACAGCCAGTATCTCGGGGGCAAACGGGTGCGATACTCTATCGCAAAGACGAGGCATGACTCCGCTCTTATGCTCTTTCACCATTACGGCGACAAGCTCCTCGATTTCCTCCCTGGTCATCAAACCCGAGGGAAGAGCCATTGTAGTCCCTGTTGAGGGTAGCTGGGCTGGCCTGGGCAACAATTGATGAAACTGCGTTGATATGTAGCCTCTTAGACTCGGGTGGGCCTGTCGGGCTGTGCGGAGCCATCTTTCGATGAACTTGTCCAACGCTGCCATGAAGGAAGGCGTCAAAATCACCTTTGGCCTAAGGTTGGGGTCCATTCACCCGCTCGGTTGGATCTGTTGTTTGAGCCATGGGTGGCGCGTGATATGTCAGTAGCTGGAAGGTCTGTCCATCTGGCTATCTTGCAGGAGGAGGGATTCATTTTCCTTAGGAGGAGGGATTCATCTTGCAGTAGCGTGAATGCTCTTCGCTCTACTCTTAGGGGATCCATGGCTGATTTTGCTAAAGTTTCCCACAGACGGCGTCAGATGTTGGATCACGTACTTTGGTGGGACTCGGCTCGCAGCGTTCCGGGTTGGTCCTATCTCTGATCCTATGACCTGCACGGAAGGAAAGTATGGGGTGTTGTCGTTGTTTCCCCTTTGACGATCAAACCAGTCGAATGTTCGTTTTTGGGGGAGAAAATGCAGAGAATAAGGAAGGTGAGAGTATTCAATTCACCATTAAATATGAGAAGAGAGGTGGGTGGGGGTATTTATAACCCTCACCTCCAACCTATTTTCGGCAATCTTGTAATGATCATAACAACTTGTAGCCATGTCGTATATTGTGGTCCAAATTGGTAGACTTCTGAAGGAAATTACAGATATAAAGCAAGGAAAGGTTCGAGAATAATATGATCGAGATGAGAAAGGCAAAGAAAATACTGAGAGAAATAAAGCAATGCCAGCCAAACCAAACCACCCAAAGTGTGGAAATAATGTTGTGAAGCCGAATCAAAGAACTATGGAGAAAGGAAGAGATCTACTGGAAACAGAGATCGAGAGTGAAATGGCTCACAAAGGGGGATCGAAACACCACATTTTTTCACTTGACGACAACCACTCGAAGAATAAGAAACAACATCTCCCGAATAAGGGATGCACATGGAACGTAGTCGACGGGAGAACAAGAGATACACCGAGAAAATTGGAGCCATTTTAATCAGGTATTTGAATCTCATAATATTGAATTCGATGATGTCGTGCTACTGTATGCCGAGACAGATAAGTAAAGAGATTAATGCGGATTTAATGCGGGAAGTGACGGTTGAGGAGGTGAAATCGGATGCTTACCAATTGGGTGATTCTAGTGCGTCGGGGCTCAACAAAATTGGAATGTTGTTGAGACAGATGTCTTCACTCTGGTTCAAGCAGATATCTAGTTTGGGGTTGTCCGAAAGTGCATCATCTATTTTTTAAAGACGACTCATTTTTTCATATAGGGTCCGGTGGATAATGCCTGTCATTTAAAGGAGGTGATAATGACATACTGTAGGAGCTATGGGTAGAAAATAAATAAAGTAAAATCAAGCCTCATATTCAACCAGCGGGCCGATGAAAACACATGCAAGGCCATTGAGGATACGCTCCGCATATCGAGGACGAGAGAATCGGGAAAGTATCTGGGGCTTCTGGCAGTTTGGGGAAAATCCAAGAGAGTTTTTTTGGGATTTTTAAAGACGAGAATTAAGGAAAAACTAAATGGATAGAGAAGCAAGATCCATAAGGAAGCGGGAAAGGAAGTGCTCATTAAGTCGATAATAACAGTTATACCCCCTTATGTTATGAGCACTTTAAGCTCCCTAAAACATGGTGTTCAGAGATCAATGCATTAATAACGATGATCAATGCATTTGGTGGGGTCAAATGGGGGACGATCATAAAATCCATTGGAAGATATGGGAGTTTTTGGCAAGAACAAAGGAAGAGAGTGGTTTAGGCTTTCGTGAACTTGAGACTTTTAATGCTGCTCTACTCACAAAGATGGCAGACAGGGTGAACAGAGAATAAAACTAACTTTGGGTAAGGGTCTTGAACGGACTCTATTATCCAAGGGGTGACTTTTTGTCGGCGAGGGGAGGGGAAGAACCTCATGGGGATGGTCAAGCATTGTCATGGAAAGAGATTGTTCGGTTCGGGAAGGTGTGTGGACAGTCGGAGATGGAACCACAATCCGAGCTGCAGTTGATCCATGGATTTATACAAAAATGCGGTTTATAGTCAAACTGAACCCAACTAGGAAGTAAGGGTTGAGTCACATTTGGACAGAAATAGTGAAACATGGAATGAAAATCTATTATGTTAGTTTGCCACACCAACAGATGTTGAGGACATCATGAAGATCCCAATCCCCCATTACGTAAAACCCGACCGGTTGATATAACCATACACTGATGAGGGGAAGGTGACAACATGAACAGCATACCACAAACTGTGGGACACCGATGAGATGAGGAGGGCTAACATAGGAAATCATGTAGAAAATCGTACAACCATATGGAGTGCGAATATAATTCCGAAGATAAAAACATTTATGTGAAGACTCCTTAAAAACTCTCTAGCGGTCAGGAAGAACTTAACGCGACGTGGTATGGATGTGTGCACGAGCTGTCCAATTTGTGGAATGGAAGAGGATACCGAACACCTAATATTGACATGTAGGTGGACGGAGGCGGTATGGTTAGACTGTCTAGGGCTGACTACATCTCAACACACTCGATGAGAACTAGGAGAGTGGATAAAAGACAGGAGAGACTAACCATGCACATCCCTGGCCATGAAGGAGAGCCGATGCCACACTTAATGACTTGTTGGTATATCTGGAGAACTCGGTAAAAAGCACTGTATGAAGGAACGATGCCAAACCCGAGGGAAGTGGTTGAAGAACCTAGGAGAGCTCACAACGAACTACTGTGTTCAACCACTGCGGCAGCAATGGTACCAGAATAACAGGATGTGGAAGTTTGGAGAAAGCCGGAACAAGGATGTGTCAAGATAAACTGTGATGCTTATTGATTTAGATAAACAATGATGGGTGGTATCGGAATGATAGCGAGAAATGAATATGGATGTCTGATTGTAGGTGCAAACCATAGGGTTGGGGGATGCACAATAGAAGATTTGGAAATTAAGGTAATCCTTCTTGGTATAAGGTTGGCGATAGAAAAATGGTGGAGTAATGTGGCCATTGAAGGGATAAGGTGATGTCTCAATTGAAAGGAAATACCTACCACTGGAGGAATGAAGCCATATGCACAAATATAAAAGCATTAGGGGATAACATTAACTCGTTAAATTGTACGATGGTTAGACGAACAACTAATGAAGGTGCTAACTGGATTGCCAAGCAGTCAAGACTGGGAGTGTGTCTAAACGACTGAGTGTCTATACCCCCACTTCCACTAAGATCTATTTTAATTTGCAATTGTAATAATGCATTTATTAGCAGTAGTTCAGAGTTGACCATGGTCATCTACGGTGTCATCTGGTTAAGTGACGATGCTTGGGTGCTTATTAATGTGCTGATTGGATAGGTACTTTTGGCATGATGTCCTATTAGTCCTTTTTGTCATGCATGTCTATATCAACCTTAAATGCTCGTAAGTAGGTGTGACACTGTTGTATTAGGGGTTGTAGGTACTCAATTGTTCCCCTGTTATGCATTGTACATTGTGCCCTCTTGTCCCCTATAAGTTCTTCTAGTTAATGGTCGAGGCTGAGCTCCGCTTGGTGGCGCACCATTGACGAGGTGTGCGCTCATTCAGGTTAATGCCAATGTGATAACAACGTAGTGCTCCAAGGGAATCAAGGTGGTCTTGATGTTCCAGACGTGGAGCACCTGGTGGCCTAGATGGTGCGGAGTTGGCACCCTTGGTGACCTCAATGATCTCGAAGTTGGCACGCCTGATATAGCTTGAGCGATCGTCTTCATGGACTAAGTTTATCATGTTCAGAGACGTATATGGCGCGCCCACGTCCCTAGATGCAGCTCTACTTACTCCACCGAGTCAGTTCGGTTTTCGGTCACGTCGCCCTAGAGAAGCGGGTTAATACCCAACAAGCTTCAAAGGAATCTACATGGCCAGTACACGTTAAAATTAAAATATATCTTTTAGATTACCTAACCAAATTAGTTTACATGGAATGGATGTATACATGGATGGATGGGTGGGTGGGTAGATGGGTGGGTGGTTGAGTACTGGATTCAACCATTAGGTGAATACTCGATTCAACCATTTCAATTAGTTTTTGTCAGAGACCATGTGTCGATTGTGATTAATGGAAGGGTATAGTGTATTTTTTTTTCATATAGCGCTTGATTGTGTTTATTTGACTCCGGAGGTTGTTCATTATCTCTTATTGATAGTTCTAATAATCGAGAGATGGTAGTCACATTGTGTATCTGTTAACTGTAGTTGATTTGCTTCAATAGATTAAATGAATCCAAGCGGATGGTTTGTCAAAGCAACTAGAACCTAGAGAATTAAATCCTCCGCTATAAGCAGTGCAAATTAATTTTCGGTTGTTTTGGTGGATTGAGATTCCATTATGTTTTGAGCATAAAGTTGTTTCTGGAACTCACTTGTTGAATATGTTTGGTCCTTCATTTATTCCTTGTTATATTATAAATCTTGACGAACATGTTAAATGGTTGTTCCTTGTATCTGCTCCACATATATTACTCTGTTATGCATGATTTTCTAGTTCGGTGTCTCATTTATTCAACTCCTTTATTATTTATTGGTTTGGTCATCTTCGCCTATGGCAGGTGAAACTTCCCACATATCAACAACAATCAAATTGACTTGTGCTTTCTTCCAGACAGATTGGTATTCCACAGCTAAACTATTTAAACTCATGTAATTGCAACCTATTGTTTGTGTGAGTGTGTGTGTGTCAAGAAACTGAGTCAGGAAACCTTTTGTTTCACTTCTTGTGACTGTACTATTGGTATGAGTTTAGATTTCATGTTGCAAAGTAAAATTGAATTCTAGAAGAGGAAAATTCTGCAAAATGTGTAACTTATAGTGAAAGGGAGAAAAAGTTATAGTTGAAAAAAAAAGTAATGAATTGACATAGTCGACAACTTTTAAAAATGGAAAAGATTCAAATGTCCTTTTAAGTTTCACAATTTGTAGAATTTCTGTGATTTAAATTTGCTAGCTAGTGAAGACTTATCCTCTCTTTGGTTTATCTATTTCATATAAGAATACAAAAATGGGGAAAGATAAATTTAATGATGCAGAAATAAACAAAGTCAAGACCAATGATGCAAAAATGGAAAAAAGCTATTACGAGTTTAGATGTGTTTACATTAAGATACACATAGATATTTTATTGGTCATGTACAAAGATAATTTGAAAAATAATATATTATGATTTTTAGTTGTATTGACAATAGAAATAGTTGTATGAATAATAAAACATACACCACAAAAGTTTGTAATTATCAATGAGTAACTTTGGCTATGACATAAAGCTTATGTTTAGCAATGTCATTAACTAACTCTATCAGGTGTTTTTAATGGTGAATAGAAACACATGTTGGCACTAAAAAGATGTATTTGGTGGCAACATATTTTGTTGTTGATGCCATTATATAGTGTCAATTTTGGTCATTGTTAGTATCGACACTTATTGTCACTGAATGTCTTCGACCTATTAGTGGCGACAAACTTTTGGAGGTAAGAAACTGTTAGTAGTGACATCTTGTCGTAAGGATAACCTTTAGTCAGAGGGCCTGCTCGAACAAAACTTTGGTCTCTACTACAAGTTAGCAGGGCCAATGCCCATTTTTGGGTCGATTTTTTACTGACACTAAAGAGGTACATTTGTTTAGTGATATAAAGAAACGACTGTAAAAAAATCAATTTAGCATAATACATGGTCGATTACATTAAAAAATATCTTGGAGGGTCCTCTAGTGAAATGATACAACCAAAATTACTCAATTGGTATTAACGAATGTCGTTATATTCGTGCATCATACATGATCAGTTAGTTTTTAAACATGTAGAATCAAAGAGACAAGACAAATCTATTAACAAGCAATTGGAGCACCAAATACGAATGACAAACATCTTTGATGAACAAAATGAAGGGCATAGAAAGGGATGATGAATAGTTTAACGGTTGATTGACATAAATGAAAAAACATTAACGATTGTTTGACGGAGTTACCAAATAGTTACAAGTTTAAATATAAATGACCATTTAATCACGCGAAAAAAAAAAAGATAAATAACCAACTAGATACATTGGGCAAACATGGGTGACCATTGAGTATATTAACCCTAGTTCTTATGATGTTTATTAGTATCGTATATTTATCACAAAAATTAAATTGATTGTACATATTTTAATAATTGTAACTACTTCGATAGTAACTATTATCTAATGCCAGTGGGATGACGACATAGTGCTCCAAGGGAAGTCGGGTGGTCTTGAAGTTCCAGAGGTGGCGCGCCTGTTGGCCTTGATGGTGGGGAGTTGGCTCGCCTGGTGGCCTGGATGATCCCGAAGTTGGCGCGTCTGGTATGGCTTGGGTCATCGTCTTCATGGACTAATTTTATCACGTCCAGCGACGTATATGGCGCGCCAAAGTCCATGGATGCGGCGCTACTTACTCCGTCGAGTTGGTTTGGTTCTCAGTTCGGTCGCTCGAGAGATGCAGGTTAATACCCAACAAGCTCCAAATGAATTTGCATTGCGAGTTCACGCTAAAATTAAAATATATATTTTAGATTACCTAACCAAATTAGTGTACATGGATGGATGGATGTATACATGGATGGATGGGATGAATGGATGGATGGATGGATGGGTGGATGGATGGATGGGTGGATGAATGGGTGGGTGGATGAATGGGCGGATGGATGAACGGAAGGACGGATGGATGGACGGACGAACGAACGAACGAACTAACAGATAGAGGGAAGGAGGAAGGGATAGACAGATGGACGGACGGACTGATGGACTTTTATTTCCAAATGTATTCTCTAATTGATTTACTTGGGTTGGGTATATCTCCAATGAGTGTTACTCATATGACATTGCTAAGGTCCTGTAGCTCAGTTGGTTAGAGTGTTGGTCTTATGAGCCGAAGGTCGCGAGTTCGAGCCTCTCCGGGAACATTATATTAAATAATCAACTTTCGTATATTCATGAGGATTCTAATTTTAATCATTCATACTTGGAATTTGCAACATGATTAGGGGTGTTAACTTTGCGATAAAAGTATCATTGATTTTATGCGATACTCGGAAACATCAACATGTGTATTAACTTTGTGATCTAAACATTTTTTATAGTTGATCATGTACTACCTCGTAGCTCATCTTAGTGTGACTGAGTTCCTCAATACCGTGAGGAATGTATTTAACTTATCTTGTGAGATGAATATTTGTTTTGTTTTATCTATCTAAATCTTTTATCTAGAGGTTTTCAATCTATAGGATACCCCATCTCCAAGTAACATTTATGGTAACATTTATGGAGCAAGAATTGCGACTGTGATACTAGGGTGAAAACGTTTTCTTTATATATATATATATATAAACAAGAAACTAAACTTAACAAACTTATCAAAGGACAAACCAAAGTCATTTTAACATAAAAAATGTTACATTCTAATTGTACCATTACCAAAAAGTAAAGCAAACCTGACTGGTTTTGCAGACTACAAACTAAACTTCTTTTTTTTTGCATGTTTTATAGGGAAAATATTATTTTCCAATCCTTCTTATCTTCCTCAAAAATTCTCCTCCTTCACCGTTTTACCTCTTCTCCTTTCCATATTCCCCATTCATTCATCATCGTCTCATCGAATCACAATCGTCAATTTAATTCCTAAAGCAATTTCTCGGTTCTATCAACGACAACTCCAAACCTGAAATTTAGAATATACTGATTTAAGTATTATCTCTCTCAAAATTAAAGTAGGAAAATAAAAAATTTACAACATGAATACCATAAACGGCACCAAGTTAGCTTCATTCAGGATGACCATATACTCGGTCAAAGTTAGCTTCAGTCTTTGTTTATCGAAATTAAACAACTTTGTTTGTCTTGTGTTGTGATTTCGGAACTCAAAACTAATAATTGTTTGCAACGTTATAGTCGTAATTCAATTACCTACATACTCTAAATTTTTAGTTATTTTGATAGTAAATTTTATAGATTTCTGAAATTGGGGGATCAGGTCTATCTAGACGCAACATATAGAAATATACAGTTATTTTTTACTATTTCCCTAAAACACAAAAAAGAAATAGAGAGAGAGACACACACACAAAAATTATTACCTTAAAACCCCTAACAACGTTGAGTTTAAACTCCCAAGTATGAGAGACATGTTGCTTAATTTTGGGAAGCATTCTGATTTCAACTTTCAACAACATGTGTTGTCATCCGACAGTCGATACAAAATATTACCTATTCTAATTTTATGAATATTTTTAGAATTGATACTCAAGTTTAGAATTGATATTTAATTCGGAAATCCGTTGGAAATTCGTTAGAAATTGGACGGAGCTAGCTCGTTGCATCTTCGTCCAAAGTTGAAGTAACCCGTTTTGATTTTTTAAAGTTCGGGTAGCTCGTTGGTATTTAACCCTAAATATAATATATTACATAATATTAGACATGGAACCATTAATTTATATATATATATATATATATATATAAAAGACAAATAACACACAAAATTACTTATAATTTGGGTACATAATACTAATATTTTTGATCTATGTGTTAAAATTTATATTGCATGCATAATTATAATTGGGTATATAATGTTAGACTTGGACATGCACCTATTAATTTAGAGAAAAAATATATGTAATACATAAAATTTATTATAATTTAGTCTTAGAAATAAAAATTAATAACAAAATTTGATATGTACACTTACTTGATTTGTAACTTATGTGGTTTTATGAATGAGAATGTTTTGATGATTTTAAAGTGTGGTATATAATATATAGGGTTAATTACTTAAATGGTTACACATGTTTGCCCAATGTGCATAATGGTTACATATGTTTCAGAATGTTACTTGAATGGTGACACATTCTTTCCCAATATGATTACTGGGTTACTCCGTTAGTAAACCGTTAATTAATATTTTTGAATTATCAAATTACTATTATGCCCTTAATTGTTCATCTTTTTTAAATCAGACTAAATCATGGTTAATAATTCATTCCTCCAACTCCTTTCCAGGATGTTTTCCAGCAGTGCGCAAAAGGAGTTCAAATTTCACATTAAAGTAATCATTTTTTCTTGAAATTAAACATTTATGGGCACCAATTGGTCCTTCATATGATTCCAACCATGGATGAAAAACACTAGGAATAAACGAAACATAATTTACAACAATAATATGTGAATTTCTCAAGGAGACCATTGGGTCGGATTTCTCAAGACGGTTGAGAGGGAATCTGTGAGGCTGCGAATGGGTCTTCTTCTTCAATTGATCTGCAAAGGGCTCGTTTTCATCAATTGAAGAACAGCTCGGTACCTACGGCGTAGACAAGAAAGGTCACCCAAATTGAATCCTCAAGCCAAGGAATACTTCCCTTGAAGAATCAACGGTGATCTCGTTCATCCTGCGATTTTGCAGAAGTCTTCTTCGGTTATTTTGGCTACGACACCTTATCGATTTCAGTGGTCGATCTCTTGGTAAATGGTCATGCCCTGAAGAAGCTTCCCGAGTTCCTCATCGTTTCTTACAGCTAGTAACACGTGGCGGGAGGTGATTCTAGTCTTCTTGTTGTCACGCATTGCGTTTCCCGCTAGTTCCAGAACCTTCACGATTATCAGAGACAGTGCAGTAGAAATGTTACTCAACTATGATGAATCCAAAAATCAATAACTGAACTGATTATGTTTCTTATATTTCAAATTGATCAGGATAGTAGTGTGAATGAGGGTAGCCTGCATTCTGCACTTGAGATCGAAAAGGAAGAGTATGGAGATAGGAAGGGATAATTAAGTCAGTTTACCTAATAGAATAGTATTTTAAGAGATACAATAAACGATGAACACTAGAACACCAATTAGTCACATAGAAAAACCAATTAATCACATTTTGAAACATGTGTAACCAATTAAGTAATTAACCCTAATATATATATATATATATATATCAAGTATGAACAAGTATTATATAGACTAAAATACATAATATTATATTTGATGGATAATAAGTATGAACATAAAAATATTTGTAATTAAAAATTAAATGTATTAATTAAGTATAAATATAGACTGGAGTGTATAAACATTTTAGGGTGTATTCGAAATACACAAGCACCCAGCCACAAGCCACAAGTCACAAGTTGCCCAGCCCATCTTTTCTCATCCCATGTCTTCTTAGCCCAGCCGCAGCTCATCTTTTCCTAGCCCAACCGCAGTCCATCCCAGCTGAAGTCCTCCACTCCTCCCCTTAACAAAAATCTCACATCGACCAGCTCCAATCCAAGAGAGTCTTCCATGCATTTATAAATATAGATCTCCTCAAATTTTCAACTCATGTGTTTCTTAGTCTTTTGGCTAAGATCAATTATAGTATTTATTTTATTAGTTTAATATTTGATTTGTGGGGTATAGGCCTACAACATATTAAATTAATATTTTGAGGGATAGATTATTCTTTTTTGTCGTGTGTCGTGTACATGTTTGGGTATTCGAGACACGTTTAAAACTTATCCGTTTAGACACGTTTATTGACACAATATTGTTACTAACACGACACGACCTATTTGCCACCGGAAGAATAAGAAGAGAGAAAGGATGGTAACGTGACATCTGGACACTTCTAATGCTCCTCCTAAGAAACATTTTTTATTCTAATTTTCTCATTTCTCTCCCTCTCTTCTCATTTATGAGTTGTTTTTTTATTTAGATAAGGTAAATTGAAAATAACAAGTTGGGTGATGAGAAACTTGCACCCTAATCCTTACTACAACATAATAATTAGATAAACTTGATTGTCCTCGAATAGACAAAACCCACAGTGTCCTTTAGGATAGCGTTTTTAGTATATGTTGATAGATTTCCATAAGTGACGTAGATTTGACTATGGTTAATCCCCATGGATGATATGATGTCATCAACCTCATTTGCTTCTCGATAGATATGTTGTAACTTCACTCTATCGAACTGCAACATGAGTTCCATAATGATGGGCATTAGTTTAAGATTTGAAGAATTTTCATCAGAGATAAGCTTATGGGCTGACCGGGCATCTGTTTCTAAGTGAATTGATTTGAAACCGAGATATTTTGACAACATTAATCCATCTCTAATGACCCAACATTTCGCTACGAGGCTGTTGGAGAATCCTAGTTTCCTAGATAAGTGACATGTATATGTGTGTGTATTGACATGTATGCTTTGTTTCTTTGGTTGCACGTATTAGATTACCTAGATAGTTAGATCTAGTTTTTGCTTAGCTTAGATAGAAAACCTTTAGGAATGTCGTTAGTAGCCTTTCCGAAGTTTGGATGAGTACGAATTACACCTAGGAAAATGTTCCTGAGTGTGAATCGGTCGGTTAGTCTGCGAGGTTCTCCGGATTTCTTTGAATAATGCTAGGATGATTGTTTTGTGTAAGAGTTGAACACTTTGGTTTAGTGTGATATGTTCGACTCCGGTCTGTTAAGGACTGTTGGTATAGACTGTGTTTCGATTGATAGTAGTGACTTTAGAGCATGCTTAGAAACGAGGAGTGCTTCTCGACATTGCTAGGGTTGTCCTTCGAGTTTAAGTATGTTCTCAAGTCTATCCTATCGGTCTAAGACTTGTCTTTTACATGCAATACAACATTGTTCCTTGTGTCTCCATGATCCAATTAGAATTTCCTTTAGTTAGAGAACTTAAGCCGCCATGAAGAACATCATCGTTTAGTTGGACAAAGGTCTTAGACTTAACGATGAGAACTATAAAATCCTGAGAAAGCATATAAAAATGGTCCTAAATATAAGTTCATTAACCCCATCAAGACGATTATGAAAAGACTCGATTATGTAATAACGAATCAGCAGAAGGCTTTCCATTTGTGTGGGAGGTTAATGATGTTGAGACGTGCGCCATGATGCTCAGTACGGTGGATTATTTTGAGCTTAACACACGGTTAAGGGTTGTGGGATACTTTGCATGCTAGAAATGGTTCTATATGACTGCTCAACAATGCTCACTCAACATTAAGTTTGATTCATACATGATGAATCCTCAGCACTCCGCGAGATAGCATCTGAGGCATATGGCCAACATGATCGTGAAACTCAAGGAGAACGGTCAGTTAGTGACCGATGAGCAGCAAATCCTGGTGATAATCCGCTCTTTGCTTAACTCCTAGAAACACATGAAAATCTAAATAACTAATTCTAAGTCCCTCACTAACTTCGAACACGTTCGAAAGCACATTGAGTTGAAGAGTACAGACCCAAGGTCGCTGGACCTAAGGCTGAGGTGTGTGTGGCGCCAATCTCTGGACCTAAGAAGAGTCGCTGAAGGTGAAGGAGTAATGCACAGCGCGATGGCGCAAATGCAATGAAGGCAAAGTAGACAAATACTGAGGTGAACCTAAGGACTCCTCCCAAAAGAACACCGCGGAAATGTTAGCATAAGGCTGAGAAGCCTAAGTATAGGAAATGCTCCAAGTGTGGCTAATGGGTACACTTTGTGATGGCATGTCCTGAATCGATCCGACCTAAATGTATTGTTGGCTACTTAGTGAACTTTGTGTTTCTAGTACAGATATGTTGATTGAGTCATGTCCTTTGTGGATTTTGGAATCAGGGATCGACAACTCACATAGCCAGGGATCGTGATGTTTTCGTAGAGTGTCATAAAGTCCCGCATGAAATTAGGTGGATTTACATTGACAACAACTTTCATGTTGAAGTCGAAGGGAATAGAACTCGTGAGCTGCGCTTGCGCAGCGGTAGAGTTTTAGTATGAATTCATATCCTCTATGCTCTGCAGATTCGCCGATATGTTAATTCAGTCTTAGGATTAATGCAACTCGGTTTTAGATTATCTTTTCATGAATCTTTCGTCCAATTATTTTTAGATTCAACTTTGTTTGACTTCAGTATTATTTCTGGTGGATTTATTGTTTCGTATTTGGATTCATACAACAATAATAATTTCATATTTTCTTCTACTCGTGGATATGTTTGCAATGTAAATGAAAGACAAGCTAGACTTGACTATAAAGGTTAACATAGAATGTACTGGTTAGCCCAATGGGGATTGGTGCCCAACATTCCGCAAGTGGAGTCATCTACTTGTGTAAGTTGTCTAATAGAAACTTCCACCAGAACGCCTCTTTGGTTACTCACCTAAAGCCGAATTTCCCTTCCAATTAATCCATTTCGACGTATGTCACATTATTAGTTCTAGGGTTCGACACGAAGCGTGAAATTTCATTACATTTACATGTGGTTTTACTTGTTACACAGGAGGGTAAAGGCCCTCCACTTTGATCGTGGAAGAAGTGTACCTTTCAGCGGAATTTAACGGTTTATGTAATGGAAATGGAATCATTCATCAGTTGACGATCTTGTTCACCCCTCAGCAAAATTGATTTGCAGAGAGGCACAATAGAACGCTCCTTAAAATGGTTCGGTCAATATGGCGCAGACTGAATTGCTGATTTCCTTTTGACGGAACACTTTGGAGACTGATGCCTACATCCTGAACTATGTGCCGACGAATACGGTTATCTCCACTCCATATGAGTTTTGGACTGGAATAAGTTCTAGACCTTCACCATATGATGAATCAGTTCGTCGTCCGCCGGATTCACCGCCTGCTGGAGCGAATGGAACTGTTTCCGCTCTGGGTGATCTTGTTGACAGTGGGAGCATTATGGATCTCATTCTAAGTGGGAGTGATTATGGTCATACCCCATTAGTAGTGAGTTGTTAAGTTATGGGCTAGAACATAATTTTTCCTCCCGACAATATGCATTCGAAGATGATGAATAACTAAACACCCTAATATCTGACGATATGGTTATTCTGCCGAAAAACGTTAGAGAAGCTCTCAATGGACCCTTCTAATAAGAATGGATGAAAGTAATGGAAGATGAGATGAACACCTTGTACTAGATTAAATCTATAAGGAAGAACGGTGTTTGGACACCTGTCGACCTTCGAGAGGACACAGAGAAATAGAGCTAAATGAGTTACGAAGAGGAAGCTCAAGGCTGATGAAAAGTTGAGTATCAAAACTTGATTGATTATGACTATTGGAGTGAGTCTAGACGTTGAACTGCACTAGATAAACGTTAAGACCGTCTTCCTCAATGGTGAGTTAGAATAAGAAATCTATATGAAGCGGTCAGTATGCTTTGTGCAGAAAGGCCATGAGCACTTAGTGTACAAACTTCACAAATTGATCTATGGTCTAAAGCAGTTCTCTAGGCAGTGGTACTACAAACTTCATGATTTAGTCGTGGAAAATGTATTTCTCTTGATGGATAAGAATCATTGCGTGTACACAAAAAGGGTCTGGACAGACCTTTGTGTTTGACTATATATGTTGATGACATACACATAGCCATAAATAGCTTGGAGTTCCTCACACATGTAAATGTCTGATTGTCTTCTCTGTTTAGATTGAAGAACATGGGTCAGGCGGCGCACATCCTTGAGATTTAGATCTCGAGAGATCGCCATAGGAGGCAGCTATGGCTTTCACAGGAAAACTACACAAACAAAGTGTTGGAAATGTTCAACATGAGTAACTGCGAACCAATTGAAATCCAGTTTACGTTGGTCAACCTCTCAAAATGGATATATGGACCAGATGAATAAATTATGTAGTTAATGTTAGAGGATATATACATTTGTATTATAGTTTAGGATGTGATGTGTAGATTGATAGAAGTATGTGGGCTGTTTTGTAATTGCATAGAATTACAACCGTCAACGCTTCCTATATAAGGAAGGATGTACCGAACGTTTCAGATTCAAGAATGAAATTAGCGTCTTCTTCAATCTTCTCAATTCAGTAAATTCCTTTCTTCTCAAGATCCTTTCAGTTAAGTGCAGTCGGAAGCCTGATGTGTGCAATAGTGTGTACTCGGACTGATATTTGTCAAGCATTCGGCATGGTATGTCGGTACAAAGCTGAACTCGGATTAAAGAAATGGCAGGTAGTAAATACGATCATGTGATATCTTAAGGGCATCGTCATGCTCTCTGCTAGAGACTTGATAGAGATCCGAGAATCTCTAAATGACTGGGTATAACAATGTGCACTATGGTGGTGACTTTGATGAGAGAAAACCCACCTCAGATATTATGCTATTCTCTCTGATGGCGCCATATCGTGGATGAGCAAGAAGCAGACGCGCAATGTGTAGATCGTCATTGATGCCAAATTTGTGGGTCTTGTGTGGACCACTCAGTAGGTTATATGGTTGAAGAGACTTCCCGATTGATTGCTGAGTCATTGAAGTCGCTATCTCAGTGACAAAGAAACCCAAGTATCATTACAGGTCATAGCAAGTAGATATTAAGCGAAACTATGTTAGAGACGTGGTTAGACACAAGGTGATGAGTTTGAAGTACTTGTCTACGGATGAGATGGTCGTGGACCGTCTCTCCAAACTTGAAGAATGAGTCTTTAGTGAGGCATGTGTAGTCTCTAGGACTGTGTAGACTTAGTTAATGTACTTCATTCATTTTATTTCCCATACAATGTTCTTTAACTTATATTATATTTGAGTATGCATGTTTTCACAGTTTGAGTGTTTTGTGTGGTCTTACTGTGATTGTTTATTGAAATATGTCAAAGTAGATTATATCACCCTCCCACACGGGTGATAGCTTCTATGCCTGTGTGGCTGGGTGAGGTTGGTGATAGTTCCTAGTTCTGAAAGTCTGTTGGGATGGTAGGAAAGGGCTTTGTGTCACGAACTATCCGATTGTGGTCTGTCAATCCATTCACGGGTCATATGGGGGTCTTTGTGACTGTTGGTTCGGGTACTTTGTGTGCATGATTTTCATTTGTACAGCATTAGGACATATGCTTTGGGGGAGAGTAGATATGCTGTAGCGCGCGTTCCATACCGCGGCGTACCCAAAACGACCATGGATATGACCCAAGATGTGATCTTAACTCAGAGTAGTGTGAGACCCAGATCTCTTTGCGTAATATTCGCGTGCGTACCCTCATTACTCTGACCAGAGACTTAAGGTTCGGTTCAATGTTTGCTATCGTAGTCCGTGCTCGATTGGTGAGCTCACAAGTACATTGGACCCGGTTCTAGAAAGCGAGTTGGATTGTGCTGATGGTTTTGTGGGAAAAGGATGGTCGTTATGGGATCTTCTTGATATTGTGTCCACTAGGTGGCCACTACCGCGGAGTCGGCTGCGGTTGTGGATGCAATACATATATAGGTCTGAAAGATCCTTGTGCGGTCATACCTGGAGAAAGATTACATGACTAAGGGTGCAGGGCACATTTCCACTGCTAGTGTAAGATCCGCGGGTCGCTACAACTCCTAACAGATGCGCAACACCATGCTCGTTGTGTCTGCCGGTCGCACGGCTACTACCTCGTATGTGACTTTACTACATAAGGGGATTTCGTTCTCCTGGTGCTCGCTTAATGAATGAGCGCCCCCCCCCCCCCTCCCACCTTGTGCAAGTGGGAGATGTTAGTTTTGGGGGATTAGGTCGTCCATTAGTTGGAGTCCATTCTAATAAGCCCAGTATTTAGATAATGGCCCAAACCATTCCTTTTATGTATATGGATGCTCAGGGTTGGAAAACCTAAGAATAATGACGATGTTAATGATACCCTGCCACACTACAGTTTAGACTGAGGTAAGTAGCTGTGGAAATCTAGGTCACTGCCCGTTAAACCGTGGTGTGACCTCCCGTCCGGCAGACCGTGATCCCAACCTCAGGCAGATCCGCTTCTGCTTCTGCTAAATCGATCGTCAAGAAGGTAACTTAAATATGTATTTAATGTTGTGGCTTAAACGATTCCATGTTTTGTAGATATTCCAACATGAAAGATACATAACCATTTAATCCCGCGAAAAAAGATGTATAACCAAATAATCACATTGGACAAACTTGTGAGACCATTGAGTATATTAACCTAAACGGTTATTTAGTGACAGGCCAAGAAATGAAAATAGTGGTTAATATAGAGATATATTCTTGCAGTGACACCAAATCTTAATTAAATTGAGACCACTACGATTATGGTATTGGCGTAATTTTTGAGTCATTAAGATTTAAAATTAGTTTCTACAAGAAACCCATTATAAAAATTATTCTTTTGTAGAATTTCATTTTAAAAGTTTTTTTAAATAAGGATAAGTAAAATTAATTTCACTAATAATCTTATTTTAGTAATGATCATTTAAAATAAATATTTAGATTTTATGTTAAAATAATAAATATTATATACATATATATATATATATATATATATATATATATGCATATTTATCTTTCATGTCGTGCTTTTTATAGGTAAATCTTACCCTATGATGTTTAAGTGAGAATCATTTAGTCTAAGTGTTTGAGTGTTCTTGTATGTGTGAGTTGTCTTCGAGTCTATAATATTCCTATATTAATGAAAGTTTGAGTTTGTATCTTCTCTCTTTCACGATCAAGGAACCAGAGCCAGAGTCTCATCACCCATATGGTGTCAGAGCTATAAAAAGGTACTATGTCTAGCTAAATTTCTCATTCTATGGATGTTACTTAAAAGTTATTAGTATTGTTCTTAAATTGATCAATCATCAATCTGTGTTTTTCGTATTTATGTTTTATCTCCCTGATATTTTTGTTCTCTCCATATAAAGATTTTCACGGGTAGTCGTAAGTCTGGATAACTCAAAACATTTGAATCTAAACTACATTAGCACAAGAGTTTAGTAAGACCTCTGATGGCATAGTAAGACCTTATAAAGCATGACTATGCAAATGTGGTAAAGATGAAAGATCTGAAGGATTAAACTGTACGGTCGGAACCCGGAGTACTTGTGAAAGGAATGTATGAACTATTCTTAAAAATTCTTACTATGGTGAAACATTTGATAGCAGTAAGAGACTAGAACATGATAGGATGAATGCAGAACGATTTGAAAAATCAATCCAAGAATGGTATGAAAACTCAAGAGTAGCAGACCTAGAGTATCTAGACCTTGAAACTCCATACCCTAGTAAAAGAGTATCTATATACGGTCTTACAATTAACTGTTTTTACCCAGTTCAAGCCCAGCATTCCATTCACTCAGGAAATACCCAGTTAAATCTATTGTGTAATTGTATTTTGGGAATTCACAATAACCAAAATTATCACTACGATAGGTTAGGCTTGTTTAGCAAAACTACCTTAAGACACTTCCATCTTTTACACCAAAGCTTAAGCAATCAGGAGCAGAATCTTGAGCATCTGACGAAGGAAGTAAGGACATTACAACAGGGGCAGGAGAATATTTCAAAAGAGAAATGGGATCATAAACCCTTGACCAGGAAGGAAGTACTACGGCTGGTGGAAGAAATTTCACAACAACCCAAGCGTGTGGAAACTGAAGCCTTGAAGCTTACGGAAGAACTCCAATTACAACTTGTAAAGGTTGAAAGCCTTTTGCAAGAGGTAAAGGGGTACTTAGTTTCATGAGCTCACTTGATCAATCAGTAAGTTCAAGTGAGTATATTGAAACCCTGCGAACACTTGATCCATTCAACCCGCCAGCAGCCGGATTTGCAAAAACAGAGGGTCTCTCAGCTGTCCGAGGCAATTCAATACTCATCAAGCAAAATAATTTCCTCATCTATCAAACACTTAAGTAAACCGAATTGGTTAAGGACATTGAGGAAGATTTGAAGGAAATCCGAGAACGTCTCAGGAGAATAGAAAACCGCAAAGAAACAACCGTCGAATTTGCGGAACAAATATAGCAGTTGTCAAATTCCTTATCCAAAATCAATATTGAGAAAAAGACAACTCCTTTCTACGTCTTTAAGGATCCTCATAAAATCCTTAAGGAATAAAGAAAGGAAGCAGGCTTGAAATGAGCTGAACCGAGACACTACAACACACCCTGCCTGTGCGGGAGGCACATCAGGAGACACGGGTGCCTACACAGGAATACCAGATCCACTCATACCGAGCAGCAAGCAAGGCCTAGTAAGAGATACAACAAAGAACAAATAGTTTCCTTCGACCACAAACCTTTAGAAGGAGCCTAGAAAGTCAGCTAAGCCCAGAAGAACAGTTGCGTCATTCCCAAAGAAGGCGAGCAAACTTAGTACTAGCAGAAACGATCTACGAATTGGGGAGTAGGACACCTGAACACCGGGTATACCAACATTACTTGGATGAAAGGATATTGGTAACTTGTGAAAGGCAGTAGTTGAATATGGGATTTATTAATCGAAAATCCTATAACCAACTACGACAAGCAAACATGGAGCATATACACTTTGGACTTATTATGATAAGAATGTATGCATTGCATCGATGAGGGGCTGGCACGAATGTTCTGGTAGTATTGCGGGACACCATATGACTAGATGGCCGGTGAATCATTGGGACAATGGAGGTACATATGACAAGAGAAAAACAACTGGTGTACATCACACCAGACATGATGATGAGCATACATCATTTCTACCGTCATGTAGAAATGTCAATACAAGTACGATGATATGAGGGATACCAGGGAGAGTCAAATCTCCTAATAACAAGGTCCATGGTGGGAAGGCTAACAAATACGAGTTTCACAGGATTCAGATACAATGTCAAATTGTCAATAATGTAGCTGAATATGTAGCCTCGAATTGAATTCAAGCAGTAGCAGGACAAGAAAGAACTGCACAACACCTACAGGGTCAAAGATGGATCTTACAACAGCCTGCACGATGGAGTCAAACTCAAGTACCAGAACAGGCGAATGTGCAAACCAGCGTGGATGGATCCATATCCATTAGGTTTGCAGCATACAATGCGGCACCAGAAGAAGTAAGGCACATAGCTGTTGATGGAAATAATGATGAAACATTGTCGGAAGAGGAAGAATTGGCGCATGCTATATGGGGAAATAACCTCTATTAGGGAGAAGAGGTTGAATGGCATGAAGAAGAGGTAGCATATCCACAACCAGAGTTAGGAAGGTAATGGTATGATACCAACAGGTATTTAGAAAATATGGCCTTACAGGAGAATCAAGATAGTTTCGAGGAACAATATCCTCACTATCCGGAGCAAGATTATGATCCTAATGATGGATGGGCACCCCTTGAAGAGGATGGAGGACTGTATCAATATATGGTACAGTATACAACTCCCTCTCATTCAACAATACCATTGTCTGAAATAACTTGCACGGGATGGGATGACAATGAAGGAGCTAGTACAAGTCATCAGGTACATCAGTTCGTCTACAACTCTGATGATGAATCGGATGAAGATGAGTCAATTTGGGACAAAACACCTCAATTATCTGATCATGAGATGGAATCGACACAGGAGCAAGGAGGTAGTGATAGTGACTCGGAAAGCTTAGCTTCATATCATTCATCTGATGAAGATACCTGGGATCTTGATGATGATACAGTAGAATACTATCATGCAAATTATCATACTGATACAACACATGATTCCTATCGAGAGGAAACATCACTATTAAGGGAAAATTCAGAAAATCCGCTTAGTGAATCAATGGAAGAAGTTTCATTAGTGCGGGGCCATTCCCTTAATGAAAAATCCTTGGAAACGATTATTCAAGTTTCTGATCCAGAATTTTCATTAGTGCGGGGTCATTCCCCTGATGAAAAGCTTGCAAAAATTATTATCCAACAAGTTTTCGATCCAGAACCAATACTTACCTCTCCAGATAGTTGGGTACCTTTCTGGTACACCACGGAAGGTGGTAGGATTAGGCGAAACCCAAATTTCATTACCTCGGCAACCACAGTATTCAGTGAAGCAGTAAGGGCCTTCAAAAGTGATGGGTATGAACTCAAAGCATTTAATGAAGATGGATATGTGCTCAAGAAAGAAGAGGAAGACTTGACAGACTATCCAACACTAAAAGAGTTGTCAATAAAGGCAAAAAGAAAGACACAGAAGTATAAGGAAGAGGAGATATACAGTAGCACAACTACTTCTGCCTCACCTTATAGGCCCCCGACGGAACCACTTATGGGGGAAGTAACGTATCCTCCTACTAACCCTAGAATAGAAATTGGGAAAAGCATAGGAATTTGATGGGAGCAACTCAGAACCAGGGTTGCAGCATACAGCCTAATATGTGGAACCTGCCAACAGCAGGACAGACGCAAGGAGTGTTGCTAGTACTACCAGATGATATTGAGTTGTATACTGATGTCATTTCACGATGGGAATCTATAACCACTAACCTAATAGATGATCCCAGCAAGACGTGGCCCTCAAACAGGATAAAAATGCAATACATTAATAACCTGTTAGGGGAATACGAGAAGAAAATCTACATGCAATGGAAGGGAGCGTATCCAAATGATTATGCAGCTGTTGAAGAAATTGCTGAAGATACCCAGAATGTTCTCTCCCAGATAAGGAGAATTTTTATACTGGAAGACCCCTACTAAGGGAGTACAGAATAACAAAACAGGGCATACAATGATCTGGAAAGACTCTGGTGTGATGATGTAAAATACATTTTCCAGTACCTAAATGATTTCAAGAAGTTGGCAAGCAAGTTTGGAAAGGCGTATTTTCCAGACGTATTAGAGAAGTTGTTTAGGAAAATGCCACCATTACTTGGAAAAGAACTAGAAGATGCATGGAATGCCAAATATCCAGGGACAGTAAGCGCAATGATACCGAGTGTATATTTTACGTACCAATACCTAGCAGAAGCCTGTAAGAAAGCTGCCTTACAAGGAAGCATGAACGATCTTTCTTTCTATAGTAAGGTCCCAATTCCAGGATACTACAACACTGGAAGAAAGTACGGGTTGAGAAAAGCCCGGAACTACAAAGGGAAACCTCACGATTCGCATGTGGGGGTCTTCAAAAGAAATCATGCGAACCGAGTACGGAAGAGTAAATGCTTGATCTGCGGAGAAAAGGGGCATTTTGCACGAGAATGCAAACGGAAAAATAGTAATATTGCAAGAGCATCCGTGGTATAAGATTTGGATCTACCAGCAGATTTTGGCGTGGTATCAGTGGACCTAAATGAAAAAGACTCAGATGCCATCTGCAGTTTTTCAGAAGGAGAAGGGATGAGCTCTACAGACTTCATATCAAGTGTCCTAACACGAGATAGGCTCCTGGATCAATTGGGCTTTATCCTAACAAAAGGAGAAGATTTGGACTGGAGAAAAGCAGTCATCCTTCAAAAAGAAAAAGAGGAATGCAGTCATGAACTGCAAATGAATATAGAAGTAAGCAAGGAACAGGAGGCCTATAATATTTGCGGGTACCGAACATTTAAGAAAATGAGGAGTCATTGTCCAAAATGTGTAGTGACGGCCAGCCCAGTATGTTCTATATTTTACTTGAATTTTAAAGTAAAACCAGAAGCAGCAAGATCTTTGGAGTATAACAATAAAGATACTCTGATAAGGGAGTTGCTAGCCTACTGTGCATACCTAGTTGAGGTAAATGAAAGGTTAACTAAGGAAGCTGAAGAGCATTTAACCGCATCACTTAGGCAAAACTTGAAGGACCTTGGAAAAGGAAAGGAAAAAGAAAGTGTTGAACACACTTATCATCTGGGAGAAGAGAAAAAGGAAGGGAAACAGGTAACTAGCACACTGTACAACATGACAGTCACCCTGATTATCCCTGGAGTTAAGCCATTTACAGCCAAAGCAATACTAGATTCTGGAGCAATAACATGTTGCATTGATCAAAAGGTGGTCTGTGAAGGAGCTCTAGAGTTAAGCCCTAACCCAATTGTTTTGTCGGGCATTAACTCTAGACAAATAGCAAGGCATAAATTGAAGCAAAGGTAGATGGAAATAGGTGAAAATAGGTTTAGAATACCTTTCACCTATAGCTTCAGTATGGGCATGAAGGAAGATATTGAAATACTCATAGGATGCAACTTCATCAGAGCTATGTATGGAGGGTTGCGAATAGAAGGTGACAAAATTAACTTGTATAAAAACCCGACTTCAATTCACACGAAGCAGGCAACCTTGCAATCCAACATGGACATAGAATAATTGGAGATGGAAGAAAATGAATATATAGCCTTCCAAGAAATGGCATTATTCAACATAGGAAACACAAGCCCAACATTCAAAAGACGTTTTCAAGCATTGTTGGAAAAGCTAGAAGAACAAGGCTATATTGGAGAACACCCTCTAAAGAATTGGTTGAAGAATCAAGTCCAGTGTAAGCTGGACATCATCAATCCTGACATAACCATTCAGGATAAACCATTAAATCATGTTACCCCAAAACTGAAGGAGCAATTTAAGAGGCATATTGATGCCCTCTTAAAAAAAGGGGTATTACGACCAAGCAAAAGTAAACATAAGACAATGTTTATGATTGTCTACTCAGGATCTTCTATTGATCCAGACACTGGAAAAGAGATAAAAGGAAAGGATGGAATGGTGTTCAATTACAGAACACTAAGCGATAACACATACAAAGATCAATACTCCTTCCTAGGAATAAACACCATTATGCAAAAGGTGGGAAGATCAAAAACATATTCGAAGTTTGATCTAAAGAGTGGATTCCATCAGGTGGTGATGCATGAACAGTCTATCCAATGGACTGCATTCCTTACCAGAAGAGTCATATGAATGGAAGGTAATGCCTTTTGGATTGAAAAATGCTCCTGCACTTTTTCAAAGAAAAATGGATAACTGTTTTCGAGATCATACTGATTACATAGCAGTATACATTGATGATATATTGGTATTCTCGGAAAATGAAGAGGAGCATGCAAAGCATTTAGACCAAATGCTAGCAGTCTGCAAAAAGGAAGGCTTGGTGTTATCTGCAAATAAAATGAAGATTGCAATAGAAGAAATAGAATTCCTTGGAGCCATAATTGGAAGGTAAAAAATAAATCTCCAACCACATGTCATCAAGAAGATAGCCGAATTTTATGATAAAATCTTGATGGAAAAGAAAGTATTACGATCATGGCTAAGCATTCTTAATTATGCTTGATCGAATGTTCCCAAATTAGGAATTCTTTTGGGGCTTCTCTATGAGAAAACAAGCCCGCATGGTGATAAAAGGATGAAAGCCTCAGACTGGGACATAGTCAGACAAATAAAGAAGAAGATACAAGAACTCCTAGACATGGAGTTACCACCAAAGAATGCTCATATGGTGATTGAAACAAATGGTTGTATTGAAGGGTGGGGCGCAGTTTGTAAGTGGAAACCAACAAAGTCAGACCCACAAAGTACTGAGAAGGTCTGCGCTAATGCAAGTGGAAAATTTTCGGTGATAAAATCCACTATAGACGCAGAAATTTATGCTTCGATGGAAGGGCTTAAGACATTCAAAATTTATTATCTCGATAAGGAGCCAATAACATTAAGAACTGACTGTCAAGCTATAGTAAGTTTTTATAATAAAAGTTCACAACATAAACCATCAAGGGTGAGATGGTTAAGCTTTGTGGACTTTATAACTGGCTCAGGAGTTGAAGTACAAATCGAGCATATTGAAGGAAAGCAAAATGCCCTGGCAGACACATTATCAAGATTAACATGTTTTGTATTGACTACAGGATGGAACCAGGATCCAGTGGAAGAAAAAGACTTAAAGAATACGGTGGAGCAGTTGGAGAAAGCTATAAAAGAGCTAAGCTATGGAAGGACTATGAATAAGCATGTATTCGAGAAAGAAGTACTCTTGCACAATATACTCAGGACTGTACTTCCGGGCATTGCAAAGCGACAACATTTCAAAGTCCTCACTGAAAACTTGCTCAGAAGTCTAATCAACCAGAATGATGAAGGAGAGGAAAGAGTCAAGCTCATCCAACTATATAAGGAACATGTCAAGAGGGTAAGGAGAGAAATGTCTCTCCTACTGTCTATGAGGTACATAAACCTCTCAAAGATAGGAGCCCAAGCAACAAAGGACAATTGGGTTGGGGAGATGTTGGGCCATGAAACCAGCAAAGTCTAGGAGTTGGAGAAATCGGTAGACTATTTTACAAATATACCCTTTATATAAGGGACTGCCGTAAAAGACTAATATGTAGAATCTTGTCGGTAAGGAGATAAGCTTTTAGATAAGGTAGAATCTTAAATAAACGGTGTATTATTAAAGTGATTTATCAAAGCACTTTAATAATTTGGAGCGTGGTGAGCCTGTAAAGGGAGGATAAGAATGATGACGATGGGGCCCAGAGTGTACCCGATCAATCTTATCTCTTCCCTAGCTTCATTATAAATAGAGTGTCTATAAGAAAGGATACTCGCGGTTGAAAAACAACAAGTGAGATCCTAAAATTATAACAAGTTTCTTTTAACAATCTTTTTCCATTTTCAATTTACCTCTTTTAATTCATCTGTGTTAAGCATATAGTTGTCATTTTTAAATGAAATCTCATGTGATATATATTCAAATTCTCAACATGCATTATACGGATTTAATAATTTCATAATATTTCATAGTATTTTGTTTTTCCAAAATTCATTTTTGGTAGGAAATTTATAAAATTATGAAATTATATAGTAGTATATTTGATGAAAAGGTTATGTGTGCGCTCATATTAACATTTTTTATTAAAAAATAAATTTAAGAATAAACTAATGATATACTCCGTTTCATATGAATTGTATGAAAATAATATCTACATGTTATCATCGCGTATCTAATTACAATCTTACGAAAAATCACCTCAGTCAGTAATGAACATGATAGTAACACATTATATAGTGAGTGGACAAAGTAAATTGTTACTTATACAATGATTTATATGTTTCATTATTATAAATATAATACATATAGAAATATAAGATAAGAAAAAAAACGGATATCTAATTAGAGAAGTTATGTAAAGAGTTGACGTATTTTTTATTAACTTTAACTAGTTAATGAAGTTCGAGTTATAACTTATAAGTTAGAATTCCCGAATTGTAAATTCTGATATTGTAATCATTTTATGTGAAATTACTGCCCCAACAATTTCATATTATTTGAATGGCATCCCATGATGTCAACTTGATGTTGCTTTACAGAAAAGATGGAAAAAATTGATGTTGGAGTGCAAGAGATGCAATAAACAGCCAAGTCGGTTTCTTTTTTGTTGTCGAATAGAATGTCTGTCCTGATGATTCATGATCCATGTGCTCTGTGACCAATGTGTAGGGTGAGAAAAAACAGGCAGGTGGACTGAAAAAAAAAACGTTAGGAATAGTATGTTTTGAATTTAAGATCAAGTTAAAACGAACATTATTTTTATCTAAATTCGGGCTTGAGATCAGGATTTTGTATCCAAAATACCAAAAACGGTATGGCCCGAGTATATGTTGGAATCAATATTTATTGTATTTTTTAATTAGTTTATTATGTATGTAGGGTTATATTTGGAATTAAAACTTTTTTATATTAGCTATTTGATACAATCTTTGTATTTTATTTTGTATTGGATACCATGTATAATATTTGTATTGTGTTTTGGATGTATAAGTTATGGATATTTTTTTGAGTAAAAGTCGGTCTAAGACCGAGATCAACCTGAGTCAAGCAAGACCGACTCGGGAATCTTTTTTAAGAGAATCTCATGTTCGGTCTCGATCCTCCAAGCATGAATTTCAAAATTTCAGACTCGAACGTTTTTGAAAAAAAAAAAAATATGCCTGTCCTGTACACACCCTTGCATATGTGTATGTTGTTAATATATCTGATATCATCATGGGCCTATGATCCCTACTACTGTAAGGATGGCCACATACCACCTCAAGGAAAGAGAATTTTATGTCATTTTCTCTCCTCATACCAACCGGTGAGTGAGAGTGTGCGCTTTGAAAGACTTGTTTGAAACCTGATGAGTAATGGGCTTTCAAGTAAGTGTGCAGTCTCAACAATTTATCTGTTGCTATCTAATGAGTGAGAGTGTGCGCTTTGAACGACTTGTTTGAAGCATGCTGAGTAGCGGGCTTTCAAGTAAGTCTGCAGTGTCAGCCATTTACCTACTGCTATTATGGTCGAAAATGGTGCGGTGAAAAATTAAAAATTGTGGTTATGGTCGTTATTTTTTTATATGGTTAAGCGTACCATTATGGTAGTGATGAATTTTCTACCCGTGATAATTATGGTTATGTATATAAATACTAATAACAGAAGTAAGATTTTCACTTTTAAATTTCACGAATTCAGAATTTCAAGTCGAACTGTAATTGAATGATGTTAATGTTAATTTTAATTGTGCTAACATTGAGTGATGTTAAGCTTGAATATTTTGTTATTTACGACACAACTTTATGTATTTGTTAATATAATATTCATGGTGCTTCATTACATTACACATGTGGTAATAAATATGAGTATATTGTTAAAATCGTGGCTCATAACCACGGTTATGGATATGATTATGGTATTGAAAATATTATTTGTAATGGTTACGGTTATGGTATTCAATTTAAAAATATGGTATGGTTATGGTATTTGTCATACTCGCATCATACCCTAATCATTCTCAGCTTTAACTGTTATTGGTATTCATACAAATATATCTCTCAATGATAAACTCGATTGAACCTTAATGAATAGTAAAATCTGATTTAAATTCAAATTATAACTTATTCGATTGAGACTCAAATATAATATATAGAAAAAAATATTTTAATTGTGATATTTTTAAAATTGTTATGTTATTTTTGTAATGTTCAAAATATATTTTGTTAAGTTTAAATAAATAAAAATAACGAAATCGGAAAACTAAACATTTGATTAAATATTAAAATATAAAATTTTCAATAACAAAACATAGAGAAGAATTTTTGGGCAAATATTAGTGGGTAGGGCTGGGCATAAAAAATCGATTCGGCTGAACCGAACCGAACTTTTTGTGAACTGTACACGATTCACAAACTAAACAGTTTTTTTGCAAAAAAATGGAGCGGTTCAGAAGAGGTATAAAAAATCGGTTCTCAAACGGTAAACCGTATCACTTCTTGTATCAGATGTAATATAATATTATATTTAATTTAATAAAACATCTACTCTAACCAGACTGGACGGTTGGACCAGCTGGTTCTTCTTCCTTCGTCAGTTGGTTGGACTTCCCAATTCATCTTCTTCTTCCTTCTTCTTCATTCGTCAGTTGGTTGGAGAGTCTCTAGTCTCCATCTTCTTCATCTCTGGTCTGGATGGCTTCGGCAGTTCCCTTTGGCAATCAGCTTCGGCTCTCCATTATAAGAACCACACGTGACTCAGCCTTTCCGCTTCTCTCATCTGGCTCTCCATCTTCTTCGTATTTGGGTTGACTTCGACACTTTCCTTCGCCAATCGGCTTCGACTCTCAATCGGAAGACCCACATGCGACCCAGCTTCTCCACATCTCTCGTATGGCTCTCCTTCTTCTCCATCTTCTTCATCTCTGGCCTGGTTCTTCCCTTCGGAAGTCGGCTCTCCATCTTCGTGACGACGACTGGTTCCATCTCCGTGCGCGTGTGGTAGATCCACGAGCCCTCTCCAATTTCAGGAAGTGGAAAAGAGAGACGCGTGGTGGAGAGGTTGGGCCGTCAAAAACTGCATAATTAATGTTTTTTTTATTGTTAATAAAATGGTTCCGCTGAACCGGTTCTAAACCCGGTTTTTGAACCGGTTCATCTAAGGTTCTGTAAATCGGCTAAAATATGGAGCGGTAAACAGTGTCTCTTTAAAATGTGGTAAATGTACGGTTCTAAACCGGTTTGGCTCTGAATCGGTTCATGCCCAGCCCTATTAGTGGGTAAAGTCATATTTTACATATGCAATGCAACCTCAGCAACACTATCACATACACACGGCTAGAACATGTAAAAACTTGATTCATTATAGAAGGATCCAACAAAAATAATAATTAACTTGGCCTCATTAAAATTTTAAAGTCAATATATTAGGTTTTAATAATACATATATTAATTCCACAACTCTCATCATCATCATCAATTTTTTAATAATAGAAAACACTATTTACAAATCAATATTACTTTTTATAAACCATTTGTTTTATAAAATACCCAAAATTTCTTATTTTATTTTATTTTCAATATTTGCTCTTCTCCAGCCTCATTCTTCCATCGCCCTCTTCCGTTGCTCATCGCCATTCCCTCTCTTCCTATCCTCCATTCCCTTCCCCCTCTCACTCTGACCCTAACTGTGTCCCCCCCTTCCTTATCCTTCTCTATTTTTCCCTCTTTCCCAGAAAATTCTTTATACATTATAATACTTAGTTTGTTACAACGTTGAGTTAAAATTATATTCAATGTGTATACTTTTTCCTTCAAATGTATTTATCAATTACCATATAAATGATCAAAGTTTATCATGAGGTTGGTTCAGTGTAAACGCAAAGTGAAAAGAAAGGGATGAATAGGCGGAATTTTCCCAAAAACATACCAAATTTAATAACTAAATACCAAAATGCTATCATGTTGCCAACGTAAACGAATCTATACCAACTCGCGACTCTCATTCGCGGGTGGGGGTTTTTTCGTCATTTATTTTCACCCGCGACCGGGAGTCGCGGGTGGGTTTGGTAAAAATAATATATTGACTTAGAATTTTGAGAATACTCCACCTAGTGCTTCGCAATATAAATATATACATACATTTTCTATTTGACCTAGAATTGTGAGAATAAAAAAATGAAAAGAAACATATACTGCAATTTCGAGACTTTTGAGAATAAATAAATTAGACTTTTGAGAAGTTTGTAAAAAAACAATTTGAGAGACTCCCTGTCGCGGGTGAAAATAACTGACGAAATAAAAACTCACCCGTGACTGGTAGTCGCCAGTGAAACTTACGGTAACGTTAAAATTTCCACCTGCGAGTGGGAGTCGCGGGTGGCGTTTCCACCCGCAAGTGGGAGTCGTGGGTGACTTTTCCACCCGCAAATAGGAGTCGCGGGTTGGTATAGATTCGTCTATGTTGTCAAAATGAGGACATTTTGATATTTAATTATTAAATTTGGTATACTTTGGTGAAAAATTCGAATAGACGGGGACGGGGCACGTAGGAAGGAGGTGCAGGGAGAAGGGGGCACAGGAGGGTCAATGGAAGGAGGGAGGAGTGAAGGAGAGGGGAAACGGAGGGAGGAGGGGTGTGGAGGAAGGAATGAGAGGGAGGTATCAGGTATCGGGGGTGGAGGAAGGAATGAAACGGAGTGAAGCAATTATCACTATTTAGAAGTTTTTGTAATGTATGTAGAGTTTTTTACGTATCGTATTATATGGTCATTCTAAAAGTAAAAAATTAACGCATAGTTAGCGTCATTTAATTCGTAATTAAATTATCTACGCACTGTAATGTTTTTTATTTTTTCTTTGAGTATGTACACAATTAAATTTCCCACTTAATGCATTTAATTATTTTGGCCAAATTATAAAACAAACGATTTTAGGTTACAAATTCTCTGTATTTCTAATTTTAAAAAAATTACTCTAGGTAGATAATTTAATTACGACATAAATGACGTTAAGCTTGGTGAGTTTGGACTTACATGGTGTGAGTTATAATTTTTTAAGTCAAATATTTATATCTCAACTTACGGAGCAGAGCGTATAGTCAATCCGTAAATACACATTTAATAATTTTGTATCATTTGAATCATAATTAAAATATGTACTTGCTATAATTGTTTTAATTTTTTTTAATAGATACATAATTTTATTTTTAATTTAAAATCAAAATTTTAAAAAACAAACTGATTTTGAATAAGTGCTACCTTGAGAAGTGACTATTCCAAAGGTGCTACCTTGTGTAGCGCCTATTGAGAAAATGCGATACCCACTGTAGCGCGTATACCTAAATATTGAAATATTTTTTATATATACTTACTTTTGTAAAAAAAAAACTACACTACATTCTTTTTCAAAAAACTCCTAATATGCAACTAGAACTTTCCTTTAATAAAGGGAAAAGTCTGAAAAACGTCCATCATGTTTGACGAAAATGGTTTTTCAACCCTCACGGTTGTTTTAGGTACAACATGTTTGAAAACGATTGTTTTTGGTACCTCCGTCTAACTGTCGTTCAGTTTGTACGTTAAATTATCACGTGATTGGTCACGGGACCAACCCCTGAAAAGTTATAACTTGTAATTCCTTTTTTTCCCTATTGCTTATATTTAGGATCCTAGCAAAGGTTTGAGATGAGTTCCTCGATCGTCAGGCTGAATTCAACTTCAATCAGCAGCATGGACACTAATAAAAAATAGAGTAACTGAAAAATAAAACTGAAGATAAACCATGGATCTTGAATCAAAAGCAAGGCGAATATATACATGGTATATATATATATGTATATATAGTACCTGAGCGACAAAAGTTATGTCAAGTGTAGAGCTTCCAAATGATATAACATTGTGGTTGATACACTCATGTTCATCTTCTCAATTCTTGTCAAATGTTTGGAAGTCTGAGATTTCATGATCGATGAAGATGAATTGTCTTCAGCTGAGACTACATGGGGTTTCTTCAGAAGGACCACTGACTCGACTGTTTTCTTTACCACCTCTGCCTCGAGCTTCTTGATGTGTTCTTGAAGATGTTTTACGTACTTGGTAGCTTCTCCGAGAACAGACGCTTTGTCCATCTATGAGATGAACAATTATATCCACGATAATTAGGTTTACCAAGAAAGATTTGCAGTATATATATATAGCACTGATCTCTTCTCAGCTTGATTTGCAAACCTAGTTATTGCACATATATATACCAGTTAACCTAAATGCTTGAGCTTGTAGGTTATTTTGTGGTTTCATACTATATCATCAACATTACAGTTGTGGCATTCATGCAGATACTTGTATGTATAGGACGTACCTTTTTAAGGTTACGAAGGACAGCTGAGAGAGTAATCAACCGCTGGCTGATCTTCTCACGTCGCTTCCGCTCTACTTCCCTCTGTAATTTCCTTGTCCAAAGCTTGAAGATAAGTCTCCGACATTGTGATCTCTTGCTGTCTGATAATGCTCAGAATTCGAAATTAATTCATCTTGCTTTGCAGGCTTCACTTATGCAGAACAGTTATGATCTTCAGCTTCACCGAAAGATATCATATTTGAACTTGACGAAATTGAAGGAGATTTCTCGAGATTTCTGGGTCGTGTAATCGTGCTGCAGGTAGCACTTCCCATATCTAACAGGTATGTTTTGGGAGAAATTGATGATGAGGAAACGAAATTGATATATCATCTTTTACCTATACATACACACAATTAGTTCATCAGTAAACATTACGAACAACAAACCAAAACATAAACACAGTAAAATTTCTTTACCAAAATTTCAGGAAGCAACATCACCGAAAAGCCGATGATCGGGGTCTCCTTTCTTACAGATGAAGATGGACTTACCGAAGGAAGATGGAAAGAAAGTACAATGCTGCAACTTCGACCGTGTACGGGTTGGACCTTCGTCGAAAGGGATTTGGAGGCCGGAACTTCAACTTACCGAAGTCGGAATTGGTTTCCCCTGCTGCACACGGTCTTCAACTCTGCACCAGTTACAAATGACAAGACTTCCTTCACCAAAACCGAATATTAAGTTGAAAGGAACAAGAAACGTCTTAGGGGTATTTAGGTCATTTCATATTTTTTTTCCATTAAAAAATTAAAGGGTGAAGGTTATGTGCAAAAAACGTGACCAACTAACGTGACAATCAAACAGCAACTGAACGGAAGGTTCAATTACCACCATTTTGCAACATATTATACCAAATACAATCACCAAAAAACAAGTTATACCAAAAACGATTTTTGTCAAACATGATGGACGTTTTTCAGACTTATCCCTTTAATAAATACAGATCTACTAGCTAAAGGGTGACACAAGTCAACTCTTTTCTTCATTCTTTCTACACTTGCGTTAACTTATTTTCGAAAAGAATTGAAATTATCAAAATATATATACTCGTCGTGAATTTCATTTACATGTAGCTATTTTCTTTTTTGCAACTTTTTATTGTTTAAACTAAATTTAAGTTAAAAGTTAATGTCGATTGTTCAATTATAGTTGTAATTTATTTAGTAATTGAACCTACTGTTTTCATTTTTTATGTTTCTCGAAAAACATTGTCTTAAAAAATGTTATTTGGGGTACCTTAAACACTCTTCTTTAAATATAAAATATTTGGGACCATCTCCAAAAAAATTCCTCAATAATTAAACAAGTTACAAGTATAATCAAACAAATGACGGTACTATTAAGTTTTCAAACATTTGTTTTTTTACATCAAATATAACGTAATGATTATAGTATCTACATATAAGTGGTGGGTCATCTTGGGGTAGTGAAGTGGTGGGTCTTCTTGGAGTGATAGGTCTTCTAGGGTGTTTTTCGGAAATTTAGCATTCCATTGGTGTGATGAAGTGTGACGCTCCAATGATTATAGTTTCTTCAAATAAGTTGTGGGAATTCTTCGGGTAATGGAGTGGTGGTTCTTCATGGGTGATGGAGTTGTGAGTCTTCTTACAATGGTAGGTCTTCTTCCAAAATTTGATGCTCCAATGGTCTGATGAGGTGAAGTGAGACGGTCATACTGATTATAGTATCTCCATATAAGTGGTCGGTTTTCCTTGGGTGGTGATTCTTCATGGGATGGTGGAGTGACGGGTCTTCTTCAGAAATTCAATGATACAATGGTGTGATGAGGTGAAGTGGGACGCTACCAATGATTATAATATATTTGTATAACCGGTAGATTCCAAAATCTAACACTCCAATTGTTTGATGAGGTGAACTAGGACTCTCGCAATGGTTATAGTATCTTCATATAGCTGGTAGATTCATAAATTTGACGGACCAATGGTGTGATGAGTTGAAGTTGAACGCTCCCAGTAAGTATGGTATCTCTGATGCCCCCAATGCTCTGACCAAGATCTATTATCTGTGATACAACAAAAATAACTAGAATGAGATTCATACAAGTGGTAATTCAAAATAATTATATAGATATTAATTTAAATTAACTTATATTATTCTTTACAATATCTTCTATTCTGGTCTATTCGAATACATCTCATTGGTAAATTCTGATTTTCCTAGGACCACGTTTAGAAATTAACATTTGCAGACACTACAATAAATTTGCTCTACATCGATGGTAAGAGTTGTGCCAATAGACCCCGTGGCTAAACGTATCCACAACGACAATATGCCGACATAAAAGATTTGTCGTGGCTGGAATGCATAGTTGGTTTGATCATTAGCATCGTGAATATGCCGACTCTGTTTACGCGTAATTACCGTCGACGGTTATTTGAGGGTAATACCAATTTAGGGTTTCTATATATGTCATATGTAGAATGAGGGTATTAGTATAAGGGTATTGTTGTCCCTATTTGTTGTATATTGCATCACATTTCTTTGAGGCAATATACGTTATTCAACTGCAACATTTCCTTGAAAGTAATTACACGTACTTAGCGACGGATGAATTTGATGGACAAAAGGTAAGCCCACGTCATAAATAACCTGTCGATGAACGTACAACATTAATAAATATTACCCTGTTCATCATAATTGATGCTAATATGGAGTTTCAACTACTGTGAAAGTTGTTGCTATAGAAAGTGTTTTGTGGCTGCGGGGTTGTCATGGTTAAATTGTATATGGAGCATTAATTACGGATACAAATACAATTCGTCGTAAATGGTTTGTTTTGATGGAAATGCTAGTGTTTTACTCTTTTCGAATTGATAATCATCGTATGCTCGTAGCGAAGCATACCCAAACAGAGAATACATAAACATCTACATATGCCAAGCATACCCAAACAGAGAATACATAAACATCTACATGTGTAGAACCATTTCCAACACATCCAAATTTATATATAGACAAGCATTTCAAACAAATGTATGGCGACAATTGCAAAACACAAACAGAGATGACATTTTCACATTTACATCAGGTCCAAAATATCCATTTACAATCAGTTCCAAATGAAAATAAAAACTGAGAATCCACAACACCTAGTGTACTACCATTCGACATAACTACTAAGCAGGAGTACTTACCGCATCTCTCCACGGTTCATGCATTTGGATCTGCAAACATAGAAATCACACCAATCATGGTAGCATCATATTATAGAATATACCCTACAATGACTAAATGGGTGTACACAATGCAATTAAATCATTACTATACGCACCGTTGGCAAACATTACAATTTTCATGACAGCAATATCACGTTGAAATGCTTCAATGTTGGCCTGGAACTCCTTGAGTTGACCACGAAGTTGCTCACATTCGTCTGCGTTTCTAGCCACCTCCTCGCTTGCTTGCTTTCACTGCTCACTTTCCACCATTCGTGCAAGATTTGACACACGACTTCAACGACGCTCAGGTTGGCGAACTTCCTCATACCAAACATCCTTGTCAACTGGAGCCTCCTCCTGCCCAGCCAACTTAGCATCCCTCTCCTCCACTTGGTCCTATTTTGCAAATAGTGTAACAAGAAAATAAGGGAGCAATCAGATACAATATATTGGGTGTGACTATCGCAAAGGCAGTACTACTTACCATTATTGATCTAGTTTTATCATCCAGTGGCTACCCTTTCTTGTCCACATGGTTCTACTTGAACATATGATACTCCCCGGGATGTTTCCCGTTGTTCTTCTCAGTCTGCAAAGGGTTTATATAATTTTTCAAGTGTAGCCAACTATTTATTAAAGATAACAATTCAATGTTAGGATTACATCTTCCTGCTCTGTACTCGCAAAGGACGAAGTGCCAGCGGTGTGCCTCATGACTTGGTGAGCTTTGTTGGCTTTGTTACGATCGCTCTTTAACTTCAAACAATAGGTTACAACCAGTTTACGTTTAAAAAATGCAGCACTCATTAACTGTACAAAAAATACAGTTCCGATAGGGAGTAAAGCATAAACCTTAAACTCATCAGAGCTAAACCAGTTAACAAGCCACACCCAATCCTATTTCACCACGTCAGGAGGAATGTGTTGTAACCTTTCTTCATTCATAAGGTACTTGTCAAAGTACCTTATCTTGAGATTCCCCCTGTAGTTTCTGTACTTCTCTTTAAGAGTACAGATGATCATCTGCTTCAGGTTTTCATCATCCGGTATCACAAACTTCTCCTGCAATGTTGAACAATATGGAAATGTTAGGCTCAAATTTACAGCATTTACAAATAGGTGCAATATCTAAGTACAGTTTCAATTTGAACGATACTGTGTAGGGATTGTCAACAACTGAGACTTACCGCAACCAGCATGACCATCTTAGCCTCGTAGTCTATGGGATAATTTGGAATCTCCTTCCAGTCTTTAACCATTTGAGGTGCACTCGTTCGTTTGCGGACGATACAACCACACAAACTTGCAAACACCGAATCATTGTTACTGCAGACTTTACCTCGAAAGTTAAACTTCAGAACCTCTTTTTCGTTGACGCCATTTCGAGACAACCTTATGCAACGAGTTCGCCCTCTACATAGTCTATCCACTGGTGGCCTTAACTCTTCCTATTGCGCAGCTGACACGTATAGTAGGTATCGATTTGATAACCAAGTTGGAGAAAAGCAAGTTGTATGGGACAAATTAGAAGTTACCTATTTGTATACCTGGTGGTTCCTCCACATAGGGGTACTCCGACTGGATTTCCTCTTCAGTAGACACTTCCAAAGGAGGTTCAACAGGCGGAGGGACTACAGGGATGTTCTCCACACGCGTATCCCCTAAAAGCAATGTTTCATACAAGTTACCGAGCACCTAAACAAAGCAAATACCTAACAAGACAACCTAAAAGAAACTAAAAGGCGTAGTAGTGAAAAAAAAAAACTTACTTGTTGCAGCCCTGTTCAGCTTCCTTGGGGATCTACGTGTCGGTAGCTTTGCAGCTACGGTACTTCTTTCGACCATTCTTCGAGTACCCACGATACTGAGAAGATATTTTTAAACACAGTAGCATAACGTGAAGTCAAACAAGTTTATGGTGTAAAGTTTCCATCTTTATGTGTTGTTGCAACAATTATCCAAGTCGGGTTCTCAAACTAAGCAGCCGAGCGTGGAACATTCTGTGTGTTTGCGCATAAACGAATAACAACGACATGCATGAAACTATGACTGCTTAGGGAGGAGTTGTTAATCGGCCATGGATCATCGACAAAGGTGAGGCTTCATTTGCAATTTTTGTAAAACGAAAAATCGTATGGAAAATGGTCGCAAATAGACGAGATACAGGGGGAAAGGAGATAAAACATGTAAGTCATTACCATAGACGAACAAAGGGTTTGCTGAACCATACCTTGTTGAACCATACCTTGCCGTGCCGAAAAAAAAATCATCCTACAGGAAGTTAGAACCGTACCTTGCTGAGGGGGAACGCACACCGGCATGGTTGTTTTTGTCGATGTGAGAAAATCGTCATGGAGCACTAGTTGGAGGGAAAACTAGCAGAGTGTGAAGAATAAGAACCAAATGAGGGTGAAAACTAGGCGCGGGAAGAAGAAGAGTCGACCTAGTGACAGGACGGATCCATCAAATCACTCCTTGATGATGAAGCCTACTGCTTCGTGTAGGTACCGATGCGTCGTAGCTGTTTGAACTGAGGTAACACTTCAGTTTCTTCCTCATCTGTAGAAGCTGTTCCACAAAGGCCAGACATTTGCAAATTGGCCCGGTAACACAAATTGGTTGGTATGAAGAATTGGATGAAAGTGACTCGTGTATTAAAGGCTCGTTCCAAATAATGACATAAGATGTATAATAACATAATTTGTATAAATTTTAGATTAATTTGTATAAATATTTATATACTTATCTTATAGCACTGTATTTCTAAATCATGTTTAAAATCAAGACCTAATTATCCTTATGTATGCAATTTAAATAATATTCATTTTATGTTTGAAATACAACTTTCTTATGTGTTATATTCATTGATGTGTCAAAGTGTTATTCATTATAATATTATACTTTATACAAATGTATACAAATTTAATATTGACTTATACAAATTTTACTTACTTTGATGAAAAATATACTTATTCTTTATATTTAATAACGACATAATTTGTATAATAACATAATTTTTATAAATTCTAGATTAATTTGCATATACTTATCTTGTAGCACAATATTTCTAAATCATGTTTAAAATCATGACATATGTATCCTTATGTATGCAATTTAAATAATATTCATTTTATGTTTGAAATACAACTTTCTTATGTGTTATATTCATTCATGCATGTGTCAAAGTGCAAAGTGTTATTCATTATAATATTATACTTTATACAAATGTATACATATTTAATATCGAATTATACAAATTTTACTTACTTTGATGAAAAATATACTTATTCTTTATATTTAATAATGACATAATTTGTATAATAACATAATTTGTGTAAATTTTAAATTAATTTGTATATACTTATCTTATAGCACAATATTTCTAAATCATGTTGAAAATCAAGACATATGTATCCTTATGTATGCAATTTAAATAATATTCATTTTATGTTTGATATACAACTTTCAAATGTGTTATATTCATTGATGTGTCAAAGTGTTACTATTATGTGTCAAAGTGTTACTATGTGGCAAAGTGTTACCATGTGTCAAAATGTTACTAAAATCATGTTCATGACACATAAAACCATGTGTCAAAGTGCAGCCCGACCTCTAAATACAACTCGACACATAGCTACTGCAGTTTTGCTAATCGACCTCTATATACAACTCGGCACAACCTGATATACAACTCGGCATCTATCTGCAGTTCGGATAATGTGTCAGATGCATCAATTTTGTTGTTGTGCAGATCCCTGTTGTTTCTTGTGCAGGGGCCAGTGCAGCAAGCCCGAGTGCAACTTTGTTGCAAGTGCGGATTTCTTAAGCATCTTCCAGTGCAGCTTCCATTTGCAGCTTTGTTCCAAGTGAAATTTTTGTTGCACAATATGCCACAGTAAGGTTAGTCTTCGAATCCAGTGCATGAAAAAACATAATCGTTGCTTCTACAATGTGATTGGTCTTGCAAAGTCCATCAACGAGACTGTTGCATCAAGTCTGGTGTTAGCTACAAATACTTCAACTCCTCAAAGTTAAAACAATTCATTGTCATCATTAAGGAAACCTTCTTGGAAAAAAAAACGTTAGCACAATGTTAAAGTATGTCCTTCCACTTTTGTAGTGCCAATTAATCAATGTATTGTAAGTTTGCAACTTACAACATAGATTTCAAACCTCTTGTTGACCATACAAGCAGATAGCTCATTTGCCTTGTCCAATTGACCCGTTAAACAAAAACCATCCATTATCATGATGTGCAGCTTCCAGTGCAGCTTTGTTCCAAGTCACCTTCAATGCCCAACTCTATTTGACAACTCTGTTTCTTGTGCAGCTTCCAGTGCAGCTTCCAAGTGAAGCTTTGGTCCAAGTCACGTGGAATGCCCAAGAAGAAGACCTTTGTTGCAAGTCACCTTTATCCTTTGCCAATTATTTTGCATTTTCTCAATTTCGGAGCAATATGGTCGAGCCTTCGGCTTTAGAGTTCGATACTTTTCTAAAGGACTCTCTCCTTGAAGTGTTAGATGTTTACTGGACTATACCTTCACAGATTCTTGCTGATTATGATGATTTTGTGGGCAAGATGCTAAGATGCAAACCAAATAGGGCTCAAATTATTACCTTTTTTATATGATCAAACCAAGAACCGTAGATTCTATAATTTTTGTATGATCTTTGTCACATCTGCATAGTTTGATTTCCATTTCCATGTCAATAATATTTTCATTTCTGTATTTTCATAGCAAATAACTCACGGTCGGTTATGTATTTTCACATCTGTATTTTCTAGACATAATTAGTTTTAAAACACACAGCAGAATCAAAGGGACCGATTCTGTCAAACTTCCAGTGCAGCGTCATGTTCTTCCTCACTTGCTTTTGCCACTCAAAGGGACCGAATCTGTCAAACACACAGCAAAATATTAGCATTCACACAGCAGCTTTGCCAAGTCGGATTGCAGCAAACACAGATTCTTGTCCAACTATTTCTAGCAGAATTCCACCGATCCACACAGCACCACACAACATAGAACGATGCAGCACACAACAATGTATTTGCAGCACACATCAACTTACGATGCAGCACACAACAACTTACAGTTTTTCCTGCATACACTAATGTATAAACAGCATCACACATCAATGTATGAATGAATGAATTTCGATATTCCAAACAAACTTCAATAAAACCATCTCAATTCCGACAAAGCAAACAATTTGGTCAATAAAATCATCTCAATTCCTCTACCAAACAGAATGAAAATTCAATGAATCTTATGTTACATCAATGAGAGAATGAAAATCCTCACTATTGAACACTCTTATATTGAACAATTACCTTAACAAACATAGAAACAGACAAAGGCTGGGTGGACACCAACTTATGATGCATCATCATCGTCATCCTCATCCATTGTTCCCTCAAGTCCGTCTTCATCATCGAACAAATCGTCCTCAAATTCTGTATCTGTGTCAGTGGTTGTTCCATCATCCATGTCCTCCTCCTCTGGCTCAAGAACTTCTAATTTGTCAAGGCCTTCAGTTGCTTCTTGCAGGGCTTGTGTCATCATTTCTGGCATGGCATCCTCAACAGATATTTCGAGAGACTCAATGTCATTTCTACACCAATCAACCACATCATCGACAGGAACTACATTGGGTACATCAACAACCAGTGCTGATGTTTCCTGATACGGCTTCACTGACTCCCCACTCATTTGACCCCCAAGCACAAATCGTTTTTTGGACTCTGCCCTTAACACAGTGCTCCAATCAGGGTTAATGTTCTCAGGTGAGTAGAAAACTTGTATGGCCAGAGCTGCAAGTACGAATAGTTGATCTGTCGATAAATAATTTTTGGTATTGACACACACAAATCCATACTCATCAATTTTCATCCCATTGAAGGATGAAAGTACGTTGTACCAATCGCATTTGAACAACACAACCGATAGGTGACCAAGGTACTGCAGCTCAACCACCTCCCTGAACACTCCGTAATAATCCTTTGCACCTTCAATGGGGTTGTTATCGGAGGTACTCGTATAGCACGTTGTGTCATCTTTGCACAAGACACCGCTGTTGTCAAAACTCCTCATTAGAGACCGCTCTTTGGTGTGAAAGATGAACCCATTTGCTTTATAACCATTATATGTCTTAGCTCCATATAACGGTCCTCCTGCCAAAGCCTTTAGTTGACAACCTCTGTCATCCTCAGTCGATCCATCTATTTGACCACCCTGAGAATGCAAATAATTCCACCGTCATTAAATGCCACACATGAATATTCCTAATTGTGTCAGAGTGTCATACCCTACCCTCCAACCATTGTATGAATGTTATGTTGTGCATAACATCGATGTTCTTCCTACTCACCCGTGCGCCTAGTAGTTGTCTCTTGTGTTCACTGCATACATGGACAAGACAGCCAATCGAAGTGTTAGATGTAATGCAGTTAAAAGTTTAAGAATAGACATCACAATAAAGGTGAATGCAATACTTGATGAATGACTTCCATTCCGTGTTTGACAGTTTACTTCTTCGGACTGATTAAGCACGTACAAGTGGTACTGCTCCCATTCCATGTTTGACAGTTCACGGACTATTGCACGACCTATTAGAGCTCCTACCGGCTGGAAGATCAAGAACCCATCTGCCGCCCTTGGAGTTACCTCAGTTACTATAATTGATTCATGTCGTGTAAATTTGGTCTTAATGTCATGGAGATATCTAGAACAAAATGTCAAACACTCCAGAGAAATATAACCCTCCGTTATTGACCCTTCCGGACGACTAAGAGTACGCACAAAAAACTTCATTATCCCCATTATCCTACGATAAAAATATGTTATTAGTGAGACACCTCATATGTCAAAGGTATACTTCATAAAGGAGTGTTGAAACTTACCTTTCGATTGAATACATCCAACGATATTGCACTGTCCCAGCTTGTTTTGCTTCCTCTGCTAGATGAGTGATAAGATGGACTGTAATATTGAATAAACTTGGTGGGAAGATTCTCTTTAGATTGCACATTGTCATGGGTAATTGCGACTCCACCTTCAACAGATCCGACATGTGCAACTCCTTAGAGCATAGAACTCTGAATGTGTTAGTCATGTCTATGACAGCTTTGCATACATGTTTGGGGAGTAATCATTTAATAGACACAAATAGGATACGTTGCATGAGAAAATGGTAGTCATGAATTTTCAACCCAATCAATTTTTTGTCTTTCACCTTAACACAGCGTGAAATGTTGGATGAATAACCGCTAGGAAGTCTCAAGTTCTTAAGGAACTCACAGAGTGTAATCTTCTGTTCCTTTGAAAGGGAAAAGCAAGTTGGTGGTAACACCAGTTTTGTTCCTCTACGGACTGGATGCAAGCTCGTTCTTATGCATAAGGCCTGTAAGTCTAGCCGAGCATTAAGGTTGTCATTCCTTTTACCGAAAACACCTAATAACATCCCAATGAAGTTATCACACACGTTTTTCTCAATGTGCATCAAATCCAAATTGTGAGGTATTAAGAGGTGCTTCCAACAAGGTAATCGGTAGAATATGTTTTTTTTTTCAATTTCCAATAGTTGAGTCTATTCCAACCTGAATGAGAGGTTGAGTCTTACCGAACATGACTGGATCAAGATTCTCTAGCAGATGTAACACTTCCTCCCCCGATAGTCTTTATGGGGCCATCCGTAACTCTTGTTTCCCATCGAACAAACTTTTGTTTCTTCTCCATGGGTGATTGGTGGGGACGAATCGTCTGTGTCCCATAAAAGAACATTTCCTCCCATTCTTCAATCGACAATAATGGGTGTCCATTTGACAGATTGGACATGCCAAATTACCGTAAGTAGTCCAACGGGATAAGTTCGCATAAGCAGGAAGATCATTAATGGTCCAAAGTACGGCTGTGCGCATTTGGAAGTTTTCTTTCTTGCCTGCATCATATGTGATCACACCATTCGACCATAACTCATTCAGCTCTTCGATCAACGGTTGCAGATACACGTCTATGTCATTTACTGGAGCCTTTGGTCCAGGAATCAACATTGATAGCACGTAGTTCGTATCTTTCAAACACACCTCGGGAGGCGCATTGTATGGAATAAGAACAACTGGCCACATGCTATATGGGTGACTTTTATCACTATGCGGATCAAACCCATCCGTAGCTAATCCAAGCCTCACATTCCATGGGTCTTCCCCAAATTCAGGTAGTACACTGTCAAGTTTCTTCCAAGCGTCTGTATCAGCAGGATGACATAGAATACCATCCTTTAATCGTCGTGTATGGTGCCAGGTTATAAAGGAAGCAGTTTTGGGGGACGTGAATAATCTTTGCAGCCTTTAAGTTAGTGGAAAATATCAAAGTACTTTGACTGGTAGCTTCCCTATTTTTCGCTTCCATTGTTCTGGTATATCTAGTCCTCCAGTATTGTGTCGAGGTTTAATCCATTTAGAATCTCCACATGTTGGACACACATCCAAATTGGCGTACTCTTTTCTAAATAGTATACAGTCATTTACACAAGCATGCATCTTTTGGTAGTCCAACCCTAATCCTCTTATAAATTTCTTTGCTTCGTAGTAGGACTTAGGGACTGTATTCCCTGGTGGCAATACTTTACTTAGCATGTGAAGTAGCTCATCAGTGAACTTGTTAGAAACCTTGTACAGTGTCTTTATATGCAACAATTCAACTAAAAAACACATCTTGGTGTAGGAGACACAAGCTGGATATAAGCTTTTTTCACAATCTTCTAATAGCTTATCAAATGTCCTAGCATCTGCATTTGGTTCTTCACCTTCGTCCACACGCATACCACCGAACCCATCATGCACCATATCGTCCATTTCCCCACGAGATGATGAATTCCTAACTTTGGAGATCACATCTTCGAATTCCTCCTCATGATCCACCCATGTAGTGTAAGTTGACAATATTCCCCATTTTTCAAGATGAAACTTAACAGTAGTTCTTCCCAGTAACAAAGCACCAGCACAGTTATTGCAAGGACAGTAAATCTTACCATCCCAACTTGAACGAGAGTATGCAAAGTCTAGAAACGAAGCGACCCCTTCCTTATATTCCCCACTTTGCGAAGGTGTGGTCATCCAACTCTTATCCATCGCACTTCTATTTCTGCAAAGAATTTCAACCCAATCAAAAGTTGGCTTGGGATTAAAAAGACAACACAGCAGTCCTAGTTAATCAAATAACTTCTGAAACATGCAGTACAGGAAGTTCAAAATCAGTTATTGACAGTTATCCATACCATTTGTAACAGATCCATCATTCATTTTGTTTATGTGTGGATGGAACCAAACGGAATCAGAGAGACAAGTTTCCTCAATTAGACATGCATAATTTCGGGACACTAACAGAAATATGTTACAGAGAACTCTAAGAAGGTGAGTAATTCAGTTTCTTGTAAGTTAATCGGTTGTTAGACTCAACAGTAGAACTCCTTCAATCGAGTTGTCTATTAGAACCATACGAACTACAACTAGCTTGTTAGTTAATCGGTTGTTATACTCAATAGTGGAACTCCTTCGATCGAGTTGTCTGTTGGAACCGAACGAGCTGCAGCAAGCTTGTAAGTTAATCGGTTGTTAGACTCAACAGTACAACTACTTCGATCGATTTGTCCGTTGGAACTGTTGGCTATCACACAATTAAGCTCATGACAATTCAATTCGCAATTAGAAGAAGCAACATTCGACTGCTCATACCAGCGTACCTGAGGAGAAATGCTTGTCGCGCGATTCCGAAGATAAACGGATGAACGATCGATTGGGCAGTTGGGACTCTCTTAGAATGTCTGCGAGCAATGTGGTTACGTTCTGGGAGTCGATCTGCAAGGGAATCCGTTGTTGGATAAGGTAGTTGATGTTCCGACGAAAGCTCTGCTCTACATAGGGAAGATTTTGAACTATGCTTGGGATTACTGGAAAAAACGGTATGTTCTGTTATAATTGCGGGTATACCGTTTAGCAACAGAAACACATATATTACCAATGAAGTTATGTCGATACTGTTTACCACTTTATTATATCAACTAATTTGGAAAGTAAACTTGCTTTTTTGCAATACCAACATCTTGCGTGATTGAATATCAATACTAATGCCGGTTAAGTTTTTGACACATGAATTTGGTCGGCACAGGCATATTGCTATGGCAAAAGTCAATACTAAGAGATTTATTGTGCTACGACAAATTTGTTGACACTAAAACGTGTCTACGTGGACGTATTAAACTGTCGAAACTGAAATACCGATTTACCAACACACTCCTTGTAACAACAAATTAATTTCGTGGTTGTTGATACAGATTCTTGTAGTGAGATCACACCATATTATTGAATCGTTCCACTGGCCAATAATATGGGTCTTGTAAATGGTGAAATTTAGGAATGTATTTCCCCATGTAATAATCAACATCAAAATGTGGATCAACGTATGGTTTCAGATCCATATTTGTGAATCGGATCACTGCCATTATGTGTTTACATGGTCGTCGAAACAACATTCATTTAATACAATCACATATCATTTGAGGCAGGTTTACAATATACCTCCAACAACCACGCGTTCTTACTCCGTACTCTTCTGAGCACGAATAAATAAGTGTCTCAAAAGTTGGAGATGTTTTTTTAGCGACGCTAACAACTCTCTCACTTTCATAAGAAAGTTATTTCCTATCGATAACTCGTACCTCGCCCAACGGTCGACAATATACGTGTTTAGTATGTTGAACGTAAGCTCTACCAAAGACGTTATGGATAATGACCAAGCTCCTTTCAAAACCTTATCAAAGACATCTAACTGATTTGATGTCTTAACATTGTATCTTTGTACATCATCGTACGCTTGAGGGCTGAGATCGCCACAATTGGCTATCCATCGTCGAAACTTTCCCTAGTTAATTGTGTTAAATGTTTTATAATAGTGGTTGAACTTTCGCCTCAATAATGTCCATATAATTTCAGAGAGTATTTTCTTTAGATTGCGATCTTTGTTTTATTGAAGTTGCTAACTAGGTGACGGACACATTATCTATGACTCTCCTAGGGTTCTGGGAAAACACTACCAATAGTCACTTTAATACGACCATGACGACCAAATATTATACATATTGGGTGTTTCTCATTCATCACATATTGGCGCAAACACTATAAAAACCATGTCCAACAGTACGTAATCTCAAATCCTGCAAAAGCAAAGCATAGTGGAAAATCTTGATTGTTACCATCATTGCCACTACAATTAATAACTTCCTGGTGTACTTTCCATACAAATATATGACATCGATGTTTATGAACAGTTAACAATATGGGAAACCCTCAGTTGAGGGTTCGTAAGTCCACCACTTTTCAAAAATGGAACCTCCCTCCTATCGGTATACCTTTCTACTCATTGTCATAAATGGTGTCATGATTTGAATGACATAACCCGAGCATGATATGTTGGAACTACTTAAATGTGTTATTGTGTGTTCCAAACAGGGTCTCAATGACCTTTTATTTAGGCTACAATATCTTTCAATACGGGGGACTTTAAGCATACTTATTTCTAACAACTTATTGCAAGTCGCAAATTCTAATACTCGTGTTATTAAGCACGTAAGGATATATTAAATTTGTAATAACTTTGTAGTCAAGTTTCTATGTTTTGGGATAGTAGAACTATTCGTACATGAGTGTGAAAGGTGTATTTTGGTGATGACTGATTTTCTTCTGCGCTCCTCGTAAAGACAAAAAACAGTCACTGTTGTTCTTATTAGTACACTTAAATGACACCACGGTGGGATTGAATCTTGCAATGTTGCATTCACATGAATTCTTAATATGTAACATCTTGACGTGATGTTAAAATGCATACTTAACTTCATAATGCGTTCCTATTCAAAAATAATCTACATCGTGGGATGATTCTCCTTGTGTGACCATCAATCAGTACATTCAAACCCTAAACTTAGGAGGTACTGTTGATAGATCTTCAGTTGGCTCAGTTGTGGATCGCTACTTGTGTCATCCTTTGACACAACGTCCTCACATTCAACCAATTTTGTAGGAGCTTCTGCCTCGGTTTCATCTCTCGATGAAGAATCTCCTACCTCATCTTCTTCATCTCCAATGACTTCACATTCATCTTCTCCATCGACTTCACATTTTGGCATCACGTATACTTCCATGCATTCGCCGAATTGTTTTACAACTTCATCCAATACTTCTTGATTGTTTATTGGATAAACTTCCTTACCCACTTTGCAAAAGAGGACATAGTCAACAAGTTATTTTAATTGTATTATGTTGTTTCTTTTTCAGTGTTACCTATCACAGATTGATCGTTAGTGACTTGTTTGTCCTGGTAACACCATAACAAAAATTGATAGACACAATTTCGCTAAAATTACTAACATCTAATTGATAAAAAAAATAGAATAATTAATGAATATCACTATATTAGAGATTCTAAATAGCAATAATATCAACTTTATTTAATTAAACAATTATCACAAATAAAAAATGAGTGTTTTAGATCACCTAAGGTGATGACGTAGGCGACTTAAACGACGGTTGTTTCACAATTTGGAGTTTGGTTCGATAGTGACAGAGCACGAGGAGGTTGGACCGGGCTAAAAGTGTTAGGATCAATTTACAACAACACCTCTAATCGGATGAAGAACAATAATTCTAGAGAGATTAGGGAGAGGTAAATAGATACTCTATTTTTCTGTGGTAACACCCAAATTAGGGTAACCTTCACGCGGTTTGGTTAATATGTATTGATGACAGGTTACTGTTACATAATACGTATACATGAAGAAATACAATACAGTACAGCCTACGAATTCACTAATACATAAACTAACATTACATATTAATCAGGCTACACTACCTAACAATTCTCCCATTTGGAGACTGATTCAGTAATCAATATAGTATTCTCTCAGAATTGTCATCAATATTTTCACCGCACCACCTGTAGTAACACAACTACAGAAGACCAACCAAGGTTTTGCACAACCCCAGTTTCCCAACATCGTCACATTTTGTCAACATGTTTGTTAAATTCTTTGCAGCCTATATCTTCTCTAAGCACAAGTCGCCTTCTTCCACTGCCTTGCGAGTGAAATGATATTGCATGTTAGTGTGCTTAATCTTAGAATGATAGACTGGATTCTTAACCAACTGTATGGCACTCTAACTATCTGAATACAGAATCTTCTCACTCTGCTTCTTGCACAACTCCTTCAGATAATCTGTTTGTCATATCATCTCCTTCCCAGCTTCAGCTATTGCCACATACTCAGACTCAGTGGGTGAAAGAGCAATACATTTATGAAGTCTGGACATCCAACTCACCGATGTACCACCTATGGTGTAAATGTATTCAGATGTGCTCTTGCTCAAGTCTACATCACCACCAAGATCAGCATCCACAAAACCCTGCAGAATCACTTTGTCTTTGCCAAAACAAAGTGAAGTACTCGATGTACCTTTCAGATGGCTTAGAAGCCACTTCACAGCTTCCCAATACTTTTTACCCGAATTTGCCATGTACCTGCTAACCACACCCACTGCATGTACTATGTCAGATCTTGTACAGACCATAGAATACATCAAACTCCCAACTGCTGAGGCATATGGAACCAGTGCCATCTGCTCACGTTCTTCAGCTGTCTTGGGTGACTGCCCCTTTGACAATTTTATGTGATTTGCCAAATGCGTAGTTCTGGGTTAAGCATCAGTCATTCTGAATCGGGCCACGACCTTCTCAATGTACTGCTCTTGGGATAGACTTAATGTGCTAGCAGATCTATCCCGAGATATCCTCATCCCAAGAATCTGCTTCGCTTCACCCAAGTCTTTCATCTCAAACACTGAAGACAGACTTGCCTTCACATTGTTTATCTCTCTCATACTGGATCCTGCAATCAAAATATCATCCACATACAAGAGGAGAAATACATAAGAATCAGTGTATTTCTTGAAGTAACAACACTGATCCTTTTCACTCCTGCAAAAGCCACTCTTGGTCATGAAGGAGTCGAACATCTTGTACCATTGCCCATGTGCTTGCTTCAACACATACAAGCTCCTGTTGAGCTTGCACACCATGTGTTCCTTGCTCGGAACAACAAATCCTTCTAGTTGTTGCATATAGATCTCCTTATCCATATCTCCATGTAAAAATGCTCCTTTTACATCCATTTACTCAAGATGCAAATTTTCTGATGCAACAATACTCAATAGAATCCTGCTAGTAGTTAATTTAACAATAGGAGAAAATATTTCAGCATAATCAATAAATTTCCTTTGTGAATACCCTTTAACTACTAACCGAGCCTTGAATCGTCTTTTGTCATCTGGTTCAGTCTTGATCATGAACACCCACTTATTCAACAATGCTCTCTTCCCTATAGGCAATTCAGTTAACAACCACATGTCATTCTTCTCAAGTGAGCTCATCTCATCATCCATGGCTTACTCCCACTTGATTGAATCCTCCACATGTAGAGCCTCATCAAAAGACTCTGGTTCCCCTTCATCAGTCAGTAACAGATAATGTAATGAAGGTGAATACCTATCCGGTACTCTGATGGTTCTGGAAGATATCGTTAACACCTACTCAGGTGTCATTTGCTCCACTACGGGTTCTTCAGCAACAGTCTCTAGAGTTGTTTGACTATCTTCTATAGGTATAGTCTTCTTCAACTCAAACTCAACTCCACATTGCTTCGTAGTCTCTGGAACCTTCTGTTCTCTGTCCTTATATAGGACAGATTGATCAAACGTCACATCACAGTGTCTTAGTATCTTTCTGTTCTTGACATCCCAAAACATATAACCAAACAAGTTAGAACCATAGCCTATGAAGTAACACTTCACAACCTTAGCATCAAGCTTATCTCTCTTATCTGGATCAACATGACCATAAGTCGTGCAGACGAAGGTTGTCAAGTGTGAGTACTTGAGATTCTTTCCTGTCTATACCTCCTCTGGAATCTTGAACTCCAATGGAGTTGATGGACTCGTGTTGATCAAGTATGCAGCTATGCTCACCGCGTATGTCCATAACATCTTGGGCAGCCCTGAATGCAACCTCATACTCCTCGCATGCTCATTCAAAGTTATGTTCATCCTCTACTCCATTCTGCCTAGCCTTACGGGGAATTGTCCTCATCAATCTGATTCCCTCAGCAGCACAGAACACTTTGAACTCTGACTTGTCGTACTCTCCTCCATTATCAGACCTCACACATTTGATCTTCAATCTGGTCTGATTCTCAACTTCAGCTTTCCACCTCTTGAATGTTGCAAACACATCTGATTTGTGCTTCAATAAGTAAACTCATACCTTCCTGCTGAAATCATCAATGAATGTGACAAAGAACCTGGATCCTCCAAGTGATGAAACTGGAGATGGTCTCCAGACAGCTCCATGAACCATTTCCAACTGTACTTCCTTCGACTCTCTTAGAGTCTTAGTGAAGCTGACTCCTTTTTGTTTGACCATAACAAATGTCTCACAAAGACCCATATCAACATACTTCAGACCCTCTAAAGCTACTTTTGCAACTAGCATCTTCATTCCCTTAACACTCATGTGTTCAAGTGTGTCATGCCACAGACATGAAACAAAATCACTCTCAGCGACAACAACCATGTTTATACACCATGCAGTGGTGTATAAGGTTCCAGATTTTGTTCACAAGCTACAATCATAGCACCCTTTACAATCTTCCACGAACCTTTACCAAACTCTACTGTGTAGACTGTGTTATCCAACTGGCCAACAAAGACCAGATTCTTCTTGAGTCGAGGAAGATATCTGACATTCTCCAATGTCCACTGGTTTCTCGATGGGGTCTTTATGTAGACATCCCCCTTTCCTTCAATCTCCAAAGCTTTGTTATCAGCAAGATATACCTTTCCAAAATTTCCAGACTTCAAATTTTGAAACAACTCCTTACTTGGAGACGAATGCAAGGATGTACCAGAATCCAAAATCCAGGATTCAACCGGGTTGTCCACACTAAGGATTAGAGCATCCCCAATGTCTTCTGCTGAATTTACAGAATCAGTATAATCTCCTGATTTCTGCTTCTGCTTCTCCTTTGGTTTCTTACAGGTTGTCGGATAGTGCCCTTTATCTTCACAATTCCAACAAATCATGTTGGCTTTGTTCAGAGATTTTCCTCGATTCTTCAATTTTGATCGGCCATGCTGATTTTGACCCTTCGAATTACTTCTCCCCCTTCTATCCACACTGAGAGCACTACACGATGAATCTCCCACTTCTCGTTTGTGAATACTTTCGCTGAGAACAACATCTCAGATTTCATCGAACTTCAGTTTCTCAGAACCACGAGAACTACTAATTGCAGTAACAACAGTATCCCAAGACTCAGGCAGAGATGACATCAAAATCAAGGCTTTAATTTGATCTTCGAAGTTAATCTCCACATAACTCAATTGACTCACAATCATATTAACGCATCAGACATCTATAATTTGAACCTGTTTATATGATCAGCAACTTATCCACTTTCAGACATCTATAATTTGAACAATTTACGCATCAAATATACTTTTTTCATCGCTTATGGCTTTTCGTACATATTTGATAGCGCCTTCAACAAATCAAAGTTAGTATTATCCTTGACGATGTTGAACGTCACGTTCTTCCACAAGGTCAACCGGATCATCCCTAGGGTCTGACGATCTTTCATCTTCCACTGCTCCTCTGTCATGGAATTTGGCTTCACCCCGATAAAGGGTTCGTGAAGATATTTATCGTACAGAAAATCTTTAATATGCATCTTCCAGAAATCGAAATCGGATCCATCAAACTTATCGATTCCAAACTTCGAACTCTCCATCTTCAGTGGTCGTGTTGAATCTACTTAGCTCTGATACAAGTTGTTATGATCGATTTACAACAACACCTCTAATCGGATGAAGAAAAAGAACAAGAATTCTAGAGAGATTAGGAAGAGGTAGATAGAGACTCGGTTTTTCAAACTTCTCGATTCCAAACTTCGAGCTCTCCGTCTTCAGTGGTCGTGTTGAATCTCCTTAGCTCTGATACCAGTTGTTAGGATCGATTTACAACAACACCTCTAATCTGATGTAGAAGAAGAACAAGAATTCTAGAGAGATTGGGGAGAGGTAGAGAGAGACTCTGTTTTTCCGTGGTAACACCCAAATTAGGGTAACCTCCACGCGGTTTGGTTAATATCTATTGATGACAGGTTACTGTTACAAAATATGTATACATAGAGAAATATAGTACAGTACAGCCTACGGGTTCACTAATATATAAACTAACATTACATATTAATCAAGTTACACTAGCTAACAATTCAGGCTAAAAGAGGGTTTGGCAGGGAGACAAGGACGAAGTATAAATTGGGTATATTTTCGAGAAAAATAAAACATCGCATTACCCTCACTAAATAAGTCCTTTTGTTCTTCAACAGACTCATGCTCGAGTCCGTGCCACTGAATTCAGTTTGACTTCACCATAATAGAGTAGTCACTAAATTGGGAATCCATCTATAAATTTAAGTTCGTGAGACTACTTTACATCATCTATTTATTAATCCATATCTGAATTAGTGGGTAATGTAATTAATTACTGATCATTCATTTTTCTTAAAATTGATATTAAATTATTTGTGGTTTTCTTTGGACATGGGTGTTCAAATTGTATAGATTTCAGTTCTGAAATTTTAGAATTACTTAGAAAACTCTATAATCATAGATGATAGCAAGTCATAATAATAATTATTATTATTTTGGGTAAAATACGACATTACCCTTAATGTTTACGCCGATTTTAAGTTTTCCCCTTAAAGTTTAAAATTTTAAATTTTAGTCCAAATGTTTGGACCGGATGAAAAATTCCCCTTTGTCGTGAATTTGCCATTTAATATTGACGAAATTTTAGTCATGTGCGACTCACGTGGTTTATTAATAATTTTAATTGACGAAATTGTCCTCCTTGCTCTGACCAAAGCTCCTTGCTTTGGCCTGGATACATTTCCAGCGGTGGTGCCGCTTAGCCGAAGCGGGTCTTCAAAAGTAACTGCTATGCAGTCAGCCCAGGTATGGTCATCCGGAGGTCAGATGAAGATTAAGGAAAAGCCACACTTCGTCGACTTCAACCTCGTCCCTGAGGGTTGGGGCGACTATGTCTTCCCTTAAATTGTCACCGCACCAACACTGCTTCCAACATTCTTTGATAAAGTTTTTCTTCTTGTGTCCTTTGCACGGTTCTACTGCCTTATTTCTTGATACTTATAGTGGGCATTGCTTGGAGAAGAAGTGGTCGCACTTTCGAGGTTCTCGAGACAGGGAAATATACCCATCCAGGAATTCTTCATTGAGAAGAGCCTTAACTGTGTATGCATACTTCCCTTCATTTGCACAAGCACACACACATGTACTGTAGGAGATACAGTCCCCCGAGCAAGTTGACAAAAATTGTCTTCACTATTCTGAGCAAGAGTGATGGTAACAGCAACTTTACAAAAAATTAAGTTTTGTGATATATATCGGAAGGGTGGCAAACTTTGTTGATCCATTGATCCACCCAATACTGACTCTTTCCTCCCCATTTGTGACATCAATTGTTGCTATCCCAGAGGTAAGCATAAAGGTGTCTCATTTATCCCCTTCGACGTTAGAATCAAGTAAAACAAAACGGTATGACTCCATCTCATCAACAATTTTATTACACCCATTGGTGTCCAGACCATCCAACTCATCAGTATTATCTACAACATTTCCAGATGAGCAGAGGGCAAGCAGTGGCCATGGCAACTATCCAAGTGTGGCTTCCCTTTAATTTTCACAAATCTGAGCTCAGCGAAGTGTGGTACCGCCGCTCGAAATGTCTCTAGGCCAGAACAAGGAGCTTTTGTCACTTTGGTCAGAGCAAGGAGGGCAATTTTGTCAATTAAAATTGTTAATAAACCACGTGAGCCGCACATGGCCAAAATTCCGTCAATCTTAAACAGCAAAGTCATGGCAATGGGGAATTTTACATCCGGTCTAAACATTAAGACTAAAATTTAAAATTTTAAACTTTAAGGGGAAACTTAAAATCGAAGTAAACTTTAAGGGGCAATTTTGTATTTTACCCTTATTTTAAATATAAAAAAAATGCTATCTATCATCTGCTGTGCTCATCTCAGCTAGACTTGATCAAACAATGCGTAGAAAGAAAGATAAGATCAACAACGTTAATTAACATTAGAGTTGGAAGGAGGACGGATATGTATCCGCTTCCAATTCAATCCTCCTCCTAACAATTGTATTTACAGTACAGTAGAGTAATAGGAATTGCAGAGAGATCTGGATTAGTGTCTACCGAGGTCCAGAGAGCTCCATAGCTTCCATAATGAAGGAAGATTGTTGATGAATATCATTCATGTAAAAGCTGGTTGAGTGACTGCCACTCCCTCCTCCTCCATCTCCGCTAACACCTGGTGGTTGTGTGGTCTCCGACTGGCCTAAGCTCTCCAGGACATTTAGGACTTGAGACATCTTCGGCCGAAGGTGAGGGTGGGGCAGTGTGCAGTGCAGAGCCAACTCCGCTGCCTTTTCAATCTCTGCTACATCAAAGCATCCTTTCAAGTCCTTATCTGCAAGCACTTCAAGTCTCTTGTCTTGGTGCAGTGTTCTAACCCAGTCAAGAATCATGCCTTTCTGGATCTGACCATTCCCTGCGTCCAATGCCTTCTGACCAGTTATCAGTTCCAGCAGCAGAATCCCAAAACCAAACACATCTGTCTTGTCCGAGGACTGTCCTGTTGAAAGATACTCTGGAGCAATGTGTCCCACAGTACCTCGTACAGCTGTTGTCACGTGGGAATCCCTTCGATCAAGAAGCTTAGCCAGACCAAAATCCCCCACCACAGCTTCGAAACTCTCATCCAGAAGAATATTTGCTGCCTTGACATCTCTGTGAATGATTGTCGGGTTGCACTGCTCGTGCAAATACACCAGTCCTCTCGCAGTTCCTAGTGCAATGCTCATCCTTCTGTTCCAATCCAAACAAGGCCTGTCCCTGCAACATTCTGCACAAATAATGAAGTTAACAAACAGACAGGAGGAAGGAGGAGGAGGATATTAGGAGGGAATGGAATTAGAACCACCTCTGAGGCGGTCCGCAACACTTCCATTAGGCATGTAAGGATAAACAAGCAATCGCTCCTCAGCAGTCATGCAAAAACCATACAACTGTAGAAGGTTCCGATGCAGAGCCAAGCCAATCATCTCCAACTCTGTCTGAAACTGTACCTCTCCCGTGGTGTTGGGATCTTTTAGGCGTTTCACTGCTACAACCGTGTTGTCCTGAAGGAAACCTTTGTAAACCACTCCAAATCCTCCCTGCCCTAGTATGTTCTTGCTACTGAAATTATTGGTAGCGCCTTGAAGCTCCCGGAAAGGGAATCTCTTCAAATGCCCAATATCAACCTCATAGTCTTGCTGCACTGCAAATAATACGAAGAAGATTTAGAAAAAGTAGTCCGCCAGCAAAAAGTGCGGGCAGGGAAGGGTTAGGTCGAAATACCTACCATAAGAGGAGGAGGATAAGAGAAAACGAGAACGGTACCAATGGACCACACAAACAACCAACATCAGTGATACAACAAATGTGCAGCTGAGCCCTAACGCTATTGCTAGCACCCATCTCTCACGGCCATTATTATTCGGATCACTTGCTCTTGGAGATGGAGCTGTTTCTGTTCCTGTTCAGAGAGTAAGATTCAATTTCGCATCAGTGTGAATATAGTGTGTCAACTGTTGAATGACAACCGTCTTTTTGTAACTAAACTTTGCATCAGTTGCAAGTTCTTCACTTCACCTTTTTTGTGACTTTGCAAACTCAACTTTCCTTAGTGTTCTAACATCTATTATTTTGTGTGGATGGAAAAATGGTTTGTTGTTCATCTGAAGCATCTCATTTGTTCACATTGTTTCAAACTCATTTTACTTAACTTCTTTAATTGTGGCAAACCCAGCAACCTATTATATATTATGTGTCCACTATTCACAGAAAAATATAGACCAACGAAAGTTAAGTCCCCAGAAAGTCGCAAAAAAAATATAAAAAAAAGTTTATCAAGTTGCAACACAGGTAAAGTTAAGTAACAAAAACTAATTTTATCCCTAACCAACTGCTGCTATGTTCGTTCGTTCATTCTTTAAAAGTGAAAGGAAGCATACATACGAACAGAGCATTACCATTCATAGGTTTGGATTCACCGATACATTTTTGTCCAGTGCATAAGAAACTGTTCCCTGTTATGCTACAACAGCAAGTTACATGCACCCAATGTCAGACAAATGCAAACCATGCCACAGTCTAAAATTCAAAACGAAACGTGTTCAGTAATGTGATATATATGAAGCATAAAGAAATCCAATATACTAACTATTATGGAGGTTGATCACCTGTAGTCTTTTGCTAGGATTTTCGGGAGAGGACCACTTAGATTGTTGAATGATACATCTCTGTGCCATAAATGAATGCATTCTTTTAGAACACATCAAATCTAACTATATTACATATTCTTCATTGAAGAAAGTAGTAGGAAGACATACAAGAATGAAAGACCGGTGAGATTCGACACAAGATGAGGGATCTGTCCGGATAACTTGTTACGATTCAGCCTCCTGAATGACTCTTATATCAACGAAGATTTAGTGCAAATTAAGCGTAAATAAGATATATCATCATGGCATGACTAGCTAGCCAGAGGCAGACAATAATACTCACAGATAACTCAAATGAGTGAGGTATCCCAAAGAACTTGGTATTCCTCCATCAAATTGATTCCCAGAAAGATCGATAGTCTGTAGCTCAAAAAGCGTTCCTATCTCATCAGGAATAGGACCTGATAATCGATTATTCTGCAGCAACCTAACAAAAACAAAGCATACAAAATTATCTCAAGGTCTCTTTTAAAAATCATCTCGACTCAAGTTGGAAAGACATGAGTGGAATGCTTACTTACAATGTTTCCAAATGACTCAAGTTTCCAACACTTGGTGAAAGTATTCCTGATAAACCAACATTCGCCATTTCACTACCCAACAACAGCAGCAAGATTAATTCAGCAGATAGATTGATATATACATATATATAACTAAAAGAATCAACTTACAGAGAAGTGACGAAACCTTCAGCAGAGCAGGCAACCATGGTCCATGTGCATGGATCCACCGAATTTATGTCCCACCCCTCCATTACCTTCATTTCATCCCTCATTTTGTTCTTCATTGACATTAAAGCAGACACTGCTTAGTCCACCGGACCGCAGATGAATTAATTTACACACCAAAAAACACACTTGATCCAACGAAAATGAATAGGAAAAGGGAAATGCGCTACCTTCGTAGTTTACGCCCTTTGGGGAAAGAAGACTGTCGGAGGCTCTGACCACTGCTGGAGGCACAATGGCAAAGGAAAACAGAAGAAAGAGCAGTGCAGCTTCCATGACCATGAAAATCTACCAAGCACAGAAGCAGAAGCAAGGAGAAGGGAAGAGTGAGTGGTGTTGAAAATTTCAGACGGTAGAACAAACACAAGACCTTTTGACGAATCCTTCCATAAAAGTTCCATCTTGGCAGTTGGCACCACTGTCTGTCTTGAATGGAGCAGAACGCCTCCTCGAGTAACCAAAATCAGCTCAGACAAATTATTAACAAGTGGGAAAGAAAGTACTAAACAAACTAAGGTTAGAGTATCTAGGAAAGGGAACCTGAAATGGGCGATTAAAAAAACAGATTATCATTATACTATGAAGTATGAACTCTGAACCGTAGTCTGTAATAAAAGGGGGAAGACCAGGAAAACTTTCCATGCTTGTGTATGGGGAATTGGGCCTTGAGATTTGGGACTAGCTCTCCATTGTCTTCCTCAGTATTAACAGAACCGAACCGGTTCGGCGGTCCGACCGGGAACCGAACTCCTGTCCGGTTTGGTTCATATAAAAGACTGTTTTGCAAATGAACAGTGTTGGACCGGTCAATTTTGCAAAAACCGGCAAAATTCCGGTTCATTTATGATGATTATTTTTTTACAGACCAATCGATTTTTTCAGTTTAAACCAATTGGTTTTGTTATGCACAAACCGATTGGTTTTAAGCACTAGGTTAAGTTGCTTATTCTTCTTGCTCAGTCATTTGTTGAACTTCAGCACCAGAGTCGCGCAGCTTCTTCTCTGTTCTTCTTCAACGTTCCAATTTCCAGGCTTCCAGCATCTTCGGTCTGCAACAGCAGCAACCGCGCCAAGTTCCAGCTTCTTCACTGTTCGCGACCTTCGGTCTGCAATAGCAGCAACCACACCCTTCGTTCCGCAATGAACAAATTGAGTTGCAACCTTCGCTCTTCAGTTGTCGAGTCGTAGTCTTCGCTTTCAGGTTTTTCAATTTTTTTCGTTGTTGTTGTCTTGAATTCAGTTATGGTTAGGTTGCCTAAGTTGGGCTGCCTTGTATTCGTTCTGCTTCTTCAATTCTGTCCATGCCGCATCCACGCCACAACTCTTGGTTCAGTTCTTCAGTAAGTTCACCCGTCCTTCTTCGATTCCATTGAAATTGTTTTTCAATTTGTGGTAAATGTGTTGATTGTGCTGAAATTGTTTTGATTGTGCTTAAAATCGTGCTGAAAATTGGTTTAATTGTGCTGAAATCGGGTTGATTGGTGCTGAAAATTGTGTTGATTGTGCTGAAATTTTGTTGATTGTGCTTAAATTCGTGCTGAAAATTGGTTTAATTGTGTTGAAATTGTATTGATTTTGGACAAGTTATGTTTAAACACTGAACTATTGTCCATGTATTGCTTCATTAGTTCAATGTCATATACACTGAACTTGTCCATGATAATAATGTATTTTTCTAAATTCAATGCTTTCAGCTATGCATGCTTTGAGCTTGATGAATATCAAACTGCTAAGGCGGCACTAGAAGTAGGTGCTGCTTTAGCACCGGTTGATTCGAGATTCACAAATTTAATTAAAAAGTCTGAGGAGCGCATTGCAGGTATTATGCAACCTTAACCGTTTAGCCACATAATATTATGCTTTCTGTAGACATACACATTCTATGCACATAGTTTGACCTTTAAGAATTTGGTCGTGGAACTGCCCTTTCAAACACCCCTCCACATGGGTTAATATGACTTTACATCCACCCTTCTCTTGTAAAATTCCCCCTTAGTGGATATTTGATGCAATACCAAAACTGATTGGTCTATTGCTACTGCAACAAGTGCCTTATGTGTGAGTGTCGACTACATGAAAACCCACATTATTAACCTTTCAGTGTATATGTTTAAAGCATTATATGGACAAGTTATGTTTAAAGTTTAAACCTATTGTGTTTGATTTTGAGACTATTGTGTTATGTATGTTCAAAGTTTGAGGTAATTATGTTGTGTTTGAGAGTAATGTGCATGTTTTAGACTATGTAGTTTGTGTGTATTCGACACTATGTAGTTTGAGTTAACCATGGTTATACCCGATATTTTTTATATATGGTTAAATGTACCATTATGTTGCGGTGCGGTTATGTTAATGACTTTTCTACCCGTAATGGTTATGATTATGGCATTTTAGTCATACCCATGGTTATTATATAAATTTAATAATAATTTAATATTAATAAATTAATAAATACTAATAACAGAAGAATGATTTTCACTTTTAGATTTCAGGAATTTATAATTCTAAGGCGAACTGCAACTGAATGATGTAAATGTTAAATGATATTAGTGTGAATTTTGAATGATATTAATGTTGAATATTTTGTTGCGTCAGGCATAACTTTATGTATTTTGTAAGATAACATTTATAATGTTCCATTACATTTCGAATGGTGGTAATAAATATAGGTATATAGTTAAAACTGTAGTTAATAACCATGATTATGGATATGGTTATAGTATTGGAAATTATACCTGTAATGGTTATGGTTATGGTATGCAATTTAAAAATATGGTATGGTTATGTTATTTGACATACCCGCACCATACCCTAACCATTGCCAACCCTACTCATCATTAGCAGGGATTGATTTTCATCTTGTTCAAACTATATCGGAGTTATGATTGACACTTCTTCTTCCGGGTCCACGGGGGTGGATGGGGGTCTCGTGGATCGTTGTCACTATATACATATAGTACCATGTCATGTAATCAAAGGTGGATACTCCAACAAGATCCAGTATCGAAGGCCCAACCATGTTCGCCTACAACTCTATGTATTGAGCATGCTTGGTAATCCACGGGACACGCGATGACTTATGTGACAAAAATTAATGCAACCTATCCCATTCTTGACGGTCTTCATCCGGATTTGGGATAGACTGTTGGAATTTGAATTGGAAAGACACGCGGTCTCGGATTTGCCACTCAACATTGTTGAAGTAGATCAGTGGCAATCAGAGCACGTTAAGTAAACCCAGTCCATAAAACGGGTTAGAGGTTATGGTTACGGTGAGGGTTGTAGGGGTTACAGTTTATCTGAATATATAAAATGTATGTCCCATTACTTAATAAAATGGAATAAATATAATTACGTCAAATTCATATAAAGTATAACGTACATGGGGATTACTGAGTGCCCTCATCTCATCTTGACAGAACTTTCGGTTGCTGGGTGTTGGATTTTTCTTCGACGTCTTTTGTTCTAGACAACTATTTAGAATGTAAAACATCGGAAGTTGTACTCTACACAATTAGTTTAAGGATATATGTTTGTGTTTTTATAACTTCCCTACCGGTTGATGTGCAGGAAACGCAGGGGTAGAGTAGATCTTGGGTCTACCTACATATAGATGCTCCTAGCACCATACATAAAACAAATTATTAGGTAGGTTTAGAGAAAAAAAATAGACTTTTTAACTTGAACTGCTTTGTGTAACAACATGTACATGTAGTAGTACAACGCATCATATGATACTTTTTCTGTTGATGGCCATACTTTTGCATAGACTGCCGTATAAAAAACTCAATACAACAGAACCCCATCTGTATTGAGTTGTTTGTTGTAAGTGTTCTATTAAAGGGAGTTACATAAGTGTCACTTTATCCCCTGTTGATGGCCATGCTTTACATAAGTTTCGAGAACAAACATGCACCGAGAAGGTATAAAATATACCCCCTGACTCTCTATTTGATTTCTTTTTCTTCAGTCGTTGGGTTCCAGTCCAAGATAGTGTGTTTCCTATTAAACAACACCTTCAACCATAATAACTGCACTTCAGTCTTAGTTATCTTTTCCAGCGTGCGATATAGGGATGCTCCAAGTAGTCATGGGCATGAGTCAACCACGTTTACCTCTTCATCATGCAATTTGTAGTAATCGGTCATGGGTGGACTGTTGACCGCAAGCTCAGGATCACTTGGACATCCCTTAAGTTGACGATCATTCACCTTTAGGGAGGTGAAATGTATGAGTCGCTAGGCGCCACCTCTCGACAAGAGCATGCAATAATCCCGAATCAAAATCCAATCGGGATATATTTACAACCCAACTAATCGACCCAATGTCGGGTCCTCGGATCTACCACCCAACATTTATCCGCCTAACAAATCTTATCATCTCTACGTCTAGCACTAGCATGAACGTATAATTTTTTTAATTGAGTATTTAGCAATATTAATTCATAATATAATAATAACAATTAATTCTACAAACAATTAGGGTTACCAGAATCCGCGACAGCATGCTGTGACATTTGTTGTGGCTGATCATACAAAATAGAAGGATCTATCGATTAGTTCCTTTTTTGAATCGAAGGTTTGTTTTGATGAGCTTCCCTCACCACGATTCTATGTTTGTACCCAAATACTAATTATACATAATTACACTCAATTTAATAATTAGTCCCCAAATCCAAAATTATGGGTCCAAAATTAATCAAATAAGGCATTCCAATTGAAAAACACATTAAAATTGAACAACTCCCAACATTTACGTATTCTAAATATTAATTACACTCAATTTAACATATATACCTACAATTCAAAAAATTGAGCTTTAACACTAATCAAATAATGCATTTTAATTCAACAAAAATATACCAAAATTCACCAATTTCTAACATTTAGGCATTTTAAATGCTAATTACACTCAAATTAATAATTTTTCCCAAATCTATAAAATTAGGGTTTCACCGTTAATCGAAGGAAAAAAATTGAAAATAGTTTACCATGTTTGAACAAAACTTATTTGCACCAACACGTTTTTTTTTGCGATGATGAATCAACAAATATGTTTGAAAACGATGGTAAATGTTCATTATGTCAAACGTCTATTAATATATTTTGCTAAATATTTCTTTAAATTTATAAAATTAACCAAATACTTTTCAAAACATTATAATGACACCATATAAACTTGTACTAATGTTATAATTAAATCTTGACTTGATGCAGACTCAATCAGGGATCCTCTGGTATGAGTACGAACTAAGACGAGGTCGCTCAACGTAGGGACCTAGTCTAGGTTCAAACCCATACAATAGAACCCCCGATTAGCGCGCCAATCGAGTACCTGGTTCGACCCCAACCTTAAATCGATAAAATTAAGGATTCACCATTAATCAAATAATGCATTTTAATTCACGCAAAATACACCAACATTGATCAATTTCCAACATGTATGCATTCTAATCACTAATTATATCTAATTACACTTAATTTAATAATTTGAAGAAAAAAACTTAGACTCTGCATTATAGGAGTCACAGTGGAGTCATGATAGCAAGCACTGGCGGCGACACGGAATAACCATGAGCGCAAGCACGGTAGAGACACAACTGATGTTCAGGGAGGAATAACTTGTTCTACCATTTTAATTCCCCTTATTCGTAACTGGCAGTCGCGGGTAAGGTGTTTCGCCTTACTCGTAACTGGCAATCCCGGATAAGAGTAAATGCTCCCACCTGTGAATAGCAGTTATGGACTAGTGTAGTCTGGTAAATAATTTTGAAAACTGATTATTTTGGTATTTGGTTTTCAAATGGGGTATATTTTGGAACAAAATTCGTCACTTAGCAATAGGGTTGGGCATGAACCGTACCTTACCTAAAATGTGGTAAAGGTACGGTTCGACCCCTTCGGTCGAACCATTCCATATTTTCGTTCATTTAGCACACCTTTTATGAATCGGTTTAAAAAATCGGTTCAACCGAACCACTTTATAAAAAAAAGGTTAAATACGACATTGCCCCCTAAAGTTTATGCCGATTTTAAAATTCTCCTTAAAGTTTAAAGTCCCCCCTAATGTTGAGAATTGTGAAAAATCCCCCCTTGAAAGAGCATATGTGAGGGGGAGATTTTTCATCATTTTCAAACTTTAGGGGGGATTTTAAACTTTAAGAAGATATTTTAAAATCGGCGTAAAGTTTAGGGGACAATGTCGTATGTTAACCTAAAAAAATGCAAAAAAATGCAAAAAAATCCAATAATACATAAACAAATCATTCTTCTTTGTTGTTCATCAATCTCGTTTAGTCTCAGATTGCTGATATATATGCAAACCTTGTATTCAATTATTATTAGTATCAATAAAATGCGGATGAGGTAGCGTATAGGATTATGGATCAGACTTCAAACAAATCATTATTATTATATACAAACTAAAACTGTAAGCAATCTAATATTGCATTTTTGTGTGTGTTGTGGAGGGGAGATGGGGGTCGAATTTCAGAATCTTAAAAATAGAAAGTTGTTTAAGATTGTCAAAAGCAGGTTCTGTACAAAACCCGGTATTAAATAGAAAGTGGTTTATTAAATATAATAGTATATTAAAATTAGTATAAAAAGTGGTTCGGTTTACTATACGTGAATCGTTTTTTGTGGTTTATCACCCCTCCATATTTTTACTGAAAACTAATTTGTTTTGTGATTCGGTTTGGTTGAACCGGTACGATTCACAAAATGTACAATTTGTTCGACCGAATCGGTTTTTTACTCAACCATACCTAACAATATCTTTATTTGGGGTGATAAAAAAAGACTGTTTGACCAAATTCCCGACAGGACCGACCCGAGACCGAGCGGGCGAGTTTTTTTCTTCAAGGTCGGGCTCGGTCTCGATCTCTGGCTTTTTTACCGAAGGCCCTATTAGGACTGGCCCGATTAGGAACTTTGATTCCACTCATGTATATTGTATTGTTGTAATGTTGTGAGAAAATGAACTTTGTTTATAGGAACTTTGTATGTTTGTTACTTGCTTTATTTGTTACTTTAATTTGTACTTTGCATGTTTGTTACTTTGATTCCAATGATGTTTGTATTTGGACAGATTCAGTTTTTTTGGCTAGATTCTGTCCAGGACCGAGACCGGCCCGAGTTAAGCAAGACCGACTCGAGCGGGCTTTTTTGGCCATAGTTGGTCTCGGTCCTCCAGAACGAGCAAAATTTTGATCTCGGTCCTGCTTCCAAGACCGACCCGATCCGCCCACGATTCGCCTCAATCTTTATAAAAGTGTTTAGGATTTTAATTCGGAATAATAACTTATTTAGTTTATAATGGTTGATTCATGTTATTTTGATCAATTATGTTTTTAGCATATAATTACTTACATTTAGAATGCGATTAATTAGTTACTCCATTAGTTATGTGTTCATTTTCATGACATTTCATCACGTTAGTAACATATGTATTTTTTATTTCAATAATAAATTACAGAATGAAGAGATTATTCCTACATTAAATTCTCATTTTTTTTGGATTCTCTTTCTAGATACTACTTTCTCACATAGAACCGGCAATGGTGCGGTGAAAACCCCATAACCATGGTTATAACCGTTACTGTTTAATATGGTTAACCGTACCATTATGATGCGATGCGGTTGTGGTGATGATTTTTCTACCCATAATGGTTAAGGTTATGGTTATGGTATTTGAGTTATACCCATGGTTATTATATAAATATAATATTTATTATTAATAAACTAATTTATATGATATACTAAATATAAATTATATAATTCAAAATTTGAAATTGTTGAAGATTGAAGTCGCCAAAGTCCAACGATGGTAATATAGATTGATGTATTTTTTCAAACCATGGTTAATAACATGTGTGGAATGAATATGGGTATACATGTAAAACCATGGTTAATAACCACGGTTATGGTATTGAAAATTATACCCATAATGGTTATGGGTATGGTATGTGGTTTAAAAATATGGTATGAGTATGGTATTTTTCATACCCTGACCATACCCTAACCATCGACAACCCTATTCTCACCCCAACCTCCTCTTCTAATTTCACACCATAAACATGCTTGCTCGCTCCTAAGCGATTTTCTCAACTCCTCCTTCACAGCTTGTTCTTCATTGTCAGTGTTTCACATCGTCAATGTCACACTCTTCACCTGTCACACTCTTCACCCGTCACATCTCGCGCCTCATCTTGGTGATGATGTTTGAGTGACTAAATGATGAGAATTCAACGCATCAAAAACATTTTTGACCATCGAAAGTCAAACGATTACCTAATGGGATAAAAATCATTTAGTACCTCAAAAGTCACGTTTTTATAAATAAGTACATTAGAAATAATTTATTACTTTCGAGTACCTTAAAAGTCATAAATGTGTCTATTTTAATTGAGTACATGAAAGTAATAAAAAAAATAACAATTCAATAACGACAAGATAAATATATTCTATTTCTACAATAAAATAACTTAGAGATACCTGAAAATAACAATATAATAAAGTAGAGTTACGTTAACAAAACAAAATACTACATACGTGATGTACACATAATCGAAATATTAAAGCAGATACATTTATAATTTTAAGGTACCCAAAAGTATTTTTTTTTTAAGATACATAAATGACATAATCTCTTACCTAATCGAATACTCCAAGTGAAAATGTATATTTCTTTAACCTTTATGTTTGAACATGGGGTTGTAATTACACTTATCATACATTCTTTATTATAAAAAAACAATTATGCTCCTATACTATTGTAATTGATGTACACTACAGGACAAGATGATGTTAAGTATTCAAAAATACTTTATTACCGACTCAAAAATAAAGCCTTAAAAAAGGATTGCTCTACCCGTCATATGAAGTGTCAACAATACTATGGCAATTCATTTGTTGAGCAGACGAGAAAAAACGCGACTCAAAGAAAAAAGAGGCGCCATAAATGTTGGACGACAAAAAAGCAAATTAGCCGTGAAAATTATCTTCGTGACTCTTTTCTCGAGTCGCGGAAAATAAACAGGTAGCAAATCTTTGTTTATCCTGAAGGCCCACTATTTGAGCCACCCAAAATATATTTAAATATAATAAATACTTTTTCACGACACTTTTTCATTTTTTTCTTCAAAATATACCCCGTTTGAAAACTGAATACCAAAATAACCAGTTTTCCAAAACCATTTACCAAATTATACCAACTCGCGGTATTAACTGTCATTCTTAAACTAACTAAATCCTACCCACGTGTAAGAGTCATGTGTAGGGTTTACTTTATTTTTTTTCGTTTTTAAAAATAAATCTAATTACTCTATTATAAAATATATGTTTGTTATATTGTTTATTTCTATTCAATCTATAATTTCCCATTTTTTAGGAGATGATAAACATTTACTTTCATAAATGCTCTTCGGGGTACCTTAAAACTAAATCCTAAACTAACTGTCTTCAGGGTACATTTAACTGTCGTTCCTAAACTAACTGAATTCAACCTACGCCTGACAGTCATGTGTAGGGTTTACTTTTTTATTTATTTAAAATAAATAAATATAATTACTCTGTTATAAAATATATGTTTGTTATATTTCTATTTTGTTTATCTCTATTCAATCAAGAATTTCCCATTTTTTAAGAGATGATGAAAAAACATTTACTTTCATAAATGCTCTTCGGGGTACCTTAAGATTATAATTTAGGGGTGGCAATCGTGTCGTGTCTAATCAGGTCGTGTCATTAATTGTGTCGTTTCTAAACATGTCTCGTGCCTAAACGGATAAATTTTAAACGTGTCTAAACATATATCGTGTCTAAACGTATAAGTCGTTTATCGTGTCTAAACGTATAGAGTTGTTTAGACACAAGATTCGTTAAAGATTTATAGAAATTACCTTATTCGGAAAATGGTTAATTACAAAAAATTAATACTCAAATTTTGGTTATTTTATTGAATATTGAACCTGAAATTATAAATAATAATAAGTTAAAAATTTCTAAGTAGACTAAAATTTGAGTATTTTTTTTAATAATTAATTCTAATTAGAACTCATGAGTGTGGTTAATGGGTCACTTACTTTATTAGTATAAATTTAAGCCTAACTCAATTCATAGAAGTAACCGTGTACACGATTAGACACACTTAGTACACGACACAATTAGACACGATTAATTAATCGTGTCTAAACATGTGTTCGCCGTGTATTTGCATGTTAGATGTGTTTAGACACGATTATTAATCATGTCTAAACGTATAAGAGTTATTTAGACACACTTAGAAATCGTGTTGTGTTAGAAATTGACACCCCTATGTCTCTATTCGTGTCACATGAATACACTACACGATTAGACACGAATAGTTAATCGTGTTTAATCGTTTTTATACAGATATCTGCAGATCTGAGGTGTTTAAACACAATTATTAATCATGTCTAAACGTATAAGAGTTTTTTAGACACGGGATCCGTTAAGGTCAAACCCATATACGCTTTAAAGCAGATCGCGTCGTGTCGTTTAATCGTGTCGTGTCAGAAAATAGATTGAATGAATAAACAACTAAAAAGTCTATACGAATCAACTTTGTTAAGTTTCGATTTAAATTAAGTTCTTAAACATTGATATTTTTTTCCAAAATTAACTCAATATCTAAACTAAAATTAACCAAATACATAACCAAATAATATTATCTAAAGTTAATACCTTCACCCCTACCACCACTATCTTGATCGCCCTCTTTCCCCTATCTCTCCCCTAATCCCTATCTCGATCCCAAATGTTCACTACAGGAGACATCCGAGTTAAGGGCGCAACAAGGCGACTCTTTGATGTTGGAGTCACCAATAATTTGTTTATTAACTTTTTCACGGCTAAATTGAAGTGGAGCCGTATTTATATATTTTTAATGACTCACTATCAGACGGGTCACAATTTTATTTAAAAATTTAATTATTTTCTATTTTTCACGGTTCAAATGTTCTAGTCGTTATTTTAAAGAAAAAATAATAATTTTCGCGAGCCCTCATTAATAAATTAAGATATTTATTTTCAAAACAATTTTTACACTTGTTTCCAACCATTACGTTTGCAGCTGTTACCCTATTCTTCTCCACGTTTCCTCAATTTCCCATTGTCCAACTCTTCTTCTCCAAAATGGCAAAAAAACAAAGCCTCTTCTTCTACACGTCTCCTCAACTCTTCTTCTCCACGCTTCCTTTCCCATGGTTAGACTCAGAGCAACTGCCTCTTTCTAGACGATAGAGCTATCCATTCTCGGCCAAGGCTCACTTCGCTACCCTGACACATCACAGAAGTTTTCCTCGCTTACGGGTTCGTCAGTCCATCTCTATGTCCATCCATCGCTTCTTCGTCCTTGTTCCCTCGCAACAGTTCTGATCCCTCTAGAAACTTCCTTCTTCTTTTTCACTGCATCGCCGACAAGCCCTAGACTCTCCACTTGTATAAGAACAATATATCCGTTTTACGATCACGCGTTCAGGTTCGTCGCCGTCTCTTGGTCTCTGACCTATGTGCTTTCAGATCTAGGTAAGAAAACTGATTTGTGTCACGCTAGCTCACGATGTGCTAAGGCTGTGTATATTTTGCGAATGAGTCTAAGGGTATGTATATTTGGTATTATATGTTGTGATTGAGGCTAAGGGCATGTCATTGATATTTTGTACTATATGGATGTCTTTCTGCCTCATTCCTCCATGGGTGTATTCAAACATAAAATGATGTTATTTTTATATGTTTGAGCTTAGGTGATTTCACATGTATTTAACATTGAAAGTTTTTGCTTTATGCAGCAAGTTCAGGTTTAGAGAAGTTTAAAGAGGGTTAGACAACAACCACAACAACCAAAGATAAGAGGACTAGTGTTTTTTGTTCTCAAGTATCAAATTGGAAAAGTAATTGATGAATTTGTGTGTATGTTTATTTCTTTTGGCTTCCAGCATTTAAAGGAGGCAACATTTAGAAGAATTCCTCATTCATTAACTATTACTATGTTTAATTTCCAAACTCAACCTAAAATGAAATTATGGTATGTAATGGTACTTTTTTATTGCCAAACATGTAATTTAGATTGCAATCATAATTATATTACTATTTTTGGCTGCTCGGAAAAGTTTCGCTTAAATAATTTTCGCATCTCATTTTATTTCCGTCCGTCTATTATTTATAACGTCTCCTTTTACTTTGAGCTGCACTTTTACCGATTTTCACTAAATGCGCCGTCATAATATTGCCGACACTTGAATTCACGACTCATCTTTATTTGAGTCGTCAATATTTAAGGGCTCAATTTTTGGTTCTTTAATAAATTATTTTTCAACACTTAACATGACCCTCTCCCGTAGTGGTTTCTTGTCGTGTTGGGTCTTAATGTTTCGGCTACCTTATCCTCTACTTGAGTAGGCTAAGTCAGTGGTGGTTGGAGAGTAGTTACGTAAAATTGTCAGACGACCTAAGCCTTCTCGGAACTTAACGCCACTTGTTGTGCCATGAGATGATCAAACTGATCAAGCTCACCAGTGAATTTGTGCCTGTAACTATAAGTCTGGATCAATTTTTCTACTTTTTTTTGGACTTACCCATGATCATTTGGACATTCTTTAGAGTTACTGTCATTTCACCTTTATGGAGATGAAATGTATGAATATATAGGCGCCACCTCTCGACAAGAATATATAGTATATCCACATCGATTTTCAACGAGGATGTATCTATAGTTAATCTAAATCTAGCAATATCGAACCAATGTCGGGTCATCGGATCTACCACCAAGCTTTTACCCGCCTGAAGAGTATTATCATCTCTATGACTATGTCTAACGCTAGCGTGAACCTATAATTTATTTTTAATTAATTATTCAATAACACTAATTAATAATATAATAAGAAGAATTAATCTGTATCTGTAGAAATTTGGGTTACAGTATCCAGCGGTATGCTTTGACATATTGTGTGATTGACCATATAAAAGAGAAGGATCGATTGGTTCCTTTTGTGAACTAAAGGACTGTCTGGATGAGCTTCCTTCCCTGACCACGGTCCATTATCTGTAATCAAATACTAATTATACATAATTACACTCAATTTAATAATTATCCCTAAAATTTGAAAAATAGGTTTTCAAGACTAATTAAATAATGCATTTTAATTCACCAAAAACACACCAAAATTAATTAATTTCGAATATTTAGGCATTCTAAATACTAATTATACTCAAATTTACAATTACCCAAAAAATTAAAAAAAAATAGGGTTTCACATATTAATTTAATAATTTATTTTATGGTTAATTACCTCAACTGTTACTTATGTTGGCACATGTGACTGAAACGTATAACCTTGAGCTCAACCGTAACTTATGTTTCCATATGTGACTGAACAATTCAGTTTTATAACTGCCGTTATTTGTCACCGTTAACTAGTGTAATGTGCTTGTCACGTGAGCTGCTTAGATTGTGAACTTCCGAAACTACTATAAACCTTGTCTACTTATAATCATCTTGTTCCTTAGGTGTTGGAGAAGTTTGAGCACGAAAATTCTGGAGAAGGAAGGAAGAGCAACTCACTGTGAGAACACAGAAGCCATGAAGTCTGAGGATGAATGTTGTCCTATGGGTTTTGACAACCGTAGAAAGGTTCGATCTCGGTCAATCTCTTACCCTAATCCCTACCACGGAGCTTCGCGTCTGAGAATGTGCTACTGTGGGCTTGTGTTCTTCGTCAGGTCTGTTGGTACGTGGCAGAATTTCTCTCGCCGTTTCCATGGATGCCCCAATTTTGAGGTAATTTGATAGTAGGTAACCCTAATTGGCAACCCTAATTCGTTTTGCTACAGTAATTTGAACTGTAATGCCGTATTTTCAACCTTAATTTGTAATCTGCTGTACGTGTATGTTGTTTTTTCTGTTGTAGTCTATACAAAACCCCGGATGTGGGTTTTCAGATTGGGAAGATCCAGCTATGTGTCCTTACGGTCGAATTGCAGTGATGCAATTTCAAGAAAGAGAGAAACATTTGAAAGAACAATTGTTATTAAAAGGTGACGTAAGTTTAGACATTTTGTTACCCAACCTTTATTTGTGTTTCCCAAAATCCATAATACATCCGAAAACAGAATCCATAATAATTCATAAAAATCCAGAAACCAGAATACATCCGGAAACATAAGCCATCATATAATCCCAAAACAGATTCCGTTAAAACAAACCTTCATAACTAACAAAATATGGAAGTACAAAATGAACCCGACTCTACTATGTAGATCGCCAGAATTGCCTCGTTCTCTTTGGAATGACGACCGTCTTGAGTGGCTGATCCAGAACAACTAACGCTCTTGAGTCTGAAAGGACGGGTTCCGTTGTTGCGGTATCATCAATCTCTATAATAGTTGGTTGTTCTCTTGTTTTCTTGAGTTTTTCCGGATTGCTTGAGTGGGCCTACATATCATACCGGTATCGTTATTACAAACACGCGAACATGACAACAACATGTGAAAGACAGGTTGACTAAACCTGTTTGCTAGTTTTTTAACACGCTTCTTTGGTGTCAAAATCACGGTTGGTTCCTTCGGTTCTGCAGCAACTTCCTTCTTCTATATGGATGGCTCCTTCGGGTCGATTTTGCGTGTTGGGAGCTTCTGTTGACGCTGCTTTTTCACCTTTGGAATGAGAGTTTGAGCTGAAGTTCTAGCTTCATTATCTGTTTCAGATTCCTTGCGCCTTGAACGAGTAGCTGTTTGACTTGACTGTGTAGGGATAAGATCTCTTCTTTTTTGGTGGTGGCTCTTGCTGTGAGGTTTGTCCTTCAGCATCCTGAACATAAACAACGAAGTCATAAACAAGGAAGTCATACTCAAGGAATGTAGAAAATATACCTCTTCATTTGGGTGAGTTGGTCTTCGATTGCAGCCTCTCTTGTTATGGCTTGCCTCTCCACATGTAGACCAATAGTGAGTTAAACCAGTCCTAGTAAACTGTGTTGAACCTTGTTGAGGCTCCTCAAATGCAGACCGCACCCTTTTATTTTTCGGCCTTCTACAATGTGCTTTCAAAATTGAGGGGGGGGGGGGGGGGATCTATGGGCAATCCTTCTGTACTACACCAATCATCTCTCCCGGGCAACGCATGTATAACACCAGAGTACGTCTGCCTGTATACCTCCTAATGGTAGTCTCAGTCACAATATGGAGCAAGTTCAAATATCCGAGCATATGACAGACATGCTATCCCGTGCACACAAGGGAGACCACTCAAATCCCATGCCCTACATGTGCATGTACGCCTGTTAATATCAGTCTTGTATGAGATTTGAGGAGCAACATGCACCTCGTACTCTCCATCCGCAGCATATATCACCTCACAACCACTTATGCCATCCGTTATTTTCTTCAACTTTCTAACAATATTCTTACCAAGTGATCCAGATTGAGTGGTGATGGATTTTTTTTCAAAGTCTTTCATCAACATTATCCTTAGCTCCTCCACGAGTGTTACTGGAGGCTTGTCCCTTATGTTAATGACTTTGTTGTTGAAACTTTCCAAAATGTTGTTCACAACCAAATCCGTTTTGGATACTTGCCGAAATTGATAAATGCACCAATCGCTGGTGTCAATGGATGAGACGTAATCCCAAGCCTTCTTGTTAGCTTTCTGCAGCAAGTCCATCTGCCACTTATGCCTCTGGTACGTGTACGCACATGAAGCCGACCATACTATTTTTCTTACTTCCGCTTATCCCAACCCTCTTAATTGAATGTTCTCGTAAATATGTCGCATATAGAACCTATGCTTAGACCTAGGGAACATGTCATCAACAGCCTGATAGAGCCCCTACATAGCAACAGATGAAGTAATATAATAACAAACATAGGAGACCATTTAATCACATAAACAAAACATAAACAACCATTTAATCACAAATAGAAAACATAAGCAACCATTTAATCACAAATACATAACATAAGTTACCTTTTAATCACAGAACAGTATACATAACAGACCGTGCCTAATGTATAGCGTATAAAGGTAGTCTTTGGTTGACATTCCTACGGATAAAGGTATGTGTCAACATAGATAACACATTTATCACATAATGCGGAACAAACGTAACCCACAAAGCACAAAATCACACAGCATAAACCCAATTAACAGCATATACAAACACCAAAATCACTGAATCAAACCAAAAATAGAATATACAAATGTAAAAAAAAAAAAACTTTCACAATAAAAATCAAAACTTTATTACCAAATGGACAAGCTACAACATGTACGAAGCATATCAACAGAAAACCCTAACCCACAAGCCGAACTTCAAGATCAATCTGCAGCAAATCGCACAATCACACAGAAATAGGAACAATTATGCAGCAATTTCATCGTTTCGTACCACACAGCAAAAGCAAAGCCCTAATCTTGAAGCGAATCGAACATTAACGCAGATAATAGGGTAGACAGACACAAACTGAAGTCGTAGCACAAAGTAGAATGCAAAAAGTCAATGAAGTTGCAGTTCAATCGAAGCAAAAACCAAAACTTACTTCCAGATGTAGGTTATGAAATGCAATATCGCTGAGGAGGGGGAGTTCTGTGCTGAAAATCGACACACTCTGTGCAGAATGAGGTGTAAAAGGTTGGGTTGGAGGGCAATGGGAGTTGATGGGAAGTTAGAGTGTGGTGATGACTATAAAACGAGGGGAAACAATACAAAGGTGACATGAGGGTATAATCGTACTTTCAATTGACTTCACATCGTTTAAATTGGGTCATGTCCTTTCCACGTGACATTTAGACGGTAAGATGTGATGGAAACTTCACGGAGTAACCATTCAGTCACATATTCAAACTTAAGTAACGTTTCAGCTACACAAAAAAAGATGAGTAACCTTTTAATCACATAAACCAAACATAAGTAACTGTTGAGGTAATTAACCCTTTATTTTAATTAGAACGAAACATATAATTCAATTGATAAGACATCCTAAATAGCAATTACATAAATTTAACAAATAAACTCAATTGGAGGTACCTGAGGAGGCGACTGAAGACATAGGACAAGACTCGGGATGAGGCACGACATGGGCACAATCGAAGGACGTAGCACGACTTTTGCATAGTGGTGGCACTGGGAGGTCTGCTGAGGGGGGGGGGGGGGAAGAAATTGTTCTACAATTTTAATTCCATTGTACCCGCGATTAGCAATCACGAGTAGAGCTTTTTACCTTATCCGCGACTGACAGACACTAGTGGAATTTAACGGAAGTTCCACCCATGAAGAGTAAATGCTCCTACCCGCGTTTGATAGTCGCGATTAGGATTGAGAGTCGCAGGTTGATATATTTTGGTAAATAGTTCTGAAAATTGGTATTTGGTTTTGAAATGATATTGTGGAAAAACATACCACTTTTTCCAGCTCTTGTATATTCGTAATTTGTAACATATATTATAATTTAAATAATCTATACCATATCATAAAACTACCATTACACTCATAATTTTATAACATGAATAGTATCATTACATGTTGGCCAAAAAAATACATCCATTACGCATAGAAATCCGTAAGTATATGAAATAATGAATTCATGCAATAAGAAGCTACAAGGAGTGCTAAAATGGAAGTTAAGATTTAAGAGTATCCAACGGACTCCAATACCAATACAATGTGTTTCTGGACCTTATATCCCCACGGCCACTTAAAATCTTCCAACGTCCTTTTGCAGTAGAAGCATGACAGCAACAGTCGCAACTTGAAATTAATATAACCTATCCTCACGGACTATACCTTGGTCGTCCCCGTAGTCGTCTACCAAATCATGGTTGCAAAACCAGGACTCGGATCGTCTTTTTTATTTTTTTTTCTTCAGAAAAAGACGATACGTCTCAAACAATTCTGACATCTAGTGCCTCGAACACTAATATTAGAGATCCAAACTAGCAAATTCTCAACACTGATATACATCAATTATTATTCCTCTAAGGAGAAGGAGGTTGACATTGCCACATGGGCCGACTCGCATCATCTTCATCTCTCCCCTACAAATATTGAAACTGTACTGTACAAAGATGTATTTGGGGCCACAAAGCTGGGCTACAAGCTCCAGATGACGAAGCTTCGTGAGATATATGCCTAAGATGCTATGAACAGGAAGGATTGAGTAATAGTGCAGGTTGTCCACTAGGTTGAAGAGTTAACAGGCCACGAGTACCAGTGTCAGTGTTGATCAGGAGCACGTACTGCAACAATAGGAGAATTTTTTACCTAACATATACCTGAAGAAAAAAAATACAAAAATATCATCATTTTTTAAAAAATACAAAAGTACACATATGTGCAAATGTCATTCGAAGGTAGACATAAAAAACATAACTCGCGAATCGCATTCATGGATGCGCTCTCTCTTGCTTTAGTTGAATAAAGAACAGTCAACCCCCTCTCTCCGATTACTTTTATCTATTTACTCTTTTGCTTTTCGCGGATGAATTTGTCAACATCCTCTCTTCAATCATTTTTACCCCCTTTTTTTTTTTTTTTTTTCTTTCGGAAGAAGAGATGTCAACCTACTCTCTCCAATCAATTTTGTCTATCTCTCAGCTGCTAACCTCCTCCACCCACGAATGTCATTCCATAGTAAACTATACTTTTGTATTTTTTTTTTAAAAATTGAGGATATTTATACATTTGTTTTTCCCTTTTTCATGTATATATTGGTCACAAGTTCACAATAGGATCATCTTGCTCCTAATTAGCTACCTAGTCCTTATTCTACCTAGTCAACTCAACTCGAAAGTTATAACATGCGAGAAATTTGATCAACAAATATATTTCAAACGAAACTTTGTCCCTTTATAAGCTTAACTACTCTACCTACCCAACACAATAGTAAAACTAAGTGGGAATGCCTCATACACAGTGTTATCAGAATCAGACCGAACCGATGGTTCGTTCGAGAACTGGACCCCTACCCGGTTTGGTTAAGCTAAAAGACCATTTTGCATATCAATATTGTTTAAACCGACTGGTTTTGTAAAAATCGTCTGATTTCCGGTTCGTTTTTTTGGGATGATTTTTTTTAAACAGACCAATCGATTTTCTTTCGGTTTAAACAGATTGGGTTAGGGCTACACAACCGTCGGGTTTTGAAACTGGGTTAAGTTTTGTTTCTGTCACGCATTTCATTTCTCATTTTTCAATGAGTTCTTAGCGACGAGTTCTTCACGCCTTCCAGTACGAGTTCACCCGTCTGTATCTGTGAGTTCTTCAGCCGCATCCAAGCTTCACTTCGTTCTTCCTCAATTCATCTGTGAGTTCTCTTCGTTCTTGACTTCGTCAATTCCTTGCTGTGAAATTAGTCTGTGACTTATTCGTTCCTTCTTAAATTTGTTTCCTTGTTTCAATTCGTTCCTTGTTTCCTTGCTGTGAAATTTGATTTGTAAAACTTTCTGGTTCTCATGTTATGAAATACTGAGCTTTGGAAGCCAATAATTGATAGTTTGATGGTTTTAATCGTGTAGATTCATATACTGAAACCTTTGGTTGAAATTTGTTCTCGTTCAATTCTGAACAAATCAATTACTGCAGTCCTCTAGTTACCCAGTTGTTGTTTGTGTTTCCCTTTCACTCTCAAATAGTGTTTAGAGCTTCATTATATTAATTTACACGACTCTAACTTTGAAGGGTTATTTGCTGTTTATTTTGCATACCAACTCTATAATTATGTGCTTAGTTGCAGAGGGTGATTTGTAATGGTGAGAGTTAGTGTGTTGAATTATGCTCTCAAGAGCATGTACAATGTCAAAATGAGAGGGAAGAGACAAGTGATGATCAGGTCATCATCTAAAGTGATAGTCAAGTTTCTCTTGGTCATGCTGAATCATGGTATGTCAATCTGTCAATTCTAATGTTAGAAAATGCAAACATAGATCAATTTGTGGAAAAATGATGAATTACTTCTACATGATTTATCAATCTAATCTAGGTTGAGCTATATTCTAACATCTATAGATTTACAGTGTTGTAATTATGTAATAATCTCTCATGATCTTGTTGAAATGGATTCAACAAATATGGATTCAACATATGGAGAAATTAGTTTTTTTATACTTATAAACACTGAATCACTCATTGAACCGGTTCCGTCCAGGATGGACCAACCGAACCGGGAACCGCCCCCTCGTCGGTTCTAATGTTCGAAAATGCAAACATAGATCAATTTGTGGAAAAATGATGAATTACTTCTACATGATTTGCCAATCTAATCTAGGTTGAGCTATATTATAACATCTATAGATTTACAGTGTTGTAATTATGTAATAATCTCTCATGCTCTTGTTGAAATGGATTCAACAAATGGAGATTTTTTTTTTATACTTATAAACAGTGAATCGCACATTGAACCGGTTTCGTCCAGGTTAGACCGACCGAACCGAGAACCGCCCCCTCGCCGGTTCGAGGGTCGATCCGGTTCTGATAACACTGCTCATGCCACACTAACATTGAAAAAAGAGTTTGCAAATTACCTCCGATAAGTATTACTCACATTTTAGACAAAAATGGTCATTAATCAAATATATATATATATATATATATATATATTAAATTCTTTCTAAAATTATTATATCAAACATGGGAGTTGAAGAAGAGTAATAACAAAAACGGTTGGTTGGCCAGACCTACAATACAAGTCAAATTAGAGAATTTAGAGTACTATACTATTTTGTTCACACATATTTTCTTCTTATTTTGGAGAAGTTCCCAATTGAGAATCCAATTTTATCTTCATGTCTAATCCTATTATTTGTTCAACAAAATGATAAACATTTTGATCCCTCCACCCTAACTACGAAGACAAGAAATTAAAACTATCCAAGTCAAAGATTGTTCAAGAGGCCTCTTCTGATGCTGGTGGAGAGTTTTATGTCGGTTTTTCATGATTACATATCAATGAAATGACAAACAACGAGTAGCAATATAAACTTTTTCAATTGAATGATGTGAAAAACTTCGTTATTCGAAGTGATAGTGGAGGAAAAGGACACAAGTCGACGATTTCAATCAGAGTCAGGAGTGATGGTAATGGCGACGGGGAAGATGAAGAGGAGAAGACGGAAAGGGAGAAGACAAAGAGTCCTAAGCGCAAAAGTGAGGGAAGAGAAATGATTAGGTGTACAGCTGCGGAGGATAACGAATTAGGGTTTGACAAACCTAATGTTTTTGGTTGCTTCTTTTCATAGATCAATAAAGAAAGTAGAACTTGTAATTTGTTGAAAGAATTGGAATAAAACACAAAGGAAGAACACTTATGTATAAAGAGGATCGTGATTCACATGCTTAGGCTTGGAAGGCGAAAAAAGAACACAAGTGCAGAGACGAAAACATTCATGAATAAATGCGGCAAAAAGGAATGAGTTATTTTTAGGTTACATGTGACTCACAATTGAAACTTGAGTCCAACAGTTACTCATGTTTCAAAATGTGACTGAACTGTTAAAATGCCTAACTTTCGTCAAATATCCCCGTTAAATGTAGACATGTGTTGTGCATGTGACATCCTTTATACTTGAAATTCCTAATATGCCATTTTCTTTCTCCATTTACTTACACTTTCTGTTTGCAGAACAACTGTGCCGAAAAGAAGGGACCAACCCAGAGAAGGAAGAAATAGTAGCCCCTGCCATAGAGTGTCAAGGATGATGTACCATGAAGATTGACAACGAAGATGCTCATATGCTGGTTGACAACCGACGACACCTAAGTCGTCTTGTGCATTCTCACTCAAGCTCTTCACCCAATCCTGTCATGGAATGTCAAGGATGAGATTGTGCTACTGCGGTCTTGTCTGCTCCGTGAAATTAGTCGGTACATGGCAAATGTTTTCTCGACGTTTCCACGGTTACCCCAATTTTGAGGTAATTTCATAGTAGGTAACCCTAATTGGTAACCCTAATCCGTTTTTCTTCAATTATTTATCCTATTTCAAACCCTGATTTTGTTGCATTCTACTTGCTTGATTATGTTTATGTGTTAGTCCGTACAGAAACCCGGATGTGGTTTTTCCGATTAGGAAGATCCAGCTATGTGCCCGTATGGCAAAATTGTAGTGATTCAATTTCAACAATAAAAGAAACATTTGAAAGAACAATTGGATTTTGCAAATGCCCAATCTCTTGAAATTCAACCAAATAGAAATTTAGTTTATGTGTTGACAATTGTTATTGTTGTTTTTGTTCTAAGTGAAATGGCAAACAAGTAGGTCGAATTAGTTACTAGGTAGTATGACATTCTCTGTAACTGAATTATGAACAACATTTTGTCGTATGTGTATGGGTATGTATCAGGTGACCTATGTTTGTGAACAAGTTGGTAAATGAAGTACTATGTTAACATAAATGTTATTAAATGTTTATTTTTTTTAATCAAAAGGTTATTTATGTCTGACAAAATTCATATATGTGCAGCCACCATAATGGTTTCCCATATGTAGAATATTACGACATTTAACAATCCCACATATACCCCAAAAGACTTTTAGTTAAAACCGAGACCATAATCCAACACACATCACAAAACACGTTCCGTTAAAACAGACCTACATCACCTTACTGGCACGATAATTCAACATACACCACAATATAGTTTCAGACCAAATATGTTCTCAATTAAACTACTGGGTAGACCTCTAATATTGACTGATTCTCTTTGGATGGACCATTTTGAGTGGTTGATCTGGAAGAACCAAAGCTTTCGATTATGAAAGAAACGGGTTTGAGCTCATACTATTGTTGATATCAATAATGGTCGATTTACTTATTCTTCTCTTGACTTTTGCAGGACTACTTGAGTTTGCGTAAATCATACCAGTGACATATTTTGTTTGTTATTACACACTACAATATTACACAGTGCTTTACTTACCTTTTTGGCTAGATTTTTCACACGCTTCTTGGGTGTACTAACCCCTTTTGGTCCCTTTTGTGTTGTAGCAACATTGTCTTGCTTGTGTCCCTCACCATCTCCCTTCGTGATTGGAGTTTTTTACGTGTTGTGCTTCTAGTCCCTTAAGTATGTTTTTTTTTTCTGGTTGGTAGCTTTTACTGAAGTTGTGGTGGTGTTTTCCCCTGACCAGTAGTCTCTAGAGGAATAGTATGTGACTGCGATTAACTGGCACTTTCACTAGCCCTGAATTTTGAATGAGTCTCGACTCTTTTTCTTGATTGTGATGGAATAACATCTTCATCCATACTTCGTCGAACACTTTGTTGGTGGCTAATTTTACGAATGTCATCCCTTTGTTCAATATGTTCTTCATTTTGCTACGCAACAGTAGAAGCATTAGAAAATCGTAAACCCTAGCAGTATACTACAAAATTAATGAATAGTCAGGTGTCAACTGTATCTCTGCATTGGTTTGACTAGGTCTAAAGTCGCAACCTCTCTTCTCATGGCCTGTTTCTCCACTATCTGAACAATACTGCCTTAAGCACCCCTATTCAATTTGATTGCACCAGGTTGAAGATCCTTAAATGTTTACCGTACCCTTTTCTTTTTTGGCCTTCTAGAACATGCTTTGAAGATAAGAGGATCAAACAACAATCGAGGACTCGTACACCAATCATCCCTTCCGGGCATGGCTTGGATAACACCAGAGTATGTCTGTATGTATGCTTCCTTATGATAGTCTGAGTCGCAGTATGAAGCAAGATCAAATATTTGTGCATATGAAATACAAGCTATCCCATGCACACAAGGGAGTCCACTCAATTACCATACCCGCCAGATGCATGTTCTTGCATTAATATTAGTCTTGTACGAAACTTGGGGTGCAACATGGACATCGTGCTCTCCATCCACAACATAAATGACCTCACAACCCTTGATGCCCTCCGTGATTTTCTTCAACTTTTTCATAATATTCTTACCCAACAAACCTTCTTGACTAATCACTATTTTTTTTTCTTTTCAAAGTCCCTCATCAACATTATCCTTAGTTCCTCGATTAGTGTCATTGGAGGTTTGTCTCGTATGTTAATGACTTTGTTATTGAAGCTTTCTGAAATGTTGTTGACCACCAAATCAGTGTTTGAGGCAGGCCTGAATTGATATCTGCACCACACATTTGTGTCAATAGATGTAGATACTCCCAAGCCTTCTTGTTAGCAATCTTAAGCAAATCCATGAAGCTGACCAAACACGTTTTCTTACCTCAGCCTCTCCTATCTCTCTTACCTGTATATTCTGGTAAATATGGCACATACAATACCTATGCTCATAATCATGTATAATTTATTGCACAACATATCGCAATCTCTGTGCATGTAAAAACAATGACCAATTAATCACATTTGTTCAGAAACCTAAAGGGTCATTTAATCACAATAGGAAAAACATAAGTAATAGATATATCACATATACCAAAAACATATTTGACTATTTAATCACAAACATTAAATGTTAACTCACCCTGAAAAAAAATATAGTACATATCTTCTGTCGATCAGACATAACAGTCCACATTCTGTCATTACCTATGTCTCTGACCAGTATATCTAAGAACCAACTCCATCAGTTTTGATTTTCTGCTTCAACCCATGAGAATGCCACAGGAAACAATGCATAATCAGCGTCCCTAGTAATGGCACATATTAGTTGACCCCCATATTGTCCCTTCAAGAAACAACCATAAAGTGATATGAATGGTCTATAACCTTTGGCTAGTCCACTCTTACAGGACTACAAACATACGTATAACCTTTCTAATCTGGATCTTCATGGGCTCTAGATGGAATCAATGTGCACAACAACTGTGCTTTCTGGATTATGTTCGAGTAAGGTCGTTGCATAGTCCCTAACTCTGGCATATTCTTCACTCCAATCCCCAATCAACTTTTCCTTTGCCAACTTGAGGTCTTGAGAAATCACAAATCTATTAATTTTCCATCTATATCGTCTTTGTATCTCACCATGAGTAGTACAATTCTGCAACATAACAAAACATATGTCAATCGAAGTATCAAAGCATATCATAGAAGTGGTCATCACTAAGCATAAAAACAGAACTACCTTCAACTTTGGGTCATCCCTAAGCATATCAATGAAGTGGTCACAAATCCATTTGTATCCCATGTTATGGTTAATATGAGCTCTAGGGCATTTATACTCCTTTACCAACTCCCGAATTTGGACTGTGTTTTCCTTGTTGATACTGCAGGCAATCACTTTGAATGAGCATTTATATTTGCAGTATACTTCCATCCAAGTCTTGTTCTTAACTAGAATTAGAACATCATAACCATGAAAGATCGCATGGTTTCTTATGGCCTTCTTGAAGGCCGATGCAGTACTACATAACATTCCAAGTTCCATCTCCAGATTTTCTCCATGCTGTTTCTCATTGCAATGCTTGACAAATATTCTGCTTGACGCATCATCTTGAACATCCGCTTTTTCGGCAACGTCCAATGTATCACTGTACACTCGCTAAACTCTTCACCAAACCCTAGTACTTCCCATGGCCATTTTTCCTCTAACGGTGCCTTTGCTTGTTTCCCTATTGTTTTTTGTTGTTTTCATTATTTGTTCGACATTCTCAGCCTCCTCCTCTGAAGCTAGTACAAATTATGCACCTTCCATCCCAGTACTCTCAGGCGTTTCACCATAGAATTAAAATTGCTTTACGTCATTGAGAAGGTTAGCTAATGTAACATCATAATCAAATATGGAGTCATCACTCACATCTTCCGTAGTAATATTTTCTTCCTCTTCTCAACAACAGGCTGGGTATCTGTTTTTTTTTCCAATTCCTTCTCAACTAATTTTTCCTATCACTATGTTGGATTCCTTTCGATTCCCTGCGTGACCTTTTTCAATTACTTTATTGCGAAGCATCATAATTTTTTCAAAAACTAGGTATGATAAAAAACAAAATTAGAAAAGTAAATATACAAAAACAATATTTCGAAATATGGGCATAAGCGCTTCCCCAAGGTGCAAATAAATCACAAGTCGCACCCAGTGGTGCAATTCGTTACCTCGGGTAGCGGGTTGTGCCAAAATGGCAGAACACATCCACGGGTAGCACATATTTGTTTTTCGACGACTCAATGTTTAATTAAAAGTTAAATTATGTATCTATTAAAAAAACTAAAATATTATAGTAAGTAAATATTTTAATTACGATACAAATGATGCAAAAAAATATTAAATTTGGACTTATGGATTGACTAGACGCTCTGCCCTAAGTTAAGATATGAAAATTTAACTTAAAACAATATAAATCATACCCTATAAGTCCAAACTCATCACGGTTAACGTCATTTATGGCGAAATTCAATTATCTACATATTATAATATTTTTGGACTTTTGGATTAGATATTTATTTATTTTTTTAAACGAAAGATCGTATGTCCTATAATTTGATCGGAATGATTAAATGCATTAGGTGAGAAATTTAATTATATACTTACTAAAAAAAATAAAAAAATTACAATGCGTAGATAATTTATTTACGACATAAATGAGCTTAACTAGTTGTTGATTTTTGATTTTCGGTCTAACTGTATGATAAGACAAATAAAAAAGACTATACACACATCTATATACATATATATATAGAGAGATAGAGATAGAGATATACAGTAAAAGGAATACATTTTCTAAGAGATATATGTATGTATAGTTTTTATATCTATCGTATTATACATTCAATTCGAAATTCAAAAATCAACGTTTAGTTAACGTCATTTATGTCATAATTAAATTATCTACACACTGTAATGTTTTTGATTTTTTTTGTGAGTAAGCATATAATTAAATTTCTCACCAGGCGTATTTAATCACTTCGGTAAAATTATAGGACAAATGATGTTAGGTTAAAAAATTAAGTAAATATCTAATAAAAATAATTAAAGTAGGTAGATAATTGAATTTCGCCACAAATGTCTTTAACCGTGTTGAGTATGGACTTACAGGGTCTGAGTTATATTTTTAAGTCTATTTTTCATATCTTAACTTAGGCCAGAGCGTATAGTCAATCCGTAAGTCCAAATTTAATGTTTTTTTTTTGCATAATTTGAATACATACTATAATTGTTTTTAATGTTTTTAAACAGATACATAATCGTCAAAAAAAAAAATATATGCTACCCTTGGACGTGTTGTGCCATTTTGGCATAACATGCCACTTGGGGTAGCGAATCGCAGCCCTTGGGTGCGACTTGTGTTTTTTTTTGCACCCCGGGTAGAGCACCTATGCCTATATTTCGAATTGTTTTTTGTATATTTTCTTTTCTATTTTTTTTTATCTTATTTACTTTTTGAAAAAACTTTATTTAGCATCAAGAATGAATCCTTTACATACTCATCGTGACTCAATGGAGGCATCACATACATGTCAGTGTTGGGGTCTACCTTATTTCTCCAAAACTTGAGGAAGATTGTTTTCATGAGTGATGATTTCAATGTCAGTGTTGGGGTCTCCGTTTACTGGTAGATATAAGAGTGCACTGTGCTCTACTAGATCACAATATATTTCAGCTAATCTTGTCAAGTACTCATAATTCATACCCTCGTACGACATGACAAGTGGTTTGAGTTCACCTTCATATGCACTTGACCCCGTTCCTAATGTAAAATGTATAAGAGATATCCTTACTCCATATTCCTAAATATAAATAACCAATCAATCATAATGTGTAAACTTATATAACCAACTGATAACAATTTGTGAAACATAGGTCACCCTGTACACACAGAGGCCAAAACTTTACCCACAAACAATAATATTGAACAAAAAAAGGCATAAAAAAAACAGAACTTTAACAATAAAAAAAGAAAACTTTAACACTAAAACAATAATATCTACCCAACAACAGTTACAATTTCGCAAAAAAATTGAAACTTCAAGCAAATCAAGCCCTAAAACAAATCTACCACCTCAATCTTTCTACTAAACCCTATATATATTAACAAATTTAGAGAGGAAATAAGTAAAAAGGTTATAACTTTATGATTAGACTCCTCGAGCAACTCAGACGGTGGCCTTCCGATGTCGGAGCAGTGATGATCCAATAACAATCGTAGAGAAACAACGAAATGAGGATGGAAACGCGAACCTGGCTTGAAGAAGATGATGAACAACAACAATGTGCGTAAGTTGGAAAGGTGTTAAATTGGACATTTCAGTCAGAGGAAGGATGTTGGAAGGGTTGGAATACAAATGGAAGTTACAGTTATTGGGGAGTGATCGTGCTACAAGAATGTTGCTCTAGGTGGACTTTTAACGTTGCTAAATCCTTGCGTCATTGAAATGTTTGTGCCAATAGGCCCTGTGTCTAAAGGTTTCCGCGACAACAATATGTCGCGATGGAAGGCATGCCGTTGCTAGAATAAATAGTTGCTTTTACCTTTAGCATTAACATATTGTCATGGTGTTCATCCATAATTATCGTCGACCTATTTTAGCTGCTAAACATTGTTTCTTGTTTAGAAATGGTATGTTGGTAAATTGGGCATATATGTGACAGGTAACCGACGATACAATTGCATTGTTTATTGCATCACCAACATTTGATGCAATAAACGTTAATCAATGACTAGCGTTACCAAAAAATACATCTTCTCTTGTATAGATGTTATATTCGTTATTTAGCTAAAACAAATGTTGTTGTTATTAGTGGCCATTTTTTTCTTCTTACTTGATGTAGATAAAGCTGATATGCAACAACTTTTACTGATTGTATTGCACCATTGTTTTCTTGTAATTTTTCGCTCCAAATGCGTCTGTAGTAGTATAATACTAAATTGCTCGATCCATATTTGTTGGACATTCTTTCAGTTAGACAACATATATCCAAACATAACATATATAAAACACGTTCACCCAAAGTAGCATATTGTAGGTACATATATCTAAAACAACATATCAACCCAAGCTAGCAGCAGTTCCAAAACACACCATAGTGACATTCACAAAACATGGTCTAGGATCATCTACAAAATGAAGGTGGCATTGTTCAAACAACCTATATACAACATAATTCCATTGCACATCAAAAACATTCAGCCCTACTTACAACTGAGCACCAGTTCTCATGCATTTGGATCTGCGACCACAAAAATAACAACACTAAGAAGAACATAATAATAGATACATCCAAATATAAATAAATTAACACAATGAACAAATTTATTGGTGTACCTTGAGTTTCTGAATTGTCTGGAAATGCTGAATGACCCTTCTCATGAAAGTAATATCTCTTTGAAATGACATCATATGTACACTCACGTTATATAATGGCGCAACTAAATAAGTTGTTTATTGTCAAAACCTTTGTGACAACACATTATTTTCGTGGTTGTTGATTAACATTATTGTAGTGGTGTTGTGATTAGCACAAATGATATGAAAAATAGAGGAAATGGGAGAAAGTTACAGAAGGTAAAATGGTCCTTGCATAAAATTTTAATTTGTTGAAATGACATCACGTGCTTTCCTCATGCCACAAAGATGAAAAATATAAATGGGATCATCACAGAATAACCATTTAGTCACATACTGAAACTTAGGCCTGGGTAAAAAAAACTGGTTCGACCGAACTGAAGCGTATCTTTTGTGAATCATACCGCTTCTGAACCGATTCGACCGAACTGGTTCACAACACATATAGAAAATACATGAGCGGTTCTGATGGACCACAAAAAACTGGTTCATATATGGTAAACTGAACCACTTTTTGAACCTGTTTTAATTCAACACTAAATCAGACATGGCTGATTGATTTCAACAACTCTCCTCTTCCAAGTCTCGATCTTTCCTTTCCCATTTGACTCAGACGTTCCGTTCATTATTCTCTTCCAAGTCTGCATCTTCGAACCCTAAATTCGACTTTCTGTTCGTTTGTTCTTCTTCCCACCGTAACTTGATAGCTTCCGACTTCTTCATTCTGTCCAGTCGACACTTGGCAGTCCCACTTCGACTTCGCTACGACTGATGGAACTCGACACACAAAAACATTTCAGCAGTACAGTACTTACAATCGAGCTCCAGTTCTCATGCATTTGGATCTGCGACCACATAAATAAAAGCACTGAGAAGAACATAACAATAAGATACATCCAAATATAAATGAATTAACACAATGAACAGCTTTCTTTGTGTACCTTGGGTTTCCAAATCTTCTGGAAATGCACAATTGGCTGGCGTGAAAGCCATATCTCTTTGAAATGACATCATGTTTACACTCACGTTATATAGTGCCGCAACTATATAAGATTTTTACTGTCAAAACCTTTGTGACAACACATTAGTTTCATCGCTGTTGATGAAATTTTTTGTAGTGGTAATTTGATTTTTAGCGAAATGATATGAAAAAGATAGGAAATGGGAGAAAGTTTACATAGGGGTAAAATGGTTCTTTTATTAAAATTTAATTCGTTGAAATGACATCTCGTTCTTTCCTTGTGACACAGAGACAAAAAATATAAATGACAACATCACATAATAACCATTTAGCCATATCTTGAAACTTAGGTCTGGGTAAAAAAAACTGGTTCTGCCGAACTGAACCGTATCTTTTGTAAATCGTACCGCTTCTGAACTGATTTGGCCGAACTGGTTCACAAAACAAATAGTTATTCAGTAAAAATATATGAGTGGTTCTAATTGACCACAAAAACTGGTTCACATATGGTAAACCAAACTACTTTTTGAACCTATTTTAATTCAAACCTAATTTAGACTTGGCTGATTGACTTCAACGAATCTCCTATTCCAAGTCTCCATTTTCTCTTTTCCACTTGACACAGACTTTCCGTTAGTTCTTCTACTTTCCACCGTACCTTGATACCTTCAGACTTCTTCGTTCCTCCCAGTCGGCACTTGCCAGTCCCTTTTTTACTTTGGCACGATTGACGGAACTCGGCACATCAAAAACATTCAGCAGTACTTACAACTGAGCTCCAGTTCTCATGCATTTGGATATGCAACCACATAAATAATAGCACTGAGAACATCATAACAATAAGAAACATCCAAATATAAATGAATTAACACAATGAGCAGCTTTCTTGGTATACCTTGAGTTTCTGAATCTTCTGGAAATGCACCATTGGCTTGCATGAAAGCCATATCTTTTTGAAATGACATCATGTGTACACTCACGTTATATATTGCCGCAACTCAAAAATCTTTTTACTATCCAAACCTTTGTGACCACACATTATTTTCGTGGTTGTTGATGAATATTCTTGTAGTGGTGATGTGATTTTTAGCGGAAATGATATGAAAAAGAGGGGAAATGAGAGAAACTTGACAAAAGGTAAAATGGTTCGTTCATAAAATTTTAATTCGTTGAAATGACATCATGTGCTTTCCTCGTGACACAGAGATGAAAAAAATAAACGGGAACATCAGGGAATAATCATTTAGTCATATCGTGAAACTTAGGTCTAAGTAAAAAAAATTGGTTCGGCTGAACTGAACCATATATTTTGTGAATTGTACGACTTCTGAACTGATTCGGTCGAACTGGTTTACATAAAAAATAGTTATTCAGTAAAAATATATGAGTGATTATGATGGACCACAAAAAACTGGCTCACACCACTAGAAACTAGGTCTTTAGCGTCAGCATAAAATCGCCAGCAAGGGCAAAAATGGCGTTGCTAACCTTTAGTAGCAACGAAATGTTTGTCCTAGTAGCCCCTATCGCTAAAGGTTTTACCTACGGCAATTCACCGTTACCAAATCTCTGTCGCTGCTAGAATGACACTCCCCACACCTCCTTTACGTCCAAATTAGATTGCTCTTAAATACAATGAAAAGGCGACAACAACTTGTCGATGTTATAGATTACTCTTAGTGATGACAATTGTTTATGAATTGTTTGGCCGATTTTCTTTTTGTCTGGGACTTTCTGAACGATGTTTTATAATTTTTGTTTATCCATGGCTTCACCCTTCTTCATCCATGGCTTCGTCCTTCTTCATCCATGGTTTATTCATTCATGTTTGTATCGGCACTTCACTACAAGAATATGTTGCATCAGCGACGAGACTTTTGTGTTAACGCTAACATTTGTAGTTAAAAATTCCCTATTATGTCGCCATATTTTTGAGATGTTAATATTACTCATTAGACACAATGTTTTTTCCATTAGTATAAGTTACATTTACCATTACCTTTTTCCTTCACTAAGTGTTTAACATGAATGAAAGTCTTACAACAAGACAATTTTGATATTAAAAGAGTCCATTAGTTGTAGCAATTTAATCTGAAGAAATAATTAGTATTAAACAATGGAATTTGTTGTCACTGATGTCGCTACTAGCATAACAGAATACTGGTGTTTCGGAAGCTTGTTGCTGTCACTAAAACCTCAATCTTGAATAGCAAGACCAACATAAATGAGTTGCGCACATTTAGATAACAGTCCACTCTTTTGTCCCCATTATCCGATTCAGGGCAGCTCCACCCTATTCAGGTACACCCATAGTAAATGAACATCACCCACCCCATGGTACTGCATGTTTTTGTCGAATTTAGTATGTTTCGACAGTAACCATTCATCTTGCGGAGCAACAATCTGTGAATGAGTGGCCTCTGGAAGTTCTCCCACCCAGCCCCAAACATTGTCAGGTAAGTCCCTAAGTAAATGTCGTTGATAGAATAGTTATGGGTCTGCAAGGTCGGTCCTGATCCCTGGGTCACTGTCGTAGTTGAGTTGCTGCAACATGGTACTAAGTGATTCAGACATTGATTTTTGCTGTTTGTGTTGTGTTTTATTTTTGTGTCTATCCATGAAATCGCCTATTATGTTAATTCATGCATTAGTTCTTGTTGGAATTCAGCCGTCTATTGACTAAATTGCTGTCAAAACTCTGCATATTATGCTGTAAAGATGATTTGAACTGCATGTCATCACTGTGTGTTCTATGTCTTATCTTACTGAAGATGGACTGTATGATATAACATGGATATACATATAACAACAATTGCATTAGGTGAATACTGAGTGAAGAATAAACAAGACTTGGATGACCAAACTGCGTCAGAGCCTTGAGTATAAGAATGGTGTTTCAGCATTTTTGGAATTCGCCTTTACGAATTCGTCTTGGGGAGGTACAATATACTGTCCTTGCAGGAATTGCAATGGTTGTTTGTTAATTTCAAGAATGTATGTTAAACTGCATTTAGAGAGGTTTGGAATACTGCAAACTTACACGATATGGGTCGACCATGGAGAAGATTACGAACTTGTTCTAACCAATGTTGAACACAGTAATAGCAGGGCTGAAATGTTTAACATGGTGAACGACGTATCCAGGGCTTATAATATGGAAACTACAGAGGAGCCAAATGAGGATGCAAAGACGTTCTACAAACGGTTGGCTGACTGTGAAATGAAGTTATACCCCATTTGTTCGTCGTACTCGAAAATGTCGTTTACCGTTGAACTGCTGCACTTAAAGGCACTGTTCAAAGTATTGAACAAGTTTGCAGATCAGTTGCTACAACTTTTGCACAAGGTACTGCCAGAACACAATACTGTCCCGAAGTCTTCGTACGAAGCCAAATAATTTATAGGGGATCTCGACTTAGACTACAAGCTGATTCATGCTTCTAGGAACGACTGCATCTTATTTAGAAAAGAGTTCCAAGATTTGGATCTCTGCCCGAAGTATGGACAGTGTAGGTGGAAAGAATCCCAACCTGGAATGAATGTGGAGGATGGGGCTGACAACACCGGTAGAAAGACCAAAAAGTGTCTGTCAAAGTGTTAAGATACTTTCCACTACCAACCCGACTTCAACGCTTGTTTATGTCACATAAGACTGCAGCAACAATGCGTTGGCATCACGAAGGATGCACCAAAGACGGAGGCATCCACCTGATAGTCGTTCGTGGAAACAAATTGATGAGAATCATTCGTCATTTGGTGCAGAACCACAGAATGTCAGATTGGGACTAGCAACGGATGGATTTGATCCGTTTAGTGACAAAAGTCATCCGTATAGTTTGTGGCATGTTCTAGTCATGTTGTATAATGTCCCACCAGATGTGTGTTTGGAACATACAAACTACCTTCTTTCCCTTTTGATTCCAGGACCGAAGTCGCCCACGACATTGATGTTTACTTACAACCATTGATAGATGAATTGTCCAGTCTATTGGAGAATGATGATTCGAAGAAGGAGAACTTCAAAATGCATTCTTGCGTTCTATGGACAATAAATGACTTACCGGCCTATGCAAACTTATCCAGTTGGGCTACATATGGTAATCTAGCATGCTCGGTCTGTAAGATGGAAAATCATTACTGTCGGCTCACGAATGGGAGAAAGTGTGCTTTTTTTAGGTCACCATCGGTTTTTACCTGACAACTATTCATGGCGTAGGAATAAATCTTCCTTTGATGGAAAACAAGATTTCAGATCCCCTTCACAAAGGTTATCATGGTTGCAAGTCCTTGATCAGTTGTCCACTCTTGAGAAGATCCCATTTGGAAAGATACAACCAACAAGAAAGGTTGGTGTTTCTTTGACTGATAATTGGAAGAAGAAGACTGTTTTCTTCCAACTACCCTACTGGAAAGAACTCGTATTCCCACACAAACTTGATGTCATGCACATTGAAAAGAATGTTTGTGTTAATGTGGTTGGGATACTGTTAGGTTTGCCTGGTAAAAGCAACGACAATGTCAAAGCACGACTGGATTTGAAGGCCATGGGCATAAGGGCACCACTACATCCCGGTCTACGAGGTAACAAACTGATCATACCACCGTCGAGCTATACCCTGTCGAAAGTTAATAAAACGACTTTCTACAGATTTCTTAAAAATCTAAGGTTACCAAGAGGATATTCGTCGAACATCTCTCGTTGTGTGAACTTGAACGATCGGAAACTTGTTGGACTCAAATGCCATGACTACCACAAACTTATGCAGCGTATTCTAGCAGTTGCAATAAGAGGACTCCTACCAAACCCTGTGTGCAGAGCACTTATTGACATGTCAAATGCATTTCGACAGATTTGTTCAAAAGAATTGGACGTTTGTGATTTTGACAACTTGGAGAAACAGTTACCTATGACAATGTGTAATCTAGAACGCATTTTCTCACCGGTATTCTTTAATATAACAGTCCATCTACTGATACATCTACTAGACGAAGCCGAACTTGGGGGGCAGTTCATTTCCGTTGGATGTATAGCATTGAGAGGTATGTTGATAACAATCCGTTTCTTTTACATGTAGTATGCCTTACTTTATGTTCTGATGTCATTATTGTTATTGGGTTTTCTGTAAATGTTGCTTACTTACATCCCAAACTTCGTTTGGTCCATTAGAATAATGGGCATAATGAAAAGTTTTGTTCGCAATCGAAGTCGGCCCGAAGGGTCCATTGCCGAAGGCTATGTTGCGATAGAGTGTCTGACCTTTTGTTTAAGATACTTAGTCGATGCTCATACCAAGTTTCAAAGGGGTGCACATGAAGACGCAGCAGAAGAGTCCGGGTCAAGGCCGACCCTCCTTAATGTTTTTTAACTCAACGGAACACCTTTGGGGGGCACCAATCAAGAGACTTAACGAATGGGAGCAAGCTCATCAGTACATACTAAATCAATGTGTTGATGTATTACCCTACATCGAGTATGCGCCAAAGATGCACGGTCAATTTCCATGATTGAGGAGCTTGTATATTCCAATCTAATGTGCTGACAGTTTTTTCAGGGAGCATAAGAGAATGTTAATGGGGTCTAGAGTTAATAGGAGAGTAATTGACATCATGCACAACAAGACGTTTGGAAACTGGTTCGAAGGACGGCTAAGTCTACTTTTTTTGTCATCTGATGCGAAGTTGTAAACTGAGTTAACAACTGTTTAATGAGCAGATCTCGCGCCTAGATGGGGCTGCAGACACTGAGTCAGTCACATAGTTGAGATCCCTATCAAAAGGGCCTCCATACAGTGTGAAGAGGTATCCTGGCTATACAGTCGACAACGTTGTCTTCCACTGCAAAAGTAGCTCAATGATGCGGACCTTCGATAATAGTGGAGTAATGTGCAAAGCGGATACAACGTGTTATAGTAGCACTAGAGATAACAATCCAATCTGAGGTGATATTGACTACTACGGGGTGCTCCTAGATGTCTTCGAAATTCAGCACTTAGATAACCATAAGGTTGTCACGTTTAACTGTCAATGGTATAATGTCTTGTCTGACGGGAATGGGATTAAGGTTGATGAGTACGTTTTCAAGTGTCTAAACCACACCAATTTCCTCCAAACCGACGAGCCTTACATTCTGGCATCCCAAGTTGCGCAAGTATTTTACTTGGAGGACCACACCAACCCAGACTGAAGCATTGTCTTGACAACAGCGTTAAAACGACAGGTAGTGTTGTCTGGCCGATCTTCGGGTTCTGAACTTGAGGCATACCAAGAATGTACGACCGATGTTGTCTGTTCTAGGACAGAGGAAGGCCCAGAGGATCTAGTGGAGTGGGAAATGCATAACGAAGAGGGCGAACTGGTTGAAGTTAATGTTCAGGAACAGATTGTGTTGCAGATGGATCCGGAGCTAGAGGAAGAAGATGGAGATGCCGAAATCAGTTGGAACAGCAGTGATTCAGACGGCCTTGACTCTGTCAGCACCCAGTCCACCAGCTCTGATTCGTATGCTGAGTACGACGTTCCTTGTGAGGAACACGAGCTGTCGGATGGGCTGTAAAATGTGCAAAGGGTGTGATGTATTTAGATTATGCGTAGAGGATGATGAATGTAAAACTTGTTGTTCTTGAAATGATATAACTGACTTGATGGTTTGTACTGATATAACCTCTTGTTACTTCCATTGAGTTGTTGTTTGCCTATATTACTGACTTTGTTGTTGTTATATAACTTAAATCGAATGAAGTTGTTATAAAAATGCAGTGTGGACCAAAAAAAGGACTCGTAGCCCATTGTCAACGGACCGGTTGCAGTTGGGCTGGCTCAAAGATTGAAGCTGAAGCAGAGCCCATCTATTGGTCACATATTTGTTGAATTAGATGTTAGGATGTATGAAATATAGATGTAGTAGGTAACTTGTAACTTGTAACATGTTACTAGTTGGAATTGTTACGTAGGCTTCTAGTTTAGTTGAGAAGGTTGTAGAAGTTTGTAGATGTGTTTAGTTAGATAGAATATGTTCTGTTTAGTATAAATAGGTGATATGTTCATTAAGAAACTTAACTTGAATGAGAAGATTAAACTGAAAGTTTGTTATTTCAGTTGTTTCATTTCTTATTTTCTGTTCTTCATTACTTCTTCTCCAAGTTACCATGCTAGTTCTCAAAACACTGAAATTAGAGCCCAAGCTTGTTCCCATCCACTATTCCCGTTTCGGATTTGAAGACCAACAGCCGCGACGTTTCAAGTGCCAGTCCTGTCAACATTAATTGGCAGCATTTGCAGCCAATCCAACGCTTTAGTTTCAGGAAGGTTCTGTGATCAACTCCCAAGGAAGATTTATACCCGGTTTTCCAAGATTTCCCTCCATCTTCATCATTTCTAAGTGTCTCCACATAAATTTCCTCCATTTGCACACCAAAGAACAACCGAGGAAGCAGAACAGACGCACAGTTCACGGACTTCGTTTGCTCTGAAGGTAAGCCTTCACTTACTGTTTGAAACTGCGCAAGGTACGTTCCCTCCATCTTCACCATTTTCGTGTTCTTCAAAATGCTTCCTTTTACCCAAGAGAATGTCTTATACACACAGAGATGTTGCCTACCATACTTAGAAGCATAGTTATCAGAATCGGATCGGACCGACGGTCTGACTGGGAATCGGACCCCTGTCCAGTTTGGTTCAATTAAAAGACCATTTTACAAATGAACCGGGTGTTTTTTGGAAAACCGACCGGTTTCCGGTTCACTTTTTAGTTGAAATTTTTTTGGTTTTCTGTTTTTTTTTTGCCGTTTTTTTTGTTCTGCACAAAACAATCGGCTTAACACAATTGGTTAAATCGGTTCACTACTATTGTGTATTGTGTTTGAGAATTGAGAGTAATGTGTGTTTGAAATTGAAACTATGTAGTTTGTGTGTGTGTGAGACTATGTAGTTTGAGGTAATTATGTTTGTGTTTGAGACAATGTATGTATTTTAAGTTTTCAATTTTTTCCCCTTGTGAGCAGTGAAATGCACACTGAACCGGGTTGGACCGGTCGAACCGTGAACCGGCCATCTCGCCGGTTCGATGGTCGGTCCGGTTATGATAACTATGCTTAGAAGATTTGTTCTAGACGATTTTGACAGATGTTGGATCCCACGGTTGTTCTCACTTAAACGTCTGTGGTGTAAAGTTGCAACATTTGGCGAATGTAGGGTTTAAACATGATTTGGCACGGAAGATTCGAGCTTTCCTTCAGAATATGGAGTTTGATGTTTTGTTTAGTCGAAACTAGGGTTCCTATGATGTAGGTTTTTTCTGGATTTGATATACTTACAACTTGTGTTGATGGGGTCAAGTTGTTGTTCTGTGTGGACAGAGTGAGAATGTACAACCTGATTTTTCCATGTTTAAGATCCATTAATCAGTGTCTTGTTTAAGTTGTGAAGGTCGAATTAATTGTAGGTTTCTGGGTAGTCATGTCTGGTTCCAAGCGTGTCAATGGTCGGAAGACTAAGGGAAGTCAAGTTCCCCTACGTCGATCACCGCGGAAACTTGGTCGAAACATATTTCGTAAGCAAAGTTGGTCCAAACTAAAGTGACTGATATGAATGACCGTTTTAGGCTTCCTTATATCTAATGTTCTTGATGTTATTGTTTGGACCAGCAGAGAGAAGCTTGGAGTCGTCTGATGAGGATACACTTTGTGAGAACACACAACCAGAACCTGCGTAGGTGGAAACTAGAGAGGAAACGCAGTTTGAGTCATACATGCAAGGTACACAATGTTGTGGACAGTGACTAACCTTTGTTTGTGTTTATCCTTCGTTGAAAGGTAACTTACTATGGCCTTTATACTTTGTTGGTGTTTATCCTTCATGTTTTCCAATTTGCAGTTCCTATACCAGAAATGGAGAATCTCCCACCACCGGCACCTCCACTATAACGTGGTAGAACAAGATGCATCTGTCTATCTAGAAATGGGATAAACGAGAAAGAGGAGCTTCAGTTTAATGCATAGGGCCAAGTGTGCAGCAAAAACGCTTCGACGTTTGCATCCTGGTGTGGATGTATTGTTCGTAAGCGTAGCAGGTGAAAGACTGGAGCGACATACCGAAATCTCCGATAGACTATGAGGTGAAGATGATTGAAGTTGTCTGAGTAAGTTTGTTATGTCCATGTTATGTTTTAGCCTTCGTGAATGTTATCATATCAGTGCGGTAATACATACATTCAGATGCTGTGTTTCTTTCTTGACAGGAAAAGTTTGTTATCCTAGATGATGACAACCTGAAGAAGTTGATTGTTTGTGTCCTGCGGGACAAGTACAAAAACTATAGGGCAAATCTGAAGCGCCACCATTTCGATAAGTATAGCACCAATTAAGAGCGTTTGCTCCATTGTCTTGCAGATGTTGTGAAAGAAGACTGGATCTACATGGTAAATCAGTTTAGTTCGGACGAGTTTAAGGTAAGTTGGTTAACAGAATGTCGTATCTGGCTGTCCTTACACGTTAACTGTTTATTCATGACCCTCCATTGAAGATTCTAACAGATTTGCCTCATGTTGTAGATCATAACCGAAAGGAACAAACAGAATCGGTCTCACCAAGTTATGCGTCATACATCCGGGTCGGTAAGCTTTGCTAAGCGTGAACATCAAGAGGTAAATATTGTGATCCTCTATTTGTTAAATTATGTCGGGTTTGAATGTGTTCTTATAATGAAGTCTGTGTATGGTAAAATATTGAGATGAACAATGGGGTTCATCACCTCTTTAGGAAAAATCACCTTGACAAGAATGGGCTGCCTATTGATGCAAATATGATTGTACAAGCAAATACTGAAATGTTGTCTTGTAGGACCAAGCGGAAGAGTTGACTGCCCGTGTTAAAGGGGAACCGGATACACCAGTCGACAAAGACGCATTGTAGGAAGAAGTTAGACAGCCGGAGCGCCGAAGAATTCTCATCTCCAAGGCTACAAGAGCGATGGAGAGTGATCTATTGAGACAGGCTCGGGATGAAGCAGAGGAGTTCCGCACCATTAAGGCGGACGAAGCACTCGACAGGTAGGGGAGTTCCAGCAGATGATGTAGTTTTTTCAAAGGGACATGCATATGATGCGAAGGGCTTTGGCAGATATTCGACACCTTGATGGTGATTCCGAAACTCAAGGTAAACAACCTTTCGAAAGGTTTGAAACTCTAATTCAGTGCACACCACTTAATTTGCGTTATTCTCGCAGATCCAAATGCTTGACCCTTCTTTAAGTAGGTTCTGTTTAATTGGTTATGTCTGAACAATGGTGAACATTTGTGTTTATTGTTTGCTGTTGGTTTGTAGGGCTATCTGGATGTTATGTACTCGCACAGGTAATTAAGTTCTGCTTTACCCGGTTTGTGGACTTTGTTAATTGGTAATGGCACTTTCCTTCTTTAGTATTTATGGACACTGTTCCGAGTGTTTAACGTCAAAATTTGTTCATGCAAACAGTATACAAACTAAGAACGAAAACTTAAGCAAAACCCAATTGAATATCACTGTTGTAGCAGTGGACTATACTTAAACAGATGCATAGATTTAATAACCTGTCAGTTCAGAAACTATTTCTGCGATTCTACAACGGTCCGAAATGATCAGAACGGATTTGCTTAATTTGCAGCGGACTTTGTTGAACATGAAACAAGACAAACACTGGACAACAAACCCCACTTTGGTTAGACAAACGTTTTCCATCAACGTATACAACGCATGGTGAGAATTTAAGTCGGACGTTAGACTAGTTGATTTGTTTCAACTATTATCTTATCAAAGATAAGCATTTTTAACAGGCAGTATTTTAGACATTGTTCAACTTCTTATGAGGCATCTTGGAAATGGCATATCTAAAATGGTTGTTCAACATTAACCTACATTCATTGGTAAAATCGATGTTCAACTTCGCCAAAGGGTTCGTTGCCGATTTAATAGGTTTAACAACAGCGTAACTTGTTGTTAACCGGTTATGGGATATGTCATCTTAGCAGTGGAGGCATTTTAGCAACGGTCAATTGGCGATGGGTAAACAATTTAGCGACGGAGGCTACATTGACAAAGATTTTGTTGCTGCCTCGTGATAGCAGCGCCAATTCACAGCTTAATAGAGATTTTCCGCCGACGCTAATGCACGAGTTTCTTGTAGTGCTTCATCCACCATGGCTTCATCCATCGAGCTTACTTAAGTTCATCCATGGTCAATGTTTTCTCGGCACTTCATCCATGGATTCTTCATCGGAATACCAGAAGATTGGAGAACCAGCAACTTGAGGTTCAACATCGTTCCAAGATGGTTCCAGCATGATGTCTTCATCCAATGGCAATGACACGAGCTCCAGCTTCGTTCCAGCATGCCGTCATCATCCATGGAGTCGTTAAAGGTTTCAGGGAACGAGACCAGCTCCGCTTGACGCGTACTGTTGGTTTCAGACGAGACCAACCGAGCTTCGGTTCCAAACGAGATGAGACGCGTACTGTTCCAGCTCGCTTCCAGAAGAAACGAGACCAGGCGAACTTTAGTTCCAGCTCCGATGAGAGGGAGACGAGAGGGAAAGGGTGAAGTGAAATGAAAATAACGTGAGGTGAAGTGAGGGTGAGGGTGAAGGAAGGTAAGAAGAGTGGGAAAGTTTTTGAAAATTACAATTATTTTTTTCACAGCATCAACACTTGTCGACACTATATAAACTATTTTACAGCAACAATTTAATATGTTGTTGAATGACAATACTAATGTCGACAATATATTGACACGCAAATCTATTCTTACATTTTTCCGATACTTATCTTTTAACGACGACAAAATTGATTAGTTACGACTTACATACGTTGTTCTTATAGCTATTGTCGGAAGTTGGATCCGACTTTCCCATACTCTTTTTGAAAAGTATTTTTTTAATTATTTTTTTCACCCGGAAATGTCGGGTCATGGCGAGCGACGCGTCCGGTCGGTCGGGGTCATCAACCATACCGAAAAATGAAAGAGTCGCCACCGATTAATTAGAGGTTAACCGGAATCCTAAAATTTGTGGAGCGTCCATGGAGTTAATATTCTAGAGCTTGGAATGGTCTATTTCCAGAGAATCGAGTTTGGGGGTTTGATTATATCTTTAGGGCTCGCGAGCCCATAATCCTCCCTTTAGGTACTTTAGTTTGCTCTTAAAATTATTTTTTACCGATTTACCAAAATTTCCTGTTTTGATCATGCTTGACCCAAATGATTACATGCGTTTTCTTTAAATTAAACAAACTATGTACATACATTTTTTTAGGAATTAATTTCAAATAAATAAACAAGAGAGAATAAATTAACCGTGCTCGAAAAAAAAGGTGGTGTAACTTTGGAGTCACTTGAAACGTGTCAAGAATACACGAATGATTTGAAAATATTGAGCGCGTTGGAAAAATTTGTAACACTTTGACAAGTCATGCGATTATTTAAAATTTTGAGCTGATTGTAAATATTTTTTTTAATGACAAAATTGACGCTAAACTATTCTAGACATATTTGTAACACTTGGTGAAGTTCCAAATAACCCTAAACATTATTCTGGACTTATGTGTAATACTTTGAGAAGTCTTGGAATGTCCAGAAAAATTTAAGAATAAAAAATGTAATTTAAAAAAAAAATATAATTGAACTGAAAATATTTTTAAAAAAAATACAGAATTAACCCTAAACTATTCTGACTTATTTGTAATACTTGGTAAAGTTCCAAAAATAACCTGAAAATTATTCTAGACTTATTTGTAACATTTTGAAAAGCGATGGGATGTCCAGAAAGGTCCAAGGAACAAAATGTACATTTAAAAAAAAATCAAGCCGATTTTAATAAATACTTCAAAAATTGCACAAATGGCCGAAAACGTTTCTGGTTTGGTTTATAACACTCGGTAAAGTCCCAAAATGACCCGAGAGTCCAAGGACCGAGTTGTAACCTTCATAAAAGTTTTGGGAATGACTTAAGTCATATTTGAAAACATGTTTTTTCACATATACATAATATACATATGTTATGCATATACATATAGTATCACATATATATACACTAGCACATACACATATATAGTATCTCATATACATAATATATATATATATATATTATTCATATATATATATATATATATGTATATATGTATATATATATATATATATATTAACAAGCATATTATACATAAATATATAATATATGTATATAAACTCTTTTTTTATAACATAAATTTCAATAATATTAGAAAATACAAATACAATATAAATACGAGAGAGAGATACCTAAATCGCTCAGAGCTTAAATACCGTACGAAAAACCTACACCGATAATTACCAATATTTGTTTTTCACTCTTTTTTCTATATTTCTTTGCACTCTTTCTCTTCTCTCTTCAATCCTCCACCATTTTTATATAAGAAAATTTGCTTATTATTTTATTGTTTTTTTAAATAATAAGCCCAACTTGCATCGAAAGAGGGAACATTACCACACATGGCCATGTTGCCGTGTTTCCCACGGTAATAAATATATACATTTTATCTCTATTTCTCTCGGCTCGGTTGCTCACGTACGGTATTTTGACTCTGAGCCAAAATCAGGTGTTTACATTTTCCCCTCTCTGAACACATGCTCATGGAAGTGATCTCATGAGTGTGTGTTCAAAGACAAACAACTGATTTTGGTTCCTCTCAATTCATTATTTACAGAGTAGGCAAACATCATCGTGCAATTTTTAGAAGTTGGACATCTACAAGTACCGATTGTTGAGGATGATTTGCGGATACTGGGCGCCTAAACACTCATCAACTTGTGACTCCAAGAAGCTGGATATCTACGGGTCCTGGTTTTCGAGATTTTTTTTTTTTTTTGCCATCAACGAGTTGGAGGTTCATGATTTGTTTTGCCAGAAGCATCGTTAGGATAATTTGCAGGGGTTGAACACCTCAAGGCCTTGTTCGTCGGCTCATGACTATAAGAAGCTGGATAATTAGAGGTACTGATCGTCGAGGATGACTTGTGGAGGTTGAGCACCTCAAGAGACCGCTCATCGGCTTGTACCTCGTTGGGGATGATTTGCGGAGGCTTGTGACTCCCAGAAACTGGATAACTACAGGTCCTGGTCGTCAAGGATGACTTGTGGGGGTTGAGCACCATAAGGCCCCATTCGTCGGCTTGTGATTCGTTGGGGATTACTTGCGGAGGTTGAACACCTAAAATCTACGCTCGTCGACTTGTGATTCCCAGAAGCTGGATAACTACAAGTCCTGGTTGTCGAGGATGTCTTGCGGAGGTTGAGCACCAAAAGACTCCGTTTGTTGGCTTGTGACTCCTAGAAGGTGGATAACTGCATGTCCTGGTTGTCGAGAATGACTTGCAAAGGTTGACCACCTAAAGACTCCGCTTGTCGGCTTGTGAGTTCCAGAAGCTGGGCATCTACAGGTCTTGGTTGTCGAAATTTTTCTTTTTTTTTTCCATCAACGAGCTGGAGGTTGAGTATTGTGTTTTGCCATAAGCATCGTTAGGATAACTTGCGGGGGTTGAACACCTCAAGGCCTCATTCGTCGGCTCGTGACTTCCAGAAATTGGATAACCACATGTACTGGTCATCGAGGATGACTTGCGGAGGCTTAGCACCTCAAGCCCCCGCTCGTCGACTTGTGATTCGTTGGGGATGACTTGCGAAGGCTTGTGACTCCCAGAAATTGGATAACTATAGGTTCTGGTCATCGAGGATGACTTGCGGGTGTTGAGCACCTCAAGGACCCATTCGCCGGCTTGTGATTCGTTAGGGATGACTTGCGTAGGTTCAACACCTAAAAGCTCCACTCGTTGGCTGTTGATTCCGAGAAGGTTGATAACTACAAGTCCTGGTTGTCAAAGATGACTTGCGGAGGTTGAGCACCACAAGACTCCGCTTGTCGTCTTGTGACTCCCATAAGGTGGATAACTACAAGTCCTTCTCGTCGATGATGACTTGCAAAGGTTGAAAATCTAAAGGATCCACTCGTGAGCTTGTAATTCACTTTGGAGGTAAAAACCGTTTTCGAGATATTTGATTGCTTGCGCGGACTTCTCGACTTGTTTTCTCATTAATTTACTTTGGAGTCCTTCTTGATGGATTTCCCTAAAGCCATTCATGCTATGTTTACATGGTATATCCATGCAAGTTGTTGATGCAACTCAAATTAATGTCGATCACAACTTCCTTTTATTGCTACTACGGGAAACACTGTCGTACACTTTTGAACATTTTTTTTTAAAAGCTCTCGATTTTCTTTCCTTTTGCTACGGTATTTTTTTTACCGCACCTCTCAGTTCCCTTAATTTTTGTCTAGGTCACCCTTTTGGTTTTTCAACCTAGTAAGGATTTGATTCCTTTCCTTTTGCCATGATAACCCTTTTTAGGGATTTTTAATCATGCCCCTCTTTCTTAAATTTTGCGTAAACCGCCCTTTCGTGTTTTGGATTTAGCGATTATTTTCTCTCATTTTTGGAGGCTCGATTTCTGGTTACGAGCTCTGTATGTTTTTTTTGTGTCCATATTGATTGGACTGGGGAGTTCTTTGTTGTCCATGTCAGTAATGATCAATACTCCTCCACTGAAAATCTCCTTTGACAACAAAAGACTCTTCATATTTGGGCATAAACTTGCCACGAGAGTCTGGATTGACGTGAATGATATTTTGTTTTGCGTCCATATTGATTGGACTGGGGAGTTGTTTGTTGCCCATGTCAGTTATGATCATGGATCCTCCGCTGAAAATCTATTTTGAAGACATAATGTCCTTCATATATAGGCATAAACTTGCCACGAGAGTATGGATTGACTTGAAGGAATTTTGTTTTTGAGAATTAGACAGCCCGCTTGTATTTCTCTCGGGTGCATCTTTTTGTTAAATTCATGAGCCATACGTTTCTGGTACAATTGCCCGTGGAACAGAGCGATGAGCCGTTTTTCGCCTATTAGGTTTAATTGCTCGTATTTGCATCTCGCCCACTCTGACTTGCCCATCTCTGCATCAGTGAGGATCCTTGCTGACGGAATTTCTACTTCAATTGGTTGTACGACGTCAGTCCCCTAAACAAGAGAGAATGGGATTGCCCCTGCTGATGTACGTATTGACGTCTTGTATTCCAGAGTGCCTAAGCCAGCTTGTCGTGCCAGTCCTCTTGATATTCTTATTTGCTGCTTCTACTACGCCATTCATTTATGGGCAATATAGAGACGAATTTCTATTCTTGATCTTAAATTGGTGACACAACCCATCAACCAATTTATTATTAAGATTTTTTGCATTATCTGTGATGATTGACTCTGGCACCCCATAACGCGTGATGATGTCTTTGTCGTTACTGACGCCAGCGTGATAGCCTCTACCCACTTGGTGAAATTATCGATCGCCACCAATATGAATTGATGACCATTGGATGCCTTTGGAGAGATCATACTGATTACATCGATGCCTCACATTGAGAAAAGGCCATAGGGAAGTCATTTGATAGAGCTCGTGTGGTGGCGCGTGGAATTAGTCTGCGTACACTTGACAGAGGTGACAACGTTGGACGTGTCTCGCACAATCAGACGTCATGGTGAACCAAAAGTACCCAAGTCTCACACGTTCATGTTTGGGCTGCAACAACCTTCATGAATTTCTTCCATTAGATACTCAACTCCTTTAGCATTCACGCATCTCAAATATGTATAGTCGGGTCACTGTAAAATTAATTGCAAGTCATTCTTCACATGACCATTCAGTCATGTTCCTATGGTGTTCTCTGGGAATTTCGTACACCAGGTATTTTTTTATGTCAGTGAGTCATGGTTAACCGTCTAATTCTTCGATTGTACAACAATAGGCTTAAACTTCTTTGATTTTGATCGCAATGGGCAGTTTTGGGTTTCCCGGAGAAATTTTACTCATGTGTAAGAGCGTTGCAAATTAGTTTTTTTATGCAAGGACGCAAATAAGAACACAAGGTGATCGCTGACCTACTTCTCTTGTTCTCAGCTTTCATCCCCGTAGTGACGCCGTTGCTGGTTTCGATGTTGTTGTCCCTCCATAGGTTTTCCACCCTTCGGGGAATCCGATCAGTTGGAAGTACTCTGCCTTGCTATGACGAAACTTTATGTAGTTGATACATTTCATGCTTTTCCAATCGACGTTTTTCATCGACAACGACGTCTCTCCGGTTGTCAACAACGTTGTCTTCCCGTGTCAACAATGGTGTATCCTCTGCAGGAGTCAACATTGGTGTCTGTCCCGTGTTAATAATGGAGATTCTTATGCATGATTCAACAATGGCGCGTGCCCCGTGTCAACAATTGTGAGTCTTCCGTAGGAGCCAACAACGGCGTCTGTCCCGTGTCAACAATGTGTCTCCCCTACGTCAACAATGGCGTTGCTTCATCTCTATTTAAGTCGTTTCTACTTCAACTCGATCAAACGACAATGAGATGTTTTTCTCATCTCCTTTACTTGGTAAAACAACATTCCCTTTTCTGATGGTCGAATGTAGTCTGGTGGCGTGGGTCAGTTTGACTCTGATTGACAATTCCTCTGAGCGAGGTGTAACATAGAAGACGTACTCAATTCCGGTGATGAGAACCTTGGTGTCCCTCCTTGCTGGGCTACCCATTACTTATCTACGATCCCTTTCTTGATCGGATAGTTGCATAAGCCGATTCTACCTTAGGTAACTAGTATTCTCGTAGTAAATCATCTTTTCTTGATTATACTCATTGCTCACTGCATTCAGGAATTGATACAATTTGGTATCTACATCATTTTGTGTTTGAAAATGCAATGTGGTCTGGGTCAATAGGTAGATGATGATGATCAAATGGAAGAGTTGATCGATCTGTTACTTGATCGATAATTATGTATGTGATACCATGTTAAGTAGACTAACAATAGGTATTTGGTGACCCTCCTCACCAGATTCGGCAAAGGTCTTCCACTAGCGAGTGGACGGACAAATGTCCTGAGGGAGTTTCATCCAGCAGAGCTCCAATGGTGATACCAGTTGAAAATAAGTCTGACAAGCCCTCGTGAGTATCAACGCCATCGGGTTGGATAACTTGTGGCGGGACTGGGAATGAAACGGCGAGGGTAGGACACAACAATGTTCCTAAACTTTCGGCTAAACGTTTCCTCCGAGCGAGTTCATAATCTTTGAAATTAGGACAAAAACCCAGTCCTAAAAGTGTCTTTGTCCTTCCGGGTGTGGGAAAGTCATATGTGGGAGGTGGACCTTGGTCAGGATGGCCATATGTGGGAGGTCGAGCTTGGTCAAGATGGCAAAAGTACCTGACATGGATTGATGAGGTGCCACGACAGTAGTGTTCGACGGGAAGACGAGTTCGGGGATACTGTGGTAGTCACGGTTTCCTAGAGCTTAGAAAAACAAAAATCTGCTCGACCTAGGAGGTCATGCCAACGCTTGACTGCACTGTGCGGGAACTCATGGCGCGCATGGTCTGTTCTAGTTGAATGATTCTCTCCTCGTGTTCTTGAGGTGCTGGAGTCGTCGAATGTCGCATGGATTCCTGAAAACCTAAATCCAAAATACTATAGTAAGAAGGACAAATACACAATTGATCATGCATGATTGGTTTTGAAAATTCTGCATGTTCCATGCATTCCATTCGTATACTTTGATTGCATGTATGGCAAAAACAAATCTCAAGAATAGTTTAAAAGGATTTAGCCAATCGAAGTATAGTTCTTAAGACGTTTAACACGACAACACAGCTTGGTGAGTGCATTTGTTGCTTGTTCCTTGGTTCGAAGGAAGGTCTGAATTATTCAAGGGTGTCATTCAACTCAACTACGTTGCCACACATTTTTTCAAGGTGCCCCCACATTGCTGGAATGACAGTGGTTGTTTAGGTCTATCCCCGATATACTCCTCCGAGTTGAAAGACGGACTTGCAGGTGCCAAATGGAACTTGTGAATGTATTCTGTTGTTGTTAATCACGCGGATGCGTTTTCCACATTCCAAAATTTAGACAAAGCATCAAGGAGAACCTTGTTGATTTTGTAACTTACAAGCTCGTAAATCTCGTCAATCTTCTTGTTCACGTATTTCTGATTCCCTTTTGTCATGGCTTTCCATATTCAGGCATTTTTCGACCATATGGGGCTGTATGGCCTTAATATGAGGGTAATGATTTTTTTGTGCTTCATCCTTTCCAAAGATGGTGCATGAAATGTCCTAAGGATGCAGGATAGAATGATCGGAAGGTACATTTGTTTTCGAAAAATGTAATTCAAGTGCGAGAATGTAAAGTTCATTAGTAAAGTTCGTATTATATTTACAGTAGTCTGAAATATATAATACAAAAGGCCCAATCATATACATGTCATGATTTGGGGCCAAAACAAAACACATTTACATAATAGGTCAAACTCCCATCTACAGTTGTTGGGCTGACTTCTAATTCACAACAGTTGGGTCGAATCTTCTCCATGAATTGTGGGTCAATCTCGCATCTGAATACTTGGGTCAAATTCCCATTTACATCAGTTTGGCCCAAAAATGGAAATACACACAAAACTGGTAAATGTTAAACACGGTGTGGAGCGTTTGTTCTAAATGGATGGAATTTCTAAGTCCTCTAAACCAGCGGAACCTCACCCCCTAAAGATGATGACATGTCCATTCTGATCATCGAGTTGAGTTGTTTGGGTGCATGTCGGCGGTCCAAACCGCTCCGGGCGCATTCCCCTACTAAACTCCCTAAGCTCTTAATGTGCTCCAGGTCCGAGCGGGTAATGGTAACCAGCGTGGTAGCAAAACAAGAATTTAAATTTTTTTTTTTGAATTTTTACAATAACATCGCCTTTTGGACAAAATTTAAAACTGGAAGCATGAGTAAACAGTTAATGTGGATAGGGCAAAAATATAATATGGCAAAGCAAACATGACAAAGCCTAAACCCTCTAAAAGAGATCCTCGGCAGAGTCGCCAAATTGTCGGACGTTGGATTCGACTTTCCCCGACCCTTTTTGAAAAATATTTTTTTATTTTGTTTTTCACCCGAAAATGCCGGTCCGGTCGGGCGGGGTCATCAACCATACCGAAAAATGAAAGAGTCGCCACCGATTAATTAAAGGCTAATAGAAATCCTAAAATTTGCCCAGGGTACATGGAGTTAACATCCTAGGCCTTAGAATGGTCTCCGTCTAGAGAATCGAGTTCAGGGGTTTGATTACGTCTTAAGGGCTCGGGGGCCCATAATCCGCTCGTTCGGTACTTTAGTTTGCTTTTGAAATTATTTTTTATCGATTTACCTAAATTGCCCGTTTTGATCATCCTTGACCCAAAAGATTACATGCGTTTTCTTTAAATTAAACAAACCATGTACATACATTTTTTTAGGAATTAATTTCAAATAAATATACAAGAGAGAATAAATTAATCATGCTTGAAAAAAAAGGTGGTTTAACTTTGGAGTCACTTGAAACGTGTCAAAAATACACGAATGATTTGAAAATATTGAGTATGTTGGACCAATTTGTATCACTTTGACAAGTCATGGGATGCCCAGAAATATTTCGGGACCAAGATGCAATTATTTAAAATTTCGAGCTGATTGGAATATATTTTTTAATTACCGAATTGGCCCTAAACTATTCTAGTTTGGTTTATAACACTCGATAAAGTCCCAAAATGACCCGGGAATCCAAGGACTGAGTTGTAACCTTCATCAAATTTTGGGAATGAATTAAGTCATTTTTTAAAATATTTTTTCCCATATACATATATTATACATATACATATAGTATCACATATATATTATACATATATCACATATACATAATATATATATATATATATATTATATAAATGTAGTATCACATATACATATAGTATCTCATATGCATAATATATGTATAGGGTTAATTGTCAATTTGCCACCTAATGTTTGGACTGAATTTAAGAATCCCCCTTAATGTTTAAAATTTTAAATTTTAGTCCTAATGTTTTGACGAAATCAAAAATCCGCCCTTTCCGTCATAAGACCGTTTATTTGAGACGGTAAACCGAACATGTGCCCTGCACGTGCCTTTACTTAAGTTGAAAAGACACAACTGCCATTATCAATGAATTCATTCCTGCATTTGCAAGGAAGAACGAGAGCGTCCAGAAAACTTCCCGTTTCAGTATGAATAATGTATACCAAAGGGCACAAGTTCATACCTTGCCGACCCTTCATTGTCCTTTCCACAAGTCCTGCTTATCTCCTTCTATAGGCTGGAGAAACATTATAGTTGGGTTTTATGCTTTTTTTATTTTCTGTATTCTAGGGTTTCTTCTATCCAGGATGAGATATCATTTGTCAAATGTGATGTGGAGGATCTGAAGGTACCAAATGAGCTTTGCATATATTTTTTCCGTATACATGTTAGTTCCAGATGATTTTTTTGGAATTTGTGGAGATTTTCACTATATTTACTTTACCAAGATTAACTTCAATGAGTTCTGGAATTGTGGAAAGCACAATGAAGGGTCAACAAGGTATGAACTTGTGCCCTTTGGTATACATTATTCATACTGAAACAGGAAGTTTTCTGAACGCTCTTGTTCTTCCTTGCAAATGCAGGAATGAATTCATTGATAAGGGCAGTGTGTCTTTTCAACTTAAGTAAATGCACGTGCAGGGCACATGTTCGGTTTACCGTCTCAAATAAACGGTCTTATGACGGAAAGGGGGGATTTTTGATTTCGTCCAAACATTAGGACTAAAATTTAAAATTTTAAACATTAAGAGGGATTCTTAAATTCGGTCCAAATATTAGGGGGCAAATTGATAATTAACCCTATATGTATATTATACATATAGATATATATAGTATCACATATACATAATATATATATATATATTATTTACCAATATATATATATTAACAAGTATATTATACATAAATATATAATATATGTATATAAACTCTTTTATTATAACTTAAATTTCAATAACATTAGAAAATACATATACAATATTAAATACGAGAGAGATATACCTAAATCGCTCGAAGCTTAAATAGCGTACGAAAAACCGAGACCGATAATTACAATATTTTTTATTCTTTTTCTATATTTTTTTTTCACTCTTTCTATTCTCTTCTATTATCTCTAATCTCTTCTCCTTTCATTTTCTCACTCCCAATTCCCCTATTTCGTCCCCCGTACCTCACGGCATCCTCCTTCATTCTTCAATTTTCACCATTTTTATAGAAGAAATTTTGCTTATTATTTTATTGTTTTTTTAAAATAATAAGACAAACTTGCACCGAAAGAGGGAACATGACCACACATGGCCATGTTCCCCACGGTGATATATATATATATATCGATTTCTCTCGACTCGGTTCCTCGCGTTCGATATTTTGACTCCGAGCCAAAATCAGGTGTTTATAGCTATATTTATGACAAAAATTTTCGCATTTACATATCTACATTTACAACGGAAAAGTCATCTTCTACCGATGGAGTCATTGTTAGGGATTATAGTTTAGATAAGTGTTCATATTGTCCAAATGTTTAGGACAATTGCATACAAGTCCACATGTTTAGGACATTTGCTCTCATATCCCTAGCTTCACCTATATATAGATGTCTACCCTAGTGTATTTCAAAAAGTTTAAAGCAATACAAGATGAAATTCTCTCTAAAGGTTGCTTTAAGCTCTTCATTTACACCTCACTCTCTCTAAACTCCTAAGATGGTATCAGAGCCACTATTCCTGGATTCCATTCTACTGCTGGTTTTTTCGTTTGTTTTAAGCTATGTTTTCTTCAAATCAGCTTCTGTGTGTTTGGACATCAACTCTTCTATGCTGATTTGGTCCAGTTCTTGGTGTTTCCTTGTCTTCAATCGTTCTTCCGCTGCTTCTGAATTTCAATAGACTGATTGGCAGCTTGTCTTGTGCTGATTTCATTCGGTCTATTTCTGTGAAATTCTGTTCGTCAGTTTTTACAATTTCATTGTTCTTCTCGATTTCTCTTCTGCTCTTCTATTGTCGAAGCTTCGTGCAGGCGGGACTCACTGCTCTCTATGCAGATTTGGTCTTTGCTGAATCGTTGATTTCATGCTCTGGTTTGCAGCAGTTTCTTTCTTCTTCAAGCAGGTCCTGTTCTTCGGCTGGTTTTGTTCTCTGTTTTCTATTTGCTTCTGCTGCATCTTTGCTGCATCTAATCTCTTTATCTGTGCCTAATATTACATATTCTGTCATATTTTGCTGCACTAGTTGCCTCCTATTTCGTTCTAATCCTGCTCAACATCTTTGAGTTTCTGTTGATGCACTAAAATCTGCCCATCTATCTTCTGGTTTATGTTCATTTTGGTTCGACTGGTCTCATGTGGTGGTTTGTTATTTGCTGCGGTAGTTTATCGTTCACTCCAGGCTGCTTCAATGTTGTTGCTATTCCTGAATCTTCATCTTTGCTGCTCTGTCTTTTATTTTCTGTTTCTCTATTTTCAGCATCCTCGAGTCTCTATGTTTTGCTGCGTGAATTCAACAGGTTTACTGCTTTATCTATGTTTTGCTGCGTGTATTGAACACGTTTACTGCATCTCGAGTGTCTTCCTTCCTTGCCAAGAGATGGCTTTGTCTCCCTTTCAAGTTTCATCCAAATGCAGCAACTCTAATCAGGAATAGCAGCACACAACATCAGACGCACCTAATGTGTTCGATATATTGCCTTAGACGACTTTGGAGCAGACCTGTGCTTCATGTCATATATTGCCTCACAAGACTCAGAAGCAGACCTGTGCTTCGTGTCATGTTCGATTCACCCATTGCACAGCGCAGCCACCGTCCAAACCACAGCATACAAGACCAGTGCAACTCCAGTGCTTCTGCAGTGCAGGCGCAGTGCTCAACCTGTACTCAGCCTGTGCAGCTCCAGTGCCTCCAGCGTGCAGCCTCAGTGCCTCCAGTGTGCAGATCCTGTGCATCTTCAGTGCCTCCACCGTGCATCTTCAGAACATCCAGTGCGCATCCTCAGTGCCTCCAGCGTGCTCAGGCTGTGCCCACACAGTCTTATGAAAGATGAGCAGACCTGTGCTCGGTGCAAATTGAAGAACGAGCAGACCTGTGCTTATCAATGTTTGGCGACCACATGATTGGCGACCACATGATTGGCGACCACATGATTGGCGACCACATGATTGGCGACCACATGATTGGCAACCACATGATTGGCGACCACATGATTGGCGACCACATGTTTGGCGACCACGTGATTGGCAACCACATGTTTGGCGACCACAATAACAATATCAAGTTCAGTTGGCGACCAGGTCTGATCAGGATGGGTGAAGATGATAGATGCGATGTTGATCGTCAGATTATGTTTTTTTGTTTAGAGTCTTGTTTTTACATTAGGAAGTGGATCTTCATAGGGGAATGTTAGGGATTATAGTTTAGATAAGTGTTCATATTGTCCAAATGTTTAGGACAATTGCATACAAGTCCACATGTTTAGGACACTTGCTCTCATATCCCTAGCTTCACCTATATATAGATGTCTACCCTAGTGTATTTCAAAAAGTTTAAAGCAATACAAGATGAATTTCTCTCTAAAGGTTGCTTTAAGCTCTTCATTTACACCTCACTCTCTCTAAACTCCTAAGAGTCATTTAACATCAAGTGTTAGTCGACATTACACATTCATCCATGTAAAAAATAAAGTGACAACAAAAATTAACAGTAAATGTATCTTATAACGGTGGAAAACATATTGTGAATAATAAGTAATAATAACGACAACAAAAACTGTCGACGCAATATATATATATATATATATATATATATATTTAACTGCAATTGTTAGCGTCAACAGAAAACACCTGTCCCTGAAGCCACATATTCTTGTTGTGTCACATATGGTAAATCAAACCATTTTTTGAACCTGGTTTAATTCAACCCTAAATCATACTTGGCTAATTGACCTCAACAACTCTCCTCTTCCAAATCTCCATCTTTACTTTCTCACTTGACTCAGACTTTCCGTTCGTTCTTCTCTTCTAAGTTTCCATCTTCGAACCCTAAATCGGACTTTCCGTTCGTTCTTCTTCTTCCCACCGTACCTTGATACCTTCCCACTTATTTGTTCTTCCCAGTCGGCACTTGCCAGTCCCACTTCAACTTCGGCACGACCGACGAAACACGTTAGTCTTACTTCGACACGACGCGACTTCGGGACGACACGACATCGACAAAAGTGAGTTCTTTGAACCTTAAATCTATGATCTCTATTGTTATTATACCTATTGCTCAGTATTGCCTAAAATATTGTGGGACTGATTTAGGGTTGGGACTGATTCTTGTCTTCTTGCTGTAGAATCATATGTTCGGGATGTGTATGCGATATTGATTTGGTTCATCTGAGTAGTGATGTGCATGCAGCATTGATTTGGTTCGGTTGAGCATTGATGTGTATTTCAGTTGAGTTTTTTTTTAATAAAGTGGTTCGGGTGAACCAATTCTGAACCGATTTTTTAACTGATTCATAAAAGGTACATTAAATCAACAAAATATATAGAGCGGTTCGTACGAAGGTGTCGAACCGTACCTTTACGACATTTTAGGTAAGGTATGATTCTGAATTGGTTCGGCCCTGAACCGGGTCATGCCTAACCCTACTTAAACTTAAGTGACTGTTTAGTTACATAACAAAAATATAAGTGTTTAGTCACATAGGGCAAACATAAGTATTTGCTGAGGTGGTTTACCCTGATTTTTATTCTAAAATAACAATTGTTAAAGTTAAGGAGTGAAAATTACAAAATAACAAAAAAAATATAATAAGTAATGATGGTTGATATATCTGAGCCATGAAAAATAATATATGTTTTTGTTTAATAAAATTATGGCCCAAACAATAATGAGATGCGAGAATATATTAAAAAAAATGAGTAATATTCATGAAATATTATATTGAGCCGCAAATTGATAAAAAGTCAACTAAATTAATAATGAGTCATGAATAATTTGATAAATATATTATTTACAGCTCATAGAAGGAATTGCCATGGTAATAAGCCCTTAACATAATTTCCTTCAAGAGGTGTAATTTATTTTTTAGTCCAATAGATAATTTTTTTTTTTTATTCATTGAAGTAGTGTTAGATTTTGAAGTATATGCATGAGAAATACAATTGTTACAAACTCTCATTGGAAGAAAAAAAACGCAATAACAAAGTATGCTTGTAACCTAGATCATCGAACATAATTTAAACATATATAAAGATCTCATTAGTTATACCTTGTTTTCAAAATCACAATAATAAAACATGAATGGTGCACTGGTGAACATAATTGTTAAAAGAGATTTTGTGACAATCTTCCTCGTCTCACGATACTTTAAACACTGATCAAACTTGCTTTTTAGTCATGTACCGTCACGCCGAAACCGTATGCATGGACATTTCGTAATGTTCTAATCTAGAAAACATCATGTAAGGTCTTAAGTCTCGGATCAGACTCATGACGGCACACAATTTTGGAATTTGTTAAGAATCTTTGTGCCTCACACTACAAAAAATTAAGAATGTGGTTGTTCAAACCTAAGGTCGATTAATAGCACACACAGTATGAAATCTGTGTTACAACACTCTTCTCCTATTCTCATGCACTGGATGTCATTTATCATAAAGACGATGTTGTGAGGATGTTTGTCCAAATATCGCATGCATCTAAACCTAAGTCAATTAACTTACATCCTGCTCAAAAGTAAAGTATGTGAAATAATATCACAAAAATTATCAATGACTTCATGTCAACAAATGGCTTATGAATTCAAGCAGTTAGCTCTCAAATCATCCACATGGCGATTTTTGGCTCAAAATTCACACGCAATATCACTAAGATGCGAAAGCATTTATTTGTGTGAGAGATCAAACCTTCAGTTTACTCGACATACATTTCAAAATTTGAGTAGTAAATGCACTAAGAAATCATAATAATCATGTGTGTATTCAAATCAAACTCATTGGCCAAACATAAACACTGTAATGTAATTAAGCTTATTGGTCTACGCAAAGGTCTAGACATTTGCTCAATAAAGACAAAATCTCGGATCAATGTATCCCTACGTAAGGGTTTTGACGGGCTTATTCCTTTATCCATCCATAAATTCATAATCACCATCTTGAATCTTAGCGTGCCTTATGCATAGTTGTTTTTATCATCAAGAAGATCCTCTTCAGAAGATGTTAAAACAATATCGAACATGTTAGACTAAACTAATTTTTCAATTGTTCGTAGGAGAGCTACTTGTTTAGTTTCAATCGCTTACAATGAAGTTTTCATATTCATGTACACAATGCTTCCACAATGAATTAGTATATGATCCTTGAACATCAAATGAAGTTGAGTTATATACTAGATTTAGTAGTTTGTCTAGTGCACGTGATAACATACATATGACTCATAATTTAGCTCATCTTTAAGACACTTGGCGCATTATGTCATAACTTTTAGACACAAGAGTTTTAAACTGGGTAATAATTTAGTCAATCAATTAAGAACTTAATTTCTTAAGCGGACCCTCTCGAAATCTTAATTTCCAAATATATATTATTGTTTACCCTTTAAAAATCAATTAGATCTCACCCTTCATTAATAAACTCTGTCATTTCCAAACACATATTATGTGATAAGCAGTTTTAGGTTGCAACATCTTGTGGATATTTCGGTAAGAGACTTATTCCATAATGATTAAGCCATCAACATGAACTAATCACATAATATGAATCATTTTTAACATCTACAATAGTGTCTCTAGAAAAACGATTTAGTATTAATGGACCGCTAAAGTCCAACAACTACATTTTCACACTCCAATATAAATAAGTACTTCAAGTTCAACTTTAAGATTTCTTGAATAATAAATACATCCAAGAAGTTCCTTTCTTGGTTTCTGCAAAAATGGTATTCACATGTGACAAGAGAAGTACTCCATTTTACATTAAAAGGGTGAGATATACGAAATCAAAATAGGCTCCACCTAGGAGTAAGAACATTGTACACCATCCACCTATTTGAACGACGTAATTTTGATTATTCATGTAGAGTAAGAACATGAACATTACTCCTATTTGACCAAAGGTTTTAACAGTATTATTTGCATTAACAGCTGATGTTGAAAAAGATGGTCTGTGATGAGAAACTAATTCAAAATTCGCTAAACTCCTTCCCGTTGAATCAAGTTACGTTGGTATCAGCTAGGTTAGGTGGCTTTGTTAGTATTATACATATCTCTTTTGGATGAGACAACAATCTATTCGTCTTGTTCTGCACCTATGTTGTGGCCTCCTTCCGTCGTTTAACACGGTACGTGTTTTGCATGCACGTCGCCAGAAGGGGATAACCATGGGAGAGGTAATCAAATTGAGTATTTTACTTCAATTAAATAGTGTTGGAGGTGAAGTCCTCGAATCTAACCAGACTTCTACTCCGGATGAGGTTTGGCGATCATTATGGTGTCCTTTGCCTAAGTTGGCGCCAAATCCTCAATATTTCCCCTATGTTTGGGGAAAATGTTTTTTGATAGAAACTTACATGAGTGACGAAGATGAGGACTTAACTTTTAGATAAGGGTTTTCTGGTAAGGCGTGACAATGTGAGACTTACCCCTAGCTATGATATTTGAATCGGATGCTCGTGAATGGTGTGATGTTGTCGAGTTTTTTTTTTTTTTGTGGTGGGGTGGCGGGTGGAAATCCACAACGTTTAGGTTGGGAAGGTATGAAGTATGGTCTGAGGCAGTTGTATTAGTATAGTAATATTGTACTAATGAGTAAATTCATTGTAATTAATTATGTTTTGTATTTGCATACAAATTCATATAGCAACTATGTACTTAATCATAATTACCTTCAGTATAATTGCATGTACTGGCCACCTATTAGTGATCACGTCTCTTAATTATTCGTGTCCAAGGTATTCTTAACCTACACAACCAACATGGTATCATAGCAAACTAAGAGTACCATGATACCAATTTTTTCAGAAACTACTACTTCTTTTCATTCGCTCTAGATGATATTCATAGCCATATCTCAATTTCCTTTCTCATCAATCCCTTTTGGTAGTCATGAATCTCTACACCCGCCCCTTTCACTTTTTCCACACGCCATCTCTAATCCCCATGCCTTTTCACATGCTCTTCCACCTACGATTTCTTCTTCAATCCCGTTGGTCATCGCAATGCCCATTACTTCTCCTTCATTTTCAAACAAGCTGATGACCTCACACAAATCTCCATCTCCAATTTCACTAGCCTAGTAAATATTAAATTGGGTGATGACAATAATTACCTATTGTGGAAATCTCAGTTAGGACCAATCCTTATTGTCTACAATCTATTGGGCTACTCTGATGGACTTTCCCCCGTCCTTCCAAAATTGTCATGGATATGAATGGATATTTGATCCTAAATTATCTCTCTATCGCATGGGTTCGATCTGATCAATTCGTCCACAGTATGCTCACTGCGACTCTTTCCTTTTCGCTTATCCAAGAAGTTCAACGGTAAAATACCTCATGAGAAATATGGTAGCCTATTACTTGCAGATTGACTGAAAAATGCTCTACGTGTGAAATTCTATTGAAACGTGATTTCCACAACTTCTCGAAGAAGCCTAATCAACGAATTGCAAAATACTTATCTAATCTGAAAGAAATCGCAGATGCCCTTGAGGCGTTCAACTCCTCCATTTCAGAACGTGACTTAGTAGTTCAAGCCTTAACCGACCTCCCACCTATTGTATCAAGATTTTTCCGCTCCTCGGCTCCCGGTGCTGCTCTGGCGACCTGCAAGAAGGAAACCCCGGGTTTTGCACGTGGTTTCCCCTCCGACGATCAAGTCAGTCGGAGGTTCGGTTTTTGGAGAGCATAACAACATATATCAAAAATCAGTCCCCTCAAATGAAGGGCTAAGAAATATATATAGAGATACTTAACTTGAGTCAATGGTCAGGTCTTTACCATAGTTATCAGAGTTGTCTCTTGGGCGAGCGAACCATGGTTACTTTAAGAATATTCGTTTATAGTGGCTACTCCACTGTAGACTGTTCTTTTAGTTTGTTTAATCCTAGGCGTGCTAAAAGCAACCAGTCTAATTCGTAGATATGCAGGCGCAAAAAGTGAGGTAGTCAGTAGATGTGGTGGCACACATTCATTCTGAGTACTTTATGTTTTTGGCGCATCCTTAGGCGAGCCACTGAAAGGCGAGCTGACCAAAGGCGAGATGACCAAAGGCGAGCTCACCAAAGGCGAGCTCACCAAAGGCGAGCTGACAAAAGGCGAGCTGACAAAATGCATGCCGCTAAAAGGCGAGCTGACCAAAGGCGAGCTGAGAAAAGGCGAGCTGACAAAAGGTGAGCCGCTGAAAGGCGAGCTGACCAAAGGCGAGCTGATAAAAGGCGAGCTGACAAAAGGCGAGCTGACCAAATGCGCTCCCTTGTTTCGCGACGCCTTACATATAATTTGGGCTTTAATAAATCCAGTTTAAGGTGTTATAGGGCCAAATGTAAAAAAAGGCATGCCCAATATTCATAACCCATCATCTACCCCTCAAGCCATGTAGGATCACGCTCTTGCTTGGTTGAATGTTTCTTTGAGGGTGTCGCCTTTGTACCGAAGGAGTCACTTCAGGTGACCATCCTTTGTAGGCTTTGCTTTATTCTTCATGAAGTCACTTGGGTGGTAACCATTCATTGGAGGCAGTGCCCATTCATATACATTCATATCCCATTCTGATGTCATCATCAATCATGACCGTTGTAATCCAACGGTTAGATTTACATGACATTTCAACTTCTTTCATATGACCGTGGATTCCTTCATTTTGTCTGGCATTGAGCTTTGTGCCATTTTATCTGACATTGAGCTTTGTGTTACATAGTGCTCCACTTGGATGCAGGCTCCTAAGGGATGATACCCGAGTGATGACATCGTAATATTCAAGGGAAGTCAGGTGACCTCAATGGTCCAGAGGTGGCGCGCCATCGTAAAATTCCTGAAGATGGCGCTCCCTTTACGATTGTATGCATGCATGGAGAAAACCACGTGAGGTGGCGCCATGCAGCATTTGGTGAGGTGGCGCCATGCAATTATGCAAGACTTCGTGAGGGTTGCCTCATATGCTTTCATCTTGGAATGCATCAATGGGCCTTAGCTTTGGCCCATTATATGTTGAATATTTTTACAAAGAAAGGCGTCACCTTTCTTTCCTCTTCAACAAATAGAAGTGCTCTTCAACCAACATGTGTCGAAGCTCTTTCACAAGCAGACGTGCTCCACAGAAGATGGCGCGCCCTTTCATCCTTGAAGATAGTGAGTGCGCTACGGGGAGCTCCACCGTAAGGTGGCTCACCTGTTCCGGGTGGATCTCTTGCAAGTGTGGCGCACCTGGTTGAGCTCAATGCGAAGGTGGCTCGCTTGGTTGTGCAGGTCGGCCTGTTCCAGGAGATGGCGTCACCTGAGCTGAGGGGCGGCATCACTGGGGCGCGCCAGGTGGGTTTTCATGGACCGAGGTGTGTAGGTCACGCCCATGTCACCAAATGTTGTCGGTTCTTCATCGATTCAGTTCTCGTCACTTGAAACCAGAAACGATAAGCTTCCACAACAAAGATGAAAGCGCTGCTTGCTTCAACATGCGAGATTCTCAAACTGAAGTTCTTGTTCTTCAACATGAAGAAAAAGGCGCTGCTCCAAGCTCCAAACTCAAGCTCAAGGAAGGCGCTGCAAGCTGTAGTTGGGACCCTCACATTAGCATTCGAGGTTATAAGTAGAAGCTTCATGTCAAAGCGAAAAAGCTTCCCCAATCCAATGAGAACTGCATAAGGATTAAAGTCATCGCCTCTCCAGAAGGTGCACGCTGACCAAACTGAGTAGGAATGGCAACCTTGTTTCTACTAGCAAATCCAAAATGTATTTTCTTTGTGATATGAAAATACCTGTTTTAGATCGTAGTACTTCAATCCCTAGGAAATACTTGAGTTCCCCCAAGTCCTTCATCTCGAATTCTTGAAATAGATTGGCTCGAAGTCTGATGATCTCTTCTGAATCATTATCTGTAATAATCATATCATCGACATATATAATTAAATAGGTTACTCGACCTTATCTTTTCGTGATGAACAAGGTATGATCTGAATTACTCTGTCTATAGCCATATTTCTTTATAGCTACAGTGAGCCTACCAAATCATGCCCTTGGCGACTGTTTGAGTCCATACAGAGCTTTCTTCAGTTTGCACACTTCTGAGCCTTGGAACCCATTCGTGAATCCTGGTGGTGGTTCCATATAGACTTCTTCTTCTAAATCCCCATGCAAGAAAGCATTCTTTACGTCAAACTGGTGTAGCAACCAATTTTAATTTGCTGCCACGGAAAATAGCACGCGAATAGTATCAATTCTCGCCACTGGAGAAAAAGTCTATGAGTAATCAATGCCATAGGTTTGGGTATATCCTTTGGACACCAGTCTTGCCTTGTACCTCTCCACTGATCCATAAGCCCTGTATTTTACAGTAAACACCCATCTGCATCCAACTTCTTTCTTCCTATAAGGTAGATCGCATTTCTCCCACGTTTGACTTTTCTTCAAGGCTTCCATTTCTATTTTCATGGCTGCCTCCACTCTAGAAACTTCAATGCCGATTCCACTGTGCTCGGTATATTCTGATTATAGACTGTAGTAGTAAACGCTTGTGCAACTGGTGTAAAACTCCTCCTCACAATGTTTGCTACTGGATACTGGTTTGCCTTGAGGCTGTATTCTGGTTCATATCGTATAGGAGGAACACATTGATTCCTTCTAGCTAGCAGTACATATATTTACTGTACTAGAGGCTCTTCAACAATATCATTATTGAGAAGGATAGAACCATTATTTACCCAATTAGAGCTACTAACCTCCGGGATATCAGTCAGGGTTGACGGGGTTGAAGCATCCGAGACCTGTATGACGGGATTCAACGTCTCGGTGGTTCCACCAACTTGCCCTTTTAGGTTTATCTCAGGAACCAGATGGTGTGATTATAGTAGTCGAAGTCAACCAATCTAATGGAGTACTATCATGAATCTCCCCCTGGACAGAAGATTGGGTGCAGTAGTACAACTCTGTGTCTAGAAATGTACAATCCATGGTAGTGTCAAAGAAATGTACAACTCTGTGTCTAGAAATGGGTTTTTGGATTAAAACAACGGGAGCCTTTTTGATGAATACCGTATCCCACAAAAACACATTTTATAGAACAAGAATCAAACTTAGAACGATCCGTTATTGGAATATGTACGAAAACATAACACCCAAAGATATGTGGCTTGAGTGTCAAAGCTGTGGGAACACTCATATAACTAGACAAGACATGTAGGGGTGTCTGAAAATGAATGACCGTAGTTGGAAGACGATTGAGAAGATATACAGACGTTGGCCAAAAAGATGTTGGGACTTGTGACTCTAGCATTGAGGCTCTAGTCATTTCTAGAATGTGTCTGTTTTTTTTTCTGCAACTGCATTTTGTTATGGGGTATGTGGACAAGAAGTCTGGTGTATAATGCCTTTGGTTTTAAAGAACTGTTGCATGGAGGAATTTACAAATTCTCCGCCATTATCTGAACGGAGTACTTGTATATTCTTACTGAATTAAGTCTAGACTAGGTTGTGGAATTCTACAAACTTAGCGTAGACGTCAGATTTATTTTATAGAAAATTTACCCAGGTCATACGAGAATAATCATCAATAAATAGCACAAAATACTTAAAGCCATTATTCGACATACACATACTACTCTTAGGAGCAGGGCCCCAAACATCAGAATGAACTAGGGAAAACACTGACTTGGCCCTAGATTCAGATATGGAATATGAGTTTCTATGGCTTTTAGCACGAATACAAGTCTCACAGACAATTTCTAGATTCGACGGAAATAATTTATGAAGGTACCCTGCATATGGATGACCCAACCTTCGATGCCACAACCATTGTTCCCTGGTGACTATCCCATGAGTAAGCATTGCAGTTCCGTGTTGAGTCATTTCCTCCACGTAATACAGGCCTTGACGTTCAATTCGACGTCCGATAATTTTCCCCGACTGGATATCCTACAGTAGACACATATTTGGATACATTAGTACCATACAATTAAGTTCCCTCGTTACATGACTGATCGATAGTAACTTGCATGCTAAGCTACGTACACATAAGCAATTCTCCAATTTAATGGTTGGAGAAATATTAACAGTTCCAGCTCCTTGAACCGGTACCAAATCCCCATTTGCTGTCTGGATAACTTCTCTCCTTGGTGCCGAGGGTTTGTCAAAATCCCGTCTGTCATAACTCATGCTGTCTGTGGCTCCGCAGTCAAATAACCATTTACTACTCTTTCCTGATACATTTTCCTTAGAAATAAATGTACGAGCAATATTATGTTCCATTTCAATATCCGAACCACTAGGTTTAGAGCATGAATGGTTTAAAAACTGGTTATGTTCTGGTTTGGAGGAATTTGGTCGAACCGAAACAAACCAGTCTGACACCCGGTTTATTTCGGTTAAGTGATTAGGGGTTAAATAAAAAAAAACTAACTCTTCTTTACCTCTGCAGACGCCTCCCTCATTCGTTCCAGCTTCTCCTCTCTGAACCCTAGATTCGTCATCTAGGGTTTCGGCCGCCTCCCTCTTTCGTTGCTCCTCTGATGGCAAATGAAGGCCGCCGGACCTGTCTCCACTTGCCTGAGTCCAATCGCGCCATCCGTAGGGAGGTTTGTCCATTTCTGCCCTTCCTCCTGTCGTCGCGACTCGCCACCGCGACCTGGTTGCTGGCGCCGGCCCCGTCTCGGCGAGCACTTCTCCATCCCTCCGGAAAGCCGATGAGCAGGTAACACTTCGACCTCTCATGTCGTAGCTTCCCGCAATGACTGCATTTCAGGTTTCTCCGGTCAATGCCACCGTCACAGGCCTGCTTTCGAAAGGGATATGCGGCTTGGAGGCGTGTCCTGGGCTCGGTCCGGTGATTTTGTCTTCTGGATATTGTCGGGTCACCAACCCCGACCCCAGTCCTGTTCCTCCTTCGATTCGCCGTGTGAATCCCATTCCTTGCTTCCGGTCACGTTCCGAGTATGCGGTTTCCACCTCCGGTAAGGAACATAACCTAAGTAAGTCACGTTTTTCACTGTCAAATTCATCACTTACAACGTTCAGAAACTGGTGTAGCTTCGTTTCGGACTGCTTAGTGTTCCAAATTTGAATGTATTCCGTGTACTTCATCGGATTAGGGTCCTTTTGTTCAATTTCCCTCCATAAGCCTTGCATCCGACTGTACAATGCCTCTAGGGTATCGGTTCCCTGTTTAGAGTTATTTGTTCGAACAATTAGATCAAACAATTGAACTCCATCTTTACATTTGCCAAATGTTGCTAACAATCCATTCCACATGTCTTTTGCTGTGGGATATTCGACATATTGATTTACTAGGTCCGGTTCCATATTGTCGAGCATCCACGAGCATACAATGAGGTTGTCTTGTTCCCATTGTATGTACGTGGACTCTTCAGGCTGCGGTGGTGCCGGAACACCCGTGAGGTGGTGCAACTTCCCTTGCCCTCCGATTTTAATTCGGATCAAACGTGCCCATAGGGAGTGGTTACCTTCATTCAGATTTACACTTAAACTGATATTTGATACTGATACTGATTTTTGGACTGTGTTAGTCTGTGGCAGGTTTGGAAGGTTTGCGAACATTGCCGCTCATTCAGCTGCAAACGACTCGTTCGTTGGGGCAAACTCGGTGATGCGGGCGCTGTTCCCTTCAGATTCTGCCATATTCCAGGTATGTGGTTGTTGCTTCGGTAAATGATGATGCCGAGAAAGGTTCAACCGATCAATTGATTGAACAATCCGGCTCTGATACCATGTTGAAGTTTATATCTAGTAATAGTATAACTGAAACACACAACTGTGACATTCAATCTTGATTTTTGTATATCGATCAATGCCTTACTTATAATACATTCGGTACAATGACATAAACATAAAACTATTCTAACATCCCATATTGGAATCTCATGGGCAATACAATAAATGGAAAAGGTATGTGCTGTTAAATGTAAAGCTGATTATTCCCTAAGTAGTGTTGAGCATGTGCATGAATATCCAGGTATTATTCAACAACCCAGTGGTCATCGTTTCTGTTGTGCATCACAACTATCCATTAACTAAATGGATTCATGATAGGATCTATAATCTGTAACTTGGATTCAAAACGTACCGATATACAAGAATGTGAGATCAAAGAAACAATCAGTTTCTGTCTTTTTGTTTTTTGAATGACAGTAGTTATATCTACGTAGTTATTATTACAAAAAACATCCTACTAACAACACCCGGTGGTATTGAGAATCTCGAATTAAAATGCAAAATAGTGTGTAATGGACTTCTCGATTTGCAAAATATTCTTGAAATGTACGTAACCTGCTTTGTTGTCTTTAGTCATCTTACTTATACATCCTAACACGTTTCAAGCGAGAGCGAGCCGAGCGAGGCGTTGCCTTCGCCGGTCGAGCGAGAACGTTTCAGGCGAGAGCGAGCCGAGCAAGGCGTTGCCTTCGCCGGTCGAGCGAGAGCGTCTCGAATGAGAACATTTCAAGCGAGATTGGTCCGAGCGAGAACGTTGTATATAAACGCTACTAGGGGTAGCTTTTTTCAAAAAACGCTACCCGGATTGGCATTTTCAAAATACGCTACCCGGGTTGACGTTTTCAAAACACGCTACATGGAGTGGCGTTTTTTAGAAAACGCTACAAGGGGTAGCGTTTTTTGAAAATGCACTATTGATTAATGGAATGCAGTGTTACAGTGGCGGGAATCAATGAGGTGGGCCTACATGCTGAGCTAGAAGCAATTGTCTTGATTTGTGTTTGTTTGGGAAAAGACAACAAGGAACACATTTAGCACAGTGATTGTTATATATTTTAGTGTAATTGGATTGACTAGTTGACCAATGGGATCATAGTATCTCATTAAATAAGTTAGGAGGGTGCGGAGTGCACGCTTGTTTAAGTATATTATGATTCATTGTATCGGAGATTCATCAGTTGATTAGAGATGAGGCAATGGGGGTCAAAGGGGGCAACGTCCCCTTTGCCGGGGTCCAGGGGCAGCGCCCCTGGCTTGGGTCGAGCTAAGAACCAATGACTTAACATTTTAACCTCAAAATTATCGGTTTTTGGACACTTGCTTTAGAACCAAGTATTAGGCCGAACCATTGCAATTACTTCGGCTCCAAGTCATCATCCTAAGGTGTCCCTTTGGTTTTGGAGCCAAAATTTGAATCCAAAGGACATATATGGCCGAAATGACACATACCATGGCCAAAGGGTGTTGTGTCTCTTCCAAAGGATATGGTGTCTTCTCCAAAGGGTGTGGCAAACACTACAAATTGGTCATAGAGGAGGTCCTAAAATTCCATCTAAAACATTCACAATCCTTCTCAAGTTCTAGTTCAGTATTCTGATTTTATCCGATTGAAAGTTTGGGTGCCTCCAAATTGTTTCAATATGAAAGTGTCGTCACGACTTCAGAATAATCCAAGAAACCATTCGAAAGTTCAACCACCATCCACTCAACTGTTCTCCAACAAAGATTGAAACAATTTCTCTGAAGATGACGAACGGAGAATCTGCTAGAGACATGACTAGCAAGTTTGCTAAGTTAGATAAGTTCGAAGGCAGTGACTTTCGAAGATGGCAAAAGAAGATGCACTTACTTTTAACAACCTTAGAGGTGGTAAACGTATTAAGTACTCCCATGCCAGAACTACTCGACAATGAAACAGTGGAACAAACCAGACGCCGCTGCAAATGAGAGAATGATGACTACATTTGTCGTGGTCACATCCTGAACGGTATGTCTGATTCCCTATTTGATATATACCAAAATGTCGAGTCCGCAAAAGAGTTGTGGGATTCCGCTTCAAGCAAGAAGTTTCTTGTTAGTAATTTTAATAATTACAAGATGGTTGATACTAGACCGGTCATGGAATAGTATAACGAACTGTTAAGGATTCGGGGACAGTTTTCTCAACATAACATGAAGATGGATGAATCCATCTCGGTTTCTAGTGTTATTGACAAATTGCCACCATCATGGAAAGATTTCAAACATACCCTGAAACACAATAAGGAAGAGATGTCTCTTGTTCAACTTGGAAGTCACTTCAAGATTGAGGAGTCTTTAAGGGCTCAAGAAGTTGACAATAACCCTAATGGTAAGAACCAAGTTGGTAACTCTTCTGTAAACATGGTTGAAGAGGGTCGATTTTCAAACTCGAACAAGAGGAACAAACGCAAGTTTAAAGGAGATGACAACAAGTCTTTCAACAAAAAGCCTAAGGTGGCATGTTGGAAGTGTGGCAAACCCGGTCATTTCAAGAAGGATTGTCGGGTTGGAAAAGGCAAGTATAATGATGATCCAAGAGGATTTAAGGATCCTAAAAAGCAACAAGGTTAGATTTTAATACAAAATAATAATTCAGGTCAGAATTATGTATCAGTAATATCTGAGGCATTTTATGTGCAGGATGATCATGTTGCATGGTGGATTGATTCAGGAGCAACAACTCATGTGTGTAAGGATCTTCGTTGGTTCAAGTACTTTCAACCAATTGAAGATGGATCTGTCTTAAAAATGGGAAATGTTGCGACTGAACCAATCAAAGGACTAGGAAATGTTAAACTTGTCTTTACGTCTGGAAAAAGTGTGTCTTTAAACAATTTATTGTATGTTCCCGGGATTCGAAAGAATCTTTTATCGGGTGTTGTTTTAAATAATTGTGGTTACAAACAAGTGTATGAAAGTGACAAGTATATCTTGTCCAAACATGGTTCTTCTGTAGGATTTGGTTATTTAAGTAATGGTATGTTTATGTTGAATGTTAAGGTTTCATTTGATAATGAATCTGCTTGCATGACTTCTATTAGTACTAGCAATAATATAAATAAATCAGATTTATGGCATGCTAGACTAGGTCATGTTCATTATAAAAGAATGAAAGATATGTCTAAAATGAGTTGTATACCTGCTATTGATATAAACAATGAGAAATGTAAAACTTCCATGTTAACTAAGATAACTAGAAAACCTTTCAAGGATGTAAATAGAGTTTCCAATGTATTGGAACTGATACATAGCGATTTATGTGACTTTCACGCTACTCCTTCATTAGGAAATAAAAAGTATGTTATTACTTTTATTGATGATGCTTCCAGATATTGCTATATTTATTTGTTGTATTCTAAGGTTGAAGCTTTTGATAAATTTAAAATTTATAAAAAGGAAGTTGAGCTACATCAAAGTAAATTGATTAAAAATTTACGTACTGAAGGAGGAGGTGAGTATTATGATCTAGTATATTTTCAATCTACTGGTATAATACATCAAACTACAGCTCCTTATACACCACGACAAAATGGTGTGTCTGAAAGGAAGAATAGGACTTTGAAAGAGATGGTTAATTCCATGTTATCCTATTCAGGTTTAAGTGAAATTTTTTGGGGTGAGGCTATGTTAACAGACTGTTATTTATTGAATAGAATTCCTAATAAAAGGAATAAGATTACCCATATGAATTGTGGTATAAAAAGCCACCAAAATTAAGTTTTCTGAGAGTTTGGGGATGTAGAGCAATTGTAAGGCTCACTGAACCCAAAAGAAGAAACTTGGGTGAAAGGGATATAGATTGTATCTTCATTGGGTATGCTCAGCATTCATATGCATATAGGTTTTATGTATTAGAATCTAATGACTATGTGTCTGTTACCACAGTCATAGAATCAAGAGATGCTACCTTTGATGAAGATAGATTTACATCTATACCTAGACCAAAAGATATGATTCGGAATTCTTTAAGTTCAGATACTTCTGGTGGTACTGTTTCTGTACCTGGGCCGACTGAACCAAGGAGAAGTACTAGAACTAGAAAAGCCAAATCTTTTGGATCTGATTTTCAACTTTATTTGGTTGAAGGGTCAAGAGATGATGTTGAATATGGGTCAAGAGATGATGTTGAATATCAGTATCAATACTGTTTTGTGATTGAAGAAGATCCAAGAACATTTAGTGAAGCTATGACTTCAAGAGATGTTGCATTCTGGAAAGAAGCTATCCAGGATGAAATGGATTCAATCATGAATAATAATACATGGGAATTGACTGATCTACCTCCTAGCTGTAAAGCTTTGGGAAACATATGGATTTTCAAAAGGAAAATAACAGTGGATGGCAGCATAGATAAGTATAAAGCAGGATTGGTTATCCAAGGCTTCAGACAGAAGGAATGGATTGATTACTTTGATACTTATGCTCCTGTTGCTAGGACCTCCACTATTAGGTTATTAATAGCACTAGCAGCTATTCATAACCTTGTAATTTATCAAATGGATGTGAAAACTACATTCTTGAATGGTGATTTGGATGAGGAGATTTATATGAAACAACCAGAAGGATTTGTTATGTCTGGAAATGAAAACAAGGTGTGCAAGTTGAAGAAATCATAATATGGTGTTAAACAAGCACCAAAACAATGGCATAAAAAAATTGATGATGTAGTATTGTCTAATGGTTTTCTTCTTAACCAAGCAGACAAGTGTGTATATAGCAAATTTGATACTTCTGGTAAAGGAGTTATTATTTGTCTATATGTAGATGACATGTTGATTTTTGGTACTGACCAAAATCAAGTTGATAAAACCAAGAAATTCCTGTCATCTAATTTTGACATGAAGGATTTGGGGGAAGCTGAGGTGATTCTTGGTATAAAGATCAAGCGTAAGAACAATGGTTTTTCAATCTCTAAATCCCATTACATTGAGACAATACTGAATAAATTTAATTTTAAAGATTGTTCTCCAGTTAGCACTCCCATAGATCCTTGTCTTAAGCTTCTACCTAATAAAGGTGTGGCGGTATCTCAACTTGAATACTCAAGGGTTATTGGTTGTCTTATGTATGCCATGATTAGCACTAGGCCAGATATTGCTTATGCTGTTGGAAAGCTTAATAGATATTCTTTGCTTATCCAAGTTCACATCATTGGAAAGCATTAAATCGAGTATTCAAGTACTTGAAAGGAGCCATGGATTATGGCTTGACTTATACTGGATTTCCTTATGTTCTTGAAGGATATTCAGATGCAAGTTGGATTTCCAATGTGGAATATCATTCTTCTGCAAGTGGATGGGTATTCCTTCTTGGGGGAGGTGCCATCTCTTGGGCATCTAAGAAACAAAGTTGCATTACTCACTCAACAATGGAGTCTGAGTTTGTTGCATTAGCATCGACTGGTAAAGAAGCTGAGTGGCTAAGAAATCTTATTTATGAAATTCCATTATGGCCTAAACCGATATCTTCTATATCTATCAGATGTGATAGTGAATCTGCCTTGGCTAATGCATATAGGCAAGTATACAAAGGCAAGCCTAGACACTTAGGTGTTAGACACAGCATGATTCATGAACTCATCATGCATGGTGTTATATCAGTGGAGTTTATAAAAACTCAACATAATTTAGCCAATCATTTAACCAAAGGGTTAAGAAGGGATCTTGTGAACAAATCGGCAGTGGGGATAGGATTAAAGTCCATTTGAAATCTCTCATGTTGAGATACCCAAGGAACACATTGGTTATATTATCCCAAGGTATGTGTTCAGACCTGCAAGTAAAGGAGGTTGAAGTTTAACTTCTTAATAGTTCTTTTGAAAAATTGTATACGCAGGTGCAAGAGTAAAAGAGCTACCTATATAAACATGAAGTTTAGCCGCTTCAAGAAGCTAGGACTTGGCTTTGATATGTTTATGAAGGATTAGGACACAATGCTAGTAAAAGATAGTGTCAAGAAAGGACATTTGAGAATGTTAATTTATGTGTATATTATCTTCATGTATTCACAATGAATAGAAAAGGTTCAATCCATAGTGACACCTTGATATTCGAATATTTGAAATGTGTAATATACTAAGATGAAATTCAATCGTCATGATATTTCATTTATGCATAAGTTTGTTGTGTTGTTTGATTGTGATCGTATGTTTAGTTAATCAGGGATTACACTAAAATGGGGGAGTATTGTTATATTTTTTAGTGTAATTGGATTGACTAGTTGACCAATGGGATCATAGTATCTCATTAAACAAGCTAGGAGGGTGCGGAGTGTACGCTTGTTTAAGTATATTATGATTCATTGTATCGGAGATTCATCAGTTGATTAGAGATGAGGCAATGGGGGTCAAAGGGGGCAATGTCCCCTTTGTCGGGGTCCAGGGGCAGGGTCCAAGGGGTAGCTCCCCTGGCTGGGGTCGAGCTAAGAACCAATAACTTAACATTTTAACCTCAAAATTCCCGATTTTTGGACACTTGCTTTAGAACCAAGTATTAGGCCGAACCATTGCAATTACTTCGGCTCCAAGTCATCATCCTAAGGTGTCCCTTTGGTTTTGGAGCCAAAATTTGAATCCAAAGGACATATATGGCCGAAATGACACATACCATGGCCAAAGGGTGTTGTGTCTCTTCCAAAGGATATGGTGTCTTCTCCAAAGGGTGTGGCAAACACTATAAATTGGTCATAGGGGAGGTCCTAAAATTCCATCTAAATCATTCACAATCCTTCTCAAGTTCTAGTTCAGTATTCTGATTTTATCTGATTGAAAGTTTGGGTGCCTCCAAATTGTTTCAATCTGAAAGTGTCATCACGACTTCAGAATAATCCAAGCAACCATTCGAAAGTTCAACCACCATCCATTCGACTGTTCTCCAACAGTGATTACTTTTTGAAAAACTTCAGTACGTACATAATTGAATTATATATTTAGCGATAAAAAACTTAAAACATGAAGTTTTCATTTTCGAAATGACCATACACATTTGTCAAATTTTAATTTCTATCGCTTAACCCTGAATTAACCAATTTAAGATAAAAGCTGGAAAAAAAATTAAAACTTTAAAACTTTTTTCCCCTAATTGGTTATAGGGATTACCATTTATTTTATATCAAGCGCGTGAATCATACTCGAGGGAAGACGCAATTTTTTTATTTTCAAAAACCAATATTTAATTTGATATTAATATATATTTTATGATTATTTTTATAAGAAAGCCAACCTTTTATCTTTGATGAGTTGGTACCCTTTCCCCTTCCTGGCTTGTCTAAATCAATCTGAACAATTTTCCCCCCTGAAGCAACGTCACGTAACAAAGGCATCTTGTCCCTCACAAGTCACAACCGCCACAAATCTCCAAGGTTGGGACTTATGTCTTCCGTTAATCTAGCTACAAGGGTTTGAATGATCCAAGTGAAATAAATAAGTCAAGTGGACGCAGACATCATTTATGTATAAGCTAGATAGATGATCACTTTAGAAGGAAATATGAGGATATTCAACTCCTGCGCTGAGCCTTCGTCATGCTACTTTAGATTCCCTGCCTACAGTTATATGCAGCAGCGGCGAGACCCATGTTGAAGTTTATATCAGGTAATAGTGAAACTGAAGCACACAACCGTGACATTCAATCTTGATTTCTGTATATTGATCAATGCCTTACTTATAATACATTCGGTACAATGACAGAAACATAAAATTATTCTAACATCCCATATTGGAATCTCATGACAATACAATAAATGGAAAAGATATGCGTTGTTAAATGTAAAGCTGATTATTCCCTAAGTAATGTTGAGCATGTGCAGGAATATCCAGGTATTATTCAACACTCCCCCTCAAGTTAAATAGTCGGATCTCTAATATTTAACTTGCGCAAAACGTTTTTGAAGCTTGGTCCATTTACTGCCTTAGTAAGTATGTCTGCTAGTTGATCCTCAGAGCGTACGAATGGAATACTGATGATCCCACTCTCTAGTTTCTCCTTGATGAAATGACGATCGATTTCAACATGTTTGGTACGATCATGTTGAACTGGATTCTCCGAAATACTTATGGTTGCACGATTATAACACATTAACCGACATGGTTCCTGAATAGGAAAACCAATCTCTGTTAATAATTTGTACAACCATAATACTTCTGTGAGACCTCGAGCAATCCCTCTGAATTCTGCCTCAGCACTCGATAGTTCTACCACCTTCTGCTTCTTGCTCTTCCAGGTTACTAGGTTTCCACCTACCATAGCAAAGTAACCTGACGTGGATCTTCTATCTGTCGGATTTCCTGCCCAATCCCCATCTGTATATGTCTCTATCTCTAGATGGCCATTGTTCTTGAACAACACCCCACTTCCTGGGGTAACTTTTAAGTATCTGAGAATCCTGAGAGCTGCTTCCATATGCTTTTGCTTAAGGGTTGTGCATGAACTGACTCAACACACCCACTGCATATGCAATATCTGGTCTGGTGTGTCATAGATAGATCAGCTTCCCTACTAGGTGTTGAAACCGAGTTTGATCTGTGGATTCAGCCCCTTCTATTATTCTCAACCCATGATTTGGTATAATGGGTGTGTCTGCTGGCTTACAATCTACCAACCATGTTTCTACTAGCAAATCCAAAACGTATTTTCTTTGTGATATGAAAATACCTATTTTAGATCGTAGTACTTCAATCCCTATGAAATACTTGAGTTCCCCCAAGTCCTTCATCTCGAATTCTTGAAATAGATTGGTTTGAAGTCTGATGATCTCTTCTGAATCATCATCTGTAATAATCATATCATCGACATATATAATTAAATAGGTTACTCAACCTTCTCTTTTCTTGATGAACAAGGTATGATCTGAATTACTCTGTCTATAGCCATATTTCTTCATAACTACAGTGAACCTCCCAAACCATGCCATTGGCGACTGTTTGAGTCCATACAGAGCTTTCTTCAGTTTGCACACTTCTGAGCCTTGGAACCCATTCGTGAATCCTGGTGGTGGTTCCATATAGACTTCTTCTTCTAAATCCCCATGCAAGAAAGAATTCTTTACGTCAAACTCGTGTAGCAACCAATTTGTATTTGCTTCCATGGAAAATAGCACGCGAATAGCATCAATTCTCGCCACTGGAGAAAAAGTCTATGAGTAATCAATGTCATAGGTTTGGGTATATCCTTTGGCCACCAGTCTTGCCTTGTACCTCTCCACCGATCCATCAGCCATGTGTTTTACAGTAAACACCCATCTGCATCCAACTTCTCTCTTCCCATAAGGTAGATCACACTTCTCCCACGTTTGACTTTTTTTCAAGGCTTACATTTCTATTTTCATGGCATGCCTCCACTCTGGAATCTTCAATGCCGATTCCACTATGATCGGTATATTCTGATTGTAGACTACAGTAGTAAACGCTTGTGCAACTGGTGTCAAACTCCTCCTCACAATGTTTGCTACTTGATACCGGCTTGCCTTGGGGCTGTATTCTGGTTCATATCGTACAAGATCAACACATCGATTCCTTCTAGCTGGCAGGACATATCTTTACTGTACTAGAGGCTCTTCAACAATATCATTATTGAGAGGGATAGAACCATTATTTACCCAATTAGAGCTACTAACCTCCGAGATATCAGTCGGGGTTGACGGGGTTGAAGCATCCGAGACCTGTATGACGGGATTCAACGTCTCGGTGGTTCCACCAACTTTCTCTTTTAGGTCTATTTGAGGAACCAATGGTGTGGTTATGGTAGTCGAAGTCAACCAATCTAATGGAGTACTATCATTAATCTCCCCCTGGACAGAAGATTGCGTGCAGTAGTACAACTCTGTGTCTAGATGGGTGTACAAGCCATGGTAGTGTACTTACGATGGGTTTTTGGATTAAAACAACGGTAGCCTTTTTTATGAATACTGTACCCCACAAAAACACATTTTATAGAACAAGAATCAAACTTAGAACGATCTGTTCTTGGAATATGTACGAAAACAAAACACCCAAAGATCTGTGGCTTGAGTGTCAAGGCTGTGGGAACACTCATATAACTAGACAAGACATGTATGGGTGTCTGAAACTGAATGACCGTAGTTGGAAGACGATTGAGAAGATATACAGACGTTGGCCAAAAAGATGTTGGGACTTGTGACTAGCATTAAGGCTCTAGTCATTTCTAGAATGTGTCTGTTTTTTCTTTCTGCAACTCCATTTTGTTGTGGGGTATGTGGACAAGAAGTCTGGTGTATAATGCCTTTGGTTTTAAAGAACTGTTGCATGGAGGAATTTACAAATTCTCCTCCATTATCTGTTGTATATTCTTACTGAATTGAGCCTGGACTAGGTTGTGGAATTCCACAAAGTTAGCGTAGACGTCAGATTTATTTTTTAGAAATTATACCCAGGTCATACGAGAATAATCATCCATAAATAGAACAAAATACTTAAAGTCATTATTCGACATACACATACTACTGTAAGGAGCAAGGCCCCAAACATCAGAATGAACTAGGGAAAACACTGACTTGGCCCTAGATTCAGATATGGAATATGAGTTTCTATGGCTTTTAGCACGAATACAAGTCTCACAGACAATTTCTAGATTCGGCGGAAATAAACTAGGAAATAAATTATGAAGGTACCCTGCAGATGGATGACCCAACCTTTGATGTCACAACCATTGTTCCCTGGTGACTGTCCCATGAGCAAGCATTGCAGTTCCGTGTTGAGTCATTTCCTCCACGTAATACAGGCCTTGACATTCAATTCGACGTCCGATAATTTTCCCCGACTGGATATCCTGCAGTAGACACATATTGTGATACATTAGTACCATACAATTAAGTTCCTTTGTTACATGACTGATTGAGAGTAACTTGCATGCTAAGCTAGGTACATATAAGCAATTCTCCAATTTAATGATTGGAGAAATATTAACAGTTCTAGCTCCTTGAACCGGCACCAAATCCCCATTTGCTGTCTGGATAATTTCTCTCCTTGGTGTCGAGGGTTTGTCAAAATCCCGTCTGTCATAACTCATGCTGTCTGTGGCTCCACAGTCAAATAACCATTGACTACTCTTTCCTGATACCTTTTCCTTAGAAATAAATGTACGAGCAATATTATGTTCCATTTCAATATCCGAACCATTGGGTTTAAAGCATGAATGGTTTAAAAACTGGTTCTGTTCTGGTTTGGAGGAATCTGGTCGAACCGAAACAAACCAGTCTGACACCCGGTTTATTTCGGTTAATTGATTTGGGGTTAAATGAATAACCCCTAACTATTCTTTACCTCTGCAGCCGCCTCCCTCATTCGTTCCAGCTCCTCCTTTCTGAACCCTATATTAGTCATCTAGAATTTCGGCCGCCTACCTCTTTCGTGGCTCCTCTGGTGGAAAATGAAGGTCGTCGGACCTGTCTCCACTTGCCTGAGTCCAATCGTGTCATCCGTAGGGAGGTTTGGCCATTGCTGCGACAGGGAAACCGAACGGGGGTTCGGTGCCCTTCCTCCCGTCGTCGCGGCTCGCCACCGCGACCTGGTTGCTGGCGCCGGCCCCGTCTCGGAGAGCACTTCTCCATCCCTCCAGGAAGCCGATGAGCAGGTAACACTCCGACCTCTCATGTCGTAGCTTCCCGCAATGACTGCATTTCAGGTTTCTCCTGTCCACGCCACCGTCGCGGGATTGCTTTCCGCCTTTTCTGAACGGGATCTGCGGCCTGGAGGCGTGTCCTTGGCTCGGTCCGGTGATTCTGTCTTCTGGATATTGCCAGGTCACCAGCCCCGACCCCAGTCCTGTTCCTCCTTCGATTCGCCGTGTGAATCCCATTACTTGCCTCCGGTCACGCTCCGACCGAATAGTCGAGTATGCGGTTTCCACCTCCGGTAAGGGATATAACCTAAGTAAGTCACTTTTTTCACTGTCAAATTCATCACTTACAACGTTTAGAAACTGGTATAGCTTCGTTTCGGATCGCTTAGTGTTCCAAAAATGTCTTCCGTGTACTTCATCGGATTAGGGTCCCTTTGTTCGATTTCCCTCCATAAGCCTTGCATCCGAGTGTACAATGCCTCTAGGGTATTGATTCCCTGTTTAGAGTTATTTGTTCGAACAATTAGATCAAACAATTGAACTTCATCTTTACCTTTGCCGAATGTTGCGAACAATCCATTCCACAGGTCTTTTGTTGTGGGATATTCGGCATATTAATTTACTAGGTCCGGTTCCATATTGTCGATCATCCACGAGCATACAATGAGTTCGTCTTGTTCCTATTGTATGTACGTGGACTCTTCGGGCTGCGGTGGTGCCGGAACACCCGTGAGGTGGTGCAACTTCCCTTGGCCTTCGATTTTCATTCAGATCAAACGTGCCCATAGGGAGTGGTTACCTTCATTCAGTTTTACACTTAAATTGATATTTGATACGGATACTGATTTTTGGACTGTGTTGGTCTGTGGCAGGTTTGGAAGGTTTGCGAACATTGCCGCTCATTCAGCTGTAGACGACTCGTTCGTTGGGGCGAACTCGGTAGTGCGGGCGCTGTTCCCTTCAGATTCTGCCATATTCCAGGTATGTGGTTGTTGATTCGGTAAATGATGATGCCGAGAAAGGTTCAACCGATCAATTGATTGAACAATCCGGCTCTGATACCATGTTGAAGTTTATATCTAGTAATAGTGTAACTGAAGCACACAACCGTGACATTCAATCTTGATTTCTGTATATTGATCAATGCCTTATAATACATTCGGTACAATGACATAAACATAAAACTATTCTAACATCACATATTGGAATCTCATGGGCAATACAATAAATGGAAAAGGTATGTGCTGTTAAATGTAAAGCTGATTATTCCCTAAGTAATGTTGAGCATGTGCAGGAATATCCAAGTATTATTCAACAACCCAGTGGTCATCGTTTCTGTTGTGCATCACAACCATCCATTAACTAAATGGATTCATGATAGGATCTATAATTTGTAACTTGGATTCAAAACGTACCGATATACAAGAATGTGAGATCAAAGAAACAAACAGTTTCTGTCTTTTTGTTTTTTGAATGACAGTAGTTATATCTACGTAGTTATTATTACAAAAAACATCCTACTAACAACACCCGGTGGTATTGAGAATCTCGAATAAAAATGCAAAATAGTGTGTATGAGTTTGTGGTTGGAAATGGAATGGTGTATTATTTGGACCTGCACATGCACTCTGGGCATCTTGGCTGCCTATAAATACTCCGACCATATCTTCTGCGATGAACTTTGTGTCCTTCGTCAATCATCTTTTTGACTCGGTACTCAAAATGGTCCCACGAAATGGTACTGTTTTCCAACAAAATGGCTGCTAACCTCTTCTTGTTGGGACGCAAAGTGGGGGCACGGCCTTCCCCGTAGTAAGTTCGATATCCTGATACGAGGGACGATAACTGACTCCCAGAGTCCGTCATTGCAAACACATCCGCAGTTGCACAGGCAATAAAATCCAAAGCTGCCATCTGATAACACAAACACAATTATAAGCTCAAGCCTTTCTCATTTGCTGCGGTTGGTAAGATAAGATTTTTGTTTCACCTTAGAGGAGAAATTTTTGAAGGGAGAAAGTTCAGTTGGGGTGAGGAGAGTTTCCTTGGTAACCAAGTTAGGGTAAAGCCTAGTTAAGGAATGCATTCTTGCGTTTCCTCCATATATATGAGATCCTGCAAGGAAGATGTATGTTCTGCTTTTGAATCCAAGCCCTGCAAGGACGAGTACAGCTTCTTCTGGTGTCAGTGGACATTTTCCTAATACTCTCAAATCTTCTGGAGAAACGAGTCTGCTGCATGAAGAATTCAGACGGATTTGAGTAAAATCAAGTTCATATGAAAACTTAGAGGGTCAATCGAGACAACTAAACCGATGCATACTTTGAAGCCTTGAGGCGCTCGATGAGCAAAGGAAAATGAACTTGTCTATAGGCTTGAAGCTCCCTTCTTTCCTTTTCTCCACCGCCAAAATCACATTGAGAGTATGCCACCATATCCTCTTCAAATCTCAAGTGCAAAGCTAAGTATTTGGATGATGCCATTTCACTCAGGTATTGTTTGTGGGGAAGGATCAGGTTGATGTTACCCAGTAACTGTCTATCCAACATGCTGCTTGCGGTATTATACCTTCTCTTCCTCCTAATCCTTTGTATTAGTAATGAAGCGGTTTCTTGGATTTGGGGGACAAACTTCAGAGCATAGAAGTTGCATTTACACCTCAATCTCTGTAACATAAAATCATGTGTGCTTGGTTGACATGAAATGAATGACAGTCAGCACTGCAGTTGAGTTGATTGTTTACAGGACAGTTACCTGTACATTAAATGGCAACGGATCAAAACCGAGACGATTCCCAAATCCTAAGAAATGCACGACACCGTTCCTTTTCAAGCGAGGAAGTGCGATTCTTATATAATCAAGTGGCTTAGCTTCCTTGACAATATCTGCATCAGTAATCTGGTGACACAGTTACAAATGATGATGCCCTATAATGGAATGAACGATTCATATAGTAAGAACAGTATGAAGAAGACGGACCTGGCTCCCAATGGCTTCAAGATCAAGTGACCTTAAGTGAAAAGGGAGGTCCTTGACGATTTCTACTTCATCATCTAGTAATTTTACAAAGTGCTCCTCTTGGTAAATATCCCCAAACTGGCTGTATTTCACCATATAAAATGTTGTATAAGGACATGTATATTATATTCTGGGTGTACTTTTATAGATTGGAAATAACTTTAAACAGATCAAGTACTAGGTTTTTAGGTGTTGATGGTCTTTGAGTTTTCATAGTGTGTGAAATATGTAAGTAGTGACCGTGGTTAGTGCCTGTGTTAATTCTTCATTTCGTATCATTTGTTCACATTGAACAGGAAAACACAAACATTTAGGGCAAACCCGGGTGCTACTATTGGTTCCCTTCTTACTGGACTGGATAAAGCAGAACCAGGGAAAAAACTACTCTATGTGAAAATTTTGTACCTGGGATCCTTCCACACATTGCTGTACAAAAATCTTGGAAGAACTAGAGTCGCATTGAGTAGAGATGCCACAGCGACAGCGTTGCAGATCTGTCGCATTAAAAATAATAGTTGAATCTAATTATCTCCAAATCCTTTAGTTTTACAACTATCAATGTCTAAATCATCGTACTTACAGCCACCCTCTGTTGGTTGAGGCCACCATTGGCACTAACTAAAATGTAACCATTGCTTTTGTTGGGTGTTTCTGTTCATGAAATAAACCATATTAAGAAGCAATAACAATACCACACCACTTACATTCCAATGTACATTAAGATTGAAGGGTAATAATTAATAATATTTTTTACTTGGACTTATTGGGAGTTTTCTATCTGCACACGGTCTCCATTGGGATGCCTGCTGATACGGTTCCTTCCATAGACTAGATGAGTCTGGTTTTACATCTTTCTACAGTAGATATAAAAGATATGTAGATATACCATCTGTGTTGATTATAGAAAATACTGTAAATGATGAAACCTCAGCAAGAGCAGTGGATGCTAAATTGAGAAGCCTGCTGTACATCTCCACGCTTTGCTTTTCCTCCATGACATAGCTGCTGCTGCCTCTATCCACTTCTACCTTCAAGGAATTCATATAAACATAGTTGAAGATACAAATAAAACGAAAGAGTATATTTTTGGACATGGAGTTGCACAAAAATACCAAGGGTAGATTTTCTGAAAACCTTAATGTCGTTCGGTGTTGTCGATAATGAGGCATTTTCAAGAATCGTTGAGTTGAAAACAGACATCATAAATGAATCAAACATGAATATGATAAGCATTGACCCTAACGCAAGTCCAACATTTTTGGTATTTCTACGAAGCCAACTACTACTCTGCTTTTTCCCCATATAATATACACTCCTCCTCCCTTGAAACCAAATTTAAATGAAGGTTCAATCAAAGCATACAGGAGTTCTTACTCCAATCCCTACCCAACCCCCTAATAAAGCTGCAAAGACTCAACTAAACCCTCTCTACAAATCAACAACTGATCATTACTTTCCCCATCCATCATATATCCTGTTACTACATGTATCAAACAACATGAACGTGACCATTTGTATATATATATATATATATATTCGATAAAGTAATAAGAATAAGAAAATATTTTATACTCTGTATGCTTGCAAAGAAGGATGTGGTTGCTTTGCTTCACTCATTCTTCTTCCCAACAACTATCCATCCTCTCTTTGAAAATGACGCCACAACTCAAAGCTTAATTCTCAATATCTAAGTTCGGTGGCAAGACTACTTCATTTCAAACAAATAGGCCACAAACTGGAGAAGAATATATTATATATATGTCAACAAATATATATATAACTTTAAAGTAAAGAAACTATTGGTTGAGGGTGAACTTTCAAATATAGAGTAAAGAGAAAGCAAAAACAACTAAAACCAAACCCAGAAAATGGTTTGTTTTAGTCAGACCTTGGAATTAAGTCATCATCTCCAACAACTGCTTCACACACTCTTGCATTTCTTCTTCTTCCCCCTATCGAAAAGATGAAGACGATCGATGGTGATAGCGTAACGTAGTTGGTGATGGTATTAGGAGAACCGTCGGAATAAGTTTTGAGGTAGATTGTTTTTTTCCTGAAAGCCCATTATGTCCCTAATAGGACCCGTTAGCTAGTGGGCTTTAATGATGATTACTTCTCTCAAGGTTTGCAGAGTAATGATGTACTCTCTTATAAAGAACGTGCTTCTCATTCTTCCATGGAAGCGTCTTTGGTAAAATCTATTTGAAAAAACTTGAAAAACAAAATGTAGAGAAGACAATGTAGGCAAGTTGTAGGGTATATTTAGGGTTAATCTGGTTGGAAAGCTGAAGACGGTAACAAATGTTTTAGGTTAAGACGGAAGAAAACAAAAGTGAACACCCATTGAACTGGGTGCTAGAGGGAGCTAGATGAGAACAACGTGGAGAAATATTCAAGTGAGTTATGAACCGAGTTACCATAACGGTAAAGATCTATGAATAACTTTATCTTACATGTCAATGGTTAATAATTTAGTTTTGGAAGTTACCGAAGCAATGTTGGAGAGTACATGGGGAAATTGGGGGCAGGAACACCTTCTCTCCCGCACACCTCATTCCATCCAATTGAGTTTCACGTGGAATGTACCTAGGTCTGAATTTCCCAAATGCTGACTTTATAGTGATTTGAATGTCAATCGGTTGGTTATCGCTAGGGCCGGCAATAGTACGGTGAAAAACTCATAACCATGGTTATAACCGTTATTGTTTAATATGGTTAACCGTACCATTATGGTGCGGTGCGGTTATGTTGATGAATTTTTTACCCATAATGGTTATGGTATTTGAGTTATACTCATGGTTATAACCATGATTGTTATATAAATATAATATTTATTTATTATTAATAAACTAATTTATATAATATACTAAATATAAATTATATAATTGAAAATTTGAAATTGTTGAGGATTGAAGGCGCCAAAGTCCAACGATGGTAATATAGATTGATGTATTTTTTAAAATAAATTTTTTGACATATCACATGTGTGGAATGAATATGGGTATATGGGTAAAACCATGGTTAATAACCACTGTTATTTTAATGGTTATGGTATTGACAATTATACCCATAATGATTATGGTTATGGTTATGATATGTGTTTTAAAAATATGGTATGGTTATGGTATTTGTCATACCCTGACCATACCCTAACCATCGACAACCCTAGTGACCGCGAGCTTTCGTCGGAGCTCCGATGAACCTGCAAGAAGAGGAGCGCAACAGCGGGGGTTCCTCTAGGTCCCACTTCGATACTTAAATGAGTATATTGTGTGTATGAACTCAAAATGTAAAAATAACGTATGTAAAACAGGAGTATTTATAAGGATGAAAGACCACACCGTTTGGGTAACCGAATATATCTTTAAAAATTGTGCCGTTGCAGATAAGGATAGGAGATATTACGATTATTACGTAATATTGCAGTTGCCTTATATGATATTTGTAGCATATGTGCCTGATATACGCGGGATATCGTGGCTATATATTCGGTGTCGGTTGTGCAACCAGAGTTGAGAGGTTTAACTCTCTTGGCGAATGCTCCCATGGCGAGTAGTAGGAGACTTTGACATTGGCAGATGGTGACACGTAAGGGCTTTGGCGTCCACTTTAGTTTTGCATTTGGTGATGGACCGCTTTGTGGGTGTCAGTTTACCCTTAATGTGGGCCGACCCAGTTCTGAATGATTTGGGTTTTACCCATCTGAAAAGTTATTGGGTCTTTGGGGCCTTACCCGTATTGGGTTGTCACTATCGATAACCAACAGTACCAACATCTACAATTTAAGATTTCTAAACGATTTTGAAGCATTATAAATAGTGAACAATTTTGTAGATGTTAGATTAACCCAAAATGGTAGTGCGAGTAATTTGATGAATATTTAGTAAATTGGTACATCTAATATCGTTTTTATGTTTTTCGTTTCAAGAACCGGTGTAACACAATAAACAAAGAGGATGACACAACATTTGTTGAGATCCTTTTGTGAATTTTATACCTGTCCACAATCCCCCATCAATCCTAAAATATATATAGTGTCAAATTATAGAAACCCTAACTAAATAGTCCACAAGTAATGAATAAGATAAAACTAGTCTCTAAACTATGGAAACCTACCAAAAATAATATTGACTAATAAGCGCTTAAACTATGCTTGAGTCAACTGTTCAGCTTAACCTATAAAACTCCCCCTCAGGCTCACAAATACATATAAAAAACATCAAAAAAATATCCTAAATTTTTTTTTCAGAACCTCATGTTGATAACTTCTTAGTGTCTTCGTAAAGAGATCAGCCAACTGAACTGCGGTTTTCACGCGCTGAGTCTGCACCACTACTTCTTGAATAATCTCTCAGATGTAATGACAATATATCTCGATATGTTTGGTCCTCTCATGAAACATAGGTTAGTTGCTATCTACAAGAAAACTTGGTTATCACATAATAACAGAACGAGTTCTGTTTCTGGAACCCCCAATTCTACTAATAACCTGTGAAGCCATATAATTTCAGAAAGAGTGGTTCCCGTACTTCTATATTCATCCTCAGTTGAGGATCTTGACAGAGTGCTTTGTTTTTTGAATTTCGAAGAAACCAAAGAATTTTTCAACTTAATACAATATCCTATTACAAATTTCCAACTCTCAATACATCCAACCCAATCTCAATCACAATAGGCAGTCAAAATAGGCTTACTCTTAGAATCAAATACAGTACCTAAACCTGGATCATTCTTAATATACCTAATAGTTCTAAGTGAAGCACCCAAATGAGATTTCTTGTTATATATTTTAGTGTAATTGGATTGACTAGTTGACCAATGGGATCATAGTATCTTATTAAACAAGTTAGGAGGGTTCGGAGTGCACGCTTGTTTAAGTATATTATGATTCATTATATCAGAGATTCATCAGTTGATTAGAGATGAAGCAATGGGGGTCAAAGGGGGCAACGCCCCCTTTGCCGGGTCCAGGGGCATCTATTCTAAAGTCACTATTCTAAAAATTCATTGTAAATTTGAATTTTTGGAATTAATGACTTAACATTTTAACCTCAAAATTCCCGGTTTTTGGACACTTGCTTTAGAGTCAAGTGTTAAGGGTCGAACCATTGGCTAGGAGCCGAACCATGGCTAAGGGCCGAACCATGGCTAAGGGCCGAACCATGGCTAGGGGCCGAACCATGGCTAGGGGCCGAACCATTGCTAGAGTCTTCCTAAGGTGTCCCTTTAATTTTGGAGCCAAAATTTGAATCAAATGGTATGTTATGGCCGAAATGTTGCATACATTGGCCAAGGGATGTTGCGTCTCTTCCAAGGGGCAAAGTGTCTCATTCAAAGGGTGTGGAAAACACTATAAATTGGGCATAGGTGATATCCAAAAATTCATCTCAAACATTCACAATCCTTCTCAAGTTCTAGTTCAGTATTCTGATTTTATTCGATTGAAAGTTTGGGTGCCTCCAAATAGTTTCAATCTGAAAGTTTCGTCACGACTTCAGAATAATCCAAGCATACAATTCGATAGTTCAACCACCATATCCATTCGACATTTCCAACAAAGATTGAAACTATTTTCTGAAGATGACGAACGAAGAATCTGCTAGAGGCATGACTAACAAATTTGCTAAGTTAGACAAGTTCGAAGGTAGTGACTTTCGAAGATGGCAAAAGAAATGCACTTCCTTTTGACAACCCTAAAGGTGGTGTATGTGCTAAGTACTCCCATGCCAGAACTACTCGACAATGAAATAGTGGAACAAACCAGACGCCGCTGCAAATGGGAGAATGATGACTACATTTTTCGTGGTCACATCCTCAATGGTATGTCTGATTCCCTATTTGATACATACCAAAATGTCGAGTCTGCAAAAGAATTGTGGGATTCCCTTGAATCCAAGTACATGGCCGAAGATGCTTCAAGTCAGAAGTTTCTTGTGAGTAATTTCAATAATTACAAAATGGTTGATACTAGACCGGTCATGGAACAGTATAACGAACTGTTAAGGATTCTGGGACAGTTTGTTCAACATAACATGAAGATGGATGAATCCATCTCGGTTTCTAGTGTTATTGACAAACTGCCACCATCATGGAAAGATTTCAAACATAACCTAAAACACAATAAGGAAGAGATGTCTCTTGTTCAACTTGGAAGTCACTTCAGGATTGAGGAGTCTTTAAGGGCTCAAGAAGTTTACAATAACCCTAAGGGTAAAAACCAAGTTGGTAACTCTTCTGTAAACATGGTTGAAGAGGGTCGATTTTCAAACTCGAACAAGGGGAACAAATGCAAGGTTAAAGGAGATGACAACAAGTCTTTCAACAAAAAGCCTAAGGTGGCATGTTGGAAGTGTGGCAAACCCGGTCATTTCAAGAAGGATTGTTGGGTTGGAAAAGGCAAGCATAATGTTGGTCCAAGAGGATCTAAGGATCCTGAAAAGCAACAAGGTCAGATTTTAATACAAAATAATAATTCGGGTCAGAATTATGTATCTGTAATATCTGAGGCATTTTATGTGCAGGATGATCATGTTGCATGGTGGATTGATTCAAGAGCAACAACTCATGTGTGTAAGGATCTTCGTTGGTTCAAGGATTTTCAACCAATTGAAGATGGATCTGTCTTAAAGATTGGAAATGTTGCAACTGAACCAATCAAGGGACTAGGAAATGTCAAGCTTGTCTTTACTTCAGGAAAATGTTTATCTTTAAATAATGTATTGTATGTTCCAGGGATTCAAAAGAATCTCTTATCGGGTGTTGTTTTGAACAATTGTGGTTATAAACAAGTGTATGAAAGTGGCAAATATATTTTGTCAAAACATGGTTCTTTTGTAGGATTTGGTTATTTAAGTAATGGTATGTTTATGTTGAATGTTAAGGTTTCATTTGATAATGAATCTGCTTGCATGACTTCTATTAGTAATGGTAATAATGTGAATAAATCAGATTTATGGCATGCTAGACTAGGACATGTTCATTATAAAAGAATGAAAGATATGTCTAAAATGAGTCTTATCCCTGCTATTGATATAAACAATGAGAAATGTAAAACTTGCATGTTAACTAAGATAACTAGAAAGCCTTTCAAGGATGTAAATAGAGTTTCCAATATATTGGAACTGATTCATAGCGATTTATGTGATTTTCATGCTACTCCTTCATTAGGAAATAAAAATTATGTTATTACTTTTATTGATGATGCTTCTAGATATTGCTATGTTTATTTGTTGCATGCTAAGGATGAAGCTCTGGATAAATTTAAAATTTATAAAAAGGAAGTTGAGCTACATAAAAGTAAGTTGATTAAAAATTTACGTACTGATAGAGGAAGTGAGTATTATGATCCAATATATTTTCAATCTACTGGTACAATACATCAAACTACAGCTCCTTATACACCACAACAAAATGGTGCGTCTGAAAGGAAGAATAGAACTTTGAAAGAGATGGTTAATTCCATGTTATCCTATTCAGGTTTAAGTGAAGGTTTTTGGGGTGAGGCTATGTTAATAGCCTATTATTTATTGAATAGAATTCCTAATAAAAGGAATAAGATTACCCCATATGAATTGTGGTATAAAAAGCCACCAAAATTAAGTTTTCTGAGAGTTTGGGGATGTAGAGCAATTGTAAGGCTCACTGAACCCAAAAGAAGAAACTTGGGTGAAAGAGGTATAGATTGTTTCTTCATTGGGTATGCTGAGCATTCATATGCATATAGGTTCTATGTATTAGAATCTAATGACTATGTGTCTGTTAACACAGTTATAGAATCAAGAGATGCTACCTTTGATGAAGATAGATTTACATCTATACCTAGACCAAAAGATATGATTGGAATTCTTTAAGTTCAGAAACTTCTGGTGGTACTGTTTTTTTTACCTGGACCTACTGAACCAAGGAGAAGTACTAGAACTAGAAAAGCCAAATCTTTTGGATCTGATTTTCAACTTTATTTGGTTGAAGGGTCAAGAGATGATGTTGAGTATCAGTATCAATACTGTTTTATGATTGAAGAGGATCCAAGAACATTTAGTGAAGATATGACTTCAAGAGATGTTGCATTCTGGAAAGAAGCTATCCAGGATGAAATGGATTCAATCATGAATAATAATACATGGGAATTGACTGATCTACCTCCTGGCTGTAAAGCTTTGGGAAACAGATGGATTTTCAAAAGGAAAATCAAAGTGGATGGTAGTATAGATAAGTATAAAGCAAGATTGGTCATCCAAGGCTTCAGACAGAAGGAAGGGATTGATTACTTTGATACTTATGGATGTGAAAACTGCATTCTTGAATGGTGATTTGGATGAGGAGTGCAAGTTGAAGAAATCATTGTATGGTTTTAAACAAGCACCAAAACAATGGCATCAAAAATTTGATGATGTGGTATTGTCTAATGGTTTTCTTCTTAACCAAGCAGACAAGTGTGTATATAGCAAATTTGATACTTCTGGTAAAGGAGTTATTATTTGTCTATATGTAGATGACATGTTGATTTTTGGTACTGACCAAAATCAAGTTGATAAAACCAAGAAATTTATGTCATCTAACTTTGACATGAAGGATTTGGGGGAGGCTGGGGTGATTCTTGATATAAAGATCATGCGAAAGAATAGTGGTATTTCAATCTCTCAATCCCATTATATTGATAAGATTCTGAATAAATTTAATTTTAGAGATTGTTCTCCAGTTAGCACTCCCATATATCCTTGTCTTAAGCTTCTACCTAATAAAGGTGTAGCGGTATCTCAACTTGAATACTCAAGGGCTATTGGTTGTCTTATGTATTCCATGATTAGCACTAGGCCAGATATTGCTTATGTTGTTGGAAAGCTTAGTAGATATAGTAGCAATCCAAGTTCACATCATTGGCAAGCATTAAATCGAGTGTTCAAATACTTGAAAGGAACCATGGATTATGGTTTGACTTATACTAGATTTCCTTCTGTTCTTGAAGGATATTCAGATACAAGTTGGATTTCCAATGTGGAAGATCATTCTTCTACAAGTGGATGGGTATTCCTTCTTGGGGGAGGTGCCATCTCTTAGGCATCTAAGAAACAAAGTTGCATTACTCACTCAACAATGGAGTCTGAGTTTGTTGCATTAGCATCGGCTGGTAAAGAAGCTGAGTGACTAATAAATCTGATTTATAAAATTCCATTATGGCCTAAACCGATATCTTCTATATCTATCAGATGTGATAGTGAATCTGCCTTGGCTAATGCATATAGGCAAGTATACAAAGGCAAGTCTAGACACTTAGGTGTTAGACACAGCATGATTCGTGAACTCATCATGCATGGTGTTATATCAGTGGAGTTTATAAAAACTCAACATAATTTAGCTGATCATTTAACCAAAGGGTTAAGAAGGGATCTTGTGCACAAATCGGATCTGGGGATAGGATTAAAGTCCATTTGAAATATCTCATGTTGAGATACCCAATTCCCACCTAATATGACATTAGGTGTTGAATTCAATGTGGAAAGCTTGACATCTAGAGATTGCAACACATTGGTTATATTATCCCAAGGTAGGTGTTCAGACCTGCAAGTAAAGGAGGTTGAAGTTTAACTTCTTAATAGTTCTTTTGAAAAAGTGCATATGCAGGTGCAAGAGTAAAAGAGCTACCTATGTAAACATGAAGTTTAGCCGCTTCAAGAAGCTAGGACTTGGCTTTGATATGTTTATGAAGGATTAGGACACAAGGCTAGTAAAAGATAGTGTCAAAAAAGGACATTTGAGAATGTTAATTTATGTGTATATTATCTTCATGTATTCACAATGAATAGCAAAGGTTCAATCCATAGTGACACCTTGATATTCGAATATTTGAAATGTGTAATACACTAAGATGAAATTCAATCGTCATGATATTTCATTTATGCATAAGTTTGTTGCGTTGTTTGATTGTGATCTTATGTTTAGTTAATCAAGGATTACACTAAAATGGGGGAGGATTGTTATATATTTTGGATTGACTAGTTGACAATGGGATCATAGTATCTTATTAAACAAGTTAGGAGGGTGCGAAGTGCACGCTTGTTTAAGTATATTATGATTCATTGTATCGGAGATTCATCAGTTGATTAGAGATGAAGCAATGGGGGTCAAAGGGGGCAACGCCCCCTTTGCCATGTCCAGGGGCAGCTATTCTAAAGTCACTATTCTAAAAATTCATTGTAAATTTGAATTTTTGGAATTAATGACTTAACATTTTAACCTCAAAATTCCCGGTTTTTGGACACTTGCTTTAGAGCCAAGTGTTAAGGGCTGAACCATTGGCTAGGAGCCGAACCATGGCTAAGGGCCAAACCATGGCTAGGGGCCGAACCATTGCTAGAGTCTTCCTAAGGTGTCCCTTTGATTTTGGAGCCAAAATTTGAATCAAATGGATATGTTATGGCCGAAATGTTGCATACATTGGCCAAGGGATGTTATGTCTCTTCCAAGGGGCAAAGTGTCTCCTTCAAAGGGTGTGGAAAACACTATAAATTGGGCATAGGTGAGATCCAAAAATTCATCTCAAACATTCACAATCCTTCTCAAGTTCTAGTTCAGTATTCTGATTTTATCCGATTGAAAGTTTGGGTGCCTCCAAATAGTTTCAATCTGAAAGTGTCGTCACGAATTCAGAATAATCCAAGCATACAATTCGATAGTTCAACCACCATATGCATTCGAGATTTCCAACATTTCTTAGGTTCTTGCATATGTTGGCTTTAGCTCTAAACGACAAAAGCAATATTGGGCCTAGTAATTGTCAAATAAAAGAGTTTACCAATTAACTTTCTATAAATATTGGAGTTTACAAGAAGCAAGTCATGCTAATTTGTACGAAAATGTTTATCATATGACTTACTAGTAAATTTATCATAAAGCTCCATTGGAGTTCTAACAGCCTTACATGCAAAAAGTCCTAAATTAGAAATCATTTCAAGAGCATATTTATTTTGGGACATGACCGAACCTTTATGAGATTTAACAATATTAATACCTAAAAAATACTTAAGTTCACCGAGATACTTCATTTTAAAGGTGTTCTTAAGAACAAAATTCCATTGGTCAATCAACAAGGACCACAAATGACCAAGTCATCAACATAAATCAACAAAACAACAATATCATTCTCAAATCTCTTAGTAAAACGAGAATAGTCAAGTTTCGATTGAGAATATTCATTATCAATAAGGGCCTCAGTTAATCTCATATTCCACTGCTTACAATTTTTCTTAAGACCATAAAGAGACTTTTGTAATCGAAAAACTAAATTATTCTCCCCCTGATTGCGAAAATCGGTTGGTACATGCATGTAAACCTCTTCATTAAGATCACCTTGAAGAATGGAATTATGCACATCCATTTGAAACAAGAGCCAATTATTAATTGAGGCTAAATCAAGTATAGTTCTAGCAGTATTCATGTTGGCAACTGGGGAAAAGGTTTCAAATAATCAATTCCATGTGTTCGTGTAAAACATTTAGCCACTAATCTAGCCTTATACCTTTCTATTGATCCATGAGAGTTAAGCTTTACCTTATATACCCATATACATCCTATTGGTTTATTACTCGAGGGGAGAGTGACCAACTCCCAAGTTTTGTTTCCCTCAAGAGTTCTTATTTCACTCTTCGTAGCATCTACCCATTTAGGATGTTTTTCAGCCTCAGCAAAGGGTCCATGTTATGTGATCCTGGACAAACAAGATAAAAAAAACTGAAATGGGAAAGACAAACGATCATAGGAAATACAATTAGTAATGGAATTTTCAATATGGGAACTTCCAACCTGGTAATCTTTATGCCAAATTGGAGGTCTAGTGCTCTTCCTGATCGACGAGAAACATGAGTAGTCTCTTCGGGAGTATGATTGGACTAAGACAAATAGTCATCGTTGTCCCAATTCGATTCCAAATCAGGTGGGATATCGCCCACTTGAGGTTTGGATGATGGAACATGAGTATAAGAGGGTTTATAGGTAAAATCATGATGATCAAATTAATCATTAGAAAACATATATGATTCATTATCATGTTTAGCAAAGGGAAAAACATCCTCAGGAAATTTAACATCCCTACTAACAAAAAAAGGTATTGGTTTCTATGTTATAAAGTTTATATAACTTTTCAACTTCAGAGTGACCAATAAACACAAAAGGGATAACACGAGAAGCTAACTTTTCATTCACGGTAAATATTTTCGCAAAACATACGGAGCCGAAGGTCCTTAAATGATTAATGTGAGGTTTCTTGTTCAAGATAATTTCAAGTGGTGACTTGCCATTAAATATTGAAGATGGAGTTCTATTAATTAGATATCACGCAGTGATCATAATACAGTCCCCCAAAAAATATTTGGAACAAAGGCTTGTAATTTCAAGGAGCTAGCAACATTTAGAAGATGCCTATGTTTTTCGTTCAGCTCTACTATTTTATTGAGGTGTATATGGGCAACTACTTTGATGTATGATTCCTTTTTCATTGAAAAGAACATTCAAATAATCACTAAAAAAATCTCCACCATTATCAGACTTAATCTTTTTTAACACACATGTTAAACATATTATGGATAAGGGCAAGAAACTCTTTAAGAGCAACAGCAACATTAGACTTATTGATAATCAAATAGATCCAAGTAACTCTCAAATAATCATCAACAAGAGTTAAAAAAAAAAATAGTTTACCATCATAAGTCTGTTATTGATATGGACCCCATACATCAACATGAATAAGTTCAAACAAAGTACTTGCTCTTGAATTAGGAGTAGGAAAAGGTAATGCAATTATTTAGTTGAAGGACAAACAATACAATTTCTAACAACTGAATAATTCTTCCTAAAAAAATTCAATCCATTTACATGCTATAAATAAAGCGAAGAAACATGTCCATATATCCTATGCCACCACAAGAACATATTTGTATTTTCAACAGAAGATAAAGCTAAATTCCTATACACGGTTCTCAAATGAGGGTCACATGATGGTTTAAAGTAAAAAAGGCCAGATTTTTTCTCTACCAGTGCCTAAGACCCTCCCATTTGAGAGATCCTGCAGCAACATGTTTAGGGTAAAATGTTGTAGAACAGATCAGTTCAGCAGTTAGTTTTGATATGGGAATGAGATTAAATTTAAAATTGAACATGTAAAGAATATTATTCAAAACCTTATGTGAACAAAACATGTAATCACCTATACTTTCAACAGAAACATGCAATCCATCCGTAAGTTTTACTTTAGACTTAATACTAACTTTTATTTCTCCAGCCAATCAGATCGTTTAGACATATGATTAGTAACACCTATATCTAAAATCCAAATATCATCACTTTGTTAATGAGATTTTAAGCTAGTTTATCTGCCATATTAACGTGAGCACCTGAGGCAGTGGGTGTATGCACAGTACAGGCACTAAGACGGTTGATTGATTAAAGAAAATAACCAAACTACTTAGCAGCAAAATTCATTCCTCCTTGCAGACTAGGATTCCCAACAGGAATCGAGATAGTAGTGTTACCTGGCACAGAGTCAACATAGAGAGTATTCAGAGACGAGAAAGGGTTTGCTTGAGGATTAAAGACTTTTCCCTTTTTGAAATCTCTATTTGAAGTAATTTTCTATCACATGACCCTTTTTGGACTGATATCATAAATCCTAGCGTAGCATCTATCTTTATTTTGACCTTTCTTGTGGAAAAATCACATTCATTGTTAAGATTGACTCTCTTCTTATTATCAGAGGAGGAAACAAGATTAACATACATTATGTCAGTCAAAGCCCTCTGACTCTCTTCCTGAAAGATCATGTTATATGCCAAATTCAGACTAGGCAAGGGAACCCAAAACAAAGGGTAGCATCTAACATTTGAGAAGGTCTCATTCATAACCATCAAGAACTCGCAAAAACGTTGATTATCCTAGTGAATGACGTGTTTCTTAAATTTCTCACACTCACAAGAATCTAAGGCACTAGAAGCATCATATTTAGACCATAGAAGCTTCAATTTGGTAAAAAAGTTTGAAACAGAGTCAAGGCCCTGTTGTGCCATACAAATCTACCTATGCAACTGATAAAGACGACGGTCATTAACTTTGTGATATCTCTCTTTGTGATCTTTCCATGCAAGGTAAAAAGAACTCGAATACATGATGCTACTGGAAAGTTCTTCAGAGAAGGAGTTAAAAATCCATACAAAAGCAATAGTGTTACATCTACCACAAGGCATCCAAAGAGGGCTTGAAAAGATCCTTATCAAAAGATCCATCTATAAAACCGATTTTGTTCTTTCCTCGCAGTGTAACGATCATGGCGCGACTCCACATAGCATAATTCTTAGGTACAATCAGCTTCGTAGAGATTGAACTAATACATGGGATTTCTGAGGGATGAAGTTAAATAGGGTGGTTAGGGTTAATGTATAAACAACTGTCTCCACATCTGCGATCGAAACCACCACCCCCACTTTTGAAGTCTTGTTTCTCATTAAGAAGTGTAATCAAAAGAATTGACAAACAAGAGGGTCACAAATCTGAAAACCTAACAACCAGAATGGCCAAGGTAGAAAAATTGACACAAGAATAAAGGTCATAGATCTGAAAACCTAACACCAACAGACACAGGGTAACCCTAACAAAGCAAAAACTAGTCACATTCATTTGATCATTTGCTGCCTTACCTGGTCTTTGTCTCTTCCCAATTTGGTATGTCCCTAAAGGTGACGTACAAGTTGGCGGGGCAAACTGACAAGAAAGGTAAGGAAGAGAGAGAAAGAAGAGTTAGATTGCTTATAATTTTATATTATATCTCTTACATAACTGGAGTAGGCTATATACCTATTGGAAGTTGCCACTTAGGCTGCTCTAAGGGCTATGGTGCATACATACAACAAAAAGACTACCTAGGCTAATGGTCTGATAGTAGGATTAACCGAAAACTTGAAAATGGCTCGTAACAATGCATCCTCTCTACGGAGCAACCTTCTCCTCAAGATTAAAATCTGGGTATTACCGCTAAAAGTATTCCAGGTACTCCAAGGTGGTTTCTTCTCCAGTTAACCCTTCCCATTTTATGAGAATTTTAGTGTCTGCATGATTACCTTGGCAAACCATCTTCCTTGCGAGTATGGCCTCTGGTACTCGTTGGAAGAGTCGAACTAGTCTTGTTAGTGGTAGAATGGACGGCGCCATGTCTCCATGTTCTAGTTTCAACTGTGATACGTGCACGGTCGGGTGGATTAACGTTTTACTCAGCGGTCCTAGTTTGTAGGCTACCGAACGATCCTTCTCCAGCACAGCAAAATGCAGAACCATTTTTGTTGCAGTTTGTGTGTCCCAATTTTCCTCATTGTATGCTGGTTGTAAGTTTGGAGCTTCAAGAATGCTGAATCTCTGACTACAAAACTTTTGTCATACCTTTTGTCATTTGTAACCTGTTTCATTCGGTTTTGTCCTCGAGCCAGGTAAAACTTGAGCATTTTGATGTTCTTCTCCTTGTCTTGGAGTAGCAGGTCCACTTTGGTGTTACTAGAATCCCTTGAGAAGTAAGGCAAGTGGAGCGGTGGCGCGAATCTATATCAGGTCTAAAACAGTTTCATGTTTATAGTAGAATGGTATGACGTGTTGTACCACCATTCAGCAAGGGGTAGCCATTTGCTCTAGGTTGTGAGTTTTCCCTGACCATGCATCGAAGGTAGGACTCTAGACACTAATTGACCACTTCGATTTGTCCGTCTTTCTGTGGATGATACAAGGACGATAAACATTGTGTTATCCCCATTTGTTTTAGCAACTCGCTCCAAAGGGAACTGATGAAGACGATATCTCTATTACTCACTATGTTGCTAGGGAGGTCGTGATGCTTGTAAATGTGATCGAAGAACACCTGAGAAACAATGGCAGGTGAATATGGATGATTTGGTGCTAGGAAAATATTGTATTTGGTCAGCCTATCGATAATCATAAATATAACATCCTTCCCCATCGATCTAGGGAGCCCCGTGACAAAGTCCATTGAGATGTTTGAAAATTTGCATTCAGAATCGGTAACAGCTGCAATAGACTGGGCAACGCCAACATGTCATACTTATATTATTGACAAATCTGGCAATTTCTCACAATTTCTCATACGTTTTTGCGCATCCTTTTCGAGTAGAATATAGATGGTATCCTCTTGAGTGTAGCGGTTACCCCTGAGTGTCCTGCCATAGATGATGCATTGAATAGTGTTATATTGTCTTGGCGCAGCTCTATGTCACTCCTAACCACCAGTTTCCCTTTTCTACAAAGCAACCCTTCAGTTACTATGAATTTAGATGACTGTGGATCGTTCGGTAGTCGCTCGAGGAGTTGAGCACAGTTGGCATCTGGACTCCAGCTCTGTTTTACCTGACTCATTTGATCGACCGATATGGTACACAACACCATCGTGGGTAATTCAGGGTTCTGCACTCGAGATAACGCATCAACTGCTGCATTATCCACTCCTTTTTTCTTGGCTATCTCATAGTCATAGCAAGAGTTTAACTAAGCATGTGTGTTGTAGGGGAGTTGTAATCCTTTGTTTGAGCAAAAACTTGAGACTTCGATTGTCGGTCCTGAAGGGTGGGAAGTTATGAATATCTTGAATCCACAAATGAATTCCAATGTAAGAACATACAACACTAGTAAGTTTGCATAACCCTTAATGCAAATCATCGTCATTTCCCTTTTAGCTTTCCTTTAATTCCTGTTTTGAACAGCAATTGGTAGAGCAGGACAGAAGAAAAAACTTCAGATGAAGATCCTACAAAGACCTATACTCTTCCAAAGTGACCTATATTATATGTATTTAAAGTTAACATATAGTATGTATGATAAACATAAATACTTCTGAATTTCTTTATCAATGTCATGGGTCATGAAGAACAAGCTTTATCATCATCGTGGATACAAAAGTGAATGTTGTGACCTTGAGTCTATCTTAAGTATAATATACATTAAGAGCTACTGAGTTGTGATAATAATGATGTAAAATATTTAGATTCTATGAAGGAAAGCATTTCAAATGAACAGATCAATCCGCTAAGAAGGAATCCAGTTCTTATTCGTGTGGATATCAAGTTTTTGAATGTTACAACGAATCAAAGTAGTGGATCTTTCATTGTCGTTCCAAGCCAGCCTCCAAGTGGGACAGATAACCAAACATTTACTAGTGATGGTAGTGGTAGTGGTCCCATTGATGATATATATATATATATATTTTTATCATAAAAGAGTACTCCATTTCATGCATAAATATTGTTCACATCAACCAAATAACAATCATCTCGTAAAATAAATACCAGTGGAAGTGGGGGTTGTAAAACCCAATCATATAATCTCACTCCCATTCTGGACTGTTTGGCAACCCAGTTAGCTACCTCGTTCACTGTTCGTCTAACCGTTGACCAATGTACCGATTCAAAGTTTCCTACCAATGATAGGATCTTCGAACATATCGTTGCACTCCTCCAGTAATGTGCTCTTCCATATAGGTGGTCTATGATTCTCATAGAGTCCGACTCAAATATGACGTTACGTTATCCCTATTCACTCGCCATTCGCTCACCTAAGAGGATTGCCTCGGCTTCTAATACATCGACATTCCGTCCCTTTTGCCGTCTATTTGTTCCACCAATTAGTTCACCCACCTCGTTTCTCGCGAGCACTCCTATCCCACTCATTCCCATTCGACTACACCATGATGCATCACAATTTATTTTCACGTACCACTGGTTCGGTCTGCACCATATTTGCGGATCCCAGTGTGTTTGGTTCAGTACCACTCTGGATTGGACACTTTGGAATTCCTCGTATCCATTCCTCGTTTGCTCTATCACCTCCCGTATATTTGGCCTCTTGTTTTCAAATGCCATCTTGCATCTTTCCCTCCAAATATTCCAGCACGTAGAGAGGCACAACCACCATCTTTTTTGTTTAGTCTGACGTTCCACGTTCGGTTCGTCGCGTCTCTCCCGGATCCACTCTCCCATCAACATAGATCCTTGGTTCATGGTATACGGTCCTAATATTCCCATTCATACCTCTCTCGCCCATCCACACTTGATTATCAAGTGTTCGACATCTTCCCCCTGTCCACATACTGGACAGCTCAGATCCACATTCATTCCACTTCTTCTAAGATTATCAATTACTGGCAACAAGTTGGTAAGTAGCTTTCAAATGAAAATTTTTACCTTCGGCATTATGTTCGTATTCCACACATCCCGCCATATGGCCATAAGTTTGTTTCCGTCATGTCCCGTTCATATTACCCTCCCCGATGCCACCTCTCTAAGACGGTGATAGACAGTTTTGAATGACACTCTTCCATCATCTGTATATGGCCAGATTAAATGGTCCGGTTCAGTTTGTTCGGGTAGGTTTATCTCAAGTATGTGGGGTGCATCCTGCGCTGTCGCCATCTCTCGGATTAGCTCATCGTTCCACCTTCCCGTACCACGATCGAACAGGGCATCTACCCTCAAGTTCGTGTTTTCCCTCCATCCCTCAGTCGGGTCGGGAACCCAATTTTTTTTTGGATCCATGGGTCTCTTCCTACATTGATCGTAGCACCATCTCCTATCATCCACAACCCTTCCCGTATCAATGTGTTCAGCCCTTGCAACATACTTACCCATCCACATGAAGCTCTCCCACCTTTACCAGCATCCCTAAATTTCCTCTTGGGAAGTAGTCGCTTTGAGTACTTTAACCCATAGCGCATTAGGTTCCCTATTTATTCTCTCTACCATCTTGGTCAACATGGCTCTGTATATGCGAATCCGCAAATAGAGGATGGTGAAGTTCTGGGCACCCTCTTTTGAGGGTAATCCCCTATATACGCTTTCCATTCACCTCGTTCTCCACTCGTCTCGTTAACACATCCGCCATTAGGATAAAAAGATAAGGAGAAAGAGGGTATCCTTGCCTTAGTTCCCTTATAGGTTTTATGTACTCTGTTCTCTCCCCATTCACAAGGACCCCGTAGTTCGGTGTTGTTATACATGCCCGCATCCATTCAATCCATTTCTCCCCAAAATCTCTCTTCTAGAGGCTCCTTAGCAAGAAGTTCCATTCCACTCGATCGTACGCTTTTTGCATGTCTAATTTCAATGCACACTTCACTTTTGTTTCCGACTTTCGAACTCTCAAATGATGAAACACCTCGTGAGCCACCATGATATTATCTTGTATTAGTCTACCAACCATAAATGCACTTTGAAACGGGGTTATCAATTCAGTTAGGTACTCTTTAACCCTGTTCACTAACACTTTTGATATCACCTTATAAGAGAAATTACACACGCTAATAGGTCTATAATCAGACACACAGTTTGGGGCGGTATTTTTGGGATAAGGGTTATATCTGTCTAGGTAAGGGAGTTTGGGAACATACCTGTTTCAAGGAAGGATTTGACCGTAGTGAAGACGTCTGCACCCACGACCCCCTAGTTCCTTTGATAGAATACCCCAGAAAACCATTCAGCCCCATCTCCCTCGATCCACCCATTTGGAACACTGCTGTTTTGACCTCTTCCATCGTGACTCCCTACTCAGGTCCATGTTCATCTCATCTGTTATCTTTTTCAGCACACAATGTAGGACCTCCTCGTCTATGTTAGTGTTTTCCGTCTCAAACACCTTATTGAAATGACACCAAATTTCCCGATTAATATGTTGTTCTTCAGTGATCCATATCCCATTCGTATCTTGTATTTGAGAAATCCGGTTTCGCCGTCTTCTTGAGTTCGTTATCAAGTGAAAGAATGTCGTGTTCTGATCACCCATGTTGATCCATTTGACTATTTCTATTTAACTGTGCTTGAAAGGGGAAGCGGTCGTCGTGATGACTTTTGGGTAGTGGCAACATGGATAACGCATGCTCTGGTGATCGAAGAACATCCAGGAAAACTACGTTAGACCTGGAATCGAACTTGAGCTCGACAGGCAATGACGAATATGTGGTAAAGTTCATAGTGCAAAAGTAAGTCAAGACGGCATCAATGATCAATGTGTTACAGAGAGCATGGGAAGGGTTTGGTGGAATCAAAATTACGGAATCCACGTATAGGGTCTTGCTCATTGAATTTGAGAATGAGGAAACCGGTAAACAGATATTTGACATGTCCCCTTTGTCATTCCAAGGACATTACTTGATCATAACAAGATGGGCACCGAGTGTAGAGCTAACTAAATTCTAGTTCTGAATGGTCCAATTCTCGGTCCAAATCCATGACCTAGGGCTGGAGATGTTCAATGCTGCAAATGCGGAGAAGATATGAAGTAAGATTAGGAGATTCATTGAAGTTGAAGGAGATCTTGAAAATGCCACAAACCACTATCTCAGAATGAAAGTTGAACTAGATGTAAGTAAATCATTAATGGCTGGATTTTGGTGGACGAATTCAGAATGCAAAGAAAGTTGGGCATCAATAAAGTATGAGAGACTAACAAACGTTTTCTATAATGCGGTAAATTAAACCATACAACACAAGCGTGTAAGGAAGAGGTACAAATGCCGGAGTAGAAACTAGGACATCCAATGTATGGTTCATGGTTGAATGGCAAAAGACTGCAAAAATCCGTGCATGGAGGACAAAAGGACGGAGAAGACTGCAGACCAAACTAAAAAAGCCATTGTCGAAGGAAATCTTGGTTTGAAAAAATGAATGAAGCGAGGTCGGGAATGAAGCAAAAGGAACCAATAAATGAAGGAGAAGGGAAAAAGGGGGGTTAACTCCACAAGAGAAAACACAGAAGGAATCATCTGCAATGGAGGAAAATGACATGAACGAACAGATGAGCAGGTGTGGGGAAGAAGAAGTTGAAAGTATACAGATGAAAATTACCGAACAAGTGAGCCAGAGCTAAAAGAACCATCATGTGGTCTCGGATAGCCGTGAAATATCGAAGTTGCACTACACCATAACACTGTCACCAATCCACAATGAGGCAAACTTGCTCATGCTCCTCTCAACCACCATCAACTTAAACCCTAATCTAGAACCTTATGTACCATGACCTTAACCTTAGGAGAAACCATCACAACTCCCGGACGGCTACCCCGCAACCAAATTGAATTGATTTCATATACCAATCGGTTACCCACCATAAAGAACATGAATATAATCTGATGAATAACATAATCATCCCCGCTAGAAACTTTCAAACCCAGACACACACAATAGAAGAGTCGAATGAGCCCCCAAACCGCATACCTAACCCAAAGTCGACCTTACAACTCACTGCGTTAGCCCAATCCTAAGGTGCTAAGGAAAAGAATCATATTGGAGTATGTCCAAGTCAAGCAAAATCTGGATGGTGGAACAGAGCACGCCAGTAGAGGGAGAGATAGGCCCCAAAAGAGAGCTTCCAAGCAGAAAATCGTGAGAACAATAATGAATGCAAAAAAGGAAACAAAACAGTGCAATGGAAGAACCAAAGAATCCTGATACGGGTTGTGGTGGTTGTACCGAAACAACGACACGGGACCAATGAGTATAAGATTCTGGAATTGTCAAGGTTTGAGGTATTCCCTGACAATTTTTCATCTGAAAGACCTCAACAGGACGTATCAGCCGGAGATTAAATGCTTGATGAAAACAAAGAATGGGGATGCATTCTGTGAAAGGATTCGAGAGCATGTGGGGATGGGTAGTGCATACTATGTAAACCTGAGGGCTATATCAGAAGGACTAGCAATCTGGTGGAGGGATGAAGTTTCTGTGACAGTAAAGGCAGCTACCCAAAATATAATTGATTGTGAAGTGAAAATCAGCAACCAATAGAGCCCAAGCTTAATGACATGGGTGTTGCGACATTTCAATTGGGAGGGGCGAGAGCACCGGGTCCAAATGATTTTCCGGGTCTATTCTACCAAAGGATTTGGCACACCGTCGGTCCATATGTAATCACGACAGTCAAATCCTTTCTTAGGTCAAGTGCCTCTCCCTCCACTTTAAATGAATCAAACATAACCCTTATTCCTAAATACCAAGCCCAACAGAGCGAGTGATTTTAGACGTATCAGTTTATGTAATTTCATATATAAAATTGTATTCAAGGTCTTGGTGAATAGGTTAAACCGTGTTTATCGGATCTTGTCACCCCCAATCAAAGTGCACTCGTGTGAGGATAACATATTAATAATTCATGAGGTGTTCCATCACTTGAAAACACGAAGGGGAAGCGAGTTGATCGAGTGTGCACTTAAGTTGGACATGCAATAGGTGTATGATAGAATAGAATGGGAATCTCTGAGAATAGGTAATTCAGCGTAAAATGGATTGAATGGATGCGACAATGTATCACAAAGACGTCATACTGAGTCCTGATTAATGGGTAGAGATCAGGAACCATTCAGCCCACAAAAGGATTAAGCCAAGGCGGCCCCCTTTCACTATACTTGTTCATCCTTCTAGGGGACGTGCAATCAAGTTAAATTGAGAAGGTCATTCAATTAGAGAGGTTGCGCGGTCTAACTCTGAAAAGAAGATGTCCAGAACTGCACCACTTATTTTTTGCAGATTACTTGCTATTCTTCTTGAAGGGGACGGTGGAGAATGCTCGTGAATTGAATGAGATCATAACCAAATATTGAAAGGCATCTGGACAACGCATAAACAATGCAAAATCAAACTTAGTTTTCAACAAGAGGGCAGATGAAAATAGTTGCAAAGCCATCGAGGAGGAGCTGCAAATTTAGGGTGTAACAGATCTAGGAAGATACCTAGGACTCCCATCAATTTAGGGCCGATCGAAGAATGAAGCATTGGACTATATAAAAAGTAGAAATCATGATAAGATTCAACGATGGAGGACAAAAACCCTAAACCGGACAATGAAGGAAATTCTTATTAAGGCGGTAATCACGGTTATACCCTCCTACGTGATGAATGTCTTTAAACTAATCAAGATGTGGTGCTCATAAATCTATTCAATGTGCGTCAGGACTGAATGATATGGCCACATACTAAATATGTGAGAGTCACTATGAAGTCAGACTATCATGGGTTAAAGGAGCAAGAAGCACCCACGACGCAGGAGTTGAGCTCAGATGACGATGTCTGGAGGATGAGATGGAAGGTAAACACTATACTAAAGGTTAAAAATTTCATGTGGCATTTACTCTCAAATGCGGTTGCGGTTAAAAAAACCTCCTCAAAAGGGGGATTGTCATGGAGAAAGGGTGTCCTGTCTGTGGGTCGAAGGAAACAAGAGAACATATGATCAATGGATGCAGATGGACAGAAGTTTTGTGGTTTGGTATCTTGAGAATACGGCGAACTCAGGGACAGACTGAGCCTTTCTATGCGTTGATGAAAGAGAGAATGGCACAAGGGGACGCCAAGGGAAGATCAGGAGAGGAAAGGCAAAGTCTATGCATGTGGACTTATTGGCATTGTTGGCATATATGGACAACACGATGCAAAGCTTCTTTTGAGGGGAAGATACCTGTCGGACGTCGGATCCGACTTTCCCGACCCGTTTTGGAAAAATCATTTTTTAATTTTCGTTTTTGAAAATGACGGGTCTTAGCGAGCGAAGGGTCCGGTCGAGCGGGGTCATCAACCGGACCGAAAAAATTTGAAAGAGTCGCCACCGATTAATTAAAGGCTAATCGGAATCCTAAAATTGCCTAGGGTACATGGAGTTTACATCATAGGGCTTAAAAAGGTCTACGTCCAGAGAATCGAGTTCGGGGGTTTGATTACGTTTTAAAAGCTCGCGAGCTTATAATCCGCACTTTCGGTACTTTAATTTGCTTTTGAAATGTTTTTCAATTTTGCCCGAATTGCCCGTTTTAATCATGTTTGACCCAAAAAAAAAAACATGCACTTTCTTTAAATTAAACAAATCATGTACAAACAATTTTTTTTTTTATTTTCAAATAAACAAGAGAGAACTAAAGTTAATCGTGCTCGAAAACAAATGGTTTAACTCTCGAGTCATTTTAAACGTGTCAAAACATGCACGAATAATTTTTGAAAATATTAAGCTCGTTGGACTAATTTGTCCAATTTTAAGAAGTTATAGGATGTCCAAAAAAATATAGGGACCAAAATGCAATTTATAAAATTTGAGCTGAATTGGACAAATATTTTCGAAAATTGCAGAAATGACCCTAAACTATTCTGGACTTATTTGTAACACTTGGTAAAGTTCTAAAATAACCCGAAAATTATTCTAGACTTATTTGTAACATTTTGAAAAGTCATGGAATGTCCAGAAAAATTTAGGAATAAAAATTGTAATTTTCGAAAAAAAATATAACTTAACTGAAAATATTTTATAAAATTACAGAATTGACCCTAAACTATTCTAGATTTATTTGTAATACTTGGTAAAATTCTAAAAATAACCCGAAAATTATTCTAGACTTATTTGTAACATTTTTAGAAATCATGGAATGTCTAGAAAAGTTTAGAAATCAAATTGTATTATTTATTTTTTAAAGCTGAATTAAGAAAAAACAATTTGCACAAATGGCCCAAAACTTTTCCGGTTTGGTTTATAACACTCGATAACGTCCCAGAAATGACCCGAGAGTCTAAGGACCGAGTTGTAACCTTCATCAAAGTTTGGGAATGACCTAAGTCAATTTTGAATTATTTTTTTTTTTTTTTCACATATACATAATATACATATATTATACATAATACATAATATATATATATAGTATTACATAGACATAATATAAATAGATATTATACATATAGATAAATAGATAACATAAACATAATATAAATATATATTATACATATAGATATATATAGTAATACATAAACATAATATAAATATATATTATACATATAGTAATACATAAACATAATATAAATATATATTATACATATAGATATATATATAGTAATACATAAACATAATATAAATATATATTATACATATAGATATATATATAGTATAAACATAATATAAAAATATATTATACATAAACATAATATAAATATATAATATACACATATATATATATATATTAACAAGTATATTATACATAAATAGATAATATATGTATATAAACTCTCAATTTTATTTCACATTTAGAAAATACAAAATATGATATTGAAGATGAGAGAAATATACCTAACTCATGGGAGGCTAAAATACCGTACGAGGAACCGAGTCCGATAATTATCGGTATTTTTCACTCTTTTTTTCTATTTTCTTTTTCTCTCTTTTTTTTTTCTCTCATTCTCTCTTCATTTTGAACTCACCACCGTAGCTTCCTCTTTGAAGCCTCTCAACTTCATTGAAATGCCTTCAATTTATAGAACACTTAGATTCTTATTTTATTAATTGTTTTTTTTTTTTAATAATAAAAAACCCAACTTGGTTCAAAAGAGGAACATGGCCATGTGTGGGCATGTGGACATGTTCGAAATTCAGATATTTATTTTTAAAATATATATATATATATATATATATATTTTTTTAAATATCGATTTTCCTCGGCTTGATTCCTCGCATACGGTATTTTGATCCCGAGCCAAAATCAGGTGTTTACAGTTGCCCCTCTTTGAGCACGCGCTCATGGAAGTGATCTCATGAGTGTGTGTTCAAAGACAAACAACTGATTTTGGCTTCTCTTTATTCATTATTTACATAGTAGACAAACATTATTACGCAACTTTCGGAAGCTAGACACCTATAGGTCCCGATCGTTGACGATGATTTGTGGAGAATGAGCGTCTAAACACTCATCAACTTGTGATTCCCAGACGTTGGACACCTACAGGTCTTGGTTGTCGAGGATGACTTGCGGAGGTTGAACACCTAAAGACTCCGCTCGTCGGTCGGCTTGTGACTCGTTGGGGATGACTTGCGGAGGCTGAACACCTAAAGGCTCCGCTTGTCGGCTTGTGACTCCCAGAAGCTGGATAACTACAGGTTCTGGTCATCGAGGATGACTTGCGGAGGCTGAAACTAAAGGCTCCACTCGTAGTTTTTTGTGATTCCCAGAAGCTGGATAACTACAGGTCCTGGTCGTCGAGGATGATTTGCGAAGACTGAACACCTAAAGGCTCTGCTCGTCGTTTTTTTTTTGTGACTCCAAGAAGCTGGATAACTACAGGCCTTGGTCGGTGATGATTTTTTTTCCAGAAGCTTTGTTGAGGGTGACTTACAGGGGTTGAGCACCTCAAGACCCTGTTCGTCGGGTTGTAACTTTCAGAAGATGGACATTTACAGGTTCTGATCGTTGGGGATGACTCGCGGAGGTTGAGCACCTAAACGCTCCGTTCGTCGGTTTGTAACTCTCGGAAGTTGGATAACTACAAGTCCCGATTGTTGATGATGACTCGCGAAGGTTGAGCACCTCAAGGCCCCATTCGCCGGCTTGTAACTTTCAGAAGCTGGACATCTACAGGTTCTGATCGTTGGGGATGACTTGCGGAGGTTGAGCACCTAAACGCTTCGTTCGTCGGTTTGTAACTCTCGGAAGTTGGAAATTTACAAGTCCTGATTGTTGATGATGACTCGTGGAGGTTGAGCACCTCAAGGCCCCGTTCGTCGGATTGTAACTTTCAGAAGCTGGACATCTACAGGTTCTGATCGTTGGGGATGAATTGCGGAGGTTGAGCACCTAAACGCTCCGTTCGTCGGTTTGTAACTCTCGGAAGTTGGAAATCTACAAGTCCTGATTGTTGATGATGACTCGCGGAGGTTGAGCACCTCAAGGTCCCCGCTCATTAGCTTGTAATTCACTTTGGAGGTAAAAACCCTTCTCGAGATGTCTGACTGCTTGTGCGGACTTCTCAGTCTGTTTTCTCATTAATCGACTTTGGAGTCCTTTTTGATGGAGTTCCCTAAAGTCATTCATGTTTTGTTCAAAAGGTGTATCCATGCAAGTTGTCGAGGCAACTCAAATTAATGCAGATCACAACTTCTTTTTATTGCTACTGTAGAAAACATTGTCGTCTACTTTTGAGCTTTTTTTTTTTTTTTTTTATCTCTTGATTTTCTTTCCTTTTGCTACGGTATTTTTTTGTTTTTTACCGCACCTCTCGATTCCCTTAATTTTTGCCTAGGTCGCCCTTTTGGGTTTTCAACCTAGCAGGGATTTGATTCCTTTCCTTTTGCCATGATTGCCCTTTTTAGGGATTTTTAATCATGCCCCTCTTCCCTAAATTTTGCCTAAACCGCCCTTTCAGGTTTTCGATTTAGCGGGAATTTCTCTCTTTTTTTTGGAGGCTCGCTTTCTGATTACGAGTTTTTTTCCTGCATCCACATTGATTGGATTGGGGAGATCTCTGTTGTCCATGTCAGTGATGATCATGGCTCCCCCACTTAAAATCTCTTGATGACATAAATCCCTTCAAATTTAGGTACAAACTTGCCCCGAGAGTCTTGATTGACTTGAAGGATATTTTTTTTTTTTTATCTCTCGTTTTTCAATCATTTTGCTACGGTATTTTTTTTTACCGCACCTCTGGGTTCCCTTCATTTTTGCCTAGGTCGGCCTTTCGGGTTTTCAACCTAGCAGGGATTTGAATCCTCTCCTTTTGCCATGATTGTCTTTTTGAAGATTTTCAATCATGCCCCTCTTCCCTAAATTTTGCCTAAACCGCCCTTTTGGGTTTTTGATTTAGCGGGAATTTTCTCACTTTTGAAGGCTCGCTTTCTGGTTACGAGTTTTTTTTCATCCACATTAATTGGATTGTGGAGTTCTTGCTCGTCCTTGTCAGTGATAATCATGGCTCTTCCGCTGAAAATCTTTTTGACGATATAATCCCCTTCATATTTAGGCATAAACTTGCCCCGAGAATCTTGATTGACTTGAAGGATTTTTTTTTTTTATCTCTCGCTTTTCTATCATTTTGCTGCGGTATTTTTTTTTTTTTTTTTTTACCGCACCTCTCGGTTCCCTTAATTTTTTGCCTAGGGTCGCCCTTTTGGGTTTTCCACCTAGCAGGGATTTGATTCCTCTCCTTTTGCCATGATTGTCCTTTTGGGGATTTTCAATCATGCCCCTCTTCCCTAAATTTTGCCTAAACCGCCCTTTCAGGTTTTCGATTTAGCGGGAATTTTCTCTCACTTTTGGAGGTTCGCTTTATGGTTACGAACTCTTTAAGGATAGTATTTTCTGACTGGGTCCATATTGATTGGACTGGAGAGTTCTTGATTGTCCATGTCGGTGACGATCATGGCTCCTCTGCTGAAAGTCTCTTTGGCGACATAAGACTCTTCATATTTAGGCACAAAGTTGCCCCGAGAGTCTGGATTGACTCTAAGAATTTCTTTTCTGAGAATTAGATTGCCTGCTTGTAATCCTGTTGGACTGACTTTCCTGTTAAATGCACGAGTCATGCGTTGCTAGTACAAATGCATGTAGCACTGCGCGATGAGCCACCTTTTGTCATGAGGTTCAATTGCACGTATCTGCATTTCGCCTACTCTGACTCGTCCTTCTCTGCCTCAGCGAGGATCCTAGATGACGGGAATTCTAGTTCAATTGGCAACACGACTTCGATCCCGTAAACAAGGGAGAATGGGGTTGTTCCTGTTGGTGCCTGTATTGAGTTCATGTATGCCTTGAGTGCCCAAAGCAGCTTATCATGTCAGTCCTTCAATTGATGCTTCCACTACGCCATTCATTTGTGGGTGATATGGAGATGAAGTTTTATGCTTGATCACAACTCTTCGACCAATTTAGTTTTGTGGCATTGCCGATGATGATTGACTTCGGCATCCCATGACACATGATGATGTACTCGCTTATGAAAAATTCAATGGTCTTTGCCGTTATTGACACCAGGGTAATAACATATACTCCTGGTGAAGTAATCGATTGTAATCAATATAAATCGATGACCTGGACGCCTTTGGGAAAATCATGTTGATTACATTGATGCCCCACATTGAGAAAGCCTGTGGGGAATTCCTGGAATAGAGCTCGTGTAGTGACGCGTGGATTTGGTCCGCGTACACTTGACAGATGTGATATTGCTGGGCATGTATTATACAGTCAGCCGTCATGGTGAACCCAAAGTACCCAAGTCTTGCACGTTCATGTGTGAGCCGCAACAACCTTCATGAATTTCTTCCATTAGATGTTCAACTTCTTTAGCATTCACGCATCTCAAATGGGTATAGTCGGGCCACTGGGTAATTAATTGCAAGTCCTTCCAAGCATGACCATTCAGACATTTTCTTGTGGTGTTCTCTGGGAACTCCGTACGCCAAGTATCCTTTTATATCAGTGAGTCATGGTTGACTGTCTGATTCTTCGATTGTACAACAATAGGTTGAAACCTCTTTGATTTTGATCTCCATTGGCAGGTTTTGGTTTCCCAGAGAAATTTTACTCATGGGCGCGAGCGTTGCCAATTTTTTGAACGCAAAGACGCAAATAAGAACACAAGGTGATTGTTGGTTTGCTTCTCTTCTTCGCAGCTTTCATCCCCGTGGTGATGACGTTGCTGGCGTCATTGATGTTGTCCCTCCATGGGTTTCTCCACCCTTCAGGGAATCCGATCAGTTGGAAGTACTTCGCCTTGCTGTGACGAACTTTCCGTAGTGGCTACATTTCAAGCCTTTCCGATCGACGTTGCTAACAATGGCATCTCTCTGCATCGACAATGACGTCTCCCCTGTTGTGAACAACGACGAGCGTCAACAATGGCATCTCTTATGCAGGAGTCAACAACGGCGTCTGTCCCGTGTCAACAATGGTGACTCTTATGCAGGAGTCAACAACAGTGTCTTCCCCGTGTCAACAATGGCGACTCTTCTGCAGGGGTCAACAACGGTGTCTGTCCCGTGTCAACAATGACATCTTGATGACGTCTTCCCCGTGTCAACAATGACGTCTTTTCTTCTCTATTTAAGTCGCCTATGCTTTAGCTCGATCAAACGAAAGGGAGTTGTTTTTCTCATCTCCTTTACTTTGTAAAACAACCTTCCCTTTTCCGGTGGTCGAATGTGGTCTGGTGGCGTGGGTCGATTTGACTATGATTGCCACTTTCTCTAAGCGAGGCGTAACATAGAAGACAGGCTCAATTATGATGATGAACCTCGGTGTCCCTCCTTGCTGCGGTACCCATTATTTATCTCTGGTCCCTTCCTTGATCGGATAGTTGCATAAGTTGATTCTTCATCAGGTAACGGATTTTTCTCGGAGTAGATCTCGTTTTTCCTGATCATACTCCTCACTCACTGCATTCAGGAATTGATACAATTTGGTATCTGCTTGATTTTGTGTTTCAAATTGAAATGTCGTCTGAGCCAACAGATCATTCACTGTAATGTATAAAGTCAGATTCAGCAAGGGTGCCCCCATTAGCGAGTGGACGGACGAAAAAGCCCCTGGGAGCTTCATTGAGGAGAGCTCCACTAGTGATACCGGTTGAAAATAAGCATGACAAGCCCCCGTGAGCATCAATGTCATCGAGTTGGATCACTTGGTGTGAGTCTGGTAATGAAACGGCAAGGAGAGGAAACAACAATGTCCCTGAACTTTCGGCTAAATGTTTCCTCCAGGCGAATTCATAATCTTTGAAATTAGGACGAAAACTCAGTCCTAAAAGTATTTTTTTCCTTCCGGGTGTGTGATGGTCATATGTGGGAGGTGGACCTTGGTCAGGATGGCCATATGTGGGAGGTAGAGCTTCGTCAGGATGGCAAAAGTGCCTTACATGGATTGATGAAGTACCACGACAGTAGTGTTCCTCGGGAAGACGAGATCAGGGATATTGTGGTAGTCACGGCTGCCCGGAGCTTAGAAAAGCAAAAATCCGCTCGACCTAGGAGGTCATGCCAGCGATTGACTGCACTGTGCGGGAACTCATGGTGTGCATGGTTTGCTTTAGCTTGATGAATTTCTCCTCGTGTTTTTGAGGTGCCGGAGTCATCGAATGTCGCATGGATTTCCGGAAACCTAACTCCAAAATACCATAGTAAGAAGGATGAATACACAATTGATCATGCATGATTGATTTCAAAAATTCTGCATGTTCCGTTCATTTCATTCATAGACTTTGATTGCATGTATGGCAAAAGTTTTTTTCAAAAATACTTTATAAGGATTTGGCCAATCGATGTCTAGTTCTTAAGACGCTTCACACAACGACGTAGCTCATTGAGTGCATTTGTTGCTTGTTCCTTGGTTCGAACGAAGGTTGAGGACATGTATTTTGAAAATATTTTTATTTGCCTCGTTCTTCGTATGAATTGTTCAAGGGTGTCATTCGACTTAGCAACGTTGCCCCCACATTTTCCCAAAGTGCTCCAACATTGCCAGAATGACGGTGGTTGTTGGAGTCTATCCCTGATTATCTAATCCGGGTTGAAAGACGGACTTGCTGGTGTCGAATGGAACTTGTGAACGTATTCCGTTGTTGTTAATCACGCGGACGCGTTTTCCATATTCCAGAATTCAGACAAGGCATTAAGGAGAATCCGATTGACTTTGTAGTTTACGAGCTCGTGAACCTCGTCAATCTTCTTGTTCACGTATTTCTGATTCTCTTTTGTCATGACTTTCCATATTCGGGCAATTTCGACCGTAGAGTTGTATGACCTTAATGTGAGGGCAATGATTTTTTTTTTTCATCCTTACCAAAGATGGTGCGTGAAACGTCTTAAGGATACAAGATTGAATGAACGGAACTTACATTATTATTTTTTTTTTTTTTTGAAAAATGCAATGCAAGTGCGAGAATTTAACTTCATTAGTAAGACTCGTATTACATTTACAACAGTCTGGAATATATAATACAAAAGGCCCAATCCTATACATGTCATGATCTAAGGCCAAAACAAAACACATTTACATCAATGGGCCAAACTTCTTCATGGGACAGATTTCTTAATGGGTTGTGGGCCAATCTCGTATCCAAATACATGGGCAGAATTCTCATTTACATTAGTTGAGCCCAAAAATGAAAGTACACACAAAACTGGTAAAGACTAAACACGGTGTGGAGCTTTTGTTCTAAATGGATGGAATTTCTAGGTCCTCTGAACCAGGGGAACCTCACCCCCTAAAGAGGATCACGGGCCCATTCCGATCATCGAGTTGAGTTGTTTGGGTGCGTGCCGGCGGTCCAAACCGCTCTGGGCGCATTCCCCTACTAAACTCCCTAAGCTCTTAATGTGCTCCAGGTCCGAGCGGGTAATGGTAACCAGCGTGGTGTGTGCAAAACAAAAATCTACATTTTTTTTTTGACTTATTACAATTACATCGCCTTTTCGACAAAATTTGAAACTGCAAGCATGAGCAAACGGTCAAAACGGATATAGCAAAATATAATATGGCAAAGCAAACATGACAAAGCTTAAACCCTCTAAAAGAGATCCCCAGCAGAGTCGCCAAATTGTCGGACGTCGGATCCGACTTTCCCGACCCGTTTTGGAAAAATCATTTTTTAATTTTCGTTTTTGAAAATGACTGGTCTTAGCGAGCGAAGGGTCCGGTCGAGCGGGGTCATCAACCGGACCGAAAAAATTTGAAAGAGTCGCCACCGATTAATTAAAGGCTAATCGGAATCCTAAAATTGCCTAGGGTACATGGAGTTTACATCCTAGGGCTTAAAAAGGTCTACGTCCAGAGAATCGAGTTCGGGGGTTTGATTACGTTTTAAAAGCTCGCGAGCTTATAATCCGCACTTTCGGTACTTTAATTTGCTTTTGAAATGTTTTTCAATTTTGCCCGAATTGCCCATTTTAATCATGTTTGACCCAAAAAAAAAACATGCACTTTCTTTAAATTAAACAAATCATGTACAAACAATTTTTTTTTTTATTTTCAAATAAACAAGAGAGAACTAAAGTTAATCGTGCTCGAAAACAAATGGTTTAACTCTCGAGTCATTTTAAACGTGTCAAAACATGCACGAATAATTTTTGAAAATATTAAGCTCGTTGGACTAATTTGTCCAATTTTAAGAAGTTATAGGATGTCCAAAAAAATATAGGGACCAAAATGCAATTTATAAAATTTGAGCTGAATTGGACAAATATTTTCGAAAATTGCAGAAATGACCCTAAACTATTCTGGACTTATTTGTAACACTTGGTAAAGTTCTAAAATAACCCGAAAATTATTCTAGACTTATTTGTAACATTTTGAAAAGTCATGGAATGTCCAGAAAAATTTAGGAATAAAAATTGTAATTTTCGAAAAAAAATATAACTTAACTGAAAATATTTTTTTAAAATTACAGAATTGACCCTAAACTATTCTAGATTTATTTGTAATACTTGGTAAAATTCTAAAAATAACCCGAAAATTATTCTAGACTTATTTGTAACATTTTTAGAAATCATGGAATGTCTAAAAAAGTTTAGAAATCAAATTGTATTATTTTTTTTTTAAAGCTGAATTAAGAAAAAACAATTTGCACAAATGGCCCAAAACTTTTCCGGTTTGGTTTATAACACTCGATAACGTCCCAGAAATGACCCGAGAGTCTAAGGACCGAGTTGTAACCTTCATCAAAGTTTGGGAATGACCTAAGTCAATTTTGAATTTTTTTTTTTTTCCACATATACATAATATACATATATTATACATAATACATAATATATATATATAGTATTACATAGACATAATATAAATAGATATTATACATATAGATAAATAGATAACATAAACATAATATATATATATAATAATACATAAACATAATATAAATATATATTATACATATAGATATATATATAGTAATACATAAACATAATATAAATATATATTATACATATAGATATATATATAGTATAAACATAATATAAAAATATATTATACATAAACATAAAATAAATATATAATATACACATATATATATATATATTAACAAGTATATTATACATAAATAGATAATATATGTATATAAACTCTCAATTTTATTTCACATTTAGATAATACAAAATATGATATTGAAGATGAGAGAAATATACCTAACTCATGGGAGGCTAAAATACCGTACGAGGAACCGAGTCCGATAATTATCGGTATTTTTCACTCTTTTTTTCTATTTTCTTTTTCTCTCTTTTTTTTTTCTCTCATTCTCTCTTCATTTTGAACTCACCACCGTAGCTTCCTCTTTGAAGCCTCTCAACTTCATTGAAATGCCTTCAATTTATAGAACACTTAGATTCTTATTTTATTAATTGTTTTTTTTTTTTAATAATAAAAAACCCAACTTGGTTCAAAAGAGGAACATGGCCATGTGTGGGCATGTGGACATGTTCGAAATTCAGATATTTTTTTTTAAAATATATATTTTTTTTAAAAAAAAAAATTAAATTTTTTTTTTTTTTTTTTTTAAAATATCGATTTTCCTCGGCTTGATTCCTCGCATACGGTATTTTGATCCCGAGCCAAAATCAGGTGTTTACAATACCGAATTCAATGGAGACAATTCTCGCCATAAAAGGCGCATACTCAAAGCTGTCAAGGGTCGAACCTCAAAGGAGAACGGAAACACGAGAACGAGAGGTGACGAGGTGGACAAAATCGGATTAGGGTTGTCGTGGGGACATTGGTGTGAAGGCACATAATGCAGAAGCCCAGCTTGTGGGAGTGTTGAACCGTAGGACATGGAGTGACATTGTTGAGAGCCAAGAAGCTCAAGTGGTCCTAGAAGGAATCACAATGGCAATCGAAAGAAGATGGCAAAAGATTGAAATTGAAACGGACTCCTTGAAGGTTGTAGAGAAATTCAAGGGAGGATGAGTTATTGGAGGCTAGGAGTCATTTGCGAAAACATTAATGTCATGGCACAACAGATTTGAAGTGTCAATTGGTAGGTGATCCCGCATTCTGCAAATGCGGGCGCAAATTGGATAATCAAGCAGGCCAGATTGAGAGTGTGTTATTATAATTGGGTTGTAGAACTCTCACCCCAACTTACAAGCACTTTAGAAGTTGATTGTAATAATGAACCTCCTTGATCATTTTGATCACGTTTTTAGTCTTTCAGTAAAGTCAAAATTTTGACCAAATATATAGATATAATTAAACAAAAGTCAAAGTTACTATTAGCAAAAATGAATATATTTTAATTAATGCTTTTAACTATACAACAATAATAGATTGTATAAAAGTATCAAAATTAAGTTAAAATTATTACTTAGCATCATATCAATAATTAATCATATTCATTTTTACTATTGAATTTTAAACTCCGTTAATTTAATAAAAATAATACTTAATCCTTATATTTGATTAATATTAATTGTATGGAAAAACTAAAAATAATCTTCATGTTTTATACTATTCTTGGTATAATGGAAACATAAGTATAATTACTATTAAAAATAATATTTTTAATATTTTATTATAATAAATTATATTATTTAATATATTTGTATAACTTAAGTTATTTTTAAAGATTTTAATAAAATATGTATTTAATTAATCTTATTTTAAACTTTCTAAATTAATTAATATAATATTTTATAAGCAAATTGCCTTATTATTATACATTTTGAAACAAATTGTATATATGTCATTTTATCTTATTTCATTCTATTTCACCAACCAAATATTGAAATTCCATATTCTATTTCATTTTAATCAACAACATCATATTATTCTCTTATATTTCTTATTAAATATCTAAGTTATATTTCGTATTTGTATTTCACCGGTACGTCAAACTCATTGTAATATTGGCAAGTTGGAGTTGGACTAAATATTGGGCTTCTTAATACTAACAATGCATGTATCTTTAATGTAACCTTTTTCGTGCAAAGGGCTTATTTAGTTCTAGCATTAATCTAATATAGATATATAACATTTCATAATTGACTCGTTATCAACCTATGGCACTTAAGTTAAATAAGAAGTTATATTATGATAGTTAAATAATAATTTTGTTATAAATTGAATATATACTAAGAAAACACATGCATTTTTAATATCAACTATATAGTAATATACGTATATTAACAATATTTTATATCATAAGTTGATTTGAAAACTAATTTATTAAAAAGTTATATAAGTTTTTATTATAATAATTAAAATGCGAAATAGGTAGCAATAAAAGGAACACAATATTTATCTATATACAAATAATATAATATTATTGAATGATTTTTTTCTTTTACATTTAAAATTTTAGAATTGCTACTTGTGAGACAGACACCAAAATATTAGAATTTAGACATAGAAACTAAAGAAATAATAGAGTTCTTTTTAAACTTAAGAATGGCCCATTTTATCATGTATTATTATTTGACTTAATTATTCATTAGAGAAATGACCTACACTTTGCAGATAATATAAAAAATATATTTGAGTTATCGTTATATAAGTATAGTTTAATATAAAATTTAAATTATTATATTAATTAACAAAAATAGATCAAATCAATTACTTTATCATTATATTATTATATTGATATGACTAACTCAACTTACAAAATAAAAATAGTTTTATTTTTGTTATTAATATAATATTATTCAATTATACTTTTCGTATAATGTTTATTGTTTATAACATATATGTTAACTTCATTTAGTAATAGCACTATAATAAAAAACGATATTTATAAAAATATTATATAATAATAGTTAATTATTTTTTTTTGTTTTGTTTTCTTAGTTAAAAATATGTGAAAATTATATACACAAACTTAATATAAATTTATATGCATATACACTATTTAGAATACTATTACTTTTATTTCTTATATATATAAAATTTACTTCAAATATAATAATAATGGCTAAATACCAATATTAAATAATTATTTTACAAAATGTTATGAAAAGTATCATTTTAATTTAATTTTATAATTACAAATACATAAATGGAAATTTAACCTGTGTATTTATATACTTAATTTTAAAACAATTAATATTATTGTGTTATAATTTGTTTTTAAACAATTCTCAACAAACATGATTGTGTACACATTTAGAACTTTTGTTTAAAATTAGATTTCTTTTTACCTTTTTTTTTCTGTTTTAAATTTAGAAATCATATAAATAGTTATATATTTTAATTATTGGCAAAAAAAACTATATATGTATTATCTATTTAGTTTAGTTATTAATTAACTTAGTTACTATTTCTTATAATTGTTTCCATTTTTTAAGTTAATTAAGCTAATCTATAATTATAAACTAAGCTTAAATATATATTAAATATAATTTATATAAATTAGGCTTAATTAAATATTATGTTGTGTTTTCATTCTTATTTATTTCACTCTTAATATTTGTGTAATTTTCCAAAGGAAATTGTTAGGTGCAAAACTTGTAATTTAATATTGTTTGAAAGCAAAACTTAATTTGACATACTTATAAATATAACATCTTTTGAAATTGAATATGGAGCTTTTGATTAATTTTAGAGTGACCATGTGGATGTATGGAGTTTTTGATTAATTTTAGAGTGTCCATGTGGATGTGAGAGAATGATGACATGTATGTAACTTAAGTTTTTTTACATTGACCAATCATATTAAATTATCACATCAATATGATAGAGAAAATAGTATTAAAATCTTACTTGTCAAAATTATAGGATACTCAATCAAATTAATATATATATATATATATATTAGATAACTAGATTTGTTTTACAAGTTTAATCCTAATTTAATAATTAATTACCAAACTAACTCACGCATTTTCGAATGTACGAAATAGAATAGAACGTTAACGGGGTTAGCGTTTTTTATTTTAAAAAGTAAAAAACACTAACACCGTCAGCGTTCATTTTGGGAAAAACCCTAAACACTGATGATATTATCGTGTAGAGGTTTTTGTTGGCCCGAGAAAATCCAATGTTTTTGTTGACCCGAGGAAATCCAGCTCGGAGGTTGAGACTTTGTAGATAAGTCTCGGGTGAGGGAAGGCAGATAAGAATATATTTTATTAAAAATAAAAGTTGCTGGATTTGCAACAAGACAAGAATCTGGAGTGATCTTCAATAGCTTCAATGGAGTCAGCTTTTTCAAGTTGCTAAAAAAAAGAAGTCTCTAGAGTTAGCTTCAATGGCTTCAACTTCAACAACTAATACAAGAATCTGACCTTCGACGCACTACTGAAAATTCAGTATTTACCGACGAAATTATTTTCTCGCAAAAGTGTGTAAATCCTGTCAGTAAAAATAATTTTCGTCGGTAAAGACATATTTTCAACAGAAAATATATTGTCGGCGAATGCCCCGTCAGCAAAAGTTTACCGGCAAAAAAGAGCAAAAATATTTCGTCGGTAAAAACAATTTTTTTACCAACGGGATTTTGGTCGGTAAAAATGGTTTTTTCGTCAACAACTTAGTTTTTGCCGATAAAATCCTATTTACCGACGAAAAAATTTCGTTAGTAAATAACTATTTTTAATTGGTAAAAGAAGAACTCATTTTTAAATAAATAAATAAATTTACAAATTGTAGAATAATTAAATATTCATTATTCGCATAAGTGGCTGTAAATATTCATTATGGAGTAAAATTAGTAAACCTCCAAATTCTCTATAGCAATAATCACCAAAGGAATAGGAATGATCACACCCATAATTTTCCAACAAAGGTAATACAGAATTTAATAAAATACAAAACTACGTTATTGCAAACTAATATCCACAAGTACCTATCTTAAATTTTCAAGCAAGAAGGGAAAGGTAAGGAGAATAGAGTATAGTACATGTTTTAGTATTTGTACATATTTAAATCTGCTTAAAGATTCATAAGCTAGTAATAGCTTCACATGGAGGAAAATAATGCACATGTGGATCATCAGTACGAACCAAGAATTGTTGAATCAAATGTTGCAATGCCCACCATTGTATGTCGGCCTTCCTATGAATATGAATTGACGAGCGATTAACCAACCAACCAACTATAATAACTACATAGCCATAGAGAGATTTCATCTAAAAGTAAAACTAGTCAATTTAGGCCTCAAAGCATGGCATTTTCAAACCAAAGAACGATCAAAATGCAACAACTAATTGTCTAGATACAATAACATCTACAACACCAAATGCAATTCAGATACATATCTTGTAAATGGTACTTAATATTCATTTATGTTTGTTCGTTATGAAGTGAATAGCTAAGCTAGTTCCCCAAAACCTACAAGAGACCAGATAAGCTAACTCACATGCAGAATTCAAATGACTTGATTAACTACACTACAAGTTGCAGCAGTAGCACCAATTTGCACAACATTAATTGATACATCAATAAGAAAGAAATAGACCGCTGGCATTGGCTCACGGACCTGGGAAGAGAAAAAGAATTAAGACTAATCATCTATATTCTATAACCAAACAACGATGTAAAACCAACCAAAAGGAAACAACTTTAATCAATCATCAAGATTATGGTAAAAATGAAGTCTTTTTTCTCTTAATAAGTGGCGCGGAAGTGAGCTTCTAATCGTCTAAGGCATCGCATTCCATGAAGAGACCATATCTAAAGGACAGAGATGAAGCAAATCCTCTTCTTCGGTTGTCTCCGTTATTGGATTTGTGTTACCACCCATATCGTCCTCATCTTCTTCCTCTCGTCTTGTGTTCTTGTATTTGTGTTACCACTAATGCGTCCCTGTCTTCTTCTTAGGGGTGAGCTTGGGCGGGCCGGGAGGAACTTTTTGGCAAGACCGAGCCCGAAATTTCAGTCCTCACCTGTGAAAGACCGAGATCGAGACTGACTTGGGTCTAAAAAACCCGCCCGAGTCGGTCTTGCTTGACTCGGTCCGGCCTCAGTGTTGGGCCGAAATTTTCATAAAAACAATTGTCTAAAATTTGCTGTAAAAAAAAATGTATGAATCACTACACCACTACAGTCATCGATTCAAGTCCAAACGTCAGTACAAATCCAAACATCACTACATTAGTACAAACCGAATATTAAACAGTCAAATATTCAAAGTGAAAGTCACTTCCCAAAATCCAATGACACAATATTTAACCAGTACTATTATGTTTTAATACAACTCGATCTGGGCTGGTTCTAACCGGGGTTTTCGGGACAAAGCCTGAAACTGAGTCTGACCTTAAAGAAAAAAAAACTCGCTCAGTCTCAGTCCTAGTCGGTCTCGGTCTTAGTCGGGCCGGTCTCGAGACAGTTTTGTCAGGATTTTGGTCCAGCCAGTCTTTTTTGCTCACCCCTACTTCTTCTCGTCTGTTAACAGATAGGTTGTTGCGGCGCTGTTAGGGCTTTAACTTCTATGACTTTTAACAAACTCTTATTTTGTGTTTTATATCATATATATTGTGCAAACTAAAGCATTGAAATTGCAACTGATTTAGTGGTAAGGAGATTCTGATTTACCCTCAGTTGACGAGTTCGAACCTGGAGATTCTTTTTTTGCGTGAAAGAGTTTTTGCCAACGGAAATTACGTTTTGTCGGCACACATTACTTTAACGACGAAGTATTTATGTCGGTAAGGCTGGAGCGCGAATTATGCCAACAAAATCTCATTTCCTCGATATTTATAGTGTATTTACCGAGAAAATTAATACATTCGTTCGTTCAAAAATATTTTAGCCGAGAAAATTTTATTCGTCGGCAAAATGTAAATTTACCGACGAAATAAAAACTGTCGCCAAAAAACATATTTGTCGACGAATATTTACCGACGGATACAAAAGACCGTCGGTGATTAAAATATTTCCAACAATGACGGCTTCCATGAGTTGCTACCATACGTAGTCTTCTTCCACGCCAACTCAAACAACTTCACTGGAAAAACTCCTATCGACATTAACAAAAGCTTAAATACTTCTACGAGCTCGACCTCAGGTACAACCGTCTCACCAGACTCTTCCCCTCCTAGGTCCTCACTTTATGTAAACTTGTCTTTCTAGACCTCAGGTTCAATACCCTCTTCAGTCTCGACCTCCGAGTTGGATTTCCTCTGGCAAAAAAAAAACTAAAACGCTGAAGGCATCAGGGTTTAGGGTATTTCCCAAAATGAACACTGACGGGATTAGTGTTTTTGACTTTTCAAAATAAAAAAATGCTAACCCATCAAATGTCCTATTTTCGTACATTCGAAACCGCGAGAGTTAGTTTGGTAATTAATTATTAAAATAGAGTAAAATTTAAAAAAAAAAAATAACTAAGGTTAATAGCGGTAGGAGTATGTTTGAACCATCCAACCCTTCACTTTTGTAATAACTATATGGTCTTATTATGAAACATTTATTTGGATTTTAGGTTACTAAATGTATTGGTGAGTAAATTAGAATATCTACTTTAAAATAAATAAATAATAAGTCCTTATTCGTCATGGTTGCTTTGAACTACGCATATCTGGTGATGGAGCAGGTGAGAGTCTTAGTGATCCAATCAACAAATCCAAACATAAGGTTTTGGAGCAAGTGACCTTCCCTGTCTCCCTACAATCCAAATCCACTATCCAGTATCATTTCTGCTGAGTGACACAAAAGGTATTACCAGAAAAACAGCGCGAGTTCAAAAAGAAGGAAGGTACAGATTGTCCATGGAATAGCAGAATCAGAGAGGTTACGAACTTTAGTAAAATAGCTAGCGTTATATACAAAACTACTATAAATAGAAGGAATTAAACATATTATAGATTTTATTTTCAAAAATAATCACAATATCAAACTTAAATATTAAAATAGAGACCAATTTTTTAAAATGATAATTTTAAGCCTACACATCTTCTTTCTCACCCTGATGCAACCATACTCTCTTCTTCTCAGCAATTCTGACCTCATTTTCGCTTTTGTCGCCCTACAACCACCACCTAGCCTAGCCGCAACGCCTCCTCCCTTGTGCACTGCATTTGCACTCTTCCCATCCGACGCCTCAACATCGATGTTCGGTTTCTATTCGGTGTTGGCACGTCGTCCGCACACCACCAAAGCACCCATTCAACATGTAATTAGTCGCCACCTTATGTTTTTTAAAATTCAAGCTCCAAACTTTAATTTTTGGAAAAAAAATATAGATAATGGACTACATGTTTGAGAAGTTTCGTGAGCTGGAGTTCAAGAACAACACGTTAATTAAGAGAGATTGTTAAATTAATATATTGTTTTATTTTGATATTTATATGTTTCTTTGGTGAAACAGTAAATTTCATAGGTATAAGCAGCAGAGAGTAAAATTAGCCTAGTTAGTAGAAAGGTTATGAGACTCTTTTTTTTGACAACAAGTTAGGAAAAGATCAGAGAGGAAGAATAGAACGGCATGAAAGAAAAGAGAGAGATTGCCGCGAAAACTGATGACATGTTTGGTTTGTGGAATAAAACTCGAATAAGGAATACGAATTACGTATGGAGTTGTTTGTTTCACGGAATTAATAATTCGCGGAAACCGTATTTCTAGAGAAGTGGGAATATGCTTTCCGTCCAAAAAGGTCGGACTGTGTATTCCCACCTCTCCCAAAATACGGAATAGGACGTGAAAATACAAAAATACCATCAACTATTAATTATTTATTCATATTTTAATTTCATTTCATTAAATATTTATATTTTAATTAAATTAATTATTATATTTTTAATTAATTAAATCATTTATTTATAATTTAGGTAAGTTTATTTTATTTTAATTATTTATATATTTATATTTAAATTAAAATGAATTAATTTTATATTTTATTTTAATTAAATTTTTTTTTTATATTTTATTAAATTAAATTAATCATTTACATTTTAATTTAATAAATTAATTACAATTTAATATAATTTAATTATTTTTAAAATTTAATTAATTCATATAATTTTTAATGGAATAAATTTTTTTAATAAAATATATTTTTAATTTAATTAATCTTAATTTTTAAGCTTCCCAAATTAATTAATAAATTTTTAAAAGATAACTATTATTATACATTATACATATTGAAGCAAAGGGTATATATATCATTTTACCTGATTCCTTTCTATTTTCATATATCATTTGAACAACCAAACATTGGAATTTCATATTCTATTCCATTTCAATCATTCAACCAAACAACATCATATTATTACATTTGATTTATTATTATTTATTTTGTATTCCTATTCTATATTTCGTATTCCTTAGTCTGTATTCCATTAACTAAACGCACCATAAAGGGAAGATGTTTCCACCATGTTGAGTTGTAAAAATATTGTATCATAATTGTTTGCTATCATGATTGTTGTTCTACCAATTTAGCCTCCCCACAACTAACAATTAAAGTCACTGGTCTTGAATTACTTGAAGTTAGATATGTAAATTATGGACCCGGTCCAAAAATAATCTGAACTCAACTCGGATTTGGGTCATTAAAATAGGGTGACAAATCAAAATCGAGTTGACACGCCTAACCCACACATAAAAGTCCTTCGAGAGTTTGAGCCGAACTCGATTAGAAAAAACACTACTTAACAAGTACAAATTTTTTAAACCTAATTAGACAAAATGAGAAACCTTACCTTAGTCTTTCTCTTCAGGATTCAGTCACAAAACATAATCTCTCCTTGCCACGCTTTAACTCGCCATACTTAACCTCGCCCAATGACTCGCCTTGCCTCAACCTCGCCTCGCTGCTAGTAAAGAAACTTCAATAAGAACAATTTATTGAGTCTAATTTACTGATTAGAATTTGGGGTTAATACAGGGGATTAGAGATTTAGGGTTGAATGGTTGATTAGGATGACTAATTTACTAATAAATTATTGATTAAAATAACTATTTTGCTGAATAATTATTGATTAGGATAGCTATTTAGCTTATTAGGATGAGTATTTATGCTAGGATAAGCCATTTAATAGGATATATTGAATATTTTCTTCAAATTGGCAGAATTTTACATTATAATAGCACGCTGTTTGTAACTGCAGGAGAAATGATATTTGAATTGCTTACATTGACTTAAATTACTAGGAAATAAAATTGGTAAATTATTTTGACGTAATTGCTGGGACAAGCACTAGGGTTCTAATTGCTGTGAACTTCGTGTCACGGGTTTAGAGAAAGACTATCATTCTCACTTCACTCGTGCGACCTTAGGTTATCCCTAACTAGCCTTTTACTCACTTACACATAAAATTATAGGGTTAATTACCTCGACTGTTATTTATGTTGGCACTTGTGACTGAACGGTTCAAACTTGAGCTGAACCGTTACTTATGATGGCAGATGTGACTGAATGGTTACATCCGTTAATTATCTCCATTAAACTTGCGCATGTATTGTGCACGTGACCTTCTTCAAAATTAAACTTCCTAATATACCATTTTCCTTCTCCAGTACGATACTTCTCATTCTCCAGTACTCCTTCTTCGTTTTGATTCAATTCGTTCTTCAAATCCAGGATTCGTCCTTCGATGGCGCCTCCATAACCCAACTCGTAGAGGCACACTTTCAGTTTCCCCATTTCCTTCATTTCTTGCTCGTTTCTCCTATTGCAAATTCATTTCAGATTTCTTCGATCTGAAAACGACACGACACGACCAGTATATTGCTGAACTTGAAAAAACTGTTGAAGTTTTCCAGGTACTGAATGTTACAGATGCAACAGAGAAGCATGCTTCTAATCTAACTTGTAGAAAAGTCTTTCTTTTCTTTTGTTTCTGCATTATTTTTAGTAGATTAGCATTGGAGCCTGGAGAGGAACATAATTTGGTGGAATATGGGTAATGGTTGAAGGTTGATGTACCCAACAAGAAAGAAGGGGGGAAATAATTAAAATTTAATAAATTAACGATCAATTTCATCATAATTGGTACAAAGTGAACTAATTTATACTACATGGAGGAATCTAAGATAAGGTTTGTGTGAAATTGCAGGCTTTAGAATCAGAATTGGCAGTGAAGGTGTCTTCTTTGCTGCAACAACGTGTTACTTTGTTGATGGAGAATGCCAAACTGAAGCAGAAGATGTCTCGCCTTTGACAGGAAAAGTTGTTCATGGAAGGTATAAATTCTCTATATAACCTGCAGTCTCATCTTCAAGCCCTTGCTTATATTGATAACCTAAATATCCAGGACTTAATATTTACTACCATACTTATATATTTGCAGGGCAGTATCAGTCTTTGAGGAAGGAAGCTAATAGGATGAGGGAAAATGTGGCAAGATCTCTGAATCAGCATGCAAGGAGTTACTCTGATACTAGTATCGCTGCCAGAGATAGAATTGGAAAGGCTGCTTAGCACACTTCTTTAGGTTTTGACACACTCGATTGTCCTTGCTCTTGACATGGATCGAGGCACTGTATGAGGAATTTGGTTGGATGAGAAGAGTTTCTAGAGGCGTGGATCGGAAGCTAGTTGAGGAGGGCATGGATAGAAGTATGATGTTGGTGATTATGAATGTGATGACAAATTGGCCAAAAAATAAATGTGATGACACACTGGATGACACTTGACAGAGCTAGCAATATGACATTGTTAATGTGTTGTGCTGCATTAACATGCCATTTTGAACTTGAATTTAGAGAATCTATTATTTATGTATTTATTAAAAAGTTGTTGTTTGTGAAACTTAGTTTCTACTTGAAATACATTTGCCCAGAACGTCTATACTGGAAGTTTGTGAACTTTGTATGTCATTTGTCAATAACATTTGTCTGTAACTGAAGTATGAAGAACATTGTCTCGTTTGCAAAGTGGTGACTTATGTTTGTGGAGAAATTGTTAAATAATGTTTTATTTTCTCTTAAATGTTATCAAACGGTTACTTTAGTTTGGACATTTTGTTACCTAACTGTTACCACATCATAATCCATAAACATAAAAGGGGGTAGAATCATCTTTAAATTATTTCACGTGACAGTCAGACAGAAATATGTGATGAAAACTTAACGGAATAACCGTTCAGTCACATCCTCAAACTTATGTAACAGTTCAGTCACGCAAAAAAAGATGAGTAACCTTTTAATCACACAGGTCAAAGATAAGTAATTGTTGAGGTAGTTAACCCAAAATTATAAACAAACACTCGATGTATGATAGAAACACTACTTCTTGTATTACTCTCTGAATTTTCGGGGTGATACAATATGAGAGGAGAGTCCCCTTTATATACAAGTGAGGGGAGCTCTTATGGAAACTCTATATTGCCTACAATGAATGAGGGACACATATGGCACCCAAGTATATATGATGTATATTCTCTAGTTCAATGAACCTAGACTTATACGTCGAATCTGGACCTCTCTTCGTTGTTTCCATATCTGCACGAAACCTTCTAGAGCTTTCCAAATATTGGACTGCCATGTGCTGCAAGTTGAACGGTCTTTGAAGTCTTCCTCGTACGCGGGTCCGTGTCATTCTCCCCCCCAAACTCTGACGGCACCATCATCGTATTCTCGGCGTGATACTTCCTGATCTAAGTCTAGAAGTGCCACAAGGTTTACTCGGGTTCTAACCTAGCCTCGCTCTCGGACATTCCCTTCCACTCTCTTAAGGATTCAGAACGGACCTTCATATATTCGCAATAGTCCATTGTGAATGTTCTTATATCACATGACATGATGTAGTTTGACCATTACCAAGTCGTCCGCCTTGAAATGTTGGTCGCGTCTCTTAGTATCGACCCACTTCTTCATCTGCTTGGAGATCTTAAGTAAACATGACCATGCCGAATCTGTTTGCTTGTGCCATCCTTTCGTGTACCTATACACTGTTGTACTTTGCCTCGCATATCATGTCGTAACTGCACTTGGCTTAAGTGTTTGTTGTCCCATCACTATCTCGATCGTGCTTTGGTTTGTGGACACGCTTCGCTACAGGTTGTATCAGAACTAAGCTACATCAAGTAACTATTCCCAGTCCGTTTGTGTGGTGCTGACATAGTACCCCAGGTACAGCTCAAGAAATGGATTGACACTATCCGTATGACCGTCGATTTGGGGATGAAAGCTGGGGGTAAATTTCAAGTCCGTACCAAGCATTTTTAATAACTAGGTCCAGAACCTGCCCGTAAAACGTGGGTCTCGATCGCTCACGATCACCTATGGAACACCCCAGTACTTCACCACATTCTTCATGAATAGATTAGCGGCTTCCTCAGATGGGCAATCCTTCATTGCCGAAATGAAGGTTGCATACTTAGAAAACCTGTCCACCACCATCATAATCGTTGGGCTTCCTTCAAACTTAGGGATATTTACAATAAAGACTATGGAAACTCTTTCCCACGGATGCTCCGAACCTGTTAATGGCTCCAAAATTCCTCCTGATCGCCTCTGCTCAATCTTGTCCTACTGACATACAAGACAAGTATGCACATTGTAAACACCTGATTTTGGCTTGGGGTCAAAATACCGTACGTGAGGAACCAAACCGAGAAAAATCGAGATAGAAATATATATGAAAAAAAAGGATTATCCATATATATATATGGATAATCAACCGAAATATTGGAACATGGCCACATGACCATGTTCCTCTTTTGAACAAGTTGGTATTATTTAAAAAAAAAACATTTTAATAAAATAAGTATTCAATTCTTCTATAAAAGGGAAGAGGCTTAGGAATTGAAGAAGAAGGTCGTGAGCTACGGTGGAAGGAATTGAAAAGGACGAAAAGGAGTGGAAAGGAAGAGTAAACAAAGAAAATAGTGAAAAACAAATAATAGAAAGTGTGAGTGAAAACAATATTGGTAATTATCGGTTACAGTTTCTCATACGATATTAAGTTCCGAACGATTTAGGTATATCTCTCTCGTATTTAATATTGTGTTTTTATTTCCTAATGTTATTGAAATTTATGTTATAAAAAAAGGAGTTTATATACATATATTATATATTTATGTATAATATACTTGTTAATGTATATATATATATATATATATATATGTATATGTATATATATATATGTGATATTATGTCTATATATATAATATATATATATATATATATATATTTGGTAAATATTATATATATATAAATTATGTATATGTGATACTATATATATATATATGTGATACTATATGTATATGTATATGTATAATATATGTATATTATGTATACGTGAAAAACTATTTTCAAAAATGACTTGGGTCATTCCCAAACTTTGATGAAGGTTACAACTCGGTCCTTGGACTCTCGGGTCATTCTCGGATTTTATCGACTGTTATAAACCAAACCAGAAAGGTTTTGGGTCATTTGTGCCATTTTTGAATTTTTTTTTTCAATTCATCTCGATTTAAAAAAAATTACATTTTGATTTCTAAACTTTTCTAGACATTACATGACTTCTCAAAATGTTACAAATAAGTCTAGAATAATTTTTGGGTTATTTTGGAACTGTACCAAGCGTTACAAATAAATCCAGAATAGTTTCGGGTCAATTCTGTAATTTTTTTAAAAAATATTTTCAGTTCAGTTATAATTTTTTAGAAAATTATATTTTGATTCCTAAATTTTTCTGGACATTCCATGACTTCTCAGAGTGTTACAAATAAGTACATAATAATTTTCGGGTTATTTTAGAACTTTACCAAGTGTTACAAATAAGTCCAGAATAGTTTAGGGTCATTTCTGCAATTTTCGAAATATTTTTCCAATTCAGCTCAAATTTTAATAAATTGCATTTTGGTGATAAATTAGTCCAACGAACTTAATATCTTTAAAATCATTCGTGCATGTTTTGACACGTTTAGAATGTCTCAAAAGTTAAACCATTTTTTTTTCTTCGAGCATGATTAACTTTATTCTCTCTTGTTTATTTATTTGAAATTAACTCATAAATAAATAAATAAAATGCTTGTACATGGTTTGTTTAATTTTTTTAAAAAAACGCATGTAATCTTTTTGGCCAAGCATGATCAAAACGGGTAATTCGGGTAAATCGGTAAAAAATAATAATTTCAAAAGCGAACTAAAGTACCGGAAGGGCGGATTTGGGCTCGCGAGCCCTTAAGACGTAATCAAACCCTCAAACTCAATTCAATGGACGTAGACCTTTCCAAGCCCTAGGATGTTAGCTCCATATACCCCCTAGGCAATTTTTGGATTCCGATTAGCCTTTAATTAATCGATGGCGACTCTTTTATTTATCGGTCCGGTTGATAACCCTGCTCAATCGGACCCGTCGTTCGCTAATACCCTACATTTTCGAGTGAAACAAATAAAAATATTTTTCAAAAAGGATCGGGGAAAGTTGGATTCGATGTCCATACACACATATGCCTCAATATCGTCATACACGTTTTGCCAATAATATCTTTCCCCTACGAGGTCCATCGTATGATGCATTCCCTAATGACCTGCCCATATAAAGTCATGGCATTCTTGCAAATACCTCCCTGTGCAACTTCCCTTGTGGAGGCACGAACAAGCGTTGGCCCTGAGTGTAAAACACCTCGTCCTTGTACCAGAATTGTCGGGTCTTACCATCCTGCGCATACTGTATAAGGGAATGAGCTTGGGAGTCATACTTCAGTCCCTCTTTGATATGTTCCATCACTGGATTCTCTTGTCGAGTAGTGGTTGCCAAATCAACCTTTTACTTAATGTGTCTTCTACAAGGGTGATTTTTCCAGGCTTATACTCCAACGCGTAATCGAACTCCTCTAGGAAGTCTTGCCCTCGAGCTTGCTTTCAGGAAAGTTTATTATATCTCTAGAAGTAGCTCATAGCAATATTGTCCGTTTTTACAACGAATTGTGACCCGAGGAGGTAATGTCTTCATGTGCAAAGGCAATGCACTACCACAAATATCTCTTTCTCCTAAACCGTGTACCTCTACTCGACCTCATTTAGTTTGCGACTCTCAAATGCCACTGGTTGCCCATCCTACATCAATAATCCTCTAATAGCATAATATGAAGCATAAGTGTGTACCTCAAATGGCCTAGTTAGATTAGGGGTAAATGACCTCAACAGTCACTTATGTTATCACCATGTGATTAAATGGTCACTTATATTTTTTAGTGTAGCTAAGCGATCATGGTTATTTAAAAAATGTGTCTTTTCGGTTAAACGTGTTATATTCAGACACATATGTTTGACAAATGATATTAAATGATCACAAAAATGATAATTTTACCCTCCTATTGTTCTTCATGGTTCTCCATGTTCAAAATCTGATTTCGAACACAGCTTTGTGCAAATTTGGGTTCGAATCGAACCTAAAACCATAGATTTGGGTTTAGTTTGTACCCAAATTTGTAATTTTGGGTTTGAACTGAACCCAGATCTGCAATTCTAGGTTCAACTCGAACTTAGATTTGCACACATCTGAGTTCGAAGTCAAATTTCGGGTTTGAATCGAGGAAGAAGAAATTGAAGATGAAACACGGGAAGAACATGAAGATAAAGAACATGAAGAATAGTCAAAGGGTATTTTAGTAATTTTTGCACACATATATATATATATATATATATTTGTAATCGTTCACTCACATTTTGAATCATAAGTAGCTGTTCAGAACAAGTTTTAACTATTCAGTCTCATATGCCAATATAAGTAACTGTTTAGGTAATTTACCTTATGATTAGGTAATCCGAGCACGAGCTCCTTCTTTCATGTCTGGCTTGATACGCTCGAACGCCCTTTGGCACTCCATGGACCACTCCCCACTCCCATGTTTTGTTCTTCTTAAGTAGCTGTGTAAGTGGCACTGTGATCTTCGAGTAATCCCTTACAAACCGCTTGCAAAAATTCGCAAGGCCCGAAAATGATCTTAACTCTGTCACCCTTGTTGGTATTTGCCACTCGAGAATACGTCGTATTTTTACCACATCCTTCCGCACCTGTCGTCCTCCAACAATGTGGCTAAGGAATGGGACTTTCTGCTTGGAATGAGCATTTTGCCTTTTCACGTAGAGATAGTTATCCTAAAGGACTCGAAAAACCTGTCTCAAGTGGTCTATGTGCTCGACCAACAACCGACTATATATAACAATATCATCAAGCTACACAACCACAAATCGATCTCCCAATATACCCACTGCTACAAGCAGATCTCCCAACTGCTTTCTCAATTCTTCCAACTCTAGAGGTGCCATGCGATATGGTGCCACTATAGGGGGACAAGCATCGAACACTAGCTCGATTCGATGGTCCACCTCTCGCTTAGGCAGAAACTTTTGGGTCAATCGGTCGAGCATGACATCCGCAAACGCGTGAAAGGCCTCTAGCACTTCCTTCGACACATTTCCTTTCCCACTTAATCCCTCCTCCTTTTTCAAGGCGGCAAAGAACGTCATCTCCACTTTTTGTACTCCCCGATTCAATTGCATAACCGAGAGCATCTTCGAATCACGCCCTCTCATGCATTTCATCGACACTACACATTGTTTTGCGGATCTAATACACAGATAGCATTTGCAAAAGGAACCAACAAAACATTGATACGATCGAGAAATTCCAAACTTACTACGAAATCATAATCATCTAATGAAAGTACCTCAATTTTTTCATTTCCGAACCAAGAACTAACTTGTATTTCCACTTCTTTTGCTACGCCGCGTGTTGTAACATGTTAGGAGTTTACTGTCTTTAACCAATTCGACCGCTTCTCCACTTTCAAGCCCACCTTCTTTGCGGCCTCCTTAAAGACGAAGAGGTATGTTTCTCTTGTATCAACTAGTGCGCTCATTGATGTGACCGTGAAATTTTACATCCATGAACATCATCCCCCTTTTCTCCAACTTTTTAATTTAGCCCAACATCTTGATTGCCCCAAGTCTTGTATCTTTTGCCGCTTTTTCCTCTTCCTCTCAAGTAATGGCAAGTCTTGTATCTTTGTCATTTCCGTTGCATAGGAAACACTTCAGGAGTTCAGGCTGACGCTCCCTCTTACTAGAATCGCCAATTTGAGCGGTCTTTACCTACTTATGTTGTTGCGGTTTCTTGAACTTGTTTCCACCACCAACTGTTTTTCCCTTTACCTTAGAGTCGATATTGGATTCCATCTTGTACTTTGTCAAGGAATCACACACTTGTAGGCTACCTTCAAGTCCCATATGTTCCACCATTGCAAATCTAACTGAACCCACGGTTTGAGCCTGTCCGCGAAGTGACGGAAGCCCTCCTTCGAGTCCAACTTTGGAATGGAAGGTCAAATCTTTTGAAACTCTTGAACCTACTCTCGCAAATCACCATTCTGCAGCAGATGTCGCAACTTACTCCAAGCTTCCTCAATGACATATTCCGGATAGAATGTCTTGCGGAATTCACTCTTGAACTCCTCCCATGTTGTGATGGGTTCATCCTCCTCATCATATGACCTTTTTTGCCACCAGATCAAAGCATCCTCAACAAGATAAGACACAATAGTGCTAATCTTGATTTTCTCCTCCTTGGTGTGCATCAAGAGTAGATACTGCTCCATAGTGTAGAGAAAATTATCCACTTCCTTAGTTGAATGCTGTCTCTTGAACTTAGACGGCTTTTACGCATCTGGCTGTGGGGAATGCTGCATATTAATGCAACCTCTTATCATAGTTACCTGATAATTAGCAAGTTCCTTATGCATTTCTTCAACCTTGTTTTTCAACACATCAATTCGGTCTTGCAACATATCGTTGCGCGCATCCACTGTAGAGATTGCCTCGACCGACGTTTGCTGATAGGACTCGATTTGGACATGAACACCGCTCATGCGAGTAGTGTGGTCTTCCAAGATTTCTCAATCTTCAGCGATGGCATCCTTCACTCTCCTCACTCGGACCTTCAATCCCACAATAACATCTCTTGAACGACTCCTACCCCGTTCTTGCTTTTGGCATTCTCTCCAGTAAAAACAACTGTGTTCTTATCACCTGCCATGATTCTCCTTTGTTGTAAGAAACGTTGGCTCTGATACCACTTGTCACAGGCTTAGAGAAAGACTATCACTCTTACTTCACTCGTGCGACATTATAAGTAAATATTGATATATGAGAGGAAAGCCCCCCTTTATATAGAAAAGTGAGGAAAACTCTCTTATGTAAACTCTATATTGCTTACAATGAATGAGAGACACATATAACAATAAGTATATAGGATGTTTATTTTCTAGTACAATGAACCTAGACTTATACGTCGAATATAGACATCTCTCGGTTGTTACCATATCTGAACAGAACCATCTAGAGCTTTTCAAATATGGGGTTGCCATGTGTCACAAGGTAAACAGTCCATGAAACCTTCCTCGACGCGGGTCCGTGTCAATGGTATGACTTGAGTGTGAAAATCGAGATGTGTTTGTTGCTGCAAATATTAGGAACTTTTACCTAAAGAAATGCTTCTCAAATCTTCGCAATCAAAATATATAAATCAATTATTTCCAGTGTAATATAAGATTGAATAAATAGATTCAATGCGCCATGATGTTTGACCATATTGTTAAGTGCACCACTTATATTGATTTATGCACATAAATGTTTTAGAGTGTTGTTACTTGCACCACTGTTACCATTCCATCAATTTTTTCTGTTAAATCCGTAAAATGACAATTTTGCGCTCATGTTATCTTCAACACTAAATCAAAACCAAAATGTGTATTATATTTTGAAATCAACCCAATTTTGAACCAGGACAACATTTCTCGGTCCGAAATCAACCTAGAAATGTTGCTCATGGTTATTTTTTAACCCCAAATAATATTTGTTGGTTGATTTTGGATTGATTTCGAATAAAAAAAATACATTTTGTGGTTCAAATTTATATTCAAATCTATTTTTTTTATTTGATTCATGATTTTTGTTAAAAATGAACATGATGGTAAAATCGTTATTTTGACAGAAAATGTAATATCTAGCGAAACACTAACAGTTGTGCATTTAACAATAATAAGTAAATCGTTTGGAACACATAATAACATTTTCAAATATGTTAATGCAATTATCAGTAAATATTTCGGTATTAAATTTATTTACCTTAAAAAATTTATTTTTTACTACTTGTTGTGTTGACTCCAATTTGTTCGTTTCATATTATATTGTGTCACTTTGGCAAGAATAAATTTCCTAGTGATTTTCTGTTAGCCTATCATATGTCATTACACGTACGAAAACAAGAATTGTAATTATTTTTCAAATTTAACCCTAAGCTCTCCTAAACGTTGATGATATCAACGCTTAGGGCATAAACGCTGATGCGATCAACGTTCAACACGTCCTTCTAACAGACATTCCGAACACCAACGGAGTCAACGTTTTTGTCCTATCCATATTATGTACTATTTTCGTATATTAAAAATTGTGAGAGTTAATATGATAATTATTATTAAATCATGATTCAATTTGAAAAGAAATTGATTTTTTTTTTAAAAGTATTTATTTTCGATTTTTTTTTTTGAAAAAGTCTATATATAAAATAAATATTTAGCAAAATGTTCATCTGCGCAGGTCTACCAGTAGCGTTTTTCTGAAAAACGCTACTACCACCTGCGTTACTACCAGTAGCGATTTTCATTTTTTTTTCGTTTTTTTTATACGCATCAAAGTGTAAATAGATTTTGAGAATCGCTACTTTGAGAAGACACATCAGAGAAGACACAACCATTCACAACAGTATCAAACAAGGAAAATGAATTTTTTCAAATTTTTTTTCTAAAGTAAATACTTTTTGAAAAAGTTCAAGGAAAATGGAAGGTTTGATCAAGAGAAATAGCTCTTTGGAGTTTCCACTACATTTTTCTTCGGCATTTGAAGACTCTTGATTTTCTGCATAGTGTACTCGTTGATTTTAAGTCTGCTTATGGTTTTCCTCCTAAATAGAAATTGAAGTCTTTCATCACAAACTACTCTCTTCTTCGTAGGGTGATTCAGTTTGTTGTCATTGATATACCGCGCTATAATTGCTCCAACATCTTGCTAAGAGATCTAATCATGCGTTGCTTCATCTCAGTATTCATAGGTCCAAACCTGCAACATAAATTATTAAAACCCTAAACCATGCTGGTGTTGTTGGATATGCAAGCTTCATCGTTGCTCTCTTCCAAGCAGTGAGTGGAAGTGACACTCGCCGAAGCAACGGTCTATCAGAAACAAATTCCTCAAGTAAACTGATGCTTGTTCATTCTCTAGGCTAGTCTCACCAAATTCCTCAAGTAAACAAGAAACGAAGTTATAATAAGTTAAATACTTTTTTCCTAGGCAAATATTACCTGTCCTAAATTTTTCAACTTGTTCTGAACAACATCCGCGAGGTATATAGACGCATGATTAGATCTCTCAGCAAGATGTTGGAGCAATTATAGCGCGGTATATCAATGACAACAAACTAAATCACCCTACGAAGAAGAGTGTTGTTTGTGATGAAAGACTTCAACGAGTTGTTGTTAGTATACTATGCAGAAAATCAAGAGTCTTCAGATGAGGAGTTTTGCAGTTCGGGTGAGGATGCTGCACCAGTTAAAGTCGGTCGCCCTCTTGCACCTAAAAACCCCAAAGAGCTCTTTTGCAGCAGTAATTCCTGAAAATGTCAAACTAGCTAGTGTATTTGAAAAAAAATCTCATTCATAAACTTGTGAATAAACAACTTTGTTTCAATGTTTTACCTCGCAGATGTTGTTCAGAACAAGTTGGAAAATTTAGGACAGGTAATATTTGCCTAGGAAAAAAGTATTTAACTTCTTATAACTTCCTTTCTTGTTTACTTGAGGAATTTGGTGAGACTAGCCTAGAGAATGAACAAGCATCAGTTCGCTTGAAAGACCTTGGTTGCTGTACCATATTAGTATCTAAACTTCACATTTTTAGAGAACCAGTCGAGGAATTTGGTGCGGATGTTGTTCAGAACAAGTTGGAAAATTTAGGACAGGTAATATTTGCATAGGAAAAAAGTATTTAACTTCTTAAAACTTCCTTTCTTGTTTACTTGAGGAATTTGGTGAGACTAGCCTAGAGAATGAACAAGCATCAGTTCGCTTGAAAGACCTTGGTTGCTGTACCATGTTAATATCTAAACTTCACATTTTTTGAGAACTAGTCGAGGAATTTAGTGAGACTAGCCTAGAGGAATTTGTACATATGAATACTGAGATGAAACAACGCATGATTATATCTCTCAGCAAGATGTAGATACGCATGATTAGATCTCTCATCAAGAGTCTTCAGATGCAGAAGAAAAAAGCAGTGGAAACCCCAAAGAGCTATTTTGCAGCAGTAATTCCTGAAAATGTCAAACTAGCTAGTGTATTTGAAGAAAAGTCTCATTCAGAAACTTGTTAATAAACAGCTTTGTTTCAATGTTTTACCTCAGGTGAGACTAGACTAGAAAATGAACAAGCATCAGTTCGCTTATTGATGTTGTTCAGAACAAGTTTGAAAATTTAGGACATGTAATATTTTCCTAGAGAAATATTATTTAACTACTTCTAACTTCCTTCCTTTCTCTAAGTGAGACTAGCCTAGAGAATATACACTCTGATGCTTTTTAAAAAAAAAAAAAGGAAAAACGCAGGTGGTAGTGACGTTTTTCAAAATCGCTACTACCACCTACGCAGATACACATCTTGCTAAATATGTTTTCTACATATATACTTTTTAATTTTTTTTTTGTAATACGGTTACTTTTTGAAAAAATTGACAAAAATCCACGAATTGCGTGTCAGGTTAGAAACGTCTAATGCTCTTGCGATCATCCATCCCATCACCGTGCGGTGATATCTCAAATTTTCCCACCGTGCCAATGCCTCTCCCTCCCTTCATCTTACAGTCTTCTATCTTTATTTATAGAGAAACACAAACAGTCTCTTCTCTGCCTCTCTCCTTAGCATGGGCGCATCACCTTCAGGAACATGCTAAGTTACGAACTCGAGAGACAATACTTAATTAAGGACAAAGAAAGATGAACTCTTTCCGCATGTTTCTTATACTCTTTGCTATTCTAGCCCTTGTCGATCCATCATCATCATCTTCACCATGTAACAGCACGGACCGAGAAATGGTGTCCAGGGCTTTCAACTCCGTCGCCGGTTTCAACCTTTCATGGATATCAATTCCCACAAACTGCTCCGTCGTAACCTCTATCTCTCTCCCTTCCAGAAATCTCACCGGAAGCATCTCCTGGAAGTTTCTAAAGGACCTATCTCACCTCCACACCATAGATCTCTCCGGCAACACACTTCAGGGCTCTGTTCCCACCTGGCTCTGGTCCAACCCTTCACTCACAGAGGTTAACTTATCCAAGAACAAGCTCGGTGGCTATATTGGAACCTCCAGGATCCACGCCTCATGGATCAAGGTCCTCAATCTGTCCCAAAATCGGTTCAGTTCTAATTCACTCAATCTCTCAGGTTTCCTCAACCTAACATTTCTCGATCTCTCCAGCAATAACTTGAGATGGCTCCCGTTTGGGCTGTCAAATCTGACAAAGCTACAGCACCTCAACGTAGCAAGATGCAACATTTCGGGGAGTTTAAACACGATTTCTGGTCTACACTCGCTCAAGTACCTAGACGTTTCAAAGAATTCATTCACGGGGAGGTTCCCGAATGATTTTCCTTCCCTCACCAGCCTCAGTTTCTTGAATATCTCATTCAACAATTTCTCCGGTGAGGTTCGACCGGAAAAATACAAAAAGTTTGGGAAGAATGCGTTTCTTAAAGCAGGGACAATCGACTTCAATGTCTCAAAGTCGGCATCACCACCGGTCCATTCCATTCTCCCACAAATCGTGACTCCGGCGTCTCAAAAGAACTCTACGACGAAACGGAATTCGCCGATCAAGAGCGGTCCAAAACGACCAAGTGGAAAGAAAATTTCCAAAGCTCTTGTGTTGGGGATATCTTGCGCTGTTACGGTGGCGGGTCTGATGGCAATGATCGGTATATCAGTATGTTTCTTCCGCAAGTGGAGATTATCTGCGAAGAGGAACAGATGGGCGATCTCGAAGCCAGGGCAGGTGCAGTTCAAGTTGGATAAGTCGGGGCCTTTCTCGTTCGAAACTGAGTCTGGAATATCGTGGGTGGCGGACATCAGGGAACCGACGGAGTCTCCGGTGGTGATGTTTGAGAAGCCATTGCTCAGCCTGACGTTCAAGGACCTCATCGCCGCCACGACTTACTTTGGGAAGGAGTCGCTTCTTGCGGAGGGGCGATGTGGGCCAGTCTACAGGGCGGTGCTACCTGGGGAGCTACACGTGGCCATCAAGGTCATAGAGAGTGCCAGAGCCGCCGTGCATGGTGATGCAGTCACCACGTTCGAGGAGCTTTCAAGGCTCAAGCACCCAAACCTCTTGCCTCTCTCTGGTTACTGCATTGCAGGTAAACTCCCTTATCCATAGCGCTTATTTTTCTTAGCAAACAGGTTCCTTAAGTTTGATTATTTTTATGGCATATTCGCATTTTGTTCGTCAAAATTCATAATTACAATTAAACATTAGGGATAAGTTACCGAGGAACCAAAATTAACCTAAACCTTGAGTTCAATGAGCACGCTGAACAGAAAATAATATATAGTTCGAATATATATAATATTAACAAGAAAGCATATTTTTAAAACTATTATGATATATTATTTATTTCTACTAATGTAGTATGAAATACAAAATTTACAAGATTCATTATTATGATTGACAAACCTTGTATTATTATTAATATAGTCGTATAAAAGATTGTCCTTTTGTTTGTCATAATTAATCAAGTAATTAACTGGACCATATATCATAAAAAGTTTAAAAGATCATTTTTTTTTAATTTTAATAAGAAACGTATTTGTACCTTCATATAGCACAAAAGACCAACATGAACAGTTCACCAGTCCGACTAAAAATTAAATTTAATCAATAGATTTGAAAGAGTGCTGTGGCTAGCTAACCCCAAATCAACTAAATTATCGTTTTTTAAATTATTATTTATGACTATTTATCGTTTTATATATTTTTAAACTAAATTTTAACTTGGTAAAAAAAAAAACTAAATTTCAATTTAATATTTATATTTTTTTATAAAATCATTTTTTAATATAAGAAATATTTGTTACATATTTTTTTGAATCTGTATTAAAATTATATATCTTTATTTAATTTTTCATTTTTTTGTTTTGTTTTGTTTTGAACAATTTTTTATATAATGTTTTTATTTATATGTCATCTTTTTCCATTTGTTAGGTTGTATTCGATATAATTAATGAAAATATTCTATTACCAACAAAACTAAATATATTATCGTAGAGGAGGAACTATATTTACGAGTTTGATCCTCTTAAATATTTTTACAGAATATCACATCTAATTTAATATTTAAGAATCAAGATGCCATTCTTGTTCTCAATGGAGTACCTGTTCGCTAGGTTAATTTGATCTTCATTTCCTCTGTTTTAACCTCCACACTACATATGTTGATCAAGTCCACGTGTCTAACAAAACCATCCCTAAAGATATTTAAAAAAAAAACAATTTGTTCTTTAATATTCAAGTTATTTGTCAAACAAAGGAAAAGTTTGTAATTTTTAGGACAAATTAATTAATTGTTGACATTGTAGGTTATCATATCATGTTTTTAAGAAAACAAAGCAGACTGCCTTTGACTAATTAGATGAGTGCTTTGACTAATTAGATGAGTGCAGTGGTGTACCCATTGAACTTGCAACGGTTCCACCCACACTTGATCTTCGCTTAGTAATATACTTTAACAAAATAATGAATAATATCACATAATTCTATTCATTTCATTGATGGTAGGACAAGAAGTTCAATTCGGATCCAACAGAAATGATCCAAATTTACAGTTGTAGATCGACAGTTGTGGGAACACATTCACACGCGTAATTAAAGTTAACTAGGAATTATACCAACCAAAACAAATGGGTTAGCTATCTGGCTAGTAGAAGTAGAACAGTTGCACCAACCAAATATGCTTTTTCAATTTAAAAATGAATATTATGAATCGGTTCATGCAACTAAAAGTGGGTTATTTATTATTATTATTATTTTTACAAAACTAAGCTCTAGTTTTCTTGACTATTTTTATTATGTATATTTAATGTTTTATTTATATCTATATGATTAAAAAATGAATAGAATTCTAACAATTATTGCTAATAGACTATATGTGATAGTGTATTTACCCACACGGAATACCATTGATCACATGTGCCAAACTTACACTATTAACCTCAAAAAGTAGATATGTAACAATAAAGTGAAGAGGTACTTATTGAAATCCTACTTCTCCTTTGAAAACACAAATGTATATATATGTATCTTCTTGAAAAGATTCAAACTTTGTTTGGGTTGTGTCACCTCAGTCTCCGTTTGCCTTGTCCTGTAAATGCAAGGGAAAGATGATGTCCATCCTCCTGAGGGAGAGACCCGGTTGAATTTAATACCATGTCAGATTGTAAACACACATATTGACCTACCTTATTGAATGGTGTCACGTGACATAAAAGACATGGAAGTTACAGATGTTTTCTTTCATTGCAACAGTACAATTGTTGTCTTCTATATGCCACACTCTGCGTAGGTTGTTTGTCTTAAGTTCAAACTTATACGACGTATGAGTTCATGTCTGTCGTTTATTACACCTCTTTCCTATAGATTTTAATGCTCGAATCTGTGCCAATTTTCATTTCATTCCTATTACTATAGGAAAGGAGAAACTGGTACTGTCGGAGTACATGTCCAATGGAAATCTAACCCAGTGGCTGCATGAACTCCCAACTGGTGAGCCCAATGTAGAGGACTGGAGCGGTGATACTTGGGAACAACCGTGTCCTGTAATGTCCACTTCACCACCTGACAACACCAGTTGGCTCAACCGACACCACATTGCAGTTGGAGTGGCCCGAGGCCTTGCTTACCTCCACCATGCAGGCATATGCCATGGCCACCTTGTCCCCTCCAACATCCTCCTCTCCGATGACTTGGAGCCAAGGATCTCTGACTTTGGTATCCAAAACATTGGGAATGAGGGAAGTTGTTCCGTCGAAGAGGATATTTTTTGTTATGGTTTGTTGTTGATGGAACTCCTCACAGGGGAACCAGTCAGTCCAGAGATGTTGGGAAGAGTAAGGAGAATAGTGAAGGAAGGACGTGCTGAGGAGGTATTGGAGATGAGTTTCAGATCAAAAATGGGTTGTGACTCCACCATGAAAGAGATGGTAGAGAGTCTACGAGTGGGCTACCTATGTACCGCAGAGTCACCGGGGAAGCGACCCACGATGCAGCAAGTGGTGGGACTCCTCAAGGACTTACATATATCTTAATGAAATCGACATCCATTCATATTACCATGGAAACAATGTGTTATCAGTTAATTACTTGAAGAATTCAAAACATTTGTAATACATAAATTCGTCGACGTTTTAGACTATTAGTAAAAATCTTAAACAGTGAAGTATTTGAGATTTATGCATATTGCAAGTCTCTAATGACCACTAAGTCAGATAAGTTCCTTGTCGTTAGTGGTGTTGTATTGAAAAGTGTAGTTATTTGTCCAAATTAGATTCAGGTCTTCTCCCCATTGCTAATAGTTCTTTGATTTTGAATCAATGCAATTATAGTAGATAATAGTACCTATAAGTTCAAGCCCTTTGTAACCCAAAAAGACAGTTCCAATTTTAGTCTAACAAATTAGCCCATAATATTAATAATAAAAACACAATTCGTATTCAATCTATTATTAATAATAATAATAATAACAGAAGATAAAAAAGTAAGTAGATAGAATACCCAAATACTATTTTGATATTGGTGTGATAATGTTAGGGAGAGAGGAAGATGCATGTTGTTTCTTTTTGAAGGATAATATCCCACTTATTGTTTGTCTGTTACGGAAAATGCTCCATCTTCCCTGATTTTTATGGTCTTTGATTGATTCATAGTTGTTGGGGTATTTTTTCTTTCTCTTTTGGTCTTTAGTATATGTTGCTTTTAGTCTCTCTTTATTCCTTCCATGCTGTCATTAATTCTTTATTAATTTCCATCCCGAAATTCATATATTTTCTACTCTTTCTTTTGCTAAAGAGAGTAGTGTGAAAAAAGTCAAAAACAACTCCCATACAAAATTCCAAGCTATTGCTAATGAAAGATTATTCCTTTGGTACCAATCCAGTGCGGACCATGACCAAAGGAGAAGGTATTCAAACGAACCATTCCATCATTTTTTTTGTTTTTTGCCCGAACCATTCCATCATTCATTCGTCCCCTTTTGGGTAGTCTGTACCATCTAATATTGCAAAACTTAAGGACATGTTGAAGTATTTGAAAATAGAAAGAAGAAAAACTTTATTTATTAGTATTAAACTTAGCTGGACTGTCAAATTAAAAATTGTGGAGCCTAACCAGTATTAGGTATATATATAGATATCAAATAATATTGATGTAGATTGGAGCCCATTGACAGGTTGACTAAGGAGTTCATTAGTGGGTTGATTGAAAAGCCGTTTTAGGACTTGGGCTTGGGACCCGCACCGCCTCGGCCAAGGGGCGCGACGCTTTGGAGATACAAACCCAAGTTGCCCTGAAGCTATTTAGTAGGCTTACGCCCAAAGGGCCGCCCCAGGCGCCTATCGCCTCAAGACCCGTGTCCAACGCTCTAGTAACCCCAGGGGACAAAAAAGTACGAGGATACATGGCATGTTAGACGATCAGTGAGTACCTCAACCGGTAATACAACGCTCCCTACGTCCTATTAACATGTGACAAGTCTCGCAAAAGGGGCTCTCACAAAAAGCACCTGGACATTCGTCTCATTAATGAGACCCTAATCCCAGTTCACTTGCCTGAGACAACCCAACCTGACCAAGATAAGGTCCTGACTTGACTAAGGTATGAGGTAAAGAGAGTATAAATACCACCTACCTCCCATTTACTTGTATTGATTAAAGCATTCAATACCATTTACCACTCACACCAACGAACAACCAACTGACTTGATAGTCGGATGAGAAGCAACTAGAACACCCAAGACTTTCCTTATGTGTAGGTCACCAGAGCAACAAGCGGATCACCTTAGATATTCCATACTCAGGACCATCCGCACATCGTGATCCAACATATGGCACTGTCTGTGGGAACCTTTCTCAAACAACAAGCCATGGCTCCCCCTAACATAGCAATGACAAACTAGCGCGAGGCTACCGAGGGTGATTCTCTCAATAACCTCCAACACTTGGAGCTCTCGGACTTCATGCCGCCTCATCAGGTGTAGCCCAATGGGCAAACCCTGTGCACATATGTCTCCCAGGGCACGGCTATCAGGCCCCAACCTACCATAACTATTGAATGAGTACCTAGGCCTAAGCCTGAAGCGCACTGACTGATGTACTCCCACATCGCGCCCTCTGAACAAGCGCTGCTTCGGGTGGAGAAAACCCTGGAGATTGTACTAAGGGTCGCCTTTATGGCGGCGCTAGATGAGCTCTTTGACCGAAGGGAGTGAAGAGCAGCTGCTCGAGCAGCCTATCCCACAAACACTTTCTGGGTTGAAGAGGCCACCTCAAGGACCCAGTACCAACAGGAGACTCCCCCGGCGTCACAACCATGCCTGCTCTCAGTAAGCGTTGCTACACTATGTACTAGGACGAGACTCACTCTTCCCCCTGACATGATGACCAGGGAGGATATCGAGGAGTTGGTCGCCCGAACGGTGAAGAAACAGAAGGACAGGACGTCGAATCCTTTCGCCACAGTGATATTGGCGGTCATAGTGCCACCTCATGTCCAAACCCCCATATCATCTATTATAAGAGGGAAGGTGATCCTGAAGAGAACAATAAGAGGCACACAGATTTTTTCCTAGGCAGAACCAATGACGACAACCATTTCACGTTCCTTTTTCCCGACACCTTAGGATGCGTCGCGTCCCATTGTTTGTTGGGATCCCTAAGGCCTTGGTTAGGTCATGGGTACACCTCATATACAAGCTCATCGTCGAATTCTTTGGAGGGCAAAAACTCCTCAAGAGTATGGGCATGCTGGACCACATCAAGCAGAGGAATGATGAGAGTCTTGGTGACTTCTACACCCGATTCAACAAGCAATTGATATGAATCAACCAAGTCATCAAGGGTGGTGAGACCATATGTGCCTTCGTGAAGGCGTTGGGTCCTAAAGACTCTGCCTTATATGACAACCTGAGCTTCATTTCGGTTAACACCGTGGAAGAGATGGCGGAGAGGGTGAAGTCGTGCACTGACTTGGAAATCACCAAGGAAGGAAGAAAGAGGCACAAAGAGATAAAGAAGGAAGTCCATGAGAGAAAGAGGTCAGAGCAACGCCGCTTAAGACAGGGTACAAGCACAAGCGTCACCCCGTATTACAATACTCAAGACGATAAGTATATGAGACATTTACCCCCTAAAAATAGGAAATTTCTATAGTATTAGCAGAGATGAAAATGACCCTAGCACCGCAGAAGAATGGTGCGCCCATGGGTTTTGACCTTGATCAGTATTGTTGGTACCATCGCTGCAAGGGTCACATTACTGATGACTGCAAGATCCTAAAAAGGGACATTGTGATCTTGATCCAGAAGGGGTTCTTGAAGAACTTTGTGGTGCGAAGAGAGTGAAGCATAAGCCCCTGCCACAGAGATAGAAACGTGTTGCCCGGACAGAGACAAAAACAGTGAGGGCGCAGAGAGGAACTCTGAATATCATTAGCGGAGGTTTCGTCTCGGGAGGAGAAACTAGCGGCGCCCAAGAGGTTTACGCCTCTCAAATCTCTAGGATCGCCGTGGCTGGAAAATGACTTAGGGTGGAAGACGAGGTAGTTATCACCTTCTCAGAGGCGGATATGGAGCATGTCCCCTCCACGCACGAGAACATCTTGGTGTTCACAACGGAAATCGACGGGTATGACGTAAAACGAATGTTGATAGGATCCGACATCTCCACAAATGTCCTTTTCCTTGACGCCTTGAAGAATATGGGGAAGATCAAGAAGGACTTGAAGAAGGTAAACTTTCATCTGATGGGGTTTGCCTCAACCTCTACTTACCCGATAGGGGCCATCACCCTGCCGGTGTTATTATTCGAGAGACGGAAGGCGCTGACTATCAACGTCACTTTCATTCTTGTTCAACGCCCCTGCGTCTTACAATTCCATCTTGGGGCGTTCTACTTTGAAGGCCTGTAGTATTGTTCATTCGACGTACCGCCAATTGGTGAAGTTACCAACTCCCCATGGGATAAGGGTGGTGAGGGGCGACCAACCTGTAACATACAACTGTTACGTACACTTCGTAAGCCACCACGTGCTAACAAAGGGGAATAAGGCCCTGTCCATCTTAGAGGAAGACTTCAGGGAGGAAAGGAGTCACCCTACATCGGTGGAAGTTCTGAAGAAGGTCGAACTCGAGGGACATGAAAAGGTTGTGCATATAGAAACGTCGCTCTTAGAGGAGCAGGTTGAGGCCTTAGCACTACTCTTGTTAGAATTCAAGGAGTTATTCGCCTGGAAGCCCAGTGACATGCCATCTAATGTATTCAATAATAATAAAACATAAGAATTTAAACTGGAAACTAAACCGAACAACAATCATCAAAAGTGAAGGTAGATTGTTCCACTTCATGTTCTCAACATCAATCTGTAGCAAATCGCACAATCACACAGAAATACGAACATATTATGCAACAATTTCATTGATTCGTACCGCACAGCAACATCAAAGCCCTAATCTTCAAGTGAATAGAACATTAACGCAGATAATAGGGTAGACAAACACAAACCGAAGTCGTAAAACACAGTAGAATGCGAAAATCCAAAGAAGTTGCAGTCCAATCGAAGCAAAATCAGAAACTTACTTCCAGATATCGTTCCGAAACGCAATGTCGCTGAGGAGGGAGAGTTCCGTTCTGAAAATTGACACACTCTGGGCGGAATGAGGGTATAATCGTACTTTCAATTCCCTTCAAATCGTTTAAATTGGGTCATGTGCTTTGCACGTGACATTTAGACGGTAAGATTTGACGGAAACTTCACGGAGTAACCTTTCAGTCACATGTTCAAACTTAAGTAACGTTTCAGCTACACCAAAACAGATGAGTAACCTTTTAATCACATGGGTCAAACATAAGTAACGGTTGAGGTAATTAACCCTTTTTAATATACAGGTGTGTCAGAAACACTGTCCCCAAATTTTCATTTGAGGATGATCTATCATTTATAAGTTATAACTACAAATATTCTTCTATTTTTTCTTGGTTTTATGAGCCTTGATTAAGCCGTTGGTGCTATTTACTATGAGACTCACTAATGCTTGCTCGTTTCTAGATCCGTGAGGAGTGGAATGGATCCATAACTCACTCAATTCCACAACCTACAATCCACTTTGTATGAACTGTTGAGTGATTCAGTGGCTTATATCGGTGGTGAAGAAATGAGTCTTGCAAATTGTACACTAATAAATCATCCTCAACACTTGAAAGCTCTGACTATACTTCCCTCAATAGCCTTATTGAACTGCTTACTTACATAGTAAACAAGTGTTTGGAAGGCATCAACTTCCTTTATGAGCATAAAACCTATAACGATTAACTAATGGTTAAGTAAAGATACGAGAGATCTCCTTGTGTGGCCTCCATGGGTTGGGATAGGTTGGACGTGATACGTTAGATAATGTAAAGAGTCTTCATGTTTCGGGGTCCATTTAATTTTGTTTTTACCCTAACCCCAATCATGAAAGAAAATTAGTTATCGTCAGAATTTACTATGAAGCAACCTAGGGAGGCGAGGAGGCCAATCCAACATTAGATCTCCATGTGGGGGGGCAATGACTTCATCCATTTTATCCTTATATAGCTAGTCGTACCATCCCCCACACCTACTCACCCAAAGAAAAAAAAGTCCTCAATTGGATTACAAAAGTGCACTTCGTGGGTAAGACATACAATGTAGGCCTTCAGGCACACAAAAAATTCCAATAAGTCCTGGGTGTGGGCTTAACCTTTTTAGATTTCACTAATTTTTCCTCCACCTCAAATATCTTTTCAGTTTGGTTCTCAAATTTCTTGTTGACCATCCTTTGGTAGGTTGCTTTGATAGAATGTAATCCCTAAATAATGGTGTACATATTTGTCGATGTAAAACAAAGTGTGCGCTTTGTTGGGGTGCATCTAGATTTGATTGCTGTCTAATTAGGTTTCCGTGAAACTCAATTGGGGCATTGACCAATTGATCGATCTTCGGTAGAGAGTTCGTTGAACAAAGCTTAGTTGAGGTCAAAGTAGCCAATGCACATTATCTATTTTTCGTTCGTATTTCATTGTGAACACTTAATAGACACCAAAAATTTGGAACGTTTTTTTTACTTCATAAATTTGGCATTTATAAGCTATCATACTTATTGCCTAATCGCTAGTCCCTTCTTATCGCCCAACAACGTCACCTATGAATAATTGGTATGATTATCATAACTAACTTCAGATGGTGGGAAATGATATACTAAGTAATTCAAGGCATGTCATTGATACTATAAGTGAAGAGGTCCTTGTAATTTCATGGGAGCATTGTTGCACTGCTCTTTCAGCAACACCACTATGATGTTCACTATCTTCAAGGGGTCGTTAACTTCCATAAGTTCTTATACTTGAAACAATCAGTACTTGTTTTCCATTTTATTCTACATATATATATATATACATAACATATACATAATATAGGTATATTATACATATACATATATATAGTATCACATATACATAATATATACATATTATACATATATAGGGTTAATTGTCAATTCCCCCCCTAAAGTTTGGACTGAATTTAAAAATCCTCCTTAATGTTTAAAATTTTAAATTTTAGTCCTAATGGTTGGAAAAAATGAAAATTTGCCCCATTACGTCATTTTTCCGTTTATTTCAAACAGTTAAGCAAACATGTGCAGGTCACGTGTGTTAAAATGACAAAATTGCCCCCATGACCATTCAACAATTGCAGTTCAACATGTTCCTCATCGCCACAAAGATGTCTAGTTCAACATGTTCCTCATTTGTCCAGTTCCAGCTGACCCAATTGACATGGCCACAATCAGCCTCCGTAAAGGCAACGCTAAATCCATTTGAATGTATGCAGCTTGTGTGAAAGGTCATCCATATTGGGATCTTGAGACCCTCTAACCCCAAGAAATCATCGTGGTCTTGAAGATTATCATCATCCATGTTCAACCACGAGGCGAGATCTTGACCTTGACAGTCGTCAACACAACCAAGCACGTCCATTCCAGGCAACTGTAAATTCGAAAAATCAAGAACTTCTTGTGTGTCATCATCTATCAATGGGTTGTGAACTTCAACTTTTTCATTTGACTTTGAACCAGAAGCAAGGGATTGTTTGGATTGATCTAATGTAGTGCTGAGAAGACCGTTGATCGAGACAGATAAATGGGTTGCCTTCTGTTTCTATTTGGCTTTCGGATTTCTCTCTACTTTGTCGGATGATCTACCACTGTTTTGGAGTTTACGAATTTACCCTCTCTATCCCTTTCGCTTCTCTTCCCTTTCATGCGTCTAACCAGAGCTGATGCCATTCCTGATGGTGAAGTGATGGAGTTGCCAATTGCATTGCCAACAACATCATCAAGAAACAACACTCTCTTCTTGACACAATTCAACCATGTTTCTTCCTTATCAGTGGTTTGGTCATGCAAATTATTCATATGAACATCAGAACGTACGCTGAACTGGTCTGTGTTTTGCCGTGGTCTCTTGGAACCTATGGAAAATGACATCTTGTGTGCAGCTAAATCCATTTGAATGTATGCAGCTTGTGTGTATTTATAGTGTCCGTAAAGCTCAAATCCAAGAAGAAGAAAGCATAACAAAGAACATGGTTCCCTGATCCAATAGGATCATTCCTTATTGACAAAAGGCTTCATCAATTGATGTTCCCCTTAATGCAGGAGAATAACCATCTGCAGGAGAAGAACCATTTCGCGAAACCCATCTCTCTCTCTCTCAGATTGAACTAAGAGAGGTCGGCTTCCATGGAGGAGGTGTAATCTGGACATGAAGGAAGGAATCCATGAATTTTCGACATAGATCAGTCGTATACACAATTTGATTGAGAAAAACGAGAGAATGACTGGTGTGGTGGATAGGACAATGTGTGGGAAAATTTGGCACGACCCAATCATGAGATTTCCTATGATTCTTGGACATGGCCATAACAACCATGCTGGTCGAATGTTTCCATGATTCTGCAGGTGTCGATTTGGTACATTTTGCAGGTTTCGTGGGTTTTCCAGGGTAAAGGGGTAAACTAAGTTTCAAATTACATTGAAGAGGAAGATGGCATTTTGGTGACTTATAAAAAGTAAAACAGCATGTGTCTGGCACATGATCTCCATTCTGCCATTAATAAACGGTGAGCTGACGGAAATGGGGGATTTTTGATCCGGTCCAAACATTAGGACTAAAATTTAAAATTTTAAACATTAAGGGGGATTTTTAAATTCAGTCCAAACTTTAGGGGGGAAATTGACAATTAACCCTACATATATATTATATTACATAGAAATATAATATATGTATATAAAACCTCAATTTCATTCACATTAGAAAATACAAATACAATATTGAATATGAGAGAAATATACCTAACTCATTCGGAATTTAAATACCGTACGATAAACTGAGACCGATAATTACCGATATTTGTTTTACTTACTCTCACTCTCTATTTTTTTTACTGTTTATCTCTATTTGTTTTACTCTTTATATTCCTTTCTTCTTTGAAGCTGAAGGCTTCAACCTCTTCAAGCTCTCCCCCCCTCACGAAGCTTTCTCCTTCGTTTTATAGAACATTAAATTCTTATTTTATTATTATTATTTTAATAAATAAAAAAACTTGAAGCGAAAGGAGGAACATGGCCATGTGGCCATGTTTCTTATTTTGGCCATATATATATATATATATAATTCTATCTCGATTTTCTCGTCTCGGTTACTTGCGTACGGTTTTTTGAGCCTGAGCCAAAATCAGGTGTTTACAGGGCCGTCACGATCGATACACAACATTTTCCCCCAAGCTTGAGTGAAAAGGCTTCAGTCGAGCTTGACCTGTTCAGAAGGGTTAAGATAGTGACGTGTGATTGGGTTTTTGATAATGCTTTGTTTAGGCTTTGTACCCTGTAATGCTCTGTATCCTTTGACGGACAGTTTTGGTTTCTAGAATTTTGGAATTCTGATTCTTTACCGTTTTCGCTAACGCTCTCGTTACCAAAGTTTATAAATGTTGATTATCTACTCTTTTGGCCAACATTACCATTTTTAGGGTTTTAGTAGAGGTCTACCTATGTACATTGGTGAACGCTTTTATTCGTAGGGTTTTAGGAATTTAATAAATACGTTGTTTGTGGACGGGAGAGTCGAAGGGTCGTCTGTGCATGCGCGTCTCTTTGACTACACTACTAGGACGAATAGGTTGACACCTTTTCGTATTATTCCCCTCTTTGTCTCCCCGATGCAACTCTTCGGATACTGACATTGCTTCGAATTCAGTCTAAAAAGGGGTAATTGTTGCCTAGGTTTTCTGCAGGCAACCATTTGGCTTTTCCATTTTTGGCTATAAAAAGCTTTTGTTTGGCACTTTGCACTTGACGCGTTCTGAGCCTTTTACTCCCCAGAATCTTCAAGTGTTCTTCTGCTTCCTCGACGTTCCAGTTCTCCGTTTAATTACCTCTTCAACCTTTTTCACCCAAGTTTCCACCTTTAATCACAATGGCACGTATAATAGGAATCAGGCCTCCGACAAGGCTTCCTCGACTAAACATTCCCCGGTCAATTCTTCGTCTGTGAAAAAGAAGGCTACAGCTCCTAGGGCTTCAAGCGCCCCACTCACTATCAGGGATTCTCCTAGGGATTCCCAAACTCCAATTTTAGGCCAGAGGGTGTCTGCGGCATAAGGCTCCTGCTCCAGCCTTTTCACTGACATGTAGTTTGTTTGTTTTTCTTTTTGAGCGGTATAGCTTTTTTCTTCAACCTTTTTAGTCTTGCGCTTGCCTTTTGCATGGTGCTTAGATATTAAGGTCAATGAATTGAGGCCAACTCAGTTTAATGTCGTAGTTGCCCTGGTGGGTTTGAGAGAAGTTGATGCACCTAGGTATCCGGTCCTAAGGGTGCATTATCCTAGGGAAGGAGAAACATATGTCTACGCAGCCCAAATCGATGTTAGGTTGATGTTCCCTTTGTGTGAAGACTTCAAGGAGCTCTGCTGCTACTACGGGATAACCCCTATGCAACTAGTACCCAACGCCCTCAGGATGTGGGTTCGTTTTAAATTCATTTGCATGCGTTAAGGATGGATGCATTCACTTTCCTTGTTCCAGTGTTTTTCTGGTTTACTTTGTCTAGCTTGAGATTCTCTTTTGGATGGACTGTTACTTTGAATAGTTCGTCCACTGCTTTTTGCCTAAATTGAGTAACCTGTTACCCTTCTGTGGGTTCATTTGCCTGTTTTTTAGGTATTTTTTTACTCAAAGAGACTGTTACTTTGATAGTTCGTTCGCCTAGTTTGGGGGGAACTGATACCTTGTGGATTCGTTCGCCCCTAATTTTAGGTATTTTTGGGGAGAGGAACGAACTTTTGAACGTTCCTTCGCAATCATGTCTTTGCCTAACTGAAGAGACTATTACGTTATTGGTTCGTCTGCCTCTTTACTTTAGATCTTATTGTTTTTAGAGGGATTGTTACCTTGTTGGTTTGTCCGCTCTTGAGGCTTCGTTCATTGCCGTTCGAGTGGTTATAGTTTTTGACGAACGAATATTTTAATTTATTGACATACTTTGATTACAAGATGTGCATAAAAACGTTGTAAATGTTGAGAATTAAAAGGACGAACAAACTGTGCACCCTCCATATTTTCCAAGTAATATGCCCCTGGTGCGACAATTTCTACTACCTTGTAAGGCTCTTCCCACTTGGTTAAGAGTTTGTTATGCTGGTCCAGATTTGTGAATTCATTCCTTCTCATAACCATCTCCCCGATGAAAAATTGGTTAGTGCTGATTTTTTTATTAAAGTACCGAGTGGGCGGCAACCTCATTCTTGCTTGTGTTTCATCTGATTGCCTTCGCTTTTATTTGAATAGATCGAGGTCTGCAAGTCGCTCGAGGTCATTAGCGTCGACATCGAAGTGTAAGATCCTGTGGGTAGGAACAACTATTTTGGTGGGTGTCACTGCTTCAGATTAGTACACTAAACTAAAAGGTGTTTCTCCCGTTGTTATTTTGGGTGTTTTTCTAATGGCCCAAAACAAGTTGTCCAAATCATCTACCCAGTTTCCCTTTAAGGCTTGAACTCTTTTTTTGATACCTATTAGGACTACTTTGTTTGTTGTTTTAGCATGTCCGTTAGTTTGTGGATGATGCACTGAGCTGAATATGTGATCAATGTTGTATTCTTCATAGAGTCATTTGAGCTCTTTTCCCACGAATTGTGGCCCATTGTCACTAATGAGTATTTTGGGGACACAAAACTGCGAGATTATATTGACTTTCAAGAAATTTATCAATTGAAATTCGGTTGTAGAGACCAATGCGTTCGCCTCTATCCACTTGGACAAATAGAAAATCGCCACGATGATGTGGGTTCTTTGCCTAGTACTTATGGGAAAGAGCCTGAGAATATCAACTCCACATTGGACAAAGGGTCAGGCTCCCACCATGAGGGAGAGTAATGTGGGTGCGAACTCTTGACATGTTCACACTTCTTCGTTAAGTCGGTAGCCTAATCTGAAGATTTTTCGCGTCAATGAGTGTGCACCTTCATGGCATGCGACAACCCCTTCGTTAGCTTCACGCATGATCCTTCTTGTCTCTGAAAAAGAGATGCATCTTAGATAGGGGATTGAGAATCCTCGCCTGTATAGTTCCACGTCTATAATGAGGTAGTTGGGGGTCATGCGACTTATTTTGGTAGCCTCGCCTTCGTCTTAGGGAAGGGTCCCTTTTTTTCAAATGGTTCTGGAGTGGAGTCATCCAGTTGTCATGCGCATGAATGTTGAAGGCTTCTCCTCAATTTTCAAGTACCAAGCAAAATGCATGTTCCAGGAAGTGTACTTCATGTATTCTTGTTCTTCCAAACGTGAGTTTACTTAGAGAGTCCGCTAGCTGGTTGTCATAGCGAGGGATTGACTCGATCGCGAAAGTTGGTATTTTGACGATCAGTTCTTTTGCAATACTGATGTACTTCTCCATTTTGACGATCAGTTCTTTTGTCATTGATGTGGTTGACGATTAATCCAGAATCACTTTTTACCATTAATGAGGTTATACCCATTCTTTTGGTGAGTCGCAATCCAATTATGAGTGCTTCGTATTCTGCTTCATTGTTGGTCATGTTGAATGTGAGGGCGATCACATATTTGAGAGGTTCGCCATGAGGAGAAATGAGGACTAATCCTGCCCCCGAGCCTTCTTTTGAAGAGGATCCATCAGTATAGAGTTCCTAACTTTTCTCTTCTACCTTCAGCTGCTCTTGTTCGTTTCGAAGTTACCGTTTCCGATACTTTCCACTATGAAGTCTCCAAAAGCCTGACCATTAATAGCCATCTTTGGGCACACTTTATTCTGAATTCGCTTAGCACAATTGCCCACTTGACCATCTTGCCTGAAGAATCTAGCTTCATGAGGAAATGCTTGAGGGGCTTGTTAGTAAGGACTGTGATTGAATGGGTGTGGAAGTACGGTCGCAATTTATGTGCGGCAATAACCAAGGCATAAAGATACTTTTCAATCTCGATGTATTTCATTTCAATTGTGTTGATAGATTTTTTTAAAAAATAGACTAAACTTTATTTACCCTTCTATTCTCTGACTAACATTGCACTGGTTGCAACCTCACTAACACTTACATAACGAAAGAGTGGTTCATCAGGAATGGGTTTGGCTAGAGTTGGGAGCGTCTACAAATGATACTTGAGTGATTGCAAAGATGTTTCGAACTCCGGCATCCACTCGAACTTGTGGTTGGCCCTAAGAGTTTGGAAGAATGGAAGTGACATGTCACTCGCCTTGGGTAGGAAGCGGTTCAATGCGGCAAGGTGACAATTCAGACCTTGTGTCAAGTTGGGGACTTCATTTCTTCGACGACCTTGACATTTCCAGGGTTTGCGTCAATTCCTCTTTCGCTGACCATGAAACCCAAGATTTTGTCTGACTTCACTCCAAATGCGCATTTTGTCGGGTTTAAGCGAACATTGTGTCTTTGCATGCATTCGAAAGCTTCTCGAAGGTCCGTTGTGTGAGGGTTGCCCTTAAAAGACTTCACGAGCATATCGTCCAAATAAGCTTACAAGTTTCGCCCTAACATCTCTTTGAACAGTTGGTTAACCATGTGCTGATAAGTTTCCCCTGCATTGATTAATCCGAAAGGTATTACTTTATAGAAAAGTATATCACCATTTGCATAGAATGATGTGTGGGCTTCATCATCAGGGTGCATTCAGATCTAATTGTAGCCTGAATATACGTCCAGAAAGCTTAACATTTCATGACCAGAGGTTGCGTCCACAAGCTGTTCAATTCGCGGCAGGGGGTAAGAGTCTTTAGGGCACGCCTTGTTCAAGTCTTAGAAATCCACACACATACATCATTTTCAGGTCGAATTTTTCACCAGTACTAGATTGGCTACCAAACTCTGAAATTTTACCTCCCTTACAAATTTGGCATCGAGCAGTCTTCCAACTTTCTGTCTGATCGTCAAACGCTTGTTTGATTCGAATGACCTTCTCTTCTAAGTGACTGGTTTAACGGAAGAGTATATCCGCATCTCATGAGATATAATGTCTGTTTTGATGCATGACATGTGACTAGGCTTCGAAGATAACATTTCTTTGAACTCTTTGAAGAGGGAGGCCAAGGCATCCCTTTGCTCTGCGGTTAAGGTGACTCCGACGCGCACCTTCTTGCATGGACCATCAGCCTCAACTTCAGTCAGATCTTCCACTGGTGCATGTTGAGCTTTGTCCTCACCTCGGTCAGCCTCTGTCTCAATGACGAGAGAATCCCTCTTATTTTTCCTGTGAAGGCAGTTCACACAACATTGACGTGAGGATGGTTGATCGCCTAAGACTTCTCCAATCTCATTTGGACTTCATTTTCCGGTGGACTATGAAGGCTACAATATTGTTAGGATAGATTGTGGTCCTCCCCAGAATTGCATTGTACGAGGCGGGTACGTCGACCACTATGAAAGCGACTTACACCTACATGCTCTTCCATCCTCCGCCCAGGATCATCAGCAGGGTAATATCTCACATCGGGTATTTTTTTCTTCCAGCAAAGCGATGAGTGGGAAGTCGACTCGCTTAAGGTCCCTTTTGGATTTACCCAGTTTTACAAAGGTGTCCAAGAACATAATGTTTGTCGAGCTTCCTATGTCGATCACAATTCTCTTCATGTCACATTCTTCGATGTCAGCCGTGATAAGTAACGCTTCATTATGAGTAGTTGTGACGTGTGCCAGGTCATTTTCAGTAAACAATATAACAATACACTCTTTGGGACATGTCTATTTCCCTAGTAGCGCAACTGTGTAGATCTGCGTGGCATATACATCCCTTGTATGGCTCCCTTCACCTCCGACTCTGAATCCTCAGTGATCAGGTTAATAACCCTCTTCCCTTGTGAAGGACCAAATTGTTCTTGAGGTACGGGTGAGCGAGCTCTTCTTGGGGGCGTTCGACTTTGCTATTTCCCTGCCACGAATTCCTTCAACATGCCTTTCTGGATCAGTTTCTCAATGTCGCGCTTGAGTATCCTGCCATCATCGGTCTTGTGGTCTTTTGCTTGAGGATAGCGACAGTAGCTTCCAGCATCCTTGCTCATAGGTTGTCCATTATTTCGAGGCATCGGTGGTCGGTCCAAGGACCTTCTTTCCATCTCTACTAATATCGTCGAGATCTGCTTGTTGACCGACGTAAAGTACTCTGGGGCCTCTCTATGATTTGACATGAGGGCTTCAGTTCGAGGCTTTTCACGCTCTCCCATGTTCTTCTTGTCCTTCTTTCCATCGTGCCAAGGCTCTGGAATAGCCTTGGCAGTGTTGATTCAAGGAATTCAACTTCAGCATTTTCCCTTTCCAGGTCTATAAAACCTTTGGCTCTGACTGCCAGCTCTTCTAGTGTCTCTATCTTCTGCACATGGTAGTTGTTTCACACTTTTCGAGTGGCTTTGTTTGCCAAATCCAATACTTGATAATAAAAAAAAGGTTGAACGATCTCTCCATCAGTGACCCGACGATCAATCTCCATCACATTTTTTGTGGAAACGCTCGTAGAAGTCAACTAGGGTTTCTCCTGGTTGTTGCTTGACAGTGTCTAAGGCGACCATGATCTTAATCAATTGGTGTTCGTCTATATAGCACTCTATTAACTTGCTTTTCAGTTCTAACCATGACCCTATTGATCATGCAGGGAGGCCAAAGAACCACGAAGAGGTCGAACCCGAAAGGGTCAACGGGAATAATAGGGCTAGGTGATTATCATCGTTTGACTTACCTAGGAGAAAGGTCTCATGTCTGTTGACATGGATAATGGGATCTCCTCCACCACTATATTCAGGGATGGGCCTGGAGACCACATTTTTGGGATCTGCATGGATATAAGGGTGACTCTGAACGGATGGGAGGATTGTTCTCTAAAGAGGGCTATGGCGGCTTCACGTTGGTCCTTCAGCTTCTTATTTATCAACTCCTTAACTAGGCCCATAGTGAATAAGGGTTGTTGTTCTCCGACCGGTGAAACACTCGGTGGGTTGACAAAAAGAGTAGTTGCTACTGCGGGCGCTACGGGAGAGGCCAGAGGCACGATTGGATTACTCGAAGTGATCTCTTGGTATTCTTGTGGATTAACAGTGTGGGGATTGTCGATTTCTACTTTTGGCGGTCCATGAGGGTCAGAATCTTCATGAAGGACATAGGCCTGCCTTCAGGCTTGCGCTATGATGGCCTCCAAGAGTGACATCATCTCCATGGTGACTGAGATGGTCTCTCTCACTACCTGTACCAAGGGAACGACAGACTGGACCAGAATGTTTACGGAAGGAAGGACCGGAACTGGCCTTGTGCTTCCGACGTGTTATTCCATTGGTCTTGGTGGAACAACATTGGGAGCCGTCGAGCGGGCAGTTTCTTGCAAGAGGAGCGGCGAGGCGACAGATTTAGAACTGCCCTGGACTGTTCATTCACCACTTTCTTGCTACGCTTGCGAGTAGAAAAGATATGGATGACTGCTCGTATCTCACAGACGACACCAATGTTAAAGACTACAAACTAGAGAGAATAAATGAAAAAGTGACGTTACTTGTGAATGAATAAAACAATTCAGATATTCATTTCAAGGTAGTTGAAAGTAGTTACAACGACATCTATTTATAGGATACAACTATTCTATATTTACATATTAGTCCTCATCATCTATTACTAATGAATCCTAAATTCATATGTAATTATACATATGTCCTAACATTCCCTATTCAAGATATGATTTCTTCACTTCTTCTTAAGATAACATCAACATCTGTTTTTCTTCAATCAGAAACCTGATAGAAACCTTGAGAGTATTTTATGTTTTAACTCGAAACCTCATACATCTGAGAAACTTTATAACCTGCTGCTTAATGAATGCTGACAGATAAGAATTGCTAATCATCCATACTTCTATTAACAACAATTTGATCACCCCAACAATTTGCACCCCAATATCAGGCGTAAAAGATTCTTGAAGAGGCAAGGCAAAAGTTGTCATTTAGACCATCCCCATTCAACTCAGCCAAAGAGAATATTCCAAGATTTTTTCTGCATGACACAAACATTTTATATGGTTTAGTTAGAATGTTAGCTACCTGTTCACTTGAAGAAACAAAGTTAACTAACACATGACCAACATTCACCTTTTCTCTCACAAAAAACAAATCGATTTCAGCATATGCTTAATTTTCGAACGTTGAAAAAGATTTTCTGACAAAGCTGCTACACTTGTGCTGTCAGTCCAAACAATTGGAACTGAAGTTAGATGAAGCCCCATTTCAGTGAGCAACGACTTGACCCAGATAATTTCACATACGGCATTTGCAATAGTACGAAACGCTGCTTCAACACTGGACCTACCCACAACTATCTGTTCCCTAGAGCTCCAAATAATTGGATTACCATTGAGTAACAGATAATGCCCTGATATAGACTTCCTATCTGAAATATCTTCACCCTAGTCTGCATCACCAAATGAAGTTAAATAAATATTTTTGACAGGAAACAGATTTTTCAGAAACATTAACCCATGATCAATGGTTCCTTTTAGATATCTAACTATATGTAGCACAACCTTCCAATGACCAGCACTCGGGTTTGCATATACTGACTTAGTTTGTTCACAGAAAAATTAATATCAGGTCTAGTAACACAGATATGCTGTAAAGCTCCTATTGTGCTTCAATATAAAGTCACATCATCAAAAGACTCAGAGAAGTTGATCATACTTGTTTTGTACAAACATGTACATTTCATTGGTGTTGGAAAATCAGAAGAATCAACAAGACTAAGCTTATCAATTAAGTCTTGCACATACTACTTTTGATTCAGAAGGAAGTCATCAGTTGCCAATACTTCCATACAAAGAAAGTAACTCAGTTGTCCAAATCCTTGAGTTTAACTCCTGATTAATTGACTGAATTACTTCTGAAATGGAAGATGCAGATGGGCATGTGACAACTATATCATCTATATAAACTAAACGAAAAAGAGAGGATGAATCAGTATTCTTAATAAGCAAACAACGATCAACTATAGAAGCCTGAAAATTCAGATGTGTGAGTAAGAAACATTAGAGTTTCTCAAACCAGACGCGGGGTGCCTATTTGAGACCATATAAAGCCTTTTTCAACTTACACACCAGAGGAACATCTAATGAGGACTACTGTTCAAAACCAGGAGGTTGAATCATAAACACCTCCTCAAACAAATCACCATGAAGAAATACATTATTTATGTCAATTTGTCTCAGATTTCAATTGTGTGATAGAGCAAGAGAAAGCACAATTCTCATTGTGGCAGATTTAACCACTGGACTGATTGTATCTTGAAAATCAAACCCATGTTTATGAGAGAAACCTTTGGCAACTAACCTGGACTTATATCGAGCAATGGATCCATCTGCATTTTTCTTGATTTTGAAAATCCATTTGCAATCAATAAGAATTCTACCGGATGGGAGCTCAACAATAAACCAAGTGTTATTGTCTTGTAGAGCAGAATACTCATCTTCAACAGTAGCATTCCAGTGATTACCGTGAAGAGCTTGATGTATGTTTTTAGGTTTAGAGGTAAGAAGAGAAACAGTAGATTCAATGGTGGAAAGAAGGGCCTGAAGAGAGGGCTTACAAAGAACTTGAGTTTTAGACCTGACTTGCATTGGATGAATGTTTCCTGTAGACACTGGAAGAGAATTGGTCATATCAGAAAGTGTAGATGATATACAAGGAGAAGGAGGAGGAGTACAAGGAACTAGACGAGATTCCTGAAGTCTATATGTAACTGTAGGAAGAGATGAAACCAGAGGAGATTGATGAGAAGAATGGACAAACTGAGATGTTGTCATAGGAGATTGGCCAGAACCAGTGGGAACATAACCTGAGGTAAAGGAGAAAGAGAAGTATGAGGATTAGATTAATTATTTGAAACAGGAATGCTGGAGTAGAGAAGGTCATGAGAGGAGGTAGAAGAATCTCTAACTTGATAAGGGGAGTCTTACTAGGGAAAGAAGCAGGATCTGACATGGAACCACAATCAGTGAAAGAGTGCTGAACAAACTGAGAATCACAGGGAATAAAGAAAGGTGTGAAGGTGTAATTTTGAACTGGAGCAGCTGAGGTGAAGAAACTACTTTTTATGTCAGCAAAGGGAAATGTATTTTCATGAAACGTGACATTTCTAGAAGTATACACATGACCAGATGCTGCAAGACACTTATAGCCTTGATATTTAGCACAATAGTCTAAGAACACACACGGTTCAGAACAACGAGCAAGTTTGGACTTGTTGAAAGGTCTCAAATGAGGAAAGCATAGACAACCAAATACACGCATAAATGAGTAGTCAGGAGGAGTACCAAACAATTTCTCATGAGGAGACAGCTTTCGTAAACTAGAAGAAGGCAGTCCGTTAATCAAAAATGTTAATGTGAAAAAGGAATATGACCAATAGTATAGAGGAACTGAGGCTGGAGCTAATAATGTCAGACCAAGCTCTACAACATGTAGATGTTTCCTTTCCACTAAACCATTTTGTTCAGAAGAATACGGGCAGGTAATGCGATGATTTATCCCAAATTGAGGAAGATATGTTGACAAAAATTGAAATTCACCACCTCCATCAGATTGAATTGCTTTTAAAGAATGGTCGAGTTGCTTTTCAGCAAGTTTGTGAAAGTCAAGAAAACACTAAGCAGCATCATTTTTCTTTTGAAGAAAGTAGATCCATGTATATCTACTATATGCATCAAAAATACTGAAGTAATATCTATGACCATTAGATGAACAAGCATCTGGTCCCCATAAGTCAATTTGCACAAGCTCTAGAGGATGTGTGTATACCGTAGAAGATAAGTGATATGGCTGCTTTTTACTCTTTCCAACAGCACATATTGTGCATTGAGTAGGTGTGTGCGTGACAGGATGATTGTGCAATCTTAAGAAGTTAACCAGAATCTTGTTGGAAGGATGTCCTAATCGCATATGCCAAGTATGAGAAGGATCTCGAGAGTTTAACGAGGAAACAAAACATTCAAACTCATTTTGATTAATAGATTCATGAGAAATAATCAAAGAATCATTGTTTGAATCAATATGAATTGACATAGGTTCACAGTGCGATACAGTAACAGACTGATAAAAAACAGACTTATCCGTAATACAATCAGCTGTATTCATAAAATCATAAGCACCACTAGATTTATTACTTCAACAATTCTGACTAACATAGCATAATATAGCAGAATGAGCAGCAATACAAGTAGTCCTATCATTATTACCAATAGACAGAGTGGACTCAACATGTCGCAACTTATTGAATTTGGATAAGTCCAGTTTATACAAACCAGAAGATTCATAGCCGCGAGGCAACACATTGTGAGTTTGATAGTCTCGTATCACATAGTGTGAAGCATGAAATTCAAAGTAAACACTGTTATCCTTGGCGAACTGTGACACATAGAGAAGATTCTTAGTCACACAGGGAGTATAGAACATATTATGAAGAAGAAAATGTCTAGAAATAGTAGGTATAACAGCAGAACCAATAGCTGAAATGTTAAAAGATGATCCATTTCCAACTACCACTTTATCTTGACCGGAGTAAGGAACACATGCAGGATAGGTTGAAGGATTTGCATTGGTTAGATGATTGGTAGCACCTGAGTCTGGAAACCATCTAGAGTCATGTTGAACTATGGGAGCAGTAGATGCAATATTTGCTTGCGGATTGCTGATAAAAGACTGAGTTTCTAGATTGTAACCATTTCCAGCATTGACCGAACCAACTATAGATGGGGTAAAAGGAGTTCCAGGTATTGATGTAGTGTACAATTGAGACATTGGTTGAGATTGATAAACCAGAGAATATGAAAGAGGATTTGATGAAGCAGGAGCAGTATAAAACTGAGAATAACTGTGAACTATAGAGTGATGCACAGAAGGATGAAGTGGTTGAGGCAGAGAATGTTGCATAGGTTGAGGAGCATGTTAAGACAAAGGTTTAGATATGTATGTAGGTTGATGAATAGGTTGAGGCAGGGGCTGAGATAGGTATGGGGCATACATCATGGAATTGGCTGCAGAAGAAGGTAGATGAGGTGCATTAGAGTTCTCTACAGGATCATCCCATTGTGATGAGCATAGATTCACACTTGCTTGACATGTATTATCTGTTACACCTGTAAAATTGACATTAAACCTATGATAGCACCTATGGAAAAGATGTACAAACTTTCCACACAATTCACATTGAGGTATGTTGCTCTCATAACCACGACCCTGTCCTCTACCTATTCCTGAAGTAAAATTTTGTTGAGGTTGAGACATATTGGAGTTTGTTAGAGAAGGAAGAAGAACATCATAAGTATTTTGGTTCGACGAAGCCGGAAGATTAGACAAGGATGAATCAGAAGAGTGAGAGGCATTGTTCTTCGGATTCGAGCTGTGATTCCCAACCACATTAACTGAAAAGGTGTTATCAAATAGAGGATCACTCTGTCTTGCCTCTGCATCTAGAAGAACTGAACTGACAGAGGTCATATCACATGGATTCCTGCTGGCATGTATGCCGAGATAACACTATCGAATTGTCCTTTAACTCCATTTAAAACTATGGAAAGTTGTTGCATTTCTTCAATCAGATGTCCACAACTTTCCAGACTATCACATGCCAATTGAATCAAAGTAAGGTAATCTCTCATGGATTGAGGCGAAAGTTTTCTAACCTTAAGCCTATCATAAAGATGCATGATTCTGGTAGTCGATGATGAGGAAAAATCTCGATGGAGTTTCTGCCAGATAAAAGACGCTGTCATGCATCCAATAAGTCCACGTCTCACTAGAGGAGATACATATTCAAGCATACATGAGGTTAATGAAATGTCCTTATAAAGAAACCTCTGATAATCTGGATTCAATACTTCATTTCCATCTTGTCCATGAACTGTGGGAGGAATGGTAATATTTCCATACATATGTGCTTCCAGATTATGACCTCTAACTGAAAGCAGCACCTGTTGACGCCAAGACTTGAAGTTTTCCTCACCTTCCAGCTGTGATACCTTCTTATTGACAAACAATGATGAGATTTCTTCCATCAATCCAAAGATAAGAAGAAACACACCTAACATAATCGGCGAATTGCAGAAGCAGAGGAATCGCAATCAACGGATTGGCTTGTAGACGACGCAGCTAACGAACTTGTACCAAACTGGATGTTGACAATCAGATTCACAGAACATAGCTAGCTCTGATACCATGTTAAAGAAAAACTACAAACTAAAGAGAAGAAGTGAAAAAGAGAGCTTACTTGTGAATGAAGAAAACAACTCAGATCTTCATTTCAAGGTAGTTGAAACTAGTTACAACGACATTTATTTATAGGATACAACTATTCTATATTTACATATTAGTCCTCATCATTTATTACGAATGAATACTAAATTCATATGTAATTATACATATGTCCTAACAACCAAATGTTGGGACAGGGACTCTTAGGTGCTAACTGAATGATGAGTAAGCACTGACTGGATGCCAACTGCATGATGATCACAAACTTTTGCCAGAGGTCCGATAAACCTGCAAGAAAGGGAGCGCAACAGAGTGGGTTCCTCTAGATCCCGCTCTGATAATTAAATGAGTATACTTGTGTTGCATGAACTCGCAATGTAATTAGTGTATATAAAGCAAGAGTATTTATAGGTATGGAAGACCAAACCATTTTTGGTAATCGAATATCTGTATATATTTGTCTTGTGGCTATAAGGATAACATATATTACGGTTATCACGTAATATTGCAATTTTCTTATCGAACCTTTGTAAAATATGTGCCCAAGATATGCGGGCCAATATTGCGGTATATTCATAGTCAATTGTTGGACCAGGGATGAGAGTTTAAACTCTCTTGGTGAGCCCAGTGGGAGACTTTGACCGTGGTCTTGGCGACCATTAGGGGCTTTGGTGATCAGTTTGGTTTCGAGTTTGATACTGAACCGTTATATGGATTCCAGTTTTCCCCTAGGTGTGGGTCAACTCAGTCTTCAAACGTTTGGGCCTATCCCCTCTAAAAGGGTCGAGAAAGCCTTGGGGGCTTTATGTCATATTGGGATGTCAGGATTGATACCCAACATAATGCGGTAAAATAAATATGATAAGCGTAAAATATTTTTAAATTAAATATCATAACCGTAATTAGTGGGTACAAATTTCAATATCAGAGTCATATTTATAACTATAGTTATTAATCAAGGTTTACTCGTATACTCATATTCAGAATGCTCATATTTTATTCAAGTTTATATGAAACAAATTTTAGATATTTCGATTAAAAAGATTAACTCAATTATTAAAATATTGTAATTTCAATAAAATGAAGATGTAAAATTAAAAAAAAATATATTTATAATGTAATTAACGCAAGATGTTTTGGATTAATTTATGAAAAATACTATTTCTATCACTATTTATTAATATATATATATGATTTTGGCCAAAAAAAAATATATATATATGATCACAATTTTATTTATAGTAATAATAATAATAAAAAAGATTATAACGGTAATTATAATCATTTAAAAAATAAAAATGATAATTTAACCATTTGTGAAATTCTATTTACCAAAAAAAAAAAAACATTTGTGAAATTTCATGAGACCCTTTTTCCTGATTCCGCAGTCCATGAGAAAGAACCACCATTCCTTTATCTATGGAGCAAATTAATAGTGTGTTTCACGTGGCCAAATCCGTTCATTTCCATCACTCTTCTATCCACCAAACCCGATAAGCCGTCTCTTCCACTTCCATACTACCATCTCGACGGATGAGATCAAGGGACGGACTGTACAAGACTACAAGTCCATTCATAGTTTAGCACACTTGATTCGCAGTCGTCCCCTCCGACCTTATCAAATATGACGATTCTCAAACGGAACCTGAGCCGAGCCGACCACTACTCCGAAGCCGGCCCACATACCTTTGTCCTCACGCACTTTCCCCGGCGAGAACAGACAAGACGATCGATACCCGTAATTACCCATCAGCTCGCCTTTACCCATACCCATCACTTTCTTCACCTTCTATACTCGCCGGCGGGTCCTATTCTCTCTCTACAATTATTATACTTCCTCCTTTTCGTCGTCGCTGTCCACCGCTCCGTTTGTGCTACAAATGGAGGACTTGGCGGACTCTGTCACGCACCCACTGGCTCCGACAAACCCTCGCTCCATGCCGGTACGGGAGGACTGCTGGAGCGAGGAAGCTACTTCCACTCTGATCGATGCCTGGGGCCGCCGTTACGTCGAGCTCAACCGGGGAAATCTCCGCCAGAAAGATTGGCGGGAGGTGGCTGACGTCGTCAATTCCCTCCACGGCCACAGCAAAAAGACTCACCGCACGGACGTTCAGTGTAAGAACCGCATCGACACCGTCAAGAAGAAGTACAAGACAGAAAAATTTAGGATTTCTGCCTCCAACGGATCACTAACTTCTCCGTGGATCTTCTATGATCGCCTCGACACTTTGATTGGTCCCAGCCTTTCGGTGAAGAAACCTTCGCCGTCGCGAGCGAAATCCCCACCGGTGGCTCTGGCCCTGCCCTACAAGAAGATGCCGTCTCCAGTCATGGAGGCGGTCGCTCTCCCGCTGAAAAGGCCTGCAGAGAGGGCAGACAGCACCTTCTTCCGACGCAATTACTCGGAGGTCGCAGCGGCGGCAACCGAAATTGACGATGAGGACGAAGAGGATATGGAAGAGGAAGAGCGAGAGAGTGAGGAGGAAGAGGGTATGTGGAGACTTGCCAAGGCAGTGGAGAAGTTTGGGCAGGTGTATCAAAGGGTGGAGGCAGAGAAATTGAAACAATTGATGGATTTGGAAAAGCAGCGGATGCAGTTTGCTAAGGATTTGGAGGTTCAGAGGTTGAAGATGTTCATGGATACCCAGGTTCAGCTCGAGAGGATCAAGCACAAGCGCTCCGGATCCAGTGGTGAGAACAAACTTTGATCTATTTTTCCTTGTTTATTTTCTATAAGTATATATTACCTTTTCGCTAAGCATTGTCAGTTTTGAGTGTGAAATTTGACTAGTGATGACGATTCCAACCACTTAATTGGTTAATTTACTACCAGGTTGAACTTGCTTTTCATAGAGAGGGAGTGACATCTCTCTATGGAAATTATCTTACATGGAATCTAGTGAAGTAAATGGTTTCAAGTTCACTGCTTCCGTTTTACATATCTACCTTCTAGAGATACCGAGAGTATTTTTTATTTGACTTATAAAAATATGAGAAGGTATCATAAATATTTCGGCGATTTGTGGTTGATGATGATTTTGTAAGTTCAATTTTGATGAGTATGGGAATAGGTTGCTCCTATGATTTTTTTAAGGTCAGTTTGACCCAAACTAATCACTTTCTGAGCTGGATTCGATGAAAAGACCCCATCTTCTTTCTTCTCATGATTTATGTTTAATAAATGATAGAGCATTGTATGCAAGACCAAGAAATCCTTATAAGTTGTGATTTGATGCCTTGTGATTCTCTACTGTTTTGTGGAACAATGTTCAAAGAGATCTGACTTAAGAAGTAGTTCCATGAGAAATTGGTTGTTGGAGATGTTATTTTGTGATAGCATCTAATGCTTTAACAAACTTTTTAATGGCTGCTGACCCAACCATACTCATCCCGTAGAAGTTGCCTGTCTTCATGTTTTGTGCATTATTTACAGTGTCTCGTACTTAATTTTGTATACTAAGAAGTGGTAATTTTGTATACTATCTCCAAGGATGACTTTGTTTATTTTTTCGGACTACCATTGAGAAATATATACATCCATGAGGTAGAATTCTTCATATACTGAAGATGTTGTGTAGTGATTATGGCCACAGTTTGTTTGATCATGTGAACAAGATCCAGATGAACATATGTTTAATTCAGGAAGCTGCCATAATGTAGTTATATATTTTCTCAAGTAACATGCAGAGTATGTCATCTCTTTTGTTCTCTAAGCCTAGAAAAAAAAGGAATCAAAGGTAGCTAAAATACATAGCTAGATCACAAGTTTCTTGTTCGATATTGTCCAGAGCATTATGTTGATTGGTGTATTTAAGTCTCTGTTCTCATAGCTAGTTGTTGCATTTTGCAGTAAGAACATTTTATATCTTCAACATCTCTCGCTTCTCTTATCGTTCCTGGGATGTTGTGTATTGTACACAGATTGATTGTGTGTTGTTTTTCTTGACAGACGTCTATAGCTAGCTAGCTCTAGGCATGAAGAAGAATCGACAGCTCTGAATCTCTCATCTGAGCTGATCCTAACATAAGTGTGCAACATTCTTTACTTTTCTATTGTTATTTTGAAGTTGATGTATCATCCATCCTTCCTTTCAGTCTCATCTCACCTACTGGTTTAAAAAGAGGATTCATTTGGTGTGTAAACACGATGGCATCCAGAAATATAACAAGCGAGTCGTAAATTCAATGATGTGTTGTTTCTGCCAGTCTGTTAACATTTTATGAAGACGTGAGAACAACAAATGCACTTCTTATCTTTACAGTTTTATTGAACGGCTGACTAGGGCTAAAAAATTGGTACGCTCGGTCTCGTTTATTCACTATTTCGATCGGATTCAATTATTTTAACTGGATTTTTCTTAAACATTTCCGACCAAAAGTCTGCACAAGTAAAAAAAATCGTCCATTTATAATCGAAAACTAAAAACTAAAAAATCGTCCATTTATAACTAAAACCTAAAATAAATACATTCAAAACTAAATCTTAGAATAAAGTTAAAACGGATTGAACAACTAACATAAGAAATAAACATGTAGAACACAATTTCAACAACAATTCAACATTAGGTGAAAAATTCTCATCTATTAGCTTCCAACTAAGATAAGAAATAAACATGTAGAACACATTTTCAACAACAATTCAACATTAGGTGAAAAATTCTCATCTATTAGCTTCCATACAACCATTCATGTAACTCATCCACAACCATCACTCTTGTCAAAAAAATATTTTTCAATGTTAATCAAATTAGTTGGACTCCGTAACCAATCTTTTTTTCAAATCAAAGCTTTTACCATAAGTGGACTAACATAGCTATGAAAAATATTAAGCACTCGTTCTCCAGTGTTAAAACACTGTCTAAAGTTACTATGGAAACTAGAATTGGTAACACATTTAGGGCCATCATAGCAGGACTAGGGAATCACTTTCCATTGAACTGTCACTAACTCAAAATATCAAAATCATACATAAGTTTCAGCCAATTTTTTTCAGGTCACCTTTATTTCCTTTTGAGTTTCGGTTTAACTCATAAGCTTCATTGTTAGAAAATCTGCAGCATGCACCTGGCCCGATGGTTTTAAAGTTACAGATTCACCTTTATCCTTTTTCCTAGACTGATCAGTGTATGAAGGCGACTTTATGTCAGTTTTGTATTCATCAAACAGAATCCTTAATGAATTAAAAAAAATTATCCTTCAATTGTTTTTGTAACATTTTATGATAGGGTAAAATGCAACATTACCTTCTAACGTTTGGTTAGATTTCAAGTTTTCCCCCTAAAGTTTAAATCGTAAAATTTCATTCCCTCATGTTTGACCAAAGTACAAGTTTGCCCCCTCCATCAACTTTTCATTCCCTCAGAATAAGTTTTAAAAATTGCAAAAATAATAAAAAAAAACTTTCAAAATGTCAAAATTTAACTATCCCAAACTTTCTCAGATGTTACAATTAAGTCCAAATTCGATTAGGTCTAAATCGAATTGGGGGGTTGGTTCGACTCAAATTTGACTGGGGCTCGATTTAGCTCCTATTTAGGGAGTTCGGGTATGGGTCTTGACCGAGACCGACTCTGTATAGGTGGGCGACCAAGTCTGAGACAAGACCCAGATCCGAGCCCAAATGGAATTCGGGTCGAACTAGCCCCAAATTTGATTAGGGCTCGATTAAGCACCAATCGAATCATGACTCAATTGTAACATTTGAAAAGATTTGAAAAGGTTAAATTGTGTTATGTTTTAAAGTTTCTGTTATTTTTCTAATTTTTAAAACTTATTTATGTTAAATTTGGATGGATAAGTTGACGTTTGGGACAAACTTACACTTTGCCCAAACATGAGGAAGGAAAATTTTACGATTTAAACGTTACGGGAAAAACTCAAAAGTTGGCCAAACATTAGGAAGTAATGTGATATTTTACCCTTTTAGGAATAACATGCATTTATCATTCATTCAACGTATTTTCATTTGTGTCTATGATCAAGTATTACTACTGCAAACAAAAGTTGACTGATACTACATATATTTCCAAACTTTTTTTTGTATACTTATCCTTCATAATTCTACCAAATGGTTGAATAGGTATATCAGTATCACTACAATATGCATGATTCTCATAGCAATTGCACAGATTTCTACCATATAAACATTATAAGTAACATATGACGAACCTGATATACACTTGATAATGTTATAAAAGAGCTCCATGAGGGGCAAGACAGTAGTTGCATGATCTCAATCTTCCTCATTTGGCAATGCATTTGACTTAGAAAGTTATGCTCATTACTTCTTATTTTTATCTCCATCATAGATGAAGCACGTTGAAATTTCAATGTTGATTTTAACATTAAAAAAAAAGTTGATTTTTGCCTTGTATCTACATTGCACACTAGACTTTTTTCTTCTATACTTTCAGCTTTAATTATGCTTTTAAAACTAAGCAACCTTGCTTGAGAACTCCTTTTAACTTCAGTACAAGTTCTAAAAATTGAAGCATCCAACTCTTTTAAACATTTATACACAATTAAGGTCAAAATACGTGCACAGCATCTTACTTGCATAACTGACCAGGCAATACAATAAAATTATAATGTATAAAACTTTTCCTCAAGTAATAAATTGCTACATCATTTGAACTACTATTATTAAATGTGACTGTTGTCACATTCTTTATTCAGTCACATTCTTTATTCCCCAACTAATAAACCATATTTCACCAACAATACTATGTGCAACACCTGAATGGTTAGAAATTTGACAAAAGTTACTATTATTGTTTTTGGCAACACCCAACCATCATTGCTATAATGTGTAGTCACGCACATAAGACTAAAGTTTTGGTAAGAAGTCCAACAATATATTCTTAAGCATACTTTTTGCAAATCTTTTGAAAGTATTTTCTTTAAAAAATCTATTTAATCCATAGAGAACTTATATTCATCTTATGCTACTATAATACGAGAAGGGCATTTCAACTTAGGATTCAAATATTCTGCAAATCGATGAAATTTATCATAATCAACAAATCTAAAAGGCAACTCCATATCAACTCTCATTATTGCTAGCTCAGTTCGAGCTATTGTTAGGTTAAATTTAACACATTATCAACTTATTCAGATTTAGGCTCAAATGTTAAAGAATGTTTTGAGCCAATATGGTCTAGCAACGACCCTTGGAAAAGCAAATTGAAGGATCCAACAGTGGCAGCAACAACATTATAGTCATGGATAGGGAATGGAGGATCTCTATGGAACCAGTCTCCTGGGGTTATCGGCCTAACCAAATCCGTTGTTAAGGAATATGCTATTGTTATTTGATAAATTTGTTGCTTACTGGTGTGTTAAAGGGTTTGTCTCCGTATGAAACGTTGTTTGGAAAGAAGCCCAAATATGATCATTAAGGGTGTTTGGTTGCCTGTGTTATGCTAAGGTTTTGCCTTGTTTTGAAAAGTTTTCATCTCGTTCTATTCCATCACTTATGATGGGATATTCTTTAATAAAAAAAGGATTATGTGCTGTTAAATTTGTAGACGAAAATAATGTTTGTTAATAAGTATGTAAAATTTGTTGAGGATGTATATCCATTCAAGTTGGCGGTAAAGAACGGTGGAAATTTGTTCATGGATAGTTCTGTTGGAATTATTGGCGATGATATAGAAATGTTTCAGGTGATTAATTCGGTTGATTCTGATATTGTAATGGATTTTGTTGATTCATATGCTTGTATAGGAGATAATGAATTAGTGTCACCAACAATGACATATTTATATCCTTTAGTAATGAAAACTTGAAGGTCTAATAGAGTTGTTAAAGCTCCTGTTTGTCATAAGGATTATGCTATAGAAGGTAATAATTCAGTTATGTATCCTGTTAATGTAGTTGTTTCATAAGATAAAGTTAATCCAGTTTATCGTTGTTTTGTAAATTCAATTGATAAACTAGTTGAACCTAAGAATTTTCATGAAGCATCAAAAGATGAAAATTGGGTGAAAGCAATGAAAGAAGAAATAAGTGCTTTAGAAAATAATAAAACATGGAAGTTAGTAAATCTGCGTGAAGGAAATCGTACAATTGGTTGTAAATGGGTCTATGAGATTAAGTATAATTCAGATGGGTCATTAGAAAGGTATAAAGCAAGACTTCTAGCTAAAGGTTACAATCAAAAGAATGTCATTTGTTATGTTTATACTTTTTCCCTATTTGCAAAAATGGTAACGGTAAGGATTCTTTTATCTATTGCAGCAATTCATTAATTGTCTTTATTTCAAATGGATGTATATAATTGTTTTGTTCAAGGTTATCTTGCTGAAGAAGTGTATATGGTAGTCCCACAAAGATTTGGTAATCAGGGGGAGTATGGTAAAACTAACCTTGTTTGCATATTACTAAAATCCTTATACGACCTTAAGCAGGCGTCAAGGCAGTGGAATATTAAATTATCTGATGCATTGATTATAGGTGCTTATCGACAGAGTTTACATGATTATTCTCTTTTTACTAAGAGAAGAGGTAAATAAATTTTTATTATTCTAGTTTATGTAAATGAATTGTTAATTACTGGAAACAGTAATTCCTTAATAACCTAGTTGAAGGAAACGCTAAAACATAATTTCATAATGAAAGATTTGGAAGATTTAAAATATTTTCTTTGTATAGAGATTGCTCATTCTGATATGAGTTTTATTTTAAACCAAAGAAAATATGCTCTTGAACTTTTATCTGAAGTAGGCTTATTAGCTTGCAAACCTTTTAACATACCTATGGAACAAAATGTTAAATTAACTAGTAAAGGATATGATTTGAATTTTGAGTTGAATAAAAATTATGCTATGATTGATGATCCTAATATGTATAGAAAATTAATAGTAAATTGTTATATTTACCAGTCACAAGACCTGATATATCATATTATGCGCAGTCATTAAATCAGTATATGCAAAGTCCAAAACAGTCACATTTGGATGTAGTTTTTAGAAAAATTAAATATATTAAACAACAACCTTGTTTAGGGATATTATTATGTTCTAGTGATAACTTAGAAATTTCAGCATTTTCTGATTAGATTGACGTAGTTGTATTGAAACTAGAAAATCAATTTTAAGATATTATATTTTTCTGAGAAATTCTCTTGTTTCTTGGAAGGTTAAAAAGAAAGCAACTGTTTCTAGATCTTCTGCAGAAGCTGAATACAGAAGCATGAGTTCAACAGTTTCAAAAATCATTTGGTTAAGAGGTTTGTTAAATGAATTAGGATTTGGTCTTTAAAACCAGTTACATTATATTGTGATAATAAAGTAGCATTACAAATAACATCTAACCCAATGTATCATGAACGTACTAAATAAATTGAGATTGTCTGTCATTTTGTTAGAGAACATTTAAATGCAGTTATAATTAAAACAAGTTTCATATGGTCATCAGAGCAACTTGCAGATGTTTTCACCAAGGTCTTACCAAGACAACAACATATGTATCTCATCAAGATATTGAGAATGCGGCATACTTATGAGCCATAAACTTGAGGGGGAGTGTTGGAGGACAAGCCGATTCTTTATATATGAGGAATTAATTATAATTATATGTAACACACTATAGGACTCAATGTATTTAGTTAGCTGTAGTATTTTACGTAGGGTGTAACTAGAAGGTGTAGGAAATTTCTTATGTAAACCAGAATTTGTTTGGTAGGGTTTCCCTATAAATAGACACTTACATAACATAGATTAACCCAACTGGTTACAACACATTTACATATACAAAACTGAGTTGCAAACTCAATTTGTAGTTCTGCAAATAAGCTAAACATGTTAGCTTAGACATGTTGACTGATCATACCTTACAATGATGATGTCTTGACGGTAATAAACTGTTGGGTCTGAATTTCCCAAGTGCTGACTTGGCAGTGGATGGAATGCCAAAGGATGATTGATCAATGCTCTCGCCTTAGCTCTAGTGAACCTGCAAGAAAGAGATCGCAACATAGTGGGTGTCTCTGGGTCCCTCTCCGATGCTTAAATGAGTATAATGTGTGTATGAACTCAAAACGTAATGAACGTATTGAATATCTTGGTGAATATTCTTCCGGTAAACATTAGGATGGCAGATATTACGGTTATCACGCAATATTGGAGTTACCAAATATAATCTTTATAGAATATGTGCCCGATATATGCGGGATATCGTGGCCATATCTTTAGTGTCGGTTAGTGGGACCAGAGTTGAGAGGTTAGACTCTCTTGGTGAGCAGTAGGAGGCCGTGACCTTGGTTAATGGCGACCTGTGGTGGAACTTTAGCGTCCACTTTGGCTTGGGTTTGATACTGGACCAATTGATGAGGGCCAGATTAACCTTACTGTGGGCTTACCCGGTCTGAATGATATGGGTTTTACCCCTTGCAAAACTATTGGTCCTCTGAGGTCTTTCCCTTATTGGGCCGTCACTATCAATACCCAACATTTGCCCCCGAAGTCTGAGTGAAGTTTCTTTGGTCCAACTTGATTATGTGATAGGGTTTGAGATAGTGACACTTGGATTGGGTCTTTTCTATCCTTATATGCTATTTGTGCCCTTTTAAATACTCTATATCCTTTGGCGAACAGTTGTTTGGTCGCCTAGAGTTTATGGAATATTCGATCCTTTACTCTTTTTGGCGAACGCTTGGGTTGCTAGGGTTTATGAATGCTTATTCACTACTCTTTGGCGAACGTTACCATCAAAAGGGTTTTCAGAAAGGCTTAGAATGGACTTTGGCGATCACCTTTTCTGTATAGGGTCTTGAGCATTTAATGACTATAATGTTACCTAGAAGTTGAACAGACAATTGAGGAATGTCTGTCTTTTATTCATCCGTAACCCGAGGGTAGGCTGACAATTTTCGTTGTTGATGTTTATGGATTTTCAGGATTGAATGAAAGAATAGAAGAAGAACAAGAGAGGAGAAGAAGGAGACAATAAAGTGAATACTTACTTAATTGTGTCTGATCTACAGTGGACAGAATATAAAGAAAAGGCAACAAACATAAAGGAAAGTTAATTGCTACTTGGTCCCTACGACTATAATAATTGAAACTTAACCCACAAGCAACAATAATTACAGATTGATCCCGAAACATAAGTGTAAGACACACTTATAACCTAACATTCCCTATACTTGATCTTGATTTGGGAGTCCAAACTTCCTTGGTGAGTTGAGCTGCTAGTCTGAAGTGGTAATCCATTTTGAAGACAGAGTACTTACCTTACCTTCTTAGTGCATCCTGTGCAGTTCTGCGTTGCTTAACTGAGTTTTACTGTGATGCACCTTTGGATTTTAACTGTAGTACTAGTCTTCACACAGTTCTGAATATGTCTCTAATCATGGTTTGATTAGTACCTGAAATCTGTGGTGATGATCATGACAGACTACCTGATTAGCAATACCAGAATATACCACAAGTCATATGTATAAATCTCCCTATTCCTGATCCAATTCAATTGTCAGAGTGCATCATGACCAGTCAATCTTTTTTTTTTTTGCAAGCTTATCACTGCATTTATTCATTGATGTTTCTTATTTTTGAATTTGAATTTTCATAACACTATGACAGAGGAGTTTGAGCTCCTATCTTACCAGCAGCTATCTTACCAGCATGACTGCAAGGTTTGAGCCTTGATCCTTTTATCCTCAAGGGTGAAAACCGAAAGTATCTTGTCGTTTTATTTACGGTATCACCCTATTTTTGGACTGAAGTCATGCCCTATGCGATTTAGATTTATGCTTAGCAATTTGCAGAGAGACAGTAATGATGCATAGGGGCAATAACATGATCAAGCATGAGAGGATAAACAGATGACATGTGAATCTGGAGAAGTTGCTAATCATGATAAGACAGACATGAACATACCAAGATTATCAGCACTATCAGACCAATGAGAGAGCTGATTATATTTGTGAGACGATAGACTGAGTTAAAACCACAAAGGGGCAGACAACAGAAAAAAGGCAGCAAGCATACACAGGGTTGTTCTAAGGATGCAGAGGATAAGATAAGATACTAGTCAACAAGGAATGGAAGAACTTACAAACTTCGTTGAGAAACATCAAGTCGAGCTGGATGTAAGCTGGAGAAATGGTGAAACACCATGATCCTCCAGTTCTTCAAGTGAGAAGACCTCGAGCTTTTTCCTGCAAGGAATAAAATGCTTTTCAGTTAGAGGCTTGGTTAGAATGTCAGCAGTTTGTTCTGAAGCATGAATAAAATTAACCAGAACGTCCCCTGGGTGGACTTTCTCCCTGACGAAGAAGAAATCAATCTCAACGTTTTTCATCTTGGAGTGATGAATGGGGTTCTCTGAAAGTGCAACTGCACTTGCGTTATCTGTCCATATTACTAGTGCAGTAGGAGTATGAAGTCCTATTTCCTTGAGAAGAGATTGAACCCACATTATTTCACACACGGCATTAGCAATGGTTCTGAACTCAGCCTCTGCACTAGACCTAGACATGACTGACTGCTTCTTAGAACTCCATACTATTGGGTTACCATTTAAGAGTAGGTAGTGACCTGAGATGGTTCGACGATCAGTGTGATCACCTCCCGAGTCAGCATCAGAAAATGAGGTATGTGTGATGTCATTGACAGGGGAGTGTAATGTTCTGAATAACAGACCGTGATTGAGAGTACCTTTGAGGTATCTTAGAATGTGAATAACACCTTTCCAATTGCTGTTATTGGGAGCTTGCATAAACTGACTGAGTTTATTTACAGCAAAGTGAATGTCTGGTCATGTTGAAGAGCACCTATTGTGCTTCTGTAAAGTGTCTCATCATAAAAAGGCTCAGAACAAGTGGTCATACCTGATTTGGACAGACACTTACCTGTCATTGGAGTGGGAAAGCTGGTTTTGTCATTGAGACCTACCTTGTCTAAGAGTTCCTGAACATACTTCTTCTAGTTTAGAAGGATGAAGTCATCTCCTGAGACTACTTCCATGCCAATGAAGTAGTTTAAGCTTCCTAAATCCTTGAGTTGAAACTGAGCATTAATAGAATCAACAATGTTAGATACAAGAGAAGGAGAAGTACCAGTTATAACTATGTCATCCACATAAACAAGGAAAAGCACGAATGAGTCAGAGGTGGATTTGTTAAATAAACAGCTATCAGATGTAGAAACATGAAATCCAAGAGAGTTTAGAAGAAAGAACTTCAGTTTTTCAAACCAAGCTCTGGGAGCCTGTTTAAGACCGTATAAGGCTTTCTGAAGTTTGCATACCAGATTTGGTGTAGTGGACTGAATTTCAAAACCTGGAGGCTGTGTCATGAATACCTCCTCATGAAGATCACCATGAAGAAAGGCATTGTTTATGTCAACCTGTCTAATACACCATTTATGAGTTAAAGCCAGAGATATCACAATGCGAACAGTGGCTGACTTAATGACAGGACTGAAGGTTTCCTGAAAATCAAAACCTGGTTTTTGGGAGAAGCCTTTGGCAACAAGGTGAGCCTTGTACCTGACAACAGCCCCATCCGCATTTTTTTTATCCTAAAGATCCACTTGCATCCAGTTGGGATGCGGCCTGTCGGTAGAGGAACAAGGCTCCATGTGTTGTTCGTAGAAAGAGCTGTAAGATCCTCCTAAACAGCCTGGAGCCAATGAGGAGATTGAAGAGCCCCATGAATGTTGCAAGGCTCTGAGGTAATGAGATCAGCAGACAGAGCAAGGGACATAGTGAGCCCTTGAAGAAAAGTTTTTGATCTGGTTTGCATGGGATGCACATTGGTGGAGGATTTGGTACGAGAAGGATGAGAGTATGAGGAGGGTTGAGCTTGTGGTGAGGTTGGGAAAGACTGATCAGAGTGAGTAGGTGGTTGGGTTGGTGGTTGGGTTGAAGAGACTGGATCAGAGGAAGTAAGAGGGACAAGAGTAGAACCAGAAGGAACATACCTGCAGACTTCAGTGGGTGAGGACAGATCTGGGTTGAGACTGGTATTGTAGAGATAGGAATCTGAGTAGGGGTTGTGTCTTGAGTGGGTGTTGTTGAGGGAAGACTGGACTCACCAGATGTGTGAGCATGTGCTGGAGGACCCGAGGAATGAGAGACAGTGGAGGGAACAAAAGTTGGTTGTTGGAAGAAAGGATCACAAGGAATGAAGAAAGGTTTGGAAGGACTAGAGACTTTTGGTGTGTTAGAGGCATAGAACGGACCCGTGGTGTCACTGAAAGGAAATGTTGTTTCATGAAAAACAACATTTTGTGACACATAAACTCTTCCAGACGAAGAGAGACACCTGTATCCATGGTGATCAGAGCAGAACCCAAGAAAAACACAGGGTTCTGACATGAAGGATAACTTGTGAGACAGATATGGTCTCAAGTGTGGAAAGCATAGACATCCAAATACTCTCAGAAAATAGTAGTCTGGTTTTGATTGAAAAATAAGTTCATGAGGAGAACAATTATAGAGAACTTTTGAAGGCAATCTATTAATGAGAAAACAACAGTAGAGAATGCATCTGTCCAGTAGTGATGAGGGACAAATGACTGTGCAAGGAGAGTGAGGCCAAGTTCAACAATGTGGCGGTGCTTACGCTCCACCATGCCATTTTGTTGAATTGAATAAGGACATGTGATCCTATGAACTATGCCGAATTGAGAAAGATATGTAGTAAGAAAATGGAACTCACCTCCACCATCTGATTGGACAGCTTTGAGTTTTGTGCCAAACTGTTTTTCTGCCAATAAATGAAACTCACAGAATACCTTAGCAGTATCAGATTTGCGATTTAAAAAATATATCCCTGTGTATCAAGTGAATGCATCAACAATGCTAAGATAGTAGTTGCTATTACTAGAAGAGAAAGGGGCAGGACCCCAGAGATCTACCTGAACTAGTTCCAGAGGATGGGAGTATACTGTGTCCGAGGATGTGTAAGGTAGTGTCTTGCTTTTTCCTACTGCACATGCAGCACAATCAGAGGAGATATGATTAGTAGGAAGATTCTGAAGTCTAAGAAAATTAACGAGAATGATCTTAGAGGGGTGGCCCAATGTCATATGCTGAAGATGAGAGGATTCAGTTCTTTTAAGTGAGGTAAGAAAGCAACTGAATTCAAACTCAGGTAACACAGTAGAAGATGCATTGTTAAGGAAAATTACAGAGGAACTGTCATCAGAAATGTCAGGACTATATGCAGAAGAAGCAGGATTAACCATAAACTGAGAAACTTCATTATCATTAACAGGAAAGGTTGAGTTTTGAGCAGATAAAACTGCATTATTATAAAATGACTGGAAATCAATTTGAAGATTCAGACATTGATTTGGATGGTTGTTGGAATGGATCAGAATCAAAGTCATATGCAGCAAGGTTGACTGAGGGTGCTGAGGAGGTGGACTAAGGGTCTGTGACTCCAGTGAAATGCACATTGAATCGATGGAAGCATCTGTGCACTAAGTGCCCAAACTTCCCACATAACTGACATTGAAGTTTGTTATTGCCAAAGCCTCTACCACGACCTCTACCCCTACCAGATTGCTGATTGCTAAAGGGTGGAGGACCAAATGGGGATGACTGAGGGTTCTGAGTCATGGTCTGAGATGTGGGGTGATACTGAGGTGTGGGTAGAAGACCACACTGAGTAGGGTTAACAGACACACTGTCCTTACTTCCTGAGCTACTTTCTTCATAAGGCACGACAGATTTACTAAGGTTGGGGATCTTAGCAGAGGCAATATTGACACTAGCACTTGAATCAAACAGAAGGTCAGACTGCCTAGACTCAGCATCAAGCAAAACAGAGCTCACAGAGGCAAAGGTATATACGTTCTGACTAGCATGAATGATAGCTATTACATTATCATACTGACCCTTAACACCAATCAAGACAATAGAGATTTGTTGCATCACTTCTATAGGGTGACCACAGCTAGCTAGGCTATCGCATGTAGTTTGTATTTCAGTGAGATAATTTCGCATGGACTGATGAACACGCTTTCTAACCTTAAGCCTATCATAGAGATGCATGATCCTAGTTGTAGAAGATGATGAAAAATCACGGTGAAGCTTTTGCCATATGGCAGCAGCTGACATACACCCTATTAACCCTCTACTGACCTGAGTGGAAACAGAGGCTAAAAGCCATGAAGCCAAGGAGTTGTCCTGTTGGAGGAGCTTCACATAGGCAGGATTGGGGACTGCAACTCCTGTCTCATCCTCCAGAAACTGAGGAATATTGACCCCATGAAGATGGTTCTCGAGATTATAGCCTCGAACAGAAAGGAGCACCTGCTGCTTCCATTGTTGGAAGTTCTCTTCCCCAAGTAGCTGTGCTACTTTCTTGTTCGCAAAGGCAGGGGATGATTCTTCCATGAATCAGGATAGAAACAGGTTTGGGTAGTGATTTCAGGCTCGAATAAACTCTGATACCATGTTGATGTTTATGGATTTTAGGGATTGAATGAAGAACAGAGGAAGAAGAAGAGAGGAGAAGAAGGAGACAATACGGATTCAATATGAATATTTGCTTAATTGTGTCTGATCTACAATGGACAGAATATAAAGAAAAGGCAACAGACATAAAGGACAGTTAATTGCTACTTGGTCCCTACGGCTATAATAATTGAAAATTGACCCACAAGCAACAATAATTACAGATTGATCCTTAAACATAAGTGTAAGACACACTTATAACCTAACATTCGTACCGTTCCAACCATTTGTCTCCCCGAGTTGTCTCTTAGAATTCTGACATTGCTTCGATTTTTACCCAGAAGGGTGTAATCATTCTCTGAACTGTTTCGATCGTGCGTATTCGGTTACCTCCATTTTGGCTATATAAGAAACCGAACCTTGGCATTTTTGTCTTTTACACATTCCAGTAATTTGCATCCCAGAGAATTCATTACTTCTCAGTGCTCTGTTTCCAACTTTTCTCTTCTCCTTCTTCGATTTCAAAGAGCTTTCTACTATTTCCATGGCATTCATGAATCAATCCTCAGGAAAGGGAAAGGTGGCAGCCAACAACTGTTCTTCCAATCATCCTTCTTCTGGTAAGAAGGTTTCGACCAAGGCTACCAATGCCTCTCTAACCATCAGGGATGGTCCTTCGCTGGCGCGGATCCAGAGGAACTCTGCCTCCAAGCTGATTTCCGAGCAATCGGCCACCGCGCCGGTGGTGGTGGACGTGCCTGACACCAATGTCCCCACCTTCTCCCCGACAGGTATAATTCGATGTCTTCATTTTTCTTCTTTTTAGGTAATGCTTCTTGCTTATTATTATTTTTGTATTGTTTTTGCCATACCCTAGAGTTCTGAGTAGACGTCAAGTCCAACGAACTGAAGCCGACTCAGTTCAAGGTAGTGGTCGCCTTGACTGGCTTGAGAGAAGCGGATGCCCCCAGATACCCGGGCTTAGGATTGCACTATCCTCACGATGGCGAGCTTTACGTTTATGCGACCCATATCGATGTTGGGTTGCGCTTTCCTCTCTACGAGGATTTGTAGGAGCTTTGCTGCTATTACAGGATAGGTCATACGCAGCTAGTACCCAACGCAATTAGGATGTGAGTTGGGTTGAAGTTCATGTGTTTATGTCAAGAATGGACGTATTCACTGGCCCTGTTCCGGTGCTTCTACTGATTAGCCGCCGGGGCGAACCATCTTCACCACTTGTAGACTCGGTGGCCCAAGTTTGAGGAATGTAGGGGCTAGGCTTGGAACTGGAATGTTCACTTCCGCCTAGTGGACGAATTCTGTGCTACCAATTCCAACTACAAGAAGTTTTACTTCTTTTACAAGGGTAGTCTATCATGGGAGCTGTTTCAGCTGGAAAGGGATACTCCTCCTAGCTTTAGAGAGCTGACAGGGAGCGATCGTAACGCCATCGATGTATTCTTTCGACTACATCGGCAATCGAACTTCTGTTCGATCCGCTCAGTGGCGGAAACTTCAGACTCGATGCTCGAGCTGACGGGCATTCATCAGGCCTTGCCAGTTTGTATTGATTGGGTAAATTTCTAACTGTTTTTCTCTGTTCGTTGTAGGAACTCGGGGATCAAAACTCATTGGTCTGTTTTCCAAGCAGGCTAAGGCGGGGCTATCCCTTGATCAAGCGTCGTTGAGTTTTCCGCCTCCTCCTTCCAGATATTCGTCCAAGCGCAAACCTGAGGAGGATCGACCTACGACAACTTATGGCAATCGCCAGCAAGGTGTGTAACTTCCTTTTAACTTTTCCTTCCTCTGTTTTAATCTTAGGTTTCTAATTCCCTTGTTGACCTTTTACAGGGAAGGTTACTGCTGATGTGGCTCCAAATCCTACTCCCGCAAAGAAAGCCAGGAGTTCAGGTAAGGAACGCCCTGCTTCCTCTGGGGGTCCTGCTGCTCCCAAAGAAAAGGCTCTCGTGGTCGCAAAGGTCGCCAAGAGTGCCTCCGATAAAACTGCTCCATATCCTCCCAAGGGGACTGGGCTCGGAAGAGGGTGCAGACCCTTGGTGCCGCCACGGGCTCCTCCAAGACTACTTTCGGGGAGTACTGCCCCTTAGTGGGCTTATTCCAACCGCCCAAGGCGGCGAACCCTAAGGGCGTCTGGGCCCTTTGGGGAAATCTCTAAAAGGTGGAAATTTCTAACCAGCTGACACTCCGAGGTAACCCGGATCTTTGCATGCATATACTCGAGGGGATTGTTCCTCCTCGGGATAAGACAATGATCCCCTCCGAGCTGACCAACATCGAAGGGGTCATGGAGACGCATCTTGAGCAGACCACCTTGGTAAGTCCTTTTTCATTTATTTATCATCAAATCACTTTTTGACCTTTCCTTGATCTGATTGTACTTTACCCCTTTTTTCCTGTTGTCATCTCTTCCGGGAGGAGTTAGGGATCAGTCGGATTGTAGGGGAGCTCACCGATAAGCAGAGTGACCTGTTTATCGAGCTGGAGCAGTACCGGAGCTTGGGGTTCACCCTTAATCAGATGGAGGGTCTGAAGGATAGGGCTGAGTCAACCACTTTCTTCGTGGAGCATGCTCGCCACGAGTACTTCGAGAAGGAGCAGAGACTTCTCGCCTCCATGAAGGAGAAGGAGGACGCCAATGACAGGCGGACGACCACCGAGCTCCAGCTCAAGGCATTGGGCAAGTACTCTGCTGAGGTGGAGGCGACTTATGCTGGCCTAAAGGCTCAGTTGAAGGAGTCTGAGGCCTGGAGGGACGCCTTGGAGGCGGAGAGGCGTCAGCTCGCCAAGGAGAAGGAGCATCTTGCTGTGGAGAAGGAGAATTTTGCTCTACAGCTGAAGTCTGTCCCATCCCCTAGAGCGTGGTCGAGGACTTTAAATGGTCCGAGGAATTTTCCGACTGCGCTTTGGAGGTGATGAAGGTTAAGGTGAAGTCTCTTCAGGACTTAATCGAGAGTGGCTATTCCAAGGAGGCTCCTGCTACTGTTGGCGAGGAGATTGCCCCCGAGGTTGAGCTGCCAGCTGCTGCCCCTGAAGAGCCCAAACCTTGAAGTCCGAAGCTCCCCTGGCGACCATATTTTTATTTCTTTTCAATGATAATCACTTCTTTTTTCCCTTATTTTTTGGGAAAGTTTGTAATTACCTCTTTATATCAGACTCAGTTTATTATTATTATTTGAATAATATAGAATGCCATTATATTCATAAGCCTTTGCCTTTATTTGCCTTTGATAGTGTTGGCTATTCTTCCAATATCTTTTTTGTTTGAATGCTTTAGGAAGTTTTACCATACTTGTTTTCAACTTCTCTTTTGCTTGCGTCTAATAGTCTCACCCTATAGGGTCTTGGACCTTTCCTTAGGCTTAGAAGGAAGAATGATAAGTCTGTATAGATTTATCTACTCTCCTCGCCAAGTTATCTTTAGAGTAGATGTTACTCGAGGATTATGCCTTTAAGGAAACTATCATCTTTTGTAGATGTGTTCGCCTTGTTAAAGTTTTAACCCTTTGGATTGTTCGCTTAATCATGGGGAACTGTTACTCCTGATATGGATTCTTCGCTTTGGATATCCAATCTTAAATTTTGCCCAATTTATAAGGGAACGACTTCCTTAACGGATCGCTCCCCTTCTGCATCAGGACTTCTACCTGATTTGAATATCAGGTCTTTTTCGCCTAACTTCTACATTAGGTCTTTTCGCCTGATTTTGTTATCAAGTCTTTTGCCCAATTTGAATATCAGGTCTTGTGCCTAACTTTGGTGTCAAGTCTTTCGCCTAAATCTGACTTTACGTCTTTCGCCCAATTTTGATATCAGGTCTTTTGCCTAACCTTGGAGTTAGGTCTTTCGCCTAAATTTGACTTTAGGTCTTTCGCCCAATTTTGATATCAGGTCTTTTGCCTAACCTTGGCGTTAGGTCTTTCGCCTAAATTTGACTTTAGGTTTTTCGCCCAATTTTGATATCAGGTCTTTCGCCCAATTTTGATATCAGGTCTTTTGCCTAACTTTGGTGTTAGGTCTTTTGCCTAAAGTTGATATCAGATCTTTTGCCTAACCTTGGCGTTAGGTCTTCCGCCTAACCTTGGTGTTAGGTCTTTTGCCCAATTTGGATATCAGGTCTTTTGCCTAACCTTGGTTTTAGGTCTTTTGCCCAATTTTGATATTAGGCATTTTTCCTAACCTTGGCGTTAGGTCTTTCGCCTAAATCTGACTTAAGGTCTTTCGCCCGCCCAATTTTGACGTGTCTTTTCTCCTTCGTTTTGGTTTAAATGGCCATGCTTTATGAAGGAATGATTTGCTTTATTGACATAACATTTTGATTACAAGCTATGCATAAAACCTCCTTAAATGTTCGGAGCTGAATGGACGAGGCAGCCTTACACCTTTTGTGGTTTCCAAGTAGTAGGATCCTGTAGCAACAATCTCTACTACTTTGTATGGACCTTCCCACTTAGCTAAAATCTTGTTCTGACTGTCCAGTCTTGTGAATTCGTTCCTTCGCATGACCATCTCCCCCACGAAAAATTGGCGAGCGCTGACTTTTCTATGGAAGTATCGAGCGGTCGCCAGTTGCATTTTAGCTTGGGCTTTGTCTGATTGCCATCGCTTTTCTTTTGCAAGATCAAGGTCTGTTCTATGCTCAATTTCGTTCGCTTAAGTGTTAACGTGTAGGATTCTGTGGGTAGGCACCGCTATTTCGGCGGGTGCTACTCCTTTTGATTCGTACACTAAACTGAATGGCGTTTCCCCCGTTGCCGTTTTGGGTGTTGTTCGAATAGCCCATAACACATTTTCCAGCTCTTCTTCCCAGTTTCCTTTGAAGGCTTGAACTCGCTTTTTAAACCCTACCAGGATAACTTTATTGGTTCATTCGTTTGAGGATGATGCACTAAGCTGAATCTGTGATCGATATGGTATTCTTCACAGAGCCACATAAGTTATTTTCCTACGAATTGTGGACCATTATCGCTTATGAGTATCTTAGGAACACCGAACCGCGAATATATGTTGACTTTCAGGAACTTGATCACTTGGAATTCAGTCGTACAAACCAAAGCTTTCGCCTTTATCCGCTTGGTGAAGTAGTCGATCGCCACTATGATGTGGGTTCTTTGCCCAGTGCTGATGGGAAAGGGGCCCAAGATGTCTATTCCCCATTGGGCAAAAGGCCAGGCGCCCGCCATTGGGGATAGCAGAGTTGGTGGTATACCGGATCGTGGTGCGAACTGTTGACAAGTCGCGCACTTCTTTGTCAATTCTGTCGCATCTTTGGTCAAGGTTGGCTAATAGTACCCTTATCTGAAGATTTTGCGCGTCAATGAGCTTGCACCTTCATGGCATGCGACAACTCCTTTGTGAGCTTCTCAGAGAACTCTTTCTGTCTCAGGATGAGAGATACACCTTAGATAAGGAGTTGAATATCGTCGCCTATAGAGCTCTCCACATATGAGAAGATAGCTTGGTGATAGCTAGTTTATTTTCGTGGACTCGCCTCCGTCTTTATGGAATGGAGTCATCCAAGTTACTTGCCCTTGAATGTTGAAGGGATTGCCCTTGAATTTTCTTTCAGAAAGCTGTTGACCCTCCGAATGCCATCTTGCTTAAGGAGTCTGCCAGTTGGTTGTCTTGGTGAGGGATAGAATCAATCGCGAAAGTTGGGATTTCGGCGATGAGTTTCTTAGCTATCTCGAGGTACTTCTTCATCATTTCCCCCATTGCTTCATAAGTGCCATTAACTTGATTGACAATTAGCCCTGAATCGCTTTTTGCCATGAGTGATGTTATACCCATTCCTTTAGCGAGTCGCAGTCCAGTGATAAGAGATTCACATTCGGCCTCATTGTTGGTCGCCTTAAAAGTAGGGCGATCACATACTTTAAAGGGTTGCCCTCAGGGGGGATGAGAATCAATCCTACCCCCGAGTCTTCTCTTGAAGAGGATCCATCAGTATAGAGTTCCCAGCCTTGACTTGTATCTGCTAACGGACTTGGCCGGGTTTTCTGCTTCTGTTAGACCATTGTCGGTGCTTTCCACCACGAAATTTGCCAATGCTTGAACTTTGATGGCCGTTTTCGGCGCAAATTTGATCTTGAATTCGCTCAGCTCGATCGCCCATTTAACCATTCTTCCTGAAGAGTCTGGCTTTAACAGGAAGTGTTTGAAAGGCTGGTTGGTCAAGACTATAAAGGCGTGCGCGGGGAAGTATGGTCTTAACTTTCGAGCAGTAATAACTAAGGCATAGAGATACTTCTCAATCTGGACATATTTTATTTCGGCTGAATTAAAAATCTTGCTAACAAAATACACTGGACTCTGCACATTTTCCTATTCTCTTATCAATACGGCAGTAACTGCAACCTCGCTAATACTTAGGTAAAGAAAAGCTTCTCGCCGGGAATGCGCTTCGCCAGAGCTAGGAGTGTTTGAAGGTACTACTTTAAGGATTGGAAGGCATCCTCGCACTCCGGCGTCCACTCGAACTTGCGATTGACCTTGAGAGTCTTGAAGAACGGAAGTGACCTATCGCTCGCCCTGGAAAGAAAGTGATTGAGTGCGGCCAGGCGTCCATTCATACATTGGACCTTCTTGTGGCAAGTTGGTGACTTCATCTCCTTGATGGCTTTGAGTTTTTCCCGGTTCGCCTGAATTCCACTCTCGCTTACCATAAATCCCAGAAATTTGGCTGACTTAACTCCGAAGGCACACTTTGCTTAGTTTAGGCGAACATTGTGCCTCCTCATGCACTCGAACGCTTCTCGAAGGTTTTCTATGTCAGGACTTCCCTTTATTATTTTGACGATCATGTCATCCACATAAGCCTCCATGTTACGCGCCAGCATGTCCTGAAACAGTCGGTTTACCATTCGCTGATATGTTGCCCCAGCATTGATTAGACCGAAGGGCATCACTTTGTAATAGAGTATATCTCCGTCTGTATAGAAGGTTGTGTAGGCTTTATCATCTGGGTGCATTCAAATCTGATTGTAGCCTGAATAGGAGTCCATGAAGCCTGAATCAGAGGTTGCGTCGACCAGCTGATCAATTTGAGGAAAGGGATATGAATCTTTCGGGCAAGTCTCCACTTTCCATTTGATTTCTTCACTAGAACTGGGTTGGGGACCCAGCTCTGGAATCGTACCTTCCTTACAAAGTCGGCTTCGATCAGCCTGCCTACTTCCTGCATGATCGCCAAACGCTTGTCAGATTCGAATGACCTTCTTTTCTGAGCAATCGGCTTTATCGAGGGATCTATCCTTATATCATGAGAAATTAAGTCGGTACTGATGCCTGGCATGTCACTGGGCTTCCATGCGAAAAGTTCTTTGAATTATTTCAAGAGGGCAATCTGGGAGTTTCTCTGGCCGTCGTTCAAGGTGGTCCCAATGCGCACCTTCTTTTCCGAACCATCGATTTCAACCTCTGCTAACTCCTCCATTGGTGCTGGCCGGGCCTGGTCCTCACGTGGGTCAGTCTCTGTCTCGATGGCGAGGGTTCCCCTTTGGTTCTTCCTTCGAAGGCAGTTCACATAACATTGCCGTGAGGAGAGTTGGTCGCCAAGAACTTCTCTGATCCCATTTGGTATGGGGAACTTCATCTTTTGGTGGACTGTGGAGGCCACAATCTTATGAGGATTGATTGTGGTCCTCCCCACGATGGCGTTGTATGATGTAGGCGAGTCGACCACTAAGAAGGTGATCGACACCTTTATTCTCTTCCATCCTTCGCACAGAATTACCAACAACGTTATGGATCCCAGCGGATAAGTTGTTCTCCCAACAAAACCGATTAGGGGAAAGTCGACCAGCTTAAGGTCACACTTGGATTTGCCCATCCTCTCAAAGGCGTCCAAAAATAGAATGTCAGTCGAGCTACCTCCGTCGATTAGAATTCTCTTCATGTCGCAACCGTCGACTTCAACTGTGATAACCATCGCATCATTATGCTGGGTGGTGGCATGTCTCAGGTCATCCTCGGAGAATTATATGACAATATCTTCTTTAGGCGGAGGTCGCTTTCCCAGCTGGACAGTTATGGAAATTTGAGTTGCATAGACCTTCCTTGCATCCGACCCCTCGTCTTCGGCACCAAACCCTCTAGCAATCAGGTTAATCACCCTCCTGCTTTGGGATGAGCCAGATTGCTCGGGCGGAGCTGGCAAGTGGTTTCAATGTGGTGGCGTTCGACTTCTGTCTCGTCCGACCACAAATTCCTTCAACATGCCTCCCTGTATCAGCTTCTCGATGTCGCCCTTGAGAATGCGGTAATCATCGGTTTTGTGGACTTTGGCCTTGTGATATCTGCAGTAGCTTTCGGTGTCTTTTCCTATGGGCTGAACACTCTTGCGGGGCATTTGTGGCCTGGCCAGATACCTTCTTTCTATCTCGACTAGTACCGCCGAGATCTGCCTATTTAAAGGCGTGAAATACTCGTGGACCTCTAGATGTCTCAGGGACCCGAGGTTTCTATTCTGGGCTTGTCTCGACCCTTCTTATCCTTCTTGTCGTTCCTACCATCGTGTCGGGGCTCCGGAACCACCCTTAGCGAGGTTGTTAGGAAATTGGCTGCAGAATTCGCTCTCTCAAGGTCTATAAAACCTTTCGCCCTTACTTCCAGCTCTTCCATCGTCTCTATCTCCTGCATGTGGTAGTTGTTGCGCAGTTTCCTCAACGCTTTGTTGGCCACATCGAGTCCTCGGTAAAACGCTCGAATTATCTCCCCGTCTGCGACCCGATGATCTATTTCTGTGATGTTCTTATGAAATCGCCAGTAGAAGTCGGCCAATGATTCTCCTGGTTTTTTCTTGAATGCGTCCAAGGTGACCACACTTTTCAGTAGTTGGCGCTCGCCCATATATTGCTCCAGAAATTTGCTCTTGAGCTCATACGAGGTCCCTATCGATCCTGTAGGAGGCCGAAGAACCAGGACGACGCTAAACCCGAAAGGGTCGACGAAAATAACAGGGCTAAGTTATTGGATCGTTCGACTTACCCAACCGAGAGGCTTCTTGCTTGTTGATATGTATGATAGGATCGCCTCCAACACTGTACTCGGGGATGGCCCTGGCAACGACATCCTTTGGAATCTTGATCATGACCAGATTAGTGGTGAAGGGATGAGCTGATCACTCCAGGAAGGGAGGCATGACGGTCTCACGCCGTACCTTGAGCCGTGTGCTAATAAGCTCCTCAACTTGGTCAAGAGTGCACTAATTATGTTGTCCTCCATTCGGTACGTAACTTGATGGAATGACAGAGTACGTAGCTGTCGATGCCTCAGTAGGAGCCAGAGGTAAGGACTGGGGTCCCGAAGTCATCTCTTGATCTTCTTGAGGGGCTGTGGTGCCCGGATTTCCAATTTCTGCTTGTTTTGGCCCTGCGGGGCGAGGATTTTCCTGAGGAGCAAGAGTTTGTCTGCGAGTCTGTCCTAAGATAGTCTCCAGGAGGGATATCATCTCTGGGGTTAACTGAATGTATTCCCCAGACACATGAACGGTTTGCGGCGTTGGAATCTCTGCGGCGTTTGGAACGGGGTCCAGTCTGGAATTGTCAACATGTTCGCATTAGGCACTGTATGGCTAGCAGGTTCTTGGGGAGCGGCGAAGCGGCGGCGGAATCAGAGCTGTCTAAGGACTGCTCATTGGCCTGGTTACGACGATTGCTTTTGGAACGAGTTTGCATGTATGCTTTACTCGATTCCCACAGACGGTGCCAAATGTTGGGTATCAATTTCCCAAGTGATGACTTGGCAGTGGATGGAATGGCAAAGGATGAATGATAAATTCTCTCGCCTTAGCTCCGGTGAACCTGCAAGAAAGGGATCGCAACAGAGGGGTTGTCTGTGGGTCCCTATCAGATGCTTAAATGAGTATACTGTGTGTATGAACTCAAAACGTAATGAACGTATTGAAAAGCAAAGACATTTATAGAGTGAAGAGATCAAACAGTTATAGGCAACAGAATATCTTGGTGAATATTGTGTCGGTAAAGATTAGGATAGCAGATATTACGATTATGGCACAATATTGCAGTTACCAGATGTAATCTTTATAGAATATGTGTCCGATATACGCGGGTTATCGTGGCCATATATTTAGTGTCGGTTAGTGGGACTAGAGTGGATAGGTTACACTCTCTTGGCGAGCACTCCTATGGCGAGCAGTAGGAGGCTGTGACCTTGGTCAATGGTGACCTGTGGTGGAGCTTTGGCATCCACTTTGGCTTGGGTTTGATACTGGACCACTTGATGAGGTCCAGATTAACCCTACTGTGGGCCGGTCCAGTCTGAATGATATGGGTTTTACCCCTTGCAAAGCTATTGGGCCGCTAAGGCCTTTCTCTTATTGGGCCGTCACTATCAATACCCAACATAAACGAATTCTTTTTATAAGAGCACTTGTTAAGGGTTGTAATAAGTATATGATACTGAGTATACTGGGCGTAACCTTGGTCTATCCATATTGGTGGAAATGATTTATCATGTTAGGTTAACTCTTTCGTAAAGTGTGGATGAGTCATCTCCAAAATGTGTCTCAAATAACTTAGGAAAAAAGCCAAATTGAGCTTGTCTTTGTTGTTGATTTGGTCAACTGAACCTTTGGTTTGATTAAACTAAGTTTCTCTTGAAAAAAAGGTGAATCATCAAATCCTAGGATTTGGAGCCATCCTTGCATTAAGTGCAACCAACCACACAGAAGAATCCAAGCGGAGAGAAGGAATCCACCTACCAATCAGAGCTGCGTAAGTGGACGGCGAAGGAAGTCAATCAACCAATCAAGGAAAGAGAGTGAAACGGAGCGGCACTGTTCGGTGATGGAGACGCTTCCATGCAGAGGAGCTACGTAAACAAGCAGCTCGACATCGTCTTCAACAACCATAAGCCCTAACTCCTGTGCAAATTTTGCCCTAAGTTTCACATATTAATTTGCTTAACGAACCCATAATCATGTTTCATCTTTTCCTGTACTGTTTAATCTGTAGGTGCTGCCAGCTGCAAGTGAGGAGTCGGCTCCCACGATCATGTCCAGCTTCGGCAAAACAAACGACTACAGGAGACCGATGATCGCCTTAGGGTCCAACCACCAGCTGTAGCAGTGTAACTGTTATTCATGCCAGTCAAAACCCGTACACCATTGCCTCTGTAAGCTCTATTCTGCTTGATGCTGAGTCTAGGCAGTCTGACTTGTTGTTTGATGCAAATGCTAGTGTCAATGGTTCTTCTGCTAAGATTCCCATTGCTGTTAAACCTTTCAATGGTTATGAAGAGAGTAGTTCAGGGGTTAAGGATAGTATATCTGTGAACCCTTCCAACACTAGTCTTCTACCCACACCACAGCAGCACCACCCTTCCCCATTTGGCCCTCTTCTATTTGGCAGTCAGCAACCTGGTAGGGGTAGGGGTCGTGGTTTTGGCAATAACAGGCTTCAATGCCAGTTATGTGGGAAGTTTGGGCACCTGGTGCACAGATGCTTCCACCGCTTTAATGTTCATTTCACAGGGGTCACAGACCCACAGTCCACATCCTCAGCACCCTCTGCCAACCTTGCATCCTATGACTATGAACCTGATCCGTTTCAGCAACCATCATCACAACAATCCCATTATCCACATCCTCAGGTGAACAAATCACCAATCCATCATCAATCTGCTCAGACTAATACCATATCCCTTCCCACTGCCCAGTCTGGCCAAATGCTGCAATACTCACCATATCCTCATCCTACACCACCCGTCTATCCTTATATGATGGCTCCTCCCTGCTTTGTTAATCCAGCTCCTAATTACTCTGCTTTTCCAAACCCACAGCTCCCAACAGTCAATGCATCACCATAGCCTTCATCCCAGACACCCTTCCAGGCAAACCTGGCCAGTGGCTCAAATACAGCTTCACCTGATGGAGGCTGGTTCCCTAACTCTGGAGCCACGAACCACCTGCCCAGTGCCAATCCTGCTCCTCATATGTCCTCACTATACTCTGGCCCAGGTAAGGTTCTAGTTGGTAATGGTTCTTCACTTAAGATTTCTGCAATTGGTTCTTCATCATTACCTTCTTTTGGAAAACAGTTTGTCCTTAATAACATGTTTTATACACCTGCTATTACTAAAAATCTTCTTTCTATATCTCAGTTTTCAAAGGATAATCAGGTTTATTTTGAGTTTCATGCGACACATTGCTTGGTAAAGGATTCCATCTCCAACAGTGTGTTGCTCAAGGGGTTTGAATCAGGAGGTCTTTATCGTATTGATCTATCTAGTTTTAAGTCTAGCAATAATAGGTTAGCAGAGTCTGCTGGTGTCTGTCCAGACCAATGTATGAGTCTTCAAACTGATTTTCAGTCATTTTGTAATAATGTAGTTTTACTTGTAGAAACTTCGAATTTTCAAGTTAATGATAATGCCAATTCTCAGTTTATGATACCTACTGTTTCTTCTGATTATGCTTCTGATATTTCTGATGAATGTTCTTCTCCTGCATGCTCTGACATTCAGTCCACATCTGTTTTACCTGATTTTGAGTTCAGTTGCTTCATCTCCACACTTAAGAGCACTGACTCCTCCAAACTGTGGCACATGCGTTTGGGTCACCCCTCTAAAAACGTTCTTGTTAATTTCCTTAGACTTCAAAATCTTCCTACTAATCATGTTTCTTCTGAGTGTGCTGCCTGTGCAGTTGGAAAACGCAAATCACAACCCTACACTTCCTCGGACACCATCTACTCACATCCTCTGGAACTGGTTCAGGTAGATCTATGGGGTCCTGCTCCTTCTCTTCTAGCAACATCAATTATTATTTAAGCATTGTTGATGCCTCTAGTCGTTATACCTGGATTTATTTCTTACATCGCAAATCTGATGCTGCTAAGATATTTTGTGAGTTTCATGTGTTAGCAGAAAAACAACTTGGAACCAAGCTTAAGGTTGTTTAATCAGATGGTGGAGGTGAGTTTCATTTTCTTACTTCATATCTTTCTCAATTTGGCATAGTGCATAGGGTGACTTGTCCATACTCAAGTCAGCAAAATGGTATGGTGGAGCGTAAGCACTGCCATATTGTTGAACTTGGACTCACCCTTCTTGCCCAATCATCTGTCCCACTTCACTACTGGACAAATGCCTTTTTCACTGCTGTTTTCCTCATTAACAGATTACCCTCCCAAATCCTGAATAACTGTTCTCCTCATGAACTCATTTTTTGGACCAAACCTGACTACTCTTTTCTAAGAGTCTTTGGTTGTCTGTGTTTTCCACACCTGAGACCATATCGGTCTCACAAATTATCCTTCAGGTCAGAACCCTGTGTCTTCCTTGTTTTTTGCTTTGATCATCATGGACACAGGTGTCTTTCTTCGTCTGGAAGAGTCTATGTCTCTCGAAATGTTGTTTTCCATGAAACAACATTTCCTTTTGGAGACACCACATGCCCATTCTATGCATCTCACACTCCTAAAATCTCCACTCCTTCGAAACCTTTCTTCATTTCTTGTGACCCTTTCTTTCAGCAACCCACTTCTATTCCTTCTACTATCTCTCACTCATCTGGTCCTCCTGCTCATGCTCACACATCTGGTGAGTCCAGTCTTCCCTGCACCACACCCAATCAATCACAAGTTACACCTCCTACTCAGGTACCTGTCCCTACTATACCGGTCTCAGCTCTAGACCTGTCTTCACCCACTGATGTCTGCAGGTATGTTCCTTCTGGTTCCACCCTTGTTCGCCTTGCTTCCTCTGGTCCAGCCTCATCCACCCTACCACCTGCCCACTCTGATCAGTCCTACCCAACTTCTCCACTAACTTAACCTTCCTCCTCATCTCATCCTTCTCGTCCAAAATCCTCTACCAATGTGCATCAAATGCAAACCAGATCAAAAACCTCTCTTCAAGGGCTCACTATGTCTCTTGCCCTGTCTGATGATCTCATCAACTCTGAGCCTCGCACCATTCATGATGCACTTCAATCTCCTCACTGGCTCTAGGCTGTTCAAGAGGAGCTCACTGCTCTTTCTTCCAATAACACATGGAGCCTTTTTCCTCTACCTAGAGGGAGAATTCCAATAGGATGTAAGTCGATCTTCCGCATAAAAAGAAATGTTGAAGGGGAAGTTGTCAGGTACAAGGCTCGCCTTGTTGCCAAAGGCTACTCACAAAAAACAGGTTTTGACTTCCAGGAAACTTTTAGTCCGGTTATCAAATCGGCAACTGTTCGCATAGTCTCATCTTTGGCTCTAACTCATAAATGGTGTATCAACCAGGTCGATATCAACAATGCCTTTCTTCACGGAGATCTTCAGGAGGAAGTATTCATGGTGCAGCCTCCATGTTTTGAAATTTAGTCCTCTACTTCACCAAATCTAGCAAGTAACTTCAAAAAGCTCTATATGGTCTTAAGCAAGCTCCCTGAGCTTGGTTTGAAAAGCTCAAATTCTTCCTTCTAAATTCACTTGGTTTTAATGTCTCCACATGTGATAGTTGCTTGTTTATCAAATCCACCTTAGACTCCTTTGTACTTTTACTTGTTTATGTTGATGATATAGTTATAACTGGTACTTCTTCATCTCTTGTCTCTAATATTGTTGATTCCATTAATGCACAGTTTCAACTCAAAGATTTGGGCAGTCTAAACTACTTCCTTGGCATGGAAGTAGTTTATGGAGATGACTTCATTCTTCTCAACCAGAAGAAATATATTCAGGATCTGCTAGACAAGGTTGGCCTGAATGGCCAAACCAACTTTCCCACTCCGATGACAGGTACGTGTCTGTTCAGATCAGGTATGAACACTTGTGATGATCCCTTTCATGATGATCCCTTTCCCTTTCACTTTGCTGTAAACAAGCTCAGTCAGTTCATGCAGGCTCCTAATAACAGCATTTGGAAAGCTGTCATTCACATATTAAGATACCTCAAGAGTACTCTTAATCATGGCCTTTTATTTAGAACCACTCACTCTCCTGTTAATGATATTTCTCTTACTTCATTTTCTGATGCTGACTGGGGAGGTTATTACACCGATAATGTGGAGCTCTAAGAAACACACAGTTGTGTCTAGGTCTAGTGCAGAGGCTGAATTCAGAGCCATTGCTAATTCTATGTGTGAAATCATATGGGTTCAATCACTTCATAAAGAAATAGGTCTGCACACTCCCACTGCACCAGTGATATGGACATACAACACAAGTACAGTTGCACTTTCAGAAAATCCAACTCACCACTCAAAGATGAAACACATCGAGATTGACCTCTTCTTCATCAGGGAGAAAGTCCACTTAGGGGACGTTCTAGTTAATTTCATTCCAGCATCAGAACAAACAACTGACTTCTTAACTAAGCCTCTAACTGAAAAACATTTCATTCCTTGCAGGAAGAAACTCAGAGTTTTTCCACTTAAAGGACTGGAAGATCATGGTGTCTCACCCTTCCTCCAGGACACATCCAGCTCTGTCTAAGAATCTCAGACTAGTCTGTAAGTTTGTCTATTTTTCTTTGACCGCTTCTCTTTATCTCCTACATCCTTAATATAGTTATGTGTATACATGCTGGTTTTTGCTGTTTGCAACTTGGTTCTCACTGCAGTCTGTCGTCTCACAATCCTGCTCATCTCACTCATTAGTTTGATCATACTGCTCTTCCTGGTATGTATATGCTTAACTTACCATGTTTAGCAATTTCGCAAGATTCACATGTCATCTGTTTATCATCTCATACCTGAATCTAGTTATTGCCCCTGTGCATCATCACTGTCTCTCATTGGGCATGATATCTGTTAGTTTAAATCTGAATGGCATAGGGCATAACTTGAGTCCAAAAATAGGGTGATACCGTAAAGAAAACGACAAGATACTTTCGTTTTTCACCCTTGAGGATGAAAAGATCAAGGCTCAAACCTTGCAGTCATGCTGGTAAGATAGGAGCTCAAACTCCTCTGTCAATTTCACATCAAAACAAAAACAAAAATGAGAGAAAAGAAGAAAAATACAGAGTTATATATATGCTTGTAAGATAGAGCATGACTGGGCATGATGCACTTTGGCAATCGTAAAGGATCAGGTATAGGGAGATATATACATATGCTTGTGTTATCTCCTAGTATTGCTGATCTTGTAGTTCTATCATTTGCATTACTAAAGATATCAGGTAATGATCAATACCGTGAACACAGATGAGTTCAGGATATGTGTAGAAGCTAGTGCTGCAGTTATAACCAAAGGTGCCTCTAAGTGAAACCGGTCACGTATAACATAACTACTCAAAGGATGCACTGAGAAGGTACGACAACACTTAGTCTATAGAAAAAGGATTGTTACTTAAAGATTTTTCTAGCTGCTGTAGCTTAAGAAGGAAGGATGGTCACCTCAAATCAAGATCAAGTATAGGGAATGTTAGGTTATAAGTGTATCACTCACTTATGTTTAGGGGTTATTTCGTAATTATCGTTGCTTGTGTGTCAAGTTTCAATTATCTTAGTTTCAGGGACTATGTTGCAAATACAATGTCCTTTCTCCTTTGGTATGTTGCCATTTCCTATATATGTGTACAGTGTAAGAGACAAAGATAACTTTCAATTCAGAAGATGTTTCCGTATTGTTTCCTTATTCTTCTGTGTTCATCTTCTTCATTCTTCTTCTCCTTTCTTCCCTAAATCCAACCTAATTTCTAAACATCAACATTCCCAAGGAGGAGAACGATGGGCGACAATTAAGTATGAGAAATTGTCGGACTATTGTTATGGGTGTGGCTTGCTAGATCATAGAACCCAATCATGCAAAGGGGAGGTACAAATGGCGGAACATGATCCAACACAACCCGCATATGGCCCGTATTTGGTGGGGGTTAGACCAAAACCTACCACGGTCCGCCAACATGGAACCGAGGAGAGTGGAGAAGAATCGAGCTCTAAACCGGCTATGAGGAAGTCATGGTTTGACGTCATGGCCGAGGCTAGGAAAGTGAACAAAGACAAGGGCACAAAGCAAACAAAACCCAAGGGTCAAGAGGGAGGATAGTGGACCAACGGGGACTCAAAAGGGAAGGGTAAAATGGACACAATGGACACGGGCGAGGACCAAATGAAAGGGGACCAAGAGAAAGGGGAGGAAGAGCCCTACAAGGGTGCGGATCAAGATATGGAAATGGACAATGCCATGGCACTCACCATCCACAACAACCCGACCGAGCCACAAACCTACATCCCGATCCGACCATTGATCCCACAACTGTACCAAAGCACCAAGCCAAACCACCCAACATGGACAAGACCGAACCTACAACCATATGAGAGAAATCTGGCCAACCCATGCCGAACAAGACCTGACCCAAACCCATAGAGCTAGCCGAACCCACAGAGAACTACCGTGATGAAAAACCTGATGCCGAACCCACCACTAGCCAAACCAACTGAGACTAAGACCCTAACTGAGCCACAACCTATGCCAACACAACCCATAATCACCTACCTACCCGACCACCCAAACAACCAATTCACAACCGATGCTTCCACACCCATCCACAACTACATAGTCGAAAACCCACCAGATACACCACCTACATCGCCAAACCCACAAAACACTAGCCAACTAACCGGCCTTAGCCCGTACTTAAACAAGATGATGCTTAAATGAATGTTGGAGGACATGGAGGATCATCCGGGACTAAAGCGACTGAAAATTATAGAGGAAATAAAGGTGGAGGGGGCCGAAAAAAGAGCACAAAGGAGGAGAACCAGTCCAAAGAAGAGAATTAGTCGAACACCACTAAGCGGGCGAAGGAAATCCGACAAGAGTCAGGTGGGGGGAGTTACAAGGAGGAAACACAAGAGATGATAAAGGGTTATGGTGGCTGTCCCGGAACAGCCACACAGGATAAATGAGCACAATATCATAGAATTGTAAGGGTTTAGGGTCTGCCCTGACAATTCAACACCTCCAAGACCTCAACAAAATGTATCGCCCAAACATAATATTTCTAATGGAGACGAAGAACGGGGATACCTATTGCGAGAGAATACGAGCTAAGATGAGAATGGAAGGAAGCTATTATGTTAGCCCGAACGGAACGTCGGGAGGGCTAGCACTATGGTGGATGGGGGAGACAAATGTAAAAATTACGTACGTGGACCAAAATTGCATTGATTGTGAGGTCAGTTTCACGGAGCACGGGGAAGCTATGCGTATAACTTGGGTATATGCGAGCACGGACGCACACGAAAGGTCCCAAAAGTAGGACCGATTGAGGATCTTGGGAGGGGTCCGAATGGGTACATGGATGTTGTTGGGCGACTTTAATATGATATGCCACCATCACGAGAAGGAGGGTGGTCGAAGAAAGTCATCAAGACATATGGTGGAGTTCAAAAAAATATTCGATGACTTGAATATGGAGGACCTAGGCGCCAACGGCAATCCATTCGTGTGATTCAATAATCGGAGCGGGAAACAGAGAATAAGCGAACGACTAGACCGAGTGTTCATCAACGCGGAATGGGCAACAAATCACCAACAAGGAAGATGCATAAACGAACTAGCAATTGGATTGGACCCCACCCCACTAGTGGTCCAAACCGTTCGGCCGAGATGGAGGAAACCACGCCGGTTTAAATTCGAAGCCATGTGGCTCGAAATGTAAGGAAGTGATTCAAAAGGAATTGGAGTCCCTAACAACACGACGAGAGCTGCATAGAGTTCAAAACAAACTGAAAACACCGAAGGAAGTTGATGAGCTGGAGTCGAACCGAGTTCGGTAATAACATACGGGAGATACCAAATATGAAGGAGGATTTAAGAAGGCATATGCAGGGCCCAATGGACCAGGAAGCAGTTGAAAAGGAGAGGAGTCTGAAAAGGAGGATAAACGGGTTGTGGACGAGGGAGGAGACGTGTTGGAGGCAAAGGTCACTAGTGAAGTGGCTAATGGAGGGGGACCGTAACACCGCCTTCTTCCACCAAACAACCATAGCAAGAAGGAGGAGAAACCAAATATGCCGCCTACGAGGGATGAATTGGGAGTGGATTACACAGGAGGGGCTGATAACAAATGAACTACGTGGTTACTTTGGGGACATGTTCACATGGAAGGAAACTGAGTCGGGGGAAGAGTTACTCAACTGGATACCACACCAGATCACACCTGAGATGAACCATAGCCTAACCCAGGAGATGACTTACATAGAGATACGAATGACTACATACTAGTTAGGAGGATCACGTGCACCTTAACCGGAGGGTTTCCCAGGTCTTTTTTATCAAAGGAACTAGACTATTGTGGGAGCGGACGTCATCACTGCGGTCAAGGCTTTCTTCAGAATAGGTAACCTCCTAAACACCCTAAATAATACTGATATTGTGTTGATATCCAAAGTGCCGAACCCTATGCAGCCCACATATTTTAGACCCATAAGCTGTTGTAATTTTCTATATAAAATCATCTCCAAGGTATTGGTTAACCGATTGAAGCCATACCTAGCAGATCTTATCACTCCCTTTCAGAGTGCCTTTGTTCAAGGGAGACACATACAAGATAACATCATGGTGCCGCATGAGGTTTTCTACCACCTCCACATGAGCAACAGCGGAAACAGGGCGGAATGTGCACTGAAAATCGATATGCAAAAGGCCTATGACAGGGTCGAGTGGGAGTTCCTCCTGGACACACTGAGGAGGAGAGGATTTGATGACCAATGGATCGGGTGGATAAGAGAGTGCATCACAACAACCACATATGAGGTAGTGGTGAATGGGACAGGACCGCAACAATCAAGCCGACCCGAGGGATAAGACAAGGTGACCCACTATCACCTTACCTCTTTATTCTACTGGCAGATGTACTCTCAAGACGACTAGAGGGGGCGTCAAGTGGGGGGACAATACAAGGCATCAGGATGAGGAAACATTGCCCGGAATTGCACCACTTGTTCTTCGCAGACGATTATTTGTTTTTCAAACACGCCACGACAATGAATGCATCCAGACTAAAGAGCATTTTGGAGTCATATTGCCATGCATCGGGACAGAGGATCAATGTTAACAAGTCGACCCTCTATTTCAACAAGGGGGTGAACCGAGCTTCCAGACATGAGGTGAAGACAGTACTGAATATCCAAAGCACAAACGATTCAGGCAAGTACCTAGGGCTACCATCGATATGGGGACGATCCAAAAAGGAGGTATTGGGCTCAATCAAAACAAAGATAAAGGACAAACTAGCAGGGTGGAGACCAAATACTATGAATAAAGCCGGAAAGGAGGTACTCATAAATGCAATTATCACGGCGATCCCTACATATGTCATGAGTGTTTTCCGCCTACCAAAAACATGGTGTGCGGAGATTGATGCCCTTATAGCAGATTTCCGGCGGGAACAAACTGCGGAAGGCAAACGGACACATTGGAGGAGATGGGAGGTGCTTACTAAGTCAAAGGAGACGGGGGGATTAGGGTTCCACGAGCTCCAGAGTTTCAAATCGGCTCTACTCACGAATATGGCATCAAGAGTCATAGCGGAGCCGAACACTTTATGCACAAGGATTTTAACAGATATGCACTTTCCACGGTTTAACTTCCTTGAGGCGAAACGATGGGGCCGAGCTCCGTGGGGATGAAGTAGTATACTTCATGGATGAGACATAATGAAACAAGAGGGTGTGTGGTTGCTTGGCTCGGGATATGAAATACGAGTGTTTGACGATCCATGGATATACACTAAGGAGACTAAGCGGGTGAATACCGACACAACCGTGGAGCATGGGGGCGAGCTAAGGGTAAGTGACTTGATCACACAAGACCGACAATGGAATGAAACCATGGTTAGAGGCATACTGGATTGAGAGTATGCCGAGCATGTACTGCGCATGCCGATATCAAAGGAGGGAGGAACATACCGATACATATGGCCGCACACAAAGGATGGATCAACTCAAGTTCGATCGGTCTACCATAAACTATGAGAGGACAATGGATGACAAATGGGGCCTAATACCCAAGAGAGCCTATGGAAGTATATATGGAAAACAAAGATACTCCCCAAGATAAAGAATTTCATTTGGAGACTCGCAACCAATGCACTAGCGGTAAAGGCAAACATGACGAAAAGATGAGTGAATGTACAACCAACTTGTCCGATATGCAGGGACTTGGAAACATGTGAACACATGACTCTCGAATGCAGATGGACCGAACCGGTCTGGTTTCGCATACTAGGGCTGCAGACGGACCGAACCTTGCCCATGGATGTGGTGACGTGGCTTGAACGAAGGCGAGCCGAACCGGGGGATACACTAGAGACGAGGTGGACCCTAACCCTCCTGACTTGTTGGCATATCTAGAAAACAGGGTGTAAGGTAGCTTTCGAAGCACACAAACCTAACCCAAGAGTCGTGATATCGGAAATATGACAAGCCCTAGCCGAGCAAAAGGAACATGAACATCGAGCTGAGCCGAACCAGCCGTGCAGACCGAGAGAGAAGTGGCAATCTCCAACCGGGACCATCATCAAGGTAAATTGTGACGTATCGTGGTGCAAACAAACACGAAGAGCGGGAATTAGGGTGATAGCACGAGATAGCGAAGGCAAGATGATAGGCAACATGAACCGAAGGGATTGGAGAGACGACATTGACACCATAGAGGCAAGAGCAATCCAAGAAGGAATCCGGTTAGCGATCGAGCGTGGGTGGCAACGCATCATCATTGAAACGGATTCACAAACGGTCCATCGACATATAGGGGGCGAGACAATGCATTGGTGATTGTCAACAATGATACAAAACATGAGAGTACTACCTACACAAATTGAGCAAGTACAATGACGAGCTATATCATGGACCACAAACGAGTGCGCGAAATGGATAGCCAGGCAAGCGAGAATGGGAGTGAATCTTAGCGATTGGGTCGAAAGACCGCCACTACCATTGTTATCCTTAATAGTTAATGATTGTAATTCCGAACAACCGTGATCTCGTATCACGACGTTTTATTTCATCAAGTAAAACAGTATTTTCGACCAAAAAAAAAACAAATCGAGTTGATTCCATATGTACACCGAAATTTAATGTGCCTTGATACCTCCGATGTTGGATGAGTAGAGGTAGAGGATAAAGTTGTCACGAGATGAGAGAGATACCTAGTCTTTTAAGGCACTGTTCAGTTCTCTAGTCTTGTTCCTGAAAAAGCATGATGGGTAGATAAGGATGTGCATAACCTATTGGGCACTGAAAAAAGTAATGGAAAGAAGAAGTACCTCAATTCTCTCATTTCAATTTTATTTTTTTCCAATCATCTTAGTAGAGAAAAATGATTCTCAAACTAGGACCTGAGTTCGGGATGTTGGCAAAATCAGATCACTGTAAGGAGACAAATTAATGACAACTTGCATAACGTGTTGCGTACTGTACTAGTTCGTAGTGACGCCATTTGGCTTAACAAACATGTAGTCTACATATTGTACTCTAATGAACAAAGTATTCGATCGACTTCTCGATCGCTTAATTATGCTTACCATGATTAAATTAAGGTGTATAGTCAGATGTTGAATGAGCATATCGAGAATGTGCTCTACATGAAAAAGGAGTATGCACTTACACCCAACTTAATGTCCCCTTCCTTTGTGACATTGTTTGTGGAAAGCAATTTCGTAGGGACTCGTCCAATGGTTTGTTAATCATGGATTGAGAGACACCTAGCAAGTGAAGTAGGTATGATAAAAAACAATTACTGGTATATTCAAGAATTACCATGTATATCACAAATGTTGGAATATGTACAAAACATGCAATCGTTTAGGGCACAACATTAAACATAATTAAGTTACCTCCCGAACGATCGACTTAGCGGAAGCGGGTCTGCCTGAGGTTAGGATCAAAGTATGTCGGACGGGAGGTCACGCCACGGGTTAACGGGCAGTGACCTAGGTTTCCACAGCTACTTACTTGAGTTTAAACTGTAGGGCGGCAGGGCATCACTGTCATCGTTAGGTTTTCCAATCCTGAGCATCCCTATACATAAAAAGCGAATGGTTTGGGCCAGTATCCAATACTGGGCTTATTAGAATGGGCTCCCACTAATAGGCGACCCAATCCCCCAAAACTAACATCTCCCACTCGCACAAATTGGGGGGCGCTGATTCATTAAGCCAGCAGCAGGAGAACGAATTCCCCTTATATAGTAAAGTCACATAGGAGGTAGCAGCCGTGCGACCGGCAGGCACAACGAGCAAGGTGCTACGTATCTGTTAGGAGTTGCAGCGACTCACGGATCTCACACCATCAGTGGAATTGTGCCCTACACCCTTGGTCATGTAGGTCTGACCGCACAAGGATCTTTCAGACCTATATACATATTGTGCCCACAACCGCAGCCGATGCCGCAGTTGGTGGCCAGCTAGTGGACATAATATCAAGAAGATCCCATAATGACCATCCTCTTCCCACAAAACCATCAGCACAATTCAACTCGCTTTTCTAGAACCGGGTCCAAGGTACTTGTGAGCGCACCCATCGAGAACGGACTAAGATAGCAAACATTGAACTGAACCTCAAGTCTCTGTTCAGAGTAATGAGGGTACGTACGCGGCTCTTACACAAAGAGCTCTGGGTCTCACACGACTCTGAGTTAAGATCACATCTCGGGTCATACCCATGGTCGGTTTGGGGTGCGCCGCGGTATGGAACGCGCGCTACAACATATCTACTCTCCCACGGGGCATATGTCCTAATGATGTACAGATATCCATCAGGCACACAAAGTAACCGAACCAAAAGTCACAAAGCCTCCCATCCGACCCCTGAGTGGATTGATAAACCATAATTTGTCGTAGTGCGAAATTAGATAGTTCCCAACACAAAGCCCTTTCCGGTCATCCCAACTGATTTCCAGAACAAGGAACTATCACCAGCCTCACCTAGCCACAAAGGCATAGAAGCTATCACCCGTGTGAGAGGGTGATCTAATCCACTTTGACATATTTCAATAAACAATCACAGTAAGAACAGACAAAACACTCAAACTGTGAAAAGATGCATACTCAAATATAATTTAAGTTAAAGAACATTGTATGGGAAATAAAATCAATGAAGTACATCACTAAGTCTACACAATCCTAGAGACTACACATGCCTCACTAAAGACTCCTATTCAAGGTTGGAGAGACGGCCCACGACCATCTCATCCGTAGACAAGTACTCCAAACTCATCACCTTGTGTCTAACCACATCTCTTACGTAGTTTCGCCTGATATCCACTTGCTATGACTTGTAAAGATACTTGAGTTTATATATCACGGAGATTGTGACTCCACTGACTCAGCAATCAATCCGTAAGTCTCTTCAACCATACAACCAACTGAGTGGTCCACACAAGACCCACAAATTTGGCTTCAATGGCGATCAACACAATGCGCTACTGCTTCTTGCTCATCCATGATATGGCGCCATCAGAGAGTAGATATAGCCGAGGTGGATTTTCTCTCATCAAACTCACTACCATAGTCCGCATTGTTATACCCCATTCATCTAGAGATTCTCGGATCTCTAGCAAGTCTCTAGCAGAGAGCATGACGATGCCCTTAAGATATCCCATGATACTATTTATTGCCTACCATTTCTTCAATCTGGGTTCAGCTTGGTACCTATATACCATGCCGACTGCATGACAAATATTAGGTCGAGTACACACTGTTGCGCACATCAGGCTTCCGAATGCACTTAGCTACATAATTTATTTATCTGGTCCATATATCCATTTTGAGAGGTTGATCAATGTAAACTAGAGTTTCAATTGGTTTGCAGTTACTCATTTTGAACATTTCCAACACACTTTGTTTATGTAGCTTTCCTATGAAAGCCACAACTGCCTCCTACGGCGATCTCTCGAGATCTAAATTCCAAGGATGTGCGCCGCCTCACCCATGTTCTTCACCCATGTGCGCTGCCTGTGTGAGGAACTCCAAGCTATTTACGGCTATGAGTATGTCATCTACATATAGAATCATAAACACAAAGTTCGGTCCAGACCGTTTTGGTGTACACGCAATGATTCTCATCCATCAAGAGAAATTCATTTTCCACGACCAAATCATGAACTCTGCGGTACCACTGCATAGCAAACTGTTTCAGACCATAGATCAATTTGTGAAGTTTGCACACTAAATGCTGATGGTCTTTCTGCACAAAGCATTCATACCGCTCCTTATAGATCTCTTCTTCTAACTCACCATTGAGGAAGACGGTCTTAACATCTATCTAGTGCAGTTCCAAGTCTATACTCACTCCAATAGCCATAATCTTAAGAACCCATCTAGCTCTATTGCTTTGTGTCCTCTCGAAGGTCGACCAGTGCCCAAACACCGTTCTTCCTTATAGATTCCATAAAGTCCAAAGTGTTCATCTCATCTTCCATTACTTTCATCCATTCATCTTAAAAGGTTCCATTGAGTCAGATATTAGGGTGTTTAGTTCTCCATCACCTTCAAATGCATATCGTCAGGAGGAAAACTTATGTTCTTGCACACGGCCTAACAACTCACTACTACCCGGGTATGACCATGATCACTCCAACTGAGAATGAGATCCCTAATGCTCCCACTATCAAGAAGATCATCAGGAGCGGAATCTGTTCCATTCGCTTCAGCAGGCGATGAATCCGGTAGGCAATGAGTCTGGCAGACGACGAACTGATTCATCATTTGCGGCTTCAACTCTCCCACTCGAATTAACAGGTGTGTACTCAACTTGATCTTGAATCTCATATAAAGATCGATCCAAATCAATCTCTCCCTTCTTAGGAAATTCGTTCTCTACAAACGTTACGTCTCGTGATTCGATCTTGGTAACACTCCCACTGTCCTGCTCGGCTATAAACACATAACCCTTGGAGGTATCAGAGTAACCAAATATACTCTTCTTTCCTCTAGGTTCAATCTTTCTCAAACTTATTTGAGAAATCATGGGTGTAAGCGGCACACCCCTATGGGCGCATATGGTGAAGGCCCAGAACTTATTCCAGTCCAAAACTCATATGAAGTAGAGTTAACCGTGTTCGTCGGCACATGGTTCAACATGTAGGCATCAGTCTCCAAAGCGTTTCCCTATAAGGAAATCAGCAATTGAGTCTGCACCATATCGACCGAACCATTTTAAGGAGTGTTCTATTGCGCCTCTCTGCAAAACTATTTTGCTGAGGGGTGTAGGGGATCGTCAACTGATGAATGACCCCTTTTTCATTACATAAACCGTTAAATTCTGCTGAAAGCTACTCTTCTTCCACAATCAGGGTGGAGGGTCTTTACCCTCATATCTAACAGGTGTAATCATATGTAAATGTAATGAAATTCCGCGCTCCGTGCCGAACCCTAACACTAATAGGGTCACATACGCCAGAATGGATTAATTGCAAGGGAAATTTGGCTCTAGGTGCCTAACCAAAAAGACTTTCTGATGGAATTTTCTGCTAGACAACTTTCACAAGTAGAGGACTCCACTTGTGGAATGTTGGGAAGCAAACCCCACTGGGCTAGCCGCTGCATTCTATGTTGACCCTTATAGTCAAATCTAGATTGTCTTTCATTCTCATCGCAAACATATCCGCGAGTAGAAGAAAAACATGAAATTATTATTGTTGCATGAATCCAAATCCGAAACAATAAATCCACCAGAAACAATACTAAAGCCAAATGAAGTTCAATCAAAAAAACAATTGGACGGAATATTCATGAAAAGATAATCCTAAGACTGAAATAACATATCGAAGAATCTGCGGAGCATAGACTGAAATAACAGACTAAAACTCTATCGCCGCGCAAGCGCAGCTCACGAGTTCTAACCCCTTCGACTTCAACACGAAAGTTGTTGTCGATGTAAATCCACCTAATTTCGCGCGAGACTCTATGGTACTCTACGAAAACGCCACGATCCCTGGCTATGTGATTTGTCGATCTTGAATCCAAAATCCACAAAGGACATGACTCAGTCAACAAAATATCAAATTGGACATTAAGACATTCATGTCAGATCGATTCAGGGCATGCATTCACAAAGTGTACCCACTGGACATAGTTGGAGCATTTCATGTATTTAGGCTTCTCGGTCTTACGCGAACATTTTCGCGGTGTTGTTTTCGGAGGAGTCCTTGGGTTCACCTCAGTCTTTGTATACTTTGCCTTCATTGCATTTGCGCCATCGCACTGTGCATTACTCCTTCGCCTTCAGCGACTCTTCTTAGGTCTAGAGGATGGCGCCACACGCTCCTAAACCTTAGGTCCAACGACCTTCGGTCTGTCCTCTACAACTCAATGTGCATTCGAACGTGTTCAAAGGTATTGAGGGCCTTAGAATGAGTTATTTAGATTTTCATTTGTTTCTAGGAGTAAGGCAAAGGGCGGATTACGACCTAGATTTGCTGCTCATCGGTCACTGACTGACCGTTCTCCTTGAGTTTCACAATCATGTTGGCCATATGCCTCAGATACTATCTCGCGGAGTGCTGAGGATTCATCATGTATGAATCAAACTTAATGTAGAGTGAGCACAACTAAGCAGTCGTATAGAACCATTTCTATCCTGCAAAGTATCCCACAACCCTTTAGCCGTGTGTTAAGCTCAAACTCATCCACCATACTCAGCATCATGGCGCATGTCTCAGCATCATTAACCTCACACTCAAATGGAAAGTCTTCTGCTGATTCGTTATTCCAGAATCGGGTCTTTTCATAATCTTCTTGATGGGGTTGATGGATTTATACCTAGGACCATTTTTATATGCTTTCTCTGAATTTTATAGTGCTTATCATTGAGTCTAAGACATTTGTCCAACTAAGTGATGATGTTCTACATGGCAACCTAATTTCTCTAACTAAAGAAAATTCTAATAGGATCATGGAGACACAAGGAACAATGTTCTATTGCATGTAAAAAGACAAGTCTCAGACCAATAGGACAGACTTGAGAACATACTTAAACCCAGAGGACAACTCTAGCTATGCCGAGAAGCACTCCCCGTCTCCAAGCATGTCCTAACGTCACTACTATCAATCGAAACACAGTCTATACCAACAGTCCTCGAAGGACCGGAGTCGAACATATCGTACTAAAACAAAGTGTTCGATGTTAGGATATATGTATATTTACATATGAGTGCTTAGGGATTATTCTGCAATATTATAGAATTAGTAAGTAAGGACTAGATTGTAATATCCCAAGACTTATCTACACCCTAAACTCTACAAACCCTACATATAGCCGTAGGTTGTATCATATGGATTTTAAGTTTGGTTTAATGGATTAGTATCGTTGGCTGCAAGTAAGCTTTGTTCAATTTCTTTCTTTGATTTTTCTGTTTATGTTTAAGTTCCTAACATGGTATCAGAGCAAGAAAGATTCTGCTCAAGTCGGTTCAAACGCAATTGCTGTGTCTGCTGATCGATTGAAGTGATCAATCTCTTCGACTCCATGGAAGAAATTTCTGCTGCTTTCTTCAACAAGAAAGTCTCACAGCTGATTGGCGAGGAGAATTTCCAATCATAGCGACAACAAGTGTTGCTATCTGTAAGAGGATACAATCTGGAAAGTCATCTCTACGGCAATGTCACAATTCCAGCTCGAATTCCTGGACCAGATGGAGACGATGAACTGAATTCGGAATACCAAAAGTATATTCAAAAGGAGAGTTCACTAGCTTCCTGGTTGCTCGCCTTAGTGTAGTCGCAAGTCAGTAGAGGTCTCATAGGATGCATCACCGCTGCATCAGTATGGCAGAAGCTTCACAGAGATTTCTCTGCATCATCAACAGCAAGGATCATGCATTTGTATAATTGACTGAAGGTTCGTAAACTACCTCATCAATCAATGCGTGATTACTTGACAACAATTCAAACAGCCTGTGATAGCTTAGCCTCTTGTCGTCATCCAATTGAAGAAACGCAACAAATATCAATCATTCTTAATGGAGTAAAAGGACAGTATGACAGTATAGTTTTGGTTATTCATGCACGTCGTAATCCTTATGATATTGCCTCGGTGAGTTCGGTCCTGTTAGATGCGGAAGCTAGGCAGAGTGAGTTGTTGTTTGATTCTGATTTGTCTGCTCATATGGCTATAAATCGAGGTTCTGATGGAAAGAAGGATGAGATGGAGTCAGGTATGTCTAAGACTAATAATCGAGGTGGACCATCTGATGGAATTTTACCAACACCTGTTAATGAAGGTCTGAATTAATCCTTTGTCAATTCCACTGCTGTTCAACATCAACAATCTCCCCAATATGGTCGTGATAGAGGTCGTCGCAGAGGTTAGGGACACAACAAACCACAATGACAATTGTGTGGTAAGTTTGGTCATTTGGTTCACAGGTGTTACCAGAGGTTCAATGTACATTTTACAGGTGTTACTAATCCAAACAATGCGAATTCTGAAAGTGTCAATCTGTGTTCTGCTCAATAGGAAGATGCCTCAGCATGGTCTAATCCACTACCACAACAACAGCAGTTTCAAGCACCAAATCTGTTTCAAGCACCAAATTAGCCATGTCAAGCACTGAATCAGCCCTTTCAAGCACCGAATCAGTTTCATCCATATATGTAATCTCCTTCAGGTCTGATGCAATTCAATCCCTTCTAAGCTCAACAAGTAAACATTACTTATGTTGCTCCGAAGTTCAAGCAGATACAAACTGGTTTCCAGATTCAGGTGCCACAAATCATCTGACTAATGCATCTCATGTCGGACAGCATACCTGCGTACCATATACTGGGCAAGGTAAAGTAATGGTTGGTAATGGATCTTCTTTGAATATTTCTACCATATACATGAGACTTGGTCATACGTTTAATAAGATTCTTCAAAAAAATTTGCGAATCCATAATCTTCCAACACCTCATAACACTGATCAGTGTATAGCTTGTGCAGTTGGCAAAAGAAAAAAACAGATGTATCATGCTTCTCCTACTGTCCATTCTCATACCTTTGAATTAGTTCAAATTGATGTGTGGGGTCCTGATGCATGTTCTTCTAATGGTCATCATTATTATCTTAGTATCGTAGATGCATATAGTAGGTACACTTGGATATATTTTATGCAGAAAAAAAGTGATGCAGCTCGGTTATTTGTTGAGTTTCATAGGTTAGCTGAGAAACAACTGGGATACAAGCTTAAGGCAGTCCAGTCTGATGGGGGAGGTGAGTTTCGGTTTTTATCTACGTATCTATCTCAGTTTGGTATAAATCATCGTGTTACTTGTCCTTACTCTTCTGAACAGAATGGCATAGTTGAGAGGAAGCATAGACATATTGTTGAGTTAGGATTAACTCTTCTAGCTCAAACCTCGGTACCATTACATTACTGGTCTGATGCCTTTTTTCACTTCAATGTTTTTGATCAACAAGTTACCTTCATCTACTTTGTCCAAGGTTTCTCCACATGAAAAACTCTTTGGATTGTCGCCTGACTATTCTTTTCTTCGTGTTTTTGGATGCTTGTGCTTTCCTTATCTAAGTCCTTTTCAGAAATACAAATTGTCTTTCAGATCTGAGCCATGTGTTTTTCTAGGCTATTGCTCCAAATATCATGGATATAAATGTGCTGCAGCATCAGGGCGTGTGTACACTACGAGAAATATGGTTTTTCAAGAATCCACATTTCACTTTTCTGATTCTAAAGGTAAGTTCTTTACTTCTTCCTCTCCTACTTAGAATTATACTTCCATGCCATTTTTCTTGTCAGGTGACTCTCAGATTATAGCTTCTTCTGATTCTTATAATGAGCTACTTCCTCCTTCTGATCCTGTTTCTATGTCTGATCTTCCATCTCCTTCTTTGGGTAATGATTCTACTCCTCCTTTAAATTTTGCTTCTCCTATCAATATGTCTCCTTCTTTAGTTACTTTTACTATATTGCCTAATAATGCTGCAATTCCAGATACTAGGTTGCTTTCTAATCCTATTACTTCTGTTACTAATCATGTTATTTATGTTTGTCCAACCTCTGTTTTAGAATCATCTTTACCTACTGTCACTTCCTGTGCTGATGTTCAAGTACTTCCTTCTCCTATGTCTTACATATTATAATGATCAATGTTAGTTCCTGAAGCAATTACTACTGTTGATTCTCACAATAATGAAGTTTCGGTTAATAGACATTCTATGCAAACAAGATCTAGAACCAGATTTCTTCAGGCTCTTCTAACTACTAATGACAATTTTGTAGACCTCAATGATTCTGAACCGAAATCGATTCATCAGGCTTTACTCAGTCCACATTGGAAAAATGCTGTAAATGAAGAATTGTCCGCTCTTTATGCTAACAATACCCGGACTGTTGTTCCTCTTCCTTCTGGCAGGATTCCTATAGGTTGCAAGTGGATTTTAAAATAAAAAAGAATGTTGATGGGTCTGTTGTGAGATATAAACCCAGACTGGTTGCTAAAGGATTCTCTTAGAAAGCAAGTTTTGATTTCCAAGATACCTTTAGTCCAGTTGTGAAGTCAGCCACAGTTAGAATTGTATTGTCTCTTGCATTATCTCATAAATGGAGTCTTAGGCAAATTGATATTAATAATGCTTTCTTACATGGGGATTTAACTAAAGAGGTATATATGATTCAACCTCCAGGATTTGGGCAAATGTCTTATTCTAAAACTTATTCTCATTTGGTTTGCAAACTGCAAAAGGCGTTGTATGGCCTTAAACAAGCACCTCGTGCATGGTTTGAAAAATTAAAGGATTTTCTTATTCATAAACTTCAGTTATGTGCATCTGTTGCAGATAGTTGTTTGTTTATCAAACAGGACAAAGGGTTTTCTGTGTTTCTATTGGTTTATGTTGATGATATTGTTGTTACAAGAAATTCTTCTTCTGTTATTTCAGATGTCGTTCATTCGATTAATTAGGAGTTTCAGTTAAGGGATTGAGGAAGTTTGAACTATTTTCTTGGTATGGAAGTTACTGCATCTGACAATTATTTATTGTTAAATCTGACAATTATTTATTGTTAAATCAGAGAAAATATATTCAGGAGCTGATTGAGAAGCTTTGTCTCACCGAAGCTTCAATCTTTCCTACTCCGATGACTGGAACTTGTCTAACCAAGTCAGGTATGATTAATTGTACTGAATTGTTTGAAGATCATCATCTGTTTCGCAGTACTATTGGATCTCTTCGGCATATTTGCATCACAAGGCCAGATATTCAGATCTCTGTCAACAAACTCAGTCAGTTTACGCAAAGACCAAGTATCAGTAATTGGCAAGCAGTGTTACATATTGTTAGATACTTAAAAGGGACTATAGAACATGGTTTGATGTTCAGATCTAACCCTTTTCCTATGCAGGGAATATCTTTAGTTTCTTACTCTGATGCAGACTGGGGAGGAGATATCGCTGACAGGAAATCCATTTCTGGACATTATTTGTTACTCAAAGACAATCCGATACTTTGGAATTCAAAAAAACAATCAGTGGTGTCACGTTCTAGTGTTGAAGCTGAGTTTAGAGCTATTGCTAATGCAGTATGTGAAATCATGTGGGTTAAGTCCCTGTTAATGGAAATGGGTCTTCAATTGTCTTCGGTACCTGTCGTATGGACAGATAGTACAAGTGCGGTATCTTTGTCTGAAAATCCTACTCAACATTCCAAAATGAAACATGTTGAAATTGATCTTTTCTTTATCAGGGAAAAGGTGAAATATGGTCATGTTTTAGTCATTTTGTTCCATCTAGTAATCAGGTAGCAGATGTTTTAACAAAACCATTGACAGAAAAAAAAATTGTTCCTTGTAGGAAAAACCTTGGAGTTTTCTCTGTGGTTGAGTTGGAAGATGCTGACACTGTAGCGATTCAGGAGGCTCATGAAGTTGAATAATAATTTCTGTTGAAAACTATATATCTGATGATCATGAATGGTAATTATTAAAGGTATGATGTGATCTTGGAAGAAATGCGGCCCACACTTGAAGACAGGGGTGAGATAACCGTGCCGAGTGGACCAATGACACGATCAAGGGCTAGGAAGCTTGGACATACAATCACCACACTACTGGACCGCATAGGACCAACTATCATTCCGTCCGGAGACATGGAGCCTAAGAACCTCTTGGTTGCTCGAATGGACTAAGTCAAGAGGGGCTCGTTTGTACTCTTTTTCCCGACCTTTGGTTTTGTCCCACTGGGTTTTACAAAGGGGGGTTTTAATGAGGCAAACGGTCCACAAGACAACCAAGTCCAATAAGAGGAGGAGAATAAAATTCGGCCCATAGGAGAGCTTTCCTTAGGCCCAAATTAGTTTAGGTTTTTACTTCTTTTAGGATAAGTAGCTAGGGTGGCCGAAATGAGAGGGATCGACCTTTTTACAAACTTGTGTGCTAGCCACATTGTTCTTCTTGTTCATTGAATGAGAAATTGATTGTTGGTGTGTCATATCCGGCAATTGAATCTTGGTGCGTCATATCCAAGGTTCAATCTTTGGAATCTTCGAGTGCGTCATATCTTGGAGAATCCATTGTGGAGGTATCAAGGGTTTGTCGCTGCCTTTGTGTGATCCAATCGATCCATCATTCATCCATCATCTATCCTCGTATATTCTAGTCTCGGCAGAATCGTATCCAGGAGGACCGACCTTACCAAAATTGGTCTAGAAGACGGAATAAATATCGGAATTCGACGAGCCCACCCATTACAGAAAGATGACTCAATTATCTGAGACTTTCGTATTCATCACTCGGATCAATTCGGAGCATAGCGTCGCGGAAAAGGGAACCCTTTACAGAGTCGGAATTCTGACAGCAATATTACGAGCCTTGGGAGAATCGTATCACCACCTACCCTCGAAAGTGCCGACTCCTGGAAGATCGTATCAAGTGGTATCAGAGCACACTTTCGAGAATTAATTTTGCTGATTTGTGTTGTGTGATAATCAGGTCCTTGCGCATTATAATGTCAAACCACGCAAGTAATGGAGAGGAGAGCACCAATCAAGCTCAAGGGGCAAGGAACGAACCCCCGGATTTGCGAATTCTTCGCAATGAGATTCGGCGAATGATGCAGCAAGAATTAGGACCTATCATACAAGAGTCCATTAATCGAGCCATGCCGCCACCTATGGGGAATCTTCCAAGAAGAGCTCAACCTCAAGCAGACGATGAAGAGGTTCAATCGTCCAACTATTATAGTAGGGGCAGCCGCCACTCCAATCGGGACCAAGGGAGACCATGGCGGGAAAGAGGTCGGCTTGAAGATCAACTTGGTGGTCTCAAGTTAAAAATCCCACCTTTCCACGGGAAGAATGATCCAGATGCTTATTTGGAGTGGGAAAAGAAGATCGAACTTGTGTTCGATTGTCAAAATCTTTCGGAGCTTAGAAAGGTACAAGTAGCCGCAACTGAATTTTGTGATTATGCTATCAATTGGTGGGATCAAATCGTGACGAGTAGACGACGTAATCGTGATCCACCCGTAGATACTTGGGATGAACTGAAAAATCTTTTGAGGAAGAGGTTTGTTCCTAACCATTACCATAGGGAACTACATCAAAAGCTTAGACGATTGTCTCAAGGAAGTAAGAGTGTTGAGGATTACTTTCAAGAGATGGAGTCACTTATGCTCAAGGCCGATGTGATTGAGAATAACGAAGCTACCATGGCTAGGTTCTTGAGTGGCTTAAACCGTGACCTTCAAGATAGGTTGGAACTCCAAACCTATGGCAATATTGAAGAGCTGCTTCACAAAGCCATGTTGGTCGAGCAACAACTCAAGCGGAGGGGCTCTTTTCGGACCCATTTCAACCGAGAGGATAAACCTCAAATCAAACCGAGACCTGAACCAAAACCAGCCACTACGCCTCAAGATGCGAAGGGCAAAGCCGTGGCAAGCTCGTCTCGAAACCGGGATGTCAAGTGCTTTAAATGCCAAGGCCGCGGACACTATGCTAATGAATGCATCAACAAGCGGGTGATGATCCTTTTGGACAACGGGGAGATTGAAACTGAGGATGAACCGCTTGAGGATGATACCGAACCGGATGACATCGAGTTTCCCACTGCCGGCGAGTTATTGGTGACGCGACGTTCTTTAAGCATTCAAGTCAAGGATGCGGCTAAAGAACAACGGGAGAACTTGTTTCACACGCGATGTTTGGTTCGAGGTAAAGTTTGCCTCCTTATTATTGATGGTGGGAGCTGCACTAATGTTGCTAGTGAATTGATGGTTAAGAAACTAGGATTGAAAACTAGGGAGCATCCGAAACCATTTAAGCTACAATGGCTTAATGGTGCCGGCGAATTGATTGTGAGTCGCCAAGTGTTGGTGCCTTTAGCCATAGGCAAGTATGAGGATGAGATCTTATGTGATGTGTTACCTATGGAGGCCAGCCATATCTTACTCGGGAGACCGTGGCAATTTGATAGGAGAGTCATACATGATGGGTTCACCAACCGTTATTCTTTCGAGTTTAAGGGCCGAAAGACCACACTTGCTCCCATGCCGCCGCAGGAGATACACCTAGATCAACTTCGACTTGGACAACACGAAGGAACTAATGTGAGTGAACACACAAGTACCCTTACCCAAAATAAGTGTGAGAGTTTGAGGAAAGCCAAAGCCGAGAGATGTGAGTTTACACCCGTGAGTGAACCCGTGAGGCAGTCCAATTTTGTGGTGAGGTCTAGCGTTGTAAAAGAGGGCTTTGTCCTCTAAGAAACCCGTTATACTACTTATGTACAAAGAAACGTTGTTGAGTATCACTAATCCCGTGCCGGATTTTCCGAGCAACATCGTTTCCCTTTTGCAGGATTTTGAAGACGTCTTGTCGGATGAAACTCCCCACGCATTACCGCCCCTTCGGGGTATCGAACACCAAATCGATTTTGTACCGGGAGCTTCACTACCTAACCGACCTGCATACCGAACTAATCCTATGGAGACCAAGGAGCTTCAACGACAAGTGAACGACTTGATGGACAAAGGATACATCCGCGAAAGCATGAGCCCATGCGCGGTACCGGTCCTACTCGTCCCTAAGAAGGATGGGACTTGGAGGATGTGCGTCGATTGCCGAGCCATCAACAATATCACTGTAAAGTATCGCCATCCTATTCCTCGATTAGATGACATGTTATATGAGCTGCATGGATCCACAATATTTTCTAAAATAGATCTTAAGAGTGGTTATCATCAAATTAGGATGAAAGAAGGTGATGAATGGAAAACAGCTTTTAAAACTAAACATGGCTTATATGAGTGGTTAGTCATGCCCTTTGGATTAACTAATGCACCTAGCACTTTCATGAGATTGATGAATCATGTCCTGCGTAACTACATTGGAATTTTTGTGGTTGTTTACTTCGATGACATTTTAGTCTATAGTCGAAGCTTAGAAGAGCATGTTGGGCACTTAAAATCTGTTTTGATGGTTCTTCGAAAGGAGAAGCTTTATGCTAACCTTAAGAAGTACACTTTTTGTACGGATCACCTTGTGTTTTTGGGTTTTGTTATAAGTGCAGATGGTATTAAGGTGGACGAAGAGAAGGTTAAGGCCATCCGCGATTGGCCGACGCCAACTACCATAGGCGAAGTGCGGAGCTTTCATGGACTTGCGGGTTTCTATCAGAGATTCGTGAGGGATTTTAGTACCATAGCCGCACCTCTCACCGAAGTGATCAAGAAGAGTGTTGGGTTTAAGTGGGAGGACGCACAAGAAAAAGCATTCCAAGCTTAGAAGGACAAACTCACTAATGCACCCCTTTTATCTTTACCGAACTTTCTTAAAACCTTTGAGATTGAGTGTGATGCTTCGGGTGTAGGTATTGGAGCTGTTTTGACACAAGAGAAGAGGCCATAGCCTTCTTTAGTGAGAAGCTTGGAGGAGCTGCCCTAAACTACCCGACCTATGACAAGGAGTTGTATGCGCTAGTTCGAGCCTTGCAAACATGGCAACACTATCTATGGCCCAAGGAGTTTGTCATTCACACCGACCATGAATCCTTGAAGCATTTGAAGGGTCAACAAAAGCTCCACAAACGACATGCTAGGTGGATGGAGTTCATCGAAACCTTTCCTTATGTGATCAAGTATAAGCAAGGTAATGAAAATATTGTTGCCGATGCTCTATCAAGAAGGTGTGCCTTGGTCTCTACTTTGGATGCTAAGCTTTTAGGCTTTGAATACATAAAGGAGCTCTATGAAACTGACTCGGATTTCCAAGATATCTTTAAAGCATGTGCTAAATTCGCTCATGGAAAGTATGTAAGGCACGACGGGTTTCTTTTGTTTGAAAATAGATTATGCGTACCTAACTGTTAGATGCGAGAATTGTTAGTTAGGGAAGCCCATGGCGGAGGATTGATGGGACATTTTGGGATCACTAAGACCTTGAAGGTGATGCAAGAACACTTCTATTGGCCGCAAATGAAAAGGGATGTCGAGCGGATATGTGGAAGATGTGTCACTTGCAAACAAGCCAAAGCAAAGGTACAGTCCCAAGGTTTGTATATGCCCTTACCGATTCCTGAACAACCGTGGGTCGATATATCTATGGATTTTGTGCTTGGATTGCCTAGGACTAGGACTGGAAAGGATTCCATCTTTGTGATTGTGGATAGGTTTTCAAAAATGGCTCATTTCCTTGCATGCCATAAAACTGATGATGCGTCTCATATAGCTGATTTATTCTTCAAAGAAATTGTTCGATTGCATTGAATGCCTAGGACCATTGTTAGTGATAGAGATGCTAAATTCTTGAGCTACTTTTGGAAAACACTGTGGTCTAAGCTAGGGACTAAACTGCTATTTTCAACTACTTGCCACCCTCAAACTGATGGACAAACCGAAGTAGTGAATAGGACCTTGTCTACTTTGCTACGCACCTTGATTAAGAAGAATTTGAAAACTTGGGAAGAATGCTTGCCACATGTTGAATTTGCGTATAACCGAGCTACACATTCCGCTACCAAGTTTTCACCGTTTGAAATCGTTTATGGATTTAACCCTTTGTCTCCTTTGGATCTAACCGCTTTGCCTATGAGTGAAAGGACTAACTTAGATGGAAAGAAGAAAGCTGAAATTGTCAAACAGATCCATGAAAAGGCCAAGCGCAACATCGAGGAAAGGACGAAGTCGTATGCAAAGCAAGCCAACAAGGGCCGACGTAAGGTGACCTTTGAGGAAGGAGACCTCGTGTGGGTGCACTTGAGGAAGGATAGGTTTCCAGTCGAGAGGAAATCCAAGTTGATGCCTAGAGTGGATGGCCCATTCCGAGTCCTAAAGAAGATCAACGACAATGCTTATCTACTAGACCTCGAAGGGAAGTATAATGTTAGTTCAAGTTTTAACATTACTGATTTGCTTCCTTTTGTTGCAGATGATCCGGATTTGAGGACAAATCCTTGTGAAGAGGGAGGGGATGATGTGATCCTGGAAGAAATGCGGCCCACACTTGAAGACAGGGGTGAGATAACCGTGCCGAGTGGACCACACTACTGGACCGCATAGGACCAACTATCATTCCGTCCGGAGACATGGAGCCTAAGAACCTCTTGGTTGCTCGAATGGACTAAGTCAAGAGGGGCTCGTTTGTACTCTTTTTCCCGACCTTTGGTTTTGTCCCACTGGGTTTTACAAAGGGGGGTTTTAATGAGGCAAACGGTCCACAAGACAACCAAGTCCAATAAGAGGAGGAGAATAAAATTCGGCCCATAGGAGAGCTTTCCTTAGGCCCAAATTAGTTTAGGTTTTTACTTCTTTTAGGATAAGTAGCTAGGGTGGCCGAAATGAGAGGGATCGACCTTTTTACAAACTTGTGTGCTAGCCACATTGTTCTTCTTGTTCATTGAATGAGAAATTGATTGTTGGTGTGTCATATCCGGCAATTGAATCTTGGTGCGTCATATCCAAGGTTCAATCTTTGGAATCTTCGAGTGCGTCATATCTTGGAGAATCCATTGTGGAGGTATCAAGGGTTTGTCGCTGCCTTTGTGTGATCCAATCGATCCATCATTCATCCATCATCTATCCTCGTATATTCTAGTCTCGGCAGAATCGTATCCAGGAGGACCGACCTTACCAAAATTGGTCTAGAAGACGGAATAAATATCGGAATTCGACGAGCCCACCCATTACAGAAAGATGACTCAATTATCTGAGACTTTCGTATTCATCACTCGGATCAATTCGGAGCATAGCGTCGCGGAAAAGGGAACCCTTTACAGAGTCGGAATTCTGACAGCAATATTACGAGCCTTGGGAGAATCGTATCACCACCTACCCTCGAAAGTGCCGACTCCTGGAAGATCGTATCAAGGTATGACAGTTCTGTCAAGAGTAGTCTTTATCATTACTGATCATAAAATAGTTAAAGAGGTCAACTGTTTGGATGTAATTCAGATTGATTGGTAAGGAACTGTGACTAGATATGTGAATATGTGTATGTTGTGATTGATTTGTGTGCATATGATATATGTGTGTTAGGTTGATGGGATAAGTGTTAATCATTTAGTATAATTCAGTCATGTTCGAAAAAGATCTCATATATATATCTGATGAAAAGACTGCTAAAGTTTAACTGATGAGTATACTAAAAAGGATTTGGTTAATGATTATGGATGAATCTTGATTGTTTTGCATAGTTTAATAACAATCAGATGGTTGTCAAGTAAGTGTTTTTTCAGCATAAAGGTATTAGGTGGGGATAATTAATCAAGTGTTGGCTATCAACTGAGTTTCGATTGTCAGGATTGACAAAGATGTTAAAGAAAAATGGATGGCTGTTTTTCGAGAATTCAATAAATTCATTCATGCTGATCTTCATGGGAGAATGTTAGGATATATTTATAATTACATATGAGTGTTTAGGGATTATTCTGCAATATTCTAGAATTAGTAAGGACTAGATTGTAATATCTCAAGACTTATCTAAACCCTAAACCCTACATATAGCCGCAGGTTGTATCATATGGATTTTAAGTTTGATTGAATGGATTAGTGCTGTTGGCTGCATGTAAGCTTTGTTCATCTTCTTTCTTTGATTTTTATGTTTAAGTTCTTAACATTCGACTCTACACAAAACAATTGTCCTAGAATTATTCAAGGAAATTCGGAGAACCTCGTAGACTAACCGACCGGTTCACACTCAGGAACATTTTCCTAGGTGTAGTTCGTACTCATCCAAACTTCTGAAAGGTTACTAAGGACAATCCTAAAGGTTTGCTACCTAGACTATGCCAAATCTAGATCTCCCTACCAAGGTAATCTATCCTATGCAAGTAAGGTAACAAACCACACAATTCAATACACACACATCTATATTGATACCTTTCAAAAATAAATTAAATTTTGGGTTAATTTGTAATTTTCAAAACTTTGAGGACTAAAGTCACCCTAACCAAAAGTTTGGGGATCAAAATCACCATGAATAAAAATTTGGAGACCAAAGTCTCAACAAATAAAAATTCAGACACTAAAGTCTCAACAAATAAAAGTAATTAACATGTTAAACCAATTTCACACACTATGCTGGGATATCAACAATCACAACCTAGTCAATTCTACCAGTCATGGAGTCAAGAGCCAAGAATATAAAATAAGGCAACACTACCTACCCTGCAGAAAACACAAAGTAAACCAGGGAACTCAAGGAATTCACACAACGTTCTACCTATCTAGTCATGCAACATAAAACTATATAATGCTCTCCCAGCAATTTAAATTGGTCCAACAGTAAATTAAATTAGCCGAAATATTATTTATGAAAGGGTTCAGGCACATTTAGCGGACTGAAATAAACCACTAGGACCCATAGAGGATCCAGGATCGGCAACAAATTTGTTTCGGACCAATTCCGGCGGTTTGGGGCCTCCGAATTAGTTCAGACCGGTCCAGACAGCACGAAACCATTTGAACCAGCTCAATTAGTCGATCTGAACCAAACCAGTTCGGTCGGGTTTTGAAATCCATAGAGAAGAAGAACAGTGACTGCTAGGGTTTTGAAATCCTAACAGCCGCCAGCCCCATGGAGGTGGCCAGCCACCATGGCTGGCCACGAGTGGGGGCCGACCACCACGGCTTCCCCTTCCTGTACGTGGCCAGACACGAAGGCTGGCCACGGGGGTGGGTCAGCCATCACTGGCCGACCTCACCCACCCTCAGGCGGATGGAGCCGTGGCCACAAAGGCCACGACAACCAGTCGCTGGGCCACAACCGCAGAGGTTGTGGCCCTGCCTGAGGTGGCCGAAGCCATTAGTGGCTGAGCCGCAGCCTGGTTCGACCTCGGGGTGGTGGTTTCAGTGGTTGGGGCTCGTCGCTGTCACGACTGACCGCAATGGGGATTTTCCATAAATTCGACAATTCGCCAACCAACCTACTATGACTCTGATACCAATGTTGGAATATGTAGAGAACATGCAATTATTTAGGACACAAGATTAAACATAATTAAGTTGCCTCCTTGAACGATAGACTTAGCGGAAGCGGAAGAGGATCTGGCTGAGGTTGGGATCACGGTCTTTCGGACGGGACGTCACGCCACGGGCTAACGGGCAGTGAGCTAGGTTTCCACACCTACTTATTTCAGTCTAAACTGTAGGGAGGCAGGGCATCACTGTCATCGTTAGGTTTTCCAAGCCTCAGCATCCCTATACATATAGAGGGAATGGTTTGTCCCAGTATCCAATACTGGGCTTATTAGAATGAACTCCCACTAATGGGCGACGCAATCCCCCAAAAGCAACAACAAACTTGTTGAAAATGTTCAATTGTGTATAGGCATGGGCAATGCCAAACAACGTTCAATTCCTTGAGGTGGAGGTTACAGAGAAACTCGTTTGAAGTAGAGACCAGCACTTCAAACTTTTCTATTGGAAAATATGTTGTGTTAGTGGACACCTAGAGTCGCATAAAAGTTCAAAAATTCAGTGAGATCGAGAGGGTACACGGTTTGGGAGTTAGAAATTACGTCAAGAGTGCATTACCTTCAACGTGGAAACATAATATCCTTGGATTATGGTTCTTCGTGCATATAAGCATAATGTGCTATGATATATTTTCAAGCACAAAAGAAACTACCGTTACAGAAAATGAGGTGGGAAAGACTTTCATGCAGTCAGGTAAGGTGTGAATTGTTGGCCAAAAATAAAAACGTAAGCTGTGAATGAAAAAAGTAGAAGGAGATAAAGTTGGCCAACATAACTTGACTAGAGTGCACATTAGATTGATGGAACCAAGAAGGTATAAAACACAATGCGAGGGATCAAGTATTGATGGTGAGACATACGTAGAGAAGACAACGATTTTGGTTTGAAAATAATTTACTATGCACTAAGGGTCCTCGACAACCTTCAGAAGAAACTTTTGTAGGGGCGTCACAAATCAAAGTTGACGGGTCATTCCGGACACACAACACAAAGGCAATCGTGGATAACATATACTTTTTACATCACCAGTGCGATAATAAGGAAAACATATAAGTGAAAACTTGTTTGACCAAAATTAATAATGAGAATTATCAATTCTTTTTATTACCCTTGGAACGTACATGGGAGGTCGTCTCTCGACGGATTCCATCAAAAACTCGCCAAACTAAACATGACAGACTTTGATGGTGGACTAATTATCCAAGTGTATGACTTTCATACTGGTCAAGAAAGGGTTTCTAGTGTGTGAGGCAGAATGATTATTCATGAAATAATACATGGTCAAATATTGTAGAGTTCCATCAATAATTGTTATTGATCAGGATCCTCACTTCAAGTGGTAGTTTTGGACAAAATTGTTGAAAATATTCAGTAGAGACTTGAAATCCTCAATGAGTATATGACGATAAATCGAAGAAGAGAATTTAGAAGAGCAGTTGTAAACTAGTGCAACGGATCACCAGAATTACAAACTCGATCGTTGTGTATTCTTACTGCAGAAGCTCCAAATATAGTGTAGTGACTACATAAACAAATCTAACAGAATTATTATAAATATTACAATCTAAGTCCCTGACTTTATTATATGTAATAATAAAGCCCCTATACTTCCACACACCCCACGCAACGAAATAACAAGATCACCATTACACATCATTATTATTATTTTTCTCGGCTTGTTCGTCTTCATCCCTGTACTGTGTCTCTACAACCAAATTCATTCAGATGAATACTAAAAAATTTCTTCACGCCGAACTGTCAAACTAAAGAATGGTGTTGATGCTTTGTCAAGGCCTTTGTAAGAAGATCAACAGGATGCAACTTCAAGGGAATGTGATTTGCATTAATCGTATTGTTCTTGATGCAGTCTACGAACCAAATGACAATCGATCTCAATATGGTTGTTTCGTTCATGAAACATGAGATTGTTTGCAATATAAAGATCACATTTATCATCGCAGTGAAGAAGAGATGGTTTGGTCTGGGAGAAGCCAAGCTTAGTGAGAAGACCACGTATCCATACGTCACTGACAGTAGAACGTATGAAATAATACTCTGCTTCAACCAATGATTTAGCCACAGTTGAATGCTTTTTAACCTTCCATGAAACCATGGCATTCCTGAACTTGACAGAATAGCCGCTAAGAGAACGACAGGTGAACGGACAAGAAACCCAATCACTATCCGAATAAACAGTAATCCATTTGATAAAAGCAGCAGAATAAAAAATACCTTATCTAGGGCAGAGTTTGATGTAACGAAGAACACATAAAGCAGTTGCAAAATGCGAATTATTTGGCTGATGCATAAACTGACTTAAACGTTGAACCGAGTATGTAATGTCGGGCCTTGTCATGGTGAGATAGAGAATTCGACCAACAAGTAATCTATAGGAATCACCATTATCCAGAATGGAGTCAGTCTCATTCAATTGGAAGATGCTGTCGTATTTTGTAAGACTGAGGCCTAGATTATGCTCCATAGGCGTGAAAGAAGGCTTAGCGGTTGCAAGACCAGAATCATTGATAAGATCAAACGCATAGCTGCATTGATTATGGACATTTCTGTGTGAAGATCTAGAACCCTCTATTCCCAAAAATTAACGCAAGGTTCCCAAATCCGTCAATTTAAAACTCTGTGTTAGAACATACTTCAAACGAGTAATTATATCCTCATCAGAGTCGGTAATGAGGAGATCTTCAACATACACGAGAAGATAAACATGATGATTAGAACACCCTTTGGTGAAAATAGAATAATCATATTTGCTTTATGAGTAACTAATCATATTTCCACTGTCTCAAGGGTTGCTTCAAGTCGTATAACGACTTGTGAAAATCCCGGGAGTAAACGCATATACACCTCTTCATCAAGGTCACCTTTCAAGAATTCATTATTGGCATCCATTTGAGAATAGGCCACCCAAGAGATGCAACCAAAGGAAGAATAATACGCACCGTAACCATCTTAGCCACGGGAGAAAAAGTCATGGTAAAATATAGGGAAAAGTATGAAAAATATGTAACATGTTTGCCCAAATTGGTAAATGCGGCCCATTGTTTGTTTTTGATGTAGTATGTTTGGCGGTGTAGGTTTTTGCTGAATTCCGTTTGTGTCCGTCAAAAAAGTCCGTTAGTAGCCTCCATGCCTTGCACGTGACTTTTTGTGTGTGTGAAAATACAAAGGTGCCCCTTAGTACTTCATCTATTATAACAGTCCTTCTCCCCCATTGAAGCAAATTGGTTTCTTCTCCGATTTCCAAGAGTCTTCTCGAACTGTTCGTCCGTCGTTTCCCGAAGACTTCGTCCCGCATTGTCGGATCTTCTGGTCGCATGTTTCAGTCGAATGTTTTATCGGTGTCCCAATTACAAGGTTTGTTTGCCGATTCGTTTTCTTTTGAAGCTTAATTTTGAAGCCCTAATCTTGAAAATCACTAATTTTCGAAGCCCTAATTTGTTTTTTTCGGTTGCAGAACCCCAGTTGTAGTTATTTTGAGTGGTGTGACCCGCAAATTTGCATATACGGAAGGAGGGTCGTGAACAAATTTCGAGATATGCATGTCAAGATTGAAAGCGAAGTGGTTCTTGTACGAAGTAGGGAGAAGATGTTGATTACTGATGTTGGTGTTCTTGTGGTACTACTGTTTGCTGTAATGATAAAATTGGTGATTGGGTGAACGTGTTTTAGGATTTGTATTTTAAAGACTTATGTTTGTGGGTCGGGATGTTTTAAGTTAAGTGTATTTCTGTTGTCTTAATACCAGATGATATATGTTTTGTAATTGTAGGTATTTGATGAAACACGTTTGTCCATGAGTTGAGAATAGATGTACTATGTTTTGACTGACAGGACAAAAAGTCATCGACTAAATCCAAACGACATTCCACCAGTAATTAAACACCCGTCTCACAACACACACACAATCAAGACAACCTCCACAGAACCAAGTATTTCCAGAGTTAAATGTCAACTTACAATACAAAGCTCATCCTAACATAAAACAAAACATAATGTTCACAAAACCAAAGTTAACGTTTGTGCATTGATCTACATATACATTTATATTTTCTAGATGAATAATTAAAATTCAAATATCCTAAAATGTCAACTTCATTTGGTACCATGGACCTTGCAAGAATTGGGAAGCTAAAATCTTTAAATCGCACACCTGTTCTCAAAGTATCCCGTTCCAGACCCTCTGATAGTAATCGTATTGCCGTGTCCGCCATGCATCTAAACTACTGCTGATCAAGGACAACACCAGCGACACACACTGCTGCCACAGACAAAAGAGGCATGTGCAAACAATGAAGGAGAAGATGAAGTTTTAGTAGAGAAGATTATATACTGCTTAGAATAGGGATAAATTACCTCTTCTGTTAAACTAATATGGAATCTCTCTCTCAAGTTCTGAATTGTTCGTGGACCTCCTTTAAAGCATGGGAAACCAGATTCCTGATCCAGACAGAAAAACAGACATACTTTATTGTCATAACAGCGTTCAAAAACTTAGGAATTGCATGCTGAGTGCAGTTGCAGCAAAAGAACCTATGATTACGAGATTCTTAAACAAAAAAGAAAAAGAGACAGGTCTAAAATGGAATTCTGTCCTGAGAAAAATTCGAATGAGCTTTGGTTGAGAGAGCATGCACTTATCTTACCTGCAACATCTCAACCAGCAAAATAATTCGCTCAGCAGGTTTACGACAAGTTAGGAAGCCTTGAATGCATAGGACCTACAAAATCAAGTTCAATAGAGCAGCTCAAGAAGCTCACGTGTTAGCTTGAAAGGTGCACTCTCGAAATTCACACCACCAGGTGAATTAGAGAGCATGAAACCAAAATCAATGTGTATAATATGACCTTCCTCATCCATCAGCAGGTTCCCATTGTGGCGATCCTTGACCTGAGATGGAACAAACAGCAAGTGAATATTATTCTCTCTAAAAAATCTTAAGAATGCAATCATTGAGTTGAATTTCCCTAAAGGTTGGGAAACTATATGGCTTAAAATACGTAATACCAATGCATACAAAGGTTGGGAATTGCAAAAGAAAATGAGAGTAAAAGAAAAGGAGGAAAAGATAACCAGTAGTTCAGTTGACATTAGTGTGCAGAGGTGAGTATTGGAGCTTACAAACATTTGGTCCTTTTGGATAGAGCTGACGTACTCCTTGTTCTTCCAAACTGGGAAGAAGATCATCAGTCTGTTAAAAAGAAACCCACAATCTCATTACAAGTTTAATCATCTGCAGAACCAATTGAACCGATGTTGTGGTGTACACTGTAATGTATCACAAGTTCATAGGTTCCAACTCAAGTTAACAACCACTAAAACCTTAAATCACAGTTCTAATGCATATTAACTACACATGACATATTCTCCTTGACACTGAGAGATGAACAAAAGAGAAGGAGCCTCACAGTGTAATTGCCCCCAAAGCAAACGTAAGTCCCATAAATGGGAGGAGGAGGCGCTGGAGCAGAATCAGGGTCTTCTATGTAATTCTTGTAGAGACGGTAATAAGGAGGAGGCGGTGGGTATGTAGCCGTCGACATCACAACAAGTTCCTTAAACGTTCACTTTCACCTGCAATAGCATATCGCCACTAAAATTGGTTGTTTTTCATGGTAAAAATTATCAAAATTTGACCATATTCATGAAATAAATAGACTTTAATCATTCAAATAGTTAAGCAAGAGCTACTCGAAAATTTCAAATAACCACGATGACGGTATCCAGAATCTTACACCGCAATCATGAATTGAAACAACTCAGCAGCTCATTGAATTTCATGAATTTCAATCTTACACCGCAATCATGAATTTCAAAGCGGAACAGAATCGAACAAGGCCAAGGGGCGCAGATTAGAGAGAGTGATAGGGTTGAGTACAGTACTTCGAGCTTAAGAGACCGAGGGATTTATCTTTACGGGAGTAGAATTGTTGTCTAGCATCTTTATCTGCAAGTTCAGAACCTCAACACAGCCTCAGAGGTGGCCGGAGAATGGAGGAGAACGTTAATAGCATGAAAACAACTAGAGGGTAGTTATGGTATTTTAATTTTTTGTTATTTTAATGTTCAAAATTATCTATCACGTGAGCTGCACATGTCAATTTTAAAAGGATAAATTAATAGAAAAACTAACGTTTCTTCAAAAACCAACAGAATGAAACATCGTACATTAAATACCCGCGGCCCAAAACAAATTTCATCGATTACCATTTTAGGCAAACATCTTACATCTTTTTCATACTTTTCCCTAAAATATATCCCTTCCTTTTGAGTATATCCCTTTACAACTAAACGTGCCTTGTAATGTTCAATACTCCTATCTGAATTATATTTGATCTGAAAAAAACAATTTACAACGAACGTCGCATTGATTAGGCGACAATGGTTCAAGAGAGAAAGTATGGTTGTCCTCGAGTGCTTTGAGCTCGTCTCACATTGCCTTTACCGACCGAATATCAGAAGATGCTTCGGTAAAAGTATGCAGTTCAGTATTCTTGGTGATAGAAGCAAGATAACACTTGTATTGAGAATCAAGTCCTACGTAGCTGAGATAATTTGCAATAAGATAAGTCATGGATGAAGTGTGAGTGTCCATGACAAAATTCTCAACCCAAGCGGGACGGGCACGACTACTGGAACTGTGTCTAGGCATGAAAGGTTTGTCTGCTCTAGATGCATCCAAAGAAGGGGAATTGCTATCAACAATTCTTGGTGATACCTTCACTGACATAAGAATGGAATCAGTTGGAGAATAGTTGATATCCCCCACAGCATTCAGTGCAAAGTCAATAGGTATTGCTGCAGAATCAGTATTTGGTGCAATAGAATCCATAAAATCAGGTGATGCAGAATCCACATAAACGGGAAAAACAAAATCATCAATATGATTGATTAAAGGAGTTGTCGAGCAAGGAGTTTGCATATGAGGATATGGAAACCACAAAGCATCAACCCACGACATGGAGAACGGAAAAACAGATTCACAAAACTGTACACCCCTGCTACTGAAAAACACAGAATTGGAAATACACAGAAACTTATAACCCTTTTGTGAACATGAATAACCCGTTACATTTGCAGGAACAGCAGAAGCACTAAATTTGTCCGCCATTCCCACTATTGTTGCATAACAAAGGCATTTAAACACTCGAAGATGAGAATAGGAAGGTAGCATACCGTATAATAGCTCAAATGGAGTTTTACCTTTCAACATTTCAGTAGGCATAAGGTTGATTAGATAACATGAAGCCATGACACAACATACCCAATATTTTGTGGGAATAGAAACCTAAAGTTTTAAAGCACGAGCAACCTCCAAAATGTGTCGGTGTTTACATTCAATACAATCATTTTGTTGTGGTGTACCAACACAGCTTCTTTGATGCAGAATTCCATGCTCTAGGAATAAACGGTGAACCAAATCGTTGAAGAACTCAGAACCATTTTCAAATGAAACCGTTCTTACTAATGTATGAAATTGCCTTTTGACCATGGAAAAAAAATCCTTAATGTGAGAGAATGTGTCGGATTTCAACCTCAACAAAAATATCCAAGGACAACAGTTATAGTTATTGAAAATTGTAAGGAAATACTGAAAACCATCCAATGTAGGAGTTTTGTATGGACCCCAAATATCCATGTATAATAAATAAAAGATAGACGAAGGTCTACTATTACTTAGTGAAAATGAGAGTCGGGTTTGCTTGGCTAAAGGGCAAATAACACAATTTGTGTCTTCTTGAACATTCACATAATCTAAAACACCAATCCGCCTCATACGACTAAAAGAAGGATGACCCAAACGACGATGCCACAAATGAAAATTAAATGTTGCGGTAAAAGAAGAGGAGTTGATGCAGAATTAGTCTTCTTGTCCTTCCAAATGTATTGGCCCCCATGAACTCTACCAGTCCCCATGACCCTCCCATTCGAGCGGCCCTGAAAGATAACACAATCAGGATAAAACAGAGTTGTGGAAGCTAAATCATGTGTGAACTTTGAGATAGAAATAAGATATTACTGAAATTCCAGCACCAATAGAATGTCACGAAGCAAATGAGTTGCATAAAATATATTGTCCCCAATATAACTAACAATTGAAGACTCACCATTCGGAAAGTAAACAGAATGAAAATCAAAGGTATTGGGATGCAAATTACACAACCACGACTTATAAGAAGTCATATGGTTCGTAGCTCCCGTATCAATGATCCAAGTAGAATTTTCAACATTAGAAATGCCACCAAATAAGATAAACGGATTTTTTCTCTCCTAAGGTTTGTCAGAGAATCCTTCGATATATCCATTGATGGCAACCTTCTCCGTTGGCGTGAGCTTGCCGGAAAAACTAAAGGGTCTATACATAGAGCAGCGGCAGGAAACCCTACATATATATATATATATAGGACGGTAGAATCAAAACCAGTGTTGCATGCATGATGGAACCATCGTAAAACCGCAGAGGAGATAAAACGAGATCCGCGATGGAGTAACTAGAACCCAGTTGAACATCTACGGTTTGGTGAAGCTCTAGTGAAGATTATCTCAACATATCTCTCGGAATGTAAGTGAGTTTGGGAGATTGTGTTACCCTTTTTTTATTTTACCTGTGCTTGCAGGAGGACACGACCGCCGTAAGGACTTCTGGACAACGATGTCATGAGCAGTGCTGGCTCCAAAAGACAGATGCCAACTCGGAAAACCACGCTAGACTTGAAATCGAACCCCAGGGAGGATGGGATTAACCGATATGTGGGTGCGATCATTGCACATAAACATGTGAAGAATATGGCAATCATCAAAGTGCTGCAGAAGGCAAGGGAAGGGTTTGAGGTAAGTTAAGTTCACAGAGGCAACAGAGAGAGACATGATGTTTGAGTTTGCATATGAGAAGAACAGAAAACAATTTTTTGATATGTCTGTGTGGTCAGTCCAAGGACACTGCCTTAGGATTAACAAATGGGCACAAAGTATAGGACTGACAAAAGTCAAGTTGAGGATGGTCCAATTTTGGGTCCAAATTCATGACCTAGGGGTGGAGATGTTCAACATTATGAACGTTGTGAGCATTGGAAATAAGATAGATAAATTTGTCGACACAGAGAAGGATATTGAGAAAGTTGTCAATTGTTATTTGAGAATTGAGGTAGAGGTTGATGTAAACCAATCTTTGTTGGTCGGTTTCTAGTGGAAAAACCTAGAAGGAAAAGAAAGTTTGGCGTCAATCAAATATGAAAATTTGTTAAATTTTTGCTATGGATGCGGTAAACTTGGATATCCTACACTAGGATGTAAGGTGGAAATTCAAATGTCGGAGGAGAAATCGGGACACCCAATGTATGGTCTTTTGTTGAATGGGTGTAGATCGAAAATATTTGGTCCGGGAGGATCAAACGAAGGGGGAACATCTCAAAGAAACCCCCCCCAAAAAAAAAATCCTGGTTTCTAATAATGAATGCGGCAAAAGCCATGAGAAGACAAAAGGAGATTGCAAATGAAAGAGAAAGTGTCGAAAGGGATGGATACGGTGAAGACAAAAATCCAATGAATTTGGCTGGCCCTGAGGAGAAGTGACGATCCGAACCACAAGGTACAGGGTACGGGAGATGTGAAAATGAAGTAACGCAGGAATTTGAAATAGATTCAGCGGGCCAGGACCGAATGGAGAATTTGGAGATGTCGGCTTATGAAGGAATACCATGGCTGCAAGGAACCCTCCCTTTACCACCTACTACCACTAAAGTAAACCCACTTATGATCCTATTGACTACCATACAACAAACCCTCATTCGAACCCACTGTTCTACAGTAGAAGCATTAACTACAACTTTCAATGATCTCATCCTGAAACCCCTGCAACAAAGTGGATTGATCTCATACACAGACAAACTACCATCCAAAACCTACCCACAAATAAACCCTTAGAGAAAATAATCATTACTGTGAATAGTATCCCAAACGAGTCCATTCCCATTGAAGGGCCGAATAAACCACCTAGCCAAACCCCTAGCACAAAGTCGAAACTACAGATAACCAACCTTAGCCCAATTCTAAACAGAATTTCTAAGAAAAGAAGGCGCGAGGAAGACGAGGAGGAGGGACGAAGTTCAGGGAAAAGAATGAGATTGGACATGACACAAGTAAAAAACTATCGGAGTGTGGACAAGTGAAAGTGAGCACGCCGAGAGATAAACCTCGAAGAATGGGCATAGACCAAAGATGGAGAGGACAAAAAGAAATGCTAAGAATGAGGAAAGGAAAAGTAAGGAAGAAGAAAAACATGTTGCTGAAATGGGTTGTGGTGGCTGTCTCGAAACAACCACACAAGGCCAATGAGGATAATCTGCTGGAATTATCAAGGTCTAGGGTTTTCCTAACAATTCACCATTTGAAAGTCTTCAACAGGTTGCATCAGTTGGAGATCATATGCCTGATGGAAACAGAGAACGGGGATGCATTCTGCGAAAGGACACGAGAATATGTTGGGATGAACTACACATAGTTTGTAAATCCGAGAGGTATGTCAGGAGGAATGGGACTGTGGTTGAGGGATGATGTTCAAGTAACAATTATAACGGCCACTCAAAACATATTTGATTGTGAGGTTAAGTTGAGTGACCAACCGAACCATTGCCTAATAACATGGGTGTATGCTGATGCGGATCCAAAAAGGAGAAAAAATATTGGAATGAGTTGCGTGAAATAGGAAGAGGGCGTAAGCTGGCTTGAATCCAAAGCACCAATGACATAGCAATTGGATCTAATCACACGCCACTTATCTTTTACTGAGAGCAAGTAGGGCAAAGAAGGAGACACTACTTCACTACAAGAATCTGCCTCAACAATGACGAAAATATTGTGTTGTCGCTAGGTAGTCGTTGTTAATAAACATGTTTTGTATTAACACTATTTTTCGAGGTAATAGAGTTGGTTTAGAGTCAGACATTTTGTCGTAGCTTAAACACTGCTTTAGTGTGTACTTTTGCCGCGACTATTTGTGTCAGTTCCCAAAATATTCTTGACAAATACGTTTCCGAGGGTAATATACATCAACAGCATCATGTATTAATGTTGTGTCTAATGCATTGTTTTACTCTCAATATTTGTTGATGTAATATATATGTTAACAGCATCGCAGTAATTGCTTAGTTAGCCGTTACTAATTCGGATAGCAACCTGTCCAATTAACAGAACAGTTTGTCTTGGACCGGCAGCTGACCTACGTAACCATTTCCTCAGCCCAGACTTATGAATCAACCCGACACCTTCACTTCAAAGCGATTCCATAAACAATCTCACTGTAATTACATCAGGACAAATCGATCGAAGCTGCTTTGCATACCTTATTTACGACAACATTCACTTCACTTCACAACCGAACTACGCAACCTTACCAACCTTCAACCCGAGACAACCTTCACTTAACTTCCCTGCATCGTCATCCTTTCTCCTGCAGCATTACGAAAAGGTATTGTTTCCTCCTCAAATTATGAATTGACGTCTAATTGTTTGATCTAAGACAATGAAATTCACCCAGCTGCTGTCATGAATGTATTTCATTATGTGTATATCAAGTAAAGAGCAGCTTGTCTAATCGGTTAACGAATTGAGTGACTGTATGTAGACATAACAAAATGTGTTCGTTTCTCCCAATTTCTGTTGAGTTTAATTTCACTACAAATCGTGTGTTTGATTTTTTGGGTAAGTGTATACACACTGTACGATTGCTGCTCTGTTACAGTAACTGAAATAACTGAATCTGTCGTTGAATAAAGTTGGTTAATTATCATGGGTTCGAGTAAAGCTTCTATCAACATAATTATACAGCAGTTAACAACTGCTTAGATTACAAAGACTCTGAATAGCAGGATCTCAGTTTTGTAACTGAATTGAGAATTCCCGTTTCTAGACAAATCAGTTGTAAAACACTTGGTGGGTGGAAATCAGTAGTGTCTAGTTACATGATACATTGTGATATTGGTTTTAATATTTTCTCATTTCTAAACAGCGGATCATTAAGGATGGATAAAAGTTGGATAACCAAACATCGACAAAGTCAGGAATATAAGGCCGGTTTTACCTCTTTCTTGGACTTTGCCTATTCGCGTGCGTCATGGGATGGGAGAATCTACTGTCCATGCCATAATTGTGTTGGTATGTCTTTGTTGGACATAAGTACGGTGAAGTGGCATCTGGAAAGATATGGAATACTACAAAGTTACACTACATGGGTGGACCATGGAGAAGAATTCGAAGAAAGCATTACTAACAAGAGGACTGCCACGTCTCGTGAAACAATGAAAGATATGATAACTGATGGATTGGGTGGTATTAGTCGTGATGAAGGTGAGGAACCCAATGCAGAGGCTAGGACATTTTATAAGCTTTTAGAAGATTGTGAGAAAGGATTATACCCAGGGTGTGTATCCTACAGCAAGATGTCATTCTTAGTGGAACTGCTGCATCTAAAGGCTCTTTACAAGGTTTCTAACAAGTTCACAGATGAGTCGCTCCGTATGCTGAGTAAAGTACTTCCACCTGAGAATACAGTACCTAAGTCGTACTATGAGGCAAAGAAATTTATATCCGAATTAGGTTTGGCTATCAGAAGATACATGCTTGTGTAAATGACTGTATTCTATTTAGAAATGAATACGTCAATCTTGCTGCGTGTCCAATATGTGGTGAGTCACGATGGTTTCAAGGTCATGGAAGTGCAAGTGGAATGAACAGTCCGGAAAAATCTAAGCAAAAGGGTAGAAAACTTCCCGTTAAAGTACTCCGATACTTTTCACTAACGTCTAGGCTGCAAAGACTATTCATGTCTCCTAAAACAGTAGGATCTATGACCTGGCACTCTACAGACCGAATAAAAGATGGAGTACTACGACATCCTCCGGATACAGACGCGTGGAGAAAACTTGACAACGTGAATCCTGCGTTAGGGGCAGAGCCACGCAACGTTCGTCTTGGATTAGCTATAGATGGGTTCGATCCTTACAGTGACAAGAGTCACCCATATAGCATGTGGCCGGTTGTGTTGATTCCATACAATGTGCCACCGGAGACCTGCCTGCAAGATACCAATTACATATTGTCCATGTTGATTCCCGGTCCAAAAGCCCCAACAAATGATATTGACGTGTATCTGCAGCCATTGATAGATGAACTCAACGAGTTATGGTTGAATGGTGCATTAACATATGATGCACACCGTAAGGAGAACTTCCAAATGCACGATGTTGTACTTTGGACAATAAATGATCTCCCCGCTTATGCAAACTTGTCTGGTTGGGCTACTTATGGTAACCTGGCATGTCCAGTATGTCAAATGGACAGACATTACTGCAGATTAAAGCATGGGAGGAAAAGTTCCTTTATGGGCCATAGACGATTCCTACCGGCCGATCACCCATGGAGGAGAAACAAAAGCGCGTTTGATGGAACTGTTAAGTTAAGGAGTGCCCCACAAAGACGTTCCGGGAATGAAGTGTTGAAACAGTTAGAGTGTCTTGAACCAATTACCTTTGGTAAAACGCAGCCCCCCACAAAAGTAGGAGTAGACTCAGTCACTGGAAATTGGAAAAAGAAGAGCATATTCTTCCGCTTACCTTACTGGGCAGAACTTTTGGTTCCTCATAACTTGGATGTTATGCACATTGAAAAAAAAGTGTGTGATAACCTGATTGGAATGTTACTAGGTGTTTCTGGAAAAACAAATGACAATGTCAATGCCAGACTGGACTTGCATGTGTTAGGCATAAGAACATCGTTGCATCCCGTCCGAAGGGGACCGAAGTTGGTGTTACCGCCTGCCTGCTACACCCTATCGAAACAACAGAATATGAAGCTATGTGAGTTCCTAAAAAATTTGCAATTGCCAAGTGGGTATTCCTCAAACATATCTCGTTGTGTAAAGTTGTAAGGCAGGAAATTGATCGGTCTGAAAAGTCATGACTAACATGTTCTAATGCAACGCATACTGAGTGTTGCAATTAAGGGATTACTGCCCAAGAATGTATGCAAGGCACTTATAGACATGAGCAACACCTTTAGAGTGCTATCCTCCAAGGAGTTGCACATGGCAGATCTAATGAAAATGGAGACGCAGTTACCAACCACAATGTGCAATCTAGAGAGAATCTTTCCACCATCATTCTTCTACATCACCGTACATTTGATAACTCACCTTGCAGAGGAGGCAAGAGTAGCAGGGCCAGTTCAATATCGATGAATGTATTCAATTGAAAGGTCAGTACTACTGTACCAAGTTCTTAAATGAGGTTTAATATGGGTTTAGTAGCTGATGATAATACTACTGTGATAGGATAATGGGGATAATGAAGTCATTCGTTCGCAATAGAAGTCGGTCAGAGGGCTCAATAGCTGAGGGTTATATTGCGCTAGAGTGTTTAACATTTTGATCCAGATATTTACATGACATTGAGACTAAATTTAGCAGACACAATCCGGCTTTTCCTCAAGATCAGCTTCTTAGGTTGACGATAAGTGGGTTATGCATCTTTCGTCCGGCTGGAGCACCCATTGGTCGTGCAGTAGTTCGCGAACTGACCAACGAATAATGGGGACAGTGTCAGCGCTACGTTATCAATCAATGTGAAGAGGTCAGCCCTTCATTGAGTAAGTGTTTCAATGTATTATTTCGTTCATAACTCGTTCCATTTGAACTCATTTATGTCTAACTCGTTCCATTTGGACGTATTTTAAAAAAGGGAACACAAGCGGCAGCTCATTGGAGTTAGGGTTAATAGACGGGACATCGATGTGTTGCACAATAAAACATTCATCCAGTGGTTAGAAGGAAGGGTATGAAATACTTAACCCTGTGTTACGACTCATGAAAACGGTATTGATGTGTATATTTAATTTCTTCTTGCATCAGGTTAATCGAATGTCTGGTCCTCCTGAGGATGAAAAATTTCGTCAACTTAAGGCATTGTGTCGGGGTCCTTTATATGGTGTAAATACATATACTAGATATAAAGCTAATGGGTTCATTTTCCACAACAAGGAGCGGTCAAAGATGAGGAACTTTGATAACAGTGGTGTCTTATGCAAAGCTCATACAACGTGCTATGCTAGCTCCTCCGACAACAACCCCCTTGAAGGGTCGATTGATTATTATGGAGCTTTAAGGGAAGTAGTGGAGCTTCAATATCTTGGAGATCTCAGCATTGTTCTGTTCAAATGTGACTGGTACAACGTATTGTCATCATCCAATGGCGTGAAAGTGGATGAGTACGGGTTTGTTTGTGTTAACATGTTCAACAAACTATTTAGCAACGGATGAACCATGTGTACTGACATCCCAAGCAACACAGGTTTTCTACTTGACTGACAATAATAATAAATATTGGAGCACTGTGTTGACTGCAAAACAATGACAGTCACGAAGGACCAGACATTCTTGAAGAAGAGGACACAACATTTGTTGGCGTGGTAGCTAGTGATTATTCTTCATCTGGTGGGACCGACTCATTATTAGAGGAAGACTTGTACGACTCCGAGAAAGACTCAGGGTCTTCATCAAATGATGATCTGGGAGAGGACTGATAAAGACTTTAGGTTAAACACCTACAAATGTAATTTGTATGTTCGGTTTGTACTGTAGGCTAAGGGTTACAGTGTGTCTGTACTGTAATGCAATTCTGTTATACATTTGTTCTGTTTGTTGACATTTGTTCTGTTTGTTGACATTTGTTCTGTACTGCTGACATTTGTTATGTTTGTTAAATAATAGTGTTGTGCTATTTGTTAAGTTGTTCTGTGCTGTTAAATAATAAATGTGTTACATTGTCATACTGTCATCCTGTTCTCATTTGTTCTGTTTGTTATACTGCTGTTTGAAGACCATTACTACTTGCTGTGCTGAGAAATACTGCTGTGCTATTTGTACATTAAGAGGATGTCTGTTTGTTTTGTATACTAATACTGCTGTGCTGTTTGTATATTAAGAAAATATGTTTGTACTGAAATACTTCAATTCTATTTGTTCTGTATATTAATCTATTTGTACTTGATAAGAAAATCTGAGAGGTAAATGCTGTAACTGTATATAGTTGTACATTGCTGTAAATTGATGTTTCAATGTATATACAATATAATTTCGACATATTCAAGTGCTATCAACAAAACTGCTGCTCATCGACTGCAAATGTGCTGTGAAATTGGTGTTGTACTGCTGCTCATCCCTGCTGCTCATCGACTGCAAATAAGATTGGAACATCCAGCAATATTCAGAAAGCAGTCATGTTCATAGGCATCAGTGCTGCAATATGGCAAATATGAGACTAAATCTGTTTGCAACATGATGCAACCAAGTATAGAAGTTTCATTTAAGTTTCCACTATATTAATTTCCATTTCATTTAGCAGAGTATATATAATGGGAATGGACATACCTTCTAAATATGCTTGTTCTCTTCTTTGAGTATCCATTCCTATTTTCAAGAAAAAGTGGACCACTATGTTCATATGCATAACATTACAATTGATTTTAAACAGGACAGGGACAGGGAACTATGTTCATAAATCAGGATTCTACCTTTCATTCGATAAATCAGGACAGGGAACAATATTTTAAACAACACATGAGCCAACTATGTTCTATTGTGTTGCTGCAATTCTGTGTACATTTAAGATATTCAATTCTGTGTACATTCAATTCTGTGCAATTCTGAGCCAACTATATTTTAAATATCAGATGAGATAGCATTGGTGTACATTGAAGGAAATTGGTGTTGTCATATGCATATACATCTGCAGCTTTCTTACGCAGCCCAACAGAATCACACCCATGACACATCCAACAGAAGACATATCAATGGCAGAACCATATTTCAGCTTGCTCAGAAATCGAACAGATGACTGCTTAATTAACATATCAATGCAACCGAACACAGTTCAATTAGTTAGACAACATAAATCGAACCATCTACTTACCAAAGATCGAACACGGAACCCAGTCCCTTGCTCAGTCTCGCTATGGCCTCCTGCACAATGAACCCAGACCGCAAACCGGAAATTCCTCAGTGCAGAAAGCGGGAAAACAGGAAGTTCAAAATCCGTGGGGGAGACAAACGACATGAAGGGCAGAAGGATCAATTATGGTTTATGTTTGTCATTACATTATGCCCTATATTGTTTTCATAAAATCAATACAATGCATTATATACACTTAATAGAATGACTATGTATTATTTCCCTAAAATTAGTTATATGCATTTTACACACTTAATAGAATGAGTATATAAAAAAATAAAATATACTACCTATGGCTAATGGGCGTAATTTGCAGGTCAGATATCTAGTTAATAGCGGGTTGTAACTTAACGTTATTAATAAATAAGATAATTTCGTGGGGAATATGACTGTATGCTACTGATGTATTAGAAAAACAACATAACTACATATAATACTGTAATATATGTACAAGTTTGTATCTTATGTTTGTATATACAATATATACAAGTTTGTCTTATAAGTTTGCATGTACATATAATACAAGTTTGTATATACACACCATATCCAAGTTTGTATATACAATATATACACTTACATGCAAGTTTGAATATACAACATTACTAGTTAGTTTGTATATTTTGTATATACAAGTTTCTATTATATGTACAAGTTTGTATTATATGTACAAGTTTGTATTATATACAGTATATACAAGTTCCATACCATTACAACTATAAACCATTATATCAACTTAGTCCGTTCGGTGATGATTTACAATATACACTAATATAATTGACATATGTATTATGGACGTATGGCATATGAATTATGGTTAGGGTTTTGCGTTCATATGATTTATGTTTAGGTTCCTCCTACGACATTCCTAGGATTCTAAGCAGAAGACTTGACTAAATGTTTGGAAAACTAATTAAATGCTACTTACTCAGTATTAGTGAAGTGCTTTGACAGTCTCATGTACATGACGAATATAAAGAAATGAAAAAATATACATACTCACCGCAGTATACTGAACCAGGTTCATCAGTTTATCCATTAAACTCTTGAATTATTCTTTTAATTGTATATGTGGTATAAATTAAGAGCCCAACCTACGACCCAAATAATCCAAACGTCAAAAACTCTAACTAAAACACGACCCATACTTGATTCTTAAATAATTTGAAAAATTAAATTATTGACAAATTATTGCATGAGGGCTGAACTTGTTCATTCATCTGTTTAATATTCAAGCCTGCAATAATTGGCCGAAGCCCTGCAGGAATTCGGACCAAAGCCCAAGCTTGCAAATCCGTTGAAGCCCACCCGGTTGTGTTGCCTTCTGCATTGACACATTACCCATCTTCGAAGCAATGACTCTTGGTCCCACCATTTCTACAGCTTTTCATTTTCTTCTATAATTTACCGCGCCTTCCTTCTCTTTCCCTCGGTTTTCTTCTGTTTCTCCATCTCCATCCGAAGAAACATCCTATCTTCCTCTCCTCCAACTTGTCTCAAAGCCACGGTTGATCTTGACTGATTTTGCAGATCTAGCAAACAAGGTACGATTTATGTTCTTGCACTTCAATCTGCTTACTTGCTATTGAAGATAACCTCTGGATTCAGTCGTTTCTTCTTGTTTTTTGTCTGTGTGCTGTTCTTCAGTCTTTCCCTCGGAATAGATCAGTCGTTTGTTCTTTCTTGAGTCACGGGTGCTGTTCTTCAGTATTTCCAGTGGTTTCGCTCACTCGTTTGACATTCGCTCAGTCGTTTGTTCTGAAATGAAACCTCTGTGATGTTCTTCAGTCTTTCCTGTATTATTTCGCTCAGTTGTTTCTTATATTTTTTTAACTGTGTGCTGTTCTTCTGTGTAAATCTGTTCTTCTGTGTAAATCTGTTCTTCTGTGTAAATCTGATGTGTTTTACTAACATTTGACTCCACGATACACACATAAAAATTGCTTCTTTACAATGTCAAACCGTTTTGAAATCATGATTAGCTGGTTGTGTTGGAAGATGCATGTCTTGTTTTTTTTTTATCGGTTCTTAAAATTATGTGTTTGGTTAATTGTGTTGAACACATTCGTCAGGATGGTGGGAACTAGAAGAATGAGGCTCAATAGTATAAACATAGAACCCCCAATTAAGCCAAAAACAACTCGGAAGTCACCCCGGAAACTGTCCCGCGTAGGAGCAAGTAGGTTTACTTCCGTAACATCTTTTGTGGTTCATCAGTTGTTGACTGTACCCATATAATTTAACGAATTTTTTTAACTTTACACTTTCAGGTTCATCAGTTGTGGATTGCACGGTGAAGAATCCTACACCACCGATCACTTTGGACCCCCTAGTTGAAGAAACTCAACCACAGGAAACACAGCATGTTACTCCAGTGATTACTGAGCCTGCGACCGAACAGGGTAAGTCGTTGTGTAAACCAAAACAGCCAATACCTATTGGAAGTTATTTAATCCTCTACTTAATATGGTCGTGTATTTGATATTAAGTACAGATGGTTTAGAAGTGCAAGATGAAGGTGTAAGGCTGGAAGATGAAGGTGTAAGGCTGGAAGATGAAGGTGTACGTGTGTAGGAGGAATGTGTAAGGCCACCAGCGGAGAAGCTACGGAGGGGGCGGACCTGGTGTATTAAGCTATCCAGAAATGGAGTAAATGAAAAAGAAGAGTTACAGTTTAATGCTTTGGGCAAGGTCTGCTCGAAGAATGCATCGGTGTTTGCCTCATGGTGTGGGTGCATCGTACGAAAACGAACGAATGCACCATTGATGGTGAAAGACTGGAAGGACATCCCAAAGGAACCCATTGACTACGAGGCCAAAATGCTAATGCTCGTTGGAGTAAGTACACTTAAGTACACGAACGAATGCGCCATGTGTATGTTTGCCAAAATGCTAATGCTTGTATGTTTATTTCGCAGGAAAAGTTTGTTATCCCTGAAAATGAGAACTTGAAGCAACTGATTGTATGCTGTCTGAGAGAGAAGTATAGGAAGTACAGGGCCAACCTGAAAAGAAGGTATTATGACAAATACCTTACCGATGAAGAAAAGATACAGAACATACCCCCGGACGTGGTGAAGGAAGATTGGGTGTGGCTAGTGAACTGGTTCAGTTCAGAGGAGTTTAAGGTGGTTAAACTGTGGAAATCTTGTTCTTTTATGTTGTACTGCCGTTTATAGCAAGTTTTTATATATTATTAACCATATGACTGTTTGTGTCCTCATACTTGAATTGAAGATGAGGAGTGAGCGTAACAAAGCAAACAAAGCTCACCAAGTCATCATGCACACTGCGGGAACATGCAGCTTTGCCAAGACGGAACAGGAAGAGGTAATGAACCCCTACACCCACACTCTGCTGAATCTAGTAACCACTCAGTTACAGTGCATGTTTTTAAAAATACAGATTATGAAAAATAATGGGGTGCATCAGGGTGAATACCACATGTTTCGGAAGCCCCATGTGGACAAGAAGGGGTTCCTCGAGATCCGAAAAGTCAAGAACTCCTGGTAAGCGATAACACATCCTCTTCCTTCTTAATTTTTATAATGTTTCACACCTAACACATGAGATTGGATTGTACTGGTTTGTAGGCTGCAGTTGAACAAAGGGCTACTTAACTGCAAACGGAAGAGGACGTTCCCGTTGACAACGATGCACTTTATGAAGAAATTCGTAAGCTTGAACATTGCCGATCTCGTGTATCCAAAATTGCACGGATGATGGAGAGTGAGCAGTTGAAGAAAGCGAGGGAAGAAGTGGTTCTAGCTAGAGCTGAAACTGCAGAACTGAAGAGGTTAGTGGAGGAGAGCTCAAGGAAGGTGGACGAGAGTTCAAGGAAGGCAGAGGAAGCGACATTAACTCTACTGAAGTTCCAAGAAAACATGAACGCCGTCCAAAGAGATATGGCCTTCATGCGAAGGGCACTGCAAGCCAATGGTGCATTGCTCGATGATCCATATGCATAAGGTACAGTCAACAAGTTTCTGTTTGAGTGATGGTACTCTTTTCTTTTGGCATTTAATGTGATGTTGTTCTAATTCAACCTATTGGTGTGCTTGCAGATTGAAATGTTTGACATATGATGCAACACTTGCTTTAGGTAATCAGTTTTCACTTGCTTGCTTCGATGTCTAGTTGGGTTAGGCCTAGTATAGTATTTGTCTTGTTGGAACATATTTTGGAGTAGTTTGTAATGCTGGAACATATTTGCAGTAGTTTGTCTTTGTTTGTTCTGTGTTTTGGTCCTTTTGAACAAGATGTACATGCGGAAACTTATTGTCTGCAACCTATGTGCTCTGTTTATGCTAAGGTTGCACACTTTGTATATGGAAATGTATGAATGGTTGGTTCTGGATGGTATGCAGTATATGTAATGTCTAGGTGGTAAAAATGCGAAACGTTTATTCTGAAACTGGTCTAGTTGTATTAGCATCGAAAATTTGATTACCAATACATACGCCAAATACAGTCAGAAACAAACCGATGCAATTACCTTTTAACTGCAACAAAAGTAGTTAAGTAGGCAACGAAAATTACTGCGGCTACACGTAGACAATAACCTCAACACCAACCAAAAATCGCAATTTATGTCGCACTTGTGAGTTGCTTCAACCACAAATATTTTGTAACGCTATTTATGTATAATTAGTTTCTAAATATTTTAGACGTTAATATAACTAAACTGTATCCACAGAACGTAGACACAATAACAAAGAAACAACAACACATATATGTTGTAGCCGATACATCAATTTTGCCATCAATGAATACTGTATCTAAAACACGTATATAGCATCTATATAGTGCCGACGCAAATTACGCATGAACACCATTGACAATATATTGATGCTAAAGGTATGACCAACTGTTCATTCCAGCAGCGGCAGACATTTAGCATCGGCATTTTATCCGTGCGGATACCTTTAGCATCGGGGCTTTCAGGCACGACTCTTAGCATCGGCAAAACTCAACTTAGCAACGATTATACGCCGCGCCTATAGTGCTATTTTCTTGTAGTGCTTCCGGTTTGAAGAGATTTGGTTAGAAAACGTCGAGTGCAAAAACGTTATCAAAGATTCTTGGACCGAATGGGATGGTGAGGATACACTAGTGGACATTGGTGTGAGGCTAGAGAGCTACCGTAAGAAACTAACTTGGTGAAGGAGGGAGAAGTTTGGGAGCAATCAAGTAGAATTAAGAAAAGCAGTCGATCGGCTCCGACGTGTCATGAGTGGTCAGCCAAACCCGAATAGCCATATGGAGGATGCAACTCTTAAAAATTGGATAAAGAAACTCCACCATCATGGAAAGGTATATTGTAGGCAAAGGTTAAGAGTTAGATGACTCACGAAAGGAGGCTGAAATTCAACCTTCTTCCACCTTACAACCAACGCCAGAAGGAGAACAAATCGAATAACCAGGGTTCAGAACAAACGGGGGGAGTGATCAGTTTGGCCAGGGGGGTGGAAGATGAAAATTGTGGAAAGTTTAGATACGTTTTCAGGGCAGAAAGGGAACACGTGAATAATATGGAGATATTGGGAGTCATTCTGAGACAAATCACTAAGTAAATGAGCACTGAGTTGGAGAGGGATGTGACTAAAGAATAAATTAGAATTGCGGTCTTTCAATTGGGAGGGGTAAGAGTTCCACGGCCAAATGGTTTTCTGGGTATATTCTACCAAAGGAGTTGGCACACTATTGGTCTAGATGTAATTACGGGTGTCAAATCATTTCTCATGTAAAGTGTCTATCCATCCACTTTAAACGAAACAAATATTACCCTTATCCCTAAAATTCCAATCCCAGCGAGAGCGAGTAATTTTAGACCCATAAGTTGTTAGGATCGATTCACACCTCTAATCTAATGAAGAAGAATAACAAGAAATCTAGAGAGATTAGGGAGAGGTAAAGAGAGACTCTATTTTTCCGTGGTAACACCCAAATTAGGGTAACCTCCACGCAGTTTGGTTATATGTATTAATGATAGGTTACTGTTACAGAATATGTATACATGGAGAAATACAGTACAGTACATCCTACGGGTTTGGGCCGCTGCCCTGAACCCCGCCTTCAGATGGGTCACTCCCGCTAGACGCGTATATTACTATATAAACTAACATGACATATTAATCAGACTCCAATACCTAACATTTCTCCCACTTGGAGACTGGTTCAGTCACCAAAAAAACGTATTCTCTCAACATCATCATCAATATCATCACCGCACCATCTGTAGTGACACAACTACAGAAGACCAACTGAGCTTTTGCACAACCACAGTTGTCTACCATTGACACATTTTGTCAACATGTCTGCTGGATTCTTTGCACCCTCTATCTTCTCTAAGCACAAGTGGCCTTCATCCAATGCCTTGCAAGTGAAATGGTACCGCCTTCTGATATGCTTAGTCTTCGAATGATAGACTAGATTCTTCACCAACTGTATGGCAATCTGGCTATCTGAATACAGAATCTTCTAACCATACTTCTTGCCCAACTCTTCCAGATAATCTGCCAGACATATCATCTCCTTCCAAGCTACAACTATTGCCATACACTCAACCTTAGTAGATTAAAGAGCAACACATTTCTAAAGCCTGGACATCTAACTCACTGTAGTACCACTTATGGTGTAAATGTATCTGAATGTGCTCTTGCTCGATTCTACATCACCACCAAGATCAGCATCCAGAAAACCCTACAAAATCACCTTGTGTTTGCCAAAACAAAGCGAAGTACTATATGTACCTTTCAGATATCTCAGAAGCCACTTCACAGCTTCTCAATGCTCTTTCCCAAGATTTTTCATGTACCTGCTAACCAGACCCAGTGCATCTGTTATGTCGGGTCTTATACAGACCATATCATACATCAAACTCTAAACTACTGAAGCATATGGAACCAATGTCATCTGCTCACGTTCTTCAGTTGTCTTGGGTGACTGCCCATTTGACAATTTTATGTGATTTGCCAAAGGAGTAGTCTTGGGTTTAGGATTAGTCAACCTCAATTGGGCCACGACCTTCTCAATGTACTGCTCCTGGATAGACTTAAGGTGGCAACAGATCTATCCCTAAATATGCTCATCCCAAGAATCTGCTTCCCTGCACCCAAGTCGTTCATCTCAAATACTGAAGACAGACTTGCATTTACATTGTTTATCTCTCTCATACTGGATCCTACAATCAACATATCATCCACATAAAAGAGTAGAAATACATAAGAACCAGTTGTTGGATCGTGAAATCCTGAATGCTGATCTGGCAGTGAATTGAATGCCAGACAAGGTTGGGATGACGCTTCAGCTCCAACTCCGGTGAACCTGCAAGTAGGGGAGCGCAACAGAGGGGGTGCCTATGGGTCCCTCTCCGATGCTTAAATGAGTATGTGTGTGTATAAAACTCAAAACGTAAAGAACGTATGTAAAGCAAGGGTATTTATAGGGTAAGAGAGATAGAACCGTATAAAGGCAACTGAATATCTTAATGTATATTGAGTTGCTGAAGATTCGGATCGTGGGATATGGCAGTTACTGCGAGATATTGCAGTTACCAAATCTAATCTTTAGTGAATATGTGACCGAGATATGCGGGATATCTTGGCCACTCTGTTATTAACGGTTTAGTGGGACCAGAGGAGAGATGCAGGGCTCTCTTCGGGGCGAGCACTCTCATGGCGAGCAGTGAGAGGTCACGGCCTGGTAAAGAATGGCGAGCACTCATGGTGTCCTCAGAGGCTTTGGGCTCGGTTCTGGGCCATTCTATGGAGGCCGGTCCGGTTCGAATGTTATGGGTTTACCCCCTCTATAGTTATTGGGCCTTCGAAGCCTTTTTCCCTACTGGGCTGTCACTATCGATATCCAACATTTGCCCCCGAAGCTTGATTGAAGTCTCTTCAGTCGAGCTTTATTTCCTGGTAGGATTTTAGATAGTGACGTCTTAGATTCGGTTTTCTTCATTTCTTGTACTGGTTCATGACCTTTGAGGCATTTTGAGCCTGTTTGGCGAGCAGTTTTTTCTTCGCTCAAAGTTGAAAAAATATCCTTTCTTTTATTCCCCTTTGGCGATCACTCGAGGTAATCTAGGTTTATGAAAGTCTATCTTTCTTGGCTAGGCGATCACTACCTGCCCGAGGTACTTCTAATAGCGCTTATTAGTGCGCTGGCGACCCTCTTGTCTCCTTGGTGGACTTGTTAGCATTTAATAACTGCACAGTTGTCCAGAAATCGAACGGTCACTTGAGGCACGCCTGACATTTACTTTTCCGTAAACCTAGGGTAGTCTGACAGCTGTCTGCACCAACCAACCGTTTGTCTCCCCGAGGTGTCTCTTGGAATTCTGACATTGCTTTGGTTTTTTCCAAAAAGGCGCAATTATTCTCCGTGTCGCTTCGATTCGTCCGTGGCGGTTACTCCTTTTTGGGCTTATATAAGAAACGTCAATTTCTCTGTTTTGTTCTTTACGCTTATTCACTCTTCCAAATTTCCAGAGCCTCTTTGCGAATCCCTCTCCTTTCTCTTTCAATCCTCTTCAGTTCTCCTTTCGACCATTTCCATGGCCCCCAGAACTCAGAGAGTCAAACACATGGCCATCAAGGGTGCTAACAAAGCCAGCGCCCCTCAGAATGTCAGTGTTCCCTTGACCATTAGGGATGAAGCTGTGCCCTCCTCGGCGGGGAAACAGCCTGACGTAGGAAGGTCTGCGGCCACCCCAGTGGTGGTAGATGGGTCTGTGCTTCAAACGCCCATCTTTTCTCCGAAAGGTAAATCCATGTTCTTTCGACGCTCTGTTTATGTGATATCCCCTGCTGTTCTTTGCTTTTTATGTTTATCATTGCAATATTTGAATTTGTTCGAGTAGACGTCAAGCCTAATGAATTGAAGCCGGCTTATTTTAAGACCGTGGTGGCGCTCGGTGGCTTCAGCGTGGAGGATGCTCCTAGGTATCCTGGCTTAGGTCTGCATTTTCCTCACGACGGAGAGGTTTACATTTATGCGGCCCAGATCGATGCTAGGTTGCGTTTTCCTCTCTGTGAGGATTTACAGACCTTGTGTCAGTTTTACGGGATTCACCCCACGCAGCTTGTTCCGAATGCCCTCAGGATGTGGGTCGGTTTCAAGTTCCTGTGCTTACGCCAAGAATGGGTGTATTCACTGGCCTTGTTCCGGTGTTTCTTCCGACTGGCAGCAGGGGCAAACCACCTCCACCACTTCCAATCCCGCTGGCCGAAGTTTTCAGAGTGGGGAGGCCCTCAGGGATGGGTTTGGAACGTCCATGTTCGCCTGGTCGATGATTTTCGGGTCACTAACTCCAACTACAAGAAGTTTTACTTCTTGTACAAGGGGGGTGTACCCTGGAAATTGTTTGCTCCGGACAAGGATTTTCCTCCCTCCTTTGAAGAATTGTCAGGGAGTGACCGGAATGCCATCGACGACCTGTACCGGCTGCATCGATCATCCCAGTTCAAGTCTATCCGTTCAGTGGCAGAGACTACTGAGAATGCCCTTGAGATGGCGGGCATTCATCAAGCCACGCCAATCTTTGATGATTGGGTAATTCTCTAACTCTTATCTTGTCTTATCACTTGTAGGCAAGGTCGTAAGCAAGAGCCGAAAACTGATAGGTCTCTTTGATGACTAGGAATCGGCGGGGTTGTCCCCCGACCAGGTGCTGCTGAGCTCTCCTCCTCCCCCCTCTAGGCGATCGTCCAAGAGGAAACCAGAGGAGGCCCTTCCTTCGGCCCCTGCTGGCCCTTGCCAGCGAGGTATGTTATTTCATATTGCATTATTTCCATATTCCACCTTGTTTCTAAATTCCCTGCGTTTGTTTGACGCGACTTTCTTCTTTTTGTTTCGCAGAAGAGTCCACGGTTGACGTGGTTCGAGACCCTTCTCCTCCACCTGCCAAGAAGGTCAGGAGTGAGGAGCAACCGGCTGTTGGACAGCATCCTCCTCCTCCTGAGGGTCCTTCCACTGGCAAAGGGAAGGCTCCTGCTTCGGCGGTCATCCCTCCTTCCCCCCAGGGGCCTACGGCTGGCCAGGAGAAGGTTTTATCTTTGGCGCCCCCACCTCCTACGGCGTCCGCGGTCCCCCGAAGGAGTCTAGGACCCATAAGAAGGGTTCCGATGCCCCCAGCTCCTCAAGGGTTCCCGGGGAGGAGTATTTCTCCATGGCGAGCTTGTTCCAGCCGCTCAAGGCTGCGAACTCTCAGGGTGCTTGGTGCCCTTGCGGGGACCTTTCGAAGAAGGGGTGCCCTGCCCAGAAGAGCCTCCGGGGTAGCCCAGACTTGTGTATGCGGCTCCTTGATGGGATAATTCCTCCCAAGGACCGTTCGTCCGTCCCCACGGAGCTTCCTCAGATCGAGGGGTTCCTTCGGTCTCACTACGAACGAGTCGCTCTGGTAAGGCCTCGTTTCTTTTTCCTCTTTCCATAGTCGTTCCCTTTTGTTCGTGTCCTGACAATTCTCATTTTTCTTTTGTTGTCAGCTCATTCGGGAAGAGGTGATGATCGGCCGTGTCTTCGGCGAGTTCACCGGCAAGCATTCAGACCTGCTTGTCGAGCTGGAGCAATACCGGAGCACGGGGATCTCCCCTGGGCAGCTGGAGGCTATCAAGACGACTGCTGACGCGGCGATCGCCTTGGTAGACAATGCTCGGTCAGAGTATTTCAGCAAGGAGCAGCGCCTCCTTGCTGATATCAAGCGGAGGGAGGCCGATGTGGCGGCTGCCCTTCAGGATTTTGAAGCCCTTCATCGGTGCCTTGATGAAGGAGAAGCGGTCCGGGCTCGCCAAGCGCATCTTTGCCTGTGTTTTTTCCGAGAGCCATCTCTTTTCCTCTGCCAAGTCGAGGTCAGTTCTGCGCTCGATCTCATTTGCCTCCGTGTTAAAGTGTAGGACTCTGTGGGTAGGCACTGCTAATTTAGCTGGTGCTACTGCTTCTGATCCGTACACTAAACTGAAAGGCGTTTCTCCTGTGGCCGCCTTAGGCGTTGTTCTGATGGCCCATAATACGTTTTCCAGCTCTTCTGCCCAATTCCCTTTGAATGCTCGAACCCTTTTCTTAAGTCCGGCTAAGACAATCTTGTTGGCTGCTTCAACTTGCCCATTTGTTTGAGGATGATGCACTGAACTGAAACGATGGTCGACATGATATTCTACACAGAGCCACTTAAGCTCTTTTCCAACGAATTGCGGACCATTATCGCTGATGAGTATTTTGGGAATGCCAAACCTGGAGAATATGTTAACCTGCAGGAACTTGATGACTTGGAATTCTGTTGTTGAAGCTAGAGCTTTCGCCTCGATCCACTTGGTGAAGTAGTCGATCGCCACTATAATGTGAGTACGCTGACCAGTGCTAATGGGAAAAGGACCCAATATATCGATTCCCCATTGAGCGAAGGGCCAGGCACCCGCCATTGGGGATAATAATGTCGATGGTCGACCCGATCGTGGTGCAAACTGCTGGCAAATTTCACACTTCTGTGTTAATTCGGCCGCGTCTTTTCCCAAGGTCGGCCAGTAATATCCCAATCTGAATATTTTTCTGCTTAGCGATCGAGCGCCTTCATGACAGGCTGCTGCCCCTTCATGAGCTTCTCGAAGAACTTTTTCTGTTTCGGGTAGAGCAACACATCTCAAGTAAGGCGTCGAATAACCTCTTCTGTAGAGTTCTCCATCGATGATTAGATAACTGGCTGCGAGTCTTCTAATCCTTGTGGATTCGCCTTCGTCCTCTGGGAGGATGCCTTCTTTCAAATAATTCTGGAACAGGGTCATCCAGGTGACCTGTTCTTGAATGTTGAAGATCTCCGCTCTGTTTTCAAGGACTGAACATAGGGCCCTTTTCAGAAATTGCACATCCTGGATTGTCGCCCCTCCGAAGGCTAGCTTACTCAAAGAATCTGCCATCTGGTTTTCTTGGCGAGGAATGAATTCAATCGCGAAATTTGGGATTTCTGCGACCAGCTTTTTGGCAATGCCGAGATATTTCTTCATCTTTTCTCCCTTCGCCTCGTATGCGCCATTAACCTGATTGACAATGAGCTCTGAGTCGCTTTTTACTCTAAGCGCAGCTATACCCATTCCTTTTGCTAGTCTGAGTCCAGTGATAAGAGCCTCGTATTCTGCTTCGTTATTGGTCGCCGGGAATGTCAAGGCGATCGCGTATTTCAGAGGCTCGCCCTCAGGAGGAATAAGAATTAAACCTGCCCCCGAGCCTTCTTTTGATGAAGACCCATCCGTATAGAGTTCCCAGATTTGATTGTCGTTTGCTGACTGACTTGGCCTGTTTTCTGCCTCCGCTTGACCGTTACTCGTGCTTTCCACTATGAAATCAGCTAGTGCTTGACCTTTGATGGCCGTTTTTGGCGCAAATTTGATCCTGAACTCGCTGAGCTCGATCGCCCACTTGACCATTCTTCCTGAAGAATCTGGCTTCATCAGGAAGTTTTTGAGAGGTTGATTGGTGAGGACCGTGATGTCGTGCGCATGAAAGTAAGGTCTCAGCTTCCGAGCAGCAATAACTAAGGCATAGAGATACTTCTCAATCTGGACATATTTTATTTCTGCTGAGTTGAACATTTTGCTAATAAAATACACTGGACTCTGAACATTATTCTCCTCCCTTATTAAGACAGCACTGGCTGCCACATCGCTAATGCCTAAATAGAGGAAAAGCTGCTCGCCTGGAACGGGTTTTGCTAGAGCTGGGAGTGTTTGAATATGCCTTTTCAAGGACTGGAATGCTTCCTCGCAGTCTGGCGTCCACTCGAACTTGCGGTTGGCCCTCAAGGTTTTGAAGAACGGGAGGGACCTGTCGCTTGCTTTGGAAAGGAAGCGGTTAAGAGCAGCTAGTCGGCCGTTCAGGCACTGGACTTCCTTATGGCAGGTTGGCGACTTCATTTCTTCTATGGCCTTTAGCTTTTCCGGGTTTGCTTCTATGCCCCTTTCGCTGACCATAAAACCCAGGAACTTCCCGGACTTGACTCCAAAGGCGCACTTTGCTTGGTTCAGGCGAACGCTGTGTCTCCTCATGCATTCAAAAGCTTCACGGAGGTCGGTGGTATGAGGATTGCCTTTGATGGATTTAACGAGCATATCATCCACGTAGGCCTCCATGTTCCTTCCCAGCATGCCCTGGAACAGTCGGTTCACCATCCGCTGATAAGTTGCCCCGGCATTTATGAGACCAAAGGGCATCACCTTGTAGCATAGAATGTCCCCGTCAGCATAGAAAGCAGTGTGCGCCTCGTCAGCTGGATGCATTCTGATCTGGTTGTAGCCTGAATAGGCGTCCATGAAGCTCAGCATCTCATGACCCGAGGTAGCATCGACCAGCTGATCAATTCTCGGAAGGGGATATGAATCTTTGGGGCAAGCCTTGTTTAAATCGCGGAAGTCGACGCACATCCTCCACTTGCCGTTTGATTTCTTGACCAAAACCGGGTTGGCGACCCAACTCTGGAATCTTACTTCTCTGACGAAGTCAGCTTCAATCAGCCTGCCGACTTCCTGCCTGATCGCCAAACGCTTATCAGTCCCGAATGATCTTTTTTTTTGGGCGATCGGCTTGATGGAGGGGTCTATCCTGAGCTCATGAGAGATAATATCTGTGCTGATTCCTGGCATGTCGCTCGGCTGCCAGGCGAAGAGCTCTTTGAATTCCTTGAGGAGGGCGGTCATGGCCTCCTTCTGATCCTCTTTCAAGGTGGTCCCAATGCGCACCTTTTTGTCTGGACCATCGATCTCGACCTCCTCCAATTCCTCCATGGGTGCTGGTCGAGCCAGGTCCTCGCGGGGATCGGCCTCTGTCTCGATGGCGAGCGCCTCCCTTTGGTTCTTCCTGCGTAAACAGTTCACATAACATTGCCGCGAGGAAGGCTGATCTCCGAGCACTTCTCCAATCCCGTTCGGCGTAGGGAACTTCATCTTCTGGTGGACAGGGGAGGCCACAATCTTATTTGGGTTGATCGTGGTCCTCCCTATGATGGCGTTGTAGGATGTAGGTGAATCGACCACCAGGAAAGTGACCGACACCTTGATGCTTTTCCACCCCTCGCCAAAAATCACTGGCATGGTTATAGCCCCCAGTGGATAAGTTGTCCTTCCCGAAAATCCGATCAGCGGAAAGTCGACCCTCTTCAGGTCGCGTTTTGATTTGCCCATCTTTTCGAAGACGTCCAGAAACAGGATGTCTGTCGAGCTTCCTCCGTCGACCAGAATCCTTGCAACATCACAGCCGTCAATATCTGCCGTAATGACCAGAGCATCGTTGTGGGGCGTGGTGACATGTGCCAAATCATCTTCAGAGAATGAGATGACAATGTTTTCTTCAGGTCTTGGCCGCTTCCCCAACTGAACTGCCGTAGAGATCTGAGTGGCGTAGACCTCTCTGGCGCTTGACCTCTCGCCGCCTGCGTTGAATCCTCCCGCAATCAGATTCACTCTCCTCTTGCTTCCAGAAGGCTCAGCTTGATCTGCAGGGGCTGGTGAACGATGTCTCCTGGGGGGCGTTCGACTTCGGTCTCGCCCTACCACAAATTCCTTCAACATTCCCCCCTGAATCAGCCTCTCTATATCTCGCTTCAGAATCTTGCAATCGTCTGTCTTATGGCCCTTGCACTTATGGTATCTGCAATAGCTCTCGACATCCTTGCCCATTGGTAACCCACCTCGGCGAGGCATCGGTGGCCTCGCCAAGGATTTCCTCTCCATCTCGACTAGTACCGCTGAGATCTGCCTATTTAAAGGCGTGAAGTACTCAGGGACCTCTGGATGGCGAGGTGCTGGAAGAGACTCGACTCGGGGCTTACTTTCTTTTCCCTTCTTCTCCTTCTTTATCTCCTTCTTACCATCGCGTCGGGGTTCATGGGTTACCCTTAGCGAGGTCGTCAGGAGATTAGCCTCGATGTTTGCGCGTTCAAGGTCTATGAAACCTTTTGCTCTGTACGCCAACTCCTCCAATGTCTCTATCTCCTTCACGTGATAGCTGTTTCGCAGCTTTCTCGAGGCCTTGTTGGCCACATCCAGACCTCTGTAGAATGCTCGAATGATTTCCCCATCCGAGATTCGGCGATCTAATTCTGTGACGTTTTGATGAAAACGCTCGTAGAAGTTGGACAGCGACTCTCCAGGCTGCTGTTTGACCGAGTCAAGGGCGACCACGCTCTTCAGCAATTGGCGCTCGCCCATATATCTCTCCAGGAACTTGCTTCTTAACTCTACCCAAGTTCCGATTGATCCTGCAGGGAGGCCGAAGAACCAGGACGAAGCCGAGCCCGAAAGAGTAGATGGAAATAGCAAAGCCAAATGATTGGGATCGTTTGACTTACCCAAAAGGGAGGCCTCATGCTTGTTGACATGTACGGTGGGATCTACTCCACCGCTATACTCAGGTATGGCCCGAGCAACCACATCCTTCGGGATTTTGATAGCGACGAGCGCGTCGGTGAATGGATGAGAGGACTGCTCCTTGAAGGGAGCTATGACTGTCAACTGTCTTTCCTGGAGCCTTTTGTTGAGGAGGTCATCCATCTGATCCACAGTGCAGTACATGGGAGAGGCTCCGGGTGGAGGCGGACCGGAAGGATTGGCAGTATATGCGGCTGCTGGCTCCTTGGTGTGTGCTGGAGGTAGGGACTGCTGACCTGACGTCATCTCCTGATCCTCCTGAGGCGCAACAGGACCAGGATTGGCCGTTTCTGAAGGTGAAGGCCCTGTGGCAGCAGGGCGGTGGTTTTCCTTAGGAGCAGAGGGATTGTTTTCCTGAGGAGCAGGGGCTTGGCGGCGCGCCTGTCCTAGGATGGCTTCCAGCAGGGAGACCATCTCGGGGGTTAAATTAATATCCTGCCCCGCAATGTGGACTGTCTGCGGTGCAGGGGCTCCGTTTTGATCAGCAGCTGGGGTCGGTCTTGAATCAACGACATGTTCTCGAGCTGTCCGCAGAGGAACAGCATTAACTCCTGCTCGGCTGGCAGGTTCTTGTTGAAGCGGTGAAGCGGCGGCGGAATCAGAGATATCTGAGGATCGCTCCCTAGTCTGATTCCGACGGTTGCTTTGGGATCGAGTTCTCATGGCTAAATTAATCGTTCCCACAGACGGCGCCAAATGTTGGATCGTGAAATCCTGAATGCTGATCTGGCAGTGAATTGAATGCCAGACAAGGTTGGGATGACGCTTCAGCTCCAACTCCGGTGAACCTGCAAGTAGGGGAGCGCAACAGAGGGGGTGCCTCTGGGTCCCTCTCCGATGCTTAAATGAGTATGTGTGTGTATAAAACTCAAAACGTAAAGAACGTATGTAAAGCAAGGGTATTTATAGGGTAAGAGAGATAGAACCGTATAAAGGCAACTGAATATCTTAATGTATATTGAGTTGCTGAAGATTCGGATCGTGGGATATGGCAGTTACTGCGAGATATTGCAGTTACCAAATCTAATCTTTAGTGAATATGTGACCGAGATATGCGGGATATCTTGGCCACTCTGTTATTAACGGTTTAGTGGGACCAGAGGAGAGATGCAGGGCTCTCTTCGGGGCGAGCACTCTCATGGCGAGCAGTGAGAGGTCACGGCCTGGTAAAGAATGGCAAGCACTCATGGTGTCCTCAGAGGCTTTGGGCTCGGTTCTGGGCCATTCTATGGAGGCCGGTCCGGTTCGAATGTTATGGGTTTACCCCCTCTATAGTTATTGGGCCTTCGAAGCCTTTTTCCCTACTGGGCTGTCACTATCGATATCCAACACCAGTGTATTTCTTGAAGTAACAACACTGATCGTTTTCACTCTTGGTCATGAAGAAGTCGAACTTCTTGTATCATTACCTCGGTGCTTGATTCAACCCATACAAGCTCCTGTTGAGCTTGCACACCATGTGTTCCTTGCCCGGACCAACAAATCCTTCTGGTTGCTACATATAGATCTCCTTATCTAGATCTCCATGCAAAATTGTTGTTTTTACATCCATTTGCTCAAGATGCAAAATATCTGATGCAACAATACTCAATAGAATTCTAATAGTAGTTAATTGGGTTAATTACTTAATTGATTACACATGTTTCACCATTGTGCAGAATGGTTACACATGTTTCAAAATGTGATTAATTGGTTTTGGAATGTGACTAATTGTTTTTTACTGTTTATCGTCAAAAATCATAGTTAAGTTACTATTTAGATACATAAAATGACTTAATTACCCTTTCATACACCCCTGAGTTGTTCTTCATTATTCTCCTCGTCTTCATTCTTCATCTCTTTTGTGGATAGGTACGTCTTCATTCTTCACCGAGCTCTTCCTGGTATGAACTCAGAAACGCGATTCTGGGTTCATCACGAACCCAGAAACAGCATTATGGGTTCTTCAAGAACCCATAAACGCAATTTCTGGGTTCTTCAAGAACATCGAATCGAATTTGATTCGATTCTGGTTCTTCAAGACGATTCTGTGTTCTTCAATACAACTAAGGGCATAATAGTCATTTCACAATTCAATAATATGTTAAAAAATTAATTAACGTTAAAATTAACGGTTTACTAACGGAATAATCAATTAATCACATTAGAAAAAACATGTGTAACCAATTAGTCACATAGCAAAATCGATTAATCACATTTTGAAACATGTGTAACCATTCTGCACAATGGTGAAACATGTGAAACCAATTAAGTAATTAACCCTAGTTAATTTCACATCAGGAGAAAATATCTCAGCATAATCAATACATTTCCTTTATGAATACCCTTTAACTACTAACCGAGCTTTGAACCGTCTTTTGCCATCTGGTTCAGCCTTGATCCTTAACACCCACTTATTCAACAAGGCTCTCTTCCGTACAGGCAATTCCGTAAACAACCATGTGTCATTCTTCTCAAGTGAGCTCATCTCATCATTTATGGTTTGCTCCCACTTGATTGAATCCTCCACCTGTAGGGCCCCATCAAAAGACTCTAGTTCCCCTTCATCAGTAAACAACAGATAATGTAATGAACGTGAATACCTATCTAGTGCTCTAATGGTTCCGGATGATCTCCCCAACACCTGCTCAGGTGTCATTTTATCCACTACGGGTTCTTCATCAACAGTCTCTGGAGTTGTTTGAGTATCTTCTATGGGTGTAGTCTTCTGCAAGTCAAACTCAACTCCCGCTTGCTTCGTAGGCTCTGGAACATTCTGCTTTCTGTCCTTGTATATGAAAAATTCATCAAACGTCACATCACAGTGTCTCAGGATCTTTCTGTTCTTGTCATCCCAATGCCTGTAACCAAAGACGTCAGAACCATAGCATATGATGTAACACTTCACAACCTTAGCATGAAGCTTATCTCTTATCTCTGGATCAACATGAACATAAGTCTTGCAACCGAAGGTTCTCAAGTGTGAGTACTTAAGATTCTTTCATGTCCATACCTCCTCTGGAATCTTGAACCCTAAGGGAGTTCATGGTCCCCCTGTTGATCAAGTATGCAGCTGTGCTCACCGCGTCTGTCCATAACATATTGGGAAGCCCACAATGCAGCCTCATACTCCTCGCATGCTCATTCAAACTTTCGTTCATCTTCTCAGCAACTCCATTCTACCTAGCCTTACCGGGAACTGTCTTCATCAATCTGAATCCCTCTGCACCACAAAACGTTTGAACTCTGTCTTGTCATAATATCCTCCATTGTCAGACCTCAGACATTTTATCTTCAATACGGTTTGATTATCAACTTCAGCTTTCCACCTCTTGAGTGTTGCAAACACATCTGACTTATGCTTCAAGAAGTAAACCCATACCTTCCTGCTAAAATCATCAATGAATCTGGCATAAAACCTGGATCCTCCAAGTGATGAAACTGGAGATGGACCTCAAACATCTGTATGGATCATTTCCAACTGCACTTCCTTCAACTCTCTCAGAGTCTTTTTGAAGTTGGCTCGTTTATGTTTGCCCATAACACAGCTCTCACAAAGACCCATATGAACAGACTCCATTCCCTCAAAAGATCGTTTTGTAACCAGCATCTTCATTCCTTTAACACTCATGTGTCCAAGTCTATTATGCCACATACATGAACCAGAAGCACTCTCCGCAACAGCAGACATGTTTATACACCCTGCACTATTGAATAAGGTTCTAGATATGGTACCATGAGCTACAATCATAGCACCCTGTACAATCTTCCACGAAATTTTACTAGACTCTGTTGCGTAGCCTGTGCTATCCAACTAACCATTATAGATCATATTCTTCTTGAGTCCAGGAATATACCTGACATCCTCCAATGTCTATTGGTTTTCCGATTGGGTTTTTATGCAGACTTACCCCTTTTCTTCAATCTCCAAAGCTTTGTTGACAACAAGATACACCTTTCCAAAATTTTGAGACTTGTAATTTTGAAACAATTCCTTGCTTGGAGACGAATGAAAGGATACACCAAAATCCAAAATCCAGGATTCAACCAGGTTGTCCACACAAAGGATTAGAGCATCCCCAATGTCTTCTGCTGAATTTACAGAATCAGTATCATCTCTTGATTTCTTATTCTGCTTCTTATAGGTTTCTTACAGGTTGTCCTATATTGCCCTTTACGTTGGCTTTGTGCGGAGATTTTCCTCGATTCTTTGATTTTGATCGGTCATGTTGATTTTTACCCTTCAAATTGCTTTTCCCCCTTCTGTCCACACTAAGAGCACTACCTGATGAATCTCCCACTTCACGTTTGCGAATACTTTCGTTGAGAACAGTATCTTGAATTTCATCGGACTTCAGTGTCTCAACACCACGGGAACTACTAATTGTAGCAACAACAGTATCCCAAGACTCAGGCATAGATGACATCAGAATTAAGGCTTTAATTTCATCTTCGAAGTTAATCTCCACGGAACTCAACTTATTCACAATCACATTAAACTCATTTATATGATCAGCAACAAATCCACTTTTAGACAACTGTAAATTGAACAATCTACGCATCAAATATACATTGTTCATCGTTGATGGCTTTTTGTACATATTTGATAGCGCCTTCAACAGATCGGTCGTAGTCTTCTCCTTGACGATGTTGAACGCCACGTTCTTCGACAAGGTCAACTAGATCATCCCTAGGGCCTGACGATCTTTCAGCTTCCACTACTCCTCTGTCATGGAATCCGGCTTCATCCCGAGCAAGGGTTCGTGAAGAAATTTCTGGTACAAACAGTCTTCGATCTGCATCATCCACAAACCAAAATCGGATCCATCAAACTTCTCGATTCCTAACTTCGAACTCTCCATCTTCAGTGGTTGTGTTGAATCTCTTTAGCTCTGATACCAGTTGGTAGGATTGATTCACAACAACACCTCTAATATGATGAGGAAAAAGAATAAGAAATCTAGAGAGATTAGGAAGAGGTAGAGAGATACTCTATTTTTCTGTGGTAACACCCAAATTAGGGTAATATCTACGTAGTTTGGTTATATGTATTAATGATAGGTTACTGTTACATACTACGCATACATGGAGAAATACAGTACAATATAGCCTACAAGTTCGGGGCGCTGCCCCAAACACCGTTTTCGGGTGGGAGGCTCCCGCGAGACACGTACATTAATAAATAAACTAACATTACATTTTAATCATGCTCCAATACCTAACATAAGTTTATTCAATTTCATATATAAAATTGTATTAAAGGTCTTTGTGAATAGGTTAAAACGCTATTTATTGAACCTTGTTACCCCCTATTAGAGCACTTTTGATGTTCATGCAATTCAGGATAATATACTTGTAACACACTAGGTGTTCCATGATTTGAAGAATCGAAGGAAAAGCGGTATAATTGAGTTTGCTCTGAAGCTGAATATGCAAAAGGCTATTTTTTTCCAGATGACTCGCTTTTGTTCTTGAAACGAACGGTGGAGAATGCCCAAGTTTTATAGGAGATCTTGACCGGGTATTGCAGGGCCTCTGGACAACGCATAAATATAGTGAAATCGAACCTGGTTTTTAATGAGGGGTTTGATGAAGACAGTTGTAAGGTGATTGATGAGATGCTGCAAATCTAGTGTGTTGCGGACTTTGGACGATATCTTTACTCCCGTCCATGTGGGGACAGTCACAGAAGGAAACCTTGAACTATATCAAGAGCAGAATATGTGATAAGATCCAGAGATGAAGGTCAAAACCCCTTATTCAGTTAGGGAAGGAAGTTCTCATAAATGCAATAATCACGACTATTCCCTCATATGTGATGAATGTATTTAAACTTCCTAGAACGTGGTGCTCAGAGATCAATGTGATGATTGCGGACTTCTAGTGGGGGGTGTCAAATGAAGGAAGGAAAATTCACTGGAAGGGATGGGAGGTACTAGCGAGATCTAAGTCGATAGGGGGTCTAGGTTTCCGTGAATTGGAGACCTTCAATGAGGCACTGCTGACAAAGATGACTCCAAGAATACTTAATGAACCAAGAGCTCTATGGGTCTGAACCCTCAAGGGATTATATTTCCCCAACATAGAGTTTCGTTCGGCAAAGAAGAATGGTCGGGCATCTTGGCGCTGGACTAGATTGATCCATGGTAGGGACATCTTTTCAAGGAAGGGATGTGGCAAATTGGAGATGGGACAGATGTGAGAATCTTCGAAGGTCATTGGGTGGTAACAAAGCTAGGGTTCAGAGTGGATTGGGCGAGTGAATGAGAACAGCCACGAGACACGAGAGTACAGGAGTTGATCAAGCCAAACCGAAAATGGGATAAAAATGTCCTATGAAGAGGTTTCAATTATACAGATGCACATCGATGGGAGCTTATTGTGATTAGGCAACTACCATCGACGCCAAGTACAATGACAACGGTCTTTAAGAGTAGTCTAACAACTTAGATGATTTTTAACTCCTAAAAAAAAGTAGGAATATCAAAGTCTTTTCTAAACAAGGCTACAAAGTAGATGAAAAAGTGATCCCCAAAGACGACACACCGAGTATAATGTAGGTAACCAATTTATTGTGAAGTTGTACTGCATCTTTAGGCACGTGAAAGTCCACACGAATATCGTTAGGTGCTACAAGCGTCCATTCAATGTGCTCAAACGAGTTGGAAAAGTGGAATACAAGGTGTAGTTTCCTGCGTAAAGAAACTTTCATTCATTTTTTTTTAAGTAAGTATGCTCAAGACATTTTAAGGAGACTAAAATGATATAAGTCGGCGGAATCATATTCCCCACCAACTGGAGCAATGTGGAATCTTTTCTTTTTCTGCACAAAAGATGATTTTATTGCAAACTAAATAGTGACACTTCAAGGCGGAACAAACAACCGATCCTAATTAAGTAGTAATAAAAGAGGAAATGGGGGTTGATTAACTCAATCATCTAGGCACATCCCCTTTTTGGCTTGCGTCGTAACCCAGTCCGCACAATTGTTTGCTTCTCGTCCAACTAATGTCCATTTCAGCTGCATTATTACAGAAGGTATACGCATTAAGGGCTCATAAAGGTGGTTGTTGGTTATGTGGGTCGTGGATCATATATTCATCAGATTATTCACGGCTCATATACATTTGAGTCGAGTATCTTTTATAATTGCGTCTCCATATAAAGCGATACGTATTTCATTTTTACTTTCTTAACGACTAGATGTAGAGTAGGCCACAAATTTATTTTAAAAAATAACTATTCCCTATTTCCACTGTTCAATCGTACGAGACGCTATTCCCTATTTGTAGATGACTCGCTATTCTTTCTCCAGGGCAGAGCAGCCAATGCAAGGTGTATAAAGGAGATCATTAAGAAGTACTGCAGGGTGTCAAGCCAAAAAATAAATGAGTCAAAATCCACTCTCACGTTTAATAGAGGTGCGGACTCGATCAGATGCAGGGAAATAGAGAAGGCCCTACATATATCAAGAGCGAGTGATCCGGGGAAGTATTTAGGCCTCCCGGCAGTCTGGGGAAGATAAAAAAGGTGGCATTGGGGTATCTAAAGAAGAGAATCCAAAACAAGATAAACAGATGGAGAGTAAAAACACTCAACCAAGAGGGTAAGGAGATCATCATCAACATAGTGATAACTGCGATTCCAGCATATGTCATGAGCATGTTTAAATGGCCAAAAAACTGGTGCGCGGAAGTTAACTCGATGATAGCGGATTTTTGGTGGGGGTAAACGAATGAGGGAAAGAATATCCATTGGAGAAGATGGGATGACCTAACTAAGAATAAGATGAAGGGCGGGTTGGGGTTCAAAGAGATGGAAACGTTTAAATATGACCCTACCTGTAAAGATGGTGGGGAGGGTGATTACTGAAACAAATGCGCTATGGCCTATGGGTCCGGGTAATGCGAGGGATATATTATCCAGGGAAGGACGTAATCACGACCCGAAAGGGAGGACGAGCGTCATGGGGATGGACAAGTTTGTTGGGTGGACGGGACCGGCTCTTGAGCGAAGGGCAATGAAGGATAGGAGATGGGAATATCGTTCGAGTGTTTGGGGATCCGTGGGTCGATACGATCGAAGGGTACAAGATTAATATCCGACCGGATTGCGAAGTGAACCGAGACATCATGGTGTCCGAGCTGCTCCTGCAAGACCGAACATGGAACGCCGATCTCATCCGAGACATCACCGAACCAAGGGTAGATATGCAGGTGTTGCAGGTCCAGGTACCGCGATTGGAAGGGGAAGACCGACTGATTTGGCCATACACGCAGGACGGGACCGTGATAGTCCGATCGGCGTACAACCTCTTGAAGGACCGAACCGAGACTCAACAAACTTCCACCACCACCTCTAGAGATAGAAATGAAGATGGGTGGCGGACTATATGGAAGTGGAACATGATCCCAAAAGTCAAGAATTTCATGTGGCGGCTTAGCTCGATTGCACTACCACTTATGACGAACCTTCAAAGGAGAGGGATGAACGTGTCGGTAAGTTGCCCAATATGCGGACTAGATGAGGATATGAAACATATGGTGTATAAATGTAGGTGGAAAGAAGGGGTATGGGTCGAACTACTAAGGCTTGGACCAAACCACCACGAGAACCACCGGTTTGAAGAATGGGCACGGGAAAGACAAGAGGAAGAAGGGATGACAAGGCACACCCAAGAAATAAGGTGGAGATTATGCATGGTGATATGTTGGACAATATGGAAAGCAAGATGTAGGGCGAGGAAGTAAGGCGAACCCGGGAGGAGCTTGGAGACGAACCGAATACTATGCGAAATGAACTGAACCATAGAGTCACCGAAAGGTGGGGGCACCAAAACAAGGAGAAGTCAAGATAAATTTTGATGTGTCATGGTGTCAACGAACAAAGATGGGAGGGATCGGAGTAATCACAAGGGATCAGATAGGCCAGGTTAAAGGAGGGGCGAATAGAATGATGCAGGGCTCAGACGCAACTACATTGGAGGCTCAAGCCATCATGCTCGGGACAAGGATGGCGATAGAGAAAGGATGGCGCCAAGTTGTGATGGAATCAGACTCGGAAGTGGTGTTCAATCATTTGAACGATAGGGCATACCATTGGAGGATCAAGACTATTTGTGAAAATATCAAGGATTTAGCACGAGAGTCCGAAGGGATTATATGGAAGAAGATACAACGAGCCGCGAATGAAAGCGCGAATTGGATTGCGAAACAAGCAAAATTAGGAGTGCGACTTAACGATTGGGTCGAAACACCTTTACTCTTATTAAATACCATTTTGAGTAACGATTGTAATAGTATTGGAACGGTTTTGAATTCGGAATGAATACATGCATGTTTTTGACCAAAAATAACGTACGAGACGCCATATTAAAAAAATAGTCGTCATTGTTAAATAATTATATATTTATTTCCCACGACTCAATTTTACACGCGTAGATTTTGTTTGTTTTTGTTCAACAACAGGCGTAGGTTAAATAAAATATTTTTTCTTGGCTCATTGCTTTCAGTTGTTTCTTTACTAAAAATAATAAAGTTATCTGCGAGGCCCGATAGTATTCCGCGTGTTCTTCTTCACGGCATACTCATCTCTTTATTTTCTTCAGTATTTCGTTCTTCACCGTTCAGAGGTAAGCGCTTTGACTAATTTCTTCAGTTAATCCAAACCGCAATATCCAAAAACAAGGTCAAACATCAAAGCGAATCAATTATGAACAAACCGTAATTATCAATTTTAGAACTTGATTATGGAGGGACATCACCGAATTGATAGCTGCTCTAGTAGGCTTCTCTTATCTATCGAAATAAGAACAACGATACTTGTCTCATGTTCTGGTAAGCTTCTCTTCTTTATGATTCTTCGATCGATGTAGTCAAAAACGGAGTCAAAAACAGAGTTTGCTGCCCAAAACTGAGTGTCTCTTGTTGTTATTGTGTTACTGGAAATGTGATTAAATTACTCACATACACCGTAGTTTCTTCCTTGGAAACATACTATCGAGAACTTTTTTACTGAGACGGTGATACAAGGTTACATTCGATACCTCCAGCTTCTGACATTCTCTCCCTAGAACCCCCAAATTTCTAGGGTTTTTGTCCATATGCTGTCTTCAGACATCAATTGGCTTGTTGCTTTGGCATTTATTGCACGGAATATTTCGAGCCAATCGCACGAAAGGAGAATCGGCTCCACCAATTGAAGCAAGTGAGAGAGGCAGCACACCGTGGATTGATTGCGACGGGGCCATGCAGAATCGGACGTACCAAGGAGCCAAAGGAAGCAGCTCAGAAAACTAAAGTTGCCGAAAGCTTCGGCATCCCCTGTTTCCTGAAGCTGATTCCAGTGAGCAAACCGCCCGAACCAAATCCAGTTACCTAACCTATTTTTTTGTCTTGCCTGTGTCTTGTAAGAGCTTCCAGCTGCAGTGAGGAGTCGGCTCCACGCTTCACTCGAAGATGTCCAGTTCCGGCGAGCCAAATAGCCCCAGGCGATCGGCAGTCGAACTCGGCTCGAACAAGCAGCTGCAGAAGGGGAATTGGTATGTGGGCAAATTGATTTCCCGAAAAGCAATCAAACTAAGTGTGGTGCAGAGCATAGTGCATACGGCCTGAGCACGCTTCGGTTCAGTAACAATCTCCGAGGAAGAACCGGAAATTCTGTTGCTAGATTTGGGTCGTGATGAAGATGCAAAACAGATTTTAGACCTCTCACCGTGGGTGATAAACGGACACATATTGAACATAAAGTTATGGGAACCGAGCATGAGTGTCAATGATGTGGACTTCACAAAGGTAAATATGTTGATTCAAATACATGACCTAGGGTTGGAGAAGTTTAGTGATGAAAATGCCTGGAAGCTCGGAAATATGATAGGACATTGCCTAGAGATAGAAAGTATTGTTGGAAGGGTTACTAGGAGAAATATGAGGCCAAGGGTGGTAGTAAACGGGGATGAATCGTTGATGGCGAGATTTTGGTGGGAAAAATTCCCAAGGGATTGAAAAATGTGCAACTATCAAATATGAACGGTTATCCGATTTTTGCTATGGTTGTGGTTTGCTAGGTCATATGACCCAATCGTGCAAGGGTGAGGTACGAAGAGCGGAACATGACCCAATACAACCCGCGTACGGTACCTGGTTAGTAGGTGTTCGGCCAAAACCTATCGTGGTGAGGCAACATGAAGGAGAGGGATCAAGCCCTTAATCAACCACGAGACAGTCATGGTTTGACATCATGGCCTACGCAAGGAAAGCGAGCAAAGAAAAGGCGGATAAGCAGGCCCAAACCAAGGGAAGGGAAGGGAAGGGAAGGGGAGGCGGGTGGCAAACCGATGCCGACCCAAAAGAGAAGGGCAAGTCGGACACAAGTGATATGGAAAGTGATCACATGAAAGGTGATAAAGGGGAGGAGATGGATGAAGCAATGCAGGATGAGGAGCTTGACATGGAAATGGATCATACCATGGCCTTGACAATACACACAAATCCCCCAAGTCCACAAAACATCACCCTATGCCGAACAACAAACCCTATCCAAAACCCGCCAATACATCGGCAACTCCCAACATGGAAGAGGAGACACCAACACCGAACCACTACCCAACAACCCACCTCAAGCCAAGCCAACCCCTACCCAAAAACACAACGGAAACTACTGCCCCAGAATCAGGCCGAGACCAATACCCTGCAGCCGAGCCCCATACCCTACACTGATGCACCACCACCCCGAGATACAACCCAACCAAACTCAACCCACAATCACCTACTTACCCGACTACCAGTACATCAACCCGAAGGCGAAGCCAACACATCTATCCTCATCTATATTGTTGAGAACCCACCGGACACCCCACTCACACCAAACTCACAAAGCCATAATCAACCAACTGGCCTGAGCCCATACCTTAATAAGATGACAGTGTAACAAAAGGTGGAGGTTTTGGAAGACGAACCGGGAGCAAAGCGTATGAAGAGGCTCGATGAACTAAGTGTGGAAGGGGGCGAAAAAACAGGCCCACGGAAAAGGAGAAGCCAGAGGAAACGAATAAGTAAACCGACCCAAGACCAGAGAAGGAAGACCGAACCAAAACACGAGGAAGGGAGCCGTATGGAGGAAACACATGAGACGACAAAGGGTTATGGTGGTTGTCCCTGAACAGCCACAAGAGATCAATGAGCACAATGTCATGGAATTGACAGGGTTTGGGGTCTGCCTTGACAATTCAACACCTCCAAGACCTCAACAAAAGGTAACGCCCGAACATCATATTCCTAATGGAAACAAAGAACGAGGATACCTATTGCGAGAAAACACGAAAAAGGATGAGAATGGATGAAAGTTATTATGTTAGCCCGAGCGGTACATCGGGACAGCTAGCACCATGGTGGACGGTGGAGACAAAGGTAAAAATCACGTATGCAGACCGAAACTTTATCGACTATGAGATAACGCTCAAGGAACACATTGACATTATGCACATAACGTAGGTGTATGCGAGTATGGATGCAAGCGAAAGGTCGCAAAACTAGAACCTCTTAAGAACCCTAGGGCGGGGCCGAAGAGAGACATGGATGGTCTTGGGTGATTTCAACACCATATACCACCAACAGGAGAAAGAAGGTGGGAGAGGGAAGTCTGTACAACATATGGAGAAATTCAAACAAATAATTAAAGATTTGAACATGTAGGATCTTGGGGCGAACGGTAACCTGTACACGTGGTATAATAATCGGAGCGGGATGCATCGAGTAAGCAAAAGGTTATACTGGGTGCTCACTAATGCGACATGGGAAGCCAAATACTAACAAGGAAGATGCATAAACGAACTAGCAATTGGATCGGACAATACCCCATTAATGGTCCAAATTCGATCGGCCGAGGAAGAGACATCCACGACAGTTCAAATTCGAGGCAATGTGGCTCAAAAACCCGACATGCAAGGAGGTCATACGAAACGCATGGGCAGCCCCAACATCACACCGTGAACTACATGGGTTCCAAGCTAAACTCCGCACATGCCGAAGGAGACTCATGACATGTAGTCGAACTAAATTTGGGAACAATTTGAAGGAGATAGTGACCAAAAAGGATGAGAGTTGAGGACCAAATGTACAAATGGACCAAACCGCGGTTGAGGAGGAGAGGAGACAAAGAGGAAAATCCAAGGCTTGTGGACGAGGGAGGAAACATATTGGTGACAAAGATCACGAGCGAAGTGGTTAAAGGATGGGGACCGAAACACAACCTTTTTCCACCAAACAACTATAGTGATGAGGTGGAGGAATCAGATATGTTGCCTAAAAGGGGTCAATGGGGAATGGATAACACAAGAGGAGTGGATAGCGAATGAGCTACGGAGCTACTTTGGGAAAATGTTTACATCAGAGGAAACGGGTACAGGGGATGAGTTCCTTTGGTGGATACCTCACCAGATCACGGCCGAGAAGAATCAAAGTCTAACACAGGAGGTGACAGAGATAGAAATACGAACTGCCACATACCAATTAGGGGGATCACGCGCGCCTGGACTGGACGGTTTCCCGGGGCTATTTTATCAAAGGAACTGGACAATCGTGGGAGAGTACGTCATCACTGCGGTCAAGGCTTTCTTCAGAACAAGTACCCTTCTAAACACCCTAAACAATACAGATATCGTCATCATACCTAAAGTGTTGGACCCTACACAATCAACCGACTTTAGACCCATAAGCTGTTGTAATTTCATATATAAGATCATATCAAAAGTGTTGGTAAATCGGCTAAAGCAATACCTAGCAGATATTATCACCCCGTTCCAGAGTGCTTTTGTTTCAGGAAGACGCATACAGGATAACATCATTGTGGCACATGAAGTTTTCCACCATCTCCACATGAGCAACAATGAGACCAAGACTGAATGTGCACTAAAAATCGACATGAAAAAGGCATATGATCGGGTGGAATGAGACTTTCTCCTTGACACACTGAGGAAGAGAGGCTTTGCGGAAAAATGGATCGGGTAGATAAGAGAGTGCATATCGACAACCACGTATCAGGTAGTTGTGAATGGAGATAGGACCGAAAGAATCAAACCAACCCGTGGGATACGACAAGGTGACACCCTATCACCTTATCTTTTCATCCTACTGGCTGATGTGTTATCAAGACGCCTAGAGGGGCGGCACGGGAAGGGAATATACAGGGCATCAAGATGCTGGATCATTGCCCGGAATTGCACCACGTGTTCTTTGCGGATGACTCACTCTTTTTCATTCAAGGCACAACTGAAAATGCGCACAACTTGAGATGCATCTTGGAGTCATACTGCCACGCATCAGGACAAAGGATCAATGTAAAAAAGTCGACCCTTTACTTCAACAAAGGGGCGAGTCGTGCAGCAAGGGAGGAGGTGGAGACAATACTAAACATTCAAATCACAAGCGATCCCAGAAAGTATCTAGGCCTCCCATTACTATGGGGTCGGTCCAAGAACGAGGCCCTGGGTTCACTCAAAACAAAGGTAAAGGATAAATTAGCGAGATGGAGACCAAAAACCCTGAACCAAGCCGGAAAGGAAGTACTCATCAAGGCAATCATCACGGCAATTCTCCAATGTGTTCCGCCTACCTAAAACATGGTGTGCGGTGATCGATGCACTCATAGCGGATTTCTGGTGGAGACAAACCGCAGAGGGGAAACGAACACATTGGAGAAGATAGGAGGTACTCACAAAATCCAAGGAGTCGGGGGATTGGGGTTCCGAGAACTCCAAACCTTTAACTCGGCCCTACTTACCCAAATGGTGGCACGATTCATAACCGAATCGGACATGCTATGCGCACGGGTACTAAAAGGTATGTACTACCCACGGTCTAGCTTCTTTAAGGCAACACGAGGTAGCCGATCATCGTAAGGATGAAGTAGCATACTACATGGACGGGTATGTGGCTACTTCGCTCGGGTAAGGAAATACGAGTCTTTGAGGACCCATGGATCTATACAAAGAAGGGAATACGGGTTAGTGTCGATATAACCGTGGAGCATGGAAGCGAGCTAAGGGTGAACCATTTGATCACACAAGAGCACCAATGGAACGAACACATGGTTCGAGGAATAGTTAACCATGAAGATGTCGAACATAAACTCAACATGCCATTACCAAGGGAAGGAGGGAGGGATCGATACATATGGTCCCACACAAAGGATGACTCAACACAAATCCGGTCGGTCTACCATAGACTACGAGAGGACGGGGGACAAGAAACGCAGACGAATACCCGAGACAAACTATGGAAGCAGATATGGAAAACCAAGGTGCTACCCAAGGTACAAAATTTCATTTGGAGACTTGCCACAAATGCGATCGCCGTAACGGCAAACATGGCAAGAAGGGGAATGAATGTAGACCTGACATGCTTGATATGTGGAGGGGTGGAGATACGAGAACACATGATCCTAAAATGTCGTTGGACGAAACTCGTATGGTTCGGCATACTGAGGCTGCAGATGGACCGAATTCCACCAATGGACTTGGTCACATGGCTAGAGACAAGGCGAGCCAAACCGGGAGACACGAGAGATACGAGATGGATCCTAACCCTTCTTACATGTTGGCACATATGAAAAATGCGATGCAAGGCAGCGTTCGAGGCATACAAACTGAACCCGAGAATCGTTATAATGGATCTCTATAAAGCCCTTGCCGAGCACAAGGACCATGACCATGCAACTGGACCGAACCAACAAAGAAAACCGAGAGAGAAGTGGCAAGCACCAACGGGGACCATCATCAAGATAAATTGCGACGCATTTGTGTAACCATACACGAAGGGCGGGCATTGGGGTGATAACACGAGATAGCGAGGGCAAAATGTTAGGTGGCATGAACCGAAGGGAATAGAGCGGAGACATAGACACCATGTGGCAAGAGCAATAAAAGAAGGCGTCCACCTAGCGATCGATCGAGGATGGCAACAAATCATCATCGAAACGGACTCACAAACGGTTCATCGACAAAACAGGGGTGAGGAGATGCATTGGAGACTATCCACCATGATACAAAACACGAAAGTACTAGCCACACAAATCGAGCAAGTACAATGGCGAGCTATATCAAGGACCGCAAACGAGTGCGCGAATTGGATAGCGAAGCAAGCGAGAATGGGAGTGCATTTTAGTGATTGGGTCGAAAGACCACCACTATCATTGTTATCTTTACTAGTTAATAATTGTAATCCTGAACAACTGTGATCATGTATCACGACGTTTTATTTCATCAAGTAAAGCGGTAATTTGACCAAAAAATAAAGAAACATACTATCATGCTTTCCTGAATCACAAGATGAGTACGTTACAAAATTGGTGAGAAATTATACTAGAAGTGTTTGGGGGTTTTATTTAATAAAGAAGCATAACCACGAGAAGTCAAAAAATAGTAGCAATACACCAGATTTAGAGTTGATACACGAGAGTGCGGTTCATGGTTCATCTTTATTTTCTTACTAATATGATAGGAGATCGTGAAAAAATAACTCGTTCAACAAGATAAGGGTCTCCATGAAGATGCAAGTATGCTTAACAAATGCAATTAATGATCCACTTGCAGAGCTTTGTTGGCGTGTGCTCGTAGGACTTTAGTTATAATATTATCATTATGATAACTTTAGTTCAATTCATTACAGATTATTTCTTTTAAACAAAAATTGGTACTACTTCCATGTCTTAATTTTCATGTCCAGATGCTTTTGATAGGAATTATAGGCTTATGAATGGATAGAAGTTGAATCGAAGAACAAAAAACTACTCGAGAGTACCAAAATGGTGTTAAAACCTTCATTGAATTTGCTAGTAGAAATGTTTTGGTTAATGGGAAAATGTTATGTCCTTGTTGTTGGATCTTGATTTCCTGAATGCTGATCTGGGAGTGAAGTGAATGTCAATGGATGGATGGAAGGTGCTCTCGCCGTAGCTCCGGTGAACCTGCAGGAAGGGGATCGCAACAGAGGGGGTGTCTCTGGGTCCATCTCCGATGCTTAAATGAGTATGTGTGTATATAGCTCAAAACATAATGAATGTACTGAAAAGCAAAAGTATTTATAGAGTAGGGAGACCAAACCGTAGAAGGAAACCATATATCTTAGTAAATATTGTGCTGGTGAAGATTAGGATAACAGATATTACGGTTATGGCGTAATATTGCAGTTACCATATGCAATCTTTAGAAAATATGTGCCCGAGATATGCGGGATAATGTGGCCATATCTTTAGGAACGGTTGGTGGAACTAGAGGAGAGAGGTAGGGCTCTCTTCAGGGCGAGCATTCCTATGGCGAGCAGTAGGAGTTCGCGACTTGGTGATGAATGGCGACCAGCGATGGAGCCTTTCGCGTCCATCTTGGCTTGGGCTCGACTTTGGGTCACTCTATTGAGGGCCAGATAGACTTTAGCATGGTCCGTTCCGGTTGGAATAACCTGGGTTCACCCACTCCATGGTTATTGGGTCTCTGGGACCTTTTCCTTATTAGGCTGTCACTATCAATACCCAACATTTGCCCCCAAAACTTGAGTGAAGTTTCTTCGGTCGAGCTTGATTCCTTGATAGGGTTTGAGATAGTGACACTTGAATTGGGTCTTCTTTGTCTTTTTCTGCTATTTATACCTTTATGAACACTTTATGCTTTTTTGGCGATCAATCGTTCGGTTGCCCAGGGTTGAAGGAATATTCGGTCTTTTATTCCTTCTTGGCAATCACTCGAGGCAGTCTAGGTTTATGGAGGTTTATCCTTTGCTATTTGGTGATCACCGCCTTTGAAAGAGTTTTCCGAAAAAGGCCTAGTAATGCGTTGGCGATCACTTTATCTACATACTGGACTTTAGCATTTAATAACTGCACAGTCACGCAGAAGTCGAACGGAGATTTGAGGCACGCCTGTCGTTTATTCTTCTGTAACCCAAAGGGAGTCTGACAGTTTCTGTACTAGCCGAACGTTTGTCTCCCCGAGGTGTCTCTTAAAATTCTGACATTGCTTCGATTTTTTCCCAAAAGGTGCAATCATTTTCTGTGTCGTTTCAGTTCTGTCCGTGACGATTTCTTCCTCTTTTGTCTATATAAGGGATGGAAGTTCCACTCTTTTGTCTTTTACGCGTCCCATTCCTTCAGATTCTAGAGACTTCCTATGTTTCAGCATTCTGTTTCTTCGATTCTCTTCTTCTTCCTCTCAATTTTTTCAAACTCCAAACCCAAACATCCATGGCTACCCACAATCAATCTACAGGAATGACCAATGTGACGGCCAATAGGTCTTCCTCCTCAGCCTCAAAGGTGCCTCCGAAGAATGCCAATGGACACCGGACTCCGGCTTCGGGCGAAAGAAATCCTGACGCCGGACAGTCAGTGGACACACCTATGGTGGTGGATGGGCCAGACACCAATGTGACCCTCTTTTACCCACAAGGTGAACACCAAGGTTTTTCTGTTTGCTGTTTTTCTGATCATATCCCCTATTTTTCTTGTTTTCATATTGTTCTTGCCATATCTGATTTTCTAAGTAGATATCAAGCCTAATGAACTGAAGCCGACTCAGTTCAAGATGGTAGTCGCCATAAGTGGCTCAACCGAAACAGATGCCCCCAGGTACCCAAGCCTAGGACTGCACTATCCTCGCGACAGAGAGGTTTATCTTTATGCGGCCCAGGTTGATGCTGGGTTGCGTTTTCCTCTCTGCGAGGATTTGCAAGAATTGTGCCGTTATTACGGGATAGGTCCCACGCGGCTAGGATGTGGGTCGGATTCAAGTTCATGTGTCGGATTCAAGAATTTGCCAAGAATTGTACCTAACGTCATTAGGATGTGGGTCGGATTCAAGTTCATGTGTCTACGTCAAGAATGGACGTATTCACTGGCCTTGTTCTGATGCTTTTTCCGATTGGCCAGCGGAGCGAATACCCTCCATCATTTCCAGAACCGTTGGCCGAAGTTTGAAGAATGGAGAGGTCAGGCATGGAGCTGGAACATTCATTTCCGGTTGGTCGGCGACTTTCGTGCCACCAACTCCAACTACAAAAAGTTCTACTTCTTTTACAAGGGGGCGTGACTTGGGAGTTGTCTCAACCGGAAAGGGATACTCCCCTTCCTTTGGAGAGCTATCAGAAAGCGACCGGAATGCATCAATGACTTTTTCCGGTTGCATAAGCAATCGAGTTTTTGCTCCATCCATTCAGTGGCGGAGACCACTGAGAACATGCTAGAGATGGCGGGCATTCATCAGGCCATGCCACTTCTTATTGATTGGGTAACTTTCTAACCTTTTTTCCTTTTATTGGTTGTAGTCGGTAGGGGCCGTAAATTCATTGGTCTCTTTGATGACCAGGGTAATGCGGGACTGTCTTCGGACCAGGCATCGCTGAACCCGCCTCCTCCTCCCTCCAAGCGTTCCTCCGAGAGAAAGCCTGAGGAGGAGCGTCCCCCAGTTACTCCTGGCTCTCGCCAGCCAAGTACATTACTTCCTTGCTTATTCCTTTTTATTTTCTTCGCCTTGAGTTTAGGTTCCTGATACCTTTGTTAATTTTTTGCAGAGAAGCCCATGGATGAGGTGGCTCGGGATCCTCCTCCTGCCAAGAAGATCAGGAGTTCACGCGAGGAGCACCCTGCTCTTCGCAAGAGCCCTTTTGTTCCTAGGGGTCCTGCTGCCCCTAAGGAAAAGGCTTTAGCTGTGGTCACGGCGACCCCTCCTCCTCCTAATCACCCAGCCTCCGTTCATCGAAAGTAGTCTGAGGCTCGGAAGAAGGGGTCAGTCGCCCCAGGCCCCTCGAAGGTTCCCTATGAGAAGTACTGCCCGCTCGTGGGCTTGTTCTAGCCACCCAAGGCTACAAACTCCAGGGGCGTCTGGATCCCCAATGGAAACCTCTCAAAGGCGGGAGTTTACGATCAGAAATCTCTCCAGGGCAATTAGGATTTGTGCATGCAACTCCTTGAGGGGATAGTTCCTCCCAAGGACCGTTCCGAGGTTCCCTCAGAATTGCCCGCCATTGAGAGGATGATAAGGTCGCACTTTGAACGAGTCGCCCTGGTAAGATTTTACAACTTTGTTGTGTCTTCGTATTACTTGTATTTTTCCTTAGGATAACAGTACTTTGCCCCTATTTCGTTTGTTGTCATCTCGTTTGAGAGGAGCTAGCGATCGATCGAGTCGTCAGGGAGCTCGCCGATAAGCAGACTGACCTGCTTATTGAGCTGGAGCAGTACAGGAGTCTGGGGTTCTCCCCTGGCCAAATGGAGAGCATGAAGTCAACTACTAACTCGGTGGATTTCCTGGTGGAAAGCGCTCGAGAGGAGTACTTCAAGAAGGAGGAGAGGCTCTTCGCCTTCGTCAAGGAGAAGGAGGGAGAGGCAGTGATCGCCCTCCAGGAGTCTGAGGCAGTCCATCAGCACTCAGCCGAGGTTGAGTCTGCCAATGATTGCCTGGAGGCTGAGCTTAAGGTGGCTAAAACTCATAGGGCAGACACGGAGGCTTAGAGGGCAGATGCGGAGGCTCGGAGGGCAGATGCGGAGGCTCAGAGGGTTGCCGCTGAGGCTAGGGGAACGTCCTTGAAAAGGAGAAGGAACAGCTTGCTATGCAGCTGAAGTCTCTTCCATCCCCCCAGAGTGTGGTCGATGACTTCAAGAGGTCTGAGGAGTTTGTCGACTGTGCTTTAGAGGTGATGAAGTCAGAAATTGCTGACTATCTCCAAGTCCTGGTCGAGGACATCCAGGCAGTCAATCCCAACTTTCCTCTTCGGTAAGTTGAGGCTCTTAAGCCTTTCCTCCGGAGTACTCTTCCAAAGGAGACTCCTCCTGCTGCTGCTGTCGAGGAAGCTGCCCCTGAAGGCGAGCAGAGCGCCTCCGTTCCTGAAGAACCCAAGACTTGAAGCTTCCATCTCCCCGGCGATCATACTTCTATTTTTATACAATAGTTTTATTCTCCCTTGTATTTTGGGGGTGTTTTGTAATTATTTTTTGATTTCAGACTCGGTTATTATAATATTGAATGCCTTTATGTTCATAAGCCTTTACTTTTACTTGACTTTGAATATGTTGGCGATTCTTCCGATGTCTTAATGATAATTACCTTCGACTTTTTCTTTGCTTTATAATGGTCTCGACCCTTAGGGTCTTGGACCTTTTTTCCAGGCTTGAAAGGATAAGTCTTTATAGACTTATCTATTCCCCTTGCCAAGTATAAACTTCTTAAGGAAAACATCTTAAGACTTAAAAGTATAGACTTCTAAGCTTAAAGACATATTACCTTTTTGAAGCTTAAACCTTTTGGGGTGTTTGCCTAATTGCAAGGAACTTGTTACTTAAAGCTTCGTCATCCATAGTGATCGCTTAAGGTTCCTTGCCCATCTTCTAGAATTTGCTTCATAAAGGAATTGTTATCCTTAGTACATAACTTCTCCAAAATTTGCCCAACTTATAAGAGGATAGCTTCCTTGATGGATTGATTGTATTTGTCGTTAGGACTCCTGCTTGATTTTGGTAACAGGTCTTATATTTTGCCTAACCTTGTTGCTAGGTCTTTTGCCTGACTTTGGCGTCAGGTCTTTGATGTTGCCTAATTTTATTGTTAGGTCTTTTGCCTGACTTTCGCGTCAGGTCATTGATGTTGCCTAACTTAATTGTTAGGTCTTTTGCCTGACTTTGGCGTCAGGTCTTTTGCCCAATTTTGATATCGGGTCTTTGATGTTGCCCAACTTTGTTGTTAGGTCTTTTGCCTGACTTTGGCGTCAGGTCTTTCGCCTAATTTTGATATTGGGTCTTTGATGTTGCCTAACTTTGTTGTTAGGTCTTTTGCCTGACTTTGGCGTCAGGTCTTTCACACAATTTTGATATCAGATCTTTGATGTTGCCCAACTTTGTTGTTAGGTCTTTTGCCTGACTTTGGCGTCAGGTCTTTGATGTTGCCTAATTTTGTTGTTAGGTCTTTTGCCTGACTTTGGCGTCAGGTCATTGATGTTGCCTAACTTTGTTGTTAGGTCTTTTGCCTGACCTTGGCGTCAGGTCTTTTGCCCAATTTTGATATCGGGTCTTTGATGTTGCCCAACTTTGTTGTTAGGTCTTTTGCCTGACTTTGGCGTCAGGTCTTTCGCCCAATTTTGATATTGGGTCTTTGATGTTGCCTAACTTTGTTGTTAGGTCTTTTGCCTGACTTTGGCGTCAGGTCTTTCGCACAATTTTGATATCAGATCTTTGATGTTGCCCAACTTTGTTGTTAGGTCTTTTGCCTGACTTTGGCGTCAGGTCTTTCGCCCAATTTTGATATATGGTCTTTGATGTTGCCTAACTTTGGCGTTAGGTCTTTCGCTTGACTTTGGCGTCAGAGGATGAATATATTATTGAAGGACAGAATTACTCTTCTCGACATCTACTCAAAATAATGTTTTGTGGAAGAAGAATAACTTATTTTTTAAATTACCTTTTTGGAAATATAATCTTCTTTGACATAATTTAGATCTGATGCATATAGAACAAAATGTGTGTGATAATGTGATTGGTACGTTGTTGAATACTGATGGGAAGACAAAGGATAGTGAGAAAGTTCAGTATGACTTAAAGGCTATGGGAATAAGGCATGAACTTCATCCTGTAGATTGTTCTAATGCAAAAACTTATTTGTCTCATGCTTGTTACACCTTCACATTGGCTAAGAAAGACATGTTTCTTGTAGTGTTACAGAATCTTAAAGTGTCTGATAGATATGCTTCAAACATATCTAGGGTAGTAAACCTGAAAGAGCGCAAGCTTTCAAACCTTAAGTCTTGATATTCATGTATTAGTGCAATATATTCTGTCGATTTCATTGAGAGGTTTATTGCCTAAACATGTTATTCTATCTCTAAATGAAATGTCTGTTATTTTTTAAGAAATTGTGCTCTAAATTATTCTCAAAGTATTTGGTCACCTTAGAAAATTATGTTTGGAGTAAAGCTCAATTAGAGGGCTCAATTGCAGAAAGATACACAATTAAAGAATGTACGGCGTTTTGCAAAAGGTTTATGGGAGAAGTAGGCTCGATATAAAGCAGACTCAAAAGGATTTAGTCCTTTTCAGGAGGTAAAAAATATATGATTTCGTTAGGTGGTTAGGTTAATTCATCGGTAGTCCTAAGACAACAGTACGTGAGAGGATGTTGTTAGCTCAAGCACATCGTTATGTGTTACTCCATAGTGATAAAATTAATCTTCACCATCGATCAGTTTACTTTTTCTATATTATCATTATTTTTATTTCAAAAGTTTAAAACTTAGGGATGAATCAAAAATTAGAATCTATTGATGTTCAACGAGTATAATGTCCTTCAATTTCAACTTCTCGCATTGAGAGTCAAACGTATATAGAAAAAATTGCAGATTGACTTAATAGACAGGTTTCTATTAACAATGTATTTATCTCTTTTGAATGTGTATAGTTTTCTTGTTAAATACTTTAATTCGTATACTAATTCTAACATTTTAGGTTCCTGATATGATTGCCAATATATGCTCACAAGAAGTAGTTGCTCTTGCAACTGCTCCAAATTCTGTTGTTCGAAAATTTAGTGGTTTCTCTATAAATGACTATGTGCTCCAAACAAAAGACCGCGAGAAGAATAGAAAGTGTTAGAATAGTGGTATAATGGTTTAGTCAGATGATCAAAATTATTGTGGAAGACTTTCAGATAGTGTTCAACTAGATTATAGTGGAATTTATTCAATGGTTTTATTTATGTGTGATTGGGTCAATGTGAAATCTCCTGGAGGCCAAAAGAAGGAATCAACTAGCACAATCTTTGTAAATGTTTCTACATTGATACACACAAGAAGTTGTACATTGACTCAAGTCGTCGATACCGGTGAAAAAATCATCTTCGTGTAGTGGATGTATGACAATTAGCATAGGGTAGAATAATCATGTATCGCAACCAGTTTGATTGACCATTTGGTAAATCTGCAAAATTTCTAGGAAATTGGCTTGGTCCAGTGTCTCATAAGTCCCAAATATGTCTTTTGAATTTCAAAGGATGAAAAAACATGCTTGATAACTTTCCCTAGAATTTATTTGCGATGATGAAAGTAAGTTATATGTTATCTATCTTTCTACAATATTTGTTCCTTTCAATGTTTCAAACTTATTATATATTTGGGAAAAGTATGAAAAAAATGTAATATGTTTGCCAAAAGTGGTGGTTGATGGAACCAGTTTTGGAGTGTAGGTAATTGATGTAACACGTTTCATGTTGTAGGTTTTAGATGGAAACGTTTGTTTGCCCGTTTGTTTGCCCGTTAAAAACCAGCATGTGCCAGACACGTGACATGATTTGTCAAATTTTAATGAATATTTTTTGTAAATACCCAAGATACCCTTCCTTCACTACCAGATCCATTCCATGTACTACTGCACTACCCATTCCTGTGTATGACAAAATCTCACTTATGCACGTATATTTTCACTATGATTGCAAAGATTTCTCAGTATCAATGTTGAGTCTTCCTTGGCTTTTACTGAACCTATCTCCAAAATTTGAACCAGTGGAGGAATTCCACCAGCTGCAGTGATTGCCCATTTACTTTCATCATTCTCATTAGATAGAAGAGAGAGTAATGCAACAACACATTCCTGCTGTTGTTCTTAGGATAACCCAAGAAGAGAGATCAATAATTGCACACCTTCACGACCCAGAAGTGCATGCCAGGGACTGACTTGATTGTTGCAGAGAGCGAGGAGAGCTCTAGTTAACTCATCCTAGACTTCATCTGTTGCCGTTGTGATTAAACCAACAAGCAAACGTTTTGCATCAGAGTTTCCAAGTTTAGCAGAAAGTACGTTGTTCCTATACAAACTGGCGAGTGCTTCTATTGTACGCTCCCGTACAAGAAATTGTTGACGAGCTTTTAGTTGACTAATTAGGGTTTTCTCTACACCCTCAGGATCTGATGCCCGTGTTGATTCTGCTTTGCTGTCATATATCATAAGAGATGAAGCTAAAGCTCCTAATGTATCCGCAACCTGGGTTGGTGAAGTGCAGGACTCAACACTTTGACCAAGGCTTGAGATGACAAATGAAAGGCCACCTGATATGTTTGCAAGAGCACACATTGCATTCTCCTGCAATGCTTGGGCATATTCACCTTGCATATATTCTTTTGAGGGAGCAATGGTAGCGTTGATTAATGAAAGAATTCCATTAATGCTAGCAATCTTCTGTCTGGCGTCCTTAGTGGTATCTGCAGAAGCTTCGTTTCCAGGTCCCAATAACTTCAGGAGTTGTTTAGTGGTATCTGCAGTTAAGACCCTCGGACACACGGATGCATCTTCCATCATCATACGTGCAAGAAGAAAACACACATTGGCTTGTGTGCTTGCTTGTCCAGTTATAAGAAACTTCACAAGAATGTCAACTCCTCCAGCCTGAATGGTTGCTGGCCAAAACCCTTCTGTGCTGCTGGAAAGGCTCCTTAAAGCTCCTGTCAATAAGGTATCAACTATGTTCCCAGCTTTGATTCCATTTCCTAGTTGCTCCCACAACACTAGGACAACACCTTCTGTTGAAATGATTTTTGATCCAACATGATCCCTTGCACCACCTTGAGACACAACATAAATGGTATTTGCAGCAGCCGTCTGACGTGACGAGCATCCGTCTTTCCAACATTGATGCTTTCCTCAGAGTCAGCAGCCCGCAATGTGACGAGCAGAACAGATCCAGTTCCCTGCCCTTTCAGTTTGCCTCCAGAGGTATCTCTCTCCTCTACTGTGGCTATAAGTTCCTTGGCGATGTTCAAGGTGTGCTCACTTAGATACTCAGCTGCTTCTTGACCGAAATCCTCCTCCAAGGTTGGGACTTTGATAAATGCAAGGCTGCACAGCTGGGCAAGGCCCGTCTCAACAGACACTGAGGGGTCAATAGGACGCAACTGAGAGAAGGTAACAACTTCCTGGTTCCCATAGTCAATTTAGAACACCTCATATTTGTCGTGTGGAGAAGACACTGGTCCTCGAGGTGCATTCACAATCTACAGAATTCGGGTAAGACATTTCTCAATGTAATTATAATATTTGGAGACAAGATCGAGGCCTAAGTTGAAATTCTGATATTTTGAAAAGATTGCAATCTGGGGTCAAAAGGATAGAAGATTGGAAATTGTTGATTAAAAACTTCCATTCTTAGGAAAGCTTTTTAGATTATGTACCATTGCACGGTTCCATGAGTTGTCAGCACTGAACTGAGCGAGAACAATTTCACCCTTCTTTGGGTTGAAAGCACCAATAAGAGGAGTAGCAGCAACGGTAGTAACAACAGTAGCCGCCTGATAGAAATCGGCTAAGAAATCGGAGGAATCCGCGGGGAGTCGAGAGGTGATAGCATCGTTGGAGGAAATCGTTGTTGTTGAGAGACGACTGTAGAGGAGAGACACGGACAGGAGGAGGAGAAGGGCGGAAAGTAAGGTGCAACAGACTTGAGCACCATAATATGGCCGACATCGGGATCTGAGAGTTCGGAGCATTTGGTGTCTGCAGAGTCTACGTCTGCTGCGATAACGGTCAAGTTTTGGGGATCCAACAGAAAGAAGACAGGGACAGGGACATTTGAAGAAGACAGGGACATTTCAGGAATTTCACTATATAAATACGTCATGTGCAGGGCATGTGCACACTTAACAGATATTTTGGACGGAAACATAACAACTGCATCAAATACCTACAACAACAAACATGTTTCATCAAAAACTACAAATGTGTCGTTTTGGCAACATTGGGAAACATGTTACATCTTTTTCATACTTTTCCCTATATTTTCTTATACATGTGTTCACAAATGATATTAGTTTGTCTTGAGGATACTTGCGGATCCTTTGATAAGTTTGCACTCAAATCAATTGCTAAAAAGTGGAAGGATCACAAGAAGGGTTTAAAAGAAGTTTATTTTTTTAAATCGAGTGATACAAAATATAACATCAACGTAAAGGTCGTTGATGGTGTGGAGCAATGACAATGGGAAATACTTGTAGATCATTGCTTTTCAGAGGTAGGGTAGGTTAGAATGTTCAATTTTCTTATAATTCATGTTATTAATTCTCATAACATTTTATATATTTTCGTTAATAATTATGCGCAGGTATCATCAAAATATGGAAAACATGTTCGGTCACAACATTCATCTCTTCATACTACTGGCTCAGAGAGTTTTTCTAGTGTAAAATATAGACTAAATGCTTTTAAATACATGTTTAGATTAATTAACATAAAATATAGTATTGTTTTGCCATCTATTTTATCATGTTTGTTTAATAGGAACAACAACGTAAACGGCTTGTGGGAAACCCTGATTTTATGAGTAAGCTCATGTCCGTAGAAGCAATGGTGCATTTATTGATGAAGCATGAGTCTCATTAGTGTAATACATAAATTTTCAAAGGGAAATTATGTGTAAAAGTTATATTGGTAGAATATGTCGTCATCATATTAAACATCATTCTTAATTGTATGATGCAGGAACACGGTACATCCAAATTAGTATAGCATGCCTCTCATAACCCAGATTAAGATCCAATTCTTAGGGAGGAGGATTTATATCATGAGGTTGTAGGTAGAGATATACATGGATGGATCCGACTATGGGCTTGGTGTCACCCCCACCATAGTACGTTCATCTCAGAAAGCTAATATGACTGAAGAATGGGTATAAAGACGTGTGCGACCACGCAATTTCAAGTCATGCAGTCTAGTTACCAATCTCCGATATTGCTAGCCTGGAAAATAATTAATTCATTACAAAGCTTCATGGCATGTAGTTCTAGTGATTTCATACCTTTTACCAATGTTGGTTGAGGTTCCACTTCTTTGGTAAATGCAAATCAAGTAAGTCTTGTTAATTTATAATTTGCAAATCAGTTTTTGAGTTGTCATAGTTTTTGTGACACTTCAATACACAGTTACACTTTAATTGAGTCATCTATTTTTAATGACTCAATTATTTAGCCGTCTATATTTAACAACACACTTTTTTAGCAATTAACGTATTATTTTTTTAGCCCTTAATGTAGCTCTCCCCTCAGAGGCGCTTCTTTGGTAAAAGCGCCTCTGAGGGCAGAAGTAGAACCTGAAAACACCCTGATACATGCGCTTATTGCGACATTGGAAGATCTGCTCGTTGAAGAGAGCAGAGAGCCGCTTGCCAGGCAGAAGTTACATCGCCAGGCTAAGCGGCTATAAATACCCATACCTATCTCCACTCTAAAACTAATGTGACAACATACATTTTACCTTATATACACTCTATACAATACACAAACTACGACTAACTTAGGCATCGGAGAGGAAACGACATGAACACCCCGGGATTTCCTTATTGTCGGTATGTGGAGCGCCCAGCACGAGATTCTGGAGAACGAAGGTGACTTCAAGATTCAACATTGGCGACGTATGTGGAAGCATTAAGCAAAACCAGCCATGGCTCCCCCACCATCGGAGCAAAGAACAATCGAGAAATCATTGAAAATGACTCGTTCTACGTTCTGCGGCTGCACTTGGGTGACACTGCCGTTATACCTCCAAACGAGGTCATCCAGGAGGGGCAAACCTCTGAATTCAACCGTCAAGGCGCGATAACCTATCGGTTTAGGAGTTGAGACTGTCAAACCAACACACTCTCGGATCGCTTCTTTGGTAAGAGCGCCTCCGAGGGCAGAAGTAGAACCTGAAAACACCCTGACATCTGCACTCATTGCGGCATTGGAAGATCTACTCGACAGGAGAGAGTAGAGAGCCGCTCGCCAGGTAAAAGAAGCCACCTCTAGCCCATGCCCCCCCAACGCAGCAACCCGTTCATCCCTTGAGTAGCACTACTTTAATGGCATCACTTCTCGGTGCAATGACAAATGAGGAACTGGAAGAGATGATTACCCAAAAGGTGAAGGAGCAGAAGGGTCGGATCATGCCTCGCCTTAAGGACAGAGCTTCGCATCCCTTCGCTCCCGAAATACTGAACCTGACTATCCCGCAACATGTGCGACCCTCTAAAACCGAATGCTATAGGGGCTAAGCAGACCCGGTGGAGCACACAGTGTGACATGAAGCCTCTCTCTTAAGGCGAAAGAACGATGATAACCATTTCGCGCTCCTTTTCCCAGCGACCGTAGGAGGCGTCTCTTCGCATTGGTTCTTTGGACACTCCATGGCTTCCATCAGGAGTTGGAGCGAGTTTAAGGAGAAGTTCATAGTTCAGTAAATGTGCGGGCAACAACTGCTCAAGAGTGTAGGGACTCTGGAGAACATCAGACAAGGGAGTGACGAAAACTTATGCGATTTCTATATAAGGTTCAACAAAGAATTGACAGGGATCGACCAAGTTATTACGGGTGACGAGACTATCCGGGCTTTCATACAAGCTTTGGAACCCAAAGGTTCCGCTCTGCACGATAGCTTGATTGTGATCCCCATCAATACGGTGGAATATATGGCGGCTAGGGTCAAATCTAACATCGACCTAGAAATCGCCAAAGAAGGGAGAAGAGCGGTTCAGAAGGAATCGAAGAGGGACATTCCTCAAGGAAAGAGAGGAGATCAGTGCCATAAGAAGGCAGTAAATGATGACTCGAGGCGTCGCCCGATGATCCCCCACGACCATAGAAATGTCTATGAGACATATACACCACTTACCTAGAATATCTCGGTTATCCTGTCAAATATTGAGAAGAAGGATCTGGTGACACCTCACACTATGAGAAGTGGTAATTCTACGTTGGGTAATAATAAGAAGGCCTACAACCGCGATCACCGTTGCAAAGGGCACGCGACGGACAACTGTCGTATCTTGAAAATGGATATAGAGAACCTGATCTAAAGGGGGTATCTGGAGAATTTCATTGCGTGGCGGGAAAGGAGTAGGAGTCCTAGAAGGCAGAGAATGGCGTCGCCCAGGAATAACTCCGCGGCATCCGGATCTAGGAAGGAAGCTTTGAACGTGATTAGCGGTGGTTTCACCTTAGGAGGAGAAATAGGTGTCTCTAGAGAAGTATACGCTCCTCAGATTATAGAAACTTCTAAGGCGGATAAGCGCCCTAGAGAAGAGGACGATGTGGTTATCTCGTTCTCTGAAAGGGAGATGGGACATGTCACCTCGCCTCATGATGACGCCCTCGTAATTACGATGGGAGTTGAGAAATTTAACATGAAGAGGGTCTTGGTCGACTCAGGAATTTCGACGGATGTCCTGTTTCTTAAAACGTTCAAAAGGATGGGGAAAAAGGAAAAAGATATGACGAAGGTCAATTTTACACTCATGGGATTCGCCTCGCTTACCGCATATCGGATGGGAGTTGTCACCCTACCAGTCGAGATAGGCGAGGGATATAAGACATTAAGCATGGACGTCACATTCATTGTGGTAGACGCTTCTGCATCATACAACGCCATTCTGGGGCGTTCGACCTTGAATCCCAACAAGATGGTCCATTCCACCTACCATCAATTGTTGGACGCCTCATGGAGTCAGAGTAGTGAAGGGAGACAAGTCGGCGACGCGTCGGCACGTTTTGAAAGGTAAAGGAAAGGAGGCTCTAGTGATCCAAACGGAGGAAGACCCTCGGGAATAGAGGAGTCGCCCAAAGCCAGTGGATCGCTTAAGAAAGGTAGATGTGAAAGGACCAGGAAAGAAGTGAAGATAGGGGCGTCGCTCCCCGAAAATGAAGCCAATGTGTTGTCGATGCTCTTGGTAGAGTTCAAGGAGGTCTTATCTTGGAATCCTAGTGATATGTCGGGCATCAGCAAGGACATTTTCGCCCATGAACTGAACATTGATACTAGCATCAGGCTGATCGCTCAAAAGCGACGCGCAGTGGGAGAAGAGAAGGCAATCTCCATAAGACAAGAAATAGGAAAGTTGGTAGATGCTAACTTTGTGAAGGAGATCCGGTTCCAGACGTGGGTGGCATACTCAGTCCTGGTAAAAAAGAACAATGGAAAATGGCTCATGTGCGTAGACTTTAGGGACCTGAACAAGGCTTGTCCCAAAGATTGTTATCCCTTGTCGAGGATCGATCATCTAGTGGACGCCACGTCCGACCATGAGTTTATCAGGTTCATGGACGCCTATTCACGATACAACCAAATTAAGATGGTTGATGGCGACGCCCAACACACAACATTCTACGCATATAGCGACGTCTACCATTACACGGTGATGCATTTCGGTTTGATTAATGCAGGGGCGACCTACTAGAGGATGGCGAACAGGATTTTTACAGGAATGATATGTGACACCATGGAGGCATATATAGACAATATGCTGGTCAAATCCGTCAAGGGTGTTGATCGCGTGGAGGATCTGAAGAGAGCATTCGAGCGTACACGTCTCCACCAAGTGCGCCTTAACCCAGCCAAATGCGCTTTTGGCGTACACTTTGGAATGTTCTTAGGCTAAATGGTGAGCCACAGGGGAATCGAGGTGAATCCTGAAAATCTAGAGGCGATCGAAAAGATGAGGAGCCCCACCTATCACAAGGAGGCCCAATGCTGGAATGGGAGATTGGCGGCGCTTAGTCATTTCCTGACAAAGGCGGGAGATAAATCCATCTCCTTCTTCCAGGTCCTAAGGGAAAACAAGAAGTTTGAATGAACCTTAGTATGTGAGCAGGCGTTCCAGGACTTGAAAACTCATGTTAAGGCTCTTCTACCTAGGCATCAGTCCAGTAGCTGTAAGCTTTGTATTAGTCAAGGAGATCGCAAAGGGACAAGCACCCGTGTATTATGTTTCCAAGGTTCTTGCAAAATCCTAAATGAATTATCTAGAAGTTGAGAAGTACTGTTATGCGCTAGTAGTCTCAGCTACAAAGCTTCTCCATTACTTTCACGAACATGAAATCACCTGTTCTAACAAATACCTTTAAAAGATTTCCTGAAAAAAAAAACATATGCTTCAAGAAGAAGGATTAAATGGGCAATCGAATTGAGTGAATTCCGGATCAATTTTGGACCCAGAACAGCTATAAAACGGCAGGCATTGACTGATTTTATTGTGGAATCCACATGTCCACCTGAAGCACCGCCACAAGAACATGATGAAATAAAGGAATCTTGGACGCTCCATATGTATGGATCATCTTTGGTCGATGGCTCGGGGGTAGGATTGGTATTAACGCCTCCAGATGGGAGAGCTCATTTGCGATACACATTGATACTCACCTTCAAGGCCACTTACATTGAAGCGGAATACGAAGCGTTGATTACTGGCCTCCGAATCGCAAAAGGATTGGGCATTTCTCATCTCGTTGTTTACTGTGATTCACAGTTGGTGGTAAACCATGTCAAAGGCGAATATACCGCAATAGGCGAGCAAATGAATATATACCTAAAGGAAGCGCAAAAATTGTCAGAGGGATTCAAGAGCTTTCAAATAGATGTCATCCCTCCGGAATCAAACAAGGAAGTCGATGCGTTAAGTAAATAGGAAAAACTCGACGCCTCTTCAGGTGCATTTCGTAGAAAGCATAAAAAGAGGAGCAAGTGAGTTATGTGCAAACATTGAAAAAACAGTGCATTGGGCGACCCCAATTAGGATGTATTTGGAAAATGGAGACCTACCAGAGGAAAACGCCCAATCCAGGCGAATCTTAAGGTTGACCCGAAGTTATAAGATCATTGAAGGGACATTATATAAGAAGGGATTCTCTACGCCTTTTCTTAGGTGCGTCGCTCAACTAGAAACAACCACGATACTTAGAGAAGTTCATGAGAGGTACGTTCCTTTCCATGAAGGGGCACAATCCATTGTCCGAAAAATCCTCAACTAGGGATATTATTGGCCCTCCATGAATAAAGAGCCAAAGGAGATGGTTCAAAAATGTGATCAAGTTCCTAAAATCTAGAATTGTTTCTAAATACGGGATCCCAAGTGTACTGGTGAGTAACAATGGCCCTCAGTTCGTCGGTAAAGAGTTAAAATGGTTTTGTCAAGAGTTGAAAATAGAGCATAGGCACGGTTCAGTAAGACACACACAGACGAATGGGCAGGTTAAGGCAGCCAACAAAACGATTATGAACGGGTTGAAAAAGATAATAGACACTTTACAAGGAAAGTGGACGGAAGAATTGCAAAACGTCTTCTAGGCGCTGCGAACAACACCCAAACAATCAACAGGGGAGACACCTTTGGCTTAGTATATGGCTCATAGGCAGTAGCACTAACTGAAATAGCGGTCGCTTCACATAGAGTAAAATACTTTGACGCGAAGGCAAATGAGGGTCAAAGACGTTTGGAATTAGACTTAGTGGATGAGAAGAGATGGGCATCGGAACAACTCCAAGGAAGGATGGAGAAAGAATGAGTTTTCCCATCAAGATAAAATCAACAAGTTATCATCAAAATGGGAAGGACCATACAGGGTCGTCATTATTCCCCATCTAAACACCTACATATTAGAAGACTAGAAAGGAAAGACTTTGAAAAACACCTTCAATGCGGAGCACTTGAAGAAGTTCTACTATTAGGCGTCGCTATGTCACCAAACACTTGCTACTTAGTCAAGCTTGTGACGTTTAAAGGAGTCTTACTCTTAGGCGTCGCTATGTCACCAAATAATTGGTCCTTAGCCAAAATTAAGAAGACAAATGAATGGCTTGCAAATAGCATTGATTCATTAAAGCAACTAGAATATTCAAGGCGCTCTAGATGATGAAAATACTAAGGCTAAAGCGAATTGAAAGCGCGATTGGATGCCTAAAAGCGCGGTAAAACACTTGTTCAAAATACGAAATGGAAATGTCAAAGTAAAATCCATAAGAACAAATGCCATTTTCATTGCAAAACATGCCTCGCTAAAAAGTCTTGCCAAATTAAATAAAAACATACTACAAATTAGTAAACATTTACAACTTCATCAGAGGGAGGATCTTCTGTAGGATTAGCAGGTTGGAGAAGCGCGTCGGCTTCGGTGAAAGAAGGTAGTTCTGTTGAATCCTCTAGAGGAATAGCCTCAGAGGCAGATAGAGGGGCGCGCTTGGAGCAGTGAAGAGGATAGGGTGCAGGAGATTCTTCTTCTTCACCCCAGGAGTCACTATCCTCTTCCAGTGTGTTCTTCATGTACGCCTCCGCTTCGATCGCTCTGTGTTTGGCCACTTCCCCCCTGCCGTCGTAGTTTAGAAACTTGGTGATGGAGGGAAGTGCCGCAATAGGAAAGGTGGCGTCAACATCTAGGATATCCTTACAAATATCCATTAAGGCATTCACCAAGGCTTGACAACCCCATGGAATCGCCGCGTTATTAAAGGCCTCGCTACCTTTGAGTTCCTCAACCGCTTCTGAAAGACGTTTGGGAACTTACTCCTTAATGAGCGAGACCTATTGCTCAGCCTTATCAGCGCAGTGCTCATCCGTAATGATGCGGTGCTCCAAGGAGGTTGCCTTACCCTTCTCCAGCTCAAGTTGTTGAAGAAGGTCGATGACCTTGCTGGTCGCCTCAGACACCCTCGCCTGCACCTTCGCCGCCTCAGCCAACTTTGCATGAACACCTTGCATTTCTTGGGCGTGGCGTAAGGCCTCAGGCTCCATCTCATCCCTAGCGGACCTCTCAATAGTCAGACAACACTGAGCGCGCTCCAGGTGCAGTTCCAACTCCTTAACCCGCCTTAGCTGCGTCGCAGTGACCTCCCTCTCCTATGAAAGCTCCATAATGGCGCTCCCCATTTGGAGTTGCAGTTGTATGAGCTAAAATAATATGTTAGAACAAAATACTTAGAAAACTATTGGAAGACTTATGGGTAGGAAGGATACCTGTGAGAATAAGGTGAGACCATGGTGCACAAGGTTGTCCAGAGTGACATCAGACTTGTCTAGTGGTGCTCGATCGGCAGAGTGCCATCAGACATGCGCCAGTCAAGAGGTGGAGACTCATGTTAGGATCCAACAAAGTATTCCCCCTCAAGAGGGGAACGTATTGGAAATGCTCGCAAGGAGTCCAAGGCACACCGCCTGGATCCTCGCGAGTGATCCAATCGGGGACGTCATCCACCTTGAGGTCCTGATGCAGGTCAAACGCCAGCCCCGCGTACGATATATAACACCCCTCTTGGCCACCCGACAGGAGTGAAGTCGTCTTTGGGTTAGAAGGAACGGACGGGAGCAACGCCCTATCCGCATCAGAGGAGGACTACCTCGGCGGAGTCTTCTTCTTCTTTGAGGAGGGAGCGCTGGGACCTTTTCCAATGTACACGGATCTGTCGTCGCTCACGCTTTTTTTCTGTGGAAGTACCATCAGAGAACACATGATAAGTCCAAGCTATCCATGTGTCTGTCACGTCAGGCGTACCCCACTTCTTAGTATGGAGAACATTTAACCTTCTAGCTAAGAGGGAATTGTTGTAATAGCGAGAGTAAGGGCCCGCACTTTTGAAAAGAGTCACCGCCTCTTGGCAAGCAGGACTCAGCATTGAGGGATCCGCGAACAATGGATCTACCTCATCCTCGGGGAGCGTTTTCTTCTTGGAAGATCTTTTCCTCAAGCCCTTGCCTTTTTGCTGCTCCAATTCCTGTTCAATCCGCATATCGAGCGTACGGTCAGCGCGCAAAAAAGTGTTGTCTGCAAAATAAAAGCAAACAAGTTATTACCCGTGAAGTGGAAGAGCGATGCTGGACTGGAGAGATGCCAGCGTTAAAAATATCTTCCTTCGCGGTCTCTTTGGATATCCATGAGGCGTTCCCAGCTATATATTCAGCATACACCGGATGGATAGACTCCTTATCCCAAGAGGATAACTCATCGTCAGAAGGGAAAGGATCGCGGAGCGCCTTGGAAGTAATACACCAAGGAACCCCCACCCCCCCTTGGAAGAAAAAATAGGAACTCTTCCAATTGGAGTTCCTTGTCCTAAAGCCCGTGACTAAGGGTTATACAGAGTGCCAATTTTGATATTTATTATCAGGGAATCGACTGACAAAACTAAAAACGCCGAAGCGATTCGAATCTGTCCTATAAAAATGGTGAAACAATACTAAATAGTATGTATATCCCCTCTTCTCATACAACACCCTAAACCCTACCTATGTGTGAATGGAAGAATGGGAAAATTGGGTGGGGGAGACGCCATAGTATCGACAAGCTTCGGCCAGGTTTGGGCATATTGGAAATCTTAACCCCACACCTATCTGCAGGTGATATATGGTTTCCTCACCCTGACCTGACTTAGAAATGGGATGGGCATTCTCAAGTCACGCTCATCCAGAATAGGAAAACGGGGAGAGAAAGTGTCGCCCATACACACATCATCTATAGCTCTCTTAAAGATAGACCTAGAGATTATATTTGGCTTAGGGTCGCTAATACCAGGGGAAAGAAAACATTAGCCTCACCTCTTGCCGATTCACTCGCCATTAAAGAAAGAAGGCGCTCACAACGAGGGAAGATGCTTGGCTCGAAAGGAGAACAAAGGGTTATTTTGGACGACCGGAGAACCTAGGGTGATCGGAAGAAGAACGAAAAGAACTGCTGGAATTCTAAAGAGAAGGCAGATAAAATTCTAGAGAAAAAACGCTCGGAGAAGTAAAAGTGAAAAAATGAAGGGGGAAGAGCCTATTTATAGAGGAGCTCCCTAAAGGAGATGAACAGTCAGACTACCCTTAGGGCTATGATTGACTGAAATGTTCTCGGGAAGCCAAGTGTTTCTAACGGTTCGGTAGAGACTCTTCACCTCTTTCCTGCTTCTGATTGAAACTCAAATTTGAATTTTGAAATGGGGCTCCTTACTGCCAACAAAAGGTGCGCCAAACGTGACTCAAATCTGGCACTAACCAACAGGCTAGACTCGCCAATAATCAGAAGAACGCTATAACCATGGGCCGATAATATTGATCAAACCCAACATGAGTGACACTCATGTTGGGATTCGGGGTTAGATGATGGATCCTGGCCTTTAGGCCCTAGCAATTGGGTATCAGGTCCAAGAATGAATCCCATATGTGGGGGGCACCACTAAAGGCGCGCCAAGACCATCAAGGCACGCCATGGAGCAAACTTCTCCCCTCCATTCCTTTCTGACAACTACAAGACTCTAGGTACGACAGTAGGGAATGGGGGCATTAGCACGCCTGGCATGGAACAGAGGCACAGGACACCATGCCACTATGCACGGAACACCAGGTAGCACAGGGCTCAAGACAACCCCAGTCAGTTAACTGGGCACCACCTAGGACAACCATGGTCAGGAGTGGCTCAAATCAGGTTAGGGGTGAAGGTTAAAAATACCCTCACACATCTTCACTCTAAAACTAATGTGACAACAAATATTTTACCTTATATACACTCTCTACAATAGACAAACTCCGACTAACTTAGGTATCAGAGGGGAAACGACGGGAACACCACGGAATTTCCTTCTTGCAGGTCTGTGGAGCGCTCGGCACGAGATTCTGGAGAACGAAGGTGTCTTCGAGATCCAACAGTGTTAAGCCTCCACTTATTAGTCTTTGGTGTTCTTTCTATTATGAGCTTTATGGCGACTTTCGAATGTGTATCTACTTCTACGTAGGACCATTATTTCTCATTTGCGAGATGTCAGGCATGTAGGATTGCTTGTGGCTCAACAATGTCTGTTCCTTCGCATCTTAATTGCCGATTAAAACCACCAATCATCTGTTCCTCTGAATCACAAGCTACTGCCTCGAGACAGCCCATCCTGGTGCTCTCTCCCTAGGTGGCATTGCAATTAACCTTAATAAAGCCTTCGCTTGGTCAGGTCCATGTAAGTATAGTTCTTGTGCGGTTCCCCATCTTGTCTAATGACCGCCTAATGTTCCCTACGCTCCACGCTTCAGTTTTCTCCTTAAGATACATTACCATGACTCTCCGGGGATCGGGTGTTTCGTTGTTGAACATCGCCTTGCACCTTTCTTTCAATATTTTCCAACAAACACTTCAGCATTTTAACCACATTCGCTCCTGTTCCGCTCGAGAAGTTTGTGAATTTATGCAGGCCATGTTCCAGTATTTAGTCTAGTCTAATATCCATTAGGCCGAACCAAATAGGTATGGTCCATCCACAACATGTAAACATATGATTGATTATTTTTCTATTTTAACATAATGTACATATAAGATTTACATTCATCCCACGCCTACTTATATTATCTCGAACTACAAGGAAATTTGAAAGGAATTTCCACATGAATATCTGAATCTTTGGAACCGTTCCCCAGATTTCTTTCCATATCTTTGATAGGAGACTACTGGGTTCGAGCTTTCCTCTTTCTAGTTCAGTAACCGGTAGGCGGAGCCGACAATGGGTTAGCCATTTGAAAATGTCTGACCTTCCCTCCATGTATGACCTTCCTCTCTCTAGTTCATATATGTATGACCTTCCGTCCATGTGGATTGGTATCTTGTTAATCATTGTCGCTTCCACAGTCAATATCCACGTCTGGATACCCTTAAGTCTGCTCCCCTCCGCATTCTCTTGGATTAGGGAACGTACACTCATGTTTTGGAGATTTTTGTTTGGTGGTCTTCTTACTATTCAACCATTTAGGATATTCAGTATCTGAGGGTCTCTAAAAATACAACTGATTCACCATTACCAATGGACCACATACCATTTTGCAAGAGTATATCCCTACCCGCAAATAAACTTGACCATTTCCACGATGGACACGTTGTCGCTAGATTTCCCCTCTCATTTTCGGACTAATGTTGTCGCTACAGAATAGGGTCGATTTTTCCATGTTAACCGCTTGTCTCGAGGCATGACAATACGTGTCGAGGATTCCTGTAAGCTTTACCACGATTTGCAACATGGCTCGAGCAAAGAACAAGGAGTCCTATTCTTGCACAAACTAGTTTTCATTCATTTTATTCATTTTTTCATTCATAACTAGTTTTCACATAATTTGTAATTTGTTACAATTTAATTAATCATTAAAAATTATATAACCTATACAATGATGTTTTTTTCCTCAGAATATACCCTATTTAAAAATTAAATACTAAAATAATCAGTTTTTAAAACTATTTACCAAACTATATTAACATGTGACTTTGAGTCGCGGGTACAATGTAATTTTAATCTTACCTGTGATTTCCAGTCACGAGCTAAACGTCCGTCAACCTTCATCCACGAATGGCAGTCACGGATGCATATATAATTTATTTATCTTTGACACTTTTTTTATAGTTTAAACTGCACGTAAATTAAAATATATTATAGTTATTGCATCTGATTTTCACATTTTTCAAGTTTGTCCTAAAACATGATTAAAAAAAAGTTATTCGAGATACCTAAAATACCATTAATGAGATATATAAATTTTTCAGAACATCTGTTGATTTAATATATATGTGTGTATATAAACACACGAGTATTAGAGTTTGAGACTTGCAACAATTTGTGAAAGATGAGTACGCTCACACTCTCTCGTATCGCAAAATATGGTATGATGAATAGAAAGTGATTGATAAGATGCTTTCAACACATGAGAGCGCATTTCAACAGGTGTTACAACTCATTGTCACGATATGTCATTTTAATCATGACAATATTTAGTATTTATGACTATGAGTGAAAATGTATAGGGACAAAATAAAGTGTTATTTTATGAAAATGCATATGTAATTGTTAGTTAGGGAGAAAACTTAAAGTATATTTAAAGCACCATGATATAATTTAAAAAAATAAAATTTTAATATTTTCAAATGTATATATTTTAGGTGAAAATAGGGTTAGTTGGCAGTTGTGACTGAACGGTTCAAACTTGAGCTCAATCTTTACTCATGTTTCAAAATGTGACTGAATGATTCAAAAATGTAACTGGTGTTAATTATCCCCATTGAAATTAGGCATGTGATGTGCACGTGACCATCTTCATAATTCAAATTCCTGATATGCCTTTCTCCTTTTTCATTTACATACAACCAGCTTCTTCTCGTAGCTTCTTCTTCTTCTTCTTCTTCTTCTTCTTCTTCTTCTTCTTCTTCTTCTTCTTCTTCTTGGTATAAAGAGCTTATTCTTATTCTTTTTTTTTTTCTTTTGTATTATGTACGGATCTATCATTTCTTCTTTGCGTAGAACAATCTTGTAATTGCAGGAAGAACAACTATTGCGTAGAATAATTTGTAATTACAGAGATGCGAATCGAGAGAAACACAATTGTCAATTTCAATCCACTGAGGAAATTAATGTCTTAGGTCGAGGTAAGCAATCCAGAAGGAAGCTCAAGCCAAGCTTGTAAACGCAATTGCTTAGGCCGAGGTAGCAATTCGTTAAGCGAAATGTAATTGGAGAAGGAAGCTCAGGTTGAGGTAAGCAATCCACTAAAGTTGAACATGATAAACCCAAAGACAGACAAATGCAATTAATGTCTTAACCAATGAGAATCCAATCAAGATCATCATCATTATAGGGTGGATAATAGATGCAAATTTAGGGTTTACATAATTAACCCAAGAATTTGAAATCGTGTTTAACCATTCATTTGCAGACCAAATTCAGATAGAAATTTGAATTGAAAAATTAACATGGAAAGAATCGAGAGAAGCGAAAAGGTAAATCTTTTGCAACTCAGGGATCAAAGAAAGAACAGACCCAGATTCAAGAACGAGTCTTAGAGTTGATTTGAGTTTCGCTTGATTCTGGAACGACGTGAATTTATGGCACAAAGTGACCGAATGGTAAAATGATCATTTCATAGAAGTTTAATTCGTTCAAATGAAATAACGTGTTTTGGTCGTGAGAGACAGATGAAAAAAATAAACTGAAACTTCACGGAATAATTTTTCAGTCACATCTTCAAACTTAAGTGACTATTTAATTACATAAAAAAATATAAGTAACCGGTTAATGACGAAAGGCAAACATAAGAGACTTTTCGATTAATTAACCAAAAAATGAATTGTACTACGCTTCACTAAATTATTTTCTACTGACCTATCCAAAGTGTAATTTCTTACGCAAGAACTATTTAATATTTATCATCTTTTTTATCTTTCTTCATGTTGATCTTAATATGTTTTAGCTCTATTGGCTGTCAGAAGTCGAAGCTTTATTAGAGTCAGATTGTTTTCAGAAACCCAAGATTGATTAGCGACAGAGAAAAGTCCCATAGGCCTGACAGTGAATGTCACGGGCAATGTTTAAACTTTAAAGTGAGCTCTCGTCTATTGACCAAGCACAGGGGGGACGAGGGGGGTTCTTTCCCTAGGGGTTTGCAACTAATCCGAAACCTAAATTATTTATTAATTTATTTAAAATTAATTATTTAAATGATTACATATGTTTTCTAATAGTGCAGAATGATTCCATATGTTTCTAAATGTGACTAATTAATTTTTCTACGGTTCATCGTTAAAAATAACTGTTAAGTTACTATTATAACATAGAAAATGATAATATTACCATTCTTTAATTTATTTTTTTTGGTCTTACCATTCTTTAATTAACTTAATAACTATAACCCTAAAATTGTTCACTGTTCACTCAACATTGGTCACTATTCACTTCGTGAAGAAACCTTAATTGTTCTTCACTCCACTGAGCCAATTCATTTTCGGAACTGCAATTCATGCGACGGGAGCTTATGTGACTTCTCAAGCGACGATGAAGACTCTAAGCTCCCTGTCCCTCGCAACCAGGTCAGACACCTATTTAATCGGAACTGTGTCGTACATTCTTCTGCAAATTTGGAGAGCTGGAGAAGAATTGGAACGGAAGATTCAAAACGAAAGTCGATTTGCAGATGGGAATTGAAACGAAAGCTAGAGAAGATTCATCTGCAGATTTGCAGTTTTACTGTCCCTCTTGATTCAAATCACAATTGGTTATTCTTGATTTGCGGTGTTACTGTCCTTCTTTGTGCATGTTCATTCAAATTCAAATTAAAATAGGTTCTTTAGGACTTTTTTTGGTAGACCCAAGTGATAAAATTGCAGGAGATGACGTTAGTATTGAAAATTTTTGATTCTTTAAGTCTTTTATTGCAAACCCAGATAAAGAGATGGTGGAAGACAATGTCTGCGTTGATAAAGATAGTTTTTTTTCCCAGTTTCAGATGAAGATGCTAAATCTACAAAAACTGATTCCCAGGAGAATGGAATCGATGATCTTTCTAAGTTAAACCAAATTGAGGAACACGAAGATCTTAAAGAACAACATGATTTCTTGAGTTTATTCAATTTTATGGATTTGAATCATAAAGGCGTTATGCTCGATTGAGTAAGGTCAAAATCGAATCTTCTGTGTTCGACTCTATTAGCAGCAAAATTTCTCAACGGCAAATGGGACATGTTGGACAGAGGGCACAATTTTGCAGATTCCATACAGGAGGAAGAAGAAGAACAAGATAGAAGGAGAATGGCATAATTTTGCTTAGGAAGAAGATGAACAATAAAAGGAGAAGGGCATAATAATCATTTAATAATTCAAAAATATACTAAAAATATTAACTGACGAAAACAATTAACGGTCACTAATGGAGTAACCAATTAATCACACTGGAAAAAATATGTGTAACCATTGAGTCACGCAAAAATCATGTGTAACCCATTAATCACATAGGACAAATATGTGTAAACATTTAAACAATTAACTCATTTATTTATGATCGTGTGAGAATTATTTCTAGAAGTGAAGTAAACGTGTCAATGGTATTACTTTTTTTATGGTATTGCTCTTCCGTTGTCAGTCGTCCCCATACGTTGTCATCGCGCATGCGCTCTCATGCCCACCACCAACCCTAGTTGCCTTTAACAACATTTACGCGTCACCACCACTACTAGCAAATGTCGCGCCTCCCTTCAATCCCCCATTTCATTGTCGTCATCACCAACAATCTCCACAACCCCGACCAAGCTCAGCCTTATGGGTAACTAATAAACCCAAAATATTTTGGAGGGAGGGGATATTCAATTGAGTAAAATTATATACAATTAATAGTTAGAATGCCTAATATGTTAAAATGAGTAGCATATTCGTGTATTGCTATAATATTTTATGTGTACCGATGAAGTATTTTATTACTATTAATTTTTTATTATATTATTGATAAAATAATTGTTAACCAAGATAGATGAATATTTAAAAATCGTATGACATTAATGCCTTTGAATACACTACAAAATTATAAAAATATTACAACTTACTAAATAAAAATAATATGTATTTTTTTTATCAAAACAAGGAAATTTTATTCATTACGAACTAGCATTCTCAATTTCGGTATTACAATCACAAATTAAAATAGAAATAAGAGGGGGTGGGGGGTTGAGAAACCTAGTCGTTGAGACACACTCCCAATCTTGATTGTTTAGCAATCAAGTTTGAATTTGCGTTTGTCGTGCGCTAAATCACCTTCCATTCTATGGATCCAATGTTTTCTGCCAACGTGGTGATGTTTGAGCAAGTTGTCTCAATACGCCAATGATGTAAATTTCCCCGCAATTGGTTATTCACCACTTCAGAATCCGACTCGATCTCTACTCGATCCCACCCTTTCTTGATGGCTAGTTTGATTCCAAGGAAAATTGCTTCGACCTCCATCTCTTTGGCTGCCCCACAGGTCAATTTCCGATTTGCCTCTCCGATTAAACGACCATCCGAGTTTCTCGCTACTACATCGTTACCACCCGATTTGGTTTGCCTGCACCACGATACATCACAATTTACCTTAATGATCACTGGACTCGTAGCTTTCCATCCTTGAGTTTCCCGTCTATTTGGTGTCACTTTCGGAACCCTAACATATTCTTAATGTGCATTTTTTTTTATTTCTTCTACTATCGTCGTCGGGTTGGGCATTTTTGCTTCGAACGCTGCTTTGCACCTTGACTTCCAGATGTGTCATCAAGTCATTATACATAAGTTCCATGTTGTTTCCTTTATGGTTCTCTCATTACATGGCTCATTTTGGATCCATTCTTTTATCGTTTATCTTGAGTGTTGGGGTGTTCCGAGACCTAGTATTCTGAACCAAACCGCATCTGCCCACCCTCATTTTTTGATCATATGTTCTCTATCTTCGTCCATACCACATATCAGACAATTTGTTGTCACATTCATTCCTCGTCGTCGTAGATTTCCCATGACCGCTACAGCGTTTGATAGCAGCTTCCAGATGAAGTTCTTCAACTTCGGGATAATGTCGTCCTTCTAGACCGCATTCCATATGGTTGTGGACTTGCGTCCCTGATTGTGTAGGTCAGTTACCCGTCCCTCTTGTGCTTCTCGGAGCCAGTGATACACCGACCTCACAGTCACCTCCCTGCCGTCCGTGTGAGTCCATAGAAGTCGATCGGTCGTTCCATTTGCGGGAATCGGCATCTGCAAAATGTGAGCTGCATTGTCGGTGATGATATTTCCTGGACCAATCCCTCATTTCACGTCTTATCGGGGTTCATAAGGCCCCTAACCCGAAACTACAGAACAGCTATTCGGTTGGGTATTGGTTCCACTTTGAATCCTTCCTTTGTATAGACCCATGAGTCACTAAATGCACGTATGGTGGCACCGTCTCCAATTTTCCGGAGACTTTTCCTCTTTAGTATGTCCCGCCCTCTCAAGATGCTCGACCAACCCCATGATGCTCTCTCTCCTTGTCTTGTCGAAGTGAAGTTTTCCCTTGGGTGATAGAGCCCTTTCAAAACACGCACCCAAAGTGAGTTTGGCTCCTTGATCACCCTAATGGCCATCTTGGTAAGAAGTCCCACATTGAAAGTTTGAAGTTCTCGAAAGTCGAGTCTCTTTTTTTTCTTTGCAAGTGATTTCCATCGTTTCTAGTTAATTTTCCTCCCCTGATTATTTGGCCCCACTAGAAGTATGCAATCATTGCATTTATGTTCGAGCACCGTCTCTTGGGTACCTTGAAGATGCTCATCACATATGTTTGTATGGCAGTTATCACCGACTTGATGAACACTTACTTTCCCGCTTGGTTAAAGGCTTTCTGCATTCGCTTTGTTTGTCCGAAATTATGGCTTTTAGATATCCCAGTGCTTCCATTTTTTATCTTCCCCACACTGTCGGAAGACCTAGGTATTTCCTCAGATCTTTGGTACTCAGTATTTGAAGTTTCTTGTCGATATCCATACACACATCTCGGTCGGCTCCAGTGTCAAAGATGAGGCCGTATTTTTCTTCGTTTATTCGCTGTCTCGATATGCTGCAATACTTCATAATCAGTTCTTTTAGGTGTCAAGCATTCTCCATTGATCCCTGCATCATGAAAAATGATTCATCTTCAAAGAAGAGGTGGTGTAGATCTGTACATCCTCTCCGTAGGGTGATTCCTTGCAGCCGTTTCTCATTGACCTCTCTCTCGACCTATCTGGATAGTACGTACGCCAACATGATAAAGAGGTATGTTGAGGGCGAACCCCCTTGCTGAAGTCCTCTTGTTGGTTGAATGGTGGTAGTTCGACTCCCATTAACAAGCACTCGATAGGTTGGTGTAGTGATGTATGATTTCATTCAGGTTATCCACTGATATCTGAATCCCCTCTTTTCTAGACTCTTTAGCAGGAAGTCCCATTCCAGACGATCGTACACTTTCTGCATGTCTAGTTTAAAAGCACATTCCACATTGTTTGAGTTACTCTGGGACTTTAAATGATGGAAAACCTCGCTCTGGATTTAATGACATGCCAGAAAAGCGCTTTGGAAAAAGATGATAAGGTCTAATAGATAGATCTTCAATCTGTTCACCAAAATCTTTGATATATCTTTATAACTCCATTGCACTGTAAATGTCTTCAGATCCAACTTCCAGAAGATAACGAGATGACAGTGCAACTGAGGTGAGAGCTTGTATAGTGTTGGGTATTGATAGTGACGACCCAATATGGGAAAGGCCTCGAAGGCCCAATAAATTTGCAGGGGGTGAAACCCATACCATTTAAACAAGGCCAACCCACAGTAAGGTTACTCTGGCCCTCATAAAGTGGTCCAGTATCGAATCCAAACTAAAGTGGACGCCAAAGTGCCACTTCAGGTCTCCATTGGCCAAGGCCAAAGCCTCCCACTGCTCGCCATGGGAGTGCTCGCCAACAATCAAGGTCGCAGCCATAGGAGTGCTCACCATAGAAGTGCTCGCCATAGGAGTGCTCGCCTTGAAGAGAGCCTTGCCTCTCTCCTCTGGTCCCACCAATCGTTAATAAGGATATAGCCACGATATCCCGCATATCTCGGGCACATATTCACTAAAGATTAGATACGGTAACTGCAATATCTCGACGTAACCGCAATATCTACTATCTAAATCTTCAACAACACAATATTCACGAAGATATACAGTTATCTTATACGGTTTGGTATCTCCTACTCTATAAATACCTTTGCTTTACATACATTCAATACGTTTTGAGCTATATACACACATATACTCATTTAAGCATCGGAGAGGGACCCAGAGGCACCCCCTCTGTTGCGATCCCCTTCTTGCAGGTTCATCGGAGCTCAGGCGAAAGCGCGCGATCACCATCTCCTTGGCATTCAATTCATTACCAGATCAGCATTCAGGAAATCACGATCCAACATTTGGCGCCGTCTGTGGGAAAACGAGCAAAACAGTCATACATACTCGCTCTAACAGTAATCATCGGAAAGAAGCTAACGAACAATCCTCGGATAGCTCTAATTCCGATGCCGCTTCGCCACTCCACCAAGAACCTGCAAGCCAAGAAGTCTGTGATGCCGTCCCTCCGAGACCGGCACGTGAACACATTGGCAATTCGAGAACGACCCCTGTTCCAAACGTCGCAGAGATTCCAGATCGACAAACCATCCAAGTGGCTTGGGAAACCATTCAGGTAACCGCAGAGATGATATCCCTCTTGGAAACCATCATAGGACAGGCCCGCAGAAAACCCCCTGCTCCTCATGAAGATCCTCGTCCTACGGGGCCACCAGAATCAGAAACTGGAAATCCTGGCACCACAGCCCCTCAAGAAGATCAAGAGATGACCTTTGGACACCAATCCTTACCTCCGGCCTCCACTGAGACGCCGGCGGTCACTCACTCTGTCAATCCATCAAGTTCTACACCGATTGGAGGACAGCAGCCCCAATTCACTCTTGACCAAGTTGAGGAGCTTATCACTAAGAGACTCAAAGAATAACGCGAAACCGTCATGACTCCCTTTAAGGAACGATCAGCTCATCTCTTCACCACTGACCTGATCGTCATCAAGACCCCAAAGGATGTCGTCGCCAGGGTCATCACCGAGTATAGTGGTGGAGGCGCCCCCATTATACGTGTTAATAAGCATGAAGCCTCTCTGTTGGGTAAGTCGACTGATCCGAATCACTTAGCCCTGCTATTTCTGTCAACCCTTTTGGGTTCGGCGTCGTCTTGGTTCTTTGGTGTCCCTGCAGGATCAAGAAGGGTAAGAAGGGTCGAGAAAAGCCTAGATCGGAAAACCCAGGACCAAGACATCCAGAGGTCCCCGAGTATTTCACGCCTTTAAACAGGCAGATCTCGGCGGTACTAGTCGAGATGGAAAGGTCTCTGGCAAGGCCACCGAGACCCTGCAAGAGTGGTCAGCCCATGAGGAATGACACCGAGAGCTATTGCAGATATCACAAGCGCGACATCGAAAAGCTGATAAAGAGAGGAATGTTGAAGGAATGAATTCACAAGGCTGGACAGTCATAATAAACTTTCAGCTAAGTGGGAAGGACCATACAAGCAAGTGATTCCTTCATAAACATGTTCACTCGAAGAAAATCGAAGACAAAAGCCCTGACGCCAAAGTCAGGCCAAAAGCCCTAACAACAAAGTTAGGCCACAAAAGCCCTGTCGCCAAAGACAGGCCAAAAGCCCTATCACTAAAGATAGGCCACAAAAGCCCTAGCAACAAAGTTAGGCCAAAAGCCCTATCACCAAAGATAGGCCACAAAAGCCCTAACAGCAAAGTTAGGCCACAAAAAAGCCCTAACAACAAAGTTAGGCCACAAAAGCCCTGACGCCAAAGTCAGGCCAAAAGCCCTATCACCAAAGATAGGCCACAAAAGCCCTAACAGCAAAGTTAGGCCACAAAAGCCCTGACGCCAAAGTCAGGCCAAAAGCCCTAACAACAAAGTTAGGCCACAAAAGCCCTGTCGCCAAAGACAGGCCAAAAGCCCTATCACTAAAGATAGGCCACAAAAGCCCTAGCAACAAAGTTAGGCCAAAAGCCCTATCACCAAAGATAGGCCACAAAAGCCCTAACAGCAAAGTTAGGCCACAAAAAAGCCCTAACAACAAAGTTAGGCCACAAAAGCCCTGTCGCCACAAAGACAGGCCAAAAGCCCTAACAACAAAGATAGGCCACAAAAGCCCTAACAGCAAAGTTAGGCCACAAAAAACCCCTAACAACAAAGTTAGGCCACAAAAGCCCTGTCGCCAAAGACAGGCCAAAAGCCCTAACAACAAAGTTAGGCCACAAAAGCCCTGACGCCAAAGTCAGGCCAAAAGCCCTATCACCAAAGATAGGCCACAAAAGCCATAACAGCAAAGTCAGACCAAAAGACCTAGCAATAAAGTTAGGCAAAATAAAAGCCCTGACGCCAAAGTCAGGCCAAAAGTCCTAACAATAGAATTAGCCAAAGACAGGCCAAAAGCCTTGACGCCAAAGTCAGGCCAAAAAGCCCTAACGCCAAAGTTAGGTCAATAACCCTGACGCCAAGGTCAAAAAGCTCTTTCACCAAAATTCGAACGCCCCCACGTAGAAACCACTCTCCGGCTCCGCCCGAGCAATTTGGCCCATCCCAGAGCAGGAGGGTGATAAACCTGATTGCTGTAAGGTTTGGTGCCGGAGGCGAAGGGTCCAATGCAAAAGAAGTCTATGCTACCCAAATCTCTACAGCTGTCCAACTGGGAAGAACAAAGACCTACACTAAAAGGCGAACGAACCCACATCAAGGGTAACAGTTCCCTTACAAATTGGGCACAACGGAGCAGACGAACCAATAAGGTAACAGTCTCTCCAAAGAAAAGCTTAAGAGAGCAAACGAATCTAAGGATAACAGTTTCCTTAAAGGCATAATCCTTGGGTAACAGTTTCCTTAAGAAACATGGCAAAAGGAACGGACGAGCCGATAAGAGGCCACAACCCTTCCCCCGAAACCTAAAGGAGAGAAAAGAACCTCTAAAGGGTAACGTTTCCTCCAAAGAAAGGTCCAAGACCCTTTGAATGAAAACAAAAAGGCGAGACTATTCTACAAAAGCTGAAGCGAAGTTGAAAACAAGTATGGTAAAACTTCCTAAAGCTTTCCAGCTTCCCATAAGGCGAGCGAATCTAAAGGTAACTGTTCCTTTGAAAAGCGAAGTTTGAAAACAAGTATGGTAAAACTTCCTAGAAGCTTTCCAGCTTCGTAAAAAGGTGAGCGAATCTTGGGTAACAGTTCCCCAAAAAGGGCGAACAAATCCGAGGTAACAGCTTCTTAAAAAGGCGAGCAAATCTTAGATAACAGTTTCCTACGACTAGGCGAACGAATCTAAGGACCAAAATCCTAAAAGGCGAACGAATCCATAAAGGATGACAGTGTCCTTAAAGGCATAATCCTTGGGTAACAGTTTCCTTAAGAAACATGGCGAAAGGAACGGACGAGCCGATAAGAGGCCACAGTCCTTCCCCCGAAACCTAAAGGAGCGAAAAGAACCTCTAAAGGGTAACGTTTCCTCCAAAGAAAGGTCCAAGACCCTTTGAATGAAAACAAAAAGGCGAGACTATTCTACAAAAGCTGAAGCGAAGTTGAAAACAAGTATGGTAAAACTTCCTAAAGCTTTCAAGCAAGATAGACATCGGAAGAACAACCAAGTATACTCGAAGTCAAACAAAAACCAAGGCTTACGAAACAAAAAGACCCGATATCAAAATTGGGCGAAAGACCTAACGCCAAAGTTAGGCAAAAAGACCTAACGCCAAAGTTAGGCAAACCGAAAGACCTGATGACTGAATCAGGTGAAAGACCTAGCACCAAAGTTAGGCGAAAGACCTGATGCCAAAGTCAGGCACAAGACCTGTTATCAAAATCAGGCGAAAAGACCTAAGGAAAAATTTAGGCAAATAAGGCCTAAATATAAAAATCAGACAGAAGTCCTAGCGCAAAAGGCGAGCAATCCATCAAGGAGTCCGTTCTCTTATAAGTTGGGCAAAAATTGAGAAGTAACATCCAAAGCGAATGAATCCATATAAAAGGTAACAATTCCTTTGCGAAACAAACACAAGAAAGTGGGCGAATAAACCTAGGGCGACCACTTACTAAAAGATGAATGAGCCTCGGGTAACAGTTCCCCGTGATTAGACGAACACTCCAAAGGTCTAAAACCTTAACAAAGCGAACACATCTACAAAAGATGATAGTTTGCTTAAAGGTATGATCTTCGAGTAACAGTTCCCTTAAGAAACTTTGGTGAAGGGAATGGATGGTCCAAGATCCTATATGGCGAGACTCTCCTACATAAGCTAAAGAGAAGTTGAAAACAAATATGGTAAAACTTCCTAAAGCGTTCGAACGAAAAGATATCGGAAGAACGACCAAACACATTCGAAGTCGAAAAAGAGTAAAGGCTTACGAAATTAAAGGCGTTCATTATAATAATATCCGAGTCTGAAATCAAAAGAATAATTTCAACTATCCCCAAAACAAAGGGAAGTAAAAGTGATTATCGATAAAAAGAAGGATGAGCAAAAAGCAGGAGGATGAACAGGCTCCCTTGACCTGAAACTCTGCATCGACTCGGTCGCCTGAAGGCCTGAGACCTCAAGGTCTGGGTTCATCAGGGGATTCAGTCTCCTTCTCGGCCCCGGGGGCAGCTTCATCGCCAAGGAGCTTCCTGGGTGTAGCCGCTCTCAATGAAGTCCTGAAGAGACTTCACCTCCCAGAGAGGCAACTTGGGATCAATCCCTTGAATCTCGTCGACCAAGATCTGGAGGTAGGCAGCAGCCTCGGCCTTTATCAGCTCCAAGGCGCAGTCAGAGAACTCCTCGGACTTCTTAAAGTCCTCGGCCACGCTAAGGGGGGATGGGACAGCCTTAAGATTTAAGGAAAGATGCTCCTGCTCAGACATCGAGGCATCCCTCTGCACCCAGGACTCTTTCAGTTGAGCCCTGAGGTCACCATTCTCTGCCTCTAGCCAAACAGAGTACTGGTCGACATCCTTGAGCCAAAACTCATAGACGCCTAGGCAGCTAACAACCTCGTCTTAGCCCGCTTGGAAAATAGACTGATGAATTTAGGTCCTCAAGTGCGGTCAATGAATTTAGGTCCCAGACTGATGGGTCAAAAATTTATCCAATCAATAAAGACTGGTGCGGAATGATGAACCCCGACCTTGAGTGTCAGTTGTACGAACTGATGAATGCCTGCTAGCCCAAGCATCGACTCTGAAGTTTCCGCCCTTGAGCGGATTGAACAGAAGTTTGGTTGCCTATGATGTCGGAAGAAGTCATCAATGATGTTCCGATCACTCCCCGACAGCTCTCCAAAGCTCGAAGGAGTATCCCGTTCTGGCTGAGAAAGCTTTTTCGAGGATAAAAAGAGAGAAAGGAAAAATTGAAACAGAGGGCTGAAAGAAGATATGAACTCTGGAATGCAAATAAATTGAGTGCGTAAAAGACTAAATGCTAAAGTTCAGCCTTTTTAGCCAAAACGAAGGAAACCGAACGGGCATGTAAGAAACGACTCAGATAATGATTACACCATTTTGGGTAAAACCGAAGTAATGTCAGAATTCCAAGGGTTACATCGGGGAGACAAAAGGTTGGAACGACACGAAAAACCTATGAGTCTGCCCACTGGTTACGGAAGACAAAGAGACAGACATGCCTCAAAAGTCCTCTCGACTTTCGCTAACTGTCCATTCATTAAAATGTTCGAAATCTTACACAAAAAAGGTGATTGCCAAAAGCTATAACAGACCTCTCCTAACACCCTCACAACGATAGTGTTCGCCCAAAGAGTGAAGAATGAGCATCCATAAACCCTGGAAACCCAAAGCGTTCGCCTAATGGGGTAAGGTATCACACATTCCGAAAAACTCTACGCAACCAAAATCGTTCGCCAAAGGATACAGAGCATCAAAATGCACAAATAGAAGACAAGGAAAGCAAAAGATCCAGTCCAAAAGTCACTATCTTAAACCCTATCACAGAATCAAGCTCGACCGAAGAAACTTCACTCAAGCTTCGTGGGCAAATGTTGGGTATTGATAGTGACGACCCAATATGGGAAAGGCCTCGAAGGCCCAATAAATTTGCAGGGGGTGAAACCCATACCATTTAAACAAGGCCAACCCACAGTAAGGTTACTCTGGCCCTCATAAAGTGGTCCAGTATCGAATCCAAACTAAAGTGGACGCCAAAGTTCCACTTCAGGTCTCCATTGGCCAAGGCCAAAGCCTCCCACTGCTCGCCATGGGAGTGCTCGCCAACAATCAAGGTCGCAGCCATAGGAGTGCTCACCATAGAAGTGCTCGCCATAAGAGTGCTCGCCTTGAAGAGAGCCTTGCCTCTCTCCTCTGGTCCCACCAATCGTTAATAAGGATATAGCCACGATATCCCGCATATCTCGGGCACATATTCACTAAAGATTAGATACGGTAACTGCAATATCTCGCCGTAACCGCAATATCTACTATATAAATCTTCAACAACACAATATTCACGAAGATATACAGTTACCTTATACGGTTTGGTATCTCCTACTCTATAAATACCTTTGCTTTGCATACATTCAATACGTTTTGAGCTATATACACACATATACTCATTTAAGCATCGGAAAGGGACCCAGAGGCACCCCCTCTGTTGCGATCCCCTTCTTGCAGGTTCATCGGAGCTCAGGCGAAAGCGCGCGATCACCATCTCCTTGGCATTCAATTCATTACCAGATCAGCATTCAGGAAATCACGATCCAACATATAGCATTTCCTGTCTTCAGCCTAGTCTGCATTGGATGAGTGGACAATGGCAGAGCTTTCACCTATGATAGATTAGGACAATGGACTAGAGAAAATTGAGACTTTGACCGGGTCTGCATAGGATACACATTAGAAGAGGGTGTATGTGTAGAATAAATTATACAAACAAGTAGAACAAAATCATTTCCTGTATTACTAGAGGATGGAAGCGTTGTTATAGGAACAAGTTGAGAATTGTTAAGATCATACCTGAGCGATGATTGATTTGTTGGAGTTTGATCAACTAGTTGATGAGAGTTATGATCTGCATCATTAGTATTAGTACTTACAAAAGGTGATATTGGAACAAGAGTAGATCCGCTAGGTATGTATCTGACAGCAACATTTGGATCACCAGTTGAGATAGCAGCACCAGCAGGATCATCATACCTTTGAGAGGGGGATGAAGAAGAGCCTACTATAGGTGAAGCCGAAATACTAGGAGGAGCTGACTGAAAGCTGTTAGTGGCACTATTAGGTGTACCATCAGTAATATCATCAACATGTATGCCAATAGTAGTATTAAAATGAAGAAAAAACGGATAGAAAGTTTGCGTGTTCTTGACAGCAAAGAACTGCATAAATGCTCCTTTGGACTCAACAAATGGGAATATTGTTTCCTGAAATTTTATATGTCTAGACACATATATTCTACCAGAGGCATCAAGGCACTTGTAGCCATGTTGATTTGAGCAATATCTTGTAAACACACAAGGAGATGATCTTAAATCCATTTTATGTTTGTTGTATGGTCTAAGGAGATGATAACATAAGCAATCGAATACCCTAAGAAAACTATAGTCAAGTGAAGTATGAAATAACGTTTCGTGGGGAGAAACATTGTCTAACCCCTTGGTGGGAAGCCGATTAATCAAGAATACAGCTGTGAAGAAAGCATTACTCCAGTATTGTTGAGGAAGAGATGCTTGCTTCATCAAGGTAAGTCCAATTTCCACAATGTGGCGGTGGTTCCTTTTGACAATGACATTCTGTTATGAGGTATATGGACATGTGAGCCTATGGACAATGTCGAATTGAGCAAGATACGGTGCAAGAGTTTTGAACTCTCCCCCACCATCATTCTGAATTGCCTTCAGTGAACATCCAATCTGCTTTTCAACCTGTTTATGGAACTGAAGAAAAAACTTCACATCGCTTTTCCTTTGAAGAAAGTACATACATGAAAAGAGAGTGAATATATCAATAATGCTAAGGAAGTAAACACATCCATTAGATGTTGTTGGAGCAGGACCCCAAAGGTCCATTTCCATAAGGTCTAGAGGAATATGATACACAAAACCAGATGGTTTAAATAGAAACTTGCAGCTTTTACCAACTGCACATGCATTGCAGTGAGATTTTTCAGTGAACATAGACAATTTGCTATTACGAATAACAGAGTCTAAAATCTGATCAGAAGGATGACCCAACCTCTGGTGTAATAACGAAGAAGTTAATTTTAATTGTCCAACAAAACATGATTTATATGCTGAATTATCTAATCTATCAGGATAATTACATGAAGGATGTATTCTAACACTACTTCTAGCACTTATCCGACTAAGATCAATCTTCTACAATCCTCCACTTTCAACACCTGTCATTAACATTTCTTTCGATCCAACATCACAAACCATATAGCAATTGGGATGAAACTCAAAGAAGACTCCATTATATTTGGTGAACTGGGACATAGATACAAGATAATTAGTAATATTTGGTGTATATAAATATTATTAAGAACAAGAGGCTTAGATGTTGTATTAATAACATATGTGCCTATGTAGTTTATATCCAAGAAAGTACCATTTGACACTTGCACCTTACTTGAGCCCATGTATGGTTGAACATGTTTATCTAAAGGTGATCCATGTGTCAATTGGTTTGTTGCCCCGGAGTTTGGATACCACGCCGTGTCAGATTGCTGAATAGGAGGGGCAATCAGGTTGGCTTGAGCAAGTAAGTCACCAGAGGATGATGTGTTGAAGGTTGTTGCTGTTGATCTGAGTTGAGTAGACTGATAAGCTTGATAAGCAGGAAGATAGTATTGAATAGGAGATGAGAGATATGGATTAACAGAGGTGAAAAAGCAAGAGTATTAGCCGAAGAAGGCACATGACTCAGATTATGTTGATACATCTGAACAGGAGATGGACTAACTTGAAACACTTATAGGGATGGATGAGTTGCTTGACTTATATGATAAACTTCTCCTCCTTCATCATTCCAGTTCACGACTATTAGGTTAGCAATCATGTCTACAGGTTGTGCTGTGACACCTTGGAAGTGCACATTAAATTTTTGGAAGCACTTGTTCACTAGATGACCAAACTTAACACACAGTTGGCATTGAGGCTTGTTATTTCCGAATCCTCTGTCCTTACCTTTTTCTCTGCCATATCCAGTTGTATTGACCTAAAATTCAGGTGTGATTTGCTATTGGTTATGACGACTTTGTCCAGTATCAGGAAGTCTAGAATGTCCTGATTTGTCAAGCTTCAATTCGTACTGACTTGACCTTTAGTAGTTGGTTTCATTACAATGTTCACAACGAATTTTGTACTGTCAAACACCATATTCTAGCCTCTGCATCTAAAAGAACTGAACTGATATAAGCAAGATCATAAGGATTCCTGCTAGCATGTATGAAAGAAACAACATTGTCATTGTCATACTGTCCCTTGACACCATTGAGAATGTTTGAGATTTGTTGTTTCTCTTCTATAAGATGTCCATATCCATCTAAACTATCGCATATTAACTGAATCTCAGTCAGATATTCACGCATAGGTTGAACTGTTTTCGAACCTTCAATCTATCATACAGGCTCATAATCCTTGTTGTTGACGAGGATGAGAAGTGTTGATGAAGCTTGGTACAGATTGAACAAGTTGTCATGCAGCCTAACATTCCCTTGCTTATTTAAGAAGAAATCGAGGCAAGCAACCAGGATGCCAGGGAGATGTTTTGCTGAGTGAATTTCGCATATTTTGGATTTACTATCTTCTCGCCTTCACCATCATCAATCATCGTGGGAGCATGAAGTGTGCTGAAGAGGTAGCCTTCAAGATTGAGTCCTCGGACTACAAGTAGAACTTGTTGCTGCCATGACTACAAGTTATCTTCACGAGTGACTTGACAAACTCTTTTGTTGAAGAAGGAAGGATTGGGATCATCCATGGTGAAGAGGAATGCAAAAAGATCTTGATAGGTATGAGAATTTCTGGAGCTTCAGCAGATAACTGAATTGCAGAACTCGTCGAAATTCTTCAGAGATTTGCAGTAGAAATATGTGATTAAAGCTCTAATACCATGTGAGTGATTTGAGGATAATCCAGAACTTGATGAACAAGGAAGATAGAATCACATAAAGAGAAGACTTGCACGTCAAGGTATTAACAGAAAAAGAAAACACAGAGTAACAACATCAACATAATTGTAATCTCTCATTCAAGTTAGTTTACAACAATGAGTATCAATTCTTTATATATGATTTAGAATGTAGTTGATCCTATTTCTTCTTGATTGTTCTAGGTACATCATGAAGACTCTCTAAGATCATAGAAACTACAAGATGAAGGTCACGGCTCAATACTTGTTGAATGATGACTTACAACTCTCTTCCTTGTTTTCTTCATGTTATGACATTCATATTATTCATAGATCTCAACATCGTTGGCCCATACGACTCTCACAATGCATTGATTCATATAACCTACGTGACACATGCAATCCATGTGATCATATGACTCATACGACCCAAATGACTTGTTTGACACATTAATTTTTACATAATATATATTAAATTATATCCCATTGGTTAGATGTATAACACATTTTTTGTGTGTATTAAACAAGTCGTGTTAAAATGACCCACTGGCCTAAAATGTTTGAACCCAACACGACGTATAAGCAGATCACTCACGAATCAACCATGGATCGTATCCAAAAATTACACTGCTGCCCTTATTTCATTTCACCTCCCTTTCCTTTCCTATATCCTTCCTAAAAGTTTGTTTCTCTCCTTTGACTTCTTTTCCCCTCCGTTTTTTTCTTCTCTTCAGTTGATCTTCATTTTCATCACATGTGCTTTTCTAGGTTAACTTCTACGGTATAATAGTTTTTTTTCTTTTTTTCTTACTTATATAATAAAATTTTAAAATACAACATTACCCTCTAATGTTTGGCCGAATTTTTAGTTTCCTCCCAATCGAGGGGGCTCGGGTCTAGATCTTGACTCACACAGACCCTCCATGAGTGGGGGACCTGGTATGGGTCAAGAACCAGATACGAACCCCCCTTGATTGGGGCTCAGGTTTGGCTCTTGACTTGACATGGTCCCCTACCCATATAGGGTCAGTCTGGGTCAAGACCCAAACCCGAGCCCCAATCGAACCATAACTCAATTGTAACATTTGAAAAAGTTTGAAATGTTTAAATTGTGACATTTTTGAAAGTTTTCTGTTATTTTTGCAATTTTTGAAACTAATTCGGTTAAATTTGGTTGGAAAAGTTGTCAGTTTAATTACAACTTTTGTGTGTAATGTATTATGCTAATTTTATTTTGAACTTAGACTTTAAATATGTTGATCACTAAAATACACAATTCCCTAAAAGCAGTCAAACTAATACTATTAAAAAACAAATTGGAAAATTATTCAATAAATACAACATTCTTTAAAATTTAAGATATCTAAGATTCTAATTACTCAATAATAGCAAATGATCATATTAGGCACTAAAGTAAATAATTATTTCAATTAAGTCCTAAACATTGAACATTTTGCGTTTACATGTAATACTTACAAGAATTACTCAAATTATAATTGTTTCAGATTTTAAATATTTATCACTAAATCGTTCAAATGTTTCTCATTCTCGAAAAGAACTCAAACTATTAAAAGAAAAAAGAAAACGAAAATGAATACAAAATATAACTCTTTCAAAAATTAGAATAAAACGTATCTAAATATGCATTAATTATTAAGTTCATACTTGTTTCAATCTGTAAATATTCTTGAAAGATTGTGATATTCTATATATTTCTCTAATTAGCATCGTACATACTTATAATCAAAGATAAAACCTAAATTAGGTAAGCAGAAAATAACAATAACTACACAATTAATACTTTCTATACTTGCTACTCCTCCTCAAGTTGGAACATATGTATATATATCTAACATGCCCAACTTGTTACATATAGTATTGATTGAAGCTTTGCGAAGAAACTTGGTTAGAATATCTGTGAGTTCAAGATCTGTATGAACGAGAATAAGTTGAATACATGGAGGACACAAGACTGTTCCCATGACAAGATCTCAAAATAGATTACAATATACTTCAATGTGCTTAGTCCTTTCGTGGAAGACTTGATTCTTGGAGATATGCATGGCAGATTGATTATCACAATGTAGCCTCATTAAACAATTACGATGAATACCAAGCTCGATGAGTAAACGCTTTGTCTAAACTAGCTCACAAGCTATGTTTGCCATATCAGATTTAGAGGAAAAAAGAAATGAAGTTCACAGAGGAAAATAACAGAATGATGTAATTTCATATATCTCAGAATGATATGTACAACAGCTATATATATACAGCAAGAATGTTAACTACCAGACTAACTAACTGCTGACATCAGCATATATGACAGAATACATAATACTTCAACATTCCCCCCCAACTATTTCTTCTTCGTTCTTCTTGCAATTCCTTCCTAGAATCTCGAAAAACATCCTTGATCCCATACTGATGTAACAGAGTTTCATGTTGCTGTCTGCTCAAGGCCTTTGCCAGAAGATCGGCAATCTGATTTCGGGTTGGAACATAAAATACATTTACAGTCCCGTCCAAAATGCATTCTCGTATGAAGTGGCAATCGAGCTCAATATGCTTGGTGCGTTCGTGATACATCAGATTCTTGGCAATCTGAAGAGCGGCTTTGTTGTCACAAAATAAACGAACAGGAGCATTTGAATGATACCCCATCTCATGCAGCAATTTCTTCAACCAAACAGCTTCTGATACTGCCATGGCCATACTCTGATACTCGGCTTCAGCACTCGACCGAGATACGGTAGCTTGTTTCTTGACTTTCCAAGCAATAGTAGCAGCACCAAGTCGAACACAATACGCACTTAATGATCGCCTAGTAAAAGCACAAGCTCCCCAGTCTGAATCACAGAACATGTCAATCTCCATTGTATTGCAAGATGGGAAGAACAAACCTTGCCCCGGATTTCCTTTGATATAGCGAATCACTCTCATAGCAGCTTCGAAATGAGATTTCTTCGGATCATGTACAAACTGACTGAGTTGTTGCACTGCAAACGCAATATCTGGGCGTGTCATAGTGAGGTACAAAAGTCGATCAAACAATCTTCTGAAAACATCAGAATCGGTACACTTAGGATCATCAGGATTAAGGCCAAAAGCTTGATCATACTCTCGAGTCGTAAGCTTATGATTCAATTCCAGTGGCGTACAAGCAGGTTTAGCAGCACCAAGACCCGCAAAAGAAAACAGTTCAAGTGCATATTTGCGTTGATTAATGACTAAGCCCTTTGAAGACCGAGTAACCTCCAATCCAAGAAAATACCTTAAGCTTCCCAAGTCTTTCAGCCGAAATGCCTTCTGTAAAACACTTTTCAATTCAGCTATTAACACTGAATCAGAACCAGTAATCAGGAGATCATCCACATAGATCAACAGAAAAACACTTCGATCTCCCACCTTCTTAATGAACAAAGAATAGTCTGATTTGCTTTGGTAATATCCATGTCGAAGTAATACCTCGGTGAGCTTCAGATTCCATTGACGGGACGCCTGTTTTAACCCCTATAAAGACTTGAGCAATCGACAAACTTTTCTTGGTTGATCAGCAGAGTGAGCAGTAGAGTGTTCTTCGCTGAACCCAGGTGGAATCTCCATGAAAACCTCTTCAACTAAGTCCCCTTGTAAAAAGGCGTTGTTAACATCCATTTTACAAATATCCCAAGAGTGAGCAGCTGCCAATGCAAGAATCAATCGAACAGTTGTCATCTTTGCCACGGGAGAGAAAGTTTCTTCAAAATCTGTCCCTTCTTGTTGTGTGTATCCCTTTGCGACTAACCGTGCTTTATAACGCTCTAAAGTGCCATCCGAATGAAACTTGAGTTTGTAGACCCACTTACAACCCACAGCTTGCTTATTGGGTGGCAGATCAACAAGTGTCCAGGTATTGTTTTCCTGCAGAGTAGCAATCTCTGTTTGCATAGACCGAACCCAATTAGGATCCTTAGCCGCTTCTCGAAAATTCATCGGTTCAGTAAGCTTCTCTGTTTTACTATGGTAACTTCGTAACGTTGGAGACAAATGATCATAGCAAACAAAATTACCAATGGAGAATGGAGCCTTTGACTTGATCGTGGGAGTAACAAAGTCTTGCATCCATATGGGTGGCTTGGAAGACCTGGTGGAACGACGCACTTCTTCAATATGTGGTGTTTCTTCCATATCTAGTGTGGTAACAGCTGTAGGCCCATCCGTAACATCTGCAATATAAGTATCCATTCCAACTTCACCTCTGTCAACAACAAGTTCTGCAGTCTCAGTAACAACATGTTCTGCAGATTGCGAAACATCCGCAGTAGGAGCCCCATTATTATAATCAAGTAGATAGGACTGAAATTTATCCATATTGGACAACAATTCAGATGGAAATAACTGAGACAGCTCAGCCTTAGTCATACTGAAAGGAAAAATCTTCTCGTCGAAGATGACTTCATGACTAATACGAAACACTGAATCATGAAGTTGCATAACAATGTACCCCTTCTTAGTATATGAATAACCCAAAAATACAGCAGGATATGCTCTAGGATCAAGCTTGCCAAGCACTGGTAAATGCTTAACAAAGCATAAACACCCAATAGTGCGAAGATGGCTCAAATTTGGTTCGGTTTTGTGCAAGATAGCATACGGAGACTTCCCTTGAAGAGCTGTGGAAGGCAACATATTGATGATGTAAACAGAAGCTAACACATAGTATCCCCAAAACTTAACAGGAATAGAAGCTTGAAACCGAAGAGAACGAGCAACGTCTAATATATGACGATGTTTACGCTCTACTCGCCCATTTTGTTGAGGAGTAAAGGCACAACTTGTTTGATGAACAATCCCTAATTCTTGAAACAGATATCTGCTCAACTGATTAATAAACTCCCCTCCATTGTCACTTCGAACAACCTTCACCACAACACCAAATTGATTGTGAATCATCTTTAAAAACCGTTTCATATGCAAAATTGTATCTGTCTTACAACGCAAGAGAAATATCCAAGTATGCCGAGAAGAATCATCCACCACGGTTAAGAAATTTTGATATCCATTAATGGTTGGAACTTTATATGGCCCCCACAAATCCATGTGAACAAGATCAAAGGGGTTCAAAGCATGAGAGGAACTATCAGAGAATGGAAGACGAGACTGTTTTGCCATAGGACATATACAGCAATCATTAATACAAGAAACAGCATCCGAATCATGTAACAATTTCTCTCGTAATGAGGATATACGTAACATCTGACTACAAGATACGTGACCAAGACGACGATGCCACCTAAACAACTCAGCTACTGAAGCCTTGGAAGTCTGATCTGTGCTGATATTTGCTGCAACTGTGCGTTTATTCTACAGGATATATAGGCCTCCAACTTCACGACCAATCCCCAATATTGTCCCATTTGAGAGAGCCTGAAAAATCACCATTCCAGGAAGGAAAAAAACAGCACAGTGCAGATCCTGAATCAATTTGGATACTGATAAAAGGTTATACTTGAAATCGGGCACAAACAATACATTCTGTAATCTTTGATCAGGAGCAAGTAAGTAAGAACCAATGTGAGTGACAGAAGCTACATGACCATCAGGTAACTGAACAGCTCGAGGATGTGTGGTATTAGGAACCAAATCAAAAAGACAATCTTTTTGAAACGTCATATGATCGGAAGCTCTAGTATCAACGATCCAATCCATGTTATTATCAGTCATGGAAAAAGCTGAGAAAATACCTACAGCATTAGCTCGAACTTCCGGAGCTTTGCCTTTCTGTAAGAATTGGACAATCTGACTCATCTGCTCAGGAGAGAAATACATCGGTTGATTAGGAGGAGACATCACAGAAGATGATTGAGTCTGGTTGCCAACCATGCTCTATTATGTAGAAATCTGCAATGGATCAGATGAACAATCATCTGTATCGGCAACATTATCATCAGAAATGACCGCATTCGTTTCCCACCGTTTCTTAATTGTATCCGGAATTCCATACTTTTGCCAGCATGTGTCGATTTTATGACCTTTCTTCCCACAATAGCTACATATCCAATTCGTTTTATCAATCTGATTTCTATTAAATCGATTCGCATTATTCACAGAACCATTCCGCGAAACAGAGCTTCCAGACGACATTAAAGTCGTAGGTGAATCAACAATATCATCAGCAATTGAACCAGTAATAACACGTTGACTCTCTTCTTGCAGCAATACAGAGTAAGTCACACTTAAAGATGGAAAAGGTTGGCGCATTAACAGATTGGAACGAACGGATGAATATGTTTCATTCAATCCTAACAAAAACTGAATTAACCTCTGCTTCTCCTTACTTGCATTCAGTAAAGCATTATCAGCATCACACAGCAATACAAGATCATCAATAGCAGCTAATGCATCCCACAACATCTTCAATTTCCCAAAATAAGCAGTAATCGAAAGAGTACCTTGAGTAACTCGATAAATCTCTCGATGCAATTGAAATATTCTCGTGCCGTCAACCTTATGAAACATGTCTCGTAAATCTTCCCAAATAGATTGAGCTGTAGGATTGTAGACTAAACCGCTGACCAAATCCTTCGTGACTGCGTTCCGAAGCCACGCCTTCACTATTGCATTACACCGATCCCATTTGGTACGTTGATGAACAGGAACAGAATCTCGAGGAGAAGATCCATCGATGAAGCATAGTTTGTTCTTGACGAGCAAACCTTCTTTGACAGCGCAACTCCATACTTAATAATTCTCCGAGCCAGTCAATTGAAACGAAATTAACGAAGAACCAGTTGTATCGGCTGGATGCAGATACAGAGTATCATCCACGCAAACTTGATCTACCATGGCCATGAAGGAAACAAGCTTCGTAAAAAACTCTCAGAGAAGACTCTAGAAAATATGCTCTGATACCATATCAGATTTAGAGGAAAAGAAAAATGAAGTTCACAGAGGAAAATAACAGAATGCTGTAATTTCATATATCTCAGAATGATATGTACATCAGCTATATATATACAGCAAGAATGTTAACTACCAGACTAACTAACTGCTGACATCAGCATATATAACAGAATACATAATACTTCTACATGCCATTGCACGATATTCTAACTCTGCACTAGATCGAGATACAACTGTATGTTTCTTACACTTCCATGATATAAGGTTCCCACTGAAGAAGACACGGTATCCAATAGTGGTCCTTCGATAGGACAACCCGCCCAATCAACATAAGTGAATGCTACAATCCTACTATGTCCCTAATCAGAATATACAAGTCCTTTACGTGGAGAATCCTTAAGGTATGTAAGGATTCGAATTGCTACATCCTAGTGTGTAGTGTACGGGGCTAACATGAATTGACTCACCACGCTCACTAGATAAGCAATGTCTGGATGAGTAACTGTTACATAGTTTAGCTTCCTCACTAATCTCCATTATTTTCAGGGTCATGTACAGGTATTCCCTCTTTAGGCATGGGCTTGATCTCAGCAACCATCGATGAGTCAACAGGTTTGCATCCAAGCAGTCTGCATTCGGAAAGCATATCAAGAACATTTTTTCTTTGGCAAATATGGATCTTACTAGGAGACCGTGATACCTAAATGCCAATAAAGTACTTGAGTTTACGAAGATCCGTAGTCTGAAATTGCTTGCTCAAAAACTTCTTTAACACCGAGAGCCCATCGACATCATCATTAATGATAATCAGATCATCAACATATGCAACTAAGATGACAATCTTCTTCTTTTAGTGTATATCAAAGACTGAATGATCGTTAGCACTTATGGTCTTGCCAAACTGACTAAGTGTTGGGAGAGACGCCTAAACCAAGCGTGATGGGATTATTTCTGACCTTATAGAGACTTTTGCAAATGACATACTTTGGAAGTCTCCTCCTGAACATCAAGTATAAGCGTCTGAGTCATGTAAACCTCCACCACAAAAATGCCATTGAGAAATGCATTCTTGACATATAACTGGTGCAGTGGCCAGTGGTGAATAGAAGCAAGAGATAGGCAAAAATGACAGAGGTTATCTTAGCGACATGAGAAAACATTTCATCATAATCAAGACCATAAGATTGAGAGTATCCCTTTGCAACCAAGCGAGCTTTAAGGCGGTGTAGTGTCCTGGCCCATCATGATGAACCTTGATTGTGAAGTTTGCAACTGACTACCTTTTTGCCAGAGGGAAAAGGACAAATATCCCATGTTTCATTGTTTCGCAGAGCTGACATTTCCTCCTGCATAACACTAAGCCACCCTCTATTGTGCAGAGCTTCTATCACATTCTTTGGATTAGAGTAAGGGAAAAGTATGAAAAAGATGTACAATCACCATGGATTGGTTTCCACGTGTTTGACAATGCACTAGGGTACGATCCTCGCGTCAACTTTAGGGTCTCTTGAGTAAGAAGGGATCTAGTTAATCATCGTCACTATTTTGGGGTTATACCATGCCATGTATTCATCGGTGGCTATGCCAATGGGATTGGGGTGGTTGATTAAACTGTTGTTTCACATCTCCACGGACACTTGATTCTTGGTGAAATATGGAGTTGTAGACGACTTATCCCACCGACAGCTATGCAGATTGTCCCATTTCGCGCATTCACCCGACAGGGCTGGGATAGGTTGTGGTAAGTTGAACTGGCGATAGAATTCGTCTGCCATGTACCACTCAACAAGGTTGAAGTGGATCAGTGGTAAACTGACAAGTCCATGCAAATATTCGTGACATTTTGGATTCTTGGGAACGAGTAGGAGTTATTGATTATTTGAAAATATAAAATTTGATTAATTAAAATTAACAAAGTCTAATTACGACAAATTCATGTGAACTACAACTTAGCTCATCATAATTTAGTCCCCTAAGTTGATCTTGATAGAAGTGATGTTCGTTGGGGTGTTAGTGTGTCCTTTGTCATTTTTCTGTATAGCCACTCATTCAGTTTGTCAGTTTTGGGGGTTATGGTGATCTTGGGTCTGCCTATGCTAATATGCTCCCAACATGACACCTACAAAGGATTAGATTATTACTGGAATTAGTACATAAAAATAGAATTTGTTACCTAAGTTAAAAAATAGATTAGATAACATCATACATGTAGTAGTACACCACATCCTGGGATACATTTTGTTTTCAACGAAAACACCTTTGCACAATCCATTATATAAGAAGATCAATACAACAAAGCCACAATTGTATTGAGTTGTTTGGTTTAAATCCCGTAGGAACTAAAGGTACTCAAACACTACTTTGTCCCCTCTTGATTTTGAGAACAAACAGCCACACCAAGGAGGGCTAGAATGTACCCTTTTACTCTCTATTGGGATGCTTTTTCATTGTCTAGGACCTAATCCGATGAATCGGGTGCTTTTTAAATATCCTCTTCAACCAACTCACTTGAACGTTGATGTCTCTTTTCCATTTCACTACGTTGTATGACATCTCTAAGAAGTTCAAAGAATAAGTCCAACACGGATATAACATGCCCATAAATAAATCGATTATTGGCGAATTATTTATCTTTAGACCTAAGATCATTTGTACATCCCTTAGGGTTACACTCATTTCACCTATAGAGAGGTGAAATGTATGGATCTTTATGTGGAACCTCTCTGGTAGGGCATGCATCAATCCCGCATTAAGTTTCAGATGAGATATATTTGCAGCCCAACCATACCTGACTTTATCAACCTAATGTCAGGTCTTATCATCTATTGGTCAGACTTTACCTGTTTGAATGTACCTGTCAGATTTACCACTACGGGGGAGTACAAACATAGCACAAACCTATAATTTATTCTCTAATTAAATATTTGATAATAATAATTAAAAATGATAATCACAATTAATCAAATTAGTGTTTTGTGTTGCCGTATTCGCAGCAACATGTTGCGACATATTATGAGATCGATTGTACAACAGTAATGGATCCATCAGTTAATTATTTGACCGTCTGAATGAGTTATCCTGACCATGATACATTATTTGGACACCAAAATGAATTTCTAATGACTAATTAAATAAAATTAAACTCAATTGACTACACACCCCACCCCCCACCCCAAAAAAAAAAGGTTTTAAGGCATAATCAAATTATGGATTGTAATTTAAATCAAACATATCAATTTTGTTCAATTACTCATTTGACTGACTAATTACATTCAATTGAATAAAAAAAAATCCACAATACAAAATTAGTGTTTAGAATTGGACCTCGGATTCGTCTGAGAAAGGCGATGGCAAGTTGCTCATGGTGGAGGCACGAATGACGGCGGGTAGGCGACGACAATGTCTATGGGTGGAAAGGGGCCTGAGCAGTTTTAAGTGGATGAGAGTGAAATTAATAATTTTTTTGCTAAATAAGAAAAAAGTGTAAATGAGGGAAAACACGACTAGCAGTTTTATGGACTGTCTAGCCGCAATTCCTAATAACGGTTAGCCATTATCACACTACGGGAGAAGTAGTAATTAACGACTCATAACGACGGGTATTACCTAATTGCGCCGTGAATAATTAATTTGGCGAGTTTTTCACGACTCAATTACTATTGAGTCGTTAATTTTTTTTACGGCTCAACCTAGTGTACCGTGAGCTTTGTATCACTTTTCACGGCTCAATTTCAAGTGTCGTGAGTAATATACTTATTTTTTCACAGCTCAATCTTGTATGGGCCGCCATTATAATTTTTTAAAGAAATCGCGACTCAAATGTTAGAGCCACTAATTAAAAAAGGGAAAAGTATGACAATGGTACAACATATTTGCACAAAATGATTTTCGGTCTAGCTTGTTTTTTTGTGATGGTTAATGGTTCAATGCGTTTGAAAATGATGGTAATTGGTACCTCCGTTACTTTTATGTTAAACTAGTTCGTTGAATATTTTTCATATTTGCAAAATTAACCAAATATTTTTGTAAATGTTACAATTAAACCCTACAAACTTACACTAATGTTTCAAACAAGTCTCCATTGAATTCGAGCCACACTGGGGGTCCCCTAGTCAGGGTCCGAAACCAGACCAAATCACCCAACCCTAGGCGATCCGGTCTAGGTTCGGACCCAAACCAGGTTTCCATGGCTAGTAGACCTAGTCTGGGTTCAGACCCAGACCATAGGACCCCCGAACCCAGCCAGGTTCGGTTCAAACGATTGGGGATCCAATTGCGCCCCAATCGGGGGTCCGAGCCCAAACCAGGTTCCTAGGGTTGGGTGACTTCGTCTAGGTGCGGACCCTGACTAGGGGACCCCCAGTGTGTTTCGAAACGAGTCGGGACTTGTTTGAAATATTAGTGTAAGTTTGTAGAGTTTAATTGTAACATTTAGAAAAATATTTGGTTAATTTTGCAAATACGAAAAATATTTAACAGAAAAGTAACGCATGTATCAATTACCATCATTTTCAAACATGTTGGACAAAAATCAATCGTTTTGGTTGGAAAACCATTTCCGTCAAACATGTTGTACCATTTTCAGTCGTGATAATTTAATGGCTCAATTTTTCAACCGTTAAAAATATATTTTTCGGTCGTAATTAGTCATCTCTTACTAGTGCCAATAACGACTAGTAACTATTCACGACTGTTTAGAACTAAATTTCATAATTAATTTTTAAAAACAGTTAATTTAGTATATGTTATCAAATAAAGCTTTTTCTGAAGAAAAGAAAATCATAGATTTGTGCTGTGAAACTTGTGATAACTTCCTTATATTCCCCTTATAATACAGAAAGCAACAGATTCGATGCTGGACAGCAACATCTCTATAAATCCCCCTCTGCCATGTCTGCACTTTTCCTCGTTGGGTCATTCCTTTTCTTTCCTAACAAAACGATGTACACTAGCTCCCACTATTTTCAAAACTTCTTCCTCTTCTTCCTCTGTATTTTTTTACATCTCTCTGATGAAGCAACTTGTATAAGCCCATCGCCACCCAACGTTACGAGTCTGCCAAGAGTTCGAAGCGGAGTCTGTAACTTTTTCCAAGGTTCATGGGTACTGGACGCTTCCTACCCTCTCTATACCTCGTCTAGCTGTCCCTTCATTGACTCCCAGTTTGACTGCCAAAAGTATGGCCGACCGGATAAGCAGTATCTCAAGTATGCGTGGAAGCCCAATTCCTGCACACTTCCCAGGTTCGACGCTACTTCCATTATCCCTAATGAGCTTATAAATTTGGTCCTTCCTGAAAGGAATGTGAATTGTTGTAGATTTGATGGTTTGAATCTACTAAAGAAATGGAAGGGAAAGAAGATAATGTTCGTGGGTGACTCACTGAGTCTCAACATGTGGGAATCCTTGTCCTGCATGATTCATGCGTCGGTGCCAAACCAAAAAACAACATTTCAGAGGAAAGAATCCTTGTCGTCTATTACATTCGAGGTCCGTTTCCCTCCCCTATCTCCCTTCCTCCCTCCCAATATCGTGTCTTTTCAAAAGGTTTTTAAATAAAAAAATCAACATCTCTTTTGGTGCGTTGCGCGTATAAAAAAAGCAACATCTCCTTTTTAAATGGTTCTTCGAAATATTTTTTTTATATATTTAATTTTTTTTAACAGTCACTCTTTCAAACAAATTCCCCAATATCGTGTCTTTTCAAATGATTTTATTGCGACGTAGTTCGTACGTCCTCGGAACACTATCAAACTCGCACGCATCACTCTTCCCTTCTCTTCCGATTTTTTTTAAAAGTATCTAATTTTTTTATTTAAAAAAAAAAATATACAATTTATTTTTTAGAAAAATAGCTATACGCGCAACTCGAGATTGCGCCTATTGGACATAGACGCGTCCCAGGGATGCGTCAATTAAATAGGCGCATCCCTAAGTTGCGCCTATTCATGGGCGCCACTCAGAAGTAGCGCCTATGGGGCAATAGTTCTTTTTTTTTAAAAATTATTTCGTTCGAAAATGATGACTTGATATTTAATTAAAGTGTAATTATGTATTTATTAAAAAAATCATAGTAAGTAGATATTTTAATTGCGATTCAAATGATGCAAAAAATATTAAATTTGAATTTACAGTTTGACTGTACGGCATGCCGCAAGTTGAGATATGAAAATTGTAGTTAAAAAATTATAACTTGGACCATATAAGTCCAAACTCAACACGGTTAACGTCATTTAGGTCGTAAATCAATTATCTACGTATGATAATTTTTTTGATTAAAAATACAGTGATTTTGTAACCTAACATCGTTTACACCCAAATTTGACCGTAAACGCATTATGTGAGAAATTTAATTATATACTTACTCAAAAAAAATTAAAAAAATTACGGTGCGTAGATAATTTAATTACGAATTAAATGACGCTAACTATGCGTTAATTTTTGACTTTTAGACTGACTGTATAATATGGTACGTAAAATAGTAATTGTACTGTGCAAAACACTATTTGGAAATTTTTGTATCGTAAGTAGAGTTTTTTTAAGTAGTGGATATTCTCTTCATGGGAAATTTTATATATATATATACTGAAGTGGAGTGTTTTTAAAGCGTCTCAGTATTTAGCTAACTTTAAGGATGAGTAAATACTCTAATGCAGTTTAACTGTTGTAAATGACTAATCAGTTCATACATAAATTTTAAAAAGTTGTTAAATACATTAACAACCATTAACTATTTATTTTTTTCCTTATATATATCAAAATAACAATGGTGGTCTCTTGTTCTTATTATCATTTTCGATACTCAATCTATCTCCAAAATTCAAATTTAAATTAAATATGCATTTTGTGATTGAAATCAAACCCAAAATGCAATTTCACTATCGAATTTAATTCAAATCTATATTTTGAAGTTGAATTTAGTGTTCAAAATGATACTAAGACACTAGGGTAAAAATAGATTTTTGACACATTTAACGTAAAACAATGAATAAATGTGATAATTTTTTATAACTTAAAAGTGCAAATAAGTATATACTTGGTGCAAATAATAATATAAATAATTAAATATAAATATGGGTGCATTGAATTTATTTAGAGAGAGGATACTTAAGGATAGTAGAATTTAAGAGGATACTATTTAATTATATATAATTTTTTTTTTTAAATAGTAGGTCTATTGCAGCAGATATAATTGGTGCAAATAATAATATAAATATGGATGCACTGAATTTATTTATTCGTTCAAAGATTTTTTATTTGGGATAGTTATTAGTTAAGGATGTTAGAATTTATGCGGATACTATTTTAATTATATGTAAAAAAAAATTAAAAAAAAGTACGGTTATTGCATTCTTCTTCGCTGGATTTCACATGGGAACTGGGAAGCATATAAATGAGATCAACCCATTTTATATGATGATTTAAAAAAAACTATAATTTAATTACATCTTTGAATAAAAGAATAAGTCCGTCTGTTTTATCCCCATCCACCGGTCTATGGTCTATGAAATAAGTTAGAACAATTCCAAGTCTCGTGCTCTACTTTCTTGGGGCAAGAACTCAATATAATATTTACTGTAATAATATGTATATTTTGAAAATGATTTCAGATAAATTTACCATGATAAGAAAAAATAAAATAATATTTGTCATAAACTCAAGTAACTTATTGTTTTGCCAACGGGACATGATGATGGAAAAGAGAACAATACGAATGAATCAGTTAGTACATGGTTACTCAGTGGGTCACTGGGAGGGATTTTGTTTTAAGCATTATATATATAATATATATATTAGTATAAGGGAATTTGCATATTCAGAGTTTATTTTTGTATATTTGTGATGGTAATTCAAATAGAATAGGTACTTTATGAGGAATTTAATTCACATAAAGTGAAATTTAAAAGTTAAATAACTGTAAGTTCTGTTGTAATATACATATATACACTAAGAAATATACATTGATTTTATAGAACGTCGGCCATATGTATATATAGTAATTACATTACTTTGTAATGCAATAAAATAGTTTAATCAGCATTTGAATATATTGTTTGGTGAATTCCATAATGATTGGACTAAAAATTGTTTTTTTTACTAAACATATGAGTTGTCAATTGAAGCAAAAATATTAAAATTTAAATCAAATTAACTACTTTTTCGTTTACAATAATAAGATGATAACGCTTTAACTCTGGTTCGTGTATTCACTTTTTGTTTTATGTGTTACTATTTTAATATATTTCTTTAAAATTGTATGGATTGAATCTTTTGATAGTCCGTCTAAATTATTTTGGCGGTCCATGCCAAATCGTCTCTTTTTTGTGTGTGTGGAATACAATAGCTGAATTGTCAAACCCCACTTGTGACCGACAGGACAGGCTGTGCTCAAGAGACGTCCTACCAAATGCGTGTCTTTTCCACTGTCTCCTGTCATGATGTTACTTTAGTAGGTGTTACACAACCGTAATTTCACATTTCTCATTGTCCCCAAATCTTTTATACAAAATTATCACTAAAGCATTAGTAGGTATTAAAAAAATCAGAATTATTTAAAAAATAAACTAATTATATTAGGCTGATCATAGGCAGCCCAGACCGGTCTTGAAGGCAGGACCGAGACCCAACTTTGGACAACAAATCTCCGCCTGAGTCGGTCTTGCTTGACTCGGGCCGGTATCAGTCTTGGACTAAAAAATTTGGTAAAAAAACAAAATAAACTGAATTGACCAAAAAAATCACCGAAGTTTTATTCTTGAACCCGCTTGCTTCTTATCTTCCATCGCACTTCCCTTATGAAACCGATCCAACGGTTATTGAATGTTTCAATGTCATGAATTATTAGTGTTTCAAGGATTACATTATGAATATTTAGGGTTTTCTTCAAGGTCGGTCCAGTCCAGTCCTAATCGGGTTTTTTTGGGGAAAAAACGAGACTGAGACCGACTTTTAAGAACAAAAAACATTCACTCGGTCTCGGTTTTAGTCGGTCTCGGTCCTAGTCGGGCCGGTCTCAGACGAGTTTTGTCGGGAAATCGGTACAACCAGTCATTTTTTATCACCCCTAATATTTATCAATAAAAATTGATTGATGAACAATATAAAAAATATTAGGTTATATTTGCTATATTATATTATATTTATCAATTAACTTAACATTATAAAAAAAATATTTTAGTTATATTTGCATAAAGTACATTTATCTCATTTATTCACTATTCGAAAGTTCGTTTAAAATATATGATATAATAAAAATATATTTGTATATATGTTTTAAAATAAGTTTTTTTAAAATAGGAGTATGGTAGAAAAAATTATGTTTATATAATTATGATATTGAGAATTTTATTATATACAAATGGAAAAACATATTTGTAGAAATTAAAATAATGTAGTTTCTTCATTAATTCTCACTCATTTTGAAATTTCAAATTTCCAAGTGTTGCAATATAATATAAGATAAAATGAATTTATTTATTTAGGATCTTTAAAATTGCGGTAAAGCTCCAAAATTGTTGATAATGACACATGCCATTATTTAATCTAATTCATAGAATATCTCTTTATACATATATATATTGAAATGTATAATCTTACTTAATTGAGTTAGATAATGATATGTGTCAAACTCATTTGTTTTAAAATAAATTTGAAAACTCTTGACTCCAAATCTCAATTATTTCATCATGACACAATCAATAATTTTAAGACTCAATTATTTTTTCACCAATCTATATCTTAAACAAATAGTATTTACGGTGATATTTTCAATTTTTAAACAAATACCAAAATATATCTACCTGCCACTCCCATTCGTGGATTGAAAAGCTACCTGCTAATGAGAGTCGCAGATAGGTATTTTTCATTTTCGTCAGTTCTACCCGTGACTCCTATTCGCGAGTGAAACTGTACTGTTAGTTCCACCTGCGAATGGGAGTCGCAGATGGAACTGATGAATACTTTTTGAATTTACAAAAATAGTTGATTTGTAAATTATTTGAATTTAGTAATTTATTCCGTAAACAGTTTTACAAATATTTGAATTTAATTACTGCTTAAATAAATTAATAATTAATTATTTTGAATTAACGACTTATATTAGAAGTATTAATTTTGGGCAAAATTTATAATTGATTTGTTATTATGATTTATTAGGTAAAATGTGAATTTGAAAATTTTCAGAATTAATATTTTTTAGATCAATAATTAATTATTTAGTTTTAAAAGAAAAATCAAGAGACTTAATTAACTTAAAGAGATTTGATTTACTTAGGAACGTAAAATTGATTATTAAAAATGAAAAATTATTATAAATGATTCAACAAGTTATACGTATATATTTTATATATTCAATATATATAAAATAAATTATTAAAATTTTGCAGCTTTTCACATAGTTTTATAATAATTATTTTATTAAAATTGTGCAATTTACAAAACATATTCATCAGTTCCACCCACGATTCTTATTCGCGGGTGGAATTGACTGAAATAAAAAAATACATACCCGTGACTCTCATTCACGGGTAGGTATACCTTAGTATTTATTTAAAATTTGATGATATTTTCGTAAATATTATTTATTTGGGGTATGGATAGGTGAAAATTCTCAATTATCTCATAAAAATTCAGATCATTATCTTAGTTAATGCTTTTAAAATATGTATAAGACATATTTAGTTACTATAATATTAGATTGTTTTGATTATCGTGATAATAAAAACATATATTTTTGTAATACTCTAATTTATAAACTATTTTTATATAAGAAAATAAATGTGAATAATGCAACTAGTTAGTGTCATCGTGTATATATTATATTATTTTATGACTTAGACATATATATACAAAGCTATTGCATTTTAATTGCTATAATTATTTTAATCCCTATTCAACTGCATTTCTCATCATATAAGTCTTTGTAGTATTTGTATCTGTTGATAAAATTAAGACTCTTCCCTCCTCTCTCCCTTTTCTTTTTTTGTGTTGTAGGACTATGGATTGAGTATTCACCTATATCGCACACCGTATCTAGTGGATCTAGTTCGGGAAAAGGTTGGTCGAGTTCTCAAACTGGATTCTATCGAAATGGGGAAAGGATGGTTAGGCATGGATCTTCTCATCTTCAACTCATGGCATTGGTGGACTCACACGGGAACATCCCAACCGTAGGTTTTATTTGAATCATAATAATAATAACAATGAATTGTCATTTGTCGACTATCTCCTCATTTTGTTTTGACCACAGTTGGGATTATATGGAAGTGGGGAGTCGTCTGTACAAAGATATGGACAGGTTGTCTGCATTCTCAAAGGGTCTAACCACATGGGCAAAATGGGTGGATTTCAATGTGGACACCTCTGTTACAAAAGTAGTCTTCCAAGGAATCTCACCCACACACTATCAGTAAGTAAGTTTACTTTAATTTCTACTGTTTTTTTTGTTTTAGTTTTGTCCACCAAAATGTGGGCTAAACAAATGTTGTTGTCCTTCTGTTAACACAGAGGTAAAGAATGGAATCAACCCAAGAAGACTTGTATGGGTCAGCAAGATCCCCTTCCCGGCTCGACATACCCTGCTGGACTGCCTCTCCCAAACTACGTCGCATCCAAAGTACTCCAGAGTATGAAGACACCCGTGTATCTCCTTGACATCACCACACTTTCACAACTAAGGAAAGATGGCCATCCTTCCAAGTACAACGCTCAACACACTGGCAATGATTGTAGTCATTGGTGTCTACCAGGAATACCAGATACATGGAATCAACTCTTATATGCAACTCTACTAATGTGAAAGAAATTCAATTACAACAGAAACAAGTTGTATCATTATTGGATTCGGTATAGCTGCAATCGGAAAGGATTCAACAATAAAAAAATTCAATTTGTACAACTGGTTTGATTTGCTTGGCCATAATAATGACAATTGTTATTGTGAAAATCATATACAGTTGGGATTTCAATACAAACGGAAAAAATTACATATATGACTTTATACAGAAGCTTCTGATATTAATTTTAAACATTAGAAAATCAGGAACACCACTTTCTGAATATTTCTTTTGCTTTTCAAACGTTAAAAAGTTATATTTGCTTTCTGCTCAAGGGAAAATAAGGCTATACTGCGTGGCACCTAGCAAGAATTTTTATGTAGCAACAATAATTTCTGGTTTTCAAATGATATGTATCCTGACATCTCATACAATTTCTGAGACCGGAATTGTTTTGTATTTTATGGATACATAAGAAGGTTCTATGTATAAAGATACCACAACGGTTGGCAAAGTCAATAGAGTCTGCCTCACTTGATTTTATTTATTCAGTTTGTGTGGATTTTCATTTGAAGGTATAATTTGCTTTTTATTGGATGCTACATCTCCAACATTCCTGTGAATGTCTTTGCTGCTAGTTTTTACTATTCTTTAGTTCATGTCATTGTTTAGTTTATCTAACTTGCATATCTGCATCTACCCTTTGCTTGAGACAACTATGCGACTGTTGGAAGAGAAGGGTTTATCGAAGAACATTCTTGGGATTGCTATAATCTACTTGTATTTGTTCAATCAGAGAAGTACAACATTTATAGGTACTAACATTCCTAATTCTTAGCTAACAAAAAAAAAATCTGCACGACAAGAATCAACTTCCAACACTCCTTGATTTATGGACTGCAAACTCCAATTCTCTTTCTCAGAGTCTCGAACTTGTCACATAATAGTGGATTAATGAACAAATCAGCTAATTGGTCCTCAGTTTTACAGTAGACCAAATTAAATTCTTCAATGTGTCGAGTTTCACGAACAACATATAACTTGATATTGAAATGTTTCGTTCTCTTGTGAAAAAACGGATTTCTTGAAATGACAATGGTAGCTTGATTGTCGACATAAATTGTTGTAGCTTTAAGTTGTCTAAAATCTTCCTTAGCCATGTAGTTTGGTTCACAGCTTCAACTGTTGCTACAAATTCAGCTTCTGCTGTTGATTGACTCACGAAGTCCTGTTTCCTTGATCTCCAAGAAAACTTCCTGGGCCTAGATTGAATCAGTAGCCTGACGTGCTTCTGTAATCATCTACACTTCCTGCCCAATCACTATCTGAGTATCCCTCCAAATGATGAGCTTGATTTTTCTTGAATTTGTCACAATAATGAGTATTCCTTACAGTCGAAATTTTAAATTTTAGTCCTCATATTTGGACAAAATAAAAGTTTCTCCAATTCCATTCAAAAGTCGTTTATTCTGATAAAAACATAGCCATGTGCTTGACACATGATATTATCACATTCTGAAATGACAAAACTGCCCTCCATTTCATTTACAGAAATCAAAAGAAAACTTGCAGAATGGAGCATACCTTTAGACGACCATCGTTGATCACATCAAGAAGATAACACATAAGTGGAGATGAAAAGGAAGAAAGAGAGAATCCACAGTTGATCCAGAGAATAATTTGAAACCCTAGACCAAACCCTAAAATCACATGGAGGACTATGGCGTGACTCCATGGAAAGAAAGGAAAGGAAAGGAATGTACAACGTCCAATAGTTTCAACAACATTTCTTCATCTGCACATAAAAGAGATGGCCTTGCTGCTGGTGAGGTTTAAGATCTTTAGGCAGATGATTCTAACGCATATCTACCTCAATCGACGACGACGGATGTCAGGGGCAAATAATTTGTACTTTATACAAAGAATTAGTCAAGGACAATGACAATTTTTACCTTCTAGCAAATAACAATAGATCTCCGAAGAAAAATCCAGTTGTGAAGATAAGTTGAAACCCTAACCTTTGATTCCGCTGCAAATCATCGGTAAGGTAGCACTAATTTTGCAGATTAGGAATGGAATACAGACTCAACAGAAATGGCCTAAATGAATAGAATCAAAGCCTCAAATCTGAAGAAACGATCTGCTCCGTACATTAAGTATAGTATCATCGGATCAAGCTTCGGATGCTTCAACCAAACAACGAATGATCCGATCCACCAACAAATTCGAAATTCATGAAAGAAGATAGGGAAACAGACGAGAAGATCTAATAGGGACGAGACAGTCAAAGTGTTGAAAATGTCGAGACAATCACCAAACCGGAAACAAATCAAACTTTACTTCCTCTTTTCAGAAATTCATCATAAATTAGGGCTGGGCATGAACCGATTCGAGGCCGAACCGTTTCATAATTTTTCCTTACCTAAAATGTGTAAAGGTACGGTTCGAACCCTTCGTCTCAACTGCTCCATATTTTTGCTAATTTACCGCACCTCTTATGAATCGGTTCAAAAATCGTCAGAATTGGTTCAAAAATCAGTTCATAACCAGTTCAGCATAACTTTTAGATATAAAAAAAATGCAAACAAATCCATTTTGGTGATTTCTCTCAATTCTTGTCCCTTCCATCCATTACAGAACATGTTGCCTCATCATTTTCCCTACCATCCATTACCATCAAACTTCAGTGCTTCTCTCAATTCGTCCTGATTCTCATGCACAATGGCGCCTCTACACCACCCCTCCAACCTCTGCTCCGTAACGAAACAAGGAAACATGAAAACGCTAAGATCTGAATTTGAAGTGGGTCGCTCAGATTAGCCGCCAAATGGACTCAAGACTGTCATGTGGACTATCTAGTCAAATGGACTATCTGCATCTCTCGTACCTACAGTCCGTTTCTTAGTGTCTAGAGTGTTCTATTCTTCTTTTCAATGAAAATGGACGACGATTTCGAGATCCACCTCACCGACAACATGATGGACGATTAGTTCAACCTGCCCAACGGTGATGTTCCGATCCTCAAAGTCGGTGAGGAGAAGGAGATCGCAGATCGGGAAGAAGACCTTAAGAAGAAAGTCCACAAGTAAGGTGAAGGTTGGGAGCCTGGGAGACGAAGTTGAAGGTAACACATCCATATTGTCTTTGTTCTCAATCAGTGCATTGTTTTCTTCTTGGGTTTCTGATTGTTTCGTGGGGTTTGATTAAGCTCATACTAGTACACTGCTGGGCTGATTTGCTGGACTTTTTTTTTCCCGAAATGATTTGCTAGACTAATTTAGGTTATTTTTTTTATATTTATTAGATATTTTATGAAATAGTAGCATATTAAAACTGGTTCATAAAGAGGTACGATTTACAATATGTGAACCGTTTTTTACCTCTTCTGAACTGCTCCATATTTTTACTGAAAAATCATTTGTTTTGTGAACCGGTTTGGAAATGGTACGGTTTGCAAAATGTATGGTTTGACCAAACTGGTTTATTTTGCCCAACCCTATCAATTTCCAATACACAAGCCTAACACCATCTAGAAAGTCCATTAAACTGGAATGGAGGGCAATTTTGTCATTTTAGAATGTGAAAAACTCACGTGTCAAGCACATGACTATGTTTCTGTCAAAAATAAACAGCTTTTGGACATAATTTGAGAAACTTTTATTATGTCCAAACATGAGGCCTAAAATTTTACAATTTAAACATTAAGGGGAAACTTAAAAATGGATCAAACTTTAAGGGGCAATGTCGTATTTTAGTCAAAAAAATATTATGGCGAATAATATGGATGGATGGTAGCTCTAGACAAGTATACATGTGGCGACTGAGGTTGAGGAATGTTTCCTCCTAAAGAATCCGACCAAATTCAGCGCTAGGAGTGATAGGAACACTGGAAAGGATACTGACATCAGGTGAATAAGAATTGCACAGCATGCGAGTAGGGCTAGCGATGGTTAGAGTATGTTATGAGTATGATAAATACCAGAACCATACCACATTTTTTAGGGTTAATAACCAAATCGCTACACCAACTTTGGGCACTTTACAAATCACTACCCGAACTTTAACTTTTCAAAATGTTTTACCTAAACTTTGACACATGGGGCAAATTGCTACCTGTGTTAAGTTTTCCGTTAAATATGGATGGAAAATGACATGGCAGTACATGGTTGCTCCAAGTTTGAAAGTGCAAGTAGCAAATTTTGTAAAAATAAAGTCCAAGTAGCAATTTGTAAAGTGCCCAAAGTTGGGGTAACGATTTTGTTATTAACACTATTTCTAAATTGCATACCATAAACATAACCATAATTATTATAGGTACAATTTCCAATACCATAAGCGTGGTTATTAATCATGGTTTTAGCTGTGTATCCATATTTAATACCACATGTTAAATGTAATAGCATATCATGAATGTTATCTTAATTAATTAATAAAGTTATGTCACAAATAATAAAAATATTTAACACTAATATCATTTGACATTAGCACTATTTAAAATTAGCACTATTACCATTTAATATTAATATATATTCAATTATATTAAATAGTGAAATTATGGATTCGTAACATTTAAAAGTGAAAATTATACTTCTATTATTAGTATTTACTGATATATTGATATCAAATTATTGTTATATTTATAGAATAACCATGGTTATAACCATAGGTATGACTAAAATATCATAACCATTACGGGTAGAAAATTCATGACCATAACCGCACCACACCATAATGGTACGATTAATTATAAAAACAAATAGATTTATAACCATGGTTTTTGAGTTCTCGCCGCACCATTGTTGGCCTTACGTGTGAGCAGGTTTCACTGAGTGGAGGAGGAGAGATAGGGTCGACAATGGTGCGATGAAAAACTCATAACCATGGTTATAACTGTTACTGTTAAATATGGTTAACCCTACCATTATGGTGCAGTACGGTTCTGGTGATGAATTTTCTATCCATAATGGTTATGGTATTTGAGTTATACCCATGGTTATTATATAAATATAATAACTATTTATTATTAATAAACTAATATATATTAAATAATAGAAGTTACTATACATACATGTTATGATGTTAGTTTTATATATTTTTATTGCTGACAATATAGATTTATGTATATTTTTAAAATAAAATTTTCGATCTTTTATTATATTACATGTGTTGAATAAATATGGGTATACGGGTAAAACCATGGTTAATAACCACATTTATTTTAATGGTTATGGTATTGAAAATTGTACCCGTAATGGTTATGGTTATGGATATGGTTATAGTATGCGATTTAAAAATATGGTAAGGTTATGGGATTTGTCATACCTATACTATATCCTAACCATTGACAGTACTAAGGAGAGAGGTTGTCATTAATAATAAAAGGACAATTAATTCAATAATATAAATTTTCCATAGAGAGCTACTTATTTACTTCCTTTAGTTTTATTTAAAACATTATTTCTCTCAATAACCAACTAAAGTTAGAATAATAGTTATCACAACCGGATCGAACTACCGGTCAGACTGTGAACCGACAGAACGACAGATTGTTTTTTATATAAAAACAAAATATGAACTTGTTTCAATGGTGAAAACTAGTCGTTTTTTAAAGAACCAACTTGTTCTGGTGCTTGACTAATCTTTCCTATTTTCCTTAGACACCCTTCTACCCAAGATGAAAACATTCGTTTTCGTTTCCAAGCTTCGCCATGGTCTTTCGCCTCTGTCGATGGTGTCGCCCACGTCTGTTGTAGCTTCACGTCAACTGTCTCTAAGCTCAGTTGTCTCAAAGGAGAACGCTCTCCACGTCAACTGTCGCGACCTCGTTACTCGTCGCGACCTCGCCCTCATCCCTCGTCGTCGCTGTCGCCTCACCCTCACCGTCCCTATCGCCTCACCCTCGTCGTTGGAGTCTCCGTCACCTCGCCCTCGTCGTTGCAGTCTCTGTCACCTCGCCCTCACCTCGCGTCAGAAGAAGGTGGGATGAGATAGTAGTATTTGTGCATCAACGCATGTTGATGCTGATGATGTCAATTTTCCATCTTCCTCATCATTTGTGCATCAACACCTATTGTAGTGTTGTTGCTAAAGTGGTTGAAAATCAAGAGCAAGTTGGTGAATTTGCTTAGATCAACGGTAAATTGATGATTTCATACATGATGAAATGGACATAGAGGAGCTCATGGTAACAATCAAAGTGTAGTGTCACGCTTAGTTGGAAGAACAGACAGTGGATGAAAAAAAGTTGGTTCAATCAAGACTAAATGATTTAAATGTTTAGCCTTGGTAAATAGAGTGAAAGAGACTGGTTTAGGGCGAACAATTGTGTATGAATTTGTGTATTGTGTTTAAGATTATTGAGGTATGTAGTCTTTGATATTATTGAGTTATGTAACGTTTGAGAGTATTGTGATAATGTGATTTTATTAGTACATTGAATCTAAGTAGCAAGTCACAACTATCTTGCTCTCTAGCGCATGACATACTTCACCGACTATTCTATGCCGGAACCCATACCAACGGCGGCGCCCTGCTGGAGACCCTAACCCTAAGCTCCTCTCGAACCTTATACTTGGTGTCTTAGCGTGTTAGGGTTAGCCACACCATCAGAAACCAGCTTGCAACACCATCAGAAGATTACCCGGAGCCATAAACTGGGAGCGACCTTCTGTGGTTGCTCCGGGAGAAAGCAGGTAGGCCGAGAGGGAGACCTCAAAAGAAAGGAAGCAAAACAAAGATGATGAGGGTAAAAAGGAACAAAGAGAAGGAGGATAACGAGATTGAGGAAGGAGAACCAAAAATTGTTAAAACGGGTTGTGGTGGCTATCCCGAAACAGCCACACGGGGGCCATGAATACAATCTGTTGGAATTGTCAAAGTTTGAGGTCTTCCCTGACAGTTATACATTTGAAAGACCTCAACATGATGCATCGGTCGGAGATCATATGCCTGTTGGAAAGAAAGAACAGAGATGTATTCTGTGAAAGGGTTCGTGAGAAAATGGGGATGGATTGTGCTTACTATGTTAATCCGCGAGGTATGTCGGGAGGAATGGCGTTATGGTGGAGGAGTGATGTTCAAGTGTCTATTAACTCGGTATCCCAAAATATTATTGATAGTGAAGTGAAATTCAATAATCAGTCGAACCCTTGTCTCATTACATGGCTATATGCGGATGCGGACCCTGAGAGGAGGAAAGGGGAAGATACAAATCTCAAAGACATGTCGATGAGTTTTATCAGATGATTGACAATATCAAATATGGAAGACCTGAGTGCGAAAGGAGCTAGATTCACTTGGTCAAATAACAGACGAGGTGAGGAAAGGGTGTCCGAAAGAATTGATCGGGTTATCATTAATGCGGCGTGGGCTGCAACATATCATGACATCCAGTGCACGAATGATATCGCAATTGGATCAGATTACACACCTCTCATTCTCCACAGTGAGCGATGTGAACAAAGGAAATATCATTATTTCCGGTTCGAGGAGATGTGGCTTGAAAATGCTGAATGTAAAGAGGTTATTAAAGAAGCTTGGACTGAATGGGATAGTGTGGATAGACGAGTGGAGATTGATGTGAAATTGGAGAGCTGTCAGAGGAGATTAACTTGGTGCAGAAAAGAAACATTTGGGAACAATCAGGTTGAACTGAAGAAAGCTACAGATCGGCTCCGTCAAGTTACTAGTGGTCGATCAAACATGAACAACTAGGTTGAAGAAACAGCTCTCAAAAGTCGAATTAAGGACATCCCTCATCGAGAAGAGATTTATTGGAGGCAGAGATCCAGGGTTAAGTGACTCACAAAAGGGGACTGAAACTCTACATTCTTTCACCTTACCACCAATGCTAGAAGAAGAACAAACTGTATCACCAGAATGCAAAATGATCGGGGAGAGTGGATCAGTTCGGTCAGGGGTATGGAAGACGAGATATGTGGCCATTTTCAAACGGTTTTCATGTAAGAAAGGGAAGGATTGAATGAAAGGGAGGTTTGGGGGGTCATTCCGACTCAGAGATCGGAGGAGATAAACACTGATTTGGAAAGGGATGTGTCCGATGGTGAAATTAGTGTTGCGGTTTTTCAGTTGGGAGGGGCAAGAGCTGCAGGTCCTGATGGTTTTCCGGGTCTATTCTATCAATGGAATTGGCACACCGTTTGTCCAGATGTAATCACGGCAGTCACGTCCTTTCTTTGGGCAGGTGTCTTTCCCTCCACTTTACATTATACAGATATTACCCTTATTCCTAAAATTCCAAGCCCAGTGAGAGCGAGGGATTTTAGACTAATAAACCTTTGTGTATGAAGCTGGATATGCAAAATGCGTATGATCGGGATGAGTGGGGCTTTCTGTTCAAAAGCCTTGAGAAAGAGGGATTTGGTGTGAGATGAATCGAGTGGATGAGACACTGTATCATGAAAACATCATACCATGTCTTAATCAATGGGAAGAGGACAAGTCTCATTCAACCAACTAGGGGGCTGTGGCAAGGAGACCCATTGTCTCTGTATCTTTTCATCCTCTTGGCGTACGTGTTTTCCATACAAATTGAGGAGGCAATTCAGATGGAGAATTTTAGTGGCTTATACTGAAAATAAGGTGTCTAGAGCTGCACCACTTGTTCTTTGCTGATGACTCACTATTTTTCTTGAAAGGTACGGTGGATAATGCCCAGGTTTTGAAGGATATGTTGACCCTGTAATGTAGAGCCTATGGACAGCGCATAAAGAATGTGAAATCGAGCATGGTCTTTAATAAGGGGGCAGATGATGACATGTGTAAGGAGATTGAAAACAACTAGGTCTCATAAAAAGCAGAATGGAAACCATTGGGCTATATAAAAAGCAGAATTTGAGACAAGATGCAAGGGTGGTGGTCGAAAACCCTAAACCAGAATGGAAAGGAAATTCTCATAAAGGCAATTATCACGACTATCCCCTCATATGTGATGAATGTCTTTAAACTTTCCAAAACGCGGTGCTCATAAATTAATGCAATTATCACAATTTTCTGGTGGGGTGAGTCGAATGAAGGAAAGAAAATTCACTGGAAGAAATGGGAGGTGCTCGTTAGATCCAAACCGATAGGGGGGCTCGGATTTAGGGAATTGAAAACTTTCAATGAGGCTCTACTCACAAAGATGGCAGCGAGAATTCTTAATGAACCAGAGGCAACATGGGTCAGAACCCTTAAGGGGCTATACTTCCCAAATGTTGATTTCAAATCGGCTAGGAAGGGTGGACGAGCCTCTCTAGGTTGGACGAGTATGGTCTATGGGAGAGACATCTTGTTCATGGAAGGGCTGTGGCAAATTGGAGATGGAATAAATGTGAAAGTCTTCAAGGATCCATGGGTCGTGACAAAACCAGGATTCAGAGTGGATTGGCCAATGGATGAAGGACATGCGTCATATACGAGAGTGATTGATTTATTGGGATCGAATGGTGCGTGGGATGAGGAAGTCATTCAGGGCAGCTTTAATGACACTGATGCACTATGCATTATTAATATACTAATGAGATCTGATCCATACCCATACCGAATGATATGGGCCTACATAAATGATAGGCGGGTGTTGGTAAAGTCAGTCTATCATCGGTTGAAAGAGAAAGACAGAGCCACGGTGAAAGAGATAGGTCATGAGGATGATATGGAAGGTAAACACTTTACCTAAGATCAAGAATTTTATGTGCCATTTACTTTCCAATGTTATTGCGGTTAGACGGAATCTCATGCGAAGGGGAATGATAGTGGATCTATGTTGTCCTATCTGTGGGCTTGGGGAAACAAGATAACATATGATCAGTGGGTGCGGATGGACTGAGGCAGTGTGGTTCGGTATCTTGGGTATTCGACAGACCCAGAATTAGACTTCAGTCTTTAATGAGTGGAGAAAGGAATGGATGACAGAAGGGAGAGTCACGGGTAAAGTAAGAGCAGAGCGAAAAAGTCTATGCATGTGGACTTGTTAACACATTTGGAAAGTTTGATGCAAAGCAGCCTTTGAGGGGAAGAGACCGAATCCAATTGAGACGGTTCTTACTATCAAAGGAGCACATTTGGAGTCGTCAATGACTGAGCCTCAATGCAGCACCGAAGTCAGGGGCATCCGACCAAACAAATGGACCAAATCGAGAAGGGGTGTAGTCTGAATCAATTGCGACGCGTCTTGGTGTACCCAAACGAAATGTGGAGGAATTGACAAGGTGGCAAGGGATGAACCGAAGAACTTGGAGTGATATAGTGGAACTTTTAGAAGTTCAAGCGGTATTGGAAGGGATAAGGCCGGCGATTGATAGAGTTTGGCAAAAGACCAAGGAAGAGACGGATTCCTTGAGAGTTGTGAAGCAAATTCAAGGAAAGATGAGCTACTGGAGACTAAACATCATATGCGAGAATATCAAAGTCATGGCTTGACAAATTTCAGATGTCAGATGGAAGGCAATCCCGCATTCAGCAAAAGAGAGCGCAAATTGGATATCTAGGCAAACCAGATTGAATGTGTGTTTAGATAATTGAGTCCTAGTATCCCCACCCCAACTTAGTAGTTTATTATAGGTTGATTGTGATAATGACCCTCCGTGATCGCTTTGATTGCGAGTTTTTTCTTTGAATAAGAAATATAGAAGTTGTTGACAAAAAAAAAAGTAGCAAGTATTTTTACAGTTTTTAAAATTAGTGAATCAAGCAAACAGGTCAATTCGACCGGTGAACCAACGGTAGCCTGAACCAGGAACCGGCCCTTCACCGATTCGAGAGCCAATCCGGTTATGGTAACAATGGTTAGAATTACCTTACAAAATAATTATACGAATAATAGAAAAAATGTTTTAATTATTACGTTATATTAAATGATAAAAATTAAAATATAACTCTCAGGAAATGAAAATTTGAATCTCTATTTACGATTGGTCAAAATTACTAAAGGGAATCATAAGTTCATATCATAATTTCATTTTCATATCTTTCATGTAATATTACTTATTACTGATCTAAAAGAATATAATTGTTCTTCATTAACTTAATTAATAACAAGTACCGAAACTGGTAATTTCGAGAATTAAAATAAATGGTAGATTTTCATGCACCAAATCCCGATAATTTTTAATTTAAAATTTTAAGAGTCACCAGAAAATTTCAGATAGGGATATTCTATTTGCAGACTATCGACTACTTTATACATACCACTTTTGTTGAAATACTAAAATGCCCTAATAGTATTTTACATATTTATCCTTACCAATTTTAAGGAAATTAATTATTAAATCGACCTCATATTTTCGTAGTTACTAAATCGACCCCATATTATCAAAATGGTGAAAAAGTATAATTCTGGCAAGTTTTGAACCCTAGACCTCTTACATACTAGCTAAAAGTTTTACCACTATACTAGTAACTTCAATCGCTTTTTTATATACTTCAAATATAGTTATTGAAGCAACTCTCATATTATTGTATCAAACATCTCATGTTTATTTATTGATGCTCTTTAGTAATTAACATTTGGTCAACGTTGTTTGTTTAATTATAGTTTTAATTTAATTATGTATCGGCTAATCGATTTTTTTTTTTTAAAATGATTGATAATTAAGTAATTTTCTAAATTTAATATTTATAGAATACAAGAATACTCATTTTGAAAATATTTTTTCAACCATCTCTAAAAAACCCAGAAAGACTATAATATGTAGATAATTAAATTAGAACTCTAACACATATGAAGTTAAGTTTCAATTTTCCCATCAACCATAAAATTTGGTCAAATTTATAAAAATTGTCAAAAATTACCAATACTAGTTTGACCAAATTTTATAATCGGTAAGAAAATTGAAACTTAACACCATATATGTCATTAGAGTTTTAATTTAATTATCTAAATACTATAATATTTTTTATTTGTTTTAGAGACGGTTGAAAAAACAAATTTCAAAATGCATATTCCGGTAGTGCATAAATACTAAATTTAGAAAATTACTTATTTTTCAACCATTTTTAAAAATTAATCAGTAGATACATAATTAAATTAAAACTATAATTAAACAAACAACGATGAATAAATGTTAATTACTAAAGAGCATTAATAAATAAACATGAGATGTTTAATACAATAATATGAGAGTTGCTTCAATAACTATATTTGAAGTATATAAAAAAGCAATTGGAATTACTAGTATAGTAGTAAAAAATTTAGCTAGTATGTAAGAGGTTTAGGGTTCAAAACTTGCTAGAATCATAATTTTTCACCATTTTGATAATATGAGGTTGATTTAGTTACGAAAATATGTTTGCCGTATTTTTTTTTTTTTTCTTTCTAATTTAAGTATCGTAATTAAATAAATCATAAATTTCTACACGATATTTCGATTTAACAAATGAAATTAATATAAACAACTTGTTTACTATCTAATTACTTTTCCCGACAATCTCCTGGAGCCAGAAACTGACCGACTGATTAAGTGAACAGTGTCATATCAACCCTTTAAACTACACATGCATCGTACGTATGTATGTACAGTTTTCACCTTCAAAACAGCACTTTTGCTATGTTTCATGCATACCCTCCCTTGATCATAGTATTGATAAAATGTTTAGTTTTGTTACTGAATAAGTCAGAGGGTGGTGATACACAATTGATGCAGGCAGACCCCATATCAACTACTTATTTCCACCCTCATTTTCATAATAAAAGTGATGCATAAGATACTTACAGCCCATACATTCTACTTCTTCAGCAACTCGATTCCCATCTTCCATGCAAATTTTTGAAAATGTAACTTGACAAACAAATATCGGTTGACTCTTCTCTTCCTCTTGCTGCACTGCACGAATGAAGTTGTCTATGCAGTAAATACTAGTCATATACAAAACTAAACTAACAACATTTACTTAGAAAGCTGAACTGAAGATAGATAGAAAAGTCGCACTCTACCAAAGATATAACATACTAGAAGACTAACAACATCACCCCTTCTGATTTTATTTTGGCCAATAATCACCTTTTGATAATAACAAGCATTATTTCCCAGATTTTGCCCAACCTCTGAATGGAACAATGAATATAAGAATATTATCTTATGAAGTTGGTGTATCTATCTTGTCTGAAGAGCCTGAAGTTTAGGTATATCTTCAAGAAAAGCAGGTGGCCTCTGGTACACTATCGACGCAGCCCTTATTAAGATTCCTGCAGTTAGACCCCATATCAAGTAATTTTTGTTATGAACCTTGTAGTCAAAGTAATGGATTAGATACTTCTCCTGCATCCACTCCTTCTCCTCACACCTACGGTTTTCGTCCTACAACAACAAAATATTTCATTTCCACCATGCATGATATGCTTCACACTAATATTTTGTACATAGAGTTAAACAAAAGTTGATTACCTTGATGAACATCTCTAAGGGAGCATCAAATATTTCCTCCACTTCACTTGGATTCAGTGTTGGATGATACAACTTCTTATTGGTGAGTACACCAATTACAGGTACTATTCTCACTGCATGCTACATTGAGTTTAGACACGATGCAATTCACAATCACAGCAAAGGGAATCTAATTAACAGGATAATGATGATTAAAAAGTTAAATTAGAATATGTATGTATACTTAGGATGCATTTGTAATACTCAGAAGAAATTAACACCAAATATTTAGGATGCATTTGTAATACTCAGAAGAAATTAACACCAAATATTAAGTATAGTTCCCCATACCCTCGATACAAATGGCTCCAGAGTAGTCACTGGTTTCACAAGAGAAGGATCCAACCCTATTTCCTCCTTTGCTTCCCTTGTTGCTGTTTCCCAATCATTCTTGTCACCTGGATCTGATTTCCCACCAGGCAGTGAAATTTCTCCTGACATAAATTAAAACGGTTAATGTAGCTCTAACTGATTCCTAGCCCCCTAAAGACAAGGGATGAACTAATTCTTCATTTCTGGATTAATAAGTGGCAACACGAAAAAAAAGAACATCAAGATTCCACGTCATTCATCATATAAACAGGAGGCTTTAAAGTCATTCCTTTCACTGTCTCCCTTTCTACCTACCTACTACAGTAACTTCTTCCATATCATTCAGAAGAAACTATAAACATAGACAAACACTGTTCCACTTAATTCAGCAGATTTCTAATTAATAATGCAAGTGAAGCATAACAGAAACAGCAGTAGTCAGTGAGCTTAAAAATTACTTACTGGTTTGTCCACCGCAAATAGGCTATATATGCACGCAAGGGCATTATCTCTATCCAATCAATCTAAACCACAACTTTTAGCGACATCAATCTAAATAGCTAGCGTAATTAATATCAGTATAGCGGCCTAATTATATCACAGAATTTTTATGAAAACTTCCAAATAAGAGACTTGAAACCTCATCCTCCTGGATCCACCCTATCTCTATGAAATCCAGTTGTAATTCCAGAACCCCACTTACGAATCCTCACCATGTTAAAACAACTCTGATGAAAAGATTAAGGCACATCCAATTGCTAAGCTCCATTTCAACATTAGGACCAGTGAATTCAAAAGCTACCAGATTCTTAACCAACCCGACCACTACAATTTAAAATCACTTATACATCCTAAAGCAAACTAAAATAATCGCTCAGTTTAATTCTTTGAAATTTTAGTGGCTTACCGGAATGGGTGGACAACGTGGAGGAACGCTTGGTTAGAATCACGCGCCTATCTCCAGCATGTTTTCCTTCAAAGATACAGATCAAGACAGCAGCTCTTACAGGCTGGAACATTTCTAGGTCTGGAACGATCGATGGGCCAACCAACTCTGCAAAACCCGCTCCAATAGCGATTTCTTCTCTAGGATGCTGCTGTTGTCCCAGCTGTTTCTTACAATCGCTGCCAGAGGCGTAAGGCAGGCGGAAATGTCGGTCTAAAGCAGCGATTCTTTGAGACGGCACTCCGAAAGAAAGATCCGTGAGGGCCATTGAGAGGCAAGATCCTGATGATGAGAGCCTTCTAAGAATTGAGAAGAACATTTTTTTAAACTGTACATTCTTATGTGTTTGGGGGAAGTGTTCTAATTTATATAGGAGAAAAGGGATTTCATATAGAAAAGTAGGACGGTCACTTTCGTTCAGTCACGACATGTATACTATTATTATTTCGTGTCGTGTTAGCGTTAAAATCTCAAAACACAATAGCACAATAACACGAAAACTATTTATAAATACATTTTATTTTGCCATTATATTATACAACCTAATAATTTATATACCATGGCAAAAAAAATAAAAAAATTATATACTATATTCATATCATTTTAATATATAAGGAACAAACGTTAAATATGAAAAACTTACGGGAATTTCTTTAATTTTAATATATTTATACTTAGCTAATAGTCAACCTCAACTTGATGCATAACCAATTTCCTTTCAATGAAGTTTCCTTCTTCCAAATTTCATGGTTCTTTGCTAGGGTTTCACACATCCACAAAGGAAACTTCAATCTTGCCGTGCTTTTGAGAAAATCGCGTTGCATACGGTATTTTCTTCTCCTACTATTTCTGATGGGTTACAAATATTGGACTGGGCTATAATCAACATTTGACCCAATAAGCATTTTGGATTTTATCTCTTCAAGGCCCAATTCGCTAAAGGCGTCGCCTGTACCAGAGTGACCAGAGGCGTCGCCATCGAGGACATATCCATTTAGGCGTCGCCTAAATGGGATGCGCCAGAAGAGACTTTATTACAGTTTCAGTGGATAACACTGCATTCACTGGCCACCTTAGATGGTGCGCCTGCACCCCTATGACTTAGGCCGACTGCTTTTAGCACGCCTAGGATTAAACAAATACAAAGGATGGTCTACAGTAGAGTAGCCACTAAAAACGAATATTCAGTAAAGTAACTATGGTCAATGCATCTGAGAACAACTAGGATGACTAAGGTAAACTCTGACCAAACCATGGTTCCAGGTATGAAATGTTATAAATAGCTCATCACTACCTTCATTAGAGGTTAAGTATTCTCTGATACAGAAACCTTACATTCACATATTACAAACAACCTCCGACTTACTTCATCATCGGAGGGGAAACAACGGGACATCCCGGGCTTTCATTTGTGCAGGTATACAGAGCGAACATCTGGAAGGAGAATACGGTGTACGTGATCCAACACATTGGCGCCGTCTGTGGGAACCATTGAGCAAAAATCAGCCATGGCTCCACCTGCAACATTCGTGAAGTGAATGATGAGGATTTGCTCCAAAACCTGCAGCAGCATTTGGGACAGACGTCCTACATACCGGTACAAATGGTGCGGCCTAGATCGATTCAACAAGAGGGTGTTCATGAAGAGCAGACCCCTCCTGAAGAGCAAAGATATGACAATGACATACCCAGGGCCGCACAATCTCGCATAGATTCGTCGGTTGTGAGGGCGCCGCCTCGACGAGTGGAGGTGGCCACAGAGTTCATTTTGACACCAGCGTTCATGATGGCTCTCGACGAGCTCTTGGACAGAAGGGACCAAAGAACAGCTGCTCGGGCAGCTCAAAGAGCGAGCGCTCAGGCAGCACATGAAGCCACGTCAAGACCAAGAGACGCGCAAGGAAATCCACCAGAGGTGTTTCCTGCGGCAAGCATGGTCGCACCAGGCGCTATTGTAACAACAGCGCCTGCTCCCAGAATGTTAAGCGAAGAAAGGGTTAAAGAACTCATCACCGAAACGCTAAAAGAGCAAAAGAATCGAACCATGCCTCACCTTCGGGACAGGTCGACGCATCCATTCATCCCGGAGATATTGTCAGTGGCACTACCAGCCCAAGTGCAACCGACTTTTCGTATAGATACATACAATGGAGATACTGATCCGGTCTTCCACATACAAAGGCATGAAAATTCTTTGTTGGGAAGAACAAGTGAGGAGACGCATTTGGCGTTGCTCTTTCCAGCTACCTTGGGCGACGTTCCTGCGCATTGTTTTTTCAATCTCCCCAAGGCATCAATAAAGTCATGGACAAATTTGAAGGATAAGTTCATCGTGCAATACATGGGAGGGCATCGCCTATTAAAAAGTGTCGGCACGCTCGACCATATCAAGCAAAGGGATCAGGAAAGTCTGAGCGACTTTTATTCTCGATTCAACAGGGAATTAGCTGGAATTGACCAAACTATCACACAAGGGGAAACCATTCGAGCCTTCATAAGAGGATTGGGTCCAAAGGGTTCGACTTTGTATGACAGTTTGAGCGTCATACCAGTCAACACCGTCGAGGAAATGGCAGACAGAGTCAAGTCTTACATAGACTTGGAAATTGCACAAGAAGGAAGGAAGGTCAGCAAGGAGGCATTCAAAAAGGAACAAGCAGAAGGAAAAAGGCCAGAGCAACGCTCCTCGAAGCAAGTACAAGATGATCGTAGGCACGAGGATAAGCGTCGTTCTTTTGGGCCAAGACCTCCTAGAGAAACTTTCCAGAGTTACACCCCCCTAAATAGGGAAATTTCCATCGTCTTGACAGAAATGGAGAAGAAGAATTGGGCGACGCCTCCACCACCAAGAAAGCCAGATACGGTTATGGGAAATAATCCTAACCAATATTGCAGATACCACCGATGTAAGGGCCACCATACGGATGACTGCTATATCTTGAAAAAAGATATAGAAAGGTTGATCCAGCAAGGGCACTTAAAAAACTTCTTGGCCCGACGCCAAAGGAGTAGGAGTCCGAGGAAGATGGCGTCACCTAAAAATATACAAAATGGGGCAGGACCTAGCAACAAGATGGAGGATATGAACATGATCAGTGGAGGCTTCACCTCAGGAGGAGAGACATGTTCAGCAAGGGAGGGATACACTTCCCAAATGTCCGGAACCGATAAGCTAGGAAAACGCCCGAGAGAAGAAGAGGAAGTGATCATTTCCTTTTCAGAAAAAGAAATGGGGCATGTCACTTCTCCTCATGATGACGCCTTGGTGATCGCAATGAGCATCGACAGGTTCAACATGAAGAGGATATTGGTGGACTCGGGGAGTTCAGCTGATATCCTATTTCTAGATGCATACAAGCGAATGGGAAGAAAAGAAAAAGATTTGAAGAAGGTCAATTTTCCTCTGATGGGCTTCGCCTCACACACCACCTATCCAGTGGGAGCAATAACCTTGCCAGTCAGTTTGGGCGAAGGATGGAAAGTATTAAGCTTCGACATCACTTTCATTGTGGTGGATGCACCTGCATCTTACAACGCCATTTTGGGGCGTTCAACGTTGAACCCGAACAAAATGGTACATTCCACGTATCATCAGCTGCTGAAGTTTCCTACACCCCATGGTGTAGGTATTGTTAAGGGAGATCAACCGGCGGCACGAAGCTGTTATGTCCAGGCCACACATCGCCATATCAAGAAAAAGGAATCCTTAGCGATTCAGACAGAAGAGGATCCCAGGGAAGAAAGAAGTCGTCCTCAACCTATTGAGGGGCTGAAGAAGGTGCAGATCGATGGCGAGGGGAAAGTAGTACAAGTTGGAGCGACGCTTGGGGAAGAAGAAGCGACTGCTCTTTCGATGCTACTCATTGAGTTTAAGGAATTATTTGCCTGGAAACCAAGTGACATGCTAGGCATTAGCAAGGATATCATTGCCCATGAACTCAACTTGGATTTGAAGGTCGGACCTATTGCCCAGAAGCGATGCCCTGTCGGTGAAGAAAAGGCGATTGCTATCAAGCAATAGGTGGGAAAGCTCATAGAGGCTAAATTTGTGAAGGAGATCAAGTTTCAAACCTGGGTGGCCAACCCTGTGTTGGTCAAGAAGAGCAATGGAAAGTGGAGGATGTGTATTGATTATCGTGATTTGAATAAGGGGTGCCCAAAGGATTCTTATCCTTTGCCTAGGATAGATCAATTGGTCGACGCCACTTCTGGACATGAACTGCTCAGCTTTATGGATGCTTACTCTTGTTATAACTAGATACAAATGGCGAATGGCGACGCCTAACACACAGCTTTTTATGCAGATAGTGACATATATCATTACACGGTGATGCCTTTTGGTTTATTGAATGTAGGAGCCACTTATCAAAGAATGATCAACAAACTTTTTGATGGCATGATAGGCGTCATCATGGAAGCTTATGTGGATGATATGCTGGTAAAGTCCATAAAGAGTGTTTATCATGTTGAAGACTTGAGGAAAATATTTGAAAGGATGCGCCTTCACCAAGTTCGCCTGAACCCAGCAAAATGCGCTTTTGGCGTTCATTCAGGAAAATTTATGGGATACATGGTGAGCCAAAGAGGAATAGAGGTCAATCATGAGAAGCTGGAAGCCATTGAAGCCATGAGAAGTCCAACGTGTCACAAGGAGGTGCAGAGCCTGAATGGAAGATTGGCGGCGCTCAGACGGTTTCTGGCAAAAGCAGGCGACAAGTCACTCCCTTTTTTCCAGGTGCTGAGGGCTAACAAGAAATTCGAATGGACTCTCGAGTGTGAGCATGCTTTTCAGGATCTGAAGAAGCATCTCAAGACACTTCCACCTTTGGCGAAGCCTTCCAAAGGCGACGCTCTTTCCTTATATTTAAGTATCACACCAGTTGCTGTAAGTTCAGTGTTGGTCAAAGAAGTAGGAAAAGGCCAGGTGCCAGTGTATTATGTATCAAAAGTACTTGCCAAATCTGAAATAAACTACTTGGAGGTTGAGAAGTACCTTTATGCGTTGGTAGTATCAACAAGGAAGCTACGCCCTTATTTCCATGAACATGAAATTACAATTTTAACAAATAAACCGTTAAAACATTTCCTGCAAAAACCAGATGCTTTAGGAAGAATGGTCAAATGGGCTATCAAATTAAGCGAATTTAGAATTAAATTTGCTCCTAGAAACGCCATTAAAGGTCAGGCATTGGCAGACTTCATTGTGAAATCCACATGTCCTCAACCGGCGACGCCTAAAGAAAAAGAAGAAAATCCTTGGATACTTCATACTGATGGATCCTCATCAGTCGATGGCTCGGGGGCAGGATTAGTGTTGACACCACCAGATGGAGGAACACCATTAAGATATGCCCTAGTCCTCACTTTCAAGGCTACGAATAATGAGGCTGAATAGGAGGCGTTGGTTACAGGATTACGATTGGCTAAAGGATTAGGCGTCACCTCTTTGCATGTGTACTGTGATTCACAATTGGTGGTCAATCAAATCAAAGGGGAATATACGGCTAAAGGGTAGAAAATGAAATTGTATTGGAAGGAGGCTATGGTGTTGGTAGCAGGATTCAATAAATTTCAGATTGAGGCTATTCCCCGAGAAGCGAATCAAGAAGCAGATGCCTTGAGCAAATACGCATGGCAGGCGACGCCCAAATAGGCGCATTTTATAGAAACCAACCATGGAGGATGTGTTAGCCTTTATTGTGCCAACATAAATGCTACAGTTGATTGGGCAACGCCTATCCGAGCTTATTTAGAATCAGGAGTACTTCCTACTAATGAAGCTCATTCTAAAAAGATTATTCGATTAGCACCCAGCTTTCGAATAATTGATGGTTTAATGTATAAGAAGGGTTTCTCCACACCATATCTCAGATGCGTCGCTCATCCAGAAACTGTTACCATTTTAAGAGAATTTTATGAAGGATATGCGGCCTGTCATGAAGGTGCGAGGTCAATTGTGAGGAAAATTCTGAATCAAGGATATTACTAGCCTACAATGAATCAAGAGGCGACTGCTTTGGTTATGAAATGTGAATCATGTCAAAAGTATAGTCCGAAGATAGTGCGTCCACCAGCAAACCTTACTAGTGTATGTGCAGCATGGCCGTTTGCACAGTGGGGAATCGACTTGGTAGGGCCATTACCAAAATCCAAGCAACACACCTATATAATAGTCGCAATCGACTATTTTTCGAAGTGGATTGAAGCAAAGGCATTGTCATCAACCACTGAATTTCAAGTTATCAAATTTATCAAATCGAGAACTGTTTCCCGATATGGAATCCCAAGTGTGTTGGTCAGTGACAATGGTCCACAATTTGCTGGAAAAGAATTGAAGTGGTTTTGTGAAGAATTGAAAATTGACCATAGGCATGCTTCAGTAACACATGCGCAAGCCAATGGACAGGTGGAGGCTGCGAACAAAACAGTCTTGAATGGTTTGAAGAAAAGACTAGACGCCTTGGGAGGAAAGTGAACAGAAGAATTAGAAAACGTCTTATGGGCGTTGAGAACAACACCAAAAAAGGCAACAGGAGAGACACCATTTGGATTAGTCTATGGGTCTGAGGCGATCGCTCCAACATAGATAGCAGTCGAGTCACACAGGGTAAGACATTATGACACTCTGGACAATGAGGATCAAAGAAAGGCGTTTGGAATTGGATATGGTTGATGAAAAGCGATGGGCTTCAGAAGAAATCCAGGGGCGTATGCGATTGGCTACGGCGAGATACTACAACAGGAAAGTATCATCTCGCCAATTTTTTGTGGGGGAGAGGGTATGGCGTAGGCATGAATTCTCACATCAGGATAGAGTAAACAAGCTATCACCCAAATGGGAAGGACCCTACAAAGTCATTGCCATTCCTTACCCAAACGCATATATGTTAGAAGATCTAGAAGGAAAAGTGTTGAAGAATACTTTTAATGCTGAGCATTTGAAAATTTTTTATGCTTAATGTCGAAGGCGATGTATGAAGTATTGTTGAAATCAAAGTGTGTTATGAGTAGTGGCAATTGCTTAAAATCTGATTTAATGGCGATTGCTTAACCGTTGATGAAATGGCGATTGCTTAAAATAGGATTTAATGGCGATTGCTTAACCTTTGATGAAATGGCGATTGCTTAAAATCTGATTTAATGGCGATTGCTTAACCTATGATTAAATGGTGATTGCTTAACATTCAATTTAGTGGCAATTACTTAACATTCAATTTAGTTGCTGAATAAGTTGATTAAATGGCGATTACTGGAAATGGTTATTTTAAGATTAAGGCCGATGTCTTAATCAATAATGATAGAACCTATGGGTGATATTCAAACAAAGCTTATTGGCATTTGCTTAAGTTTTGATAATGAGATAAGACTTGTTATTTTAACAAGTACGATAAAAATAAAACTAAGTGTGAAATTAAGCTAAGTATGGAAAAACATACACATCACATATGGAAATAAAGGATTCATAATAGCAACGGCGAGGCGTTGCAAAACAATCTTTACAAAAAAAGGCGAAGTAAAAAGAAAACAAAATTAAGAAAGAGCTGGAGGTGTTTGCTTAGGAGATGTGCCAATTGCAGGCGTCTCTGAATTTGTCTCAGCAGGCACTGATTCAGGAGGCGGCTCTATAGGAGAGGAATCATCAGAAGAGGTGCTGCCATCACCAGACTCTTCATCACTCTCTGCCAACGCCTCAGCTTCTTCTTGAGCCTTCATGGCGAGGTACCTAGATAAAAACTCCAACTTATCCAAAGGAAAGTTGGGGTCCACCTTCTGGATGTCCCGTTCAGCCTTTTTGAAGATGGCCAAAACGCCAGTGCGGTTCTACTCAATGGCAGCTTTGGTGAAGTCTGGACTTGAGCGGAAGGACTCCACAGCTTCCTCCAGGCGTTTGGGCAGTTCAGCTTTGAGGGTTTCCACCTCCTGAGTAGATTGAGACGCCTCTTTAAGAGCCTGCTCAGCTTCCCTCTTGGCGTTCTCCGCCTCTTTAAGGGCTTGCTCAGCTTCTCTCTTGGCGTTCTCCTTGTCCTTCTTGACAAGTGCCATCTCCTTCTGAGTCTTGTTGAGAGAAATCTTCAGGGCGTTCTCTCTATTCTGAGCATCCCTCAATTGAGTGGCGAGCTGTTCCTTATTGACAAGGTCAGCCTCCATTTCCTTTTGAGCTACTTCAGAAACGGCGAGGTGTCGCTGCAGCTTCTCCAATTCAAACTTCTCCTTCTCAGCTTGGCGAAGGATGGATTGGTTGCGCTCCCTCTCATCAGTTAAGCCCAGGAGGGTGGCACCCATCTTCAGAGCAGCAGGAATGATCCGAGGAATGAACAAGGAAAACGTTAGGAAAAAATAAAAGTATGAAATAAAAGTTGTAAAGACAAAAGGCGCATACCTGACTCTGTATTAAAGAGAGGGAATGGCAAACCAAATCCTCTATGGCTTCGGTTTCCAGATTCAAAGGCCCTCTATCAGCAGGGGGTAAGAACCTGAAAGGAGGTGAATGCTGAGGTTGGGGTCAATGGTGGAATGACCCTCCATCAAGGAAGTTTCCTTGAGAGTCGTACAAGGAACCCATGGCGCCTGTGGATTTTGCAAGGTAACCTTGTCCAGCAGCTCCCGCCTTAAGTAAAAAACGGGCCCCTTGAATTGAAGAGGATCGTCATGGCGTTGGCGATCTGTTGGAGAAGGAGGAGGTGATGGCAAAGCGTTGTCACCAGAAGAAGGGTCAACCAGAATTACCTCCTGGGAGGAGGAAGGGATATGGCGAGTGGGGGTTGGCGTCTTCTGTGTTGAAGGCCCAGCAGGTGTCGCTCCTTTCGGATCAAAGGAAGAGTCAAATGGTCCCTTCTTAAGGACACCCGAATGATATTCGGTGTAGGTCCACATGATGCCACCATAGGCTAAGATCGGAGGACCCCACTTTTTTGTGAATAAAACATTATTCCTATTACTAGTGACACTGTTATTAACCCAGTAAGATTTAGGGATCGCACCTTTAAAAGCCTCGACGACATCATTAGTGTCGTCGCTAAAAAGCTCGGCTGGAGCTTTAAGAGGTACCAAGGAGTCCTCCATAGGCTTCGCCTTTTTCTTGCCTTTGGAGGAATGGTGTCCTTTGCATTTTTTGGAGCCCTCGGGAGCGTCGCCTTTAGGCTCCTTGGCCTTCTTCTCTTTGGTCTTCTTCTCCTTCAGCGCCTTTTTCTGAACAGGCGTTACAAGGTGAGAAAACATTGCAAAAATAAGCGTTCTTCCAATTGCTATTACGGGATTTGAAACCCGTGACTAAGGGACGAGAAAAGTCCCAATCCCAATCTTTGAAAGGAGGCGTCGCCCTCGTTGTAAAAAGGTGAACGCCATAACGATTCTTTTCTAATCTATAAAAGCTACGAAAAACGATTAAGGAGTATTCCCACCCTCTACGAAAACAAAGAACCCTAAAGCCTATCCAGGTATGAAGGGCATTGGGAGAAAGCTGGGTGGGAGAAATGCCATAATGGCGACACAACTCTACTAAGGGATGACAGTAGGGAAATCTTAATCCTGCGGCGATTTGATGAGGGAAAATGATCTCTTCGCCTTCCCTAGGATGACAAATAGGGTGAGGGTTTTCAGGATCCGCATCATCTGGGATGGGATACCTGGGGGCTTGAGCGTCGCTCAAGCCCGCCTCAGCTACTGATTATTCGAAAGAATGGGGGGTGACAAGGTTAGGTTTAAGATCTAAGAAAGGCGAAGGGAGGAAGATGTGGTTACCTATGTCAGAATCAGACGCCATTCTTCTATAAGACCGAATGACGCGAAGGTGATAGGAGTTTAAAGCGAGGGGAAAGCACCGAGCTATGCTGAAAAAGGCGAAGGCGTTCTGGAAATTGGGAAGGCGAAGGCGTTTGAAAAAGAGAGAGGCGATCGGAGAATTGACCGGAGTTTGGCCGGAATTCTAGAGAGAAGCCAGAGAATATTTAGAGAGAGAAAGCTCAAGAGAAGTAAAAGTATTAAATGAAGGAGGGGTGGGGGTATTTATACAGGTCTGAGGAAGGCGAACCGTTTCGTAGGCTATGAAATTACGGGAATACCCCTATGGAATTCAAAAGGCGAGCGGTTACTAAAGTGGAAATGACCACTTTACCCCCCAATCAGAAACGGTCACTCCATTTCTCGAGGCCTCTAGAAGGTCCCACCCAAATTCAAATTTTGAAATTTGAATTAAAACGGAAAAGTCGCCCTGTGCATGATGGACACGTGGATGACGGTTACAAAGATATGATGACAGGCGACGCCTAAATAGAAGGGTCTTCCTCTAATGAAATTGGGCGTCGCCTAAATATAAAAATAGATTGAGAAAACGACTTTCAGAAAGATCTTAAATTCTCAAATGAGCGTCGCTCATTTTAGACTTCGGGGGCAGATGATGGGTTACAAATATTGGACTGGGCTATAATCAACATTTGGCCCAATAAGCATTTTGGACTTTATCTCTTCAGGGCCCAATTCGCTAAAGGCGTCGCCTGTACCATCGAGGACATATCCATTTAGGCGTTACCTAAATGGGATGCGCCAGAAGAGACTTTATGACAGTTTCAGTGGATAACACTGAATTCACTGGCCACCTTAGATGGTGCGCCTGCACCCCTATGACTTAGGCCGGCTTCTTTTAGCACGCCTAGGATTAAACAAATACAAAGGATGGTCTACAGTAGAGTAGCCACTAAAAATGAATATTCAGTAAAGTAACTATGGTCAATGCATCTGAGAACAGCTAGGATGACTAAGGTAAACTCTGACCAAACCATGGTTCCATGTATGAAATGTTATAAATAGCTCATCACTACCTTCATTAGAGGTTAAGTATTCTCTGATATAGAAACCTTACATTCACATATTACAAACAACCTCCGACTTACTTCATCATCGGAGGGGAAACAACGAGACATCCCGGGCTTTCCTTTGTGCAGGTATACAGAGCGAACATCTGGAAGGAGAATACGGTGTACGTGATCCAACAATTTCGATTCTAGTTATTTTTCTGCATTCTTATCTCTCTAATGTTTGTTGTAATTGTCTTCTTCTCCATCTTAGGTCATATTCATGTCCAATCTTGAATTGACGGGAGAGCGAGGACCATTGAAGTCCACGACACCAACAAAAAAGAAACTAAAGGTACGTTCTTGGTCTGAAGTTTATGTGTTTATGTTTATAAAGGTTCGATCTTCTCCTATTATGTGTTTATGTTGCTGATGTTTATGTGTTTAGGTTTCGTACTCTAAAGTTTATGTCATTTTCTTTTCCTATCTAAAGTTTATGTGTTTAGGTTTCTGAAGTTTATGTCGTTTTCAGAGTGATGAAGCTCCCATTGATCATTGATGATTTAATGGAGCTAGTTCAACAGATTGTAGCTTTCCGTATCAATATAAGATTGAGTTGGCCAAGTCCGATAGAGGTTACACATAATAAATGAATATTTTTATCATTTTCATCAATCTGCAGAACAATGCTAAACGTGGAGTTGTTGATCTCCTAATGGAGCTACTACCATTTGTAGTTGCTTGTTTTGTTTTGACCTATGGAGCTTTTACTATAAATACAATGGCTTGATGATTGATTACTTGACATGTCTGTCATAGGTTGAAGACCTCGATATGTTGGCAAAAGCAAATTTTAGAAGGACTTGTGGAGAATTAAATGGTAATATGCTTTGATGATGATTTCGTTCAGTTGTGGTAATGAATGCAAATTGTTGTTTATATTATTTAGGTCGTGTTATCGTGTGAATGTATTAACGTGTTATCATGTTACTATGAAATATTTATCGTGTTATCGTGCGAGCATGCTATCGTGCTACGACTTTCCACGATAATTTCGTGCTATCGTGTTCGTGTCGTGTTGACACAATAAATGTTGTTTCGTGTTCGTGTCAGCATCCACAATAAAACTGTCAGCATCCACAATAAACCAGAGTAAAAAAGCCTAGCAACTAGAGACAACAAAATGTCAAAAAGGAGAAAAAGCAAATCTGAATATTGACATACCTGTATATGTACTTGAGTATGTGCAGAATTGTCAAAAGTAGAAGATTAACTCTTTTGTATAAGTAATGTGACAATCCGTACTAATCTATCATCAATGAAATTATCAAGTTCTCTATACTCTGTTTTTTACTTACCAAACATTCACTTAGCCAACATGGCATCAGAGTAGGATCACAATCCCTTCTAGGATTGTGTTCTTGGGTTTCTGATTGCTCATCATCTACCAGAACCGAACCGGCCAAACCAACATGTACGACACCGAAAGTCTTTCCCAAACCCAAACAGGTCCAGGTCTTAGTGATGAAGACCTAACCAACAAAATAGTCAACCTCCTTAAAAACGGCTTCACTCTCAATCAAAAACAGGCTAAGGACTTACCAGAACTCATTACGGTAAGTACAAAGATCAATGGTCAAAATTATCATATTTCGCCCAGATTGATGCAGATAGCTATTAGAGGTCGGGGGCGTATGCAGCATCTCACCGGAGACTCGGAACCCCCAAACCGAACTGAACCGGGTTATGAAAGGTGGCAACAAGACGACCTAGTTGTGTTTTCATGGATAATTCAGAATACCGATCCACGACTAGCCAATAATGTCGCACACTACCTTACATCCCAGGATTTATGGAAAGCATTACAAACTACTTACCGAAGTGGTAAGGATGGATTACAAATATTCGATTTACATAACAAAGCTGCAAAGATGATTCAGGGGACAATGACACTCGAAGAATTCTGGCTCACGATGCAATCCCTATGGGGAGAGATCAAAGCCAGAAGACCAAATCCGATGGTGTGTAACCGTGACATCACCGAACACAACCAGCTTTGGACCAAACTAAAGTCTATCAATTCTTGGGAGGAATTGATCCCAAATTTAATGGGATCAAACGATAGGTCCTTCGACAGGACCGAATACCCTCAGTCGAGGAAGCGTATGCTTCCATCCGAAAGGAAGCCGCCAGGCTCCACATCCTGGGAGCGGCAACCTCTGGTGACAGACCATCATCGGGTTCGGATTACGGGATACATGCTAGGGGCAATATACAACCGACATCAAACTAAGCAAAAAAATTCCGACCACCACAGAATCGGTCGGAAACAATCGGGAAACCCGGTGGTTCGTCATCCCAAATCGACAAATCCAAGCTAAAATGCACACATTGCGGGAAGAATAGGCATACCATAGAGGGGTGTTTCCAGTTGATCAGGTACCTGGAGTGGTGGGACGAGAGCGGCGCGGAGAAGGCTCAGAACCGTGCCGCCGTCGCAACGAGCAACTCCACGGTCACCGACGTCGGAGGCGGCACCGGCAGCAATCAGCCCGAATGTTCGGTCGGAGGCGTAGCCGACCCAGGACGAGGGTACTCCTTCGGCTGGACTCAACCGTGGCCACCAACATCCGGCGAAAACCCTAGTTTTACATGGAATAACAACCACGAAGCAAGCATCAATCAGGAAGCAAACATTAATCGGGACCGAGCATACATCAATCGGAGCTATCAATCGGGACTGAGCAACCAAGATGAAAATTGGGGCCGAGGGAAATACATGGACCTGATGACGAAGGGTTCGACAGGAACCCTAGCGAGACGCGGCGCCGGGAAGGGTTCGTCGGACCGAACCCTAGAGGAGCAAGGGAGCAGCCCCAAGGAGGGAGCTCTTGGAATGCAAATGGAGCTCCTTCATTTGGCAGAGGAGGCGCGGGTGAAGATGAAGGTATAGGGACTTGGAAATTGCATCCAAGTCCCTTTACTTCTAACCCTAGTCTTTTTTGCCCGAATGTTATAAAAACTGACAAAATAGCCACTTATTGTTGCAAATTAGTCCATCAACATTTGACACGGGCTTATTCGGTCCAACATAAAACCGGACTTAAAAATAGTCAGTGGATTTTTTACTGCGGTGCAACAGATACGATGACATATGATTCAAATGATCTGGTTAATATTATGAGATCCCGGATTGAATATATTAACACGGCAAATGGAGGGAAGGCTCCAGTTACTGGAATGGGAACCATAGAAATTTCACCAACTTTGAAGACATCAAATTGTTTCCTAGTTCCGACACTTTCGAATAAATTTGTCTCCTAGTTCTGACATTTTCGAATAAATTGTTGTCAGTGTCTCATGTCACTAAGTAGATGAATTGTACTTTGGTAATGGATCTGGAATTCCGTGTATTGCAGGATATCCAAACAGGGGTGATTATTGGGCGTGGCACTGAACGTGCGGGTCTATACGACGTGAACGAAATGGCTCAACCAGGTTCGGTGTTGCTTGCTCATGGATCTTCAGAACGAGAGGCTTAGCTATGGCATAGAAGATTGGGTCATCCATCCTCGGTTTATCTAAAACTCTTGTTTCCCTAGTTGTTTTTGAATAAAAGTATTAATCTTTTTTGTGAGACTTGTATTCTTGCAAAAAGTCATAGACAAACGTTTAAGCCACATAATACTCAGATGGAGTCTATTTTTTCCTTAGTACATTCTGACGTGTGGGGTCCAGCACCTATATCTTGAGGACATGGTCTTAGATATTTTCTGTTATTTGTAGACGATTGCACTCGTATGACATGGGTGTATTTTTTAAAGCATAAATCCGATGTGTGTGACAAATTCATTCACTTCTTCAAGATGATCTAAACTCAGTTTCAGAAAAATATTCAAGTACTTCGGTTTGATAATGGAGGGGAATTTGTCAACCAAAATATGAAAAATTTCTTTTCAGAAAAAGGAATTATTCATCAAACTTCCTGTCCACACACTCCAGAACAGAATGCTGTGGCGGAAAGAAAAAACCGCATCATACTTGAAATGACGAGATCCCTCCTTATCGAGTCCAAAGTGCCAAAAAATTTCTGCCCTGATGCTGTTGCAATAGCTACGTATCTTCTAAATCGTCTTCCCACAAAGATTCTACATCTTCAAACACCGATACATGTTCTGTCAAAAATGACCAAAATACCCCCATACTTCAGCCTTACTCCTCGTGTCTTTGGATGCTTTGTCTTCGTACATATACCAATAATTGACCGCACCAAATTTGATCCTTGTGCTGTAAAGAGTGTGTTTATAGGATATGGAGTTAATCAAAAAGGGTATCGGTGTTTTGATCCTACAAATCGTCACACGTTCACCACTATGAACTGTGATTTTCTTGAAACAGAATATTTCTACCACCAATCTAGTGTTCAAGGGGAAATCAGATATTTGATCCACTAGATTGGGTAAGTAGTCCAATTCTATCCTATGAACGCCATAGTCCATCGCATGATGATCAAATTAAGCTGGCTGACCGAAATAGTGAGCCATCATCGGACACACCAGTAGCAACCAGCGAATTAAGGGTCACAACTCATAATCCCTCGTTTGAGGTATATGAGAATAGCCCGGTAAGTCCGTCTGAACCAGTGAATATCAATATAGTTGAGGATATTGATATTGAAGAACAGGATGAACCAAGGACGGAAGGATAAAAGTTACCTCCAAGAGAAAATCGAGGACGACCACCAAAACGATACACACCAGATAGGGAGCCAACAAATCAAGATATATGGTGGCAAATGGAGTAAAGGGGAGGTTAAGTGAGGAAGCAAAGGCATTCGCCATGTCTATCCTCTCAGAAGATATTCCAAGTACAATAAGAGAGGCCCAACAATCCAGGAGCTGGAAAAAGGCTATGGATGTCGAGATGGAGGCACTGGAGAAAAATAAGACATGGGAGATGTGCAGGTTGTCAGTTGGAAAAAAACCGGCAGGCTGCATGTGGGTTTATACCATCAAATACAAGCAGGATGGCTCCATCGATAGGTATAAGGCAAGACTGGTCGCAAAGGGATACACTCAGACATACGGTATTGACTACTCTGAGACATTCTCTCTTGTAGCAAAAATAAATACAATAAGAGTATTGATGTATGTAGCTGCAAACAAAGACAGACCTCTCCACCAGTTTGATGTGAAGAATGCATTTCTCCACGGAGATCTTGAAGAAGAAGTGTATATGGAAGTCCCTTCAGGATACATGATGAAGGTCAAGAAGGAAAGGTATGTCGACTGAAAAAGTCACTCTATGGCTTGAAACAATCTCCTAGGGCGTGGTTTGGAAGGTTCACTATAGCCATGAAGACATATGGATACAAGCAAAGCAACTCAGACCACACCTTATTCTTGAAGAAGATAGGAGACCGAATAACTTGTTTGATTATTTATGTCGATGACATGATTATCACAGGGAATGATCCAGAAGAGATGGACAGGTTGAAGAAAAACCTGTTCAAGGAGTTTGAGATGAAGAATCTCGAAAATTTAAAATACTTTCTTGGGATTTAAATATTCGTTTTTGAAAATGTCGGGTCTTGGCGAGCGAAGGGTCCGGTCGAGCGGGGTCATCAACCGGACCAAAAATTTCGAAAGAGTCGCCACCGATTAATTGAAGGCTAATCGGAATCCTAAAATTGCCTAGGGTACATGGAGTTTACATCCTAGGGCTTAAAAAGGTCTACGTCCAGAGAATCGAGTTCGGGGGTTTGATTACGTCTTAAAAGCTCGCGAGCTTATAATCCGCCCTTTCGGTACTTTAATTTGCTTTTGAAATGTTTTTTTTCAATTTTTGCCCGAATTGCCCGTTTTAATCATGCTTGGCCCAAAAAAAACTACATGCATTTTCTTTAAATTAAACAAACCATGTACAAACAATTTTTTTTTTTAAATTTCAAATAAACAAGAGAGAACTAAAGTTAATCGTGCTCGAAAGAAAATGGTTCAACTCTCGAGCCATTTTAAACGTGTCAAAACATGCACGAATAATTTTTGAAAATATTAAGCTCGTTGGACTAATTTGTCCCATTTTAAGAAGTTATAGGATGTCCAAAAAAATATAGGGACCAAAATGCAATTTATAAAAATTTGAGGTCAATTGGACAAATTTTTTTGAAAATTGCAGAAATGACCCTAAACTATTCTGGACTTATTTGTAACACTTGGTAAAGTTCTAAAATAACCCGAAAATTATTCTAGACTTATTTGTAACATTTTGAAAAGTCATGGAATGTCCAGAAAAATTTAGGAATAAAAATTGTAATTTTCAAAAAAAATATAACTTAACTGAATTTGTTTTTTTTTTTAAATTACAGAATTGACTCTAAACTATTCTAGATTTATTTGTAATACTTGGTAAAATTCTAAAAAATAACCCGAAAATTATTCTAGACTTATTTGTAACATTTTTAGAAATCATGGAATGTCTTGAAAAGTTTAGAAATTAAATTGTATTTTTTTTTAAAGAGCTGAATTAAGAAAAACAATTTGCACAAATGGCTCAAAAGTTTTCTGGTTTGGTTTATAACACTCGATAACGTCCCAGAAATGACCCGAGAGCCCAAGGACCGAGTTGTAACCTTCATCAAAGTTTGGGAATGACCTAAGTCAATTTTGAATTTGTTTTTTTCACATATACATAATATACATATATTATACATAATATATATATATATATAGTATTACATAGACATAATATAAATAGATATTATACATATAGATAAATAGATAACATAAACATAATATAAATATATATTATACATATAGATATATATAGTATTACATAAACATAATATAAATATATATTATACATATAGATATATATAGTAATACATAAACATAATATAAATATATATTATACGTATAGATATATATAGTAATACATAAACATAATATAAATATATATTATATATATATATATATAATAGTATAAACATAATATAAATATATATAGTAATACATAAACATAATATAAACATATATTATACATATAGATATAATAGTATTACATAAACATAATATAAATATATATTATACATAAATATATAACATATGTATATAAACTCTTCTTTTTTTTTTTTACATAAATAATAACATTAGGAAATACAAATACAATATTAAATGCAAGAAAAATATACCTAAATGGTTCGGAACTTAAACACCGTACGAGAAACCGAGATCGATAATTACCGATATATTTTTTTCACTCTTTTTTTTAACTCTCTCTAATCACTCCTCTCTTCCTATTTCTCTTCAAATCTTTTACTCTCTCCCTTATTTCTCACGACAACTCCCCTCTATTTATACACAATTTGCATATTATTTTATTATTTTAAAAAAAATAATAAAAAAGACCAAGTTGTACAAAAAACGGAACATGGCCATGTGGCCATGTTTCACGTTTAGATATTTTTTTTTTAATATTTTTTTTTTTAAAATATCGATTTCTCTTAGCTCGATTGCTTGCGTACGGTATTTGACCATGAGCCAAAATCAGGTGTTTACAGTCGGTAAACTGATATATCTATCACACACTAGACCAGACATTGCCTACGCAATTGGAGTAGTAATTCAGTTCATGCATCAACCTCAAGAGGATCATATGGAAGTAGTTATGAGGATAATAAGATATTTGAAGAGTACTCCAGGACATGGAGTTCTATTTCGAAGAAATGGTCATCTAGAGATCCAAGGGTACACATATGCAGACTGGGCGGAAAATCTGGCTGATAGAAGATCCACATCTGGGTATTTTACCCTGGTTGGAGATAATCTGCTAAAATGGCGGAGCAAGAAGCAAAAATGGTGGCCTTATCTAGTGCAGAAGCAGAGTTCCGGGGAATAGCAAGGGGACTAACAGAAATACTGTGGATAAGAAATCTAATGACAGAGATAGGTTTTCCTCCAACGAGATCATGTAAACTGCTATGTGACAACAAAGTAGCGATCAGTATTTCAGAAAATTCGGTTTAGCACGATCGAACCAAGCATATTGAAGTGGACAGACACTTTATCAAAGAAAACCTCGAAGCTGGGAATATCAAATTACCATTCGTTCGCTCCGAGGACCAGTTAGCAGATATACTTACAAAGGCAGTAAATCCTAAATCATTCAAAGAAGTACTGAGCAAGTTGAGCATCAGAGATCCGATAAGTCAACTTGAGAGGGACTGTCAGCATCCACAATAAAACTGTCAGCATCCACAATAAACCAGAGTCAAAAAGCCTAGCAACTAGAGACAACAAAATGTCAAAAAGGAGAAAAAGCAAATTTGAATATTGACATACTTGTCCATGTACTTGAGTATGTGCAGAATTGTCAAAAGTAGAATAGTAACTCTTTTGTATAAGTAATGTGACAATATGTACTAATCTATCATCAATGAAATTATCAAGTTCTCTATACTCATGTTTTTTACTTACCAAACATTCACTTAGCCAACAGTTCGTGTGGTGTGTCTATGACACGATTACATTTTCGTGTGTGTCGTGTTGGGCTATCGCGTACAATTAAAACTCTTAACACGCACGATATCATGCACACACGCACGAATTGCCAGCCATATAGGACAATTTTGTAGTTTAAAATACGTTGGGATAAGATCCCGAAACATACCGTAAATCTACCCTTGATTGTATTTCCCTCTATTTGTTGTCTTTCCACCTTCCTAGTCACGTCATTTACTCCCTTCCATCAAATATGAGGAATTCAGGTCTAGGAGTGACAATTCAATTGAACTACCACTTACTTAGGGGTTATTGATGGAGAGAATGAAATTATGAATCATGGACCATCTACTGCTGCTGCTGCTGGCTCATCAAGGCTGAATGCAACTTCTTCATTCGAGTTGATTGTTTCCTGTGCGAACGGCCCTTTCTGTGCTCTTCCCATTCATGTGCCCCTCTAAGAACACGATCTCCACAAACCTACAAGAAGGATATATCCATTTAATAACACTAAAATTGTGCAAACATCAATAATCATTGTAGATGAACCTTGCATACATATTGAGTCCACAAATCCCTCTTTGGAAAGCTCGATTAACAAAAAAAATCGGATCCTGAATCTTCTACCCTCCTCACACACTTGTCTTGAAAAAATTTTATGTATCTAACACCAGGTTCAATCACATGTGTATCCCATAAATCATCTAACCAATCTAAACAGTTGTCATGAAAATGGAACTTCATTCAAAAATCCAAACTGCAAGATAGGAAATGCTTCATCTAGGTGGGGAACTTTTGTAAAGTGCTTACATGATATAACTTCAGTTGAATCCACAAAATGGACGTTCCAACCAAACAATGTCTGCAACCTCGGGATCCTCCTTCTCTATTAATAAAGTAAAATAATTAAAAATCAAAAGACAAAGCACAAAAAGATTGATCTCAAGTGATTAAGATATGTTACAACAGTTATAGTAAATAGAACTGGCATTGGAATTATATTGCTTCTGCAGAAATTTCATGGCAGTTTCTAATTAATTACCAGCAAATAAAACTGAATTTTAGTTGCCTAATTTAATTTTGTTAAGGTCCTGGATAGAATAAAAGATCATATAGCTCACGATATCAGACACAATAGATTTACTTGATGACGAACAATGAATTTTTTATTTAGAAAAGTAAATAAGTAAATTTTATTTTTTGAAAAATAGGTATACGCGCACCCTGGGGTAGCGCTTATTGGGCATACGCGCACCCCTGGCACGCCTATGAATATGCGCCACTTGGGGTGGCGCCTGTGCATTCCCAATTTTTTTTTTTAAATTTTTTTTATAATGATGACTCAATGTTTAATTAAAAATAAAATTATGTATCTATTAAAAAAAAATTAAAAAATTTATAGTACGTAGATATTTTAATTGTGATTCAAATTATGGTAAAAATGTTAAATTTGGTTTTACGGATTGACTGTACGGCATGCCGTAAGTTGAGATATGAAAATTATACTTAAAAAATTATAACTCGGACCATGTAAGTCCAAACTCAACACGGTTAACGTCATTTATGTAGTAATTCAATTATCTATCTCGGGTAATTTTTTTGATTGGAAATACAGTGATTTTGTAACCTAACATCGTTTACACCATAATTTGACCGAAATAATTAAATGCATTAGGTGATAAATTTAATTATTTACTTACTCAAAACAAATCAAAAATATTACGGTGCGTAGATAATTTAATTACGAATTAAATGACGCTAACTATGCGTTAATTTTTTACTTTTAGACTGACTGTATAATATGGTACGTAAAAAACTCTACATACGATACAAAAACTTCCAAATTGTGTTTTGCATAGTAAATTCACGTAATTAAATTATCTACGCACTGTAATGTTTTTGATTTTTTTTGAGTAAGTACATAATTAAATTAACACCTAATGCATTTAATTATTTGAGTCAAATTACGGTGTAAACGATGTTAGGTTACAAAATCATTGTATTTCCAATCAAAAAAATTACCCTAGATAGATAATTGAATTACCACATAAATGACGTTAACCGAGTTGAGTTTGGACTTACATGGTCCGAGTTATAATTGTTTAAGTACAATTTTCATATCTCAACTTACGGCATGCCGTACAGTCAATCCGTAAATCCAAATTTAATATTTTTTGCATCATTTGAATCGCAATTAAAATATCTACTTACTATAATTTTTTTTAATAGATACATAATTTTATTTTTAATTAAACATCGAGTCATCATTATAAAAAAAATGAATTAAAAAAAAAAGGAATGCATAGGCGCACCCCAGGGGTGCGCGTATGCCCAATAAGCGCTACCTCGGGGTGCGCGTATATCTATTTTTCAAAAAAAATAATTTACGTCCTTTTCTACAATCGATACAAATACAAACCTCAAGGTAAAATTTCTTTATGAACAGAAAACTAAGAGAGAGAGACTGAAAATACGAATAAGAACAGAAGAAATAAAGAGGAGTCGAAACATGACAACTAGTGTTGCAAAGGAAGTCAAAACATTTTTCCAGTCAACCATCTGAAGATCATGTCCAAGGTCTAAACAAACACTTCACATTTAATCGAATTGAACTGAAAAATCAAAATCCCAATATCATTGCCATTAGCTGCGGAAAAATAAGCAAAGAGAACATACCGTTCTGCGAAGCAAGAATCAATGTTGAAAGAGGATTTGGATGGATGCTAGATCTGCGAATAATAGTGGTTAGGACGACGATAAATTAGAAATAAGATAGTTATCCTCCATCCGCCCCTTCCCCTCCTCCCGCCCCTGTAACCCTCACTTTGCGCTCCGCCCCTTCAGTCGCCTACCTCCATCCCACTCCCAACCTTCCAACTCCCTGCCTTCGTTGAAACTTAATTGGAAATTGAATGGCTATGAAGAAGACGAACGACTGATAAGTGAAGAAACCTCTAGATTAAACTGAACTGAAGAAGACTGAAGACATAACCGAAAAGAATCGGTCAGACGGTTTGACAAATAAATAAATAAAAAATAATAAAAAAAGAACAGGAAACCGGTCAGTTTTCAAAAAGACCGTCCGCTTCTTACAAATTTGACTGATTTACACCGGTTTAATCAGGTCCATCAGGTCTACCATGCATTTCGGTATTTTGATTGAATCAAACCGTTTAGGGTACTGGTTCGTGATCGGACCCGGTCCAATTCTCGCCTACCTTTAAAAGGGATGTAAATCTCGTGACGAAAGGTGAACAAGAACCAACTTAGCATACCAACTCTCTAGATCGAGTAACTAAAAGACGAACTTGCTTGGTCACCATCCTATTAAAAGGATGTAACACTCACATCGACCGACGAATAAAGGTTGTTAGCTCACCGCCCCTGTTAATTGAGTACCTAAAAGACGACCCTATCTTGTTGCCATTCTATTGAAAATCGTGTAAATCCCGCAAAAGGAGTGAAATAGTAATTTGCTTATTGCTTAAAGAAAATGTTTGGAGACACAATAGGAAAAGGGAAAATGGGTGAGCGATAAAAGGCAACCTCTTATGAAGAAAATGAGAAGTTCAAAGTCTTAAAAATGCATCACAAAGGAAGAAAAAATATCAAATAACAAGCTAGTCCAGGAAAAGAAAGCATAAAAGGTAGGATGTTATTGGGTCTTCGCTAAAGTAGAAGGAAGAAGCACATTATTAGAGGAACTATAGGAAAGGAGCAGGAAGAAGCACATTATTAGAGGAACTACAGGAGGAGTAGGATCTGACTTACTAGTATCGGGGATCGACTCCCCCTCGACCAGAGCCTCCTAACTGAGAGCATGTTAGTTATCTCCAACTATATATGTGCCCACTTCATCTTATCTTGGGCCGGTAGAACCATCATCCTTGTAAGCCGTAGAGGAAACTTCAAGAGATTGATATTCGGTCGCCATGAAGTTCTTAATGGACTGTTCTTTTCTTAAGGGAAAATTGGGATCAATGGAATTTATTTCATTCAACACATCCTAAAAGAACTCGAAGATATAAGTTTTTTTGAACCTTAGAATAACCTCTATAAAATATTTTGACTTTTGATAATCTTCAAAGATCGCCTCTAGCTCCCCACTCTAACCTTCCTTCCAGTGCACAAGTCCTCTATTGGCTTTATTGTGGGTCTTCCTTCAACTTCTGGACATATGTATAAGAAAGATCGGGGTCTTTAATGCTCTCAAGATACGGACACAACACTACATTGATGTGGCAGAGGTCTCCAATGATCTGTGCAAGAGTGGTCACCAGAGAAGGTGATCGAACAAAACATAAATTAGAAAAAATGTGGATGACACCCTAAAAATGGGAAGAATAAAGCAATCACACGCTCATAGAGATAAGATTGACAAAATGTTCCCGTTTTAGATGCTCTACATTGTTAGAAGTTGGAGCCGCTTGGATGCGATACCAAGGAAGGATGACACCGTTGAGGAGGCGCAGAACTAGGTTGGTGTTATCCTCGAAGGACATCTCCTTAGAAAGCATTGCGTCCCCATAAAGATGTGAGGGGACCAGGGTCAGTGAGTCTTATAATCTCCGATCTGATTGATGTCGAAGAGCTAGAAGTAAGAACACGTGAAGAATATCTCATGCGGATCTTGCTCTGTGGGGTCAGATTAAGTATTAGTCGCAATGGAATGAATAAAAGAGGAAAAGTGGATGAAATAGAATAAACTTGGAAGTAAAGCAATTGGAAGAATGAAAACAAAAAATAGATCTAACTGAAACTAAAACATACAATATTTTGCATCATTTTAATCGCAATTAAAATATATACTTACTATAATACTTTTAAGGGTTAATAGTCTAAGTGCCCTCTAAAGTTTGAACGAAATTTAAGAATCCCCCTTAAAGTTTAAAATTTGAAATTTTAGTCCTAATGTTTGGACGAAATCAAAAATTCCCCATTTCCGTCCTAAGTCTGTTTATTTGAGACGGTAAACTGACATGTGCCTAGCACGTGACGTTTAAAGACCAAAATGCCCTTAGGTCATTAAGAAGAAGACGATGAACGCATTATTCAGATTTCGTCATTCCTTAACCATGAAGACACGAAGTATCTGCAGTAGATAGAACAACATTCAATTGAAAAACTTGAATTTGTGTGTTCAGGGTCTGAAAAATTTCAGCAAAGCTGCAAGGGACCTCATCACAGTATTTTCCAGGTGCGGATGGAAGATACGGGTTCGAGGAGGGTCATGAGGACGGAGGTGACGGAGAATAGGAGTTGCAGAAGGGAAGTGACGATTCCAGATCTGATTTAGTTTGTAGAATAAAACCAGGTCGTGGAGGCTCTTCAGTTGTCCTCTTTGCTGTTTCTTTATCTAATTTGTTCCTAGACTCATATTTTCGAACAGTCTCCTTTTTCTCTAATCCTTTCAATTCATGCCTTTCCTTCAACTTCTTTCCATCCGTGGTCGTGGCATCCTTCCTGGGGGTTTCCTCTTTGGCAGCCTTCGTCTGAGACTTATTTGAGACACTATTTTCACCAACTCCAGACCAAACCTTCTTATCCTCTTTTTCAACCTCCTATGTTTTTATAGAGGAAATTGTCTTATCTTGCCCGTCAGCTGCTGAAGCTTGTGATCCTGTTTCAGGCATCAATGCCTCAGTTGATAAGTGAATTTCATTAACTGGGTTTGCAGCATCAGATTCGTTCTCTATATTTCATTCCCCGTCAAAATTCTTTTCACCTCCATTGCTTGTTGAATCAAGACCTTCACTATTAACTTTATTCTTGAGCACTTTGTTAATTACTTTTCTCTTTACAGTTGTCTTTGCGACACCAGCATCTTTCTCAATAATCTTGCTACCAGAATCTTCTGTGGTGGAAGGTTTATTTGTAATCTTCAGATTTACTCCCAACAACTACAGATTCCTCTTTCTCCAATTTGCCTGCATATTTCTCAGTGGCTTGAAGTATCCAGCTTCGACCATATGAAGCGCGTTCTGGGTATTGGTTGATAGAGCGTTCAACATTTTTGCAGCATCACAAGATGCCATAGGATCTTCATCCCCAGTAAGAATTGCCACCAACATTACAATACACCATTGAATTCTTCCTATTCGCCACCCTCGATTGTTATCTCGATTGAGAATGATTATGACACCAAGATGATTTCAACTGTCGATAGTTAACTCAATTTGTTCATCTCTATCTTATCTGTAATAAGGGCATTTCAGTCTTTAAAATTTAAGTGAAGTCACGTGGTAGGCACATGTCACTTTACCGTTTCAAATAAACGAACTTAGGACGGAAATGGGGAATTTTTGATTTCGTCCAAATATTAGGACTAAAATTTTAAATTTTAAGAGGGATTCTTAAATTTCGACCAAAATTTAGGGGGCACTTTGACCATTAACCCTATTTTTAATATATACATAATTTTATTGAATAAAAATAATATCCAGCCCACTTTGTGGCGTGTATTGAATACACGCCACTTGGGGTACCGTGTATTGAATACACGCTACCCTGCGGTGCGTGTAGTGTCAATACACGCTAACATAGTGTGCGCGTATATCCATATTTTAAAATATGTTTTTTACATATTTACTTTTCTAATTGTTTTGTCCAAATGTTCAAAACACTTCATATATCTAGTATATATAATTATTACAATAAAAATAAAAACAACGACGTAGATTTTTCTGATACACTTAAATTCCAGATTTTTGTTGTTTTTCAAACTAACTAAATAATAGATATTTTAGACCAAATTTTTTGCAGTTCATTTTAACGGTCCAAAATTGCAAAGCGACGCAATATTTGACTTCATAAAAAATTGTATTTCGTTATAGCAATTAACATTATACGAAAGTTGCGTGGAATTTTTCTAAAATGAGAACTTTTGTTCTAATAAGTTATTATATTGTGTTCTTGCGTATTTTTTACTTAAATGAATAAACTAAAATAATTCAGGTATATTAGTATTACGTTATTTATTATAATAATGTACATAAAATTTAAATAAATGACATCCTATATTAATAGAAAATTCTTGACATTTTTTTCTTATAAAAAACAATTGATAAATCCCGTACTTACGGCACCCTAGAAAAAGTTACAATTTTTGTAATTCATTATTCATTATTCAAAATTTAATTAATATTATAGTTAATACAAGTAAATATACATATCTATAAGTATTTACAATAACGTAATAATTCAGTAAAAGAACAGGTAATGATGATAAGTATATGTTATGGCCAAAAAAATGAAAGGATGATATGTATATGTTAGTTAATGAATTGTATTTTTTTTGTTTTATGTTTTAAAGGTTAAAATATTGTATGTATCAGGTGGCGGGATATTGGAGATTTGAGTATCGATACTTTTTTATTATTATTAAAACACACGAGGGGTTTCGGATCCTGAAACGAGGAGTGTGTCACGCCAACAAGCAAACCTTAAATCATCCACATTGACTGTATTTCCCCAATCTCCTCCTTCAACCATTTCAGGTGCAATCAACCTCAAACCTTACGTTAACTTCAAATCTATAAAAGAAGTAATATTTCGTGCTCATCTAGTCCATGATTTTGGGGGGAAATATTACATATTTAATACAACAATATTTGGAAATGTATCGCTTAAACCCTAAAAACCCAAGAAATAATGAAGACTTTGTATCACAAGTCACCACAGAAGCAATGTCATACACCCAAAATCCTGAATTTAGATGGTAAAGGCGGATTGAAGACTACGTTTTTCCAACTGGCGGTTATCAAATCTCTTTATTTAAATATAGTCTACTGCCTCCTAATCCATCCCTAATAACATCTTCTTCCAAATTATTCGTTCCTCGACAAACGTATAGGCAGGTAACTAGCTGGTTCAGGGATGGCGATTGAGAAGGAATCTGCAGAATCGGAAGCAATAGTACTGGAGAACGTATGGGCAAGTTTCATCTGCGACAGTCAACTTGCAGATACTAGAGCCCTACCTGTGGTGCCTCAGTGTCTCAGCAGGACCAGATGGGAGGAGCTTCCAAGCCTTGATGTAGTGGATGGGTCGGTTAGGGTTTCACAGACACTACATAGTTGCTACCTAATACCTGATGAATACAAAGGGAATGATATTATAAGGCAGCACCAAGTGGTGGAGTCTTCTAGTACTGCAAGTGAAAAGCATTACCGAGGGGTCAGGAGGCGGCCGTGGGGAAAATATGCGGCAGAGATTAGGGATTCTTCAAGAAAGGGAGCTAGGGTTTGGCTTGGGACGTTCAACACCGCAGAGGAAGCTGCCCTTGCATATGACAAGGCTGCACTTAAAATCAGAGGGCCAAAAGCTTCCCTCAATTTCGCGATGGAGACTGTGTCTTGGGCAATACAAGAGGACGACTATTATTGCTCTTTTCCTAGTAACAGGTCTGGTCAGGAACATTCACGGAAACGAAGGGCGAGTTCATTCCACAAGGAACCTGACCTTAAGAGAAGCGCAACAGCGGTACAAGGTTCAGGGAATGATGATGTTCTTGTGTTTCAAGATTTGGGGGATGAACTTCTAGAGAGTTTACTGTCATGTTTGTAGTTACTACGTTGCAAACAAATTCATAATAAAAATTGTAATTATCGTTATGGTTAACTACTGATGAAACCGTCTTTCACATCTTCAGAATAGTGTTTAAAATTGATTAAGGTATTAAGAAAATATCAAACTAATAGAGAATTTCATAACTTAAATTATTAAGTGACTATACAATTTACTAGTTGATGTATTTTTCTAAATAAATTACTAGTTGACATTACACAAAGTTCTAATTTACAATAAATTAAAAGTACAAAAATTGTATTTTTTATAAGATCTTAAATAGATTTTTATGCAAATTCATCATTGGAGTTTTAAAAAAAATTGCAATTTGCTAGCTAAACATTGCGGATATAGACATTTGTTAGCTAAATTCTTGGAAAAATTATAATTTGCCAAGAGACATGTGATGGCAACATGTATTTCTAGGTCAACATTTATTATCAAATTAGATGAAGCTACTAAATTGAACTTTATGTAAAATTAGCTAGCAATTTGTTCAGAAAAAAACATCCTCCAAATTGGCCATGCTCATAAAGTTCAACTAGCAAATAGGTAACTAACCTTTAGATAAACATGGTTACGCGAATGGGCTAAAATTGTAACAACACTAAATTTATATAATTATTATGTGTAAATTTCAGACTATTTTAATTAGTTTTGAAAATTTCTATTTACACTACATTTTCATTGCAAACAAACACGTCATAAATGTTAGACATAATAGGAAAGAATACAATTAGAGAATATAATCCCATATAATATATAACTTCCTATTGTACAATATATCTGCTCTAACTATTGAAGTAAAATACAAGTTTTTAGTTTTCCACCTTCGCGATTTGTTCCTTGAGAAAACATGGTATCACAGTCGGATCATTCGATCAACTATTAAACAATCAACTTTTCTCGGCGTTCACCTTCTACCGTTCGTGGATGCAGTCATGTCATGATCGAAGAAAGTTCATTATCAAAAGTGGAAATCGCACACGCAACCATCTCAGAGACCAATGATACGTGATCGGAGCCACAAAAAAGGAGATTGAACGTCTCTATGCTAGTTCCGTTGTGGAAACCGGGTCAGGATATTCAACCAAAATTTGCTTGGAGAACGCGATTGTTGCAGGACTGGGATACGCCACCAAGCAGCAACAGTCCACCGATAAAGGGAAACTGTCTCTCAATGCTTGCGTCGACCGGAAGACGATGCGTTGCAACCACTGTGGAAAAGTTTACCAAAAGAAAGTCGAATGCTTCCACTTAATCAAATTAAATGACAGGTGGAGAAGCCAATGAAGAAAAGGACTCGGTGTTGGCAACCTAGTCTCAACGGCGAATAAGCTTGACGGAGCAGGGAATGACACTGAAGGGGCTGGAGCAGCAGCTGCAGTTACTAGGGTTTTCGAAGAATGGAAAGAAACGGGAGGAGTTGCGGCTGAAGAAAATGAAGGGGTGTCTGAAAGAGGTATAAGGTTAGGAAGGGTGAAATTACCTTCCTATCCTTGGAACCCTAAATACCAATATTTGATTTCTCATGTTTACATCTTTATGTTTCTAGTCCTCAATTTGATGAAAATCGGCAAAGACACTGTTTTTTCAAAAATTAACAGATTGGTGTCGTAGTTGCTCACACATTTATAGCTGAGGTTTCTCAATTAGGAAAGAATGAAAAATTGTTATATGATTGTGGAGCCATAAATACTATGACCTTTGACAAAAATGACTTTATCAGTCAATGAACACCGGGAAAGAAAATGATTCATACCGGAAATGGATACCTCTCACCTATTCAAGGAGCTGGAACCATTGTTTTATCTCCAGCCTTTAGATTGTAGAATTGTCTCTATGTACCCATCTAGCTTACAAATCACTCTCTCTTAGTCATATAACAAGAGAGTTAAATTGTATAGTAATAATGTATCCTAATTTATGCTCACTACAGGATATTCAGTCAGTGAAAGTTATAGGATGTGGTGTTGAACATTAAGACCTGTACTATGTGCATGAAGTGACTCAACCCGGAACTACAGTACTTGATCACAGAGATTGGTACATCTATTGTAGGGTACCTTAATAAAAATATTATTTATGAGACATGTATTCTCGCTAAAAGTCTCAAACAACTGTATTCACAGTCTGACTCTAGAGCTAAATCTGTGTTTTCTGTTACTCACTTTGATGTTTGGGGTCCTGCCCCGAATAATGGTACATGGATGTCAAATAATGGATTCAAGTATTTTGTGCTTCTTATAGATGATTACTCTCGTATGACTTGAGTCTATTTTCTAAATAACAAATCAGAAGTCTTCACGAAATTTGTAGAATTTCACAACTTAGTCCAAACTCAGTTTAACACGCAGATTTAGGTATCCGTTTTGATAATGGCGAAGAGTTTATAAATTATTTACTTAAAAAAATCCTCTAGGAGAAAGGCATTATCCACCAAACTTCATGTCTGCATACCCCACAACAAAAATGGGGTGGCAGAAACAAAAAACCGTCATATCTTGAAAATGACGAGAGCACTGATGCTAGAGTCATGTGTTCCAATCTCTTTTTGGCCAGAAACAGTTGCAACTTCAGTTTATCTTCTTAACCGGCTACCTACTAAAGTGATCAATTTTCAAACACCTCTCTTTGCCTTATCTAGTTATATGAGTGTTCCAACAACCTTGAGACTCAAACCACATATCTTTGGATGCTCTGTATTTGCACATGTTCCCAAATCGGATCGCTCTAAGTTTGAACAATTTTCAGGTAAGTGTTTCTTCTTGGGATATGAGATTCACTAGAAAGGCTACCGTTGTTATAATCTCCAAAACCATCGCATGTACACCACAATGTAGTGTAATTTTTTTAAAACCGAATTTTACTGTACAACCAAATCTTCTGTCGATGGGTAAACTCATAGTAGTAGTCCATTAGATTGGTTGACCACTCTAGTGTTTTCTGAGATAGTCCATAAAGAGCAAGTAGGTGGAACCACCGAGACATTGACTCTCATCGTACTGGTCTCAGATGATTTAAACTCGTCACTTCCGACTAATATTCCTGAGGTTATTAGTCCTACTATGGAACCTTCTGTTTTAATAACCCCTCTAATGACATCATTCCATAAGCAAGAACAGTACAGGCAACAATTTAACCAATACAGGAAAGATATATGCTGCCAACCAGAAGAACGAGAGGTATTCCTCCCGTATGGTATAAGCTGTAATATACTCTCAAAGCAAATCAATATTCGATAGCACATCTAGCTAGGGGAGATTATCACCAAATGTCTAGGCTTTTACAACAGCTGTATACACTCAGGGGATACCCAAGACGGTAGAGGGGCAACATAAACCTGAGTGGAGGCAGACCATGATAATAGAGATGGAAGCATTATAGAATAACCAAACGTGGGAGAAGTGTGCTCTTTCACATGGAAAAAGGATAGTGGAGTATCGATGGGTGTTCATTATGAAGCATCAGGCTGGCAGATATGTTGAATGATACAAAGCAAGGCTAGTAGGCAAAGGTTATACTCAAACCTATGACATCAATTATTATGAGAATTTCTCTCTAGTTGCTAAGGTTGACCCTATTAAAGTGCTATTTTAATTAGTAGCTAATCATGATTGGTCATTATATCTGTTTGACGTAAAAAATGCTTTCTTACATGGGGATCTGAAGGAGGAGGTCTATATGGAGCACCGCTTGGTTTTAAATCAGATTTTTCAGGAGTCACATGTATGCATATTGAAGAAAGCATTATTTGGATTGAAGTAGTCATCCAGAGTGTGGTTTGAAAGATTTACAATTTCTATGGATATCAACAGACTAATTCTGACCATACTTTGTTTCTAAAAAGGATATAAGCTCAGGTGACGTGTCTGATTATTTATGTTAATGATATGATCATTACAGTAGACGATTTTGAAGAAATATCACAACCTAAGCAAAAGTTATTTAAGGAGAGTTGATATACTCTTGGGGGATCAAAATACTATGCTCGAAGACAAGTATTCTCATCTTTACAAGAAAGAACACCTTGGATTTATTAGTTGAGACAACCCTTTTTGATTGTAGCCATCAGGCACTCCCATTATGGTTAATCATGGGTTTGAGGTAATGAAAGATGCAAAACCAACATATCGTACTCAATACCAACATCTGGTGGGAAAACTAATTTATCTCTCTCACACGAGGCCGAATATTGCATATGTAGTAGATGCTTTGAGTAAGTTTATGCATGAGAGCTAATTAATCAAACTGACCAAATCACTTCAGATACTCAAAAGCTACTCACACAGCGATCATGAAGAATAATTCCAACTCATGTTCAACAAAATATAATTAACATAAGTTTGTACTTTTGAACTCTCCAAACCTTCTCCACATTAGTAAATCAATTAAGAGAAGAAGGATATGGTTTGCAGAACAGATAATGAAGTGAGAAAAGTGTCATCCCATGATCTAGCAGTGAATTGAATGCCAGACGAAGGCTGAACGGTTCTTCTGCTCCAACTCCGGTGAACCTGCAGGTAGGGGAGCGCAACAGAGGGGGTGTCTCTAGGTCCCTCTCCGATGCTTAAATAAGTATATGTGTGTATATCTCAAAACGTAAGGAACGTATGTAAAGCAAAGGTATTTATAGGGTAGGAGAGATCAAACCGTATAAGGTAACCGTATATCTTAGCGAATATTGTGTTGTTGAAGATTCAGATAGTAGATATGGCAGTTACGGCGAGATATTGCAGTTACAATTTCTAATCTTTAGTGAATATGTGACTGAGATATGCGGGATATCGTGGCCACTTCCTTATGAACGATTAGTGGGACCATAGGAGAGAGGCAAGGCTCTCTTCGGGGCGAGCATTCCCATGGCGAGCAGTGAGAGGTCGCGACTTGGTGAAGAATGGCGAGCAGTCTGTGGAGCCTTTGGCGTTCATGTCGCCTTTGGGCTCGATCTTGGGCCACCCTATGGTGGGCCAGGTTGACTTTCACTTAGGCTGATCCAGTTCAAATATCTTGGGTTTACCCCCTCCAAGGTTATTGGGCCGTCAAGGCCTTTTCCTTATTGGGCTCTCACTATCGATACCCAACAAGTTTTACTCGGTGATAACATAAATACGCATAGACCAATCATATGAGAATTTACTTATAAATATATGAACAAGCTTATATGGGAAAACGAGATATGTTGGACCATGAAACAAAAGCAATTAAAAAAGAAAAGAGAAGGGTATTTAGATCTTTCATAAAATCATACGAAACTTTACAATTAACATTAAGTGGATTAATACTAACACGAACATGTCTTTGCAGAAAATAGTTTGTTTTTTTTGTACAAAATTCTTTCACATAGCTCATTTAACCTCATTGTACAAGTTCTTACCTTTAATTTTGACTTTCTCACACTTAATAAACCAATATGGAGTAAGTTTTATATTACTACGCAGAAATATCACAAATAAACAATCAACATTCACAAGCAATGCATATGTAACAAGGAAAGGTTGTAAGAGGTAGACTCACAACCTCTCATACTAAATTAAGAGTCCCCTACATTTATCCCCTTCGACCCCAAAATCTATGTAACTTGTTGAGAAAGTTAAGAAGATTAGATTTGTTAAAGAGAGAGAGTTTGCTCCAATGTATTCGATTATCAGAAGGTACAATATAGCAGTACATTTATAGTGCAGAAACAGAAGGAACTGAAAACTCTAGTATTTGCTAACTACTCAACAACTTTAACTAACTAAGGAATGACAATTGTATTTAAGTCATCTAGATTTGTATCATGAGAACCGAAGAACCTTAACTTCTACCCCCCCCCCCCTTTAATGAAAGCCTTATGGTAATATGCTTCCATTCTTTACTGCCCTATTCCAACTTCTGCTCTGTATGTTCCAGCTTCACCACTTATTCATCCATCTCAGTAACCTCGACAACAAAGAGATCATTGATTCCCAATCTTTGAAGCAAGGTGTGCTGGTATTCTTTTGCTAAAGCTTTAGTAAGCAACTCAGCAAGTTGATCCTCTGTCCTCAAATGCGAAATGATAATGATGCCATCTGTAATTTTGTCATGAACAAAGTGACAGTCAATCTCTATATGCTTGGTTCGTGCATGAAAAACCGAGTTGTTGGCTATATGAATAGCAGATTTATTATCACAAAACACAGTAGTAGGTGGATCCTGTGAAAAACCAAGCTCTTGCAAAAGACCACACAACCATATTATCTGAGAAACAACAAAAGCAAGTGATCTATATTCTACCTCGTCTGATGTACAAGACACGATGCATTGTTTTTTTAACCCTCCATGATACAAGAGCTGATCCGAACTTAACAAAATAATTGCTGGGAGAACGACGAGTGAATGGACAAGCAACTCAGTCACTATCAGAGAATGATGTGAGGGTACCAGAGTTTACAACTGGAAAATAGATACGTTGACTTGGATGAAGCTTGACATAACGAACCACTCTTAATGCAGTAGCAAAATGTGATCTCTTAGGAGCATTCATGAACTAACTAAGCCTTTGGACAACATTGGAAATGTTCAGGCGTGTCATTGTAACGTATAGCAACCTTCCTACCAACCGACGAAAAGAATCACCATCATCAAGCACCAGATCATCAACTTTTGTCTTCAAACTTACATCATAATCATGAGTAGTAAGATGAAGATTTTGCTCCATAGGAGTTGCACAAGGTCATCAAGCAATAAGATCCAAAGTATATTTTCTTTGGTTGATGACAATCCCATCAGCAGAACGAGCTACTTCGATGCCTAAGAAATACCATAAGATACCAAGATTTTCATTTTGAAATTATGCAGCAAAACAGACTTTAACTCACCGATTAAAACAATATTAGAACGAGTGATTAGCAAATCAACCACGTTCACCAGCAAGAAAACTTAACGATTACCATTCCTTTTACTAAACAAAGAGTAATCATGCTTGGATTGTTCATATCTGGTAGAACAGGTGTAAGCTTGAGGTTCCATTGCCTTGAGGTTTGCTTTAATCCATAAAGCGACTTGTTAACCTACACACCTTCAAATTAGAATTACGTTTTGCAAAACCTTGAGGTAGTTGTATAAAAACCTCCTCATGTAGATCACCTTGCAAAATTGCATTATTAACATCAATTTGAAAAATGGACCAACCATAGGAAGTTGTTAAAGAGAGGAGGATGCGAACACTTAAATTTCGTCATAGGAAAGAATGTATTAGTAAAATCAATACCCTCCTTTGGTGTGTACCTCTTTGCCAAAAGCCGAGCCTTGAGTCTTTCAATACTTCCATCAAAATTATACCTTGTCCAATACACCCATTTACAATCAATCAGGTTCTTGGAAGAAGGTAAATCAACAAGCTCTCATGTGTTATTGTCCTCCAAAGCCTTGATTTCTGCAGCCATAGCGTCTATCCAACGTGGATCTCGACTTGAGATACCCAAGACGTGGATCTCGATTGCATCCATAGCGTCTATCCAAAAAATATGTAGGCTCAACCAATTTTGAAATGTTGCTGAGAAAGTATCTACAATATGGAGAAATCGCTGTGTATGTCAAGCAATCACCAGTACGATAGCGAACAGATTTTGTCATACCTACTGCGTATAACTGATGCCAAACATGTGCTTTTCGTGCACGAGTTCCACGCCTACTAGCAAGTACAAGATCAATCAAAGAAGAATAATCTTCATCAATAGTCGAAGGAACTTCAGCATCCGGTGGAGGAAGATCAACATCATGTAAATTTTAAGGAAGAACCTTCGATGGAGTATTAGGTGAATTTGTAGCAACATGATGGAAATTATCAGAATGTGGTTCTGTAAAAACATTCTCCAATATAGGTGAAGTGTAATAAGAATCAATATAATAAAAAACAACTGGAGAAAATGATTCTACTGCTGTTAGCCGTGCTATAGAAAACGAAAATATAGACTCCTTGAATACAACATCTCGACTGATAAAAAAACTGAGAATCACTCAGCTTAAGTAACTTGTAACCCTTCTTTGTAGAAGAATAACCCATGAAGATCATTGGTATAGCTCGAGTATCAAATTTATCTGTACAACCAAGGAATGTGGCATAGGCTAAACAACCAAATACCTTCAAATGATGATAGGTAGGAGCACGTCCAAACAACAGCTCAAAATGTGCTTTGTGTTTCAAAATTGTATAAGGAGTCAAGTTGATCAATCACACGTTGTTGTAATACAATGACCCCATTACTTGATAGGGATGATGGCTTGAAATTACGGTGATCTGGCTACTTCCAATAAATGGTGATGTTTCCGTTCAGCTCTGTCATTATGTTGAGGCGTGGCCACACAACTACTTTGATGAACTACTATGTATTGGAAGAAGTACATTGTTGTATGGTACAAATCTCGCGATGAAGTTGAAATATCTGAGTTCTATTCACCTTGTCAATCTTTGATTAAGATCTACTCAAATGGAATGAGAAGTAAGAGCATAGATCATGCCTCCATGTAAATCCTTCGCAATTGAGTTCATCAACCATGCTTTCACACAAGCATTGCACCTGTCCCAGTGAAACAGGTCGACAGTAGCCACAAAATCCCGTAAACACGATCCATCGATGAAACACACCTTATTCTTCACCAAAAGGTAGTCAATAACAACATGACTCTAGAGTTGATAGTTCGTAACTCCAAGCAAGCGATCAGTCACCAAAGACATCGTCAGAGCATCGAAAGGATGCAAATAAAAACGATCGTCAAACGGATGCATCTGATGTGTAGCCGTTGGTTGTTGTTGCTCTGGTTCCTTTGGAAGCGGAGTCGCTGGTCGTGTACCAAATTGCAGCCCAGACAAAGGTGTTGAAGCTATCCCCCTCTTCTAACTTCCAAGGAGCTCTCATACCATGTTGAGAAAGTTAATAAGAGAATATTTGACAAAGAGAGAGAGAGTTGATTACTATAGAATATCACATTCAAGTATCTTACTATAGAATATCGTAATTTCTCAACGTATTGTAGAAATATGAGCATCCTCAAGAAATTTGATGCAATTTCAACCTTATGAAATAAATTCCTGAGCAATTACGATGAACAAATAATGAAAAAAAATATATAAATCTGCTCAAATTTGAACTTGCTCGAGTTCTAGTTTCCTTCGCTTTCATCAACCTTTTATTCTTAACAAAGAAACTCGCACCAATGAACATGATTAGTGAAATTACCAACATAATTTTAAGGGATGCAAAATTGATAATGGATAAAAGGACGAAGTTAAACCCCTCTTCCATGGACGAACAAATATTGAAGGTATTTAGGGTTAAAAAGAAGATTTGCAATCCAAGACTTTGGGTTTGTGACAAACCCAACCATCCACTAATTTACTAAGGTTTCAGAAATATACTTGAAGATCAGATTGAGTATTCCAATGGAGTGGATTGATTGTATGAAGGAAAACACCGGAGCGACCACAGTGACGAAAGGAAGTGAGAAAAATGAGGACATTTTGGCATTTGCTTATTAAATTGGGTATATTTTGGTGAAAAATTATAAGTCGTGTCGTAGGGGTTTTAGTGTGTGTTATAATAATATATGTTGATAGTTATTTTATTTAAAATACAATTTGAAACAACCAACAAAATATTTTGTGGTTCAGTGCTAAGACTGCTGGGTAATCTTCTAAAGGTCTTGGGTTCGATTATCAAAATTTACAAAATGTATACTATTAATAATAGAAACATTAGGATAGCTGAGAAAAACCTACATTTCGTCGATATAGACATTTTTTTAGCGATGATTATTGAGTTTCGTCTGTAAACGTTTTAGCTAACATATGTTTACTTGAACTAAACATAATATTTAGACGTGTAAAATATCACATTGTCCACACTATAGTTTGGGAGATTATCAATTTCCCCCAAATGGTTAAATCGTAAAATTTTCGTCCCTCATTTTCGTCCTAAGTGAAATTTTGTCAATGGTTAGTATGTAAGCTTAAGAAGCAGAAGATCGACAGTTCAAGACATAAGGTCTACACTTTTAAAATACGTATTTACTATTCAAACTTTAATAACCAAAACAATAATAATGAACGGTGACGGCAAATACAGTAACAGCTACGACATAATGCCGACACTGTTAATCATGATATTGCATCAACATATTTAGACACTAAACATGGTTGTACTATCCTAACTATTATGACATATGTATAATTACATATGATTTGAGGATTTATTAGTAATTGCTGATGAAGACCGATATGTAAATATAGCAAAGTATTATGCTATAAATAGATATACTTGTAATATATTTCAACTAACTTGAAATGATTCTTTAGTTGCTTTCTTAGTCTTCAAGTAAGTTCTCTTTGCTTTTCTCTTTCGTTTGATTCAAGGTTCCCCTAACATGGTATCAGAGTTATCTCATTCCTGCGAATCTGTTCATTTCAATTCAGTTCGTTACGCTTTCGATTGTTGCGTCTACATCTCGTGTCGATGAATTGTTTTCGAAAGTCTTTGTGTTTTTGAAATTATGTCTGGCGTGTTTATCTATTTTTTGCATCAATGGAAGATGTTACATCATCCTTCTTCAATAAGAAAGTATCTATGCTGGAAATCAAGGAGAACTTCAAGTCATGGCGTCAACAGGTTCTCCTCTCTCAGAGGTCATAATCGTGAGTCACATTTATATGGAATGTCATCATTCATCCTACTATACCTGGACCAGAAGGAACAGAAGAGCCAAATCCTGAATATTAGAAGTTTATCTAGAAGGACAAATCGTTATCATTTGGGATGGTAGGATATGTTTCTTCACATGTCAGTTGAGGTCTCATTGGATGCATGACAACATCATCCATCTGGCAGAAGCGTCACAGAGGCTTCTCCACTTCGTCAACTATAAGGATAATGCATCTATACGATCGACTTAAGGTTAGAAAGATTCCACATCAATCTATCATAGATTATTTAACCTTGATTCAATCTGCCTGTGATAGCTTAGCAAGCTGCAGTCATCCGATCTAAGAGATGCAATAAATTTCTATAGTTCTCAATGGAGTGAAAGGACAGTTTGAGAGTATTGTGTCTGTGATTCATGCTAGAATGAATCCGTATAATATGGCTTTCATTTGTTCAGTACTTCTTGATGCAGAAGTCAAACAAGGTGATCTGCTGTTTGACAGCAATTTAACTGTTAATGTTGCTGTAAATCAAAGTTCGATGATGAAGAACGATGTCTCTGGCTCATCTGATTCATCCACTTCTGCTAAAAATAACTCTGAAGGTTTGCTTCCTACTCTTTAAAATACTTATGTGTCTCAACCTCAACAAAAGCTCGGTACTGGCAGAGGAAAAGGTCGTGGCCGTGGTTATGGGCGCAACATGCCTCAGTGTCAATTATGCGGGAAATTTGGGCATCTTGTCCATAGGTTCTATCATAGATTTAATGTAAACTTCACTGGTGTGACATATCCTGGTAATGTACATAAACCGAGTGTGAATTTTTGTTCATCACAATGGGATGATCCAGTTGAATCTACTCAAGCACGTCAGCCAGTCCCTCAGCGAGTCTCCTCTGCATCTAGTCCTATGATGTATGCTCCCTATATACCTCAACCCTTGTCTCAGTGTGTTTATCAGCCTATTCCTCAGCCATTTCATCATTCTCCTCATCAACCTATATCTCAGCCAATGTCTCCGTCAATTCTTCAATCTGCTCAAAACTATCCTCAGTTTTATAATGCTCCGCTCTTTCACATTGTATATCACCTATATCATATCCTTCCATGTACACCATTCAGACTGTATCTCACCTATATCCAACCTCTATGTGTGGAACATTATTTTCTCCATCAGTTATAGGTTTTGTCACTGCTGGAAGTGGTTACAATTTGGATACACAATCTTTCATACGCAATCCTCAAACGAGTATAGCATATGTGACTCCGGTAGTACATCATGATTCAAGTTGGTTTCCTGATTCAGGCGCCACGAATTATCTGACAAATGCTTCTCCTTCTACCTATCAAGCATGTGTTCCTTACTCAGGCCAAGGTAAAGTAGTTGTGGGAAATAGATTGTCTTTAACTATATATGTTATTGGCTCTGCTATTATACCTACTGCTTCTACACATTTGCATGTTCATAATATGCTCTATACTCCTTGCATGACTAAAAATTTACTTTATGTTTCATAGTTTTCCAAGGATAATCGAGTGTACTTTGAGTGTCATGATTCACATTGTGTCATACGAGATTTGCAAACTCACAAAGTGTTGGTTCGTGGCTATGAGTGTTAGGATTGTACAAACTTGATCTGTCCAAATTCAGTCAGTTTCATGTTGTTAATTTTAGTCAGTCTATTGAGAAAGATGTTAGATATGCTTGTTTTGCTAAAATATTGCTTCTTTAGACTATTCTAATAGTGAATCTTGTAGTTCTTCTTCTGAAAATGAGTATGGATTGTTGAATGGTAATAAAACTGAACTTGGTTCTTATGCCTATGCTCATTCTGTCAATGCTCTTTCCTGTAATTCTATATCCATTCATATTGATTCTCAAAGTGATTCTATGATGCTATCTCGTGAATCTCTTATTCAAAATGAATCTGAATGCTTTGTTGTTGCATTAAACTCTCGTGATTCTTCTCATTTATGGCATATACGTCTTGGACACCCATCTACTAAGATTTTGAATAATATGTTAAGACTTCATATTCATCCAGTTTCTCACACACAGTCACAGTGCACAGCATATGTTGTTGGTAAGAGTAAAAAGCAGCCTTATTATACATTCACTACTGTTTACACATATCCTTTAGAACTTGTTCAGGTTGATTTGTGGAGACCAGCAACATGTGCATTTAATGGACATCGATATTATTTGAGCATTGTAGATGCATATAGTCGATATACCTGGATTTACTTTCTTCACAAGAAAAATTATGCTGCTAAGTGTTTTGTTGAATTTTATGGGCTTGCGGAAAAGCAACTCGGTGCTCATTAAAAGCAGTGCAATCTAATAGTGGATGTAAATTTCAATTCCAAGCATTATATCTTCCTCGGTTTGGAATACATCATTGAATCACTTTCCCCTACTCTTCTGAGAAAAATGGTATTGTGGAGCGAAAGCATAGACATGTTGTGGAGCTTGGAATGACATTTCCAGCTCAAGCCTCGGTTCCACATGAAAAGCTATTTGGATCACCTACTGACTATTCATTCCTACGTGTATTTGAGTGTTTGTGCTTCCCTCACTTACTGTGATTCAATAATACTAAACTTGCTCTTCGATATGAACAATATGTGTTCTTAGGATATTGTGCTAAGTATCAGGGTTATCAGTATCTCTCAGCATCTGGTTGTGTCTACACTAAAGAAATGTCATTTTTCATGAGAATACTTTTCTATTTGCTGACACCAAAAGCAGCTTCTTCACTTCAGCTGCTCCAAGTCAGAACTACACCTCAGACCTCTTCTTTCTTCCATGTGATTCTTATTTTAATCAGTCTTCTGCTTCAATTGATGCTAGTCCTGTGTCTGATCATGGATCTTTCCCTAACATTACTTCTCCTTATGTTGTTAGAGATTCTTCCTCTTATTCTCACGAGCTTGTTTTATCTAATATTTCTATTAACAATGCTTTTGTTCTCTACTCTCATATGAATTCTATTTTTGTTGGTGGTGATCAAAATAGTAATGTTGTCCCAGTGTCTTCTTCTCAATCACCATTGATTTGTTATATACCTACTATGACCTATAAGCTTCAGGACTCCAGACTTGTCCCTAGTTTTGTCACCTCTCCTCCTGGTATTTCTCCTCCTACGTCTAATGTCATTATTCCAATGATTACTGGTAATGTTCATCCTATGCAAACCAGGTCTAAAACTTATGGTCTGAGTCAATCCTCTCTTCAGGATCATCTCTCATTTGTTGAATCTGATGCTGCTCTAATCACTTCATAACGCAAGTCTATACATCAAGCTCTCCATAGTTCTCACTGGAGGGCTGCTGTTGAAGAAGAGTATCATGCCCATCAAGCCAACAATACCTGGTCCATTGTTGAGCTTCATTCTAGCAGATTTCGTATTGGTTGTAAATGGCTCTTCAATATCAATAAAAATGCAGATCGCTCAATTTCTCGATATAAGGCTAGGTTAGTTGCCAAGGGATTCTCTCAGAAACCTGAATTTGATTTTCAAGATACGTTCAGTCCAGTGGCTAAATCTGCTACTATGAGAGTTTTTTTGTCTTTTGCTCTGTCTCACAAGTGGAATCTAAGGTAGATTGACATAAACAATACCTTCCTTCATGGTGATTTATCCGAGGAAGTGTTCATGGTTCAACCCCCATATTTTGAACAGGTATCTTTTAGAGATGTTCCTCTCGTGTGTAAGCTAAAAAAGGCCCTATATGGTCTCAAACAGGCACCCCGTGCTTGGTTTGAAAAGCTCAAATGTTTCTTGTTGTCACATCTGCAGTTTCAGGCCTCTATAGTTGAAAGCTACTTGTTGGATCGTGAAATCCTGAATGCTGATCTGGCAGTGAATTGAATGCCAGACAAGGTTGGGATGACGCTTCAGCTTCGACTCCGGTGAACCTGCAAGTAGGGGAGCGCAACAGAGGGGGTGCCTCTGGGTCCCTCTCCGATGCTTAAATGAGTATGTGTGTGTATAAAACTCAAAAACGTAAAGAACGTATGTAAAGCAAGGGTATTTATAGGGTAAGAGAGATAGAACCGTATAAAGGCAACTGAATATCTTAATGTATATTGAGTTGCTGAAGATTCAGATCGTGGGATATGGCAGTTACTGCGAGATATTGCAGTTACCAAATCTAATCTTTAGTGAATATGTGACCGAGATATGCGGGATATCTTGGCCACTCTGTTATTAACGGTTTAGTGGGACCAGAGGAGAGATGCAGGGCTCTCTTCGGGGCGAGCACTCTCATGGCGAGCAGTGAGAGGTCACGGCCTGGTAAAGAATGGCGAGCACTCATGGTGTCCTCAGAGGCTTTGGGCTCGGTTCTGGGCTATTCTATGGAGGCCGGTCCGGTTCGAATGTTATGGGTTTACCCCCTCTATAGTTATTGGGCCTTCGAAGCCTTTTTCCCTACTGGGCTGTCACTATCGATATCCAACATTTGCCCCCGAAGCTTGATTGAAGTCTCTTCAGTCGAGCTTTATTTCCTGGTAGGATTTTAGATAGTGACGTCTTAGATTCGGTTTTCTTCGTTTCTTGTACTGGTTCATGACCTTTGAGGCATTTTGAGCCTGTTTGGCGAGCAGTTTTTTCTTCGCTCAAAGTTGAAAAAATATCCTTTCTTTTATTCCTCTTTGGCGATCACTCGAGGTAATCTAGGTTTATGAAAGTCTATCTTTCTTGGCTAGGCGATCACTACCTGCCCGAGGTACTTCTAATAGCGCTTATTAGTGCGCTGGCGACCCTCTTGTCTCCTTAGTGGACTTGTTAGCATTTAATAACTGCACAGTTGTCCAGAAATCGAACGGTCACTTGGGGCACGCCTGACATTTACTTTTCCGTAAACCTAGGGTAGTCTGACAGTTGTCTGCACCAACCAACCGTTTGTCTCCCCGAGGTGTCTCTTGGAATTCTGACATTGCTTTGGTTTTTTCCAAAAAGGCGCAATTATTCTCCGTGTCGCTTCGATTCGTCCGTGGCGGTTACTCCTTTTTGGGCTTATATAAGAAACGTCAATTTCTCTGTTTTGTTCTTTACGCTTATTCACTCTTCCAAATTTCCAGAGCCTCTTTGCGAATCCCTCTCCTTTCTCTTTCAATCCTCTTCAGTTCTCCTTTCGACCATTTCCATGGCCCCCAGAACTCAGAGAGTCAAACACATGGCCATCAAGGGTGCTAACAAAGCCAGCGCCCCTCAGAATGTCAGTGTTCCCTTGACCATTAGGGATGAAGCTGTGCCCTCTTCGGCGGGGAAACAGCCTGACGTGGGAAGGTCTGCGGCCACCCCAGTGGTGGTAGATGGGTCTGTGCTTCAAACGCCCATCTTTTCTCCGAAAGGTAAATCCATGTTCTTTCGACGCTCTGTTTTGGTGATATCCCCTGTTGTTCTTTGCTTTTTATGTTTATCATTGCAATATTTGAATTTGTTCGAGTAGACGTCAAGCCTAATGAATTGAAGCCGGCTTATTTTAAGACCGTGGTGGCGCTCGGTGGCTTCAGCGTGGAGGATGCTCCTAGGTATCCTGGCTTAGGTATGCATTTTCCTCACGACGGAGAGGTTTACATTTACGCGGCCCAGATCGATGCTGGGTTGCGTTTTCCTCTCTGTGAGGATTTACAGACCTTGTGTCAGTTTTACGGGATTCACCCCACGCAGCTTGTTCCGAATGCCCTCAGGATGTGGGTCGGTTTCAAGTTCCTGTGCTTACGCCAAGAATGGGTGTATTCACTGGCCTTGTTCCGGTGTTTCTTCCGACTGGCAGCAGGGGCAAACCACCTCCACCACTTCCAATCCCGCTGGCCGAAGTTTTCAGAGTGGGGAGGCCCTCAGGGATGGGTTTGGAACGTCCATGTTCGCCTGGTCGATGATTTCCGGGCCACTAACTCCAACTACAAGAAGTTTTACTTCTTGTACAAGGGGGGTGTACCCTGGAAATTGTTTGCTCCGGACAAAGATTTTCCTCCCTCCTTTGAAGAATTGTCAGGGAGTGACCGGAATGCCATCGACGACCTGTACCGGCTGCATCGATCATCCCAGTTCAAGTCTATCCGTTCAGTGGCAGAGACTACTGAGAATGCCCTTGAGATGGCGGGCATTCATCAATCCACGCCAATCTTTGATGATTGGGTAATTCTCTAACTCTTATCTTGTCTTATCACTTGTAGGTAAGGTCGTAAGCAAGAGCCGAAAACTGATAGGTCTCTTTGATGACCAGGAATCGGCGGGGTTGTCCCCCGACCAGGTGCTGCTGAGCTCTCCTCCTCCCCCCTCTAGGCGATCGTCCAAGAGGAAACCAGAGGAGGCCCTTCCTTCGGCCCCTGCTGGCCCTTGCCAGCGAGGTATGTTATTTCATATTGCATTATTTCCCTATTCCACCTTGTTTCTAAATTCCCTGCGTTTGTTTGACGCGACTTTCTTCTTTTTGTTTCGCAGAAGAGTCCACGGTTGACGTGGTTCGAGACCCTTCTCCTCCACCTGCCAAGAAGGTCAGGAGTGAGGAGCAGCCGGCTGTTGGACAGCATCCTCCTCCTCCTGAGGGTCCTTCCACTGGCAAAGGGAAGGCTCCTGCTTCGGCGGTCATCCCTCCTTCCCCCCAGGGGCCTACGGCTGGCCAGGAGAAGGTTTTATCTTTGGCGCCCCCACCTCCTACGGCGTCCGCGGTCCCCCCGAAGGAGTCTGGGACCCATAAGAAGGGTTCCGATGCCCCCAGCTCCTTAAGGGTTCCCGGGGAGGAGTATTGCTCCATGGCGAGCTTGTTCCAGCCGCTCAAGGCTGCGAACTCTCGGGGTGCTTGGTTCCCTTGCGGGGACCTTTCGAAGAAGGGGTGCCCTGCCCAGAAGAGCCTCCGGGGTAGCCCAGACTTGTGTATGCGGCTCCTTGATGGGATAATTCCTCCCAAGGACCGTTCGTCCGTCCCCACGGAGCTTCCTCAGATCGAGGGGTTCCTTCGGTCTCACTACGAACGAGTCGCTCTGGTAAGGCCTCGTTTCTTTTTCCTCTTTCCATAGTCGTTCCCTTTTGTTCGTGTCCTGACAACTCTCATTTTTCTTTTGTTGTCAGCTCGTTCGGGAAGAGGTGATGATCGACCGTGTCTTCGGCGAGCTCGCCGGCAAGCATTCAGACCTGCTTGTCGAGCTGGAGCAATACCGGAGCACGGGGATCTCCCCTGGGCAGCTGGAGGCTATCAAGACGACTGCTGACGCGGCGATCGCCTTGGTAGACAATGCCCGGTCAGAGTATTTCAGCAAGGAGCAGCGCCTCCTCGCTGATATCAAGCGGAGGGAGGCCGATGTGGCGGCTGCCCTTCAGGATTTTGAAGCCCTTCATCGGTGCCTTGATGAAGGAGAAGCGGTCCGGGCTCGCCTAGAGGCTGAGTTGAAGGAGGTTCGCGCTCAGCTGGCCGAGTCGGACGCTCTTCGGGTCGCCGCTGAGGCGCAAAGGGCCGCTGCTGACGCCCAGAGGGATGCTGCTGAAGCCAGGGGGATCGCCCTGGAGGAGGAAAAGAACCGGCTGGCTGATCAGCTGAAGGCGGTTCCTTCACCCCAAGCCGTGATTGAGGAGTTCAAGGCCTCCGAAGACTTTGAGGACCAGGCCTTGAAGGTGATGAAGTCGGCGATTGCCGATTTTCTTCAAGACCTGGTGGAGGAGGTCCAGGCGGTCGACCCCAACTTTCCCCTTGGGGAAGTTGCCTCCTTGAAGAGCTTCTTGCGGGGTCGCCCCTCTCGGCCCGCTGTTGCTGAAGAGGCTGCTCCTGGAGGCGAGCCCAGTACTCCTGCCCCCGAAGGCGAGCAGAGCACCCTTGCCCCCGAGAACCCCGACGCTTGAAGTCCCCAACTCCTTGGCGACCGTATTTATCTTTTTTAGATAGCCATTTTTGTATTTTCTGTTTTTGGTTTGTAATTATTTATCGAAGACTTGGATTTTTCTTTTGAATGCCTTTATATTCTTGAGCCTTTAATCGACTTCGAACATATTTAGCTATCCAATATCTTACTCATAATTACTTTCCACTTTTTTTCTTGCTTTGTAATGTCGTCGACCCTTAAAGCCGTAGACCAATCATAAGTTAAACTTTCTAAGGATAATACTTTTGACACTTAAAAGCGTAAACTTCTAAGTTCAAAGAGATATTACCTTCTTTGAAGTTTAAACCTTTGAGGTGTTGGCCTAATAACAGGGGATTTGTAATTTGTCAGGCTTTATCATCGATAGTGATCGCCTAAACTTTCTTTGGCCTGACTTTGGCGTCAGGGCTTTCATTTTGCCTAACATTTTTCTAGGTCTTTTGGCCTGACTTTGGCGTCAGGGCTTTGCCTGACTCTTGGCGTCAGGTTTTTTGAGGCCTAACTTTGTTGCTAGGGCTTTTGTGGCCTAGTTTTGTTACTAAGGCTTTTTTGGCCTAACTTTGTTGTTAGGGCTTTTGGCCTGTCTTTGGCGACAGGGCTTTTTGGCCTAGCTTTGTTGCTAGGGCTTTTGGCCAAGATTTGTTGCTATGGCTTTTTGGCCTAGCGTTGTTGCTAGGGCTTTTGAGGCCTGACTTTGGCGTCAGGGCTTATTGGCCTAGCTTTGTTGCTAGGGCTTTTTGGCCTAACTTTGTTGCTAGGGCTTTTGGCCTGTCTTTGGCGACAGGGCTTTTTGGCCTAGCTTTGTTGCTAGGGCTTTTGGCCTAGCTTTGTTGCTAGGGCTTTTGAGGCCTGACTTTGGCGTCAGGGCTTTTTGGCTTCAGCTTGCTTCGAGTGGACGCGCTTTATGAAGGAATGGCTTTCTTTTATTGACATAATCAGTTTGATTACAAACTATGCATAAAATCTTCTTAAATGCTCAGAATTAAATGGACGGGGTAACCTCTCGCCTTCGATGGTTTCCAAATAGTAGGATCCTGGTGCGGCGATCTCTACTACTTTGTATGGTCCTTCCCATTTGGCTGAAAGTTTGTTTTTACTGTCCAGCCTTGTGAATTCATTCCTTCTCATAACCATCTCCCCCACGAAAAATTGGCGAGCGCTAACTTTTCTGTTGAAATACCGAGCGGTCGCCAAGCGCATCTTTGCCTGTGTTTTTTCCGAGAGGCATCTCTTTTCCTCTGCTAAGTCGAGGTCAGTTCTGCGCTCGATCTCATTTGCCTCCGCGTTAAAGTGTAGGACTCTGTGGGTAGGCACTGCTAATTCAGCTGGTGCTACTGCTTCTGATCCGTACACTAAACTGAAAGGCGTTTCTCCTGTGGCCGCCTTAGGCGTTGTTCTGATTGCCCATAATACGTTTTCCAGTTCGTCTGCCCAGTTCCCTTTGAATGCTCGAACCCTTTTCTTGAGTCCTGCTAAGACAACCTTGTTGGCTGCTTCAGCTTGCCCATTCGTTTGAGGGTGATGTACTGAACTGAAACGATGGTCGATATGATACTCTTCACAGAGCCATTTTAACTCCTTTCCAACGAATTGCGGACCATTATCGCTGATGAGTATTTTGGGAATACCAAACCTGGAGAATATGTTGACTTGCAGGAACTTGATAACTTGGAATTCCGTTGTCGAAGCTAGAGCTTTCGCCTCTACCCACTTAGTGAAGTAGTCGATTGCCACTATAATGTGAGTACGCTGACCAGTGCTAATGGGAAAATGACCCAATATATCGATTCCCCATTGAGCGAAGGGCCAGGCACCCGCCATTGGGGATAATAATGTCGATGGTCGACCCGATCGTGGTGCAAACTGCTGGCAAATTTCACACTTCTGTGTTAATTCGGCTGCGTCTTTTCCTAAGGTCGGCCAGTAATATCCCAATCTGAATATTTTTCTGCTTAGCGATCGAGTGCCTTCATGACATGCTGCTGCCCCTTCATGAGCTTCTCGAAGAACTTTTTCTGTTTCGGGCAGAGCAACACATCTCAAGTAAGGCGTCGAATAACCTCTTCTGTAGAGTTCTCCATCGATGATTAGATAACTGGCTGCGAGTCTTCTAATCCTAGTGGATTCGCCTTCGTCCTCTAGGAGGATGCCTTCTTTCAAATAATTCTGGAACGGGGTCATCCAGGTGACCTGTTCTTGAATGTTGAAGATCTCCGCTCTGTTTTCAAGGACTGAACATAGGGCCCTTTCCAGAAATTGCACATCCTGGATTGTTGTTCCTCCAAATGCTAGTTTACTCAAGGAGTCTGCCACCTCACTAATGCCTAGATAAAGGAAAAGTTGCTTGCCTGGAACTGGCTTCGCCAGAGCTGGGAGTGCTTGGATATGCCTTTTCAAGGACTGAAATGCCTCTTCGCAGTCTGGCGTCCATTCGAATTTGCGGTTGGCCCTCAGAGTTTTGAAGAATGGGAGGGATCTGTCGCTCGCTTTGGAGAGGAAACGATTGAGGGCAGCTAGGCGTCCATTCAGGCATTGGACCTCCTTATGGCAGGTCGGCGACTTCATTTCTTCTATTGCCCTTAACTTTTCCGGGTTTGCTTCGATTCCCCTCTCGCTGACCATGAAACCCAGAAATTTTCCAGACTTGACCCCAAAGGCTCACTTAGTAGGGTTCAGACGGACATTATGTATTCTCATGCATTCAAAAGCTTCACGAAGGTCTGCTGTGTGAGGATTACCTTTGACGGTTTTAACGAGCATATCATCCACGTAAGCCTCCATGTTCCTCCCCAGCATGCCCTGGAACAGGCGGTTCACCATCCTCTGATAAGTTGCTCCAGCATTAATGAGGCCAAAGGGCATCACCTTGTAGCATAGAATGTCGCCGTCAGCATAGAAAGCAGTGTGGGCCTCGTCGTCTGGATGCATTCTGATCTGGTTGTAGCCCGAATATGCGTCCATGAAGCTCAGCATCTCATGACCCGAGGTAGCGTCGACCAGCTGGTCAATTCTTGGAAGGGGATATGAATCTTTGGGGCAAGCCTTGTTTAAGTCGCGGAAGTCGACGCACATCCTCCACTTGCCGTTAGATTTCCTGACCAAAACTGGGTTGGCGACCCAGCTCTGGAATCTTACCTCTCTGACGAAGTCAGCTTCAATCAACCTGCCGACTTCCTGCCTGATCGCCAAACGTTTATCAGTCCCGAACGATCTTCTCTTTTGGGCGATCGGCTTGATGGAGGGGTCTATCCTGAGCTCATGAGAGATAATATCTGTGCTGATTCCTGGCATGTCGCTCGGCTGCCAGGCGAAGAGCTCTTTAAATTCCTTGAGGAGGGCGGTCATGGCCTCCTTCTGATCCTCTTTCAAGGTGGTCCCAATGCGCACCTTTTTGTCTGGACCATCGATCTCGACCTCCTCCAATTCCTCCATGGGTGCTGGTCGAGCCTCTGTCTCGATGGCGAGCGCCTCCCTTTGGTTCTTCCTGCGTAAACAGTTCACATAGCATTGCCGCGAGGAAGGCTGATCTCCTAGCACTTCTCCAATCCCGTTCGGAGTGGGGAACTTCATCTTCTGGTGGACAGTGGAGGCCACAATCTTATTTGGGTTCATCGTGGTCCTCCCTATGATGGCGTTGTAGGAAGTAGGTGAATCGACCACCAAGAAAGTGACCGACACCTTGATGCTTTTCCACCCCTCGCCAAAAATCACTGGCATGGTTATAGCCCCCAGTGGATAAGTTGTCCTTCCCGCAAACCCGATCAGCGGAAAGTCGACCCTCTTCAGGTCGCGTTTTGATTTGCCCATCTTTTCGAAGGCGTCCAGAAAAAGGATGTCTGTCGAGCTGCCTCCGTCAACCAGAATCCTTGCAACATCACAGCCGTCAATATCTGCCGTAATGACCAGAGCATCGTTGTGGAGCGTGGTGACATGTGCCAAATCATATTCAGAGAATGAGATGACAATGTTTTCTTCAGGCCGGGGCCGCTTCCCCAACTGAACTGCCGTAGAGATCTGAGTGGCGTAGACTTCTCTGGCGCTTGACCTCTCGCCGCCTGCGCCGAATCTTCCCGCAATCAGATTCACTCTCCTCTTGCTTCCAGAAGGCTCAGCTTGATCTGCAGGGGCTGGTGAACGATGTCTCCTGGGGGGCGTTCGACTTCGGTCTCGCCCTGCCACAAATTCCTTCAACATTCCCCCCTGAATCAGCCTCTCTATATCTCGTTTCAGAATTTTGCAATCGTCTGTCTTATGGCACTTGCACTTATGGTATCTGCAATAGCTCTGGACATCCTTGCCCATGGGTGACCCACCTCGGCGAGGCATCGGTGGCCTCGCCAAGGATCTCCTCTCCATCTCGACTAGTACCGCTGAGATCTGCCTATTTAAAGGCGTGAAGTACTCAGGGACCTCTGGATGGCGAGGCGCTGGAAGAGACTCGACTCAGGGCTTACTCTCTTTTCCCTTCTTTTCCTTCTTTACCTCCTTCTTACCATCGCGTCGGGATTCATGGGTTATCCTTAGCGAGGTCGTCAGGAGGTTAGCCTCGATGTTTGCACGTTCAAGGTCTATGAAACCTTTTGCCCTGGACGCCAATTCCTCCAATGTCTCTATCTCCTTCACATGGTAGCTGTTTCGCAGCTTTCGCGAGGCCTTGTTGGCCACATCCAGACCTCTGTAGAATGCTCGAATGATCTCCCCATCCGAGATTCGGCGATCTAATTCTGTGACGTTTTGATGAAAACGCCCGTAGAAGTTGGACAGCGACTCTCCAGGCTGCTGTTTGACCGAGTCAAGGGCGACCACGCTCTTCAGCAACTGGCGCTCGCCCATATACCTCTCCAGGAACTTGCTTCTCAACTCTGCCCAAGTTCCGATTGATCCTGCAGGGAGACCGAAGAACCAGGACGAAGCCGAACCCGAAAGAGTAGATGGAAATAGCAAAGCCAAATGATTGGGATCGTTTGACTTACCCAGAAGGGAGGCCTCATGCTTGTTGACATGTACGGTGGGATCTCCTCCACCGCTATACTCAGGTATGGCCCGAGCAACCACATCCTTCGGGATTTTGATAGCGACGAGCGCGTCGGTGAAAGGATGAGAGGACTGCTCCTTGAAGGGAGCTATGACTGTCAATTGTCTTTCCTGGAGCCTTTTGTTGATGAGGTCATCCATCTGATCCACAGTGCAGTACATGGGAGAGGCTTCGGGTGGAGGTGGACCGGAAGGATTGGCAGTATATCCGGCTGCTAGCTCCTTGGTGTGTGCTGGAGGTAGGGACTGCTGACCTGACGTCATCTCCTGATCCTCCTGAGGCGCAGCAGGACTAGGATTGGCCGCTTCTGAAGGTGAAGGCCCTGTGGCAGCAGGGCGGTGATTTTCCTTAGGAGCAGAGGGATTGTTTTCCTGAGGAGCAGGGGCTTGGCGGCGCGCCTGTCCTAGGATGGCTTCCAGCAAGGAGACCATCTCGGGGGTTAAATTAATATCCTGCCCCGCAATGTGGACTGTCTGCGGTGCAGGGGCTCCGTTTTGATCAGCAGCTGGGGTCGGTCTTGAATCACCGACATGTTCTCGGGCTGTCTGCAGAGGAACAGCATTAACTCCTGCTCGGCTGGCAGGTTCCTGTTGAAGCGGTGAAGCGGCGGCGGAATCAGAGCTATCTGGGGATCGCTCCCTAGTCTGATTCCGACGGTTGCTTTGGGATCGAGTTCTCATGGCTGAATTGCTCGTTCCCACAGACGGCGCCAATGTTGGATCGTGAAATCCTGAATGTTGATCTGGCAGTGAATTGAATGCCAGACAAGGTTGGGATGACGCTTCAGCTCCGACTCCGGTGAACCTGCAAGTAGGGGAGCGCAACAGAGGGGGTGCCTCTGGGTCCCTCTCCGATGCTTAAATGAGTATGTGTGTGTATAAAACTCAAAAACGTAAAGAACGTATGTAAAGCAAGGGTATTTATAGGGTAAGAGAGATAGAACCGTATAAAGGCAACTGAATATCTTAATGTATATTGAGTTGCTGAAGATTCGGATCGTGGGATATGGCAGTTACTGCGAGATATTGCAGTTACCAAATCTAATCTTTAGTGAATATGTGACCGAGATATGCGGGATATCTTGGCCACTCTGTTATTAACGGTTTAGTGGGACCAGAGGAGAGATGCAGGACTCTCTTCGGGGCGAGCACTCTCATGGCGAGCAGTGAGAGGTCACGGCCTGGTAAAGAATGGCGAGCACTCATGGTGTCCTCAGAGGCTTTGGGCTCGGTTCTGGGCCATTCTATGGAGGCTGGTCCGGTTCGAATGTGATGGGTTTACCCCCTCTATAGTTATTGGGCCTTCGAAGCCTTTTTCCCTACTGGGCTGTCACTATCGATATCCAACACTACTTATTTATCAAGCACACGGGTTCTTCTTCTGTATTTATTTTAGTGTATGTAGATGATATTGTTGTCACAGGTCCATCAAGCTCTGTTATTTCAGATGTGATTGAGTCTATTAATCAAAAGTTTAAACTCAAGGACTTTGGCAATCTGAGTTATTTTCTGGTATGGAAGTCTTAGCTACTGATGATTATTTACTTCTGAATCAAAAGAAGCATGTTCAAGATAAACTGGTCTTGTGGATTCTTATGTTTTTCCAACACCTATGACATGTACGTTTTTGTCCAAAACTGGTATGATCAACTCTTCTGAATTGTTTGATGATATTACACTGTATCGTAGTATAATAGGAGCTCTACAACATATTTGTGTTACCATACCTGATATTAATTTTTCTATTAATAAACTTAGCCAGTATATGCAGACTCCGAGTATTGGGCACTAGAAAGCAGTTCTAGAGGTTGTGAGACACTTTAAGGGGACTATTGATCACGGGTTAATGTTTAGAACAAATCTATTTCCAGTTAAAGAAATTTCTTTGACTTCATTTTCTGATCACATACAGGAAGTCTATATCTGGGCACTATTTGTTACTAAATGCAAATCCAATTATTTGGAGCTTTAAGAAGCAGACAACTGTGGCTAGGTCCAGTATTGAGGCAGAGTTTCGTACCATTGCAAATGTTGTCTATGAAATCATCTAGGTGAAGTCGTTGCTCACAGAAATGGGTATTTGTTTGTCCTTAGTTCCAACAATATGGGCTGACAGCACAAGTTCAGCACCTCTATCATAAAATCCTATACAACATTAAAACAATGAAGCATGTTGAAATATATATGTTTTTTGTTAGAAGAAAAGTGAATTCAGTACATGTGTTAGTTAACTTTGTTCTTTCGAATGCACAGTTAGATGATATTTTAACCAAGCCTTTAACTGAAAAATTATTTGTACCATGCAGGAAAACGTTGGGCATCTTCTCTGTAGCTAAGTTGAGTAGTGATAGTTTGAATGATCAAACACATGCCTTGCCTTAACAAGAAGCTTCTCGCTTTGATGAGTAACTTCTAAGTATCCGATCTGTGCGTTATATGTCGAGTCTCTTCTGATATATATGTGTGATGTGAATGATTGTGTTCATCATTCTCATAGTTGTTCAGTCTAATTCACGTCTTTACATATACTGTCCATGTCATGTCATTTATATCATCTTCTCACATTTATAGTTCACAAGTCATTAGTTTAATCATAGTTAACTATCTGTCAGATGCTTGCATTGTGATATCTTCTAACAATCATGTGTGGTGCAATGGCTTGTTGTTTTCACCATGGAAATCTTGTGTCTCTGATTGCATTGCTGATGATTTTCTCTGTTAAAAAAAAAAAGGAAAACGTGACTTGAGGAAGAAAAGTACATGATTTCCTTGGCATAAAACGTGACTTGATTCCAAAAATAGAATGCAATCTAAAGAAAACGTTAAGAAACTTTACATTGGTTCTTGAGGAAGTAAAGAAAATGGCTCAAACCCTTCAGTTATTGTTGATAAGATAAGGGCTCAAACCCTTCTGTCAATTAAAAAAAAATCAAATGAAAATGGGAAACAATTCTGCTGTTGTAGTTCAGAGTTAAAATCAGATGTGATGTTGTCAGGTCTCTTGTTTCATTGGTTGTTTACTTCAGCTGAAATGTCCATCATGTGAGTTAGTATGTGTTGCAACTGTGTGTATATTTTGATGGTTTCTATGTGTTAAATATGATCTTATGAAATATATGTGCTATGGATGATTTACTTGGATATGACTTAGATTGTGTCAATATGGTTTAATGGTCATGTTTGTTCAGGAAGAATGCAAAGGTTGTCAAGAGGATATCTGCATTTATCGTGTGATGAGATTGTTAACTGAGTATATGAATATCAACTAGTCTCTGTCAGCATGTATTACAGCAGGTATCAGCTATATGGGGCACATATCATCATATCTCAACGTTTCTTTGAAGTTTGTCGATAGAAGTTTGAATCAAGAAGAGCTGAAGAAATCAGATCTTGAATGGGGAATGTTAGGACATATGTATAATTACATATGATTTGAAGATTTATTAGTAATTGATGATGAGGACAGATATGTAAATATAGCAAAGTATTATGCTATAAATAGAGATACTTGTAACCAATTTCAACTAACTTGAAATGAAGCTTTATTCGCTTTCTTAGTCTTCAAGTAAGTTCTCTTTGCTTTTCTCTTTTGTTTGATGAAGGTTCCTAACACTAACTATAATAACATAACAATAATCTTAAATTGTAACGACAAATACAGTAACAACTACACCATTATATTGACACTGTTAATAATGATATTGCCTCAACATATTGAGACACTAAACAATGGTTTTTGCAATAACGTCGTCTTCTATAACTGATTGTATATATTATTATCGGAAATGTATTTGACACTATAATCTCTCCAAGTTGACAAGATTGTTGCGACAAAAGTACATGCTAAACACTTGGTTTAGCGTTGGTAAATTTTACGACAATAAGTACAATATATAGTAACATAATATATTGTCGTAACTAAATAACATTTTTACTACCAAAAGCTTAGCGACAACATCTTATTTTCGTTGGTGTTGATGAACATTCTTGTAGTGAGTTAGCCATATGGAGGGTCCTCTTAGAGTCCTTCAGTATCTGAAAGGATCACCACGAGTAGGAATCTTATTTCCTAACAATGGTCATCTTGTCGTAGAAACGTATACAGATGCGGAATCGGCAGGCAATCTGATATATAGGAGTTCTACCTCACGTTACTTTGCCCTACAAGAGTAAAAAGTAGAAGGTTGTAGAACTTTCGAGTGCTGAGGAGAATTCAGATGAATAGCTTGAGGCCTTCCAGAAGTATTATGGTTACACAAGTTATTAGCTGAGATTTATTTTCCAGTAAAAGAATCATGTCGGCTGATGTGTGATAACCGTGCAACCATCAATATTTCTGAGAAACCCAATCCAACATGATCGTACTACACATGTTGAGGTCGTTGCCACTTTATAAAGGAAAAATTGGAGAACGGAATCATGACTCTTCCGTTCATACAATATGAAGATCAGCTGATAGATATCCTTACACTTTATAGAATTTTTAGGAATATTCTATGCAAGTTAAATATTGGCGACCCTACTATTCAACTTGGGGATGGTGTTAGAAATAATAGGAAAGAATACAATTAGGGAATGAAATCCCATGTAATATATAGCTTCCTAGTTTTGTCATTTCCTAATATAACCATATTGTACAATATTCCTACAATATTGGCGACCCTACAGTATTGTTGAAGGAAAATACAAGTTTTCATTTTTCCACATTCTCCATTTGTTCCTTGAGAAAACAATAAACTACTTGTTAAAGCTTCTTCATCATAGCGTATAGGTGTAAACAACTTCTCAATAAGAATTAATTTATCACCATCCCAATCATAAATACAAGGTGATCTCTAGAATATCAACTACCAAAGTTAGTTACAACTAACTAGTAACTAATCATGCTCAATTTATAGTAAAACCTTTACAAGGTGACACGACATACAAAATCACAACGATATCAACAACTTGCCGTACTGCTATATTCTCTCTGATCTAATTTCTCCATCCTTCTTCACCAATAACTATGTCCTCGACTTAACACTTATGTAGTAGATCTCGATCATGAGGGTTTCCTAATTCCTTAGTCAACATGTCACTATTTTGTTCTCTTTTGTCAACATGACGTGTGGTGATTGTCACATTTTTCATCTTCTTACAAATAAACTGAAAATTGATCCCTACAGACTTCGTTTGTTAGTGGATAGTTGGGTTATTTTTAATCTAAAAGGTTGAACTATAATCACAAAAAATTTGCAAGACTCGAGTTTCAATGAAACCCAACTCAATTAGGAAAAAAAATGAATTTGCACAACCTCTTAAAATGCCCAACCCACACCTTTATTCTTCTTCTTTACTGTCTCGAGAAACCACTTCTCTTACTTCTGTACTTTAGTCCACCACTGCATATGTACCTTAAGTGCCCGCCCTGTAAATGTATAGTAAACCAAATCATAATTGCAATAGATCGATAAACACATCTTATTAGTTGATGGTAGAGTGACCCTTGTCCCCAGGTTACCTTAATGTATTTGATGAATATCATTTCTGAGTAGAAAACGTGTGGCCAAGTCATTGTTATATAAAGAAGACCCCAACAAATCCCCAATATATATTTTTATAAGCAAAGATTCAGAATGAAGATTAAACTTCTCATCATATTCAACTTCAAATTTTGAGCCATTGGCGTCGACACTGGTTTTGCTGCTATCAATCCAACATCAACAATCAATTTCAACACATATTTACGTTATTAACCACTATCTATTGAGATGAATGAGCCATCTCTAAAGCAAGAAAGTATCTAAAAGTTTTTTACGTCATGAGATGTAAATTGTCATTGAAAACATCTTTAATGCTGCAAACATCTTCATACCCAATGATCAATAGAATATATATATACCAACTGTCAATATCAGAAATCAACAAATGCAAATTCAGGAAAAGCAAGGAAGATGAAGAGAAGGCACGGTTTCAAAAGGAAACCGAGATAATGCTTGCACATGATTTGATGATATCTTTTTGAGATATCTATTCAATGTCCTCTATCCCCCATCAATTAAGGTTAAATAGAATTACAATCTGATGAAATAAGTTTGACGATGAAACCGAATTAAAAGAAAGAAATAAACAAAATAACAGAATCACCCCTATATAAACAAACTAACAAATAATAACCCTGATAATATAAAATGTTCAGATTGATACTCCAACTAAAGATAAAACTCCCTCTCAATCTGAACATGCTGAGGCTTCAAAGGCATTCTTGACTCCAAGCTTCTTCTTCAGAACCTCATGCTAGTGACTCGCCAAAGCTTTGGTAAACAAATCAACTAATTGTTCTTCAGTCCTCACATGCTCAGTCTTCACGACCCCATCTTGTATCGTTTCCCGAATATAGTGGCAGTCGGTCTCTATGTGCTTAGTTCTCTTGTGAAAGACCAGATTAGATGAAATCTGCAAGGCGGCTTGTTTATCACAGATTAATAAAAGAGGTTGAATTTGACTTACCCCAAGTTCTATCACTAAACTACGAAGCCAAACAATCTCTGATAGGGTAGTTTCCATGCTTCTATATTCAGCCTCAGCTGAGGATCTCGGAACAGTACTCTGTTTCTTGACCGTCCAGGATACTAAAGATTACCAGGTTTAATGCAATATCGAGTCATAGATTTTGTACTTTCAACACAACCGACCAAGTGTGAATCACGGAAAGTAGTTAATTCAGGCATGCTTTGAGAATCAAGAAAAATACCCATACCTGAATCATTCTTAACATATCTAACTTTTCTAAGTGCGGCATCAAGGTGAGATTTTTTTGGTTCTCGCATATACTGACTTAGACACTACACAGAGAAAACAATATCAGGTCGAGTTATGGTCAAATAAAGCAGTTTACCAATCAGATGCCTATAAACATCCAGATGTTTAAGCCGCAAAGCCGCAAGTCATCAGAATTAACCCCAAGATGTTCATCATATGACTTGCTTGTCAATTTGACGTTTAATTCCATTGGTGTTTTCACAGTCTTACATGTAGAAAGCCCCAGATCAGATATCATCTCTAAGGCATATTTCCTTTGTCAGATCATGCAATTTTAATACCAAGGAAATATCTAAGTTCACCCAAATCTTTCATCTTAAACGTATCCATAAGCATAGATTTCATGTGAGCAATCATCATACGACTATTTCCAGAAATAACTAAATTATCCACGTATACAAGGACAACAACCATTTCATCACCAGAACACTTAGTAAATAGAGAATAATCCAACTTAGATTGGGAATAACCATGCGAAATAAGAGCACAAATCAATTTCATATTCCATGTCTAGATGCCTGTTTAAGACCATAAAGAGGTCTTCATAATCTGCAAACTAAACCATTCTCCCCTGCTTACGAAAACCAAGAGGAACATGCATATATACCTCCTCATGTAAGTCTACTTTAAGAAACGCATTATAAACATCCATTTGATATAAAGGCCACTTATTAATTGAAGCCAAATCAAGAACAAACGTAATCGTATTCATTTTAGCTACAGGCAAAAATGAATCAAAATAGTCAATGCCATGAGTTTGAAAAAAAAACTTTTGCTACCAATCTGGCTTTATGCCTTTCAATACAACCATCATCATTTAATTTTACCTTGAATGCCCATCTGCATCCTATGGCTCTTTTACCTGAAGGGAGAGGGACTAAGTCCCAAGTGTGATTTTCCTCTAACTTAGTTCTTTCATTCTTCATAGCCTGAACCCATTCAGGGTGTTTTTCGCCTTCAGTAAACGAGGTAGGTTCAGTGATCCTGGACATACAAGCAAGGAATGACTGAAATGAAGGAGATAAATATTCGTAGGAGACAGAGTTTGTAATCGAATGAGCAGCATGGGAAGAATCAACCTCATAGTCCTTATGCCAAATGGGTGGCCTGGTGGCCCATCCAGACCTCCAATGCACATATACATTTTCTGTAGGGACTATGTCTGACTCAAACAAAATGTCATCATTGTCTTTATCTGAATCTGTATTACCTGAATCATTCTCAATCTGTGTGTTGTGTAGGACCAACATATGTAGGTGGAATTTCATAGAAGGCATCATTATGACAAAATGTATCATTCATCATATTACCAGTCGTATCATCATCATGCTTAGAAAAAGGAAACACATGTTTATGGAATTTAACATCCCTACTAACAAAGAAACCCCTTGTATCCATATTATACAGCTTAGAACCCTTTTGGGTTTTAGAATATCCCATCATAAAAGCAGAGATAGCACGGGAAGCAAATTTGTCATGAGACACAAGATTCTTAGAAAAGCACAAACACACAAAAGTTCTCAAATGATTAGTACGGGGTTTCTATTTAGTCATGATCACAAGAGGATATTTTCCATTAAAGACAGAGGATGGAGTCCTGTTTATAAGATAACATGCAGCAAGAACACATTCTCCCTAAAATATATCAGGAACAGAGGCTTGTGTTTTCGCTCTGCTCTACTGTTCTGAAGGGAGTATATGGGCAAGTGCTTTGATGTATAATTATCGTTTCTTTAAACATAGAATTCAGATATTCACTAAAAAATTCAAACCCATTATATGATCTAATCATCTTCATTTTCAGATTAAACTGGTTATAAATTAGAGCAAAAAACTCCTTAATAGCAACAGCAACATCAAATTTATTAACTAACACATATATCCAAGTTACTCTGGAATAATCATCTACCAGAGTTAAAAAATATTTCTTTCCATCATGGGTTTGTTTTTTATATGGACCCCACACATAAGCATGCTGAACATTATGATCCTTATTCTTGAAACAATTAAATCCAGTTACGTGTCTTAACGATTGTAAAGAGGCATGACCAAATCTCACGTGCCATAACATTGACTGATTAACACAATCAGGAGAAGACAAAGTCATATTAACAGGAAAAGATTTCAAACATTTATTTGATGGCTTAAAAATGAGAAGACCAGATTCTTCTCTACCAATCTCCAAGACCCTCCCACTCGAGAGGTCCTACAAGGTAACAGTCATAGGGTAAAAGGTGACAAAGCAGTTTAGTTATGAAGCCAACTTAGAAACATATATGAGATTATATTTAAAATTGGTTATATTATTAGTAGCACCCGTATCTCTTAGTTATACCTGCCATGTTCACGTGGGCACCTGCAGCAGGGTATGCCTGCATAAAAGAGATACCTCCAGGATTGATGGTCTGGAGGAACTGTACAAACTACTCAGTTGTGAAGCTCACTCCTCCTTGCAGATTGGAAGCCCCATATGGTTTGGATGTAAAGCTAACACGGATAGAATCAATAACATTAGTATTGACAGAAGTAACAGTATTGGTCTAGGAGGTGTTTATTTTCCCTTTCTTAAAGTCTCCAAATTTGAAACAATTATCTTTGACATGCTCTTTTTTTCTGACAAAACTCACACACCCTGGCATAGCATCTGTCATTGGTGTGTCCTCTTTTGTGACAAAAATCACACTCTACAGTGGCATTCAACCTAACAAGATTGTCTGAGGAGGAAACAACATTAGTCGAAGCCACACCTGCAACCCCTCTCTAACTCTCCTCCTGAATGACCATACTGTAGGCTTGATTCAAACTAGGCAGAGGAACCCACAATAAAAGATTACTTCTGACACTTGAAAAGGTTTCATTTAATCACATAAAAAATTGGCACAGACGCTGGTTATCATAATAAACTATGTGCTTCTTAAACTTTTCACAATCACAAGGTTCTAGAGCACTAGCAGCAGCATATTTTGACCATAAAAGCTTTAGTCTTGTAAAAAAGGTAGAGACAGAATCAAGCCCTTGTTTAGCAGTACAATTTTCTCTATGTAAGTGATAGAGACACAGTCCATTTACTTTATCACACCTTTCTCTATGATCTTTCCAGACAAGGTATGAAGAAGTAGGGTACATAATACTGCTTGAAAGTTCAGTGGAAAGATAATTTATAATCCAGGCAAAAACAATCGCGTTGCACCTTTCCCATAACTCATTCAAGGAAGAATCAAACCTTCTTTGCTAAAAGATCCATCAATAAAACCCATCTTATTGTTTCCTCGCAAGGGTATGAGCATGGCACGACTCCACATCGGATAGTGTTAAGGTCCGATGAGTTTCACAGAAATATGGCTCATACCTGGGTTGTTAAAAGGATGGAGGTAGATCAGATGGTTTGCATGTACCTCAACCTAAAAGTCGGCCCAGAGATTTACCGCCTCCGCAACTACTACTTCATCTACGAAAATATCTGCCGCACGAATGTTTTGAACCTCCACGTTGGTGATCTCAACAGCCATCAGGTAGATTGAAGTGACAGGGAAGAAAAAACCAACCGCCAAGAACTGAACAGTCACAGGTCGAAACTCACAGATTTGTGACAAGAATCCACGAATCTGTAGGAATAAGCCGAAGGTAGACGAACCGACAACATAGATTAGTGAAAATATCACTAATATGAGATTTCAATCTTGATAGCTCTAATAATAGAGCAAGATCACGAGACTTGAAGACAATAAATCTTCAAAGAACATCCGTGGGTAGAAGAATCGAGACTTGAAGACAAGAAATCTCCAAAGAAAAGCCGTGGGTGGAAGAAAATATTGAACTGCTCCATGAAATACACAACTCAGGATCTTGATTCCATGAAGAAAGGAAGCTTCATGAAGAAAGGCTTCAAAGGAAAATGCGGAAGCAACCAGAGAACAAGGAAGAAGATATGGATCACTGCTCTGATACCATGTCAATATAAGAAGTCAACAGACGCAACTTCATGAAAAGCAAGGAAGATGAAAAGAAGGCACGGTTTCAGAAGGAAACCAATATAATGCTTGCACAGGATTTGATGGGATCTTTTGGAGGATTCTATTCAATGTCCTCCATCCCCCATCAATTAGGGTTAAATATAATTACAATCTAATGAAATTAGTGTAAAAATAAACCAAACTAAAAGAAAGAAATAAACAAAATAACATAATGACCCCTATATAAACAAACTAACAAATAATAACCCTGATGATATAAAATGTTCAGATTGATACTCCAAATAAAGATAAAACCAACAATAAAGTATAAACGAAGTGTCTAATTTGCTATGTATAAACTCATTATGCAGTAAAACTTGGATATTTTTAAATTTTTCATTACTGAAGTATCTTGTCTCAATCCATGAAGAGACTTAATGATTTTGCAAGACTTGTTAGCACCACTTTGGTGATTATAAAATGCCGGTGGATTACTAATGAACACATACTCAAGAAAATTCCTATGGAGAAATGCATTATTGGTGTCCATTTGACTAAGCCTTCAAGAAAAGATTACAAAAAGTTTTTTTTCAAAATATACCCTATTTGAAATCAAAGACTAAAATAACCAGTTTTCAAAACTATTTATCAAACTATATCAACTCGTTACTACCAGTCGCGCGTGGTATGATTAATTTAAATCATAACTCTGACTGTCAGTAACGGGTGTAACATAAATATTAACCGCTGTTCCTATACTAACTGAACCCTACTCGCAACTGACAACAATGAGTTAGGTTGTCACTTTTTTAATATATATATATATATATATATATATAATCCAATACAATTGCTTTATTAACAAATATATATTTGTTTACACTTCTGCCTTGTCTATCCATTCAACCCATTTTCTTCAAAAAATATTAAAATGGTTAAAAAAGTATTTACTTTCAAAAATGCTATTCGAGGTACCTTAAAACCATATATATAATTTAGAATCCGTTTTTGGTACCATCTCTAAAATAATAGGTTGAATGGTTAACCAAATTAAAGTCTATATGAATGAATGTTGTTAAGTTTCTATTTAAATTTCATTTTCAAAAAATTATATTTTTTGAAAAAAATAACGCAACCGAAAATTAAAGTAATGTGAATGTCTAATTAAATAGTACTATCCAGAGTTAACATGAATACATTATTATTACATCCTTCATTTGTACGGTCATCATCTTTGCCCCTATTTAGACCTCCATCTCGCACCCTAATTACACACAAGTTAATAATTACTCCCAAAATCCAAAATTTGGGTTTCAAAATTATTCAAATACTGTTAATTCAAAAATAAATAATAAAATTGTTCGTTTTTCAACATTTATGCATTCTAAGTACTAATTATACTAAATTACACTTAATTTAACAATTACCCCAAAATCTAAAAAAATGTTTTCACGACTGATCAAATAATGCATCTTAATTCAACAAAAACAATATTCTTCCAAGTAGTCAATTAGGACTCTTCTGTGTGCTATGAAGTCATGCGCCCTTCTCGTTGTCCGTTACTACTACGCCTGGATCCTAGGTTTTGCAGCATTTGTGACAAACATTCTGTTTGGACGAATTCAATATAGCATTTATTGTTGATTACCAACCAATCACAGGCGAGCTTCTACTACTGCTGCAAGAGACATATTCATGCACAGATTTGGATGAGAACAACGCCAGAAAGCATCCCAATCCAGCCCGATTTAAATCGAATTTCTGCAGCAGAAATCACCACCACGACCTCAGCCGAACATCACGCAGCTACACCAACACGACTGGCACCTGAGCCATGACCATGCTCATCCAATAAGCGAAGACACAAGGCCGACTCCAAGCAACATCTTGGGTAAGGAGCTGCAGTTTTGCTAGTCTGAGCTAGCAAGGGCAGAATCGAACAGAGAAGCCTGGATGCTTGGACGCTGGAAGAGCAAACAGACAGACAAGAACAAAATTGCAGCCGAGACTGCTTCCAAACCTAAACCAAACCTTTTCCCTATTACATCTATTATATATGATTAACACTACCCTCTGCGTGTCTTCTTTTCAGCTTGCTCGTGGAGATCGCTGCCAGCTACGGTGAAGGCGATTGCACCCACACGGCAACGCAATGCAAGCTAGTTCCGGTTCCAATGACAATAATAGACCCGGGTTACACGCGGTGGACCTCGACTCCACAAATTTCGACCAAGACGTGTGCTATGTGGGCAGGGTGTTGCCAAAAAATATATCAAACTGAATGTGATTCTAGGGGTGCTCTGAGCTGCATGGGCTCGCTATGGGGATGTCCAAATCTAGAAGGTGGAGCCGGTTATACTCTTGTTAGATTCCGAGAATCAAGAGAATGCCAACCGGAGAATAGATCGATCCCCATGGGCGGTGAACGGGCATATACTCATTAAAGCGATGGGATCCAAAAGTGGGAGTAAAGGAAGTGGATTTCAATAAGGTAAACTTCTGGATCCAAGTGCATGATCTAGGGCCGGGAAAATTTAGTGATGCAAATTCTTGGAATATTGGGAATATGGTAGGAAAGTGCCTAGAAATTGATAAGCATGAGGAGAGAATATGTAGAAGCTATATGAGAATGCAAGTAGAAGTGAATGGGGAAGTAGCTTTGCTGCCGGGGTTTTGGTGGAGAAACTCTATAAGTGAAGAGAAATGGGCAACTATTAAATATGAACGTTTGTCTGATTATTGTTATGGATGTGGTATGTTGGGACACACGACACAAACATGCAAACCGGAAGTTCTTCAAATGGCCGAACATGACCCAAACAATCCATCTTATGGACCATGGCTCTTAGGGGTGAGACCAAAACAAGGCTCACCTCGAAAGCACGTAGGAGGGGATGAAGGCAACGGTGCAAAACCGAACCAAACTGCGAGGAGGTCGTGGTTTGATATCATGGCTGAGGCAAGAGCTAATGCTGCGAAAGGGGCACAAAAATAAACTAGACCGGGGACATCGAGCAATAGGCAAAGCGAAGGGGATAAAGACAATGGGGCTAGGTCGGGTGGAGGTATGGAACCCGCTGCAATGGAGACTGAGAACACCAAAACCCGAACTCAACCCGAGGATAGGATGGAGGAGATGGCCATTGATGATCCCCCAAACCCCAAAGATATTATCCTACATACAAACCCCATACACACAAGCCCACACCAAACCTAAACCACCCTACAAAGCCAACCGACCATATACCAACCGATCGAACCACCACAAGCTGACCGCACCTATACAATAAACCCAAAGCCAACCATACCCAAATGGATGACCAACCCAACACTACCCCCAAGACTCAGTACCGAAGCCATCCAAACAAGCTACCCACACAACCCAACCGATGATCACATTCCTACCCGACAACCCCACCCAATCACACCCGACCGATCTTACCATACCAATCCATAACTACATTGTGGAGAACCCACCCGATACACCCCCCACCTCGCCAAGCATAATAACACAAACCACAACATCTGGCCTAAGCCCCTACCTAGACAATATGACACTCAAGAGGATCGGGGAGGATATGGAGGACCAACCCGGAATCAAGAGACAAAGGGGACAGGTTTCGGTCCAAACCGAGAGTAAGCCAAAGGTCCGCACAATCCCGAGGCGAAGAGAAAACATGGCAAACCCCAACCGAAAGACGATATTGGCAATAAATCCTAAGGGTACACAGGGTCAAGAAGAAAACAATGCACAAACACAGGGTTCCGGTGGCTGTCTTAAAATAGCCATGGGTGCTTAATGAGTGTGATCGCATGGAATTGTCAAGGATTGGTGTCTGCCTTGACAATTCAACACCTACAGGACTTCAACAAAAGGTATCACCCATGTTAGGTTATAAGTGTGTCTTACACTTATGTTTAGGGGTTATTCTGTAATTACAGTTTGCTTGTGAGTCAAGTTTCAATTATCATAAGTCTTAGGGACTATCTTGCAATATCGGTGTCTTTTAGTGTCTGTTGCTTTTGTATAAGTGTCTGTCGACTGTTGCACAAACATATCAAGATATTATTCTCCGTATTGTCTCTTTCCCTTGTTCATCTGTTCTTCGTTTTCTTCTTCATATTCATCCCTAAATCCCTAAATCCAACATGGTATCAGAGCTTATTCGAGCCTGAAATCACCTTCCTAAACCCTTTCTACTTGATTCATGGAAGAATCAACTCCTGCCTTCGCCAACAAGAAAGTAGCTAAGCTACTTGGCGAAGAAAACTTCCAACAGTGGAAGCAACAGGTTCTACTGTCAGTCAGAGGATACAACCTCGAGAATCACCTCCATGGAGCCAACATCCCTCAGTTTCTGGAAGATGAAACTAGAGCTGCAGTTCCAAATCCTGCCTACGCAAAGTTTTTCCAACAGGACAGCTCCTAGCATCCTGGCTTCTATCCTCTGTTTCTACCTAGTAGAGGGTTAATAGGATGTATGTCAGCTGCTGCCATTTGGCAAAAGCTTCACCGTGATTTTTCATCATCCTCTACTACTAGAATCATGCATCTTTATAACAGGCTTAAGGATAGAAAGCATGTTCATCAGCCTATGAGAGATTACCTTACTGAAATCCAGACCACCTGTGATAGCTTAGCTAGCTGTGGTCACCCTATAGAAGAGATGCAACAAATCTCGATCATCTTGAATGGGGTTAAGGGTCAATATGATAATGTTATTGCTGTCATCCATGCTAGTCAAAATCCGTATAACATTGCCTCTGTGAGTTCTGTCTTACTGGATGCTGAGTCTAGACAGTCTGATATTTTATTTGATGCTAGTGCCAGTGTCAACATAGCCTCTGCTAAAGTTCCCAATCCCAGTAAGTCCTTTGTGTCTTATGATGAAAACAGCTCAGGTAGTAAAGATAGCATGTCTGTTAATCCCACCCAGTCTGGTCTTCTGCCCACACCTCAACCCACAACCCAGAACAATCAGTCATTCTCCTTTGGTCCCCCACCCTTTGGTAATCAACAGTCTGGTAGGGGTAGAGGTCGTGGTAGAGGGTTTGGTAACAACAGACTGCAATGTCAGTTATGTGGAAAATTTGGGCACTTGGTGCACAGATGTTTCCATCGCTTCAATGTGCACTTCACTAGAGTGACTGATCCCCAATCCAACTCTCCAGCACCCTCAGCCAATCTTGCTGCCTATGACATTGATCCTGACCCATATCAACAAACAACACAAAACCAGCATTACCCACCACCTCAGATGCATAAATCCCAAGCTCAACCACCCCCACCTCAGACCACCACCATAACTCCTCCCAATCCTCAAACACACTCTGTAATGCAGTACTCACCCTATCCCTCACCCGTACCACCTATCTATCCTTACATGATGACCCCTCCATGTTATGTCAATCCAGCACAACCATACCAAGTCTTTTCCAATCCTCAGCCTCACCCCACCCCTGCCCCATCTCAACCTACATCACTGCTACCCACACAAGCAAATCACTTGATGGCCAGCAGCTCAAACCCAGCCACATCTGATGGTAGCTGGTTCCCTGACTCAGGAGCCACGGACCATTTGACAGCATGCCCCACACATGACCTCTCCATACTCTGGTCCAGGTAAGGTTTTAGTTGGAAACGGTTCATCTCTTGAAATTTCTGCCATTGGTTCTTCTCATTTACCTTCCACTGGCAAACCTCTTCTTCTTAATAACATGCTTTACACACCTGCTGTTACTAAAAACCTGCTTTCTGTATCTCAGTTTTCAAAGGATAATCAAGTTTATTTTGAATTTCACCCATCGCACTGCCTGATCAAGGATTCCCTCTCCAACAAGGTGCTGCTCAAGGGATATGAATCAGGGGGTCTTTACCGCCTTGATTTCTCTAGTTTTAAGTCTAGCTCAAATAAGTTAGTTGTGTCTGCTACTGTTAGTCCGAATCAATGTTTGAGTCTTTCAACTGATTTTCAGTCATTTTGTAATAATGCAGTTTTATCTGCTCAAAACTCAACCTTTTCGGTTATTGATAATGATGATTCTATGTTTATGGTTAATCATGATTCCTCTGTATTTCCTCTTGCTTCCTCTGCTTCCAATTCTGTTAACATTGATGAATGTTCCTCTGTCTCCTACTTTAATAACGCATCCTCTACTGCATTGCTTGAATTTGAGTTCAGCTGTTTTCTTAGTTCTTTGAAAACAAATGAGTCTTATCACCTATGGCACATGAGGTGAGGCCATCCCTCTAAGAACATACTTGTTAACTTTCTAAGACTTCAGAATCTGCCTACTAAACATATATCATCTGAGTGTGCTGCCTGTGCAGTAGGTAAGAGCAAGACTCTTCCTTACCAATCATCGAAGACAGTATATTCTCATCCCTTGGAACTGATACAGGTAGATCTCTGGGGTCCTGTCCCCTTCTCCTCTAACAATAGCAATTATTATCTCAACATTGTTGATGCTTTCTCTAGATTTACTTGGATTTATTTCTTGAATCGTAAAACTGATGCTGCTAAAGTCTTTTGTTAGGTCCATTTGTTAGCAGAAAAATAGCTTGGCACAAAGCTTTTAAAGCTGTGCAATCTGATGGTGGAGGTGAGTTTCACTTTCTCACTGCTTATTTAGCTTAATTTGGTATAGTCCATAGGATAACTTGTCCTTATTCAAGCCAACAAAATGTCATGGTGGAGCGTAAGCACCGTCACATTGTTGAACTAGGACTCACACTTCTCGCACAGTCATCCGTCCCTCTCCACTACTGGACGGATGACTTCTCCACTGCAATTTTTCTTATTAACAGATTGCCCTCCAAATCCCTTAATAACTGTTATCCTCATGAGCTCACTTCAATTCCAAGCCAGACTACTCCTTTCTAAGAGTTTTTGGCTGTTTATGTTTTCCACACTTGAGACCTTATAGGTCTCACAAGCTATCCTTCAGATCAGAGCCCTGTGTCTTCATTGGGTTCTGTTCTGATCACCATGGCTACAGGTGTCTCTCTTCGTCTGGAAGAGTATATGTGTCACGAAATGTTGTCTTTCATGAGACATCATTTCCCTTCAGTGACACCACAGGGCCATTCTATGCCTCCAACACACCCAAAGTAGCCACTCCCTCCAAACTATTCTTCATACCCTGTGATCCTTTCTTCCAACAACCTACCTCTGTTCCCTCCACTGTCTCTCATTCATCTGGACCTCCAGTGCATGCTCACACTTCGGGTGAGTCTAGCCTTCCCTCCACCACACCCACTCAAAACACCACTCCCACTCAGCTTCCCTCAATACCTGTTTCTGCTCCTGATCTATCCTCACCTACTGAAGTATGTAGATATGTTCCTTTTGGCTCAACACTTGTCCCTTTTACCTCCTCTAATCCTGTTTCCTCCACACCACCACCAGCTCACTCAGATCAGTCCTTCCCCACCTCCCCACCAGCTCAACCCTCCACATCCTCTCATCTTTCTCATCCCAAATCCTCCACCAATGTGCACCCCATGCAAACCAGATCAAAAACCTCTCTTCAAGGGCTATCTACGTCCCTTGCTCTATCCACTGATCTAAGCAACTCTGAGCCTCGTAACATTCACGAGGCTCTTCAGTCACCTCATTGGCTTCAGGTTGTTCAGGAAGAGCTTACAACTCTTTCCACAAACAGCAGTTGGACCCTTGTTCCCTTACCTACAGGTCGCATCCCAATTAGTTGTAAGTGGATATTCAGAATAAGAAGAAATGCATATGGGGTTGTTGTCAGGTACAAGGCTCGCCTTGTTGACAAAGGTTTTTCCCAAAAGCCAGGTTTTGATTTTCAGGAAACCTTCAGTCCTGTCATTAAGTCTGCTACTGTTCGTATTCTACTATCTTTAGCACTAACTCATAAATGGTGTATCAGACAAGTTGACATAAACAATGCCTTCCTTCATGGTGATCTTCATGAGGAGGTCTTCATGACACAGACTCCAGGCTTTGAGGTTCATTCTAACACCCCTAATCTAGTTTGCAAACTTCAAAAAGCATTGTATGGTCTTAAGCAGGCTCCCAGAGCCTGGTTTGAAAAATTGAAGTCTCTTGGTTTGAAAAATTGAAGTCTTCTAAACTCTCTTGGTTTTCATGTCTCAACTTCTGATAGTTGTTTATTTATTAAATCAACCTCTGATTCATTCGTACTTTTACTTGTCTATGTGGATGACATTGTTATAACTGGTATATCTTTTTCTCTTGTGTTTAACATTGTTGATTCCATAAATGCTCAGTTCCAGCTCAAGGATCTAGGAAGTCTGAACTACTTCCTTGGCATGGAAGTAGTTTCAGGTGATGATTTTATTCTTTTGAATCAGAAGAAGTACATTCAGGAACTCCTGGACAAGGTAGGTCTAAATGATCAAATAGATTTTCCCACTCCAATGACAGATACGTGTCTGTCAAAATCAGGTATGTCTACTTGTTCTGAACCTTTTCATGATGAAACCCTATACAGAAGCACAATAGGTGCTCTCCAACATGTCTGTGTCACACGACCAGACATTCATTTTGCTGTTAACAAACTGAGTCAGTTTATGCAAGCACCCAATAAAAGCAACTGGAAGGCTATTATTCACATCCTGAGATACCTCAAAGGCACTCTCAGTCACGGTCTGTTGTTCAGACCAACACCCTCACCTGTCAAAGACATTACACTGACCTCATTTTCTAATGCTGACTGGGTGGTGATCACACTGATTGCCGCTCCATCTCAAGTCATTACCTGCTCCTAAATGGTAATCCCATAGTATAGAGCTCAAAAAAGAAGACAGTAGTGTCTAGGTCGAGTGCAGAGGCTGAATTCAGGGCCATTGGCAATGCTATGTGCGAAATTATGTGGGTCCAATCCCTTCTCAAGGAAATTGGACTTCACACTCCAACTGCACCTGTCATCTGGAGAGATAATACAAGTGCAGTTGCTCTGTCAGAGAACCCCGTTCATCACTCCAAGATGAAACATGTCGAGATTGATCTCTTCTTCATCAGGGAGAAAGTTCACAATGGGGATGTCTTAGTTAACTTCATTCCTGCTTCGGAACAAACTTCTGACATTTTAACTAAGCCATTAACTGAAAAACATTTTATTCCCTGCAGGAAAAATCTTGGTGTCTTCTCACTAGAAGAACTGGAGGATCATGGAGTCTCCCCAGTCCCTCAGCTTACATCCAGCTCTCAGTAAAATTCCTATCCAGTCTGTAAGTATATCCAATCTGTGATAACTAAGTATCTTGCCTTATATTTAGCATTCCTGATCAACCATGTGTATGCTTGCTGAGTTTTCCTGTTGACTGCCCCTCTGTGATTTTAACTGTCTGTTCTTATGCAAGACTGATCAGCTCTATCATTGGAATGTTAATACTGGTAATCGTAGTCTGCTCATGTCTGTTTATCATGATTAGCATCTGCTTTAGAATCACATGTCATCTGGTTATTTTCCCATTCCTGATCAAAATCACTGCCCCTATGCATCACTGGTATCTCTCTTTAACAAAAAAAAATGCTTGCTAAATTAAACATGGCATAGGGCATGACTTGAGTCCAAAAACAGAGTGGATACCATTAAGAAAACGTCAAGATACTTTCGGTTTTTTCACTCTTGAGGATGAAAAGATCAAGGCTCAAACCTTGCAGTCATGCTGGTAAGACAGGAGCTCAAACTCCTCTGTCATGATGAAATGAAAATTCAAATTCCAATTCAAAAATATCAATAAATACAAGCAGCTGTAAAACTGAAAATATGAGACTGTCGGATTCACTCTGGCAATTGTGTTTTGATATGGAATAGGGAGAATTATGTATATGACTTGTGATTATCTGGTATTGCTAATCGTGTTATCAGTCATGATCATGACCTCATATTACAGGTACTAATCAACTCATTATCAGAGCCATGATCAGACCTATGCTAAGGTCAGTACTGCTGTTAAAATTTCGAAGTGCATCTCAGCTAGGAGAACTCAGCTAAGCTTCACAAATCTGCTCCTAATGCACTAAATAGAAGAAGGCAAGTACTCTGTTTTCTCGAGATTGGATTTTCACTGCAGATTGTCAACTCTCAAGGAAGATTGAATTCCAAAATCAAGATCAAGTATAGGGAATGTTAGGTTATAACTGTGTCTTACACTTATGTTTAGGGGTTATTCTGTAATTACAGTTTGCTTGTGAGTCAAGTTTCAATTATCATAAGTCTTAGGGACTATCTTGCAATATCGGTGTCTTTTAGTGTCTGTTGCTTTTGTATAAGTGTCTGTCGACTGTAGCACAAATATATCAAGATATTATTCTCCGTATTGTCTCCTTCCCTTGTTCACCTGTTCTTCGTTTTCTTCTTCATCTTCATCCCTAAATCCCTAAATCCAACAACCCAAACATCATTTTTCTAATGGAAACAAAGAATGGGGATACCTACTGCGAGAAGATAAGAGTGCGGATGGGAATGGATAATACTGATTATGTGAACCCGAATGGATTGTCAGGAGGGTTAGCACTGTGGTGGAAGGCGGATACTAGAGTTTCGGTCATTTATGCCGATCAAAATTGTATGAATTGTGAGGTGTATATGGATACCTATGGTGAGCCAACTTTTGTAACATGGGTATATGCGAGTACGGAGGCCCGAGAACGAACAAAACTTTGGAACCTCCTAAGAACAATAGGGAGGGGCCGAAGGGAGGGATGGATGATCTTAGGGGATTTCAATACAATTTGTCACTCTCATGAAAAACAAGGTGGAAGGAGGAAATCTCAAAGAAAAATGGATGAATTTAAGCAAGTTATCGAGGACCTCGGTATGGAGGATTTGGGAGCAAAGCGACATCCTTTCACATGGTGCAATAATCAAAGTGGTTCGGAGAGAATAATTGAGCGCCTAGACCGTGTGCTGATTAACACGGTGTTGCATCACGGTTCGAACGGGGGACGTGTCTAAATGAACTAGTAATTGGGTCAGACCATGCACCAATGGTGGTCCAACTCAAGCAACCAAGGAAGGAGGGCCAAAAACGATTCAAATTCAATGCGATGTGGCGCGAAAAACTGGAGTGTAAGGAGGTAATAAAAGTTGCATGGGAGAGGTCGATGATGGGAAAGGCGATGCAAGGAATGTACAAGAAACTTCACAAATGCCGATTGAAACTCACGACATGGAGTAAGACAAGTTTCAGCCACAATAGGACGGAAATCGAAAAAACAAAGGAGACAATTAGAAGAAATGTGCAAGGGGGGATGAATGATGATGCGATTCAAGAAGAAAAGCGTTTGAAAGGGGAACTCTAAAAATTCTGGACGAGGGGAGAAAAATATTGGAGACAAAGGTAGAGGATCAAATGGCTTAGGGATGGAGACCTCAATACAACATTCTTCCACCATACCGCAATACCAAGGCGGAGGCGTAATCAAATTTGTAGGTTAAGGGGAGAGAATGGGGAGTGGATAGATGAAGAAGGGAGGATAGCGGATGAGCTTCATCGATACTTTGGAGACATGTTTACCTCGGAACAAACTGAACCGGGGGATGATTTCTTACGATACATACCGAATCAAATAACACCTGAGATGAATGCAAATTTGACAGGGGAGGTGACAGATGTCGAGGTTAGGGCGTCCACATTCCAACTAGGTGGGTCACGAGCGCCGGGTTCGGACGGGTTCCCGGGTCTGTTTTATCAAAGGAACTAGAACATTGTGGGGGTAGACGTCATCACCGCGGTCAAGGCTTTCTTTCGAACAGGTATCCTTCTAAACCCCCTAAATAATACATATATAGTTTTGATTCCAAAAGTGCCTATACCGATGAGACCCGCTGATTATACGCCTATAAGTTGCTGCAACTTTATGTATAAAATCATATCTAAAGTCTTGGTGAACTGTTTGAAATGTTATCTATCAGAGCTTATCACCCCTTTCCAGAGTGCATTTGTATCAGGTCGACATATTCAGGATAACATCATGATTGCACATGAGGTTTTCCATCACTTGAGCCTGAATAGGGCTGAAAACAAGGTGGAATGCGCTTTGAATATTGATATGCAAAAAGCATATGACAAGGTGGAATGGGAGTTCTTAATGACCACACTAACGAAGCGGGGTTTTGATGAGCGATGGTTAGGATGGATAAGGGAGTGCATATCGACGACAACATACCAAGTGGTGGTGAATGGGGAAAGAACAAGCTCCATAGTACCAACACGGGGAATCAGACAAGGTGACCCCGTATCACCCTACTTATTCATACTACTTATGGATGTGCTATCTAGAATAATGGAAGGGGAAGCCAAGGAAGCAACGATCCAGGGTATCACTATAAAGAGGCACTGCCCAGAACTTCACCGTTTGTTCTTTGCAAACAACTCCCTGTTTTTCATACGAGGAACGCCCGGGAACGCAAGAGACCTATGGAGCATACTAGACAAGTACTGTCAGGTATCAGGACAGGATAAATAGAGACAAGTCAACACTATTCTTCAACAAGGGGGCCTAACCTAGTGCCAAGAGATAAGTGGAGGATTCTCGTCATATAAAGAGCACGGGTAATCCGGGTAAATACCTAGGGTTACCATCAGTTTGGGGATGATCGAAAAAGGAGGCCTTGGGATCGTTGAAGACAAAAATCAGGGACAAGTTGGGAAGGTGGAGGCCGAAAACACTCAACCAAGACGAGAAGGAAGTGCTCATCAAGGCTATCATTACAGCGATACCCACGTATGTCATTAGCATATTCCGCCTCCCGAAGACAAGGTGCTCCGAAATTGTTGCTCTCATTGCGGACTTTTGTTGGGGGCAAACTACGGAAGGGAAACAGATGCATTGGAGAAGATTGGAGGTTCTAACGAAATCAAAAAGGTGGGAGGTCTAGGGTTTAGGTAACTCCAAAGCTTCAACACGACCCTCCTAAAAAAAATGGTGAGACGAATGTTAACCGAACCTAATACCCTATGTGCACAAGTTTTGAAAGGACTATTCTTCCTACGGTGTTCACTACTAGAGGCAAAAAAGGGAGGTTGAGACTCATGGGGGTGGAGTAGTAGCCTAAATTGCCGAGAGGTGATAAATCAAGAAGGGATGTGGTTGATTGGAACAGGATAGTACATTCGAGTATTTGTGGACCCATGGATATATACAAAGGAGAGCAAAAGAGTGAATGGGGATGTCATAGTGGAGCACGGGGGGAACCTAAGGGTAAGCGACCTCATTCTACCAAATGGCGCATGGAATGAACACCTAGTAAGGAGCATCGTTGACCAAGAGGATGAAGCCCATATCATCAACATCCCCTTACCACGAGTTGGGGGACAAGACCGGTACATTTGGCCACACACAAAGGATGGAAGCCCCCAAGTCCGGTTGGTCTACCACAAGATAAGGGAGAGGACCGAAACACATCCAATACCGAATAGAAATGGGAAACTATGGAAATACATTTGGAAAGCAAAGGTAATACCAAAGGTGGAAAATTTCATTTGGAGGCTTTCTACAAATGCCATAGCCGGTAAAGCAAACATGGCATGTAGAGGGACGAATGTCAATCCAAATTGTGCATATGCAGAGGAGTCGAAACACGGGAATACATGATCATAGAGTGTGGGTGGACGGAGAAGGTATGTACCACCACAATTGGTTTGAGAATTGATAGACCAAACGGGATGGATATGGTGGAATGGCTAACACGGAGGCGAGCGGAAACACACGGTAGGAGCACAGCGAGCAACAAGAGGTGGGCCCAAACACTCCTCACGTGTTGGCACATTTGGAAGGCAAGATGCAAGGCGTCTTTTGAAACGAAACAACCCAATCCAAGGATCGTGATAATGGAAAACAAACAAGCATACGAGAAACAAATTGGGATACACCGACCGAACCAACCCACTCACCCGCAAGAAGAGGAACCAAACCGACAATGGCAACCCCCGACGGGTAACACGATCAAGATAAACTATGATGCCTCATGGTGCAATGAGACCCAAAGAGCCGGCATAGGAGTGATAGAATGAGAAAAAAACGGGAAGATATTGGGCGATGTGAACCAGAGGCAAAGGAGCGACGACATTGAAACGATGGAAGTCATAGCAATACACGAAGGAGTACGCCTAGCAATTGAGAAGGGATGGAAAAGCATCATCATCGATACGGACTCATAAACGGTTCATCAACAACTCATGGAGGGCCCGAAACATTGGAGATTGCCAACATTAATACCGAATATTCGAGCACTAGCGACACAAGTAGAGCAAGTGCAGTGGTGATCTATTCCAAGGACGAGCAACAAATGTGTGAATTAGTTAGCAATGCAAGCGAGATTGCGAGTGTGTCTAAACAATTGGGTCGAAAGACCACTACTACTCTTTGTATGTTTAGTAGCAAATAATTTTTAGTACGAATATACATGACCAAAAGTCACGGCGTTTTATTTCTTAAAGTAAAGCGACTAATTCGATCATAAAAAAATAAACCAAAACACACCAAAATTTATCAATTTCCAACATTTAGGCATTTTAAATAGTAATTTTATTTAATTATACGCAATTTAACAATTACTCCTCAAATCAAAAAAATTACGCTTTAACGACTAAAAAAGTAATGCATTTTAATTCAACCAAAACACACCCAAAATTTATCAATTTTCAACATTTACGCACTGTAAATAATAATTATACATAATTACAGCCAGTTTAACAATTCGCAGAAAAAATGACCTTACTCGGTACCGTGGTAGGTACGACAACAAGCACGACATGAAAGTAGGGGTCAGTAAGCTATTCTGCTAGACTTAGGGGGTGAAGAGGTATTCTATTTCTTTTAATTTTACCTTTTTGCTACTCGGAGTCGCGAGTAGTTTTTTTTACCCTAGACATGATTGACAGTTACGGATATAAGTAAAATCTCCTACATGTGACTTACAATCACGTTTAGAATTAAAATTAAATTCTACTCGTGAGTGATAGTCACATGTTGCTATAGCTTGATAAATAGTTTTGAAATCTGGTTATCTGGTCTTTGAGTTTCAAATTGGGTATATTTTGGAAAAATATAAAGCCAAAAAGGACTAATGTAACTCTCATTGTTTTCATATTTACAATTAGAGAGAGTGTTTCAATATCAATTCCTTCTTTATTTGTGAACTCTTTGCCCACTAGACTTGTCTTTAATCTTTACTTAGCGTTCCTTTGAAATGATACTAAACTGCATACACCCATTTACAATCTCTATCTTCTCCTACCGGTACATCAACTAATCGCAAATGTTATTATCTTGAAGGGATGCAATTTCAACACTCATAACCCACTTTTGATGTTATGTTACTTCTGTTTAATTCTTCTAAAGCAATGTTTAAATGATTGTGAAAGATGATGATATTTCTAGTACTTGATGGAAAGGTTGGTTTCGATCAGTAGGAGTAAAAAATCTATCATGCACAAAGAAGCTTGTTTAGTTCTTTTTGAACTCCTTAGCTCTACCTCATCATAATGAGACATGTTAGGGATTTTCGCAGATTGATCTAATGCAAGTTCATCACTTATTGTGGTTTGTAAAATACATATTCTCTTTCAAAGTTTCATTGTCCCCAAAATGATGTTTTGGTTCTGTATTTGATCTTTAATAGCCTCGCTACCAAATACTATCATAGCAAATGTCGTGTCATTGTCTCAGATATGCTACCGCCATATTATTAGATGCCTTTCATTTCCTTATCAGTCTTTAGTAGTGTTGCACACTCCTATATATGCTTACTACAAGATATTATCATAATAATCGAGCAATGTTATGCATGATATGCTAGTTTTCATGTCATTACATGCATTACTTTTGCTTCAAAGTCACGTTGTCCTTGTTATACTACCTCATATATGATTTCTATGGCTACCATCACCCCCAATTATGCACTATTGTTTTAGATATGCGAGTCATTATGTCATCACATGGATTTCCATTTATTCAAATAGTTCATAGTATATCCACATTCTCCAGTTAAAATCACTATCAAATACCACATTTTCGTTTCAAAAATGCAACACTATCTCAAATATACTAGTACTAAATCACATTTACTAGCACAATGGTGTACCAGATATGTTAGTCGTCACACAATGTAAGGAAAATGAAAATGAATACTTGGTAGCCAAAATAAGTGTTTCCTTGTTTTTGTAAAAACCTTTTGTGGACATGGTTCTAACAAGAGTGTGGCAAACAGGGGAAAAGGTACACACTCGATTTTAATAAGTAGCAACGCAATTGAGATTGAGAAGCGTTGTAAACAACTGACTTTGGCTCACGGACAAAATATTGTACGCGAGGAATCGGGTCAAGAAAATCGACCCTAACCCCAAACCCTAAACCTTAAACCCTAAACCTTAAGACCTAAACATTAAACCCCCAAACCCCAAACATTAAACCCCAAACCATAAACCCCAAAGCCCAAACCTTAAACTAAAAACCATAAACTTTAACCTTAAACCGTAAACCATAACCTTAAACCCAAAAACCTAGACCCTAAAAAAAACCTAAACCCTAAACGAAACCTTAAACCCTAAACCCTAACCCCTAAAACTCTACAAAAGCAAGGAAGTCGCGACAGTTCAAAGGGGAAAAGCTTGTCGTAAGCTTCGACCAAGGAAGGAAGCAAAGGAAAAGAAAAAAAAGAGAGAAGAAATTAGAGAAAAAAATTCAAAGTGAAGATTTGAGTGATAGTCAGTGAAACAAATAGAGAGAAATTGAGTGAAGAAAAATCGACGATTATCGGTCTCGGTCCCTCGTACGGTATCTAAACTCCAGATAACTTATGTATATCCCTTTCGTATTCAATGTTGTATTTATATTCCTTAATGTGAATGAAATTTGTCATATCAATATTATGTGTTATTACTTATATTTCGCATAAGAATCGTGCTCGGTTTTAAGTTCGGTATAACTTTGGGGTCATCTTAGGCATTTGGGAAAGCTATGGGGGTTGTTTCGGTCAAACAAATAATATTTTCAAAACCGAATTAGGTCATTAACACACTTTTATGAAGGTTATAACTCGGTCTTTGGACTCTCGAGTTATTTTGGGACTTTACCGAGTGTTATAAACCAAACCAGACAAGTTTTGGGCCATTTTTGCAAATTTTAAAGTTTTTTTTTTCTAAATCAGCTCGAAATTTTAAATAATTGCATGTTGGTCCTTAAACTGTTCTATACATCCCATTACTTCTCAAGGTGTCACAAATTAGTCCAATGTGCTTCATATTTTCAAAATCATTCGTTTACGTTTTTTTTCTTTTGACCAATTTCGTTTACGTTTAACACGTCTTAAATTGACCCCAAAGTTAAACCACTCTTTTGCTAGCACAATTAATTTTATTCTCTTTTATTGATTTTAAATTTACTTAAAAATAAAAAAATTAATTTATGTTGTTAATTAACAAAATTGCATGTCATCTCTTTGGTCAGGCATGATCAAAATGGGCAAAGAACAATTCGGGTAAATCAGTACAAATGGTTTCAAAAGCAAACTAAAGTACCGAAAGGGAGGATTATGAGCTCGCGAGCTCTTAAGACATAATAAAAAACCCAAACTCAATTATCTGAACGTAGACCTTTCCAAGCCCTAGGATGTAAACACTATGTACCCTAGGCAAACTTTAGGATTCAGATTAGTATTTAATTAATCGGTGGAGACGCTTTAATTTTTTCGGTCTGGTTGATGAACCTGCTTGACCGGACCGGTGCTCGCCAAGACTCGACATTTTCGAGCGAACAAAATAAAAATATTTTTCAAAAAGGGTCGGGGGAAGTTGGATCCGACGCTCGGCAATTTGGCGACTCTGCTGGGGACTTATCTATTTAGAGTGTTTAGGTTTTGTCATGTTTTATTTTCCATATTATATTTTAACCTATCAGTTTTGAGTGTTTGCTCATGCTTGCAGTTTTAAATTTTGTCTGAAAGGCGATGTAATTGTAATAATTAAGAAAAGAAGTAAATTCTCGTTTTGCAGACACAACGTTGGTTACTGTTGGGTATTGATAGTGACGACCCAATATGGGAAAGGCCTCGAAGGCCCAATAAATTTGAAGGGGGTGAAACACATACCATTTAAACAAGGCCAACCCACAGTAAGGTTACTCTGGCCCTCATAAAGTGGTCCAGTATCGAATCCAAACTAAAGTGGACGCCAAAGTGCCACTTCAGGTCGCCATTGGCCAAGGCCAAAGCCTCCCACTGCTCGCCATGGGAGTACTCGCCAAGGGAGTGCCCAGGGAGTGCTCGCCAACAATCAAGGTCGCAGCCATAGGAGTGCTCGCCTTGAAGAGAGCCTTGCCTCTCTCCTCTGGTCCCACCAACCGTTAATAAGGATATAGCCACGATATCCCGCATTTCTCGGGCACATATTCACTAAAGATTAGATACGGTAACTACAATATCTCGCCGTAACCGCAATATCTACTATCTAAATCTTCAACAACACAATATTCACGAAGATATACAGTTACCTTATACGGTTTGGTATCTCCTACTCTATAAATACATTTTCTTTACATACATTCAATACGTTTTGAGCTATATACACACATATACTCATTTAAGCATCGGAGAGGGACCCAGAGACACCCCCTCTGTTGCGATCCCCTTCTTGTAGGTTCATCGGAGCTCAGGCGAAAGCGCGTGATCACCATCTCCTTGGCATTCAATTCATTGCCAGATCAGCATTCAGGAAATCACGATCCAACATTTGGTGTCGTCTGTGGGAAAACGAGCAAAACAGTCATACATACTCGCTCTAACCGCAATCATCGGAAAGAAGCTAACGAACAATCCTCGGATAGCTCTAATTCTGCTGCCGCTTCGCCACTCCACCAAGAACCTGCAAGCCAAGCAGTCTGTGATGCCGTCCCTCTGAGACCGGCACGTGAACAAATTGGCAATTCGAGAACGACCCCTGTTCCAAACGTCGCAGAGATTCCAAATCGACAAACCATCCAAGTGGCTTGGGAAACCATTCAGGTAACCGCAGAGATGATATCCCTCTTGGAAACCATCATAGGACAGGCCCGCAGAAAAACCCTTGCTCCTCATGAAGATCCTCGTCCTACGGGGCCACCAGAATCAGAAACTGGAAATCCTGGCACCACAGCCCCTCAAGAAGATCAAGAGATGACCTTTGGACACCAATCCTTACCTCCAGCCTCCACTGAGAAGCCGGCGGTCACTCACTCTGTCAATCCATCAAGTTCTGTACCGACTGGAGGACAGCAGACCCAATTCACTCTTGACCAAGTTGAGGAGCTTATCACTAAGAGACTCAAAGAACAACGCGAAACCGTCATGACTCCCTTTAAGGAACGATCAGCTCATCTCTTCACAACTGACCTGGTCGTCATCAAGACCCCAAAGGATGTCGTCGCGAAGGCCATCCCCGAGTATAGTGGTAGAGGCACCCCCATTATACATGTTAATAAGCATGAAGCCTCTCTGTTGGGTAAGTTGACTGATCCGCCCTGTTATTTCTGTCGACCCTTTTGGGTTCGGCGTCGTCTTGGTTCTTTGGTGTCCCTGCAGGATCAAGAAGGGTAAGAAGGGTCGAGAAAATCCTAAATCGGAAAACCCAGGACCAAGACATCTAGAGGTCCCCGAGTATTTCACGCCTTTAAACAGGCAGATCTCGGTGGTACTAGTCGAGATGTAAAGGTCTCTGGCAAGGCCACCGAGACCCCGCAAGAGTGGTTAGCCCATGGGGTATGACACCGAGAGCTATTGCAGATAACACAAGCGCGACATCGAAAAGCTGATAAAGAGAGGAATGTTGAAGAAATGAATTCACAAGGCTGGACAGTCAGAATAAACTTTCAGCTAAGTGGGAAGGACCATACAAGCAAGTGATTCCTTCATAAACATGTTCACTCGAAGCAAATCGAAGAAAAAGCCCTGACGCCAAAGTCAGGCCAAAAGCCCTATCACCAAAGATAGGCCACAAAAAATCCCTAACAACAAAGTTAGGCCACAAAAGCCCTTACGCCAAAGTCAGGCCAAAAGCCTTAACAACAAAGTTAGGCCACAAAAGCCCTGACGCCAAAGTCAGGCCAAAAGCCCTAACAACAAAGTTAGGCCACAAAAGCCCTGTCGCCAAAGACAGACCAAAAGCCCTATCACCAAAGATAGGCCACAAAAGCCCTGTCGCCAAAGACAGACCAAAAGCCCTATCACCAAAGATAGGCCACAAAAGCCCTATCAACAAAGTTAGGCCAAAAGCCCTATCACCAAAGATAGTCCACAAAAGCCCTAGCAACAAAGTTAGGCCAAAAAGCCCTATCACAAAACATAGGCCACAAAATCCCTAGCAACAAAGTTAGGCCAAAAAGCCCTATCACCAAAGATAGGCCACAAAAGCCCTGACGCCAAAGTCAGGCCAAAAGACCTAGCAATAAAGTTAGGCAAACTAAAAGCCCTGACGCCAAAGTTAGGCCAAAAGTCCTAACAATAGAATTAGGCAAAGACAGGCCAAAAGCCCTGACACCAAAGTTAGGACAAAAAGCCATGTCGCCAAAGACAGGCCAAAAGCCCTGACGCCAAAGTCAGGCCAAAAAGCCCTAACGCCAAAGTTAGGTCAAAAGCCCTGACGCCAAGGTCAAAAAGCCCTGTCACCAGAAGTTGACCGCCCCCACGTAGAAACCACTCTCCAGCTCCGCCCGAGCAATTTGGCCCATCCCAGAGCAGGAGGGTGATAAACCTAATTGTTGTAAGGTTTGGTGCCGGAGGCGAGGGGTCCAATGCAAAAGAAGTCTATGCTACCCAAATCTCTACAGCTGTCCAACTGGGAAGAACAAAGACCTACACTAAAAGGCGAACGAACCCACATCAAGGGTAACAGTTCCCTTACAAATTGGGCACAACGGAGCAGACGAACCAATAAGGTAACAGTCTCTCCAAAGAAAAGCTTAAGAGAGCGAACGAATCTTAGGTAACAGCTTCCTAAAAGGCGAGCAAATCTAAAGGTAATTGTTCCTTTGAAAATCGAAGTTGAAAACAAGTATGGTAAAACTTCCTAAAGCTTTCCAGCTTCCTAAAAAGGCGAGCGAATCTTGGGTAACAGTTCCCCAAAAAGGGCGAACGAATCCGAGGTAACAGCTTCCTAAAAGGCGAGCAAATCTTAGATAACAGTTTTCTACGACTAGGCGAACGAATCCAAGGTAACAGCTTCCTAAAAGGCGAGCAAATCTTAGATAACAGTTTCCTACGACTAGGCGAACGAATCTAAGGACCAAAATCCTAAAAGGCGAACGAATCCATAAAGGATGACAGTTTCCTTAAAGGCATAATCCTTGGGTAACAGTTTCCTTAAGAAACATGGTGAAAGGAACGGACGAGCCGATAAGAGGCCACAGTCCTTCCCGCGAAACCTAAAGGAGCGAAAAGAACCTCTAAAGGGTAACGATTCCTCCAAAGAAAGGTCCAAGACCCTTTGAATGAAAACAAAAAGGCGAGACTATTCTACAAAAGCTGAAGCGAAGTTGAAAACAAGTATGGTAAAACTTCCTAAAGCTTTCAAGCAAGATAGACATCGGAAGAACAACCAAGTATACTCGAAGTCAAACAAAAACCAAGGCTTACGAAACAAAAAGACCCGATATCAAAATTGGGCGAAAGACATAACGCCAAAGTTAGGCAAAAAGACCTAACGCCAAAGTTAGGCAAACCAAAAGACCCGAAAGACCTGATGACTGAATCAGGTGAAAGACCTAGCACCAAAGTTAGGCGAAAGACCTGATGCCAAAGTCAGGAACAAGACCTGTTATCAAAATCAGGCGAAAAAACCTAAGGAAAAAGTTAGGCAAATAAGGCCTAAATATAAAAATCAGACAGAAGTCCTAGCGCAAAAGGCGAGCAATCCGTCAAGGAGTCCGTTCTCTTATAAGTTGGGCAAAAATTGAGAAGTAACATCCAAAGCGAATGAATCCATATCAAAGGTAACAGTTCCTTTGCGAAACAAACACAAGAAAGTGGGCGAATGAACCTAGGGCGACCAGTTACTAAAAGATGAATGAGCCTCGGGTAACAGTTCCCCGTGATTGGACGAACACTCCAAAGGTCTAAAATCTTAACAAAGCGAACACATCTACAAAAGATGAAAGTTTCCTTAAAGGTATGATCTTTGAGTAACAGTTCCCTTAAGAAACTTTGGTGAAGGGAATGGATGGTCCAAAATCCTATATGGCGAGACTCTCCTACATAAGCTAAAGAGAAATTGAAAACAAATATGGTAAAACTTCCTAAAGCGTTCGAACGAAAAGATATCGGAAGAATGACCAAACACATTCGAAGTCGAAAAAGAGTAAAGGCTTACGAAATTAAAGGCGTTCATTATAATAATATCCGAGTCTGAAATCAAAAGAATAATTACAACTATCCCAAAAACAAAGGGAAGTAAAAGTGATTATCGATAAAAAGAAGGATGAGCAAAAAACAGGAGGATGAACAGGCTCCCTTGACCTGAAACTCTGCATCGACTCGGTCACCTGAAGGCCTGAGACCTCAAGGTCTGGGTTCATCAGGGGATGCAGTCTCCTTCTCGGCCCCGGGGGCAGCCTCATCGCCAAGGAGCTTCCTTGGTGTAGCCGCTCTCAATGAAGTCCTGAAGAGACTTCACCTCCCAAGAGGAAACTTGGGATCAATCCCTTGAATCTCGTCGACCAAGATCTGGAGGTAGGCAGCAGCCTCGGCCTTTATCACCCCCAAGGCGCAGTCAGAGAACTCCTCGGACTTCTTAAAGTCCTCGACCACGCTAAGGGGGGATGGGACAGCCTTAAGATTTAAGGAAAGATGGTCCTGCTCAGCCATCGAGGCATCCCTCTGCACCCAGAACTCTTTCAGTTGAGCCCTGAGGTCACCATTCTCTGCCTCTAGCCAAACAGAGTACTGGTCGACATCCTTGATCCGAAACTCATAGACAACTAGGCAGCTAACAACCTCTTCTTAGCCCGCTTGGAAAATACACTGATGAATTTAGGTCCTCAAGTGCGGTCAATGAATTTAGGTCCCAGACTGATGGGTCAGAAATTTATCCAATCAATAAAGACTGGTGCGGAATGATGAACCCCGACCTTGAGCGTCAGTTGTACGAACTGATGAATGCCCGCTAGCCCAAGCATCGACTCTGAAGTTTCCGCCCCTGAGCGGATTGAACAGAAGTTTGATTGCCTATGATGTCGGAAGAAGTCATCAATGATGTTCCGATCACTCCCCGACAGCTCTGCAAAGCTCGAAGGAGTATCCCGTTCTGGCTGAGAAAGCTTTTTCGAGGATAAAAAGAGAGAAAGGAAAAATTGAAACAAAGGGCTGAAAGAAGATATGAACTCTGGAATGCAAATAAATTGAGTGCGTAAAAGACTAAATGCTAAAGTTCAGCCTTTTTAGCCAAAACAAAGGAAACTGAACGGGCATGTAAGAAACGGCTCAGATAATGATTACACCCTTTTGGGTAAAACCGAAGTAATGTCAGAATTCCAAGGGTTACATCGGGGAGACAAAAGGTTGGAACGACACGAAAAACCTGTGAGTCTGCCCACTGGTTACGGAAGACAAAGAGACAGACATGCCTCAAAAGACTTTCGCTAACTGTCCATTCATTGAAATGTTCGAAATCTTACACAAAAAAGGTGATTGCCAAAAGCTATACCAGACCTTTCCTAACACCCTCGCAACGATAGTGTTCGCCCAAAGAGTGAAGAATGAGCATCCATAAACCCTGGAAACCCAAAGCGTTCGCCTAATGGGGTAAGGTATCACACATTCCGAAAAACTCTACGCAACCAAAATCGTTCGCCAAAGGATACAGAGCATCAAAAGGCACAAATAGCAGATAAGGAAAGCAAAAGATCCAGTCCAAAAGTCACTATCTTAAACCCTATCACAGAATCAAGCTTGACCGAAGAAACTTCACTCAAGCTTCGGGGGCAAATGTTGGGTATTGATAGTGACTACCCAATATGGGAAAGGCCTCGAAGGCCCAATAAATTTGAAGGGGGTGAAACCCATACCATTTAAACAAGGCCAACCCACAGTAAGGTTACTCTGGCCCTCATAAAGTGGTCCAGTATTGAATCCAAACTAAAGTGGACGCCAAAGTGCCACTTCAGGTCGCCATGGGCCAAGGCCAAAGCCTCCCACTTCTCGCCATGGGAGTGCTCGCCAAGGGAGTGCCCCGGGAGTGCTCGCCAACAATCAAGGTCACAGCCATAGGAGTGCTCGCCTTGAAGAGAGCCTTGCCTCTCTCCTCTGGTCCCACCAACCGTTAATAAGGATATAGCCACGATATCCCGCATATCTCGGGCACATATTCACTAAAGATTAGATACGGTAACTGCAATATCTCGCCGTAACTGCAATATCTACTATCTAAATCTTCAACAACACAATATTCACGAAGATATATAGTTACCTTATACGGTTTGGTATCTCCTACTATATATATACCTTTGCTTTACATACATTCAATACGTTTTGAGCTATATACACACATATACTCATTTAAGCATCAGAGAGGGACCCAGAGGCACCCCCTCTGTTGCGATCCCCTTCTTGCAGGTTCACTATCTCCTTGGCATTCAATTCATTGCCAGATCAGCATTCAGGAAATCACGATCCAACAGTTACCATTACCCGCTCGGACCTGGAGCACATTAAGAGCTTAGGGAGTTTAGTAGGGGAATACACCCGAACAACTCAGCTCGATAATAGGAATGGGTTTGTGATCCTCTATAGGGGGTGAGGTTCCGCTGGTTCAGAGGACTTATAAATTCCATCAATTTAAAACAAAAGCTCTACACCGCGTTTAACATCTACCAGTTTTGTGTTTTTTCCATTTTTGGGCCCAACTAATGTATATGAGAATTTGGCCCAAGTATTTTGATGCGAGATCGACCCACAATTCATGTAGAAGATTTGGCCCAATAGTTGTGAATTAGAAGTGAGGCCAACAATTGTAAATGGGAGTTTGGCCCATTATGTAAATGTGTTTTGTTTTGGCCCTAGATCATGATATGTATAAGATTGGGCCTTTTGTATTATATATTTCAGACTTTTGTAAATGTAATACAAACCTTACTAATGAAATTTACATTCTTGCACTTGCATTGCATTTTTCTAAAAAAAATGTAAGTTTCATTCATTATGTCTTGTATCCTTATAACGTTTCACGCACCATCTTTGGTAAGGATGAAGCAAAAAAATCATTGCCGTCACATTAAGGCCATACAGCCCCATACGGTCGAAATTGCCTGAATATGGAAAGTCATGAAAAGGGGATCAGACATACGCGAACGAGAAGATTGGGAAGCTTCACAAGCTCGCAAAGTGCAAAGTAAATTGGGATTCTCCTTGATGACTTGCCTGATATGGAATGTGGGAATCGTCGTTTGCGTGGTTAACAACGGAATACGTTCACAAGTTCTATTCGGCATCTAAAAGGCCATCTTTCAACCTGGAGGAGATAATCGGGGATAGACCCGAACAACCACCGTCATTCTAGCAATGTGAGGGCACCATGGATAAATGTGGGGGCAATGTAGCTAAGTTGAATGGCAGCCTTCAGTAATTCTGACCAAGCACGAGGCGAAGAAAACGATTTTCAAAATGCATGTTCTTGACCTTCCTTTGAACCAAGGAACAAACAACAAATGCACTCAACGAGCTGCGCCGTCGTGTGAAACGTCTTAAGAACTAGACTTTTATTGACCACATACTTTTAAAATATTAAAAAAAAATTGTCATACATGAAATCAAAGTCTACGAATGGAATGAACATAACATGCAGAATTTTCAAAACCAATTATGCATGATCAATTGTGTATTCCTTATTCTTACTATGGTATTTTGAACTTAGGTTTCCAGAAACCCATGCGACATTCGACGACTCGAGCACCTCAAGAACACAAAGGGAACCTTGATTCAAATTTGTATGGGGACACCCTTGTCGAATTTGACTCTATACATTAAGGAGAATGATCTGGTGAAGAGGGTCACCAAATGCTTATTGCTTAGTCTTTTCAACATGGTATCAGAGACATAATTCTCAATCAAGTCACAGATCGATCGACTCTTCCTTTTGATCATCATCATCTACCGGTTGGCCTAGATGACACTGTAATTTGGAACACAAAATGAAGTAGATACCAAATTGTATCAATTCCTAAATGTAGTGAACAACGAGTATAATCAAGAAAAATATGATTTACTACGAAACGTTGAGTTGCAACAGATAAAATTCCTCCATTAGCAACCAAATCATTGATAATGATTGCTCGTTCACCATGCTTAACGACACCAACATGTATCTCTATACAGTCAGTCTCGTACTCTAACACGTAATGTTCAGAGATTACTTCACTTGAATGCTTCTTGGGTTTCGATAAGGGAACGAACTTCACCTGAATCATGCTTTCCTTTGTGTTCTTTAGGTGCTGGAGTTGTCGAATGTTGCATGGGTTCACGGAAACATAATTTTAAAATATCATAGTACGAACAATGAATACACAATTAATCATGCATGATTGATTTTGAAAATGTTGCATGTTTCTTTCATTCCATTCGTAGATTTGATTGCATGTATAGAAACAAAAAATGAAAAATACTTTAAAAGGATTTGGCCAACTGAAGTCTAGTTCTTATGACGTTTCACACGATGGCGCTCCTCGTTGAGTGCATTTGTTGCTTCTTCCTTGGTTCGAAGGAAGGTTGAGGACATGCATTTTGAAAATCTTTATATTTTACTCGTCCTTCGTTTGAATTATTCAAGGGTGTCATTTAACTCAACTACGCTGTCCCCACATTTCTCCAAGGCACCCCTACATTGCTTGAATGACGGTGGTTGTTCGGTCTGTGCCCGATTATCTCCTTCGGGTTGAAACATGGACTTACACGTGTCGAATAGAACTTGTGAATATATTATGTTGTTGTTAATCATGAAGATGACACTTTCCACATTCTAGAAGCTAGACAAGGCATCAAGGAGAGCCCAATTGACTTTGTTGTTTAAAATCTCGTGAACCTCACCAATCTTCTTGCTAGCTCACGTATTTCTGATTCCCTTTTGTAATGGATTTCCATATTCGGGCATTTTTCGACCGTAGGGGATGTATGGCCTTAATGTGAGGGCAATGATTTGTTTGCTTCACCATTACCAAACATGGTGCGTGAAACGTCCTAAGGATATAAGAGAGAATGAACAGAACTTACATGTTTTGGCAAAAAACATTGCAAGTGCGAGAATGTAAATTTCATTAGTAATGTTCACATTTCAATTACAACAGCCTGTAATATATAATACAAAAGGCCCAATCCTATACATGTCATGATCTAGGGCCTAAACAAAACACATTTACATAATGGGATGAACTTCCTTCTACAGTTGTTATTCTGACTCCTAATTCACAACAGTTGGGTCGAATCTTCTACATGAATTGTGGGGCATGCTAGCGGTCCAAACAGCTCTGAGCGCATTTCCCCACTAAACTCCTTAATCTATTCATGTGCTCCAGGTATGAGCAGGTAATGGTAACCAACGTGGTGAGGTAGAATCGGCTTATGCAACTACCCGATCAAGAAAGGGACTGGAGACAAGTAATAGGTATCGCAGCTAGAGGGATGCCAAATTTCCCAGCACCGGAATTAAGTATGTGTTCTATGTTACACCTCGCTTAGAGGAAGTGGCAATCAGAGTCAAAGCGACCCACGCCACCAGACCACAATCCACCACCGGAAGAGGGAAGGTTGTTTTACAAAGTAAATGAGGTGACAGAAACAACTCCCTATCGTTCAATCGAGTTGAAGCAGAGCCGACTTAAATAGAGTTGAAGAGATGATGTTGTTGACACACGGGAGACACCATTGAGACATCATTGTTGACACGGGGCAGACGCCGTTATTTACTACTGCAAGGGGGACGCATGCAGACACATCGTTACACCATTGTTGATGAGGGAAGACATCGTTGTTGACTCCTGCAGAGGAGACGCCATTGTTGACACGGGGAAGACGCCATTGTTGATAGGAGGGGAAACATTGTTGTCGACGCACGGAGACGCAATTGTTGACAAGCGCGTCTTGAAGTGGCAATTTCGATCGAAGGGTATGAGATGTAGCCACTATGGGAAGTTTTGGTACACTAAGGCGATGTACTTCCAACTGATCGGATTCCCCGAAAGGTGGTGAAACCCATGGATGGACAACAACATCGGCTCCAGCAACTTAGTCCCACGAGGACAAAAGTCGCAAAGAAGAGAAGCAGGTCAGCGATCACCTCATGTTCTTATTTGCTTCCTTGCATACAAAATAATTGGCAATGCTCGCACCCATGAGTAAATCTCTCGAGGAAACCAAAAAACTGTCAGTGGAAATCAAAATCAAAGATGTTTTAGCCTATTGTTGTATAATCGAATAATCAAACGGACAACCATGTTTCACTGGTATAAATAAAATATTGCGTACAGACTTCCAAGATAACACCACTAATCGAAAGGTCGTGCGAGGAATGATTTTCAATTAAATTCTCAGTGGCCTGACTATACCCATTTGATATGTGTGAATGTTGAAGAAGTTGAGCGTCTAATGGAAGAAATTCATGAAGGTTGTTGCAACCCACACATGAGCGTGCGAGACTATAATATTTTTGGTGCACCATGACGTCTGACTGTGTTAATCACGTCCAACATTGTCACCTATGTCAAATGTACGCGAATCAAATCCACGCACCACCACCCGAGATCTATCCCATGACTTCCCCATGGCCTTTCTTATTATAATCGACATGATTTCTCCAAAGGCACTCAATGGTCATCTATTCGTATTGATGGTGATTGATTACTTCTCGAGCGGGTAGACGCTATCACCCTAGCGTCAATAACGACAAAGGTCATCGAAAGTTTCATTAGGCATGACATCATCATGCATCATGGGGTGGTGAAGTCAATCATCCCCAACATTGCTAGAAATTTAAATAACAAGTCAATCGATGGGTTGGGTGATCAATTTAAGATCAAGCATAAACCTTTATGTCCATATCGCCCATAAATGAATGGCAGAGTGGAAGCAGCAAATAAAGCACTAACACAACAAGTTGGCTTGGGCACTCACGACATACAGGACTTCAATACAGACATTACCAGTGGCAACCCCATTTTTTCCTTATTTACGGGACTGAAGCCGTGTTGCCAATTGAAGTAGAAATCCTGTCAACTAGGATCCTCGCTGAGGCTGAGAGGGTGAGATGCATCGATGGTGTTGTGCCACGGGAAATTGTACCAACAACGCATGCCTCGTGCATTTAACAGGAAGATGAGCCCGAGAGAATTGCAAGTAGGCAATCTAATTCTTAGAAAAAAAATACTTTGAGTCAATCCAGAGTCTCGGTGAAAGTTTGTGCCTAAATATGAAGGGACTTATATTGTCCAAAACAGAATTTTAGCGGAGGAGACATGATCATCACCGCCTTAGACGACCAAGAATTCCCATTCTGATCACTATGCACGCATTACAAAAGAAATCCTTAAAGAGCTCATAACCAGAGAGTGGGCTTTCAAAAGTGTGAAAATTCCCGCTAAATCGAAAACCCGAAAGGGCGGTTTGGGCAAAATTTAGGGAAAAAGGGTATGATTAAAAATCCCTACAAAGGGCGATCATAGCAAAAGAAGAGGAATCAAATCTCTGCTACGTTGAAAACCAGAAAGGGCAACCTACACAAAAATTAAGGGAACCGAGAGATGCGGTAAAAACCAAATACTATAGCAAAAAGATTGAAAATCGAGAAAATCATTCAAGTCAATCCATACTCTTGGGGCTAGTTTGTCCCTAAATATAAAGGCTCTTTTCTCATCAAAGAAGTTTTCAGTGGAGGAGACATGATCATCACCGACATGGACGATCAATAACTCCCCAGTCCGATCAAATTGTACGCAGTCTAAAAATTCTTAGAGAGCTCGTAACTAGAAAGCGATTCCCCCAAAGTGAGAGAAAATTCTTCCTTAATCGAAAACCCAAAGGGCGGTTTAGGCAAAATTTAGGGAAGATGGGCATGATTAAAAATCCCTTAAAAGGGCGATCATGGCAAAACGAAAGGAAACAAATCCTTGCTAGGTTGAAAACTCGAAAGGGCGACCTAGGCAAAAATTAAAGGAATCAAGAGATATGGTAAAAAATCAAAACAATTACCGTAGGAAAAGGTAAACTAGGCCATTGTGTTTTGAGCTGCCTCGACAACTTGCGTGGATACACCTTGTGGACGTACTATGAGTGACTTTAGGGAACTCCATCAAGAAGGACTCCAAAGTCGATTAATAAGAAAATAGGTCGAGAAGTCTACACAAGTAGTCAGACATCTCAACAGAGGTTTTTGAGCTCTAAAGTGAATTACAAGTCGACAAGCAGGGTCTTTAGGTTCTCAACATCCGCAAATCATCCTCGGAAACCATGACCTATAATTATTCAGCTTCTAGGAGTCACAAGTCGACAAGCGGAATCTATAGATGCTCAAGCTCCGCAAGTCAGCCTCGACAACTAGGACCTATAGTTATCCAGCTTCTGGGAGTCACAAGCCAACGAGCGGAGCCTTTAGATGTTCATCCTCTGCAACTCATCCTCGACTACTAGGACCTGTAGTTATCCAGTATCTGTAATCACAAGCCGAGGAGCAGAGTCTTTAGGTGTTCAGCCTCCGCAAGTCATTTCGATGAAAGGATTTAATAAAACATGCAAGCATAAATATATATTGAATAAGAACAACATTTGACTCCATTATTGTGAAACTTGTATAGAGATAACTATCTATATATATTGAATTTATCTATAAAGATTCGCATACCATTGATCTAACTATATATAATAATAAACTAACTATAAAGTGATAAACTAATTAATATAGATAAACTAAAGATAAAAACTAATCTTGATTAATCAAGTCAAGACTACATAATACTTTAATATTCACCACTGTTCTTTGTTTTTTCTTTATTTTGGTCCTCAAATTTTCAAATTTGCTGAATTGATTCCCAAACTTCTAATGCTTCTTTGCTTGTTCGCAAAATCTCAAATCCAATCCCAATATAGTATGCAATTGACTAGAGATCACACACCTTCCATCTCCAACTTGATCCTTCGAACCCAACACAACTCGTGGGTAACCGCATATGGACGAACTCGAAATTAAACTAAACCAAAGCAATGCCACCATGGTTATGTCTGTGGTGCCTTCTTGTTCATCCATCGTGATCACGCCATTTTAGGCTAAACTAAACAAGTAAGAAAAAAAATATGATTGGTACTTTAACTTGCAGCTAAAGCTCGAAGTAGTCTCATTAAAGACTTGCTTGTGCGAGCAACTCAATCACACACCAATAAATCTTGAACGAGCAACTTCAGCATCAAGTATTACAACATTTTTTTAGCAATGAATCAATTCAGCAATTTAGCATGAATCAGAGCATAAACATGCTCGGGAGTCTTGTAGCGGCATACATGACTGATGATCGGTCCAGAGAGAACAAACAAGATGACACAAACCGCGGATTGATGGGCAATTGATTGGTGGTGGCTGTGATGGCAGAGGCCGAGGAAGATTAGGGTGGCAACGGATTAAGCGGAAGGAGACCCAACAAATGGCGACGACAGCAGTAACCCTAAATTTTGATTTAAGTTCAAAACCCTAATTTCTAATTTTGGCTCTGATACCATGAAAGGATTCAATAAAACATGAAAGCGTAAAGGAGATGAATAAGAAAAACATATGACTCCATTATTGTGAAAATTGTTATTTTGTACACAGACAACTTCATATATGTAGTATAGAGATAACTATTTATAAAGATACTCATACTATCTATCTAACTATATATCTAATAAACTAAATATAAAGGGATGCACTAATTAATATATATATATATATATATATATATATAATAAAGATAAAGACTAATCTAGACTACATAATACTTTAACATTCACCGATGTTCTTTGTTTTTCTTGATTTTGATCCTCAAATTTGGAAATTTGCTAAATTGATTCCCAAACTTCCAATGCTTCTTTTCTTGTGCGAAAAAACCCAAATCAAACTCCAATATAGTCCACAATTGACTTGAGATTACACACCTTCCATCTCCAACTTGATCCTTCGAACCCAACACAAGCACGTGGGTAACCGCATACGAACGAACACAAAATTAAACTAAACTCAAGTAATGTTTCCATGCTCATGTGTGTGGTGCCTTCATGGTCATCCATCGTGATTACGCCATTTTAGGCTAAACGAACCAAGTATGAACAAATCCTAACTATCTATATATATTGATTCTATCTATAAAGATACGCATACTATCTATCTAACTATATATATATAATAAACTAAATGTAAATGGATAAACTAATTAATATAGATAAACAAAAAATAAGGACTAATCTATACTAGACTACATAATACTTTAACATTCACCGATGTTCTTTGTTTTTCTTGATTTTGATCCTCAAATTTGGAAATTTGCTGAATTGATTCCCAAACTTCCAATGCGTCTTTGCTTGTGCGAAAAAACTCAAATCAAACTCCAATATAGTCCCCAATTGACTTGAGATCACAAACCTTCCATCTCCAACTTGATCCTTCGAACCCAACACAAGCACGTGGGTAACCGCATACGAACGAACACAAAATTAAACTAAACTTAAGTAATGTTTCCATGCTGATGTGTGTGGTGCCTTCATGGTCATCCATCGTGATCACGCCATTTTAGGCTAAACGAAACAAGTATGAACAAATCCTAACTATCTATATATATTGATTCTATCTATAAAGATACGCATACTATCTATTGTAACTATATATATATAATAAACTAAATGAAAATGGATAAACTAATTAATATAGATAAACAAAAAATAAGGACTAATCTATACTAGACTACATAATACTTTAAAATTCACGCATGTTCTTTGTTTTTCTTGATTTAGATCCTCAAATTTTGAAATTTGCTGAATTGATTCCCAAACTTCCAATGTATCTTTGCTTGTGCGAAAAATCCCAAATCCAACCCCAAAATAGTCCCCAATTGACTTGAGATCACAAACCTTCCATCTCCAACTTGATCCTTCGAACCCAACACAAGCACGTGGGTAACCGCATACGGACGAACACGAAATTAAACTAAACTAAAGCAATGTCGTCATGGTCATGTCTCTGGTTCCTTCTTGGTCATCCATCGTGATCATGCCATTTTAGGCTAAACGTAACAACTAAGAAAAAATACGATCGATACTTGAACTTGCAGACAAAGCTCGAAGTAATCTCATTAAACACTTGCTCGTGCAAGCAACTCAATCACACATCAGTAAATCTTGAGCGATCAACTACAGAACCAAGTATTTCAGCATTTTTTAGCAATGAATCAACTCGGAAATTTTGCATCAATCAAAGCATAAACATGTGTGGCAGTCTTCTGGCAGCATACATAACTAACGATCGGTGGTCTAGAGAGAACAAGCAAGACGACAGAGACGGTGGATTGATGGGAAATTGATTGGTGGCGACTGTAATGGAAAAGGTCGAGGAAGATTAAGGTGGCGGCGGATTGATCGGAAGGAGGCCCGACAAAAGGTGGCGACGGTAGATGAATGTGCTGTAGACGGCGGTGGCTGGGTGGCGGAAACAGCAGTAACCCTAATTTCTGATTTAAGTTCGAAACCCTAATTTCTAATTTCTAACTCTAATACCATGAAAGGATGTAATAAAACATGAAAGCATAAAGGAGGTGAATAAGAAAAACATATGACTCCATTATTGTGAAACTTGTTATTTTGTACATAAAGAACTACACATATATAGTATAGAGATAACTATCTACATATACTGATTCTATCTATAAAGATACTCATACTATCTATCTAACTATATATATAATAAAGTAAACATAAAGGGATAAACTAATCTTGATTAATCTAGACTCGACTACGTAATACTTTAACACTCGACGATCTGCACTTATAGGTGTCTAGTTTCCGCAAGTTGCATGATTAAAAAAAAGCTCGACGACCTGGACCTGTAGTTATCCAGCTTCTAGGAGTCACAATCCAACGAACGTGGCCTTGAGATGCTCAACCCCCACAGGTCATTCTCGACGACTAGGATCTGTGGTTATATAGCTTCTGGGAGTCACAAGCCAACGAGCGGAGCTTTAGGCGTTCAACCTCCGCAAATCATTCTCGACGACCATCACTTGTAGTTATCCAGCTTCTGGGAGTCACAAGCCAACAAGCGTAGCCTTTACGTGTTCAGTCTTCGCAAGTCATCCAGAACGACTCACACGCCGACAAGCGGAGCCTTTAGGTGTTCATCCTCCGCAAGCCATCCTCACAACCAGGACTTCCCTAAACCTTAAACCCCAAACCCTAAACCTTAAACCTCAAACCCTAAACTCTAAACTTTAACCTTAAACCTAAAATCCTAGCCCCTAAAAAACCCTAAACCCTAAACGAAACCTTAAACCTCAAACCCTAAGCCCCAAATCCTAAACCCCTAAACGTCTAAACCCTAAACCCCCAAACCAAGACCAGGCCTCACCAATTGCCATAAAAGTCTTCCAAATTGTCATCACTGTTGCCCATTTAATCACATTTGCTCACCCACCATCATCATTTGACCAAATCCTCCCAATGACACCAAAAGTCCTCCCAATTGTCAATCACCTTTGCCGAATTGCTATCACCTTTGTCATCCACTATATATTGTACATGCTTTATAACCTACTTGTATCTGAAAAACTCTATAAAATTAAGTAATCCATGACAATTCAACGTGGAAAAGACCGAATGGAGTTTGGAGCAAAGCTTGTCGTAAGCTTCGACCAAGAAAATAGAGAAGAAAATCAAAGTGAGGATTTGAGTGATAGTGAGTGAAAAACAATAGAGAGAAATTGAGTGAAGAAAAATCGACGATTATTGGTCTCGATCCCTCGTACGGTATCTAAACTCTGGATGATTTAAGTATATCCCTTTTGTATTCAATGTTTTATTTATATTTCTTAATGTGAATTAAATTTTTCGTATCAATAATATGTGTTATTAGTTATATTTCGTATAAGAATCGTGCTCGGTTTTATGTTCGATATAACTTTTGGGTAATTTAGGCATTTATGAAAGTTATGGGGGTTGTTATGGCAAAAAAAAAAAATTTCAAAAATGAATTAGGTCATTCCCAAACTTTGGTGAAAGTTATAACTCGGTCTTTGGACTCTCGGGTCATTTTGGGACTTTACCGATTGTTATAAACCAAACTAGAAAGGTTTTGGGATATTTTTGCAATTTTAAAAAGATTTTTCCCAAATCAGCTCAAAATTTTAAATAATTGCATCCTGGTCCTTGAAATTTTCTAAACATCCCATTAATTTTCAAGGTGTCACAAATTAGTCCAATGTGCTTCGTATTTTCAAAATCATTTGTATACGTTTGACACGTCTTAAAATGACCCCAAAGTTAAACCACTCTTTTTCGAGCACAATTAATTTTATTCTCTTGTTTATTTATTTTTAATTAACTCAAAAATAAAAAAATGATTGTATATTGTTAATTAAAATAATGCATGTCATCTATTTGGCCAAGCATGATCAAAACAGGCAAATCAGACAATTCGGGTAAATCGGTAAAAAAAAATGATTTCAAAAGTAAACTAAAGTACCAAAAGGGCATATTATGAGCTCGCGAGCTCTTAAGACGTAATCAAACTCCCAAACTCACTTCTCTAGACATAGAACTTTCCAAGCCCTAGGATGTAAACACCGTGTACCCTGAGGAAGTTTTAGGATTCCGATTAGGCTTTATTTAATTGGTGGCGACTCTTTAGTTTTTTCGATCCGGTTGCTGACATGAGTAGTCAACTTTGCATTCTTTGGACTTCAGCCACAAAGTTTCGGTTGGTTGAAACCCTAAGTTGCTCCAAAATTTGTAGTTCCCTATTCGAATTAGGTGATTCCCACGGCGATGTTGACGCAATCTTCCTAAAGGTATCATTTTCAAGTGTCCACCAATGTAATTGTGGATTAGTACCTCGATTGAGAATGTCCATAACGCCCAAAAACTATGGCCATGAACTTTGGGGTTATCCTCACTTCAAGGTATGACTGTAAGCCAATTGAGTTCATTTTCTTTGATTTCGAAGGTTAATCTAGGGTTTAGTCTTTATATGGTTTTGTCTTCAAAATATTGAGAATTCAGGATGTGGATTGTTCAAGTGGGTGTACATTAAAGAATAAGAGGTTGAGAAATGTAGATCTTGTGGTAATGCTCTATCAAATTTACTGCTTTGTACGAGAAGGCGGCTACTCAGCTTGAAGACTATTAGCGAAAAGAAAAATTTATTGTCTTTGTTTGTTGATTTGTATACTGTTCATTTTACTTGTGCTAGTGACGGTGTAATGTATGTAGTTTTGGTCTATGTTTTATGTATTGTATATTCTAAGAAGTATGTTATGAATTAGGCATTGTTGGTGTATGAATCTCTGTTTTGCTTCTACACTTACGGTTGGGTCTTGATGTTGCTCAGAAAATGTAAGCATACTCCTTAATGTATTTCTTATTTTTATAAATTCTCCCCTAAAGTTTATAATCGTAAATAAATTTCAACAACAATAATTTGTGCAGAGTGATGGTCTGGATAACCATAAGACTTCATTAACTGCCACGAAATCAAAATTCCATCCAAAATGATCATGTTTCAAGATGTTCCTGCATCCAACATATACCAACATTCTACATATACTGTATGGGACACAAAAGACAACAAAATGTGATCAATTTCCTACCTTTATAACTTTTCCTTTCCTAGACCTACTTCCTTGAGACGGTACACTATCTTGTGTTCATGGAGGAGCTCTAACTGATTGACTTTGCTCTTCTTGTTGGACGCTTTTTGATTGTTCTTTTTTTTCTACCTTGCCACATGATCTAGCATTATGACCGACTTCCATGAATTTTCCACAATGTTGCAAGTCCCCTGCTTTTCTCAGTTTCCCTGTGTTTGCTTCGCATGTTGTCACAATCCTTTTCTTTTGGGGTCGATTGAGTGCATTCCTAAATTCTGGTGGGTTTAGGGGTCATGACGTACTTGGTACCCACTCGTCAGAACCTTGTAAGATAACAAGCATAAACCGAATCAAAATTAATTATACAGATCAAATGACAGCATTGAAAAGACCAATTAACAACATTAACAGGCCAAATAACACCATTAACAACAATAAATAGATCAAAAAATAGGACATACTAGATAACAACATTAACATACCAGCATAAACTACATTACCTGGAATGGGATGGACGATATCCTCGTGCATCTTCAAGTATGACTCCTTAATGTAGTACATAAATACATAATTGAGGACATCAATACGGTGATGCAATATTAACTCCAGCATAAACGTCCACTTAGTTGTTCGAATAAGGTAATAATTGGCTTGTCGCGAAGTCGATAAATCTTGGTCTTGAAACTCTCGGCAATATTACTCATAATAAGATCCGTCTTGGAGAAGAATTGAAAATGTGATCGACCCCACGACTAGACTAGAATGTCTATTAGGTACTCACACGCCTCCAATTTTACCTTTTAGAGATGATTCAGCCCGTGGTTGTGCCAAGCCACGCTATAGCTGGATGCTACTCCCCTCTAGCAGTCTTTAGCAGATATTCATCTCCATCCCTTGATCTGCATGTTGCCCCATATATGCCTGACACATGATCGATGCTCCGATCCTTTTGAAAACTCCTTAGTTGCTGGCATTAAACCCTGCCAAAACGATACAAAAAGAACATTAACACCCACCAGTATTTTGAAAGATAAAACACTAACATAAGTGCCCACCTTTTATCTGTCAGATATTGTTGTCTACTTCGAATCGTTACCTACATCAGTAGGTAACAGACCTACGAACCACACCCACGATGCCCTTGTGTCAACTTCAACCCATGCAAAAGAGATGGGAAACAACTGGTTGTTCGCATCTCCTGAGACAGCACACAATAACTGTCCCCCGTTGAACCCTTTAAATTGAATCCGTTGAGGAAAATAAAAGGTCTACAACCTCTTATAAACTGTTTGTGCGTCGACTTAAAGAAGACATAAAATCGTTGAAAAGTGGGTGTTAAACTTGTCCCAATTTGAGCAACAACAATCACCACGGTGAACCCAGGATCTCCTTCACTATCATCCAATATCATCCCAATAGGGTCAAGAACTTGACTATCCTCTACAAACAGGACTATGGACTCCATACCTTCCTAGTAAGCCTTCAAGTCGACCATGTCATCCTCAGTAGTAATGCTCACTAAATACTTATTGATGTCCATAAAGGGGGGGCAAGTATAACTGATCAACACTTGAATATTGTTGAACCAGTGTTAAATGGTTCAGCAAGTCTGAGAATTGAAATGGGATAAGCCACCTAGGTCTAAGGTATTTCTAACCAATGTATATCTTCTTCTCATCGACTGTGACGAATCTTCCCTCGTAAAATATGTGTAGTGTGTAACTAGGTGGACCTTGGGGGCATATAACCTATTTGATGCACCTGTAAACGGAACAACATAACAATAACATAATCATCCTCAAAGAACCAATGAACAATCACACTCAGCAAACAATAGCACAATCACACTCTTCTACACATATAGGGTTCCAGACGAAAACATTCAACACAACAATGCATATAAAAGAGAAATAACCGAACCTAAATCATCCGCAAAGTCGAGAAAATCCATACTTGTCTTATGTGACTCCTTCCGAATAGCAAGGCGTAAAAAAATGCGACAGAACAACAACAAAATGAACAAGGTCGCGTCTCTACACTATAACGGGATCAAGAAAAAGACAAGTTTCAAACGACAATGTAACAAAACATCAACAAAATTCAAACAGACGCAAAGTCGCGACTCTGCACTTGAAGATGAAACATCTTTACAGTACGGATTCCGTACTTACCTTGGTCGAATTCCGTACTTACCTTGGAAAATGAAAATTTGAACTTACCTTGGTCGAATTCCGTCTTGTTCCAGCTGCAAATCATCCCTACAGTACGGGTTCGCAAATCGTCCCTTCAAAATCAACCAATGGTGCCGACTACAATGAGAAGATGAAAGGTTTTAAGGTTTTCCTTTCGTGGGTGGGTGTGGGTTTCTGAGGTGGGAAATTGATCACGAGGGATGAATAGATGCCATAGAGGGCAAATTCGTCAAGTAAAAATGTTAATACGCCACATGAGTCACACATGTCAAGGATTCTGTCCGAAATAAACGGGCATTTGACGGTAAGAGGGGGTTTCATTTATACCAAACTTTAGGACTAAATTTCCAATTTTAAAATTTAAGGGGGAATCTTAAATTTGGCTTAAACTTTAGGGGCAATGTCGTATTTTACCCTATTTTAATATATATTGCATTTAAGTAAAACCATACCAAAGGGACCAATATGCTTACGCATGCTATTATGTACTAAATTGTTTTTAACATTGCCCATTACACCACATGTATGAAAATGTTGTCCACTGTATGTTTTGTCACCATTTTGTCCATTTCAACACTTAAAAACATGTTGTAGTAGACGAGTTTTGGTGCAGCCAAACAAGCCATGTCAATGACATGTGGTAATAAATATTTTTAAAATATTATACATTTAACTATGAAATACATTATTAAAAAAATACAAAAAAAAATACATTTCAAAATTAAAAATAATGATTTAAAATCTCATAAAATTAAACATATTAAAAAAATAAAAAAGAAGAAAAATATTTTTCTTAATTACATATTAGAAAAATAAACTATACATTTAAAAAACAATTATTGGTCCAAGTTCTGAACCATTGGTTTTGAGATACCCTATCCCACATCGGATAGAAATACTCAAGTCCAACAAAAAAATCCCACTTTTTTGGCACAAGTAAGGACAACAGGCTCAGTCAGGTTGGGTTGGGCTAGTGAGGACTGTCGCTCAGCTTGGGGCGTTACAAATGGTATCAGAATCGACTCGGGCCTGTGCTCAGGCTTGCAAGATTGAAGTCTCGTGCCAACAAGAGAACATCAAATGGATGTTAAGAAAAAATTCTTGAACGGTGATCTTGATGAAGAAGTTTATATGGAGCAATCAAAAGGAGTCATACTACCAGGAAATGAAAAGAAGGTGTCTAGATTAGTGAAGTATTTGTATGGATTAAAACAAGCACCTATATAATGGCACAAAAAAATTGATTTGGTGTTCCTGTCTTGTGGGTTCAAGCATAACAATGCAGACCAATGTGTATATTCCAAGTGTATCGATGATTATTGTGAAATCATTTGTCTATATTTTGATGATTTACTCATATTTGGAACAAATATGAAAGGTGTCATAGAAACTAAGAACTATCTATCCTCAATGTTTCAAATGAACGATTTAAGTGAAGTATATGCTATCTTAGGATTTAAAGTGCTCAAGCATAGTGGGGGTTATACTGTAAATCAATCTCATTATATTGAGAACATATTTCACAAGTTTAAACACTTGGGAATTAAGGAAGCGAGTACCCCATATGATTATGGGTTTAAGATAACGGAAAATACAGGATGACCAATTGCTCCGTTAGAATATTCTAGTGCAATTGGAAACTTAATGTATGTAATGCATTGCACTAGACCAGATATAGCCTTTTCTATTTCCAAACTTTCTAGATACACTAGTAAGCCTAGTGTCAATCATTGGAAGGTTATTGCAAGAATATTTGGTTATATAATGGGTAACCAACAAGTTATTGGATGACTGAATTTAGTACTAAATCGATATAGTACTATCTATTATGAATAAAGGATGAGTTAATTACTCTTAATGAAGTTCAAATATTAATTGTATTGAGTGTCTATGTAACAGGGACACATAAGAAACTTCACATATATGAAAAAGAGAAGTAGTGTCGCTTCTAGCAACGAATTTGGGGTGTTTGTTGTAAATTGTTCAAGAAAACCAGGATCGCATTTGGGGTGTTTGTTGTCAACGTAATGACGTAGATGTTACTGTATTTGTCATCACTGTTCAATAGTAATGTTCCATTATTAAAGTTATAATGGTAAAACCATTGTTTAGTGTATGTATTTGTTGATGAAATAGCATGATTAACAGTGTCAGTATTATACCATAGTTGTTACGGTATTTGTCATCGCTATTCAAATGCACTGTTCCGTTACTAAAGCTAGAATGATTTTCTCTCTGGAGTGCTCGAATGCTGCTTAATTTCACTTTGAGGATGCTGCTTAATTTCACCAAAAATTGGATCTTCGGCTATTGATTTTGCTTTTTATATATAATATTAAAATATATACCATACAACATAATATATATTATATATTTACTTGGATTTTAATATAATATGATATACAAGTACAACATATAATATAATATATAATTTAGTATAACTAATTATAATAGGAGCGTACAAAATTGTCTATATTCCATCACAAAATTTAATATATAGTACAATAAAAATGTATAATGTACAGTACAACATATTAATATGGTATAATATATAGTAATGTTGTTTTTCTAATAGTAATATTCCCCACTAAATTACCTTATTTAGTAATAAAGTTAAGTTACAACCACTAAACCGCTTGTAAACCGACTAACCACTATTAATTACTAGTAAAATCTACCTAAAATCCCTAACACTTTATCCTTAGTCGTGTTTTCACGTTCTCCCCTTTATTTCTTTCCTAACTCTACACGGTTGTTTCTTCTACACACAAGCTAAAGCTAAATTGTTGGAGGTTGTTCCATTGAACAGAAATTGTTGGATTACTAATGCAAGATCAAGGATTTGTACGGAATAGGCAAGATGATACTAATTTGAAAAAATTAAACAAAATTCGAGATAAGTTTGAGTACGACATAGAGTGGAGAATGAGAGAGAAAGGTAAATATTAGGGGGGAGAAAACTACACATTTGGACCCAGAACCGACACTTTGGTTTGGTTCTGGGTAGTAGTTTTAAAAATAGGATAGGTTGGGGGAAAACAAATCAAATAACCTATTTATTCGATTCTGATTCTCTTATCTGGGTACCCTAAGCTAATCGGAACCGGAACCGGTTCTATTTATATATATTGTTAAAAAAAAATCTTAAAGAAATAGAACGGGAGCACCCTTGAAAGTCTTCATGCGCAGGTGTTGATGATTGTAATAAAGGTTGTTATCTCTTATGAGATTTGTGCAAATGTGAATGAAATGACATTATTGAAAAATGTATCATCCTCAATAACAGAAACCGAACCAAAACTGAACCGGAACCGAATTTGTTTTTTGGGGGGGGGAAGAAATAGGTTCCTAACATGGTACTTGGAACCGTTTGTACAAATAGAGTTTGGGTAGGTTCCGGTTCCAAAATTAAAACGGTAGGTTCCGGTTCCGGTTCCAAATTTAAATACTCTGTTACATACTAGGTAGGTTCTGAGAACCCCTAAATCTACAGGGTACCCGGAACTGCTCACCTCTAGTAAATATTGATGCCAAGCATTTTCTTCTACTCTTAATATTGCGGGAAGGACAACTTATCCACTGGGGGCTATAACCATGCCGGTGATTTTTGGCGAGGGATGGAAGAGCATCAGGGTATCGGTCACTTTCCTGGTCGTCGATTCACCTACATCCTACAACGCCATCATAGGGAGGACCACGATCAATCCGAACAATATTGTGGCCTCCACAGTCCACCAGAAGATGAAGTTCCCCACTCCCAACGGGATCGGAGAAGTGCGCGGCGACAAGCCTTCCTCGCGGCAATGCTATGTGAACTGTCTGCGCAGGAAGAACCAAAGGGAGACCCTCTCCATTGAAACAGAGGTCGACCCTCGCGAGGACTTGGCTCGGCCAGCACCCATGGAAGAATTGGAAGATGTCAAAATCGATGGTCCGGACAAGTTGGTGCGCATTGGAACCACCTTGAAAGAGGATCAAAAGGAGGCCCTCCTCAAAGAATTTAAAGAGCTCTTCGCCTGGTAGCCGAACGACATGCCAGGAATCAGCACAGATACCATCTCCCACGAGCTTAGAATAGACCCTTCCATCAAACCGATCGCCCAAAAAAGGTCATTCGGGACGGACAAGTGTTTGGCGATCAGGCAGGAGGTCGACAGGTTGATTGAGGCTGACTTCGTCAGAGAGGTGAGATTCCAGAGCTGGGTCGCCAACCCAGTTCTGGTCAGGATATCAAATGGCAAGTGGAGGATGTGCGTCGACTTCCGCGACTTGAACAAGGCTTGCACTAAGGATTCATACCCCCTTCCTAGAATTAATCAGCTGGTCGATGCTACCTCGGGTCATGAGATGCTGAGCTTCATGGACGCCTACTCAAACTACAACCAGATCAGAATGCATCCAGATGATGAGGCTCACACCGCTTTTTATGCTGATGGGGACATTCTGTGCTACAATGTGATGCCCTTTGGCCTCATCAATGCCGGGGCAACTTATCAGCGAATGGTGAACCGCCTGTTCCAGGACATGCTGGGGAGAAACATGGAGGCTTATGTGGATGATATGCTCGTCAAAACCATCAAGGGCAATCCGCACACAACAGACCTCCGCGAGGCTTTCGAATGCATGAGGAGACACAGCGTTCGCCTGAACCCTGCCAAGTGCGCCTTCGGAGTCAAGTCCGGAAAATTTCTTCGTTTCATGGTCAGCGAAAGGGGAATCGAAGCAAACCCAGAAAAGCTAAAGGCCATAGAAGAAATGAAGTCGCCAACCTGCCACAAGGAGGTCCAATGCATGAATGGACGCCTGGCTGCTCTCAACCGCTTCCTCTCCAAAGCGAGCGACAGGTCTCTCCCATTTTTCAAAACGCTGAGGGCCAATCGCAAGTTCGAGTGTACGCCAGACTGCGAGGAAGCATTCCAATCCTTGAAGAGGCATATCCAAACACTCCCAGCTCTGGCAAACCCCGTTCCAGGCGAGCAGCTCTTCCTTTATTTAGGCATTAGCGAGGTGGCAGACAGTGCTGTCTTAATAAGGGAGGAAAATAATGTTCAGAGTCCGGTGTATTTCATTAGCAAAATGTTCAACTCAGCTGAAATAAAATATGTCCAGATTGAGAAGTATCTCTATGCCTTAGTTATTGGTGCTCGGAAGCTGAGACCTTACTTTCATGCGCACGACATCACGATCCTCACTAATCAACCACTCAAAAACTTCCTGATCAAGCCAGACTCTTCAGGAAGAATGGTCAAGTGGGCGATCGAGCTCAGCGAGTTCAGGATCAAATTTGCGCCAAAAACGGCCATCAAAGGTCAAGCACTAGCTGATTTCATTGTGGAAAGCACGAGTAACGGTCAAACAGAAGCAGAAAACAGACCAAGTCAGTCAGCAGACAGCAATCAAATCTGGGAACTCTATACAGACGGGTCTTCATCAAAAGAAGGCTCAGGGGCAGGTTTAATCCTTATTCCTCCTGAAGGCGAGCCTTTGAAGTATGCGATCGCCTTAACATTCCCGACGACCAATAATGAAGCAGAATATGAGGCTCTTATCACTGGACTCAGACTAGCAAAAGGAATGGGTATAACTGCGCTCAAGGTAAAAAGTGACTCAGAGCTTATTGTCAATCAGGTTAATGGCACCTACGAGGCAAGGGGAGAAAAGATGAAAAAATACCTCAGCATCGCCAAGAAGCGCGTTGCGGAAATACCAAACTTCGCGATTGAGTCTATTCCTCGCCAAGAAAACCAGATAGCAGATTCCTTGAGCAAACTAGCATTCAGAGGGACAACAATCCAGGATGTGCAATTTCTGGAAAAGGCCCTATGTTCAGTCCTCGAAAGCAGGGTCGAGGTCTTCAATATTCAAGGACAGGTCACATGGATGACTCTGTTTCAGAATTACTTGAAAGAGGGGATCCTCCCGGATGATGAAGGCGAATCCAAGAGGATAAGACGACTTGCGGCCAGTTATCTGATTATAGATGGAGAACTCTACAGAAGAGGTTACTCGACTCCTTACTTAATTGGGTTACTCCTGGATCTATTACATCACATAACAATGGCTTGGAAGAATTACCAGTACATGACAGATATGTGCTACCTTCCAGAAGAAACAGGGGGGTCCTCCTGTCCGATATGAACCAGAATATAGTCCAAGAGCGAGTCGATATCCAGTAGCAAACTTGGCAAGGGGGAGTCTGACAGTTGTTGCATAAGCCTTTGCTACTGCAATATATACTCAAGATATACCCAACAATGTAGAGTCAGCTTTAAAAATTCCAAAGTGGAGGCATGCCATGAGAATAGAGATGGAAGCTCTGGAGAAGAACAAAACATGGGAGAAATGCAATTTACCTTACGGAAAACGGGCGATTGGTTGTAGATGGGTGTTTACTATGAAACACGGGGCAAATGGATCCATAGAGAGATATAAAGCAAGGCTGGTGGCCAAAGAATATACTCAAACCTATGGCATTGATTATTCTGAAACATTCTCACCAGTAGCTCGAATTGATACTATTCGAGTCTTGTTCTCTATAGCTGCAAACAGAAACGGGGCTTTACACCAGTTTGACGTGAAGAATGTCTTTTTACATGGTGATCTAGAAGAAGATTATATATGGAACCACCTCCTGGTTTCAGCACAGGATCAGGCGTATGTAAGTTAAAGAAGGCACTCTATGGGCTTAAACAATCCCCAAGGGAATGGTTTGGGAGATTCACAGTAGCTATGAATAAATATGGCTACCAGCAAAGTAACTCGGATCATACCTTATTTATCAAAAGAAGGGAAAGTTCGAGTAACCTGTTTAATTATATATGTAGATGATATGATTATTACAAGTGATGATAAGGAGGAAATAGTTCAACTTTAGAAGAATCTGTTTCAAGAATTTGAAATGAAGGATTTGGGGGAACTCAAGTACTTCTTGGGAATCGAAGTACTACGGTGTACGACAGGTATTTTCATTTCACAAGAAAATACATTTTTAGACTTGTTCGTAGAAACCGGATTGATGGACTGTAAACCAGCTAACACGCCAATGGTATTTAACCATGGACTGAGGATAATAGAAGGAGTTGAACCAACAGATCGAACTAGGTTTCAACACCTAGTTGGGAAATTGATTTATCTCTCACATACAAGACCAGACATTGCATATGCAGTGGGTGTGGTAAGTCAGTTCATGCATAAGCCACAAGCAGATCACATGGAAGCTGCCCTTAGAATCCTTCGATATTTAAAGGGTTCACCAGGGAGTGGAGTATTGTTCCAGAATAATGGTCATCTCAGAATAGAGACGTATACAGATGCGGATTGGGCAGGGAATCCGATAGATGGAAGATCAACTTCAGGTTACTTTGCTATGATAGGGGAAATCTGGTTACTTGGAATAGTAAGAAATGGAAAGTGGTGGCACTTACAAGTGCTGAGGCAGAGTTCAGAGGAATTGCTCGGGTATTAACAGAAGTGCTATGGCTAAATAAATTGTTAACTGAACTTGGTTTTTCTATACAGGAATCATGTAAGTTAATGTGTTATAATCGGGCAGCTATAAGAATTTTGGAGAATCCAGTTCAACATGATCGCACCAAACATGTTGAAATTCATCGACACATTATAAAGGAGAAACTCGATAATGGAGTTATTAAAATTCCGTTTGTACGTTCTGAGGATCAACTTACAGATATACTCACCAAAGCGGTAAACGAAACAAATTTCAGAAAAGTGTTGCGCAAGTTAAATATCGGAGATCCTACTATTTAACTTGAGGGAAGTGTTGAAACATACACATGGTGCTCCACAATGTGAAGATTCTGTCCCTGCACATGCTCTACACACACACTAGATAAATACAATGTAATTAGCTTTATGTATTATTGTCTTACCTTTCCTAGATTCCTTATGCTTTGTATGGGTTTAGTGATAGTTAGAGTTTTATGTCTAGAAACTGATTGTAATACAAATAGATGTAGAATCATCAATGGAAGTTAAGTTGAATGCACTAGTAAGCTTCAATATATTATATTTCCGCTATACAAGTTAACAGTTTGAACACAGTCGCAGCACTGCAGCAACTCTGGTCCACGTCCTCTCTAGCTCCGCCTCGGCGTCTTCGTCTGTCACTGCGTCTCGTCCAGCTCCGACTTCCTATGTCTGCATCTCCACCATGACTCTCGTGTCTGGCCATCTGCAGCTCCAGCCTTCAGCGTCCCGTCCAGCTCCACTCGAGTCGCCCGTCCAGCGTCCTGCTCTTGCGCCACAGGTTCGTCCAAAGGCAGAAAACTTGATGTCTTTAGATAGTTATGATGTTCTTAGAAGAATCCATTGTATTTCTACTTCGAGATTTGGAGTGTGGTGAAGCACATTTCCAAGTTTCCATGCGCATGATGGTGAAATCATACAAGTCTTGAGAACTTTCACTTACTACAAAGCTCTTGGTCTTCCTCATGAGTGATCATTTTCTTCCTCTCTTTTTTTTGGAGATTCAGGTGTGTAGGCATTACATTGTGGATGCCACCTCAGAAGAGGAATCCCAAATGAACTTTGCAGTATCTATCTCCATAAATAGAAAAGGGCACAGATGCGGTCTGATAAAAAGAGGAGATGCTGGAATGTGTGGATTGGTCTTCCTCTTCCATGATCATTTATAATATGGTGGGTCATGCGTGTCAATTAGTCAACTCTCCATATCGGGTATGGGTTCAGAAAGTTGACCTGCGCGACTCAGCGGGTCAGATCCAAGTTGGCCCGTGTAGGTGTCGAGATGGGTCGGGCCGGGTCAATTCAACCCAAATTGCCAGCTCTACTTTCAAGCATATTCACTAACTAGTTGTCATCATATTTAAGCATTTAAATTTCTAGTAAAATTAATATATTAAAAAAACAAATTATTCTTGATTAATTTACTATAGTAAATATAAATATATGTTAGGTGTCATTAGAAAAGTATTCAAATCTTCTTTTACATAAAAAAATGTTCGTAAATCTAAGTATCGTACAAGTAGATACACCTTGTACACCTTATTATACAAATATGATGTTGACCGTGGCCCAACCCTTGGGTCGGCCTGTTTAGGCTGGCCGGTTAAACCAAAATCGGCCCAAGTTTTTGCCGTGAATGGCAAAATGAGGAAGGGAGCAATTTTGCTTGCATTCCCTAGTACCACACAGGCCAAATCTTGCAAAATTGATGGGTATATATTGTAGTTTGCTTCATTCTAGTGTAACAATTTTGCTAGTAAAGAGACTCTTGCGGGCGCCCACAGGTTGCAAATCAATTCGAAAAGCACCCCCCCCTCCCCGGTTCGGATCGATCCATGTATGTGCTCGCATCATTCAAGCACGATTGTCGCTCCGAAAAACTTGTCTTGCGTCAATCGGGTTTTACACAAAAACATTCTGACAAAATTCTTTTCTTCTAGCTATTAAAAATCAATTATTTGTGACGGTTGGGTGATTTTCGTTTTTTAGTGAATTAATTTTGTAGGGTTACAAAATCATTAAGGGTAGCCTTATAGACAATAGCCCCCTTGAACCATATAAATAGGAAAACGTTCTTCTCATTTTATACAGTTGAAAAAACTGAAAATCCTCTCTAGGTTGCTCTAAAAGTTCGGTCAGAAATTTATTGATTTTGTGTTTACGTTTGAATTTATGCCGAAGTCCGAGTTCAGGTATGGTTCAGTTCGGTTAAGGAAAACACCGTGTTTGTTTCGCCTTAACGACACTGTTTTATCCCGGGAGGTAATTGTCCAAATTGTTCTCTTATACGAACCTATTACGGTGAGGGAGAATACCTTTTGGTACGAGACTGAGCATTTTTCAACAAATTCCATTTTTCAGGGGCAATTTCATCACTTTCGTCAATTTACATGTTATTCAGCAATTTTATGCATTTGTAATTCGAAAATATTATTATTTAATTCTCCTATATTACTAACATATGATAGCAAGTTATATTAATAAAATAAACAGATGTAGGTTGAAGTATTTTTAAAAATACACTATATGAAAATAAAAGGTAAAACATATATTTTTATATATTAACATAATATAATATTATTAATAGTTAGAATATTTTCGTGCATTTAGGTCAAAGCTGTTTGCTATCCTACATGGCAAAATACTATGAATTGGGCTAAAAATTTAGAAATTAATTTTATGTCTGAAATAATTTAATTTCACCACGTGTCATTATCTTGCTTTTCAATTATATTTCTTTAGTTTAGCTCACTTCATTTATTCAGAACAAAAAGGGTTGAATTGAAAGTCTTAAGCAATCGTTGTTATTATTAGTATTTTGAGAATCTTTGCTTAATTGTCATATTTTGTGACATACATTTTAAGCCTAATGACTACATTATATTAGGTTTTCATTTGTATGTTCTTACCTCTAGTAGAATTAGTATACGCATATGTATATATAGTTTTTATAAAATATTTTTTTTTAACTAAAATAAAAGATTAATTGAAAAAAAACTACCTGAAATTTTTTTCATTTCACAAAGAGATGTCCGAATTTAGTTTGTTAAATATACTTATTTATATTTTAGAAATTAGGGTAAAAAAAACTATCAATATTTTATTGTTAAATTTGGACGAATTTTTTTTTATTGATCTAGTAAAAAATTATACTATTTGTTAAAAATGTTGAAAAAAATTAGAAAAATGAATACAAAAACAAGAGATTTTGATATAACCAGTTTTTATTAAATATGTAAAATAATGAGAATGATTTTGTATATTTTTAATAAAAAGATTAGATTAAAACTTAAATTGTTTATATTTTTTCAATTTTGTAAAAATAATAAAGATACCCTATGCTTCTTAGTGTACTATAAATCTAATGCTATTTTATAAATTGATTGTTTACAATGTTATTTTAAATTATCCATATTTAAATGGATATTACGTTAATATATCTATTGTAAAGAAGATTCTCTCAGTCTCCCGAAAGGAATGTATGTTTTGTGGTAAAACCAATATTTAGGCATAAAGAATGCTTCTAACAATATGTATAATCTCTAGTTGTTGGTTATTATGAGTAACCAATTGTAAGATATAAACACCATTGATTCTGACATTATTACTACCTCTTTTTCAGCAACCACACTCGTTTCTTATATTTCGATGCATGATCTTTCGACCATGAAAATTTAATTATGCTTTCAGGGAGACACAATTTCCCGTGAAGCCGTGATTCAAGGAATGTAATAAAAGCATTGTAACGGTGGTTCTGTGCAACTTAAAACTTCAACAAAAAATCTATCACTCTCTCTACTAAAGAATCTCCCACAAACACTAAAATTTATATAAGTTGTTTTGTAATAATACTTAAAAAACATTTAAAAATTACGTGTATGATAGGAAAAAAAAACTTCACACTTAATTAGGCGGGCACCATTAATATTTGTCAAACCACCACCATGAATAATGAATTGCTTCGTTAATTTTGGGTTAATTACCAAAAACAATCATCAAACTTTACATGAAATAATCTTATATCTCAAATTTCACAACTTGTACTTTAAGAGGTTTTTTTTTTGTCAAGTACGACGTACTATATTACTTCAATAACCGAAATAGAGTCAGAATACAAAATATTATCCGCAAAAATACATCGAAGTAAAGGGGTTGGGGGTGTAGACACCCAATCCAAAGGACACAACCCGAGCAATGCGTTTTTCGCGATCCAGTCCGCACACGAGTTTGGCGGACCTAGGAGTGTGCACCCAAGCGATAGACTGAATTGTTGCCGATAAAGCAACCGCGTTCGACAAAATTGATGCAATCCTCCAAGCGAAATCTGTCCCTAATAAGTGGTTGATGACGATGGCGGAGTCTGACTCGATGATGATAGACGTCCACCTATGCTGCAGCGCTAGACGGATCGCGCCCAAAACCGCCTCTGCCTCTGTCTCCTCGGACGAACCCGAGTCCTTCACTCCATGAGTACCACCTTTTACCGTGCCCGAGGCGTCCCGAGCTATGACCCTTAATGCTCCCATCTTTGTGCTTGCGCACCAGGACGCGTCACAGTTCAATTTTATCGTTCCATTCGGTGGCCTCATCCAAGCGGTAAAGGTGGTAGCAGCCCGAGAAGGTTGGGTGGGAACCCGAAGCTCCTGCACAGTCCGAAGAACCTCTAGCAGTAAAGAGCCCATGATCGGTTGTCTGTTCTCGTACACCCACTTACACCTCGCCTTCCAAATAACCCAGCATACTATCATCATCTTGGTCCAAGCTTGGTCGACGGCCCTGCAGTTCGGCCCTGATCTGTCTGAGACGCGGCGAAGCCATTCCTCCATCGAATTCTGTCCACACCACACCAAGTCGGCCTCCAAGTGGTGGCTCCATACCTGCTGGACCCACGGACACCCAAAGAACAGGTGTTCCCGCGTTTGCTCCACAAGACACCTCGAGCAAAGAGGCGATGTCGGCAAACCCCTCCGATACAAGTTTTCCCCCGTAGGGAGGACATTCATCGCAAGTTTCCACATGAAGGCCTTAACTTTCGGCCATACATGGGCTGACCAAATCGAAGACCATACTTTATCGACGTCAGGTCGAGGCCTATGGTTGAGGTACATTCCGTTCGGCTGGTTAACGGAATGGAGGACATGATATGCCGATCTTACCGAGATCGAGCCATGGCGGTTATGAGGCCAACGAAGTCTATCCGGTTCTCCCATAATCGGTATAATAACATTAAGAACCGCTTGGACATCATCCTGAGATACCCGTTGACGCACCACCGATTCTGTCCACGACCTATCTACCCGATCGAACCAATCCGCCATAATATCCGGTCCCGCCGAGTCACTCTCTGTTCTAGGCCGAATCCTGTAAGAGCTATTAAGGGGCACCCAAGGGTCATGGAATGGTCTAATGAATCGGCCATCACCAGAGCCCATAGACCGTTCTCCCTCAAAACCTCACGTCCATCGAGGAGGCTCGCCCAAGCCCACGAGGCTCGACTCCCCGAGGCCGCCTGCATAAAAGACACATCCGAGAAGTAAATGCCCTTTATAACTCTTACCCATAACGCCTGAGGTTCATCCAAGATCTGTGAGGCCATGTTTGCTAGGATCGCCCTGTTGAAAGATTGCATCTCTCTGAACCCGTACCCTCCATCTTTCTTGGAGGTTGTCATCGATCCCCAATTATTCCAATGAATTTTCCTCGATCCATCCCGAGACCCCTACCAAAAGCGTGCAATGAGAGCGTTGATTTCAATACACCAAGTGGTGGGTGTTAGGATATAAGTGTGTCTAACACTTATGTTTAGGGATTAATTTGTAATTAGTGTTGCTTGCGGTCCAAGTATCAATTAGTCTAGCCGTAGGGACTAAGTTGCAATTATGTGTCCTTACTGTTTTGTCTGTTCTCGTTGCATTTCCTTTATATGTTGTCTACTGTTGAACAAACATAATTAAGATATTTTTGCTCTGGAAATTCGTATCTTCATCTTCTCTTTTCCTTTCCTGTTCTTCGTTGTTCTTCATTGTTCTTCCCTTTTATCATCCAAATCCCTAAATCCAACATGGTATCAGAGCTTATTCGAGTCTGAAATCACCTTCCCAAACTCTTTCTACTTGATTCATGGAAGAATCAACCCCTGCCTTCGCCAACAAAAAAGTAGCTCAGCAACTTGGCGAAGAAAACTTCCAGCAGTGGAAGCAGCAGGTTCTACTCTCAGTCAGGGGGTACAACCTTGAGAATCACCTCCATGGAGCCAACATACCTCAGTTTCTGGAAGATGAAACTGGGGCTGCAGTCCCAAATCCTTCCTACGCAAGGTTTCTCCAACAGGACAGCTCTCTCGCATCCTGGCTTCTTGCCTCTGTTTCTACTCAGGTTAGTAGGGGGTTAATAGGGTGTATGTCAGCTGCTGCCATTTGGCAAAAGCTTCATCGTGATTTCTCATCATCCTCCACTACTAGAATCATGCATCTTTATGATAGGCTTAAGGTTAGAAAACATGTTCATCAGCCTATGAGAGATTAGCTTACTGAAATCCAGACCACCTATGATAGCTTAGCTAGCTATGGTCACCCTATAGAAGAGATGCAACAAATCTCGATTATCCTGAATGGGGTCAAGGGTCAGTATGATAATGTTATTGCTGTCATTCATGCTAGCCAAAATCCGTATACTATTGCCTCTGTGAGTTCTGTTTTACTGGATGTTGAGTCTAGATAGTCTGACATTTTATTCGATGCTAGTGCTAGTGTCAACATAGCTTCCGCTAAGGTTCCAAATCCCAGCAAGTCTTTTGTGTCGTATGATGAAAACAGTTCTGGTAGCAAGGATAGCATGTCTGTTAACCCCACCCAGTCATCCATGTCTGGTCTCCTGCCCACACCCCAACCCACAAACCAGAACACTCAGGCATTCTCCTTTGGTCCCCCACCATTTGGTAATCAACAGTCTGGTAGGGGTCGTGGTAGGGGTTTTGGCAACAACAGACTGCAATGTCGGTTGTGTGGAAAATATGGGCACTTGGTGCACAGATGTTTCCACAGATTCAATGTGCACTTCACTGGAGTGACTGATCCCCAGTCCACCTCTCCAGCACCTTCAGCCAATCTTGCTGCCTATGACATTGATCCTGACCCATACCAGCAAACACCACAAAACCAGCATTACCCACCACCACAACTGCATAAATCCCAAGCTCAACCACAACAACCTCAGACCACCACCATTACTCCTCCCAATCCTCAAACACACTCGGTAATGCAGTACTCACCATATCCTTCACCTATACCTCCTATCTAACCATACATGATGGCCCCTCCATGTTATCCAGCTCAACCATATCAAGTCTTGAAATATCTGCCATTGGTTCTTCTCATTTACCTTCCACTGGCAAACCTCTTCTTCTTAATAATTTGCTTTACACACCTGCTGTTACTAAAAACCTGCTTTCTGTATCTCAGTTTTCAAAGGATAATCAGGTTTATTTTGAATTTCACCTATCGCACTGCCTGATCAAGGATTCCCTCTCCAACAAGGTGCTACTCAAGGGTTATGAATCAGGGGGTCTTTACCGCCTAGATTTCTCTAATTTTAAGTCTAAGTCAATTAAGTTAGTTGAGTCTGCTACTGTTAGTCCAGATCAATGTTTGAGTCTTTCAACTGAATTTCAGTCATTTTGTAATAATGCAGTTTTATCTGCTCAAAACTCAGCCTTTTCAGTTATTGATAATGATAATTCTACGTTTATGGTTAATCATGATTCCTCTGTTTCTCCTCATGTTTCCTCTGCTTCTAGTTCTGATTATTCTGATGAAGGCTCTACTGTCACATGTTTTAATAATGCATCCTCCATTGCATTACCTGAATTTGAATTTAGCTGTTTTCTTAACTCTCTGAAAACTAATGAAACTTCTCACCTATGGCACATGAGGTTAGGCCACCCTTCTAAGAACATACTTGTTAATTTCTTGAGACTTCAAAATCTGCCTACTAAACACATATCTTCTGAGTGTGCTGCATGTGCAGTAGGAAAAAGTAAGACGCTTCCTTACCAATCGTCAGAGACAGACTACTCTCATCCTCTAGAAATGGTTTAGGTAGATCTCTAGGGTCCTGCCCCCTTCTCCTCTTGCAATAGCAATTACTATCTTAGTATTGTTGATGCTTTTTCTAGATTTACTTGGATTTATTTCTTGAATCGAAAATCTGATGCTGCTAAAGTCTTTTGTGAGTTTCATTTGCTAGCAGAGAAACAGCTTGGCACAAAGCTCAAAGCTGTGCAATCTAATGGAGGAGGTGAGTTTCATTTTCTCACAGCTTACTTAGATCAATATGGTATAGTCCATAGGATCACCTGTCCTTATTCAAGCCAACAAAATGGCATGGTGGAGCGTAAGCACCGCCACATTGTTGAATTAGGACTTACACTTCTCGCACAGTCATCCATTCCTTTACACTACTGGACGGATGCCTTCTCCACTGCTGTCTTTCTTATTAACCGATTTCCCTCCAAGTCCCTTAATAACGGTTCTCCTCATGAGCTCATCTTCAATTCCAAGCCTGACTACACTTTTCTAAGAGTTTTTGGTTGTTTATGCTTTCCACACTTGAGACCTTGCAGGTCTCACAAGTTGTCCTTCAGATCAGAACCATGTGTCTTCATTAGGTTCTGTTCTGATCACCATGGCTACAGGTGTCTCTCTTCGTCTGGAAGATTATATGTGTCACGTAATGTTGTCTTTCATGAGACAACATTTCCTTTCAGTGACACCACAGGGCCATTCTATGCCTCCAACACACCTAAACTAGCCACTCCATCCAAACCATTCTTCATACCCTGTGATCCTTTCTTCCAACAACCTACCTATGTTCCCTCCATTGTCTCTCATTCCTCAGGACCTCTCGTGCATGCTCACACTTCGGGTGAGTCCAGCTTACCCTCCACCACACCCACTCAAAACACCACTCCAACTCAGCCTCCCTCAGTACCTGTTTATGCTCCTGATGTAAACTCACCTACTGAAGTATGTAGATATGTCCCTTCTGGATCAACCTTTGTTCCTGTTACCTCCTCTAATCCTGTTTCCTCTATACCACCACCACCAGCTCACTCAGATCAGTCCTTCCCCACCTCACCACCAGCTCAACCCTCATCATTCTCTCACCCTTCTCGTCCCAAATCCTCCACCAATGTGCATCCCATGCAAACCAGATCAAAAACTTCTCTTCAAGGATTGTCTACTTCCCTTGCCCTGTCCACAGACCTGAGCAACTCTGAGCCTCGTAACATTCACGAGGCTCTTCAGTCACCTCATTGGCTTCAGGCTGTTCAGGAAGAGCTTACAACTCTTTCTACAAACAGCACTTGGACCCTTGTTCCCTTACCTACAGGTCGCATCCCTATTGGTTGCAAGTGGATATTCAGAATCAAAAGAAATGCAGATGGGGCTGTAGTCAGGTACAAGGCTCGCCTTGTTGCCAAAGGTTTTTCCCAGAAACCAGGTTTTGATTTTCAGGAAACCTTCAGTCCTGTCATTAAGTCTGCTACTGCTCGTATTGTACTTTCTCTAGCACTGACTCATAAATGGAGTATCTGACAGGTTGACATAAATAATGTCTTCCTTCATGGTGACCTTCATGAGGAGGTCTACATGACACAGCCTCCAGGCTTTGAGGTTCACTCTAACACCCCTAATCTGGTTTGCAAACTTCAGAAAACAATGTATGGCCTTAAGCAGGCTCCCAGAGCCTGGTTTGAGAAATTGAAGTTTTCATGTCTCAACCTCTGATAGTTGTTTGTTTATTAAGTCAACTTCTGATTCGTTCGTACTGTTACTTGTCTATGTGGATGATATTGTTATAACTGGTACATATTCTCATCTTGTATCTAACATTGTTGATTCCATAAATGCTAAGTTCCAACTCAAAGATCTAGGTAGTCTGAACTACTTCCTTGGCATGGAAGTAGTTTCAGGTGATGACTTTATTCTTCTGAATTAGAAGAAGTACATTCAGGAACTCCTGGACAAGGTAGGTCTAAATGATCAATCAGATTTCCCCACTCCAATGACAGGTACGTGTCTGTCAAAATCAGGTATGTCCACTTGTTCTGAACCATTTCATGATGAAACCCTATACAGAAGCACAATAGGTGCTCTGCAACATGTCTGTGTCACACAACCAGACATTCACTTTGCTGTAAACAAACTGAGTCAGTTTATGCAAGCACCCAATAACAGCAACTGGAAGGCTGTTATTCACATCATGAGATACCTCAAAGGCACTCTCAGTCACGGTCTGTTGTTCAGACCAACACCCTCACCTGTCAAAGACATTACACTTACCTCATTCTCTGATGCTGACTGGGGTGGTGATCACACTGATCGCCGCTCCATCTCAGGGCATTACCTTATCCTAAATGGTAATCCCATAGTATGGAGCTCCAAAAAGCATACAGTAGTGTCTAGGTAGAGTGCAGAGGCTGAATTTAGGGTCATTGCCAATGCTATGTGTGAGATTATGTGGGTCCAATCCCTTCTCAAGGAAATTGTACTTCACACTCCAACTGCACCTGTCATTTGGACAGACAACACGAGTGCAGTTGCTCTCTTAGAAAATCCCATTCATCACTCCAAGATGAAACATGTTGAGATTGATCTCTTCTTCATCAGGGAAAAAGTTCACAATGGGGATGTCTTAGTTAACTTCATTCCAGTTTCGGAACAAACTGCTGATATTTTAACTAAGCCTCTAACTGAAAAACAGTTTATTCCATGTAGGAAAAAGCTTGGGGTATTCTCACTTGAGGAACTGGAGGATCATGGTGTCTCGCCATTTCCCCAGCTTACCTCCAGCTCGAATTGATCCACTCAGTATAGTCTGTGAGATCTTCCATACTTCGATGACTGGTAACTTCTTCTTTTCTCTGCATTCGAACAATAGTTCTGTGTATGCTTGATTTTTTTTTCTGTTGTATGCTCCTTAGTTTTTTCATCTCAGTCTGTCATCTTTCAAATCTGACCATCTCTTACATTGGTTTGATCACCCTGATATTTCTGGTAGGTCTATGATCATCTTATCTTGATTAGCAACTGCTCAGGATTCTCATGTTATCTGCTTATCCTCTCATGCCTGATCATACTGTTGCCTATGTGCATCATTCTGTCTATCTTTAAGTCTGTCATCTGTGAATATACTACTATATGGCATAGGGCATGACTTGAGTCCAAAAATAGGGTGATACCGTAAAGAAAACGATAAGATACTTTCAGTTTTCACCCTTGAGGACAAAAAGATCAAGGCTCAAACCTTGCAGTCATGTTGGTAAGAAAAGAGCTCAAACTCCTCTGTCATTGTGTGATGTCAAAAATCAAAAAGGAGAAAAAGAGAAAAAGAAACATAAATAAATTTATGCAGTGACATACTTACACAAAAAATTGACTGATTATGATGCACTCTGGCAACAGAATCTGATCAGGTATAGGGAGATTAATGCATATGACATGTGGTATATCCTGGTATTGCTAATCTGGTAATATGACATTTTCATTACCTCAGATCTCAGGTCCTAATCAAATCATGATCAGAGGTGTGTTCAGAATTGTGTGAAGGCTAGTGCTGAGGTTAAAAGCTAAAGGTACATCTCTGTTAAACTCAATCAAGCATCGCAGAACTACTCAGAATGCATTGAGAAGGTAAGAAAGTAATTTGTCTTCAAATATGGTCTATCTCCTTCAGACTAGCAACTCAGCTCATCAACTCATCAAAGAAGTTTGGACCCCAAAATGCAAGATCAAGTATAGGGAATGTTAGGATATAAGTGTGTCTAACACTTATGTTTAGGGATTAATTTGTAATTAGTGTTGCTTGCGGTCCAAGTATCAATTAGTCTAGCCGTAGGGACTAAGTTGCAATTATGTGTCTTTACTGTTTTGTCTGTTCTCGTTGCATTTCCTTTATATGTTGTCTACTGTTGAACAAACATAATTAAGATATTTTTGCTCTGGAAATCCGTATCTTCATCTTCTCATTTCCTTTCCTGTTCTTCGTTGTTCTTCATTGTTCTTCCCTTTTATCATCCAAATCCCTAAATCCAACAGTGGGCAGTCTAAAAATGTGCATGACATATGTTGGGATCGCATTAAGGACGGCCTTAATGAGAACCTCCTTCCCCGCTTGGTTGAGCAACCTGTTCCTCCAACCTTGTATCTTATCCCGGATTCTCTCCTTAAGGTACGCTAAAGCTTCTCTCTTAGACCTCCCCCAAACCGTAGGGAGACCCAAGTAGAAGCCCGGATCTCTTGTCTGAGCAACTCCAAAGATGTTTGAAATTTCCGCCTTGTATGAATCATCCGCCGCCGAGTTAAAGTAGAGTGTTGACTTCGTAAGATTTACCAATTGACCAGAGTCGCGGCAATACTGATTAATGACATCCTTAAGATTACGGGCCGTGGCAAGCGATCTTTTGAGGAAGAATAACGAGTCGTCCGCAAAGAAGAGATGTTGAATTTCCGGACATTCCCTTCTTATGCGGATCCCCCTTATGAGACCCCTCGACACCTGATCCTCAAGCAACCTTGACAAAGCGTCGGCAACCAAAATAAAGAGATATGGTGAAAGAGGATCACCCTGTCGAAGTCCACGAGATGGAGTGATGGTTCCTATAGCACTCCCATTAACCAATACGCGGTAGGTGACCATCGATATGCACGCCTCTATTATCTTGACCCATTTGTCCCCAAAGCCCCTCCTCCTCAGGCTCTCGAGCAAAAAGTCTCATTCAATACGGTCGTATGCCTTCTGCATATCGATCTTAAGAGCGCACTCCGATCTCCCTTTAGAACCCTTTTGTCGACCCCTCGTCTTGAGATAGTGGAACATCTCATGGGCTATGATGATACTATCCTGTATTCTCCTCCCTGTGTTGAGGAACGCATTGACGGATGTGATCAAATCTGGTCTGATCGTGCTCCAACTCTTTTGGAAGAAGGTCCCTGAGAAACCATCTGGACCCGGTGCCTTCGCTCCTCCCATCTGAAAACAAGCCTTTCTGACCTCCTCCGGAGATGCGCCCCCCGTCAGAGCCTCATTGATCTCCAATGAAATCTGTCTCGAAACACAACCCAAGGTATTCTCAAAACCCACAGAACCTAAAGCGTTCCATCTCCCTGACTGAAAAAGGTCCGAGTAAAAGCCAAAGATTTCTCCCCTGATTTGTCGGTCACCTTCCAACCATGCCCCTTGTCCATCTCTTAGTCTAACGATCTTGTTTCTCCTCCTCCGAGCCAAGGTCGTTTGGTGGAAGAATTTCGTGTTCTTGTCCCCTTGAGCTAACCATTTAATCTGTGACCTCTGTTTCCAATATATCTTCTCTCGCTTCCACAATGCATGTAATTTTGATTTCAGAGCTCGTTCCTCATCATGTAGGGATTCCTCATCAATTCGGCCACTGAATTGCCTTAAGCGGTTCTTGACTTTGTTGATCTCCATCACATTGTTTTTGAATTCAGCTTTACCCCACTTCTCTAGCGCTCCCTTACAATTTTTGAATTTCCGGTCTAGGTTGGCCCCGACCGAGACCGGACCTCCCACGACCCACGCGGTCCGAATAACATCATGACACTCTTGTTTCTCGAGCCACATGTCTTCAAATTTGAATTGCTTAGGTCCCCTCCCGTGAGCGTGTAAGAGGCGGAGGCTAATCGGCGCATGGTCCGAGCCAATCATGAGCTCATTACTTTAAGAGGTAGGAGAATAAGCTTTATTTATTTATTTTTTCATCAAATCTGAACGAAAATTGATGTGAAAAACTGGGATTAATACACAGTATTGATTAATATAAGTATTGATTAATACAGTAAATCTAATTATTTTAAAAAAACATTGGTGGAAATATGGGAAAATGAGGGGAAACGTATAAGTTTTTATTATAAATATAAAAATAAATAGAATAAATAACTTGTTAATAATTATTAGTTTTATTTTAATATTTTCTATAAACAATTGTGTTAAATACCACTTTTTCATTTTTTTTTTCTTGATTTGTTTATATATTGTACAAATAATATTATTTGTCAAACAATGGACCAAACATGACATACCATATTACTTTCTGTTTGAATTTGAAGAAAAAAAATAAACGGATGTAGTTTTTTGCCTCAGCTCTGAAACTAAAAGTAGCAAAAATTTACAAAATAGAGTTAGGTTAAAGTTTTGTTAATATATATATCAAAATAAAGTTAGGTTAAAAATTTACAAAACAAAGTTTAGGTATTTTGTATATCAACTCATGTACTTAATTCTAGTTAATTTTATTAATATATATATATATAATCTTTATTGTATGTAATAGCACTAATATATATAATTACAAATACAAGTAATCGTTTTTTTTGGTCAAGAGATATTTGTATTTTATTACGATGAATCAGCGTTTTCAACTACATTATTCAAATCACTACTTAAGATGATTTTGGCATGCCCATGAAACCCTTGTTTATCAAATTTATATATCTTATTTTCCCTTCTAAGTGAGTCACACCCTCTTGGTCACTTTAAATAGTTTCTAATTCTAGGATGTATCTTATTTATGATGTTCTAAGTGATTTTATTTGGGTGTTCTTTTTCTTTTCTTTTTTTGGTCAAAGTTATATTTGGGTCTTCGCAAATCCAAATGTGTGATAAATGGAGCCCGTAATCTCTTCGGAACTCTATTGATGTCTAGTGGATTTAGTTTCTAGCTAGTTTATGTCTTGGAACAAGGACATATCCATTTTATTTTTATGCAACATCTAAACTGTGTTTTGTCAATGTCATTGTGATGTGTTTTGGAACTCATGTATGCTTGGGCTTATATGTGGTCTTTGATGTATGGGCGTACATTTAGATGTTTCTTCATGATACTTTGTAGGTCACAGTGTTATATATATCAATGCTTGTTAATATGTTGCCTACATTAGACAATGGCCAACAAATGAAAATCTGCAAATTTCATATCGATGAGATTTACCTGTAATCATATGTTGTCAACTTTCATAGTTGATTAAGCTTTATTCCAGTTATTGTCTGCTATGCAAAACACACTGAAACAGCAACACCAAAATGTTGTCGCGGATGTGTCTAATTTACTAACATGATATTTTGAAATAATAGAATATGTATAACAACTAAAACAGTCTGAGGGTAATTACGCATGAATATCATTGACAGTATGTTGATGCTAAAGGTATATGCAACTGTTCATTCCAGCAATGACAGACGTACATTTAGACATTTAGTTGTGACATATTGTCCGTGCAGATACTTTTAGCATCGGGGCCTAAGGGCACGAGTCTTAGCAGCGGCTTGAGGCATTAGTAGCGGCAAAAGTCCTTCTAGCAACGATTACTGACCGTTCTTGTAGAACAACTTTCTTGTAGTGTTAACTTACATGCTCTTTCGAACATTTCTTGAGTTAATAACGTATGCTACAAATGTAATATATATATGTCATATGTGTTTCATTCTCAAACCCACTTTGCTCGAGGTAAACCTATGCATTTTTCTAATTTTACTAGCTTCTTTCATAATGAGTTACATGATTGGTTGCAATTTATGCATTTAGTAAGTTAAAAGTTTGCAAAAGTGTGAAATCTTTTCAAATGTGTATAATTTCTTTTAAATGACTTTTCTTTAGTTGTATCATCATAAAAAGACATGGTTATTGAATCCATATTGTTAAGAGTATATTCTCTATATTGTTGATGTTGGCAAATTTGAGTCTTGGATTGAAAAGACATATGTAAGTGTTGTGATAGTACTTAGTCTTGGGGTAGGTTTAAGTAACTTTTTGAACCTGGGATAGTTTTGGGTTGCACTTTTGTACTCATGTAACTCTGTTGTGAGATTATCTATGCTCCGATGGAGATTAAGGTAGCTTGAAACTTGATATATTTTCGTTTATATCAAGATTTCATAAATCGAGATCTTCTGGTTTCATTAAACATAGCATGTCATATTATGATCACATATGTATGATTTGTGTATTTTCATGCATGGTTAGCATTGTGGGTTATAGGTAAGTTTATGAGTACATGGCCCTATACGGCCGTAGCATGAGATCAAGCAAAATAAGTTTTATCAAGTGCTTTTAAATCATAGGTAGTTATACAATAACGTCACAAATAGACACTAAATAAACGTATAAAGGGTTTAGTCAACTTAACAAAATAATACACATCTAACTTAACCCAACACTTGGCCAAAAAAAAATAACTTAACCCAACATAAAGTTAGTTTATCACCGACAATTGAGTCAACTTAACGTAACGCGAATCGACTCAAGCACCGACAATCCCAGTTTTTGTTCCAAATATTGGTTGCAAGTGTATGTCCACGAATCTCGTAAATGGTTTAAGAGGCAACAATGCTTATCAAACTATATTTGAGGTTTCATTTAATGTAATAAACTTTATTTCACGATCATTGCTATTTCAGAAATCACGTCAAACTACAAATACATGTCTATCTTTGCCTAGAGTATTTAGGATAAAATGGTGAGTGCATATATTTTTAAGGTGATGTTCAACGAGCTGCGTAGTTACATTTGCAGTCCAAGTTAATTTGTAGGACATTAACACTAAAGGATTTTCAATTTTGCATCACTTGTAGTTGTAGAGTAGAGCATAGATGAAAGTCATAGGTTTGAACTACGTAAATCTTTTCTACACTTCTTCCCTAAACTATACTTACTCATATATTTATCACTTTAAGGGTAAATTTAATTTTACATTGTTTTACCATGAAATCAACCACGTGTATAAACTAAGAGTGTAGAATGTTAGTCAAAATTTAACATTTTCATTCCAATCTATATTAAAAGGAGAAAACTCTATAAATGATACAAAAAATGATTGCACAAATTAACTTTTTGAACCCAAGTTATTTTAACTCGATCTTTGCAAAACGATGATAATTGATACTTCTGTTAATCTTCCACACAAAATTATGTTAAATACTTTTTAAACTTATAAAACTAACTAATTTCTTTTCCCAGTGTCTAAACTAGGGGTGGCAATCGTTTCGTGTCGTGTCTAATCGTATCGTGTTATTAATCGTGTCGTGTCTTAATAGGTTTCGTGTCTAAACGGATAATTTCTAAACATGTCTCAAAACATCAGACACGAACACGACACAATTAAGTAGCAGATCACACGGGACACGACACGGGACACGATTAACTTTCTTGGAAATTAAAAATCGAAAAACATAACGGATAGACACGACACGATATGACACGATTAACACGACACGATACGACACGATTAAGAACGACCTGACCGATACGAATTTACACGATTAAACACGAAACGACACGTTACACGACACGATTAACACGAAAAACATTAATTTTATATATTTTTCTAAACGTTTCACGATTAGACACGACATGATTAGACACTATTAGACACGATTAGTTAACCGTGTCTTTATTCGTGTCACAGGTATACACGACACGATTAGTCACGATTAGTCACGATTAGTCACGATTAGTTAATCGTGTTTATACAGATATCCGCAGATCTGAGTTGTTTAGACACGATTAATAATCGTGTCTAAACGTATAAGAGTTGTTTAGACACGGGATCCGTTAAGGTCAAACTCATATACGCTTTAAAGCAGATCGTGTCGTGTCGTTTTATCGTGTCGTGTCAGAAATTGCCACCTCTAGTCTAAACCAAACCCTACTCACTCCCACATATTTTGCAATTGAGCTTCCATTGGAACCTAACTAGGGGGCTCCTTATTTGGTTCCACACCCCAACCAACTCGCCTGAGGATGGTATTCTTGTTTGGGTGAGGACCAAGTCCAATGTACCCGCAACATGGGCTCAATTGGAGCTTCATTGGAGGGGGTGGGGTGAGGGGAGTGCCGAGACACGGTCGATTGGGGATCCATGGAAATAGTCAGGGTGGAGAACTATGCTAGGGGATTAACCCTTGATCGGGTTTAATTGCTTCCCCAATCAACTGGTGTGGAACAGAGAGTCAATCGTTTAGGGATCCAATTAAGCCCAATCGGGGGTCACCTAGCATGGTTCCCCAACCAAACTAGGTTTGCATGGAGCTCCAATAGACTTTCGGTACTCCCCCCCCCCCCCCCTAAAAAAACAACTTTGATTAATTTTTCAAACGAGTTCACAACAGAAGTGGCATCTCTACTAACTCTCTAACCATGCCAGTATACTTGTTGACGTCGGCATTCCGTCTCAATCTAGCTACCTTCTTTCACCCCATTTTTGTGTCCATCTTGCTACCTTGTCTCTCTAGAATGGAGTTTTGTCACGATTAAGCTACCTTGTCATAGAACTGCCTAACCATTATAGAGGGTCAATGATCCGCACATCTTATGATTATCGTGTAACTAGATCGTGTGTTATACTTATGTCCAAACTTTCAACACAAACACGAGACAATTAAATAGATTGCGCGTGATACACGTGATTATCTTTTTGAACAAACAAAATTCATATATACATAAAATAAGTTTTGTCACACGATACGAAATTTACAAATTTCACAATTAAATTTAAAAATTCTAAAACAAGTACAAAAATAAATTCAAATATTATATATATATATATAATCGTGTTTATGTGTATTTTTTTCATATTAGAAGTGTTTATACATGTTTATTAATAGTGTGTAAACGTATAAAACTTATTTAAATATATATAGAATGTCTTAAAGTCAAACTCATATACACATAAAAATAGATTGTTACGTACCGTTTTATCATGTGGTGTAAAAATTGTTGGACCTACTACCTAGACACATGTGATTACCCTCTTTAACTTATGAAAATTACAACCACATAATAACGGTGACAGAATTTGGTGTTTTACAAACTTACAATCTCAATAGATATTTTAGTTTTTTGGTCCGTAGAACCAAGACACATATTGGTACCACTTGATGTACAAAGTATTATCAGCAATAATAACCAATTAACTGATCCTGCTGATTAGACCGAAATATAAAGAATAAATGAATCTATATTCCATAGTTCAAATATATAATAAACAATGCAATGGAGAAGTGCTCTGTGTGTGATGAATTAATATTCTAAATAAAGCCCTAGCAAGTAGGGTTTTCAGAGATTGCAGTGCTTCACTTAAGGTTCGTGCATAACAGAGGAGGGAATGGGCTTTCCTAAATATTGGAAGGCACTGTGGTAGAGTAAATTTCACTCTTTGGTGCAAAGCTTGCAAAGAAGGGTACGGGCAAGGCAGCATCAGCGTAATCGGTTCTACTCTCTTCTTCTCTCTTCATTTATTTCTGTTTCCTTTGATCTTTTCAGTCGTCCATCCTCTTAGACTTAGAGAGTTTTGTTATTTTTTATTTTTCTCGTACCTTAATTTCATTTCTAGTATGATCTTTCTTTTATATATATTTATTTATGTCTGGTTAATAATAATAATAATATTTATTAGTAACTTTTGCAGCAAGGCCCCTATAAGAAGAGAGGAGATGATGTGCTTTGGTTGAGATTTCAGGAACAAGGACAGGTTACAACAAGACCCAGCCTACTCTCTCTCTAGATTTTCCAGGCACCCTCCCTCCATCATTATGGCTTCATCAAACAGACACTGGCCGAGTATGTTCAAATCCAAGCCCCGTCAGCGGCAACATGAAGTGAATTCCTCTCTCATCTCCAATGGATGTCACAGATCCTCCTCTTATTCATCAGGTGACCGTCATATACATCAGATGGAGAGACTGTATTCTTAAAAGAAAATTATATGGATGGGTTTCTCTTCATCTTTCTCTCAAATATCAGTATTGATTGGACAATATTATCATGTATATCTTGTCGATTCTATATATATATATATAGGAATAACGGAAGCTAACTTTCCTAGATACGTACGTTGTTTAACGCATATATGATATAGCTACTAGCTATCTAGCTTCGTACTTTTCATATGTTTTCAAGTTAGCTAGGGTTTGGTCAGTTGGATGATTGCTGAATGTGATTTATATATGCATTAATGAATTGACTGCAGAGGAACGGACGCCGGAGCCGAAGCCGAGGTGGAATCCGAGACCTGAACAAATCCGGATTCTGGAGTCAATCTTCGACTCAGGAATGGTGAACCCTCCAAGAGAGGAGATAAGGAAGATTAGGGCACAATTACAAGAGTATGGTCAGGTTGGAGACGCCAACGTCTTCTACTGGTTCCAGAACAGAAAATCTCGAAGCAAACATAAACTCCGCAATCTCCAAAACTCATCCAAGCAGCAGCGCCACAAGATTCCCCCGGTAACCACCACCACTGTGGCCCCCTCCTCTTCTTCCTCGGAGAACAAGTCCTCCCCCAGAAGCAGCCGAAGCAAATCATGTACAAGCAACGTTTTCACCCTAGGACCTTCCAACATGGATGTATCCAACTTCTCTCCTTACTTCCCCATCACCCAAGAGGAGATCCTCACCGAACCCTTCCTCTTTCAAGGGAATGAATTTTTACTGCCTGAGGGGTGTGGTGGTACTGGTGGTCTTATGCAGTACAGCGGTGGGAAAATGGGACCGCCGGTGGTGGTTGAGCCTAGTGGGACTTTTATGCTAAGTGAGATAATGAATCATGGATCATCAGATGGTGGAGTTGTTGCTTCTTCAAAGAAAGTGAAGACAATGGCGAGCACTAATAATAGTACTGGGTCTTCTGCAACTTCGTCTACTTACAGTAGTGTAGCTCCTACTTCATCTTCATCGTGTGCCAGTGTCTCTCCTCCGACTGTCACTGTCCCATTCCTCTCTTCCATCACCCCTCATCCTCCATCACTTCATGGTAAGTCAAAAAGTCGTGTGGTTTCATTCTGTCAACAAGAATAATTATGCATTTCAGTCTTGAGATTTTGAAATTATAACTTAATTAATTACTATGACTATCTCAAAAGAAACAATCAACTCACATCGAAGAAAACAAGGAAACGGTGCATATTAATGTAGGATATGGATTTATTTAATACATACAGATTAATAGATAGATGAAAATGGATCCTTTTTTATTTTCTATACTCACTCCGAGAGAAAATATAATATAATATGATTTGTTTGATTTTATTGTATCATCCCTCCCTGTAAATGTAAGAAACCCTAGATCCAGTGGAAGGGGCAAACGGATCTAGCTATCATTTCATTCTAATTAGTTGGACTCTTGGTGTTCAAATAAAAACACTTTTTGTGCATTAACGGCATATGTCTTCGTTTTTTATTCATTCAAAGACTAAATGCTAGTCAAAGATGTCTCTACAAAATTGGAGTCACATGATGTGAAATACTGAAGAGGCCTCTGGGTGGTGAAGAGGAAGATGTTTCTTCCCTCTCTATTATGTCATCCTACCGGAAGGATACAATAGTCTTTTCACATCCATGATACGCGAGCACACAGTGTTGGCTGCTGCCTTGTTTTCCATGGAATGAAATTATGTGTCCTGTTTTTTCTAAATTCATTTTTTTGTGACTCTGAACACATCGGCAGTAAGGACAAGGACCAATGTGGTGTTCATCAACGATGTTGCATTTGAGTTGGTGGCGGAGGACCCGTTTAATGTGCGCGCAACTTTCGGTGATGAAGCAGTTTTGTTGAATGCGTCTGGAGAGGCGGTGCTCACTGATGACTGGGGTGTCACTTTGCACCCGCTACACCCGGGGGCCTTGTATTATCTCATCTGGTGAGAAATCAAATCATTTTATTATGCTCACACACACACATAGTCACACACTTCATCTCCTTACACAAACCACAGTCTGACACTCTACTTCATATAGTCTTTTTTCCATGGTATTGGTTATTTTTTATAACCCTAGGTAGGTAGTAGATACATACAGTTACTTGAGGTGGATGGTGTTTCTCGCTGTCTCATTGACTTAAGAACGGATACGACTTTTATTTGTCTGCAGATTGATCCATATATATATATATATATAGTCTGGGATGCTTCAACTATCAATAAGAAGAGGAGTCTGTCTCATCTGATCTGCCGTGTCTGTCCTACCTCTGGTGCTATCATCTCATCTCCTCTCCATTTCTAGAATAGCTTACTTGGGTTCATCTATATAATGAGAAACGCTACTTTGAATCAAGGGACTTCGTTTGGAGGAAGATTGACGAATAATATAATTAATGCAGTGTACTGTGCTTTTCCATCTCCCTCTCTCTATGTGTATCTATATTTATGCAGCTTTGTAAATAAGTGCGCAGTATCTTCTATCATTTACTGCATGTTGTTAATTAGGAATGTGTTTGTTTTCGTACGTCCTAGCTTACCATTACTATTCATTTACGAAGCCAAACAGTAATGAAGAAGTTGACGAGTAAATCATCCCCTACGGCTACAGAGGCATCCATCCATTGGTTAGTTAGCCCGGGGGGGGGGTTGATCATGGCTCCTGGGAAACACTAGGGGAATTAAGACAACACTGGGGGATTCACACCTTTCTGCACGGGTAGAATCTCACAAAGCTCTTAAAATAGTGGTCATTGGATGAAGTTTCTTCTTTACAAATTATATCATTCTACAACCACCATCAAACATCGTGATATATATATATATTTCATTTACTTTGATCTGATTCTGCCTATTATTAGTTTATTATAAAATTAATAATGGAATAGTCATATAGAGCTTACAAAGTATAAGTTCACTTCTGTTACTTTTGAAGTACGTTTATGCAATTAAAATATATTAAATCGCTATTTTTTAAAATATTAATCGCGTTTCTTACTGAACTTAGTAAGTCGTTTGGTTACGGTGGATTACTCCAATCAAGTGTTTGAAATCATTTTCCCAGTGTTTGTGTTTGTATATGAGACGTTGAAGGCATAAATTAATATTGGCGTGTAGGATAGAGAGAACAGTCGAATATTGATTTCCTACCACTATCGTATCGGATTGGATTGGATGGAGATAGAACTAAACAATGCAACAAGACTTTATCTCTCTTTATAACACTACGACACGTCACCATTAGCCATAGTTGGGCGGGCAGGAGAACCATCATTTCAGCTGTTAATCATGAATCCCACGACCATTTATTGGTTGTTACTGATTAGATATTAACAAATAATATTTATATTTGATTGAGACATAATCAAGACAAATTAACCAATATTTTAAAAAAATATTATAGAGTATTAGGGAGTTTTTGAAAAAGTACGTATTTAAAAAAAATAGAAAAGTAAGTATATAAAAAAAAATATTTTAAAATCTGTATACGTGCTAATGTGGGTAGAGCGTTTTTTTAATAGGCCTATTTCAATTTCCAAATCTCTTCTATATATATATATATTTTAATATTTTTTAATTAAAAAAAAAATTATGTATACATTAAAAAAAAAAAAAAAATTAGTAAGTTGCGATTAAAATTATGCAAAAAAAAAAAATTAAATTTGGATTTACGGATTGACTGTACGCTCTGCCGTAAGTTGAGATATGAAAATTGTACTTAAAAAATTACAACTCAGACCGTGTAAGTCCAAACTCACCATGGTTAACGTCATTTATGTCGTAATTCAATTATCTACCTAGAGTAATTTTTTTAATTATAAATACAACGATTTTTTAACCTAACATCGTTTGTTTTATAATTTGACCAAAATAATTAAATGCATTAGGTGATAAATTTAATTATGTACTTACTCAAAAAAAAACATTACAGTGCGTAGATAATTTAACTACGAATTAAATGACGCTAACTATGCGTTAATTTTATGACGTTTAGACTGACTGTATAATACGATACGTAAAAAACTCTACATATGATACAAAACAATTTAAATAGTGATTTAAACAGTGACTTTACTGTTTAAATATTGAATTCACTGTTTAAATCACTATTTAAGTCAAATTTTCATATCTCAACTTACGGCAGAGCGTACAGTCAATCCGTAAATCCAAATTTAATATTGTTTGCATAATTTGAATCGCAATTAAAATATCTACTTACTATAATGTTTTTATTTGTTTTAATGAATACATAATTTTATTTTTAATTAAATCTCGAAACATCAAAATTTATATATATATATATATAAAACAGAAAAGAGATTTGGAAATTGGAATAGGCGCTACCTTGAGTAGCACCTATTCCAAAGGCGCTACCCACAGTTGAGCGTATACCTAGATTTTGAAATATTTTTTCTATATAATTACTTTTGTAAAAAAAAAAACACAATTTACAATACCTACTTTTTCAAAACAACTCAGGATCGGGTACATAATAGATAATTGTAAGTTTTAAAATGTATAAAAAGTTATGTTGTTAAATAGACTATATTATTTTTATTTAGTATCATTTCATTTGATCTAAGTTTGATATTAAAAAAAAAATCTAATTTAAAAAATATGAAAAGAAATTTATAAGATTTAATAATATACTTTTATTTTTCGTAAATTATTTTAACAAAATTATTAAAAATAAAGCGTATATTTCTAAGATATTAACTTTTAAGAATAAAATGTATATTTTTTAATTATACTATTTTTATCATTTTTTATGTAAGTACGAATTACTAATTTCTTGTTAAATAATTTTTCATTGTTCAAGAAACGTGAATTAATAATTAATTTAAAAATCATCTATATTTCTAGAAACATAAGCTCCCGAGATTATGCTTGCTCATGAATCGGTTCAGAACTAAACTGGTCGGGTTTTAATAAAACTAGTATTCTTTTTGTTACTAAAAGAACTGGTTTGATTCGAACCGGTTCGAACTAGCCAGGTCTGGTTGTTTGTAAAACATTTTGGTTAGGAACCGATCTGGTTCAAACTGGAAGAGTACTAGATCACCATCAGAAATAAAAAATGAAGATTGATGTTCCAGTAATTAAACGTTGAGACAGATCTTAGGCAATGTAGCGAATGACAAATCTCAGTCAAACAAATTCAAAAATTAATTAAGCAGCAATCCAAATCATCAGGTAACGAAATACAACTAGCAGAAACTGAAACTCCGACTATAGTTATGAAGTTAACGGGTTGCCTCGAGCTAACCTAATTTGAATTTATCATTGGACTAATTTAGAGCAAAATGATAGCATAATAGAGTACTTAACAAGACAGTGCAACCGAACAGCAGAAATGTACTTCAATAAATTTAATTCATACCAGATAGATATTCGAAGCTTGGCGGTCGATGTGACAAAGGATGAAAAAATCCAAACGGTAAATGAAGTGATTTCATCCCATGTGAGCCGAAATCAAACCAATTTGAGTCTGCCTGAGACTGATGAAGCCGCAAAAAAAGGAGAGTGGATCAATGTGTTGATGATGGAGACTTTCGTGCCACCACCACCACTTACTGAAGTGGAACACTTGTTGAAGTGGAGCACTTACTGAAGTGGATAAGTCACTCTTCTAGTGGGCAAGCCACTCACCAAGGTGGACAAACCACTCATGAAGGTGGACAAGCCACTGAAGATTGCCAACTTCTGTGGTCTATAAGAACCAACAATGTCTTAAGGAAAATTACTTCAGATTTGAACCACGAATTTAAGAGAAGAGTTGGTTGTTGCTGTCTTGAGTGTGGGAGAAAATAGTGTTGTAATGTTAGCCAGAAATACGGAGTGAGTGTTTCAGAGTGCGATACAATTTGTAACACTATTTGTCTATAGTGAAAGTGTGGGTGTGAGCCGTGGACGTAGCCAAATTGGCGAACCATGTAAATTCTTGTGTCGTTTTGCATTTCTCTTAATCCATCGAGTCCCAAGATCATGCAAGGTGGAAATTAGCAACAGCTAATATCCCCACAATTGATATCAGAGCCTTCGGTTGGTGAATCAAAGGTAAGGAAGACATTTACGGAAATTATTCGGTGAAATAATTTTTCGTATTCATCCTATTTGTTCGAGTGCGAGCAATGACGCTAGAGAAGGAGTTCAAAATTTCTCATTTTGATGGCACAAATTTTGGATTCTGGAAGATGCAAATATAAGACAGCCTGTACCAGAAGGATCTTTATTTACATTTGGGTAAGAAACCAGAGGAAATGAAATAGGCTGATTGGGTGGTACTGGATCGGAAAGCTCTCGGGCACATAAGGCTATCACTGTCAAAATCAGTGGCCTACAACATCAAGAATGAAAAGACAACCGCATCTCTCATGGCGGCCTTCTCCAGTATGTACGAACAACCTTCTGCAGCAAACAAAATTCATCTGATAAAGAAGTTGTTCAATATGACGATGTCAGAAGGAACACCATTCAGTGGTGTTCCTTCATGCAGGGATTCTATCAGAAGGATCATCTCAGCAAGTTCAAAGAATTGACAGAAGAGATAGAAGCAGTGGGCATGACGTTCACTGAAAAGATGCGTACCTGTCTAATTCTTGGGCAGTTGCCCAATAGTTGGAAAGGCACAGTCAATGCGATCAACGGATCTGCAGGTAAAAAAGAAAACTCTGAAGTTTGATGATGTGGTCAGCATCATTATGACTGAAGAAATTCGAAATCAGTCGAATGGTGCTTCTAGCTCAGGGTCAGCTTTGAACGTAGAGAGCAAAGGTAGGGATTCAAAGAAGAATGGAGGGGGCAACAAGTCCAAGTCCAAGTCCAAGAGTGGGAGGTCACAATATCAGAATCCCAAAAATTTCAACAATCAGAACCAGAAGGTGATCGAGTGTTGGAACTGCGGGAAGATTAGGCACTACAAGAACCAGTGTAGATCCCCGAAGAAAGAGAAAGAAGGGAAGCCTAAAGCAAACATCGCAGCAGAAGATGCAGACGATGTTTTGGTATGCTCTTTGGAGAGCGAGTCAGAGTCATGGGTGCTTGACTCAGGGGCTTCCTTTCACGCTACCTCCAATAGAGAACTCTTAATGAGTTATTCACCAGGTAATCTTGGTAAAGTATATCTTGGTGATGATCAACCTTGTAATATGGTTGGCAAGGGTGATGTCCAGATCAGGTTAAATGGATCTGTGTCGAAGTTAAGGGTTGTGAGACACATTCCTGACTTAAGAAAGAATTTGATCTCGGTGGGGCAGCTCGCTACGGAAGGTTATGTCACAACCTTCAATAGCGATACTTGGAAGGTTTCTAAAGGAGCAATGACAGTCGCTCGTGGCCAGAAGAGTGGTACACTCTATACGGCGACGAACGTTGGTGGGTCAATTGCAGTGGCGGACAGCAAAGATGATCCAAATTTATGGCACCAGAGACTTGGTCACATGAGTGACAAGGGTCTCAAGATACTGCATTCCAAGGGAAGAATACCAGACTTGAAGTGAGTTGACACTGACTTGTGTGAAAGCTGTATCTTTAGGAAGCAGAAGAGAGGTAGCTTCATAAAGAGTGGCAGGGCAGCAAAGCAGGAAAAGCTTGAGGTAGTTCACACAGATGTTTAGGGTCCAACCAGTGTCTCATCCATTGGCGGAAAGTCATATTTTGTGACTTTCATTGATGACCATTACAGAAAGGTATGAGTTTATTTCTTGATACATAAATATGAAGTATTTGAAATGTTCAAGATATGGAAAGCCATGGTAGAAAATGAGACAGGTTTAAAGATCAAAACTTTGCGATTCGACAACGGTGGTGAGTATAATGACATGGAGTTCATGAAGTTCTGTTTTGAGAATGGCATCAGACTAGGAAGGACTGTGCCAGGAACACCACAGCAGAATGGTGTAGCAGAACGAATGAACCGGACATTGATTGATAGAGCCAGAAGCATGCGAATACATGCAGGATTGCCCAGCAGTTCTGGGCAGAGGCAGTCAATACATCAGCATACTTGATTAACCGTGGACCATCGGTTCCGCTAGAGTTCGGAATACGAGAAGAGGTATGGAGCGGAAAAGAGGTAAAACTTTATCATTTGAAAGTTTTTGGTTGTGTATCATATGTGCATATTAGTGATCAGGCTAGGGGAAGCTTGACTCCAAGTCACTAAAATGCAACTTCATCGAATATGGTAGAGATAAGCTTGGGTACAAGTTCTGGGATGACCAGACCAAGAAGGTGATCAGAAGTCGAGACATGATATTCAATGAAAAGGTCATGTACAAGGACATAAATACACTACAACCCAGGTCATGTATCGCACAGAGTGATCCTATGTACGTTGATCCAGATGATATCTCTGACAGAAGTATAGTGCAACAAGCAATGGAAAGTCCTCAGCCAGAGGAACAGACACCGCAGAGCAGCACACAACAGACTGATCAACCACATTCTCCATCTTCTTCATCTCCAGTATTGAGGAGATCTTCACGGCCTATTATACCAAATAGAAGGTACATGAATTATTTGCTGCTTACTGATGCAGGAGAACCTGAATGCTATGATGAAGCATGTCAAGGAGAATTCTCTAGCAAGTGGGAGTATGCAATGAAAGAAGAGATGGATTCCCTTATCTCTAACCATACATGGGAGCTAGCAGAGTTACCCATTGGAAAGTAGGCGTTACACAACAAATGGGTGTATCGAGTCAAGGAGGAACATGACGGTTCCAAAAGGTACAAGGCGAGACTTGTAGCCAAGGGCTTTCAGCAAAAAGCATGTATCGATTACACCGATATTTTTTCCCCGGTTGTAAAACTGACGACCATTCGGTCAGTTTTAAGTATTGTTGCAGCAGAAGATTTGAAACTTGAGTATTTAGATGTCAAAACTGCTTTCCTCCATGGTGATCTCGCAGATGAGATATACATGGAGCATCTAGAGGGTTTCTCAGAGAATGGCAAGGAGAAACTCGTTTGTAAACTGCGGAAGAGCTTATATGGGTTGAAACAAGCTCCAAGGCAGTGGTACAAAAAGTTTGATGGTTTTATGTAAACAAATGGCTATTTTAGATGCAATGCTAACCATTGTTGCTACTTCAAAAGGTTTGAGTCCAACTATATTATTTTGCTACTTTATGTCGATGACATGTTAGTGGCAGGTTCAGATATAGGTGAAATCAAACGATTGAAGAAGCACATGTCCAGTGAGTTCTAGATGAAGGACTTGGGTGCAGCAAAGCAGATTCTTGGGATGAGAATCAACAGAGACGAGCCAAAGGGTACTTTGGAGTTATCTCAGGCGGAGTACATTGGGCGCGTTCTCAAACGATTCAGCATGTGTGATGCTAAGGCGGTCAACACACCATTGGCTAGTCACTTTCGAATATCCAAGGAGCAGTCACCCAAGACGGAAGAAGAAAGGAACTTCATGGCTAAGGTTCCATATGCCTCAGCCATTGGAAGTCTCATGTAATCCATGGTTTGCACAAGACCGGATATAGCTCATGCAGTGGGAGCGGTGAACATGTTCATGACCAATCCTAGAAGGCAACACTGGGAAGCGGTCAAGTGGATACTAAGGTATCTAAGAGGCACTACCGATAGTTGTCTGTGTTTCAGAAGAAACGAGCTAAGACTACAAGGGTTTGTAGACTCGGATTTTGCTGGTGAGGTAGACAACAGGAGGAGTACTACCGACTATGTATTCAAAGTGAGGACTACTGCAGTCAGTTGGATTTCGCAGATACAGAAGATAGTAGAGTTATCAACCACAGAGGCGGAATACATAGCAGTCACTGAGGCAAGCAAGGAGATGATCTAGTTACAAAGTTTGTTAGCAGAATTGGGTTTAAGACAGGTGAATAATGTTTTGCATAGTGACAGTCAAAGCGCGATACATTTGGAAAAGAACTCTGCATTTCATTCGAGGACCAAGCATATTGTACTTCGTTATCACTTCGTCATATCTCTACTAGAGGATGGAGTTTTAACACTCGAGAAGATCCAAGGCAGCAAAAACTCAGCCGGCATGTTAACCAAGTCAGTCACCACAGAAAAACTGAAGTTGTGCTCAGCTTCAGTGTGTCTTCAACAATAGAAGACAGGTAAGCCTCACACCCAGTTCACTTATGGTTACATGTGGAGTAAAGTCTCTAAGTGGGAGATTGTTAATGATGGAGACTTTCGGGCCACCACCACTACTTACTGAAGTGGAGCACTTGCTGAAGTAGAACACTTGTTGAAGTGGAGCACTTGCTGAAGTGGAGAAGCCACTCTTCTAGTGGGCAAGCCACTCACCAAGGTGGACAAACCACTCATGAAGGTGGACAAGCCACTGAAGATTGCCAACTTCTGTGGTCTATAAGAACCAACAATGTCTTAAGGAAAATTACTTCAGATTTGAACCACGAATTTAAGAGAAGAGTTGATTGTTGCTGTCTTGAGTGTGGGAGAAAATAGTGTTGTAATGTTAGCCAGAAATACGGAGTGAGTGTTTCAGAGTGCGATACAATTTGTAACACTATTTGTCTATAGTGAAAGTGTGGGTGTGAGTCGTGGACGTAGCCAAATTGGTGAACCAAGTAAATTCTTGTGTCTTTTTGCATTTCTCTTAATCCATTGAGTTCCAAGATCCTGCAAGGTGGAAATTAGCAGCAGCTAATATCCCAACACAATGACAGATAGAGGCATCAGGACAGAACGAGAAGTTCTCTCTGATGGTTTATTGAAGACATCTCTAAGTTTGGTTTAATTTCAGATAGCTTGATTTATTTTGCTTCAAACAGGTTTTAAAATTATATAGATTTAAATTGGTTTGATTTGAGTTTAAGTATAAACCAGTATAAAAAAACGAGTCGATTCGAACATAATTGAAACTACTATTTTGAATTGCCTTACTTGAAGCCTAAAAGACTGGTCTAATTTTGATACTAGTTCGGCATAACCTGTTTAAACCAGTATCAGACCAGACCAGAATCGATTCAGTTTGGCCAAAACACTTTTTCTTTTTTGACAAACCTACCCGATATGTTTGACCTTATAGTAGGCACGGGTTAGGTTTTGTTGGCCTCTTCAAGCTTTATTCAAAAACTTTCAAGTCCAAGATTTCATACTTATTATATTAGGAAACTAAACGACGTTGACTATAAAAAAAAACTATGCATTTTGAGATTTTTATATTACTAATGAATTTGGTATATGCGTTATAGATGCGATAAATTAAAAATTAAATTGTATTAATTGAAAGTTTTAGTATAAAATAACTGAATTAATCTATTTGAAAATACATTCTTAACTTAAGAAAAATCATTATAATTGTTCGTTTAGAATAAAAAAATAACGGTATTATCATTGTTCATCTTTCTTACTAAATGTACTAAAAAATAATTTCCGTCAATAGGTAGAATGTATTTATTAAATATAATAATATTATACATCAATCATCAATTAAAATGTTATTTAAATATATATTTTATTATTTTATAAGAGAATTGTTTTTTCAATCAAATTATTAATAATAATAATAATTAAAAAATGACTTGAGTACAATAATTTTACTAAAAAAACATAATATTATATATTATCTACTAAATTTAATAATTATTTTGAATTTTGTTTCATATATATTGTTGACAATATGGAATATTCATATATTTTTCACATTCTTAATTATTTATACTTATTGTGTATATCAATATATCGAATATTATTAATGTTACTTAGTAAGAATTATTAAAACTGAATTTGTATAAATGAACATATATATATTGTGCATAATAAAAATATATGTTTTGTATTATGCATAAATGAAAGTAATTTGTTTTTAGGATGTAATAAGTATTCATGTCTCTTATCTTCTCTCCAACAAAACCTAATTTGAATTAAACATTGGTCATCTTTATTTTAAGGAATAATAAAATAAAATGATGCACCGTACCATATAATACAACTCCATCGGTTCAGTCATCTCCAATGTAGATACGAAACACATCATTAGAATTTCCAAACCCTAAGAAAATAGTGATATGACATTACAATACGTATTACTAAACTCATGCAAATTTGATAAATATTTTCATGCAAATAGAAAAAGAGTAGAATTGAAAGGAAAAAAATCAATTAATTTTTCAAATTAGTTAATTATATTAACTCACTAAGTCTTTGGAACAAGAACTTGAGGATCTTTCTTTTGTCCCACTTGAATGTTGGCGAATTTCCAAAACCTAATTTTTGTGCAATGAATTCATAAATGGATTACGCATTAAAAGTAAAAAATTATATATGAGTAACTTTACTATTCAATTCAACAATAGAGTAACAAATTATGTAAAATACATTTCTTCCGTTTATGAAATTTCAAAAGAATGATGAAAATGCAATAAAGAGGAGAATGTTTAGGTACTGTAGAGAAAATAAATATAAAGAACATAGAAAGTTTGCATTGTATTTTTTTTTGGCCAAATGCAAACTTCATTCCCATTAACGAGTATCTGTTTGGTCTAACAATAGTAAAGATAATAGAGCAGATGGTGGTTCACACACCCAATTTACCATACACATCTCTCTTTTGGATTGCTTGGCAACCCAATCCGCACATCGGTTTGCCGTTCGGTTCACCCATTTCCATTATATCGACTCGATTTGTGTTGCCATCCTCTTGATCGTGTTGAGGATGTTATCCAATATCCAGTCGTTCCCTCGGCCGATCCATCCAATTGCTTGATGATTTTCTCGGAGTCCAACTCGATGATGACATTGTTCCATGAGTGGTGGATCGGTAGTTCCACCGCTTGTTGTATTGCTTGGGCTTCCATGTTGATTGTCGAGACATCCCTTCGAGAAGAATGTCTCTCATCCATAAGCTTCCCTGAGTCGTCCCTTGCAAGGACTCCCGTCCCTCCCCGACTTGTCTTGGTGTCCCACGCTCCATCGCAATTTAGTTTAATTGTAATTTGGTCCAGTGGTTTCCATATTTGGGTCGCCCTAGTCCACGTCGGAGGTGGCGGTTGTGCCTTCAGTTTTCTGTCCCAGCTTTACCTTGCAAGTCGGAGGCCACGCTCCAACGTGGTGTTTGGATTTGGGTTTTCATTGTTGTGATGTGCTCGACATCGTTCCTTCCATATCTCCCATGCCATAGTCTCAATTTTTGTTTTGAGAAAGGCACCTTCGCCATGGCTTATGTCGTCGACTTCAATCTCTTTCATCCATTCCGCCCATGATTGTGGGGAGTTGTCCTCCCAACGAACGTGTATGCCACTGAACCATATCGGCTGAACCCACCTACACTCCATGAGGGCGTGGTTGATTGTCTCGACCTTGCCACAAAAAGAGCATCATGGTGACAAGCTGATCCTCCTCCGATACAGCTCTTCCATCACTTGTAGAGCTCAGTTACAGCTCTTCCAAATAAATTGTTTTACCTTTGGGATGGTAGGCCCCTTTCAAATTTGTTTCCATGTGGTCGATCCGAAGGTGCGCGATGTTGAGGCATGGGTGGCTTCCTCAGTCTCGCTTCGTTCCATAAGCCTTCGATAGACCAATTTTGGGTGAGCCACGCCCGACCTCGAAGTTGGCCATACCAACCTGTCTCGGGTCCTCACTCGAGGAAGGTGGATTGCTTGGATGGCTATGTTCTCCTCCTCCGTGGTGTCTCCTCGAATTTGGCTCGTGTCCTAACTCCCCTCCTCGGCCTCCATTATGTCCACTACTCTCATCTCGGTGTCCACTTCGTTTGTCGTGGTCCTTGATGGTAGTTTCCCCCTTATAGTTGGTATCCATGGATCTTGGTAAATTCGGACTGATTCACCGTTCCCGAGTCGCCATATGTCTTCCGCTTGAAGGATATTTCTTCCTTCAATTAAACTCGACCATGCCCACGATGGCCGACCTCCCTTCTTTGCCTGAAATATGTTCGAGTTTGGGAAGTATATACCTTTCATCACTTTGACCCAAAATGCCTCGGGGTTATTCTGGAGTCTCCATGCCATTTTGGTTAGCATAGCCTCATTGAACGTATTGATGTCCCTGAACCCCATTCCCCCTTTCTCATTTGGTTTGACCATATGGTCCCATTTCCTCCAATGTATAGTGCGTTTGTCCACATTCTGACTCCACCAAAACCTCGCCATCATTGACATCATTTCCCCGCACCATGTTTTTGGGAATTTGAACAAGGCCATTGCGTATGTAGGTATGGCAGTGAGCACCGCCTTGAGCAAAATTTTCTTCCCTGCAGTGCTCAAGTACATGTTCTTCCATCCGGTCATTTTGCTCCAGATTCGATTCTTTAAGTACCCAAGATCCTCCCGTTTGGAGCGACCCCAAACCGTAGGGATTCCCAAGTATTTCCCCACGTTTTGTGCCTCCGCTACCCCCAAAGTCTGGCACATCATTCCTCTGTTCGCCCTAGTCGTTCTGACGTTGAAGTGTATGCTCGACTTTTGGAGATTAATGTTTTGGCCTGATGTCTGACTGTACTCTTCTAGTATGGTCTTGAGGCCATTCACATTTTGGTTATTTGCTTTGATGACGAATATGGAGTCGTTCGCGAAGAAGAGGTGGTGCACGACTGGACATGTCCACTTTGCATTGTATTGATGTGACTATTTCTAGAGTTGTGATGCATGAGAATTGTAGAGGTATGAAAATTATAATTGCATGAAGAGGTTTGTAATGTGATGGTTGACTATTGATAGAGTTGTGATGATTGAAAATTGTAAAAGTATAAGGGGTATAATTGGTATAATCAAAATTGGAGAGACTAACCTTGACTTTTAGTATTGAAGAAGATGTGAATCACTATGGACAAAATCTACAATGTTATTTTCTCATGATAATTAAATAGGGTTAATTACCAAAAAGCAAACCCAACTTTGGACCAAAACCAAAAAACAAACCGAACTTTTTTTTTCCAAAAGCCAAACCGAAGATTATGATATGAGCAATTAGGAAACCCGACCCATACAGACGTTAATTTCGACGGAAATTGTAACAGTTTTGGAGTCGAAATTGGATATGACGGTTCTGCCCTTAAGATTGAAGATTTGAAGTTGTTCTTCATTCTAGGGTTCCCCCTTCTCCCCCAAATCGACAATTCATACCGATTTCATTATTTCCTCGAAAAATTGGAACCCCGAACTGCAGCAATTCACCCTGAACTGCAGCAATTCATACCGATTTCATGTAGTTGGCCAAATTGGAAAGCTCGGAATCAGTGAAAACATCCTCGTATAGTTTCAATCCTTTGACAACATTCACCTGCAATATTATGCAAATTACAGGTAATATTGCAGCAGATAAAGGAGAATAAACGTGAATTGCTGCAGTTCGGGGTTCCAATTTTTCGAGAAAACAATGAAATCGGCATGAATTGTCGATTTGAGGGAGAAGAGGGAACCGTAGAATGAAGAACAACTTCAAATCTTCAATCTTAAGGGCAGAACCGTCATATCCAATTTCGACTCCAAAACTGTTACAATTTCCGTCGAAATTAACGTATGTTTGGGTCGGGTTTCCTAATTGCTCGTTTCATAATCTTCGGTGTGGCTTTTGGAAAAAAAAAAAGTTCGGTTTGTTTTTTGGTTTTGGTCCAAAGTTGGGTTTGTTTTTGGTAATTAACCCTAATTAAATATGTGGAGTCAAAAACATCAACTAAATATAATGTATATATATTCTCATTAGAATTGGTATAATCGAGTTGAGCTCGATCCAATTGGTATCTGGATTGAAAAACTCGATCCCAACCTAATAATATAAAAGTCTATTTAACCAATTTCAGGTTAAACTCGAGATGGATTATTAGGGACAGTCTAAAATAGGGTTTTTGGCCTAGTAAACTTTTTTTCTCTATAGTAGGCACCTCATTGTTCCCTTTGATATGACCATATCCTCCATTAAGAATTTTAGTTTGTTCAAATATTGTTCAAATATACTATAAACATGCAATCACCTAAATACACATATTTAGAGTACCAATTTGAGCTATTGCCTTTTGCAGAAGCGGATTTGCCCGAGGTTGGATCACGATATGCTGAACGGAAGGACACACCACAGTTTGACGGACAATGACCTATACCACCACAACTACTAACCTCTGTCTAAATTGTATAACGACAAGGTTTCTCTATTCTGGCAAAAGTGAGAATGTTTTGATCTTCATCGGCATGTTTTCCAAACATGAACACCCTCACGTATAAATGGTTAGACTAATATCAAGTATTGGACTTATTAGAATGAGCTCCCACTAATGGTCGATTCAATCTGAAACTAACATCTCCCACTCGCACAAAGTGGAGGGCGCTCATTCGATAAGCAATCAGAAGGAGAACGAAATCCCATTATACAGTAAAGTCACATACGAGGAGGTAGTCGTGCGATTGACATGTATAATGAGCAAAGTGTTGTGCACCTGTTAAGAATATGCATTGAATTGCAGATCCCACGCTAGTAATGGAAATGCGCCCTGCACCCTTGGTCATGTAATCTTTCTCCACCACAAAAGGATCTTTCATACCTATATATGCATTATGCCCACAACCGCATCCAATACCGCTGTTGATGACCATCTAGTGGACACAATATTGAGAAAATTCCCTAATGACCATGCCCATCCTACGGAACCATCATCACGATCCAACTCACTTTTCTAGAACAATGACTCGGGTGAAATACGTCGAAACCCTTTGAGCACAGACTAAGATAACAAACACTGAATCAAATCTCAAGTATTTGTTCAAAGTGTAATGAGGGTACATGCGTGTCTCTCACACAAAGAGCTCTAGGTCTCACATCTCGGGTCAAACTGACAGTCAGTTTTGGGTGTGATACGGTATGGAACGCGTGCTACATTATATCTCCAGTCCCATGAAGTAAATGTGTAACTGTTGTACATATGTCCATCATGCACACAAAGTACTCGAACCAAGAGTCATAAAAAAACTCATCTGATCCTTGAGTGGATCAACATACCATAATCCATCGTAGTGCGAAATCAGATAACTCCGGACACAAAGTCCATTCCAGTCATCCCGGTGAACTTCCAAAACTAGAAATCATCACCAACTTCACATAACCACAAATGCATAGAAGGTATCACCTGTGTGAGAGGGTGATCTGATCCACCTTGACATATTTTAATAAACAATCACAACAAGAATACACAAAACACTAAAAAAAAATGTGAAAACATGCATATTCAAATATAATTCAAGTTAAAGAACATTGTATCATAAATAAATTCAATGAAATACATCAACTAAGTCTACACAATCCAAGAGACTACATATGCCTCACTAAACACACCCATTTTCAAGGTTGGAGAGACGGTCCGCGACTACCACATCCGCAGACAAGTACTTCAAACTCATCACCTTGTGTCTAACCACGTCTCTAACATAGTTTTGCTTAATATCTACATGTTGATACTTATGGTTCTTTTTCACGGAGATTGCGGTTCCAGCGTCTCATCAATCAATCTGGTAGTCTCTTCAGCTACACAATCTACCAAGTAGCCCACATAAGAGTCACAAATTCTTCATCCATGGCGATCGACACAATGCACGATTTCTTCTTGCTCATATATGATATAGTGCCATTGGACAGCAGAGCATAAAGTCATAGGTGAGTTTTCTCTTATCAAAGTCACCACCGTAGTCTACATCATTGTGCCCAATCATTCAGAGATTCTCGGACCTCTGGCAAGCCTCTTCAATAACACAAGGCATGAAAATTCCCTTAAGATATCACATGTTCTTATTTATTAACTGTCAATTCATCAATCCAGGTTCAGCTTGGTACCAACATACCAAGTTGATTGCGTGAGAAATTTTATGTTGAGTACACACTATTACCTACATCAAGCTTCCACCTGTGTTTAGATATAGATAGATATTTTTATAATATTATACAATATAACAATTTTATTTTTTATAAAAATATTTGAAAATAAATGAGTAGATAAAAAACAACAAATTTAACCAAGTATGAATATGATGCTAATTAATGATTTTAAAATTCATTTTATGACATCTATTATTAGTTATAGTAAATTATATAAACTATTTTTAAATTTTGTAATATATGTTGATTCTAATAGAATATAACAATAATATTTTATAAAAATAGTTCTAAGAAAGGTACGAAGAAATTAATATTATAATTTTTCATACCTTAAATTTTATGTCATAATTCTAAATATCTACATAAAATTAACATGTGATTATTATTTTCATAAAATTGATATATAATATACATAATAATCTTTAATTTCATCTTAAATTATCTTGTAATAAAAAGATTTAATTTATACATCTTTTATAAAATTTAGTAAATAAAATAAACTTAAGAAAAATCATAAATGCACATAGAAAATATGAAGATGTTAAGGAAATTTTGTAACTTATTGTGAGAATGAATGAGAGAGTTTGGATGATTTTAAACTAAGTTACATGACATGCCACATATAAGTGAGAATTACATGTTTGATATGGACTCATTAGAAGTTATGAAATTGACATTAGGAATGAGAAAATGTCTTAAAAAGCTTAGTTGTCACAATTCTACATAAATATATATATATAGATACTTACTCAACAAAGAAAGAGATACCTTTCTTAGAGTTGCGGTTGTTAAAGACCCATCTGCCTCTTTTTCTTGCCAGAGCCTAAAGCTTTTGCTTCCCTGTTTTTAGTTTTGTTTTTACTGCTAAAGAGAAGATTTGTACCTCCACCAATCAGCCCTTATTCCTTTCATAAGAGACATCCCAAACCTAATTATAATGAATGAATGATTGACCAAATAATGGAGACATCCACAAGTTTTACATCTTACATCTTCCTGACAGCACTTGGAGCAGTGTTGTCTTCCCCGACGCAGGAGGACCCAAGAGCAGTGTCGTTCTGAAACATTTAAATATCACTAGTTGAACAATGACTACTACTATATAATGTCATTGTTCATTACCCAACACACACGCACCAGAGAAACTACCCAACACACACACACTACTAAGCTGAAGGAACTGATGGAAGATACCAAAGAAATGAACTTGGGGCCTAACTCAACCAAAACATTATTATAGTGCTAGAATAACTGCACCACCAGAAACTCCAAAAAATAGATGTGTACATTCAGCGATACAAAAAAAACCTTGCATTTCATAGTGTAGTTATTACTTTGTAGCACCTAAACTTTGTTCATACATACTATATTTCTCTACCTCTTAGGTTGGTCTTTCAAAATTGATACATAAGAAGACTAGCATTCTTGTAGTGAATTATTTCCATGTTCAATAGCCTTTCCAAATGTTAAGGTATAGACTTGTGTCCAGAATTTTGAACCAGCAACTTTGAGATAGAATCGTCGTTGTCAGAGGATACAGCACATGCTATCATTTTGATATCCACATCAAAGGATAGCACTGTAAGTTACTACTGAACCTTAAAAGATAAGCATATTCTATATTGGAGCTAAGAGAACTTCCCTAAGGTCGAGTTGAAAACAATTGATATTAAGTTCTTCGATAGACAAAAAAGGACTGAAAACCAGAGATGGAGATGTTTGAAGAGAAAATATCTCAATGACTCAATGCATGCATGATGGTAAAACCACTTAATTAGGGCAAAGTACTTGATGTATATATAACCCATCCCTATCACTAATTCAATCAAATAATTCCAGAGCAAAGTAGTTGAGAGACAACTACACATTCAACATTGTCGAAAAGAAATCAAATAACTTAAGGTCTTATCCCAGCAACTTCAGCCAAAGCTTGTTCAACAAAATTAGTCTGTGTTTCTATAACTGCATGTTCAGGTTGTGTTTCAGTAACTGGTTCTCCAGGTCGTGATTCTGATAAATGACAGCCTGCTTTTTCCGGTTGTATCTGTGATAGAGAAGCATCTTCCTCCTAAGCAAAATGATAGGTGTGAAATAAGCAAAATAAATAAATAATAATACTTGTATTTAGTCTTGGGTGTACAGCAGTCTTTCCCAGTAAAAACCAACAAATTCCTATTAGCATGCTAACCTGTGGATCTAGTAATTGGTATAGTCCTCAATCAGAAAATACACTATCGGTGGAATCTGCATTAATTACCTTGACGGAGTAGATGGACGACAACTGAAGCGGGAAAACGATGAGGCAACTCGGATAACGAAAGCTTCGCTCGAGGTTGAATCTTATACTTGTCAAACCATTCGGATAGCACGAGCTCGATGAAAATGACGGGGAGCGGGGCCAGGGAGAAGATGAATAGCACGTTGTGACAGTAAATGAAGTAATCGGACTGGGTGGCGCAGTAATTGAATCATAAGTTTTCCGCGAAGGTGAGGCTCTGCCCGGGGGTCGTTGGATGAAGAAAAGCAAATCGCGGAATGACGAAATCGACTCTTCATCGCCGCGGAAGACGAGTCATACGACCAGATTTTTTTTTTTGGGCCAACAAGTCATACGACCAGATTTTTTTTTTTGGTCACTAATAGATAATACTTCATTCAAAAGTCCTCAAAGTCTCCATCAAACAAAATACAGTCATTTCGAAGTAAATTGCTAAGTAAGAGTGGGGGTCGGTTAACCCAGTCACTTGGACACACTCCTAGTCTAGTTTGAACCGCTACCCAGTTTGCACATTCGTTCAGAGTGCGTGGGATCGCTTTCCACTTGATCAGACCTAATTCCGATGCCTTGCTTAGAATGTTATCGCATATGTGTTTTAAACGCCAGTTTAAGTTTCTTCCCGAGAGATGATCTATGACAGTGATCGAATCCGAGAGGATTGTGATATTCCTCCAACCGGACTTCTTTGCCAACTCGATCCCCAACAACACTGCCCGGGCCTCCAACTCGTTTACGTTGTCTCCTCTGCAGCTCTGGTTCGCTCCATCCAGCAGCATGCCATCAGCGTTTCTGGCAACAACACCTATTCCACCAGCTTTAGTTCGTTGGCACCAGGCAACGTCTGCATTGATGGTGATCTCCTCCCTCCCTGGTCGCGTCCATCTATGCTGTGCAACGTTCACTGGTTGTCTGCTGTTCCATTGTTTCAGCTGCTTGTGTTCCATTTGCAGCTTCCTTGCCTCGTCAATTACTGTCTTTGGGCATGGTTTCTTCTGTTCGAAAACTGCTTTGCACCTGCTTCTCCAGATCAGCCAGCATGTCCACAAACAGAATTGCCCCTTAGAAGTACATAGAGTAGGAAATAGGAATAGAGTACATAGAAGAGGGAAGAAGACAGGTTGGGCATAGTTATCAGAGCAGGACCGGAACTCCGGTTCGATCGGGTCCGACCGCAAACCGCCTGCATGGACGGTCTAGTTTATATAAAATACCGAAATGAATAATAAAACCGATTCAACCGGTGTAAACCGGATGGTTTATAAAGAACCGACCAATTCCGGTTCCTAATTTTTTTAGTGGCTTTTAATTATCTTTTTGAACCGACCCGACCCACAGGTTTCTACTAGGTTTCCTAGGTTCCAGCAAAACCAAAACATCTATCTAGGGTCGACAATGCTGCGGTGAAATACTCATAACCATGGTTATAACCGTTACTATTTAATGTGGTTAATTGTACCATTATGACGATGTACGGTTATGGTGATGAAATTTTACACATAATGATTATGGTTATGATTATGCTATTTGAGTTATAATCATGGTTATTATATAGATATAATAATTATTTAATATTAATAAACTAATATATATTAAATAATGGAAGTTACTGTACATTTAGGTAATAAATAACCATTATGTTAGTTTTATATATTTTTATTGTTGACAATATAAATTTATATATTTTTAAAATAATTCTTTTTGTATTTTATTATATTATATGTGGAATAAATATGAGTCTACAGGTAAAAGCATAATTAATAATCACTGTTATTTTAATGGTTACGGTATTGAAAATTATACTTGTAATGATTATGGTTATGATAATGGTATGTAGTTTAAAAATATGATATAATTATGGTATTTGTTATACAAGTACCATTAGGGCCGGCAATGGTGCGGTGAAAAACCCATAACCATGGTTATAACCGTTACTGTTTAATATGGTTAACCGTACCATAATGGTGATGAATTTTCTACCCATAACGGTTATGGTGATAAATTTTCTACCCATAATGGTTATGGTTATGGTATTTGAGTTATACCCATGGTTATTATATAAATATAATAATTATTTATTATTAATAAACTAATATATACTAAATAATGGATGTTACTAGACATACATGTAATAAATAACCATGATGTTAGTTTTATATATTTTTATTGTTGGCAATATAGATTTATGTATTTTTTAAAATAAAATTTGCGGTCTTTTATTATATTACATGTGTGGAATAAATATGGGTATACGAGTAAAATCATGGTTAGTAACTACGGTTATTTTAATGGTTATGGTATTGAAAATTGTACCCGTAATGGTTATGATTATGGTATGTGGTTTAAAAATATGGTATGGTTATGGTATTTGTCATACCCGTACCATATCCTAACCATCGTCAACCCTATGTACCATACCCTCGCTCATCATACAAGAGCTCTTCGCTTGGAAGCCCGACGACATCATATCAACAGGGATTTCTTCACCCTCGAGTTGAACATAGATCCGAACATCAAGTCAATCACTCAGAAGTGATGACCCATGGGGGAAGAAAATGCTCTCACCATAAGGCAATAAGTGGGGTAGCTGGTCGACACCCATTTTGTGAAGGAGATCAGATTTCAGAACTCGGCGGCGAACTCAGTGCTCGTGAAGAAAAGCAATGGCAAGTGGAGAATGTGCATCGAATTCCAAGATTTAAACAATTCTTGCCCCAAAGATTCGTATCCCCTGCCCAGGATTGACCTGCTCGTCGATGCCACCTCAGGACATTAGCTCTTAAGCTTCGTGGATGCATATTCGGGGTACAACCAGATAAAAATCGTTGAGGTTGATGCATGTCACACTGCCTTTTACGCGGATAGTGACATTTACCACTACATCGTCATGCCTTTCCAATTGATCAATGTTGGCGCCAACTATCATTGAATGGTAAACAAGCTTTTCACAGGTATAATAAGTGTCACTATACAAGTCTATATGGATGACGTGCTAGTAAAGTCTGTTAGAGTTTTCGACCACACAGATGACCTGATGAGAACTTTTGAGAGGATTTCGCTCCATCAGGTGTGCCAAAATCCGACGAAATGCGCGTTTGGCGTCCAATCCAGCAAATTCCTGGGAAATATGGTTAATCAGAAGGGGATTGAGGTCAACCTTAAAAAACACGATGCCATTGAAGGGATGAACCTATCACAAGGAGGTGAAACACCTAAACGGTAGAGATAAGTCTATTCCTCGCCAGGTCTGGAGATAAGTCAATGCCTTTCTTCAAACTACTAAGGGCTAACAAGAAATTTGACTGGACCCTAGAGTGCGAAGAGGCGTTTCAAGACCTTAAACAATACCTCTGAACGCTCTTATCACTATCTAAGCCATCAAAAGGCGACACCCTTTTCCTCTACCTTAGCATCAATCACGTGGTTGTAAGATCAGTTTTAATTAAAAATGTGGTAAGGGCCAAGTGTCGGTCTACTATGTATCAAAAGAAAGTCTCATCGAAGGCTGAAATGAATTATATGGAAGTTGAGAAGTATCTTTATGCGTTAGTGGTCTCATCCAGGAAGTTTCTCCCTTATTTCCATGAACATGAAATCACCGTGCTAACTAATCAATTACTAAAACATTTCCTTCAAAAGGGTAGGCTGATAAATTTGGTGGTCGATTTAAGTGAATTATGAACTAAATTCGCTCCAAGGTCAACAATAAAGGGGCAAGGACTAGCCGATTTCATAGCAGAATCCAACTATCCACCTGTGGCGTCGCCATTCTTTGCAGAAGAACCATTGTTAAAAGAGGCGTCACATATACCTGCTTGGAAATTATACACAAATGGGTCCTCATGTGTTGAAGGCTCGGAGGCATGATTGGTACTAACGCCTCTAGACGGGGGAGATACGTGTTGGTCTTAACGTTTAGAGACACGAATATTGAAGCAGAATATGAAACTTTGATAGCAGGGTTCAGGATAGCCAAAGGAGTGACATTTCCTCTCTTAAAGTCTATTGTAACTCTCAACTTGTGGTGAACCAAGTAAAATATGAATAAGTTGCAAAAGGTGATCAAATGAAAAAATATATCAAGGAAGCAAAGACTCTAGCCGAAGGCTTTACCCATTTTGAAATCAACTCCATTCCTAGGGATGCTAACGTTGAAGCCGACACTCTGAGTAAATATGAGTGTAAGTCAATGCCACTACATATACATTTCATTGAGTGTGTCACTTGTCCTGGATCACATGAGTGCTTCAACGTGCTTAGAACAACCGATTGGGCGATACTTATGAGGGAATTCCTGGAAATGCGCATTGAACCTTAGGACGAAGCTGAATTAGAAAGGATGAGGCATCTAACCCAAAATTATACTCACATCGATGAAATTATCTACAAAAAAGGATTCTTGACATCGTTTCTTAGATGTGTCGCTGCCCCCCGAAACAACGACTGTCCTAAGAGACCTGCATGAAGGCTACGCCGCTTGTCATGAAAAGGCAAGGTCGATTGTCCAAAAAGCTTTAAACCTGGGGTATTACTGACCTACCATGAGCCAAGAGGCAGCAAAACTGGTATAGAAATGTGAATCATGACAGAAATACAATCCAAGAATTGGCCGTTCACCTTAAAAATGATCCCTATACGCGTTGCCTGGCCTTTTGTGTAATGGGGCATTGAATTGGTAGGATTATTTCCAAAGTCAAAACAAAAGAGTTATGTTATTGTCGTCATCGGCTACTTCTCAAAATGGACCGAAGCAAAGCCTCTAGCGTCAATCCCTGATTTACAAGTAATCAAAATTTTAAAATCCAGAATCATATATCAATATGGAATTCCGAATAACCTAACTAGTGAAAATGACCTTCAATTCACTGGAAAGGAACTTAGATAGTTTTGTGATGAATTGAAGATCGAGTATCGCCACGCTTCAGTAAAACATAATCAGACAAATGGGCAAGTAGAGGTGAAGAATAAAATCATCCCCAATGGGTTAAATAAAAGACTCAGCGTCGTTAAAAAGGAAAGTAGATGGAAGACTTGGATAACGTTCTGTGGGTCACGGGAACGACGCCCAAAAAGGTGATAGGCAAAACCTTGTTTGAACTAGTGTATGGTTCTAAAGTCGTCGCCCCCAATAGAGATCCTGGTCGCCTCCTATCGATTCAAGTAATTTGAAGCGACGCCCAATGACATATAGGGGCATGTTGACTTGGACTTAGTAGAGGCAAAAAGATGGGCATCAAATGAAATCCAAGGCAACATGTGGCTTGCCACTGCTAGATACTATAGTAGGTGACTATCCTCGCCAATTTTACATGGGGTAAAGGGTGTGATGAAGAAATAAGTTTTCGCATCTGGATAAAATGAACAAGTTATCTCAAAAAATGGGAAGGTCCATACAAGATCGTCGTCATTCCTCATCCAAACACCTGCGTTTTAGAACGTGAAGAGGGAAATAAGTTGAAAAACACCTTAAATGGTGGTCACTTAAAGAAATTCTTTGTATACTGCATGTATGGGCGACATCGTTTGAAGCATAACCTGTTTATAATACTTAATGGTTAAAAACTTAAGTTCTCAAGTTTAGATTATAAAGTGTCGTCGCCGTAAAGGATTATAAACTTAAGAGTTGGGAAAACTTCTAAGTATAAATTCTCAAGGTTTGACGCTTATTACACGTCGCCACGGTACAAGGTTATGCCCTAAAGAATTGATGATAAGCGTCACCACGAGAAAAATTGCAATGAAAATTTGTTAAGTATAAATTTAATAAATTCGAATGAGACAAGTTGACACCTCATCAATTAGATTGGTTCATTAAAAATGGAAAGGTGATTTCATTAAAATTGATGAAGTTTTACATACAAAGAGGTAATTACATATCCCTAAAAGTTATCTAAATTTAAGGGGAAAACTAAGGTGTCGCATCATCATCGTCGCCCAAGGAGCCACTAGAACCAGTGAAAAACTAAGGTGTCGCATCATCATCATCGTACGGAAACGAACGAATGCACCATTGATGGTGAAAGACTGGAAAGAGATACCAAAGGAACCCATTGATTACGATGCCAAAATGCTAATGCTCGTTGGAGTAAGTAAACTTACACGTTCTTTCTTAACGGTCGTATGTTGCGCACTACATGTGTATTTAGTTGTTCAATAAGACATAATGTGTATCTTTGCCAACATTACGATTTAAACGTGAATCAACTATTGTTGCTTCGCAGGAAAAGTTTGTTATCTTTGAAGATGATAACTTGAAGAAACTGATCGTATGCCTCAGAGAGAAGTACATGAATTACTGGGCTAACCTAAAAAGAAGGTATTATGACAGATACCTTACCGATGAAGAAATGATACAGAACATCCCGCCGGACGTGGTGAAATAATACTGGGTGTGGCTAGTGAATTGGTTCAGCTCAGAGGAGTTTAAGGTGGTTAAACTAACCAAATCTTGTTCTTTTATGCCTTACTGCGACATATAGCAAGTTTTTATATCTTATTAACCATATGACTGTTTGTGTCCTCATACTTCAATTGAAGGTGAGGAGAGAGCGTAACAAAGCAAGAGGTAACAAACCAAGTGATCAGGCACACTGCGGGGACATGCAACTTTGCCAAGAGGGAACAGGAAGAGGTAATGAACCCATACACCCACACTCTTCAGAATCTAGTAACCACTCAGTTACCGTGCTTGTTTTTAAAAATGCATATTATGATCAATAATGGGGTGCATCCGGGTGAATACCACATGTTTCAAAAGACCCATGTGGACAAGAAGGGGGTTTATCGAGATCCGAAAAGTCAAGCAATCCTGGTAAGCGATAAGACCTCCGCTTCCTTCTTAATTTTTTAAATGTTTCAGACCTAACACATGAGATTGTACTGGATGTAGGAACAAGTTGAACAAAGGGCTACTGAACTGCAAGCTGAAGAGGACGTTCCCGTTGACAATGATGCACTTTATGACGAAATTCGTAAGCCTGAGCATCGACGATCTCGTGTATCCAAAATTGCACGGATGATGGAGAGTGAGCAGTTAAAGAAAGCGAGAGAAAAAGTGGCGCTAGCTAGAGCTGAAACTGCAGAACTGAAGAAGTTAGCGGATGAGAGTTCAAAGAAGGCGGAGGAGAGTTCAAAGAAGGCAGAGGAGAGTTCAAGGAAGGCGGAGTAAGCGGCAAGAACTCTAATGAAGTTCTAGGAAAACATGATGGCAATCCAAAGAGATATGACCTTCACGAGAAGGGCACTGCAAGCCAATTGTGCATTGCTCGATAATTCAGATCCATAAGGTACAGTAAACAAGTCTTTGTTTGAGTGATGGTACTTTATTGTTGAAGCATGTTAATGTGAGGTTGTTCTAATTCAACATATTGGTGTGTTTGCAGATCGAAATGAATGACATATGACGCAACTCGTTTTTAGGTAATCATTTGTACTTGCTTGATGTCCAGTTGGGTTAGGCCTAGTATAGTATCTGTCTTGAAACGACGACTTCGCCATTTTGTAATGATGGAACATCTAATAGGTATTTTGTCTTTGTTTGTTATGTGTTTTGGTCCTTTTGGACCACATGTATACGCTGAATTTCTTGTGTGTTGGTAATGTGCTCTTTTTATACTAAGTTTTGGTCTTTCTGGTATGGACAAACATTGACATGTTTGTTCAGGACACTTTGTAGGGAAATGTATGAATGGTTGGTTGTACGTGGTATGCATTATGTAATGTCTAGCTGGTGAAAATCCGAAAAAATTATTCTGAAACTGGTACAGCTGTATTAGCATCGAAAATTTGATTACCAATACACACGGCAAATACATTCAGAAAATTCTGATGCGGTTACTCTTTAATGACAACAAACTTCGTACGATAGACAACGACAATTACTGCGGCTAAACGTAGACAATAACCTCAACACCAAACAAAGAGTGCAATTTAGGTCGCACTTGTGACTTGCATCGACCACAAACTTAGACTGTATTAACATCTTCGTGCATTAAACGTTATGTAACGCTATTTATGTATAATTAGTTTCTAAGTACTTGTTGACGTTAATACAACCTTACTGTATCCACATGTGTTAGACACAAAACACATGAAACAGCAACACATATATGCTGTAACGGATAGCTCCATTTTACCATGAATTCACCTTGTATCTGAACAAACTATATAGCATACACTTAGGCCCGACAGTAATTACGCATGAACACCATTGACAATATCTTGATGCTAAAGGTATAACCAACTGTTCATTCCAGCAACGACAGACATTTAGTCGTAGCATTTTGTCCGTGTGGATACCTTTAGCAGTGGCATGTAATCTTAGCAGCGGCAAAACCCAACTTAGCAACGATTTTACGCCGCGACTATAGTCCTACTTTCTTGTAGTGGTTCCTTTCCTCTCCATGCTTAAACCGTTCCCCTTTTGTGCGGTTCTCAACAATATCAATACTTTGATATACCAAACCGACTTGATGAGAAAATTGAAAATATAAGACCCGTAAACTTTATTAAACCTTTCTTTCAAACCTTTCCATACAAGATAAACACTTGTTGAATCTATAATTCTGGTCATCAATTCAAGAGAAAATGAGTTCATGATCCACGTTAATACTAAGGAGTTACACATATATATTTCAAATATGATGTAAACTGGAAACATAATACTCTTTACGACACAAACTGTCAAAAAAACTAAGTTTATTTTCGTGATGCAGTGAAATGTACATCTTTAAACCTGACATGTAAGACAAATGAAGAAATAGAGAATGATGCTGAAAAATCTATGATAACAAAAAATTCGTAGCAGCAACACCCACTCCCGTTTCAGAAGAAGCAACAAAAAATCGAAGCTATTCGTGCAATATAAAACCAACAGAATATTTCAAAAAGAGATCCAAAAACTAATATACCACCGAATGAAGTAGATTTGTGACAAAATCATGTTTTCCCAGAGGCCCCCGACAAAAATATCAACACAAACAAAGAATCAGAGCAATCGTTCAGAGAATTACATAAGGGTTAATTATCAAAAAATAAACTGAACTTTGATGAGAAACTAAACTGTAAACCAAATTGTTTTTTTACAAACGACAAACCAAACTTTTGGAATTGAGCCATCAACAAACCTACCTCAAATTTTCATTATTTAAGGGAGTTATTAAGTCACCATTAGTTGAAATATTATAAGGAAAGCGTATTACGACTTTGAGGTACGTTTGTTATTTGTTAAATTCCAAAAGTTTGATTTGTTGTTTTTGTCAAAAAAAGACTTCGGTTTAGTTATTGGTTTTTCCTCAAAGTTCGGCTTATTTTTTGATAATTAACTCATTACAGAATCAATAAACTCATACAGATTACAGAAAATCAAAGAGCAAAAGAAGGCCAAATCAAACAAAACGGAACATATGGCCCCCCAAAAAACGGAACCAAGACTTCTTGATCTGATAGAATGTTCGGACATAGGAAAACCCTAGGATAGCCAAACCTAGCGGATCACATTTAAAAAAAACTCAATATAATGCTTCATTTGCATGTTGTCATCTTCAATGTATACTAAACCCTAAAAATATAATCTTTGTTACAGCCTCTAGCTAGTTAGGAGTATGTAAATAATGCTACATTGTTACTGCATAATTATTACAGAAAAATAATAAGAAACACACACCTAACTTTACAGAACAACAACTAAAGACCCTAAACTATCATTATGCAGCTTGTCCTTCTATAATTAGCTCGTGTGTTGAAAATGTATGAATCTTCTCAATTTTATGATACATATAATAGTTTCTCTAGCATAATAATATCTAAAGAATCATCTCTCGCTATAATATCAAACAACTTGTTATGTAATACTATATGAATATTTTTTTTCTTTTCAATATATAAAATGAATAGGTGCAAGTTGTAGACACACCCTTTGCCCTTTAGTGAGGATGATATGCGTCACTTTTATATTAGTAAATAAATAAAGAGATTTACACCCAACGCTAAAGTATGTCATTTTATTGTTTCTCCAAAACAGTTTCTTAAAACTATTGTAAGAGTTTTTTTTTGTAAAACCAATGAACATCTAAGAAATAGAGTTTGTAATTTCCCTTGTCCAAAATGAGTTTACAAAAGAATCGAAAAAGTGATAATGTCTAACACTCCAGATTCAACTTATTATCATAGTAGGGTCATGTTAAAAGAAGTATTAAATCACAAAACATCTCCAGCCTTGTTTGGGGACGAGACGACCCTCTTTGTATCTACCGTTTGCTGCTCAAAACAGAAAATATATACGTCATCAGTAGGTGGGGGTGGTGGATGATAACTCAGTTAACTATATACAATGATTTTTCAATTCAAAAGTGGAAGTAAACTCTTGGGTAAATACATGCAGACACTAGGTTTCAAAATTGAGAGATAACTTGATGGATGTAATAATATTTATTTTTATAAGAAAAACATTTAGGATACTCATATTATTTACTCGAACTGACAAGAAATCGTGGATATTGTATGGAAGGACAAAACGAGATATCTGTCTATTAAAAAAGGATCAAGTGAACAAGTAGTTTTTTCTTACCTTTGCTGTTATTATTATAATTATGAAGAGCAACAACCCACTTTCTTCATAGCTGAGACATCATCCCTTGATCCGACATGGATGGTCTGTCCCTTGGGAAGAGTTGAGTGTTCATCCCCAGCATCGAGAGCTTTGCGGCTTACAATTCGGTAAATCTGTGTCAACACCTCCGTGAATGCATTCTCAACATTCAGCGACTCTAACGCAGAAGTTTCCATGAAGAAGGTGTTCTCTTTCTCAGCAAAGGCTTTGGCATCTTCCATGGAGACTGCCCTTAGGTGGCGAAGATCTGCCTTGTTCCCCACCAGCATGATCGCGATGTTAGCCTCCGTGTGATCTCGAAGCTCCTTCAGCCAGCGCTCAACATTCTCAAATGTCACGTGACGCGTTATATCATAAACTAGCAACGCTCCAACAGCACCTCGGTAGTATGCACTGGTGATGGCTCGATATCTGTAATGTCAAATATTTAACAAAATTGTTGGGCATATTTTGAATCCAGACAAGAAAATATTGCGTAAACGAAAAAAACTTGGAAAATTTAGGATACATAAATGCAAGAAGAAGTGAATGTTCTGAAAGACTACTACAAGGTAGCTAAGTTAGGAGTGAGTATCACGTTGACAAATGAAATGAATAAAATTAAACAAAAAGTTTTTACAATTCTTAAACAATAATGAAACTTGATTTCTTCCAAATACTACATTGATTTAATTTGAAAATCCAATCAATAACATCCAATTTGCATAAACATAGACCGCCATATTCCCAGTTGATCTAATTAAACCAGTTGTTGATGTCTGGTGTGATCACATATATTTTGACTGTTGACACACAATTTTAGAAATATGTACCTTTCTTGGCCAGCGGTGTCCCAGATCTGTGCCTTCACTACCTTGTCGTCCACCCTGATGCACCGAGTTGCGAATTCAACCCCAATGGTGGACTTGGACTCGAGGCTGAACTCATTGCGAGAGAACCTCGACAGAAGGTTTGATTTCCCCACCCCCGAGTCACCGATTAGAACCACCTTGAACAGGTAATCGTAGTCATCGTCTGCTCTGTACGTACCCATAATCTGAATTGTGGTTTCTTAATTCAATATGGAAATTGGATATTAAGAATTAACTCTCTAGTTGTTGTGGATGGAGACGGAAGAGAAAGTGAAGGTGGAGGAAGAAAGGGAGTTTGGTTGGCGTGGAGTTAATAATATCACCACCCTTCATGTTACATCATTTTGTCTTTTGTAACCACCGACTATTCTTGGGTGCGTCTGAAAATAATCAATCTCTACGGTGTTTTGGGTTAACTATAAGTACGAACGTTGTATTCCTTATTAATGAATCTTAATGTATATTTTCTTTCTTTAAATAATCTATCTATATCTATATTAATTTGGCTAGCTAAATTGTATGTCATTGTGACAAGTAAGTTTTTTGATGCATTTTCTTACTCCTAATGTCAAATTAATTAATTCTAATTGGTCTATGTCAAACATACAATTCTCATTCCTAAGTGGCATGTCATGTAAATCACTTTAAATACTTTCAAATTTTCTTATCCATTCTCAAGATAAGTTACAAAACCTTAATTAATTCTTTTTATTTCACATGTATATTAACAATTTTGTGTAAAATATATTTTATGTAGTGGAATTTATACAATACCAAAATATATAATATTATATTTTATGAATATAAATTATGCACATAATAATTTTTATACTACAAATTAAATAAATTAATTAAGAAACATCTCATACCTTATTATAATTTCATTTTAATATAAAATGAAAGTGAATTTTAACAACCTTATAAAAATATATGTTATATATTTATAGACTCAAATATATATTATTTTCAACTAAGAAAGCATTAAAATAAATAAATAAATGCAACCTTGATTTTTTTCAACATACAATCAATACATTTTTATATAAGTATGTGACTCTAGTAGAAATCATAAAATAAAATGAATATTAAGATATGTTTTTGCAATTTTATGATAACTACCTCTTAATATATTTTGTGAGTTAAAAATACAATACTGTTTGTATGATTAAAATTACTAAAATGAGTAACTACTAATAGTTTTAACAATTTTTACAAATATGCATATTTTTTATTATATAATATTAAATTTATCCTTAATTACTTTTAAAAAAATGAAAATTTAATATAGGGTAAAATACGAGTTTCCCCCTTAAAGTTTCAGCCGAATTTAAGATTCATCCTTAATGTTTAAAATTTGAAATTTTAGTCCTAATGTTTGGACAAGATGAAAAATACCCCCATTCCGTCATATGTCCGTTATTTTCAAACGGATTCGGCCACATGTGCAGGTCACATGTGTTTTCAAATTGGAAAATGAAAAAATTGCCCTTGTCCTCACTCAAACCAGAGCTCCACCGGATCTTCAATTTCATCGTCATCCACCAAGCTCAAACAGAGAAGACTGAAATTCTCGTAGCTCCAGCACCAGCTCCAGCAATCGACTTCATCGTCGGCAGCTCCAGCACCAGCTTCAACAATCGGTAGCTTCGAAAGTTTTTGTTTCAAACATCTTCTTCAGAAGCAGATTGAACGAAGATGATTCGAGAGGACATTTGCTCATAGACATGTAGTGAAACACTCGAACAGACTCAACTGTCTTGTCCACACGACAAAGACCTTCGATTAGTTCCGAGTAAGAAACCGAATAAAAAACAAGAGCAAGAGCTGAATATGTCGTGGAATTTGGAGTCGAGGAAGAAACTATCATTCTGCTGAGAATCTGGAGGGCTTGTGTGAGGTGGGAATGTTTACAGAGCCAATGGATCAGAACATTCCATAAAGAAACATCTCTGTCAGACATATTATCAAAGAGGCTTTCGTGCTAAGAAAAAACTATCACCATTGCAGCAGTATTTAAGAACTGCATTGTGTAGACCGATTGAAGAAACCTTATTGGCTTCCAACAATTCTATAGAATCGTGTATTCTATCTGCTTTACAAAATCCGACAACTATTTCTTCAAATACACCGTTTGTCGGGGTTAAACCAGCATCAATAATCTCTTGAAGTAAATCTTGGCATCATCGAGCAAAGAGTTCTTGTAGAGCTGATGAATCAAATTCGTATAGAAAAGTAGATTCGATGCAAGTTACGAAATCAAGCTTCAAACCGTCAGTACCAAGTATCCACAAATATATGTAATATCAATTCATCAATTACACAAGCAAGTTAAAGCTACTGGATCAATTGGCAAAGTCTGAAGACAATCATTTTCACTAGCGACGCTCCTAGAATCTTAGCTGCAGTATGCTGAGTGATACGTCAGGAAATGCACCGTTTAATAAGGACAAAGGTGTAACCCTTGCACGCAGCACCGAACTGATCCACCACTCCATCGAGATAAGGAGATGAAGGGAAGTCACATATGCTGATGATGGAGAGGATCTTGCTGTTAGACTGGAAATCCTCCCAGGGGCTGGGCGAGGATCCGCCAATCACGAACTGGAATTGGAGGGAATCGGAATCCCAAGGCTGGTTGGCGAATGGCGATTTCTGGTGCTCGGTGTAGAAGGAGTTGATGGCGGACAATGGAGGAATGAGGCTTGGAGGACGCCAGACTGAAGGACATCAGACTGAAGGACGCCACCGTGAAGCGGGAAGATCAAGGACAATTTTGTCCATTCAAAATGTCAAAACTCACATGTAAATCACGTGACTAAGCTTCCGTTATAAATCAACGGTTTATGGACGGAATGGAGGTATTTTTCATCTTGTCCAAACATTAGGACTAAAATTTCAAATTTTAAACATTAAGGGGGAATATTAAATTCGGCCCAAACTTTAGGGGGGAAACTCGTATTTTACCCTTTAATATATATTAAATAAGTAATATAAATTTTATTTAATATATACATATAATTATATATCGCGCAATGCGCGTATAAGTTTTCTAGTATATATATTAATTTGACGAGAACTTCTATAATTACGACACATAAGTTTTTGAGGTGTTTTGTTGTAAAAAAAAAGTGTTTTCATTAGTTGTTAAATTTATTTTGTAACGTTCAATGATATATGGACTTATCATGTATACTTTCAGAAGCTCTAAAATTTCTCAAGAACTTCTCATTGGTTCTCATGGTACTTTTCAAATTTCATCTCCCATTCTCATTTATTCTCATTATTTTATTTATTACTATTTAGTGCCACAAGATAAACTTCATTTCATTGATTCTTCTTTTAAAACAATATTGATATAATTTGATAAAATATTTAATTATAGTTATATATTTATTGTACAAAGTATAATAAATACTATAATACTGTTGGGTATTGATAGTGACAGCCCAATAAGGAAAAGGTCTCGAAGGCCCAATAACTATGGAGGGGGTAAACCCAAGTTATTGGAACTGGACCGGCCTACATCAAAGTCAATTTGGCCCACCATAGAGTGGCCCAAGATCAAGCCCAGGTTGATATGGACGCCAAAGGCTCCATAGCTGGTCGCCATTGTTCATAAAGTCACGACCTCCTACTGCTCGCCATAGGAGTGCTCGCCCCGAAGAGAGCATTGCCTCTCTCCTCTGGTCCCACCAACCGTTAATAAGGAAGTGACCACGATATCCCGCATATCTCGGGCACATATTCACTAAGGATTAGATATGGTAATTGCAATATCTTGCCGTAACTGCAATATCTACTATCCAAATCTTCAACATCACAATATTCACTAAGATATACGGTTTGGTCTCTCCTACTCTATAAATACCTTTGCTTTACATACATTCATTACGTTTTGAGCTATATACACACACATATACTCATCTAAGCATCGGAGAGGGACCCAGAGACACCCCCTCTGTTGCGATCCCCTACTTGCAGGTTCACCGGAGCTAAGGCGAAAGCACTGTTCAATCATCACCTGACATTCAATTCACTGCCAGATCAGCAATCAGAAATTTATAATCCAACATTTGGCGCCGTCTGTGGGAAACGAGTAATACAACCATGAGAACTCGATCGCAAAACAACTTCCGGAACCAGACTCACGAGCAACCCTCGGACAGCTCTGATTCCGCCACCGCCTCACCGCTCCATCAAGAGCCTGCCAGCCAGGCAGCACCTGATGCCGTCCCCCTGAGGACGGCCCGAGAACATGTCGGTAATTCCAGACCGACTCCTGCTCCCAACCATACCGAGACTCCAGCACCGCAAACCGTCCACATCGCCGGGGAAAACATCCAGTTAACCCCGGAGATGATATCATTGCTAGATGCCATCCTAGGACAGGCTCGCCGACAAGCTCCTGATCCCCAAGGAAACACTCGCTCCGCTGCCACAGGGCCCTTACCGACTGAAACCGCGAATCCTGGCACCACAACTCCCCATGAGGATCAGGAGATGACATCGGGACACCAGTCCCTACCTCTGGCATCCACCTAACCGCCGGCGGCTACTTACTCCACCAATCTGTCTGGTCCCTTGCCGAACGGGACTTCGCCAAAGAATTGCACCATGGACCAAGTGGACGACCTCATCAAAAGGAGGCTCCAGGAAAGGCGATTGATATTCGCAGCTCCCTTCAAGGAGCGATATGTTCATCCCTTCTCCGACGATCTAGTCTCCATCAAAATCCCGAAAGACGTAGTCGCCCGGGCTATACCTGAATACATTGGTGGAGGAGACCCCACCATACATGTCAACAAACACGAGTCCTCTCTTCTGGGTAAGTCAAATGATCCCAATCACTTGGCTTTATTATTTCTGTCAACTCTTTCGGGTTCGGCTTTGTCCTGGTTCTTCGGCCTCCCTGCAGGATCTATAGGGACTTGGGCAGAGTTATGAAGCAAATTCCTGGAGAGGTATATGGGCAAGCGCCAACTAATGAAAAGCGTGGTCACTCTGGATGCGGTCAAGCAGCAACCTAGAGAGTCGCTTGCCGATTTTTATGGATGTTTCCATCAAAACGTCACGGAGATAGATCGTCGAGTCTCGTATGGGGAGATCATTCGAGCCTTCTATCGCGGATTGGATGTGGCCAACAAGGCCTCGAGAAATCTGCGCAACAGTTATCATGTGCAGGAAATTGAGACCTTGGAAGAACTGGCGTCCAGGGCAAAAGGTTTCATAGATCTTGAGAGGGCGAACACCGAGGCTAACTTCCTGACGACCTCGCTAAGGGTGGTTCCCGAAACCCGACGCGATGGTAAGAAAGAGGTTAAGAAGAAGAAAAAGGGACGAGACAGCAGGCCCCAGACGGAGCCTAATCCAGCGCCCAGAAATTCGGAGGTCCCTGAGTATTTTACGCCTCTAAATAGGCAGATCTCGGCGGTACTAGTCGAGATGGAGAGAAGATCTCTGGCGAGGCCACCGATGCTCGAAGGGGTGGTCAGCCCATGAGGAAGGATGTAGAGAGCTACTGTAGATACCACAAGTGCAAGGGCCACAAGACTGATGATTGCCGAATTTTGAAGCGGGACATCGAGAAGCTGATTCAGGGGGGAATGGTGAAGGAATTTGTGACAGGGCGTGATAGGAGTCGAACGCCGCCGAGGAGAAATCGTTCGCCAGCTCCCGATGAACAAACTGATCCATCTCAGAGCAAGAGAAGGGTAAATCTGATTGCGGGCGGATTCGGCGCAGGAGGCGAGGGGTCACATGCATGGGAAGTCTATGCGACTCAGATTTCTACAGCAGTCCAGCTGGGAAAGCGACCCCGACCTGAGGAGTACATTGTCATCTCATTTTCTGAGGATGATTTGGCACATGTCACCCCCCCCACACAATGACGCTCTGGTTATCACGGCTGATATCGATGGCTGTGACGTGATGATGATTCTGATCGACGGAGGGAGCTCGACAGATATTTTGTTTCTGGACGCCTTTGAGAAGATGGGCAAATCCAAACGCGACCTGAAGAGGGTCGATTTTTCATTAATAGGGTTCGCTGGGAGAACGACTTATCCACTGGGGGCAATAACCATGCCGGTGATTTTGGGCGAGGGATGGAAAAGCATCAAGGTACCGGTCACCTTCCTGGTGGTCGACTCACCTATGTCTTACAACGCCATCCTGAGGAGGACCTCAATCAACCCCAACAAGATTGTGGCCTCCACAGTCCATCAGAAGATGAAGTTCCCCACACCCAATGGGATTGGAGAAGTACTGGGCGACCAGCCTTCCTCGCGACAATGCTATGTGAACTGCCTGCGCAGGAAGAACCAAAGGGAGTCCCTCTCCATCGAAACAGAGGCTGACCCTCGCGAGGATTTGGCTCAACCGACGCCTATGGAAGAGTTGGAAGAAGTCGAGGTCGATGGCCTAGATAAGAAGGTGCGCATTGGGACCACATTGAATGACGATCAGAAGCAGGCCATCACTGCCCTCATCGGGGAATTCAAGGAGCTCTTCGCCTGGCAGCCGAGCGACATGCCAGATATCAGTACATACATCATCTCTCATGACCTCAGGATAGACCCCTCTATATCAAGCCGATCGCTCAGAAAAGAAGATCGTTCGGGACAGACAAGCGCCTGTCGACCAGACAGGAAGTTGGCAGGCTGATTGAAGCTGACTTTGTCAGAGAGGTGAGATTCCAGAGCTGGGTCGCCAACCCAGTTTTGGTCAAGAAATCAAACGGCAAGTGGAGGATGTGCGTCGACTTCCGCGACCTGAACAGAGCTTGCCCTAAGGACTCCTATCCTCTTCCCAGGATTTATCAGTTGGTCAATGCAACCTCTGGTCACGAGATGCTAAGCTTCATGGACGCATATTCAGGCTACAACCAGATCCGGATGCACCCAGATGATGAGGCTCATACCGCTTTTTATGCAGACGGGGACATTCTTTGTTACAGGGTGATGCCCTTCAGTCTAATCAATGTCGGGGCGACTTATCAGTGGATGGTGAACCGCCTGTTCCAAGACACGCTAGGGAGAAACATGGAGGCTTATGTAGACGACATGGTCTTCAAAACCATCAAGGGCAATCCTCACACAACAGACCTCCGTGAAGCTTTCGAGTGCATGAGGAGACATAGCTAGGGGTGAAACCGGACCGGTCAGATCGGTTTTTATACGATTTCGGTCGGGGTCCTATATTTTCGGACCGGATTTTCTTCAAAAAAAATCTGACCAAAAGACCGTATAAGGAAAAATAAACCGTCCATTCGGATTTTCGGACCGGATTTTCGGTTTAAACCGAAAAAATAAATACTAGGTGTTTCATAAATACTAAGGAGGGATAGCTTAGGGAGAAGAAAAGAAAAATTGATGGGTGGCATGAGAAAGATGAAAAGTTTAGACTTTTGAAAACATGTTCATTTTTGAAAGTTGAAAAAAACAAGTTTTGACTCTTGGATGAATGAAAAAGTTGGTACATGGGCACAATGTTTCATATTAATTAATAATAAATATATTATATATAATCAATTCGGTTGGACCGGACCCCATGGTTTTTTAAACCCAAAGACCAAACCGGACCGAAAATCCGAAACAAAGGAAAAAACCGTCCATAAATCGAATCATGTATTTTTGGATCGTTTTTTTTGGTCCGGTTCGGACCGGTTTTTATCGGTTTTTCGGACCAACCGGATTTTAATTTCACCCCTAGACATAGCGTTCGCCTGAACCCTGCAAAGTGCGCCTTCGAAGTCAAGTCTGGTAAATTCCTGGGATTCATGGTCAGCGAACGAGGTATCGAGGCGAACCTGGAAAAGCTCAAGGCCATAGAAGAAATGAAGTCGACAACATGCCATAAGGAAGTTCAATGCCTGAATGGCCGCCTAGCTGCTCTCAATCGCTTCCTCTCCAAGGCGAGTGACAGGTCCCTCCCGTTCTTCAAAACTCTAAGGGCCAACCGCAAGTTCGAGTGGACGCCAGACTGCGAGGAGGCGTTCCAATCCTTGAAGCAGTACATCCAAACACTCCCAGCTCTAGCAAAGCCCATTCCAGGCGAGCAACTCTTCCTTTACCTGAGCATCAACGACGTGGCAGCCAGTGCCGTTTTAATAAGGGAGGAAAATAATGTCCAGAGTCCAGTGTATTTTATTAGCAAAATGTTTTATTCGGCAGAAATAAAATATGTCCAGATTGAGAAGTATCTCTATGCCTTAGTTATTGCTGCTCGAAAGCTGAGACCTTATTTTCACGCACACGACATCACAGTCCTCACCAATCAACCTCTCAAAAACTTCCTGATGAAGCCAGATTCTTCAGGAAGAATGGTCAAGTGGGTGATCGAGCTCAGCGAGTTCAAGATCAAATTTGCGCAAAAAACGGCCATCAAAGGTCAAGCACTAGCTGATTTCATTGTAGAAAGCACAAGTAATGGTCAAACATAAACAAATAACAGGCCAAATCCGTCAGCAGACAACAATCAGATCTGGGAGCTTTATACAGATGGATCTTCATCAAGAGAAGGCTCGGGGGCAGGCTTAATTCTCATTCCTCCTAAGGGCGAGCCTTTGAAGTATGCGATCACCCTAACATTTCAGACAACCAATAACGAAGCAGAATATGAGACTCTTATTACTGGACTCGGACTGGCAAAAGGAATGGGCATATCTGCGCTTAAGGTAAAAAGCGACTCAGAACTTATTGTCAATTAGGTAACGGCACTTACGAGGCAAGGGGAAAAGATAAAAAAGTACATCAGCATCGCCAAGAAACTTGTCGCAGAAATTCCAAATTTTGCGATTGAGTCTATTCCTCGCCAAGAGAACCAGATGGCAGACTCCTTAAGTAAGCTGGCATTTGGAGGAACCACAATTCAAGACGTACAATTCCTGGAAAAAGCCTTATGTTCAGTTCTTGATAACAGAGCAGAAGTCTTCAACATTCAAGGATGGGTCACATGGATGACTCTGTTCCAGAATTTCTTAAAAGAGGGGATCCTCCCAGAAGACGAAGGCGAATCTACGAGGATAAGACGACTTTCAACCAGTTACTTGATTATAGATGGAGAACTCTACATGGGAGGCTACTCGACTCCTTACCTAAGGTGTATTGCTCATCCATAAACAAAAAGAGTTATTCAAGAAGCTCATGAAGGGGTGGCAGGATGCCACGAAGGTGCACGGTCATTAACAAGAAAGGTCTTCAGGATGGGATACTACTGGCCAACTTTGGAAAAAGATGCGGCTGAATTAACGCAGAGGTGCGAGACTTGCCAGCAATTTGCACCGCGATCAGGTCGACCGCCAACACTATTGTCCCCAATGGCAGGTGCCTGGCCTTTTGCTCAATGGGGGATGGATATATTGGGTCCTTTTCCTATTAGTACTGGTCAACGCACTCACATCATTGTGGCGATCGACTACTTCACAAAGTGGATAGAGGCGAAAGCTTTGGCTTCTACAACGGAATTTCAAGTCATCAAGTTCCTGAAGATCAACATATTTTCCAGGTTTGGCATTCCTAAAATACTTATCAGTGATAATGGTCCGAAATTCATAGGAAAAGAGCTCAAATGGCTCTGCGAAGAATACCATGTCGACCATCATTTCAGCTCAGTGCATCATCCTCAAACGAATGGGCAAGCTGAAGCAGCCAACAAGGTTGTTTTAGCAGGACTCAAGAAAAAGGTTCGAGCATTCAAAGGAAATTGGGCAGAAGAACTGGAAAACGTATTATGGGCTATCAGAACAACGCCTAAGACAACCACTGGAGAAATACCCTTCAGTTTAGTGTACGGATCAGAAGCAGTGCACCCGCCGAAATAGCAGTGCCTACCCACATAATCCTACACTTTAACACTGAGGCAAACGAAGTCGAGCGCATGACTAACCTCGACCTGGCAGAGGAAAAGAGGTGGCAATCAGAAAAAACACAAGCCAAGATGCGTCTGGCGACCGCTCGATACTTCAACAGAAAAGTCAGCGCTCGCCAATTTTTCGTGGGGGAGATGGTTATGAGAAGGAACGAATTTACAAGACTAGACAATCAGAATAAGCTTTCAGCTAAGTGGGAAGGACCATACAAAGTAGTAGAGATCGCCACCCCAGGATCTTACTATTTGGAAACCACTGAAGGAGAAAGGTTACCTCGTCCATTCAATTCTGAACATTTAAGGAGATTTCATACATAGCTTGTAATCAAAATGTTATGTCAATAAAAGCAAGTCATTCCTTCATAAAGCATGACCACTCGAATCAAATCGAAGAAAAAGACCTTACACCAAGAGTCAGGCGAAGACCTGACGCCAAGAGTCAGGCGAAGACCTGATGACCGAATCAGGCATTGAATATAAAAGACCCGATATCAAATTCAGGCGAAAGCCCTGGCGCCAAATTCAGGCCAAAAGCCATGGCGCCAAATTCAGGCCAAAAGCCCTGACGCCAAAGTTAGGCCAAAAGCCCTGACGCCAAAGTTAGGCCTAACCAAAAGCCCTGACGCCAAAGTCAGGCCAAAAGACCTAACAACAAGGTTAGGCAAAAAATAAAAGCCCTAACGCCAAAGTCAGGCAAAAAGACCTAGCAATAGAGTTAGGCAAAACAAAAGCCCTGACGCCAAAGTCAGGCCAAAAGACCTAGCAATAGAGTTAGGAAAAACAAAAGTCCTGACGCCAAAGTCAGGCTAAAAGACCTAACAACAAGGTTAGGCAAAACCAAAAGCCCTGACGTCAAAATCAGGCCAAAAGACCTAACAACAGAGTTAGGCAAAACAAAATCCTTGACGTGAAAGTTAGGCCAAAAGACCTAACAATAGAGTTAGGCAAAACGAAAGACCTGACGCCAAAGTCAGGCAGAACACCTGTTACCAAAATCAGGCAGGAGTCCTAACGACGAAGATAATCAATCCATCAAGGAAGTTATCCTCTTATACGTTGGACAAATTTCGGAGAAGTTATCTACTAAGGATGACAATTCTTTTACGAAGAAAATTATGAAAGAGGGACAATGAACCTTGAGCGATCGCTAGGGAAGGTGAAACTTTAAGAAACAAGTTCCTATCGCAAAGGCGAACATTCCAAAAGGTTTAAACTTCCATAAGGTTATACATCTTCAAGCCCAGAAGTCTATACTTTTAAGTCTTAAGATATTTTCCTTAAGGGGTTTATACTTGGCGAGATAAATGGATAATTCTATGAGGTTTTATCATTTTGAGCCTAAAGAAAAGTCCAAAAACCTTAAGGGTTGAGACTCTCATGAAGTGAAAGAAAAACGTTGAAGGTAATTATGATTAAGATATCGGAGGAATCGCCAACACATTCAAAGTCGAGCAAACACGAAGGCTTATGAATATAAAGACATTCAATAAAAAAACTGAGTCTTTAATCGAAAAAATAATTACAGATCAACCCAAAATACAAAAAAAGAAAGAAAAAGAAGATAAAGGAAACAATTATCTAAAAACAAAAGAAATATATGATCGCCGGAGAGGTGGAATCTTCAGGCCTTGGAGTCTTCAGGAGCAGGAGTACTTGGCTCGCCTTCGGGGGCAACCTCCTCGACAGCAGCAGCTGGGTCGACCCCTTCAGCAACAACATCAGGGGTTTCTTGAGGAAGGGAGCTCCGGAGGAAGGGCTTAAGGGACTCAACTTCCCGAATAGGGAAGTTGGGGTAAACCTCCTGGACATCCTCGACCAGGACCTGGACATCCCGAATAGGGAAGTTGGGCCACCGAGACTGTAAGTGGTGTAGATGGTTCGCTCCAACAGCCAATCGGAAAAAGCATCAGAACAAGGCCAGTGAATACGTCCATTCTTGACGTATACACAGGAACTTGAATCCGACCCATATCCTAATGGCGTTGGGTACGAGCTGAGTGAGATGTACCCCGTAAAACCGGCACAGCGATTGCAAATCCTCGCAGAGAGGAAAACGCAACCCAGCATCGATTTGAGCCGCATAAATGTAAACCTCTTCGTCGCGAGGGTAATGCACCAAATACCTATTTTTTAATGAACAATAACTTCATATCATTTTTTTCATTAAATATATTTCATGTCATGCTTATGTTATGTAACACCAAATAGTTATGTGGTATACTATTAATACATATTAAATTGAGATTATAATAATTATATTTAGATTTTTATTCGTTCGGATTACCTCTTAAAATCCAACCAATCACTTCTGCATTAGGGTTGTTCGATTCTCTCAGCGAAAGAGACTAGGTGGGTAATACCGTATACGAATCATATATATTCATATCCTTTCCCTTTCTGGATTATATTCGATTCCAATTGATTGTCCGCCATTCTTCGTAATACATAAAATAACGGAGCAGATTTTTCTGCTTCTGGTGTCAAATCTGCTATCTCCTGTATTGTGCTCTCTGTTTCGTTCCCGATGGGTAGAGGCAAGTTCAAGGGCAAGCCCACTGGTCGCCGCCAGTTCTCCAACCCAGAAGAGATACGTATGGTCCTTTTCGTCTTTGTCTCATTTGATTGAACTTGTTCTTATAAATTAGAGCTCTTAGTTGTTATGGAGTTTTTCCAAGTAGACCGAATGATCTTATTGCCATGGAGCCTGCTTCTTTTGCGTTGTAAGATATCGATTGACGATCATAAAGGCTTAATCTCTTCGCAATAACAAATTTAACTTACTGCCGCTCTGCTATACCTCTTGATTATCTATGAGCTAGGGAAGTAAATTTATTGAACTACGTTATGATTTTTGAAAAACAATCTGCATCAAGTATTCGTGATGTAAAGTCTTATAATAATCATTATCTCTGGAATAAAGAGAAAAAGCATTTACGCGAAAGTATGAGAGTAGAACTCTTGTGAACGTTGCTAAAATATTCATCTTTTTCAGAATCCAAGGTTAGTAATCAGAAGCAACAGGATAAAAGCCTGTGATCGTCTATTCTTGTTGAGTAAAGAATTTTAACAATAGCTTTAGTTTGTTTCCACATATTGGCGTTATGGGTTACATTCTCATCATACAAAGCTGTTATCACTATGGCGTAGCTTCTTTTATTAAGATTTTTTTTTTGTCTAAATGATTACAGTTGCGGGTACATCCACTCGCCCTCGCACTTTCAGACAGGTCCGTCTTCATCTGTGTGATAAATTTCGCTTTTATCTGATATATCTTTTTCTTTTGAGTCTACTACTGTAATCCATTTGCTTTACAATGACAGGAACAAGCTGAGCAAGTAAATGAAGGATCTGAAGAAGAGTCTGGAGAAGAGTCGGGGGAGGAATCCGGAGAAGAAACTGAAGTCAGTAACATCTGCCTGGGTATTTATGTACAAGGTGTATTTGATATTGTTGATTCCTAACTTGTTGACATCTTTGCAGAAGCAAAAAGGTAGCCAGGGTGTTATTGAGATTAACAATCCTAATTTGGCAAAGTCTAAGAATATTAAAGCTAAAGATGCTGATGTAAGTTTCAGAACTGTCATACGCTTTGAAAATCCCAAGAAAGTAATTTAAAGTTAATTTTTCTCTCTTTCAGACAGGAAAAACTACTGAACTCTCCAGGCGTGAAAGGTTTGTTCAAACGTTCCTTGAAAGCTCTTACTATCTTTTAGTACTGAAGAACGTTTGATTGTTTATGGAATACCTGCTTTTGATGTATTTTGTGAATTTTAGCCTTTTCTCTTATTGAGATGTATATTTATGTACTAAATACTCAAAATTCAGGTAATTGGTTATTTGTTTGGTATCAACAAAATCTTTGGTTGTGTTTTCAGGGAAGAGATAGAAAAGCAGCAAGCTCATGAAAGATACATGCGTATGCAGGAACAGGGGAAAACAGAGCAAGCAAGAAAAGATTTAGGTATGTGACTGACTGCCTAGTTATAGACGTTTCCCCAGAATACGTGGTGTTGAAATAGTTTCTAATATTCTCCAGACGCTTTAAATTATTTTGATCCCTATTCCTATCTGATTAGATTGTTAAGAAAGTTACAGTTATTAGGTATCTAGGGATATCCTTTCTCAGTTTTCTGAATCTTTCAACCATGTTTAATCATATATTACCATCAGCAGTTTCATTAGAGTGGATTATGACCACTTTTCTTTGTGTACTTTTGGGGTAGCTACTACTTTATGCGGAAATATAGATTCCAATTGGCTAGAGGAAAGATATTGTGACTGAAATTTTTGAAGTCGTTACTTTGGCCCTAAGGAAATATTGTGGGTAGCCCTTAATTGGAAGAGCGAACAATGATATTTCACATTGTTGGAAAGAGGAACTTTTAATTAGAATGCCGGTTTGCGAGGTCATTCCCTTATTATAAAGGCGATATCTAGTGCATATTCTATCTCTATCTTACTTTAGTATGCCTATGATGAGACGTGTGTTTTTTAAATTGTAACAAGATGTAATGTTTTTTATGCAGATCGTTTGGCTCTCATCCGTCAGCAAAGAGCAGAAGCAGCCCAAAAGCGAGAAGAGGAGAAAGCAGGTACGGTTGAATGTGATTTCATGATCTTCCTCCTTTTAGATTTGCAAAATTTATCTTCCTTCCTATTATTTATTTCCTATCTTCCCATGAATGAAAGTAATGATAAGAGAACATTTACTACGATTCTCCAGCCAAAGAACAGAAGAAAGCAGAAGCTCGCAAATGAAGGAAACGTGAATTAAGTAAACATTATCCTACTCTGTACTTACTCTACACGAGCAGTGGTGGAGTGTAGGAGCAGAAGAGACTAAATTTTTCTTTATTTGATGCCAACTGTTGCACGAAAGTATTTGAAATTATGAGGTAGTCATTTTACATCTTCTTTTGAAATGATAGAAGCCTTGTGTTTATGATATCTATCATCCCGTACTACTACAACTACTGCCGACCGCCTAGCATATGCTGATCAGCGTGGATGAGGTTTGTGTACAGTTTTTGCTTTGGTAGAGAAAGATTTGGAATTGCCGTTAAATTTTTTTTTTTTTTTTTGCGTAGTGAAGAAAATATTAGAAACTAGGTATACTTTGCACGATAAATAGTAAGCTAAAATTTGTAGTACTTTCTTAAAGTTTTTTTATTAATATTATAAAGTTTAAAACCTTCTTTAAACTATGCATTTTTTCAAAAACTATATATATATATATTAGTAAGTTCTATACAGATTGTTTTATGTATTTTTTTATTATAATAATTTTGTTTAAATTTAATGTATTTTTCATTATATAGTGAACTAAAATAAACATTTACTTATATGATTTTTTTTATTTACTAATATGATGTTATTCAATTGAATTTAATTACATTTATCGTTTTGCATGTTTGTTTTTTGGGTGAAAAAAACTTGTTTTATTGATTATTATCATGAATTTAAAAAAAAGTCGACAAAACCCAAACAATCAACATTAATAAAATATAAAAGAGGGTGGGGATTGAGGAACCCAATCATCAAGACGTACCCGTAATCTAACATTTTTTGCAATCTAGTTTTCACTCATTTGCAGATCTTGGAATTGCAATTCATGCAACCTTGCTTCGAGATGCAGCCAGTTGTAAAATGTTGATTGTTATGGTCGTCCTTCTCTAGTAGTATTCTTTCTTGAGCTGGCAGATTACATTCAGGGCATCTGACTCGATAACAATTTCCTCCCAGTTGTGGTCAGTTGCCAACTTTATTCCTTCCAAGATAGCCAGTTCTTCCGGGATTGGACTTCACTTACACATATTTTTCTATTCATAACTCCCACAACATGTCCATGATGATTTATGCCAATGACTCCAATTCCTCCCATGCGCATTTCTTTGATCCATGAAACATCACAATTGATTTGTATTGTACCTGCCAACGCTCTCATCCAGCTAGTTCCACCTGTTTGGTTCGACATTCTTGTGGTTTGCTTCTGGTTGTGTCTTCATTCAACCCAAAGATCAAGCACACATCTAGTGATCGCAACATGATTTGGATCTCTGTTTTCAAAGACCTTATTGCAGCGTTCTTTCCACCATATATGCCATGTCGTGAGCGCGCAAATAGCACATCGGGTTTCGAGAGATGTTCTATTCGGTCCAATCTCCTTCCTGATGTTCATAAGCCATTTCGTAGTTGTATTAGCCGTGGAAAGATTGACTCTAGCCCTTAAGGTACCGAACAATACCCGTTTGGCCCACTCACACTGAATAACATATGCTCTCATTTTTATTCCCCCACATATTGGGCATGTAGGTGGCGTGTCAATCCCGCGACGCCCAAGGTTTGCTGTTACTGCAATGGAGTTCGTTAGTAATCTCCACATGAAATATTTACCTTCGTCGAGGTTAGATTTTTCCAAACTTCCTTCCACAGCATCTACCTATTTGGGTCATTATTAGGTGGGTGCTGGTTTTGGCTTTGTCTGATGATTTGGAATGAGGATTTTGCAAATACACCTCCATCTCATGTATGTGGCCAAACAAACTTATTTGGTCATATGCTCAGGAGGGACCGACACTCTTATAATGTCCCTCAACTCTTCCTCTGACGTGACAAACCAGATTTCGTTTTCTCGGCAGACCCTTTTTTTGGGATCAATAAATTCAGTCAGCTTGATGCTTGCCACCATGTGAGTGTCTGACTTAGATACAATTCAGGGGGTCTTCCCATTCAGATTCCAAGCATCCTTATAAAATCAAGATGACTGACCATCTCCAATTATCTAGAGGCCCTCGCGCGTCACTATGTCTTGGACATCAATCAAGCTAGACCATATCCAAGAGGCGCGTCCTCCCTTTGCCGCCCCAAAGAAGCCTCCCGTACTGAAATATATTCCTCTTAGAACACGTATCCATAGAGCATTCAGTTCAACTATGATCCTCGTAGCCATCTTAAAGCTTTGTAGTTGTTTAAAACCTAGTCCTTCATCAGTTTTCGGTCTTGTTAGCACATCTCATATTCTCCAATGAATTTTCTTTTCCGTTTGAGAAAGACCTCACCAGAAATCCGCCACAATAGCATTTATCTCACAGCACCATGTGCTAGATAACTTGAGAATGCTCATGGCATATGTCAGAATAGCTTGCACCATTGCCTTTATAAGAACCTGCTTCCTTCCATTGTTGATAATTTTTGCTTTCCAACTTTGCAGTTTATCATGGATGCATTTCTTCAAAAAACCAACTGTTTCTCTTTTTGACCTCCCCCACATTGAAAGAATACCAAGGTACTTGCCGAAGTTCTGAACACTCTGGATTCCCATTACTTGTTCCAGGTTCCTCCTTTCGTCCTCCTGAACGTTCGGACTCAGGAAGATGCTTGATTTGCTCAGGTTCACACCTTGGCCAAATGTGTTGCAGTAATCATCAATGATCGATCGAAGGGTCTGTATATATGGTTGTGTACCCTCTATAAAGAACAGAGAGTTGTCCGCAAAGAATAAGTGATGGAAGACTGGAAACTCCCTCTTGATAAGAATATCGAATAGCTTATCTTCCATGACCACTTTCTCGATCTATCTAGATAAAACATCAACCATAAGAATGAATAAGTATGGTGATATGGGGTCACCTTGGCGCAAACCTCGTGAGGGTCCGATCGAATTATTACGCTTCCCATTGATGAGGACTAAATATGACACTGTTGATATGCACTCTTTGATCCAAGCGATCCAGATTGGGCTGAAACCTTTTTGAGCTAGTACCTCAAGGAGGAAATCTCATTCCACCCTATCATAAGCCTTATGCATATTCAGATTTACGTCACAGTCACCTTTCCTTCCATTCTCCCGGTTGCGCAGATAGTGGAGAACTTCATGAGTGATTACAATATTGTCCTGAATCATATGTTCTGCCACAAAATAACTTTGGTACGACGTAATAATGTCTGAGAGATAAGACTTAAGTCTATTCGCAAGCACCTTGGAAATAAATTTATAGCTGAAATTGCAAAGACTTATTGATCGAAATTCACTAGGGCAAGTAGGATTATCAAATTTAGGGATTAAACTAATGTATGTATAGCTAACGGTCTCAGGGGGCTTACCTGTGCTAAAGAAGGATTTGACCGCAGTGATCACGCTTGTACCAATCACATCCCATAGTCGATAGTAGAATAGGTCAGAAAAGTCGTTTGAATCTGGAGTGCGGGAACCCCCCATATGGAACACATCACGCTTCACTTCCTCATTTGTTACCATACTAGTCAAGCTGTAGTTCATCTCCTTAGTAATTTGGTTTGGCACACAACTCAACATTTCTCACCAATATCACCTCCTTTCCGAGGTAAAACTGTTCGAGTAGTAATCTCACAACACAGTTTGTATCTCCCCTTCATTAGTAACCCAGATACCATTGGGCCTCCTTACCTCCTCGATGATGACCTCGCCCTGAGCGTCCTCAGGAACCACAAATGCACCCTCCGAGAGATGGACCTCCTTAATGGGTACCTCGCCTTCATATGTAGAGGCCTCAAGCATACAGAGACACCTTGAGTCTCTCACGTGGAGGAGTAGGGTGGACATAGGCACATTCCATGAAATCTTGGAGAGACAACACTTCGCGAAGGGAAATTTAGATTCAACCACCTTGATGTCATCGATTAACACCTGAAGGAATGCATCAATCTAAAACTTCATCACTTATAGAGTAGCATCAAGAAAGTCCTCAAACTTCTTGTAGCACTCGACCACCATCTCTTGGGTTGGTACAACCACAAATTTAGACTTAAGTTAAGCATTTTTAGCAAAAAGCGAAGATTACTCAGCTGCAAGGCGATCCTCACGAGTAAAATCCTCGTCTCTCTCGACAAATATCTCATTCGAAGAGGTGAGAAACCGATCCATTTCCATCTTAGTGTCGACGCGGTACTATTTACCTTTGCCATCGCCTCCCCAACAACCGCAAACCCCTGTCCCTCGAGGACACCTTTTGTAGGAGATGCTTCTCCAAATCCTCCAGCTCCACTTTTCGAGTGCCCAACTTTCTAACTATGAAGGAGTCATCCCACAATTCTTGTAAGATTCTAACACTGGGGCACTAAATGGCACCTTGGACGACTGGATATTTCCTGCGCCAAGCAGCTCGTCCAAATGTTTCCTTAGCTCTTTTAGCTCCTTATGAGACATTAGGTAAGGGGCCTTAGTCCGGGGCTTAGAACCCTACAGGAGCCCAATTTTGTGGTCAATTGCCCTTCTTGGTGGCAATCCTTTCGGTATCTCGTCCGATATCACATCCTTGAATTCAATCGGGATACGACTTACTGGTTCGACCACAGGTTTGGCCTACACCTTACTTGAATCCCCCACTTCTCGTATGAAGCAGAGGTAGGTAGGTACACCTTTCTTCCAACCACGTGACAACTGCATGGCCGAAACAAACTCACTCGACCTTGCACTCTTTGGGACTTCATGAAATCCTTGAACAAAAGAAGGCTTCTTGGAGTCGTTGATCATCATTCCACACACATAGGGCATCACTGAGACTGTCGTGTTTATGAATAAATTATTAATGAGGATAAAGTCGAAGTCATCCATGGTGACAACTAAGAAATCAATTGAACTTTCCCACTGATCTACCTTGACTTGCACTTGGGTCATGTGTGTCACAACATGACTTTCAGAATTCACAACGTTCACTTGAGTCGAATACTTCTCCACCTTGAACACGAGTTTCTCAATTAGCTTGTCCGAACAGAAAGAATGTGTAGCTCCACCATCCACCATCCCCACAACAGCCTTACCGTTAAGACATGCACTTACATAGATCAAACTAGGCTTTGTAAATGCCTTAGTTGCTTTCATTGCTTCGAGCACTTGCATCAGGGCTACTCACAATGGTTCGTCATTCTCTTCAATTGACACGCTACATGGGTGGTTTTACGCACAGCATTCAGTCTTTCCTTATTGGGCACTCATGAGAGTTGTGAGGTTTGTTCAAATGAAACACCCTACATGGGTCTTTAGATCTTTGTTTCAGCTTTTTACCGAATTCGATCCACCCTTATTATGCTTCTCCCACTTGGGTTGGTACTTCACTTTTCCCTTCCTTTGTCAATTGGCTTGGGCAATATCTTATTGTTACCATCACAATCCTTTTTGATCCCCTTATCGGTCTGACGAACAACGCGAAGCTCGATCAATCTGTCAGACACAATAATGACACTCTTCAAGTCTTTCTCCATCTATTGTTGAAGCTCAACTTGACCCTAGTTCTGCAATCCTTTCATGAAGGTGAACAATTGATCACCCTTCGTAATGTCCAGAATTCCATTCATCATAGCAGTAAACTGCTTCCCATCTGTTTCAGGTTGTGGAGTTGCTCTCAATCCATCCACATGACATTATTGGGCATATAATGACCTTTCCACTCATCCTTAAGTTCTTCCCATGTCGACAAGGGTGCTCTCCCCGCAACTTTACATGTTGTTAGGTATCTCTGCCACCAAGCAATCATTTCCTCTTCAAGGTACTTGATTGCACATCTAACTTGTTTGGACTCCGGGACTCCTCATCATGACAGTAATTTCCCATCCCACCAAGGTAGTCTTATAGTACTTGTTAATCTCGCACACTTGTGAAGGTGCTCAATTCACCAATCGGCATTGACGAGGCACTATTCGACTTTCCATTCAACAACTTTTTCATTCAAGAGAACATCTTCTCGCGTGCATTCTGCAAACGTCTTCAGGTCTTGGAATCGTTCACGCACGGATACCAAGTCATATTGCAGGCTGCAAACCCAGTAGAGTAGGGTTTTCACCAACTCGGTCTCATCATCAATTTCTTCGTCGAGCATACTCCTGATTTTCGCAACACGTTTTTGTCCAACACCATCTTACAATCTTCACTTGAGTGGCTTCTCAGGGGAGAAACCAACTCTGATAGCACTGTTACAGGGGCTTTTCTTAGGGGCAACGTTTCGCCTAAATAAAGGGCATGCTGACGTGATTGCATGACCAATCACCAGCCTGAACAGAAACCCAACGCACTTAGTTATAAAATTCTATCTATAGTTATCCCTAATATATAGGTTACATGTATGTATATATATACAGCAACCTACTTGTGAGCCCACACCTTTAGCTCCAACAAATATGTTGAAGATATGATTTGATCACCAACTCTTGTGCATATAGATTCATATCCTCAAGGAGTTCACAAGCATACTCAAAAGGAACCAGGTCATCATTTTCGTATTAGGGTTTCACCACAGTTCCACAACTAATTAACTTGTATAATTCCCACCTTCTTCGAGCAACTAAAGTTTTGGCTGAAACTAAGGTTGAATCTTGAAAGACTTTCATTCATAGGACTTCTAATCAATTAAGCACACATTGCACGTCCAAGGCACATTCATTACACTGGGACTTATCATCAAGGAACTTTGTTCACGAGACCATTTCTTGTGTGTCATCTCGAATGCTTGACCTCTATCCAATGTTCGTGTTCTAAATGCTACCTTAAAATGTCTGTCCTCTTGCCAAGGTACGCATTCTTCATGCTTTTCTTCACGTCTTTTCCACGTTTCGCTATGCGTTTCATTTTTGTCTGCCTTCCCTGCTAAGGGACGCACATCGCATTAATAATGGACGCCCGCTGCACCAGACAAGTTTCCCTAAGCATTCCCCCCATCCGTAAGTATCATGCTTTTTCTCAAAACATCAACACTTTGCTACGATCACTTTGTTTTGCCCTCTATTTGTATGTGGAAGCATTGACTGGTGTGGCTATCATTGCAAATCCAATCATAGATGACTTTTAGGGGTGTGGCACATAAGAACCAAATGGAAAACTCTGCTCATATAGAGGAAATTCATTCAGTACATACTTGAGGCCAATGTTACTCTAGAAAAGTCGTCGCCTTAACTCACTTGGAAGCAAGCTTGACCAAAACTCCACTCACCCATGCTTCAGGAGAAATATTGTGCTCACACACAATTTTTTTCCTTCAAAACAAGAGATAAACCACTCTCGACACCGGAGTCGAACACCTGACTAGGCAAATAGAGGTGACGTCCACGAAATTAGTTTGTTTTCCTCAAAGGAGATAAAATTCATTCAATAGAGACTTGAGGCTAATGTAACTCTAAATAATTCATCGCCTTAAACCACTCAAAACTAAGCCTAACCGAATTTAATTTCTCCCATGCTTCAGGGGCAAAATTTGGGTCCAGGTGCCAAGTTTACCCTAAAAACTATAGAGAAATGTTTCCCAACACCAGAGTCAAACATCCTCAAGGGCAATACAAGTTACAGTCTAGACATGTGACTAAGTCAGAACATCTCAAATCGCTAAGGCGACCACCTTATGCTCGCCTTAACCGGGCCAACAAAGGTGAGGTTCATGACATCAACCTTTCTTACTCCGTCGAGGCGAGAACTCCGCGTCCTCACAATGAAAGACACACATGAAACTAGAAGCGTCAACCTAACTTCTGAAGTTGAAGCGAGCACCCTATGCTCGCCCTCGCCAAACGAAAATTTAGGCAAAAGCCTAAGTCCATAGGATTCTCCTATATCAAAATGCACATATGCTCGACTTGAGCCCAAATATGGCAGTTTCTTTGATTCTTAGTTCAATAAAGTGGATTAAATATATCATATAAATCCCCCCATGATTCTCTACACGAAATCCCAACTGGCAGGTAATGGGCCGGGAAATACAATATTGCCCTAGCTTTAAATACCTTACTACTCATTTTATTTGCGACAATCTGAAATCAATACATTCAAATCCTATACTAACTTAAGCTTCAGAGTGGGATCCGAAGGAACTTCTCCACTATCCTTTTTTGCAAGTCATGGAACTCCCAATCTGACCACCCGACAAGTTTTCTCACGCAAAATTAACTCACATCACAGTATTCCCGATAAGTGTTTTTGACCAGGATTAAACTCGTCCCAACAAATCCTTTATATTGTAGTGATAGCGATTGGTCCCAATAAGTTTATTCCCCATTGAGCGAACAACCAATAATTCACCATTAGGGCCAACTTTGTTGGACCTCGTTTAATGTTTGGTGAGAAGTTTTTACAAGACTCACATTTTTGTACTAGTGTCTAGGGTTACTTGTTTAGTGTGGGCCAATAGTTTATAGGAACACAATTTTTGGCAGATATATCACTACATTCCTTGAAATAACGATTAATAGATCATAAAAAAAGAATCATTCTATGTTAGTCTTATTATATTAAACAAATATTAGTAATTCAACAAGGATGACAGAAATGAGGTTTCCTTCTCAACAAGTATTTCACAAGAAATACAAGTGAAAGTGTATCTCAAGTAGAATACTCAAGGATCATTTAAAGTGTGATGTACTTGATCGCATGTATCAGAACTAATATTGCACACGTTGTTGGTGTATTAAGTAGACATACGAGTAATCTAAGTATCGATCATTGAAACAAGATCATAAGATTACTCAAGTACTTAAGTTATACTCGTAGTTATGAGTTACATTGTAAAATATATCCTACTATTATAGAAGGCTATAATGATGCTACTTGGAAATCGATATCAAGATACTCAAACTCCATAACTGAATAGGTGCTGTCGTGTCATGGAAATCCTAAAAGAAAATAGTTATAGCTAGATCCACCACGAAATTTGAGTTTATACTACTGTTTAAGTGTTATGAAGAGGTTGTATGACAATAATATTTTCTTGAGGATATTCCTAGGTTGCTAAAATTGGTGTCAGCAATCTGTATACATTATAATAGTCAATCTACGATTGGTAGGACACAAAGTCATATGTATAATAGTAAGTCAAAACATATTTGTCAAAGACATAATTCCACTGGACAATTTCTTTTGATTAGTATGTGGGGTCGAATGACAATATTATTGATCTGTTATTCAAAGGGTTAAATAAAGAGTAAGTTGATCAATCATCAAGTGGAATGAGACTCAGGCTCGTGAAGTGAACACTTTTGTGAAGGAAAACCCAACATAGTTGATTGAAGATTCCAAGATATAGGCTCATAGGAACAACCTAATCAAAGTGTTAGTTGGATCACTGTATGGGATTTTAACATTGAGTACATTCCTATAATGAAAAATAATGATGATAGTGGATAAATTAAGAAAATGTTTTAATGATTCGAAAATGAAGAAATATCAACGGTGTGATGGATTAACACTTGAGATAATGAAACACCAATACAAGCGAGGAGATGGGACACATAGAAAGGAATTGTTGAGGGTGCAATTCTTAGAAATGGTTGCAGAACCAAACAATGTCTATGGTCATAACATACATGAATTGAACAATCTTAGGAAGATACGTGTGTAGGCTATGTCATCATTTACACTAACGGGATACAATTCAAGAAAATTGAGTATACTAACTAACCAGTAAAGATAATTTGACACCAAAATGAAAGATTGAAATGGTATCACCTACCTTTCCTTTGTAGGTACCAATTGTCGAACTTTTATTCTGAGTCTAGGAGCTCTATCATTTTTCCATTCATGAAGGGTAATGTGGGAAAAGTGGGCTTGAGGGGGATTTGTAAATTTTGGGTCAAATTTGTAAAAAGGCCAAACTCAGATCCAATACCAAATGAAGTGAAGGGGATAAATGGCAAAGGTGGTAACTATGTGGATTTGTTAGTCCCACACCAAAAATTGTAAAAGAATTTGGGTAATAAATAAGTGAGAAAACTTCATAGAAGTGTAAGATCTTACAAAACAGGAGTCTATGTCGTGTGCCTTGGGGTACAAATGACAAACCAATAAGCACAATCTGGACCTTTCGAATCATGAGTGCACCCACGACATGCGAACACGATTGTGCTGAAACACATATTTTTTCCAGCAAAATCCTACTTGAATAATTACATTTTTTACTTTTGAAAATTATTGATTTTTTTGACTGTTGGTATTTTATCGGAGTTTTTTCAAAATCTGTTTATTTTAGAAATTTTTTTTGAAAAAGTGAATATCCAAATTTTTTTTTTAGCAAACTGTCTATAGGCGCGGGAACCCGGGGACGCGCCTATGGAGTAGGCGCGTCCATAGGCGCACGTGTCAGGTCGCGCCTATGGCGTATTTGGGTTCTTTATAAAGAACCCTAATCTTCGTTGCCGCCTCCTCATCCAGCTTCGTTGCCGCCTCCCTCAAGCTCCCGTTGCCTGCTGCCGTTCCGCCTGCTGCCGCCGCGCCTCGCCTCGCCTCTCCTCAAGCGCCTCCTCGCCGCCGCCGTGTCCAGCGCCAGCTTCAGCTCCGCCGCCGCGCCTCAAGAGCCTCCTCCCCTCGCCTCGCCTCGCCTCGCCGCTGCCTCGCCGCTGCCTCGCCGCTGCCTCGCCGCTGCCTCGCCTCCTCGCCGCCGCCTCGCCCTCGCCTCCCGACGACAGATCTCGGTAATTGTTTTTTTTTAATTTTTTTTTTTGTTTAATTTTTTTAATATCTGATTATTAATATTTGTTGTTATGTTAATTAGCCATATTAATCTAAACGAGTAATTATAGTGCTAATTAATTATGTTATTGTAAATTAATTGTATATATTTGAATTATTATGATTAGTAAAAAAATTGTGCCCACATAATTAATTGTTATAAATAAAAAATTTATACTGTTTAATTGTACAGTTATCATGCAGCCGCGCGTAGTTATGTCAACTTTGTCGCACGGTACCAACGTGATAGATGTTGGTCCTTTAGATCCATCGGTCCTTTGGGGTCAAGCTAATCATCGTTCGTCGGATCTGAGCGATAATCAACAAATAACGTTTCGCTGTTTAAAAGGCGAAGGAAATCTAATTTCCGAAAATGCACAAGCGATTGTGCAAGCTGTTGGTTTATGGGATGTGGTTGTTATGTCACATCCCAAACTCGATCCGAAATTACTGACATCATTGTGCGAGCGATGGCGGCCGGAGACACATACATTTCATCTGAGACATGGGGAGATGACGATCACGCTTGAGGACGTAGCCGTGATTCTTGGACTTCGTATACACGGAGATCCAGTAACAGATGATTATGCAGCTGAGGAAGACATGGATGCTGCAGGTCTTGAATTATTAGGTCTGAACTTACAAGGTCGTAAAGATTTTGTTAAGTTGACTACGTTACGACAACATCTGTTTCATCCTCATCTTACCGCCGAACAACAAGCGAGGACATTTATCCTCATGATACTTGGTGGTGTGTTGTTTACAACAACAAAGAAAGACAAGGTGTCTTTAATCTACTTACCCCTACTGAGGGATTTAGAGAGAGCAAGTCATTACATACCGGGGATTGTGTGATGCATCGGAGCTCAACGCTGCAACATTCTCAGGGTGTGCCATCCTATTACAGGTATTCCATATGAAAATTTTGGACTGAATATTTAGAATTGATTCTACAATGTTATTAATTTTTTGCAATACAGTTATGGTCGTGGGAGCACCTTCACCTTGGTCGTCCTGTGCTCCAGGGTGAAGTTCCTGGTGGAGAGATGCATCCCTTAGGATACAGGTTGATTTTATTTTTTTTGGATTGATTGTGACAAACATCTGTATTCGTTATTTTGCTGAAATCTAAATGGTGAATATTTTTCTTAATAGGTGGGCATTTCTCAAAAGATCGTTCAGTCACCAAATTCGAACTACGAATTTGGTGTACTATAGGGATGACTTGGAGTCTCAGTCAGCTGATCAGGTACCATGTTTGAGCTTATTTTTCTTATATACGTTTCGAATAATATTAACCCTACGTTGTGATTGCGAAAAACTTTCAATATTAGGTGACATGGGTGCCGTACAGTCCCTTTAGGTTGGCTACTGCACCCCCTGTCTGTCGTGACCACCCCGAGTTATTTCGAGCGAAGGTGCCACTTATCTATTTTAATGTGGTCGAGTGGCACCGTCCAGATAGAGTTATGCGGCAATTTGGACTGCAGCAGCACATTCCAGAGATAACACCTGCTGAGGTTCAAGATCATGCGCGACTGCATAAGATAACACGTAAAGGTGCGTAGGGGGAGCGTCATTGGACGGCAATGCATCAAAATATGATTGCATTATGGAACAACCGTGTACCGTTTGTGAGGCGGGAAGACCAACCGGCGGTGAACGTCTCGCAATACATGGCATGGTATCGGCAAATAACCCGACGATTCATTACGACTCCATTTGCCGAAGCTAGTACGCCTCATCATCCAAGAGCTCCGTTTGTCCCTCACGGGGGACAAGTAGAGACAGTGGTAAGTACCCACGTAGTCCTTACTTCTGTCTATCATTGTTGTTAATAATTGACAATTCATTGTTTTTAATCCTTTAATATCATTGTTGTTAATATTGCAGATGGGATACATGTCTAGAGGCATTCACCTTGCACGGAAAGCTGCGAGAGGTACCCTCAAGTTCACCAAAAAAAATTTCAAATTACTGGGCGAAGCTTACTTAGAAAATTGTCGGTCGTCTTACGATGCAATCAGTCAACTACCTGTGTACGCCGAACACATCCGACAGTCAGATGAATTAACTGATCGTGAGCTGAGGGTACTTCACGGAGGACGTGTTCGAGGAGCACCCGAGCGTGGACGGGGGAACATCGGGGAAGCCTCCTCAAGTCGAGGGCCTGGGGGACCGGCACGTAAATTTAGGGCTGTTGAACAATTGGAGTACACCGAAGAGGAAGAGGAAGATGAAGGTGAATATGATAGTGAATTTGACTGTTCCGACTAGTTTAGTGTTGCATTAAGTAATACTGGACCGTATTACAACATATTGTTATTAACTGCGTGTAAGAACTATTGCATTCATCTTCTATATTATTTAGCTATTTGTCCTAATTTTTGTAGATTTTTTTGGCAACCTTCAAAAATTGACATTTCTTACCGACAACCCATTTAACCCCCCTAAAACGATGGTCTAGAGAAGATGCTAATTTTTTTACTTTTTTATTATTTTCCTAAAATTTTACCGGACACAAATACTGACATAAAAAGAGTAATGCCACTGGTTACATGAAGTTCCGACATGTACATTTTTCTTAAAAATTACAACATCTTCTACGTACGATATACTACATATTACAACATATTGTTATTAACTGCGTGTAAGAACTATTGCATTCATCTTCAATATTATTTAGCTATTTGTCCTAATTTTTGTAGATTTTTTTGGCAACCTTCAAAAATTGACATTTCTTACCGACAACCCATTTAACCCCCCTAAAACGATGGTCTAGAGAAGATGTTAATTTTTTTACTTTTTTATTATTTTCCTAAAATTTTACCGGACACAAATACTGACATAAAAAGAGTAATGCCACTGGTTACATGAAGTTCCGACATGTACATTTTTCTTAAAAATTACAACATCTTCTACGTACGATATACTACATATTACAACATATTGTTATTACAACATTTTTCTTCCGACGCCTAATGTGGAGATTTACATGTCTTCCGGTTGTGTCCACTTCCACCGCATTTGGAGCAGTTGTTTCTCTTGGGCAAACCTTCCCTAGCGTCCATCTCGTTATGGATACGGCTGGATTTTCTTCTACCACGCTTTGTCCTCCACTTTTCCGGATCATGAGTGTACGTCGGAACGTCAAACTGTGGCCAGCAGTAATCGTCCGGTACTGGTTGAAAACATGGTGAGTATGCTGCCAGACGTGCCTAGTTCGAATATAGCGGATCAACGTGAGGAGCCCATTGCATCCCTGCCTTAGTGAGAGCTGCCATTCCATGTGCACACGGGTGATGATATATTTGCCATAACCCACACTCACATGTTTGCTCAACCACGTTAACCGTATAATTCCCTGGTGTGGTCCAACCGACACCTTGTACAAATCTACCAATATCACGGACTTGGAAAACACCGTGTTCTCGACTGAACTGGGCCACTTGCATCCTGCCAAGCTGTTTCTGTGCGCGAGCAATGGTCTTTTGGACAACGTCCGACCACACCTTCGACTCCTCAATGGCAACCATTGCTTCGTGTCGACGCGTGAAGAAGTACGTATTGGACCTCCAATAAGTTAGTTTCACTAACTCAGTCAACGGCAATGCCCTTGCGCCTTTCAAAACGCCGTTAAACACTTCAACCAAGTTGGTGGTCATGTTTCCATACCGCGCTCCTCCATCATACGCTAAAGCCCATCTATCGAGGGGTATGTTGGATATCCAGTCCTTGTACTTTCTATCATGGATCGCCAATAGATTAGCATACCAAACATCGAACTTACGTTTATCAGGTGTGCTTGCCATTAGGTAAAGCTGTTTCTTCAGGATAACACTTTTGAAGACGTGATTGAAATTACTTGCTATGTGCCGTGCACAAAATCGATGTGTTCCAACCCCGTATTGACAATATACAGCCTCGACCGCGTTAATTATTGCCCTGTGCCGATCAGACATTAGACATACATGGCGATCCTTGGTTACGTTATCCCTCAGATGCTGTAAAAACCAGTTCCAACTCTCGTTTGTTTCTCCATCTGCAATACCAAATGCCAAAGGATATATGCCATTGTTAGAATCGTACGATACGGCTACAAGCACTTTTCCATTGTATTTCCCATACAAATGTGTCGCGTCTATACTTATAAGAGGCCGACAATGGGAAAAGCCTTCAATGGCTGGACCGAATGACCAAAACATCATTCCAAAGGTCGCTACTCCAGTTTCCGCATTTACCCTTTTGGCCATGAAATCATACACTGTCCCAGGGATATATACGGCCATAGCCGAAAGTAACCTAGGGAGGTTTACAAACGCATCCTCATGCGTTCCATATAACGACTCCAACACCACTTGTTTCGAGTACCACGCCTTCGGATATCCAATCTTCGAGCCAAACTCGTTCTCCACCATCGACTGGATTACTGAAATTTTCAGTCCGGTGTCAGCTAAAACAGAATTTCTTATTAAAGCCACTATCATCTTGCAGTCGATGTTTTGGTGTCGCTCGATGAGGACTTCATTAGCACATGTATGTGGAGAATTCAGTTTGGATATTCTCCACAATCCAGTATGCTTAAACAGACTTCCTCTCAATGACCAAGAACAATTTGTTTGATCAACTTTACACCTGAAAACAATTGATTTTGGAGTGGATGTCTCGACAATACACACCTTCGAATTTGCTATGTGCCATTTCCTCACAGCGGCAGCCAACTCGTCCTTACTATTAAACTTCATGTTTGTGTTCAAGAAACTTTCACTCGACGTGTCATCATCAGCCGTAGACCACTCATCCCTTGATTGAAAGTTGTCTATCCAATTACTATCCACCCAATTTTCAGCAGTGGGTTGCATCATCTGCACGTCGTGTGAGCTACTTCCACCATGGCCACCTCCGTGTACATCTTCAGAGTTCTCGCCAACTTCAAACACCTCTTCGTTGTCTTCATCAATGTGCCCTGTAAAATGTTGACTATACGGATCTTCTGCATTAACCACATGGTCATCTGAGAGTGCGTCAACGTCGACATCGTCATCTGAGATATCATTGTTGTGACCATGCAAAATATTCACTGTCTCCTCACCCCCATCCCCGATGTTTGGAATCAAATTGCGTTCTCTAGTCACGCTAAACACAATAAATCGACTAGCAGAACTTAACTCTAAAGCAAAAGACAATGCTGAATCCGACCGAATACGCAAAAATTTGCAAAGTCCATCAGTATCCGTAAATTTATATGAAATGTTTATGGACATGGCTTCAACATCCGGTCAACTACACTCCATACATATAATTTCCTTTAGGCGACAAAGAGAGATATCCAAGGTAGCTGTAGTAATACTGGATGTACCACCAACATAAACCTCATTACCATTCTCGGACACTATTTGGCCGCCAAATAAGCAAATTATACCAATTTCTGTCATGCTTGATCCTAACAAAATTAGTAGTATCAAAGTGCTTATCACATATGATATATACGTAAATATAACTCCTACACTTTTTTATAAAATTAATATTATGAAATATATACAAATAAATTACTTACCTTAGATGCTGATGAAGAGGAAGATGAAGATGATGAAGAAGACGATGAAGAAGACGGAATAACGCAAATAGCAGACGATCAGTATATTTATCGAAGTTTAATGTTAAAATTATTGATTATTACGGTTTGAAATCGTACAATAATCGACGGAGCCGCATATAATTGGTTCATAGGCGCATCCCCAGGATGCGCCTACTGAAATAGGCGCATTCTGGGGATGCGCCTATTGTAAAGGCGCATCCCCAGAATGCGCCTACTAAAATAGGCGCATCCTGGGGATGCGCCTATTAACATTTTTCTAAATATGTTTAGACGGTATATACTTTTTCAAAAAAGTTTTCTGACATATACACTTTTTGAAAAAAGTCATTTTATCGTTGCAATATTGTTTTTTAATGAATTAACTTTGATCCTCGTTACATAATTCAATCAGGGTTATTAGTGCACTATTTATTATACTTCGTGTGGGATGACGCGAATGCCTTCTTCACGTTGAGACACACAAAAGAAAATGAAATTACTCTCTTGAAGTTGCTCTAGTTTCATAACTTTTTTTTGTGATTTCCTTATGAGGTTAGATGTTAGTCTTCAGTATGTTAATAAGAGTTCAAGTATTGTTCAGTTCGTTCAAGGGACGCTTTGCGTCTGCTTTCATCTTGATGACATATTCTAGAAGATAATCGTATCGTTATTCTCCAACATGAATATGTTACCGTTAGCGGGAAAAATTACATTAAGGAGTTTAAACAAAACACTTTTTTTTTTCGAAGCAATTTCATATTTATTCAAAAAGAATTACAGTGTTGTATTATATATACAAATTTTGTTATTTTATTATTCAATCTAAAATAATTAATATTTTACATATATCCTCCGTACTTACAACTAATAAAAAAACACCTAAGAGATGGTCTACAGTAGAGTAGTTACACTATTTTTGGTCAATAAGTATGAAATGAAATCCTTTGGAGAGTCTCACCGCCCCTGAGAAATTTCTTTCTGCTACACATACTTCATCTATATTTATATTTTTATAAATATTTTGAGAGATCGGAGAAATCATTTTTTAATAAGTAGAATAGTCTTTTTATTTGAAGCCGCCATGAAAGACAGCCATGAAAGACAACGATGGTACAGGAGAGAGGCAGATAAATTTCTCATTCCACTGTCTCTCTCCCTTATTCTTCTTTGTGAGCAGAGGCTAGACCTTCAATCTGAAGAAGGTAGAATTGGAAGAGGTAGGAGATGAGATTTGAGAAAGAAGATCTTGACCTGCTGCTGGTACCCAGTGGATTGCTGGTAATGCTTATGTACCATCTCTTCCTACTTTACAGATACTTGAATCAGCCACACACCACTACCTTGGGCTTTGAGAACCATGACAGGAGAGCTTGGGTTAAGGGTCTTATGCAGGTAAAAACTGTTACCTTGTTTGTTGACATTAAAATCACGGTAGTTATGCCTTTCTGGTAACTGGAGAGTTTTATGTTAAAGAATTGTATGTATTGCATTTCCTTAACAGGGTGAACACAGAAATGACAACATTGGAACCTGTATAGGAGTAATCTCCTCCAACATATCAGCAGCAACCTTTCTATCATCAGTGTCTCTAACTTTAAGTTCCCTTATCGGCGCTTGGATCAGCAACACCACCAACAACTTCTTTGAAAGTGAGCTAATCTTCGGGGACACAAGAAGGACAACCATCTCCATCAAATACATAAGCCTCCTTATCTGTTTCATCCTTGCCTTCGCTTGCTTTGTTCAAACAACAAGACACTTTGTCCATGCAAATTACCTGATTAGCATTCCATCATCCATCGCCAATGATTCACTCGCAAGAAGCATTGAGACTGCCGTCGTAAGGGGTAGTAATTTCTGGTCGGTCGGACTTAGAGCTCTCTACTTTGCCATTGATCTGCTGCTCTGGTTTTTTGGACCCATTCCCATGTTCATTTGCTCCATTCTCATGGTCATTGTGCTCCACTACCTGGATTCTAATTCCACTCCATTGACACAACATAGATTCGCTAATAAGATGGAGGAGGGTATATCGGAGGTTGCACTTCTTGTTCGTGGGCATCATCGGGAGGGATAATCTTTATGCAAATTGTTGGTCACACAGACAGGACGATTGTTCATGCACACAGAGTAACAACTTTACATATACGGCTCAGGAATTTCATATTTTTCGTACTCATTTTTTTCCACTTCTTTATTACAATGTTTCTTGTGATATTTTCTAATACCATACAGTAGTACAATATGGACATTTGACAGAAAATCATCTTCCAACAGATGTTTTCAATTATTGTTTACAGAGGTATCCCAACACATCTTGTGTAATTAGCAAGGTAAATAGGTCTGAGCTTGGAATGGTAGTTGAAGAGCAAAACATTGGGTGTACTATCTAAGGAATGGGATTGAGTTTACTCGATTATAATGTGTGAGGCAGTCATATGGCTCAGGACGGATCATATTAAAACAAAATTTATTTATATTATGATAAGGTTCGTGGCATCAGGATGACATGAAATTAATTTGAAAGAAATCTCGACATAAGAGCTTACTGTGCTGCGTTTGGACTGCGGCATCAAACAAAAGTATCCTTACATCCGTCAATTCCGGTTGGACCCACCGGCTTTGGTCAGATTGAGCCCACTATCGGTCCGCATGAGACAACGAGGAGTTGTCAGTCCGATCCGGTGGGTTGTCTGATGAGGCGTTATGAGTTGACTGGCCTGGCTTGGCGAGGAAAAGGTTTTTAATATGAAAGCAAAGTCTGAAAAGAAGAAAATTGAGGTGATGTTTTTGTCTAATTTGGTTTTTCAATTTTGCATCTGCTAGTGGTAGGTAGGTTTTCCATCGGTTAGGTTCAGCTCAAATTGACGAACCCGAATTACTTTTATGGCCTGTAGACCTATTTTATTGATCGGAACTGGAATTGGGTTTGGATCATTTACCGATCGGGTCTATAATTGACGTGTTTACTTGCAAGGACTATTTGCTACTACCTTCATGCTATAGCCACTACACGATATATATGTTAGGTGATTTGTTGTTGGGACTTGGGCGATAGATTGTAGTTAGGAATATATGGAGTTTGTATTTTTAATCTGGACTGAGAATAATGATATGTTAACTAATGCTTATTGCTTTTCATAATTTATAGCTTTGTTCCTTCCACGGAAGAAGAGAAATGAAGGAAAGTTAGTTGAAGATAGCATTCTATACTTTATAGGATAAATTGTCATTTTGCATTCTAACTTTTAGACGTAATTTACGTTTTGTTTTTTAAATATTTTTCTTTAGTATATACAACTTAGACGGAATTTGAGTTTAGCATTTCGGTTTAATTAGTTGAAATTAAATCAAATACGTTTTACAAAATACAAATAATATAATATATTTTCAAATGTTATAATTAAAATCTTTTAATTTTTTTTATATGTTACGATTAATTAGTAATTCAACCGGCTAATATGCCTTCTCCAATTAGGGGTGACGTTCAATTGCCCACACATAGCTCTATAGACCTATAAAAAGTGTACAAGGGATTGTTTCATATTATTATCTTAACTAATAAAGTTAATAATTACTAGAGGAACAATATCAATAGGAGAAATAATATTAATTGAATTATTATGTTATCTAAAGTTTGCATTTTCAATATCTATTGTAATTGAGATAAAAGTTTTAAGGTAGCTGAGAAATCATGCTTTTACCAATATATATATGAGTTTTGTTTGAGATTCCTAACGTATTGCTCCATCTTTTGATCAGTCAGATTTTGACAAAATTTGAAAATCTGTATGACATTAAGATGTATGTACGTTGTCTTACTTTTACTGTCTTACTTTTACAAACTGGTATATGAACTTTGACTGTCATTGAAAACTAATATATGTAGTTTATTTTATTGTTTTGATGTGGTATTTGTACTTTTTCGTACTTTTTCATAGTTTTTCCATAAGTGATAGATTAAATGACAAAATAATACTTTGAGATTCTCGAGTAACTAAAAGAAACAAAATCAGATACCTATTTATAACAACGTGATTTCCAGGTACCTAATTTTGTTTAACCGTGACAAACCTTTTTCGCTTTTGTAATTGTTGGGTATATGACAAAATTATTGTGACAAAATTATTGTGGTAACTTCTGCATTTTGATTATATCAAAGTATTTTCCCCTTCAATGTTTGTCAACGATTAAAATGAATATAATTTAAGTCTATTTACTGCCTGTAACATTCACTAACTCATAGATTAGTCAATTATCTGTTGTGAAAGCCATAAATTGGTCCTCTTTGCCTCACGGGACAGAAATTTTACAAGATATCCCTCCTATTATTATTCGAGGTGTAGATCTAATGTGGTGGAATCCCAAGGATTGTACCTGTTACCGAAAAACATCTGCAGAAAATGTTGGGGGGGGGGGGGGGGGGGCGAGAGATAATTGAAGGGAGAATGTGGAATTTATTATTTCATTTCAGCATGATAACTATAAGTGTAAAACCCAATACATATATAGGTTCCCACTAACCATGAAGGGTAACTGCTAACTATGGTAACCATTAACCGTGTTGGACAACTACTTAACTAGAGTATATAATAAACCTAATGCCTAGGTTCGTTTGACAATCTTCCTTCCGATAACGAGCTTCGAAACCCGAGTCGTTAATTTCACAAACTCCTTTGGTAGCAGTGTGATTTCTCTGGTCCATTCCACAAGCTAACTTCAATTGTGACACATGGATCGTGGCATGCATTAAGGCACCATGTGACAAATCAACCTTGTAGGCCACGACACCCACCCACTTGAGGACAAGGATAGGGTTGAACCATTTTAGTTGGAACTTAAGTAGCTTGATAGTCTCCTCTTGATCACTAAACAATGCATCTACTGGTGCTTCCTTCGACTCCTTGGGAAAGTAAGGGACGTGGAATGACAGAGAATACCCGTAGAGAGCCTGAAACGGTGTTGTCCTTCTAATCGAATGCCATGAGGTGTTGTACAACCACCAACTAATGCTAGTCACTTGTATCAAATAGACGTTCGTTCCCCGATCATACAACAAAGGGAAAAGTATGAAAAAGATGTAAGATGTTTGCCTAAAGTGGTAATCGATGTAATTTGTTTTGGGCCGCGGGTATTTGATGTGCGATATTTCATTATGTTGGTTTTTGAAGAAACATTAGTTTTTCCGTTAATTTATCCGTTAAAAGTTGACACGTGTTGCTCACGTGATAGAGAATTTGAACGTTGAAAGAATAAAAAACGAAAATACCAAAACTACTGTTTATATGTTTTCCCTTCTTTATACTTTGCCAACCGAACCGACTCCCTCTCAAAAACCGAACCGGCTCCATCCCAAAAACGGAACCGGTCCCTCTTCTCCAAAAACCGAACCGGTCCCTCTTCTCCAAAAACTGAACCGGTCTCGCTCCGTTCGGATCACCGCATAGGCTTCCTCCGGCGTGGGCTTCGATTAGTTCTTCAGCAAATCGCTCTTCTCTGCATCGAATTCATCTCCCATGCCGGCAAGAAACTAGTACAGTTTCGATTCTGACCGGATTCGGTTGAATGTTTCGATGACCCTGGTACACTCCATAGGGTTTGGTTGCCTTTGCTCGATTTCTCTCCATATGCGTTGTAGATTGCTAAAGAATTGTTCGATAATGTCTGGCCCTCGTTTTATGTTGTTTGCCCTGACTGTGAGATCAAAAATCTGGAACCCAACACGTTGTTTTACTGTACATGTTGGAGAGTCCATCCCACATCTCCTTGGTTGTCAGATACTCGCAGTAGTTAGCCACGAGCTCGCGCTCCATATTCTCTAGCATCCATGAACAAACAATTAAATTTGTTTGCTCCCATATTGTAAACTCTTCGGTACCTTTTGCAGGTGCGGCGAGAATTCCCATGATGTGGCTCAGCTTCCCTCTGCCTCTGATGGCCATTCTCATCAGACAGGACCAAATGGAGTAGTTATCACTCCCAGTTTTTCACTGAGACTCGTCGGTTGTGGGATTGACTATGGTGGTTTTGTATGTGGCGGGTTCTTCAATAGGGTCGCCAGTTGAATCGTCAATGTCTCCATTGTGCCTGGTTCTGGTCCTTAATTGACGCTACCATCTGACTCTGACATCCTCAGATAAGCCTGGTAGATGATGAGGCTATAGGTTTCGATCCTGATTGATCGACGAACTTGGCTCTGATACCATATTACACTTAAAGATACAGATTTGTAGCATAACTCAAATATTCACATTGCTTTGATATATACATTACATGTAGTTTATATAGCTCTATAGGAGACATAGAACCTAAACACTAGCCAAGATACAAGGAGAAATATAATGCCTAAATATTGGAAAAGTGGTACATTCCTTGTTTTATGCATTACATGTTTTGTGTTTACATGTTTTAAGTAGCTGGTTCCCCACAGGGAACTCAAAATATAAACCATGAAAACCAAGACTCGTCTGAACTCCACCATTTGATTTAAACGGTAAACCCGAGTAAAAAATTTCTAGCTTCCTAAGTTGTTTACTACCTGAAGCACATATTTACGACCATGTTCAAATTTGAAAATAGTCAGGTGTGAGTCCTACAAGCCAAGGTGATGACACCTCTCAAAGATAATAGTCGACGAAAATTAACTACGATGGTAAGGTTAATAATGCCTTGCGCAGGGAAAGAACGATGCCTTTATCCCAATAAACGATTGAAAACCAAAAGAATGCAACATTCTCATTAGGCTCGATGATAGATGATGGATATCGGGCGTTGATACTAGAATACCATTTTTTACCTCAGGTCATAACCTGCCTATGACCCGGGGGCACGTGACTATAAGGAGGCCTAACAACACCTCTTACGAAAATTATGGGTGTTGCCCACCTCAAGTAACAGAAGAGACAGAAGGTATTAACTTAAAGGAATGAGTACAATTGTATTGATACAGTTGTGTCAGACAGCTATTTAATTAGAGATAACCACAATTATCATAACAGACAAAAGGAGACTGACTGTTGTACCAGTGACCTTACTTAGGTTAAGGTATGTGTTTATAAATGCCTGTCATCTACCTCATTTTAAAGATACTCAATTAATAGCATTCATTACATATTTGTTCTCCAACAACCTAGGAGTTAATTTATCATCGGAAGGAAACAACGAACAGGACATGAGTTTTCATTCTTTAAGATTATCGGAGCAACATTCAGATTCATTACCCACAACACCGGAATACTCAATACATAATTTTTAATCCTCCATATTCAAACCAATTGAGACCAAATTCAAACAAATTGAGTATGATGGTAAAATTGTGACTAAATTATCAATTCTCCATGAAAATTATGCATGGTAGCATCTTAGAAAGGGGTACATACGTATTCAATAGTAGATCTAAGACGATATTGAAGTTAGGGTTGATGATTCATCAATCTCATCGCACTGTCTATCTTTCGTCTTCAATGTTGTACAAATTCGATTTTCAATTATCCACAATCAATTAGCCAATATATATATATATATATCCACAATCAATGTTTTGCCCTTTGATCTTCGACGGAAGTAAATCTTCGAAAGTGTCATGAACATGAAGTGTCTTTAAAATTCTCTGCTTTCTTTCTCCAGAATCGGTCTTTTGTTCTCAATTTATTATATCATAAATTATTTGTTTGGATTATCCCTTACAAAATACATGTAACTTTTCTAATGCACTATGAATCATCCTTTACAAAAGAAATCACTTTACTAAAAAACTATAATCTCTTTCAAATATATATATATATATTAGTAGGGGTAATTAGTAATTAATTTACCTTAAAAATAATTTTCTGGAAATCCCTAAAAAATATCTCTAAATTACAGATCTCTTACGGTTGTCGTTAATAAATATTATTATGTTTTTTCCATAACTAATTTTCTCATCACTAAACCCGAATAAAAGTCTTTATAATTAAAAGTTTTAAATATTGAATTGTAATCGTTTTTACTTATCATGTAATATACTAACTTTTCAAATTGATAGTTAATGTAAGAAAAATATATACTACTGTCTACTTGTTGTATTAGACTGTTTTGTGATGTAAATTCTTCAATAAATTCTAATAGAGAATGCTAATATAAATTTAAGAAAATTGTACTCCCTACTATACGTCTCCATCGCATCAAATAACATCTCCGCCCCACGTCCCCCGTTCATCCCATGCCGTTAGATTCAGTCTAATTCGACAGACAATTGGGTATACCTTAGGGAAGAGAAAACACTTTCTTTTTCCTGTCCTTTTTATTTTTATTGGATGCGAAGAGAGTGGACTGTGGTCGGTTCCACCAAATTAACGCGTCATTACCTCCGTACTCGAAGGATATTATTCATTGGACATAAAAGTCAAAATACATCTGCTAAAACCAACATCTGCTAAGTGAGAACAGAACATGTGCTCTCCATTGTTTTGACTTGGAGGACTACAATAATAGACTGGTACTGTTATGACAGAATATCTATCTTTCCGGGAGATGATGATGTTTGGTTTCTCCTTCTTCTTCTAGTAGCTCTCCTATATATGCTGTAGATTCAGTACAGAATATCCCTGTTTTTAATTATAAAGAAGTTCATCTTCAATTCGTCTCACACCCTTTGACGTCAGATCATAGCCAGAGAGAATGGCGGAGGAAGAAGAGCACAGCTCTGCTTTGGAGGTAACCCCAACATGGGCTGTGGCCACCGTCTGCTTCGTCTTGATTTTCATCTCCATCTTTCTTGAGCACTTGCTTCATCTTGTCGCCAAGGTAACACTAGCAAATATATATGCCTTTTTCTTGTCACTGACCTGCAGACTTACCTATATCCATACGTACCATTTCTACTTACAGTACTTACACCGGACCAAAAGAAAATCTCTCCTTCAAGCTCTTGACAACATTAAATCAGGTATGTGTGTGTGTGAGTGAGTGTTTGGCCTTACATATATAATCTTCTCTGCGTTATTTTATAACATCTTGGAACTTCATTTCTTGGACTGCAGAACTGATGATGTTGGGTTTCCTATCACTGCTTCTGACAGCAGGGGAGAAGCCGATATCAAGTATATGTATTCCCATAAGAGTCAGCGAAACATTTCTTCCATGCCCTCGTGTGGAATCGTCTGAAGAAGAGGAAGAAACCACATGTCAGAGTCAGGTACATACCAACCATGGATTCCTAATACTTTATATATATATATATATAATTCTATTGTTTCATGCACCCCAGGGAAAGATGTCCTTGATGTCCCAAGAAGGCGTCCGTCAGCTGAATTACTTGATTTTCGTCTTTGCCTTGTTTCATTGTTTATCATGTATTTTCACTTTCGGACTTGGAATGGCAAAGGTAAATCCAACACCCTCTTTTTATCCTTTGCATTAAGATATCTTTAAATTAAACACTAATACATTCGCTGGTAATTTGAAATTTATAAAGATAGTTGGTTAACTCGTACATTTTACATTTTAATTAAATAGTATCAAAACACGCAAATTCAAATTCGAAGAATCCTGAAAAATGAAAAATCTCCCCTGAAGACAGAATTCAGACAGAAGAGACACTAGCTCCAATATCAATTGATATGTTCAAAAATTGAAAGATTTTTCTTTTTAGTTATATATATATGTATACAATAGAAGAAAAGTATAACATTACATACCTATACCTAGACAAGCTTAGAATCACTCTTCTCTTTCCCAATACTAATCATCATAATTGTGGAGACAACTAAGTTTTGTCCATTTTCTTTCTTTCTTTCTTTCTTTCTTTCTTTCTTTCTTTCTTTCTTTCTTTCATCAGATGAGAAAGTGGGCATCATGGGAGGCAGAAACGAAAACATTGGAGTATCATTTTTCAAATGGTAACGTCAATCATCATGCCGTATTACGTTACAATTACACACATCTATATATATATATGTGGTTTATATTTAAAGAATTTGTACAGATCCAAGAAGGTTCAGACTTGCACATCAAACATCATTCGCAAAACGGCATTTAACATGTTGGACAGACCAATGGATGCTTCGGGGACCGGTTCGTAACTTACACACATCAATTTATATTTTCAGATATTTAATATATTTTTTTAATAAAAAAGGAAAAAAAAAAAAAGGATGAGGAACCGGCCCATTTATAATGAATGTTCTGAATAGACTAATTAAATGGATATGGTATTTCCAACCAAATATTACGTTATATTTACAACCATGCCATATATTGAATTAGTTTATCTGAAACTAACCTAAATTGATTTCTAGTTCACTGTATATTTTATTCAACCCTAGTAAATTTTTAATAACTTTTATATTATAAAGTTGAAATAGTATTTCTATTTTATTCTGAAATTAAAAGTGTTACAATAGCAGAGATTTCTTGTAAATTTTGCAAATATTTTTTTGGGATGGTAATAAAATAATTACTGGAGTTAGATTTTATAAGTCAATATTAATAAATTGTATGGATCACCTATATACTACATCATCTAATGCTGTTGAAATAACATTTTTACGGCATTATAGGCTATTTTTCTGCGGCAGTTCTACAAGTCTGTCTCGAGGGTCGACTATTTGACGCTCCGTCACGGATTTATTACGGTATGTATATACTATTCGACACATGTTGTATATATGTATATCATTGAACCTAACTAATGTTTGTGGCTTCAATCTTAAGACTCATTTATCAGAAGGAAGCAAGTTCGATTTTCAGAAGTATATAGAAAGGGCATTGGAAAAAGATTTTGGAGTTGTTGTCGGAATGAGGTATCGTAGCCACGATTTAAAAATGAAAGAATCATGAATATATATATTCATTAATAATTAAACTTATGATGTTTATTTTTAAAAAGAATTATTATTATTTTGCAGCTTATGGGTTTGGATGTTCTCCATCATTTTTATATTCTTTCATGCCCATGGTAAGATGATATTATGTATCCCATGTGTACTCTACGCTTGATCGGGTTCGTTATACAACTTCATAATGTTTTATTTTCCAGGTTTTTACAATTACGTATGGCTTCCATTTTTTCCTCTGGTGGTAAGTGTTTCGATTGTGTTCTCCATATTACCGAATTCATAACAATTAATATATTATAGGTACCCATGTTTTTTCATTTGGGATATAGATGTTATTATGTGTGGGCACGAAACTCCAAGGAATTATCACGAAAATGGGTCTAGAAAGTCGAGACAAGTCTCATGTTGTAAGAGGGAGATTGGTGGTGAGACCCAGTGACCACTTTTTTTGGTTCGGCAGGCCAAAGTTGATCCTTTATCTCATCCACTTCATACTGTTTCAGGTACACAATCAGTCAGACACAGTTTCAAATAAAATGACATTTTCAGATCGATCTAATGTAATGAAATTTTTATTTTTATATTTCAGAATTCCTTCCAACTGGCTTTCTTCATATGGACTTGGGTAAGCAAATGAACACTACTTTGTAGTGTCTATGTATATATATATGTATATGTATCATTAATGCATTGGATCCATCAACAGTACAAGTTTGGGTTCAAGTCTTGCTTTCACCAGACAGTAGATGACATTGTTATAAGGCTTGTGATGGGAGTTCTAGTACAGATTCTTTGCGGTTACGTCACTTTACCTCTCTATGCTCTCGTCACTCAGGTAAATTATTCATTTCTGTGTAAAATTAAAATCAATATATACTATATGTGAGTGTGAGTGTGTGAGTGTTTTAACAGATGGGTTCGTCAATGAGGGATGCTGTTTTCACCCAAAACGTGACGCAAGGTCTCAAAAAATGGAGAGCTACAGCAAAGAAAAATCTCGCACAAAAGAAACAAAACTCCGCTTCACGATCCCACGATCCTTCTCGAAATACATCATCACCCGCTTCCATCCTCCATGGCTGTAGAGCTTCATCCATGGCTGTAGAGCTTCATCCTCCATCAGATCAACAATTTATACAGATTAAAATGGAAGGAGATGAACATACTCGTCAACAACAAGATAACAAAACCTCAACTGGGTAGATGGTTGGGGAAGAGTTGATGATCGATGTAATTTACTTAGCTAGATTTTGTTGTTGGATATGTTTAGACTTAATTCACATTTAGTAATACTATAGAATTGTGCAATATAAGACGTAATTACTGTCGGACGTCGGATCCGACTTTTTCCGACCCTCTTTGAAGAAAAAAAATTATTGTTCGCTCGAAATGTTGGGTCTTGGCGAGCGACGGGTCCAGTCGCGGGGTCATCGACCAGACCGAAAAAATGAAAAACTCGACACCGATTAATTAAAGTATAATCGGAATCCTAAAATTTGCCTAGGGTACATGGAGTTATCATCCTAGGGCTTGGAATGGTTTACGTTCAAATAATCGAGTTTGGGGGTTTGATTACGTCTTAAGGGCTCGCGAGCCTATTTTGAAATTATTTTTTACCGAATTACTTGTGTTGATCATGTTTGGCCCAAAAGATTACATGTATTTTCTTTAAATTAAACAAGAACAAACATTTTTTTAGGAATTAATTTGAAATAAATAAACAAGTGAGAATAAATTAATCGTGCTCGAAAAAAAAGGTGATTTTACTTTGGAGTCACTTGAAACGTGTCAAAAATATAAGAATGATTTGAAAATATTGAGCATGTTGGACCAATTTGTAACACTTTGACAAGTCAATGAGATGTCCATAAAAAATTAGGGAGCAAGATGCAACTATTTAAAATTTCGAACTGATTTGGAAATATATTTTTAAAAATGATAGAATTTGCCTTAAATTATTCTGGACTTATTTGCAACACTTGGTAAAGTGCCAAAATAACCCAAAAAAATTCTCGACTTATTTGTGACACTTTGAGAAGCCATGGAATGTCCAGAAAAGTTTAGAAAGCAAAATGCAAATTTAACAAAAAAACATTTAACCTGAATTAAATATAATATTTCAAAAATTGCACAAATGACCCAAAACTTTTCTAGTTTGGTTTATAATACTTAATAAAGTCCCAGAATGACTCGAGAGTCCAATGACCGAGTTGTAACATTCATCAAAGTTCAAGGATGACCTAAATCAGCTTTGAACATATATTTTTATCACATATAAATAATATATATATATTGTACATATACATATATATAGTATCACATATACATAATATATATATATATAGTATTTACCAAACAAACTAAATAAATATATATAGTATCACATATACATTATATATATATATTATACATATAGATATAGTATCACACACACACACACATATATATATATTAACAAGTATATTATACATAAATATATAATATATGTATATAAACTTCCTTTTTTTTTTTATAAAATAAATTTCAATAACATTAGGAAATACAAATACAATATTAAATACTAGAGATATATACCTAAGTCGTTCGAAGTTTAAAATATCGTACGAGAAACCGAGACCGATAATCACTGATATATTTTTTTTACTCACTTTTTTCACTCTCTCTCCAATCTCTCTTTTCTTCACTCTTTCACTCCTTCATTTCCATTCCCCCTCCCATGTCGTAAGCTACGACACCTCTTTATATAGAAGCTTTGAACATGCACTCATGCAAATGATCTCATGAGTGTGTTCAAAGACAAACAACTGATTTTGGCTTCTCTGCTCGTCGACTTGTGACTCCTAAAAGATGGATAACTACAGTTCTTGGTCGTCGATGATGACTTGCGGAGGCTAAACACATAAAGGCTCCGTTCGTCGGCTTGTCACTCCCAGAAGCTGGATAACTACAGGCCTTGGTCGTTGATGATTTTTTTATCTCTCGATTTTCGTTCCTTTTGCTATGGTTTTTTGTACCGCACCTCTGAGTTCCCTTAATTAATACCTAGGTCGCCCTTTTGAGTTTTCAACCTAGCAGCAGTTTGATTCCTTTCCTTTTGCCATGATTGCACTTTCGGGTTTTCAATTAAGCGGGAATTTTCTCTCACTTTTGGAGGTTCGCTTTCTGGTTACGAACTCCTTAAGGATATTATTTTATGACTGCATCTATATTGATTGGACTGGGAGTTCTTGGTTGTCCATATCGGTTATGATCATTGGTTCCTCAACTGAAAACCTCTTTGACGACATAAGACTCTTCATAATTAGGCACGAACTTACCCCGACAGTATGGATTGACTCAAAGGAATTTTTTGAACTAGATCGCCTATTTGTAATTCTCTTGGGCGTACCTTCCTGATAAATGCACAAGCCATGCGTTGCTGGTACAATTGCCTGTGGCACAGTGCCATGAGTCGCATTTCATATATGAGGTTTAATTGCTCATATTTGCATCTCGCCCATTCTGACTCGCCCATCTATGCCTCAGCGAGGATCCATGCTGACGAGATTTCTACTTCAATTGGCAATACGACTCCAGTCGTGTAAACAAGGGAGAATGGGATTGCCCCTGTTAATGTTTGTATTAAGGTCATGTATGCCATGAGTACCCAAGGCAGCTTGTCGTGTCAGTCCTTATAATTGACAGTCATTTTCTCTATAATATTCTTGATATTTTTATTTGCTGCTTCCACTGCGTGATTCATTTATGGGTGACATGGAGACGAATTTCTATGTTTGATCTTAAATTGGTCACACAATCCATCTACCAATATATTATTAAGATTTTTGGCATTATCTGTGATGATTGACTCTGACACCCCATAACAGATGATGATATTCTGCCTAATGAAACACTCGACGTCCTTTGCCGTTACTGACGCCAGGGTGATAGCCTCTACCCACTTGGTGAAATAGTTGATCGTCACCAATATGAATTGATGACCACTGGACGCCTTTGGAAAGATCATACCGATTACATCGATGCCCCCATTGAGAAAGGTCATGGGATAAAGCTCATGTGGTGGTGCGTGGATTTGGTCTGCGTACACTTGACAAAGGTTGTAATGTTGGACGTGTCTCGCACAATGAGAAGTCTCATTATCTTTTTATATAGCATTCGCCTGGCCATGTATGGATCGCAACAACCTTCGTGAATTTCTTCCATTACGCGCTCAACTTCCTCGACTTTCACCCATCTCAAGAGGGTATCATCAAATGATATTTTTTATAAGGTGGGGCCACTGAGAAAATAATTGCAAGCAAGCCATTCTTCGTACGACCTTCCGGTCATTTCTTGTTGTACCTTATGGGAATTCTATGGACTCCAGATATCTTTTTGTCAGTGAACCACGGTTGATCCTCTAACTCTTCGGCCGTACAACAATAGGATGAAAATTCTTTGATCTTAATCTCCACTGGTAGTACTTGGTTTCCCGACGAAATTTTACTCATTGATGCAAGTGTTGCCAATGCGCTGCAAATTGGTTCTTATTTCTCGGCATATGAGTGAAAGTGATGTCTTCAAATTCTCTGCATCTAAATCCTCAAGGTGCTCGTGATATGGCTGGAGTTTGGCATCCCTCGTTTTCCATTCCCCTGTCGTTTGAGGATGATTAACATGGAATCTCCGAACACTTCTAGTTTCCTCATTTCGAGGGCTAATGCGACATGCATGCCGAGAACACATGCCTCGTATTCTGCAATGTTGTTGGTGAAGTGGAAGGTGACTTTGTCTTCCACTGGAAAGTGTTGCTCCTTTGCGGAGATGAGCACTGCTTCGATACCACCTCCGACTGAATTCACAACCCCGTCGAAGTACATCCTCCAATTTGCCTTCGGCATCCCTTCTTCTTCTACTTGCATGATCTCCCCATCTGGGAATTCAGAGTTGATCAAATGATTGTCGTCTATGGGAAACTCCGCTAAATGATCGGCGATTGCTTGCCCCTTTACCGAAATTCAAGGCACGAATTCTATGTCATACTCAGATAGTTGAACCTGCCATTTGCCGATATTTTTTGTCCATGCTGGCTTATATAAGAGGTATCTCACTGGATCCATCTTCGAATACAGATATATGGTGTAGTACAACGTATACTGGCAAAGTTGCTGCATTACCCACGTGAGTGTGCAACATATCATCTCTGCCTCCTGATACTTCGTTTCACCCTCCGTGAACTTCTTTCTCACGTAGTATATGGCATGTTCATTCTTTCCAGTCATATCAAGTTGTCGCAACATGCACCCCAACAAGTCTTGGCGCACTGTTAAATACATAATTAGTGGTCGTCCTGGAGTTGGCAGCACCAGGACTGGTGGACTCATCAGGTAATTTTTTATGGTCTCGAAGGCGTTCTGGCATTCTTCATCCTAGATTATCCGAATGTTCTTACATAAAAGACAAAATAAAGGTTGACACTTGGTTGTCATATTTGTGATGAAACGTGCAATGTAATTCATCGACCTAATAGGCATCGAACCTCCTTGACGGTCGATGGTGGAGGTAACTCTTGTATCGTCTTGACTTTGTCACGGTCTACCTCAATTCCATTTCCACTAACTATGAAGCCCAATGACTTGCCTAATGTGGCTCCAAAAGTGTATTTAGTGGAGTTTAAATGCAACTTGTACTTCTTGAGCCTTTCAAATAGCATCCGTAAATTGATCAAGTGATCTTCACATTCCTGAGACTTTGCGATCATATCATCTATGTACACCTCGATCTGTTTGTACATCATGTCGTGGAAAAGTGTCACCATCGCCCTTTGGTAGGTTTCCCCTGCATTTTTTAAACCGAAATGCATAACTCTGTAACAAAATGCACCCCACATCGTAACAAATGCAATTTTTTTACTTATCTGACTCATACATCTTGATCTGGTTGTATCCTGAGAACCCGTCCATGAACGAGAACATCGTATGACGTGCCGTATTGTCGACCAACATATCGATATGATTCTTCGGATTGGATTTGTTAAGATCTCGATAGTCCACACAGACGTGGGCGCGACTGTCTTTCTTGGGTACTGGAACAATATTTTCTACCCATTCAGAATAGTTGCAAACTTGTAAGAATCCAGCGTCAATTTGCCTTATGATCTCTTCCTTAATTTTAAGGATTAGGTCGGGACTTTATCTCCCCAGGTGTTGTCTCTTGGGTCGAAAGTTCTCTGTGTCTAGTGGCAGAACGTGCTACACGATTAACGAATCAAGGTCTAACATGTCAGTATATGACCAGGCGAAAATTTCCTGGTAGTCTTTTAGAAAATTCATCATCTGAGTTCTTTGGTTAGGACTCAGACTTGCCCCAATATTCCATTCGCGTAGTTCCTCAGGAGTGTCGATGTTCATGACCTCAGTAGCTTCTGTTGTTAGGAGGTTGCCTCTCTCGTACGTGTCCCGGATTTCTTCAATTTCATTCGTGACATCCTCCTCACCGGATCCTTCTCCGTAATGTATAGAGTCGGATTCGGCAAGGGTGTCCCTGTACGAGATTGAATCATGGTTCCTTTTATGTTCTCTATAGGTGTTGTTCTCATTATTACTAAGAGATAGCGCATAAGCAAGTAATGTCATCCATTTTGTGATATTCTCCCCACTATCAAGTGAACGGATGAAAAAGCATAAGGGAGCTTCATCGAGCAAGGCTCTATCAGTAATCTGAGTTTGATGAGGAAGAAGAACTTACACAAAAGAAGCTTAGAGATGAGGAAAGAAGATGAAAACAGAATAACAGAAATACCGGACTTGAACTATTTACTTTTCATTCAAGTTTATCAAGTAATCCACATATCAATCCTATTTATACTAATCCTATAACAAAAAATTTATACAAGACTAGATCTTCTAATATTTATACTCTACAACATTCTAGAAACTTCTAGCTTAATCTCAAACATTCTTGAACCATACGGCATAATGCCTTACATAACAAGTAACAACACTATACATGTATCCTAACATTCCCTTAAGAATTTTGTTTTTCGTCTCTTGAAAAAACACGAACAAAACATCTTCATCAAGTGGTTGCCATATCTAACAACATTCAGATTTCCCTTTTCAAAATATTCAGACAATGATCACATATATCATAATAGAATTTCAGTTTTCACAATTCATTTCCCTTTTTCTTTTCATTTTCAGCAATTCTTTTCAATTCGATTTTTTTTTCAACATACTTACTGACAGAGAGGTTTCCTTTTTCCTCTAACTTACCAATGAAGTTAGGAGGTTTTCATTTTCCTCCATCTTTTCATCCTCAAACAACTCCTCAAAGTGGCTTGAATGTTTTCTTCAATGAGTGTTATTTTTGGATTCAAACTTCACCCTATGTCAGTTTATAATATGTGAAAACGATCATATTCAAACACATGTGATCATTATCAATGAGAAAGAAAAGAACAAATAAAAGCAACTACGAGATTAAAACAGATTAGTTGAATCACATTGATAACCAAGGCTCTAGTCCGAAAAGAAAACATCATCAAGATAAGAAAAAACCGTGAGAAAGCTACAAGGATAATAACTACCACCAGTATATCCAGGTGTAGACAGAGTTCTAGCAAACACAGAAGAAACAAAACAGAAAGAATTAAAAACAATACATACTAACATAAGACAAACCTCTGAATGATGAAGAATGATAAACCACACAAAAAAAAACAGAAACAGAGCAGAGCAGAGAAGATAACAAACTAACATAACAGAATGATAAGATACATGAACAATCATTTAACCACAATCTATCTAAACAACTCAAGAGCTGAAACACAAACACACAGAACCCAACCTATCATAAAAAAAAAACATAACAAAAAAAACACTCACTTATTATCAGAAACATTTTCCATAAAAATAGGATTTCAACAAAACACAAATCAATTTCAACATTTTTCATCTTAGAATGATGAATAGGATTTTAAATTAAAGCAACAACTCCTGTATTATCACTCCATATAATAGGAACATATGTCAACTTTTCTAAACCAGATAACAGAGAAGTAACCCACATTACCTCACATACCGCATTTGTATTGTAACAGGTCTGGTTATGCAAACATGATGCAACGCTCCAACTACACTCCTGTATAGATGTTCATCAGCAGGGGGTGACTGATCATGTAATTCAGCAACCTTTGTCAGGAAATTTCCTGACATTCGAGTAGGCAGAGACATGGCAATTGTTAGACCAGGTTTATGAACTAGATCGCTAATGTATTTTCTTTGACCAAGAATCAAGTTGTCATCATTAATCTGCACATCCATACCAAGAAAATAGTTTAGTGAACCAGGATCTTTCAATTTGAACTCATTGTTAATATATTTAATGAAAGATTCTATAGCAAGAGTATCACTACCTGTAATAACTATGTCATCAACATATACTAGAAGAAAAACAATATGTCTTTTTAACAAACAAGCAACTGTCTTCCAGAGAGACCGTGAAGAACAGATTGGTAAGTAAAAAACATTTTAATTTTTCAAACCAAGCTCGCGGAGCTTGCTTGAGACAATACAGAGCTTTGTTTAACTTGTAAACCAAAAAATTTCCATTAGAATCAGACTTTTCAAATCCAGGTGGATGTAGCATACACACATCTTCCTATAGCTCCCCATGTAAAAAAGCATTATTAATATCTACTTGCCTTAACTGCCATTTTTGTGTCAAAGCCAATGTGAGAATAATCCTAACTATTGGAGCCTTGACCACAGGACTGAATGTATCTTGGAAATCAAAACGAGTGTTTTGCGAAAACCCCTTTGCCACTAATCAAGCCTTGTACCGAGCAATGGACCCATCTGAATTTCTCTTAATTTGAAAGAGCCACCTGCATCCTATAGGAATCCTCCCACAAGGTAAAATGACTAACTTCCATGTATTATTCTGAATAAGACCTTGAAACTCATCCTGAACCGCAGCTGACCACATAGGACAATGCATGGCAGCATGAATATCAGTAGGCTCAATTTGAGCCAACTCAGATGACCCAACTACAGATGATGTTAAGGCAGCTAAATTTGTTGCTTTAGATCTAGTCTGCATATTGTGATTATTAGATCTAACAGAAGTATAAATAGGTCGAGTAGAAGTAGCATTAGTAGTTGAATCAATATTCAGATTAACTGAACCAGAATCCTCATTACCAGACATCAGTGGCACAAGAGATGAATCTTTGATAACATACTTGACAGGTACCTGATCAGTTGTAAAAATTCCTGGTCTATGAGAATCATCCTCATTCGGCAAAGGCAGAGTCTGTGTATACACCTGATCTAACAGAGGTAGACTTCGAGTAGGGGAAACTTCATGTTGGACTGAAGGCTCATCAGACGAAACAATAGGATCCTGGGGAGAGGAATTAACCGAAGTCTGAGCTGCTGGACACAGAGAAGTAACAGGTGAACTAATTAATGCTGCATCATAACATCTATTCATTTCAGAAAAATTAACTGGAGTAAACAAAGAGGAGTTAAAAGGAAGAAAAAATGGTAAAGATGTAGCTGTATTTTTGACAGCTCCAGACTGCATAAAAGGACCAGTCTTCTCAGCAAATGGGAAAACATTTTCATTGAATCGAACATATCTTGAAACATAGACTCTACCTGATTCATCAAGGCACATGTAGCCATGTTGGATTGCACAGTAACCAATGAACACACAAGAGGTAGACCTGAAATCTAAATTGTGCTTGTTAAACGGTCGAATGAAAGGGAAGCAAAGGTAGCCAAAGACCCTTAAAAATTCATAATCTGGTGCTTTTGAAAACAGTTTTTCATGAGGTGACACATTGTCCAAAACTTTCAAGGGTAAACGATTTATCAAAAACACAGCAGTAAATAATGAGTCACTCCAAAACTACATAGGTAAGGAAGACTTCTTTAGTAATGTCAATCCCATCTCAACTATATGCTTATGTTTTCGTTCAACGATACCATTTTGTTCGGATGTGTAGGGGCAGGTTAACCTATGATTGATAACATGTTGCAGCAGATACGGAGATAAATCTTTGAATTCCCCTCCACCATCAGTTTCGATAGCCGTTATGTTGAAGCCAAGCTGATTCACGACTGCCCTATGAAACTGTGGAAAAATATTTGAAACATCACTTTTGTTCTTTAAAAAATAAATCCATGTATATCTTGTAAAAACATCCACAATACTCAAGTAATAAGAATTGCCATTAGAGACCAAAGGTGCAGGTCCCCATAAGTCCATTTCAATCAGTTCCAAAGGAAAATGATATTTAGTGTTAGATTCCGAAAATGGCAGCTTACAACTCTTTCCAATAGAACACGCAGTACACACAGGTATTTGAGCAGATAAATTCCAGTTGTTTTGTTTGATAATGAAAGAAAGACTTTGTTTGGATGGGTGACTAAGGCGTTGATGCAAAACAGTAGGGGAAACATTTTTTTGAATAGCATTGCAAACAACAAGCGGAGTATGAGTTTCAGAATTATTACACTCAACAGAAAGAATACCATTATTACTGAACTTATCAACAGACTGCAGAACAGTTTTATTTGGAAAACAACTAAACTCGAGTTTGTATAATCCTCCACTTTGAATTCCACGCAGCAAAACCTGATGACTGCCCAAATCCTTAACCAAGCAATGAGAATGATGAAATTCAAAGTATACTTGATTATCCTTGGTAAACTGCGAGACAAATACCAAGATTTTAGTAATTTGAGGTATACAAAGAAGATTGTGTAACACAAGAGGCTTAACAGAAGTATTAATAACCGAAGTACCTATACCACTAATATCAAGATAGTTGCAATTGGCAACTTGAACCTTACCTCATCCTGAATATGACTGCGCACCCGGAGGCATACTAGTAGAGAAATGATTGGTTACTCCTGAATCTGGATACCATGCTCTGTTAGTAGTGTTTGATCCAGAAGGCAAAGAAGTTGCCAGGTTAGCTTGAACAGAGTTATCAATAGGACCAACAGTCGAACCAGACTGAGAAGTGGCTAACGGTATTGTTGATTGAAACTGAGGTAAGTATTAAAAGGATGTAGCAGCAGGTGTACCAGGATAACCATGAGGTAGAAGTGTGTATGGAGAAGCTGCAGCAGCAGGTGAAGAGGATATGCAAGGATTTACTAGAGGTTGAGAATATCCAGGCATATAAATCATATTAGCAGCTGAGAAATTGTGAGGACTAGCAACAAGAATAAATTGCAATCCAGTAGGAAATGATGGCAAAGCAGCTGTGTTTGAATAACCTTTTGATGAAGCACAAGTTGAGTAAGACATCGCATCATCATCATTCCAATGAGTTGTGACCAGATTAGCACTAACATTGTCACCAGACTGCGCAGTTACTCCCTGAAAATGAACATTAAACCGCTGGTAGCACCTATGTACCAAGTGTCCAAACTTTCCACAAAGTTGACACTGCGGTTTGTTGTTTCCTCTTCCCCTGCCCCTTCCTCGTCCATAGGCAGGTTTATAATTAGGAGTATTGTTATGAGACACAGACTGTCCAGTATCAAACTGTGTCTTAGACTGACCTGTGTCTCATGAAGTCTTGACATCTTGATCTGCTCCTTTGATTACCACATTTGCAGCACCTAGCGAACTGTCAAACAACGAATCTCTTTATCGAACTTCAGCATCCAGAAGAACAGATGAGATCGACGCAAGATCGTATGGATTACAACTGGCATGAATTATTGCAACAACACTATCATATTGACCTTTTACTCCATTCAATATGATTGATATTTGTTGCATTTGCTCTATCGGATGTCCGCAACTTGCTAAGATGTCACAGGTAAGCTGGATTTCTGTTAGATAATCTCTCATAGATTGGTTAAGAAGTTTGCTAAGCTTCAATATGTCATAGAGACTCATTATTCTTGTTGTCGAAGAGGAAGAAAAGTTCTGATGAAGTCTGTTCCAAATGAATGCTGCTGTCATGCACCCTACTAAGCCTTTGTTTATAGGAGAGGAGATAGAGGCCAAAAGCCACGAAACAAGAGAAGAATCTTATTGATAGAACTTTGTGAACTCAGTATTTGGAACCTTATTGCCATCTTCATCATCAATAAATCGATGAACCTGCAATGTTCCGAACAAATATCCCTCCAGATTGAGACCTCGAACTGCTAACAAAACCTGTTGTTTCCAGGCTTGAAATTTATCTTAGTCTATTAACAAGACTCTCTTGTTGAAGAATGCTGGAATAATCTCATCCATAGATTTTAGAGGAACAATCAGAGAAGATGATATAACAAGCCAGGAGAAACAGAGTAATCAATTACAGACAGAACCTGATTGCCGATCGATGATTTCTTCAGAACAATTTGACGGAAGCACAGCAGATACGAAGCAACGAGATAAGGAATCATATTGACTCTGATACCATATTAGCTTGATGAGGCAGAAGAACTTACACAGAAGAAGCTTAGAGATGAAGAAAGAAGATGAAAACAGAATAACAGAAATACCGGACTTGAACTATTTACTTTTCATTCAAGTTAATCAAGTAATCCACATATCAATCCTATTTATACTAATCCTATAACCAGAAATCTATACAAGACTAGATCTTCTAACACTTTACAACATTCTAGAAACTTCTAACTTAATCTCAAACATTCTTGAACCATACGGCATAATGTCTTACATAACAAGTAACAACACTATACATGTATCCTAACAGGCTCCAATGGTGACACTGATAGAACATAAGCATGATAAGCCTCTGTGAGCAGCAACGTTGTCAGTTTGGATCATTTGTGGTGGGCGAGGAAATGAAACAGTGAGGGGAGGAAACATCAATGCCCGTGAATTTCCAGTTAAACGTTTCCTTCAGGCGATTTCGTAATCTTTGAAATTAGGATGGAAACTCATTCTAAAAGTGTATTTGTTCTTCCTTGGAGCTATTCGGTGTATGATTCTATGACCGTGGATTCCCAGACCGCGGCCTATGATGAAGTTGTTGCCCGGCATGATCTTCCCCACCATTAGCTCGACTCTGGTTGTTGCTGGCTCTCCCCAATCCCTAATCACATAAATGAGATCGAAGGCATGAAAATACAAGGCATCTTCAGTCTCGATTCCGAGGAAAGGTACGTAAGTCTTCTTATAATTGTTGTAGCCTTCCTCCCCATCGATCACAACCAGGCGATCCTCAGATATAAATTTCACTTTCTGATGCAGGTAGAAGGTACTCGCCCAGCGACGTGTATCCAAGGTCTTCCCAAAAGTAGACTGTAAATCCCTGGAATGTCCAAGACTTTGAAACCTACGCTAAATACGCATGGACCAATCTCCAATGGTAATTCAATTTCTCCTTAGACCTCCTTGATATTGTCATCAAAATGCTCGAACAACACTCTTGGTGGGGCGGATGAGTGACAAATCTATATTCATATGTTGGAGGGTAGACATCGTGCATACATTTAAAGCTAAGCCATTGTCAATCATTACTCTTGAGAGGATGTATCCCTTGCTCTATCACATGATGTTAAGGGCCTTGACATGTTGTTGTCCCTCAAAACCCAACTCTTCATCCCCGAAGACGATTTGGCTAGCAAAAACCAAACCGATGAGATTCTCCATTTGGCGGGTTGAAATTTCCTTGGTTACTGTTGGGTATCGATAGTGAAAGCCCAGTAAGGAAAAGGCCTCGAAGGCCCAATAACTATAGAGGGGGTAAACCCATGACATTCGAATCGGACCAACCTCCATAGAATGGCCCAGAACCGAGCTCAAAGTCTCTGAGGACGCCCTGAGTGCTCGCCATTCTTTACCAGGCCGTGACCTCTCACTGCTCGCCATGAGAGTGCTCGCCACGAAGAGAGCCCTGCCTCTCTCCTCTGGGCCCACTAAACCGTTAATAAGAGAGTGACCATGATATCCCGCGTATCTCGGTCACATATTCACTAAAGATTAGATTTGGTAACTGCAATATCTCGCAGTAACTGCCATGTCCCACGATCCGAATCTTCAGCAACGCAATATACACTAAGATATTCAGTTGCCTTATACGGTTTGGTCTCTCGTACCCTATAAATACCCTTGCTTTACATACGTTCCTTACGTTTTGAGTTTTATACACACATATACTCATTTAAGCATCGGAGAGGGACCCAGAGACACCCCCTCTGTTGCGCTCCCCTACCTGCAGGTTCACCGGAGTTGGAGCAGAAACGTCTTTCCATCCTTGTCTGGAATTTATTTCACTGCCAGATCAGCATCCAGGATTTTACGATCCAACAGTTACCACGACTTCCTTTAAAACATTCATTAATACATCTCGGTGTGGTTCATAACTCAACAACAGAACTAGCAAAGATATTTGCGCTGGGGTTCTGTGCAGCTGGCCTACGACCTTGTACTCAGCATCCTTTACAATCTTCATGAAAATGCTCGCTTCTTCTTCTGTTACCTTCTCCTTTTGGGATCCCTCTACCTCGTTTTCTTTGGGTGAGTTTTCTGGCGGGATATAGCAACGTTTGGATTGAGTCGTACTGAAAATGCCTTTGTCTTTCGTGGATCCTTACGTGTGACCCCTATAGCTCCAAGGTACCCTTTTGTTGCTCTCGTACTTGAACGGTGCTTGTCCTTGCAATACGTAGTCAATGATTAGTGGGGTGATCATCAAAACGTAACCTTTTAGCATCTCCCGACCCATGGGCTGACCAAAGGGGTTGGTCCTTCTTCTAAGAAGATCATGTTGACTGAGCCTGAAGCGTGGTTGGGTAGCAGATTGGTATTGACATTCAGTGGTGAAATGGGATTCAAGACCATGTAATTATGATCGATAAGGCCTGGTTAGGGTTCAAATAGACCACGCTTATGATCGGGGTAGGCTTCTTTGTGTCTCTTTTCTTAGGATTGGCTGCACTTTTGTATGGGTCTTCAATCTCTCCGGACTGAAGACCTCGCTCGATCAATTCGCCCGTCATGATGAGATTAGAAAAGTCTGTTGTGGATTGACTCATCATTTGGGTATAATATATACCCTTAAGAGTGCTTATGAAAATCGGGACCGCCTCGTTCCGCCCGAGAGACGGGTTCATGCAGTTGGTCTTTTCCCTCCACTCAACCACATAATCTTTGAAAGATTGTCCCTCTTTCATCTCTATAGCCTAAAGATCAAGGTGAGTAGGAGCGTTATCCAGATAGTACTTCTATCGGTGGTGGAAAAACTAGGGCAGCTCCTCCATATTTGGCACTTGCTCTGTTCTTAACCCTGCGAATCAGACCAGTGCCTTACTTGCAAAGCCTCCCCTTTCAAACTTTCCTCGAAGGTCTGGATCATGAATTTGGTATACTGCTGATATGGAGTCATTTTCGCCATGTATATCTTGAGGTGAACAATTGGATGCCCTGTTCAATCGAACCTTTCAAAGTTCGGCACCTTGAATTTATCGGTCATCGGGATTTCCTGAAATAGAGTCAGATAAGAGAAATTCAGGTCTCCCAATCGATTTACTCCTTGAATAGACATCATCGTTTCTTCAATTTTCTTCAACCGCTTGTTTGTTCAGTCTAGACCGAGGTGATTGTAACAAAGTAATTGTGGAGCCAAAATGCGGGTTGTGTGGCCTGGTTGGGGTAAACAAGTACCGTACGTGCAACCCGGTCATGTTGAATAGGAAACGCGTGCTCATGAGGGCATTGTAACTTGATTAGGGCAGTCATATCTAGGAGGTGAAGCTTGGTTGTGATAGCCATATGTGGTAGGTGGAGGTGGAGCTTGGACAGGATGACCATATGTGGGAAGTGGAGCTTTGTCAGGATGACCATATGTAGGAGGTGGAGCTAGGTTGGGATGGCCATATGTGGTAGGTGGAGGTTGTTCGGGGTGACCACATGGGGGAGGTGGAGAATGGTCGGGTAAGACCAAAGTACTTGGCATAGATTGATGAGGTGCTACGAGCGGTGGTGTTTAGAAAAAACAAAATATGTTCGAACCGGGAGGTCATACCAGCCATGCTTGAATTCATGGTGTGTATAGTCTGTTCTAGCAGGATGGTCCTCTGTTCGTATTCTTGAGGTGCCGGAGTTGTCAAATGTCGCATGGGTTCCGGGAAACCTGGTGGAGGGCTTTGATTTTATTGTTCCATTCATTCCCGTTGAACGAAACCGCGAGTACGTATCGAGCTTGTTCTTGCCAGAAGTGCCTAAATCATTCAAATACCATAGTAAGAACAGTAAATACACAATTGATCATGCATTTTTTTAAAACATTCTGCATGTTCCGTTCATTCCATTCGTAGACTTTGATGACAAATATGACAAAAAATATTTCAAACAATACTCTAAAAAGAGTTGGTCAATCAAAGTTTAATTCTTAAGACGTTCCACATGACGGCGCAACTCGTTGAGTGCATTTTTCGCTTGCTCCTTGGTTCGAAGGAAGGTCTGGGACATGCATTTCGAAAATATTTTAATTTTATTGTTCTTCATCTAGATTATTGAAGGTTGCCATTCAACTCAACTATTTAGCCCTCACATTTCTCCAAGGTTCGATCCCGACCTCTCACTTCATTTTGCACACACCGTAACTTGATACGGAGGCGATGGATCTCTTTCTTAGATCTAAAGTGTTCATCAGCCCAAGCAATAGTTTGAATTTTCACCCTAGCTTTCATGATCGCGTAGATGTCCTCGTAAGATGACGGTGGTTGCTCGGGCCAATCTCCGATTATCTCCTTCGGGAAAAAAGGCTGACTTGCTGGTGCCGAGTAGAACTTGTGAACGTACTCCGCTGTCGCACAGTATTCATTTTACTTTGCTGTGGATCTTATCGTCGGATTTATGAATAGTAGGACTCAGTTTCCCCAATCATTAATCACTTATCGGACTGAGTCTCGAAACGAGTTTGCAATATCAGTTGTGCTGTTCCACATGTACGCACTTGGTGATCCATCAACATGCACCGGGATATCTTGGAATCCACTAAATTGTCGAGCAGATTGGGAAGGGTAGGTGGTCATGGATCCTCGATGGATGAGAAGCGGAACTCCCTCGAATGTTTTGCACCTAAGGATCATGGGGCGGTGGATGGGTAACCATCTAGCCGTCCATAAAATGTCCTTATGAGTTATTTTCAAAATATAGATTTTCCAATCGAGGGCTTTCCATTTCTCAACTTCGAACAATGATCGACCTAACATTATCAATATGACCCTTTTGTCGCCTAAAAAGTTTGCGAGGGGAAAATTCATGCCAAATTCGTTCATATGGCCTAAGAACCAAATCTGAAGTCGGGTCGGGCTTGCTTTTCGTTCTCCTTTTCATTTGGTTTTTGAATTGTTTAGAGATGCAATGGTTTCGGCCAGCAATGCCGTCACGAAACTCTTGTCTTCTATTATTTGGATGACGACTTTGGACATAGCTGAAGGGTAGTACGACCGTTCCCAAAAGAAGTAAACTAAAAGCATGGAATTTCCCCAGAGCATTTGTTTTATCGACAATTCAGCGCTTGATCCAATATACCAAAAGTTTATTAGATAAGCCATGACCTCCATTCAACTTGAGCTCGGTGGACATTTTGTTTGTTGTGACTTTGAGCAGTTTGGCCAAAGTGCTATCTTTGCCTCTTTGTTGGAGGTCAAGTTGAACAATACCACGATCCCAAAGTGCTATCTTGGCCTTGGTGCGAGGACAGTAGTTTGTCTGCTTCATGTGCTGCAGGTCCGAGTGGGTAATAGTAACCAGCGTGGTGTATGCAAAACGAGGATTTACATTATTTTTGAATTATTACATTTACATTGCTTTTCAGACAAAATTTAAAACTTCAATCATGAGCAAACAGTCAAATCAAATAGGTAAAATATAACATGGCAAAGCAAACATGACAAAGCCTAAACCCTCTAAATTCATCCCCAGCAG